>OY728158.1:830559295-835438447 GCA_963277665.1 Viscum album | reverse complement strand
CAGTTATTTTATTTACATAGTTAGTCAAGTAAATATTTAGTCTTTGGAAGTTCTATGATTCTTAACAAAATAGCTTTGGTGTGTTGACCAAGGTTAGAGGTGTCATTGAACCACCAAAAAAATTTAGTAATCATTAAATTATTATTATTTTTTACATATAAAATATTCTTTTCAAACAACACATTATAGTACATTGTGGATATTTTTTCATGTTAGAGTCAAGGAGATGATATGTTATATATACGAATGAGTGAAATATTTTTATTAAATGATATTTATGGAAATATGTTCTGTATTATATTATACATACTAAATATAATCATATAAAAATTAAATATAAATTATTTAAATATTATTTTATAATCCATCCTTGTGGAGTGGTTATGGAAAACAAATTACATTGCTTCATGGGGGTGTTATCCAACACATATGCATAAAAGATATTATTATTTTTCATAGGATGGAGTTATACGAAATAAAGGATATATTATAATTTTGGAATGATAAATTTGAAATGAATATAAATATAAATATATATATATATATATTTATATTATGAAAATAATTTCATACATCCAGAATTGGTGGTTCAAAAATGTGCTTTACATCGATCCGTGAGGTGGTAGTTCGTCGTACTAATCAATTCTGGTTACATTTCTAATTTTATGAAATATAAGATTGATATAAGTTATTAAACTAACATAATAACTTATTATTATGTGTTATATTTTATTTTTATTATTTAATCATAGTTGAATAAAATTTAATTTTTTTATAAATTTTTAGAAAATAAATTTTTCTTGTTAAGAACCACAACTCTTCTTCAAACAACCTCTTAAGGTTTATAACAATGGATTTCATAGGATAGTTTTTTTAAACCATAGCCTATTGAATCATTATAAGGTTTTTATTATTGAATTAGGATTAAATTTTTTAAACCAAATGTTTCCAGATGTTTGATCAAATGGGAAGATGCAGTCCCCTTTAATATGATACTAGATGGACACTCTAAGAAATTCATTAAATTATAAAATTTATATAACATAATTTTCATATTTAAATTGATTAAAATATATATTATTAGAGTATATAATGAGGATGAGACTAATTAATATTATTAAATATCAAATGATCATGATTAGGTGATTGTTTTACACTTATTTGTTTAGTTTTAAACCGTTTTAATCCTTTTTTATAAATAACATGATATTATGGATTTTACTCTTTTAGCATCATGAAAATTACTATAATTTGAAATATAGACCATTAATCGAACATGATTTATATTATAAACTATATAATAATAAATTGGACTATTATAATATTTTTTGAATATTAAAATCTTTATATATATATTATTTATTAAAAAAAATAGTATTATCAATTTTAAAAATATTCATTCAATTTGACTATGAAATCATAAAAACAACAATGGAATTAAAATAAAACCATCTAAAACATTAATAATTATTTTTTTGTATACATTTTTATAACAATAATTTATTCAAATTATAAAAAATTTTATATAATTGGAAAATTATATTTTATTACTTTTAAATTATATAAATAATACACATTTTTTGTGTAAGCGCTTAAGGTAATTTTTTCATAAATATAATTTAAAATATTTTTTCATGATAAAATAATTTAATTAAAATTTAAAATTAATTTTTTAACTAAAAATAAATTATTTTTAATTATATCAAAAATTATTATAGTTAATAAAAAAATAGGATTTTAGTTTTGACTTTCCTTTACTTAGAATAATTAGAAAGTTAAAAATCCTGGACAAATAACAACAAAAGGTCATATATATCAAATTAAGATTTATTATGGATAAAATATTCATAGAAATTAATATTAATTCAAGTATTAGAGTTCCTTTTTATTCTATATCACATTATTATTACCCTAAAGTAATTCATTTCACCTCTACAGTGGTGAAATCATTATTATAGTTAATATTCATATTGACCAAAAAGAAAAGATAAATATTTAATAAATTTTTCCCATAGATAGAAAATATTGAATCCCTTTTTCATGATTCAATTCATATTATTCATTGAATTTAATTTCATATTAATCATGAAAAATGCAATAAATATTTTTTTAAAAAAGTCAATTTTATGTATAATAATGTTCTAATACCAAATTAAATTAAAAAATAATATCAAACACTGTAATTGAATTATTTTTAATAATAATTGTTAGGTGAAATTATAAAACTAATCAAAAAATTAATTGTTCTTTTTAAATAGATTATAATAAAATAAAACAGTAAATAAATATTTTTTCTTTTAACTATTAATTGATAAATTAATAATTTTAGTAATATATATATACTTATCACTAAGGTAATTGTTAAAATATGATTTCAAACATAATATAATATTTTTAAATGAAAATTTCCACTTTTTTTGAAATTAATTATAATATCCTCTCATAAAAATAAAAAAAACTTTTAAGGAATTAAATATTTTCGGAATAAAATGATATCACTAAAATTTAGTAATTATTTTCAAAAAATTAATCAATGAATATTTAATGATTATGTTATTATAGATATCTATATTTAATAATTCATTTAATCCTAGTCATAACTACTAATTCAATTACTAGGTTATAATGGTCTATGTAAATATTAATATTTTAATAGTATATCGATATTTGTTTAACACTTGGCGTTGAGTGTATTCTATGATCGTGCATGTAATATTTCTTTTAAAATATCTTATTGTACTATTATCCCAAAATTTAATGAATCGTTTCATCTAAATTTGATCAAGGGTTTATAATTAACTGGTTTAGCATTAATAATACCATTTTTGAAATCTCACATCATAAAAATGGTTAATAAACCATACTCTTGAAAACATTAATTGGAAATATGAATTCTATCCAGAATATCACATAGATTGTTTTGAAATAGGATAATATTTGTGGGATGATGAAATATAAACATGGATGAGGAAACTAATTCTCATTGACTAATATCGAGTGGTAATGATCCTGGCATAGATATAGTTAATTATCATGCATCCATAATTCTATGATAAATAAAAAGTCCCCTAAAAAATTAGAAATAATCATAATATGATAAATTTTTCTCATGATCATTTTCCTATATTTTCATATTTTCATTAACATTTTGCTAATGAAAAAAAGAAAACATACTTACTTTTCAAGTATTATTTAAACCTTTGATCATCTTACACCACAAACGCCTCTTTCATTGAATAAAATATGTATTCAATATAAATTTCTCATTTATAAAGCACTAAGATCAGCTACTAACTAATCACAACATACTAATGGTAATAAAAATATATTTATGCTATCTATAATTAATCTCCATTGTGGAACTAGTTAAACCAATTAATTATAATTCCTAAAATAAATAAACATTTACATCATGAAATCCAAAATTTATTTATAAGGCCTCAATAATTAATCACAAAGGTCAATTTAGATCATCAGATGGATAACTGAAATTAAAATTCATAAAAATCTACACATCCAAGTTTGATATAACAAAATCAGAATGATTTTATTAGATATTAATCTACTATTAATTTAACATTTATATCTAATTAGGAAGGCTGCTCCCAATGATATACCATATTAGGAGGATGATCCCAACTATATCTACTTTTTATAATTTGGTATCCTTCCTAGTATTTATATCAATGTCAAAGGGAGGTTACCAATGTGGTTTATCTAATTTATTTTACTTGGCTATTATTATATTTTTCACTTATTGTGAAGATAATTTTCGAAGATAAATTTTTTTGTTATCATTGTTTTAATGGGTATTTAATGAATCCAAAAATTAATAGTGACTCATTTGTATCAGAGTTATTATTTAAAATTAATCTATCATTTAATAAATCATAATTCAATTGTTCAAGATTGATGACCAATATATCGATGGGGATGATTTCTCTTATACTAATATAATGCGCTTTTATAATGTAATTATACTCTTATTCTCACATATTAAATATAGTGATTAATTTATTTTTTTACCATAAATAATAATTTTAGACAACCCTTTTTATATTTTGTTTCCACATGTATTGAGGCATGATGTTAAATTAATTGTTTCTCAAAATATTCATGTGTGGATACTTTTATGGGAGATTTTGGTGAAATATTTACAAATATGAATATATGAGTTTATGTGTGAAAATTATCACCAAAAGTAATTATTATTATTTTTTAATATTGTTTCCTAATTCTATAAAACAGTAGACCAAAAATTTTATTTGCATATATAAGTGGTCCAATACTTCATTTTGAACATGTATATTTTCAATGGATAAAATTGGATCTTATATAATGTGATCAATAAAAAAAGTAGTGATTATATTTCTTAGACTAGACCCAAGAGTTCAGGAATGAGGAAATTACTTATAGTATCCAAGTAGGGTTTTTAAAAATTTAGTGCTATGGGTTATATCATGTGAGTTTATCTTATGAGGTTTAAATAGCATTTTCGATTTATATGTTTATATTGATCACATTTATGATGCATTTGGTACCACTTTGGATGCATTGTGTGATGGAATTATATTGTGACTAATGATATATTGGGTGGAATTTTATTATTTTAAGGAATATATAAACTGTAGATTTTACAAGTATAAATTTAAATACAATTTTAATATCATTAAAAATAGTTCTGTTGAAAATAAATTTTTTAAATTAAATTTTTTTTTTTAAAGACTAAAAATCAAATAAAATTAGATAAAAAGATTTTATATTGAAATAATAATTGAATCATATAAAGAAATATTCATTAAAAATAATGGTGATTATAGTGGGAAATTTTATTTTTGTTCTAAATGTTTAGAATTAACATTATATTCATGAATTTTTTAAAGAGATTCAAAAGTGAACCATTTAAAAAATGTTCAGAAATCTAATTTTTAAAAATATAAAAAGATTTTAAGTTATCCAAAAAAAATATCATATAAATAATTTATGTTTTAAATGGAATATATTTTGAATTTATTTTATAAAACATTGATATATAAGTGAAATATTCCTAATATAAATAATGATAATAGATTAGTATCACTAATAAATAACATCATTTGGGTTTCGTTATTCAATTAAGAAGGAAATGAAAATTAAAACTATAAAATACATTCATAATTCGATAAGACATAATGTAATGTCATTAATGAATATAATATCACATTATTTCCCAAAATATACCTTATAAATAAATTATAACTAAAAGAAAAAAAGATTGTAACATAAATCCTAAAGAAGTTAAGTATCATTTCAATAAAAAGTCATTGAATTTTTGAATATGATATTTCTATGTAAATTTTAGGAATTACATGAATTAATTTGTCAAAAATCATTCAGGAGTTAGAAATAACACAATAAAATGAAAACATATTGCACAACATGAACCTTGCCTCATGTAAATGTGCTTGAGATGAAGACCACCTTCGCAGTGTTCATATCATTGAATTAAGAATAAATAGTTGGTGGATTGTGGAAAAAACATAAAATCATCAAAATAGGATATAAAAATATAATTAAAATTGGATATAATTTCAAACATATTTACTACATACTAATTTAAATGAATAAAATTTGGAATCCAAAGAAATTAAATTGAGTTATGAATCATTTTACCACTAGGTAACTTTGATGTCATATGTCGATTGAGGAATAAATACAAATTAATACTAACAATTAACTGAATTAGGATGGATTCATTATATTACTTGTATATTTTATATTATATACTCAATATAATAGATTTTTTTGAATTACAATAAATATTTAACATTTATAAAAATTTAGACAAAATCCCTTACCTTGAGTATAAACATTATATTTATTCTGTTAAACAGAAATATAAAATACTGCTATAAATTATTTGGTTATTTATAAAAATTTACCTTGTTAGTCACTTTTCCTTTTAATATTTATTTAATTAATAATATATATTTATTTATTTGTTTCCTTATTCAGTTATGTCTATATTGTGTATTTTGACTATATAATTGTCATAATTTTCAAAACAACTTTTGTGTGTTGATCTAGGTAAAATAAGACATTGTTCTATCATCTTTAAAAATAATTATAATGGAATAAGTATCATTTTTATACTTGAATTGAAAATTTAAAACTATAGATGTTAGCTGTTTTTGAAAAATTATCATTGTTACACTCATAGATCTCATAGGTCGTACATATGCATGAGTGAAATTTCTATTTTATCAATGATCCATTTGGAAAGAATATATCTATTATTTTATCTATATATAAACTAAAATATAACATATGAACCATTTTATTTATCTATTTATAATTATAAATAAAATACATGTGTTGTGGGTATGAAAAACCAATCACATGGATTCATATAGGGGGTAGTCCAGATATACAGGCGAATAATAATAACAATTTTCATTTTGTGGGTGTATAAGAAAGTATATAATATATTTTTTTCTTTGAATGATAAATATTTCATTAACATAATATATATATATATATATATATATTTCATCATTAAATAAATTATTAGGAGTTGGCGACAAGATATTTATTACATTTGTTCGAGAGGTGGTGGGTCGTTGTACAGACAAATGATATTTTTGTTTCTCATTAGATGTGGTTCGATATATATACATGTTAGTTAGGAAATAATCACAATAAAATATACTTAAATTATAGACTTTTTATTTATTCTATTTTGAAGAATATTTTATAGAGTAGAAAAATATACAAACTTTAAACACTTTCTTAAAAACATTACAACTTATTTTAACAACCCCTAAAGGATTACCAAAAGTATTTCCTAGGATGGTTTTTTTAAGTAATCTATGATATATATTGCTATTTTTATGGGATTTTTTAAGATATTTAATGAACCTATTGGTTATTTATTATTTAATATAGTAGATTTAGAGGATCCATTTTATAATCGAGGGGATGGGCATTGCTGGAAATTGTTTAAATATTAAATTAATAATAATTATATTTCATATTTATATGGATGAAAAAAAATAAGATTTCATGATAATATAAGAGAGAGTAAAACTAATATTTTAAAATTGTTTCTTTGACTATTTTATATGATGTTATAATCCTTAACATTTATTAACTTGTTTTAACCATTTATAAAAATTACCCTCATAATAATGATTTTACACATTAGGGGTCCAGAAAGATATGCGTGAGTAAAAATAAAGACATTTTATACTTTTCTATATATAAATTATTATAATTTTCAAAATCAGGGGCACATTGAAATGAAATCTAATCTATTATAAATTTGGATATGTATTGATGAAACCCTGAAATCTAGTGAAATTATTGAAATTGATTGGGATACAGTATTGTCATAATAAAATATAATTATTAATCCTTATAACATTATATTTACCCTAAAGTAAACAATTTTACCTCTATTGTGGTTACAATTAAATATTATGGTAACTATTCATAATAAATACAAATAAAAAGGTCAGTGTTACCTAATTTTCCCCTTATTAATTAATATATAGAATCCTTTTTAATTGATTCAAATAATAAACTATTACAAATTTAATTCAATATTGAATTTAAAAAATTAAATAGAAAATAGGTTTTAAAAAACTATTTTGGGAAAAAAATTGTTTTAAACAAATAATTAGTATAAAAATAAGTTAAATGACCATAATTGGATTATAGTTAATCCAATTGTGCAAATAAAAATATAAAATTAGGCAAAAATATATTTTATCTTTTTCAATACCATATAATAACATATTTTTAAAAATATATATATATTTCACTATTCATTGAAAATTAAATCTTTTTTGGAAAATATTAACATTATAACGTAAGAAAATTTTGATATGTTGATTTCATAATTAATATTTTTAATAAAATATAATATTCAAATGTTTAATTATTAATTTTATTATCCAGTCAAAAAAATAAATAAATACAGTTTAAATTGAAACACATTACTGATGAAATAAATAATTTTACAAATATTTAAAATTTTATTTCATATTAATCAAAATATAATATTTTTTAATAGGATCATTTTATATATTTAATAATTAATTTAATTGTTTTAATACATACAAATTCAATGATTATGTTATAATATCCTATTAAAAAGATTATTTTTTTAGTATATTTGAATCCATTTAATTCTTGGTGTTCCATGTCTTGTAAAATATAGAACCTTATATTTCATTTAAAATATTAGTATATTATAATGACCATCCATACCAAATGAATTGAAGGTCCATAAGAGACCCACTCATCTCATTATTATAATTCATTATTGTGTAAACAACAAGGCCATCAAAATATTTAACATTTTATGAGAACATGTCCTATAGAAGCGAAAATGGTTTTTTAAAATTATCCATAAAATTTAAATAAATCATCCATAGAAATAATAATGATAGTATCACATAATAATATCCTCAGTTAAATATACATAATATCAATGGATGTCACAATAGATGAAAAGTCCATAAAAAGATCACATGGTTAATTCATTATGGAAAATAACCTTCTCATTTTGAAAACAATAATTAAATTTCAAAAAATACACCAAAATTTAAAATTATTTAAAGTAACAATTGAAACATTTATATGATGATAAAATGAATTCTGTTATCATGATTTCATACAATTTTGTTCATGATGTATACATAATAAAATATATTTTTCACATTATCTTTAAAAATTCAAAAGCACTAAATTCAAGAAAATGACAAGATGACTATATTTAATCCATTTTATTAAAATTTAAGTTTTTTAAAAAAAAAATTGAGATATTAATTTGATATTTGATAAAATTTATTATAAAATATTATTATTATACATGTAGGAAGTATTTTAGACTAAAGATAAAAATATTACCAGTTTCCCTAAAAATGATCTATGAGTATCATAATTATTTAAAGACTCGAAATTAATTTAATGAAATTAATTTCTATTATTAACTATAAAAATTAATATTTTATTTTATTTTTGAGATTCATATCATGAAATTTCATCATTAAAAACTAAATCATAAACAATCCCCACAAATAACGAAATTCTAACATTAATCCCATACCTCAATTTTAGGTTTTTTAAAAATAATTCTATCCTGATATTTAAGAAGGTTATATTTATTATATATCTATAAATGAATCATATAAATAATTACGATATCAGATATGATGCACATAAAACTTATAAACACATGTTTTTTAATAATTCAATATTAAAATCATTGTTTCATGGTGTTAAATGTTTAAATATTCAACAAACTTTGCATATGGTAGTAACAATAACTATAATTTGATCATGGTTCTACCATATATTGATTTATAATACAAATACAAATATAATATACGTTCACTAAATAAACAATTTGATTCAAAAATTAATTATAATGACTAAAATATAATTTACATAGTTCTTGGAGACAGTAGGGCGTATGTATCCATTAAAAATGATATCACCATTTGATTGATGGAAATAAATAATATTAAATAATTATTATTATTTGTTGAATAATTATTATATCATACATTTCATATATATTTATCACATTTATTCTTATTGCAATACATTCCAAGAAGATATTTGAAAATGAATCACATATCATCGTAGAGGAGATATTCAACACATTTGCGGGAGTTACCATAAAATATTACAACTAATTACAAGATAATATTATAAATATGATATTGTAATAAATTAGGAATAATTATTTCATTAATATTGTATGAAAACATTATAATCGTCATGATAACAACCAATGAATGATGGTGATGGAAAATTAATTTTATATCTATGTGGAGTTGGTAGTCCACACGTTGGGACTAGAGATCTTTTTGTATCCCATTTGATAGAAATTATGATCAATAATGGTTGTCTAGATAATTATAATCATATTGAATTATATTGAGAATACTCAAGGTGTTATTTTATGAGGAATATCATGGTTAAAAGGTATTTAAAGAAGAAATAACATGAAATATTTCACGTTGAATGATCATGTATTCTTCGATTGGACTCATTTAGATATTTTATTATGAAACCTTTTGAATGGACTTTAAATAAGAGAAAATAAAATATCTTATATATATGATTTCTGGGAAGATAAATAGATATGTTTTTTATTATTTAGATGGGTTTATTTTTGTAAATAAAATAGAAAATCGATGTCTATTTATATGGGAATAAAAATACACAGTTGGAATTTATTGAAGGGATAAAATAATATAAAAATCATTCCTAAATATAATTATTATATAAAGTTGTTAATTCATTGGAAAATATTATATTATATATATTAAAAAGAAATTTTAGTTTATACTGGTATTTATTTAATTACAAAACTATTATTTTTCTTTAGCCCCTTTGTAAACCAATATTTATCAGAAATATAATAACAACTACCTGAAAATTAATGAATTAATATTTTATATATATTTTATTAATTGAATCAAAAATTAGAATGGTGTTTAATTTTATAAATTTCCTCATAATTCTTTTCCTCCATCAATATATTAATGAGTATTAAATAATTTAATAAATTATTATACTTCGTAAAATATAATTATTGTTAATTATGGATAAATTCATATAGTTTTATGTAATTTCATCAAAATAGACATTGAATTAGATTTAAAATAAATAAAAAATAACTAATATATTATATTTATATTACAAAATTCATGGAATATATTTATTCATTCAATTATTTTTACATTTATAATTTTTAAATTCAATTATTGTATTTATCTCTTAATTTCTAAAATATTATGTCGGAGTTACATTATAATTTAGTGTGATTTTTTATTACTAATTTTTTTTTACTAAATTACCATTATATAAATATTAATTTAATATTTAATATAAATACTTATAATGGAAATTCACACCATTATATCATAGTTATAAAAATAAATATTTATAAAAGTCAATCGAGTGACAATTTAAATTTATCCATTTTTGAAATTAGTATATTGGTCACAATAAATGAAAAATGCTACAATGATTCTACATTTTCAAAACATTATTGACAATGTTCCAAAACCACCAAATAAATAGGATACATTAAACTTTTATTTATATTTTATTTACATATCCTATAGTGTAATCCATGTTGTACCAGTTTTATCCTTCTCAATATGACAAATATTTACCAAGATAACTCTTCCTAATGAAAAAAATAATGGTAGAATATTAAACTTAATTTTATCAAATTTTCCAAAATATTGAGTATGTATTTCAATATTCATTTTATAGAAGTAGAAGATGTCCATTTTGTGATAAGCATGCAAAAAATTACAACTATTCCTAAAAAAAGATTTTAAGCATAGAACTGGATCCATTATTATTCAATGCCTAGTAAATAACATAAAATAATCGTAAAATAGTCTTATTGAATAAAAAATATATATATTTAATTTAAATAAATATTGAGTAGTTATTAATTATATTAGTTAAAATAAAAACACATTGCATAAATAAAAATAGTTTTTATGTAAAAATTGTGTTTTTAATCACAAAAAGGAAAATATTCAATTTTTTTAATTAGTATTAATTTATAATTAACTAAAAAATACCAAATATAGGGATTGAAATTATATTCAAATATGAAATTAAATTTTTATTGGGCATACTAATGACAATAAATGGCAGTTTTAAATATATATATATTTACTATTCATTGATAAATTAGTCTTTATGGAAAATATCTGGTTTTCACTATAAGATAACATTGATATTATGATTTCATAAATGATATAGTTTTTATAAAAATCAATTTTAAAAATTTAATTAAGTAAATTATAATTTTCATTGATAATAAATAAATAAAAACTATTTTAATGTAAAACATATTTATATATATATATAGAATTTACTACAAAATTACTTTTTTTATATACATTTACAAATAAATATTAATTATTTAAAAAACTTATAACTATATTCCATTATTTATTTATTTTTAATGATACACATTAATTTAATAATAATGTCATAATAAACAGTTTTTTTAATGACTAGTGTTTTATTTTAGGAATAAATCATAAAAATATAATTTTTTTAATAGAAACATAATATAAATCCTATGGTGTTTCTATTATATATTTTACAGTTATATATGGGATGATTTATTCCCAATAGACATGTACTGTGTAGGGGACCATATATGTTAAAGAATTTGATGGAAATTTTATAGAAACTAAATCTGGTGACTCATTAGTAATTGACAATAACAATACATGTTCTTACAAGAAGGTAGTAGAGATATCAAAATATATAAAATGGAAAATATCTAAGAATTTGGAGATTGGTTTACAATATCTACTCCCATAATTGGGTTTAGCCAATTCACCAGTTGATGCAAGGAATATTGGCTGAAAGTATTTATAAAATATAAAACTAGGCATGCAAGATAAATTGAGTACATATAAAGAATTTATAGTGTCTAAAGGATTTAAATAACATCAAAGAGTTTACTCTGATGAAATATTTCCTCCGTTATTTATTCCAATAACAACCAAACATATTTTTTCTATAACATGATTCCATAATTATGGGAGTTATAATATAGATATCAAAAGATGATTTCATAATGAAATCCTTAAGGAATATATATGTAATTCTCTTATTGAAAGGATTTTCGCCTTACATAATGCCAACATGGTATGAAAATCGAATATATATTTTTTTATTAAAATATTTTATGGACCATGAAACACTGAATTTGACAATGTAATGTGAGAATTTGTTTGATTATGTAATGACTCTATGACATGAGTCTAAAAGATGTTTTTTGGAATGTTATTAATTTCAAAATAGAATAACTCTAGAAAATATTAAGTACATGAAGTGATATACAAATATTATAGTATGTAATGGACATGTTGGACAAGTGATTTTCTATTAAGGATATAAGGGATTTAGACTACAACCCATGACTCGTGATTATCATGATAGATCATATATGATTTTTGGGATAAGTCAAAGGACATTCGCTAACCATATATGAGGTAGATTTGGTGTGGAACAATACATTAGGGGATTAGATCCATTTATAAATTTTATACATCTCTCCAAAAAAACCTGACCTCATACACAACATGAGAGAGAATCAATGTTTACAATATCATACAAATTTGTGATAAGACCAGTAGTTATTTTCATGGGAATATTAGAATTCTACTCTCTTAATCCATGAGAATTTGAGTCATCTATTTATTAGATGATGGGGAATACAATTATACCATAGTAAAGTATATTCTTTTGAATCTAGAGATTTATAAGGATATTTTATTATTATACGTATGATATAGGGGCCTTGAATTGGGATGTTTATATATATATAAATATATATTATAATTTATAAAAAAATTTAGAAAGATCTGAAGCCATAGTCATGATATGTTTCAATGATCAATAGGCTAGTCGTGAGCTACCAGAGGTCAAACTTGCTAATTTTCAACAATTATATAGTGGAATTTGAGTATATTTCATTTTATGAATCATATAAGTAACTACTTTGAACATAAAACATTATCTAAGAGTAGGATGCAGATCTAAGATGTAAATAAACCAATATATTATGTTCTGTAAATACTGAAGTGGTTTCTTTTATTAAGGATCCATGATCAGAGTTAACAATATAGAAAATAATTTATAAAAAATAGTAATTTTGGGGGTTTTTAAAAACATTGTGAATTCATGGTGAGAATGTTTTCCATAATGGGTAACCTTGTGGATCCCTTGACATAATCTTTATCTCAATTTAATAATGACCTTCAAGTGAGAGTTAGAGGGATGGGAGTTATTATTTTTTCGATCGAGTGCATGTTGTAATTTTATTTGGAAGGGTTCCTTATAAGAAAAATGTAAATACTTATAATTAAGTCTATTTCTGGTTTTTATGTTCAATAATGTTTTTACCTCATAATGATTATTCTTTTTCAGGATATTTTATATGCTTATTTCCTATGGGTACCCCCCGTACTAAATTGTCATAAAATTTCACCACCATGATGAAATGTAGTAATATACAAGATGGAATTCATAAATATATAACTATTATGGTTGGATGATATCACTTAAGAAGGCCCAAATTATACTTGAAATATGGGGTAAGGGGGTCATAATGCATTGAGTCTTTATTTTTTCTCAGGAATTCAACCCATGGTGATCCCCAAATGGGATGTTATTGAGGGAATGTATCATTATTATGTAATCAATATTTATATGAGTCTTTGGATGTCTCTAGGATATATTACCATCATACATAAATAGACTCCATGAACACAAATAAATAATCAATTTAGATATATGATTTTATAATGGGACTCCAAGGATCGACCATTCCCTCTTTATCCAATTTCAGAGTGTCATTAAAAATGAAATAAACCATGCCATCATATTTTAGGAATATCTCAATAGTCTATTCTATGGTTCCTCACAAAGGAATCCATATAGGAATAACAAGTGATGCCAATGGGATTGGACAAGGAATTCTCTATGAATAGTACTATAGACTAATCAAGGGGATTTCCAATGAAATTTTAAATATAATGGTATCATATCCAAATACTTGGTATCCTCTCATTTATAATATATACTATATGTAATATTTTATAATTATTTTCATACAGTAATACAATCCTAAAATATCATATAAAACATAAATAATTTGTTTCTTATTAATTTCTCAACCCCTATCATATAATCATGATTAGTCTCTCTTGTTTATTACATTTCCCCATATCTAAATCCATATAAGTAAAACATGGTCATGGTTGGTTATAATGGGACACCTTCAATCAGCTATACCCATTACTACCAAGACCATCTATGTCATAAAAATACCACATTGTGTAACCCACTAGTGTTTCATATGTCATACCATAAAAATGACACTATAAAAGACATAAACTATCTTATTATCATCACCTGATTCAGTGCATATCACCGAGATGGAATATAATCCATCAACATCCTAAGGAATTGACCATTCTTCATTAGTGGCATAAAAAATTCTAAAAAACTCCATTATTAGAGGATTTCAAATTTATTATAACACTTATCATTTTATCATAGGGTTTTATCAACTCATCCAACCTATTATAAAATTTCTTATGTATTATATTGATGGTTATCAAATATAACATCACACCCCTCACCCATTTTATTGGGAAATGAAAGAAGGTGTTAAAATCATTATTTCATATCCCCATGATACTAAAGGGTGAACATAAATATAAAGGGACTCAGAAAAACATGGTGGATAATTTTCCATTTGGATGATAACAATCCATATCATATGAATATAATAAATAATCCTCTATATGAAACATGAATACAAATAATACTCAAAGACATATCTAAACCAAAATTCATTCCATTTTACGAGTATAAATGTAATAACATAACCAAAGGCATCAATAGGGAAATAAAACCAATAAATCCAAAACAAAAACTCCCAAACTACACCTTGCTATAAGACAAAAAACCCCAACCAATGTATCAAAAATCATCAGTAAATAATTAATACACTTTTCATTACCTATTTATTAATAAATGATATCTTCAAACACACAAAGGCTCACAAGAAGGTGGTGAGTCTAAAATCACTACAATTCCACCCAATGACATCTAACTCATTTCAATATGAATTTTTTTTACACAATTATATAAAATATATTTAACAATTTGAAACATTTGACACAAAACCCAAAATTCTTTTCCTTGGAAAGATATAAAATCATGTGTTTAAAATGATATCAAATCCATTTTTCATACCCATTCCATGATTCCAAACATCCATGTATCCACACCTCCCCATATGCATAACTCTATAACAGTTCCATAATCAAGAGTGGTATCTCATATATGAACAAAAGAATCATAATGTAACTAATAACTGGTTCCCCAATAGCACACACCCCTTCTACTGGGAAACATTAAATGAAAATAAACCCAAAAAATTAAGGTATTCCATAATAAATGGAAATACGTTTTATATAAATTCTTCTTATATTTATGAAATATTAATAACCATTTTCCATTTATAAAAAAAATCTTAATTTTAAATAACTATTAAAAAATAATCATCAATAGGGATTTTCCAAATAAACCATTTAATTTTAACAAATATTCCAATAACATCACTTAAGGGGTATCCTATGAGAATCATAAATTATATTCATAGTATTTTTAAGAAAAATGATATTTCAACATAATCCTTCACACTTAATCTGGTGGAGTTAAGGGAGTACCAACATTCCTCCCATGAAGTTGGTGAAAATGAAGAAAAACACAACAATTATCTACATCCAATAATGAAAAACTTTTCATTCCCATGATCAAACCATACTAAATCATAATTCCCTTCCTAGTATATGGATATATAAATATAAGATTAGATTTATGTTATTTAGATAAAGAAAGAGATGAAAACCATGATGAATGTTAATTAAAAAACGATTATAGGTGAACATATATCACCACTGGCCATGAAATTCCCTAAATATTCTATAATATTGAAGGTAATCACATTTCATGACTTGAGATGAAATTAAATTATAGATTTATTATGATTAGGGAATTAAAATGGACATCATAACAAAATCATAAATTTGACAAAAAATTAAAATAAAAAAATATATAGTTCATTATTAAGGATCAAAACTATTCAAACAATATTATAATGGTCCATGATCTAAACTCTCTATGAATAATGTCTTGTATAGTCTGTCCCAATCACCCAAACAATTAGAATAACTGTGCACTAATCGTGTATGAGATACTTTCTTATAAAAAACATTGAGGGTTGGTTCAAATGGTTAGAAAAATCAAGAACCAATCATAATATTCATAACTATATAGACATTCACAATTTAGGAAAACCATATAAAACCCATGGGACTAAAATGTCCCCAATATAATTCCATTCATGGTTTTTGTAAATTATGCACAATTTCGTCTAATATTTTTTAAAATTTTCATCTCCATATAAGCATCCAAAATATTCCAAATATCATCCAAACCCAACAATATATATCTTGTCGAATATATATATATTTAAAATACAAAAATAAAGTGCCATTTTTTGAAACAAATGATTCTACATTATCCACACCAATAGTATCTATGTTCTTAAAGATTATTAAACTAGAGTTATACTATAATACTTTATGAAACTATTCCAACATTTCATTTTCATTTTCCCTGGTATCATTATGAATCTGGCCATGTAACTATAAAACACGAAATAGATATATTATTTTAACAAGAAATAATTTCTTTTTCTAATCCAAACTCATTATGAGTACATGAATGAACATATCTTATGGACCTTGTTCAATATGATCTCATCAAATCACATGGTCAGGATCAGGTTGCTACTTCCTTATAATAGATAAAAAAATTCATTATGCAATATACTGATCCTAAATGGAAAATAAAACCAATATCCCACATCACTAACTCACTATAGTATCAGAAAAGGGCCTAGTATCTAAGCCAAAATCTTTTCTTTTTTACCGAAATTATAATGCCCAAGATTATGAGAGATTACCCCAAACACTTGACCACTCATCTACAATGAGAATGACTATAAAAAATCATCAACATATGATTTTTAATGACATAATGTCATTCCAACCATCTTTCTGATCAACCAAATATTCTTTATTGTCTCTTCTACAAGGAATGGTCTAACCAGTGTTGTATCTCCAAATTCCACACAAAATAGCAGAGAATGAAAAGGAATCCCACAAAATTCATCAATATAAACCATATGTATCATGTATTTATAAGTATTGTTTTATAATAACTCCACTAATGTTATGTGATACCCCGATGATCTAAAAAATCCATTACAGAAGGCCTAATCAAGTCCCCTAATGTTTAAATCATCCTTTAATATTTTACATCCATTTGAGAATGAAATGTCAGTACGAATTGAAACTGACTACCAATGAATATTGATAAGGACTTCTAAAATTGATACATAAATATAAGGTACTAATCAAATACAATCAAGACCGGATCCCCGTGTAGTCTTACATCTTTGTAGATATAGATTTTTGAAAAGTCCCATACCATATAAGATTCACAAATATGAATATAATGTGATAAATTTAGAGGTGATACACTATCACGAAAATCATATAATCCTTCATCACATTTCATGGTATAATTTTCAAAAAAACCATTCCAATGTACTACCACTTTCATATGGGATTTGATAATGAATGAAAGATTGAAAACTGTCCTCAGTGTTCTAATATTTCCCACAAATATGTGAGCTATCTCAAAACATACTCTTCTAAATCCCATTCATTCCATCCCACTAATACAAAAAATTCATATTTCTCAACATCTTCTGAATGCATTGATGAATATCACATTTAGATTGTGGGGAGACACTATGAATTTTTTCATAACAAACCCATTGTATCATTATTCAATGTAGAAAAATGAAAACCATACTGTATTATATACTATAAACCTTAATGGTATCCCCTACATTAAGTTTTGAAATCATGATATCTCATTGAAATTCACACATTTAAAATTTTTAAATGTTCTAAAAAAATTTCCATAGAAAATTGTTACATAATAATGGTTGGAACATTTTAGGTGCATGTTAGTATTAAATGAAATTAACAACCACTGATATGATACATTATTTTCCTACTAATAATAGGAATTTATACATAATGAATCCTCTATAGAATATCAATTTCATGATGTATACATAAATAAAAAGTAAAAAATGTGAAGGTATTATAACCATTATCTATGCATTTGATTTAAATAACCATTGGAGAAAGTATTTCTCAATATCCTGTGATTCATTAAATCTATAAATTTTCATCCAAAATGATAATGAAATGAATTTTTCAATGAATGGCCTACCCCAAGAAATATAAAATCAAGTGATGAGTAGTTATTCTCATTGAACTACAACTCCATTGATATATAAAAAATAATATGATCTTTACACCTGAGAACACATACCAACCAAAATAGTGATGCATCATAATATACTAGATATCCATGACCACACATTGGTAACATGAGGGCTGGTGCTGATATAAGGCGAACCATTATCTCTTGGAATGATTTTTAAACATTTGTATTCCAATTTTAAATGAGCACCTTTGATCATATAAATTAATATCGATGATGAAATATATGAAATATAACACAAAAAACATCATAACTATCCCACAAATTCATGAAAACTATATATATCAAAGGCATATTTCAGTTGTTTTAAAGAGAAAACAACTTATATATTTACATGACCTACTAAAATTAAATTTCATGAAATGAAATGGCCATGGAAACATATATATTGTATCCATAAATAACACATTGATAAAATGAGATACATGCGATGATCCCAGAGGATAACCAATATTATAACCATATGATTCTGATGATCTATCATTATCTTTAGAAAATTCTATTATGTTATCCATAAACACCACTAAAAATTAATCCATATATTTTTCAAATACATGATTCATTATTACACTAAAATTATATAGTTTATTATAATGACTAAAAGGCATAAAAACAAACTCATAATCGCTATATATACTTCGTAAATCTACCTTTCGAATATGCACTCTTTGTAAATGAAATTGGTGATGTCATGTACATAATTTAATTATAGAGAACCATTGGTATATGATAAATTGATAAGTAATATCCGTAATTTTTGGAATAGGATATTGATTCTATATCATAAAATCATTATTCTTGCAGTAATTTATGAAAACCCTAAGAGTTCCATATGCCTTCCTCAACAAAATAACCACTATAGAAATGGAGACATGACCAGTCTGTTGAAAATATTATTTTAAACTCTTATTTCTCATCCTTCAACTATCTAAATTAATTTAGTTCTATCAGATAATATATAAGGGAAATAATAATGGATCCTATAAGGGGAACTTTTGTAATATTGAAATATATTTTGGCTAGAATCCCCATAGGAATTTCAAGAAAATATCAAGGAACAAGTATAGTGTGGTCGGAATATATCTACTACCAACCTCATCCACCACTACCGTATTAATATGTAATAGTTTGACATAGATAGCTACATCCTCTTTTATGTAGTATCTTAACTTCTCAAAACCACATCCCAGTATATTTTAAAGATATACCTAATATCATATGAGGATTGGAAACTCTCCCACCATGAATAATTATCAATATGGGCCTCAATGTATACCATCCAATCCATTCTAACAATGATCTCATTGATATATATCATGATCATAGAGAAATCACATATCAACTATATCCCATGTTTAATTTTTTAATATGCTATAAATTTCAAGGCATGGGACTGTCATTATCCCAAATTGGAATGGAGTTTCCAAAGTGAAGGGACCATATCAAAATGCAAACGAGTTAGATTAATGAAATGAGAAACAATAAATTAATGGTACATGAACATATCAAAAAAATGATTAAATAAATGTAGAATATATAATAATCATACATCTCCTAGTTAAGGGTCCTAAATAACCATCTATGATCATTTTGAATCTCCAAATAATTACTTACTCAGTGCAATTTTCTCTTTATTAATCTATACAGAATGTATACATTGATGAGTCTTGGTGTTACGGAAGAATCATGGATTTATTGATACTACTAATGATATTTATATTAATGCATTAGTCCAATTAAATAATTTGATTCTTGAAAATAATTTGATGTTTATCTTGCACCTGACCTTGGTTGAACAATGACCATAGTGCTGAACATGTCACATTTATTTATAGTTGTTAAATGATCTTAGTGGTGCTGTGAAATAATAGATTCTATTCTAAAAATAAGTAGAATGAAATGAACCATGCTAAATTTTTGATTCAATTGGATTTTTAATAGATATCATTTACTAGTTCTATGATATACCTCTCACATAATAATCAGTTCTCATACTCTTCTTCTTTATAACATTGTTGTTCAAAAAAATTTCTTTAGGAAATAACAGGTTTCATTCCACATTTTTTCTTATAATATCTTTTTCTTAAATCAGTTATCTTCTATCAACATCTATATAAACCTTAATATATAGGAAAATGGTATTTAAAAAATTATTTATTTTTTAACCTAACTCAAAAATGGGTTACCTCAAGGATACCCTCGTAGAAAATTCTTAACCAAATTCGTCTAAATTCATATATTTATCCGAATAATACATTAACAAGATATTCTCACACATTAAAGTGAATAAATCCATTATTCTATAAACTATGTTGTTTTTATGATAGAATAGTTTAATGAAATGTTCTCAAAAATCCTCCCATGCTATGCCTTGGTCGAGTTTATCTTAAACATTTAAATCTCTCCACTAGAATGTTATATCCGCTAGTATATAAATCACCACATTTACATTAAATTTAGATATTTTACTTATGAAATCAAATATTTGATTCAAACTATTCAATTAGGCTTTTTTGCTTTTCCCATTTTAGTAGCCCTCGATTATTGGAAGGTTATTCTTCTAGATCTGAACTAAAGGATCCACTTATCTTTTTTTATTGTTAATATAAGCCACCGGCCTTAAACCTTACTTAATATTGAATTAAATGAATAATTCACATTGACGATCTTTTCAGGTTTAGAGTTTTATAGAATTAGGACATAACTATTACATATCAAAAGATTACAAAGTAGACACTTCTACTAAGTTTCCATAAAATAAAAACACTTACAAAGAAACATGTCTAGTTCCATGTTTTATATAGCATGAAATTCCCTTGATCCCATACTTGACCCTATTCCACATTAAGTCCTGTGAAAAACATTTCAAAAAAACTTGGGGTGGGCATAAAAAGCTCAGTAAGGGATACACAAAGAATGAAAATGGTTAGTTTTTCAAAACAATAAGTAAAACATGTATACTTTATCAATGTAATAATTATCACCATTATGAAGTTGTAAAAACTCTTCACTGAATAAAAGATCATTACTTACCATTTTTTAACCAAAAGAATACCATAAAACACATATAAATAACACATAACATATAAAGGTAACTTGGGACATAAACATACTTAAGTGGAATAACCATCTGGTCGACATCCACACATATCACATAATGGAATAGCCATACGGCCTACTTCCATACCCAATGCATTGGAGGTTATAACGTAACCACCCGTCCTGGTATTAACGGAACCACCCGTCATATGTTTTATCACGTAATGACCGATCAAATGTCCAAATACCATTATAAAATCATAAGACATAAAACAAATATAATGGGAAGAAAACATTTACACACTTTGATCACAATATATCACTTAAATATATTAACATAACAAATCCATTATAAAAACCCTTTTCAATACAAAAATACATAAAACAGTATATGGTATTTATTTCATTTTCAAAAACATTACGGTTTGTTGAGGAAGACAAAGACCAAATAATACTCACAGCAGCGGAAAAGGTAGTTGTCACCGCGTATGTTAAAAGAATCATTACTTTTTGTCATTTAGTAAAACTATTTATATAAAAAGATTCCTTTTGTATAAAATTAAAATTCAAAGAGGTTTATACACCGTATAAATGAAAGCCGTGTATTAGAACAAAATATGGCTCAATGAAAGGAGATTGAGACGAAGTCCCTTACCTCGGGTCCGACTTGACTCGATCGTTCTTTAACATCCTAAATAATAAACTTGAGTTAATTTATACTTGCTTAAGAACCTTTTCAAGTTCATTATACCTTCTATATCACTTATTTCCATGTTATAAATATTATTTAATCATTTATGTTAACAATGTTTGTTTTGTCGATATTTGGTTCTTAAGTCGAAAGTGGACTTCTTACAATTACATGTTGTTCATGTGGTAAATGGTTCATTATATCCATAATGATATTCATGATTTGGATATCATATATATCATATATATCCCTCATATACATTTATTTATAATATTACATAATCATTTATAGGTAAGAAATGAAATGCATTGTTCATGGAGACGGTAAGCCGTATGTACGCATGAACGCTACTTTCATTTCTATGTCATATTAATGGAATTAAAACTAAATGAGAGATATGTATATTTTAATTCCAGAATTATATTAATCATTTAGATGTAACATAAATCATATATATTCGTTATATATATGTACTTATAATAGTATATTACATTTGGGGATAAGAAATGAAATGCACCGTTCATGGAGACGGTAAGCCGTACGTACGCATGAACACTACTTTCATTTCTATCTCATAATTTAATGGAAAGAAATAATAATGATATAAAGGTATATTATAATTCCATTATAGCATCATATATAATAACTTTAAATCCATACTTTATACATCCCACATATGGCATTAACGAATCAAATCACTTTGAGGGGGCGGTAGTCCGCACTTCCTAAAATAAAGATATCGCGTAAACCCATAATGGAATCCATAAAGGTAAGTCATAAATGAAAAATACAGATTCTTAAGGAAAACATAAACATAATATATATCATATATAAATATAGTGTCATATTAATGGACACCTTTGAAGGTGTTAGAAGAATATTGAACAATCATCGTTTCGTGAAGCAGAAATTAGCCATCCACAAAAATATTATGTTTTTCAACTATTAGATGTAGGAGTGTATACGTGTAGCTCTAATTCTTCTTATAAAAACATACTAGTATATTTAAGATACTGTAATTGTTACAAAATAAATGAATAAACAGATTTTAGGGGGTTGGAGATGCAAAATAAAACAAAAGAACCCAAGTTAAGACATTACCTTAAAATTGGGTAACTCACTTAGATTTGAGCTCAAAAGCTTCCTTGGGAAGTCTTCTTCCCAAAGTGAGGCTTCTAGGAGTAAAAGAGGGATGTGGAGAGACAAAAAGAGTAGATCTTGTCCGAAACAATGTCTTGAGAGGTGTGGTTAAGGAGGTAGAGGTGGGGGCCTTTTATAAGAGAAGAGGAGGGGCACTGTTGGAACGTTAAGAAAATATACTTTATTATAAAATGATTTTCGGATAAAAAGGGTCCCACAATTATATATTTAGAGTAAAAGGTGATAAGAGTTAGAAATCAACCCATCCAATAGGTTTTTGACATGTGTAGGTCTTATATTTTTACATTATCTTTTTATTTTATTTAAATTGTTAAATAATGAGGTAATCGGTGCATCATCATGGTGTCATAAATAATTTAATTTATTTGCAGTCAAAAAATTATAAAAAAATTATCATAATGTAGGAAATCGTTTTATCTTTCTAATGAATATTTATAGTCAAACATCTGACTTGTATAACCCCATTTAAGAATTGTTTTATTAAAACAACTCATGTTTGGGACATTTTAATTTTAACATTAAATAAAAGGTTTTTAATTTCATTTTCCTACCAATGTGGATCCATTGGGTCCCCAAGTTGACCCATGGATTTTATTGGTCATCCATGACACATCGAGTAATGTTAGGACATGTTTCTAGGTCATTTCATATTATTAAAACATTATTTTTACATTAAACTACACTAATTACCTCTAATCGCGATTAAAAACTTAAAAGTTACTATTCACCAAAAAAATATTTTAATCCCATTGACCCACATTTTACTTGTTAATGACAACCATGTATGTCGGATTTTTGAAATTCAAAACACAAAGGTGGTAAAATTTCATTTAAATGACAAATCTGTTTTTTTAAGTACCACGTAGTGGTTTCACTATTAATCAAAAATAGATGTTTTTCAGAAAAATACCAAAAATTCACCCTAAGATAGATTTGATATTCTGAATTCAAATATGATGTCTATATTAAAAAATTGAAAACATATAAGTTGTATTAATTAATTTAATAATTAATTTTTGCTGTGAGAGCAAATAGCGTGTTTTTATGAAACAATAAGTATTAAAAGATTGACACTAGTTTAAGTCCAATTTCAAAGTGAATTAATTCCAACGACCACTATTGGATTAAATGGTAAAAATATATTATAATTTACTTTAAAACACATTCAAATGATAATCTGATAATATAAATAGATTAGATTAAAAACTGTTTTTGAATTAAAATACAACATTTTTCACCATTCATTAAAAAATGAACTTTATCGGAAAAATACCGAAAATTTACACAATGTAAATTTTTATGTCCCGATTCTAAAGAAGAATTTTATTTGGTCCAATAGAATGTATAAGAGTGAACAAAACTATATTTAATGACGGTTCATCATCAAAAGGTGATAAGTGGACCTTTAGTGAATATTAGAGTATCTATGCCTAAAATTGATTTTTTTTTCTTATTTTAATCCTTTATCCATTATTGGATAAATGTAAAAACATTTAAAAAACATATATAATCATATTTTAATTATTTATATTCATTCCTACCAATATAATGGCTACCTGTTAATTACCATTTAAAATAATATTATTTTATTACTAATGTGCAACGTAAGATTTCAAAGAAACTATTTGTTGCGTATCAGGTACGCTATCGAACATAGGAACCCCTTTAAAGTAAAATTAATTTTTATTTCGTAAATGTTAATAACTATGAAAATGGTTTATTCTTTATTTTCCTGGGATGTTACATCCTTCCCCCTTTTTGGGAATTGCGTCCTCGCAATTTTATCACTTATCAAAATAAGTTGGGGTATTTATCCCTCATAGCATTTTCAGATTCCCATGTTGCCTCTTCGACCATATTGTTTTTTCATAAAACCTTTACCTGGTGAATTACCTTATTTTGCAACACTTTCTCTCTACAGACAATTATCTGGACTGGTTTTTCTTCATAAGATAGATTCTCTTCTAGCTGAACTAACTCTGGACTCAAAACATGAGATGGATCTGTCATATAATTTCTCAACATCGAAACATGAAACACATTGTGTACCTGAGATAAACTTGGAGGTAAATAAACTCGGTAAGCAACTGATCCAACTTTCTCCAGAATTTCATATGGTCCAATGAACCTTGGACTCAGCTTTCCTTTCTTACCAAATCACATCACACTTTTCCACGGTTCAACTTTGAGAAAAACATGATCACCTACCTCGAACAAGCATGTTGCATATCCTCCAAAGTCTGAATCATTCATTCTGACTGCCCATCTGATTGAGGATGAAAAGCTGTACTAAAATTTAATTCAGTATCCAACGACTTCTGAAGGCCGTTCTAAAAGTTATAAGTGAACATGAGATCACGATCGGATAAAATGGAGAGGGGAACTCCATGTAACTTTACAATCTCTTAAAGATACAAACGAGAAAGTTGATCTAGGGAAAAAGTATCTCGTATAGCAAGGAAATGAGCAGATTTAGTCAAGCGATCAATAATAACCAAGATTTCATTATTACCTTGAGGCGTCTTTGGAAATCCCACAATGAAGTCCATGGATATATTTTCCCATTTCCATTCTGGTACTAGTAAAAGCTGAAGAATCCCTATCGGTAACTGCTGCTCTGCTTTAACCTACTGACAAGTCAAACACTTCACAATAAAATTAGCAATATCTCTTTTCATTCCATCCCACCAGTAATACTACCGCAGATCTTTGTACATATTAGTACTACCAGGATAAATTGAAAACGGGGAACTATGAGCCTCACATAACAACTCATTTTTCAACTGCGAATCGCTTAGCATAAATTATTTCCTCCCAAATCTAAAAACACAATCACTATCAATGTTAAATTCAGGCAACTTACACTTCTAGACCAGCTTTACCTTTTTCTGCAACTCACTGTCTTGCTTGTGCACTTGCTTAATTCTATCTGATAGAGAATATTTCACTAATACCTAAAACAAAATAGAAGGACATCCTGCACCAACAACTTCTATTAGAAATTTCATTAAATCAAAAACCAAAGGATCTCGTTCCAAACGTAGCATGGTTAATGAAGAATTACTTGTTCGACTAAAAGCATCAGCCACGTTATTTGATTTTCCCGGATGGTAATGAATTGTACAATCATAATCCTTGATTAATTCCGGCTATCTCCTATGTCTCATGTTCAATTCTTTTTGAGTGCATATATACTTTAAACTTTTTTGATGAGTATATATTTCACACTTTACTCCATACAAATGATGCCTCCAAATTTTTAGAGCAAAAACAACAGCAGCTAATTCCAAGTCATGTGTAGGGTAATTTACCTCATGAGTTTTCAACTAACGTGAAGCATATGCAATTACCTGATCATTCTGCATAAGGACACAGCCATGTCCCTTCAATGAAGCATCACTGTATATAACAAACTCACCATTCCTGGAAGGAAGTGCCAAAACTGGAGCATTTACCAATCTTCTTTTCAACTCCTGAAAACAATCATCACATTCTTTTGTCCAGATAAACTCAACACCCTTCCGAGTTAGCTTAGTCATTGGACTAGATAACCATGAATTTTTTTCAAAAAATCTTCTGTAGTAACCTGCCAAACCATGGAAACTACGAATCTCAGTTACATTTGTCGGCCTTGGCCATTCTTCAACAACTTTTGTTTTAGCAGGATCAACAGTTATGCCATTTTTTTGAAACAATGTGACCAAGGAATGAAATTTGTTATAACCAAAACTCACACTTGCTGAATTTTCCATACAGTTTATTTTCATTTAAGGTTTTTAAGAAAACCATTAAATGTCTTTAATTCTCCAGTTTAATTTATGAATAATCCAAAATATCATCAATAATCACAACCACCATTTATCACCAGATTCAACTGAGCCATCACTATAGTAAACTGCTCAATTTTGATTCTGAGCATCTCTGGTTGCTGATTTGGAAATTCAATCTCTTATGTATTCCTTCCCAGAAAAGTTTCACTATTTATTTTATAAAAAAGCATTATTAACATAGATATATCTTAGATAAAGAAACATGGTAATCTTTAAATTCTATATCATTTCAATCATACCATAAATTAATTTATAATTTAAAAATTTTCTAACTCCTAAAGTTGTCTAAACCGACCTCTGATACCAACTATAAGGCCCGAGACATAAACCTTACTTAATATTGAATAAAATGAAGAATTGACATTGAGGATCTTTTCAGGTTTAGTGTTTTAGAGAATTAGGACATAACTATTACATCTCAAAAGATTACAAAGTATACACTTCTACTAAGTTTCCATAAAATAAAAACTCTTAAAAAGAAACATGTCTGGTTCCCTGTTTTATATAACATGACATTACCTTGATCCCATCCTTGACCCTATTCCACATTGAGTCCTATGAAAAACATTTCAAAATAACTTGGGGTGAGCATTAAAAGCTCAGTAAGGGATACACAAAGAATAAAAACTGTTAGTTTTTTAAAACAACAAGTAAACCATGTATACTTTATCAAAGTAATAATTTTCACCTTTATGAATTAGTAAAAACTCATCACTGAATAAAATATCATTACTTACCCTTTTTGTAACAAAAATATTACCTTAAAACCCATATAAATAACACATAACATATAAAGGTAACATGGGACATAAACATACTTAAGTGGAATAACCATCCGGTCGACTTCCACACATATCACTTAATGGAATAGCCATACGGCCGAATTCCATAGCCAATGCATTGGAGGTTATAACATAACCACTCGTCCTGGTATTCACAGCACCACCCGTAATATGGTTTATAACGTAACCACCTATCAAATGTCTAAGTACCATTATAAAATCATTAGACATAAAACAAATATAATGGAAAGAAAACATTTCCACACTTTGATCACAATATATCACTTAAATATATTGACATAACAAATCCATTATAAAAACACTTTTCAATACCAAAATACATAAAACAATATATGGTATTTATTTCATTTTAAAAAACTTTACGGCTTGTTGAGGAAGCCAAAGACCAAATAATACTCGTGGCGGCGAAAACGGTCGTTGTCACTGCGTATGTTAAAAGAAACATTCCTTTTTGTCGTTTTGTAAAACACTTTGTAGAAAAATATTCCTTTCATATAAAATTAAAATTCAAAGAGTATTATACACCATATAAGATAAATCCTTGTATTATAACAAAATATGCCTCAATGAAAGGAGATTCAGACGAAGTCCCTTACCTCGGGTTCGACTTGACTCGATCGTTCTTTAACGTCCTGAATAATAAACTTGAGTTAATTTCTACCTTCTTAAGAACCTTTTTGAAGTTCATTATTCATTTTATATCACTTATTTCCATGTTATAAACATTATGTAATCATTTATGTTAATAATTTTTGTTTTGTCGACATTTGGTTCTTAAGTCGATAGTGGACTTCTTACAATTACATGTTGTTCACGTGGTCAAAGGTTCATTATATACAGAATGATATTTATGATTTGGATATCATATATATCATATATATCTATCATATACATCTATTCATAATATTACATAATCATTTATAGGTAAGAAATGAAATGCACCGTTCTTGGAGACGGTAAGCAGTATGTACGCATGAACGATACTTTCATTTCTATGTCATATTAATGGAATTAAAAATAAATAAGAGATATGTATATTTTAATTTCAGAATTATATTAATCATTTAGATTTATCATAAATCATATATATCCAATATATATATGTACTTATAATAGTACATTACATTTGTGGATAAGAAATGAAATGCACCGTTCATGGAGACGGTAAGCCATACGTACACATGAACGCTACTTTCATTTCTATATCATACTTTAATGGAATGAAATAATAATGATATATAGGTATATTATAATTCCATTATAACATCATATATAATAACGTTAAATCCATCCTTTATACATCCCACACATGGCATTAACGAATCAAATCACTTTGAGGGGGCGGTAGTCCGCACTTCCTAAAGTGAAGATATCGCGTAAACCCATAATGGAAGCCATAAAGGTATGCCATAATTGAAAAATACAGAAGCATAAGGAAAAAATAAATATATTATATATCATATATAAATATAGTTACATCTTAATGGCTACCTTTGAAGTTGTTAGAAGAATATTGAACAATCATCGTTTCGTGAGGCAGAAATTCCCCATCCACATAAACAATATGTTCTTTAACCATTTGATGTAGGTGTGTGTAAGTGTAGATCGAATTCATCTTATAAAAACATCCTAGTATATTTAAGATACTGTATTTCTTACAAAATAAATGAATAAAAAGAGTTTAGGGGGTTGGAGAAGCAAAATAAAACAAAAGAACACAAGTGAAGACATTACCTTAAAATTGGGTAACTCACATAGATTTGAGCTCAAAGGCTTCCTTGGGAAGACTTCTGCCCAATGTGAGGCATCTAGGAGTAAGAGAGGGATGTGGAGAGACAAAAATAGTAGAGCTTGTTCAAACCAATGGCTTGAGATGTGTGGGTATGGAGGTAGAGGTGGGGCCTTTTATAAGAAGAGAGGAGGGGCACTCGTGGAAAGTTAAGAAAATATACTTTATTATAAAATGATTTTCGGATAAAAAGGGTCCCACATTTATATATTAATAGGATATGGTGATAATAGTTAGAAATACACCCATCCAATAGGTTTTTGATATGTGTAGGTATTAAATTTTTTACATTATCTTTTCATTTTATTTAAATCGTTAAATAATGAGGTAATCGCTGCATCATCATGGTGTCATAAATAATATAATTTATTTAATGTATAAAAATTATAAGAAAATTATCATGATGTAGGAAATATTTTAATATTTCTAATGAATAGTTATAGTAAAAAATCTGACTTGTATAACCCCATTTAAGAATTGTTTTATTAAAACAACTCATGTTTGATACATTTTAGTTTTAACATTGAATAAAAAGTTTTTAATGTCATTTTCCTACCAATATGGATCCATGGGGTCCCCATGTTGACCCATGGATTGTCTTGGTCGTCCATGAAACATCAAATAAAGGTAGGAAATGTGTCTAGGTCATTTCATATTATTAAAAGATTATTTTTACCTTAAACTACACTAATTACGTCTAATCGCGATTAAAAACATAAAAATTACTATTCACCAAAAAATTATTTTAATCCCATTGAACCACATTTTACTTCTTAATGAAAAACATGAATGTCTTATTTTTGAAATTAAAAACACAAAGGTGGTAAAATTTCATTTAAACGAAAAATCTGTTTTTTTATGTACCACATAGTGGTTTCACTATTCATAAAAATTGATCTTTTTCAGAAAAATACCAAAAATTCACCCTAAGCTATATTTGATATTCCGAATTAAAAATTGATGTCTATTTTACAAAATTCATAACATAAAAGTTTCATTAATTAATTTAATAATTAATTTCCACTGTCAGAGAAAATAGCGTGTTTTTATGAAACAATAATTATCAAAAGATTGACACTAGTTTAAGTCCAATATCAAAGTGAAATTAATTCCAATGATCACTATTGGATTAAATGGTAAAAATATAATCTAATTTCACTTTAAAACAAATTCAAAAGATAATATAATCATATAAATATATAATATTGAAAAAAGGTTTTGAATTAAAATACAACATTTTTATCTATTCATTAAAAAATGAACTTTATCGGAAAAATACCAAAAATTTACACAAAGTAAATTTTGATGTCCTGATTCTAAAGAAGAATTTTATTTGGTCCAGTAGAATGTATAAGAGTGACCAAACTATATTTAATAATGGTTCTCCCTCAAAAGGTAATAAGTGGACCTTTAGTGAATATTAGAGTATCTATGCGAAAAATTGAATTTTCATCTTATTTTAAGCCTTTATCCATTGTTGGATAAATGTAAAAACATTAAAACAAACATATATAAACATATTTTAGTTATTTATATTCATTCCCTCCAATACAACGGCTACATGTTAACTACCATTTAAATTAATATTATTTTATTACTAATGTGCAACGTTAGATTTCAAAGAAACTCTTTGTTTCGAATCGGGTATGCTATCGAACATAGCAACCCATTTGAAGTAAAATTAATTTTTAAATCGTAAATGTTAATAAATATGAATATGCGTTATTCTTTATTTACCTGGAATGGTACAGTTAATGTTCCATCTATCCATGTCCTAAATATCGTGGATAATACTCTTGATCAACTATTAATTCACCCGTTGTTTATGTGAAACGACATTGTTAGCATCCTCTTAATGTTCATTCTTATGGGGCATACCATGTTTCATTCTTTATAACAAAAAAAGTAACCATTTATAATCACTCACTATAAACTAGATCCATACCTTTTATAATTTACCATTTAAAAAATTCCCCCTACTTTGTTATCCCCAATAATCTAATTTATATATTTTTATAATTCCCCCATCATCCAATTTCAAAATATTAACTTTTTAAAATATTTTCACCATCATTCTTAAAAATAAGCAGACAAAAAACCATTTCTATAAATCCTTATCATAATAGTGAACAAAGAACTCCTTATTAGATGTCATATTAATTTTTTTTCCGTGAACCACTTATTGTTTAAATGAAATATGAGTAGGTAACCAGTAACATAAAAGTAACTAGAAACACTAATGTATTAAAACCCCCTTGTAACATATAGTTCAAAATAATGATTTTAGATACGGATTTTATGATATAAATTTCATGTTCTAACAAAACTATCAAATTTACACTATCCAATGAGACAAAATAATATATCAATACTGATACAACATCCAGATCTAATAATTAGCACATCATATTGAAAGGAAAAAATAATACCATTTATAGTGTCCCTCCCCTCACCGATTGGATTAGGAAGAGTTAGAGGGTGTAACTATCCATAGGTGATATTATCAAAAAAAATGGATGGAAATAAATTCTTTGTGAATAATAAAAATTTAGGGGACAATATTCCCCTGAAAAAATAGACATACATACCATATAAATATAATTAATAAATCAATTTATGAAATAATGTACAAATGGAAATAAAAATATAGCCAAAATAACAACCATGTTAGAGTACAATAAGAAACAAAAATACATAACAAAATGGATCATGAGAAAAAAACAAAATACAGTAATGACATCCAAATAACTAATCCTAACCAAATGAATCTCTAACTCTACATTCCAAGCCCAATATAATGGAGAATAACTAAATAACATTGAAAAAATTTGTTCACCTATTCCTTAATAGATTAAATTTAAAAATGTAAAATAGTTCCCATGTTTGGGTGATTCTAATCTCAATAGGATTCCCATAATTTTGAACCCAGTCACTCCACTAGTATAATAAATATTATCACAATTAGTCGAAATAGTTTTAATATTTTAAAATTTTTCATATAAAATACAAATTTTATCCCATGGAATGAAATCAAAACAATCCTTAAAAAACAATCTCAAATAAATTTGGAATACAAACTCGTTGATTCCAAAAAAGAAAAACAATAATTTCTTGGTGATTATTAAATACTAAGGTGTGGTCTGTTATCTGTATACCATGTCTAGTCACGGTGTACAATTATGGGTTCCCAAATGTCACATTCCCATTAAACACAGTCACATATATTTCAAATAAACCCACATAAACCATGTATGTGAAAATAAATTCAAATAAATTTAACATTAATCCATTATATCATTAAAACATTTCAACACCAATATTTTATTTATCATATCAAAACTAAAATTTTAAAATTTCAATAAAACAATTATCTCCAAAATGATTGTATTCCACAAAACCATTAAATTTAAAAAGTTTTTTAAAAACCATTTCCAAATAAGAATCACTTGATAATAATTCAATAATTTAAATGTTATTTCATGATCTTTTTCAATATAATAATTTAAGACCTAATAATGTGTATTAAAGAGAGAAGCCATTAAACTAATTTTTTTGGTAAAAATAATAAATGACATAATGGATCTCTAAATATGATCAGGAACCACTGTTAATTTGGTATATTTATCTGCAAATCAATATAATTCATGTCATGGAACATTGATATATATATATAAGATTATATTTATGATTATGAATATGAGAAGGTAAAGAGATCAATGAAGTGAACACATAAATGAAGACTTTTTACTGAATATAGATATACTGCAACAGAAACACCAAAACATTGTCAAATATGAATTGGAATTCTTTATCAATAATCAGTAGGAAAATAAATTTTATATTTATTAATATTAGGTATCTAAAATTGGTCCCATTACATCATCTGAATTACATCCAGTTTTTTTATTTGATACCCTGTCATGCAGGGTTAGTAAAATCATGTGCCAATTGTACATAATCTATTATATCAATAATATGATATTTACAAAATTTCTATAGATCACCTGAATTTAGAGTCAACAAATATGCTAACTGTGCATGAGAAACTACCTTAGGCCAACTATTACATGGTTAGATTACTATGTCTTATAAACCACGCACCATCGAAGTAATTCTCTACTATCCAAACAAGAATGATTTTCCGAGAACATCCATATGGAATGGAAAACTATATTCTATCTATTAATATACAAACATAACATTTTCATTCTAATATTTGTTATCTAGATATGATTTATTTTTACAAATATACATTCTAAAATAGTGATCCTATACAAATTCTTCAAAAACATGCCAAAACACAATAGAACATCGAAAAACAATAACCGATAAAAAAATAAACATTTAATAAATAAATAATTTGTTAGTTACATAATAACTAATGTTATATATCACAAAATAGTGTGTGAGGAATACATTCCTCATAAACACCCCAATTATCTCAATGTATTTATCATGCCTCAAGGGTCTCATAATATTTTCACGGGGTAATCACTCTTTGTAAAATTATAACCTATAGTAAAAGGCATCATGAGAACTACACTACATTCCATTAAATCTCATACATTATTTTAAATTTACACTCTCTATGGGTTTCATTTATCCTATTGAAAACATATAAAATTATTCTCTTGGCCACAGGAAGATGATACATTCTTCAGGTGAAGAAGGGTCCATTATGGAACTTGATACATTTTTTATTATAATATATGAATAAAATTTAATTTAAATAATTCATTTAAGTTAAAAAATTTATGTTATCAAGGTGATTATACTACACATATCGTAGGATACATGAAACATGTGTAATACAATAACGAAAATACATACGGAACCCATACCAAAATTCAATAGTTATTTTATTTTGAAGTTTCTCTTAAAATATATCCCAATAACATTAAAATATTACAAGTATTTATCCATTTATATAAGTGACATACTCAATTTAGAAATACAAATATAATTAATTAAAACATTTCACTATTTAGTATAACATTTAAATATATTTTGTATAAGCATTAAATAACTCATCGGGCAACCTCATCAAACAAACATGATGATCAACCAACCATATATGGGCGTTCAAATACACTCACTACAATAATTGGTAATATTTATAATACATAATATAGATTCGAAATGAATATATAATTTAATATATTCCCAAACACTAAATAAACTCATTTAGTGATGTACCTCACCTAAAATGAAAAAAATATATATGCTACCATAGCCTCATTACGTTACATAGATACACTAAGAATACATATCATAATAATGGGGTTATTATTACATGATATACTGGAATCATTAAAGAAAATCTATACAAATGAAAATAAAAACAAGAGAATGCAGTATTATATAAGAATAGTGGAAGACTAAGATATCTATACTCAAATAATCGTGGGAATAAGAAAATACCACCACATATCCAAGGGTAAATTTGTGATAAATGGTTATTAATAATACCAAATCAATGATTTGTGATAGAACAATGATTGGAGAGGGGTTTTGAAAAAACATTGGGGGGGGATTGTTATTTATCCATTATTTAATACAATATATGGTGACACAATGACTTTAAGAATATAATAAACCACACTAGGGGTACCTCTAAAAAGAGATAAAATCCACCCAAAATTCCTAAAATCATATGGAGTAGCCCGAACCATTTTCCATTTAAATGGTTCCACTATGCCATTGACTAAAATATAGTGTTGCTTCTGTTCCACTAAAACCCAAAAAGAGTAACACCCAGAGATTTTAAAAGTGGGACATAAAGTTCAACAACATGTGTGACATGTAACACCCATATGAAAAGATAATATAATAGAAATATATTTTATGATATATTTTATTTAATCTAATTTCATTCTCTTTTATAGCTTCCAATTCATAGAATACTGGGATTAATGAAAACACTTCACACTATGAATATTTTATTATTTCAACATGGGCATTATATCCCAGCCATTATGATCAAGGTTATGAAAAATAATAACTAAATTAATTGAATTATATTGTTTTTTCTTGTAAAAACTAAATTCAATGGTTAATTTTTTATTTTAAATATATAATTTGAAATTTGGTTTTAATAATTTTATAAATTTTATTTGAAAAAAATAATTTTCAATTATCATAGTCAAAAATATAATTAGGTAATTTATTTGGTTTTCTTGGAAAAAATTAATTTTTTTGAATAGTGAATAAATATTAATATTACGGAAAATACATTTTTGTTTAAGTTATTTTAAATGATATATTATATTTCAAATAAGAATTAAATTAAAATAATTTTAATTAAATTACAATTTTATTGATTAAGGTCATTGAAATAAATTTTATATTAGCTTTGATGATTAAATAATTATATATTTATGATAACTGTTTTTTTGCAAAACCACTCATTCGTCACATCGACAGTGTCATTTAAAATTTAATTCTACCACCTATAAGAATTTAATTATGAAATAGATTTCAATATTTTCAATAATAATAATTTATAATATCAACAAAATAATATAAATTTAATTAACATAAATAATATTGAAAAAATAATAAAAAATCTACTAAAGCTAGAAATGGGTTTATCATCAGGATAAACTAACACAACAAGGGTTATAATTGAATATAAAAATGTCCAAAAAACATTCAATGTTCATAATTAGAACCTAAAAATTATAATGTTATTCACCGATTTTTTTTTGATGATTTTTAAATTTGAAAAACATGGGAATAATTTAATCATGTAAGCAATTACATATCTATTTTTACCCCCTCTTAAAAGAAGATACACACTCTCCCCCCATATTAAAACTTCCAAAAACATTGTTTTGGAAATAATAAAAACCTTCCATAATTATCTACAAAAAAATAGAGTCCACATTTTCATTAAACATCTATTTAAATAACTCTATGTGTATAGACCTAAAGAGACACCCTGGAAGAGTGTTAAACATATTAAACCTGCATATTTTTTTATCTCATCCAAAACATTATTTAAAGCATTTACTAATAGTATAATATAGTAATACATGTAAATAATATATACTAATATGTTGTTATGTAAATTTGATAACCCATATCCATGTTCGCTGTCATGAAATTGGAATCAAAACCATTTATTGTATGTACCGCAGACAACCACCATGTGTAATGATGTAATTGTTTTACATAACAACCATTAAATGATAGATATAATGTTTTATATAGCATATTAATTTAATGTTTATGAATTTATTTTATATATGGAATTATGTTATCTTATATACCTTGTAAATATTTATTCCATTTGGGATAAAATAACATCGCTAATCTGTATGTTTGACTGTTGCCTCATGATGTGATATGATTTATTTTTCACATACACTTTAGATAAAATAAATTAAGGATGATGATAATGAATATACGTGATATTTATGAAAACAATTCCAGAAATATAACATCACATATAAATTCTAAACATCCAATCTTTTGGAAAATAATAACATCGCCCTTACATATGTCGGGACAACCGCCCCCACACATTCATGTGAAATTTTTTCCATTTTATTATTAATTGGGTTGTCATAATGGTTTACATTATTAATATAAATTATATATATATATATATAATAATTATTATTATTTCCAAAATTAATAATTTATATTTAATTTTCATTCATTCCTTCAATAAAAATGTAAACAACTTATATTCACATGTACGACCTACCATCTCTATGTATTGTGTATAAAATTTTATGTATCTAAATTAATTTATTAATATACATAAATAAATATATAATATATATAACATTTATACCACTATAAATATAATTAGGATTTTTCAATGATATATTAAAATTTACCAATATTACCGAACTAAAACATACACGAAAATCAAGAAATAATTACATAAAATAGAGATTTTAACCGAAATTTGTTAACAAATAAGTGATAAAAGAGTTTAGGTAAAAAAAATATGTTGTTTGAGATATATGAGTACCATTATTGAATATATTTATAATAATAATATATTTCTTATAGTGTTTTTTCAAACACATTCGAGGGAAGTCAACCCTAAGGTAAGGGTTTATCTTCCATCTTTTACTTCTATGAGACATATGCCATATTCACCCCTTACACCACTACATTGTGTATATAAACCCAATATTATATGTTATATCTTGAATTTATGTCTATTTATAGTGTTCTAGGTTTTGTTTTATTTTATTTCATTCAATGGTATTATGATTCAAAATTGACCAAATTCAAAAAAGTTATTTCAGAGTCTCTTCATTATTCCGTTTTGTATTAAATTATCCCTTGTTGGAAATATTTTATATTTCTAGAATAAACACAATATAAATTCAACTAATATAGTCATTACTATACTTTATTAAATAATATTCCATTTTCCACTCTTTGGTACTTAAATGTTTTGATATTATTCTATAACAAAATACAATTTTATTTTACTCTATTGTCAAAAATCAATTTTCCTCAAAATATACGGTTTAATAAAAATATCTAAAAATTGATTTCAACATTTTAAAATTGATTTATTAAATAAATTTTTATCTATTATTATTTTTATTGATTTTTATAATGTAATAATCTAGTTTTTCTAACACAATTATCCTTTAGATTATACAAAAAATGTGAACGGAACCATTGTTTTAACATGTATAACCTGAATTAAATTTTCCACTATCATGACCACTAGTTGTTTTGTGGATTATTTTTAATGATTTAGAATATTATTTTCAATCAAAATAAATTTCAAATTTTCATTTGTGAATTTTATATGGAAACTTTATTTTCAATGTGAAATTTGAATTTTTCGTATGAATGTTTATAAATAAATGTTTTTGTATTTATTTTATTTGGAAACACCAATCATTTATTGTATTGATGATTCACTGGTGAAATTTTTTTCTGATTTCATTCATAACCTTTATTTGGATGGTTTAGGATCATATTTTACAATTATTTACAATTTTATTACCTTTAACTATATTATTATTAATGGGTCATGATAATCATTATATGATGGGGGAAACTATTATAATTTTGTATCTTTTTTAGTAAGAATGAATATATTGAAAAAATTTCAACAAATTTATATGAGAAATTAATTATAAATACTAAATATTTGGAGGAGTCTAGTTTTTTATATCCCCTCGATGAATCGACAAGCCTCATTAGAAAAACGAGTTACCAAAATTAGACAAGTTTAATCCCATAGATTTAAACAATATTTTGAAATGAATTGAATTTATAATTGTTATGTAAAACATGATGTACTCTCTAAATATTTGATAAGTTAATTCATTGTCATTATTCAATTACATACAATATGATGGGAACATATCAAATACAATGTTATTATTTAAATGGATTTTATTATAATAATATATTTCTTCCTTATTATGTTCTGTTTATTTGTTAAATGTGATATGGTGTAGTTATTTACCATTACATAACTATTTAAATATTTTATTATTGATATATTACACTACATCCATACCCTTATTCAACATCATATCTCACCCATTTCTTATGTTATATTATATCTTAAATAATATGAAATGTTTTCTAAATGTTATATACAGTTAAACAATGAATAAAATGACATTATCAATGAAACAACATTGTGTATGTAATGATTTCAATTGTAATGGGGATTTCTAGTATATATCTACATTTAAAAAACTATTATATTGTTCCTTACATAATGAATTTATTTCTTCATATAATAATCCAACGTAAGAAAGTTGCCAATGACACTGGGATAATAGTGTTGGGTATTATAGTTGATGTTATAGGATGATTAATATAATCATTGTGAACTCGATTTTGGATAATATAGATAAGGGTACACAAAACTATGATAATCATTGAATATGAATATAAAATATAATATTAATGTATTTATGGTAGATATAATCTGTTTGTTCCTAGATATACATTCCAATATAGATACTACAAGTGGAAGTGGTTCTGGTACACTGTACATAAGGGTAAGAACTCAAAATAATGTATATCTGGATTGAATAGTGTATTCTATGGTACATGATAATGGGAGATACTATGTACCTATTTTGACACTCCTCAGGGATATTCTTAACAATGTTCACATTTTCCTTAAAAACCAATTTTTTTGAATTTTGAAAATATTATTATTATTTGGAAACATTCATAAATAAACCATGTAGATGATTATATTATTACACTTGTATAAATAAATCATTTTTAGGTGTTTAACTATTTTCAGGATGATAAAATATATTTTATAATGTTATGATCTAATTTAGTATATTCAATTTTTTAGAAATGTAATGTAGTCGAATGAATGATTACTATATCAATCCATCTACATCATGTATGGATTTTACTACTAGTGTAGATATTGAAATTAGAGATATGGATATAGTTAGAACTGAAGATATTATAACTAACATGGGGTTGTAGGCTCATGTTATAATCTATAACATTTCTTGTATAAAGCCACTCACTTATCCACTATTTGGTGTAATAATTTTAGATATAATCATAAGTAAAGGACCCCCATCATTAAAGGGGACAAAAAGAATTGTAGAATTTTATTGGATATTTTATTAAAGAAAATATTTTTAACATGGGATGAAATAAAAAGAAAATTTTATCATGGATGTTTATTATCTTTCAAAGGATTTATATATGTCCAGATCATTAATTTAATACACTAAAGATTAATAAGAAATAGAAAAAAAGGAAATGGATTGATTTTAAGGCTCCAATATTTGAAATATTTTTTTGAGCCACTAGTAGATGTAGAGTGTCAATTCAAACATTTAAGACAATAAGAAATATGAAAATGATTATATATATTAATTTGGTATTAAAAGGATAACATTTTATTCTAAAGACTATATACATAATCCTTTGATAAGTATTGATTAATTAATTGATGGGATTATTCCAATTATTTTTTGGTAAATAGTCTACCTTGAATTCTCAATACATGAGAAATTAATATCTTGTTGTATAAAGACAATGAAAAAATTCTCTAATTATAATGGGCTTCAAGGGAATAAAGATAGGAAATGGTTGATTGATCAATATATGGATAAATGGACGAAGGGAAATAATGATTTTCCCCATCATAAAATAGTGTGAAGTATCACCCTTATACATTATTGAAGGGAATTTGGGTTTTCTAGAAGATTGGATAGAAACACCACTATGCTCATTATTAGAAGTTAAAGAAGGAAGTTTCCAATGTTCAATTACTCAACTATAATGTGATGTGGAACATTATAAATTAATTCCACATGAGTCATGGGAATATACCTCAGGAGAAGTTGGGGGGATCATGGCCAAACTTTTAAAATTACTACAGATGATGTGGAATGAATAATGTGATTATGTTTAGAATCCTTAATTATGTCATTGGAGTATTATTTTTAATAATAATCTGATTATAATATTTATCAAATATATAAGTATTGTACTATAGTTCCTATTCTTGAGGATCTAATATTATATGTTTATTGGAACCCATAATCAAGATAAGTGATTCAGTTATATGATAATTATTTTGGAAAACATATTATTTATGGATTATAACAATTATATCTTATCTGTGCTAATATAATAATGATAATTTTTGTTTAGGATATATTATATGTGATATTCAATTTTTTTAGTCATTTGATTGTTTATGATTTCTTCACAATACATTAAAACATGTTTTTATTTAGATAATATATTCGTGAATCTGATATTTTAATTTGGAAACATGAATTTGTTCCTTAGGTTTTTATGGTGATCAGAGTATTTATATATTTGTAATGTGACATTATATTCCACAATAATTGTTTTGGAGAATATAATTATAATTTAGCGACATTGAATAAATTTTTTTCAATATGAATTTGTAAAAATATTAATTGGATTTTCATAAGGTCAACTATATATTGAATCCATTATGATGAACATTAGAAGTTATTATATTACATATGTTAACCATTTTTTTGGGAAATATCGAGATATAAGAGGAGTGAGTTCCATTCTAATTATAATTAAATGTACTTCATAAAGAAAAATTAATTTTGGAAATTCATTTTATGGTGTAATAAATGATGTTTGAATAGAGAAATTCACATAAAAATGATGAAACTATCCATATGAGAAAGAATGTTTTTATGAAATTATATTTAAATATGTTATTAGTCGAGATGGTAAAGGATTTCACAACCTATAGTAAAAAAATATTCAAACAAAAATGTTATCCGAATAAATAAATTTTTGTTCAACAGTTGGTCATTTTATTCATCACCTATTTTTTGTTATGTGGTGGTTATCATTTTCATAACCTTTATTTCTAGAATTTTTATTAATATTTGGGCTTTTTTATTCTCTTCTATATCTAGGTTATCATTTATGACCAATGTTCTCCTACTTTGAAACCTAGTAATGTTTTACTCAGGATGACTGTCAAACATTACTTTCTATATTAACATGAAAAAGTTTAATGAACCCATTATATGATGCGATTTTCAAAAAAATGTATTTTTAAATATGAAAGCACAAATAAAATGGTTTGAAATTTAATATTGGGGATTTAAATTATTTTAGTGTGTGGAATATGACACCATTAAATTTTAATAGAGGAACTTTTTTTGATATAATGCATGAAACAAAACAACAGTCTCAAAAGAGAAGGTCACACATTGATACGTAATGATATATTTATATATAAATAAATTCAATAAATTTAATATTATTCAATGCTCACAACGTTTGGTTTAAATGAAACATGATACTCTTTTAAAATACTATTATATAAACCTGACAATTAGAACCTAGCTATTTTGTTGGATGTATGAATTATAATAAATAAATTATGAAATAAATATATTTTATACCTGTATAAAACAATGTCGGTACTTATATATTTAAATTAAAAAATTAGTAATAATCATTTTAATGAAAAAGAAAGGTGTTATGAAAAATAAAATCTTCTTAAAATGTGTTTTATTAATGATTTCCACCCTAAATAAAAAATTAAATTTTACCACTATTACAAAAAATATTTTAAAAAATATAATTAATTTTTGAAATATATATCACTATAAAATATTTTTCAAATTTTAGTTGTCAGAAATTATTACTTTATTTGATGAATAGTGATATATACTGATTTTTTATGAAAAATGATTTTTATATAATTTTTATTTATGAATTATAATAAAAACTGGTTTTAATGTATAATCAGTAAATTTAAATTAATATTGACATAATTTAGTTAATTTAATTAATATAATACTTCATTTTAATACTAATACATTCAATAATTATGAGAATTTTCTCATTGGAAAACTATTATTTCGTCACGTTTGAGGTTTAATTTTAAATTAAATTCTTCCACATCTATAAATTTCATTTGTAAAATTATATTACATTTTTTTAATCATAGTAATATATATTGTATAATTGATTTTAATTAATTGTTAACAATAATAAAGAGTGAAAACTGACAAATTAATTATCGTGGCCATTGTAATTTTTTGTCAACCGGATAATAAATTAAGAATATATGGATTAAAATGACCTAAAACATTTCCATATAACATTTAATGTAAATATTTAGTCTCTATAACATATGTTTATCAACAGTAATGCATTGGGGATTCATTTGGCATGGTAAAAGGGGGGTGTCACATTCTTTATTAGGAAATTTTATGTGTGTCCTATATCCCATTTTTAAAATAGAAAACACTATCATCTACTCTATATTATTACAAAACTAATTGGATTATCCAATTGTAACCTAGATGTCATAAAATTTTCCCTAATCACATTATATATGATTTATCTGAATTTGGATTTCCACCTATAAAAGAATTAAGAATAAACCAAAATATAATCTTTGGTGAAGACGTAAAATACATAACCATGATTATATAGATTATTTATCTTTCCACCACATTAAATCCTTATAGAATGATAATAATATAATAAAAAATTAACTTCAATAAAATTATATATTTTTATTTTAATTAAATATGTAGAATTAATATCTACTTGCTTAATATGTGAAATTAATGCACCAATCTTTTCTATGATGGACTACAGCCTCACGTTCTGATGTAAATCTTTTTCCAACACCAACACTCATGGTTGGATATAATGATGAATTAAACATATTTATATTATATATTTGACATAATTATATATCCATATTTATGATATCACATATAACAACTTAATTTACATTACATGGAGAAACAATAATGTCTCTATTGAATATGATTTACTACTACCCTACAAAGTGATGTGATTCATTTTTTATTAAATTTTCATGAAATTTAGTTATGTTATAGTAAATTAATACTTGTTATTTTTCCTATTTAACAATATATACATATGAATTTAATATCACATACATATTTTTATCTTCTTATTCTTTGTAAAACAAAATTCTCTCCCATGCGTAGTTGTGGACTACCACCACCATGAAGCAATATGAAATTTTTGTCATTTAATTGGTACATGGATAGGAAAAAGCTCTTATATGATTATTATTAATGATATATTTTAAGAAATAATTATTTTATAAATATAACATAACAATTATTTTTCCATCATTCCAACCATCGTGAAAAATGGAAATGATGACCATGTGTACATACAACATACCATCTCTATGATTGGTGTAATCCATATTATATATATATATTTATTAAATTAAATTAAAATAATAAATAATAAATATGGGTGATACAAATAATGTTCTAAATTATGTATATAATTTAACAATGATGAAATTAAAGGGGTTAATATTTTTGACCTAAAACATACGTGAAAAAAGATCAATTATAACTCTAAATTTTGTTATTAATAAAGAATTGTCAATAAATTAAAGATAATAGTATATAAGTACATCATCAAAAATATAAAATATTTAATAATATATCTATAATATATTTATCATATGCATATATTGATTAAAAATATTGTTTAGACACAAAATATGGATGTCAAATATCAGGTAAGTTTTTCTCCTCTAACTTTTACTTTAATTAGATATACACAATATTCTCCAATTATTATATTTTTGTTTGTATACATCATATTTTGATATGATATATCATAAACATATATTTCATCATATAATTTAATGTATCAATTGATGTAATTTATTTAATGGGAATTACAATTCAAAAGTTAATAATGTGAGAAGGATTTATATCAAAATATCATCATTACTTCGGAATGTTTTTTTGTCTCCCATGGAGGAATTATCTGGTCATTATATCAATATATTTTCGTCTACTATTGATATAGATGGAAATTTTCTTGTAATAGTATCATTTTTCTACTCTTTCTAACATAAAATTGTGGATAAAATATTTATTAGAAAATATGACATTACTTACCTATTTAGTCATAAATCATTTTTTAAAAAAATCAGTGTTATCAAAAAATGTATTAAAAATGATTTTACCATTATAAAAAAGTTTTGTTAAATATTTTTTTTCCAATTTTTTCATTCTAATTTTTTTTAAATGAATCTTCACATTGTTATCAAAATTATTCAACATTATCTTTCAACGTAAATTTGAAATTAATGTTTGATTTTCTGTGGGAAACATGAAAACAAAATTCCACTATCACGCCAAATATATCGTTGAAATCATATTTGATATATTTTAAAATTTATTATCACATTTATTTAATTAAAATTATTTTGTGATAACTTATTATAAGATATTATATTAAATGTAAAAATTTTATTTTCTTCAAGGATATTTTTAATGAAATTATTATGGTATTTATATTCATCAATAACATAAGTCATTTATTGTACATATGATACAATAGGGTTATATTATATTTATTTAATACTTATTATTTATTTAGATATTTTCTAATCAGATTTAGTGAGGGTGTACAATTTTATTACCATTTATAATACCAATCGTGATGTTTTATGATTATGATCATTTTATTAGGATACATATATAATGTTCATACATTTATAACGTAATTATTTCATAATTTTAATGTTAAAAAATATATTGGTGATATAAAACCCAGATCCAATGGTTTAGTGTCTTTGGAAAATTATGACTATACAAAGCTTTTAAATAATAAAACAGAAACATTATTTAACCCCTCCTCTTGCTTCATTATATCCATTATGTTCTACCTCCTACAAGTAATCACCTGAGGATATATGTTAAAGATAAGGGATGAGATAATATCATAGTAATAGGATGATAAGAAAATGGATCAATATAACCTAGGGTGAGAATAATAAATAATATATCATCATTATCATAATCCTAGGAGGAAGAAAGAGATAAATACATGGAATGTAGAAATGCATAAAAATGAAACATCATGTCTTAGTCGTCAAACACCACACATAATTCACTTTATCTAATGAGATTCATCACACTTACAAATGAATTTGAGGGATATAAAATTTAATTCACACACATTACATCATATAATTTGAACGTGCTATATAATTTTTTATCACCTATCACATCATAGAATTTACATTGTCATACATTCCACATAGGACATATGTCTCTATTGGACATATAATTACTCATTAATTTGAATGAGTTTTATTTAATAAAAAATACATTAATGAATAATATTTCGTGTTCCAATAAATGAAATAACATAATTTTTATAAGAATCATCAATGTTGAGTGACGAAGAAACTATATCATGAGAATTAAAAGATATTTTTTTAAATAAGGGTTATTTTGTAAAAAATCATTTAATTTTTTTAATAAGATAAAATTATAAACAAGAATATCAGGAAAAGAAAAGGCATGAATTATGATATTATATTTCAGGAACAATAATAAAATAGTCATACTAAAAATGGATGGAATGGTGGAAAACCTTAAGGAAGAGAGTTGGGTTTGAGAATCCCCTTACCTTATGTTTGATTATTATCATTTTTTTTGTATCCAAGATTATTTAATTAAATTAATTAATTATAATATTCATAACCTCTTATTCATATATTTTATTTATGATATTATTTTAGTTTCTTTTTTACCTTTTATGAGTTTTATATTTTAATTTCATTATTCAAGAGTGTTCATTCTCTGGGGTTTTCATGATTGGTTCACTTTTTGATAAGTATGGATGTTCATGTACAATGAAAATGGTTATCTAAAATTATAATTTTATGTTATTCGCATTCATAATTAAATGTAATTGGACTTAAAGAAATCGTCTTATTATAAGGTTTCTGGATGAATAATTTGATATTTATTTAATGAAAATCATATAATTAATTTTGGCATTTTTACAACAATTATGGTATTATATCATTTAAGTTAAAATTATGTTTATATATTGGTTATAGAATAATATTGAAAATATAATATGTATAAAATATTATTATATAACAATAATAATAGTTTTATGACCTTTATTGATCATATTAATAAAAAATGAAAACATGTCACCCATGAAGGCAGTGAATCGACGCCCTACGGATGACATTTTCATTTTTAGAATGAAAGGGTAAAGAGAGGATGCCTGAGGATGAATTATTACACTAATATGATAATATTATCATATATAATATAATATTGACTCAATCCACTTGTATAATGTGAGTTGAGAAGATGATTTGAAAATAAAATAAACTAAAATGAAATTTAAGGAAAATGATAGAGGATTCTACCTCATGAATCTATCCTCCTTGAGAACCACCGTAGAGAAAATGGATTGTTAATTTGATGTTACCAAGGACATATAGTCTAGGGTTAGGTTATTAGTATGATTATTTCGTCGATGTTTTAATTGTTTAAAGGATTTTTAGTAGTGGAACGTTGAGGGGAGGTATTTATATGGTTTGAGAGGGGAGGTTTCTCATTATTTTATTCATTGGTTTAATATTCTGGCACACAAGTATGAATTGATTGATAATTAACACAAATTATATTAAAAAAATATTTTTTTAATATTTTGGGGATACATCATCCATACATAATAAAGGACTTGATAATCCGTGTATTTATCTTTTATAAAAAATTACCAAATTTTAATATTAACAAAAAAATTAGGTATTTTAGAAAAATTCAAAAAAACATAATTTTTTTACATATCGAATTTAGAAATGGACAACATTTTATTAAAATAGTTTTCTTTATATGTGTACTTTCAATTTTTAAATAAAATACTCATTTATTAGAAAAATTATAAAATTAAAATAATAACATATTTTATAATAAATTAAAATAATTAATTAAGGTCACATAAAATTATCATATATGATAAGTAAAAAAATATTAATTTTGATTATGTTTTATGAAAAAACATTTTATTTTATGTGAATTTTTTAATTTTATACTTTTAATTAATTATTTAGAACTTATAGATATACCAATACTTAATTTATTATTTTGATAAAATTTATTTACTTATTAAAAGATTTAAATATATATATTTTTAATTTATTAGATACAAAAATTATATTTAAACATTCTAAGGATAGGTTAGTATTGTATTGGAAAAATTACTATTCATTATGATCATGTTACAACTCCAATGGTTATGTCACCATTTCATTAGTATTGATTCCTTCACTTCTAAAAATACAACATATTTCATTAATCAATCATTTATAAAAAATTTCTTCAATTCTTTATGTTATTTTGTATTAACAATATTATATGGAATAATTTGATAATGGATTTTCCATTGAAAAAATTATATGTTTTTACGTCTCCACCCCCCCAACCTATGAAATTTCACCCTCCAAATAATGTTTTGCATAATATGGTGAAAAAAGTGAGGGAAATTATCCTTTATTTCTACCTCTAATTCCTATGTTTCATTTTCATTCATATGGATCTAGAATATATGATGACCAAGTGGGTAGACTTTTTGTGTATAAAATTATCCATATGGTTCTATAACTTCTCCGGGTGATCTAAATTAGAGATATAATTTTCCTAATGTACCAAATTTGGATTTAGTATATTTGATGGACATATGAATTACATTTTCAATAGGGATAAATGGAATAAATCAATTAATTGAGACATTTTTTATTGAATTTATTGTTGATAGGAAACAACTCTAAGGTGATCAATAATATCCAAGGTGCTTATGTACCTAGGACTAAGATTAACATTCTAATAATAAAATATGATTATATTCTGTGGAGATAAACAACGTAATTCTATATCTATTTCCATAAACTGTATGTCTCCTCTATGCTTGTCAATATATTTATTTAACGACATTGGTCTTCCTTGATGATCTGCTTAATTATATTCATTGTTCCACCATTTATTCGACCATTTTAGGTCCTAGAAGCTTATTTTCAGAGACATAATCCCATAATGGTGAATTTATATATGTTTTCCCATAAAGGGATTCATAAGGAGAAATTTAGTATCATTCATGGAAAATTATTTCATAAGAGAACTCAAATTAAGGATAATTTTGGTCCCATCTTTCTTTTATGTCCATATATCATTAATATGACATGTCATCCAGTGTCAAAATATGCTACTCAAATTGAACATTAATTTGAAGGAGATAAGTCGTACTAATGTTCATATTAGTTTTTAGAGCATGTTGGAGACTTCTCCCGAACAAGGAGGGGAATCTAGTGTTTCAATAGGATACAATCGATAGTGTTACTCCTTGATTCTTTAATACTTCTGGAATTTATATCCATGAATCATGATCTGATGAGAAGTCCTCTATAATTTTGATAATGTCTGTGGCCTTTATATGATGATTCACAAAAACCCATGTTGCATTTTTTCCTCTGGATTTCTTCAGAAGTCCAATTTCAAGTCCATGGTGAAGTTCTCTTATTTCAATGTTGGTGCTGATAATGTTTTCATCACAAATATTAGTTTTCCTTTCAAACATCACTCCCCGCCATACCTGAAACCCCGATTTATATTCAATGGTATATTTATTCATATTGTTCCATCAATAGTGCCTTTAAAGATCTTCATATATCATTATGCTCCCTAGGTACATAGATTATGATAGGATGTGTGTGTCATTTAAAAGAAATATCATTATATCTATATAAAATGATACATATAATTATGCCCAAAATATCATTACTACATCATCAGCCATTTTTAACTATTTGGATTTCCAATTTTGGATAGGTCCCAAGTTCTTCTCAATATCCACATCATTCCTTTCAGCATCATTTATTTTATCCTTAAGGGTTTGTTGAGAAATATTTTGAGATAGGATTAATGATTTTATATTCATAATGATTCCCATTTTCATCATTGTAGTTTTATGAAAATATTATACTTATTAATTATCATCGATTATAACGATACATGATCCTTTATACATAAATAATCCCCCATATTATTTCCCTTACCAGTATGGAAGTGGAATGAGAAATTATAATCTTTGATGAGATATAACAATCCTCATTGATATATAATAGGATCCTTCTATTTGAATATATGTTATAGGCTGTTCTGGTCACAATATATCTAATACATCACCTGATAGTGTTAATATTGTAAAATATTCAATGAAAAGATCATAGCATCCAACTATAGATCATATATAGTATAGTTCTTCTCATAGATATTAAATATCCACAAGGCATAGAAAATAAATTTATCATTTTCATCGATATATAGATGAATCTGTTATTTGAAACATATCTATACCCCACATGTCTTCCCCATATTTTGGGAGTGTATGTATAATTGCAGCGAAAATCAAACTTTCAAAATCCTTGAGGTTGTCTTCAAGTCACTGGTCCAAACATTCATTTCTCCCTTCTGATTAAAATTGGTAGTGGGTTTGGAAGTCATGATACTTTCTTCTAAAATCACTGGTACCAATCATTTATACCAAGTAATATATGAATTTTTTAAACAGATAGTGGCATGGGCCACACTATAATATAATTTTCCATAGAAGGGTTCATAGATATTCTGTTTCATGTGATTTAATTCCCCAATAATGATACTTTATCAATCTTGAACAAACATTTATTGTACATTTCACAAGGTTTCTCTCTTCCATAAGTCAATATAACCGATTTCAAAATCTACTCATTTCCCGCCCTAATCATGGAATATATCCGAATATCATCAAGAAAGTTGACCATAATTTTTCAAGGTAATCTCTAAAGATACTATTCCTTAAGTACATGAATATTTCTAGAGAATTTGGGATTAAGAAGTGAGTCACAATAATATAATAGTGACTATACCTCATTCAAAGTACTATATTGGGAATATATTCCTTCCTCACTATTAATTTGTGATATTTCGACAAGAATGTCAATCTTATAGAAATACTTTTCCCTGCACAATTGAAAAAACAGTCAAGGTGATACTTTTTTATAGTGATTTTTTTAGATCACGATAATCAATAAAGATGTAAATTTAAGAATCACTCTTCTAGAAAAATAGTGTTGTTGAACCCCATGGTGACGCACATTGGAAAATTAAATCCTTGAACATATTCTCTTGTAAATGATTCTGCAGTTCCTCTAACTCAATGGTCTCTATTCTATAAGGTGTCTATCATATTAGTAAACACTCAAAAAATAAATTCAATTAAGAACTCAACCACATTATTTGAAGGAAGAACTAAAAATTCATTTAGCAACACAATAGTATAGTCCTCATAGTGGGAATGTATTCATGTATAATTCTCCCCTTTAACACATTAATTTTTCCTTGATATACATTCTTCATAGGTCAATATTAGCTACACATGAGATGATATATTTGATGATGATTAATCCTTATACTTAAACCTGCATTGAATTGGAGTATTTCATTTGATGTGATGAGTAATATCCCTTTCCACATTGTTGATGTTGGATTCGAATAAATATAACCAATCCATTCCAAAAATAGCATAAAACTCCACCAATGGATGTAAGAATAAATTCAATGAGATGTTCATCCTATAACAATTTTCTTTGTTGAATTTATATACGTTGGATGAAATAATATCCCAATTTTCTATTCTCAACGATAACTCAATAAACATATTATGATATGGCGTTCTAATTGTTCTAAAAAACATGAAAGATGATAAAAAAATGCAGAAGGATAATCACATTGTACTTCTTCAATTCATGAATGAATAACCAGCATATTATTCTCCACATCATTATACGGCTCTACCTTATTGGTATTGATGGAATAAACAATCCCTTTCTCTTTTTCCATTGGTGGATATTAACGCATATTTCCATAAAGAACTCGAGGTTTAGTTAAATATCTTTCATAGTTCCCTTGATCCCTATAGATGACACATTGAACCTTGGGTGGTTCTCACTTTTCCTCCACCACATTTTCCTTCTTCCTCATATATCTTCGACATTTATGAATTTGGTAAATTTATCACCAATACATATAGAAATTATGTGCCCCTATAATGAAATTCACATGATTCTTCTACCAACATGCCTGACATATTAGTTGTTGTGATTTATATCATCCTTTTTCATTAAATCCCCCAACTAGAAGCTCTATGCATCATTTTGTATTACCATAGGTATGGACCTATTCTGCAAAATCCATCTCTATTTTGTGGGTACATCAAACTAATTACACATAACACTAATATAATCATATTTCTATGGACTTTTGATGTTGTGGTTTTAAACCCCTAATGAATATATTATTTTTTCTATTGTTATTTATAAAACAATTTGTTTTTTTCTAGAAATATTTTTGACATTTTATAATTACGTCATGATAGGTTCACCTTCCTTTTTCCTAGCCTGTCTAAACTATTTCATCATCCTTGTACGATGATTTCATGGGGAATACATTATTTGAGAAATTATCCAAAAGTCATCGTACTCCATCACTTCAATTCTGTCATTCAGCATAGTCTTCTTTGTCAATGACCACTATTGCTTCGAATCTTCATATAGATAATAAACGTCTAGTGTCACCAAATCAATATCAAAAAAATTGAATCACAGAAAATATATGTTCCATTCATTTGACCCTTTGTTCCGTGAACAATTGATCTGAAGATCAACATAAGGTCTGTCGTCACTTCCCAATAAGAGACCTGATTAATAGTTTCTTCCTCATAGATGTGTAAAAATTTCAATATTATTATGGTTTTTTCATATGACAAGATATATGGGTAATAATTTCCATGAATGTTTATATCCACCTCCCATGGAATTGGATTGGTAATTCAATCAATCACTTCATTTCCCCTCACACATGATGTTGGGATATATTCTCGTAGCTCCCAATATTTTATAAAATTGAATTTATTTAAAAAATATTATATAAAGACATCATTAATAAATTTTTTCCCATTTTAAAATAATCCTTACAATAATGTCTTGTGGGGACACAATTATTATCATTTTTCTAAATAACAATATTTTGAGGTGATTAGTTATAATTATCATGATACGATGCTTTTAAAATTAGGTTCTCTAATTATTATTCACATAATTAATTAAATCATTCTTCAGTCACTAATATAGATACCCAACATTTCTTAAATGAATATGGAATAATTTTAAAGATAAAAAATATTATTATTAAAAAATGAAATCCATGTGTTTAGTGTTATGGAAAAATTTGTACCATTCATATCTATTATATAATAGACCATAAATATTATTTAAAAACATTTTCTCTAACTTCGTAATGGTCCACATGTTATCCTTAATAAAATTAATAACTTGATGATAATAATCGAATAATTTGATGTTAAAAAAGTAGAGTTAGAGGATGTAATAGAAATTAAATCAGTATAACATGTGGTGATCATAATCAACATTATATCATTATTATCATAACCAATGGAGGAATCATTAGATAAATATATGGAATGTGGAAATGCATAAAAATTAAACATCATTTCTTAGTGGTCAACTAAATCATATAATTCACATTATCTCAAATGATATATCACATTAACCAGTTAATTGAAGCGATATATAAGATGGACACACCTATCACATCATAACAATGACAAGAACTATATAATTTCATGCCCACCTGCCACATCATATGATTTAAAATACGATGCATGACACATATGACATAAATTTATCCTGAAAATAAATTGAACCATTTAAAGTAATGGGTTTAATTTAATTATTATTACATTAATTAATAAACATTATAGTTCCTAATAGGTAGAGGTAATCCAATCATGGTGTAATAATCATCAATATTGTGTGAGGAGGATACAATCTCTTGAGAAGTCATAGGTTTGTTTTTTGAAAGAAGGGTTATTTTGGAAAAATCATTGCATTTGTCCTAAAATAGGATTGTAGACATGTGTATCTAACAAATAAAATGAAAGGGTAATGAAATAAAATTTAAATAATACTAACAGAACATCAATTCTAAAAATGTAGTGAAAGAGGGAAAACAAAAAGGAAGAAAATTAAGTGTAAAAATCACTTTACCTTTTTTATGATCAATTTATTCACTTTAATATCATATATAAGAAAATTAAATTCAATAATTAAAAAATATAGAACCCATTATATATTTATTATATACATTATTGTTTTATTAATTTAATTTATAACATTTTTTATGATCTATAATGTTCAATTCCTTTGCTTGGGAGTGTTTATTTTCTTGGGTTTTCATGATCAGTTCACTTGTAAGTAAATATAGAAGATCAAGTATTATGAAAATGATTCCCTATTATAAAAATTATAAAAAATAATTGAACCTAAACTATTTTAATTTTTAATATATAAATTTTTTAAAATATTTAAAGGATAATTTATTAGAAAGATCATTAATGAAAATGAATTCATTTATTTTTTTAGTTTTTACCACAATTAAGAGATTATATCGTTTTATTTTACATCATGATTTTATATTTAATATCAGAACCTTATATAACAAATATTATTTATAATAATTTATTATACAACCATAATAATGTTTAATGGTGAATTATGAATGTGTTATTTAAAAACAAAAACATTTCATTCAAAAAGTTTGTGAACTGACACTGAACGGATGATGTTTTCATTTCTAGAATGAAATGGAGTAGATAAGGGGCATGATGTAGATTATTTCCAATAACAAGATAAATATATTTTATTTATTAAAAATTGGATTTTCATTCAACTTGTATACGGTTAGGTGGGGTGTGAAAAAGAAAACTAATGAAATAAAAATGAAATTTAAGAAATATAAATTAGATTTTACATCTAGAAATTATCCCCCATGACAACCTCTATATGGGAACAGGTTTTCTCTTTTGATGATTCTATAGGGTCATGGACGTGGGGGATGGTATTAGGATGTGGACGATGTAAAATTTATTAACGGTAAATGGGATTTGATCTCTGAGGTGAAGAGGGTGTTAGGGATGGTCTTTATAGGGGACGAGATGTTTGTTTTCTCATTATTTTATTTAATAGTTTATTTTTTGGTTCAAGAATAAGAATAGATTGAGCCTCTTTACTAAATATATTAACATAATGAAATATATTTCATTATTTATGGATTTAGTAATACATATATAATATATGACAAAATAATTCATGTATTTATCTTATATCACAAATTATCATATTTTATTATTCCCCAAAAAATCATGTATATTAGAAAAATCGAAAAATTTAACCTCAACCATTTTTCATTTTGTAGAATTCTAAATTGGACTACATTTTATGAAAATAATTTTGTTAATATGGTAAATTGATTTTTTAATTAAAATCATCATTTATTAAAACACTACCGATTTTCAAATTATAACATAATTTAAACACTTAGAATTTTTTTATGAAATCTCGAAAAATTATATTTCAATATGAAGGGAACAAAATTTTAATTTATGAATGCATTTAATCAAAATAAATATTCTATTAAATTATTGTTTTTATTAAAAAACTGTAATTAAATATTTATGAGTTAAAAACCCCCAACATTTAATTTATTAATCCTAAAATATTATTTATTTATTAAAAGGTAAACATATATTAAATTTTAATTTATAATAAACCGAATTTATATTTATTCTTTCAAATATGAGGTTATTATTTATAAACAATATCTGTATTCATTATGATCATGTAAATTTTCGAAAGGGTCGATTAACTATTTCATCAGTATTGGTTCCTTATCTTTTATAAATACATTTTATTTCCTTCATTATTCATATATAATGTTTTTATTGGGTTTTAAATGTCATTTTTGCTCATTATAATATGTGTAATAATTATAATAATGGTGTTTCTATTGATAAAATTCTATTTTGTTACAATTTATTAACATTTAATATGTATGTTTTTCAATATGAATATTTAAATTGATTATGTTTAGAACCATTCATATGAGTTCTAAATTAGACATATTATGTGATTGGTGGCGACCGATTATAGAAATCCCCTTAATGCCACAGCAGGTCTCATGAGAATAATTAGTGGGCCAATAATGATAGATTTACACTTATATATTAAATCTATCTTATGAATGATCTTTATAGTATGTTTTAGATTTATGACATTATAGGTTCTATCAATTTTATATCATTTATTTTAATATGATTATTCTATTAGTTAGAATATTAATGAATATTTTTTAACCCTATGTGATTTATATACTGATATATTTGATTTTAATTTATTTCTACTATATTATAGGCAGTTCGTTTTTTAATTGTAATGTGTTTTAGTTATTTAAATTTTAATATGAAATATTATTTTTTATTTATGAAAGCATCAACTATACACATACAATTACAAAGTTTCTATTCTCGCCAGTTAATTATTTTATATTTTCAACATGATTACAGGTATTGTTTTTTGATTTATATATCGGGATACATTATATAGAATAATGAAATTTTAAAATAGAATAGTTTTTCTATTATATGTTTTCAATTTTAAAATGAATTTCATGTGTGTGTCTATTTTTCCATGACTATTAAACTATTATTTCATCGAGGATATTAATCCATGTATATTTTACCAATGTAATCAAGTAACCACCAACTCTGGGACAATGAAATCAGGGTCTTTAATAAAAGATACCATACCACACCATAGAAATCTCTCTATTTTCTCCCCTCGTATTACCACAAAGTCCACAATTACACTAAAACCATATATCCTATCCATGATGAAAGTATAAATTTCTTAATACTTGTAGCACTTGGGAAGTAGGATCATAATAATTCACAACCAATGTTTTTTAAACTCCCAATCTGTAACACCCTGAGATTTTATGAGATATATTCTTTTTAATTTCTTTCAGGTATTCTGTTGTATGCTACACTAATATTATCTTGCGCTATACGCAACACCATATTATCTTTCAGTATACACAACCCTAACTTGGCTTGCATTACCCGCAATCGTGACCTTCCTTGATAGCGTGTGTTGTACGCAATACCGGGTTTCATTAAAAATTGATACATGGTTATAATATTATTATAAACTAGCCGCTATGATTATTAGTAATTGTTTTTTTAATTTTATGACATTATAATTCATCTTACACATTTTATAGAACTTGGTATGAGAACAAAATAATTTTTTCGAAGAAAATAAGTATTTTTTAAAAAAGGCAGTTTTGCCTCTTTTTGATGTCTCACCCACATTAAATATAGTTTTTGAAATGTTATAATTTCAATTTGACAAAATAAAAATCTTCTATTTAATGTGGATATAAAAATTTACTTTGGATAAATTTTTGATATTTTTCTGATAAGTTTCTTATTTTGATCAATAGTAAAAATCGCTAAATTTTAATTAAAAACAACATTTTTCACCAAGATAATTTATATTGATAAATTATAAAATTTAATGGCTTTAAATTATAAATTGAATATATTTTACCATATAAAATAATTTATGTCATTAGCATTGATTTTACATTGAATTCATAAATAAATCATTTCAATCATTTGCAATGTTTTATCTATAAAAACTTATTTTCTTAAATACAGGATTAATTTTAAATTAATTTCTGCAACTTCTGTGATTTGAATTTTGAAAAATGGATTCTGTATTTGGAATCATTAGGTCTAAAGTATGTTAATAAGATACATAATATTTTTAGTAAATAAGAATAGTAACTACGGAAAATTTTATTTACCATAGTTAAAGGTAAATCTGGTAATTAAGGGTAAATATAATACTATAAAATTACACTAACAACTTTCATAATATAATTGGATGATTATATTTTACCCTATATCATATTTGGGACGAAATGGAATCTACTATAACCCACTTGTATTTTTTTAAGACCTTTTATTTATTTTATTTAAAAAAAGAGTAAAATATCTCACTCATTCATTAATAATTAGATTATATTTAATATAAGGTTATACATAATATAAATTCGATTATAAATACTTATTTTAAATTTAAAAAGTTTTTATTTATCATGGAAATTTATTGGTAATTTTTAAGAAATATTTATTTACCTTAATAGCTTATACATTAATGATGAAGGAATTATTTATATAGTGAAAAATCAATAATATAGTTTTTATTACAATACAAATACCTATCGAAAAAACCAGAAACATTACTAAACAACATTGGTCGAGTATATATATACACTAAGAATCCAAGGGTCGATTTGTGGACCATTTAGAGCCTTATAAATCCGATTAGGACATTTATATTATTTTATTTTAAATGATGTCAAAGATGTCACCTTTATAAATTAATAAATATAACAATTTATATGTTGTGATTTTAAGATGATAAATTCTAATAAAAACATTATTATGAATGGTATTATATTTATCTTAATAATAGGATTTTAATTATTATATTTATGCCAAAAATAAGTATATTAAATAATTATAAAAAAATACTGTAGTAATTATTTTATTAAGAGATATACCAAATAAATGGTTTAAAAAATATTAAGATAAATACTATTTGAACAAATTAATGTTCGCCATGATTATTTTTGAGGAATATGATATATTAGGAAGATATTATATATTTTGGTTCAAACAAATCTTCTCTGTGGTTTTTATTTAAATTCAAATAATGAATAGTTTCAAAATTGACACTATTGATATTTTGTAAAAACAACATATTATTAAATTATTTAAAAATCACAAAAATATTTAAAAACTACAAATTGGATATTATATGGTCTAAAATGTTATAAAGTATAAAATTATGGTAAATTTACAACATTTAAGTATGTATTTATAACAATTTAAAATTTAGGATTTTATTACCACAAATAAAATAAAATAGATTAAATAATGATAAATCAAGTTGATAAGGTTCAATATAAACTTAAAACATGTATAAATTTTATTTATTGATTTTATTACTACGCTATATCACCTCATTTGAGAATTGAGTCATTTTGGAGGTATTTCTGTAAGGTTTCATTATATATATATATATAATATTTCTATGTTTTTTCTAAGGTGTGCCTCTCCTCCCTTATAAAAGGGAACCTCCTCCCTCTTCGCTTTACACAATTTTGAGTCTTCATGCTCGGCCAAACCATGCCCATTTAACTTCTACACTTTAATATGAACCTTATAGAGGTCCTGGTCTTCTTTAAAGACCAACTATAGTGCCCTAAGAGGAGGATAAGAGGAGCCACGTTGAAGAAGAGGAAATCTCCTCTACCGATTTTTTCATGTTTTTTTCTTCTTCAACTTCATCTTCATTTTTTTTCATCAAAACTTAATAACATCAGTATCACTAATATACTAAAATGTTATTATAAATATTAAACAAATCTATTTCACATTCTATCCATCCTAAGAATAATGAAATCACCGCGCAGGCGTACGTACGGAATACCGTCTCCACATCGTGGTGTCATATGTTATTCCACCACCACCTTACATGGATGGGTATAATGGTGTAAAGAATACCTATATATATTTATTATAACATAATACTAATTCTGATATATTATATCATCCAATCCAATTCAATTCAATAATTATGAGAACGATATCATCGCTCGTGTGTACATACGGATTACCGTCTCCACGACGCGATGAGATTCATTCTCCATGTTAACCACTCCATAATGATTATAAACTATTCATAATGAATAATAATGAAATATATGACATGATAAATCTAATGGATTAATTTATATATATGTGTGTCATCTACTTACTTCCATTCAAGTCAATAAGGGAAAGAAAAGAGCGTTCATGCGTACGTATGGTCTACCATCTCAATGAAGATTGTATTTAATTTCATTTATCTATCTATTTTATATAAATATATATACTGAATATATATGATATATAAATCGTGATTTAAATTCTTAATTTAATTACATCATGATATATGTAACAATAATATCAAGAACAACACGTCCAAACACATACGATAAATAAAACGATTTTACCAAAAATGTTTCTTTAACATAAAATTTACAAAATAGTGGGTAATATAAAGTCATAATTGAACCATATATGACATCATAAAAATGAATATTATTCTGTAATAAGTTAATTTCATTATTTAAATCATTATTCAGAAGGTTTGGATACGTATGAATCATATCGGACCTAAGTTAAGGGATAACTTTTCCAATCTCGTTTTTATCCAAGATTGTTTATTCGTATGTATTTACTGGGGTTATATTTATCATCCATGTCCCCATTTTCAAAAAATGGTTTCATATATTTTTAAATTCCTATTTACCCATTTAGTACTTTGACTAAATTATATGTAGGGATACTTTCTTTTTTTTACCATACGAGGTACTTTTTGAATTTTACGGCAAAAGTATGAGAAGAATGTTTTTTTAACGTATACAGCATGAACGGATTTTTACTGTATCATAATACCTTATTTTCATGAAGTATACTTTACAATATTTCATTACTATTAAAAAACACTCTTCTTTTAAAATTTCAAGGCATTTTGTGAAAATAAAATAATTTTGAATAAGAAAAGATATTTTCCTCAAGAATATATTTCAACTGTTTTATCAAAACCAATTTCCATCTAAGATGACATTATTTCATATGTGTATGTTTCAATTATAATTTTTCTATGATTTGCATCGTTTCACTTCTCTTATGATGAAATAATATCCATTTATTTTATAATGATTTTTTTATGATGGGATGATGTTTATGAAACCCATTTTATTATTTGGGTTATGATTAATAATTTATGTTTATGTTGTGGAACATGTAAGAATGATTAAATTATGATATGGGTGGGACCTATATATCCCTCTAATGAATTGGATAATGATTTATATCTCATGATATAGACATGGCGCGAATGGTATGTTAATCTTTTTTAGTGTTACAGGACTGGAATGAGGAGTGAACTCGATTCAGAAAGGGACTTTGTCCACTATGATGGTCTTGGAAGCAATGTCTTGGCTACTATGGAAATCATATAATGTGCTTAATGGTTTGAAAAAATTAAATATTTTATTCCCATGATATTTAATAATGATTTATTATTTATTATGATCTATTCCTTACGCACTTCCAAGATTTATGTCTTTGCTCAAGATTTTGATGTTTAGATTTTATGTTCATGTTTTTTGCATTCAAATTTTTATGGATTGTTTTGTATTTTCTATTTTTAGACTTATAGAGCATTTGAGCTCACCCTTTTTTCTGTTATCTTTTCCCTAGGATATAAATAAAGGTTTTAGGTACGAAAATGAAAGGGGTAGGTCTTTATGGGAGGTGTTTAAGATCATTCACCAAGATTAAAAGATTATATTCCGAGTTTCCAAAGACACGAAACTATTACAGTCCATTAGTGTCAGTTGTTGTTATGTATTGGATAATCTACAAAAGTAATGTAATGTCCGTGTACGTCAAGCTATGGGTCTCTATAGTTGGTATCAGAGGAATGGTTTAGTTAACCTTTGGAAACTAGGATGCAAAAACGTTAGTGTGATCCCTTGAGATATTTCTATGGTATGTCTAGGGATGTCCCTAAGGTAAAGTATAAGTATAAGTTATAGTCCTAGAATTAAGGTACCAATCTTATAATTAACCCTATGATATTATTTATTGATCTCACTCCCCCTTTATTATGTTGTTTTCCCTAGAATGATTTTTGCCCCTCACACTATTCTTTTAGGGTTTTAGACGATGACTGGAACCCGAAGGAACTGTGTTGATCAATGTAACAGACAATGCAACGATTGTCCTCCTGAACAAACCAATGTTATGAGAGATGGAGTGAAAAATCTTATTGCTTTACTTACATAAGATATGAATCATTCTGGACTTCCAAATGAGCAGAGAATAGATCAATAATATATTGAGTCTTTCATGAGGAAACTTCCACCATCTTTCTGTGGGTCTTCTGATCCACTTGTTGCTAAACAAAGGATCAGTGCAATTGAATAGATATTTAGCAAACGACACTGTCTGGGACATGAAAATTTAATTCGGGCTATTTACCATTTAGAAGGTGAAGTAGATAAATGGTGGACTCTAATTTAGAATACGAGGCCCCGAGATGATATTGAATCCATTGAATGGGATGAGTTCAAGAACTTGTTTTTCAATAAGCACTTCCCTTGTATTATTTGAAAAACGATGGAAAATTATTTCCCCGAGCTTAAGAAAAAGGATGATGAATCTGTTGGTATGTATGTAGCAAATTTTACATGGCTTGCAAGTTCTGCATCTGGCATTATCATCAAACAAGAATGTAAAGTTGATCGATTATTCAGTGGCTTAAAACCAAGTCATTGAAGGGAATTAGCTATAAGAGATTTCCGTAGCTATGAAAAAATTGTGCGTTGTTCTGTGAAGTTTGAAATGGAAGTTGGTTTTACATATCCATCTCATGGTTTTGACAAGAAACGAAAGATGGAGTTCAAGGAGAAATCTTAGAATAATGTTGAAAAGAAGATGAATGTTTCTTTATTCTCAACGTGTAGAAATAATCATGGTGGTGATTGTCTTAAAGGGACTAGAAAATGTTTTAAGTGTGGAAAATAATGTCATCAAGCAGATGAGTGTCAATGTAATGGAAAAAGGGTTGCAAATCATGTGAATAAAGAAAAGACTGCAGAGAACACACTTCCAACACTTCAATGCTTCAAGTGCAAGGAAATAGGGCACTGTTCAAATCAATGCCCTAATCCAAGGGTTAATGATGAGCAACGTGAGCAACCGCTTAAGGCAAAGGATAGAGGGAAGTCACATGCGATCATTATTTGTGATGTTGAGTATGACAATGTTGTTTTTTAATGATTAAGTGTTTATGTATTGGGACTTCAAAAGAGTATCATGGAATCTCATTTATGGTATCATAGAATTTTGTAATATCTATGTATTGGTTTTCAATAATATATGGTACCAGTAACCATGAAAAGTGATTGAAATATTTTTGGAAATAAAGTGATATGCACATAATGAAGGGATAAAGTTAAAATAAAATGATCTCATGACTGATATAAGGAAAAAGTTATATCATTGTTTGAGTATATAGAAATTTTCGGATTTTGGTATGTGGAAAGTGTTAAATTTTGATAGAATTCATGTTTTCAAGAAGCATCCATGGGTATTAATTTTTCAATTGAATACATGATTAAGATATTCACATGTTTTTAAAGTGACCAAAAATATATACTGTATGATATATGGGGGATAAATGATGGTATTCACATGCTCAGTAGATGGCATTTCATGTAATTGTTTTCATTATACAATGAGCTTGGACAGATGTATTTTGGATAAGCCTAAATATTAGAATAGGTTATGTTGGACATAAGTTAGTATTGTTTAAATCTAGAACTTTTTTCAATATTGTTGATTGAATGTTATAATAATGTAGTTTTAGAAAAAGGATAACATGCAGGACGGGCGACAACCCGTCGCGTCAGACAAGGTTGCTGGAATCGAACCCACATCCGAAGTGAGGCAGGCCTTTATCGCCTACCACTAGCCTACAAGAAGACCCTGGTTAGTATAAACTAGTTTTATTATATTATGCGGTAAGATATATGAAGTATATGTCCATTTTAGGAACCATATATGACTAATCTCACTATAGATGGACTAATTTATATTTAATAACTTTTGTTATCCTTTTGTTTCAGACATATGGAATGACCTATCATTATATCGCATTATCTTCTAACACTTCACATAAGACAAATTCAACTTCATTTCTTTATGAGTTGAAGTGGAAATTGTTCAAGGCACAAAAAACTGTAATATTGTACCAAAATCAAGTAAGTATTTCTTTTAATTCAACAATTCTTCATCTTTATGAAAATGATCTTGAAAATAAAAAATGTTGTCCTAGTGTACTTATATCTGATGAATCTGATGGTACCTTAAATCATCAAAAATTTATGGCTTTGTGATTGTTGGCTTTTTCATAGCCAGTTCCTCTACCACTCTCCATCAGAACTTGATGTTTAGATTTTTCTTCCATATCCATATTTCCACCTATGTTCCTCTATGTGGAAACCGAGTGATGACTTAATCCGGGTAACCGTTACATTTCCTACATTACTTTTTAAAATTATGTTTTAGTATTCCTCTTATGAGGATGGTTTTTTACGAACGAAACTATCAGGTAGTAAATGATTTATAACCCTGTTGAATTTCGAGGGAGAAATTCATTTTAAGGGGGTAGAATGTAACAACCAAAGATTTTATGAGATTTATTCTTTTTAATTTCTTTCATATACACTATTGTAATCTACACCAATATAATCTTGTGCTATACGAAACACCATATTAGCTTGCAGTATACGCAACCCTGACTTGGCTTGCATTACCCGCAATCGCGACCTTCCTCGATAGTGTGTGTTGTTTGCAATACCGGGTTTCACAAAACAATGATATGTGGTTATAATATTATTATAAACTAGCTATTATGAATAGTAGTAATTAAATTTTGAATTTTATGACATTTTAATTCATCTTAAAAATTTTATAGAACAAGGTATGAGAAAAAAATAATTATTTTGAGTTAAATAAGTATTTTTTTTAAAATGCAGTTTTGTCGCGTTTTGATGGTGCACCCACATTAAATATATTTTTTGACATTTTTATAAGATTAATTCGAAAAAATTAAATTCTTCTATTAAATCAGGATATAAAAATTTACTTTGGATAAATTTTTGATATTTTTCTTATATGTTTTTTATTTTGATGAATAATAAAAATACACTAAATTTTAATTAAAAACATCTTTTTTCAAAGAGATAACTTATATGGTTAAATTATAATATTTATTGGTTTTAAAGAATAAATATAATATATTTTTACCCTTTAATATATTTTATGTCATTAGAATTGATTTTACATTAAATTCATAGCTAAAATCATTTCAATTGTTTGCAATGTTTTTACTTTTAAAACTAGTTTTCTTAACTAAGGGATTAATTTTAAATTAATTTCTACAACTTCTTTGATTTGAATTTTGAAAAATGGATTCCATATTTATAATCAGTATGTCCTAATTATGTTAATAAGCTACTTTTTATTTTTAGTGATTATGAATATAACTACGGTAAATTTTATTTATCATAGTTAAAGGTAAATCGGGTAATTAAGGGTGAATATAATATTATAAATTTACCCTAACACAATTCCTAACATAATTGGATTATTATAGTTTACCCTATATCATACTTGGGTAGAAATAGAATCTAATGTAACCCACTTGTATTTGATTAAGACCTTTTATTTATTTTATTTAAAGGAATGTGAAATGTCTCAATCAATCTTTAATAATTAGATTATATTTAATATAATGTCATAAAAAATATAAATTCGATTATAAATACTCATTTGAATGATAAAATTTTTTCCTTTATCATTATAATTTATTTTTAATTTTTATGAAAAATTTAATTACTTTAATATCTTATATATTAATGATGAATAAATTATTTATTTAGTGAAAAATCAATAATATAGTTTTTATTAAAATAAACATACCTATCAAAAGGACCAGGAACTTGGCCAAACCTTATTGGTCGAGTATATATATACCCTAATCATCCAAGGGTTGATTTTTGTACCATTTGGAGCCTTATAGAACTGATTATGACATTTATATTATTATTTTTATATGATGTCAAAGATTTCACCTGCATCATTTAATAAATATAACAATTTATATGTTGTGATTTTAAGATGATAAATTCTAGTAAAAATATTATTATTAAATTTATTACATTTATCTTTATCATAGGATTTTAATATTAATTTTTATTCAAAAAATAAGTATATTAAATAATTATACAAAAATGTTGTTGTAATTTTTTTATTAAGAGATATACCAAATAAATGGTTTTAAAAATATTAAAATAAATAATATATGAACAAAGTAATTTGCAACAAATTTTTTTTGATGAATATTACAAGTTTCAAATCTATTATATATTTTGGTTCGAACATATATTATCTTTGGTTTTTATTTAAATTAAAATAATGAATAGTTTCAAAATTATCACTATTGATATTTTATAAAAATAATATATTATTAAATTATTTAAAAAACCCAAAAATATTTAAAAACTAAAATTTGGAAATTATATGGTCTAAAGGGTTATAAATTATCCAATTATGCGAAATTTTCAACATTTATGTATGTATTTATAACAATTTAAAATTTAGAATTTTATTACCAAAAATAAAATTAAATATATTAAATAATGATAAATCAAGTTGATAAGGTTTAAAATAAACATAAAATGTGTCTAAATTTTTCTGGTCGTTGAGATTACTACCCTATATCATCTCATATTCGAATGGAGTCATTTTTGGAGGTTTTTACGTGGGGTTTTATTTTATTATTATTTAATATTTTAAAGTTTTTCCTAAGGTGCCCCTCTCCTCCCTTATAAAAGGGCACCTCCTCTCTCTTCTCATTACACAATTTTGAGCCATCCAGCTCGGAAAAACCCTACCAATTTTACTTATCCACTTCAATAGAAACCTACTTGAGGTCCTGTTCATCTTTAAAGTACAACTATAGAGCCTTAAGAGTAGGATAAAAGGAGCCACGCTAAATAAGAGGTAATCTCTTCTACCAATTCATTCATGTTTATTTCTTCGTCAACTTCTTCTTTATTTGTATCTTTATAAATTAATAACACCAGTATCACTCATATACTAATATGTTATTTTATATATGAAAAAACCTTATTTCAACTTCTATCCATCCTATGAAAAATGAAATCACTCTGCGTGCATATGTACGGAATACTGTATCCACGCCGTGGTGTAATCTGTTTTTCCACCACCACCTTACTTAGATGGGTATAATGGTGTAAATAATAACTATATATAGATATTATAACATCATACTGAATCTGATATATTATATCATCCACTCCAATTCAATTCAATAATTATGGGAACAATATCATCGCTCGTGCGTACGTACGGATTACCGTCTCCACGACGCGATGAGATTCATTTTCCATGTTAACCACTCAAGAATGATTATAAAGTATATATAATGAATAATAATGAAATATATAACCTGATAAATCTACTGTATTTATGTATATATATATATATATGTCATCTACTTACTTCCATTCAAGTCAATAAGGAAAAGAAAACCGCATTCATGCGTAAGTACGACCTACCTTCTCCATGAACGATGTATTTCATATCATCTACATATCTATTTTATATATATATATATACTGACTATATATGATATATAAATCATTATTTAAATTCTGGAATTAATTAAATCATGATATATGTAATAATAATTTCAAGAACAACAAGTCCAAACAGATTTGATAAATAAAACGATTTTACCCAAAACGCAGCTTTAACATGGAATTTACAAAATAAAGGGTAATATAAAGTCATAAGTGTACCATATATGACATAATAACAATGAATGTTATTCTTTAATAATCAAGGACATTATTTAAATCATTATAAAGGAGGTTTAGATATGTACGAAGCATATCGGACCTCAGGTAAGGGATAACTTTTCCAATCTCGTTTTTATCTGAGATTGTTTATTCGTAAGTATTTACTGGGTTTATATTTATCATCCATGTCCCTATTTTCTAAAAATGGTTTCATGTATTTTTATAGTCCTTTTTACCCATTTTTGACTTTTACTACCTTTTATGTAATAATTCATTCTTTTTTTACCATACGGTGTACTTTTGACTTTTCCGGCAAAAGTTCGAGAAGAATGTTTTTTAACTTATACAACATGAATATATTTTTATGGTTTCATAACCCCTTATTTTCATGAAGCTTACTCTTCATGATTTCCCGAATATTTTCAACATAAACAACTTCTTTTACAATTTCATGTAATTTTTTGAAAAGAAAATGACTTTGAATAAGAAATGATATTTTCCTCAAGAATTTATTTCAAGTGCTTTATCAAAACCATTTTCCATCTAAGATGACATTATTTCATATGTGTATGTTTCAAGTATAATGTCTCTATGATTTACATGATTTCACTTCTCTTATGATAGAATGATATCCATTTATTTTATATGGATTATGTTATTATGGGATGATGTTTATGAATCCCATTTTATTCTCTGGGTTATGATGAATGATTTATGTTTATATTGTGGCACACGTAAGAATAATTTCATTATGAGATGGGTGGGACCTATATCTCCTTCCAATGCATTGGGTAATGATTTATATCTCATTAGATTGACATGGATGGAATGGTAAATTAATCCGGTTCATTGTTATAGGACTGTAACGAGGAGTGAACTTGATTCAGAAAAGGACTTTTTCCACTAAGATGGTCTTGGAAGCCAGGCCTTGGGTACTATGGAAATCATATCATGTGATTAGTGGTTTTACACAATTAAATTTTTTATTCCCATGGTATTTTATCATGATTTATGATCTATTATGATGTATGCGTTACATACTTCCATGATTTATGTCTTTGGTAATGATTTTGATGTTTTGATTTTATGTTCATGTTTTTGCATTCAAATGTTTAAGGATTGTTTTATGTTATCTATATTTACCCTTAATAATAATTTGAGATCACACTTTTTATGTTTTCTTTTCCCAATGACATAAATAAATGGTTTTAGGTAAGAAAAAAAGGGGAAGATATTTATGGGAGATGTTGAAGATCATTCACCAAGATTAGAAGATTATATTCTGAGTTTCCAAAGACACTAAACTATTACGGTCCTTTGGTGTCAGTTTTTGTTATGTATTAGATATTCCGCAAAAGTAATGTAATGTCCATGTACGTCATGCTTGGGTCTCTACACAATCACCCATAATGGGAGATCACAGGTAGCCCCAAAAATACATATCCACACACTCTAATATTTTGAGGAACCACTGAGAATGAACTAAAAATATAACATGATACGTGGCGCCCATCTTATTAAATTTTTATTCTCAATAATAGGAATGGTTTTGAGGTGACGACCATTCATCCCCATTTGGTAATCCATCAAACAATTTTTCATAGTGAAATATAAAATGGTACTGATTTATGGCATGATAGGTTGACCAAGGAACAATTCCCAATCTAAATTTCAATGAATCATATTCGCCCAAGTGTTCATCATCTACCATGATAATCTATATGTAGTGGTCTTCTATTTTGTGTTGTACCCATAGTAAAAAAAGATTCAAGTCCAGCTGGATTCATATTTCCATCCACTCAAGAACTCAAATAATCTCTCACTCCTTAATCCATTTCCAGAAAAAAATATCTTTCTGATATTTTATAGATCTTAGAATTTCCATATAAATACGGGTATAAAAAATAAACCCTCACCCAAATAAATGAAAATTGTTTAGAAATTTATATCTCAAATGGGATATAAGGATTTAAAAACAACCCCCCATAGATCTTCTCATCCTGAGGAATCCGGAAACATCCCTAACCATAAATTGGGCCCTACCCATATCATTATTTCAGAACTCTCTCATTAGATTCCACAAAGGAATTATCGCTAAGCTTCCAATTCTCTTCTAAGAACACATGGTGTGTTATTCACAGGAAAATGAGCACCACTCATCACCATCAGAAAACTTATACAACACTAAACAACAACCATCTATAATGATACATGATGATTCCCTATAATGATTATTCCAATGATTTATTTTCATCCAATTATAATTCTCAACTCATTGTTTTACATTCTAATCCAAGGTGTTCCCCAAAAATAGAATATCATAAATAATCACATTTACAATAGTCTTTAAATTGTCTCCTACAGACTCAATATCAAAATAATAAATTATAAAAATTAACACAGATTAGTACTCTCTGATTCACCATTCCCAAAAACTGACCACCTACACCCACTAACACACGATTACACCTCCCAATCAGGATTCCACTAATATTGAAGGAATCCAAATATTTTTCAACACAAAATAAAATTCATACATTACACTAGGTGTATTTACATTGTCTAATCACCAACCGCCCATGTTATTCATTCAACTCAAATGACATTCTTCATCACTTCAATGATCTAGATCACCCATAGATAACTTTAATATCCATCCTGATGTACATTGAAATCTACTAACTCAATATAACAACACAATACAACATAAAATTTTGTTCTTGATCAAGGAAACAGATAAAATCTTATTAACCTATTCACTGGAATCAATATGTCATATAGACCATCAAATGACTTGTATCATCACAACCAGAAAACTATCAAATGATGACCATACTACTATTTTTTATTCTCCTTCTATTACAACACATAATTATTTAATGTATTTGTTTGACTCATACATGAGTTCAAAAATGTAATTCCCAGTGTGAGTTTTCTACAAAATTCAGGGAAGGTCATCCTTAACACGTTCCTAAATTCAATATAACTCATTAGACACATTATATATTTTACTATAGAAATATTCCTAGAATAAAACATTACATATTTTTATTCTCATGTATACCCTCAGAAGTCCAAATATTATTCCTACATGGATATTACTTTATAGACACTACCTCATGTCAAATTCAATACGAAACCCTAATCCATCATCATTTTCAACTATCAAAATAAAAAAATTTCTTATATAATTAATCTATGTAGGGAACCATGTGTATAAGGCCCCGACCTTAAAAATTACTTATTATTGAATTAAACGAATAATTCATATTGAGGATCTTTTTAGGTTTAGAGTTTTAGGGAATTAGGACATAACTATTACATCTCAAAAATTACAATGTAGACACATCTACTCAGTTTCAATTTTTTTCTCAAAATAAAAACTCTTGAACAAAAGAGACATGTCTAGTTCATGTTTTAGAGAGCATGACACTTCCTTGATCCAATCCTTGACCATACTCATCTTTAAGTCATGTGGAAAACATTTCAAAAAAAAATTGGGATGAGCATAAAAAGCCCAGTAAAGGACACACAAAGAAGGAAAACTGTTATTTTTTCAAAACAACAAGTAAACCAAGAAAACATTATCATATTAATACTTTTCACCTTTATGAAGTAGTAAAAAAACTGTTCACTGAATAAAAGATCATTACATACCCCTTTTTTATCCAAAAGATTACCATAAAACCCCATATAAAGAACACATAACATATAAAGGTAACTTGGGACATAAACATACTTAAATGGAATAGACATACAGTCAACTTCCACACATATCACTTAATGGAATAGACATACGACCGACTTCCATACCCAATGCATTGGAGGTTATAATGTGAACACCCGTCCTGGTATTCACAGCACCACCCGTGATATGGTTTATCATGTAACAACCTGTAAAATGTCCAAGTACCATCATTACACATAAATTATTGAATTTATAAACATTTCAATAACAATATTTCATTTTCAATCACAATAAGTAATTCTATGATATTGAATGAATCAATCCATTTTCAAAAAATCATTTAAATGAGATTTTTGAATCATAGTATCCCATACCACATTGAAGCTTTTAATGGAATTATAATTTTAAAACATTAATGTCCATATAAATAAATACTGAAAACCATTTTTAAAACGTGGACATTAAAGATAATGATTTAGAATAATGAATCTTCAAAACATTTAAAATGATATTTTTGTTAAAGAGTTTCTAACAAAATAAGAGACTCTTGAATACAAATAATTGTGGAATAAAATTTAATTCTAGCTTTATAATATCATGAGAATAAAGGGATTCATGATATAATATGTCAAAGGTCAGTATACACACCATATAAGAGTGAATTGGTGCATAAAAACAATCAAGTCTCAATGGAAATGTAAATTGAGATGAAATCCATTATAAAGATGATATCCTTAAATTAAGGATAAATATATCACATAATTATGTGTGAGAAATATAAACACACCCAATATAAGGGGATATTATGTGTGAAATAATGAGAGATCATTCACACATAATCTTGGAAAAACAAAACCAATGACATAGATATTTAACTCAATGAAATGAGATTGAGTTGTGATTTCCCATAAATGTTCGTAAGAATTTATCAATGAGATGATTATGTGTAGAAATAGTATATCCACATAAAGGTTTTTTGAAATTAAAACATAGAGATTCCAAACATAATCATCGCATAATAAAATCAAGAAGTAGAGGTTTAACCCAAAGAATTGAAAGTGGGTTAAGAAGTTCCCTTACAGAAATCCGACAGCCTAATGGTGTCACATTAAAATTCAGAAATTTAGTTGATGAGAGAGAAAAAGATATCTCATCACTTGGACAGAAAATTTACATAAGTATGGATATAGAAGAACATATCCCAACATAATATTATGTGAATTAAAAGAAATAACAAAATAAGTCTTTTAACAAGAGGAGGGGGAAAGGTCCCCTTTCCGAGTTGGGTAACTTTCGAAACGCACACCCCATGGAAGAAGGATCATACAATGAATATGTAAATAACCAAATATGAAATTATACTACAAAAATTTTATAATAATGGGAAGTAAATACACCACTCAAAGTAAATAGTGGAAAAAGTAGCATAAATGTCACGGGAATAAAAGTGAGATGAAAAATACCTTACGAAAACTCGGCAATCTAATAGCGCCACCTAAAACGTCCAAAAATGGATTTATGAGATCAAATAGGGTCTCTCATAATATGAACATAAAAATTACAGTATGAGGAGTATAAAATAACATCCCCAAACATAATAAATATGATTGTGAAATAAATGACATAAAACAGAGTACTTAAAAAGATAGAGAGAGGTTGGATCCCATACCTTAAGTTCGACATGCCTTGTTCATTTCGTTATATTCCGGAATAATAAACATTGGTCAATTTATAATTTCTTAAGGACCTCATTTAAATATTATTATTCAGTTAATATCACATATTATAGTGTTATAATAATTGGTTAATAATGTGATTTCATATCAAACGTTTTTGTCGAGGTTCAGTACATGAGTAAAAATTGAACTTCTTGGAAAAGAATTTTCCATGTAGTTATAAGTACATAATCTCCAGAATAGTATTAATGATTTAAATATAAAATAAATCCTGTATATATTCATTTCAAACTATTACATATCATTTGGAGATAATAAAAATGAAATTCACCGTTCATGGAGACAGTAGGCCGTACGTACGCATGAACGCTACTTTTCATTTTTTTTATAATATTAATGGAATTAAAACTAAATGAGAGATATATATATTATAATTACTGATTTATATCAATCATTTATATGTAATAAATGACATATATATCCATTATATATATGTACTTATAATAGTACATAACATTTGGATATAAGAAATGAAATGTACAGTTCATGGAGATGGTAAGCCGTACATACGCATGAACGCTACTTTCATTTCATTGGCACATTAATGGAATTAAAACTAGATAATATATATATATATTATAATTATAGTATAATATATATGTTATATATATCACATAAGTTTATCAATTTAATTCTTTATACATTCCATGTATTGCATGAACGAGTCACATCATTTGAGGGGGCGGTAGTCCACACATCCTCAAATGAAATTATCGCCTTTGCACAACATGCATAGCATAAAGGTATGTATTAAATATAAAATACAGAAGTATAGAGAGGAAATAAATATAATATATATAATAAATAAATATAGTTCCATCATAATGGCAACCATGAGAGGTGGTATGAGAAGACAGAACAATCATCGTTTCGTGAGGCTGTAATTCACCATCCACTGAAACAGTATGTTCCTTAACCATTATACGGAGGTGTGTGTCATTGTAGCTAGAGTCCTCCTCATAAAAACATCCTTGTATATTTAAGATACTGGTTTTGTTACAAAAGAAATAAATAAAAAGAGTTTAGGGGTTGGAGAATCAAAATGAAACAAAAGAACACTAGGGAAAACATTACCATTAAATCGGGTAACTCTTTTTTATTTGAGCTCAAAGGCTACCTTGGAAAGGCTTCTGCCCAATGTGAGGATTCTAGGTGTAATATAGGGATGTGGAGAGACAAAATGATCAATGGTTGTCCGAGCCAATGGATTGAGGGGTGTGGGTAATGAGGTAGAGGTGGGGTCCTTTTATAATAAAAGAGGAGGGGCACTCTTGGAAAGTTATAAAATATTTCTTTATTATAAAATGATTTTAGGAATTTAAAGGTCCCAAAAGGATATATTTCGAGGAAAAGGTGATAGGAGTTCAAAATACACCCATCCAGTAGGTTTTTGACAAGTCTAGGTCTTAGATTTTACATTATCGTTTCATATTAATTAAATTGTTCATTTATGAGGTAATCACTGCATCATCCCGGTTTCATAAATAATTAAATTTATTTAATGTAAAAAAATTATAAAACAAATATTATGATGTAGGAAATATTTTTATATTTCTAATGAATATTTATAGTCAAAAATATTACTTTTATAACCCCATGTAAAAATTGTTTTAGTAAAACAACACATGTTTGTGACATTTTAATTTTAACATTAAATAAAAATGTATTAATATCATTTTCCTACCAAAGTGGATCCATGGGGTCCCCAAGTTTACCCATGTATTTTATGGGTTGTCCATGACTCATCCAATAAGGTTAGGACATGTTTCAAGGTCATTTCATATTATTAAAACATTGTCTTTACCTTAAATTACACTAATTACCTCGAATCGCGATTAAAACTTAAAAGTTAATATTCACAAAAAAATTATTTTAATCTCATTGAACCACATTTTACTTCCTAATGACAACCATGTATGTCAGATTTTTGAAAATAAAATCACAAAAGTGGTAAAGTTTCATTTAAACGAAAAAATCAGTTTTTAAACTACAACTTAGTGGTTTGACTATTCATCAAAAATTGACGTTTTTCAGAAAAATACCAAATATTCACCCTAAGAAATATTTGATATTCCAAATTCAAAAATGATGTATATTTTAAAAAATTCAAAAAATATAAGTCGAATTAAATAATTTAATAATTAATTTCCACAGTCAAAACAAATAGCGTGTTTTTAAGAAACAATGTCTATTAAAAGATTGACACTAGTTTAAGTCCAATTTCAAAGTGAAATTCATTCTAATGACCACTATTGGATTAAATGGTAAAAATATATTGTAATTTCACTTTAAAACCAATTCAAAAGATAATCTAATCATATAAATATATTAGATTAAAAAGAGGTTTTGAATTAAAATTCAACATTTTTCACTATTCACTAAAAATGAACTTTATCAGAAAATTACCAAAAATTTACACAAAGTAAATTTTGATGTCCCGATTCTAAAGAAGACATTTATTTTTTCAAATATAACACATTATATTGTCAGAAAGTGGATTTAAAAGTGGTTCGCCATCAAAAGGTTGTTAATCGACCTTTTAAAGAATATTAGAATGTTTACGCTTAAAATTGGATTCATTCACATTTTTTATCCTCTAAAATTTATTGTAAAAAGTAAAAATATTTGACAAACATATATAATAATTTTGTATTTAGTTCTGTTCATTCCCGCCATTACAACGGCTAGGCGTTAACTACCATTTAAAATAATGTTATTTTAGGATTAGAGTGCAGCGTAAGATTTCAAAGAAACCCATTGTTGTGTATTGGATACGCCATCGAGCATAGAATTCCCTTTAACGTAATTTTAATATTTTATTCACAAATATGGATAAATATGAAAAAGTTATATTCTTTATTTACCTGGGGTGTTACATCCTTCCACCGTTTTGGGAATTGCATTCTCGCAATTTTAAAATTGGGCTTGGAAACATCATTGAAAATCCCACATCGGAACAAGAGTCAGTAAAAATATCACTTTAAAATAAAGATAGAGAAGTACAAAGGTCAACGGAGTTAACCCATACTAGGATTCCATGTAGGGAAACATGGATATGGAGGAAAAAACAAAGTTTCATCTTCTGAGGGAGAGTGATAGAAAACACGTTTAGGAGAAAGTTAACCACAAGAAAATCACAAACTTGTGATGGGTTTAACGGTATTTGATTCCCCAGTAAGAAAAGTTAACAGACAACATTTTTTATGTTACTTTTCATTCAGAAATTTTTTAATGAGTGTAACTAAAACATAATGAAACATACATACTTGTAATGTTGTCTTTCAACTTTTACTAGATTTCTTACACAAACTCATATTATTCCAAAAGACGACCATTTAGGATGAGTTGTTCACATTATGAGTTCTATAATCAACTTCTAGAGAATCCCCTAATCCATAAAAGAGAACTATATATTTCCCATGCCTTTAGAAAAAAACCAAAACCAAAATTGATAGTATGAGATCAGATAATCCACAAAAGGATAATCCTTTATAAAAAGCAAATCTAGTCTTAATCTCTAAAATTGGTCCAACAAAACCCAAAGTTCAACGAAAACCATTCGATAAACAATTTGTCCATATAATTCTTCAACGTAAACCAAAATAATATTGAAACCCAAATATTTGAAGGATTTAATCACATTGTCCTCCAAGTTACAAATTAACATTTATCTACAAATACCATTCGTCTCTATTAAAGTCTCATATTGGAAAGTTATTAACCTAATCACATATCCTGCATGATAGGTTAATAATTTCCATAGATAACCCAAAATAAACTTACTCTTGATTCCTAAAATCATCTAATTAAAAAGAATTAGTCAAACTAACCAGGGACTTCACGTAGTCTAGTAGTAGGCATTAAATACAAGTCGCACTTTGGTTGTGGGTTCTATTCCCACAGCTTTGTCCGACGCGACGGGTTGTCACATGGTCTGCATGTTGTCCATTTTTCAAAACTAAATAATTCTTAAAACGTTCCCCAAAATGAGATAAAATCTTCAAAAATAATCATAACATATTTTAACCTCATGTTTATCTCATGCCTTTCATTTTCCATCATAACATATAATAACCCATAATTACCTCAAAAGTAAGGATTATATAAACCCTAATGGTTACCTTTATAATTATTACCTGAACTTCCACATCAAGTTGGTCATATCATACATGATGCATTAGAGAACATAACAAGGTTCAAGTGGTTGATCATGACTCCTTTATAGTTGGTTTTGAACAACCACGAGATTACTCATTGAATCCCCTATTTCATCCAATCTCTTAATTAGAGAACAACCACAGTTTCCTTCAAACCCATTGTCACTTTGGTGCCTGCTAGATCCATCCATTTACAAAAACCAGGAATATCAGTGTGAGTATATCAACAAAATTATCATGTACTAATGAGGAATAAAAACACTAAGATATACTTACTCATTCACTTTATCTAAAAACTATGACTTCTTCTGAAATCCTAGCCATTATGGTAATGTCACTTATGCTTAGAGAGTACCATAACCTCTAATGATATCTAAACCAACCTCTGATACCAACTATAAGGCCCCGACCATAAACATTACTTATTATTGAATTAAATGAATAATTCACATTGAGGATCTTTTCAGGTTTAGAGTTTTAGAGAATTAGGACCTAACTATTACATCTCAAAGATTACAAAGTAGACACATCTACTCAGTTTATAGTTTTTTCAAAAAAATAAAAACTCTTGAACAAAAGAGTCATGTCTAGTTCTTGTTTTAGACAACATGACATTTTCTTGATCCCAACCTTAACCCAATTCATCTTTAAGTCTTGTGGAAAACATTTAAAAAAAACTAGGGATGAGCATAAAAATACCAGTAAAGGATACACAAAGAAGGAAAACTATTAGTTTTTAAAAACAACAAGTAATCCAAGAATAATTCATCAAAGTAATACTTTCCACCTTTATGAATTAGTAAAAAAAACTCTTCACTGAATAAAATATCATTAATTACCCCTTTTTTATCCAAACGATTACCATAAAAACCCATATAAAGAACACATAACATATAAAGGTAACTTGGGACATAAACATACTTAAATGGAATAACCATACAGTCGACTTCCACACATATCACTTAATGGAATATCCATACAGCCGACTTCCATACCCAATGCATTTGAGATTATAACGTAACCACCCGCCCTGGTATTCACGGCACCACCCGTCATATGGTTTATTACATAACCACCCATAAAATTTCCATGTACCATCATTACACATAAAAAATTGAAAATATAAACATTTCAATAACAACATTTCATTTTCAATCACAACAAGTAATTCCATGATATTGAATTAATCAATCCATTTTCAAAAAATCATTTAAAAGAGATGTTTGAATCAAAGTTTCCCATACCACTTTGAAGATTTTAATGGAATTATAATTTTAAAACATTAATTTCCATATATATAAATACTTAAAACTATTTTGAAAACGTGGAAATTGAAGATAAAGATTTAGAATAATGAATCTTTAAAACATTTAAAACGATATTTTTGTTAAAGAGTTTTTAACAAAATAAGAGACTCTTGAATAGAAATAATTGCGGAATAACATTTAATCCAAACTATATAATATCATTAGAATAATGGGATTCATGATATAAAATGTCAAAGGATAGTATACATAACATATAAGAGTGAATTGGTGCATAACAACAATGAAGTCTCAATGGAAATGTAAATTGAGATGAAATCCATTATAAAGATGGTATCCTTAAATTAAGGATAAATCTAGCACATAATTATGTGTGAGAAATATAAATACACCCAATATAAGTGGATATTATGTGTGAAACAATCAGAGGTCATTAACACATAATCTTGGAAAAACAAAACCAATTACATAGATATTTAACTCAATCAACTCAGATTGAGTTATGATTTCCCATACAAGTTTCTAAGAATTTATCAATGAGATGATTATGTGTAGAAATAGTATATCCACACAAAGGATTGTTGAAATTACAACATAGAGATTCCACACATAGTCTTGGAATAATAAAATCAAGAAGTAGAGTTTTAACCTAAAGAATTGAAAGTGGGTTAAGAAGTTCCCTTACAGAAATCCGACAGCCTAATGGCGTCACTTTAAATTTAAGAAAATGAGTTGATGGGAGAGAAAATGTTATCTCATCACTTGGACATAAAATTTATATAAATAAGGTATATAAGAACATATCCCAACATAATAGTATGTGAATTAAAATACATAACAAAAGAAGTTTTTTAAAAAGATGAGGGTGAAAGGTCCCCTTACCGAGTTGGGTATCTTTCGAAAAGTACACCCCATGGAAGAAGGGTCATACAATGGAGATGTAAATACCCATAAATGAAATTATAATACACAATGTGAATAGTAATGGGAAGTACATACACCACTAAACAGAAATAGTGGAAAACGTAGCATAAATGTCACGAGAATAAAATTGTGATGAAATATCCGTTACGAAAACTCGGCAGCCTAACAGCGCCACTTAAAACTTCAAAAAGTAGATTTATGATATCAAATAGGGTCTATCATAATATGAAAATAAAAATTACAGTATGAGGAATATAAAATAACATCCCCAAACATAAGAAATATGAGCTTAAAAGAAATGACATAAAAGAGAGTACATAAAAAGAAAGAGAGAGGTTGGATCCCTTACCTTAAGTCCGACTTGCCTTGTTAGTTTCTTTATATTCCTTAATAATAAACATTGGTCAATTTATAATTTCATAAGGACCTACTTTAAATATTATTATTCATTTAATATCACATATTATAGTGTTATAATAATTGGTTAAAAATGTGAGTTCATATCAAACGTTTTTGTCGATGTTCGGTACATGAGTAAAAATTGAACTTGTTGGAAAGGAATTTTCCATGTAGATATAAGTACATCATCTCCAGAATAGTATTAATGATTTAAATGTCATATATATCAAGTATATATTAATTTTATAATATTACATATCATTTTGGTGTAATAAAAATGAAATGCACCATTCATGGAGACGGTAGGCCGTACGTACGCATGAACGCTACTTTCATTTTTTTGTCATATTAATGAAATTAAAAATAAATGAGAGATATATATATTATAATTCCAGAATGATATCCATCGTTTAGATGTAATATATGACATATATATCCATTATATATATGTACTTATAATAGTAAATAACATTTGGAGATAAGAAATGAAATGTACCATTCATGGACACGGTAAGCCGTACGTATGCATGAACGCTACTTTCATTTCTTTGGCACATTAATGGAATTAAAACTAGATGATATTTATATATATATATATATCTATTATAATTCCAGTATAATATATATGTTATATAGATCAGATATGTTCATCAATTTAATTTTTTATACATTCCATGTATTGCATGAACGAGTCACATCACTTGAGGGGGCGGTAGTCCACACTTCCTCAAATGAAATTATCGCATTTGCACAACATGCTAAGCATTAAGGTATGTATTAAATATAAAATACAGAAGCATAAAGATGAAATAAAGATAATATATATCATAAATAAATATAGTGCCATCATAGTGGCCACCATGAGAGGTGGTATGAGAAAATTGATCAATCATCGTTTCGTGAGGTAGTAATTCGCCATCCACGGAAAAAGTATGTTCATTATCCATTAGATGGAGGTGTGTGTTGGAGTAGCTCTAATCCTCTTCATAACAACATCCTAGTATATTGAATATACTGGTGTTGTTAAAAAATAAATAAATAAATAGAGTTATGGGGTTGTAGAATCAAAATAAAACAAAAGAACATTAGGGAATACATTACCTTTAAATCGGGTAACTCTTTTTCATTTGAGCTCAAAGGCTTCCTTGGAAAGGATTCTTCCCAAAGTGAGGATTCTAGGAGAAATATATGGATGTTTAGATACTAAATTAGCATATTTTGGCTGAGCCAATGGCTTGAGAGGTGTGGTTAATGAGGTATAAGTGGGGGACTTTATAAGAGAAGTGGAGGGGCACTCTTGGAAAGTTATAAAATATTACTTTATTATAAAATGATTTTGGAATTTTAAAGGTCCCAAAAGGATATATTTCGAGGATATGGTGATAGGACTTCGAAAAACACCCATAAAATAGGTTTTTGACAAGTGTAGGTCTTAGAGTTTACATTATCTTTTGATTTTATTTAAATCGTTCATTTATGAGTTAGTCACTGCATCGTCACGGTGTCATAAATAATTAAATTTATTTAATGTTTAAAAATTATAAAAAAAATTCATGATATAGGAAATAATTTTATCTTTCTAATTAATATTTATAGTAAACAATATGACTTGTATAACCACATCTAAAAATTGTTTTAGTAAAACAACACATGTTTGTGACGTTTTAATTTTAACTTTAAATAAAAAAGAAATTAAGGTCATTTTCCAACCAAAGTGGCTCCATGGGGTCCCCAAGTTCACCCATGGATTTTATTGGTCGTCCATGACTCATCCATTATGGGTAGGACATGTTTCAAGGTCATTTCATATTATTAAAACATTATTTTTACTTTAAATTACAATAATTACCTCTAATCGTGATTAAAACTTAAAAGTTACTATTCACAAAAAAAATATTTTAATCTCATTGAACCACATTTTACTTCCTAAAGACAACCATGTATGTCAGATTTTTGAAAATCAAATCACAGATGTGGTAATGTTTCATTTAAACAAAAAAACCAGTTTTTAAACTACCACTTAGTGGTTTCACTATTCATCAAAATTGATGTTTTTCAGCAAAATACCAAAAAATCACCCTAAGCTATATTTGATATTCCGAATTAAAAAATGATATCTATTTTAAAAAATTCAAAAAATATAAGTTAAATTAATTAAATTAATAATTAATTCCCGCTGTCAAAACAAATAGCGTGTTTTTAAGAAACGATATCTATTAAATGATTAACACTAGTTTAAGTCCAATTTCAAAGTGAAATTAATTACAATGACCACTATTGGATTAAATGGTAAAAATATATTCTAATTTAACTTTAAAACCAATTAAAAATATAATCTAATCATATAAATAAATTATATTAAAAAGTGGTTTTGAATTAAAATACAACATTTTTCACTATTCATTAAAAAAATGAACTTTATCGGAATAATACCAAAAATTTACACAACGTAAATTTTGATGTCCCTATTCTAAAGAAGAATTTTATTTTGTCAAATATAACACATAAAATTGTCAAAAAGTGGATTTAAAAGAGGTTCACCATCAAAAGGCGGTTAATCGACCTTTTAAAGAATACACTACTAAAAAACTAACCTATACCAATGGTTTGGAACCATTGGTATATTCCTCTAAACCGTTGGTATAGCCTATACCAATGGTTTGGAGAACCGTAGGAAAGTAAGCCGTTGGGATAGGTCTATACCAACGGTTTTTGGAAAACCATTGGTATATACCTATACCAATGGTTTTGAAAACCGTTGGTATACGTAATATGAAAATCTATACCAACGTTTCCTTAAAACCGTTGGTATATGTATTTCCACAATAAACATTCACTGGGATTTGATCCCAGGACCTCCGGTTTATCATTGAACTACCTAACTAATAACCTATCATAACTTTTGTGTACATAATTTCATAAATATATATATATATTATCATAATTATTTTAAATTTTGATTTATAGAATGTTTTGGTTAAGAGGATCCGATAAAAAATCAAAGGACTGATACCAACAGTTGTCAAAACCGTTGGTATAGACCTTTCCCAACGGTTTTGGACAAACCGTTGGAAAAGGGTAGGCTTTCCCAACAGTTTGGCAAAAACCCTTGGGAAAAGTGGCAAAAAATTGGACATTTTCCAACGGTTTGGCAAAACCGTTGGGAAAAGTGGCCACAAAGTGGACTTTTCCCAACGGTTTGGCCAAACCGTTGGGAAAGCCTACCCTTTCCCAACTATTTTGGAAAACTGTTGGGAAAAGTGGCCACGAAGTGGGATTTCCCAACGGTTTGACCAAACCATTGGGAAAGGGGGTATTGAAGTGTTGGGAAAGGTCACATTTCCAGTAGTGATATTATAATGTTTAAGCTTAAAATTGGATTTATTCGCATTTTTAATCCTCTGAAATTTATTCTAAAAAGTAAAAATATTTGAAAAAAATAAATATTCATTTTGTAGTTAGTTCTATTCATTCCCTCCATTACAATGGTTAGGGGTTAACTACCATTTAAAATAATATTATTTCATTATAGAGTGCAACGTAAGATTTCAAAGAAACTCATTGTTCTGTATTGGGTATTCCATCGACCATAGCATTCCCTTTAAAGAAATATTAATATTTTATTCACAAATATGGATAAATATGAAAATGTCATATTCTTTATTTAGCTGGGGTGTTACAATGTGTATAAATATTCAATTAATTCTACCTATCATTGGCCTCTACAGAACTAATCAATGACATGTGTATGCTTCTTTTCAACTTAACTAAATATCCTAACTCGAAATTATATGAGTCACACACCATTGAAACAATTATCCTTATCCTAAATACTTTTTCATCCTCACAGACATGTCATTCTCATCAATCAAAAATCACCATATGTGCTTCACTTCAGGATCGAGGCATTTCACCAATGCCATTGATATTGAATAACCTCTATTAACAAACATAATAACAAAATTATAAGAAACTACATATATAATATCCATCAATGATTCTATAATATCAAATCTAAGATGGATATCTCACCTAGAACCACACAAAAACCATCATATTTCTAGAACCTCACTGACACTGTCTTATGAAATCAAGATTCAATACATAATTAATACATGACCATTATATCTAAAATGAAAATAAATTACATACCTATCTTGTATACCCAGCAACGCCCCATTTGAACCAATAATGTAACATGAAGAATATACTCATGGTTCTCATATCTAATAGAACTCAAAATCTCGTGTTACCCTTATCAGAGGATACCATTATAAATGACATCTCAAAGGACATAGGATCTCCCATATCACCTAGTAATAAATATCACAGAAGCCAAAAATCAATGGTAGTTTTCCATATCTAATTTAAAATATCATATGGAAACACATATGATACCACCCATTAATGGTTCTCAATTATACACATTCATATCATACATCAAATTCCATGTTATTATCTTAAAAGGCAACATATTCAAATAGGGTATAGAAATAAATGAATACCACTGGAGAACAACAATTTGACACACACACACACAACATCATCATCGTAGATGATCTATTTTAAGTTGGATGGTTGTAATAAAATATAGTACAGTATAATTCCTACCAAAAGTTATATAGAAAAACAAAAATATTTTTTTGTTGAGACTTTGAATAACTGAATCCATCCCATTCAATATCCAATAAAAGGAATCATGTTCTATCACTTGTGTACTAATGGTAACTATACATCCCTCACATGAGGGACTATACATATATTATTAATAAAAATACAATGTAGAATCCACATTATATATTATAAAAAGTAAATGTTTGATGCCTTAGAATACTTCAATTCCAACTAGTTTTATAAAAAAATTGATATAGTTTTTTGACACATTATATTTCTTAATTCCATAATATTTTTTGAAACAACCACATAGAAGTACCCATATGTTATGTGTGTATTATGTTCCAAATATGATTCCTATATATATATATATATATATATGAATCATTCAAAAAAATAAGAAGTAAATACCGATAAAACATAAATCATAAAGGTGACATGTGATATGCCATGTGAGATCCTTAAAAGAAGGATGAAGAAAACAATGATAGTAATTCTTATTTAGTGGTAACTAATAATTTCCATTAACTATTTTTTTTTATAATCCAGTTAAATTACAATAACAATTTTCAACACATTCTGTAGACACCTTTTACCATCTACCAAAAAATTAAGTCAAAAATATTTTTTTGATAACACTTTATAATTCCACATCCCAAGACCTCTGATCAGTTTCCTTTTTAGGGATTAATGGGGACCTCTAACACACCTTCCCATATTATGGATGCTATCAACAATACATGCATGTCTAGGGTTGTATATTAAGAAGACAATACCCCTATATTGAAGTATGAACGAAAAAACCAATTAACATCCACTGAAAAAAATCAATGTACATAGATAAAAAATTCTATGACAATTGTAATGATTTATAATGAAGTCTTATAGTCCCATGGTCATGCCAGAACACATAATATGATCATCGACTATAATGATCCGATAAAAATAAATAAAATAGTGCAAGGATTTATTGTTATATTTTTATCCATATCATATCAATATGTTGTCATCATTTAATATATCCTAGAGAATGATAAAATACATATGCTTTTCACAACTTATACTTGTGATAAGTGAATATCTTATCAGGTACACAAATGTTTGGGGAAAATTAAATGACGTTGAGTATAAATTAGTATGATACCACCAATTTGGTCATATAAATAACATGTACATGTTGTCAATGTAGTAATGTGGTATTATAAAAATAAATAATTAATTACGGAAGTATAGATAAATAATCATATTAAATCCTTGGGTCCCAATGAGTTAACCCATATCAAAAATACCTAGTTGGGTAGTGAATCTAAAATATTATTACATATTTTTAACATAAAAATAAAATGAAACAAACAACGGATCGAGAGGCCTAGCATCATTGGGAGAATTTGTATTTCGAACCAACACATTAAAAAATTAATAAATCATCATTATTTATCATTATAATGATCTTCCAAATTAAATTTATCTTTTAAAAATTCATGTTATTATTTTTGGATTACATAAACCAATAGGGTGAGATACAAATATCAATAAATAAATAAAAATTATAATATATAATAAAATATGATCAAAAGGGAATAAACATATATCAACCATGAAAAGGTATATGAATAATGATATGAAAGTATTGAATTATTAACATTTAAGAAAATGAATGTGGAAAAAATATTAAACATGATTAAAGCATAATTTCAGGTATATTACAAAGAGAACAACACATGGTGTTATGAATCCAATAATTGATTATGTTTACCCCCTTATCCCAAATATATATCATGTCATGATACAAAAATTATACCCAGTGAAATTGATATAAATTTGTGGACACCCTTCAAAAAGAGATCATAAATATATATTCCACAAATGAAATCTAACATAAGGCATAAACATAAATATTATCCATCGAATGAGATGTATTGCATAATCATTTGTTATTAAATTAAAATATTGAATATCATAATTGTTTCGATTAAATCTGGTATTAAAATATTATTGGATATTATTACATGTAAAATTATTATTTTTATAGAAAAATAATGTCCATGTGCTGTGAACATGTAAAACATAGTGTATAGGTGACTTTGGAAATGTACCTCTTAAGTTTCATTTTATGAAAATGGTTAAATAATCATTAGAAAGGGACCAAATATTAATTTTAATATAAAATGATTCCATATAATAATAGGGGAATTATTATTATCCATGTATAGTTTAAATTATTTTATATAATTGTAATTTAAATGTGGTAAGAGATAAATATGATCCCATTAATCATGTTCTCTTGAATCACTAGGGAAGCCATTAAAACATTAATATCACCATTAAGTAAAGGTGAACAAAAATAGATATATATGTGGTAGAAATAGGTATTTATTATATAATATTATGATAAGAAAAATAGAGGGGTAATTTGAGCTAATAAGGGATATTTTTCACCTATTGAAAATAGAGTTTTTATGAGAGGGACCTTTCATTTTTGTCCTCAATTTTTTTAAAACACAACATGAAATTATGAATTTTAAAATTTGGTTCAATAAATTATTAATTTTTAGGAATATATATATATATATTATAATTTTTTTGAAATTTATATCCATTTTAATGAAATTTGATGTTTAATTTCATTGCTCAGTTGCCATTAGTTTCCTAGTTCTAGGGTCTAATCGCTTATTCATAATTATGGAAATTATTGTAAAATGGGTCTAAAACAATATAAGCAAAACAAAGTTATATTAATTTCCTTACATAAATATAAAAAGTCCAATATAATATTATTATTTACAATTTATATATTTTTCAATTAGTAAAAATGATAATGTTATATGGTAGACTATTTTTGTAGTTTTCAAACCCATTACTAACTATTATAGTCTTATATAATATTATCGACATGAATTCATTAAATAATATTAAAAAATAAATTCAATAAAAATATTTTTATTATTTTAATCATTTATAAGTTAATTAAATAGTTACATGAATTTGGTAATGGAATAAAATACACATCGTTCATAGTGGTATTGGACTGACATAATATAGAAACAGTTATGTTTTTTCGAATAAAAATAGGATAAGAGAGGATTGATTGAAGATATTGTTTTATCTATATTAAATTATAATATATATATTATAATATATTTATTATTCCATGTTGGATTAGGTATGTGAGTAAATCATACAAGATGAAAAAGAATTAATATTTCTAGTTTGGAAATATTACATCCTGAATGTATTCTCCTTGAAAAATCCTTAAGGAATATCCAATTTGTATTTTTTGACACCAAAATCTCTTGATTATTTTTTATTTAATTGGAAATACAACTAGTTTTAAATTGGGAATGATCCAAGGTGTAGATTATGCTTGGGAAAGGGTATTTGAGTTGAGGTACTTATAAGAAGATGAGAGGGGTGTTTTTAAATATTATATTCATTAGATTACGGTTTATTATCAAAACATCCATTATAGTTGATTCTTGGGATTTTATATATTAAATTGTGTATTCAAGTTCAGTCAAACGGGTACTAAAATCATCATCTTTTCTTTTAATCATGTGTTTAACTAATAATTTTATATACCAAATTTTATAATAAATAACTATTCACAATAAAATCAACTATTTTAGAATAATAACCAAAATCTGACATAACAATTAATCAATATATAGATTATAAATATGAAATATAGTTTATTAAAATAATTTTCTAAATATGTGATTATAAATATTTATTAAATAAACATTTATTTGACAAAATTACAATTTTAATATTAATTAATTTTTTGAAATCATTTGAAAAATTAATTTTGTTCTCATAAAATTATACAATAATTATAATAAAAAATAATAATTATTATATTAATATATAATCCAAATTTCAAAAATTAATTTTTCTTTTAGGTTTTTATATTTTATTGAAAATGAATCTAAAACGTAATTGGTTTTTGAAAATATATAAATTTATTTTACTATAGGTAATATATGTATTAAGAAGAATTGTGGTATTAATAGAACATATTTTAACTTTTATAATATAACTAAATAATATTTTACACATACATATGACAGAATACAATATGAATAGTCAGGATATTATTTCTAATGGTCAGATTACTATTCCAAATGTAAGATTCCATCTATCATATTATTATTACAATGGTCAAATTTAAAATTGTCATATGTGTTTCCTATATCCTATAAATATAATATTTTTCATTCATTCAACATTCAATTCTATGTTATCTCTATTTTATATATATTTTCATTTATAATATAAAATTATAATTATTAATATTATATCATCTTTATATTGTTCTTCGTTTGTGTGACTATTCTAATGGATCGATTATATCTAAATTTTAATATTTTAATTATTTAATATTCTAATTAGTAATCCAATGATATATTTTCAAATCATATATTTTTTTTCAATTTTAAATTTACTATTGTTATAAAAAAATTTAGTGGTTCTATCATGTATTTTTTATGCTTTATATCAACTAAATTTTTATGAATGACATAATAATATAAAAATATGTGAAATACCATTGATAAAATAATGGGTCGTTACATTATTCACATATTATAAAATTTCAACATTAAAATTTCATTTCTTATATAAAGGATAAAATATGTGTGGTTATTGGTGATTCGTTGCTTCCACTAATTCCCATGATTCTTCCACATACTTATGGATTAACTGTAATAATTTTAATAGGTGAGTTGTACTATTTTGTAGATCATTATCTATATTGTATAGGATCTCAACTAGATGCTCCACATAAGAGATATAATTTATAGTACTACTATAATTAAATTTACTATTGATGCCACACACATTTACTGCTAACCATTTATTATTTCCCATGATCTCAATTGGGTGAATCTTTTTTAATGGTTATAATGGTTTTCCATGATCATTTTACTATTTTCCATGATCTATGTGAAATTTAATTTGAAATATCTGCAAAAAGAATACTTGGAAGACATCATGTACATCAGATTAGGTTGTTGGGAGTATTTGTTAATAATATATGACCATGATGTGATTGAGAATCATAAATGGGTTGATATACCAATGAATTAGATTACTTTTCATTCCAAATAACATGGGAATTTTCCTTAGATATATCATGATGAATACATTTCTCCAAGAATAAAATCCATTTCTCATTGTAGAATGTTAGAATTATTCATTTATCATATTTGAGATTCTAATATGTTATACATAATATACATGAAATATTATATGATTTTTATGTCCATTTTATGTCTTCGATGTTTCTGTTCACCAAATTCATCCTAATGTGGAGGTTCTATACATATCTTCCCATAATGGAATTTTTTGGATCTATTTGGATTATTTAGTGTAAATTATTATTGTATGATATATTTATAAGAGAAATAATTGTATATCATCATCTTTTGAAGTATGTTTAGCATAAAATTAACATGTCATCAAGTGTATTGATTCTCTACTCAAATTTCCCATCAATTTAGTTGTTATAATCCATACTAAGATTTATATTAGTATTTATAGAGTTCTGGGGACTCTTAAAAAATATGGATTAAAATATATTATGTTTATTTTATATGATTGATAGTGGTTGTCGTTATGACATCCACAATTCACTAATGTATATCATTAAATTTTATAGAAGTAAATTTTCACTCTTTTTGAAAAGAATTGAGTAGTCCATTTAGGATGATCATCCCAACAATTATAGAATTATTTCTTACTGATGTATTTTTAGGAAATGAGAATAATTCATAGTTATTTTCTCCAATTTCAATGTGGTTGTGGGTAATATATTCATCATCCCATTGTATGTGATCAATGTATCCTTCACATTCTTATATTCCAGGCAATTTTATGTATATTTCATTATATTATTCTTTCTAAATTCATACTAACAAAGGCCTTGTAGATCTCAATACATCTTAATTATCCATGTGTTGATAGATAATGTGATTTTATATTCACAATTATTGAATGCCATTAAATAAATATTTTATGGTACACATAGTTTTGACCAAAATAAAACAACTACTTATTGAGAAATTTTCAACTCTGATGATTTACATTTTTTTATGTCATCCACTTTCTTCTAAATTATGATGTCAGCTCTTTTATAATCCTTTATCTTCTATGATATGGTTTGATTTGAATTAATTTGAGAAATAAACTATGAATATATTTCTAACATGATTACTATATCCATTCCTTTCATGTATTATATGGTAATACCCCTATAAATTATCATCATTAATAAGGTTGTAATATCATTTCTACATAGAGAATGATCCATGTTGTTTTTTCTTATGATGATTGTGGATTGAGAAATAATTAACATTTATTAGCTCTAACAATCTCCCTGGGTGAATATTATTATTCAATTGTGTGAATATATATTTGAGGATCATATTATCCATATATATTTATCATTTTTTCCATTTATATTATAACACTAAATCATTATTGTGAACATTACTATAGCCAAATAAGATTGTTCCTTGGATACATTTTCTCATGAACATTCAACTATCATGTGGAGTAAGATTTTACTTTAATATTTTTCATTAGTACACCACCCAAAAAATTCATTAACAAATCATTGTATAGAATGCATTCTTTACCATGTATAGGTTGTTTATGTACATGAGGAGTGATAATCATTTTTTTACATTTTATGTTTCACTCTTCACCATCATTAGTCCTCAATATTTTTTTTCATTTTTTATGTTATCTTATTTAGAATATTTACAAATATTTAAAAGTTTATCAAAATTATCGATAATATAATTATAGTTCGAAAAACTAAAAAATGTGTTATAGATTGTGGTTTGGTCTACTCCTCTATTTCCATTTTCATAGAAGGGTCCATAGATTTGTCATTTCAAGAGATAAAATCCCCCAAGAGTAATACTTTCTCCATCAATTTCTCATATTTAATGTACCTTTTATAATTTTGATATTTTTTATAATTCCTTTATAATAATATTAAAAAGATCCTTATTATACTTATTACATTATTTGTACAACAGAATAACATCTATAAATAAAATTATTAATTTTTTAATGTATTCTAGACTTTATTAATTATGTCCATGATGATTTCTGACACATTAGTGAGTGAAAAGAGAATCACTAAGAAATTATTTTGACTATAGATCATTAAAATTCTTGTTTAAGGAATATCATACTTCTACAATATGAATTAGTGATATCCCATCCTATGGTCCAACTTGGAGAAGTACTAGTCCATAATTATTTGATTGAAAAATTCATCAATACATGACAACTGATTATTTATATTTATCATGTTATTAATGATTTCATAATAATAAATATAAATTATCATTGACTATAACAACCTAGAAAATTTAATTGATAATCTTTTTCTGAATAATTTTATGATATATTATATTATAATGGGAAATTAACCTACAAAACATATGGAAGTTTTCAACACCTTATTTCATTAACTAAAATAGTTATAATAGTTAAGAAATACACTCAATAAAGATCCAAACATTAAAATGGTACATAAAATAAAAAATATAAAACCTATAATGGGAAATAAAGGATAATCCTAATCCACTATAAGAATCACCCTCATGAAAAACAATATAGAAAAGATTCAAAATAATAGTTAACCAATCGATATCATAGAGTGGAACAATATAGAACCATCAGATGAATTATTGTAAACAAATAAATGAAAGAATTAATTATTAGTTGAATAGGGTAATATTTAGGATTAAATAATAATGTAACCATTGGAGTAGTGATCTATTAGACATGAATAATAATATAACTAATATGAATTGTAACCGAACCATTGTGCATAGTATCATAACTGTTGGAATAGTAATATAGAGTAAATTAATTAATATAAATAATTTTAATCATTAGTAATTTAGTAAAATATAATTATTATTATAAAATTAGAGAAATACATGATAAAATTTGAATGAAATTATAACCACATAATTATTAAACTAATTTTTAATTTATTTCAAAAAAAAAAAAATATATTTATACATATTTTAAAATTTACGATGTTACAATGTTATTTTAATGAAATGATTATAATTTTCAGAATAAATAAATAGAAATTGTCCTAAAGTAATTTTTTTGTAATTTTTTGAAATACATAAATTATTAGGTGAATTATAATTTTTCCCAATAATTGTTGTGTCTTAAATTAAATCTTTCATGGTGATACATTGATCTGTTCAAATATACAATATGATCCTTATCAAAAAAAATATTTCATATGTTATATAATCCATGAAATTAAATTTACAAACGTAAATACTTTTTTATTATGTCTAAAATCAAGTGTATTACATTAAAATTATATATTTCATTTTCCCACAATAACAACCCGACCCAACGGGGCTCCAGCCGGGACTCCCCAAACATGCCTCCACTAGGCCATGGGATAGCGTCTTTCACCGAGTAGGCTATCAAACACATTTGAGGCATTATCCTCAGGTAACTATACACACACACACACACACACACATACACCTTAATGCAAAAGTTGTGAGATATATAAAACTAAAAATAAAATGCATGCTGTAACATCCCAAGTAAGTAATAAATAATAGATATTTTTATCTATGTCTCTTAATGATTAAGATAGTGTTATAGAGGCTTAAAATGAAAATAGATACAATCTTATGCATGGAATACACTAATATTCTTAAAAGATTGTTTTGCTGCCTTTTGATGGCAAACCATTTTTGAATCTATATTTTGACAATTTTATAAACTATGTTTGTCAAAATAAACTTATCCTTTATGATTGGGACATCAAAATTTACCTTGTGTGAATTTTTGGTATTTTTTTGACAATGTTCATTTTTTTAATGAACAATGAAAAATACTGCATTTTACATCAAAATTGATTTTTAATCTAATTAATTTATATGATTAGATTATGTTTTGAATTGGTTTTGAAGTTAAATTAGAATATATTTTTACCATTTTATCCAATGGTGGTCATTGGAATCAATTTCACTTTGAAATTAGACTTAAACTGGTGTCAATCTTTTGATACTTATTGTTTTGTAAAAACACGGTATTTGCTCTGGCAGCGGGAATTAATTATTGAATTAATTAATGTGACTTATATGATTTGAATTTTGTAAAATGGACTTCATTTTTGAATTCGGAATATCAAATATAGCTTAGGGTGAATTTTTGGTAATTTTCTGAAAAACTTCAATTTTTGATGAATAGTGAAACCAATAAGTGGTAATCAAGCAAACTGATTTTTCAGTTAAATGAAAATTTACCACTAATGTGTACTGAATTTTGAAAATCCGACATACATGGTTTTCATTAAGAAGTAAAATGTGGTTCAATGAGATTAAAATAATTTTTTGGTGAATAGTAACTTATTAAGTTCTTAATCGCGATTAGTGGTAATTAGTGTAGTTTAAGGTATAAATAATGCTTTAATAATAAGAAATGACCTATACACATGTCCCAACATTATTGGTTGTGTCATGGACGACCAAGACAAGCCATGGGTAAACTTGGGGACCCCATGGAGACACTTTGGTTTGGAAATGACATAAATAACTTTTTATTAAATGTTAAAGTAAAAATGACACAAACAAGAGATGTTTTACGAAAACATTTTTTACATGGGGTTATAAAGATCAGATTTTTGATTATAAATAGTCATTGGAAAGATAAAAAGATTTCCTACATCATAGTATTTTTTTTTATAATTTTTAGACATTATATAAATTACATTATGTATGACATAATAATGATGCAGCGATGACATCATTATTTGTCTATTTAAATAAAATGGAAATATAATATAAAATATATGAACTACCCATCTCCAAAACCAATTGGATGAGTGGATTTCGAACCCTTATCACCTTATCCACGAATTATATCAATGTGGGACCTTTTGAAACCAAAACACATTTTCAAATAAAGTAATATTTCTTTACTTTCCAAAAGTGCCCCTCCTCTCCTCTTATAAAAGGCCCCCACCTCTACCTCATTTCACACACTCCTCAAGCCTTTGGCTCGGCCAACCCCTGCCCATTTACTCTCTCCTCATCCCTATACTAATCCTAGAGGATTCCCTTTGGGCAGAATCCTTTCAAAGGAAGCCTTTAGGCTCAAATCAAAAGGAGTTACACTTTTTAAGGTAATTCATTCTCTAATGTTCATTTGTTTTATTTTGCTTCTCCAACCCCCTAAACTCTTTTAATTTACTTATTTTGTAACAACACAAGTATCTTCAATATACAAGGATGTTGTTATAATATTTATTTGAGCTACACTCTCACACAACTACATCAAATGGTTAAAGAACATACGATTTCTGTGGATGGTGAAATTCTGCCTCCCGAAACGATGATCGTTCAAAACTCATTTAACACCTTCAAAGGTGGCCATTATGATGTCAATATTTTTATATATGATATATAATATGTTTATTGTTTCCTTAATCTTCTGTTTTTTATCATTGTAGTCATACCTTTATGGTTTCCATTATGGGTAAACACGATATCTTCATTTTAGGAAGTGCGGACTACCGCCCCCTCAAAGTGATTTGATTCGTTAAATACCATATGTGGGACATATAAAGGATGGAACTATGATATTATATATGATATTATACTGTAATTATAATATACATTTATATAATTATGATTCCATTCTATAAAATACGAAATAGAAATGAAAGTAGCGTTCATGCGTACGTACGACTTACCGTCTCCATGAACGGTGCATTTCATTTCTTACCACTAAATGATTATGTAATATTATAAATGAATGTATGTAATGGATATATATGACATATATGATATCTACATCATGAATACCATTCTGGATATAATGAACCTTTGACCAAATTAACAACATGTAATGTAAGAAGTCTATTTTTGACTTAAGAACCAAATACCGACAAAATGAACATTATTAACTTAACTGATTACATGATGTTCATAACATGGTATAAAAGGAATAATTAACTTGAAAAAGATTCATAAGCAAGTACATATTAACTCAAGTTTATTATTCAGGAGATTAAAGAACGGTCGGGTCAAGTCGGACACGGGGTATGGGACTTCGTCTCAATCTCCTTTCGTTGAGGCGTATTTTATTTTATACACAACTTTCTTTTATACGGTGTATAAACCACATTGACTTTTACGTTTATTAAAAAGGGATCTTTTTATACGAAGCGTTTACTAAACGACAAAAGGGAATGTTTTTGCCGTACGTATGCGGCGACAACGACTTCTCCGCCGTCGTGACCGTTATTTGAGTTTCGGCTTCCTCTACAAGCCATACCTTCTTTTTAAAAGAAAAATAAATACCATGTTTTACTTTTCTTTTATTTTAGCATTTAAAATGGTTTTCATAATGTTTTTATATCAATGTTTTGTATTGATATCTCGTGATTGAAATGTGGAAATTTTATGTTTCCTTTATGCATGTTTTATGTGATATGATTATGTTATGGTTCTTGGGAATTATTATGAAGACGGGTGGTTCTGTGATAAACTAAGGGCGGGTGAGCCCGTTATAGCTCTCCAATGCATTGGGTAACGCAAAGGAGTGAAACGTTAAGGTTTCTCCGAAGAGATTTTTAGGGAATATACTGTGATGGGTATTCCAAACGTAACCAAGAGGGTTACTCCCTACGTAAGAATGTTATGAATGCCTCAAGTTACCTTTATGTCTTATGATTTCTATGATTTATTCATGATTTTATGAGGTATGTTAAAGTGCCTATGTTTTATGGGTAAAGTATGATTTCATTCGTATGTATATATGAACACAGGTTTCCTTTCCATGTTTTTTTTATAACCCATACTGAGTTTTTATGCTCATCCCAAGTTTTTGAAATGTTTTTCACAGGTTAAGGGAAATGTACAATGATAAGATGATAGAGTCAAGGATGTGTCAAAAAATAATCCATGTTTTATTTTAAATGTGTTTCCATTGATGGGAATGAATAATACTATCTTTATGTAACCACTTTGTTTATATGTGGAATGTAATGCATGTTTTATGATCTAATTCTCTAAAACTCTAAACCCGAAAAGATCCTCAATGTGTAATCTTGTAATAACTCAAGATTAAGTAATGTTTAATGCTGGGGCCTTATAGTTGGTATCAGAGGTCGGTTTAGATTACTTTAGGAGTTAGAATTCTATTAAATGATTATCCAAAAATATTTTTTTCGAAATGATATAGCATTTAAAGATTACCATGTTGCTTCATCTAAGACATGTTTGTTCAGAAAGGTTTTCTGCAGAGGAAACAGGGAAGCTGTGCTAGGAAGGCATACAGAAGGAAATAATCTTCCGAATCAGCATCCTGAGATGGTCGGAATTGGAACTGAACAGTTTGTTGCAGTCATGGCGCAGTTGACTCAAGCGATAAATGGCGGTGGTATCCATGCACGAGATCAGCCAGATCAACCGCAGAGGAACATGTCAGTGGTGGAACATTTCATGAGGCAACATCCACCATCATTCAGAGGATCATCTGACCCTGTTCCAGCTGAAGGGTGGATTAAAGCACTGGAGAAGATTTTTGATGTCATGGGGTGTTCAGACAATCAAAGGGTTAGTCTTGCTATTTACCATTTGGAGGGTGAAGCAGATCAGTGGTGGTCTATGGTAAAAAATATCTAGGACGCCGATGAGATTGATGCTCTTGACTGGGATGAATTCAAAGGTATGTTTCTTGAGAAGTATTTTCCTAAGGCTGTTCGACTTAGGATGGAAAATCAATTCTTGGAATTGAGGCAAGAGGATGACTCAGTGGCTGCCTATGAAGAAAGGTTCACTCGATTGGCAATGTATGCTCCAAATTTTATCCGGGACCTTGATAGTAAAATCAATCGTTTTTACTCAGGATTAAAGCCAAAATATCGAAGGGAATTAGCCTCTCGTGAGTTTAAAATTTTTGAAAAGCTTGTTCGATGTGCTAAGAAGGTGGAAATGGAGTTTTCCGATGACCAAGTTTTCTATAACAACCAGCAGAAGAAGAGACCGAGGTGGTAGGAGAAAGGTAAGAATTCTTCAAAAAAGTCTGACGGTAAGAGAACTAAGTTTCCAGTATGTGATAAATGTGGAAAAAGGCATGCTGGGGAATGTATTTTGAATTCTGGGAAGTGCTACCGATGTGGTAAGATGGGACCTAAGGCTTGTGATTGCACTGAAAAGGATCAAGGTGAAGGTAAGAACAAATTTGATTTACAGTTAGTGAAATGTTATAAGTTCAATGAGATGTGTCACTATGCAAACGATTGTCCGACAAGGAGCTTGAGTGATGGGAAGCAGTTAGACTACAAGAAGAAAGGGGTAGTGAAATCCTTTTCAACTACTTTAGCAGATGTCGGGCTATCAAATGAAGTGGTATCAGGTACTTTGTTTGTTTTTTCAGATTATGCCAGTGTGTTGTTTGATTCGGGGTCTACACATTCTTTCATCTCTGAAACCTTTTCTAGTAAAATAGGAATACCTTCTCAAGAAATGACTCCTGAACTTTTGGTAAAAACACCTGGGGGGAATGTTGAGGCAAAAAGAATTTATAAGAGTCTTCCTATCCTTATCTGTGGAAAGAATCTACTTGCAAACCTTATTGTTCTACCTCTAGTTGAGTTTGATGTTATACTGGGTATGGATTGGATCTCTATTTACCATGCTAAGAATGACTATAGAGCTAAAGAAGTTTCTTTTTAGAAAGACTTTCAGTTTGTTTACAAGAATGAACCCTTACTTTTGATAACATATCAAGAGGCTGAGAAACTTGTAAAAGATGGAAATGAATGTTACCTTGCACACGTCATTGAAAATAAAGGAACTATTCAGATTAATGATGTGCCAGTGGTAAATGAGTATCCTGATGTTTTTCCTGATGAGTTTCCTGTAATAATACTAGATCGGGAAGTTGAGTTTACTGTTGACTTAGTTCCTGATGCTAAGCCAATTTCAAAACCCCCTTATCGAATGGCACAAGTTCAACTTTTAGAGTTGAAGGAGCAATTGCAGGATTTATTAGAGAAAGGTTTCATTAGACCTAGCACATCACCATGGGGTGCTCCTGTTTTATTTGTTAAAAACAAAGATGGTTCTATGAGACTTTTCATTGATTATAGAGCCTTGAATAATATCACTGTTAAGAAAAAATATCCTTTGCCTCATATCGATGATTTGTTTGATCAGCTCCGGGGAGCTCAGTTTTTTTTCAAAGATTGACTTGAGATCGGGGTACCATCAGCTAAAGGTAAAGGAGGAAGATATTCCGAAGACCGCATTCTGTACGAGATATGGCCATTATGAATTTGTAGTAATGCCTTTTGGGCTAACCAATGCACCTGCTGTATTCAGGGACTTAATGAATAGAATTTTCCATGAGTTCTTGGATAAGTTTGTGGTGGTTTTCGTTGATGATATTTTGGTGTTTTCTAAAAGTAAAGAGGAGCATGAAAGATATTTAAGGGTTATCTTGCAAACCTTAAAAGAAAAGAAACTGTATGGGAAATTCAGCAAATGTGAGTTTTGGTTGCAACAAATTTCTTTCCTTGGTCACATTGTTTCTAAAGATGGAATAACTGTTGATCCTGAAAAAACAAAAGTTGTGGAAGAATGGCCAAGACCAACAAATGTAACCGAGATTCGTAGCTTCCTTGGTTTGGTGGGCTATTACCGAAGGTTTGTTAGAAATTTTTCATGGTTATCTAGTCCAATGACTAAGCTAACTCGGAAGGGGGTTAAGTTTATCTGGACAAAAGAATGTGATGATTGTTTTCAGGAATTGAAAAGAAGATTGGTGAATGCTCCAGTTTTGGCACTACCTTCCAGGAATGGTGAGTTTGTTATATACAGTGATGCTTCATTAAAAGGACTTGGTTGCATCCTAATGTAGAATGATCAGGTAATTGCTTATGCTTCATGACAGTTGAAAACTCATGAGGTAAATTACCCTACACATGATTTGGAACTAGCTGCTGTTGTTTTTGCTTTAAAAATTTGGAGGCATCATTTGTATGGAGTAAAGTGTGAAATATATACCGATCACAAAAGTTTAAAGTATATATTCACTCAGAAAGAGTTAAATATGAGACAAAGGAGATGGATGGAATTAATCAAGGATTATGATTTTACAATTCATTACCATCCGGGAAAAGCAAATAAAGTGGCTGATGCTTTGAGTCGAAAAAGTAGTGCTTCATTAACAATGTTGTGGTTGGAACGTGATCCTTTGGTTAACGATTTGATGAACTATGGTATAGAAGTTGTTGGTGCAGGAAGTCCTTCTGTTTTGTTTCAGGTATCAGTGAGATCATCTCTATCAGATAGAATCAAGCAAGCACAGAAGCAAGACAGTGAGTTGCAGAAAAGGGTAGAGCTACTTCAGAAAGGTAAGTTGCCTGAATTCAACATTGATAATGATTGTGTTTTGAGATTTGGGAAGAGATTTTGTGTGCCTTGTGATTCACAGTTGAAGAGAGAGTTTTTATGTGAAGCTCATAGTTCTCCATTTTCAGTTCATCCGGGCAGTACTAAGATGTATAGAGATCTACGGGAGTATTACTGGTGGGATGGAATGAAAAGAGATATTGCTGATTTTACTGTGAAGTGTTTGACTTGTCAGCAGGTTAAACCAGAGCGGCAGTTACCAAAAGGGATGCTTCAGCCTTTACCAGTTCCAGAGTGGAAATGGGAAAATATATCCATGGACTTTGTTGTTGGATTACCGAAGACATATCGAGGTAATAATGCAATCTGGGTTATTGTTGATCGCTTGACCAAATCTTCTCATTTCCTTGCTATACGAGATACTTTATCTCTTGATCAACTTTCCTATTTGTATCTTAAAGAGATAGTCAGGTTACATGGAGTTCCTCTCTCCATTGTATTGGATCGTGATCCCAGGTTTACTTCTCACTTTTGGAAAGGCCTTTAGAAGTCGTTGGGTACTGAATTAAATTTTAGTACAGCTTTTCATCCTCAATCAGATGGGCAGTCAGAACGAACAATTCAGACATTGGAGGATATGCTACGAGCTTGTTCTATGGATTATCAGGGAAGTTGGGACCAACATCTTTCTTTGGTTGAGTTTTCATATAATAACAGTTTTCATTCCAGTATACAGATGGCACCATTTCAGGCATTATATGGGAAGCGCTGTCGAACTCCAGCTTTCTGGGATGAAGTGGGTGAAATGAAGTTGATGGGACCAGAATTGGTAGAAGAGATGGCAGAAAAAGTTCATCTGATTCAGAAACACATGGGAACAGCTCAGAGCAGGCAGAAGAGTTATGCGGATAACCGGAGGAAGGATCTATCTTTCGAGGTAGGTGATCATGTTTTTCTCAAGGTTTCTCCTTGGAAATGTGTGATGAGATTTGGTAAGAAAGGAAAGTTGAGTCCAAGGTTCATTGGACCATACGAAATTCTGGAAAGAGTTGGATCAGTTGCATACCGAGTGGCTTTACCTCCGATTTTATCTCAGGTACACAATGTTTTTTACGTTTCGATGTTGAGAAAGTATATGCCAGATCCATCTCATGTTTTGAGTCAAGAGGTAGTTCAGCTGGAAGAGAACCTATCTTATGAGGAACAACTGGTCCAGATTCTTGACCACAGGGAGCAAGTGTTACGGAATAAGGTGATTAAGAAGATAAAGGTTTTGTGGAAAACCACATGATTGAAGAGGCAACATGGGAATCTGAAAATGCAATGAGGGATAAGTACCCCCATTTATTCGATAAGTAAATAAATTGCGGGGACACGATTTTCTAAAGGGGGGAAGGATTTAACATCCCAAGTAAGTAATGAATAATAGATATTTTTATCTATATCTTTTAATGATTAAGATAGTGTTATAGAGGCTTAAAATGAAAATAGATACAATCTTATGCATGGAATACACTAATATTCTTAAAAGATTGTTTTGCTGCCTTTTGATGGAAAACCATTTTTGAATCTATATTTTGACAATTTTATAAACTATGTTTGTAAAAATAAACTTATCCTTTATGATTGGGACATAAAAATTTACCTTGTGTGAATTTTTGGTATTTTTCTGACAATGTTCATTTTTTAATGAATAGTGAAAAATACTGCATTTTACATCAAAACTGCTTTTTAATCTAATTTATTTATATGATTAGATTATGTTTTGAATTGGTTTTGAAGTGAAATTAGAATATATTTTTACCATTTTATCTAATGGTGGTTATTGGAATCAATTTCACTTTGAAATTAGACTTAAACTAGTGTCAATCTTTTGATACTTATTATTTTGTAAAAACACGCTATTTGCTCTGGCAGCGGGAATTAATTATTGAATTAATTAATGTGACTTATATGATTTTAATTTTGTAAAATGGACTTCATTTTTGAATTCGGAATATCAAATATAGCTTAGGGTGAATTTTTGGTAATTTTCTGAAAAACTTCAAATTTTGATGAATAGTGAAACCACTATGTGGTAATCAAGCAAACTGATTTTTCAGTTAAATGAAAGTTTACCACTAATGTGTACTGAATTTTGAAAATACGACATACATGGTTTTCATTAAGAAGTAATATGTGGTTCAATGAGATTAAAATAATTTTTTGGTGAATAGTAACTTATTAAGTTCTTAATCGCAATTAGTGGTAATTAGTGTAGTTTAAGGTATAAATAATGATTTAATAATATGAAAAGACCTAGACACATGTCCCAACCTTATTGGTTGTGTCATGGCCGACCAAGACAAGCCATGGGTCAACTTGGGGACCCCATGGAGACACTTTGGTTTGGAAATGAAATAAATAACTTTTTATTAAATGTTAAAGTAAAAATGACACAAACAAGAAATGTTTTACGAAAACAATTTTTACATGGGGTTATAAAGATCCGATTTTTGATTATAAATAGTCATTGGAAAGCTAAAAAGATTTCCTACATCATAGTATTTTTTTATAATTTTATACATTAAATAAATTAAATTATTTATGACATAATAATGATGCAGCGATGACATCATTATTTGACGATTTAAATAAAATGGAAAGATAATATAAAATATATGAACTACACATGTCCAAAACCAATTGGATGAGTGGATTTCGAACCCTTAGCACCTTATCCACGAATTATATCAATGTGGGACCTTTTGAAACCGAAACACATTTTCAAATAAAGTAATATTTCTTTACTTTTCAAAAGTGCCCCTCCTCTCCTCTTATAAAAGGCCCCCACCTCTACCTCATTTCACACACTCCTCAGGCCTTTGGCTCGGCCAACCCCTGCCCATTTACTCTCTACACATCCCTATCCTAATCCTAGAGGATTCACTTTGGGCATAATCTTCTCAAAGGAAGCCTTTAGGATCAAATCAAAAGGAGTTACACTTTTTAAGGTAATTCATTCTCTAATGTTCATTTGTTTTATTTTGCTTCTCCAACCCCCTAAACTCTTTTTATTTACTTATTTTGTAACAACACCAGTATCTTAAATATACAAGGATGTTGTTATAATATTTATTTGAGCTACACTCTCACACAACTACATCAAATGGTTAAAGAACATACGGTTTCTGTGGATGGCGAAATTCTGCCTCCCGAAACGATGATTGTTCAAAACTCATTTAACACCTTAAAAGGTGGCCATTATGATGTCACTATTTTTATATATGATATATAATATTTTTATGTTTTCCTTAAGCTTCTGTTTTTTTTATTTTGGGCATACCTTTATGGTTTCCATTATGGGTAAACACGATATCTTCATTTTAGGAAGTGCGGACTACCGCACCCTCAAAGTGTTTTGATTCGTTAAATACCATATGTGGGACATATAAAGGATGGAACTATGATATAATATATGATATTATACTGGAATTATAATATACCTTTATAATATTATGATTCCAATCTATAAAATACGAAATAGAAATGAAAGTAGGGTTCATGCGTACGTACGGCTTACCGTCTCCATGAACGGTGCATTTCATTTCTTACCTCTAAATGATTATGTAATATTATAAATGAATGTATGTACTGGATATATATGACATATATGATATCTAAATCATGAATACCATTCTGGATATAATGAAACTTTGACCAAATTAACAACATTTAATGTAAGAAGTCTATTTTTGACTTAAGAACCAAATACCGAAAAAATGAACATTATTAACTTAACTGATTACATGATGTTCATAAAATGGTATAAAAGGAATAATGAACTTGAAAAAGATTCATAAGCAAGTAGAGATTAACTCAAGTTTATTATTCAGGAGATTAAAGAACGGTCGGGTCAAGTCGGATACGAGGTATGGGACTTCGTGTCAATCTCCTTTTGTTGAGTCATATTTTATTTTATACACAACTTTCTTTTATACGGTGTATAAACCACTTTGACTTTTACGTTTATTCAAAAGTATTCTTTTTATACGAAGCGTTTACTAAACGACAAAAGGGAATGTTTTTACCGTACGTATGCGGCGACAACGACTTCTCCGCCGTCGTGACTGTTATTTGAGTTTCGGTTTCCTCTACAAGCCATACCTTCTTTTTAAAAGAAAAATAAATACCATGTTTTACTTTTCGTTTATTTTAGTATTGAAAATGGTTTTCATAATGTTTTTATATCAATGTGTTGTATTGATATCTCGTGATTGAAATATGGAAATTTTATGTTTCCTTTATGCATGTTTTATGTGATATGATTATGTTATGGTTCTTGGGCATTATTATGAAGACTGGTGGTTCCGTGATAAGCTAAGGGCGGGTGAGCCCGTTATAGCTCTCCAATGCATTGGGTAACGCGAAGGAGTGAAACATTAAGGTTTCTCCGAAGAGATTTTTATGGAATATACTGTGATGGGTATTCCAAATGTAACCAAGAGGGTTACTCCCTATGTAAGAATGTTATGAATGCCTCAAGTTACCTTTATGTCTTAGGATTTCTATGATTTATTCATGATTTTATGTGGTATGTTAAAGTGCCTAGGTTTTATGGGTAAAGTATGATTTCATTCTTATGTATATATGAACACATGTTTCCTTTCCATGTTTTTTTATAACCCATACTGAGTTTTTATGCTCATCCCAAGTTTTTGAAATGTTTTTCACATGTCAAGGGAAAGGTACATGATAAGATGATAGAGTCAAGGATGTGTCAAAAAATAATCCATGTTTTATTTTAAATGTGTTTCCATTGATGGGAATGAAGAATACTATCTTTTTGTAACCACTTTGTTGATATGTGGAATGTAATGCATGTTTTATGATCTAATTCTCTAAAACTCTAAACCCGAAAAGATCCTCAATGTGTAATCTTGTAATAACTCAAGATTAAGTAAGGTTTAAGGCTGGGGCCTTATACATGCATTCATCTATCCCAAACCAGAGCAAATCAAATGTACAAAAGGGAAAAATATGGCCCACTGAAAGAAAACTCCAAAAGCATACAACCTACTCAGAAGAAGGGGTACGCTGCAAAAAGCACCGCTGGAATGCTCCTCAGTACTGCACTTGTAAGACTCTACAGCCAGTCCCACTCAATCAGCTCCACCTTCATCAAGGCCTCCTAGGACTCCGTCGAAAGGCATATGGTCTGCACAAAACAAAAACATGTGTGGAAAAAGACCATACAGGGTTGAGTATAACAATACTCACCATGAACCTTAAAACCCCAAAAAACAAAAAATATAAACTGAAAGGAAACAGTCTTCTCATCCTAGAAAATGGAAACCCAGACAAGAGAAAAACTCCATCTCGTGACCATCCTCGGCTAAACACAACTTGTCACCTCAATCCAAGTGAATGGTCATACCTACACCTTAAACCTCCATATATACTCAGCTCACGCACCAAGCTACATGAGGTACCGAAGACATCACCAAAAATGGTTCACAACCATGAGAAGTCACACCATGAGCACTGTCATCCTAGATGACACTCGTCGGAGATATACACTCCATCTAGTTCCACACAAACATCTCAGATGCTCACTAGAGAGATCACCCTCATTGGATACTTTCACTGAGGAATCCTTGCTGACACCACACACACATCAAACTCCCCTGATAGGGGATCCCTCATATGGTCCGCTAGGGGATACCCGAATCCACACCGGTATATGATGATCTCACAGATAGGGGATCACTCCCAGGGTCCACTAGGGGATACCATAACCGGATCTAGCATTCATAGAAATCATAGATAGGGGATCACTCAAAGGATCCACTGGGGGATACCACAACCCGATCTGGCATTCGACATAAACATGCCACTCAGATATAGGATCGTTTCCCACGAAAATATTGTCACGACGATACCGGAACCCTATCTGGTATAACTCGCGATGTAGGGGATCGAATTGATGATGCCACAACCCTACAGAAACCATGCGCTGAGTAAGGGATCATATAACCAACAATATTGCAACCCAACTATAAACCTCATGCTGAGTAGGGGACAATATACTCAATGAAGCCACAACACTTCTGAGCATGTCCCACTGCATAGGGGATCATATTCCCGATGATTCAAATAACCCTATGGGGATAACCTGCTATATAGGGGATTGTCACCCGTGGATAAGCAGTCACATCCATACCAAGAACCTAATCATGGGAAACGATGTTAGAGGGTTCTGCTTTGGGCCCATCGGTGGGATTCCACAACTCTAACCGATCAAACATCTCATCGAGAGGATTGAAAACCTATACTAGGGTTGTGGTGATGTGCGGTCCCTCGTAGGAATGAACCAAGGAAGTACCCTCACCCACTGCTGGTCCAAATATTGCTAACTCGAGCGACCAACCACAACACCACACCGCGCACCACCAAGGCTGATACATACGCCACCGTCATGACCGACATGGAAAAACATGCAGGATAGCATGTTTACACACCTGAAACAGACAACCGGTGGAAAAGGCACTATTCAGCAAAGTTAGCCCGTTTGGGGCCCACACTACAATCCCGAAACTCATTATGTGGATCATACCACTGCGATCCCCTTATAAAAACACACGGGATCGACAAATCGATTGTACAAAACAGATATCCTGTAAAAAGTTACTATTCACTGAAGCCATCTTTGGTGGGCCCATGCCTCAATCCTGAAACTCATCGAACAGATCACACCATTGTGATAATCTCGGAAAAACACCCAAGATTATGTATTATTTGCCACAATAGGACACTGGCTGAGAAAGTTGTGTTTTTCCGAAAATGCCCTAACCCGGCCTCATGGGGACCGCACCCCAAAGTATGGCCCAACACTCAGAAACCGTCACGAAAATTCCACTATACCATTAAGGTCTCAATGCCACTGACAACACGTCAATCAGAAACTCTAGGTAGATGTTACCACAACCCGAAGTTGAATAATAATAAAATATTATTATTTTATTTGACGTTCCAAGCTCCTATGCCATGATCCTGAAACATAAAACTCCAAAACCCATACCAAATGGTCTACATCATCTCCAAGGTTGCGTCGCCGCAGAAGGCATGCGAAACAGACTCTAGGATTGCATGAAAATGGGGTTTTAAACCCCCCCTATACCAAGTGGGGACGGACCGGGCCGTCGAGGCGCGGCGCAGCACCGGCACGGCCAACCCCCAAAGCGGGGTCACCGCTAATTGGCGTCGGAACGCCACCCCTACAGCGGTCTGATCTTCTTCCCACGACCCGCCATCGTCGGCCGCTGTCGTCGCTGCCACACGGGTGCCACGCCAGCGAACATTCCGAGGGCAGTCGGGGGCACCCTGGGGGTCCAAACTTCTATCCGAAGTAATCTATGCCCCCCCCCCCAATTGGATCAATGCATATGTAGAATAAAAACATAAAAAGTCCAACCAAATCCAGATCTGTGATTTCGAAACTCAAAAATCCTACCTTTTGGTGGAATGCCGAAGCCTCGCACCCCCGTAGCTGCCGCTGCACGATCCAGAAACACCTGTTGTCCATATCTGAGTCCAACGACACCTTGATCGTGTGATTCGGTCATAGATTTTCCATTGATGGAATGAGGAGGAGGTGGTTGGAGGAAAATCATCTATTGTGCACGTCCAAGAGGAAGAGGGAGGAGATATTTGATTCCATCAAATATCTACTTAACTCCCCGACCCAACACGCCCCCGACCCCATGACCGACTCGAAAAAGGAAAAGGTCTCCCTTTGGGTAAACACATTGTTCTGAATTGAACCGCTGTCTCATAATTGCAATCTGAGACTCCATTCAGATGTTATTTGAGTATGATCTCATAATTAAACTTTTCCATTTATTTACTAATACCACCCAAGTGGCTTTTCTGACCGTATGCTCATTCACGAAATGTTTACACCCCACCTAGGTTAAACAACACGCTCTGGACGCAATTGTGCACTTAGATTATCATTCTGACCTACTGTTTAAGAGATATCACACCCCCTCCAAGCGCATAGAATAAAAATACTTATTATTTTTTTAAAATTAATTATGGGAACACCGGGCCTCAGATTCGCACGCCGTCTTCACGCCTAGATCTGGAATTATTCATATGAATACTACAAAGTCAGATAAGGTCAAAATCCAAGATGGTACATCCCCCCACCTTATAAATTTTCATCGCTGAAAAGCCATAAGCACCAGGAAGGTGACTAGATTCTAAACTCAGTCTCCCAAGCCAGCGAGTTCCCCAACAAACCCCACAATGCATAAGTCAGAGGGACTGATCCACCACACCTCAACGCTATCCATTTTGGGCGGCACTGAATCGCCCTCATGATTTGGATCATGTCACAAAAACATGTCTCAGTGGTAGAAGGATCCCTCTTCCTCACGCATTTTAAGCACGCCGAACAACACCCACACGGGTTCTTACCAACTCCCTGAACAAAACTCGAGCATGAAAAAGAATGGGAAGAGTACCGATGAACATTTCCTAACAAGATACTATTGAAAGTAGAAAGGACACAAGGTGTACCTCTATCCAAACGTGGAGCCTCTAGGTCAACAGACTCCAGGGAATGTAGTTGTTCTTGCCCTCATCCCACAGCTCCCTGAGCCCGGTGTGGACCACCTGGGGGTAGGGATGGTGGCAACTGATACCACATACCAGCTCTTGTTGTTGCCCCATCTCTGTCATCATGCCTTCCACCCTTATGATTTCCTTGCTCGAGAGGTTGCCTCTGCCAAGGCGGTCTGTCGACCGGCTCCCTCTCAGCAGCACTATGGGTCAGACAATCTATAACAAGATGTCCCTTATCATTGCAAGTGTAGCACCACTTCTCTTGTGGCCGACCAAAATTGGCATGCGAGCCCTGTGAGCCCTAAGCCTTAGATCCTCCATCCTGGGGTCACCTCCTGAAACGCCGGCCACATCCTTGCCCCTGAGTCTGTCGTCAACTGCCAGATGCGGATACGACTGACAAAGTCTTATCCCTCGTGTGCCCAGCACTAACAGGTGGTATCTTCTCGGTCAGGAAGCTCTCCACCACTATGGCCCACCCCAGCACTCCAGCATAGTTGTGCAGACAGAAAGAAACCACAACTCTCTATATGTCTCTGTGTAGGCCCTGCTCGAAGGTCCGAGACCTAAAGAACGGGTCTCAACCCATATCTAGGCATTAGTGCGACAGGTCTGTAATCCTCACTGAGTACTCTAACAGTCTCATTCCCTCATTCCGATGTTGCAGATGATCCCAAATTTTCACTGACCTCAGTGTCACCGGATATAACTCTTACCTGAATTGCCACACAAACTCTTCCCACGTGAGTGTCTCCTCGTCATGGGACTGTGTCACCAAACTCGACCATCACCTGGCTGAACCATGTAGAAAGATCTCCATTAGGACCACCATCTAATCTAGGGGTGTCCTCACCAGACAAAAAACTCGGGTGACTGCTTTGAGCCAGTCTTCAGCTGCTTACGGTTCTGCATCTCCCCAGATCCTCAGAGGTCACTGCCTCTGGAACTCATGCACCACACTCATCCTGCGCACAACCTCATCCTCCACTGTCGGCACAACCAGCTGCTCGATAGGTGGTGGCTCAACTGGCAGACCACCTGGATGTCCATCCTCAGAAACTAAACCTTGTTCCAAAGCCGCAACAAGGGGCAGATCGTCACCACTATCATACTGCAGAACTGTCGCTGGATGTCATCGTGGAGGCATCCTGAAATACCATCAAGACTCACCATGGTCAAAGAGTATATCTGGAGAGCTGACTGTAGAAGAAAAATGGAACCCTAAAAACCCAGTCCTATATGATGCATGAACTATTAAGTCCCTACGACCAGTGTACGAATGTCCCGAGTTGAAATGAAGGTTATCAGAGTCACAGTGTATGGATGTGTCGGCCTCCACACCAACATTGGAGTCTCTAGATGGAAAGACGAACTCGAAAAACCCTAACACTGCTGCTATGAAACGCAACCCAAACATACAGATAGACAAGCTATACTCTGAGATCCCAAAGGTGGATCCTCCTTTGATACGACTCTGTCATGACCTGACCCAACGAGGCTCGAGCCGGGACCCCCCAAACCTGACTCCACTAGGACAGGGGCTGACGTCTAGCCCCGAGTAGGGTATCACAAAAATGGGAGGCATTAGATAATGGTACCTATACACATTCACCAATATAAACCGCCATTAAATAGTGCAGATATATATAAAACTGAAAAAATGCATGCATACATTAATCCCGAACAAGATTAAAACAAATGTAAAAAAGGAAAAAATAGGGCCCATGCAAAGAAAAATACAAAAGTGTCCAACCTGCTCATATGAAGGGGTACTCAGAAAAAAGCATCACCAGAAAGCTCCTCGAAACTGCAACGGTAAGACTCCACAGTCAGTCCCACTCACTCAGCTCCGCCTCCTCTGGGTCCTCTTAGGACTCTGTCGAAAGGCATGTGGTCTGCACAAGAAACAAACATGTGAGGGAAAATCCCATACAGGGGTGAGTATAACAATACTCAATAGGCACCCCAAAAAAACAGAAACAAAAGAGAGCAACTAAAAGGATATAGTCTGCTCATCCCAGCCAGATGGAACCTAGATGAGAGAGAAACACCATCTCGTGACCATCCTAGGCTAAACACAACTAGTCATCTCAATCCAGGTGAATTCCCATTCCAACACCTTGAACTTCCAGATATACTCGACTCACTGACCAAGCTACATGAGGTACAAAACACATCACAAGAAATCATTCACAACCATGAGAACACACTCCACGAGCATTGTTAGCCAAGATGGCAATCGTCCGAGAAATAAACTCTATCAGGTTCTGCATAAACAACTCAGAGGCTCACCCGAGAGATCATGCTCGTCGAATACCATCAATGAGGAAACCTCGTTGACACCACATACACACCAAACTCCATGGATAGAGGATCTCTCCTAGGGTCCGCTAGGGGATACCAGAACCCACACTGGTATATGGTGATCTCACAGGTAGGGGATCAATCCCAGGGTCCGCTAGGGGATACCATAACCCGATCTGGCATTCGTAGAAATCATATATTGGGGATCACTCCCAGGATTCGATGGGGGATACCACAACCCAATCTAGCACTTGACATAAACACACCACTAAGATTGAGGATTGTCACCCGCGCAAAGGTGGTGACAATTATACTGAAACCCTATCTGCTATTACTCGTGATGTAGGGGGTCGAACTGAAGATGTTGCAACCCTACAGAAACCAAACGCTAATTAGGGGATTGTATAACCCGCGATACTGAAACCCTACTATAAACCTCATGCTGAGTAGGGGACCTTATACCCGATGATGCCAGAACCCTAATGAGTATGGCCCACCGTGTAGGGGATCATATTACCGATGATTCCCCAGACCCTATGGGGTTAACCTACTAGATAGGGGATCACCACCTGTGGATAAGCGGTCACATCGATACCAAGAACCCCATTTAGGGAAATGAAGCTAGAGGATCCCGCACCGGGACCACCGAAGGGATTCCATAACTCTAGCAGATTAAACATCCCATTGAGAGGATCAGAAACCTATACTAGGTTTGTGATGCCACACAGACCCTCATAGGAATGACTAATGGAGTATCGTCAGCCATTGTTGGTCTAAACGTCGTTAATCCGAGCGACCCGCCACAATGCCACACTGCGCACCTATTAGGAAAATACCGAGGCCACCCTCGTGATCCACGTGGAAAAACACGCTGGATAGGCTGTTTACTCACCCGAAATGGAAAACCGTTGAAAAAGGAACTATTCACCAAAGTTAGACCATGTGGGGCCCACACTACGATCTCAAAACTCATCCAGAGTATCATACCAATACGATACCCTCAGGACAATACAAGGGATCGACTACTCGATCATCCAAAATGGACATCTGGTTAAAAATATACCATTCCTCGAAGCCAGCTCGGGTGGGTCCCATGCCTCGATCCCGAAACTCTTCAAATGGATCACACCATTGTGATACTCTCGAAAAAAAACAGTATCGACTATTCATCTGCCACAATCGGACTCCTTCTGAGAATGTTGTGTTTCTCTGAAAACGACCAAACCCGACCACATGGGGCCCGTACCCCAAACTCAGTCCCTACACCCATAAACCAACAAGAAATGTTTGTCTTACCATTAAGGTCTCAACTCCACTGACGACATGTCAATCGGACGCTCCGGGTAGAAGTTACCACGGCCCGAAGTCTAATAATAATAAAATATTATTATTTTATTCGGTGTTCTAAGGTCCTGGGCCATGATCTCGAAACATAAAACACTCAAAACCACACCGAAATGGTTTTAATCATCGCTAGGGTCACATCGCCACAGATAGCACAAAATAGACTCTTGGATTGCACGAAATGGGGGTTTTAAAACCCCCTTCTACCAAGAGGCGCGGGACCAGCCTGAACCGACCGGTGGGGCCGACTTTGGCCGGCCCGCGCCAGCTGACCCCTGTGCCGCCGCCACCGGCCTGTCTGGCCGGTGGACCGCGACGTGCCCACACTGCTGAACCCAAATTGGGGTCGCCTCTAATTGGCATCGGAGCGCCTCCCCCATGCGGCGGTCCGATCTTCTTCCTACGGCCCACTGCTGAGGGCGCCCCTGTCGGTGAGCCTTTGAAGGGCCATCGAGGGGAACCCTGAGAGTTCAAAAACAATTCTGAAGACATATGCGGGCCCTCCTAGACCAGATCCATGCATCTTAAGAATCAAAATAGAGAAAAACAAACCAAATTGGGATCCGGGATTTCAAAACTCAAAATGCCTACCTTTTGGCAGAATGCTGAGCTTCGAACACCCTGTAGCTGGCGTTGCACGATCCAAGAATGCCCGTCATCAATATCTGAGTCCAACGACACATTGATCATGCGATTCAGTCACTGATTCTCCATTGACGGAAGGAGGAAGAGGATGGATGAGGAAACTCATCCACTGCACACTTCCAAGAAGATGATGGGGGGAATATATATTTGATTCCAACAAATATATACTTTACACCTCAGCCAGAAACGCCCCCGACCCCGCGCCCGACGCGGACAAGGAAATGGTCTCCCTTAGGGTAAACATGACATTCTGAACTCAACCAAGGTCTCATAATTGCAATTCGAGACTCAGTTAAGAAGTTATTTGAGCTGTCACCCGTAATTAAACTTTTCCATTTATTTGCGAGAACGCCCCGGTTGGATTTTCTCACCACAGGCTCGCGCATGCAAATTTCACACCCCACCAAGTGTAAACAGCATGCTCCGGACACAACTATTCCCCCAAATTCCCATTCTGAGCTACCGTTTAGGAGATTTCACACCCCCGCCACGTGCATACTATAAAAATACAAAATATTTTTATAATATTAATTCCAGGCACACTGGTCCACAGAATCGCATGCCATCATTATGCCTAGATCTGTTATTATCCATAGAAATATTCCAAAGTCAAACAGGATATAAACCCATGTCGCTACACCCACATTTTCTTTTTATTAAACTAATAAATTTATATTACAAGGTGATTTATTATCGTGAAATAATTATATTTAATTAAAATATTTTTTATATATTCAAATATATTTTTTAATGTTTCACCTTAAATATAATATTTTTTTCAATAATATAACTCAAAATACACCACACCTAATTTTTAAATAACCCATCACATCTCCCTTTGAAAAAAAGTCCTCCCACACATGAAAAAGATAAATATCTAATGAAATCATATCTATTAATACCATTATAATACTTATAGATGTTTTGGATCCACTCATCTATAATAAACTAGAATTTTAGATCATAATAATATAAAAAACAATATGAAAACAAAATGTTTTTACATAATTCTATTCTAATATTCTTTTAACCTTCCACACATCCCAATTAATTTCATTAAAAATCATAAAATATATATTTACTATTATTTATTAATTATTTATATTATTATAATAGACTATAATGAATTTAAATAATTTGTATTGATATTTTATACATCACTTCATTCATCTTCTGAAAATGTCTAGTTAGTGGTCAATTAACTGCAATGGTGGAAATTTTGAAATACTTCCATATCAAAAACTATTATGAATTATCATAATAAATGTTTTATAATATAAAATTATAAAAATATTATTAGCTCTCACATTTTGTACCTAACCATAATAATATATAAATAATTTTAAACCATGATAATTACATTTAATAATGATAAAAAATTAAAGGGAAATTTAATTTCAAAAGATTTCACATTTAATTACATAATTTGGAAATATAATCCAATGATTAAAATTCTTAAATAGTTTAAAAATAAAATTAATTCACCTATGGATCCTTGTTTCATTAAACCTAACATAATTATTTTGGAGGCATGAATGAGACAAAGATTATCAGGATTTATGGTTTGGGGATTATCAAATCCTACTGAATTAACTCTCTATCTCATGGAAAAAAATTTTCTACATAGATATCCTTAAAATATAATGAAAATGTTATTTCTCTATCATTAACAATTTATTTTCCGAGCTATAAATGTTTTAAAATTTTAAAATGTATTTTATGACAATTTTAATGATTTATGCAAAAAATCATTAGTTTCCAAAACATCTAATGTACTCCTCTAGAGTTGTTTCATATATACTAAATAATGAGGATGTTTTACAGACAAAATGGATTTTCATTATTCAGTTGGGATCATAAATGGTTAATCATAATTTTTTTCTGGTTGGCTATCTTCTAAAACACATTCCTTTCCCAAGGTTTATTTAACGAACATGATTATTTTACATTATCTGTGGGAAAATGATTATAATATTATAGTAATATGAGAGGTTGGTGTCAAATCATATAAAGCCTAAAATTCATTAGTTTATATTTTATATCTCAATGTATTATCTTAATTATCTGTAAACATGATTATATTTTTTCATATTTATGATGTCTTTATTTATCCACATATGTTATGGATGGCCATGAATTTATCTTTGTTTATGAATATGTGTTGTATTTGATCACTAAGATATAATTTATCATTATTATACATAATATACATTCCATTCTATTATCAAATGTTTAAATAATTATTACGATAGTCGTCTCGTACATTTTATATGATTACTGTTATTCCCACTAATAAGACATTGAATAATTTCTCATATTCCATATATGTTATCATTCTCCTTATTAGGGTTTTATCTCACACCTTTATTTGATTTATATCACCAGGTGATTATATGTATCAAGGATAATATAACAGATTTTAAAAACTATTATGAAGAAGTATTTAAATACAAAACTTGTATTTTATATTAATGTGATGTATGATCTTATTATTACATGTTAATAATCCTTTTTATCCATACATGTATTAATATTTTTATTTAATTTAATATGACGTAATCTCCCCATGAGAAAACATTTTGCATTATATTGACCCATAATAATTATTCATGAAGAAGAACATCCCACCAAATTGTGACATACTCAAGTCTTTAAAAAACATTAATAGATTTCTATGTAACTTTTTCTTTAGTTCATCCATCTCAATAGTGGAATTTTTATAAGGAGTATATAATTTTGGAAGATACCTAGTAGTATGTTTAATTTAAAACAGAAACTCATATAATGTAGTAAGGTCATACATCTCTTCATGGAATAAATATTTATAGTCTCCCTCACTTGGAAAGTCATAAATCATGATTATATCATTTATCAAAATAATTTGATAACAATATAATATCTTATAAATTAATAGTAACCACACATGAGATGATTATTCCATATGAGATTAAACCACCTCCAGAATCTTGTATTGATATATCATAAAACTATGAGAGAGTAGACAAATCTCAAATATGTTTTGTACAATCATTCACGGAAAAATATATTTATCATCATATTAACACATTTATATATATCCCTTTCATAATTTCTGATGTTATATCCATTGACTAGGGAGAAGTAAAATACATATTTTGAAATAATTTATTAATACTATATTCTCATTGATATCTAAAATCCCATGTTTTGAGGAGGATATTGAATATTTCAACAAAACATTCAAGAAAAAAAATGTGCACACCTATAATCATAAGGGATATTTGATGCTCATGAGTACAAAATGAGCACCCCGTTCACTATTTTATTCAATTTATTGTCATTTACAATATCCATAATAAATATATGGATGAGGATACTAAAAATAAAGACCATATAAAAATAGAAACAATGAACATATAAAAAATAACATATAAATTACATATAACTCAAAACATTTGATTATTAAGGTTCAAATCTATTTTATCCATAATATTTTTCATATTGGGGTTCCTATCATAACAATCTATTCCAGTACATTATAGTATTTTCAAAACATTTGTGTTAGTTTTTCATAGAGTATCCTATAAGATTATTAAACCATTATTTTAGTAATTAAAATTATCATTAACAAAGTGATGATGAAATTAATACCCAATCCACCCTTATCAAAGATATCACAATTGTGAAAAACTGTTCCAAAGCCACATCAACTTTTAGTATATATACAAGAATTTATTTTCATGGAATAAACTAACAAAATAATTCTACAAAATTTCATGACATTTTGTTATAAATTGGATTATCCACATGGAAGTCACAACATTGTTATAGTTACAATCACATGAAGAAATATAAATTTCCAGTCATACCAACTAATGTTACAGAATACTTTTACACATATTATATCATGATTTTTAAAATAAATATATAATATACACAAACCTAATATCAATACAAAAATAATATGTCAGATTATATGTGTGTGAAAAGAAATGAGAAACAAAAACTGAATCTTTTTTTAGACTCCATAATGAACTCCTTAATCACATTAATCACATAATACCCATTAAGAAATCATTGGAAATACATATTAAATACTATTAAGATAAGAAGAAAAATATTGTAATAAATATGTTATAGTTAAATTAATTATGAGTTAAGTGTGATAACATGATATTATAATGACAAGGTGTTGATAATTATAGGATATGAATTTTTGGTTGAGCTGAATATGATGGTAACTATGACATGGTTTGGTTTATGTTTTTTCAATATATTTTCAACAATGGTGAATTTTTTAGAATGTTTTAAAACAAAGATCTACCATTTTGTGGGAAATCATCAAGGAGTAGTTACTATTATTGAATATGAGGTTCAACCACCTATTTCTACTGTTAGGGGCCATAGTTTTGTTCTATCATTGATGTGTTGTCACTATGGGAGTTATTATTAAGGTTCTATCATTAGTTTTCTAACCCAAGGGTTATTCCAATAAGATGAAACCTATTAGTCTCTACTACTAGGGTGTTTTCATTGGATATTTAACATTGAAGTTATATCATTGTTATAAAACATCTTGATGATCAATTATCTATATGTGAGAACATTGTAATTTGAAATTAAAACAATTTTTAATCTGATAACGGAAAGTAAAATGATATTTTAATGATTAAATATCATGATATATATTATCAAGGTTGTTGAAAGGTATTTTTTTAATGAAAATATAACTATTAATAAGTGATATACAATTTATCAATTCTCTTAAACTAAAACAAGTACAGAATATAAAAATATATTATTTTCATCTTCGTTTTCACTTGAATAAGGACATTTAAATGAGTTAGTAATGAATTTCATATTCATGAAAAGATAATTGTATATAGACATTAAAGTCATGAAATAGATATCATCTTAGGATTATGATTTTTTGTATTGGTTTTTTTGATTTCATGCATTCATAAATACATGATTACTATATTTTATGTGCTGGTCTTTTTAATGGGAAGAATGTGACCCGGTTTTTAAAGGAATAATACATCGATCTATGTTTAATTAGAAATATTTATATATGATTCATTAATGGATACAAAAACTTGATTTCAATATTCATTAAATAATTGTATAAATAAGACTGCATAGACTGGGTTACTTATTATTGACCATATAAAGTAACAAAATGTGATAAAAGCTATTTTCAGTTATTTTTTAATGATGATTATATATTATGATCATATAATATTATGTTGAAGTATATTTACATCATATTATATTTATTTTATTTAATAATTTAGTAAAATGTTTTACTATAATTAATTAATAAATTATTAAATGACGTTTTTATATTTCTGATGAATGTGTGACTGTGATGATTTTTTAAATTGTACTGGTAAATATGTTTTGGTTAGATAAATTGTTGTGAATGAAAATTGATGTAAATTCATTATGCATAATAAAAAAATGGGAATATTAATATATAATCACACTATACAAATAGATTATTTTATATACAAGTATTACATATATATAGTCTCGTTATAATTTCAATTCTATATTAGTTTGTGATGTGCATGATTTTTGGTTTAAAAAATTCGTTATGTGACAAGTAATAGAGTTCTAAATATTTTCCCTACCAAATATTTTTCTCAATGTTTTTTGATGATCATATTATCATGTGTTATACTCGATCATTGAAAGTACTAGATACTCAAATTGAGCTCTGAACCTTGTGAGTTCCCCATGTTCTCTCTATGTGTGCTTATGTTTTTTATAACATCAAAATTAAATCATATTGTGTATAATGTTATGATTAAAATGAAAAAAATAACATTAAAAATTAATTGATTCAATCCTACTCTTACTGATTCCTCGACCTTATATTCTTAAAAGTAATATAAAAATAATGCTACCTTTAATGGTGTTTGGTTGTTGAATACATTATTTCCAAAGTAGTCACAAATTTTTTATAATCCTTAATATATATTTTTAATTAGGTGAATACAAATCTGTTTCCCATGATTGATATTAATTGTTAGACATATGAAAGGTTAATATATTATATTATCTCATGTTATCAATTACAATATTCTGGATGTGATAACTGATGGATTTGTTCATTATGCTGAAGGTGTTTATGATACTATATAATATAGGAAGAATGATGAAAATTATGCTCTTGGTAAAATATCTATATTAACATATCATTAAAAACGAAAATTAATGAATTTTAAATGACTACAAAATGAAAAATATATATTTGATATGCTCCGAAATATATATGATGTAATGATGAGTTGAATTGGAATAAGTTGTAGTTCTGAAGAGTTTAATGTAATGATAATCAAATGAATGATGAAAAATCAATTGATTGTTTCTTTACATGGTTCAATTATGTTTTCTGTTCCATCATATGTTATATATATTTGTTGTAAGATTCCAATTTTAAATGAATTTACATATATTACTAGATAATTTTGACGATGAAGTCTCATTTTTTGAAGCAAGGTATCTATGAGATATTCCTATTTATGATCTATATATTATTATAATTTCATATTTATGGAGAAAAGATTATGGTTTTAAGAAAAACATAATGTATAAAAAATAAATATCATTTAAAGTCTCCAAATCTGGTAAAGGAAATCAAATTGCTAGTGGGGAAGATGTAGTTGAATCTATAAAATATAAAACTGATATGAATGTGCAATTATCTAAAATTATGTCCCTTATATCAAAAAATTTACAATTGAAATAAATTTTTTTACATGTATGATAAAACATAAATGATTTAATATTTGAGAAGTTGGACATTTTGAAGATAAGTTTCCTAAACTGGAATAAGATGAAGCTAATGGAGAAGATATGTATTGTTCTAAAATATCTTCAAATAACAGTTCATTTACGAAAAAATTAGATTCAAAAAAGGTTAAAAATATATCTATGAATATAATGGATTTTATTACTATATTTAAGGAAAGTGTTCTACTAGTGAGGATAAAGAGGATGATAATTAATTTAATATTTGTGTAAATATTTTTATATAAAAACATAACGATTAATAATTAATTATGGATGAATTTAGTAACACTGGATGAGATTATAGGGAACTACAAATGGATATCATGTTTAAAATATAATTGAGGAAACATATTTTGAAAATATTAACACCATAAATAAAATTCAAGATTTTGAATATAGTTGATTAGAATACTAAAAGTATGTGAACGACATATAATGATAAAAATAAAAGCTATTTTAGGTGATTTATAATTTGTAATAATTATTTTTGTGAGAAAAAAGAACATGGGCATCATGATGAAGGAGGAGTTTAAATGGTCGAAAAATGGTATTTTAAAAATACCATCTTTGTGTGATGATAAGGTCATAAGAAACCATCTTGGTATTTTAATGGTATTTTAAAAGTACATTCATCATCTTTTATAATATTAAAATAAAAAATAAGTGTGATAAGTTCATGAGAAACAATATTTGTATGATGATATTTATACACAAAAGGTTTCTAAGGTGGTTCTGAAGAAGACTCAAGATAAAGGCACCAAGGTTATGGTGAAATTTGATAACATATAAAAATTTAGGAATTCAATAAAAAACCAATTATTTTTAGTAATTTATATTGGTCAATTAATTTTACTTATTTTATAGCTTATGTTAAATACAATACTATGTTTAAAAAATCTGATTATTCTATTAAAATAATATTATGTAAAATTAATGCTATCAACTTGAAAATGGATTTGTTGGTATGAATTGGTAAAATTATGTTAGGAAACATTTATTTTAATTTAATAATAAATTTATTTAATTGGTTATCATTTTATTATAAACAAAAATAAATAATCATTTCGATGAAAAGGAAATATATTCTAGAAAAAACCGTTTTTATATAAAAAAATGTATTTTTATATTAATAAATAAAAATATTATCTATTATTGAATGATTTTAATGAAATACACACACACACATGATGATATATATAAATATATATGATTAAACGTTTTAAGCATTAAATAAGGATTTTATAAGCATTGGTTAAGAAGAAATACAATTTTATGCTTAAAATAAATTTCCAGAAAAATTATTTTTTTCCCATTTATTATCACATTCCATAGGTATCGAGTAAGAAAAAATTAATTTCAAGTTTAGAAGTAAGACAATCATATTTATTAATTTGGTCATATTTATGTTTAATAAATATGAATAGTAATCATAGAAAAATTTATCACCTTGTTAAAGGGAAATTGAAATTATTTTGATTAAAAACATAGATAAGGTCATGCTTTTTATTACAAATGAATTTTGAGGGTGTTAATTCTACTCATAAACAAGAGTGTCAAAATTGGGTAGTTTAGTGGACATTTTTTCATGAAAAGGACTTATATATTATTTAAATCAATCAAAGTGGAAAAAAGTCCTTCTTATGGTTTTTATTATCGGTTATCTGTCAACATGGGAACACAAGTAAGTTAGAAATGATCTTAGTTTATATTTTCAACAAAATGAAATAATTTTTATGGAGTATGTTTTGTTAATTATTCGTGGTTATTATTAACTATATAATGAACATAATTATTTATGGAACACTGATTTATAATTTCTCCATTAAAAACAAAATATAATAAGAGACATTAAATATATTAAATATTATATAATATGAATGATTTCATTTGATCACTGATGTTTTCTTCCATATGATGTATTAGTTATGTATGATATCATTATATTTTAATTCACTCTTAGTATTTAATAATATAAAATTAAAATAAATAAACAATATAGAAATTGGAAATAATGATATTTAATTTATTAAGGACATATTAAATAATTTCAAAAACATAAAAAGTATGAACTACGATAATATGGATATTATAATCTCTTTAATTTAATAAATAGACAATTTTTGGGCCAGTTTTCACCTATATTTTTTTAAGGAAAACCTATTAATATTGAAATAGTTTTTAAAGTACATAAAATTAAATTTTTTTACCCAAAGTTTAATCAAATTATAAGATTTTAAGAAGAATAAAAACTTCACTAACTTCATTTTTAAATGATTAAATTACAACCATATAATATCTAATCATATAATTGATGGAAAACTATAAAAAAATTCTCTATAAAAGTAATATTATAATTTAAATTTTTTATGACATTCTAGAAGTAACACTCACATCAATCATAAATTTTAACATCTTCTCTAACATTTCAAAATAAAAATTGGGCCTTCTAGAGAAATACAATTATACCAAATTTTCAAATTATCTTACCTATTCATATCAAATGGGTTTTTTCATCTCAAATTAATAATAATAGAGTAATTTAGAACAGATCTTAGGAAATAATTTCAAATACGGGTTAATCACATTAACCGTTGACTTTATTTTCTACTCTCATTTAACTACAATAAATAAATTTTATTTATCATAAACTAAAAACAAGAGAATCCTAAATATAAGAAGGATGTTGTTATAGTTATGAATGCTCCATTATACACTATCTTTCCCATAATATTAGAAGAAATTTATTTCTCATGTGAGTGTAATGCATGCCATCCTGCCATTGGGATACAATGTCTTTTTTATCACCATATTTTAAGGATGATATTTTTATAGGTTTAATATTTATAAATGAATTTTTTGACAGAATTTTACTTCTATGATGATAATATCTTGTCTATAATCTAATCATTAACTCTTTTGTAATTGAAAACGATGCTTGGGTATATGTGTGGACTACCACCTCCCTAAAGTAATATAATTTTATGTTTCCATTATATTTTTTATTAATGGTAGTGATGATGAATATTTTAAATATTTAAATGATATATTCTATATAACAAATATCATGATATTTTTAATTAATATTCACTTTTATTTAATTACATTAGTCCAAAATTATAAATACAATTTATGTGCACACATTGTAACATCCCAAGTAAGTAATGAATAATAGATATTTTTACCTATGTCTATTAATGATTTATATAGTGTTTTAGAGGCTTAAGATGAAAATAAATACAATCTTATGCATGGAATACACTAATATTCTTAAAAGACTGTTTTACTGCCTTTTGATGGCAAAAAATTATTGAATCTATATTTTGACAATTTTATAAATTATGTTGGTCAAAATAAACTTATTCTTTATGATTGGGACATCAAAATTTACCTTGTGTGAATTTTTGGTATTTTTCTGACAAGGTTCATTTTTTAATGAATAGTGAAAAATACTGCATTTTACATCAAAACTGCTTTTTAATATAATTTATTTATATGATTAGATTATCTATTGAATTGGTCTTAATGTGTAATATGAATATATTTTTACCATTTAATCCAATGGTGGTCATTGGAGTCAATTTCACTTTGAAATTGGACTTAAACTGGTGTCAATCTTTTGATACTTATTGTTTCGTAAAAACACGCTTTTTTTCTCTGGCAGCGGGAATTAATTATTAAATTAATTAATGTGACTTATATGATTTGAATTTTGTAAAATAGACTTCATTTTTGAATTCGGAATATCAAATATAGCTTAGGGTGAATTTTTGGTAATTTTCTGAAAAACTTCAATTTTGATGAATAGTGAAACCACTAAGTGGTAATCAAGCAAACTGATTTTTCAGTTAAATGAAAGTTTACCACTAATGTGTACTGAATTTTTAAAATCCGACATAAATGGTTGTCATTAAGAAGTAAAATGTGGTTCAATGAGATTATAATTATTTTTTTGGTGAATAGTAACTTATTAAGTTCTTAATCACGATTAGTGGTAAATAGGGTAGTTTAAGGTATAAATAATACTTTAATAAAATGAAATGGCCTAGACACATGTCCCAACCTCATTGGTTGTGTCATGGCCGACCATGACATGCCATGGGTCAACTTGGGGACCCTATGGATTCACTTTTGTTGGGAAATGACATAAATTACTTTTTATTTAATGTTAAAGTGAAAATGACACAAACATAATATGTTTTACGAAAACAATTTTTAAGTGGGGTTATACAGGTCCAAAGTTTGATTATAAATAGTCATTGGAAAGCTAAAAAGATTTCATATATCATAGTATTTGTTTTATAATTTTTAAAAATTAAATAAATTTAATTATTTATGACATAATAATGATGCAGCGATGACATCATTATTTGACGATTTAATTAAAATAGAATGATAATGTAAAATCTATAAACTACACATGTCCAAAACAAATTGGATGAGTGGATTTCGAACCCGTATCACCTTATCCACGAATTCTTTCAATGTGGGACCTTTTAAAACCGAAACACATTTTCAAATAAAGTAATATTTCTTTACTTTCCAAAAGTGCCACTCCTCTCCTCTTATAAAAGGCCCCCACCTGTACCTCATTTCACACACTCTTCAAGCCTTTGGATCGGCCAACCCCTGCCCATTTGCTCTCTACACATCCCTCTCCTCATCCTAGAGGATTCCCTTTGGGCAGAATACTTTCAAAGGAAGCCTTTAGACTCAAATCAAAAGGAGTTACACTTTTTAAGGTAATTTGTTCTCTCATGTTCATTTGTTTTATTTTGCTTCTCCAACCCCCTATACTCTTTTGATTTACTTATTTTGTAACAAAACCAGTATCTTCAATATACTAGGATGTTTTTATATGATTTATTTGAGCTAAACTCTCACAAAACTACATCAAATGGTTAAAGAACATACGGTTTCTGTGGATGGCGAAATTCTGCCTCCCGAAACGATGATTGTTCAACACTCATTTAACACCTTAAAAGGTTGCCATTATGATGTCACTATTTTTATATATGATATATATTATGTTTATGTTTTCCTTAAGCATCTGTTTTTTTTTTCATTTTGGGCATACCTTTATGGTTTCCATTATGGGTAAACACGATATCTTCATTTTAGGAAGTGTGGACTACCGCACCCTAAAAGTGATTTGATTCGTTAATACCATATGTGGGATGTGTAAAGGATAAAGTTAATGATATTATATATGTTATTATACTGGAATTATAATATACTCTTATATCATTATGATTCCATTCCAGAAAATATGAAATAGAAATGGAAGTAGCGTTCATGCGTACGTACGGCTTACCGTCTCCATGAACGGTGAATTTCATTTCTTACCTCTAAATGTGATGTAATAATATAAATTCATGACTTTACTGGATATATATGACATATATGATATCTACATCATGAATAACATTCTGGATATAATGAACATTTGACCAAATTAACAACATGTAAGTGTAAGAAGTCTATTTTTGACTTAAGAACCAAGTACCGACAAAATGAACATTATTAACTTAACTGATTACATGATGTTCATAAACTGGTATAAAAGGAATAATGAACTTGAAAAATATTCATAAGCAAGTAGAGATTAACTCAAGTTTATTATTCAGGAGATTAAAGAACGGTCGGGTCAAGTCGAATACGAGGTATGGGACTTCGTCTCAATCTCCTTTCGTTGAGGCATATTTTATTTTATACACAACATTCTTTTATACGGTGTATAAACCCCATTGACTTTTACGTTTATTCAAAAGGAATATTTTTTATACGAAGCGTTTACTAAACGACAAAAGGGAATGTTTTTGTCATACGTATGCGGCGACAATGACTTCTCCGCCGTCGTAACCGTTATTTGAGTTTCGGCTTCCTCTACAAGCCATACCTTCTTTTTAAAAGAAAAATAAATACCATGTTTTACTTTTATTTTATTTTGGTATTGAAAATGGTTTTCATAATGTTTTTATATCAATGTGTTGTATTGATATCTCGTGATTGAAATGTGGAAATGTTATGTTTCCTTTATGCATGTTTTATGTGATATGATTATGTTATGGTTCTTGGGCATTATTATGAAGACGGGTGGTTCCGTGATAAACTATGGGCGGGTGAGCCCGTTATAGCTCTCCAATGCATTGGGTAACGCGATGGAGTGAAACGTTAAGGTTTCTCCGAAGAGATTTTAGGGAATATACTGTGATGGGTATTCCAAACGTAACCAAGAGGGTTACTCTCTACGTAAGAATCTTATGAATGCCTCAAATTACATTTATGTCTTATGATTTCTATGATTTATTCATGATTTTATGAGGTATGTTAAAGTGCCTATGTTTTATGGGTAAAGTATGATTTCATTCTTATGTATATATGAACTCATGTTTCCTTTCCATGTTTTTTTTGTTGGTCGGAGTGGTTTACTCAAGAGGGGGGTGAATTGAGTACCAATTAAAATTTCTGTATTTAAAAACAGTGTCTTAAAAGACCCCCAGATAAAATGATAAATTAAACTGTAGTGAATTTATATTAAAGCAGAGGTTCTGTCAGATTCTCAAGGGATTGATTAATTCCCAGTTAATCAACACAGGGGTGTGTGATTATCTTTTGAAACTAACTTACTAATCTACACATAACATAAACACTTGCTAATTTAATTATCAAAGTAACTTTAAAAACAGTATTAGTTTTACAGTGATTAGCAGCGGAATAAAACTTTGAAAGAGATGGCACAACAAATGTAACCAAGAGGTTCAGTCTCGAGCCAAGACTTAGTCCTCTCAAAAGTTTATATAAAAATGATCCACACCCTGGATCGGGGTTCAACAGTTTACAACTGTCCAGGTCCAAGACCTCTACCACTGTTCTTCGTGGGAAACAGTACAACAGCAACCAGCTGTCCAGGTCACACACGACCTCTACCACTGTTATTCGTGGGAAATAATGAATGAAAGAGTTTGGTAAGGATTTACAAATCCTTCAGTTTGAGTACAGGAGACAGTGTATGTGTTAGATATAGCAGAAAACACACACTGCTCGAAAAGAGTAATAATAAATCACAGAACAAGAGTTGTAGAGTTTAGAAGTGGTTCTGGTGATTTCAGTGTAGCCCTAGACTTCTTTTGATTCGATCAGAAGTGAGTTTGAGTCCTCTTCTCGTTTCTGTTTGAGAAACAGAGTTTCCTATGCTCCAGGTTCACAGGTAGTGAGAATGTAGTCGATGAAGTTCTTCTTGTATGCACAGAACACTTCTCGAGTATGCTTGATTTTCTATGAGCTTCTCTATGTTCTTGTCGTGCTTGTGTCGTTTTTTGTATATTGGATGCACCGCAATTTTCTGGTTCACTTCTTGTTGTTGTTTGTTTTTCCTTTACACGTTCGTGTTTTTCTGGTATGTAGTCTTCTCGTATTTATCTCCCATCAGGGGACAGAAAAGATTTCTTTTCAGGAGGTACGAGGTACGGGTTCCTGACATCCGACAACCTTTATCAGATATTTGACAAATCATTAAAATGTACATGATATTACCGTTAGATAGATTAAATATAGGAAATAAAGAAATTCAAACAGTGAGTCGAGTGATCGGTAGGTAATCAGCATCGGTAGCTTGAACATCGGTATCTTGAACATCGGTAGCTCGAACATCGGTAGCTCGAACAACAGTAGCTCAATGTCATTAGTTGCATTGACTCTATCGGTGGCTCTATGCGTCGGTTGGTACATTCTTGTATCAGTGACTTTGTTTATCGGTAGCTCCATGCGTCGGTAGGTACACGCATCGGTAGCTCCTATGCATCGGTAGCTCCATGCATCGGTAGCTGTGAGTCTGTATCGATAGCTTCGTCCATCGGTGACTCTTATTCCATCGGTAGCTATTTATACTTACACCGGTTTCTCTACGTTTGTATCGGTATCTGTCTGTACGTCAGTAGCTTATATTTATAAGTACATCGGTAGCTATGTGTTAAGTCTATCAGTAGCTGTCTGTCGGTAGACTAAGTCTATCGGTAGACTGGTTACCGGTAGCTCTTTATCAGTAGCTATAGGCAGATTACTTATGTTTTATGCAGAACACATCCGATTGTGTTAGAATCAATTTATAACTTTTATGAACGTGGATAAATGATGATTAACATATTTCAAAGACTATTATAAAAATTATTATTGGTTTGATCACATATTTGAAAGAATTAAAGTATAGATCAATGATACTTAACAATATCATAGAGAATGAAAACATAATTGGGATTTTCAACACATATGAATACATGATTGATATTATCAAAACAGGTGAGGTCAACAATCTCCCCCTTTTTGATAATCACAATTTATGATATAGACATTTAACATAGTGAAAATATAATGGTAAAGAGTATAATATTGAATTCAATTTTCTTATTGAAAATAGCATCAGAGATAATAAAAATAGTATGATATAGACATAAGTTATCAGAGGTAACAATCATAAGGTGCTAAATAGACATAAAGTATCAGAGGGGAAAAAAAGAAAAAAAATGAAGAGAAGGGTAAAGTGTCTCCCCTTATTCCTTATTTTTCTCCATTGAAAATATTTTTCATTCTCCTTGGTCTCCCCCTTATTCTCGCATTTTGTTCTCCCCCTTATTCTCCTTATTATTCTCCACCTTTGTGATAATCAAAAAGTGGGAAAGCATATATATAGGAGACAAATAAAACATGATAAGTAAAAGGAGTTCTTCTGTATTAGAGTAGTCAAAAAGTACAAAAAAAAGGTTACAAATGAATTCCTATCAAACATCCTAGCCACTGGATCATTCCACCTCTTCCACGTGAGATTTTCCTTTGGGATCAGAAGAAGGTTCGGGTGGTGAGGATGTAGGTGAAGGTTTTGGAATCCCAAAAAAGATCAAAGGAGGCTGGGACACTGACATAGAGTCAGGCCTGTAGGTTGAAGATCTTTGGGTGATCATCGGTGTGAGGCTGCGAATAGCATGAGCAGGAGTCAGCTGGACTGTGGAAGCAGCTGAGGCAGAAGCAGGCAAAGCAAGAGGTATGATGACTGGTCTGGCATCAACATGCAAGAAGGGCAGCAGCAGATTTCTAAAATCCATAATAATTCCTCCTCCTCTTTCCATAGCAGAGATGAAATCATCTTTGTTCTCCATGAATTTCTCTAAGGAAGGAGTCAGTTCTCTTAGATTGCTCACTTGTTCTCTGAAAGCTTGAGTGACTGGAGGGAGCTTCATGTGTTCCAACATTAGCTTGAAGTGGTGTTCGAGTTGATGCTTGCTGAAAATTTTGGAGAAGTAGTAGTCCACTTTGCTTTTTATGGCTTCCTGAGAGGCAGAGGCTTCTCTCATAAAATCTTGAACAATCTTCATTATTTCTCTGGCAGAATCTCTTGTAGAAAGCACCACTCGGCTCAACTCTGATGAGTCCACAGAGCCACTGGTAGAAATAGAGCCAATCTCCTCCTTCAACATTGCTCGAACTTGATTCAGGTCAACTGATAGTTTGGATGTGAGAGGGCCAAGAGAGAAGGAAACAGTTTCTTTAAAACTCTTAGACAAACCACTGATTAGACTTTGAACTTGAGAGTCTTGCAATTGAACATGATCCTTCACTGAGGTTTTGAAACATTCAAACACTAAGACAAACTGGCTTACTACACTCTTCACATAAGCTAGGTCCTTGTCATCTTGAGACTTAGAGCTCATATAGGAATCCAAAGTAACAACTGATGTCTTGAGAGCTTCCAGATCTGCTTCGATTCTTGAAGACTGAGTCTGGCACTCTTTCACTTCTTCCATAAGCTCAGACATAAAGGAAGATAAATTACAAGCCAGAGATAGCTCGAAGGATCTCTCTAGCATTTTCATTTCTTCATAAAAGCTTTGCTTCATCTCAGCAACTGATGCACTGAAAGATTCTTTCAGCTCATTCTTCATGGATTCAAGATCGGATTTGGAGACAAAATCACTTGGGATAACTGCAGCAGATCCCCTTGCTGAGGCAAAATTAACTACAGAAGTAGTCATTATTGAATTAATTGAGGAAGCAAGAGAGGCTTCCATTAACTTCACTTCTTCAACAAAACTGGATTTGAGGTCCTCTTTCAGCTTATTCAAATCATGAAATCTGACCACATCCTCTGGCAACAACTCAGCAGCAAGATCATAATTGATCTTCGGTCTATTCACAGACACCTCATTGTCAGAATCCGGATAATCCAATCCACAGACTATAAACCCTGGGTCTTCTACCCAATCTCCAAGATCAACAGCTACTGTAACATTTCCAAGCACAGACTGATGCTCCCCCTCAATGGGTGCATTCTCATGTATCACAACTGTCTTTTCTGCTGGCCTTTCTTCATCAGAATCTTCCATAACAACTTCCATCTCAGCAGCAGTAAGGAGGTTTTCTGAAACAGGTACAGCTTCTTCTCTCTCTTTTTCTACATCAGCAGCAGGCATATCTGAGCTTCCAATCAAGGGACTCATACTTAAACTACCAGAAGCAGGCGATTCAGATACATTCTCCTTTTCCTCTTCTTCTTGGTGAGGTACAGACTGGTCTTCCTCATGAGTAGACAAAATTTCCTCTACTTTTCCTTTCCTAGAATAAACCAATTCTGTAACAGGACTTGGGGGCAAGTCTGGATCTCCTCCAACATCCATAGGAGTTTCTTCTTCTTCTTCTTCTTCTTCTTCTTCTTCCGTTTCACTACTATAAATAGGTTCCTCTTCATCAGGTCTCAGACTCGGATCTCTCATATCCTTTGGTCTTGAGGGATGATCCACAGGGTTAAACCTATCATATATCTTCTGATCATCACTGACCCATTCTCCCTTCCATGGGTTCCAGTTAATTTTCATATACTTACAAACATTCGAGGTTATACAGAAATTGTTCTTGACTACAACTGTCTCATCCTGAGAATCAGCTATTTCTTTCACTTTTATCATCACTGAAATCAGATTGGCAAAGAACAAAGCATTAGTCTTTGACTTTGGTCTAATCATGTCTTCCATTTGAAGCATCAACAATTGGCACAGATTGATTTTTACACCATGTCTTAGAAAATGTAGAAGATAGATATCTTGATATCTCAGATTTGCAAAATCTCCTCTCCTCGGTATCAACACATGCTGAACAAACTTTAAAAGCAGTCGATTCTCTCCATCCATTTCAGCAGCAACCACTTGCCTTTGATTTCCATTTTCAGTCAGTTCTTGTAAAGTGGTCTCATAATCAAAGATATCACTACTAGGTGGCATTGCTCTTGATACATACCCAGAGACACCTTCATGTGGTACTTTCAAACTCTCAGCCCACTCTACTGAAGAAAAAGACATCTATTTTCCATTTACAAAAGATCTAACCCGATTCTCATTCTCAGACTTCTTGAAAATTACAAACTCGTAGAACTGCTTTACCAACTTCGGGTAGTATGGGCCATTGTTATTCGAGAAACAATCCACCCATTTCTGGTCTTCCAGAATCTCGAGTAATAAGGATTTTCTAGGCAGTAGCCATTCCACGCACAGTTTCTTCTTGATTACTATGTCTCTATTCTGCAAGTGAGGATTCACTGGTCGCCTTCCAGATCTAGTTTTGACTTCACTAACACTGGCTTTATGCTGTGTCTTCTTCTTCTTAGCGTTTGGTTCTGCACTTTCATATCTGACGATAGGAAGCTTGGTTTTTTCCATCACGGGTTTAGGGTTCTTGGCCGATTTGGGAGGTAAGGATCGAAGGTGAGAGGTTTTGAGCTCGGTGAGGTAAGAAGTGGCTTAGACTAAGTTTTATCATTTAGGAATTCCAAATAAACGACTAAAATAGAGTAATAAAATAAAATAAAACGATTCATATTCTTGGCGGCAGATAGAAGTTTTAAAACCTTACATCGGTGTGAGTTAATCATCGGTGAGAAAAACTAATCGGTGAGAATTTCTACGTCGGTGAGAAACTTACATCGGTGAGAATTTTCACGTCGGTCAGAATTTCACATCGGTGAGAATTTCCACATCGGTGAGAATTTCACATCGGTGAGAATTTTCACATCGGTGAGAATTTCACATCGGTGAGAATTTCACATCGGTGAGAATTTCCCATCAGTGAGGATTTTCACACCAGTTGTGATTAAACATTCCCAGTTCATGTCTTATGTAACTTAGCCTATCCGAACTTAAAGGTTTAGTGAAAATATCAGCCAATTGATGTTCAGTGCCAATAAATTCATGATAAATATCACCTTTTTGATAGTGATATCTTAGGAAATGGTGTCTTACATCTATGTGTTTGGTTCTAGAGTGAGATACAGGATTCTTAGAGATGTTTATTGCACTGGTGTTATCACAGTTGATTGAAACATGTTTAAAAACATATCCATAGTCCAAAAGAGTGTGTTTCATCCACAGAATTTGTGCACAGCAACTACCAGCAGCTATATATTCTGCTTCGGCAGTAGATAATGCAACTGAGTTCTGTTTCTTACTACACCAAGAAACTAAGGATTTTCCAAGCAAATGACATGTTCCTAATGTGCTTTTTCTATCTAACTTACAACCAGCAAAGTCAGCATCCGAATAACTCATTAACTCAAAGGATTGTCCTTTTGGGTAAAACAAACCTAAGTTAACCGTGTGTTTGAGATATTTAAAAATTCTTTTAACAGCAAGCAAATGAGATTCTTTTGGATTAGCTTGAAATCTAGCACACATACACACACTAAACATAATATCAGGTCGACTAGCAGTAAGATAAAGTAAACTACCAATCATACCTCTGTAATTTGTTTGATCAACTGGTTTCCCAGTTTCATCTGCATCCAATTTACAGGTAGTACTCATAGGAGTTTCACTTTCTTTGATACTATCCAGACCAAAACGTTTTAAAAGATCCTTTGTATATTTACTTTGATTCAAAACAATACCATTTTCATTTTGAAATACTTGAAATCCAAGAAAGTACTTAAGCTCTCCCATTAAGCTCATTTCAAATTCATTTTGCATACTTTTTGAAAAATCAGTACATAAAGAGTTTTTAGAAGATCCAAAAATAATATCATCAACATATATTTGTACAACTAAAACATCTTTAGAAATTCTTTTAATGAAAAGAGTTGGATCAGCAATCCCTTTAGTAAAACCTTTTGAAATAAGGAAATTGCTAAGTCTATCATACAATGCTCTTGGAGCTTGTTTTAAACCATACAAAGCTTTAGAAAGTTTAAAAACTTGATTTGGAAAATGGGGGTTAGTAAATCTAGGTGGTTGTTCTACAAAAACATATTCAATTATAAAACCATTTAGAAATGCACTTTTCACATCCATTTGATATAACTTGAAATCCAGATGTGCAGCATATGAAAGTAAGATCCTAATGGCTTCTAGTCTATCTACAGGTGCAAAAGTTTCCTCATAGTCTATGCCTTCTTCTTGACTATATCCTTGTGCAACTAGTCTAGCTTTGTTTCTAACTATATTTCCAGATTCATCTACTTTATTTCTAAAAACCCATATTGTGCCTATTGTCAAAGTGTCCTTAGGTCTGTCAACTAATTCCCAAACTTTGTTTCTTTCAAACTGATTTAATTCTTCCTGCATAGCTATTACCCAGAATTCGTCATTGATAGCATCATTGATATTTTTGGGTTCTAGCTGTGAAAGAAAAGCTTGATGTTCAACCTGGTTTCTTAGAGAAGCTCTAGTTTGTGTTCATCTATCAAGATTACCAACAACAGCTTCTAAAGGATGATTCTTTATAATCCTCGTTGATCTGGTAAAGGTTGGACTAGAAAATTCAGGTTCATCTATATGTTCGGGTTCAACAGAAGAAGATTCTGGAAAAAGTCCAGAACTGGATGTTTTGATAACAGGTTCTTTAGATTTATCATTAAGGTCCAGAATAGATAAGTCCTCTTCAAGATTCTCAAGAGAGGTTTTAGGCTCATGTGGATCAGTTTCATCAAACTTGATGTGAACAGATTCTTCCACACATTTGGTTTTCTTATTGAATACTCTATAGGCTTTACTTGAAATAGAGTAACCCAGGAAAATTCCTTCATCACTTTTGGAAGCAAACTTATCCAGATTATCTTTAGTATTCAGAATAAATACTTTGCAACCAAAAACTTTAAAGTAATTAATCTTAGGCTTTCTATTGTTCCACAATTCATAAGGGGTTTTCATAAGAACAGGTCTAATTAAGACTCTATTAATGACATAACAAGCTGTATTTACAGCTTCAGCCCAAAAATAAATAGGCAGATCATATTCATTGAGCATGGTTCTAGCAATTTCTTGAAGGGTTCAGTTTCTTCTTTCTACTACACCATTCTGTTGGGGTGTTCTAGGGGCAGAGAAGTTATGAGTATAGCCATTGTGTGAGCAATAAGATTCAAAATCTTGATTTTCAAACTCACGACCATGATCACTTCTCAGGGTTTTAATCTTAAGTCCACTAAGGTTCTCTACAGACTTGGAGTATTTGACAAAGTAAGAACAAGCTTCACTTTTGTGAGCTAGAAAATATACCCAAGTATATCTAGAAAATTCATCTACAAGAACATAAACATAGTGCTTCTCATTTAAACTATAAACTCTTGATGGTCCAAACAAATCCATGTGAACCAATTCAAGTGGTTGAGAAGTTGAAACTTCTTTCTTTGATTTACAAGAAACTTTGTGTTGTTTTCCCTTTTGACAGGGGTTACACACTCTATCATTTGGGAATTCTAATTTAGGTAGGTCTCTAACTAGGTTTTTCCTAGAAAGTTTTCTAAGTGACTGAATGTTGCAATGTCCTAATCTTCTGTGCCATAGCCAAGATTCTTTATGAAAAGCATTCAAACAAGTAATATTCGGCTTAGCTAAAGAATTCAGATTAACAGCATAAACATTCTCATTTCTTAAGGCAGAAAATACCAAAACATTCTTAGAATCAAAAACATTGCAAGAATAATATTCGAATTTAACATGAAAACCATCATCACATAACTGAGAAATACTTAATAGATTGTATTTAAGGCCATCAACAAATAAAACTTTAGAAATCAAAATTGAATCAGTGTTACCAATCTGGCCTAGGCCGATGATTTTCCCTTTTGAATTATCACCAAAGGTGACAAAGCCTCCATCAACTTTTATTAAACTCTTGAAATAAGAGAAGTCTCCTGACATATGTCTTGAACATCCACTGTCCAAATACCACGTCTCTTTACAGGATCTCTTCAAGCAAGTTCCCTAAAAAACAGATTTAGATGGGAGATGATTTTGGTACCCAGATTTTCTTGGGTCCAGACAGGTTAGCCAATAACACTTTAGGTACCCATATTTGTCTAATGGGTGTCATATAATTTGTAGAATTGACATGATTTGAAAGATAAACTTTATTAGATCCATAGCTATGTATATAACTGGTTGAAGCATATGAAGTTCCATAATTACCTTCATTCTGTCCAGATTTAGAAATAAATCTTGTTTTGGCAATTTTCCTTTGTCCAGGTTGGTATCCTATACCAGTAGTATATTTAGGTGCTACTTGCTTTCCTAGCATCTGTGTTAGTGTATTTTTGCCATTGGTGAACTTCTCTAAGTCTTTCTTGAGTTGCTCATTAGATAGTTTCAGTTCAGTATTCTCTTTTAACAGTTGAGCAGTTTTCTCTTTTTCAATAGTGAGTTCGGTTTTAACTGTAGTGGTGAGAGCATGCTGTTTCTTTAATGACTTGTATTTATCCTTAAGTTCATTACATGTCTCTTCCAGCATATCAAAGTATTCAAACAGTTCAGATTTAGTCATGTTATCACCTTCAGAATCATCTCCAGAATAATATGAATTTGAAGCAGGAGTTTCAGCAGTTACCTCAGAAGTGTTTGTCATAAAACACATGTTGGCTCGATTCCTTTCAGAGTCTAAAGATTCAGCTCCACTTGTGCTGTCTTCTGAAGCACTCCAAGTAGCCTTCATGGCTTTCTTAAACTTATTGTCCTTATATTCATATTTATTTTTATATTTCAGCTTTGGACAGTCGGCTTTGATGTGTCCTTTTCTCTTGCACTCATAGCAGACAACATCATCTGACTTGTCATTCTTCTTCCAATCCTTTTTCCATTTGCCTTGGTGATCATACTTACCCTTATAGTTTGTTTTTCTGAAGAACATCTTTTTCCTATAAAATTTCTTAAATCTTCTAGAAATGTGAGCCATCTCAGCATCACTGTCAGAATCACTTTCACTGTCTTCACAGCTTGAACTTTCAACTACAGCTTGAAGCTTTTCTTTGTCCTTATTCTTTGAAGTTGAGGATTTGAAAGCGACAGAATTTCTTGCAGGTTCATTTTCTTCCTCTTTGTTCACATTAAGCTCTTCTTCATACATCATCAGCTTGCCAATTAGTTCCTTGACAGGTAGAGCAGCTATGTCACATGATTCTCTGATTGAGACAGATGTGCCTCTCCATCTATCAGGTAGACATCTCAAAATTCTCATAATTTGTTCCTTCGATGAGACATCCTTTCCCAGCGAGATCATTGTATTGACAATTTCATTGAACCTGAGATACATGTCAGAAATGGGTTCGTCAGGCTTCATTTTAAAATTGTCATACTTGATAGTATAAGTGTTCAATCTCATTTCTTTAACATTATTTGTTCCTTCATGAGAAATAGCTAAGGTATCCCAAATTTCATATGCAGTTTTACATGCAGAAATTCTATTAAACTCTTCATCTCCTAGAGCACAGTACAAGGCATTCATAGCTTTACAGTTGTTATTGTAATCAGTCTTTGTAGGTTCATCCCAAGTAGATCTAGCAGTAGTAGGAATTTTGTATTCTGATTCAATAGCAGTCCAAATATCAAAACCTATGATTTCTAGATGAATTTTCATTTTCAGTTTCCACTGAGAATAATTGGTTCCATTGAAGAAAGGTGGCCGGTTAGTAGCAGCACCCTCAAGTTTATTGTCCATGATGAGAAAATTTTAAATAGATAAAAATTTAGAAATAACAGAAATTTTAAGAACTTTAAAATAAAACTAAAATCACAGTTCAAAAGCAGATTATTTTTAAAGAGTATTTTCAACCTCTGATACCAAGTGTTGGTCGGAGTGGTTTACTCAAGAGGGGGGTGAATTGAGTACCAATTAAAATTTCTGTATTTAAAAACAGTGTCTTAAAAGACCCCCATATAAAATGATAAATTAAACTGTAGTGAATTTATATTAAAGCAGAGGTTCTGTCAGATTCTCAAGGGATTGATTAATTCCCAGTTAATCAACACAGAAGTGTGTGATTATCTTTTGAAACTAACTTACTAATCTACACTTAACATAAACACTTGCTAATTTAATTATCAAAGTAACTTTAAAAACAGTATTAGTTTTAAAGTGATTAGCAGCGGAATAAAACTTTGAAAGAGATGGCACAACAAATGTAACCAAGATGTTCAGTCTCGAGCCGAGACTTAGTCCTCTCAAAAGTTTATATAAAAATGATCCACACCCTGGATCGGGGTTCAAAAGTTTACAACTGTCCAGGTCCAAGACCTCTACCACTGTTCTTCGTGGGAAACAGTACAACTGCAACCAGCTGTCCAGGTCACACACGACCTCTACCACTGTTATTCGTGGGAAAGAAAGAATGAAAGAGTTTGGTAAGGATTTAAAAATCCTTCAGTTTGAGTACAGGAGACAGTGTATGTGTTAGATACAGCAGATAACACACACTGCTCGAAAAGAGTAATAATAAATCACAGAACAAGAGTTGTAGAGTTTAGAAGTGGTTCTGGTGATTTCAGTGTAGCTCTAGACGTCTTTTGATTCGATCAGAAGTGAGTTTGAGTCCTCTTCTCGTTTCTGTTTGAGAAACAGAGTGTCGTATGCTCCAGGTTCACAGGTAGTGAGAATGTAGTCGATGAAGTTCTTCTTGTATGCACAGAACACTTCTCGAGTATGCTTGATTTTCTATGAGCTTCTATGTGTTCTTGTCGTGCTTGTGTCGTTTTTGGTATATTGGATGCACTGCACTTTTCTGGTTCGCTTCTTGTTGTTGTTTGTTTTTCCTTAACACGTTCGTGTTTTTCTAGTATGTAGTCTTCTCGTATTTATCTCCCATCAGGGGACAGAAAAGATTTCTTTTCAGCAGGTACGAGGTACGGGTTCCTGACATCCGACAACCTTTATCAGATATTTGACAAATAATTAAAATGTACATGATATGACCGTTAGATAGATTAAATATAGGAAATAAAGAAATTCAAACAGTGAGTCGAGTGATCGGTAGGTAATCAGCATCGGTAGCTTGAACATCGGTAGCTTGAACATCGGTAGCTCGAACATCGGTAGCTCAAACATCAGTAGCTCAATATCATTAGTTTCTTTGACTCTATCGGTGGCTCTATGCGTCGGTTGGTACATGCTTGTATCAGTGACTTTGTTTATCGGTAGCTCCATGCGTCGGTAGGTACATGCATCGGTAGCTCCTATGCATCGGTAGCTCCATGCGTCGGTAGCTGTGAGTCTGTATCGATAGCTTCGTCCATCGGTGACTCTTATTCCATCGGTAGTTATTTATACTTACACCGGTAGCTCTACGTTTGTATCGGTAGCTGTCTGTAAGTCAGTAGCTTATATTTATAAGTACATCGGTAGCTCTGTGTTAAGTCTATCGGTAGCTGTCTGTCGGTAGACTAAGTCTATCGGTAGACTGGTTACCGGTAGCTCTTTATCAGTAGCTATATGCAGATTACTTATGTTTTATGCAGAACACATTCGATTGTGTTAGAATCAATTTATAACTTGTATGAACGTGGATAAATGATGATTAACATATTTCAAAGACTATTTTAAAAATTATTATTGGATTGATCACATATTTGAAAGAATTAAAGTATAGATCAATGATACTTAACAATATCATAGAGAATGAAAACATAATTGGGATTTTCAACACATATGAATACATGATTGAGATTATCAAAACAGGTGAGGTCAACATTTTTTATAACCCATACTGAGTTTTTATGCTCATCCCATGTTTTTGAAATTTTTTTCACAGGTCAAGGGAAAGGTACATGATAAGATGATAGAGTCAAGGATGTGTCAAGAAATAATCCATGTTTTATTTTAAATGTGTTTCCATTGATGGGAATGAAGAATACTATCTTTATGTAACCACTTTGTTGATATGTGGAATGTAATGCAAGCTTTATGATCTAATTCTCTAAAACTCTAAACCTGAAAAGATCCTCAATGTGTAATCTTGTAATAACTCAAGATTAAGTAAGGTTTAAGGCTGGGGCCTTATAGTTGGTATCAGAGGTCGGTTTAGACAACTTTAGGAGTTAAAAAAGTGTTAAATTATAATAAGATTGACTTCGCCTAAGATATTTCTATGTTCAGAATGGTTTTCCACAGAGGAAACAAAGTAGCTATGTTGGGACGACATCAGGAGGAAGATAACCTTCCAAATCAGCAACCTGAGATGGTCGGAATCGGAACTGAACAGTTTGTTGCAGTGATGGCACAGTTGACTCAGGCTATAAATGGTGGTGGTATCCATGCACGAGATCAGCCAGATCAACCGCAGAGGAACATGTCAGTGGTGGAACATTTCATGAGGCAACATCCCCCATCATTCAGAGGATCATCTGACCCTGTGCAAGCTGAAGGGTGGATTAAAGCACTGGAGAAGATTTTTGATGTCATGGGGTGTTCAGACAATCAAAATGTTAGTCTTTCTATTTACCGTTTGGAGGTTGAAGCAGATCAGTGGTGGTCTATGGTTAAAAATATCAGGGACGCCGATGAGATTGATGCTCTTGACTGGGATGAATTCAAAGGTATGTTTCTTGAGAAGTATTTTCCTAAGGCTGTTCGACATAGGATGGAAAATCAATTCTTGGAATTGAGGCAAGAGGAAGACTCAGTGGCTGCCTATGAAGAAAGGTTCACTCGATTGGCAAGGTATGCTCCAAATTTTATCCGAGACCTTAATAGTAAAATCAATCGTTTTTACTCAGGATTAAAGCCAAAGTATCGAAGGGCATTAGCTTATCGTGAGTTGAAAAGTTATGAAAAGCTTGTTCGATGTGCTGAGAAGGTGGAAATGGAGTTTGCTGATGACCAAGTGTTCTATAACAACTAGCAGAAGAAGAGACCGAGGTGGCAGGAAAAAGGTAAGAATTCTTCAAAAAAGTCTGATGGTAAGAAAACTAAGTTTCCAGTTTGTGATAAATTCTGGAAAAAGGAATGTTGGGGAATGTCTTTTGAATTCTGGAAAGTGCTACCGATGTGGTAAGATGGGACATAAGGCTCGTGATTGCACTGAAAAGGATCAAGGTGAAGGTAAGAACAGATTTGATTTACAGTTAGTGAAATGTTATAAGTGCAATGAGATGGGTCACTATGCAAATGAGTGTCCGACAAGGAGCTTGAGTGATGGGAAGCAGTTAGACTACAACCAGAAAGGGGTGGTGAAATCCTTTGCAACTACTTCAGCAGATGTTGGGCCATTGAATGAAGTGGTATCAGCTCCAGGGAGCTCAGTATTTTTCTATGATTGACTTGAGGTTGGGGTACCATCAGTTGAAAGTAAAAGAAGCAGACGTTCTGAAGACTGCGTTCCGTACTAGATATGGCCATTATGAATTTGTAGTTATGCCTTTTGGGTTAACCAATGCACCTGCTGTATTCATGGATCTTATGAATAAAATTTTCCATGAGTTCGTGGATAAGTTTGTGTTTGTGTTTTGAGATCTGGGAAGAGATTGTGTGTTCCTTGTGATTCACAGTTGAAGAGAGAGTTGTTATGTGAAGCTCATAGTTCTCCGTTTTCAGTTCATCCGGGCAGTACTAAGATGTATAGAGAACTGCGGGAGTATTACTGGTGGGATGGAATGAAAAGAGATATTGCTGATTTTACTGTGAAGTGTTTGACTTGTCAGCAGGTTAAAGTAGAGCGGCATCTACCGAAAGCGATGCTTCAGCCTTTACCAGTGCCAGATTGGAAATGGGAGAATATATCCATGGACTTTGTTGTTGGATTACCGAAGACATCTCGATGTAATAATGCAATCTGGGTTATTGTTGATCTCTTGACCAAATCTTCTCATTTCTTTTCTATACGAGATACTTTCCCTCTTGATCAACATTCCCGTTTGTATCTTAAAGAGATAGTTAGGTTACATGGAGTTCCTCTCTCCATTGTATCGGATCGTGATCCCAGGTTTACTTCTAACTTTTGGAAAGTCCTTCAGAAGTCGTTGGGTACTAAATTAAAATTTTAGTACAGCTTTTCATCCTCATTCAGATGGGCAGTCAGAACGAACAACTCAGACATTGGAGGATATGCTACGAGCTTGTTTGATGGATTATCAGTGAATTTGGGACCAACATCTTTCCTTGGTTGAATTTTCTTATAATAACAGCTTCCATTCCAGTATACAGATTGCACTATTTGAGGCATTATATGGGAAGCGGTGTCGAACTCCAGCTTTCTGGGATGAAGTGGGTGAAAGGAAGTTGATGGGACCAGAATTGGTAGAAGAGATGGCAGAAAAAGTTCAGTTGATTCAGAAGCCCATGAGAACAGCTCAGAGCAGGCAGAAGAGTTATGCAGATAACCGGAGGAAGGATCAATCTTTCGAGGAAGGTGATCATGTTTTTCTCAAGGTTTCTCATTGGAAAAGTGTGATGAGATTTGGTAAGAAAGGAAAGTTGAGTCCAAGGTTCATTGGACCATACGAAATTCTGGAAAGAGTTGGATCAGTTGCATACCGAGTGGCTTTACCTCCGAGTTTATCTCAGGTACACAATGTTTTTCACGTTTCGATGTTGAGAAAGTATGTGCCAGATCCATCTCATGTTTTGAGACCAGAGGTAGTTCAGCTGGAAGAGAACTTATCTTATGAGGAACAACCGGTCCAGATTCTTGACCACAGGGAGCAAGTGTTACAGAATAAGGTGATTAAGCAGGTAAAGGTTTTGTCGAAAAACCACATGATTGAAGAGGCAACATGGGAATCCGAAAATACAATGAGGGATAAGTACCCTCATTTATTTGATAAGTAAATAAATTGCGGGGATGCAATTTTCTAAAGGGGGGAAGGATGTAACATCCCAAGTAAGTAATGAATAATAGATATTTTTACCTATGTCTATTAATGATTAATATAGTGTTTTAGAGGCTTAAGATGAAAATAAATACAATCTTATGCATGGAATACACTAATATTCTTAAAAGATTGTTTTACTGCCTTTTGATGGCAAAGCATTATTGAATCTATATTTTGAAAATTTTATAAATTATTTTTGTCAAAATAAACTTATTCTTTATGATTGGGACATCAAAATTTACCTTGTGTGAATTTTTGGTATTTTTCTGACAAGGTTCATTTTTTAATGAATAGTGAAAAATACTGCATTTTACATCAAAACTGCTTTTTAATCTAATTTATTTATATGATTAGATTATCTTTTGAATTGGTCTTAATGTGTAATATGAATATATTTTTACCATTTAATCCAATGGTGGTCATTGGAGTCAATTTCACTTTGAAATTGGACTTAAACTGGTGTCAATCTTTTGATACTTATTGTTTCGTAAAAACAAGCTTTTTGCTCTGGCAGCGGGAATTAATTATTAAATTAATTAATGTGACTTATATGATTTGAATTTTGTAAAATAGACTTCATTTTTGAATTCGGAATATCAAATATAGCTTAGGGTGAATTTTTGGTAATTTTCTGAAAAACATCAATTTTTGATGAATAGTGAAACCACTAAGTGCTAATCAAGCAAACTGATTTTTCAGTTAAATGAAATTTTACCACTAATGTGTACTGAATTTTGAAAATCCGACATACATGTTTGTCATTAAGAAGTAAAATGTGGTTCAATGAGATTATAATAATTTTTTTGGTGAATAGTAACTTATTAAGTTCTTAATCACGATTAGTGGTAATTAGGGTAGTTTAAGGTATAAATAATACTTTAATAAAATGAAATTACCTAGACACATGTCCCAAACTCATTGGTTGTGTCATGGCCGACCATGACATGCCATGGGTCAACTTGGGGACCCCATGGATCCACTTTTGTTGGGAAATGACATAAATTACTTTTTATTTAATGTTAAAGTGAAAATGACACAAACATACTATGTTTTACGAAAACAATTTTTAAGTGGGGTTATACAAGTCCAAATTTTGATTATAAATACTCATTGGAAAGCTAAAATAATTTCCTATATCATAGTATTTGTTTTATAATTTTTAGACATTAAATAAATTTAATTATTTATGACATAATAATGATGCAGCGATGACATCATTATTTAACGATTTAAATAAAATAGAAAGATAATGTAAAATCTATAAACTACACATGTCGAAAACCAATTGGATGAGTGGAGTTCGAACCCTTATCACCTTATCCACGAATTCTATCAATGTGGGACCTTTTAAAACCGAAAAACATTTTCAAATAAAGTAATATTTCTTTACTTTCCAAAAGTGCCCCTCCTCTCCTCTTATAAAAGGCCCCCACCTCTACCTCATTTCACACACTCTTCAAGCCTTTGGCTCGGCCAACCCCGGACCATTGTCTCTCTCCACATCCCTATCCTCATCCTAGAGGATTCCCATTGGGCAGAATCCTTTCAAAGGAAGCCTTTAGGCTCAAATCAAAAGGAGTTACACTTTTTAAGGAAATTCGTTCTCTCATGTTCATTTGTTTTATTTTGCTTCTCCAATCCCTTAAACTCTTTTGATTTACTTCTTTTGTAACAACACCAGTATCTTCAATATACTAGAATGTTGTTATATGATTTATTTGAGCTAAACACGCACACAACTACATCAAATGGTTAAAGAAAATACGGTTTCCGTGGATGGCGAAATTCTGCCTCCCGAAACGATGATTGTTCAACACTCATTTAACACCTTCAAAGGTGGCCATTATGATGTCACTATTTTTATATAGGATATATAATATGTTTATTTTATCCTTAAGCTTCTGTTTTTTTTCATTTTGGGCATACCTTTAGGGTTTCCATTATGGGTAAACACGATATCTTCATTTTAGGAAGTGCGGACTACCGCCCCCTAAAAGTGATTTGATTCTTTAATATCATATGTGGGATGTGTAAAGGATAAAGTTAATGACATTATATATTTTATTATACTGGAATTATAATATACTCTTATATCATTATGATTCCATTCCAGAAAATATGAAATAGAAATGGAAGTAGTGTTCATGCATACGTACGGCTTACCGTCTCCATGAACGGTGCATTTCATTTCTTACCTCTAAATATGATGTAATATTATAAATTCATGAATGTACTGGATATATATGACATATATGATATCTACATCATGAATACCATTCTGTATATAATGAACCTTTGACCAAATTAACAACATGTAAGTGTAAGAAGTCTATTTTTGACTTAAGAACCAAATACCGACAAAATGAACATTATTAACTTAACTGATTACATGATGTTCATAAACTGGTATAAAAGGAATAATGAACTTGAAAAATATTCATAAGCAAGTAGAGATTAACTCAAGTTTATTATTCAGGAGATTAAAGAACGGTCGGGTCAAGTCGAATACGAGGTATGGGACTTCGTCTCAATCTCCTTTCGTTGAGGCATATTTTTTTTATACACAACTTTCTTTTATACGGTGTATAAACCCCTTTGACTTTTACATTTATTCAAAATGAATCTTTTTTATACGAAGCGTTTACTAAACGACAAAAGGGAATGTTTTTGTCGTACGTATGCGGCGACAACGACTTCTCCGCCGTCGTAACCGTTATTTGAGTTTCGGCTTCCTCAACAAGCCATACCTTCTTTTTAAAAGAAAAATAAATACCATGTTTTACTTTTCTTTTATTTTGGTATTGAAAATGGTTTTCATAATGTTTTTATATCAATGTGTTGTATTGATATCTCGTGATTGAAATGTGGAAATGTTATGTTTCCTTTATGCATGTTTTATGTGATATGATTATGTTATGGTTCTTGGGCATTATTATAAAGACGGGTGGTTCCGTGATAAACTAAGGGCGGGTGAGCCCGTTATAGCTCTCCAATGCATTGGGTAACGCGAAGGAGTGAAACGTTAAGGTTTCTCCGAAGATATTTTAGGGAATATACTGTGATGGGTATTCCAAACGTAACCAAGAGGGTTACTCCCTACGTAAGAATGTTATGAATGCCTCAAGTTACCTTTATGTCTTATGATTTCTATGATTTATTCATGATTTTATGAGGTATGTTAATGTGCCTATGTTTTATGGGTAAAGTATGATTTCATTCTTATGTATATATGAGCTCATGTTTCCTTTCCATGTTTTTTTTATAACCCAAACTGAGTTTTTATGCTCATCCCATGTTTTTGAAATGTTTTTCACAGGTCAAGGGAATGGTACATGATAAGATGATAGAGTCAAGGATGTGTCAAGAAATAATCCATGTTTTATTTTAAATGTGTTTCCATTGATGGGAATGAAGAATACTATCTTTATGTAACCACTTTGTTGATATGTGGAATGTAATGCAAGCTTTATGATCTAATTCTCTAAAACTCTAAACCTGAAAAGATCCTCAATGTGTAATCTTGTAATAACTCAATATTAAGTAAGGTTTAAGGCTGGGGCATTATACACATGGCCTACAACGACCATTAATTATGTAAATTTTATCCAAATATCTAACATAATGGGTGAATATAAATATTTTTACCATTAATATATATTACATTTATATTCTGATTATTACAGAACCAATATAAGTGTACAAGGATTATAAATATTAAGCTGAAATTCTAATGATAAATGAAATAGTGGACAACAGATTGGTTCATTCAATGCAATGAGAACTCAGGGTATGGGATTTTCATCTCACCATTTTGTGGGACACATTCGATATTTATCACTTGATTCCAATATGTGGTGTATATAGTTACAATGAATTAATTTTATGATTCATAATATCAATTTTATAGGGATTTACATATTAATATATTAGGACTTCATTAATGGAGATTATACATCAAAAGATACAAATGGGGTAATGGTTTTAAATCACTATCATATCAATATGAGAGGTTGATTATATTTACGTATCCTTTAAGATATAAAATTTCTTCCATGCCCATGTTTTCAACATATGATTTTTAAAATATTTATACGGGTCATATATGAATTGATAAATTTTATTTTTACCTTATATTTCCTTCCTCCAAACAAGTTTGAAATGAATGTTTGTTTACCATTATACAAATGAAGATCTTATTGACAATTAAAAAAACAATTTTGAAGGAATGATTTTAATATATATCACATGACATTATATTCATTCCATAAAAACATATTTTTTCATGGAATCATCCTTAATATGTTCACAAGGTTCTCTTAAATAATCATTTAACTTTATAATTACACAACATTTTATTTAGAACTGATTTCAATATTGAATCATTAATTTCCTTAAGAATTATTTCAGTTTATATTTAAAAATAATTTTTCATATTAGAGGAAATGAATTTATGTTAATAAACAATCACTAAAACAATAATGTACGTATAAAATACTTATTATATATCAATATAGAATTTTATATAATAGAATGTTGATTATGAGTCCCATTAATTTTAATGTGTTCCAATAAGATTAATGCTTTATGATCTTGTGGTATAAAAATGTATGATTTAAATTTTGTGATGGGGGATACCTATATATCATTAAGAATCATTTGGTAAATATGGATAAATAAGTTGGCAATTAGTTTATGTGTAATTATTGATTAGATGTTCACAATTTTTTTTGCGGACCAGATTTTAATGTCCATAAGTATACGCAAGGTCATGTATTTCAAGTCCCAATGTTTCTGTGTATAACTGGAAATCAGGTACATAAGATCATGTGTATATCTGGTTAAATGTCCATATGTTTATTCAAGGTATTGTTTTCATGTACATAACATAATGAGTAAAATTGTTTCTATTTATAGATTTTCACAATGTTATATGTTTATATATATTCAACAAGTCCATTTCGTATGAAAATGGTTTGATAATATGTACCATTTTATTTGTTTTCTTTAAATTCATTTCATATTAAATTTAAAAAATTAATCAATGACTCAATATTATGATTTATAATATTATGGATTTTGATTTCAAATATTATGCTCATTTTCTCACACTTTTGTTGTCAGGTTATGAATATATGATCCCTAATATTTCCCTTAAATACCCTTATAGATATTATGATCTCACAATGTTTCATGTTAATTTTCTCTATGATATTAAGAATTATTTAATAAATTAGATATCTAAATTTTTTTATGTTATGAAGAACATAGTGGTAGAATATATAGATAATTTATGAACAATTTCTTAAAGATTTCATGATTCCAATAAAGTTACACATACAATATTCTTTTATGGAACCTTATATTATGTAATTAATATAAATATAATATAATGTGATATTAATGTAAGAATTTCTAGGGTACCGATAGTTATTATTAGAGGAATGATTGGTTAACCTTGTATACTGTGACGACAAGGATTTGAATGAACCCCAATGATAGATACAAGTATTGAACTAGATATTAATATTATTATAATGCTCATGAAATACTTAGGTTCTGACAATGGTTTCATAGAATAAGGTGTGGCAGTTTAGAAATCCTATATACGATTACAATGATTATATGGTTTCTCTTTATGATTATTGTATGTCACACTATTCTTTTTAGTTTTAATCAATGATTGCAACCAGATTTAATCTTTGTAATAATGAATGTGATTACCAAAAATTGTTTTTCCCTCTTGAGAAATTATATGTTAGGATATCTAGAATGAATATTATTGTTGATTTCGTGACAAAAAAATTGAGCTATGAATACCAATAATATTTTAAATTTCAAAAGGAGGGAAAAATCAATGATGATTCCTTCATGATATAAAAAAACATTCCATAAGTTCGTCTAATAATCAACTAGTTTCTATGAAATAGATTAGTGCTAGAGAAATGATAATTTATGTTATTTAGTGTTTGGAAAAACAAATATATATATTAGTTGACTATCATTTTGAAGAAGAAAAATCAAAAGTGGAATCTATAAGTCTAACATTACATGAATAGATGAGTAGATGAATTATTAAATTGCATAAAATTGAACGATGTTGATAAATTGGTACCTATAAGGATAACTTCACATGAATTCTGAGGCACACTATTAAAATGATCATCCAACCTGAGTGTAACAGTGATCGATTTGTTGGTTTCATAAATCCATGTCTATGATGGGTGTTACTCAAAAGAGAACAACATTTCTTCAAATAAATTTATTGATTCTCTAATAATGTAGAGATAAAGATTCTATTTACCCATTAATATCAAGTTTTTGAAAAGTTTAAATAAAAATTAAATTCAATATAATTACTAAAATCCATAGAATGAATAAGAAAAGATTAACTTTATAGTTAATATACGAAGGAAACAATCAAGAATGTTTTTATGGGAACTATTAAATGTTTTAATTATGGAAGCATGTAAATTCATAAATTGAATGATAATGTGATGGTAATATGTTAGGAAATGATGTGAACAGATATAAATGCCAAATTAATTAAACACCCAGACACCATTACATTAAATAGTATGTGTATAGGCATGGTGTTGAGCAGTGAACAAATTAGAATGTTATAGAAGATGTTCAATGACAAAGACGTATTAAACACATAGAAAAAGTGATACCTTGTGATATCACTATTTTTAGTGATGGGTATGATAAAGATGTCATCAAAAAAATACATACCATCAATATGATAACTTCAAATGATTTAATTTATTCTATATCAACCAACGTTTTATATCAAAAGAAATTTCTAATGCCATCACAACACCACAATGAAATTTAGATTTCGAGTTAGTAATAAAAACCAAATGTAATGATGATGACCTCATATTTATTAGATTATTATATTGTTGTAGTTTATGGGAATGTTTTTCCTAGAAATATTTTCAATTTTCATATTGTTGAATGGATATTATTTTGATCATGGATTTTATTTCATTACATAACTCCAAAATCAACAATTGAAGAAGTGATGTTATGTTTGATATTATAAAAAAACTAGGATATCCTACTAGTGTGATTAAAACTATAATCATCCATTAGAAATTAAATCAATTTTATGTGTCATAATTCATATTAAAAAAGGGAGTTTTTCTAGGATAGATGGGGAGAAAATAAATATTACGGATACACCTATTATTATTGAGTTTAGGGATTATTTTTATTAGAGTTTTAATTTTATCCACATAATCACACAAATTATATATCATTGGGATCTATAAAATGTAATGAACTCATAGGTCATACCATTGGTGTAAGATAAAGACCATTAAGAAAAATTAATAGATATTTCAAATAATATAGATAACGATAAATGAAATAATACCACTCATGTGTTCAATTTTGGGGGGTAAACCACCAACTTGAAGAAGATATGTAGGATCATGTGGATATGTTGAGGAAAATATTCATCAAATTTTTAAAATGAATGTTATATATTAATAATTAGACATAAGAATAAGAATAACTAAAAATATATTATAGAAAATTTGTAGTTATATAATTATAGATGTAATTTATTGGTCATAAATTTTTTATAAATGAATATAAAAATTCTTTTGAATTAAAAAAATATATATTTTAGGAAAATATATTTTATACATCCATTAAATTTTATATTAAACAATAAAATCAGTCTCTATTGGTGAATTATTTTACATGGTGAATTTTTTAAATACTCCCCAAATATTTTTAAATATATAATATTAATAGATTAATGTTTAGTGTTGAGATATAAATTTTTAAAAGAATATTTTCCCCATTTTTGTAGTTAATTTAATAAAATTTTCCCATCTGTATTTATTGAAGGATACCAAATTAATTGAATATTTTTAATTATGGGGTTAAAGTATTTTAATTATATATATTTTATTTTTTGTTAACTTGAGTAATAACCATGGTAAAATTTATCAGCGTAGTAAATTGTAAATAGGGGTAATATTGATAACAATTAAGTGATAAATATATATTTATTCATACTAAATTATTATTGAATTAATGTATTTTTACCCTTATCACCTTAGTTTTAATATTTTATTGCTCAATGGATACTATTCCAAGAAAGTGATTTGTATATTTTTTAAATCAAGGAATAATAAAAAATGTGTCACTCTTTTTTTAAAATATCATTAATGTATCCACTTTGGAAAATATGTATCTTATGAATGAATATATGATAATATTTTAATATTATTGAAATTATTTATATGATAAAAATTAATTTTTTCTAAATTATATAATGACTACCATAATTTATTCATCCTCAATACAGTATTTATCCTTTTAATAAAAATAAAAATTATTGATTATTATCATTTTAAACGTAATATAATTTGAATGTGTTAAGGTTGTATAGTAATTTTCTATATATATAAGAAATATTAGTGATGTTTTTAAGAATGTCTATTATATATTCTAATCCTAGATTTCTATCTTCCACGTGTCCATCTCACATCCATCCGAATTCAGTTATCCTTATGTGTCAACCCTCCAAAACTCCATGACCCTAATACAGTCTCGTTATCATCCATTTTCTCCATCCCACTACTGCCCCTGCTCTGGCTTGGGTATCAGCTCCTCATGACCTATGCTCCCTGTTATCCTGCGGATCCTTCGAGACTTGTCTCCTAGTCACGCTGCACTCCATCCTCCTACTATGACATTATCTTTATCCTGGTTTCACCTCACCACTCTTCCATCATCCTTCTCCTGGGAGGGATTGAGTTTCTTCTCATTGCGACCAATAGTTTCAACAAATTCTTTATTCTGTTGTGCTCGTCATTCAAACTATGTCTCCCAGTTATGTTACACCCTGTCCTCCTCCTAATTTGATGGATAATATAGACTTGTTTCACCTCACCCCTCTGTCGTCTTCATTCTCCCATGTGGGCTCCAGTTTCACCTCTTTGTGAAATACGGTTTCGACAAATACTTGATGCCAGAATCCTCTTCCTTTGGCCTTCCCAATCAAGGGTTTCCTTCGCTTTTTAATTTTCTCTCCCCAGTCATGGTTCTACATTCAGTTTCCCCAGTCTAGGGTTTCATCGCCTTTTTGCGCTCTTCCGAGAACTACTTCACCTTGGATAACCTTAAACTGCTTCTTCAACCTATGAATTCAGGTTACCAAAAATCACCCACAAATCCTTGGAGATAGAACCCTGGTAATAGGTCCAGAATCCGGTTTTGTCAACAACACCTCCATTCTTAGAAAAGGTAACATTCGTGATTCAGAACACTATTTGTGTTTGAAAGAAAATCATTTGGACAACATCAACATACTTTATCATCGTACTTCACTATTCTCATACTAAATTTTTTCTCATTTCAATTTTCCTTTCAATATAGACCAGTTTTTTATATTCTCTTAGAAGATACATCTAGCATCTACCTCTATTCTATTTCTTCCTGGTTTTATGAGTAAATTCATTTTACAAATTATTGAGTTTTTTACATTGTCTGATTTACGTTGTCAAGATTATATTGAAATAATCATTCGTAGATTTATTATACATAACTGTTTGCAAATTGATTATATGAAACTACTTCTATATTACTCATCCAGGTAAAACATCAACTTTATTTTCTTGTAATTTTTATATATTTTCATGAATAATTTAACATATAAATGTCACACATACTAAAAATGAAATAAATTATGTAAGGAGGAATTCATTGAACCATCACACTGTGGTGGTGCAAAGTTTTGATAATACATACATGGTTACATTATGGACTAACACTTTATTTTGGTGGAAGATTGGATTAGTGATATAATATGGAGGAATTGATCATTATATTTATTTTGAGTTGTTAGTAATATTTAGTTACACTAAATATGACTTGACATGTATTACACAAGTGTATCATTTTTTATTGGATATTTCATTTTCTAGGAGAAGTGGATGGGATCGTGTATTTTATTTTAATAGTGGATATCTTTTTCGAGAATTTCGCAGGTTTTTCATATGAGTAGTAGAACATGCATTTTTTTGGGTAAGTGGATCATGAAATTTGCATTGGATCATTTGTTTTATTTGAGTAGTGGATAAATTGTTTATGGCAGTGGATCATGTATTTTAGAGAAGTGGATCGTGTATAAAAGATGTTGAACATGATTATCTTGTCAGATGTCCTACGATCCCATCATCGGGGCATGATGACATCCATCTTCCATTCAGCAGGGACCATTGATGATTTACATATGATATTTCAGATGTAACTTCTACGTGAACATCCCACATTTAGGTACATTCCAACCAAATATATATTTATATATATAAAATTATATATTAGATTCTTTTATCTTTTAATTCTATGATTACTTATTGGTGGGAACCTGTTGGTTAGTCATTTTACTAGCCTTGCAACGGTAGAAGGTATCAACTAGGTGCGGGTTACAAAAAAGGGTGTGGAATCCCAAAAAAAACATTTCCTTTATTATAGGTATATCAATTGATATTAAATGACATATTAATATTATGAATTTCATTTTAACAATTTCTATGTTGTTAGTGCACATATTGGACTATTTTTCAATTTTTTAGGGATGTTATATAGCTGATGGTTATACATTGTAATTTTTTCTTATGATTTTCATTCATCATATATGTTCTAGCAAAGAGGCAGTGAGTTATTTACATTTTGAATGTTTCCCCTTAATTGTACAACTATATGCACTACATCGGCTTCTTGATCTCGAATATGAATCAGGGACTAAAATTATGGCTACCTAATTAAAGCCTCATGTTTAGGGAATTTCTACTGATGGACTCTAGATATTATTATTTGTAATGAATTTTGTATTCTATTTTACTCGTGGAATTCGATGTATGCTATTGTGATTGCTGAGATGACACACACACCTTTTCTATATGTTCTAATGTAAAATCTGCAGTTTTAAAATCAACTATTATTTAATTGTTAATTTTAAATAGTGACTTAATACCTATAAAAATTATAATAACTGAATATCTTATGATATGATTGTAGAGATAACACACACACCTTCGTACTTTAATGCAGGTTGCATTAAAAGTATGATGAAAATAATATTATTCTTATCGAGTGGAATGTATATATTTTTTAATTTTATTTCATTTTCTTGTCTGCATGATATAAAATAAGTTTAAATGATCACCCACATTATACTATTATCATACATAACTGATGAATTATTTTACCTATATCATTTACTAAGGTTTTTTCATAATAAACACTTTTATTTTAATTGTAACTGAAAAAAAATTCATCAATTATAATATTTAATTATCAATTGTAGACTCAAAAAGGGCACATTCATTTAATTCTATTCTAATTTATATTGTAATTAAATATATTATGTCTTAGATGTTCAACAAAATTGTTCCATATGGATGTTCCATTTTAAACATCACCTTTAATAAGATTTTTTAATATGGATATTCCCATAAATTAGGTATGTTGTTTTTGTAAAAATAATAATAATTATTTTATTCCCTTTTGATTCATTCAAGCTTTGTTATTGAATGCCATTGAAATTTTTATGGAATCTGTCTGCACTTATTTTTTTACATCCTTAATTTTTTTTTAAAAATATTTTTTTTAGTATATACACGATATTACTATGTTAGAAGCATGCAGGCCTAGACATTCATCATGGAATTGGTCCATATGTCCATGTTATGAGGAATTATGAGTAATTAAGATGGTTTTTTTTATGATTTGTTTTAATTCAACAACATTGACTATTTTTAATCATGTTGACATAATTAAGATATGGGAACACATCTTACATTTCACCCAACTATGACTCAATGTCACCCCAAAATTGAATTACTAATTTCAAATACGCACAAACAACGAATCTCTGTATCCCTCTAATATGCAACATACTCTATCTTGACATGAAATCTCTCACCAATCATGATATTTTAAAAACAAATTTTTATTTTGGAATATGTATTACATGTCCACTACACAAATTAAAATTTAACCAGCTAATTTAATATTTTAGGTACATCAAATGTTGATGTCATCTGGTCTTTCTATGATCATATAGATGATTAACATTTTTGAACAACTATATACCTATTTACCTTTCAAAAACTAGCCACCCATATTAATTAGATGTATAGGTTACATAAAAAATACACATAATGTTGTATCATATATAACTGTTTAACACATGAGCAGGAATAAGATGATTCTTTCTTATGATTTCATTTTAAATAAAAAAATTTCACATTGATAGTCTGTTTTTCAGTACATGTAGTCATTGCTTCATAGAATTTCTTACCTATTGATTTAAATACAATTCCTTTAAAATCATAATTATGGCTGGCTTACATAAATATCATTGAGATTTATTTTGTATATAATCTATGTTTTCCATGTACTGAAATATATTTTTCTGTTTATGATTATTTCATTCTTCATTGATAATCCTTCTCCAATTCAATCTTCATAGAGCTTATGAACATGCCTTGACATCCCACTTTATCTTCCATTGGACATTTTCCAGCAAATAGGAATATTTGTCATGTAAATTTTAGTTTAAACTATTTTAATTCTACACATGTACTAATTTTTGGCAAACATGGTGCATAAAAAACACACACAACCTTATGTTAACAAACACAATACGTGAAAACAAAAACAATCTCATGATAAAATCAACCAATTTGAAAGCAGTTTATTTATTTCTATATATGATCAATGCTATAAGAAAATGTTTAAACAGATGGGGTTTTTAACTTGATTGATCATGTCCACGTTGATCACATTTGTCATTTACGAATTCATGTCACGACATGGTTGTAGGCGAAGAGCAGGTGATGGCTATCCGCTAAATTTTTAAGCAATAAGGAGCAGATGGATGTTATTAGTAAGGATGATATTGTTGGCCTATGTTTCTATTTTCCATTTCATACTCTGGCAGGATACATTGATTATGATCCCCTAATTTACATGTTTGTAGGATGAATTAACAGAATATTTATAGAAACATGAATTTTTATTAAATGGATTATTGAATTAAGACGTTTGAGGTATCATTTCATTCATGAAGGAATGTTTCAAAAATTCAAAGATCCAAACACCATAGTATATTTACATACATTGTTGAGTCTTTATGAAAAATTATAGTGTTTTATTCTGCATAATGGAAGTTTCTATTTAAGAATATACAAAATCATCGGGTACTTATAAATATCCCAATGTGATGCGGTGTCAGGATAGAAACAATGGGGATTATACACACCACAAACTTCCAAATAAGACTTCCTGATAGCCATCATGGAAAGCGACTTCCAAGGAGCCTCCCCACATGTGGATTTGAAAGTAGTTTTCATTATACGTAGCATGTTCAGTTAGATTATCTAGAAATTTTTTCTTTGATCCAAAATCAAATCAACAAATATTCTGTGGAGATATATTTTCCTTTTTAATTAATATAATTTATTCTTCTTATTAATATTACACATCATTAGTATGTCCTTTTGATTTATGAATATTATATTAAATGAAAAGGTTAATTTTAGTACATAGAAGTATTTATGATGAATATTTATCATCTAATAATAACATCATAAAAAAGAAATACAAACAAACAGATGGGGATATGGTGCCTCACATTCTGGGTTCTAGAAGAAATTATTATTCCAATTTAATTTTTAATTTTTTAAATACTCTAGAAATTATTTATGTCAGTATTTTTTTGTTGATGTTTTTTATAATGGTTGATTTTCCTAAATAAAGGAATGATATCTGATTTCCCCTTCTATAACCTAGAATATTCTCCTCTAACCCAGAATGTTATACATTGAGGAGGATTTTTTTCCTGTTACTAAATGTTCATGAATAGAATCCTTATGTGGATGGTTGCCAACAATAATGTATGATGGTCTCCTATGGAAACATTATAATATTACTTGGATGGGAGACTAATAAGAAAATTCCAACATTTATATGTTAGTAATTAAATCAAAGAAACTAGCTTAAGATGTATTTATGTTTTCATTATTTTGGGTTCCAATCTAGGAAAAAATCATAGGATATAAAAATAGCTTATTGGTGGATATTGTTTGGGAATTTTATATGTTTTTTACAACACTATTTATTATATAATTGGTACATCCATCTACGAATTATCTTCATTCTCTAACATCCATTTTATTAAGATGAATACTATATTACAATAGATGAAGTCTCAGTCACCAAGCTATATGTAAACTATTAATTTGTTGAGACACCAACTGGTTGTTATTGAAATATTTAACACCACCTGAGAGATAATTCCACACATTGAAAACTATATTTTGATTATATGTGATTATTTATTATTGAATTTGACTTAATTATAATAGAATATTCTTTATGTTTTGGTATTGTCTTTTTAATTGAAAATATCATTCTATTTTTTATAAATAGTTGCAATGTTACATATTTTTGTAATAATTTTTTTATTATATATAGATAATAGAACATGTGTTCTACTACAGTATGTTTAATTCATATTCAAAACATTTATTTTGTTTTGATTATTTTTTTTGAAATAAAATTGCAATTATAACTATTTAATAGTGTATCATTTTTGGAAATACGATAATTACATGGAAAATTTATGCTCATGTGTACTGGGATGTGACTAAATCAAATATGAAAATTTATGAAAATTTCTTTTCAGTTTCACTAAATTGGTGGAAATGATATGATACTCATCTGCTATTTTATACATTTTTTATCTGTTCCTTGAAAATAAATAGTTTTTTGACAGATTTATGGAATCTGGTTTTAAGTTTATAGTAGGAAAAAATTAGAACAGACCTCTCTCTAGAAATCCTACAGATCCATGTCAATCCTCTAGATGGCTCAAATTACATATTTTTTTTGGATTCTTTATCAGAGGTAGGATATCCTTCTTCTTCTATCCTTGGAATCTCTACATCCTTTCCATGGTATACCGTGTCTTCCAAGGACATTTTTGTCTACAAGAACCATCCATGGTGTGTTTTGGTTGTGTTCAACACAGGTTTTTTAAATTGATTCAACAATTCCTTCACACATTTTCTTCAGAATAACTGATTGATTTCGGTAGTGGTAAGTCAGTCTCGCTTTACATCACATCATCAAATGATATTAGGCATAATGATCTTGAATCCTCAAAACAACACATTTTACATGTCTTATCATTCTCAATCATGATTTTCCTTTGTTTTTGTATCCCTTTCAATATGCATGTCGTAGTTTTTCTATGTATAAATAAATATTCATTTCCAAGTACATGTTCCCACCAATTTGAAATACATATTAATGAAATTGAGCTGAAATGAGTTTTTATTTTCAAGTATATGTATATAATTTTGATATATTTATTTAGTTATCTAATTTTTTTTAGAATTTTATAATACATTACTTTATTAATTACTTCTACCAACAGTATGTCACGGAATTTTATATATCATATCCAGTACTTCCATTATATATACCCATTATATAGAATATTTTCTAATTTCCATTTATTTTGTGCGTCATCTATAAATAACCCTTTGCATTAGCATGATCTTGGTGATTGATTTTTCATTTATATCTAACTATTATTATTATCATCAATAAAAATATTTCTTTGTTCATATTTATTTTATTTGTATAATGATTAACTGTTTGGAAAATCCCTAGAGATATCATGTTCTTCATCCTTTGAGTTTTCATTCTATAACATTTGATGATATCTTCTTTACACACACAATATTCGTTTCCATTTTCAGCGAGGGAACTTAACATTTTTGAGGTATTGTTTCTATGATACATGTCCTTCCATGTTTATAATCATTATTTCCAAGATGGTTTTGGTCGCACCATAGCTATAGTGTGATAATTTTTAAAGAGATTCTTTGAGACTCATTTCTAAGACATGTGTTTAATGATCGATGTATTTAATCTCATTAATGGTTATTTATGTTTGTGTTGGTGGAAAAGAAGACAAATATGGTTTCCTCATTATGTCAGACAGTGGTGAGAATACAATTGGGTATGAATAGATGTAATGAAAGATTATGTTTTCCTAAAATATGATGAATTTATATAACTTTTTGCCTGTAAATTTAAATTTTATCATTTCTTTTATAAAATTTTCAATTAAATAATATATTATTTTAAATTTCATTATGACAGAATTAGTTATTTAACAGTCTATAAACTTATTGACCCCTTTTAATAAAAGTGATCATAAATCATTTATGTCCTCTATATCAATTTGAATATTTCATCACAAATTTAGATATCATGCTTAAATATTATCTATCAAATCGATTCCAAAATTCCACATAACTGAGAAAATAGATCTTTAGAAAATTAGTGTCGGTTATTTTTCATTATTAATCAATGTGATTCAATTTACCATCAATTGATGGGGTTGAATTATTGTTTTTTGAATTATGTAAATCTATACTATAAAATTTAGGGTTATGATATTCAACATGTCTTGAGAATTTTTAGAACCTATCTAATGAACGACCCAAATGCTATAAATAAAATAAAAAATAATGTTTTTTAATTTTTTTTTCCTTATTGATAAATAAAATTTCCATGGTGACCGAGGGTTATTATCTGATGTGCACGGTTTCCATTATTATAATAAAAATTATTTGAGAAAGTCTTTGATCATAATCATGAAAAATAAACAGAACTAAGATGTTACGATATCACATCAAAAAAGAAAAAAAATCATTATAAAAACATATCATCAATGATAATACCAACATCCTTATATTCGGAATATAAGGGGATTATTCATCCTTAAACTTTTTTCTCCATCAATAATGCTAAATTATTATTTCTTATGGTCTATATAGTAACATATCATTTTAGCTTCTTATAAATTAACTCATACTAAATTTCATGTTATTTAATATTATGGAAACATGTAGAAATTTTATTTTCTCTATTTAGTTATTGAATCCTACCTTGATTTCTTATAGATTTTCTTAACTCACTCAAATTTATAATCATTGATTTAATGTATCATTCAAAACTTCATGAAAAAAGTAGTTGAATTCTAGGGGTCTTCCATGAAATCCACAACTTTTACTCAACATGAATTTTTATTTCCTATTGCAGGGATAAATATAACTTTCTACAAACTTGATGAACTGTTGTTGCACAGCATTGACAGATTATGATAGTACTGGGAGGATATTTAATGCACATTCTAATGACACGAGTTAGAGAATGATGGACAGACATACTACTGTTGAAAATCATGTTGGTTGTTATTAGTATCATTCATGTATTTTCTATTGAACCTGTATTTCAGTAATATTAGCAAAGTCACAGAACATATTATTTTCCAATTTCAAGGGTGACACAACAATCTAGAGTTGTCTATTTGCAAACAATAAACCATGATGTTCTTTTATTTTTCAAGATATGTTTGTATGTTTCTGCTTACATGGTTTGACTACATCATCTATAAATTACTTCTTTTCCAATTATTGTTTCTGTTTAACATCATTTTACAAAATTCATTATTTACTGTTACTTATTCATATTTGAGAACTATGGCCAATATTGCAATTTCAACTTATTTTTTTATAATATTCATTTCTGACTTTTAAATTATTAATACATTTTGATGTCTCTTAGCATGGGTGCATGGATCCTTTTACGAGGTATAATTCTTTTTTCCCCTATACCTTTCTAGAAAAGGTCTCTATTCAACAGAGATATTACAGACAACAACTCAAGTCTGTTTCCATTTAGTGAAGAAACAACCAGATTCAATTTGTCTTCATATATTTTTTAAATTCAATTTCATGTTGTTAATAATAATGATGTGGAGGTCGACTCTCTGTCTTCATCTATTTATTTTACTCAATTGCGTGTTTTGGTTCATCTTTGAAACTAATTCATACGTCCCTCATTTAATATTTTTTTACATGCATGATGAATAGTTTCACTTTATTTTCTTTTTTCTCAAACATCACACTCATTATATTTATTATTAATTCACCAATTTTTACATTTTTCATTTTTTAGCACAACCACAATCTTATCATTGATTTATATTCAAGTTATTTTGGTTCCCACATTATAATTATTGTGATCAAAACTGAAAATATATTCAAATCATCTTCCCCAAAATTTAAAAATCCAATCATTTTACTACATCTTTTTTCTTTGTCAACTATTTTAATGGTGTCTTAAATTTCTATGCACTCTTATTCCATTATTATACAAAATTACTTTCTAATTAAAATTTATTATACATTACTATTTCTTATCAACATTTTTAAATAAAAATAAATTATTAAAACAACTAGTAATTGAATATATCTTTCAATAGAATGGGCGATTACTAGTATATTTTAATTCCCAAATTTTATTGTTGTATTCAATGTTAATTTAAATGATTATTATAAAACATCAAATTGATGATATATTATCAAAAAAATATTTCATCAAATATTTAAAAAATAAATAAATATTAATATATGATAAGATGAATTTGATAATATATAAAATATAATAACATGACTATTTATTTTCCTATTTTTCACATATAAGTAAACAATTGCAAACATTTAATTTTGAAAATTTTGTTATTGTGAAAAAATATAAATTGGTTAACTAAGTATTTATTAAAATTATAAGATTTTATATGAAAGTAAAACTTTTCTAAATTCAAATAGATTATGAGATTACAACCCTATCATATTCTAACATCAACTTTATGGTTATTTTAAATCATTTTTCTCCATTATTTTCATAATGTAATTTAAATATTTTGATGAAATTCCTAAACTGACTGTCATTTTTATTATAAATGGGAAACTCCTTCCACACAAATTCAACCCAAAATGTCCCTTAATGAATGAAAAAAATAAAATTTAATCTTATAATATTCACAAATGGCATTCTAGAGGTTCTGTTATTCTAACTAGATTAACCTTAGTCACCTTTATAGCTGATCTTAATAATTTTTTTTAAAAGAATACCTACCTACCTTAACAAGTCATATTGATTTAAACTATTTTCTAACATCTATTAATATATTATATTTTTAATAAATAAATTAATTAATTATTCAAAATATGATAAAAATTTATCATGATTATGAAAAATTTGTTATACACCCTCTTACCCATTTAATGTGAAGTGAAATTATCCCTCGTGTGTACCTTCGACATTGGGTTTAGAAGTAATGATATAATTTATTATTCCTAAAAATCATTAATATATTGATATTTTTATAGGTTTAATGTTTATATAAGATATTAATGAAACAATTATTCTTTAATTATAATATAATGTTTTATTCATACCATCCAATCCTTTAAGAAGTAATAATGTCTCTTGGGCTTATGTATGAACTATCACCTCCACAAAGTGATGATATCCATTTTTTTATATTTTAATTGGATAGAAATCAGTTTTTAATTAATGAATATATATGATATATATTATTGAATAACTATATTTCATATATGAATTAAATTATACATTTATTTTATTCCATGTATAAAAATTAAATTACCGTTCATGGGATGGTACGGCCTTCCATTACCATCAACTATGTAATGAATTTAATTTTGTATAGTATAATGGAAGAGTATAAATATTTAAATAATTGATATGTAATATATTTATAGTTCCAAGGTGACATAATCAAGATGAATTCACATGTATTGGAATTATCAAACATGAAAACTCATGATAATCAAAACATATAACAATTGGAACTATCAATTTAAATAAAGAAATATTTATAAAGAAATACTGAAATGTTATAAAGGGATTAAATATGATATTATAAGTATAAACATGAATACATTGTATAAGAAATAAAAAATATAATTTATTATATATGAATTTTGAGTTCTTTTAAATCAAGTGGAACTTGAAGTAAGGGATTTCCAACTCACCTTTATAGTAATGAGACACATTCCTTACTTACCTCTTAAATCCTTTATGTGGTGTACATAAATCGCATGAGTTCATTCTATGATACATATTATGATTTTAATTTTTTTACATATCCACATTGTTTTATTTTTTTCATAGGTATTAACATTCAGAATTAACCAATGTGGTAATGGTTTTAATTCAAAATCTCATAAATATTCATGATGTTCTATGTTTATGTATCCACCGAAGAATATTTCTCTTCCATGTATGTTATTTCTAAAATATTTATCAATTTTTTATAATTTTCATGTGATTTCGTGAATTAAATTTTACCAATATTCTAATTTTTATGATATTTGTAAATGAATATTATTATTAATTTTTTAATGAGGTATTTCATGTCATTTTCCACAAAAATGATGTCTTTATTTGAAATATATTCGATGAATTCCAATTACCACCATTATAAATAATTTTTTTAATTTCCTATTATATTTTAATAAAGTTCATTTGAAGTAAAATGTTTTCCTTTATCATTTTCCATATGTTAAAAAATATTTTATTTGAATTTTGAATTTTTATTTTCCCAATAAAATATTTAATATTATATTCCAATTTTATTTCCCATCTAAGATAAAATCCATTAGTGTTTTTAATATTTATTGTTAATATTCTCCATGCGTATTGTAGCACCCTAAAAATTTTATGGTATGTTTCTCTTAAATAAAATGAATTCATTAGGTAGCCTATATATCATGAATCAATGAGGCCCTATTTAACAAAACATGGTTACTTATAGGATATATCCATAAAATATCCACTAAACTTAAATTTACCAGCTCTATGAGTTGAATTTTAAAAATCTGATATACACGGTTGTGTTCAAGATGATATTTACAGTCTGATAGAATTAACTTAATTTTCAGTGAATAGTAACCTACCCTTATGAATAGTAACATACCATTATGAATATTAACTTACCTTTATGAATAGTAATATGACTCTTATGAATGGTATCCATACACTTGATTGTATAAATTAATTTAGATACCCTAAAGATGAAGATGAATATTCTATGTGTTTATATATTTCATTTAAATAATGATTTAATTAAATATATAATTAATCATATTTAGAAAATTATTTTTGATGAAATGGATTTCTTTTTTGATTCTACTCGTCAAAAAAAATTAGGGTAATTTTTTGGGATTTTTTTGAAATACTAGAATTTTTGATGAATAGTGACATACCACAAATTTCAAAATTAAGATAAATAAAACAATTATAGGGTCATGTGTGATGTTCTACTGATGTAAACCCACTTGGTTCGGGATCAAATGACAAAATTACTATACTTGGTCATTGAATACTCCCTATTCTTTGTCTTGAGTAGAAATAATAAATTAATGAGTTTTATATTAAGAAATACCCTCTCTCCTCCACTATAAAAACCACCTCTCACCCCCTTTCATTCACTCCTCTCATGCCTTGTGTCTTCTACAAATTCTATCCAAATACCTTCAAAACCTCTCTCCCATGACCAAAAAGCTTTGTTATCATAAAAAGACCAAAACCTCTCCCCTTAAGAGGTTCTCAAAGGAGGAAGTCTCAAGAGGTAAATTCCTCTTTCAAATCCCTTCTTTTATTTTATGTTCTTTTATTTTTGTTTCTTTTCACACCTCCCTTCACCAAAATAGTTTGATAAATCCAGAAACATACATGTACTATAATGTTTTAATTCTAATGGTATATATATTCCATTATCTTCACTCCTTTCCACACTTTTAGTTGAAAGAAATGAAAGCACCGTTTGAGATGTGCTAATTTAGCACATTCAAGGACAACTATTTATTGATTTCTATTATAATCATTAATTCTTGTCATTAAACAATTTGTGTTATGGTTGAACAAGATTATTATTTATATTTCATATTTTTAGTTCTTTAAAACTTTTTTACACATGGTATTATGTTTTAAAGAAAAAAATGTTCATCGTAATAAAACCCATTGATTAACCAAAAAAGTTATCACAAAGGTTATATATATAAAAATTAGACATCAATATAAGTAACCCAAATTAAATTTGAAAACATGTAATCTCTTGGAAGTTAAATAATAGTGTATAACTTCATTTCTATACAGCCATGTCATTATATATTTATCCGAACTTCAATATAAGTGAACCAATCATTTAAAACCAAGTAAACAAACGAGCCCGAACAATGAAATTGAACCTTATAACCAAAAAAAGCCTAGAATGACCTAAAAATTACTATTATAAATCATTTACACATAAAATAGGTTCTGTAAATATTAATTAATAACCAAAATTTGTTTATTCATGTCTTTATTAACAAGTCAAGAACCCCTTCAAGCATAAGGTAAGGGATCCATTCTCTCACTTTTATTCAAGAATCCACCCTATCATGTGTGCTTCTGTTTTTAATTTTGTAATGATGGATTATGTACTCTCACCTCCCGCATACATCCCTTTTGACATATAAATAATGGGATACCCCTCTACCTCTCATTAAGACCTTGAAATAACACTCTTTATAGTGCCAAAATGTTTATAAGAGGTTTTCTCATCTCACCTTCAATTCTATGGGATTTTCAATATTCACCTCTTATTTATTATATGTCGAATAGTTGTACTACCATTTGAAAAAAATTATCATGGTTCTCATTATATTCATTGTATATTTTGACTCTTTTGGTTGTTATTAACTTTTGTTATATGACTCAATGGAATACAACATGGTAACGAGATTTCACTCAATTTTCACTTCGTTGTGACTTGCTTAGTAATTGTGAAACTACTCTTTCATTTGTGGTGTACCTACTGCCCATATAAGATCACTTTTATATTGAAATTATATTCCATTTAAATATGCATATTCTCATATCATGGATATTATTATTTTCTATGACGTATTCCATTTTACAAACGATATTTATTTTGAATGATGTTTTGACTGTGGAAATACTGATGAATCTATATCCTCTATTCTATAAAGATAATTTAAATACATATTAATATTTTATTGAATCTATTTATAAAGAATTATTTATATGGAGAGGTGGGTGGGGCCCACTACAGCCCATCAATGCATCGGTTGGTCTCATGAGACAAAATAGTTTGGCGACAGACCCTTCGTGTTTGTTTCCAAAAAATCATACGGGTTTCTAACCATAAAACTAAACCATTTTTGAGGTGTTATGGTTCATGTTCTAGATACATGACGTAAAATTAATAATAATTCTCTTTATTCATTATCGTCTATTATTATTATCCATGAGTTTTTCACTATGACTAAATATATGTATGTTGTTTCAATCTAAGTTTTTTTGGCATTAGTTATTAATTTATTCACTTTTCCATTTTGATTATATCAGATTGATTAAGATTAACTTATTATTGTACACATTATTCCACTATTTGTAACCCTTACTGAGCATTTGATCTCACCCCTTTCATTGTTTACCTTTAATAGGTTATGAATACGAGGTCATTTATTCAGTACATGTGGATGCAATTTTTATTTTTCATTTTGTATTATATCTTGTAACCATATCCAATGTAGTTTATGTTGAATATATGTATCTAGTTTCATCAAGACTACTAAACTGATCATTCCTTCAGGATTTTCATTCCTTATAACCATGGTAATATCCCAAGTAATGCACCGGCTCCTATCTAGAGGGTTTGAGGTGTTAATGTTGGTATCATAGGAAGGTAAGTTAGAAACATTGAAACTATATTAGGAAATATATAGTAGAGAATAATGACCTAATTAAGTATTTGAGGATAAACTTACAGGAACATCCTTGTATTTTTTTAAGGAATAGATTATTGTGATCTTTCAAACAATAAATCCCTATCTGGAAACGAGTAGGTAGAGGCGGCTCTGGTATAGATGTATCTAGGGGTAATACCTGAAAACACCACTTTGAACTAGAATCGAACAGGAATTGGTACATGACAATGGGCCTTGCCACACTCTTGGTTATGACACTCCCGAGGCATAGGATTTGGATAATTCATATTTTCTTTACATGCCATTGTGAAGGAGTTTAATTTAAATTTTACCTCATAGAAACCTTTTTTATAAGATTTTCTATGCATATAATTTAAATCTATTTTGGGTTATTTTATATTTAAGATTCATAAACTAATCTAGATTATCCCATTATATAGAAATGGCGACTAATGGAAGAAGGGGATCAATACTCGTGGGAAGGTATGGATCTCCCTACTGATCAAGTCAATATAGTCAATGTTGGAGCAGATCAGAACATGACTATATTGGGACAGCTTAATGAAGTTGTAACGAATAACTATTCCACACCTGTTATGGATCGTTTCATGTAGCATAAGCCCCCATCATCCAGTTGGACTACAAATCTAGTGGTATATGAGCAGTGGATCAAGTAACATGAGAAGATATTCATGGAATTAAGATGCAATGAGAATGAGAAGGTGGTGCTGACAGTAAATTATCTCAAGGGTGATGGTGACCAATGGTGGTCCCTAATTCAGAATACCATGGAGGAAGAAGAAATAGAAGATATGTAATGGGGGACTTTAAAGGGAATATTCTTTGAAAAATATTTCACTCGTGACCAACAAACTAAAATGAAGAGGAAATTCCTTAGCTTAAAACAAAGGGAAGAAGACAGTGTTTCGGAGTATGATGGCACTTTTACCAGGATAGCTAGGTATGCGGTAGATTATGTACATGACTAGGAAGACAAGATTGATCATTTCATTGATGGTCGTAATGTAATTCTTTGGATGGCACTGCCTTCTCAAACATTTTCATCATAATATAGAATTGTATAAAGTGCCATAAAAACATAGGGGGAATTTTATAGATGAAATATTTTCGAAGGAAACCAATATAAGAAGAGGTACTCAGATAAAAAAGGAAAATGAGCAGCACCAAAAAGAGAAAGGGAATGAATAGTTTCCGATTATGTGAGAACTACTGAATGAATCCTCTCATGAAATTCATGAAAGGCATGGGACTCTGCTATAACTTCGGAAAAAATGGTCATTGATCCGATGAATGAAAGGGGAAGAAACATTTCAATGATATTCAATGATAGAATTGTAAAGATATGAGGCACTATGAAAACGAGTGTCCTAAATTCCAATGAAACATGACTCAGAAAAGGCCAAGAGATCACGGGAGAGATTATGCGATTACAACTGTGGAGGTCAAAGATCCTAATAATGTGTTGGTAGGTACTTTAATTGTTTCCTCATACATAGACAACACCTTATTTGATTCTGTATCATCGCATTAATTTATATCTTCTTAGTTTTCCATGAAAATTACATATGTCCAATTTGATTTCATAAATGAGTTGTCAGTCACAACTCCCTAGGGATGTATCATTGAAAAAAGACATGTCGACTAGTCCCTATCCAGTAACCAAAATGTGCTTTAGTTTCTAAACTTGTCATCATACCAATGACTAAATTTGATATATTTATCAGCATGGATTGGCTGTCCAATTAGAGTGAGAAATTTATTCCAAGAAAAATGAAGTTACAATATTTGAAATGTTGTAGAATCTCTAATCATTAGATCAGAATTCTCACCACCTGATTCCTATCCAGATCCACCCCCGGTGGCTCTATTGAATGCAATTCATCGAGAATAATAGAACCCAATATCTATGTGTGAGGATAGAAACATTCAAATTGAAGATGTACATATAGTGCAATAGTATGTTGATGTATTTCCATAGGATTTACATAGAAATCCTCGAGATCGGGATATTGAGTTCTCTATAACATTAATTACTGGTGTGATACTTATATCCAAGACCCCCTATAGAATGTCCACTGTGGAGTTAGTAGAGCTAAAGATACAACTACATGATTTCTGTGAGAAAGGATTTATTCGACCTAGTGTTTCTCCATGGGGAGCCCCGGTACTGTTTTCCAAGAAGAAAGATGGATCCATTATGCTATGCATTGATTATAGAGAAATAAATGCTATTATAATAAAGAATAAGTATCATCTACTTAAAATTGATGATTTATTTGATCAAATTTAGGGAGATCAACACTTTTCGAAGATTGACCTCAGTCCAGATATCATCAGCTACATGTGGGGAAGGAAGATATTCCTAAGAGATCATTTAGAACAAGGTATGGGCAATACGAGTTTACGGTGATGCCTTTTGGACTGAATAATGCACCCTATTTTTTCATGGATTTAATTAATAGAGTTTTCAAGGAATATATTGATAACATTGTTTTGGTGTTCATCGATGATATCCTGGTATACTCAATAAACTATGAAGACCATGAGAATCAGTTGAAGATTATTCTGGAAAATCATAGATGAAAGGAATTATATGGGATGTATAGCAAGATAGAATTATGGCTTCAATCAGTTTCTTTTCTCGGAAATATTGCCTCTAAGGATGGAATCCTATTTGATCCTGAGAAGACAAAGGCAATCCATTATTGGCCCACACCAACAAACATAACAGAGGTATGAAGTTTTATTGGCATAGCAGGTTACTATCGACATTTCATTCAGAATATTGCCCGACTGGCTAACCGTCTAACCAAGATCACATGCAAAGGAGTTGTGTTTTTGTGTACAATAGAGTGTACAGAATGCTTCGAATAATTGAAAATAAGATTGGTCAATGCTCCAATTTTGACTATTCCATCTGGAAGTGATAGATTTTTAATATAAAGTGATGCATCAAATAATGGGATGGGTTGCGTCCTTATGAAAAACTATATAGTTTTTTCTTATTCATCAAGACAGTTGAAGAATCATGAGAAAAATTATCTAACTCATGATCTTGAGTTAGCAGCTGAAATCATTGCTCTAAAAATATGGACGAATTATCTCTACGGAGAGAGATGTGAGATCTATATGGAGCACAAGAGTTTCAATTATATTTTCACACAAAAAGAACTCATCATGATGCAATGAAAATGGATTGAGTTACTAAAAGATTATGATTGTTCAATACACTACAACCTCGGAATGGAGAATATGGTGGCAGATGCATTAAGCAGGAATGATCATGGACTTCTGACTCAAATGAGGGTTGAAAGAGATCCTATATTCGTGGATCTACTAAAGATGGATATGGAAAATTTTAAGGAAGGGGATACATCTTTTCTCTTTCAAATGATATCAAACCCATCTTTATTAGTGAAAATAAAAATTACACAATCTAATGACGAGAATCTGCACAAGAAAATTAATGTTGTCAAGAATGGAATACTGGATGACTTTGTGTATGAAGTATGAGTTCTGAAATTTGGTAAGAGGTTATGCATTCCATTAGTACCTAAGCAAAAGAGGGAGCTGTTAGACGATTCCCATAGCTCAAATTTCTCTATACACCCTGGTATCACCAATATGTAGAGAGATCTGAAGGAATATTTCTGGTGGGATAATATGATGCGGGAAATTGCTGACTACATGTCAAGGTGACTAGTTTGTTATAAGTGAAGGTAGAGAGACAACATCACAAAAGTAGTGATGAAACCTCTACCTATTCTTATGTGGAAGTGGGATAACATAATGATGGATTCTATCACCGGACTACCGAGTACACTGTGAAGGAACGATGTAATATGGGTAATTGTTCATCGTTTAAAAAAATCAGAACATTTCCTTCCATTACGAGAGGATTTTCCACTCAAGCGCCTGGAAGGACTGTATATTAATTATGTTTTAAGATTTCATGGTGCACCTCTATCAATTGTATCTGATCGTGATCCCTGGTTTACATCAATGTTCTTGAAAATTCTCTAGAAATATTTGAATACTGAGCTTTGTATGAGTAGTGCTTATCACCGCAAACTGATGGACAGTCTGAAAGGACAATTCAAACATTATAAGACACGTTGAGCTCATGATCTCTTGACATCCAAGGTATCTCTGATCAATACAACCCTTTTGTTGAATTTTCCTACAACAATAGTTTCTATTCTAATATTCAAATGGCTCCATATAAATCATTACATGGAAAGAGGAGTCGAAATCTAACTTGTGGGGATGATGTTAGTGAGAGGAAACTTATAGGCCCAGAACTTATTGAAGAGACCACAGAAAAGGATATGAAAATTCAAGCCCATATTAAGGTTTCCCAAAGTAGGTAGAAGAGTAATGTTGACAATTGGAGAAAGGATTTGGAATTCGAGGAGTGAGATCATGTCTTTATGAAATTATCTGCATGGAAGGTTGTCCCACGGTTTGGTAAAAAAAGGGAAACTGAGCCCCAGGTACATAGGGCCATTTGAAATTCTAGAAAGAATAGGATCCATACCATACCATCTAGAAATGCCTCTAAATCTATCCAGAGTTCATGATGTGTTCCACATGTCATTGTTGATGAAATACTTTTCGGACCCAACACATGTTCTCACATATGAAGAAATTTAACTGGAACCTGATTTGTCATATTGTGAAAAGACTATTGGGATTCTTGACACATGGGAGTATGTACTGGGAAATCGGACAACTCGCCTAGTGATGGTTCTTTGGAGAAACCAGAATATAGAAGAAGCAACTAGGAAACCTGAGGATGTTATGAAGAATAACTACCCAAATCTTTTTTGTTGGATTTATACATAAAATTTTGAGGATGAAATTTCCAAATGAGGGAATAATGTAGCACCCCAAAAAATTTATAGTATGTTTCTATTAAATACATTGTATTAATTATGTAGCCTACATTTCATGAATCACTGAGACGCTATTTTACAAAACATGGTTACTTATATGAGATATCCATAACATAGCCACTAAACTTAAATTTACCATCTCTGTGATTTTAATTTTAATAATATGATATACACCGTTGTGTTCAAGATGACATTTAGAGTCTGATAGAATTAAATAAACTTTTGGTGAATAGTAACCGACCCTTATGAATAGAAACCTACCCTTATGAATAGTAGCTTACCATTATGTATATCAATATGACTCTTATGAATGGTATCCATACCCTTAAGTGTATAAACAAATTTAGACACCCTAAAGATGGACATAAATATTCTAAGTGTTTATATATTTCAATTAAATAATGATTTAATTGAATATTTAATTAATCATATTTAGAAAATTATTTTTAAAAAATGGAATTCATTGTTAGATTTTTTACGTCATAAAATGGTTAGGGTAATTTTTTTCGATTTTTCTGAAATACTTAAATTTTTAATGAATAGTGACACACCATAAATTGCAAAATTAAGATAAATACACTAATTATAGAGTCATGTGTGATGTTCTACTGATGTAATTCCACTTGGTTCGGGATCACATGAGAAAATTACTATTCTTGGTCATAAAATACTCACTATTCCTCGTCTTGATGAGAAATAATAAATTAATGAGTTTTATATTAAGAAATCCCCTCTCTCCTCTACTATAAAAACCCCCTCTCACCCCCACTACTTTCACTCCTCTCAAGCCCTGTGCCTTCTATAAATTCTATCCAAATACATTACCAAACACTTCCCCCATGTACAGCATGTTTTGGTCTCATAAAAATACCAAAACCACTCCACTTATGTGGTTCCTAAAGGAGGAAGTCTCAAGAGGTAAATCCCTCTTTCAAATCCCTTCTTTTCTTTTAAGTTCTTTTATTTTTGTTTCTTTTCTCATCTACCTTCACCCAAATTGTATGATAAAACTAGTTACCTAAATGTACTGGAATGTTATCATGATAAAGGTTTATATTCCATTATGGTCTCTCCTTTCCCCAATTTTATTTGAATGAAATGAAAGCACCGTTTGAGATGTGCCTATTTAGCACATTCAAGGACAATTGTTTATCAATTTCTATTATAATCTATAAATTTGGTCAGGAAAATATGTGTGTTATGGTTGAACTAGATTATTATGTAATATATCTGATTTTTAGTTCTGTAATAATTTTGTACACATGGTATTATGTTATAAAGAAAAAAAATCATCATAATCAAACCCACCGATTAACCAAAACTATTATCACTAAGGTTATATATATTAAAATTCGACTATAATGTATGTATCTCAAATTAAATTTAAACCAATTTAATATTATGGATGTTCACTAATATTTTATTACTTCATTTATGGACAACCACATCCATCTTATTTATTTATCTGATCTTGAATATAAGTGAACCAATCATTTAAATCCAAGTAAAAAAATGAGCCCGAATAAATGAAATTGAACATTATAACCAATCAAAAATGCCTAGAATGAACTAAAAAGGATAATAATAAATCATTTACACATAAAATAGGTTATGGAATTATGAATTAATAATCCTAATTTGTTTATTCGGGTCTTTAATAACAAGTCAAGAACACCTTTATGCTTAAGTTAAGGGATCATTTCTCTCGCTTTTATTCAACAATCCACCCTATCTTGGGTGCTTTTGTTTTTAATTTTCTAATGATGGGGTATGTTTTCTCACCTCCCCCATAATACCATTTTGACATATAAATAATGGTATACCACTTTACCTCTCATTATGACCTTGCAATGACACTCGTTACCGTGCCAAACTGTGTGTAAGAGGTTTTCTCATATCACCTTCAATTCTGTTGGATTTTCATTATTCACCCCTTATTTCATATATGTGGTATAGGTGTCTACCATTTTACATTTTTTATCATGGTTCTAATTATATTAATTTTATTCTATAACTATTTTGGTGGTTATTAACTTTTTTCATATGACTCAATTGAATAAAACACGGTAACGAGCTTTGTCTCAATTTTCACTTTGTTGTGACTTGCTTAGTAATTTTGCACCTACTCATTCTTATGTGGTGTACCTACTGCCCATTTTAGATCACTTTTCAATTGAAATTATATTCCATTTAAATATACATATTCTCATATCATTGATATTATTATTTTCTAAGATGTATACCATTTTACATACGGTATTTATTTTGAAATTTGTTTTTATTGTGGAAATGTTGATGAATCCATATCCTCTATTATATACGGATAATGTAAATACATATTTCTCTTGTATTTAATCTAATTATAAATAATTCTTTGTATGTAGAGGTGGGTGGGGACCACTACAGAACCTTGAGGCATCCGTTGGTCTCTTGAGACAAAACTGTTTAGCGACGGACCCTTCGAGTTTGTTTCCAAAAAATCAGACGGGTATCTACTGATAGAACTAAACCATTTTTGCGATATTATAGTTCATGTTATATATTAATGGCGTCCAATTAATAATAATTATATTTATTCATTATCTTATATTATTATTATCCATGATTTTTTCACTCTGGAAATATCTATGGATGCAGTTTCATTCTCAGTTTGTTATTGGCATTATTGGTTCATTTATTCACTGTCATTTTGTTTATATCAGATAGATTAAGATCCACTTATTATTATATCATGATTCTGCTATTTTTAACTATAACTGAGGGTTTGAGCTCACCCCTTTCAATGTTTACCTTCAATACAACTTAAATCTTGGTATCTAGATTATTTAATAAAACTAAAATTATAATTCCTTCGGGATTTTCATTCCTTATAACCATTCCAATCTCACATATAATGCACCAGAGCCTATCTATAGGGGTCGGGGTGTTACATGTATCATTCTTATTCTCCCTCTAGAATGTTTATGTTTATAATGATTATTTTTTTATGAACCACAATCCTTCCCTAGTTTGTGATAAGATGAATTGTTTATGATGTTGTTTAACAAATATGTATGATTTTTATCATAAAAAGGGTGGAACCTATATATCCATCCAAATAATTAGGTAATGTTGGATAACACATTAGGTTAATATGTTTCCATAAACCTAATTTCATGTTCAAAATTTTATACATGGTCCTAATTTTCAGGTAAATATTCTGATGTATGGACATATTTTTCATGTTCATGAGGTTATGAATGGACCCAGAATTAATGCCCAAATTATCACTCATGGATAAAGTTTCATTTTCAATAGTTTCTACAATGTCTTGTATTTGTGTTCTTAAAATAATAATGGAATGAATATCTATTTTAAAATTCACAAAAATTTATAATTTTTTTTGTAATACACAATTCATTGTCTTTTACAAATGATATTCTCTCATGAAACATGTTAAATTACTTTTTAGGATTGATTTATTCGGAAGATAAATGATTTAGTAAATACTAAATCTTAAGGTTAGTGTTAAAAATTTTGTGATTTTTTGGTTTTATTCTTATGTTTTTACAACATTAGGCTTATTTTATACATATGTGATCATTGATATCTCCCTTATCTACCCTTATTGATAATGTCATATACCCCTTTTTATTATTATATTACCTATTTTATGAAGAATGGTTTTATGAATGAAATTTATATGAAGGGAACTAGTTTGGATGAACATTGTCGGAGATGTTATAAATCATGAATTTCCAAAACCAATAGATATATTTACTGGATTTTCACAATATGCCACAATAGGGAGATCACTAATACCTCACAAAAAGTGTTTATATTCATATACCACATCCTTTGAAACTAATTCCTATATATTTTTCCCACTTGATATATAATTTTACATTTGAAGATAAGTATTTAATTTCATTTATTGGTGAATTTACATGAAATAAATGTATTTTGTTTTGGAAATATAAATTTGAGGCAACAAATAAAATCATGTCTTTTAGAAGAATTGATGAAAATTAGTGTTCTTACTATGTGAATATATATACACTAATAATGGTTTTTATTACACACATAAATAGTTTAAAGCATATATTCTGATCCATGGTAATAATCGCGATCACAATTTGACATAAAAATATTATAAATTATTATTAATGAAAAGAATATTCTTTGATGATATATCATAAAAAATGTGGATAAAAATGATATTTCGATTAATTTGTGGAGGTATGATATTAGAGAAGTGGTATATTTTTTAAATCACTAGTTATATATACAAAATCAAGATATGACATTATTAGAGATATACCATGAAAATACTCTATTTTTAAAGCCTATTAGAGTGTTGGTAATCCATTTTTTCATCAAAATTTATATTTTTAAAAATTGAATATTTTTACACCGTGGTTCTGGTAGAATTTTTCATTGTTTTCCTCCATATAGAAGAGGTTTTCACTTTTGTATCAATGAGAATAATATAATTTTTGAAACAATTGTTGTGAAAATTGGTATATTTTTAATGATTGAAAACATTGATAATGAATCAAGATATGAGGTGATGTTTCTAATAAAAATTATTATTGGGTTGATAGAAAATAAGATAAAGATGAACCTATTGATTTTTAAATAATAAATTTGATGATTCATCAATCTTAGGCAATAAAGAACAGTTTTATTCTACACATACTATATTGAGAAGTCAATATCATTTAATCGGAAGAAAAGCATGTATATTCAAGAATAACTCATATGAAAAAATAATAAAATTATTTTTTTTTGAAACTATATATATTTGGAATATCTAATTAATGATGAGTTATGTTTTTCTATGAATTATTTATTTAGTTAAATTTAGATTAATGTGACCTAAGATGTAGTTCCTAAAACTAATGATACAAACTTTATGAAGACATATTGTGTGTATTGAAATAAATTGATTGATAATGATATTGTTTTAAGGAATAATGAAATAATTATGTGCAAAGTATACTCATACAGTGAAGTATGTCACATTTCTAAGACCATTTCACAAATAATAAGAATTTATTCCCTTAGAGTATTCCATATAAATAATGTAAAAAGGTATTACATGTTCGATTAATGTATATAGAGTCATCATTTCTCATTGGATAATTAAAAGAATAATTTTTACATTGAAAACCATATATGTTTCTATTAGGTGACATTGAAAATTAAATTTTGAACCTAATTAAGGATTTATATGGGTTGAAATAATTCCCACGATCATTGTGTTCTAATCTTTACCGATATATGAATGTCTTTAATTTCAAAAAGTGAAGACGGGAAAAAATATTTAAATATTTTATGAAAACAATCTATGTCTCCTAAATATTTTCAATGAAAATGGATTTGTATTTTCTGTAACTGATAATAAAATGTTATGTATGTTTTATAATAAAATAAATGATTTATTTGATATGTATATGCTTTTGGAGATGATGTACTTTAGTGTAATACAAAACACAATGTAAAATGACCACATTTTTTCTTCTCAAGAGAAGCATAAAGCAACTAATGAAACAATTTAGTATTTAAAATTTAGAATATTTAAGTTGTGATGACTTTTTTTGAAGATGAATAGGGAAAATAATTTAATCAATTGTGGTTTAAAACTATATTTTTTAATTATTATACATTATAGTTCCAAAAATATATATTATATATACAGTTTTAAACTTTATTATAAATAAAAAATTCCAAAAATAATCCAATTTTATTTTTTGAAAACGAATTATGAAGAATAAAAATGGTATATATGCTTTTAGAATGAAATTTGAATTTTAAAAAAAATTGGGACATGCTTGACTATGTTATGGAAGATAAATAATTCTATAATAATGATAAAAAATATTTTTAGTGGATTTTTCATTCATGGTTATAGTCTTATTTGATTAAAATTAATGAGTAAATTTTCTACAACATTAATCTCTACTGAGATATGAAATGTGGATGAAACTCATGATACAACATGGTTAATGTCGATGATAACTGAGTTATAGGACCTAGAGGATGATTTGAATAATCAACATCTAATTGGATTTGAAATTCAAAGTGGTATCAATTTATCAAGGAATTAGGGTAACCATTATTACTGAAAAAGTAGTTATTTATTTCAATTCATCAAATATATTATAGAGTGAAATGAATAATATTTTGAGTTAATTCCATTTAATAGATGATTGTTGACATATTAACCATGACATTTTCCAAATGATCATTCATTATTTTGGGGATGAATTATAGTGCTCAACCTCACTATATACAATCATATTGTATTTTAATTATGTCTCCTATAACATTTTTGTTGTTGTTGTTTTCAATGGAGGGAAATGAAAAAATAATATATCTATTGATATGGTTTTACCTATTTAGGGAGAGAATATATTGTATGGAGATTTTAAATTGGGTTAGGCGTGATTTCAGATTTTCTAAACTACATTAATTGACTTTGTATGTTTTTGTAAGATATTATTATGACCAGGTCTATTCATTGGTTCTTTTGGTAATCAATTTTGGAGGACAAAAATAATTGTTTTTAGGCCTCTTAATTATTTTATTATTGATTTTTTTTTATTAAATGAATTTTTTTATATATTGACTAAAATGATATTGGTATAGAAACTTTGTGTACTGATCTATTTATTTATATTAATATATTCCATCATATATTTACCTTGATTTAAAAAAACACACAAATTTGATATTGTTGAGACTAAGAAGCTATAAATTATTGGTTGAGGTGAACTAGATGATAAATAGGAAATGTTTTTTTGTTTTTATATTATATTTTTTAACATAAGTGAGTTTTTTCAATGGTGTTACCACCTGATGCAACTATTTGGTGTGATACCATTAAGAATGAGGTTCCACCATTATTACTGATGTGTTATTTCCAAGTGATATCATCTGGTTCCATAACAGGTTTTATCTTCAAGATGTTACCATTGAGGTATTTTGTGTGTGTGCTATATTGTGGTGTTACCGAAGGGGTGGTGCCACCATGGTTATTTCAATATGATCAAATTTTATTAGTTCTACGAAAATTGTGTTACCTTCATGGAATTGACAATGGGGATGTACTATTAGTGTTCAATAATTTGATGAGAAATAGAGTAATTATGAGGTATCTGGTATTTGAAGGTACCTTGATTTTTAAACATATAATGTAAAGTAATGTTTTATTTTCATGATATTTATACAAACATTATGTTTTCAATACATTTTTTAAATAAAGACACTAGGAAGAAGAACATGGATCAAACATAGCTATTTTGATTCACATAATAATGGATGAAAGTGTAAGAGATACACATTTCTATATTATTTTCACACGAAGATGGATTGTTGATCATGTTGGGGATGATGTTTACCTTTATATAAAATTATAAGAAGATGGATGAAGTATAAAATGTAAATGACATCATGGTATGACTTATAATCTATTTTAATGGAAGGTTTTTACATTTCATATAAGCAGAAATTCATGATTATTTAATATATTGTGTTGTTTTTTGTGTGGAAATAAGTTGTATTGGTTATTAAATGATCAACTCTAGGACGTAATATGTCATGGTCATGTCTTAATATCATATATAAATCTATACTTATTCTTCATTCTATTATTTATCAAATTTAGGTTTGAACAGAAGTTTCCTGGTTTTGTTATTTCTTCTTGAATTAATGTTGTTATAATTTTTTATATTAATAGGTTTCTATGGATGTTTTATATAGAACATTATCAAATGTTTCACAGAGTTTCAATTAAAATTTATTCATATTGTATCCTAAATAATTAAAATAATATGTTATTGTAATTTTCATCCATCAAGACTCAATTTATTTTCATCATATTTTTTATATCTATACTGAATATTTGATGGTGAAGATTGATAGAAACATGTTAGTGAAGTATAAGTGGATAAGTTTAATTTTTTATATGTAAATTTATGTGAAACAATTCAAATAATATAATAGAATAAAAATACAATTATGAGTATATCAACATAATGGAAAAAATATTATTTTCTATAGAAGAAAGACCTGTCTATTTCATCCATTCATTATAATTTCATATTTGTGTAGGATTCATTTTATGTATGATATTCAATAATGTGGTATGACTTATAAGAAATTTATTAGGATTTTCCATACTTGTCGTGGTTCTCAATATTTTGTGTAGATCCTATGATCATGAGTTTTATTAGATCATTCCAATGAATAGTAACTCACATTGTGTATTGATCCTTTTTAATCAAATATTAATGTACTATGAGTGCTGGAGCTGGGCTTAACATCAATATTAACATTTACTAATGGTGAATGGTTTTTTTTAATTTAAAAATATAAAATTTATGAATCAATGATTCTTCTACAATATTAGTTATTTGATGATCGTATTTTATAAAAAATTGAATATTAATAATCATATGTCAGGGTTGCATAAGGAACAATGAATCATATTTTCATATAAAAAATCGAAATATTGAAACTACATAAAAAATACATAAGCATAATTCTAGTCAAACTACATAGAAAACATTGAATGGTGTATATTGTCCCATATTTGATAATGTTTAGCCCATTATTACATATATATTATCCTTAGAGACATTAAATTTTTCCAATGAATTGGGGAACTATATGTGAACAACCATATAGACATGTACTCGCATATATGTGGCATATAAGAAATAAAACATATAGTAGTCCATTCCATTTACAAATATTAATACATGAATGTTCAGATAAATATGAATTAATTAAATCCTAATTAGTATGAGGCCTAGTTTATTTTCAATTCTTGGTATACATTATATCTGTGTGATTCTTTTTTATCCATAATGATATCATGAATTCCATATTTCTACATAAGATGAATGTGATAACCTTACTAATAAATAAACATATGGTGTGAGATAAATACCTAGTATGGGAATAAAAATTATTATAAAGTGTAACTTATGAGATAAACGTAAGACAAGATATTAGAATGAAGTCACTTGAGTAAAAAAATGGGAAAATAATATTAATATCAGGGTATCATAATAACATGGAATAATAGGAAATGTGGAAAAAACATATAACATGAAAAATAATTGAGTAATAGATAAGATTATATATAGAATTATATTGTAAAAAATTTCCATTATCGATTAATATTTCTTATAATCCCATATATGATTCCACATGAGACTAAAAATATTTCCCATTTCATTCGAGCACTATATGGGGTCAACTATCGTATAAGTTATATTGGGATCACCTGGGGAAATTTTGGGTGCACCCATCATAACATGTTCATGATTTAGGTTCTGTTAAAATGGTAATTATGAATAATTCATAACATATTTATTACACATTGAAGTAAAATGGGTCTCACAATCCTGACCCATAGTATAATAAAAATATAGTTCATAAAGAATTAATTTGAGAGATAATATAAGGAATATATGTTTCTAACACTATCACACATAGAGTGTCCATCATCATAGAGACATGTGTTTCATTCCCTTATTTATCTCTTTCCATAGGTGGTATCCTCCACCTCTATTAATGGTGATGTTGGATCTATGATCGAAATGGGATAATATGCTATCAGTTCCTCCTTCCATGTATTACTCATTGGTGCTTTTCTCTTAGTCTTCTTCTCCCTTTTCAATTTTAGTCATGTTTGTGAAACTAAGTCTGGTTGCCTTTCCAATATGGACTTTGGATAATTACTCTCCTTCTATCTTTAAAAGAGAAAAAAAATTCATCTTATTATATAGAAACATTGTGCTTTCCTTGGAATCACAAGATGTTGGAAAAATTTGTCATCTTAGAATCTTCTACTTGTTGAGGGAATCTCTTATGAGGTATTGTAGGCACTAAACCCAAGGAATATATTTCTGATCATGAGGTATTTAATCTAGAGGAATATCTCTTCATTTACTTTTACCTCATTAATCCCATTATTATTTCAAGGGGTATGTATTCTGGGTTAGGTCACTAGTTAACATTCCTATAAAGATGGATCATTATGACTTATTCAGGGGGATCAAGGAACACGTTTAACATCTTTTAGAGATGGAGAAATCCTTATATAGGTGAATCCATGTGGTGGTTCCCTTATAGTTAACACCTCAATTTACCAATGATTATCGAAATCCCTATGAGGTGGATCCATATGGGCATCCCTAAGAGGGAATATATCAAACCCTAGTATACCAAATATGGATTAATTCTATATTAGAAAGATCCAGAAGGTGTCCCTATGAGTAAACAACTTAATATTTTACCCATATCATGACTGAGCCTTAGGGGAGTATCATGCATACCATGTTTAGAGATAAAAATCAAAAACCACATAGATCATCGTCATAGATTAAGGTCATGTGACAAGGAAAATCAATTTTTTTTAGTGTAATGTAGTAAGGATTTTCATGTTGAAAAAGTGTCATATTTGATAGATTGTGTTAGGATTAGGCATTGAAGCAACCAATTTTCTTCGAATAGTGACTATCATGTGATTTTAGAATATGCATCGAAGATTCACATCCTATCTTCTTTATGTGAGGACAAGAGTCCATCCCATTTCCATTGAAAAGAGTAAGATTGTAGTCTATCATCATGAGGATAGACTTGGACTATGTCGATTATGAATTGATGCAACCCAATCAACCATCGTCAACTCAAGTCATGAGGGAACCCATTTACATTTCATTTGGTAATATTATATTATATCATATTTTTAAAGGATGTGGTGTTTCTGGAATAAAAATGGAAGATTTGAAATCATTCTTATTCTTGTTAGGTCACAAGGTAATCCTTTTCCATTACATGGAGTTTGTTTAAACATTAATGTATTGTATATGTTCATGGTGTTGAAAGAATAAGCATTTAATCTAACCAATCAAACGTCCCCATGCCAGGTTATAAGGGAATAACATTTCTATTGAAATGAGTAAGAATACAAGGTTTGAGGTTATTATTCATTGAATCCGCCATAATAAATCCACATGATGTCACGTCATGAAAAAATACCCTTCCTTTAACATGGAATGGAATATAATTGGGGCTGACACAAAAGATGGAGGCCCATGTGGATTCATTGGAGTATAAGGGATATACAATGGACTTCTTCTATAGGGATCCCAATTCATAAACCAAATATTAGACCATAATGAAATCTTGACATACTGATTGGGTTGGGTATATGATCGAGGCGTACAATATAGGTGGAGTCCCATAGTGATTTTTTCGAGGCTTTCTCTTGATCATTGCATGGTAACTCATATGATTAAATATTACGGAATCATTTTATGGAATGATATGGTATAATTCAATTTAATTTCATGTAGTGGGGAATACTAGGTATCTTTTTCTTGATGGAAAAGGAATGTCATGTTTTTCATAGGTGGAATTAAAATTTTTTATATATAAGGTATTCGGCATTTTGATTTCATGTTCTGAGGTATATAGAATATATTTTCATGGTCATCACATATGTAATGTTATTCATGAATAATAACAAATCCAATTCATGTATTATAGTGTATAATACAGTTAAAAATCACTTATTGTGGAATGTAGGTAGATCATTCATCAAAATATCAATTTGGGATAGTTCAATCATATCCCCCTACTATAAAATGTCATGTAGATGTCAGGTGAAGGGGTATTGGTTGTTATTTTTTGGAATGTTTTGACTCAAGGTACTCAAAGAGTCCAAAATTAAAATCCCAACTTGATAAACATGATTGTTCATAGGAGTAGTAGGTGATATCAATGTACTTCATGGAGTGTAGAAGAGTATCTTGAGTCATGGTATACTTGGGATGGAAGTTATTTTTGTATATGGTATAACAAGAAAATGACCTCGCCCTGATGAAAAAGTAGCACGATGCGACTATCCATTTTTCTTGGGGTTCAACAATAGTATTTGTGGGTCCATGAAAGAACCTTGTGGAAATATCCCTACAGTGAAATGAAGAAGGGATTCCTGAATGCAGTCCTTGTGGTATAGACTACAAGGCTTGTTACCGAATGATGTTTCACAAATCGATGAAATTTTTCATGTAACTAGACTTTAATTCATTTAACTATTATTTTTTCCTTAAAACCATGACCTCTATTTTGAACCTATGACATTTCAAATAATTGTTTTTTGACAAGATAAATGGACTAAAAATGATTCTGGAAATAATGACGTCACGAAATATTGGATAATAAATTAAATCGATTTTCAAAAAATTTTGAAATTTTTACCAACATGTGTTCCTAATGAAAATAATTATACAAAAAATGTTATTATAATACAGACACTTGATATTTTATTTCATTGATAATTTTCCCTTTAGAAAAACATATGGTCTATATATAGTGTAGAAATTGGAGTCGTTTACAAGATATCTCTGGCACTCAAATCCCACACATCTTCCTTCAAATAAGGGGTTGATTCCATATTTATAGGCATCAATGTTGTTTTGATCAAATTAATCCCATGTCACATAGATTGTGTATTATTAATAAAGCATAGCCTATGTTGCGCCACTTTTGGCCATGTTACACAAATTTATGAATTTGGATGCAAAATCTGTTTTTGTGGTCCGTATGAGTCTATATAGAACTTATTAATTTGAAAATTTCATTATCACCTAACTATGTTTCCTCACCATTAATGAGTTACAAACAAATTTTGAATGATGTGTGCACTTCAATACTTTTCTATTGTTTAAAATCAAATTCCTCACAAAACATAGATATGATGTTATAAAAGAGTATCATTAACTTTTGGTAATGTTTCTACAATTCCACAATGTTTTGAAAAATTCCCTTGTTTAGTCATTTTCAGTTGTTTGACATCAAATGACAATAACTCCTCATCCATAACACAACATAGGCTCTACAACTACTCAAATCGAAGCCTACGAAATGATATACATTAAGGAATAGGTTTGATGTTATTATATTTATTCATGGACACATTTCACCTACTAATATAGTTGTTTTAATAAAATATATTATAATATTTGAAAATATTTAAGAGAAATATATATATAATTTATAATAAATCCATAACAAAAAAAGGTTTTAATCGATTTTGAAAATACATGTAAGATATTAAATGGTAAAGTTCATGAGAAAAAACACCCTTCTTAATTTTAAATGAGTTATTCTAAATCTAAAAATTTATAAAAATATTAAAACAAAATCCATTAAAACCCATGTAAAGACTAAAAGGAATTCCCCTTGATTTTTTTCATAATAGAGGGAAATTCCATATTCCATATATGATTAGAGAATCATTTCGTTTCTCATGTTAGAAAAAACATTTAAAAGTGGATCATTATGAAAATGATAAGATGATTCCTTCCAAACCATTTTTTAAAAATTAAAAAATTTGTATTTTTTGTAATTAATATAATTGGGAAAGTTAAAATATATTATCAAAATTCTAGAAAACTTTTAGATTGATGAAAAATAATTTTTCACTAAACAATGAAGTGAAGTATGATTTTATTAAAAAGTAATCTCAATAATTTTATTTACCAATGACATTAAAAATGTAATTTTATATGAAAATGTCATAATAAACCAATTAATAATAAAAATGTAATTTTATTATTATAAAATGGTCAATTAATTTCTTATATTTGAAATTAAATAAAAAATAATTCTGATTATAATGAAATTGAAACATAAACTGTTATCATTAAAGAAACTTTTTCATCATAAATTATAATAAATAATGTGTTGAAATGTTACATTAAATGTCATGAAGTATAAAGGAATAATTATTCAACATATAAAATTAAATTAGATACAACATTTAAAATCAATTATGTTCATAAATTAACATGTTTTTTAGAAGAATTTTTTAGATAAACCCCTTAATTTTAGTCCAGAATTAACAATGTATATATTTTATGTCCTAAAAATCATATATAAATAATTTATTTCTGAAGATGATTTATTCATGTGTTATATGTTAATCATAAACCATTTACATAATTTATTTTAATGATTTATTTAATTGGTTACTCAGTTATGTCCACATTGGGTGTTTGGATGATGCCTAGTTCATAATTTCAAAACATCATTAGTCTATTGAAGATGTTCAAATTAGTCATTTTTTCATGATATTAATAATAATAAAAATTAATTTATTATAAATTTTGTTTATAAATTATAATTTAAATAAAATCTATGACTAATTGTTATTAATAATTAATTAGGATACAATCATGGAAACACTATATTGTATATTTTCATATGTAACATTTAAATTAACAATAATAATTAACGAATGTATGTAAGTGTTATTTAACATTTATATAATGATAATTACACTGTAGATAACATATTATTTTATGAAATAAATTTACATATACCTTTAGTGAGAAAAATTAACAATAAATGTGTCACATCTCTTCGTGAGGCGTTAGTATACTTTATATAATAAAATCATTATCATTTTCAATGGATTGTATGATAAAAAGTATATGATATATTATTAAAATAGAATTATTAAAATGTAATAATTAAAATATAAAATAATTAAATTTATCATCATCAAAAAACATTAGAGGCAGTAATGGAGAAATGATTACACTGGTTCTAAATTAATATTCAACCATATAAATGATCGATAGTTTCTTTTACAATTTAATGGAAGTGATGATTGATTTGGGTAGTGAAATTAATATAATAAATTGATAGTATATCTGATATACTAATGTTATTAAATAATTAATCATTAATATTTTAAGTGGTCGGGAGTTAATATTCAACAATGATTAGCGGCTAAAAACATCACCTCATTTTTATACCACATCATTAGGATTATACTAAAAGTCTCTCTAGAATACATTTACTATCCTGCATGGCTTCTGGGACATATGTAAGGATGTAATGATAATTTCATTGTAATTTTATGACTCAATTCATTTTTATGTGAGGAATGGAGAAGATAGGGGGATTCGTTTTATATTGTATATGGAGTGGCATTATTTTAAATACCCAATAATATTTCATAATGGGAAGTAACTATTCATAATAACACCTCCATAACTGGAAAAAAGGTATTATAGGTGATATATGGCCTACAAACGCCATTAAATTTATGAATAAAATATTATCATCTTTTCAGCTAAGGTTACTCAATTTTTTCATTTTATTTTCTTTCCCATATTTGATCTTTTTATAGTTTTCTTGTTCATTATAGGCCAAAATTATTCTTAAATTTTTATATAATATAAATTTTGGTACATGAAAATAATTAATTGAATTGTATTGAATTAAAGACATATAACAGTCAGAATTTAATTTAAAATAAATATTAAAAACGTTACAAAATTACTATTTTCTGAGAAATGTATTTTTTTATTTAAAAAATATATTTTTTTACTAGTATGAATTGAAATCATCATTAAAGGAAATGAAATAAAAAAATATAGATATATAAACTGTAAATTGATTGTAAATCATTCTTCATTCGAGGTAACGATAATTAAATATAATTAATAGGATTAAATATATCTAAAGAATAATAATATTAAATATTAATTAAATGAATTTAATATTAAATATTTAAAATTATATAATTTATTAAAAAATTTACACTTTTACACAAATTAATATTTTTCACTATACAAAAAATAATATATATTTTCAGAAAAATAACAAAATTGGAAAAAATGTTAATTTGGATATTATGAATTTAAAATGTATTTAAATTTTATAATATAACATTCCTAAAATTTTATTATGTTATTTATAATATCTAATCTTATAATGTAATATAATATTATTTAATATTAAAATTTATTTTCATGGTATAAAATAACAATATTAAAATTTCAGTGCTTATTTATTAATAATTTGAAAATAAAATTATTTTGAGTATGATCATTACAAATATTCAATAATATTATTAATTTTATTACATATTTTTGATCACGAAAGCTACGTTATAATGGTAACGTTTAAATAATAATATTTTTATATTATGTCCAACTTCGTTCAAACCAATTGATTCATGTGGAATACTCTATCAAACATTGTTTTTTCAAATAATACAAAGTTAAAAAACATTATGGATAGAAATAAAGATTCCCTAAAAAAGGAAATCAGATGCATGGTCATATATTTCTGCATAAAAACAATGAAAATCATAATTATTTCCATGGAATAATAAATTAAATAATTCTTGGACTTTTTTAAATGAAATATAATAATGGTTCATGAAAAAAATGTCCATGTGAAGAGAATATATGGAAAAGGGTGGATAAGTAACATTAGAAATGTACCTCTTAAGAGGTGTTTTAGGGGAAATACTAAATAGTTTTTAAAAATTGATAAAACAATGAAAAATCAATAAGAAAAGGGAATTCAATAATAAAATGAAAATTTTAATAAAAATGTATCATTCAAAAAATCATATGGACTTGTACTTGAAATTGGGTAATAGTCATTTAATTTTCAATAAATCAATTTTCTATAATGACTAAAATGGAAAAGTGAGACATTAAAATATTTAAACCCCCATTAGAGGAAGGTGAATTAAACTAGTTATATATATGAGTGATATAAATTCCAAATATAGTATAATTAAATAAAAAATAGAGAGATAGTGCATGGTAATGAGAATGACAGAGAGAATAATGCAAATAAAATTGGAATCTTCATAGAGACCCCTTAACTAATATTCCAGAATCATTATTCATTGAACATTAATATCCCCAATAATGAAATAATCATCATTAATAACAAAAATTCAATAACTTTTACATCTGTATTTTATTAAATATAATTATATTTTGTTCATTTATAAGAATTTTAATGGGAAATGTGGTTATATTTCACTGTTATAGGGCTTCTTGTTTCATTTTTCTAGGTTCAAATCAATTGTGGATAATTATGGACATTCATCTCAAATTATGATACAATCAATAAGATAAATAAAATTATTTTCATTTACTTTAATAATTTTTTATGTCCCTAAAATCACATATCTGTATTTTCATATAGATAATTAATTTAGTAAAAATGATATGTTATTTTTATAGTTTATATTGGTGGTTTTGTTGACCATTAAAAAATATTAATTCTTTGTTTAAAAATATGGCCATATATTAAATCTAGAATATCAAAAAAAAATTATAAAAAATATATAATTATGTCATTTTAAACCAATATATTCACATATTTAATCATTCCATGAATTTGGAATTGAAAAAAAACTCATCATCCACAGAATATTTCCTATTGTTTTTCATCTCCATTAAAAACTCATTACAGAATAGGGAATTGGTCTCTTTGTGTGATTAGTATCTCTAAGGCGAGGATGTGATTATTGGGAAAAAATATTAAATGTTTTATCACTTAAAACATGTGATGGGAAGGGGAGGTGAGTGCTGATTTTTATAAGGGGATGGAAGGGTATTTTGAATATTACATTCATTAGATTATTTTTTTCTTAAGACTACCTATAGTGTGGAATATTGTAATTATATATAAAGAATAGTGTATGTTATTTTGAATTAATAGGTACTTATATAATCTTGAATTCTATTAATCATTTAGTTAACTTATATTGATAAATTTTTTATTTTGTCATATTTCACAATTTATAAAAATTTAACTATATTAGAAAAATAACAAAAAACTAAACTGAACATTTTTCATTGTGTATTTTATGAACAATTAATCAATTTTATGGAAATAATTTTCTACATTTATGAAATTTAAATTTTTTAATTAAATCAATATTTTTTACAAAAAATATACAATTGTGAATTTTATAATCAATCTTTTCCATTTAGAAATTTACATAAGTTATCATAAAATAAAATATCAATATAATTCATATTAATAATATTTTTTAAACCTATTTTATGGAAATAAAATGTATTTTTTAATTGTTATATTTTTGACAATAATGATAATAAATCATTTATTGGTTTCTTATAAAAAACTCTGATTCTGCTGATTTTATAACATTTACATACTAGTATGATGATATAAATACATCATATTAACATTTTTTTGAAATAATTAAATATTATTTTACACTTACATAGATGAGGTAACTATTATAATGTTTAAGTTACAATTCCTAATAGTATGATTACTTTACCAAATGTTGCATTCCAACGGTCTGCATAATGTTATACCTATAAGAGTTGAAAAATTCTTATGTGTTTACAGAATTCTATAAATACATTATATTTCATTCATTATTGATTCAAATATATTTTCTAATAATGATATATATTTTTCCATATCAATTATGGTAGTCGTATTATTAAAATTTTCATTCATTTCTATAATTTTTTTCGTGCGTGGAATTATTCATGTGGATCCAGAATAACCAAATTATCTTATTTCAATTCTCATATTTTATAAATTTTTTACGAACAAAATATTTTCAATAATAACTGTCACATTTGTTCTCAAAATTTAATGGTCTAACTATTATAATAAAATATATTTAGTTCTATCATATGGTTTACATGATTTATTTGATACTAAAAAATGAATTATGTCATATTGTTATAATCAAAGAGGATATTACATTGTTAAAATATAATAAAATTACATGAAATGACTCTAATAATGTCATATAACCATTCCAACAAATAAAACTATCAATTGGAAATAGTATATGGTTTCAGAATCATATACATAGATGTTTCAAAATTCATCTTGATAGTATGTGTGAAAAGTAGATGAATCTATAAGAGGTAATCATGATTATTCCAATAATATATAGAATAAATAGAAATAAAAAAAAATATTAACTAAGAAATTATAATATTATTATGATCAACATATAGATCCATGTGGTTTTCCAAATGATTCTATATAGTAAAAATCTCAGAAATTAGATCCTGGGGAATTACACAAGGCGACTATAGAGTAGCTGTCTCAGTTGAAAAATATAAGGAGACTACATAATGTAAAAAAATAAGCATAATGTCTTGATCCAAGAGTATATCTCAATTAATTATATATCCATAGGTATTTATCCAATTCAATTTGTTTTTCATGTGAATTCTAAATATTAAGGCACCACCGTTGAATCCAAGGTAACATCCTAGTACTTCCATATATAATTATCCATCACTTATAAATATTTGGTGGAAGTATGTCCCTCTCAAAATATAATATAAAACATATATCATATAGGTATTAAAAAAACCAAAATATGTCCCAATTATCATAGAATAACATGTCATGTATATGACCAATCTTTATATTAATAGTTATATCATGCATAAAAATCGATTCATGTTTGGGACACATGCAATTATAAATAACCATTAATATATTCACCAACCCTGGCAAAAAATACCACACATGGTCACCCAATATGATCCAATAGGTCAAAACATAATTATAAACCCCTTTGAGTGATCCTACATGTCATTCTAATCACTCATTTCTAATCCCATAACTATTTAATCATAACCTCTCATTAATATTCACATGATTTTAGTAAAATATCAATAATATCCCAGAATAATAAAAGAGAATCTACTTCATGATGAAGTCATAATTCCCATACCAAATCTTGAGGAATCCTAGGTTATTCCATCTAATAACCATATCATAAAAAATCGGTGGGAATATCCCACTGGTTGTCAAACACTATTGAGGGGGAAACGATCCTTGCACACTCATCACAAGAATCTTAAAGGATACAAGGAATCTAATGATTATAAATCGTCTTATATTGGATAATCACTCTTTATATGAAAAAAATATACTAAGAGGAATAAATGCATTCTATTCTATGTTCCACTATACCACATCCATTTTATTTAATTTACACACCACGTGGGGTTCTTATATCTCAAGGAATACCACTAAAATTGGTCTCTCAGTCATAAGTGACCATGATTTCCAACTAATTCACAAGGGATCCTGGATTCCCAAGGGTCATTGTTCATTCTATTCATAGGAATCATATTTTCGTTAAAAATAATCATTTTTTTAATATTTAAAATCACTTGAGGATTCAATACCACAGATACCACATGATACAATAATCACAAAATACCTCATATAGAAAAGTCATAAGGACAAAAAACATTATTTCCAATGTTATGTCCTTTAATATAATTGTGGTGAATCTCACCTCAACTCATTCCAATGAAATTGGCTGTTATATACATATATGATTTCCTATCTCAATCTAATATTTTATGTCATTTAATTAATCCCATAAATAATTAATTAATCAATTTATTGATTTTTATACATTTTAATTAATTTTTGAATAATCAAAAAATAAATCCTTAAGAAACCTCACCACGCACAATCCATGACCAACCAAATATAAAATTTCATGGGCATACCACCTCTATGGTAGCAGTAAAAATCCCTAAAACATGACATTGATTAAAAAATTCATTAATTTTATTTGAAACACTAAACAAAAATTTTTTAGTGACATACCTCAATTTGAATATCAAGGAATGATGTGATTATTTCTTCTTCGGAAGACCTCATTCATTATTGTAAATACATAACATCATATAGTCATGATTTTACCGTTATCTTATTTAATCATCAGTGAAACCGAAACCATAGACCATTCAAATTATCAAAAATCATGTGGGGAGAAGAAAAAATGGAGAATAAATTTGATATCGAATCACCAAAATAATCACCACATAACCACCTGAATCAAATATGGATCAAATAGAAAATGTGGGAGGGATCCATCTATGATAAAATATGTATCAGGATATTTGAGGGGAATGTGGTATTAAAATATAGTGATGGAATATGTTATATTTATAATATATAAAACAATATAGGAAAGCACTAACATATAAAACACAACACGGACCATGTAGTAGTATACCCTTTAGAATAATATTAAGACTGATGATATTCAAAAAATCATTAGGTGGCCCCTATTTCCAATTAAAATTGGGCCAACATAGAAAACACCATTGTTTGGAAATATTAGTGTTCTACAAAAACACATACTATATATCTATAACTCTATAGTTACCTCACCGTTTTATCCACATACCACCACTCTGTTCACTATGACACAACAACAATATGACATCTTAGTGGTGTCTTATCCCGTCTATAATGGTTGGATCTCCTCAGGTTCAATGCCATTTAAATATACCAAATATTGGTTTTTAACTCCCTATTTACCATTGGGAGAGATCATGGGTGTATCAACCATCTTGGATGAGTTCCCTATAAAATAATAAGGCACCAACATGCCCAAATTATCCAACAACAATTATATTGAGCCTCCTTCTACTCTATCTTCCATATACAATGTAATGAATCATTAAATAGTGAAACATAATGTTTACTATAATGGAAATATTTCATTCATTAAACATGATTTAACTAATGATTATAGGGCCACATATTACATTGGGGTATCCTAAGAAGTAATCACAAACAAATCACTCAAGAACTATGCTCACTGAGGTGTGAAAACCACCACCATGATATGCTTCACATTTTAGTTCCCCAAATAGATGATAACCTATATGAATCATAATAAATGTCCACCCATAGGAAAATTAATGTACACATTAGCACCCAAATCATCTCTAAAAACATGATCAAAGTAAAAAAACCCTGAGATGTACCTAATCTCAGAATATCATTCAAAATTTTGTATAACAAATTGAACTACTCACTGAAAAAAAATTCATATTTCTTTAGAAATCAATATCTCAAAATGGATTGAGGTTTTTGATTTTATAATAATAATTATAAATTATGATATCTACTAATTAATAAAATTATTCATATACATTGATATATTTTTGAAAAACATAATGATACATGATTGTGGTGAAATCAGATATGTTTGGTGCATTACAATTGTTATTTTTTTAAAGAATAATGAGTAGGAGTATTTTTCAATTCTATTTCCTAATGAAAGATGATATATTACACCCTATAATGGAAATATAAATTTATCATTAATTCATTGTATATACAACTCTATTAGAAATTAATTTTCAAAAATAATATATAAAAAGGCATCAAACACATCTGTTTATTACACATGTTTGAAACCTGCTTAATTAGAGATATTCTAAAAAATGTATTTCTTTACATAGTGATCATTTATATGTGGTTATTGACATATCTATATTTAATTATATTAATTATGGATTCTTTAGAATGAAATTATTTGAATACATTACTATTTATATAGTTCATCTTCATTCCATTAGGAAACATTAAAAAATTCTCTAAAACGATGTTTATGTTGAACCTCAACTAACACATATATAAATTTATCATATTGAATAAACAACATTACCATACATTCTACACTAATTATTAATGTATTTTTCAAAAAAAATATACATTTATATATTATATAATTATTATAATTATATTTTGGTGAATATGATATTTATTTACTCAATATTTCATTATTTTAGAAAATACTCATTATTAAATATTCAATATATCGAAAATAAGGTTGATTCCCCAAGTAGGTGTTATGGTTAGGAGGTATATATTAAATATAATTTTAGGATATTAATGTATTTGGGAGTTTAGAACACATCACAAGAATAATAATAATATATTTTTATTAATTATACATGGGGTACACAGGTGATTAGGTAATTGGTCCCGAGAATTTTACTAATTTCCAACCCCCGTATTGTAGTATAAATGCAATGTTTTTACATTCCATATGATAATTTTTTTAAAATACATGTATTATTCCCAAAATATGGGTAAAAACTATATAGAGTATTAAATTTATAACTATATAGATATTTATTTATAATTCCCAAAATTAATGAGACAGATTCCACACGTCCTCCACATTCACAACTCTAAAAAGGATACGTTGAATCAATTTACCTTTAAAAAATTGTTATGGGAAAACAATTTGAACTACAAAAGTGGGAAAATCATCGATAGACACAAATTGAAAACTGTATGGAATAGTTTAGAGGTTTTTGGAGTCCATAAGGATTACCACAAGAGGGGTTCTCCATTTGAATCTACTATAATTTAAAAAGAGACTTCTTGAATTGACAAATTAAATAATCAGTGAATATATAATTTCAATGAAATAAAATTCATTATAATAATAAATTATTTAAAATTTAATTTCATGATCTTGAATAATTTATTTTGGGGTTTAATTCATCATTTATTGAGGATAAATATGAATATATTGAAAAAAACATTGATGGGCATGATATTTTCTACTTAAAATGTTCCCATAAATTAGTATAAATTATACCAATTACTAAACAATTAAACAAAAATGTCTGCAATAGTCATTATGGAGTTACCATTCATATGAAAATGATTAGATGATTAAGTTAGAATCACTTATAAACTCTAAGATTCCACTACAAATATATATATCACAATAGAAGGATGTTATTATATTATTAATCATACATATTAAGAATAAATAATAATTAAAAATGGGGAAAACATATAAATGTGTATTAATAATGTTAAATCCACTTTTAATAGATCCTCACATGCATTAATTAATTATCTATATTAGTTCAAAAAGTGCAATGGATGTACTAGTTTCATATAACCACTCCCAAATCTATATACCAATCCTCTAAAATTGTAAAGAACAAAAATTATTATTTCCTGAGAGATATATAGTTTGAAAAGTAAATAGGGGTATATATAGAATTTTATCCATGAAAATTACCCCAAATTATGTACATTTTTACTTTTTTAGACAAAAAATAGATATCACAAAATTAAAATAAAATTCATTAAAAAAGAGTATAATTGCATTAAAATTTCAACACAATCTGAAAATGTTTGATGATGTTATTGAAAAAAATAAAGAGGTAATGTTCAATATGTTAAATCTATTTCATCTTTCAGTTCATTTAAAAATTGTGACTTCCAAACATAGGATCTTAATAGCATGGATAAAATGACATGTTTAGTAAAAGTTTTGTCTAATTAGTCTATCAAATAGTATTTAATGAACACTCTTATGAAAATTAATATCATAAATACACTAGAAAAAATATAAATCAGAGAAAAAAGGTAATTCAATGAATTCCAAGATACATGCTCAAAATAAAAAATTAATATTACAATATAAATAAAATCACAATTCATGGAAATTATATCAATTATTATAAACATAATATTATCGGAAAATATTATATAATTATTCTCCCATAATTTCAAATTTTCACTTGGGTGGAATTATGAATGTGTTGTAATAGGGTTATGAAATATCTTATTTATCAATATTGTTTCATATAATTTTTTTAAAATAATTAGTAAATTCAAACTGTGATTTGGTTGATATAATTTAATAGGTAAATAAAATATAAATTAATTTTTTTAAAAATAAAATAACACTCTTAAGTACTAGTGTATTAATATTCATATTAAAATATAAGTATTACATACCTCATATAATTTTCCATATTTAAATGTACACAACACATGATTATCTTAATATAGACCATGAGTCAGAAATAAATAAATGAAAGGAATTACTTAATACTAATTTTCTACATTTTTTCTCTTTTCGAAAGGAAGAAGATATGAAAAAAGGTGTCTAGTAATTAATAAAAAATTAAATACCATTTTGATAGGGTCATGACTCAAACAACAATACATAATTAAAAATTTTGTATCATAAAAATACATATTTCACCTCTAATATTATTGTTTTTGGAGAATATGATGATAATAAATGCAGTACAGTATTGATAAAACCATCTCATGAAAATTAAATTTTAAAATATGCTAAAAATGATGACATTAGAACCATATTTATTAAGGATGTTTTTTCCAGAATAATACACATGAATAGCCATTCAACCAAACTAAACCATGAAAGTGTCAAGAATATATATTATGATTGGATTTAGTTAATGATTAATTATCAAATAAAATGGTATTTACCTATATCTAAATTCTTCACTTATATGGGATAAAAATGATTGATGTTATTGGTTGGTTTGAAGTTTAAAATTATGGATTTCATAATTGAATCTTTAATAATTTAAATTTTTTATGATGATCAAAAAATCATTGAATAAGAAATAATGACATGTTTTGGTTTTCATAAAAATATAAATTTTACAATAAAGGGAGGTTATTTGGAAGAATATGTTAAAATAGTTTAGAATACCTCAAAATATGGGTAAAATAATATATGTCTGTGTTTCTTGGATATACATTTCGAATTTGGACAAAATAAAAAAATTTAAATAAAATTGAAAAACTAAATTCCATAGACTTAACAACTTAAAATATTTTTTCTCAAAAATCAACAGAAAATTTTGTAAAATACTTTTTCATATTAAAATTAATATTTAATAAATTTTTTATGCTCAAGGATCCCAAAAAATTACAATTAAATTTTAATAAACCCAAAAGAAAAAATGATCTACCCATAATGTTATATCATCCCTCCAAATTAAAAAGATTCATTATCCTCAATGTAACCCTATTAAATGATTTACACATACAAAAAACTAAATTTGAATAATGATAAATTAAATAATATATAGACTATTAGGGACGTCATATTTTTTATTGTATCGGGTTTTATGTTTTATGTATTTTCAAATACTATAACTATTCATCAGGATTAATTGATACCTAATAGGATAAATAAGATTGAATAATATAATTAAAAAAAGAAATGAAAAATAATGAATAATATCATATAGTGGTATAGATTTGGTTTTCCTCACTATAGGTGATAAATTATAATTTATTTAACTTTTATGTTATTTTAAATAAACAAAAATTCCAAGCAGGGTGATTTTGGTTTTCCATATCTATGTTATTGAAGATCTGATTCTTTTCAATAATGAATTTTTCTTTTTAAGGACCTACAATCTAGTGAAATATATTTCTTCATCCATTTTAATGTTCAAATATTTGGTTGGGGGGGAGAATACATGGTTCTTTATTCCCAAAAAAATTTGAGGGATGAACGGGAAGAGTGAGTGTTGGTTTTTAATTATATATTGTGTATCTTTTTTTAAATTTATACTAAAATTTGTTCCTCATGATATCAACGGATTATTTGGTCTTCCTCATGTTACTCGTATAATGGATAAAATTATAAACCGTAATCTCTTTTAAATATTTCACCAACCCATGCATGGAATTGTCTATATCATCCCTTCCATGGTAAACATTAATTGGATTATCAATTTAAAATAATGGAATTTTATTGGGAATTCAAAATGGGATAAATAATAATTTTCTGTGTATGCAGGAGTAAAATTACACTAAAATTATACAAAAAAATTATCATTTATTATCAATTCATGATTTATTAAAAACAAATTAATGAGATTTTATTCAAGGATTATGGATTTTCTAATGTCTCCTCTATCCCTATTATTTTATCATCATAAATTAGATGAAAAATATTTTCTAATTATTCCTTACTTTCTATTTTCAATGAATATGCCTTTGTCTATCCAATTATTGGAGGGATATAACAATCTAGGAAACTTGGATTATAAATTCATTATTATGTTAATTTTTTATTTCAAGTTATTGTTCCCTTTAATTATCATATAATGAAATTTAATCCATCAATATGGAATCTACTTTTATGTTTTAGAATAATGTGGGATGGCTCCCTTATTGTTACATTATACATAAATCCTATCATTTTTTGAATTCGTATACATTATATAGGTAATACTCCCTTTATAAACTTTATAACAGTTGATGTAGTGGTTCTGATTAATATTATGTATTCCATCCAACATATATTTTTTATTCTTCCAATCAAGGTTATATCATTTAGTTCTGTTCAAAATAATACATTTAAAATTAAATTTTCTATTAAATATTTATGAATAAAAGGAAATAAAATAATTGGTTTTTAATACCAATATAATAATAATATATTTTGAATAAATTGAAAACAAATTATGTAATAAAAAAATAATATAAAATAGTTATTTAAAATTAAATATTTATTAATAAACGTGGACCCTTAGAGACTGTGCCCATTTGGTAAATTTTATTATGGGTACTATAAAATGATTTTTGAATTATTAATATATATATCTCAATGATTGACATATTAAATTATCTTTTTAGTGAAATTAATAACCTACAATTGTTTTTGTGAATAAATTAAAAGAATAAATTGAATTAAATAGTAAATTAAATTGGGGCGTTAATATTTTCAAAACAACATTATATGTGAGAAGTAATGAAAATTTGGAGATGATGTAAAATAAATTGTGGGAAAGAGAAGAGTTGTACATTTATTAGGAAATTTTGATTTATAATGTGTTACTGATATAACCCACTACTAAATTTATTCGTTATCATTATAAAAAATATAAAAAATATTTCTAGTATAGTACTATTATTATTTCAACTATTGTATCCAATATAAATTAACACAACCATAAAAAGTTTTATATTTTTATCAAGGTTTTACAATAGATTATTATATCGCATCACCATTCATTAACAATCATTCCAAATGAAAAATAATAATATTGGAAATCATGGACATTATTTATACTATATAGACATAGATTAATTTTTTTTACATTTTCGCATTAAAATTATATTCAAATGAGTTAAAAATTAAAAAATATATTTATATTTCATGATTCAAAAAAACTCAACCTATTATCTAAAATGATCATTACAAAAGTTTATTTATTTTTTATAATAATTAAGTTGATTGTATATTTAAACGTTTAATTATTTTCATGTATTAAAAATTAAAAATATATTATGTTTAAAATTAGATCAATGAGTTTTTAATTACTCTATATTGAATGGATGTGACATTGAAGATTTGTTTTTAAATGAAATGAATTAAATGTTCATGACCCAATTTTTCATAGAGACAATCATTCCAATAAAAATATATAAATTATAAGAACACAAGGTTAAATGATGATCCATGATGTTTAATTAATAATAAATAAATATTAAAAATTATAAAATAACACAATGAACTGTTTAATTAGAAATTAAATTTATCTTAGAAAAGATCATTCCATGAAAACCTTTCTTCACCAAATTTAATATAGAACTTGAATGTAACCACTTCTTCAATCTCAAAATTACATAATCCACTAACCATACAACTGCAAATGACAAAAACACAAAATTTAGTGGATGGATTGATCATAAAATGTAAACAAACAGAATAGTTCTATAACTTCTCTAGAATTTCTAATTACTCAAGACACGTCTTTTAATTAATTTCAATTGTAACTGACTATCATTTCTATTGAATTAAATGCAATAAAATTAGTTTTCTAATATCTTCCCAAAATTTATGTATGATCCATGAATGGGAGAGGAATTCTAAAATGAAATGGTAAAAAATAGTATCATTTATTAACACCCCCAAACATAAAATTTTCTATTTTAGTGGAAATGATAAGGTTTTATATATATAAAAATAACAAAATAAATAAATATTTTCAAATTTCATGGACCTATGAAATTTTTTAATATTTCATGACTTTAATATAAAATGTAAATTTCAATTCATTTTCTTCTTTCAAAATTTTAATGCGTACACCTCCAAAAAACAATCCATGAAATAATTAAATCATTCTACAAAATAAAAATCCTCTTATTCTTCACTCAAGTGATATTTATTCTAGATTAATTATTTGGATTGTAAATTTAATGTCTCTCTATAGGATTGTGAGAATTTAAATTTATACACACCATGAAACAAAATAGTGTTTTGAATTAGAATAATTTTATAATATTGATTCTGTCTACATCGGATGGTGGTTAAAAACATTAACAAAATCATCACTAAAAATATAATTTTAAATTTTGTAACTTAAATTGTAGAATTATTCTAATAAAAAAAATAAAAAATATAACTTTTATAGTTAACCATTAATAAAATTAACCAAACACCATTTTCATAATTTGGACAACGATTCATATTGTAAATTTAATGACTAGCTTCATCGTTGTTCAGCTATACGATTTTTTTTGAAGTAATGTGAGGTAAACAATGACTTTATTTACTAATGTTTACTTTATGAACAATTAATTTTTAGAGGGTATTATATCCATCAAATACTAATAATGAAAAATTAACTCAAATCTTTATTTTAATCTTATTTTTTAGGATAATGGGATAAAAATGGATAAATTAATATGTGTATATGATTTAATAATTCCATTTACACTATATAATATAACCAGAATGATGACACATAGCCCACACCTAGTAATGATATTCTTCCCAAAATAACTCCATAAAAATCCATTCCCCCACACTCAACAGTGAAATAGTAATGATTATATATTTTGATTGAAGGTTGGTATGCTGAAATTAAATATTAAATGATCTAAAAACCTATTTATAAAATCATATTTTTTTATAGGATAAATGGGGTTGATAAAAATGGTAGTTTTCATATTAAAATACCATTTTTTCCAAATTAAATACTAAATTAGTTAAATCAGTTATCATAATATTCATTCATTTGAATGATAAATAATCATAAGTCATTCTTTCCCAAATTATCCAGTTTTATCTCATGATAGTGATGAAATTATAAATGTTATGTAATTTTATAGAATAACTACTAAGGCGGGAAAAATATTTAGAGCCACAATTTAATTGATATGAACTCATATATTTGTTAACATAAAAATTTGTTTAGGAAATTAAAATTATATTAAAATATTTCATAATAATAATAATATAAAATATATATTTAAAAAAACATTTAATATATATGTAAATCACTTAATGAGTGAAAAAGAGATTATAATTTTTTTATCTGGGATAAGAATTATTGAAATAAAAAAACAAATATCATAGATGATTAATCCAAAAGTTTATCCGCCATTCCAGAAAAAATCTCATTTTCTTCTCAATGTGATGAAATAAAATGATTTTTGTGCATGAAATAATGAATTTATATTAAGGAAAACAAAAAAAGGATATGGGACAAAAAATGTGTTTATTCTAGGGAATAGATTGTGGAATGTTTATATATCCACCAGGATTGGAATATATATTAAAAACCAGTATTATTTAAATTTTTTTAATTGAAAAATAAAAATGAAAAAAATTAAATTCAGTAATATTATACTGTGATACCTCCTTACATGAACTATATTTATGTTAACTAAAACAAAAGAATTTTTGAAAATCATAAAAAAGTTGAATGTGAGGGGCTTATTCATTATTTTTATCCAACATATCACAACAATATTGGCACTACTATATATTCTCATAATCTTTTGAAGAACCATAAATGCAATGAAATATATCTCAACCAATTTAATAAATTAGATATATTATATATATGCAATCGGCTATAAAATAACATAAATGGAGTAACTATAAAATTTTTTGATTAATTTTATTTCAACATTATATAATGGTTTCTAATTATTTAGAATTAAATAATTTGTATTACTAAACAAACCCATATATAACATGTTGGCTACTTCAACTTTGTCGTAATATTTACAACAGTAAAAATATTTCTAAAATAATCAAGTTTAATTTTTATGTCAATTATTTATGATTTTCATCATTTATTAATCATTGTTCTTACAAATCCTTAAACTCATAAATAAAAGTTAATGATTTCTGATTAGAAAAAAAATAATATTAAGAAAAATAAAAAAATATTTAATGTTTTTAGTCTATTTTAATACCGTGATATGAAAATAGAGATTTTTCATTTTACATAATAACAATTGTGGTTAAATAATCATTCATTTTAACTTGATATATGGATATCCTCTAAAATAATTTCATAAAACACAACACATGAAAACAAAATGGAAAAATAATAATAATTAGGGTATTTTTAAAAACATGATTACCATTTATTTTTTTCATTAAAAACATTCATTGTTTCCATGAAACATTATAGTTATTCTTTTATAAGAAAATATAATAATCATTCCTTTTAAAAACATATTATTTTTAAAAAATCATTAAAATGTATAGAAAATATGTGTAGGTAAATTTGTAAATCGAATTCATATAGCCATTATAATATCCCTATAATATTCAGATATTTATTATAATTGAATAATACAATAATTTTCCATAGAAAATAATAATTACCCAACTAATTGGAGAACTATATGAAAAAAATCCATTTATACTAAATTATAGTGGGATCACCAGCCAAAATGAGCTACATCGGTCTCACCCATATATATAAGATATATTTGGATTTCTCTTCATCATAATCAACTTCCAATGACCATATAATGAATAAGACATTATAAATGTAGGCATTCATTACATACATAGAATATTTTGTAAATGAAATATTTTTCTTTTATAACTGCCGACATTTTTAAATAATTTATTTCAATAAAAAAGTGTTATATCCTCAAGAAATTTTAATTATATAATTATTGTATTTCCATTTATGTCAACATATTTCAATGGATTTTATGAATAAATGTAGATGATCTATTATGTTATCATATAAATTTATTCATTAAGGGGTGTATTATCATTCTGACATTGGTGGGACTATTTTTTTCATTCATTTTATATGGATAATGTATTTACATTTCATACGGTATTTTTTTAAAAATAATGTGGATACTTTTTATGATTCACCCATTCCATATGAGGAATGCACTAGAATTCATATGCTATGGTAAGGGTATTTATAATATGTTATATTTATATAATGATAAATATATAATTAATATCATATATAAACATTATAACTATCTATATATAAATCCATTGTAGGCAATAATAGAAAAGCAATTAAATATTTTCATGAGGTTGTTTTCCATCATCCACAAAACGACATATCCATTAACCGTTTTAATGATGAAGGAGAAACATATAGGATATTACATTAATATAATAACATATAAGTTTATTAATTATTCAATTTTTAAATTTTAATCATGATTAAATAATATTTAAAATAGGTAGAATAATAAATAAAATGAAACCCTTAATATAAATGTTATACCCCTTTTTAGAGAATCACCTTTTTAGAACACTTATGATTTCTATTGTGTAAATTATACCCTAAATTATACCATTAGAATGTGTGTATTGATGTTTGGATGTGATATTGGTAGTTATTGGATGCGATAAAGTTAAAAAATGTGTATCAGATATAGGATATTAGGTTCCCTTTTATAAGTGGGCGAGTAGAAATATAGGAATTTCATTATGTATAAAATTATTTTTAGTTAATTTTCATATCAAAATGATTCCAAAATAATATATTTCCAATATAAGATGGGTATAAATGTATATAATCTCACAGAATAATATTTTTACATGTTTAGGATCTTTTTCCATCGCAAAGAAAGGTCATGTACCATTTTTTACCCATTTGAAAATTACAAATAAAATAATACTTTTTTCACTATAAGGGTCAAGAACGATACAATATATATTAAATTAACCATTCAATATACGAAAATATATATTTGAGTCCATATCACATTCAATTAGATAAATATAGTTTTTTATGATTTTTAAATTATTTAATAATTTTTTTGAAACAAGTTTATAATCTCATATTTAAAAAAATTAATTATATATTACATTATAGTCTAAAATTCCATGAAAACATTTTAATATAAATATTTCACACACCCTAAATATTTTATAGTTATATTAATTACACTTGTAATATAAATTGTATGAAAAATTTTATTTCATTAAATATTTTTAAAATAACATATTGATTTTTTAATTCATTGAATAAATTCAATTGAGGTAACAGATAATCATTTTAGGAAAATATATAATTAATGAAAATTAGAATAAAATTATTATTTTATAAAATATTTATCATTATTTAAACATTTATAAACAAAAACATGTTTGTTTTCCCCTATCACAAAATATTATTGATGTTTAAAGCATGAGAGTTACATTTTTTAATTAATATTTTTATAAAAGAGTATAAATGCTATTATAAAGTAATATAGAATAAAAATTCCAAATTTTTAATAATTAAATGGTGATTTTCTAAATATATTTTCCAATATAATTAACTCATGTCCTCGATACACATTAATTCATATTATATAGTTCATAAAAGGAAAACCAATGTTCACATTAATTATGATAACATTAATTTTTCCCATAAAAAAATAATAAAATATGAAAAACTAAAAGGGTCCATATAACCATATTTATTAATTTTAATTCCAAATTATGAATTCAGATTACTTGGGTTAAATTATATAGGTGTTATAAATTACTTCTATTTTAAAAAACAAAATACAAGAAAATTATATCTGTCAAAATATCCAATTATAGATAAAAAATTATTTCACCAAGAAATCAAATAATAAATTAGATTTAATTTTTTTTGGAATAAAATTAAAAAGGATGATTTTTGAAATTTTAAATAAAATAAAACTGATTTTAATCTTCAAATATTCCATTAAATGAAAAGGCGCATGGATTTTTTTTATTTTTATAAAATATAACTTTTCATAATAAAAGTTAATCATGGGCTCCCAATTTTAAAATAATTATTTTCAAATAATGATTATAACTTTTTAATATTATATTTGTATAAAAACCAATCATTCAATATGAAAAAGGAATTTTTCTTGTTAATTTAATGGTTTACCATATAGTTATATACTTGTTTAAAAAAATTTACCTATTACGGATGATTGTTATAACAATTACTATTAGTAATATTAAAAAATATTGGGTAATTAATTAATAAATTTTTAAAATTGGTTTAAAAATATTCAATAATTTTTTCAATATATATTTCATATATGTTTCATAATTTTTTTTGTATAAATTCCTTGAACACAATGATAATTGTTTTTAGAAAAGATATTTAATAAAAAAAATACCCATATAAAAAATAAATTATAATAATTATTTCCATGTAATTAATTAGATTATATATCAATAAATACCATTTTCTTAATTTAATATTCAAGTAAAATGAAAATTAGGCTCTCAAATATAAAGAAAATGTTGTTTTAGAAAAATTGATATTTTTCAATATTCATCAGAAAATATATCATTTTTGAACATTGAAAAAGTACACTACAAAATAATTTTTATACAATTATATAGAAAATATTTTCATCTTAAATAATATATGTTTTTAAATTTTAAAAAACTAAATTAAAATTTTTCACAAAAAAAAAAGAATTGAATCCCATTTTTAGTATAACTAATATTCATCGAGAAGAAAATAAGTATTATAAAACAATACTGTGTATTTACTAAGAATTTTTCACTAAATTTATATTTACATGGAATTTTAAATATAATTCAGAATTTGGATAATTATTTTCATACTTTATAATTTAATGGCTTTGTAATATGTATAAAATTGAATAATAATATACCGTGGTCACATTAAGCTTGAGGATTCATTGTGTTTAATCTATATAAAATTATACTCATTTAAAATCATGTTTTAATAATTTATTCCCCCATTAATAATGTACATTATCACAATTTAAATTTGAGATTAGTAATAATGCGTTTTAAATTTTAATATTTGTTTTTTGGAAATTAAAATTCAAAAAATTATAATGAAACACTCTCATGAAATGTAGTAAAATGAAATAAGGTCATATTGAATAACACATTTTCGGTTTCAAAATAAGATAACATTAGTGGGTAGTAATAATATGTAAATAGAAAAAAATAGTGTCCAATAATGATGTAAAGATACCATGACCATTTGTAACAAGAAAATAACGATTATGGGAATGTTAGTGACCACAAAAGATATAAAAATAAATGAGGTGTAAAAAGACTTTTGGTTCCATATAAATGATTTTAATAGAATAAAATAATTTGATTCATTATTATTTTTATAGAGTTGTGGAATTAAATTACCATTTATAGTAAGAACATGAGGAAATATAATTACATGGAAACTAGAATTTAATCAATCAATTCCCCCTCTAATTACATGTTTTTATCCCAAATATGTTCAATCAGTATGAGTTTTTCTTGCATGAATAACTAAAATAATATTATAATGGATCAGATAATTCCAAAAAAGTTCAACAAAATATACATACTATTCGTATACCCTAACCAACATCAATATGGTCAAAACTATTTAAGATAATTCCCAAAATGAATAAACCTTCAAATGAGGGGATAAAATTTTAATCATTATATCCACAATTACACTGAAATCTAAACATATATTATTCAGAATATAAACTTATTTAAAATATTTCAAAATAATATTGTAACCTAAAAATGAAAATTATTAGACCATATATTCATCCATGATAAATTTAACATTTTTCTCCAAAAAAAACATTAGTCACTCATAAAAGTATATACCCAACTATGTTTTCTACCATATCATATAATATCTTATTTTTTAAAATTATTTCCATAAATATCCTAGGACACATTAATATAATATATTCATATAAAATATAATTAATTCTACATTCATAAAATAAAATCCGGAAATATATTTATTATATTAATCTGAAAACATTCCCCAAAATTGTAATGATCTTTATCCAGAATAAATTTAATCACTTAATCACCAAATCAATTTTCTATCACATTCCAACATATACTATAAAACATAAGTTCCCAAAATCGACATAATATTTATATCCAAATTCATTTAAGTAAAAAAATTATACTAACAAGGAAATATTGTAATACAGTAATCAGTGTTAAATTCGTGTCGACCTATGGTTACAGGTTCAAGCCCCACATACTTGCTGTATGTGACATGTCATCCCCAAATTATGGGTAATAATTTTAATAAGAATTTGTTAATATAAATCCTACAAAGTTCCCAAATATATTTTTAATATCCATTAAATGAAAAATCCTATATTATTTCAAGAAAATCTTAATTTTAAAGCTTTGCAAAAATTCTTCTATATTTCTAATGAATTTAATTCTTTATTATAGTAAACTATTTTCTAGATAAATTTTGAAAATTTGTTATGTATTGATCTAACATATCCATTATTTATAAAAAGACAAAATTAGATGAATCATTCTACCACTACATGCAAAAATTAGTTAAATTAACTTCCAAAAGGTAAAATCTTCAACCATCATGATCTATCATCAGGTTGTTCTACCGTATATTGGATCTACTTCTATTTCAATAGCTACCACAAATGAACATATAACACAGACATTAGGTTCATATACCATCATGAATCCATACTACAAGGATTATCTACCATCTAATAGTTCTACCATTCTATAAAGATACAGTTAGATTATGAAATTTATCTATAATAAAATCCCCCAACTGTAGTGAATATATTTCCTTTGAGATAACATTATTTTCAAGAATTAATCTTAAATTTATTTCCCAATGGATTGTTTTGACATTTAATTCTCAATAGAATCATTTTTATATGAGAATTATTTTTCATAAACAAAACAATGCCTGACTTTAAGACTATCTCAGATTTCATGGTCTTGTTTTTTAGTTTGAGGATCTAGATTATTCTATTATTATCTTATAATGGATAATTCGACTATATAGAATTCTATTAACATGGAATAATCTATCACATACATGGGTTTAATATGTATTGAGAAATAAATGGAGACACTCAAATTAATGAAAACATAAAATTATTAATACAAAGGTTGGTTGTAGAAACATTGAAAGTTTCTGACTAAAAAAGTTTAAATTTATGTACTTCCATGATAATCTGTTTAAATATATTTTTCATGAATCTTATTCAATCTAAATTTTTAGGTAAATTCAATAAATCTTGATCAAATGAAGTAATTTATATTAAGAATAATTTAATTGTGTTTACCTATAATATATTTATATTTCTATATTCTCGTAACATTTGATATATAATATTGTTTCACCATTTATAGGTAACAAATATTTTCTCCTTTAATTAATTATTGAGTGAATGACACCCTCAGTAATTTATTTTCATTTTGTTTCCCACATACAACTATGGATGAGTTCATGTGAGAACGAAAAATATTTTTATCCAATTTATATCAAGGTGAGATTATTTTTTAGGGGATTGTATTGTATATAGTTGAATATAAATTCAAATCTAGGATATAGAGTAGTTTACTTCATAATAAATAGCTTAAGAGTATGTGATTTTAATGTGGATGGGATTAATTCGTTATATGAGAAAACTCTCATTTTTTAAGTTCTGTTGTGCCATATTTTATATTATATAAATTATTTTTTATTAATATTAAATTAAATCATTTTGTATTTTTTAATTTATAAAATAATACATTACTCAGATAGTTGACTTAGATAATATTTTTATATACAGTTCTTGATACATGTAAATTTGGTTCCAAAAAAATTGTGTTTTCAAAAGAATATGAACTTATATATGATTTATCTATTAAGAATCATTATAATAGATGAAATTATATAGTTATTAACTTATTTAAGATGATTTTTTTTCGAATGGTGGATATAATTTTTATCATAGTTTTTTATATAAATTTTACTATAAACTCAATTCAACTCCTCTTGATTTATCTAATTGGACCCTCAGTTCATATTAGAGATTTTCAATAATAATTTTTTCTATGATATATTTTTACCTAAATATCATAAATTTATATTTTATTTAAATTTTTGTAGAGACCTGGTACTTTCCCTGTAAGATTTTGGAATATTTCTACATATAATTTCAATGATAGGCATGAATACGGCGTGCAATTTCGAGGACCTGTGTGCCGGAAATATATTTTATAAAACAATTTACTGTTTTTATACTATGCACATGGCAGGGTTGTGTTTTCTTCTAAATGGTAGCTTGGATAGGAAATTTGAGGTCACAGTTGCGTCTCGAGCATGCCGTTTGCCCTATGTAGGGTGTAAAAGTTGAGAGCGTGGGCCTGCTGTGAGAGATGTCAACCAGGGGAAAAATTGTCATTTTGAAATAATGAATTAGTGATTTTATCACTGGTCTCCTTTACAAATAACTTTCGAATGAAGTCACGTAATTGAAATATGAGACTTCATTTGAGATTAAAATCGGGCGTTTTGCCTAGGCGTGACCTAAAATGGGAGGGTGTGGTTAATTCAAATTCTGCACTGGGTGGAATCCCTATAAATAGAGTTAAGTGTTTAGGGTTATATAAAAACCCTAATTCACACACACACTCTCTCTCTCTATAACACCCAAGCTATCTCTCTCTCTCTAGCGGTTCTTCACCGTTCTTTTTCGGATTGAAGAACGATGTAACTCCCCGACCCAAGTTACCCAGAGTCGGTGTATTATTACATAACAATGGCATGATAATAAAAATATCAAGTCTCGAAAGACCGATTAGTTTAGTATCCTTGGAAGTACTAGATACATTCATAAGTTTTACATTACATCATAAAATTGAAAACTAAAACAACATTGTTTCCATATACAACACTAAGAGACCATAGACTCTCCCTAGAGGTTATTCATAATATACTTATTTGCATCCTGGGAAAAATAATACATAGAATGAAGTGAGATCATATGCTCAGTAAGGATAACAATATAGCAGAAACTTTCATAAATGAGTATAAACATTTAAGGTAATGTATGAATAAAACAAAAGCCTTTTAAACATGAACATCATAATAATATGTCAAAAGTAAAATGAGATAATTCCATTTACTTATTCACATGGATATTCATCTAGTCGAATAATAACATGCAATATCAATAACCAATTTTATAATGATGGAATTCATAATTCCAAACTATCATAACCACATAGTCAAGGCCTTGTACCAAAACTACAAATACAATTTTGTCAAGGCCTTGTGCCAAGACACTAGTTTGTCTCATGAAACCTACCAATGCATTGAGGAGCTATAGTGGGCTCCACCTGTCACTTACTAATTCCAATGCATTCCTCATATGAAAAGTTTGAAACATAACATAAACATTATTATTAAAACTAACATACAAAACATCAATAATTTATCTACAAACCACGAATGGTATAACAATAGAACATACACAGTCAAAAATAACTCATTAAATACAATATGGAAGATTGTATTGTAACAGATTAAACATAATTGATAAAAATGAAACTTATTGACATAAATGGAATAATCATCAAAACTATTTGAGAGAAATACCCCCCCCCCCCCTTTTCATGTAAACATTTTAAAGACACACTACTTGTCAAGAAGCCATTTTAAAAATAGATTTTTGAATCAATGTGTCCCATTCCACTTTGAAAAAATTATCAGGAATTTTATTTTTAAAACATTAATGTCCATACAAATATATCCTTACAACCATTTTTAAAACAAGGACATTAATGAGAAATATTTAGAAGAATAAATCATTAAAACATTTAAAAATGATATTTTAGTTAGAGTTTCTAACTAAAAGAGAGACACTTGAATACAAATGATTGAGGTAACCAAAACATTGTAATATCATGAGAATAAAGGGATTCATGATATTTTATGTCAAAGTACATTATATACAACATAGAAAAGTGATTTTGTGTATAACAATACATTAGTCTCAATGGAATGTAATTTTAGATGAAATATCTTTTATAGACTGTATCCTTAGGTTAAAGATAAATCAATGACAAAATTATGTCTGAATAATATAAATACACTCTATATGATTGGATATTAAGTGTAAATCAAACTGAGGACATTCACACATATTCTTGTAAAAACAAAAACAATGAATTGGATATTTAACTCAACATATAGAGATTGAGTTTAAATTACTCTTATCAAGATCATATCGATGACTTGAGAATTTATCAATTGAGTTATTATGTGCATAAAAAGTATATCCACAAAAAGGAGAGTGGAAATTATGAATTAAGAAAATATTTATTTATTCCACACATTATCTTGGAGTAAAATAATCATTAAAGTATACGTAAAGCCGAAAGGGTGGAAATTGAAATGTGAAATTCCCTTATCGATTTGGTAACATATGAAACATATTCCCATGAAATAAAGATCATAAAATGATGATTTAAATATCTATAAATTAAATTATATTACAAAATGAATACAATCATGGGTAGTACACACACAACATGCAATAAATAAGTAGTGAACTATAGGAATCTCACAGAATTAAAAGTGAGATAAGAATCCCCTTACTTGTACTTTTCCACGGTACAAGGTTGGTTAAACTCATTTATAATAGTTAAATCATAGTTATTAAATTATACAGTAACCATATACATATATATGATATCATATATGATCTTCAAATATTGCCGTTTATTATTATCGTCGTTTCTGTGTTAACTGATTTGTTTCCCTTTATATGTTTTGTTACATAAATCATGTTTTCAATATATCGATTGAATCATATTCATATCCAGAATGATATTAATTTTTTAAACATTATTTTTAACCATCAAACTAAAATTATTCTTGAATGGAGACGATGGGGAATGAATCTCATCGTGTTTGTAGATATGGTAGTCCGTACGTACGCACGAGCGACAATATCATTCTTTTGATATTAAAATAATATATAATTGGATGTAATATCATATATAAGGAATAATTATTATGATATATTTATTATTTAAATTAATTAATCATAATTATCATACCCATCCAAATAATAATTTATTGAATAACAATTACACCACGACGTGGAGATGGTAGGCCGTACGTACACACGTATGTTGACATTTCATTCAAAGGATGGATAGAATATTAGGTATGGTTGTAAAATATTTTCAATAACATAAAATTATATAGAAGATAATGGAGTTATTATTTAATATAAAAATAACAATGAAAAATAAGTGGAAGAAGAAAGTAACTTGAATGAGGGTGGTGAAGTCATTAACTCTTCTTCGGGTTCTTCCTTTTGTTTTGATCAAAAGGGATCCTTAGATTGGTTTATGATCAAACTATGGCCTCTAGGTTGAATTGAGGGAAGTTGGGAGGATATTTGGGCAGGGGTTGGCCGAGAAAATTGGCTTTTAAGGTGTGAATTAGAGATAAGGGTTAGTGCCCGTTTATAAGAGGGGTGAGGGGCACCTTTTGAAAAGATAGAAATATTATTTTACAATAAAAATTAATATTCTGTTTCTAATTGCTCCAATAAGATTTATATCAAGGATAAGGTGGGTATGGGTCGAAAAAAACTCATCAAATATGTTTTATACAGGTATGGGTCACATTATTAACCATATCTTTTAGTATTAACTCTTAGTTAATTAGTTTTACATTTACCATGTCTCCTTTTATTTTTATATTATATTGTTAATAAACATATTATAAACTACCAAGAGACCCCCATGTGGTCCAGTAATGATACAATTATCATGATATAATTCCATTGACCGAAAATTATATTTTTAGGAATATAATATCAACTAACAATATAATATTTGTTTTAAAAACACTTTTATGTCAATTTTGACACTATTTAATAATTGATTTTTTTAAAGTCGTGTCTACTTTATTAATTCTAAAAAAAATCATTTAAGAAATCCTATAATGTGATATTAACCAATAAAATTCTTTTATGTCTTCAAAACATTCAAATTATATTTATTTTAGCATTTATAATACCAATTATTTGATTCATTCATTAATAAAGAAAATACAACATCATTATTGTGTTATAAATGAATTTAAATATTCAATGTCTATAAATTATAAATAAAATACCATTATATAGGAAATATTTTTAACATTATAAATAATATTTATTGTCGAAAATATAACATATATAACCATATGTAAAAATTGTTTTGCTAAAAGATATATGCTTGTGTTATTTTTGTATTTACATTTACTTAATTAATATAAAGTGTCATTTTCAATTACAAGTGGCTCCATGGGGTCCCCAAATCAACCCAAAGATGCCCATGGTCTGAAATAGATCATAAAATAGGTTTTGGACATGTTTTAGGGTAATTTAATATTATTATAATATTATTTTTTACCCATATTTATCGGATTTACCCTTTAACCATCGTAAATAATATATTTACTGAAGTATTTATTCAAAATGTCTAAAAATAAAAGTTACCTAATTACAAAATTTGTACCTCCTGATTCAAAATATGGAATCAAAATTTCTAAATTCAAAACACAAAATTGGAAGAAATAAATTTAAAATTAATTTCTATTGTTAAAACAAAATGTGTGTTTTTAAGAAATAATAACTATCAAATGATTGACACTTGCTTATATCCAGTTTAACTGTGAAATAATGTCCGATGACCAAAATTGGATTAAATGGTAAAACTATAATCTATTTATACTTTCAAACAATTATAATTTATAATTTATCACTATAAATTATTTTGAATAAAATAGATGTTTTCAATTAAAATATAGTATTTTTCACTATTCAGCCAAATATGAATGTTATCAGAAAAACACCAAAAATTTATTGAAACTAAATTATTATATCCCGATTCTAATAAAAAGGTTTATTTTGGAAAATTGAATATATAAAAGTTTCAAATGTTGGATTTAAAAAGAGTTTTCCCTTATAAGGCCTTAAAATTGCATTTTTTTAAAATACCTTTTTAACTAAAAAATGAATTTGTCCTAAAATTATGTATATGAAACTCAAAATATAGATTCTAAAATTATAAGGATTATATAAAATTCAAAATGGATTTAATACTATTCATAACCGCTTCAGAACGGCTAGTTTAGTAAGTCGTGGTGTGCTTGAACTCGATGTTGCGTGTTGTGTATGTTATTGAATTACATTGAGGAACTAACGTACTATGAAATATTGGGGTGTGACATTCTTCCCCCCTTCAATAAATTGTGTCCTCGCAATTTGAAATTGTTCTTCTAAAATAATAGTTTGAAAATAGAAAATGCCTTTATGGGAAACCCCGCATCCGAAATTAGGTTAATACAATTTATTCTTAATAAGAGGAAAAGGGGAATGAAATGTTCACCACCAAATTATGATCTCAATTTGGAGAACATTGGTGGAAATTAGAGACATATAATTGTAGGAAAAACGTAAATAATTATAGGTAGTGATTGAGGTCATCAATCACAAACAAGTGTAAAATTGAGTGCTTTAAATTTATCAATATATAATGATTTAAAATGCCATCGGTTAAAAAAAACATAAGTTATTAGGATAACACATTTTTGGTTTTAAGATCCCTTAACTAGAGTTTAAGAATTATTTTCTTCGTAGAATAAGAGAAGAATAAAAATAAATACTTGACAAGTAGAATTATATCCTTTAACTAATTTCTATCACAAACTCATCTTTTATTATAAAAGACAATAGAACATAAAAAATATTCTATTAATCCTATTCGTATAGGGTTCCAAAAAAATTGAATTTATAATTATTCTACAAAACATATTAAAAAACTAAATTATTCCATCCAGGACATCACATGGGCTAGTGGTAGGTGATAAACCTTTATCTCTCTTCAGTTGTGGATACAAGTGTCACTGCCTTACCAGACGTGACAGGTTGTCACCCAACCTTCAGGTATTCCTTTTATGGTAATCCAAAAATAATCTCAAACTATAATTATACAAAATACTTATTTCCAAACACACAGTCCAAAATTTATATAGAAGTTAAACACAATTAAGAACCTTTTTGCAATGTAATAACATGTGAACACCTTCATCATGTATCCTTCTAAAACACAGCAAAATCATGAACTACCATAAAAACATATCGATTATATTAATGCTTCCTTATTCCTTATAGAATAATGGATATACTCCTTCTATCCAAAAATTTTGTAAACTCCAACAATGATGGAATATACAAATCATTAATCAATTTTAAGGGAGTCAAGAATATCCAAAAAAATTTATCCAAATCAATCATGTAGTATTCCAAAATCACTACCACAGTATCAAAACAATATTATGGTTTATCTTTCTCTCAACCATATATTTTCCAAAAAATTAACCTACTATTGAGTCACTTTTCATGGTTCCACACAATCTGAAGTCCTTAATGAAATAGTACTGCAGTACAATCCTTATATACACCATAATTATTATAACTAGTACAACATTGATACAACACTCAAATGACATAATTCTTTAATAACAACATAAGAACTCTAATCTTTCCTCCTCATCTGTGGAAGTATCATAACCTGATTATTATCCAATAGAATCATTTGTGGAATACTCTGATGATTTGTACATTGGTTTTCGTGGTGTCCCAACTCCTTGCTGAGGAAGTATTGTACATTTGAAACCTTATTCATAACATTGTAGTCACATACTTGGTGTCCTTCTTCTCCACACTTATAACAAACTCACATTCTCTTCAGGAAAGTTCTAAGGTATTTCTTCCCACAGTTATCACATATGGGAAAATTCTTCTTTTCCCTCTTCCCTTTATCCACCATTCTCTCGTCCATCCTTTTCTTCTCTTTCTTCCCATCAAAGCCATATGACTCATAGAATTCTTTACTTATCTTATTAATACATGATACTATTTCTTCATATGTTAAGAATACAAGGGATAATGTTTCCCATCTAAATTTTTGCATAATACCCTGAAAGATATGATCCCTCTTACTCATTGGATCATACGTATTGTTGGAGTTCACATTCTTTTTATTGTGCCCCATTTCTATAAAATGGTATAAACAAGGTCAGTTTATGAATTGCAATGAATAATTGAAAACTTGTAAAAACCCTAATGAAAATTGAATGGTGTATGGATATAATCCATAAACATAAAGATGTTTCCTTTGTAGAAGTATATACTCATAAACCCTGTATAATGATTTTTAAAGAAAATGAGGATTATGATAAGAATATCCCCCAGTAGTTTCATCAACCATGAGTACCGCAAGGCCAGTTGTTGTGCACAAGTTCTCGTTCAAGTCTAGGTCAAAGTAGTTTTTTCGGGTTTTACCCCTACGTACATCTGTGCAAGAGCCGCCTCTACTTGCTCATATCTAGACAGGGAAGTATTTCTCGGAAAACTCACAAAATCTCTACATTACCAAAATTTTAGGAAGTTGTTCTATACTAATCCTTCAAGTATATCTTAGCTCTATGTGCTCTAATTAGAGTTTATCCAAATCTAACTTCCAAGGGTATTACTAAACTTCCTCTGGTACCTATTGTAACGCCCCAAACCCAGTCACCCAGATTCGGTGCATTATTACATAACATTTTCGTGATCATAATAGATCACGTCTTGAAAGTCTTATTAGTTTAGTATCCTTGGATGTACTAGATACATTCATAAGGTTTACATTACTTCATAAAATGGAAAACTACAATAACATTGTTTCCATAGACAACACAAAGGGAACATAGACTATTCCTGGAGGTCATTTATAATATAATTCATTGCATCCTGGGAAAAATAAAACATAGAAAGGGTTGATCTTAGATTCATACTAAGGATAACAATATAGCAGAGTCATTCATAAATTAGCATAAACATATAAGTCAATGTATAACTAAAAAGCCTTTTAAAAAAGAACTTCATAATAATATGTCAAAAGTAAAATGAAATAATTCCATTTACATATTCACATGGATATTCTACTAGTCTAATAATCACATGCAATATCAATAACCACTTTCATAGTGCTGGAATGCATAATCCCATACTATCATAACCACATAGTAAAGGCCTTGTGCCCAGACAACAAATAAGATTTTGTCAAGGCCATATGTCATGACACTAGTTTGTCTCATGAGACCTACCGAAGCATCGAGGAGCTATAGAGAGCTCCACCCATCACTTACTATGTCCAATGCATTCCACATAAGAAAAATTTGAAACATAACATAAACATTCGTATTAAAACTAGCATATGAAATGTCAATAATTTTTACACAAACCATGAATGGTATAAAAATAGCCCATCCAGAGTCAAACATAACTCATTCAATACAATATGAAAGTTTTTATTGCAACCGATTAAACTCAATTGATAATAATTAAGGATATTGATGTAGATGAAATAATCATCAAAACTATTTGAGAGAAATACCCCCCTTTTGTTGAAAACATTTAAAAGTCACACTACTTGTCAAGAAGCCATTTTAAAAATTGATTTTTGAGTCATAGTGTACCATACCACTTTGAAACTTTTAAAAATAATTTCAATTTTAAAACAATAATGTCCATATAAATAAATCCTTAAAACCATTTTTAAAACATGGACATTAATGAGAATGATTTAGAAGAATAAATCTTTAAAATATTTAAAAATGATATTTTAGTTAGAGTTTCTAACTAAAAGAGAGACACATGAATACAACTAATTGAGGTAGCCAAATTTTTTTAATATCATTAGAATAAAGGGATTCATGATATAAAATGTCAATGTACATTATATACACCATATAAAAGTGATTTGGTGTATCACAACAAAGAAGTCTCAATATAATGTAATTTGAGATGAAATCTCTTATATAGACTATATCCTTAGGTTAAAGAAAAATCAAATAAATAATTCTCTGTGACACTTACAAATACACAAATTATAATTGGATATTCAGTGTAAATAAATCATAGGACTTTCACACATATTCTTGTAAAAACAACACCAATGAATTAGATATTTAACTCAACAAATAGAGATTGTGTTAAAATTACTCTTATAAAGTTCATATCGATGACTTGAGAATTTACCGATGGATTGATTATGTGTATTAAATGTATATACATAGAAATGGGAGTGGAAATTATGACATAATAAAATGAATAGTTATTCCAGACATAATCTTGGAGTAAAATAATCAATGAAGTAAGCCTACTGCTGAATGAGTAGAAATTGAAATTTCAAATTCCCATATCGAATTGGTAACTTATGAAACATACACCCATGAAATAAGGATCATACAATGATGATTTAAATATCTATAAATTAAATTATATTACAAAATGAATACAATCATGGGTAGTACACACACCACATGCAAAAAATAATTTGTGAACAATAGAAATATCACAGAATCAAAAGTGAGATAAGAAACCCCTTACTTGTACATTTCCTTGGTCGAAGGTAGGTTAACCTACTGTAAAATAGTTAAATAATAGTTATTAAATTATACAAGATCCATATACATATATATGATATCATATATGATCTTCTAATATTTCCTTTTAATAATATCTTCGTTTCAGTGTTAACTAATTAGTTTCCATTTATATGTCTTTTTACATAATCCATGTTTGCTATGGATAAGATTTGTCTTATTCATATCCAGAATGATATTTAGTATTTAATCATTATTTTTAACCGTCAAATGAAAATTATTCTTGAATGGATATGATAGGAAATAAATCTCATCGCGTTCGTGGAGACGGTAGTCCTTCGTTCACACGAGCGTCAATATCAATCCTTCGAAATTAAAATAATATATAATTGGATGGTATATCATATATATGGAATCATTATCATGTTATATTTATTATTTACATCAATTAAACATCATTATCATACACATAAAAATAATAATGTTTTTATAACAATTACACCACGACGTGGATACGGCGGGCCCTACGTACGCACGTATGGTGACATGTCATTCAAAGGATTGATATAATACTGAATGTAGTTGTACCATATTTTTAGAAACATCACAGAATATATAAGATATGGGAGTGATTATTTTAGAATGGAAATAACAATGAGAGATGAAGTTGAATAAAAAAGGAACTTGAAAAGGGTGGTTAAATCATTACCTATTCTTCGGGTTCTTCCTTTTTATTTGATCAAATGATCTCCTTAGGATGGATTATGAAAAAAATAAGGCCTCTAGGTTGAATTGAGGGAACTTGGGAGGATATTTGGGAAGGTGACGGCTGAGACAAATGGATTTTAATGTGTGAATTAGAGATAAGGGGGAGTTCCCTTTTATAAGAGGGGTGAGGGGCACTATAGGAAAAGATAGAAATATTATTTTATAATAAATTCATATTCGGTTTATAATGTCTCCAAACTGATTTATTTCGAGGCTAAGGTGGGGATGGGTGGAAAAAAACTCAACCAATAGGTTTTAGATGGGTTTGGTTCACTTTATAAACCTTATCATTTAGTTTTAACTATTAGTTAATTAGTTTGACATTTACTATATCTCTTTGTATTTTAATATTATATGATTAATAAACATACTATAAAATTCAAAAAGACCACCAAGTGGTCAATTAATGAAACACCTATCAAGATATAAGTCCTTTGGTCGATCCTTATATTTTTAGGTATAGAATATCAATTAATAATATAATATTTGTTTTAAAAACCTTTTTACGTCAATTTTGACACTATTAAATAATTGTTTTTTGTTAAAGTCTTAAGAAATTTATTTATTATAACCAAATTCATTTAAGCAATCCAAACAAGTCATATTACCCAAAAAAATTCTTGGATGTCATCAAAACTTTCATATTATATTTATTTTAAAATTTATAATACCAAATATTTGATTCTTTCATTAATAAGGAAAATACAACATCATTATTCTGTCGTAAACAAATTTAATAATTCAATGTCTAAAAACTATAAATAATATTCCATTATGAAAAAAAAAATTATATTTCTAATGAATATTTATAGTCGAAAATATAACATATATATCCCTCTGTAAAAATAGTTTGGGTAAAAGAGATTTTCTTATGTCATTTTTGTATTTACTTTAACTTAATTAATATAAAGTGTCATTATCAATTACAAGTGGCTCCATGGGGCCCCAAAATTTACCCAACGATGACCATGGTAGGACATGTATCATAAAATATGGTTAGGAATCGTTTTAAGCTAATTTAATATTATTATAATAATATTTGTTTACCCTTAATTACCTGGTTTACCCTTTTACCATGGTAAATAAAATATTTACCGAAATAATTATTCAAAATGTCTAAAAATAAAAGTTACCTATTTACACATTTTGGACCTCCTGATTCTAAATATGGAATGAATTTTTATAAATTCAAAAAAACTAAGTGGCATAAATTAATTTAAAATTAATTCCCATTGTAAAAACAAATTTTTTTTATGAAATAATATCTATCAAAAGATTGGCACTTCCTTATGTGCAGTTTAAATGTGAAATTATTTCCAATGAAAAAAATTGGATTAAATGGTAAAAATATATTCTATTTATACTTACAAACCATTAAAATTTATAATTTATCGATATAAATTATTTGGATTAAAAAAGATGATGTCAGTTAAAATAATGTATTTCTCACTATCCACCCAATTTTGAAAGTTATCATAAAAAAACAAAAAATTTAGTGAAACTAAATTCTTATATCCTGATTATAATAAAGATGATTATTTTGTTAACTTGAATATATAAAAGTGTAAAATATTAGATTTAAAAAGGGTTCTCCCTTAAAAGGTTGTAAAATTGCATTTTTGAAAAATAATTCTTTTACCTAAAAATTGAATTTTTCCTTATATTATGTCTATGAAACTCATAATTTAGATTCTAAAATTATTAGGATTTTATAAAATTAAAAAAAAAATTAATACTATTCATAACCACTTTTGGACGCCTAATTCGGTAAGTCGTTGTGCGCTTGAACTTGATGTTGCATGTAGTGTAAGTTATTAATTTACATTGAATAACTAACGTACTATGAAATCTTGAGGTGTGAAATTCATCCCTTATTCAATAAATTGTGTCCTCAAATTTGAAATTTTTCTTCTAAAATAAAAGATTGGAAATAGAAAATACTTTTGTGGGAAAACCCACATCAGAAATTAGGGTAATAATATTTATTCTTAATAAGAGGAAAATGGTAATGAAATGGTCACCACCAAATTATTATCTCAATTAGGAGAACATTGGTGGCATTTAAGGAAATATAATTGGAGGTGAACCGTAAATATTTATAGGTATTGATTGAGGTCATCAATCGCAAACAGGTGTAATATTGAGGGCCTTAAATTCATCAATCTATGATGATTTAAAATACCATCGGTTCGAATAAACATAATTTATTTGTATAAAAAAATTTTGGTTTTAATATCGCTTCACTAGAGTTTATGAATTAATTTCTTCATATAATAAGAGAAGAAGAAAAATATGTACATGAAAAGTAGAGTTCCATCATTTAACTAATTTCTACCACAAACTCAACTTTCACGTTAAAATATAATAGAACATAAAAAAATTTCTATTTATCAAATTCGTATAGGGTCCCAAAAAATGAATTTATAATTCATCTCCCAAACCTTTTAAATAAACTACATTATTCATTCCAGGACATCACTTGGGCCAATGGTAGGTGATAATCCCTTGTCACCCTTCAGTTGTGGGTTCATGTCTCGCGACCTTGCCGGAGGTGAGGGGATCCCGCCTGACCCCCTGGGTTGTCCTTTTGTGGCAATCCAAAAATAATCTCAAACAAGAATTATACAAAATGCTTCTTTCCAAACTCACAGTCCAAATTTTATAAGGATGGTAAACACAATGAAGATCATGTTTTCCACGTAATAACATATAAACACCTTCATCATATATATTTTTAAAACACAGCAACATCTTGAATTACCCTAAAACCTTATTGATTACATTAATTATTCCTTATTCCTTATAGAATACTGGATATACTCCTTATATCCAAAAATATTGTAAACTCCAACAATGATCGAATATACAAATCTTTAATCAGTTTCAAGGGAGTCAAGAATATCCAATATAATTTATCCAAATCAATCATTTATTATTCCAAAATCACTACCTTGTTATCAGAACCATATTATGGTTTATCTTTCTCTCAAGCATTTATTTTCCAAAAATATAACCTGCTATTGAGTCACTTTTCATGGTTCAACACAATCTCAAGTCCTTAATGAAATAGTAATGCGGTACAATCCTTATATACTCCATAATTATTATAACTAGTGCATCATTGATACAACACTCAAATGAAATAATTCTTTAATAATGACATAAGAACTCTAATCATTCCTCCTCATCTATGGTAGTATCATAACTTGATTATTATCCAATAGCATCATTTAGGGCGTAGTGTGATGATTTTTACATTGGTTTTCATAGTATCCCAACTATTTGCAGATGAATAATTGTTCATTTGAAACCTTTTCTTACCCTTGCAGTCATGTATACAGTGTCCCTTTTCTTCACACTTATAACAAAATCTCATTCCCTTCGGGCAAGTTCTAGGGTGCTTCATTCCACAGTTATCCCATTTGGGAAAATTTCTTTTCCCTATTCCCTTTATCAATATTTATCTCTTCCATCATTTTCTTCTCTTGCTTCCTTTCAAAGTCATAGGACACAGAGAATTAATTACTTATCTTATTAACACATGATATTATTTCTTCATATGTTGTGAATACATGGTAGAATGTTTCCCTTATAAATTTTTACTTAATACCATGAAAAATATGACCCTGATTACTCTTTGGATCATACGTATTGCTATAGTTCACATTCCTGATATTGGGCACCATTTCTATAAAATGGCTTAAACGAGATCAGTTTATGAATTGCAATGAATAATTCAAAACATGTAAAATACCTATCATAAATTGAATGGTTTATGGTTAAAATCTGTAATCATAAAGATGTTTTCATTTAGGAAGTATATACTCATAAACCCTTCATAATTATTTTTAATGAAAATGAGGATTATCCAAAGCATATCCCCCGAGACTGTCATAACCAAGAGTGAAACAAGGCCTGTTGTCGTGCACCAGTTCCCGTACGAGTCTAGCTCAAAGCGGTGATTTCTGGTTTTACCCATAGGTACATCTGTGCCAGATCCGCCTCTACCTGCTCGTAACCAAAAATGGATGTATTACTCGGAAAACTCACAAAATATCTACAATACCTAAATTACAGGAAGTTATCTATATTAATCCTAAAAGTCCTTCTTAGATAAATGTTCTCTAATCGGAGTTTATCTAAATATACCTTCCAAGGTTTGTATTAAACATACCCTGATACCAACTATAAAGCCCCAACCTCAGTTACCCAAAGTCGGTGAATTATTACATAACATTGTAATGATCATAAATGATCATTTCTTGAGAGACCGATTAGTTTGGTAGCCTTGGAAGTAATAGATACGTTCATAAGGTTTACATTACCTCATAAAATGGAAAACTACAACAACATTATTTCCATAGACAACACTAAGAGACCATAGAATATCCATGGACGCCATTCATTATATACATTTTTACATCGTGGGAAAAATAAAACATAGAAAGGGGTGAGCTCAGATGCTCAGTAATTATAACAATATAGTAGAAACATTTATAAATAAGCATAAATTCTTAAGGAAATGTATAACTAAAAAAATGCATTTTAAACTTGAACTTGAGGATAATATATCAAAAGTAAAGTGAAAAAATTCTATTTTCTTATTCACATGGATATTATACTAATCGAATAACCACATGTAATATCAATAAACATGCTCATAATGATGTAATGCATAATGCCAGCCTATCATAAGCCCATAATCTAGGCTTTGTGCCAAGACTACAAATATGATTTTTTCAAGGCCTTATGCCAAGACACTATTTTGTCTCATGAGACCTATTGATACATCTAGGAGCTATATTGGGCTCCACCCATCACATACTAAGTCCAATTCATTCCTCATATGAAAAGATTGAAACATAACATAATCATTCATATTAAAACAAGCATACGAAAAGTCAATACTTTACCCACAAACCATGAATGCTATAAAAATAGTGCATCCACAGTCAAACAAAACTCATTAAATACAAAATGGAAGATTTTATTCAAACAGATTAAACTCAATCGATAATAATGATGTATATTGACATTGATGAAATAATCCTAAAAACTATTTGAGAGAAATACCCCCTTTTTGAAAACATTTAAAATTCACACTACCTGTCAATAAGTCGTTTTAAAAATAGATTTGTGAATCAAATTTTCCTATACCACTTTGAAACATTTAAAAGTAATTTTAATTTTAAAACATTAATTTCCATATAAATAAATCCTTTAAACCATTTTTAATACATGGACATTAATGAGAAAGATTTAGAAGAAGAAATATTTAAAACATTAAAAATGATATTTTTGTTAGAGTTTCTAACAATAAGAGTGACACTTGAATACAAATAATTGAGGTAACCAAAACATTTTAAAATCATTAGAATAAAGGGATTCGTGATATACTATGTAAAACTACATTATATACACCATGAAAATAATATTTGGTGTATAACAACAAATAATTCTCAATGGAATGTAATTTGAGTTGAAATATCTTATAAAGACTATATCCATAGGTTAAAGATAAATAAAAGAAATAATTATGTGTGAGAAATATAAATACACATAATATGATTGGATATTCAGTGTAAATCAATCAGAGGATATTCACACATATTCTTGTAAAAAAACACAAATGAATTGGATATTTAACTCAACAAATGGAGATTGAGTTAAAATTACTCTTATCAAGTTCAAATCGATGACTTCAGAATTTATAAATAGGGTGATTATGTGTATCATATGTATATCCACAGAAAGGGGAGTGGAAATTATGACATAAGAAAATGAATAGTTATTCCACACATAATCTTTGAGTAAAATAATCAACAATGTATGTGTAAAACTGAATGAGTTGAAATTGAAATATCAAATACCCTTATCGATTTGGTAACTTATGAAACATACACCCATTGTAACATCCCAAACTTCTACAGTACATTTCCCTTTAAATAATGTAATATCTTGTGTTGTACGCAACATCGAGTTCTAACAAACACCAAAATAGATCAAACTAGCGGTATGAATAGTAATACCTACTTTTTGAAATTATATATATTTTATATTTCAAAATGAACTTCATTTTTGGATTCAGAATATCAAAATTATCCTAAGTTGAATTTTTTGTATTTTTTTGAGAACTTCCAATTTTTATGAATAGTGTAAATACTTAAAAACAACTTTTTTAATAAAAATAATTTATAGTGATAAATTATATTATTTAGTGGTTTTAAAGTATAATTTGAATATATTTTTACCATTTTATCGAATGGTGTTCATTAGAATTAATTTCACTTTGAAATTGGACATAAACAATTGTCAATCTTTTGATATATATTGTTTCTTAAAAACACACTATTTGTGGTAACAGCGGGAATTAATTATAAAATTAATTAATGAAACTTATAGGTTTGGAATTTTTTAAAATATAAATCATTTTTTAATTCGGACTATCAATTATAGCTTAGGATGAAATTTTGGCATTGTTCAGAAAAACTTCAATTTTGGATGAATAGTGAAACTACTAAGTGGTAGTTAAAAAACTGAATTTTTCATAAAACATAAATTTACCGCTTCTATGATTGGAATTTAGAAAATATGAGTGGAACATTTAATATCAAGGAGTAAAATTTGGTTTAATGAGATGAAAATAATTTTTGGTGAATAGTAACTTTTTTCTTTTATTTACCACGGTTAAAAGTAAATAGTGTAATTAAGGGTAAATATGACATTAATATTACCCTAACACATGTTCTAATTCTATTAGACCAGTTTATCTCAACCAAAAACAACCTTAGGAATAAAATATTATCATTTAGGTCCACTTGGATTAGATTAGGACAATTATTATTATTTAATTCAAAGAAGTGTTAAAAGAGTTAAAATCAATGTTTATTTACTAAAACATTTTTAATATAGGGGTATAAATGAGATAAATTCAGTTGTAAATATTAATTAAAAATATAAAACTATTTCCTAGATAATGATATTTTATTTATAATTTTTAGACATTATATAATTTAATTTATTTATGACACAATGATGATGCAGTAATTACCATAATAGTAAAAACTTAAAATAATTGAAATTATAAATACCCAAATAAATATAATTTGAGACATTTAATGAAATAAACTAATTTTCTAGGATAATATGACATATTAGGATTTATTTAATTGGCTTTGTTCGAAGTAATAATTCTGTTATGATTTTTACAAAAATCAATTATTGAATAGTGTCAAAATTGACATAAAAGAGTTTTTGAAACAAATATTATATTATTAATTGATATTAAATTCCTAAAAATCTAAGGTTCGGCCAAGAGAATTATATCATGATATTTTCATCATTAATGGACCACTTGGGGGGTCTCTTGGAGGTATATAGTATGTTTATTAACTATATAATATAAAACTACAAGGTGACATGGTAAGTGTCAAACTAATTAACTAAGAGTTAAAACTAAACGATGAGGTTAATATAATGACCCAAACCTATATAAATTCTATTGGTTGAGTGGTTTTCGACCTATACTCACCTTAACCTTTAAATAATCCACTTTTGAGCCATTAGAAACTGAATATGAATTTATTATAAAATAATATTTCTTGCTTTTCCAAAGGTGCCCCTCACCCCTCTTATAAAAGGGCACTCTCCCTTCTCATTAACTCACACCTTAAAATCCTTTTGGCTCAGCCAGACTCTGCCCACATACTCTCTCAACATCCCTAACATCATTCTAGAGGCATTAATTTATTTAGAAAGCCAACAAAAGAGCCCTTTTTAACAAATCAAAAGGAAGAACCCGAAGAAGAGGTAATGATTTCATCACCCTTTTTCAAGTTCCTTTATTCTTCCATTTCTTCTATCTTTTTTATTACCATTATAAAATAACAACTCCAGTATCTTATATATACTGTGATGTTATTATAAATATGGTACAACCATATTCAGTATTCTATCCATCCTTTGAATAACATGTCACCATACGTGCGTACGTATGGCTTACCGTCTCCATGTCATTGTGTAATTGTTATTCAATAAATTATTATTTGGATGGGTATAATAATGATGTGTAACTCATGTAAATAATAAATATAACATGATAATGATTCTGTATATATGTTATACCATCCAATTATATATTATTCTAATATCAAAAGAACAATATTGTCGCTCGTGCGTACGTACGGACTTCCGTCTCCACGAACGCGATGAGATTCATTCTCTATCATATCCATTCAAGTATAATTATCATTTTATGATTTAAAAATAATGTTTAAGGACTTTATATAATTCTGGATATGAATAAGATACAACCTATCCATGACAAACATGTCTTACGTAAGAAAACATATAAAAGAAAATGAGTAAGTTAACACCCGAAACAACGATAATACTAAGATATTTTTAACAAATCAATGTTAAAAGATCATATATGATATCATATTAATATATATGATTCCTGTATAATTTAATAACAATTATTTAACCATTATACCGGAGGTTAACCTACCCCCAACCAAGGAAAAGTACAAGGCAAGGGTTTATTTCACAATCTCTTCATTATCCGAGGTTGTTTATACCTAATAATATACTGGGATTTCTATATCATCCACATTCATGTTTCTTAAAAATGTATTTCAAAACATTTTTTACTATTTATTAGAATATTTTTTAAATTCATTTATACCCTTGTTGACTTTTATAAGTGGTTTATAAAGGAATATTTCCATCGTTTTCCAAACAAGGTTCTTTTTAACCTTTTCGACAGAATTAAGGTAAGAATATTGTTTTTAAATTATACGGCAGGTGCGGCTATTTTCCACCGTTATAAAATCGTCGAAGATTCCGTTACAAGCTTATACAAATATTTTCAAAGAAAATGTTTTATTTTATAAATATATGACTCTTAAATGATTTCAAAATATAAAGAGATATTTCTCTAAAAAAAGTTTTGATTTCATCTATGTCAACATCCTTTGATGGATTTTACGCTTATTTGAAGTTGACTTATTATGATACGAAACTTCTATGTTTTATTGAAGGATTTGTGATATGTATGACTGTGGATGTGCTATTTTTATACCATTCATGGTTTATGGTGAAATTATTGACATTTCGTTTGCTAGTTTTAATACGAATGTTTATGTTATGTTTAAACCTTTTCAGATGGGAATGTATTGGACTAAATATATGACGGGTGGAGCCCACTATAGCTCCTCGATGCATCGATAGGTCTCATGAGACAAAATAGTGTCTTGGAACAAGGCCTTGTCAAAATCATAATTGATGTCATGGCACGAGGCCTTGGCTATGTGGTTATGATAGCCTGGCATTATGTATTCCATCATTATGAAAGTGGTTATTGATATTGCATGTGATTATTCGATTAGTATAATATCTATGTGAATAAGTAAATGGAATTATTTCATTTTATTTTTTCCATACTATGTTGAAGTTCAAGTTTAAAATTCTATTGTTTTAGTTATACATTGTCTTAAAGATTTATTCTTATTTATGAAAGTTTCTGCTATATTGTTATCCTTACTGGGCATTTGAGCTCACCCCTTTTCTATGTTTTATTTTTCCCTGGATGTGAAGAAGTAAATTATGAATGACCTACAGGGATATTATAAGGGGTTAATAGTGTGGATTATGGAGACAATATGTTGTTGTAGTAGTTTTTCACTTCATGATGTAATGTAAATCTTTATGAATATATCTAGTGTTTCTGAGGCTACTTAACCAATCGGTCTTTCGAGATTTGATCTTTCTTATGATCATGCCAATGTTATGTAATAATGCACCGACTCTGGGTAATTGGGGTTGGGGCATTACAGTTAGTATGAGAGGAAGTTTAGTACAATCCTTGGAAGCTAGATTTAGATAAACTCTGATTAGAGCACATAGACCTAAGATGGACTTTGAGGATTAGTATAGAAGAACTTCATAGAATTTTGCTATTGTAGAGATTTTTTTTGTTTTCCGAGCAATACATCCCTGTCTCGATACGAGCAGGTAGAGGCGGCTCTGGAATAGATGTACCTAGGGGTAAAACCCAAAAACACCGCTTTGAGCTAGACTCGAACGAGAACTGGTGCACGACAACGGGCCTTGCTGCATTCTTGGTTACGACACTCCCGGGGGATATGCTTAGGATAACTCTCATTTTCATTACAAATCATTATGAAGGGTTTATGAGAATATAATTACTCAAATAAAACATTTTTTTATGATTATTGATTATATCGATAAATAGTTCAATTTATGTTAAGTGTTTTATAAGTATGGGATTATGTGTTTGCATTCATAAACTGATCTAGTTTATGCCATTGTTTAGAAATGGCTTCTAGTGGAAGAAATGGAAACTGTATCAATGCACGCACTCCATGTAGGTATTTCCCTCCTTCTCAAGATTATTATAGTGGAGCTGGTGATGCAACTGGTGTCGATCAGCTAATCACCATATTGTGACAACTCACTCAGGTTATGAATAATAACCTTACCCGTATGGAGCACCCTGATCCGCAGCGTGGAGAATCAATGTTAGATAGATTCATTAGGCAACAACCACCAACGTTCAATGAGAGTAAAAATCCCTTTGTAGCTGAGTAATGGATAAATTCCCTAGATAAAATATTTCAGGCTTTGGGGAGTAGTGAAAGAGAAAAAGTTATCATGGAAGTTTACCGCCTCACTAGAGATGTTGATCAATGGTGGTCATTGATTCAAAACATGAAGGAAGATGATGAATTATCAAATATGTAATGGAGGGAGTTCAAAGATCTATTTTTATAAAAATACTTTCCTCGTGACCATCGTGAAGATATGGAAAGGCAATTTCTAAGTCTGAGACAAAAGGAGGATGAGAATGTCGCAAAGTATGAGGCTAACTTTATAAGGTTAGCAAGGAATGCTGGAGATTATATACATAACCCAAGAAGTAAGATTGATCATTTCTTTGATGGGTTAAAACCATTTCTTTGTCGAGTATTAGTCCCACAATCCTTCTCGTTGTACGAAGACATTGTCTCATGTGCTATCAAGACTGAAAAGGAATTCTCTATGTCTTATGCCTTTAAAGAAAAGCAAGAGAAGAAGAGAACTGCTTATCAATCTGGTAATGGAAATAAGGGGAAGAAGGGGAAGGTTGAATATCCATCCTATGGTAAATGTGGGATGAAACACTCTAGTACTTTCTTGAAGGGAATGGGTGTCTGTTACAAGTGTGGTGAAAAAGGCAACCAAGCTCGTGATTGCAAAGGAAAGAAGGAAGCTACCAATGTTCAATGCTACAATTTCAATGAGATGGGAAATTATGTAAATGAATTTCCTAATATTTAGGGGAACTTATCTCAGAAAAGGCCAAGGGATCAAGGCCAAGATTATGCTATCACTACTGCAGAGGTAGAAGCTCTAAAAGACGTGATGGCAAGTAATTTAATGGTTTCCTCGAGTTTAGAAAATGCATTATTTGATTCTGGATCATCGCATTGTTTCATATCTTCCCAGTTTTCTAAGAAAATTAGATATTTCCAATTTGATTTAACAAGGGAGTTTTCAGTTAAAACTCCTAAGGGAAGTATCATTGCAACAATGTTTTGTGAATCGGTCCCCATTAGAGAACATAAATGTTATTTATCTTTTGATTTCATCATCATACCTATGATTTAGTTTGATATAATCCTCGGTATGGACTGGATTATGGACTATGATTCGAAGATTTATTGTACGAAGAAATAGGTTACGATTCTTGAAGACGATGATAAGGAACACCTTATCTTTAGAGCATAATCGTCACCACCTAATTATTTTCTAGATCCACCCCCAGTAGCTCAACTAAATTCAATTATTGGGGAGGAAGAGAATGAAATTACTATGGGTGAGGAAAGGAATGTAAAAAAAGAGGATGTACCTGTTGTGAAAGAATATGTAGATGTGTTTCCGGATGATTTACCCGGACATCCTCCAGAACAAGAAGTTGAGTTTTCCATTGATTTAATTCATGGATCAAGGCCTATATCGAAGACCCCTTATAGAATGGACACTGTAGAATTAGTCAAACTAAAGAAACAACTAGAGGAATTGAGTAATATGGGATTTATTCTCCCTAGTGTTTCTCCATAGTGATACCCTGTTCTTTTTGTTGAAAAAAAGATGGATCTATGAGGTTATGTATTGACTATAGGGAGATCAATGCTATAACAATAAAGAAAACGTATCCCCTACCTCGCATTGATGATTTATTTGACCAACTGCATGGAGCTCAATACTTTTAAAATATGGAACTTCGATCCGGATACCATCAGTTGTGTGTAAAGAAGGAATAAATTCCGAAGACAGCATTTCGAACCAGGTATGGGCTTTATGAGTTTACTGTAATGCCCTTTGGATTGACTAATGCATCCTCTGTATTCGTGGATCTGTTGAATTGAGTTTTCAAGGAATATCATGATTAATTTGTGGTGGTATTTATTGATGATATCTTGGTATAATCTAAAAGCTACGAGGATCATGAAAGTCACCTGCGCATTATCCTGAAGACTCTGAGAAGACATGAATTATATGGGAAGTTTAGAAAGTGTGAATTCTGGCTTCATGAGATTTCTTTTCTTGGACATATTGTCTCTAAATATGGAATATCTATTGATCCTTCTAAGACCAAGGAAATCCAAGAATGGCCAGCACCTACGAGTATAACTGAGGTACGCAATTTTATTGGTTTGGCAGGTTATTATCGACGTTTCGTCCAGACTTTTGCCCGATTGGCAAACCCATTAACGAAGCTCACATGTAAAGGGGTTAAATTTGTTTGGAAAAAAGAGTCTGATGAATGTTTCGAAGAACTAAAAAGAAGATTAGTCAATGCTCCTATATTGACTATACCATCGGGGAATGATGGGTTCGTAATTTATAGTGATGCATCGAAGAAATGAATTGGTTTTGTCCTTATGCAGATTGATAGGGTTATTCCCTATGCATCACGACAGTTGACAATTCATTAGCAAAACTATCCTACTCATGATCTTGAGTTAGCAGCTATGATATTTTCTTTGAAGATATGGAGGCACTACCTCTATGGTGAAAAATGTGAGATTTATACTGATCAAAAGAGTTTGAAGTATATTTTCTCACAAAAAGAACTCAACATGAGGAAAAGGAGATGGCTTGAATTACTCAAGGATTATGATTGTACGATACACTACCACCCGGGGAAAGCAAACAAGGTGGAAGATGCTTTGAGCAGAAAAGATCATGGAGTTTTGAACAATATGATAATTGAAAGGGATCCAATTTTCATGGATCTAGGGATGATGGTCATGGGAATAACCAGGGAAGGTGAAACATCCATGATTTTTCAAATGTTTTCCAAACCATGTTTACTAGAAAGTATGAAGTGTTATTAGACCGATGATGAAGAATTTAAAAAAAAAATTAAAGCTATGAATGATGGGAGATTGAGAGACTTTGTGTATGAAGATGGAATTTTGAAATTTGGGAAGAGACTTTGTGTTCCCGATATACCTGATCTAAAAAGTGAATTACTGGATAATGCTCATAGTTCCAATTTCAGTATACACCCTAGGAGAACCAAAATTTATAGATATTTGACGGAACATTTTTGGTGGGACAACATGAAGAGGGAGATTGCTGATTTTGTGTCAAGATGTATGGTTTTTCAACAAGTGAAAGCTGGAAGGCAACAGCCTGGAGGAGTCATGCAACCTCTTCCCATATCGGAGTGGAAATGGGACAATATTACGATGGACCTTGTCATGGGGCTACCAAAGACTCCTAGAAGGAACGAAGTAATATGGTTCATTGTTGATCGTCTTACCAAGTCAGCACATTTTCTTGCTATAAGAGAAGATCTACCACTGGTATGTTTAGCAAGAGTATATATTAATGAAGTTGTGAGACTTCATGGAGTACCACTATCGATTGTTTCTGATCATGATCCCCATTTTACTTCAAGATTATGTAAAAGTCATCAGAAATCCCTAGATACTGAACTTAATTTGAGAACGGCCTACCACCCTCAGACAGACAGACAATCAGAACGGACTATTCAAACCATAGAAGACATGTTGAGATCTTGCTCACTTGATTTTCAGGGTTTTTGGGATCAATATTTACCTCTGGTAGAATTTTCCTATAACGATAGCTTCCATTCGAGTATTCATATGGCACCATATGAAGAGTTATACGGAAAGATATGTCTCACACCAACCTGTTGGGATGAAGTTGGTGAAAGAAAACATGTAGGCCCAGAACTGGTGGAGGAAACGATGTAAAAGGTGAAGGTAATCCAAAATCACATCAAAGCAACTCAAAGTAGGCAGAAGAGCTATGCCGATAATCAAACAAAGGATTTGGAATTTCAAGTCGGTGATCATGTTTTTTTGAAGGTATATCCATGGAATGAAGTCATACGTTTTGGTAAGAAAGGTAAATTCAGTCCTAGGTACATTGGACCTTTCGAAATTCAAGAACGAATTAGTGTTGTAGCTTACCGATTGGCAATGTCGCCAAGTCTCTCCAAAGTTCATGATGTGTTCCACGTATCACTATTAAGAAAATACATGCCTGACCCAATGCATGTACTCACCTATGAGGAATTAGAACTGGAACCTGGTCTGTCTTATTGCGAAGAGCCCATCAGGATTCTTGATACGAGAGAACAAGTACTGAGAAACCGGACGACTCGTCTGGTAAAAGTCTTATGGAGAAATCGTAAGATGGAAGAGGCAATGTGGGAACCTGAGGAACTTATGATGAAGAACCACTCGAGTATTTTCATGAGGTAGAATTCTAGAAATCTCGGGGTCAAAATTATTTGTAGGAGGGGAGAATGTAACACCCCAAGCTTCTATGGTACGTTTCCCTTTAAATAATCTAATAGCATGTGTTGTACGCAACATCGAGTTCTAATACACACCACAACCGATCAAACTAGCCGTTATGAATAGTAATACCTAATTTTTGAAATTATATATATTTTATATTTCAAAACTAACTTCATTTTTGGATTCAAAATATCGAAATTATCTTAAGTTGAATTTTTGGTATTTTTCTGAGAACTTCAAATTTTTATGAATAGTGAAAATACTTAAAAACAACATTTTTAATAAAAATAATTTATAGGCATAAATTATATTATTTGTGGTTTTAATGTATAATTAGAATATATTTTTACCATTTTATCTAATGGTGTTTATTATAATTAATTTCACTTTGAAATTGGACATAAACAATTGTCAATCTTTTGATATATATTGTTTCTTAAAAACACGCTATTTGTTGTAACAATGGGAATTAATTATAAAATTAATTTATGTAACATATATGTTTGGAATTTTTTAAAATATACATCATATTTTAATTCAGAAAATCAATTATAGCTAAGGGTGAAATTTTGGCATTGTTCAGAAAAACATCAATTTTTGATGAATAGTGAAACTACTAAGTGGTAGTTAAAAAACAGAATTTTCCATAAAACATAATTTTACCGCTTCTGTGATTGGAATTTCAGAAATCCTAGAAAAATGGTTAATATCAATGAGTAAAATGTGGTTCAATGAGATGAAAATAATTTTTTGTGAATAGTAGCGTTTTACTTTTATTTACCACTGTTAAAAGTAAATAGGGTAATTAAGGGTAAAGATGATATTAATATTACCCTAACACATGTCCTAATTCTATTTGACAAGTGTATCTCGACCAAAAACAACCTTATAAATAAAATATTATCATTTAGGTTCACTTGGATTATATTAGGACATTTATTATTATTTAATTCAAAGAAGAGCTAAAAGAGTTAAAATCTATGTTTATTTACTAAAACATTTTTAATATAGGGTTATACATAAGATAAATTCGGTTGTAAATATTCATTAGAAAGACAAACCTATTTAATACATAATGATATTTTATTTATAATTTTTATACGTTAAATAATTTAATTTATTTATGACACAATGATGATGCAGTAATTACCATAATAGTAAAAAATTAAAATAATGGATATTATAAATACCCAAATAAACATAATTTGAGACTTTTAATGAATTAAACTAATTTTATAGGATAATATGACATATTAGGATTTATTTAATTGACTTTTTTCTAAGAAATCATTCTGTTATGATTTTCACAAAAATCATTTATTGAATAGTGTAAAAATTGACATAAAAGAGTTTTTAAAACAAATATTATATTATTAATTGATATTAAATTCCTAAAAATCTAAGGTTCGGAAAAGAGACTTATATCATGATAGGTGTATCATTAAAGGACAACTTGGGGGGTCTCTTGTTGGTATATAGTATGTTTATTAACTATATAATATAAAAATACAAAGGGACATGGTAAGTGTCAAACTAATTAACTAAGAGTTAAAACTAAAAGATAAGGTTAATATAATGACACAAACCTGTCTAAATTATATTGGTTGAGTGGATTGCGACCTATCCCCACCTTAACCTTTAAATAATCTACTATGTAGCCATTAGAAACCGAATATGAATTTATTATAAAATAATATTTCTAGCTTTTCCAAAGGTTCCCCTCACCCCTCTTATAAAAGGGAACTCTCCCTTTTTATTAACTCACACCTTCAAAGCCTTTTGGCTCGGCCAAACTATGCCAAAATACTCTCTCAACATCCCTCACTTCATCTTAGAGGCCTTCCTTTAGTCAGAAAGCCTACCAAAGAGCCCTTTTGATCAAATCAAAAGGAAGAACCCGAAGAAGAGGTAATGATTTCACCACCCTTTTTCAAGTTCCTGTCTTCTTCCACTTCTTCTTTCTTTGTTATTACCATTCTAAAATAATAACTCCAGTATCATATATATACTGTGATTTTTTTATAAATATGGCACAACCATATTCATTATTCTATCCATCCTTTGAATAACATGTCACCATACGGGCGTACGTACGGCTTACCGTCTCCACGTCGTGGTGTAATTGTTATTCAATAAATTATTATTTGTATGGGTATAATAATGATGTGTAACTCATGTAAATAATAAATATAACATGATAATTATTCTGTATATATGTTATACCATCCAATTGTATATTATTTTAATATCAAAAGAATGATATTGTCGCTCGTGCGTACGTACGGACTACCGTCTCCACGAACGCAATGAGATTCATTCTCCATCGTATCCATTCAAGTATAATTATCATTTCATGATTTAAAAATAATGTTTAAGGACTTCATATCATTATGGATATGAATAAGATACAACCTATCCATGAAATACATGGCTTACATAACAAAACATATAAAAGAAAACGAGTAAGTTAACACCCGAAACAACGATAATACTAAGATATTATTAACAAATCAATGTTAAAAGATCATATATGATATCATATTAATATATATGATTCTTGTATAATTTAATAACAATTATTTCACCATTATAAAGGAGGTTAAACTACCCCCAACCACAGAGAAGTACAAGGTAAGGGTTTATTTCACAATCTCTTCATTATCTGAGGTTGTTTATACATAATAATCTACTGGGATTTCTTTATCATCCACATTCATGTTTCTTAAAAATGTATTTCAAAACATTTTTTACTATTTACTAGAATGTGGGTTAAAGACATTTATACCCTTTTTGACCTTTATAAGTTGTTTATAAAGGAATCTTTCCCTCGTTTTCCAAATAGGGTTCTTTTTAACCTTTTCGACAGAATTAAGGTAAGAATGTTTTTTTAACTTATACGGTGGGTGCGGCTATTTTCCGCTATTATAAAATCATCGAAATGTCCCTTACAAGATTATAAGAATATTTTCAAAGAAAATGTTTTATTTTATAAATATATGACTCTTAAATTATTTAAAAATAGAAAGAGATAATTCTCTAAAAAGAGTTTTGATTTCATCTATGTCACCATCCTTTGATGGATTTTATGCTTATTTGAAGTTGATTTATTATGATACAAAACTTCTATGTTGTATTGAAGGTTTTGTGATATGTTTGACTATGGATGTTCTATTTTTATACCATTCATGGTTTATGGTGAAATTATTGACATTTTGTATGCTAGTTTTAATACGAATGTTTATGTTATGTTTAAACCTTTTCATATGGGAATGCATTGGACTTAATATGTGACAGGTGGAGCCGGCTATAGCTCCTCGATGCATCGGTAGGTCTCATGAGACAAACTAGTGTCTTGGCACAAGGCCTTGGAAAAATCTTAATTCATGTCTTGGCATGAGGCCTTGGATATGTGGTTATGATAATCTGGCATTATGCATTCCATCATTATGAAAGTTGTTATTGATATTGCATGTGATTATTCGATTAGTATAATATCAATGTGAATAAGTAAATGGAATTATTTAATTTTATTTTTTCCATACTATGTTGAAGTTCAAGTTTAAAAGTCTTTTTTTTACTTATACATTTCCTTAAATTTTTATTCTTATTTATGAAAGTTCCAGCTATATTGTTATCCTTACTGGGCATTTGAGCTCACCACTTTTCTATGTTTTATTTTTTCCAGGATATGAAGAAGTAAATTATAAATGACCTTGTAGGGATATTATGATGGGATAATAGTGTGGATTATGGAGACAATATGTTGTTGTATTAGTTTTTTACTTCATGATGTAATGTAAATCTTTATGAATATATCTACTGTTTCCAAGGCTACTAAACCAATTGGTCTTTCTAGATTTGATCTTTCTTGTGATCATGCCAATGTTATGTAATAATGCACCGACTCTGTGTAACTGGGGTCAGGGCGTTACACCTATGAAATATGGATAAAAAATGATGATGTAAATATCTATAAATTAAATTATATTACACAATGAATACAATCATGGGTAGTACACACACCACATGCAATAAATAAGTGGTGAACAATGGAAATCTCACTGAATTAAAAGTGAGATAAGAAGCCCATTACTTGTACTTTTCATTGGTTGAAGGTAGATTAACCTCATTTATAATAGTTAAACCATATTTATTAAAATATAAAAGAACCATATACATAAATATGATATCATATATGATCTTCTAATATTTCCTTTTAGTATTATCGTCATTTCTGTGTTAACTGATTTGTTTCCCATTATATGTTTTTTTACATAAGCTGTGATTTTTTATTGATAGGTTATATCATATTAATATCAATAATTATATTAATTATTCAAAACATTATTTTTAACCATCAAATGAAAATTATTCATGAATGGATACGATGGGGAATGAATCTCATCGCGTTCGTGGAGACGGTAGTCCGAACGTACGCACAAGCGACAATATCATTCTTTTGATATTAAAATAATATATAATTGCATGTTATATCATATATAAATAATAATTATCATGTTATATTTATTATTTAAATCAATTACACATCATTATCATACCCATCCAAATAATAATGTATTGAATAACAATTACACCACGACGTTGAGACGGTAGGTTGTATGTACGGAAGTATGATGACATGTAATTCAAAGGATGGATAGAATACTAAATATGGTTGTACCATAATTTTAACAACATCAATGAATATATAAGATATTGCAGTTATTATTTTATAATTAAAATAAAAAAGAAAGAAGAAGTGGAAGAGAAAGAAACATGAAAGTGGGTGGTGAAATCATTAACTATTCTTCGGGTTCTTCCTTTTGATTTGATCAAAAGGGCTCCTTAGGTTGGATTATGATCAAACTAAGTCCTCTAGGTTGAAGTGGGGAAGGTTGGGGAGATATTTTTTCAGGGGTTGGCCGGCCCAAATGGCTATGAAGGTGTGAATTAGAGATAAGGGGGGGTGCCCATTTATAAGAGGGGTGAGAGGAACCTTAAGAAAATATAGAAATATTATTTTATATTAAATTCATATTCAATTTATAATGGCTTCAAAGTGATTTATTTAGAGGATATGGTGGTTATGGGTTGAAAAAATCACAACCAATAGGTTTTAGACAAATTTGGGTCACTTTATTAACCTTGTCTTTTAGTTTTAACTCTTAGTTAATTAGTTAGACATTTACCATGTATCTTTGTATTTTAATATTATATGTTTAATAAACATACTATAAACATCCTATACACCCCCAAGTGGACAATTAATGATACACCTATCAAGATATAAGTCATTTGGCCGTTCCATTGATTTTTAGGAATATAATATACATTAATAATATAATATAAGTTTTAAAAACTCATCTATGTCAATTTTGGAACTATTTAATAATTCATTTTTTTAGAGTCAAAAAATATTTATTAATTCTAAAACAATTAATTTAACAAATCCTAACATGTCATATTTACCAATAAAATTCTTGGATGTCATCAAAACATTCAAATTATATTTATTTTAACAATTATAATTACAAATATTTTATTCTATCATTAATATAAAAAATACAACATTATTATTGTATCATAAATAATTTTTATTATTCAATGTCTAAAAATTATAAATAAAATAACATTATGTAGTAAATCTTTTTAGCTTTCGAATTAAAATTTATAGTATAAAATATAACATTCATAACCCTATGTAAAAATTGTTTTTGAAAAATATATATCATCCAATAGGGTTAGGACACATATTAGGGTAATTTAATATTATTTTAATATTATTTTTTACGCTTATTTATTGGATTTACCCTTTATCCTTGGAAAATAAAATATTTACAGAAATAATTATTCAAAATGAGTAAAAATAAAAGATACATATTTACACAATTTGGACCTCATGATTATAAATAATGAATCCATTTATCTAAATTCATAACACATAAGTGGATGAAATATATTTATAATTAATTCTCATAATCAAAACTAAAAGCGTGTTTTTAAGAAATAATAACTATCAAAAGATTGGCACTTACTTATGTCCAGTTTAAATGTGAAATTATGTCCAATGACCAAAATTGGATTAAATGGTAAAAATATAATCTATTAATACTTACAAAAAATTAAAATTTATAATTTATCACTACTAATTAGTTTGATTAAAACTGTTGTTTTCAGTTAAAATATAGTATTTTTCACTATTCACCCAAATATGAAAGTTATCAGAAAAACACAAAAAAACAATTTAACTAAACTATTATATCCTAATTATAATAAAATAGTTTATTTTGTCAAATTGAATATATAAAAGTTTCAAATATTGGATTTAAAAAGGGTTCTCTATTAAAAGGCGGTAAAATAGCATTTTTTAAAAATACTTCTTTTACCTAAAAAATGAATTTGTCCTTAAATTGTGTCAATGAAACTCATAATATAGATTATAAAATTATAAATAATTATATAAATTTCAAAATTCATTTAATACTATTAATAACTGCTTTTTAACGGCTATTTTGGTAAGTCGCAGTGCGCTTGAACTAGATGTTTCCTAAAGTGTATGTTATTGAATTACTTTAAAGAACTATCATACTATGAAATCTGGGGGTCTGAAAAATGAACTCTACTGGATCGAAGTGGGGTCACAGCTAACGTGTCACCAACGACGAACGACTGATTCGAGGTAGGATTCTTGGTTAATTTTTGCACCTTTGTCAATTTTTTTGTTTAATTACTATAATTTTGTAATTAGGATTACGGCCGAATGAACACGGCCACCATCCGATCCCCGTTTTTACTTCTCATTCTGGGCCGTTCATCATCCCAATTTCCGGACGCACCAAAACAGTGACGGATCGACGAGCGAGGGGCGGCGTTATAAAGCTCCGGACCCGAGGATCCCGAAACTGGTGTCAGATAATTTTTTCGGCCACTGGAGTGGTTTGGGTGACCGGCCGAAGGTTTAGCTCCGGTGAGGGGCGGTGGCCAGAGGCCGGGAGTGAGGTTACAGTGCGGCTGGTGCGGTGCGGCGGCGCGTCGAGACCGGGGGGAGGTGAAGTCGCGGGCTCTGGAGGTCATCGGTTGAGGGCTTGACATGGACGGGGTAGCTCTGGGAGGAGCCGAGGTGGCGCTGACGAGGCTTTGGAGGTGACTGCGTTGGGTGTCGCTGGAGCATAGCACAGTGCAGGGTGACAAGGAAGAGCCGACAGCGGAGTGGGGGAGCCCGGCCGGCAGCGGTGTCGGGCTGCACGGGCCGCAGCGAAGCGGGGCCATGCTGTGGAAGAAGAAGGCATCAACGTCCAGCGGGTCGTCATAGTCGAAGGAGAAGATGGAGGAGGAGCACTGTGCTGGCTGTCACGCTCAGTAGGAGGAAATTGAAGCGCTGACCGCCTCGTGTGGGCGGAGGAGACAAAGACCCGCCGAATGCGGGTCCTGCTGGCGACGCAGACGAAGACCAGCTATTTGGCATGTCTGGTTGAAGCACATGACCCGAGGGACGGGGTCCGGTGTTACTGGAGTATGCCACGACCAGCAGGCCATGACGAGTCAGGTTGGACCCACCACTAGGCTGCAGGCCGGTGGTTTGGATTGGGCATGCCGTTGTGAACCGGCCCGGTTGGTCCCCCTTGCATTCGGGGGGCCATAACATGTAAACGGTGCATCCATTTGACGCGATGTACACACTTATGGGTCCGTCTCTATGAGATGGACTATATATTATGGGTATTGTGGTTTCTTGGTTATGTTCCAGAAGGCTGGTGACCCGAAACACATTAATTTAATAATAGAAAATTATTATTAATGATCGCGATGGACGTACTTCGCGATCCGGATGTCCATTTGACGTGCCGTCAGAGGCACGGTGGTCCTGGAGTGGAGAAAGTCCATTCTAAGTTGTTTTGGGACCTTTTCTAGTTGGTTTCGTTGCTCGGTGGCACGAAATTCTTAATGTGAATAATTAAATAATTATTCTTGCGTTGGACATAACTCATACTTAGGATGTCCTATTGATGCGCTGTCAGCGGCAGCGTGACCCCCGTCCTCGTGCGGACGTTTTGAGATGCTTTGCATAGTGTACGAGTAAGATACATGGTGCATGCCCCATAGGTCCTAGCTCGCACGTTTTACGATGAAACACCAGTTTTTCACCCGACATCCATTTAGGGTGTTTGAGTACTCGTTTATGAGTGTATTTTCGATGAGATTGCAACGACGCAATCCGCCTGCCTAAATTCGAGCCTGTGGCATAGGCCCCATAATGCGGCTTTCAGACATATGTTGAGTTTTTACAACTTATGCTTCATTAGTCAATTTAGGCAAATGAATAGCCAACACCGCGTGATTATCTACAAGGAAAGCAATGGTACGATCTGTGTGACGTGTTTCGGGGGTGAGGTGTGGGCCCTAGATGGCCCCTCTTGCATAAAATGCGGGGAGTTGTAGCTTCTGCATCCAGATTCTGATTTAGGTTCTTTCAATGATGTTGTCACCCCTGGCATCAAGATGATGTTGAAACGGGTGGTTTCAGGCATTGAAGCTGGAGTTGAGATGTGGGCCCCACGGGCTGTCTCTTAAGCTGTGTGCATCGTACTATGCCTTTTTCTTCCAACGATCGTTTGTGGTGCATGATTAGAAATTTTGGCGTGTTTTTTCGAGAGCATCATGATGGCGTGGTTTTCCTAGAAACTTTCAGGAAGGAGGTGTGGGTCCCAGGTGACGTTGTATGGGCGTAAAGGGGTGTTGAATAAAATTTCGATACGGAACCTGTTTCCAGTGAGTAAATAGCCTATTTCACGTGTTTTTTCGTGAGGATTACAATGGTGTAATCTGTTTGGGTGGGTGGAGCATCATTCCAGATCTCATTCAATGTGGAAACATGAAAGTGCATTGATCAGAGGTTCCGTTGACACACTCCGAACCTACGCATTGTAGCGGTGTTGGTGACACCTGGTGATGGCACAAGTAGTGTGGAGTTATCGGACCAGGGCCGAGTTTTCCCTCTAGCAGGGCACGGTATTGTGTTACCCATTGACCTTAGGGTTTACCCTCCAACGGGGATGGGCAGTGGGTTACTCGTTGACCTCAGGGTTTATCCTCAAACGGGGTTGGGAAGTGGGTTACCTGACGATCTCTTGTGGTTTAACCTATAGTGGACCAGGGCAATGGGTTACCTGATAACCTCTTGTGGTTTACCCTCTAGCGAGGCTGGGTAGTGGGTTACCCGATGACTTCTTTCAGACTCGACCCTTTTAATGCTGTTCGTTTGTGAATTTTCTCCCTGATTACCAGAGTGGGACCATCGGTTGTACAATTCAACAATGGGATAGCTTTGACGTATGGGACTGTTGGGCATCAGTGATAGATGCCCTTTGAACTATTGGAGATTTCTCTTGGGTTGAGCATGGAGATAGAGATCCCCTCACACACACGTTTGGGTTTATTGTTGATCATATATATATGACCTACTTTTATTCCCACTCCTTGGGATTAGTTACACTCCTTCTAGTATGGGCCAAGATGTGCGGGGTATGCCATGTGCTTTCCTTGTCTAGCTCCTCTTGGATTGTATGAGGCTACTTCCTTCCTTTTGTTGGGTTGAGCTGCACTCTCTCTTTTTTACATTGGCACCATTATTTGTTCTGTCTACTGCTCATTATTTTAGTACCTCCTTAGTTTCTCCCTCGAGCTTTCGGGGCATCCTATTGAGTATCTTTATACTCACCCCTGCTTGGGCTTTACCCGCACTTGGTGTTCCCTTGTAGACAACAGAAAAGTCGAAAAAGACTAAGGAGGAGTGTAGAGGAAATAGGAGCTTGGGCTGCGTTCAGTGGTCATAGGATGATTTCTTGTTGTTAGAATCGCCAGAGGTTTACTTTCGCTTTACCTATTGGTGGGTTGTGGTACCTTTCTCTTTGGGCGTGTGTTTTCCCCCTTTTACTGTTAAGTTTACTTGTCAGTACTTTTAAGAACATTACTTTTACTGGCTAAGGGTCTATGCATTTATGTTGGTTTCCCTTTTTATTGTAGTGTTTTATCATTATTTCCTTTCTCTACACTTTTGTATTGAGTTTGTTTAGTGTGTGCATACAGTTTCTTAGGAAAAAGCCTCCCGTAGACTTTTAGGCCTTCGGCGCTATGTCTCCAGCCCCTGGAATATGGAGCAGGGCTTGGTGTAGTTGCAGATTGATCCTCGTTATGGGTCGGGTCATGAAAAAGTGGTATCATAGGTGCTTTGTTCCTTGCGGTGTTGATCGGGCGTCCCTAAACGGAATTGGTAGAGTTTTGGGGTAATAGTGTCAACTATCCTTGAGAGTGGATCTCAAGACAAGAAGACCAGTGATGGTGTGGCAGATGACTTATCCATTCATTAGGACCTAGATAACCCAATTGTCGACTCGGATCACTGAGACACATGTTGCAGGGAATTTGGTTCATGCATCATATAACATTGATTCTTTGACTATCCTTTGTGAGTCATCCCCACATCATTGTTGATATATATATGCTCATTTTACTGTGGTACTCCTTGGTCAGATTCAGGATGTCTCCATGATGATATCCATCCAGGATACTTTCTCTTGTTCGTGGCGATGATTCCTTGAGAGACAAGGCCTCAGTTCATGAAACATCATACGATTAACCACTCTCCAGGAGGAAAAGCAGTAGCACATCCACATGTGGAGTAGAAGATAGTACCAGAAGTGAGGGCTGATGACGAGAACGGGCTGGGAAAAATACGTGAGATCTAGCATCAGAGACTACTGAGGTTCCATGGTGAGCCATACCATCAGACAATGAAGGGTTGGCTAGAGTCGGTCGTCCACCTCTTTAGGCTTGTTTAGATACTGACCGGTTTGATGGTGGCCTTGACAACCAGTTTTTTTCCACCAATAAGATTTGTGTTAGTAGATCCAGGGTTACTCAGATACGTGAGGAGTCGGTACTCTCATGGGATGACTTCTAATATCTATTCCGTGAGGTGTACTATCCCTCCTACATATGCTTTTTTATGGTTTTTGGAGCTGTAGGAGATTCAGTGGGGAGTGATGGCAGTGGACGAATACGCAAATGGGTTCACAGACCTTACTCGGTACTCTTTAGACGTGGTACATGATGGAAACTTCTAATCACATATGTTTGAGAGAGGTCCCTATATAGAAGATTCGTGCCAGTGGAGTGCCCTTGTGCTTCCTCACCCATATCAGGGTGCTTGAGCAGGCACTGGTGACAGATAAATGTTTTTCAAAGGGACGTCAATTGCCAGGGCCTTGATGCTGGATGTCTCCCCTGGATGAGACATAATCACATGGAAATGGACCACATAGAGAACCAAGATAGCCTAGAGGGACTAGTGTTATGTTTGTGATGTGTGAGGTCACGTGGGATGAGACTACTCGACCAAATGTGTTGAGTTTTTCCATATAGTTGGTAGATGCACCAACATGACCGAGGCAATGTCGTGATTAGAGAACTCCCAGGTAAGGACATGGTGGTCCCTAGGGAGGCGGTGTTGGAAGAAATCCAGAAGAACTGTGGTTTGAGGATGACGTTTTGAGGTCCTTCCACCACCACTAGTCGGCCCATGTCAGGCTCAGGGAGCTGACGGATGGGGCCGCAGGTAGCTGTGTGCTATTGCTGTTTACAATATTACAACGCATGAGATGATAAGAGGTATGATCTGTGTATTTTTCTACTTTTATTAGTAGAACTAGTTAGACACTGTGTGAGGTACTCTTTTCATCTAACTCCTTGTTGAAGGGGTTACCGAGGGTGACACAGGGCGTCGGTGTAACCCTGTGTTGGCGTTGACGGACATAGCATTGAATGCATGGGAAATGGGTTCTTCCCCCTATAAGACGCGTTTTTTGATGCAATCAAAACCATGAGGGAGAGTCAGTACCACCCAAAGTGGATTATATTGAGGTGTGGTGGATGAGTCCCAGTAAAATGTGATTTCATGGCGCGGTTTTTTTGTGGAGTGTCATAGCAGGTTATGGATTTTCCATCAAGGATTTCCACATGACCTCCCATCACATGAGGTGCCACTAGTGGGTTTGGAAGAGTGCATGTTTTGGGGGATTACTCTCCTTCCAAAAGGGGAAAATACACATGGGGTATGCCACATTCTTTAAATGTCTAGCCTCTAGAAGTTGGATTAGTTTTCTTGCCTACCCTGTTCGTTGGTACCTTGCATGCTCAAAGCCATTCTCGATATCATTATCAATTACTGGTCATGGTGATGGACTCCCCATAGACAGAACAACGCATTTCACTATGTGGTGCTGCTAGTGGTGCTCCTTGCCCTGAGAGTGTGGAGATGCTATCTTTTGGGAGAACGATTTGTGGGTTGCTCAGACCACCAGTTTCTCAGGTGCGTCCTCACCCAGAGATACTTGAACCTGAGAAGACAGTGCTGGTTGAAATTTCGGCAGGACTATAACATCGAGGTAGTCTATGTTCTGGAAACATTTTAGTGTTGTAGTAGGTTGCCTTAGTAGATATCCTCGTTCGCGATGAACTGACTATTAAAACATTTGGGACGGGATATACATGGGTGTTTCACTAGATGGGTATTATGAAGGATGGAATCACAAGACAATTTTCCAGGAAGAAATTATGATTTCGGTCATGATGTGCAAAGTAGAGGATCATCCGGGGAACTCCCCTACGATTCTTTGGGGAGTTCGGAATTGTGCAAGCGGTTGAGAGGTTGCCTACTGTCTTTCCCTACCCTCCCTATAGTAGGAGTGGGTGCACAATGTCTTCCACGTGTCATAGTTAATGAGGTGCGTGCGTGTTACAATTAATTTCATAGTATGTAGCAGACCTTGTGAGTACTAACCATCCCTTTAGTTCGTGTGTTGTGCCAGCATGGTGTTGTGAAAATTTTCAGGGGAGTGGGAGAGAGCTAGGTGTGATCTATGTATCCTGAGTTTTGTTTCCTAGTTTAGCTTTTTGGGGAAGAAAAGAATGAAAGAGGTAATGATGTAGACACCTGGATTTTTCCATGTAAGACTTTGGAATATTTCTACATATAATTCCAGAGCTAGGCGTGAAGATGGCATGCGGTTCTGAGGCCCGGTGTTCCCGGTATAAATTTTCTAAAAATGTTAATCATTTTTAGACATTTTACATGGAGGGGTTGTGTTTTCTCCTAAACGGTAACTTGGATCAGAAATATGAGGGAACGGTTGCATCCAGAGCATGCCATTTTCCCTTTTCGGGGAGTAAATGTAGCGAGCATGGGCCTGCTGTTGGCGCCAAAATATGGCCCGAAAGAAAGGAACGAAAAAGACGGCTGGCGCGCTGCCTTGCGAAGCACCGCCACAAAGCACCCACGCGAAGCCCCACCGCGAAGCACCCCGACCATCGCGGCCGCACGAAGCTCCAGAGGCTGTAATGCTCCGCGAATGCATTTGACGTTCGCGAGCCGCCGCGAAGCTCCAGAAGCGGTAATCCTCCGCGAACGCATTTGAGTTCGCTAGACCACCACGAAGTTCTAGAGGCGGTAATCCTCCGCGAATGAATTTGACGTTCGCAAGCCCGCCACGTAGATCCAGAGGCGGTAAACCTCCGCGAAATCATTTGACATTCGCGAGCCGCCGTGAAGCACCGGAGGCGGCACGCGAGTTCTGCTTCGCGGCGCCCCTTGCCTATAAATACTGGACTCCCCCTAATTCCCGGGGACGGACAATCCGACCTTTCGGCTTCTCCTCTCCCGAATCGCGAAGCACTCTTTGCCTCGGGAATCATGAGCTCCGCGAGGTACTTCTACTTTGCGAGACGCATCTGCCTTGTCTTGTTTTGAGCCCCTCTTCTGAGAGGGATTCCCTTCGCGAAGCTAAAGGGCATTCGTGAAGTAAGGGGATTCCCAAGGGAACCCGGGCAGCCGCGGAGCGTTTATACTTCGCGAGACACCCAACCCGTTCTAGTGATCCCTATGCTAAGGCAGAATTGATACACATCGCGAAGCACACTACTTCGCAGGTCCCTGCTTCGCGAGGCACCCCTTCTTCGCGAGGCAGTGTTCCGCGAACACTGTTCCACTTCGCGAAGCACCTTTCACTCACACCTATGCCCCATGCTAAGGCCAAGGCACTCCACTTCGTGAAGCACACTCCTTTGCTTAGTAACTCCTCTTACCGTGTGACCCTCCAGGTTTTCACGATGTGATTTCAAAGTCCCATGGACAATTCCACCCGTAGCGTTGCTTCGCCTAATGCTTCTTCGCATAGTCATGCTAACGGCTATTGCTTCTTCGCATAGCCACGCTAACGTGGACCCCTTGATGGTTCGTTCAACAACCCCCCTTAACCATGGACTTACTGGTACCTTCCCTTCCCCAAGGACCAGAGGGTACCAGTTATGTAAGTCCTAGGGGTGTGGAGTGAACCCACCTCATCCGAGCTGCAGGATGTTAGCTTCCAAGCACCACGTCCTCAACACATGACGTTAAACTGTGACCTGACCTCGTGCCCCTCACGAAGGGTCCCCCCAGCTCGAACATTATTTACACCACTCGTCTCCACGGAAATGGAATCACCCATCCACAAGGGATGATATCCTCCTTATTGGAGTGGCGTATGTTCATGGGAGAAGGGCGACCCTAGTTCCCCAATGGATGGCTGCACCTCTGCATCTCCATACTTCCCCACTACCAAGGTCGGTGGAGGGCATGATAGGGAACGAGGAACCTCCCATCATTGGACCAAGGTCCATCTTTCCCGCGCTTTGTCGCACCATGGGCCTCCATCCTTGAGTAAGTCCCAACACCATGGGTCGCCTAACATGTAAGCCCATCTTCGCTTCTCACGGACACATCCTTCATGACATGATCGTTAGGTCCTTGCAACCTCTTGTTTCTCACACCGAGCATGACTCACGTGGGGTTAGAGTGAGCACCGACCCTGACCCCCACCCATAGCGAACTACGAGGACTTTGATCCATGTCAAGGCATGGTACGTAGGAACCTCCATGAGGTTCAAGCCACATTGCTCGGTCATTCATTCACGTCGAGTTTCGCCCGTGTCCAGCATGACGTTAAATTGTATGCCCCTCCCTTTTTCCTGCATGACATTAAACTGCACACCCATTCCCACCTGAACTACGATGTCTTTGATCCATGTCAAGGCATGGTACGTAGGAAGCCTTCCAAAGGTTCAAGCCCACCACCCATTGGACCAAGGTCCACTTTCACATCGGTTCGCCGACAAAACCCACCTGAACTACGTGGTCTTTGATCCAGGTCAAGGCATGGTACGTAGGAAGCCTTCTAGAGGTTCAAGCCCACCACTCATTGGACCAAGGTCCACTTTCACGTCAGTTCGCCGACAAAGCCGCATGTGAACTACGAGGTCTTTGATCCATGTCAAGGCGTGGTACGTAGGAAGCCTCCACGAGGTTCAAGCCCACCCATCATCATTCACGTCGAGTTCTACCTACGTCCAGCACGACTTTAAACTGCAATTCCAGTCCGACGACATGCCGTTGTGACCAACCCGAACTAAGAGGACTTTGATCCATGTCAAGGCATGGTACGTAGGAATCCTCTACGAGGTTCAAACCCACCATCCAGTCGTTCCAGCCTCATTCACATCGGTTCACCCACGTCCAACATGACGTTAAACTTCATTTCCCAATCCAAACTACGAGGACTTTGATCCGTGTCAAGGCATGGTACGTAGGAAGACTCCCTGAGGTTCAAGCCCAACAAACATTGGCCCAGACCGTCTCCTTGTCGGTGTGCCAAGCCCCCCAATTTTCAGCGAACTACGAGGACTTTGATCCATGTCAAGGCATGGTACGTAGGAATCCTCCCAGAGGTTCAAGCTCATCTCCCATCGGACCAAGGTCCCTCATTTATGTCGGTTTTCCGACACCCACCGCCCGTCATTTATTCACGTCAGGGTTCAATATCGTCCCGCATGAAGTTAAACTATATTCCATCAACCCTTTGAACTATGAGGACATTGGTCAATGTCAAGACATGGTACGTTGGAAACCTTCACAAGGTTCAATCCCACCACTAGTGGGCCCACGGGTCTACTTTCACGTCGGTTCACCGATGAAACCCTTTGAACTACGGGGTCTTTGATCCATGTCTAGGCATGGTACGTAGGAAGCCTTCTAGAGGCTCAAGCCCACCACCCATCGGACCATGGTCTACCCTCACGTCGGTACGCTGACGATGCCCATCGGACCAAGGTCCACCTTCATGTTGGTTTGCTGATGAAATTTATCGGGCCAAGGTCCACCTTCGCGTTGGTTCGCCGACGACATTCATTGGGCCAAGGTCCACCTTCACGTCGATTTACCGGCACCATCCCGAACTACGCGGACTTTGATTCCCTGCCACGGGGATACATAGGAAGCCTCTTCAAGGTTCAAGCCCATCTTTACTGTCGCCCCTGCGATTGTCCCATTTCATTCCCCCTCTACTTCATTCATCCACCTACAGCCCATCCTAATTCTCACCCGGGCTGTCATATCCCGGTGAGACCATTTCGGTACGCTCTTCTTCACAGCCGGCCATGGGCTGGCCCTAGTATTGACATCCCTTCAAGGAGAATCCCTCAATCCGATCTATCCTAGCTAATGCTTTGGTTGGGTTGATCAGTCTCCACTAGACGTTAAACTCGCGACATGCCCTGTGTTAAACACGGGAAGCTGAGGAAAACCTCAGATATGTGTCTATGGTATATAATTCCCCGCGCTCGATGTGGGATGCCTCGGGCTTCCACGCCCTCGAGAAGCCCTGTGACCAGGGATAATAGACCGACATGCCAGGTTCCCCGGCATCCAGACACGCTACTGATGCCTCAACATGACTACTCCCCCGACTGAAGGTTGCTTCCTTGGCCGGACCCTTTGGAATGTCCTGACAGAAGCAGTGCAATTAACTGGCGTCCTTGGAAACATGGCACTGGGAAGAGTTTCATGAACTATGTATTAAATCTATGAGGGAGACCCGGACAAGGTGACGAGTTCTGAGTAGGAATCCACAGGAGGAAGAACCGACATCCCATCATCCCATTTCGATCAAGGAGCAGACGTCCCTGAATAAGGAGCGAATGTCACACGCCTTTGGAAAGAGGGAATGCGGGGCAACAAAGCGCTGCACGTCCTCCTCTGAGGATGGAACAGACATGCGCGCGCACCCCAGCGAAAGCGTCGGAAATAGAAATGGTGAACCCGACGAGAATTTCTTCTCCTCAATATGGAGATTAGTAGCGTTCGAGACACCAGTAGATTGACATGTCACCGGATCCAGATATCCGGCACCTGGTCCCGCAAAGCAAATAGCGGGCCTGTCGTGAAACTCACCGGAAGTCGGGGCAGAAGAACGTGGGGCACTCCGTTCTGCAGCGTGTTGGTGTAGATACTTCTTACAGACGTGGAGAATGGATGGACGCAAGGGCACCGGCTGTCAATCCTTTCCCACTCAGTACTGATGAGTTGATCCCTTCGTTTCTCAGGAACCAGGTTACTGTGATAGAGACGCGATCACTGTCCGCTCCTCGCCCACGCAGGGGCAGGGGAAACACCGCCACGGCCACCACACGTTGCACCGCTACCGCCACGACGGCCTCCACATCGTGGAATACGGGGTTCCCACGTCCCCTTTCCCCATCAGAAGTCATCCAGCAAAGGGTGATCAACAACCTCGTGCACAGGTACGAGGATGAAGGGGTCATCCCAACTCGGTATATGGCCAGCCTGGACCTGGAGGCCTCTAGGCCCCGCCGTCAACGCCGCCCTAATAGGCCGCGCAGGGAGCCCCTACTCCCCACCCCAACGTTCAACCGTTTCGGGAGCCTGTCTCCGGAATTCCTTGACGACTCCTTGCCTTACGCTGAAGAGGCGGGCACCGTCCGGCTCATCCCGCTCAGGGTCCCGACCCAAGGGCTCCAGGCGAGAGCTCCCGCCCGGCCGCGTCAGCGCCGCTGTCCGGCCCCGCAGGAAGAACAGGCAGGCTACGTCTCTGCACCACCTGCACCAGCTCGCCTGACCCGATGTCAGCGCCGGGCCCGGGCTGAGGACGCTCGCCCAGGCGCGTCAACGTCGACAGCTACAGTGGCCCGAGCCACCGCCGACGTGCATCGTGAAGCCCCTGCATACACTGAGTAGGGTCACTCCTTCACCCAACCAGGATCGAGACCCCAACCACCCCACGGGCAGGCTGGGTTGCCTCTCCGGGTTGCAGGCCTGAGTGGTGATCGCCGCGAACTAACCCGCAGGGATGTCGCCCCGTATGGAGGTCCTGCCCGTGCCACTAATTCACAGGGCGTGGGCCTTCCCCGCTTCAAAGTTCGTCATGGAGGTATGCCTCGCGCTACCCCCATCCCGAAGGAAGACCTGCCCAGCGGCAGTGATGTTCAGCGCGGAAACCTTTCTCGCGCCCACTATCCAGGGTATGGATTCCATCCTCCTACCCCGACCGCCAACCTGAAGGCACCGTCCATCCGGTCCTTCTCCAACGTCGGGGCCCTCCCTACGTCCTCTCTGCAACCGGCGAAGGTCCTCCTTGCCCCAGCAACTCGAGGAGTGAAGGTCAGCCTCGCTCCACTCGCATCAACCATGGAGGTCCTCCCCAAGCTCCTTCCGATTCCAACAGAGGCTCCGCCTACATGGGTGGTGTTCATGGAAGTCTTCCCCATGAACCCTTCGACATTTGCCCTGGCGCCCCTCGCACCTCGGCTATCTCGAGTCGGGGACCTCTCTGCCACGTCGCCACCGCCACCCCGAGACTGCTTGGTAGGGATCAACCCTGTCATGAAGAGCCACCCCGGGGTAGGAGAGCGGGTCATCGCCGCCACAAGAAGAATCCTGGGAAGGACCAGGTGGAGATCAAACATGCCTTCTTCTCCGACTCTGAAGCAGAATGCGACTCCGCGATGGAAGCTTCTCCCCGCTCCTCCATATCAAGGACTGGGGTAGGAACCAGACACGTTAGCCTCATTCTCCCGGAATATGAGGTCCACCAGATTCCCATCTCTCTCCGCAGGTACATCCAGGAGGAAGAAATCTTGGGATCTCCGCAGGTCTCGACCGCGCAATCACCACCTTTGTCACCAGAAGCGCCCTCTACCTCTACCAAAGATCATGGAGAGTTATTTTGGGGGCCAACGACGGTAGAGAGACGACACGACCTGTTGCATGTAGCCGTGGATCCTATTCCGGAAGATGTGGTTATCATCCCGTCGTATCGTGACATCGTGGCCAGGTCACCTCGCTCTTCAGAGGATGGCCCGGAATTTTTGCGTCCAGTCATCTCGCTCGCCGTATTCTCCACCGCCGAGCTTACTATCCCAGAGGTCCGCCTCGGTACCACTACTGGTCCCTCAGCTGCCCCCGATTGACGAGTGGGGCAACACAGGGCCAGACCCTGAGTCCGAGCCCAGGATCTTCTAGAGTATTCTCACAGCGGATTACTTCCCGGAAAAGTTATGGCCGACGACGGCGCTGAATTTTCGCGTACAGGAGTCTCTTACACCTAAAAAAGTGGGGTGCTTTTGTCGAACCCTATGGGCGACACACTTCCGCCTTCGTTATGAATGGGTGGTGTACCCCAGAAGTCGAGAGCACTTTGAAGAAATCGGTGAGCAGTGCCGCCTGGTCGATGCGGCCGCACTCCTTGTGGCCCAGTACCCTAAGTCTCCAGGCCGCCAGAGCGCCTTTCAACGAAAATGCGTTCAGAGTTTTAAAGCACTCCGTAGAATCGTCAGGGAAGAAACCCCCCATGTGCAAGTCCGTGGTTGGGGACACTATGTCGCTCTCCTCTTCGACCCTATCCGACGACAGCCCGATTCATTATGTGACATCGAGGACATTCCCTCGAGAGGGGTCGCGGTCCACATGGCTGACGTCGTGGACAAGTAAGATGAGCTTAATTCCTTGATGGAGACTTACTCCTCGAGGGCGTACCGCCACTGCTGGACCCATCAGGGAGAGTTACCCGTCAGAAGAGGAACCTGCAAGGCCTCCCCGTGCCCACTGAGTCGCTGGTACTCGTTCGAAACATGGACAAGGGTAAGGAGCACGTCGGAACAGTCAAGCACACAGACACGTCCACCTCTGTGCAGAAAACGGATGAAGATCCCGAGAAGGCCACGTAACACCAACTGCTTGCTGAGCAGAAGAGGCTGGTTGACGAACTTTTGGCTGAGCGCGCCGCAGAGCGGCGACCCGACTATGGTAATCCCAGGCCGGGGGAGGAGGGGCAGGAACAATTTCCCCCGGTGAAATGCCTCTGTGCAACCCTGATCATGCTACTGCCGCAGATTGGGCAGAAGCCGGAACGTATGGCAAGAGGGCGCGATACGTCTCGCCAAATCCCCCCGAGCGACGAGGCAATCTGAAGAATCCAGTCTGGGTTCCCCCAGTCGCCCCGCGGGTCGTCCAGCCAGTTGACCCACGAGCAGCCGAAGCCGTCTATCGTGTTGAAGAACCTGGCAATGAACTTGTGGTTACGGATCCCCATCAAGATAGGGACCCCCACCCGGATGATCTTATCGTGGCGCTCACAGCCCGCCTCAAAGTGTTGGAAACGCGGCAGGTGGCGGTCCCACCGGATGGCAAGCCTTATCCTGCGTGGGTGGATGATATGCCCGCACCTCCGGGTTTTGGGAACCCCACTTTCTCGCCTTTTAATGGGACAGGGGACCTGCCATAGCACATGGCTCATTTTTCTTCCAGGTGTGGCCCCATGCTGGGGACCCCGTCTCAGGAAGAAGCCGCCAAGCTCCGATGTTTCGTACAGACATTGGAAGGTCCGGCATTCGTCTGGTACAGCCAGCTCCCTATCGGATCGGTGACCGGTTGGGAGGATCTTCGCCGGCAGTTCTTATACCAGTTCAGCTCCACCATGTGGAAGACCAGTATTGCAGACCTCTTTAAGTGCAAGCAAAGGCCTGATGAGTGGGTTGCATATTTCATAGCCCGGTGGAAGGGACTTACGTATTCCCTCGATATGCCACTGACTCATGAGCAACTACTGACGATGTGTGTTGGGAACACAAGAAAGAGCTGGTACCCTTCCTGATTACCCAGAACTACCCTGGAGGGTTCAGAGATTTTTTAGATAAGGCTCAACGCCTTGAGGAAGCCCTGCAACTGGCCAGTCAGGCACGTTTGTTGCCACCTATGATCCTGGCCAGGAGGACCGCCGGGGATGAACCCGCCGCGGTGGCCCAAATAGAATCCCCGAGGCAGCTGGAGTTACTGCCGGCGGGATCACCCCCGCAACCCCGCAGAGCTCCTCCACCTCAAGCACAGGCTCCTGCCCAGCAGCGACCGCCTCAGAACCGGCAGGTTCCCCTGTGCAATGCGCCACCGCCACCTAGGAGAGACAATCAGGCGCCGCCTCCTCGGAAGGCCCCTCCGGCCCCTCGTCAGGGCTAGGCCCCCAGGGCCCGCTACCCGGAAATAAGGTACCAGACTTATTCGTTCAACGAAAATCAGGTCCATGGCTACTTTCAATGTGCTCTAGAGCAAGGGATTGTGCGTCTGCCTGAGTGCAGAAGGCCGGCAGAGGCGAATCTCACCGATCACCCCAACTACTGACCTTATCATCGGATCCTGGGGCACACCCTCAAGTAATGCTATGTGTTTAAAGACTGGCTTCAAGACCAGGTCAACAAAAACATATTCATGTTGGGCCCAACACCAGCACAAGTGGCAGGTGTCTTTGCAGGATCAGAGATCGACAGCGACAGCGAAGGCGAGTGGCAGCAAGTCCCCAGCCGCGGATCCCAGAAATACGACGACTGGATGGCTCGAAAAACTGTCGTTCGTGCCCATGGTATCATCCGGGCGCATCTGAAGTAGTCAAAACCTTCAGAAGAAGTAGTTGGTGCCTCCACATCCACTTCATGGTTGGCCTCTTCCCAAAAGGGCAAGCAGCGGCGACGTAAGAAGAAGCAATGCGCACCGTCGGTGCCGTCGTCATCCTGCACTCTCGGCAACTTTATGCCCCCTGAAATGGGGATTCCTCCCAGAATCCGCCCAGCGGTGGATGACTCCTCGAGCGACAGCTAGGGGTACGCTTCGGTTAACACTGTGAAGCTGGTAAAGCCCTATATGGCCCCCGACGAGGGGGAACGCCAGGAATACCTCCACAACGTTTCCAGCCGACGTCAATGTCAGCGGAATCGCAACTGCACCGGTCATCGAGGTTCGTCAGCAGGCACTTTTGGCCAAGCCGTGCACGCTACTGAGACCAGGCAGCATGCTCAGCGCAGATCTCAGCACGCACAACCCCATCTAATGCCCTCAGCTCTACCTCCACCGCCGTTCGTGCTACTGGATCGGGGGGAGCTGCCACGTTCGTATCACAGTCAGTCTTGCCCAGCTACGGGCCAGCCTCCGCTGTCCGATCCTAGTCCGGCGACTACTATCTAGGCTTCTACTAGTTGGCAGCAAGATGTACCCAGTACGAGTCGATCACCGGTTCAACCAGCAGGACCCGCTATGCCTCCAAACGCCGACCGACCTCCTGTATGCAGAGGGTCACGTTTATCATGAAAGTATGATGTCCTGAAGCACCTGGCCAACATTCCGACGAGGCTTTCTATCCTAGAGGCCCTTCGACTGTCATCCGAAATGTGCGAGGCACTTGCCAAGTCCCTAAGGAGCCCCCTCCAGTTTGAGACGGAGGTAGAAGCTGCAGAAGCCTTCCATGCTGAGACGATTGAAAATGCCGAATGTCAGGCGGTTATCTCGTTATCTGGTGAAGATGAGGACCCTCCTATACAAAGGCACATTCGCCCGCTATACATCACTGGCCACTTCAATGGTGTGGAAGTCCGCCGCTGCCTCATTGACACGGGTTCTAGAATCAATCTAATTCCGTCCCGGACGTTGCGAAAGCTGGGTCTGTCTGGAGGTGATTTAACTCCCTCTGACCTCAGGATCCAGGGGTACGACAGGACAGAGCAAACCCCAGTCGGCAAGATCCCCCTAAAGACTCGGTTAGATGGCTTAATTTCCAGTACTGAGTTCATGGTTGTCTCTCAGGACACCGCCTACAACGCATTGATGGGTAGGCCATGGCTCCATCTGCATGCAGCGGTCCCCTCGTCGTATCACCAGTGCCTCAAATACTCGTTCAACGGTCAAGTAGGCGTGCTCCAAGGAGACGCGTCCCCTTTCGCTTCTTGTGAGGCCTGCTATCTGGATGCGGGTTATTACAAAAGTAAGGATAATCAAATCCTAGTAAGTGAGGATGAACCCGCCCCGGTCACAAGTGATCCCTGGGCAAGCATGGATGATGCCTACATCCTCCCGATCCACCGGTTGGAGGCCATGACCCCCAACAAGGGGCAATGTTTTGTTGTTTCGGGTACGCAAGGAAGGCATGTTCCCGTGTCCAAGCGATGGTGGAAAATCACCTCATACTCCTACATCAACCAGTCTTAGGTCATCCCGGAATCTCCTACCCCTGTACGGTACCAGAGTGTCAAGATTATGACAACGATGGTACGCCATACGTGTCTCTTCCGCCGGGCTGGAATTAACCGACTCATGCCGACACGTCACCACTGCTTTGATATCATCAAACGTAGCCCTTTAGGCCGAAGGCCAGATGGGATAGGGTCGACTGCCTTCTTTTCTATGGTCTCGATGGCATGCGAGTCTCCAGATGTGATGACCGCTGCTGCCCATGCCGGCACTAGCTGCCCCACGGATTTTGATAGCCTAGAAGTATCTTCCATCGCGGGAATTTCCCCCACAGATGGGGAGGAAGACCTGGAGGATGCCCCCCCACCTTTGAAGAAGGCGTCTCTACCACAGTTGATGAAATGGTACAGGTGAACCACGGTAGTGAGCCAGATCCGAAACCCACATTGATCAGTGCGGCCATGTCCCCCGAGGAGCGGCAGTAGTACGTAGACTTCCTCAAACAGCACCGTGATGTGTTTGCTTGGAGTTACAACGAGATGCCAGGGCTAGATCCCCAGGTATCCGTTCACCGTTTGGGCCTCCCGGCAAAACATCGTGGGTTTAGGCAGCCTCCCAGGAAGATGCACCCTTCTCATGGTGCTATGGTTGTGGCCGAAGTTGACAAGCTAATCAAAGCCAACTTTGTCAAGGAAGTCCAATACCCCAAGTTGCTTGCCAACATTGTGCCAGTTAGGAAGAAGAATGGGCATATCAGAGTCTACATTGACTTCCGCGATCTTAATCGCCACTGCCCAAAGGATGCCTTCCCACTCCCGGTGACGGAGTTGTTGATTGACGCCACGGCCGGGTTCCAAGCCATCTCTTTCATGGATGGGTATTCCGGGTATAACCAGATCAGGATGGCCCCCGAAGACGAGGAGTCCACTACCTTTAGATCTCCCCAATGTACCTTTTGCTAGCAGGTTATTCCATTCGATTTGAAAAATGCAGGTGGCACTTATCAGAGGGCCATGCATCGCATATTCAAGCCGATTCTCGGGACATTGGTGGAATGCTACGTGGATGACCTCGTAGTAAAATCATGTGAGCACCAGGACCATCTCAAAGTCCTTGAGAAAGTGTTCAGTTTCCTCCGTTCCCGTCACCTGAAGATGAACCTACTGATGTGTGCCTTTGAGGTCACCTCTGGGAAGTTTCTGGGCATTGTTGTCTGGTACCGAGGTATCGAGATCGACCCGGAGAAGATCAGGGACATCATCCACATGCCTCCCCCGAGCAACATTCAAGAGCTTCAAGGCCTTCAAGGCCACATAGCCTATATACGTTGATTCATCGCGAATCTGGGCGGTAAGTGTAAGCCCTTTTCCCGACTCATGAAGAAGGGTGCCGCCTATGAATGGGATGAGGAGTGTCGGACCGCCTTCGAGGAAATCAAGCAGTATCTGCTCCAACCTCCAGTCTTGATGCCACCCGTCTTCGGAAAGCCACGGGTCCTTTATGTGACCGCCCTAGAGAGATCCCTCGGTGCGCTGCTCACCCATAAGAATAAAAGGGTACTGAGAATAGTCTCTACTATCTCAGCCGCATGTTTCTCGATACGGAGGTCAGATACTCCCCTATCGAAAAGAGATGCCTTGCGCTCGTCTTCACCGTGCAGAAGTTATGACATTACCTGCAACACCATGTGGTGCAATTGGTCTCCTAGGTAGACCCACTAAAGTACATCCTGAACTTCCCTATGCTGACTGGATGACTAGCACGTTGGGGTGTGATCCTCCACCAGTTTGATATCAGGTTTGTACCTCAGAAGGCCATTAAGGGATAGGCTTTGGAAGACTTTTTAGCTTCCCATCCAACCTCCGTGGATCAATCCCTGGACCTGGATTTCCCTGATGAGACGATCCTCTCAGTCGATCATGCAGTCTCGTGTTGGCAAATGCATTTCGACGGCAACTCCCGGAGCCCCACTGGTAGGAGGATCAACGATCCCAAGCTCAACAGAGTGGGCCTGGGTATTGTCTTCATTACCCCGACACAAGACGTCCTTCCATACTCGTTCCGGTTGTCAGAAGGTTTTACGAACAATGAGGCAGAGTACCAAGCCCTCATCACTGGCCTCGAGTTGGCCCTTGAGATCCATGTGTCCCATCTATATGTGAAGGGAGATTCCGAGATGGTAATCAAACAGGTTAATGGTGACTACGTCGTCAGGAAGCCGGAGCTCGCACCGTTGCTGGAGTACACCCTCCGCCTAATGTCCCAGTTCTCTTCTCGACCAGAGGTTACCCATGTCCCATAGTCGCAGAATGCCCAAGCAGACGCCCTGGCTGGCTTAGCCACGTCGCTCGCATAACCCAAGCAAGATGATTTGATCATACATGTGGCCCACCGGAGAGTCATTGCCCCCTTCACCCAAGAGGACCATGATGGCCTACAGGTAAGTCATCTTGCCGCCGGACCCTCCATGTCAGGGGTCCCGGGTTCGTCAGACGCAGTGGTTGAAACCACCCCCGACTGGAGAGTACCCTTTGTCGAGTATCTCCAAAATGGTCGCCTCCCAGACGACCGGGCTGAGCGCGAGTGAATTTGATGCCGCGCGCCGCAATTTACCCTCCAGAGCGACCCCAATCTTGAACAAATCCTTTATAAGAGGAGTTTCGATGGTTTACTCCTCCGTTGCATCCAAGGAGGGGAGATACCTCAATTTATGCAAGAGGTTCACGCTGGTTCCTGTGGCGCCCATCAAGCTGGGCTGAAGCTGTCCCATCAAATCCGGAGATTGGGGTACTTTTGGCCCTCTATGATCCATGATTGTATTGGATACTCTAGGAGATTCCACATGTGCCAAGTACACGCCAACTTCTTGCATCGGCTGCCGGAGCCCCTCCACCCCACCAAGTACTCTTGGCCATTTGCGGTATGGGGAATTGATGTAGTTGGACCGTATCCACCGGCAACAGCCCGCCAGTGTAGGTTCATCCTGACTGCTACAGATTTCTTCTCCAAGTGGGCAGAGGTAGTTACGCTCAAAGAGGTCAAGGCCCGTTCCATCGTCGACTTTGTGAGCTCCAACATTATCCACCGGTTTGGGGTACCTCACGCCGTCCTCACCAATAACGGTACCAACTTCCGAGCAGCTGAATTGAAGAAATTGTACGCCAAGTACGACATCCGGTCGAACCATACCTCCCACTACCACGTGCAAGCGAATGGATAGATCGAGGCGTTCAACAAGACCCTCTCTAACATTCTGCAGAAGATGGTTGGTCAGAACAAGAAAAGTTGGCCGGACAGGCTCCCCAACGCCCTCTGGGCTTATCGGACGACGACTCGCAACTCTAACCAGGTGACCCAATATTCCCTGGTGTATGGAGCTGAGGTCGTCCTACCCATTGAGATCCAGCTGTCGTCGTTACGCACTGCAGTTTATGACCACCAGACATCAGATGAGGTAGCCAAGATCCGTCTAGCCGAATTAGAAGCACTGGATGAGAACCGGCTTTGTGCCAAGCACAAGCTGGAAAGGCATCAGGATAAGATAGCGAGGGCCTTCGACAAGAAGGATCGTCTCCGCTCTTTTCTACAGGGCGACCTGGTACTAGCCCTTCGAGCGCCAATGATTCCTGGTAGGAAACCGCCAAAATTAGAACCCAAATGGGAAGGGCCTAATATCATCCATAAGGTTTACCCCAATGGAGCATACTCCTTGGTGACCACAGATGGAGAGCGTATAACCCCTACCACCAATGCCAAATTCCTCAAGCGATACTTTTACTAGTTCAAAAAGGGTCATGCATGACCCTAAACTGCAAGATGGTCCCACACGACCTTAAACTGCATCTTCGTCCTGCAAGATGATAAACTGTGAAACGGTCCCGCATGTCCTTAAACTACACATTATGGTCCAGCATGACTCTAAACTGTAAACTCCTGCACGACTCCAAATTGCAATATGGTCCCGCACGACCTTAAACTGCATCTTCGTCCTTACTGCAAGACGTTAAACTGCAAGCCAGTCAGGCCTTCCTGACTGAGGCTCAGCCTCAGGCCCCTTGGCCTCCTCGGGCCTCGACCCCCGTCCTTACTGCATGACGTTAAACTGCAAGACAGTCAGGCCTTCCTGACCGAGGCTCAGCCTCAGGCCCCTTGGCCTCCTCGGGCCCCGACCCCCATCCTTACTGTAAGACGTTAAACTGCAAGCCAGTCAGGCCTTCCTGACCGAGGCTCAGCCTCAGGCCCCTTGGCCTCCTCGGGCCCCGGCCCCTGTCCTTACTGCAAGATGTTAAACTGCAAGCCAGTCAGGCCTTCCTGACTAAGGCTCAACCTCAGGCCCCTTGGCCTCCTCGGGCCCCGACCCCCGTCCTTACTGCAATACGTTAAACTGCAAGCCAGTCAGGCCTTCCTGACCGAGGCTCAGCCTCAGGCCCCTTAGCCTCCTCAGGCCACGACCCCAGTCCTTACAACAAGACAATAAATTGCAAGCCAGTCAGGCCTTCCTGACCGAGGCTCAGCCTCAGGCCTCTTGGCCTCCTCGGGCCCTGGCCCCCGTCCTTACTGCAAGACGTTAAACTGCAAGCCAGTCAGGCCTTCCTGACCGAGGCTCAGCCTCAGGCCCCTTAGCCTCCTTGGGCCGATGGCCCCCCGCCTTCACCGCGAGACGTTAAACTGCAAGCTGTTTTTCCCCGATCTACCCTCTTGCGGGATTGTACGGTATAGTGTAGGACTACGTCCTCATTCACTTCGGATTACTCGTCGTACCATACATAGCCCCAAATGAGATGCTTCTCATCATCCCGCATGACGTTAAACTGCATTTCTAGAACTACGTGTGGCTTGATTCCCATCTTCATGGGATACGTAGGAACGCTCGGACGCCTCGTCTTGAGCCCAGCCCCAAGCTTTTCTCTTCCACTATTCCCCCTGGGAATAGTTTCCTTGGAGGATATTTGTGTAGCAGGGATTAGGCTTTCTTGGCCCCGCTCATGCAACCCCGCTCGCACAAGGATTGTAAGGGTCACACCATGTGCCCACTCTCGTTCTTCTATCCTCCCACGTCCTCACCGCATGACGCTAAACTGCATGGCCTTCAAGAACTACGTATGGATTGATTCTCATCCTCATGAGATACGTAGGAACGCCCAGACATTTCGTCCGTTGGCCCAGCCCAAAATCCAAAATCTACCCCTCGGGTCAAGACATGGCAGGGTGCACACTTTTTCCCCGACTCACATCGAGCAAGCCTCGACCCGGCTGCACACCCCCTGGAGATGTTTGCCTCTTTCATGGATGGATACAACTATGCTTCGCCCACTCTTTGACTGGGATTCCATCATTTTTGCACACCCAGAGGGATCCCCAAGAACGGCCTGGATACTACGCCCAAGGGCTCTCCTACCGATACGGGCCAATGCCCCTGAGGGTTTTCAAGAAACAAGCCAATAAAAGTCCCGCATTGCGAATTTGGTCAGCGGTCGACGCTCATTTGTTGCTCCCATAATGGGTCACCATAGGAACGCTGTGTTTCGAACATGGTCAACAGTGTCCTGGATCATCGGGTCCACCCCGAGATGTCCCAGACATCGAGTGGAGTGATTCATTCCACCCCATTCCGAGGTGACAAACTTCCCCCCGGGTGGTGCTAGCGATCGGCCCCACGGCCCTGATTCCCCATGGGGGTGTACGGTGTGGTGTGGGACTACGTCCTCATTCACGTCGGGATCATGTACCATGTCGTACGCTTCCCCTTACGAGGCCCAGCCTCAGGCCCCTTGGCCTCCTCGGGTCCCCGACCCCCGTCCACATGTAAGACGTTAAACTGCAGACCCGTCAGGCCTTCCTGACCGATGCCTGACCTTAGGCCCCCTGGCCTTCTCAGGCCCCTTCGCCCAACCTCTTACCCGGGGTGTACAGCTCGGTGTAGGACTATGTCCTCATTCACGTCGGGATCATGTACCATACCGTACGCCTCCCCTTACGAGGCCCAGTCTCAGGCCCCTTGGCCTCCTCGGGTCCCCGACCCTCGTCCTCATTGCAAGACGTTAAACTACAAGAAGGTCAGGCCTTCCTGACCAATGCCTAACCATCGGGCCCCTTGGCCTTTCCGGGCCATGACCCAGGTCCTCTCTTATAGGAGTGTATGGTGTGGTGTGGTACTACGTCCTCATTCACGTCGGCTTCTTCACCATACTGTATACCTCCCTTGTTTAGGGGTATATTACTCCCCTTATCATCTCGTATGACGTTAAACTACATTTGGAGAAATACATGTGGCTTGATTCCCATCCACATGGGGTACGTAGGAACACCTGAATGTCCAAGATTCGGGTCCAGACCCATCTCTCGGGAATCCTCATCCCATCTTGGCCCCTTGGCCTATCCTTCCTCCATGAGAGGATTATATGGTGTGGTATGGGACTACGTCCTCATCAACGTCAGTCCCGTAGTGACCACGCCATGTACCTCCCCCTACTGAGCTATTTCCTAAATCCCTTTCCGGTGGTTCACCAATGTGCCTAAGAGTACTCTGGTTTATTACCTGGAACGCCAATCATTACTCGGACACGTCCGTACCTGCTTTCCAAGATTTGTGTATCCATGCATCAGGGCTTTCATCATATTTCATGCCCGGAGGGACCCCCAAGAACGGCCTAGATACTACGCCCAAGGGCTCTCCTACCGTTACGGGCCAACGCCCCCGAGAGTTTCGGACAACGGATCGATAAAATCCCGCGTTGTGAATATAGTCAGTGGTCGATGCTCATTTGTTGTTCCCACCTCAGGCTAACGCAATATGGATGTTGTGTTTCCACCATGGTTAACAGTTTTCCTCTATCGCCATGCCAACCCATTAAGCCCAAAATGTCGGGTACATGATTCACACCCTTCATCACTTCATCATGTCCAAGTAGAGTCTCAGAACTCTTGGTACTTTTCCTCCGTGCACGTCCGCGCGTTGGGGGAACAAGCTGCATCAAAGGTGTCCTTCGGAACTCTCTTCCGACTCCCCTTTGATGGACGCCCCAAGTATTACGATGAGGATACCCACCTTGTTTCCCACACCGAGTTTAACTCACGTGGGATTAGGGATTGGGTTGACATCTGTGCTTACTCGGGGAGTTTTCACCCTCCACGGTCTGAACACTAAGACCATAAACTAAGATTATCATCTGGAACTACGTTCATCTTGATTCCTATCTTGATAGGATACGTAGGAATGCCCAGACCCCTTGTCTTTGGGTCTATCTTGAGTTCAGCAAGTTCACCTCTCTGGTCCTGCCTTCACGACCCCGACCACGGGACCGTGTGGCGTAGTGTAGGACTACTTCCTCATTCACGTTGGGTTTGCAATAGCTGCACCACCCGCACCCCATTCTGAGAGTTAGCCCTCATATTCCTTGTCCCGCATGACGTTAAAAGGCACCGTTTATAACTACGTGTGGCTTGATTCCCATCCTCATGGGATACGTAGGACCACCTGAGTGTCTAGGATTCGGGTCCAGCACCACCTCTTGGTGATCTCCTGATCTCCCAGTCACCTAGGCCACTTGGTCTATCCCTCTCCAGGAGGGGGATATGTAGGTATGATACAAGGTTTTGGGCACCATGCCCCCTTTTCCCAGGAACCCGCCATCTCTTGGTTACCCTCAAGTTGAGTCTCTTGACCCCTTGCAGTTGTTCACCCATGTGTTAAGAGTACTCTGGTCTAGGACCAAGAGTGTCAGATTCAACTTGATAAAGTTCCTTCCACTTGTCAAGCTTCGTGTTCCCCTCCATTCGGGTTTCCATCACCTTTCACACCCGGAGGGACCCCCATGAACGGCCTGGATACAATGCCCAAGGGCTCTCCTACCGTTACGGGCCAACGCCCCCAAGGGTTTTGGACAAAAAATCGATAAAATTCCGCGTTGCAAATATGGTCAGCAGTCGATGCTCATTTGTTTGTCCCCATTTCAGGCCAACGCGACAGGATGCTATGTTGCGAACATGGTCAGTAGTAATCCTCTGTTGTCATGCCATCCCCTTCAGTCCTCGAATATTGGTTGCATGATTCACATCATTTTCCACCCCATCATGTCCAGGTGGAATCTCGACACTTTTGGCGTTATCCCTCAGTGCACCTTTGCATGTCGGGGGGACAAAGCTGCAATATGGCGTCCTTCGGGACTCCCATGGTCCGAGCTCTAAGACCATAAACTAAGATCCATTTAGAACTACGTGTGGCTTGATTCCCATCCTCATTGGATACGTAGGACAGCCCAGACGCCTTGTCTTTGGGTACATCCCATTTAGGGAGCCAATATCTCTACCGGTTTCACCTCTTACCTCTATATAGGCCCCTCGGCCTAAGGTTTCCCTCTCCGAATGGCGTACAATTTGATGTGGGATCATGTCTTCATCAATTGTGTTTTATAACACTGCGCACATTTCCCGCCTAGTATCATCTCTGCTACGTCTGCACTGCATGACGATAAAATGCATGCTTGGTCCTATCATACGACCCTAAACTGTGACATTATCGTCCTGGCCGCACGACGAAAAAACGGCACTGCATTGTGGTGACCTTGTTGTAGAGGACATCACGTTGGGTATTGGCCAAGTGCCATGCCATTTGTCAATGCCCATCATGGCTTGATCCTTGTGGTGACATCACAGCCTACTATTCTAGGCCTGTCGCTTCACAAAAAAAACCATTCACCTTAAAGAACAAACAAGATACATCAAATTCCGCTTCTTTTAGTGCAAGGGCCACGCCCGCACTCCCCTTTTCCCCTAACACTGGTATCCAACCATGTCACCTTTCAGAACTACATATTGATTGATTCTCATCCTTATGAGATACGTAGGAGTGCCTGGGCACTTCCCCATGGGCCCAACCTAACCTTTGTGTTCGATCCCTCGACTCGAGCATTTCCCCAAAGAATGCATGGTCAGTAGGGATTAGGTCCTCTTTCACGTCGGGTTTTGATGCCATGTGTCCCCTGCTACCTTTACCCATTTATGGTCTAAGTTCCATCAAGAACAACGTAAGGCTTGATTCTCATCCCTATGAGATACGTAGGAGCGCCCGGGTACTTCCCCGCGGGCCCAGCCTAACTTTCACTTTCGGTCCCTTGACCAAAAACCTCTCCTAAGGGGGTCGGGCGGCGTGATATGGGAATATGTCCTCATTCGCATTAGGTTGTTCAGCGCACCGTACACACCCCCTTTTCCCATTCATGCCAGGTGTTTGAGTTACTCCACCGTGTGCCTCTTATGTCTCTTCCCATCCATGGTCCGAATTCTAAGACCCTAAACTAAGATCTCCCTATGGGAAAGGAATCTTCTCCCTCTCTCTAATACGTTTCGTTGTCGTATTCAGATGTGTTTTGAAAAAGAACCCGAAGTGTGGGGCTTTAATATGGACATTCCCTTCGTCCCACGACCAAGATTCGTGAGCTCTCTATTTGGATCCTCATCCTCTTCCACATCCGAAAGGACCCCCGGACGACATGGATACTAGGATTAAGGGATCTTCGTGAATGCTGGACCTAAGGGCCCTTCAATCGTTCCGGGCCAACGTCCCTACGGATATTTGACAACATTTGTGACATGGTCACGTGTTTCGAACATGGTCAACGATCGACCCTCATTTGTCTGTCCCCATTCTAGGATAACGTGACAGGATGCTATGTTGTGAATACGGTCAGCAGTTATCCTCCATCGTCACTCCGCCATCATCGTGTTCTGAATATCGAGCATGATGATTCACACGTTTCCACTTCCCCATGATCAAGTGGAATTCCATCATACTCGGCTCTTTCTCTTCGCGCATCTAGGTTCCCTAAATGATCGTGTTAGTGTTACTGGGCCGGTATTCACCGAGCGCCCCTTTTCCCTAACCTGACCCTTTCTATGTCGGGAAATTCCTATCACTACTACTTGTTTCCCACACCGAGCACGACTCATGTGGGCTTAGTAGTTTTGGCGGGATGTGTACCAACACGGTCAGGCTGCTCCTCGTCCTGCATGACGTTAAACCGCATTTCTAGAACTAGGTGTGGCTTGATTCCCATCCTCATGGGGTACGTAGGAACGCCCGACCACTCTGCTTCGAGCCCATCCCAATCCTCACTCTTGGTCCCTCGACCTGAAGAGTTTCCTCCAGGGGTATGTGGTATGATTTGGACTCCAATTCCTCATTCACGTTGGTTTCTTATCTACCACGCCACACGCTTCCTTCCCTTTTATTCCACGTCCTATCATATGACGTTAAACTATAGGAGTCTATGTGTCCTCAACGCATGACACTAAGCTGCGGTTCTACCCTGAACAAGATCAGGATGCCCCAAGATCCCATTGAGAAGTGACAGATCCCCTCACTAGAGAGGCCCTATCTGAAAGAAGGAATGATCCATGATCAAACCAATGCGCCCATCTGGCATACTCCCACCACGGTGGTGTAACTACCTAAGTGTTGGATTCTGTTCGAACCAACCATCACTCCATATTCCACGCTTTGCGTGCCCCTTATTCGGACCCTCGTCCCCTTTCATGTATGAAGGAACCCCCTAACGGCCTGGTCTCATGCTGCATCGGCTCACCTACCGTCCTGGGCCAATGTTCCGGAAGACGGGTCTTGTCTGGAAGGACCCCCTAACAGTATGGATTTGTGACATATGGTCTGCCAACTGTCCTGGGCCAACGTCCCGAAGGATTGATCAACAACATTTGTGACATGGTCCCGTGTTTCGAACATTGTCAACGGTCGACCCTCATTTGTTGTCCCCATTACTGGCTAACTCAGTAGGGATACCACTTCTCCTCCAAGGTTAACGGTTGTCCCTTATTGTCATGCCATCCCCATAGAGTTCTGAATCTTGGGTATCGTGATTCACGCTTCCCATCTTCATCAGTTTGGACTGATTTCAGCACCCCTGGCATTGCCCCATTCGTGCATAAGAGCATGCTGAGGGAACGGTAATTCGGCCATCCTGAAAGTTCCATCTCCGATCAAGCCTCTCCCATCTCTCAGAAATCCGGACTGGTAATCCGAATCCCGGACATCGGGCTCGACCCACGTGGGCTTGGGGAATTGTTGCCGAACGTCCCGCAATCATTGTAAGGATGTAACAAGGCAATTCAACATTGGAAATCATGCGCGCTATGGCATTCAAAACAGAGAAAAAATTTTGAAGCACGAAAGTACCAATAAAAGGTTTATGGGTTTGTTACAATACTCGGGAGTCGACTCCCCCCATGGACGGGTTGACCCCGTCAAAAGAGCGTTGCAGCTCCGCCACCCGTTGGCTTGCGGCATCCAAGGCTTGCTGCCGCTGAATCAGATCCCGCTCCTCCTTAGCAGCGGCAGGGCACAGTTCGTCAGTCCTGGCTTTGGCCCACTCTACACCATCTTGAACGACAGCCATCTCTCCAGAGGTCTACCTCATATGCTCTTCTGCCTCTGCCAGCTGGGACTTCAACCGTGAGACCAACTCATATTGTCCATCAAGAGAAGTTGAAAGATCATCTTCTCGGGTCTGCATCTGTTGAACCTCGCCTTCAGCCTCCTGGATCTTCTTGATACTGGTCGCCTTCCTCCGCTGCCAGCCCACGCTGAGCCCACGATCATGCTCCCGGATCTTCTCAGCCATAAGATCTCAGATGAGTATGTGAGGACGTTGGGCATCCACTCCCCCATAGCACAGTTCACGCAACCGAGATCGGAGCCTATTCATTTAGGCCAGCCATTGTGCTTGGGGGTGTCCTTGATAAAGCGCGTGATCAGCTTCCACGACTGACGATGGACTATGATGTTGTCTTCCTCGTCGGAGGCCGTTTTGTCCCAGTCTGCACGGTTGGCAGGCTCGTATGCGGGATACGCCCACAGGAAATCCTCGGCAGGATCAACGTCTGGTGTTGAATCCAGTACGACACCTGGCGCCGAAGTAGGCGTGACAAGACTGGGACCGACCGGTTGATCCTCCTCCTCGGAGTCCACCTCAATGACTTCGGGAACGACCCTGCCAGTGGTCCCGCCAGTGATGATGTGCGTCGCAGCTTGAGGAGATAGGGGGACTATCGCCACCATCACCGGCATGCCCCTAGGAGGGACTCCACCAGAAATCCCGACCAGTCTTGCCGCAGCGGCCCACGCCAGTTGAAGAACTGTACGACAGAGAGGGACAAAAGTTAGTTGGCATGGTCTACATGTGACAACGAGGAGACCGGTAGAGGAGACTTACGGAGATCGACCTCCTGGCACTGCTCTTGAGCCGATACTGATGGGACCCCGAGGTGAGACCCTCCGTATACTGTTGGAAGGTCTGGAGATTCCGGAGGAGCCACCTCGGGCGCTCTGGTCCCACCAGATGCGGAACTGGACGCAGCCATTGGCGTAGGTTCTGACAGTCCCGCATCATCACCCGCCGAGGAGCGAGAACGAGGATTGCGAACAAGTTCCTCCTGCATGGCTCAAACATTGGTGAGAAGTCCATAGTGACCCAAGAACAGATCGTAAGGAAAGAAGTTCGGAATGCTACATCGAGAGCCTCCGCGGAATCGTCAGATTTTGAGCCTCGGTCTCCGACCTCGCCCTCCCCCAACGGACTCCCTCCTCTAGCCTCATCCTCCCGAGAGGAGTCCTCTGATTCCTCCAGCAAGGGGAAGCACTCCCTCAGATCGGCAGCCGATAACTGTGGGGGGATCGTCTGATTCAACAGTACCCTCACCCGGTCTGTCATTGGGCGAGGGACACCACTGGAGTGAACATAATCCTCCAGCTCGTCCAGGTATTGTTCTGCCTCCGCCGAAGATGCCATGAATCCAGCCCGGACTGGGCCTATGCCCGGTAATTCCATCCTGAGGCGATTCAGGTGGGCCCATATCTTGGGTGGGCTGAGGAATTGCCGGTTGACATCCCAAATGTCCCAAGCTTTTAGGAAGGTGTCATCCTCTGCCAAGTCAATATGACGTAGGCGCTTCCCTGGAGCCTGAGTGGATATCCTACGAAATCCCCTTGGTGGCTGCCCCTCCGAATGACCCTGCTCTTCCAGAATCATCGGATCCACCACCGCTGCCATACCCTCAGCCGGTGCGGGTCTCGCCGTCATGGCAGCCCCGCTACCGCGAGCGGCCCTAGCTGCCCTCCGACCCCGACCTCGAGATAGAGGAGGCCCACTGTCACCGACCCAGATAGTTGGTAGCTTCAGCATCTCCCCTGGGTAAGCATCCTCCCAACGGATGGCGTACTCCTTCACCAATCCGAAAGCGGCGGTGGATGGAGGCAATGCAATCCGCATATTTCCATCTTCCCATGTGAACATGAGCCATAGCTACCTCATCACACACGGGTGCTCCTCGTGACGCACCTCCTAGTAGACCTGCGGGGTCAGCCGCTGGAGGCACCGGAACTGCCTCGCAAACCGATGCGGGGTGTACGGTTCGCAGAGTGCCTCACGATCTATCCGTGCCACCAAAACTCCACCTTGGAAGGCCAGGAGGTAAGCCCGATGTTCTTCTGTTCCCCGCCCGTCATCAGTAAGTATCCCCATCGGCAATGGGAAGGGGTGGAAGTTGAACTCATCCGCCCTCCACACCCGATTCAGCACCATCGGAACAGCCAGTTTGAACAGGAAGCTCCCGACCGCGTTCCGGATGGAGGGGCGGAAGTTCGATCCCAGCGGAAAAATGGGGTTTGGATACTCGTAAATCACCCTGATATGCGCTGCGATCCACCCATACAAGAGGTGGAAGGGCCCACATATCCTTGGCGGCTTCTTGCACTTGCTAATATGCCGCAGCATTCTGTATAGTTTGGTGAGCATCAGAATCCCCAGATTGATCTGCCGCCCCATGGCCAACAATGATGCCATGATAAACGAGCTGGGTCGTACCCCCATGCTTGTATCTCTCACTGGTAGGATCCAACCACATATGAGAGCCGCGATGAACGCCGCCAGCCTGACTATCGGCTGTTGTTCAGTGCTGACACTGAAACACCAAGTCTTTCATTGGCTGTCCTCCAAGACCAGCCAATACGAGTGCCCCTTGCCCCGTTGGGCCGCCCATGGACATGTTCGAGGCCTCAGAGGGAACTCTCGATTCTCTGGGAAATTCAGGAAAGCATTTGAACCACCTCATAAAGTGGACATCCCTCACTGCCTCCTTGTCCTCTCCAGGGACAAGTGCCATCAGCGCCGATGCCAGTCGCGACATTTGCTCTGTATCCCCCCATGCACTGACGACGAGGAGAAATTCGTCATACATGGCCCCCAAGATCGGGACCCCCAAAATCTGGTGGACATCCCACAGGCTGATGCCCACCTCCCCGTGATGCAGGTGAAAAGTGTTGGTCCTAGACGACCATCTACTCAACAATTCTGGCATTAGCTGCTTCGGTTGGTAAATGTGGAATTAGAAGGCCCATGCCGCCTCATACAACCCCACTCTCCTCAGCTCGGCCCCAAACTCCTCGCATGAGGTGCCTACCCAGTAGGCCCAGGCCCAGTCATCAGTAAAGTTTCCGCCCTAGCGCAGGTCCCACTCATCGGACCATCCCTTCTTCGAATCCTGCAAAGCCGCCTTCATCAAGGTACGGTAGAGAGGAGGGGAAGTCTCCAGCCGACGTGGCTTCCCGTCAATGTCGTTCACATTGTTGTAGAGACAGTCAGCGGTAACAGGTGTGAAGTTCTCTTGTGCGTGACCATCGGCAGCCCTGAACCATTGGTGCGGGCATGGTATGCTCCTAAACCAGCAAGCTGGTTCGTCCCTACTCGCCTCAGGGATAAAGACGTCATCCCTCAGCCCGAAGCTGTACAATGGAAGTTTATTGCACTGTAGATAATCCTTCTGAACCCCCAAAAGCAGATCTGTCAAAGAAGTGTGGTCCAAGTGGCTTCGACCATCTCCCCCAGGTCTGGACAGTTGTCCATCTCATCTCGACGAGCGGGATCTACAAGCACCCCCAATACAACCTCTTGATGGGCCATTTTATCTCTGGCCCTCAGAAAAGAATTTTTTCAGCTGGATCGTGATGCTCGACCGCGAAGCTGAATCGCGAAGCCGGATCACGAAGATCGGTCACAAGACCAAGCCGCGAAGTCTGGCCAAGGCCGACAGGCAGAGGTTCGCTTGGCGTGGACGCGGAGACGGAGACCCGCGGGTTGCCGCGAAGCTCGATTCGCGGAGGGCCGTCGCGGAGTACGCGGAGCTTTGCGAAGTTAAGAGCACAAAAATACAAGGAAGGCACGTGAAGACAAAATATTTCGACCCCCTATTTATAGGCAGCGACCCCGGAGCATCATGGCGCGCCTCACCCGCTTGGGGCATCGCGGCGCGCCCGGATCGGTGTCCCCGGTGACCACCGCGGGGCCCCTTCGCGTAGCTGCATCGCGAACCACCGACAAATTTTGGCGATTTTCCCTCAGATTTCGACCCTTCACCCTCCGCGGCTCTAAGTCTGAGGGGGGGCATATGTTGGCACCAAAATATGGCCCGAAAGAAAGGAACGAAAAAGACAGCTGGCGCACTGCCTCGCAAAGCACCGCCGCGAAGCACCGCCGCGAAGCCCCGCCGTGAAGCGCCCCGACCATCGCAGCCTCGCGAAGCTCCAGAGGCGGTAATGCTCCGCGAACGCATTTGACGTTCGCGAGCCTCCTCGAAGCTCCAGAGGCGGTAATCCTTCGCGAATGCTTTTGACGTTCGTGAGCCCACCATGAAGCTCCAGAGGTGGTAATCCTCGGTGAAGGCATTTGACGTTCGCGAGCCCGCCGCGAAGCTCCAGAGGCGGTAAACCTCCGCGAACGCATTTGACGTTCGCGAGCCCCCGCGAAGCACCGGAAGCGGCGCACGAGTTCTGCTTTGCGGCGCCCCTTGCCTATAAATACTGGACTCCCCCTGAGTCCCGGGGACGGACAATCCGACCTTTCGGCTTCTCCTCTCCCGAATCGCGAAGAACTCTTTGCCCCGAGAATCATGAGCTCTGTGAGGTACTTCAACTTCGCGAGACACCTCTGCCTTGTCTCGTTTTGAGCCCCTCTTCCGAGAGGGATGCCCTTCACAAAGCTCAAGGGAATTCACGAAGGAATGGGATTCCCAAGGGAACACGGGCAGCCGCGGAGCGTTTATGCTTCGCGAAACACCCAACCCATGCTAGTGATCCCTATGCTAAGGCAGGATCACTACACATCGCAAAGCACACTGCTTCACAGGACCCTGCTTCGTGAGGCACCCCTTCTTCGCAAGGCAGTGCTCCGCGAACACTGTTCCACATCGCGAAGCACCTTCCACTCACACCTATGCCCCATGCTAAGGCCAAGGAACTCCACTTCGCGAAGCACACTCCTTTGCTTAGAAATTCCTCTTCCTGTGCGACCCTCCTGGTTTGCACGATGTGATTTCAAAGTCCCATGGACAATACCACCCATAGCATTGCTTCGCCTAATGCTTCTTCACATAGGCACGCTAACGGCTATTGCTTCTTCGCATAGCCACGCTAACGTGGACCCCTTGATGGTTCGTTCCACAACCCCCCTTAACCATGGACTTAGTGGTACCTTCCCTTCCCCAAGGACCAGAGGGTACCAGTTATGTAAGTCTTAGGGGTGTGGAGTGAACCCACCTCATCCGAGCTGCAGGACGTTAAACTTCCAAACACCACGTCCTCAACACACGACGTTAAACTGTGACCCGACCTCATGCCCCTCACAAAGGGTCCCCCCAGCTCGAACATTCTTTACACCACTCGTCTCCACGGGAATGGAATCACCCATCCACAAGGGATGATATCCTCTTTATTGGAGTGGCGTATGTTCATGGGAGAAGGGCGACCCTAGTTCCCCAACGGATGGCTGCACCACTGCATCTCCGTACTTCCCCACTACCAAGGTCGGTGGAGGGAGTGATAGGGAACGAGGCACCTCCCATCATTGGACCAAGGTCCATCTTTCCCGTGCTTTATCACACCATGGGGCTCCATCCTGGAGTAAGTCCCGGCACCATGGGCCGCCTAAGGCGTAAGCCCCTCTTCGCTTCTCACGAACGCATCCTTCGCGACGTGATCATCAGGTCCTTGCAACCTCTTGTTTCTCACACCGAGCATGACTCACGTGGGCTTATAGTGAGCACCGACCCCGACCCCCACCCATAGCTAACTACGAGGACATTGATCCAGTTAAAGGCATGGTACGTAGGAAGCCTCTATGAGGTTTAAGCCACATTGCTCGGTCGTTCATTCACGTCGAGTTTCGCCCGCATCCAGCATGACGTTAAAATGTATGCCCCTCCCTTTGTCCTGCATGACATTAAACTGCACACCTATTCCCACCTGAACTACGAGGTCTTTGATCCATGTCAAGGCATGTTAGGTAGGAAGCCTTCCAAAGGTTCAAGCCCACCACCGATTGGACCAAGGTCCACTTTCACGTCGGTTCGCCGATAAAACTAACCTGAACTACGAGGTCTTTGATCCATGTCAAGGCATGGTACGTTGGAAGCCTTCCAGAGGTTCAAGACCACCACTCATTGGACTAAGGTCCACTTTCACGTCGGTTCTCCAACAAAGCCCCATGTGAACTACGAGGTCTTTGATCCATGTCAAGGCGTGGTACGTAGGAAGCCTCCACAAGGTTCAAGCCCACCCATCATCATTCACGTCGAGTTCTTCCTATGTCCAACATGACGTTAAACTGCAATTCCAGTCTGATGGCAAGCCGTTGTGACCAACCCGGACTACAAGGACTTTGATCCATGTCAAGGCATGATACGTAGGAAGCCTCTACGAGGTTCAAACCCACCATCCAGTCATTCCGACCTCATTCACGTCGGTTCACCCACATCCAGCATGACGTTAAACAGCATTTCCCAATCCGAACTATGAGGACTTTGATCCGTGTCAAGGCATGGTACGTAGGAAGCCTCCCTGAGGTTCAAGCCCAACAAACATTGGCCCAGACCGTCTTTTTATCGGTAGGCCAAGCCCCCCAATTTTCAGCGAACTACGAGGACTTTGATCCGTGTCAAGGCATGATACGTAGGAATCCTCCCATAGGTTCAAGCCCATCTCCCATCGGACCAAGGTCCCTCATTTACGTCAGTTCGCCGACACCCACCGCCCGTCGTTTATTCACGTCAGGGTTAACTATCGTCCCGCATGATTTTAAACTGTATTCCATCAACCCTTTGAACTACGAGGACTTTGATCCATGTCAAATCATGGTACGTAGGAAACCTTCCCAAGGTTCAAGCCCACCACTAGTGGACCCACAGGTCTACTTTCACGTCGGTTCACCGATGAAACCCTTTGAACTACGGGGTATTTGATCCATGTCAAGGCATGGTATGTAGGAAGCCTTCTAGAGGCTCAAGCGCACCACCCATCGGACCAAGTTCCACCCTCACGTCAGTACGCTGATGATGCCCATCGGACCAAGGTCCACCTTCACGTTGGTTCACCGACGACATTCATCGGGCCAAGGTCCACCTTCACGTTGGTTCGCCGACGAAATTCATTGGGCCAAGGTCCACCTTCACGTTGGTTTACCGACACCATCCTGAACTACGCGGACTTTGATTCCCTGCCACGAGAATACGTAGGAAGCCTCTTCAAGGTTCAAGCCCAACTTCACTGTCTCCCCTGTGATGGTCCCATTTCATTCCCCCTCTACTTCATTCATCCACCTACAGCCCATCCTGATTCTCGCTCGGGCCGTCATATCCCGGTGAGACCATGTCGGTATGCTCTTCTTCACAGCCGCCCATGGGCTGGCCCTAGTATCGACATCCCTTCAAGGAGAATCCCTCAATCCGATCTATCTTAGCTAATGCTCTGGTTGGGTTGATCTGTCTCCACTAGACATTAAACTCGCGACATACCCTGTGTTAAACACGGGAAGCTGAGGAAAACCTCAGATATGTGTCTATGGAATATAATTCCCCGCGCTCGAGGTGGGATGCCTCGGGCTTCCACGCCCTCGAGAAGCCCTGTGACCAGGGATAACAGACAGACATGCCAGGTTCCCCAGCATCCAGACACGCTACTGATGCCTCAACGTGACTACTCCCCCGACTGAAGGTTGCTGCCCAGACCAAACAAATTGGAATGTCCCGACAGAAGCAGTGTAATTAACCGGCATCCATGGAAACATGGCACTGGGAAGAGTTTCACGAACTACGTATTAAATCTATGAGGGAGACCCGAAGTAGGTGACGAGTTCTGAGTAGAAATCCACAGGAGGAAGAACCGACATCCCATCATCCCGTTTCGATCAAGGAGTAGATATCCATGAATAAGGAGCGAATGTCGCCTGCCTTTGGAAAGCGGGAATGCGGGGCAACAAAGCGCCACGCGTCCTCCCCCGCGGACGGAACGGACGTGCGCGCGCGCCCCGGTGAAAGCGTCGGAAACACCTACTATGAGAGATGTCATCGAGGGGAAAATTAGTCAATCTAAAATAATGACTTAGTGATTTTATCTCTTGAGTCCTTTTAAAATAACATTCGAACAATGTCTCGGAATGGAGATCAGAGACTTTAGTTGAGTTAGAAATGGAGATTTTTTCCTTGGCCTGACATAAAATGAGAGGGCGTGGTGAATTCAGATTCTTCGCTCAATTGAATCCCTATAAATTGAGTTAAGTGTTTAGGGTTAAGGAAAAAACCTAATTCACTCTCTCTCTCTCTCTCTAACACCCAATCTCACTCTCTCTCTCTATAGCCATTATTCTTCATTCTTCCCCGTATTGAGGAACCAACTCTGGCGGATCGAAGTGGGATCTTAGTGAACGAGTCACCAACGACGAACAACCGATTCAAGGGAGGATTCATGGTTAATTTCTGCACCATTTTCAATTTTTTCATTTAATTTCTATAATTTTTGAATTGGGACTATGGTTGAATGAACACAGCAATCGTCTGATCCACGTTGTTACTTCACGTTCTTTGTTGTTATTCATCCCAATTTTCAGACACACCAAAACCATGACAGATCGATGAGCGAGGGGTGACGTTTTGAATCTTTGGCCCCGAGGATCACGAAACCAGTTTCAGATAATTTTTTCGACCACCAGAGTGGTCAGGGAGCCGGAAGAACGTTCGACTTCGATGAGGGTCAGTGGCCTGAGGTCTGGCATAGGGATCGAGTGCGGCCAGTGCAGTGCGACGGCGCGACGAGTCCTGTAGGAGACGAAGCCGTAGGCTCCGGAGGGTGCCAGTCGAGTGGCTGACGCGGACGGGGTAGCTCTAGGAGGAGCTAAGGTGGTGCATACAAGGAATTGGAGGTTCCAGCATTGAGTGTCACAACAGCGGAGCCCGGTGCAGGGTGAGCACGCGGAGCCGGCAGCGGAGCGGGGGAGCCTGTCCGACGGCAGCGTCGGGCCGCACGGGCCACGACGAAGCGCGACGGTGCTGCGAGAGAAGGAGGAAATGACATCCAGAGGGACATCGTGGTCGAAGGAGAAATAGAAAGAGGATCACAGCGTGAGCCTTTTCTCTCTCCAGGAGGTACCCGATGCACTAACCACATCAGGTGTGCGGAGGAGACAATGACCCGCCGAAAGCGGTTTCTTCTGGAAACTAGGATAAGACCTGCCATTTTGCTGGTCTTCTTGATGAATAGAACCAGAGGGAGGTGGTTCGGTGTTGCTAGAGCGGGCCGCGGCCGGTGGATCACAGTGAGTCAGGCCGGACCCGTGGCTGGGCCACGGGCCGGCGGTTCGGTCCGGGCCGGCCGGGGTGAACATGCCTAGTTGCGCCCCTTGCATTCGGGGAGGGGGGGGGGGGAGGTGGGTGAGGGGCGTAACTGCTAAATGGAAAGTCCGTTTGAAGCGCCGTATGTGTTTGTTGGCCCGTCTCTACCATAAGGACTTCTGATGTTGGGTTTTGGGGTTTTTTGGGTTTTGCGCCCGATGATGGGTGACCCGAAACACTATAATTTAATAATATTAAATTATTATTAAAGATCATGGCGGACGTACTTCACGATACGAACGTCTATTTTATGTGATGTTAGAGGAATAGTGGCCATGGAGTTGAGACGGTCCTTTCAGAGTTGGTTTGGGACCTTTACGGGTTAATTTTGTTGCTTTGTGGCACAAAACGATTAATGTGAATTATTAATTAATTAATTAATTAATTATTCTCGTGTCAGACCTTTCTCCTACTTGGTATGTCCGATCGACGCGCCGTCAGCTACAGAATTACCCCTGTCATCATACAGACTTTTTGAGATGCATTCTAAAGCGTTCGGGTTGGAGATGAGGATCAGGCCCCACATGGCCTAGATCGCACGTTTTACGGTGGAATGCCAGTTTTCACAGACAACTGTTTAGGGTGTTTGAGTACTTGTTTCTAAGTGTTTTTCTAAGGGGATTGCAATAGCGTAATCTGCCCACCTAAATTCGAGCACGAGGCATGGGCCCCACGAGGGGGCATTTGGACGTATGATGCATTTTTACGACTTATACATCATAAGTCCATTCAGAGAAAATGAGTATCCTACAATGTGTGGTTATATGCAAGGAACACAATGGTACGATAAGAGTGACATATTTCAGGGGTGAGGGGTGGGCCCCATAGGGACCCGCATACATAAAACGTGGGGAGTTGCAGCTTCTGTATCTGGAGTACTGTTTAGGCATCATCGGCGGTGTTGTGACCCTATCATCAAGATGAAGTTGAATAGGGTAGTTTCAAGCGTTGAAGTCGGAGTTGAGGCGTGGGCCCCACATGTCATCTTTTAAGTTGTGTGCAGCGTACTGCACCATTTTCATCTGATGTCTATTTGGGGCGGATGAGTAGTCATTTTAATGTGTTTCTCCGAGATCATCGCGATGGCGCAGTTCACCTGACCTCTTTCATGACCAAGTTCTGTGCCCCACGTGACGTCGTATGGGCATAAAGCGGTGTCGAATAACTTTTCCATCAGGAGCCCATTTCCACTGAGTAAATAGCATTTTCCCGTGTTTTCCACAAGTATTACAATGGTGTAATATGTTTGAGTGATCGAAGCCTCTTTTGAGATCTCATTAAATGTGGAAACATGAAAGGGCGTTGGTCAGAGGTTCCTTTAACGCACTCCGAACCTACGCATGGTAGTGGTGTTGGTGACACCCAGTGATGGAACGAGCAGTGCGGAGTTATCAGACCAGTTCTGTAGAGACCCAAATCTTGACGTACATGGACATTACATTAATTTTTCAAAATACTTAATACACAACAAAAACAGACACACAAGGATCGTAATAGTTTAGTGTCTTTGGAAAATCGGAAAATAAACATCTAATCATGTTGAAAGATCTTCAACAACTCCCATAAAGATCTTCCCCTTTTTTACTTCCTTACCTAAAACCTTTCTTTATTTCCTGGGGAAATTAAAACATGTAAAAGGTGAACTCAAATTCTAATTAAGGGCAAACATAGAGAACATTAAACAATCCATAAACTTTTGAAATAAAAAAACATAAACATGAAATATAAACATTAAAACCTTGATAAAAGACATAAATCTTGGAAGTACATAAGGAATATAACATAAAGAATCATTAAGCATGATAAAATAGCATGGGAGTAAAACATATAATTGTGGCAACCATTCAGAACATGTCCTGATTTACATAGTAGCCAAGGCATTACTTCCATGACCATCTTAGTGGACAAAGTCCCTTTCTGAATCGAGTTCACTCCTCGTTTCAGTCCTGTAACACTGAACCAGATTAACTCAACGTTCCAGCCATGTCTATCTCATGGGATATAAATCATTACCTAATGCATTGGAGGAAGATTTAGGTCCCACCCATCTCATAATGAAATCATTTTTACTTGTGCCACAAAATAAACATACATAATTCATAATAACCCAATAAATAAAATGGGTTGCATAAACATAATCCCATCATCACAAAATCCATATAAAAGAAATGGATATCATTTAAGAATAAGGAAAGTGAAACCATTTAAATAATAGAGAAAGTATACTTGAAACATACACATATGAAATAATTTCATCTTAGATGAAAAATCGTTTTGATAAAACACTTAAAATGAATTCTTGAGGAAAATATCCTTTCTTCTTCAAAATCATTTTCTTTTCAAAAAATGGCATGAAATTATAGAAGAAAAGGATTTTGTTGAAAATAATCATGAAATATTTTCGAGGAAGCTTCATGAAAAGAAGGTTTTATAAAACCGTAAAAATCCTTTCATGCCGTATATGTTAAAAAAACATTCTTCTCTTACTTTTATCAGAAAAGTAAAAAAAGTTCCTTATAGGGTAAATAAAAGAATGATTCCTTCCATACCAAGGGATAAAAGTAAAAATGGGTAAAAAGGAATTTAAACATACATGAATACATTTTTATAAAACATGGACATGTATGATAGCAATAACCCCAGTAAATACTTACTAATAAGCAATCTCGGATAAAAATGAGATTTGAAAAATTATCCCTTACCTTAGGTCTGATATGCTTCATACGTATCCAAAACTCCTGTATAATGATTTAAATAATGTCATTGAATTATTACAGAATCATATTAATTGTTATTATATCATATATGGTTCACTTATGACTTTATATTACCCTTTCATTTGTAAATTCATGTTAAAGTAGTGTTTTGGGTAAAATCGTTTCATTTATTGTTCGTGTTTTAACTTGTAATTATTCATATGATTACTTAGATCATGATTAATTACATCCAGAATGTAAATCATGATTTATATATAATATAAATTCAGAATATACATATATATAATAGATCGATAAATGGAAAGAAATACACCGTTCATGGAGACGATAGGATGTACGTACGCATGGATGCTGTTTTCATTTCCTTATTGAATTGAATGGAATTAAGTATATGACGTACATATATATGTACATAAATACAGTAGCATTATTACGTCATATATTTCATTGTTACTTATTATATATACTTTATAATTATTCTTAAATTTTTAACATGGAAAATGAATCTCATCACGTCTTGGAGACGGTAATCTGTACGTACTCACGAGCGATGATATCGTTCCGAGGGAATTGTATTGGATTGTATGTATACTATTTCAGAATCAATATTAATTTACAATAATCTTATATAGTCATTATTTACACCATTATACCCATCCATGTAATGTGGTGGTGGAAATATATTACACCACAGCATGGAGACGGTATTCCGTATGTACACACGCGCGGTGATTTTGTTTTCCGTAGGATGGATAGATGGTGAAATATGGGTTTTTTATACATATAATAAAATATCAGTATATGAGTGATACTGATTTTATTACTTCATAATGAAACAATTAAATAAGAAGAAGTGGAAGAAGAAATAAATGTGAAACAATCGGTAAAGGACATTACCTCTTCTTTGAAACGCCTCTTTGAGACCTCCTCTTAGGGAACTAAAATTGGTCTTTTAAGAAGACCAGGACCTCTATAATGTTTCTATGGAAGTGGGGAAGTGAAATGGGCAGGGTTTGGCCGATCTTGAAGGCTCAAATTAGTGTGAGGAGGAGAGGGAGGAGGATCCCTTTTATAAGGGAGGAGAGGGGCACCTTTGGAAATATAAGAAATATTAGTTTTTTAAAAAACCAACCCCACTTAAAAACATCAAAAATGACTGATATCCGAATCTTAGATGAGATAGGGTTGTAATATCATCAACAACAAAAATTTATACATGTTAGGAATTTATTTTAAACATTATCAACTTGATTTATCCTTATTTAATCTATTTAATTTTATTTGTTGTAATAACATTCTAAATTTTAAATTATAACAAATAATTACTTATTTGTTGTGAATTGTCCATATTGGATACTTAATAAAATTTTAGACCATATAAATTTAAATTAATAATTTTTAATAAATTTTTTTATTTTTAAACAATTTTATAATATGTTATTTTTATAAAATAACAATAGTGTCAATTTTGACAATATTCATTTATTTGAATTTAAATAAAATATATACATAAGATAAGTTCGAAATAAAAGCTTTAATAGATTCATAATATGTCATATGTATCTATAAAATTAGTGGAGAACATTAAATTTTTCATATAAAATTTATTTTATTATTTTTAAAACCATTTATTTGGTTTATCTCTTAATAAAATAATTACTACAACATTTTGGTATAATTATTTAATATACTTATATGTTGCATAAAAATTAAAAAGAAAATCATATGATGAAGATAAATCTATTACATTTCCCAATAATACCTTTACTCTGATTTATCATCTTAAAATCACATAATTTAAATTTTTATATTTATTAAATTATGAATGTGACAACATTGACATCATTTCAAATAAAATAATATAAGTGTCATAATCGATTATCTAAGGCTATTAATAGTCAAATATTATACCATTGGATGATTATGGTTTCAATTTAAATGACCAATAAGTTTTGGTCAGGGGTTTGTGCCTTTTATGGTCACTATTAGTTTAATAAAATCTATATTCTTGATTTTTCACTAGATAACCAATTTCTGCATCACTATTGTGTCACAATTAATGATAATTATTTAATCCCTAAAAATTAAAAATAAATTTTTATGATGTATATAATTTCATTATATTTCTGGAGACTATTAAGGTTCAATGTTTCATGAAGTTATCACTAAATTAAAATTAATATACTTTTAAGATTTAAGAGAGTGACATGTTGTCACATTCATTGGTTTTAATAATAATTAAGTTATTTTCATGGAACAAAGTCCATTAAATGATTCTAATCCGACCCTTAAGTGATATGGGTCGACTTTTAGTCATCCAATAGGATTTTGGCAGGGGTTAGGGTAATTTTATAATCTTATATTTACCCTTAATTACCAGATTTACCTTTAACAATGGTAAATAAAATTTACTGTAGTTACTATTTATAATGCCCAAAAATAAAAAGTAGACTATTAATATAATTTGGACCCAATGATTCCAAATATGGAATCCATTTTTCCAAATTTAATACACATAAGTTGCAGCAATTAAATTAAAATTAATCCCGTTGTCGAAAGAAAACGGGTTTTTGTTTAAAACATTGCAAAAGATTGAATTTATTTAACCTACGGATTCAATGTAAAATCAAGGATAATGACATACATTATATTAAATGGTAAAAATATATTCTATTTATACTTTTAAACCATTCAATACTATAATTTAATCACATAAGTTATTACGATGAAAAAAGTTGTTTTTAATTAAAATATACCGTGTTTTTACTATTCATTAAAATATGAAATTTATCAGAATAATATGAAAATTTTATCCAAGGTAATATTTTATATCCTGATTCCAAATAGTAATTTTATTTGTAAAATCAGACTTATAAACATGTCAAAAACTATATTTAATGTGGGTGCTCCCTCAAAAGGCGACCAAACTGCATTTTTTGAAAAATACTTATTTTACCCGAAAAATTTATTTTGTTCTTATACCATGTTCTAGAAAATGTGTAAGATGAATAATAATGTTATAAAATTCAATATTTAGTTAATACTCTTCATAACGGCTAGTTCATAATAATATAATAATAATATATCATTGTTTAGTAAAACCCGGTATTGCGTACAACACATGCTATCGAGGAAGGTCGCGATTGCGTGTAATGCAAGCCATGTCAGGGTTGCGTGTTGTGCAAGAATCCTTCATTATTTTGTATTACAAAATCCAACCATATTTCATTTATACATTGAATATATATATATATATATACACTCAATGTTGCATATAATGACTATTATAAAACGAACCCGAAATTTTGTGTAACACAATCTAAGAATAGTGTTGTGTATACTTCAAACTAATACAGTGTGGTGTATAGCACAAGATAATCTTGTTGTATCATAAAACACCTAACATCAAATAAATTAAAAAGAATAATTATCATAAAATATTGGGTTGTTACATTCTACCCCCCTTAAAATGAATTTTGCCCTCGAAATTCGTCAGGGTTATAAATCGTTTACTATTCATAGAAACCCAAATCCTAAAAAGGAATACTAAAACATAATTTTAAAAACTAAAATATGAAACGTAACGATTACCCAAAGTAACTCATCACTGTGTTTCTATATAGGATATCATAGGTAAAAATATGGATATTGAAAAAAAATCTAACCATCAAGTTCTGATGGAGAGTGGTAGAGAACATGGCTATGGAAAAGCCATCAATCAAAAAGCTATAAATTTGTGATGATCTAAGGTACCATCTGATTCATCAGATATAAGGGCACTAGGACAACATTTTTTGTTTTCAAGATCATTTCCCTAAAGTTGATGACTTAAAAGAAATACTGACATGATTTTGGTACAATCAAACTATTGTTCGTGAATTGAACAATTTTCACTTCATCCCTTAAATAAATGAAGTTGAATTTTTTATTTGTGATGTGTTAGCAGATCATGTGATAGAATGATGGGTCATTCCATCTGTTCCAAACAAAAGGTTAGAAAAAGTTATCAAATATACATAAGTCCATCTATGGTGATGTTAATCATATACGATTCCAAAAATGAACTTATACATCATATATCATACCACTTAATAAAATAAAACTAGTTTCTACTAACAAGGGACTTCCTATAGGCCAGTGGTATGTGATAAAGTCCAGTCGCACTTCAGTTGTGGGTTTGATTCCCACAGCCTTGTCCGATGCGATGGGATGTCGCCTGTCCTGCAGGTAGCCTTTTTTTCTTCAAAAAATACATTATTATAACTTTCCATCAATAATATCGAAAAAGTTCTAGCCTTAAACAATACTAACTTATGTCCAACATAATCCTTTCCAATCCTTAGGCTTATCCAAAATACTACTGTCCAAACTCATATTCTAGTGAAAACGATTACCGGAGAGTTCATATAACAAGCATGTTAATACCATCGTTGATCCCCATATATCATATGATATGTCTTGTTGGTCACATTACAAACATTCTAAGGCCTTAATCCTGTATTCTCTTGAAAAATGAATACCCATTAAACCTTAGTGAAAACATGAATGCAGTTAAAAGTTAACACTTTCCACATACCAAAATCCTCAAAACTCTATATACTCAAACCATTCTCTCACTTAGTCCTTATATCAATCATGAGCTCATGAATACAATCAAACATCTCATTATCTTCTTATCCCTTCATTATGCACATATCATCTACTTTCCAAAAATATCTGAATAACTGTCCATGGTTACCGATACTATTCAACATATATTTCCAAATACATTAGGAAAAACAATAGTGCAACAATCCTTAGATGATTCTTTATTCCATATTACCATACATTATTCTTTATAAACATACAATCATTACACTAACTTCTTAAACCACTGACTGAGCTTCATCATTTCTTTCATCTCATATTTCATTTATAGTCTCTTCATCATCATCCACATAAATACAACTCATCTGACCATGATGATTCTCTTCATAAGATTTTCCCTTAGGGCATTGGTTTGCATAATGCCCATACATCCCACATTTAAAACATCTAATCATTGTTGATGTCGTAGCAATACCAGTATACTTGTCTATGGTGATAACTGAACCTTTTCTATTGCACTTACTCGCTTTGTGTACTTCTTTTCCACCCCAAAATCATCCTCTAGTTCCTTTGCAACAATCTCACTGATGCCTCTTCCCACATGATTTACATGAGGGAAATTGAACTTTCATTCCTCTATGATCATCATGAAAATCCTTCTTTCTCTTATTATCTGAGTCGGGAAACTTAGCAAAGTTGAGATTATTGATCATATTATGAGATTTCTGATTAGGCATAATAACTATGTTTGTACTTCAAAATCCCATTTCATTTGTTTTCTCATGAATAATATCATTCCATTGTCCGTCATATCCTCCATTATCATGAATCTTCCTGTTTCCAGCCATTTTCTAAAACCCAAAAAGAATAGTGTGAGAGGAAAAAATCATGCTATGGAAAAAAACATAGTAAAGGGGGAGTACCCTCAATATCTAACATCTTAGGCTAAATTCTAAGATCGTTACTGTAGTTCTAGTACTATATCCTATATGTATACTTATATTTAGGGAAATCCCTAGATATACCTTAGAAATATCTCTAGGGATCTCACTAATGTTTTTGCATCCCAGCTTCCAATGGTAAAATCAACCATTCCTCTGATACCAACTGTAGAGACCCAAAGCTTGACGTACATGGACATTACATTAATTTTGCGGAATACTTAATACATAAAAAAACAGACACACAAGGATCGTAATAGTTTAGTGTCTTTGGAAACTCAGAAAATAAACATCTAATCATGTTGAAAGATCTTCAACAACTCCCATAAAGATCTTCCCCTTTTTGCTTCCTTACCTAAAACCTTTCTTTATTTCATGGGGAAAATAATACATATAAAGGGTGAGCTCAAATGCTCAGTAAGGGAAAATAGAGAGAGAATAAAACAATCCCTAAACATTTGAAAGAAAAAAACATGAACATGAAATATAAACATTAAAACCTTGAGCAGAGACATAAATCATGGAAGTACGCAAGGCATATATCATAAAGAAACATTAATCATTATAAAATAGCATGGTAGTAAAACATATAATTATGGAAACCATTCAGAACATTTCATGATTTCCATAGTAGCCATGGTATTGCTGCCAAGACCATCTTAGTTGACAAAGTCCCTTTCTGAATCGAGTTCACTCCTCGTTTCAGTCCTGTACCACTGGACCAGATTAACTCACTGTTCTAGCCATGTCTATCTCATGAGATATGAATCTTTACCCAATGCATTTGTGGGAGATATAGATCCCACACATATCATAATGAAATCATTCTTACATGTGCCACAAAATAAACATACATTATTCATAATAACCCAATAAATAATATGGGTTTCATAAACATCATCCCATCATCACATAATCCATATAAAATAAATGGATATCATTTCATAAAAATGAAAGTGAAATAATGTAAATCATAGATATAGTATACTTGAAACATACACATATGAAATAATTTCATTTTAGATGAAAAATGGTTTTGATAAAACACTTGAAATGAATTCTTGAGAAAATATCCTTTCTTCTTCAAAATCATTTTCTTTTCACAAAATGTCATGAAATTATAAAAGAAAAGGATTTTTTTGAAAATACTCATGAAATATTTTGGAGGAATATTCATGAAAATAAGGCTTTATAAAACCATAAAAATCCTTTTATGTCGTATACATTAAAAAACATTCTTCTCGTACTTTTGTCGGAATAGTCAAAAAAGTACCTTGTAGGTTAAATAAATGAAAGACTCCTTCCATACAAAGGGGTAAAAGTAAAAATGGGTAAAAAGGAATTTAAACATACATGAATTCATTTTTATAAAACGTGGACATGGATGATAGCCATAACCCTAGTAAATACTTATGAATAAGCAATCTCAGATAAAAATGAAATTTGAAAAATTATCCCTTACCATAGGTATGATATGATTCATACGTATCCAAACCTATTGTATAATGATTAAAATAATGTCATTGACTTATTACAGAATCATATTTATTGTTATTAAATCATATATGGTTCACTTATGACTTTATATTACCCGTTTTTTGTAAATTCATGTAAAAGTAGCATTTTGGGTAAAATCGTTTCATTTGCCGTTCGTGTTTTAACTTGTAATTATTCATATGATTACATAGATCATGATTAATTACATCCAGAATGTAAAACATGATTTATATATAATATATATTCAGAATATACATATATATAATAGATCGATAAATGGAATGAAATACACCATTCATGGAGACGGTAGGTCGTACGTACGCATGGACGCTGTTTTAATTTTCTTATTTAATTGAATGGAATTAAGTATATGACATACATATATATGTACATAAATCCAGTATCATTATTATGTAATATATTTCATTATTATTTATTATATATACTTTATAATCATTCGTTAATTTTTAACATGGAAAATGAATCTCATCGCGTCGTGGAGATGGTAATTCGTCCGTACGCACGAGCGATGATATCGTTCCCATGAAATTGTATTGGATTGTATGTATAATTTTTCAGAATCAATATCACTTTAAAATAATCAGATATAGTCATTATTTACCCCATTATACCCATCCAAGTAATGTGGTGGTGGAAAATAGATTACACCACGGCCTGGAGACGGTATTCCGTACGTACGCACCCGCGGTGATTTCATTTTCCGGAGGATGGATAGATGGAAAAATATGGTTGTTTCATACTTATAATGACATATCAGTATATGATTGATAATTATGATATTACTTCATAATGAAACAATTAATGAATAAGATGTGGAAGAAGAAATAAAGTTGAAAGAATTGGTAACAGACATTACCTCTTCTTTGAAGCGCCTCTTTGAGACCTCCTCTTAGGGCACTAAAATTGTACTTTGAAAAATAACAGGACCTCTTTTATGTTTCTAGGGAAGTGGGGAAGTTAAATGTTCTGGGTTTGGGCGAGCTTGAAGGCTCAAATTGGTGTGAGGATGAGAGGGAGGAGGTGCCCTTTAATAAGGGAGGAGAGGGGCACCTTTGGAAATATAAGAAATATTAGTTTATATTAAAAACCAACCTCACATAAAAATAGCCAAAATGACTCATATACGAAGATTATATGAGATATTGTTGTAATCTCATCAACCAATAAAATTTAGACATGTTAGGAATTTATTTTAAACATTATCAAATTGATTTATCCTTATTTAATCAATTTTATTTTATTTGTGGTAATAACATTCTAAATTTTAAATTATAACAAATAATTACTTATTTGTTGTTAATTTTCCATAATTGGATACCTAATAACATTTTAGACCATATAAATGTAAATTAATAATTTTTAAATATTTTTGTGATTTTTAAACAATTTTATAATATGTTATTTTTATAAAATAACAATATTGTCAATTTTGACACTATTCATTTATTTGAATTTTAATAAAATATATAAAGAAGATATTTTCGAAATAAAAGCTTTAATAGATTCATAAAATGTCATATGTATCTATAAAATTTGTTTAGAACATTAAATAGTTCATATAAAATTTATTTTATTATTTTTAAAACCAATTATTTGGATTATCTCTTAATAAAATAATTACTACAACATTTTTTTATAATTATTTAATATACTTATTTGTTGCATAAAAATTAAAAATAAAATCTTATGATAAAAATAAATATATTACCTTTAACAATAATACTTTTACTCGAATTTATCATCTTAAAATCCCAATATTTAAATTGATATATTTATTAAATTATGAAGGTGACAACTTGGGCATCATTTCAAATAAAATAATATAAGTATCATAGTGGATTTTATAAGGCTCTAAATGGTCAAATATTAGACCATTAGATGATTATGGTTTACATTTACATGAAAAATATGTTTTGGGTAGGGTTTTGTGCCTTTTATGGTCACTATTAGTTTAATAAAAACTGTATTCTTGATTTTTCACTAAATAAACAATTTCTGCATCAGTATTATGTCACAATTAATGATAATTATCTAATACCTAAAAATTATAAATAAATTAATATTATGTATATAATTTCATTATATTTCTGGAGACTATTCAGGATCGATGTTTCATGAAGTTATCACTAAATTAAAATTAATATACTTTTAAGATTTAAGAGAGTGACATGTTGTCACTTTCTTTTGGTTTTAATAATAATTAAGTTATTTTAATGGGAAAAAGTACATTAAATGATTATAATCCGACCCTTAGGTGATATGGGTCGACTTTTAGTCAACCAATAGGATTTTGGCAGGTCTTAAGATAATTTTATAATCTTATATTTACCATTAATTACCTGATTTACCTTTAACTATGGTAAATAAAATTTACCGTAGTTACTATTTATAATGCCCATAAATAAAAAGTAGTCTATTAATATAATTTGGACCCACTGATTCCAAATATGGAATCCATTTTTCCAAATTCAATACACATAAGTTGCAATAATTATGTTAAAATTAATCTCATTGTCGAAAGAAAAAAGGTTTTTGTTTAAAACATTGCAAAAGATTGAATTTATTTAACCTACGAATTCAATGTAAAATAAAGCCTAATGACATACATTATATTAAATCGTAAAAATATATTCTATTTATACTTTTAAACCATTCAATATTATAATTTAATCTCATAAGTTATTACGATGAAAAAAGTTGTTTTTAATTAAAATATACCGTGTTTTTACTATTCATTAAAATATGAAAGTTATCCGAATAATATGAAAATTTTATCCAAGGTAATATTTTATATCATGATTCCAAATAATAATTTTATTTTGTAAAATTCAACTTTTAAACATTTCAAAAACTTGATTTAATGTGGGTGCTCCATCAAAAGGCGGCAAAACTGTATTTTTTAAAAAATACCTATTTTACCCAAAAAATTTATTTTGTTCTCATACCATGTTCTAGAAAATATGTAAGATGAATAATAATGTTATAAAATTCAAAATTTAGTTAATACTATTCATAACGGCTAGTTCATAATAATATTATAATAATATATCGTTGTTTAGTAAAACCCGGTATTGTGTACAACACACGCTATCGAGGAAGGTCATGATTGCTTGTAATGCAAGCCAAGTCAGGGTTGCATGTTGTGCAAGAATCCTTCATTATTTCATATAACAGAATCCAACCATATTTCATTTATACATTGAATATATTTATTTATATATATATACACACTCAATGTTGCGTAGAATGACTATTATAAAACGAACATGAAATTGTGTGTAACACAATTTAAGAATAGTGTTGTGTATACTTCAAGCTAATACAGTGTGGTGTATAGAACACGATAATCTTGTTGTTTCATAAAACACATTACATCAAATAACGGAAAAAGAATACTTATCATAAAATATCGGGTTGTTACAAGTTCCGGGGTTTCCCTCTAGTAGGACTGGTTAGTTGGTTACACATTGAACTTAGGGTTTACCCTCCACCAGATTAGGGTTGTAGGTTACACATTGACCTTAGGGTTTACCCTCCAGCGAGGATGGGAAGTGGGTTACCCGACGACCTCTTGTGGTTTACCCTTCAGCGGGGCCAGGCAATGGGTTACCCGACAACCTCTTGTGGTTTACCCTCCAACGGGGCTGGGTAGTGGGTTACCTGATTACCTTTTGTGGTTTACCCACCCTTGGGGTTGTGCAGTGGTTTACCTAAAGAGCTCTGGTGGTTTACCATCCATCGGGGCTGGGCAGTGGGTTAGCTGAAGACCTCTCGTGGTATACCCTCCAGCGGGGTTGGGAAGTGTGTTAATTGATGACTTCATTCTGACTTGGCCCTTTTCATGAGGCTAGTGAGTGACTTTTCTCTGTGATTACCAGAGAGGGACCCTTGGTTGTATGGTTCAGTGATGAGATAACATTGACGTATGGGACTGTTGGGAATTAGTGATGGATACCCATTGAACTGATGGTGATTTCTCTTAGGTAGATCTAGGAGATAGACATCCTCTTACACACACAAATATGTATCTTGTTGAGAATATATATACGCCTACTTTTTTCCCACTTCATGGGTTTAGTTACTCTCTTTCCAGTAGTGGAGAAGACGCTCGGGGTATGTCATGTTCTTTCTATGTCCAGCTTCTCTTGGATTGGACGAATCTACTACCTTTATTTTTTGAGGTTGAGCTCTACTCTCTCTTTTTTACTCTTCCATTGTTCTTTGTTCTATCTACTGCTCATCAATTTAGTACCACTTTTGTTTCTCCCTTGAACTTTCAGGGCATCCTACTGAGTATATTTATACAAACCCTACTTGGGAGTTGCCTGCACTTGGTGTGCCCTTTCAGATGACGAACAGGTCGATCGAGACTACAAAGGAGTGTAGAGGACACAAGGGCTTGAGCTGCGTTCAGTGGTCATATGAGAATTTCTGGGTGTGAGACTCACCAGCATTTTACTTTCGTTTTACCTATTGCCGGGTTGTGGCACATTTCTGGTTGGGCGCATGTTTTTTCCCTTTTACTGTTCAGTTTACATGTCAGTACTTTTCAGCACATTACTTGTACTATTTAGAGGTCGATGCATGTATGTTTATTTCCATTTTTGTATCTATTTTGTATCTTGCTTTCCGTTCTCTGCACTTTTGCATTGAGTTAGCTGCGTGTGTGTGTACAGTTTCTTAGGAAAATCCCTCCCATTGTTTTTTGTGCATTTGGCGCTAATCGACATCCCCTGGCCTATGGAGGCAGGCTTGGGGTAGTTGCGTCTCGATCCCCGGTATGGGTCGGGTCCTGACAATTTATATACGAATTTAAAATTCTATTGTTAAACTAACTATGACTAATTGGCCTCTAGGTTTTAATTTAATCCTCTATGGTGAATGGAAGATTTAATATAAAATTATTATTGAAAGAATGATTCTTTATGTATTGAATATTATTGAGGATTAATATGAGAAACATAAATATAAATGAAATGATAAAATAAATCCTATAAAGTTGTCTATGAATTTATCTACAGAGCTATTAATGTTTTTAGTGTGGTTTAGTTGAATAAGAATTTAATATAATATCTAATTGTACTGAGCTAATGAAATATGCAACACACTGGTTGTTTCACAATATGGATATTACAATGTCATTGAAATATTAATAAATAAGTATACATTTAAATGTGAAAAATTTATAAGTATGAATTATGAATTAATTTCAACTATATAACAAAGGTTTGATGAAATAGTCATCATAATCCATTCACTTGGATAGCCAATTGCTGACCAGGGTCATGTAATGAGACATTTCAGATGTCTACTAGATAGATATAGAAGAAAATATGTTATTATTTGAAAATCATTTGAAATTAGTATGATATAAAAGATATAACTCCTTCTAAAACTCATGATTTTTAAATTGGAACTACAATTACAAAAGAAAATGGATGAAAACCAAAATGGATGATAGATAAAATCAAGCATATAGACTCAAAACTAAATGATAATTTCAATGATAAGAGTTATTGTGATAAGGAATCAACATCTAATAATTATTTGGACATGGATTATCTATCTATATGTTTTAATAAATACTATAGTAAGAATATGTTCATTATGATGAAACAGTGGATGTAAGTATGAAAAAATAAGAACATAGTGTAAAGAATGGAAAAAAGAGGGATCAATAATTAAAATAACCTACTATGTGTTTACGATTAAAGGAAAAATCCAATAATAATATATCAATTTAAAGTTGAGAAACGTTATAAGAGAAATTGGAAAAGATATAAGATGGATATAAAAGATAGATAACATTTGTATGGGGAATGTTCAAGTTATTTCAATTCTATTAGTGAATATAGAAACTAATAGAGCCAATATGTGTAACATGAAATACAAATATGAGGTAAATAATATTTATCGTTTATCATCCATACATATTTCTAATCTTTCTATATTTAAAAACAATAAAGAAAATATCCTCAGTGATAATTTATTTGAATATTGTAATATGTTTTAAGAGACAATTAAATAACATATGTATAAATAAAAATGTTTAAAGTCGTAGAATTATTTTTCTTCTTACATTGAAAATATTTTTTATGTAAAAATTTATAAGAAATCTGAAATATTAGACAAACAATTTCTCCTAAAAATGTCAAATTGAATAACAATCAAAATGGATTTAGTAATGCGATAAAATAATAAAACATAACATATAAAAATGACTAATCATAAATATAATACCATTATTGGTTAACATTCCTGATAGTTGAAACTATATAAGAACAAATTTTTTGGTTGATCTAATTTAGCTAGTCTTACATGTAGTTATTATTTATTTGGAAACAATAATGTTTTTATTTATAAAATATTAATGAAGTTTTATAGGAAACTAATAAGACACTAATTAATTCCTATGTCTCTTATTAATAACATCATTGGACCTTATAGATTATGGGTACCATTTTAATTAATAGTTTAAATTTATTTCTTGGGAAACATTATGGAAAATTTCTAGTAATCATTTGTTTCACCTAGTTAGTGGATGTTCTAGATATATGATTTCCAACATCTGGAGATTCAAAAACAATATTATAGTGGATGGTGGATATGTTATATTTGGTGACAATACTAAAGAAAAAATAATAGGATTCAGTCAAGTCTGTATCCCAAATATAATTTTAGTTTCCAATGAATTATTTAAATTGATATTAAAAATATTTTCTTCTTAGAACATAATAGTTTGGTGATAAGGTTTATCATATTAAATACAACAATGATTGTGAAAATGTATTTGAATCTAAAAACATTTTAGTTATTACAAATAAAAAATTGATATGATTTCATTTTTTATTTGGATTTTTAATTTTCCAAGAATGATTCCTAATTACATACCTTAGACATGGAATATTGGATTTGGTATACGATATTTTTTTATTGCAACCTAAAATCTGTAAAAAAAATTTAGGAAAGTTTTTTTCATGGATGTTCTAAAACTAGAATTATCAAAAAAAATCTGTAATCCCTAATGAAAAGGAAATGAAAAAATTACATTCAAATAAATTAAATCATTAACAACTTATCATATAATTGATATGGTTTACATGAATTCATTTCGATCATCAAGTGTTTCTAGTATATCTAAATATTGTTTCCAATATATTATATATGATGATTATTTATGATATACCTAGTTTACTTTTATCTTTTTCATAAAATTGTTGCCCATTCCAAATATTATAACTATTCTTTAATTATAGGAAATATTAGGGGAATTCTAATAGAGTATAAAAAACCTATTCATGTATGGGATTTTTAAAATAAAGAGTTTTAATAATTATTCTCACAACATTTCTATAGTCACAAATTCTCTCATTCTAGGGTCCTACACCGATAGGAGTAGTAGGATAAAGAAATATAACCCATAAATAGATTAACTTTCCCATTCTATATTATTTTTACTGACGTAATTATTTTATGGTATAACTTGTGAATAGACATTGTTATATAATTAAATGTTTTTAAATTAGACCAATTTTAAAAAAAGCATGATACAAATTACGTATGATTTGAAGAAATGATAATTAAATTTATATTTTTTGAATTAATGCTTTCATAATAAGTAAAAAGGATAACTAACTCGTGTTTTCATAAAAAACGATGATAGAATATTCTTTTGATAATTTATAGCTATTAAATCAAAAATGTTCATTTATAAATGCACGAATATTTTGAAAGAATCTATACATGTCATATTTGATGACACCTATCCACAAAAACTGAGTTCCTATTTAGAAAATATAGAGGATGATCTTTCCAATCATGAAAATAATTGATTTACAGAATTATAATTATTAACGAGCTCTTATAAAGAATATCCTATCTTTAATGTTCAAATGATGTCGAACATGCTGATTAAAATTATATATCACACACATATATTCATAGAGATTCTTGGGTTCATAAACATCATCACATAAATGTTTTTTTTGGTTACCAATGTAATGAAATTTAAACTAAATATTTTTAGGAAATCAGTTTAATCATCACTAATTCTTGTAATAACATAAATCATAGAATAATAGTGATTTAATTAATTATTAATTCTGGGTAATGTAAAATCAAGAATATTTAAATCACTTTGAAATAAATATATTAAGAAAACAATTTTAAATACCCTATTATATGATAATTTTATGAACAAAATTAGTGTTTCGAAACATGATTGTTTATTTTGACACATTAATTTGAAATAATTCATGATGAGTTACAGAAGGATATAATAATAATGATTGTATTTACCCAAAGAATACCTTATCCCCAGTATATAGAAATGAAGCCATAAAATTTTTGGTTATTAAACAACATTTTGAATTTTAAATTATACAAAATTTATTTAATACTTTCATTTATAAATGGATATATTGTTGATGAAGTTTTTATTGAACACCACCAGTAATTCCTTACACATTACATACCAAATAATTTTGTAAAATAATAAAATTTATATAGTTTTAAAAACCACCAAAAAAATTGTATGATATGTCTTTTTAATTTATTATTTCATGAGGTTTTTCCAATGGAATATAAAATCCTAGATTATTTAGTAAATTTTTTTGCAATTATATTTATTTGTACAAATATATGTCTATTATATTATTTTGGGTGCTTCAATAAATTCTTGAGGTAGTTATTTCCTAAAAATTATGAAATTAAATTTTGATATTTGTTTTATGGGAAAAAACATTCATTCATATTTTTCTTATTTTTCGCAATAAATATGGAAGTATTTTAAATAAAACAATGTTTAGTAGTTATTTTTTTAAATGGTTTGGTTTAAATAATACTAAAGAATGTGCTACTCCAATGTTTACAAGTTGTAAATTGGATACTAGTGAAAATTGGAAACAAGTTGATCAATCCACCTACAGAGGTATGGTTCTTGGCATACAATAATTAACTATTTTATTACCATATATAATTATTATTATTTTATACATTAAGTTTTTCAAGGAAACCCAAACTAGTCATATTGAAATTCTTCTAAAATAATTCTAAATTACATAAAAATTGAACCTGATTTAAGGTCATTCTGTTCTATAGGACATGTATTTGATTTAATGAGTTATTGAGAAGTAGATTTTAGTTGTTGTATGTAACACATAAAAATAACATTTGGAAAATTCCATTTTTAGGAAATTATATAGTTAAATGATGTAGTAAGAAACATAAATTCATTTCATTATCAACATGTAAATCAATCTACATATCTCGAGGTAGTTGTTATGCACTAATTTCAAGGATGACAACATCATTAATAGTCTATGGATTTCAATTTGACATGTCCATATGATTTTTGATAATAAACATCCTATAATTATTTACTACAGTCCTATAAATAATTCTATAAAAAACATAGTAATATAAGAAATAAGTTTTCAAGTAAACAAAATTATACGGATAATAAATCCCTTGACTTTATTTATATTGAGCATCATATTGATAATATGTTCACAACCACTTTGACTTTTGTGAGAATGGGTTTTAGGAAAAGTGGACATGGAATGATAAATTTTTGGCTATATTTTATTCTTAGAATTATATTATATCTTGTACACATAATTAATAATATCAGTACTACCTTGATGATCACTCAGGATTTATACTACCGTTCTGATAGACCCTTGTTCATAATGTCAAAATGATCTACTATTAGTTACACTTTTATGATAATCAATTTTGAGTTAGTATATCATTTTGATCGACTCTTATTAATGTAATCAAGTTGATTAACAACTTCTTACTACCATTTTTATGCTACTTTGAAGTGATAATGTGACATAATAGCATTAAATGGTATAATTATATGGTAGCATAACTTGTTACAATATCTATGCTACCATGGTTTTTTGTTGTTGTATGCTACCATGTGAATCTGGCATGGAAATCACCATTGGGTTTCAATAATTTATATTGAAGTCGTTTATTTCATTTACGAATAATTAATATTGGAAATTTATTTATTTATGATATATAATTATTTAATTCATGATTTCTAAATCGTTAAATGATAAAATTTACAAAAAATACGATTATGGGGATCCATATCCCGCACACATCCTTTGAACCGTTTCTCTTATCTAAAGACCCATGACATTATATCTTATACATTATTCCCTTGAACTGAAGTAAATATGATGTGAGTGAGACACTATACGGAATCAAAAAATCAATCTAGTAGATCGAGGAAAGAAGGAGGATAATAGATTTAGCTTGTAATCAAATAATCAATAGCCAATGTCTATTGTTATTTTCACCAATATGTAAATCAATGTCACACAGTTTTTCTTAAGAGAGTCTATCATTAAAATTATGATCCAATACTAAGGACGAGATGAATGTATTTTATGAAATGACCTTCTATTCTACATAACATTGGTTTAAGAGTTATATCATTTTTAGAGTGTTTGTTTTTTAGAAAATAAAGGTGTTACCAAACATAATATTGAAATAAAATAGCTTTTAATTTCCTTAGTGTAGTTATAAATTCATTTGAAAATTTATCACAGAGGTATTTATATGTACAATGAAGATTATTTTCTTATTTATCATGAGAATTTTTTAATGATTATTTGTTCTGGAGTTGATTGCGAATTAAGTATTTGAAGGACTACAACAATGTAGATAAATTAAAAATATTATTGTTTATTTTTTTAAATTAATCAAATGTTCATCCTATGAAAGAGGATTACATCATAATGATGTATCTTAACATTTTCCTAGAATTTATTAATAAAGGGGTATATTAGATATCTTCATGTAGATATCAGACAGTTTATTGGATCAATTTTTGTATGGTCTCTTCAAGGTCAAACTCCATGGACAACCCAATAATCATTTCCTAGGTTTTTGAAGATATCAATAATGTTCCAAATGGGTAAAAAAAGGTTTTAATTTGTGTGGGTTTCAGTCTCAGTGAACATACCTCTAGGATAATCAGAGTGAAATTTATCCCATGGTTGACATTTTTTTCATCAAATAATGATAAATTATATGAAAACTATAATATAGTAAAACATACTTCTATAACAAAGTTATCGTAAACCCATTATATGATCAAGAAGAGGTTTTATAGTACTCTAGTGATAAAAATGTTGAGGTTTTGTACTATGAGGATGAAGCTACATGAGAGGAATTGGAGTGTGTTCCTCTATGAATTGATGAGTTGAGTGGTATTGTTGTTATAAACACTACCAATTTATCATACCTTACTTCTAATATACCTCTATACCTTCCAAAAAATAGATACTATTTTATAAGAATATAATAAAATAGAAAGGTTTAATGACTCAAATATTAATCTATTATATATATTATATTTAGAGACACCTACTGATCTGATTGTTCTTTATGATTATTTAGAGTATAATGAAGATACTTGAGATAATGATGAGCAGTCGAACCCATATCATATTATCAACCATTCAATATGTTCTTATATTGGGGAGTGTCAAGTAATATCTACATCAGCATTATCCATATAGGAATCTAGTGATAGAGTTTATCCGTGGAACATTAAAAGTCCAAACATCTAGAAATCATGTTAATCTAGCTACCTCAGATATAGTAGATGGCGGATCACCATATAAGAGTAAGAAATTACTTGGATCTTCTATGATTCATATTTTTTATTCCATATCAAATGATGTCAATGGTAATGATGATGATCATGGGAGTCCATCAGATCTTGGTGTATCTACCATATTAGTTGAGAAATGCGATCATTAGGGATCATTAGTATAGTGGATTGATTTCGTAAAGCTTTAATAATTGTTTTATTCTATCGTACATGGTGTCCTGATTGGTAATGAGGATATTGATATGGATAGTCAGGAGACTAATACAACTCACCCACTATCATCTCATCCACATTCTATTTATTTGATGAAGGATGATATTGATTCCATTAATCCCAATATAATGATGGATTTATGTTAGACACTCATCTCCTCATAATTTATTGAAGCTACTCTCAGTGACGATAAAATCGGTATGATTTTTTTTTATAATTTCACATTCCAACCATTAATTTTAATAATATTTTATGATATATAAAAAGAAAATATAATACTAGTGGATCATATGAATTATATTCAATACACAGTGGAGGAAATGAGTTCTAATTTAACAAGGAAAAGTTATATGTTCTTAGGAGACCAGAGTCTTCCTCTGCTCTTAGAAAATCATAATCTAGTTCTCAAAATACATTTAATCAAACATTAGTGGTTGATTATTTGATTTGATTAATATTGGGAATAGAATTGTTGGCTATGATTAGTGATCACCCTAACTCTCATCAGGATTATATTTTCTAGGTTAAATATCATTTTGAGAACATGTATATGTTTGTATGAGAGTCCTTAAATAATTATATAAGTTATAGTGATATAATCAAAATACTAATTAACTATTATATCTCAACGTTTTATACGTAGAATGAGAATAATTCACATTTAATGTAATTAGTTTATAATTTTAGATTTCATCATGTGACAAACAGTATTATAGAAAAGGTGGCACATTTAATGATTTTTACACCCTTATTAATGTAATTTATGGAAGATAAGGATAATGTTTTATGATATAGGGAGGATTATGGTCATGTGATTAATCAGTTTATAGAGTGTATGAAACCATTTTTATACCCCAGGATGGTTGAAATAGATTGTTTTACCATTATAATGTCTACAACTCTTTCGTTTCCCTTATCAACACCCTCAAATTCAACCTATATTGCAGTCTGTCCATTTGAACCTGTACTAGGTTAGGATGTGAGACATATCTCCCCTATTATAAGCATGACTAATTCTCCTCCTTCAACACCTATTATTGGAAAAGGTAATGAATATTAAATCATAAATCATATCATGATGAGGATTATTTATTAGAATCTGATTAGAATCTGATTTGTTTTTTGTAAGTTTAGCTCGGATTCTATATTATTTTGGAGCTACATTATAAGAACATTCCCATTTTTTCCAACCATATTCATTATTTTATTTTATTTTTTATTTTTCTTTTATCCAAAAATTTGGTGTAATTATATAGAATATAACATCAGTAATTGTATGGAATGAATGAATAATTTAGTATTACATGTTAAGATTACACCGATTGTTTTTATTCAAATGGTATGAATTTTAGATTTGATTAAATTCCATGATTTTCGATCATCCAAAATAGAGAGATTATTGGTTTGGTCAATGAAACCCTATATTATAATGTTCAAAAAATCATTTTTCTTATGTTTATAATGAATTTAATTTTTTTTGTAGTCATTTTTTGTTGATATTTTTTGAAAATGGACATGTCTTGATCAACTATTATTTGTAATGAGATACCATTAATGGAAGCATTATACAACTCCATGTTATATTTATTTGATCGTGATACTACAAGATCATTACATTGACAAACATGATCTACCATCAGGTTGTGCAACCTTATAGTTAATAAATATCCACTACCAGTGATACAACTATGGTAGATATTCCACTACCATTGGTTGCATATACCACTAGACATTTCTATCACAAAGAGTATTTATGATCTCAAGATGATTTCATTCATTGATTTTATAGCAATTTAACTATTTGGCTCTACCATCATTTAATATACTTCTACTGAACATACCAATACTGAACCACCATCCAGAGAGCTGCCATAGCATTCCATAATTAATTCCAAAATAAATTCAGAATTTATAGTTTATTCATTTATTTCAAAATAAAATAACATCTATTTAAAAATGATTATACTAAAACTACTCAAAATCAATAATAAAAACAATTCTAGAACTCCATGTTTTTTTCTCTATTTTATGATATGGATTATTCATTTATTATCATAAAATGGATAATTGTACCAACTAGAATGTTAATAATTCCTAAAAATCATCATCACGCATAGGTGGAACATGTTTACACATATAAATACAATATCACATACATTGGGTCAAGTAGAATCATTAAAACACATGTGTCTATAAGAACATAGGACTATTAAACATTGAATACAGATGGCTTTTCGAAACATCTATGAGATACTATTTATCTTCATTTATAATTCATCCTAATCAAGATCCACTCATAGATAAATAGACTTAATTTGAATAAAAAAACATATTTATACTAATAATATATATTCTTTTAATATTTAATTTTTTATTTCATTTTATGATACTTTTATTTTTTGTTTCTATTTTATATTGTATATAAACATAATAGTATCCCCAAAAAATAACTAGAGAGTTCATGACACACTTTCTCATTTAATTACATTGTTAATACAATGTAAAATTGTGGGTGAGGACATTTTTGACATATAATTGTTTTTATCTTATGTATAAAAGTAGATGAGGATTTTTGTGAGGAATTCATGTTCTATTATTGTTTTTTAGACACGATTCAGGTTGTTGATCAATTTATTTTACTAAAAACTCATGGAAGTAGACGATTTTAATGTAGAGGGTTTTATGTCTTTGTATGATATTGAACCAACTATTAATATTACAATTTTACTTGATAATATTTCTTTATTTGTTTTGTTTTTTCCTTTAAAAAAAATTCAATTTCAATTTTTGGAATTATTAAACATAACATTATTTTTTTAGTTAACTTAAATTAGTTATTCATATAGAATTAAAGATAAAATTAAATTAGTTTCAAAATATAAAAAATATTAAAATGTATTTAAACTGAGCTATGATCATAATTTTAAAAATTTTGTCAAAAGATAAAATTATATAATTCAATAAAAAAAATTAACAATGAATATTATATAATTAGTTAATATTTGTACTGATATTTTGTTTTCAACAATGTTTATGGGAATCTAAATCCACCAAAATTTCATAATCCATTGAAAAAAACATTAATATCATCAATATTAAACAATGTTTTAACCTAAAATTTACCTTACGCCATTTATCTTACATCCCCAAAATTATAATAACATTATTCTAAAATAATCTGTCATGTTATCCGAATAAGATATATATATCTCATCCTTATAATTTTTTCCCAAAAAAGTTAATTAAACACATAAAACTCTCATCAAATATAACCTAAAATGGTGTCCAGGATTTTTAACTTATGATCTACATTATAATAACTAATCCATTAATGTATTCATCTCATTAGATATATAATCACAAAAATATAAACATTTTGTAAATTGAATCATACAAAAATGCTTCACATCGATAATTTTGAGGATATTTTTAGGTTTATATCTTTTTATAATTATTTGATAACTTTTATAAGTCAAAACCATTATTAATATGTTGGAAAATTATAATAATTATTGAGTTTTTACATAATAGAATTCTGTAATAATGAAACCTGTTTTATTTTCAAGAGAGACAATTAATAGATTGAACAAGGCTTCATATTAGAAAATAATAATCCTTAAAACCTATGAAAATAATTTATGAGTATTAGATGACAATAAAATTAGTATGCTATATATAAATAAATATAAACACATTATACAATTTTAAGACCGTGAAGATATGTAATAGATTTTATCTTTCACATAGTAACCTATAAGCTCAAATACTCATTTATTTTTGCATAAAATCAACAGTATAGTCAAATTTATTTAATAAACCCTTTATAATATATCATAAGGTAAAACTATTAATCATTGGGGTTCATTAGAAATAATGATAACCAGTGAAAAATATTCTCCTAAAATGTATATTTTTACCTTTAATGGAAATAATATTTCCTTTTAAATAAAATTTTATAAAAAAAACTTATGAATTCAAACTATTTCCAAGAAAACTCAACAGAAGATATACAAATTTCTTGTAGGTTATATTGAAAATTATCTTTTAGGATCAATTACAATATTACTTACTATTTTAATGACCTTTATGGTCAAATTAAACTATAATACTCTTTATACTTTAATAATGACCCATTGTATTGGATAGCTATATCAGGATCACACATTATCCTGGTCTATAATATGATTAACCATAATAATGTGAAATATCATCCTAAACCATCATTATGAGGTAAGTGAAGATCAAAATTAATTGTAATCAATTTCCAAGGAAAAAATATATTAATAAAATATTTTTATTTGGACCGTTTCAATCATAAATCCCTTGGAAGACTATTTTGGAGCAATATTAGAATCACATAGAGTTCATGAAATTTCATTTTCATTAAATATAAATATTCAAAATTGAAATACCAAAAAAAGGAATGATTACATTCTTTTTATAAATCTCTAATTCCAATAAAGGAAAAAATTAAAAAAAATTCTATTTGTGGTAGGAAAATCCATTGATATAATATACGTTAAAATACAAAAATCCTTTTATCCTTCATAAAGAGAGTAAAAATATTCCAAGAAATATTACTTTTGAATGATTTTGTAAATAAATTAAAATATACATAAAATTTTCTTTATAATTCATTTATGTCATAATAAATACATACAAAAAAATATTTTTATCAATATATTCATTTAAAGAGATTTAAAAAATTAATCTTTAAAAAATATAAAATTTTGTTTTTAAAATAACGTGTCCTTAAAAACAGTTTTAATCATCACATACTTTTATTTTATTCCTAAATAATAAATAAATATTTATTATTATATTTTGTAAAAGATTTCAATGATTATAGCCATGTTTATTTACTCTATAGCCATGTTATATATAAATACATAAAAATTAATTACACATCATGTTTTTTGATGATATTTGGATCGTATATCCAAAATGAATTTGGAAGGTCGTATATGGTAAATGAGTGAATTTTTCTATAATATTTGGAATAATAAATGTGACCTATTATTCATTTTTTACATCAATAAAACTTTCAAAACCATCACAGGTGGATGATTATTGAAAATGAATGTCAATTCTGTCATGGAGATGTTAAGATATACATATTAATGAGAAAATGGATTAGTTTTCAATTATTAGCATAGAAAAAATTTATGAGTTATTTTTACATTAAAAAATATAATTATATATAAATTTTAACACTATTTAATTATGTGACCATATATATATATATCATATATATTATATGGTGATGAAAAATTAATCACACTGCATCGGGGAGGTGGTAGTCTACAAAAACAAACAAACGATCATATCATTATTAAATGGATGTAAAGGATTGAAATTATATGAAATATTATCAATATTGAATGATATATATATCTAGAATATAATATATAGTCAATTAATCTGTCATTATAACCAGTTGTGAGAGACCATGATAGAAAATGAATTACATCAATTTGTAGGTCTTTAGTTCAACTTACAAAAGAACAAATGTTTATTTTACCATTTCATAGAACAAAGAGAAATATATTTTATTAAATTAAAATTATTAATTATTATATATTTATGATATTTCAGTTATTTTTTCTTCATTTTTAAATAATATTTTATGTATGTAGTATATGAAATAAATCAAGACCTTATGTTACAAGACATACCTTTTCTTTATAAATACTCTATTTCTATACATGTTAATTAATATACATATAGAATTATATATGTAACAAGACCAATAATAAATGGTGGGTATTTTTAATATGGTTTATGGTTATGAATTTTCAGAGATTTATTCCAAATTAACTAAGGGAAAAGTGGTAAACTAGTATAATTTTATAGTGAGGGGAGGTTTATTTTTTAAAATTTAATTATGAATTTAATTAATATAAATTTATTTTCATTAAAAATTATCTAATAATTGATATTTTTTTAATAAATGAAGATTGTACATTGGAAGAATCTAAACATATATTATTTTACTAGGTTAGGAAATGTTTTCACCAATATGTCTGTATTTTAAAACCATATTAACCTTTTTGAAAGTTAATATTGTACTAATACATTTTATATAATTAAAGGCTATGAAAATTATCATTAAATCAAAATTGAATCATAGAATAGATCATTGATTATATTCGGATCAATATCTTATTAAATTGTTCAAATGTATGATTTTTTTTTTGAATTTTCAATAATTTAAAATAATAAGATTTTCCTGGAATGTCTTTAATGTAATTTTTGACTCTATTTTATTTCAACACTGAGTACATAATAAAAAAAATAAGTAATCTTATTCAGAAAATTATATAAAATTATAACTATGCTATAACTATTAAAAAAATCAAAAAATTAAATAATTCACCATCTTTATATTACATTAAATATTCTTAAAACATTTATTTAATTAAACTGTTAAATAAAGTAATATTGTTTTGTTCATGCTTATATATTGAAGGTAATTATCCATTTAGGAAAAATTAAAAATAAGATTCAATTACATGATTAATTAATCTATATTTCAGATAAATATTTATAACAGAATATAATCTGTTACAATCCATCTCTAAAAATTATAGATATCAAAAATCATAAAAGAATCAATTTTTATTAATATTAAAATATAATAATATAAATGTTATAATTAATGGAAAGTTGTAAGGATTTTTCAAATTGTACTGAATTTAATGTTCACAGTTGTAAATCACAGGTACAATAGAATAAATTTTTTATTATGTAAGTTTTATGATTTATTTTAGAGTTAAGTCACTTTAAACACATTTTATCCTTATCAATGATAATTTAAATAGTTTTCATAATGAATATATTAATTGGTATAAAAAATGAGGCATTTTATAAATATTAAATATTATATCAATTTTTTGAATTATTTTTTATGAGGTTAATATTTCAATGGTTCATGAAATTAGATTTATTTAACAGAACCAAAATCATGTGGAGTAGTATTCAGGAAATTTTGTGATTTTATAGTAAAAAAAATTTGGTTTTAAAATAATTTAATACATTGGTTTCCATGAGAATTTCCTATTAAATAACAAACAAATTATTTTAATAATAAAAAGATATCCTTCCAAAACTAAATTTCATCTTCCATAGATTCCATCAAATTTAAATACGCATAAACTATTTTTAAATTTCAATAATATATAACATATTTTTATAAATGTAAATCTTAATTTACAAAATTGAAAATAATATTTTAACGTTGTTTACACAATTTACACTTTCTTGTTGTCATAATTATTTTCATTGTTACTACTAATAATTCATAAATATAATAGGGAAGTATTTACAAAATTTATACCCCATTATTTAAAACAATAATTTTTTTAAATACACAATTTTTATAAGTTTTATAATTTATTTTTAATATTATTTTTTAAAATTCAATGATAAACACTTCTTCGGAGAAATGTGATTTTTTAAAAAAATTTAATATAATCCAAAAATAAAGTATTTTATATATTTTATGTATTTAATTATATTACAAATAATTATAGAATAAATGTGATATTTTTTGGTTAAATTCAAAATATTATATTGGTTTTAAATAATAATAAAATTTTTTTGTATGAAAATCAATATTTTTTATACAATGAAATATAAATTTTTAAAAAATATCATGATGATATTAATGATAATATAATTAAAATATAAATTAATATATTATAATGTATATTTTAAAATAAGTTTAAATGTGAAAATATTATTCACTAATTAAATTTAAACCATTTTTTAATAAAATATATCTATGATGAGTAAAATGGATTTTGTAAAAGACGAGTTCTTAATTCCTATGTATTAATTAAAAAATTTATATTGATTTATAAATTAATATATTTATCATAATTTGTTTAATCTTATCCCTACACAGTAATAAAAATTTTACATTATTAATATATCGATAGTAAAATAATATTTCATGGTTCCTTTAGTATCAATGTTACATTTATTATACTCTATAAAACATAGCTTTCTTTGATGATCATGGAATATGATATTTTAGAGAGGTTGGAAAGATAGTATATTGTTTCTCCAACTTCACATTTGAATTTGGGATGACAAAATCTCTAGAGTTTCTAGTTTTAATTCTTGAAACTGTCTCTTCGTTAAATTTTCCATTAATTATTTTATCCACATGATATCATATATTAGTTTTACAATCACTTTGTTTCTCAATTAATTGTTCACCCAAATCCTTTATTATTTATTAAAAATGAACCTCACACTATTTGTGATTATATTTATCATCCATTGAATTGTGATTTTTTATGATAAATCAATTTGAAATGAGGATAATTTGTCAGAAATTAATCAATGGATATTAAAAATAGTGCGTATCTAAATGTGTAAAATCTCCCTCAAATTAATAAAAAAATATCTTTGATTATTGTTTGAGGATTCTTTGAAATATATTTATGTAAATTCAAAATAGGTAGTTAATTGGTTCTATATATTCACCCATCTCTATTATTTCATCATTTCTAATAACAATAAAAACATCTTTATCATTCATCCCCAATATATATTTTGAAGTATTGTTCATATTAATTTTGTAATTATAGAGTGATGATTTCATGTTTTTAATTTTTAATTTTGATGAATCCATATTTTTTGGGTTATTCTATTATTATTAATGTTCATTAAAAATATTCTATAATAATTCATCAATATTAGGTTTGAGTTCAATATATACTTTTTTGGAATACACAGGGGATGGTTTTTTGCAATATAAGTCATAAACCCTACTATTTGAAGAATATAAATACATCAGTGGGCTTATTTTAACATAACCCTGTATAAACTATTTTTTGGTGGTTCAAATTATTTTGGGGAAATATGGAAAATATGTTATTAAATTTCATCAAATATAGTGTAACTCAAATTAGTATCATAAAAATAATTATTACTAAAATATTATATTTAAAATTTGTGTAATAGAATGATAATATAATTAGAAGTAAATTGTTTTTTATGATTAAAATTTTACCAATTATTCCAAGAAAACAAATTGATATTAAATAAAAAAGGAAAATTTAAAAAAATTTTGTTTTTCTTAAATATGTTTTAATAAAATAAATAGTTATTCATAAATGGTTAGTTTATGATCAATATTTTCTTAATTTCGATTGAAATATTATTTTTATTTTAAATTAGTCTATTATAGAGACTGATTTTAGATGTTCTCTTAAGAAATAAGGGAATTAAACAACTCGTATATGATTGGATGAAATAAATAGAAAAACATAAATGTGGAATAATGGAAATTGAAGGGGGTTTATTTTATAATTATTTATGAATATAAAATTATTTAAAAACAATTGAAAATATTTGTTATGCTATCAAGTAAATTTTTAGAATGATAAGAGTTCCTTATTTTTCTGTGAAAAATTTCTCAATAATGAATAAATGATCTATACCACCATATAAAATATTATTTATCATTATTATAAATATTCATATTCATTAAGTTATGATCATATAATTTTACAAACAATTTAATCCAATATAAATTCAAATAAAAAAATTTGAATGTGTTTTCCCACTATGTTAAATCTATTACATCTACTCACAACCCACTACATTATATAAATACCAAAGTTATTATATGATTACAGGGTAATTATGAAAACTTTTCTATTCAATAAATTATAATTAACTATGTTATGGAATGACCTTTAAAACATATAATTTTATCCTCACCAAACTATATTTTTAAATTTAGGTTCATATCTATCGATTGAAAAAGATGACATTGCTTGTAAAATATTTCCCTTAAATCCCTTATTTTTATGACCCATTTAACATATCATATATTTATGAATTAAATTAGGTTTATGGTTTCAAAATAATCAATTTCATACAGTGTAAATTAGATCTACAAGTAAATAATTATCCATCGTTGGGTGGAAGGATCTTCAATTCAATGATTTTTACAAGAAAACTATTATATATGTAAAACTCAATATCTTATAAAATCAAACATTCTAACCAAAATACGAAAAGGAAAATCAAAGTTAATAAACTTAATAAAACTTCATTATTGATCATAATTAAATATTACACATGTTGAATTTGAAAATTGTAATTTATAATAAGATATTGAATATCTCACAAAAGAGATACCTTAATGATAGAATTATCATAATTGATTAGATAAATGTAATGAAAATATTATCATTGGGTTTTAACTACCTAATAAATTAATAATACCTTTAAAAAATATAAAAAACTAAAATAAATATTGTGGATGATGGATAGAATTCTAAAAAAAAATGTTCAAAATAAATATTTTCCCAAAATTTAGTATTCATTCACCAACTTTTATGAAATATTCCCATCATTGACCAACTATCATTGGAGTTTTAATAAATATATTTAATTTATTCTACTAAAATCAATAAACATTTAATTTTATCCATGTAATTTATGATGATTTTTTGCACAAAATAATGAGGGAAGGTCCAATATATCAAATTCATCTATGTATTCATTTTATGGACACAATATACCCTCAATATATTAGTTCCTTATAGCTAATTATCAATATTAAATGTTTTCAATTTAGTTTTCAATTTTTCAATTAAACTGAAACATAAATTTTATATCCAATATAAACCCACTCTATTAAATATAATTTGATAAAATATATTTTTTAATTTTATAAAATATTCAATCCAAATTAAAAATTTATAATAAATATTCATGTTGACCTACATTCATAAAAATTTAACAATTTTTAACTATATAAAATTGGAAAAAATTATTTTCCAAGGAATTATGATATTTAATTGCTTAAGGAAATATTTATCAACCATTTTACAATATATTGTATATATATTATGGCTTCTAGTTTAACTAAAGAAGTATTATGTATAGACAGCTTTGTCTAAGAACATGAAATATTTATTAACAATAAAAAATTTAAATAGTGTTAATATTTATACACTTGATCTGTAGTTCTATCAAAGTATCTAATGTCACATAAATGTTTGAAGCATATAAATCAGATGTAATACCTGAACATTTCATGAAAAACATTGAATTTTTTGTTACAAAAGTTTCATTACAAATCAACTGTATAAATGTAAGTAAATATTATAAATAGTAATAGAAAATAAATAAATGATAAATATTAAAATATAATGTATATATCTGCTAACTCATAGTCTTAAATACACAATATGGTTATAAAATGTTATAAAATTTCAATACTAAAGGACCTAAAATTAATATATTAGATGATTAAAAAAGTGATTATTATTATTATTTAGGGGTTTTTGTGTATAAATTTGTATGATGTAAATATATTCAATATATGATTGTTTAGAATAACTGTTGTATCGAATTCTAACTGTTCACAAATATGGACATTGAATATTATGAACATTTAGAATTATTATGATTTTTCATTACAATCATAGGTAATATAACTCTTATATTGTGACCATTAAAAATATTAGATATTCATGGTATATAAATTAAATCTATAGGTCAATGAAAAAAATAATGATATGAAAAAATTCCTTTTGAGTCTAATTTATCAGAGATTGAGAATGAGGTCATATCACTGGTAATCTCAAATGAAAAATCTCGAAGAATGCTCCAACAAATGTCGTTTGAGTGGAATTGTCTATGGGATATGTTCAACTATGTGTAAATGAAAACAAAATCAATTTTATATGAAAATCCCCAAGAAATGTACCACAATTACACACCATACCATTGTGTGTAACACTAATATGACAAAGCACCATGTATTTAGATGTTAAGTTGTATTAAAGTGAAAATTTATTTATAAATGATATTGTGTTTACTCTACTACTACATGTTTATTTTATTTATAAAAATTATATAAATCTAAAAAATAAATATATTAAATTGGATAAAATTAAAAAATTTAATTATTTATTTTGGATTGTGGCTTCAAAATTATACAAGGTTTAATATTTAGTATGTACTGGTAAGAAAATTAAATTTTTGTAAAATTAGTTAAATAAATTGAAAATGAAATTATATTGGTAAGAATGATTAAACTATGCTAAAATAGATATATTTTCCTAATTTAGTCATCAAAAATGTATAAAAGTACTTATAGAGGTAACATGGCAATATATTGTGTAGTGGGCACATAAGGTAATGGAAAAATACAATATTCATTATTTATTCTAGGAAATTATATTCAACACAGCTATAAATACCCACCCCTATTCATTTTTATCTGAAAATAAATTTACGGTTATCAATTCATATCCCTTACATAGATTCTCTCTCATTATTATATATTAAATCATGTACAGTTTGTTAAGATATATGGGTTGACAATAAGTTTAGATGCTCAAGAGATCTAATTATAATTCACAATTGCACATTATTATTTGAATTTATTTATCTGTAATATTAGTTAAACATCCATATAATATGATAATATTCCTTTATATCGATAATATAAACCTATATTTAATAAATTACTTATATAAGTCTACCCAAATACCTTTAACAATACCCTTTCGTAATCCATTACCATAACAATTTATGTGTCATTTTCCCTCATCTTTTAGATTCATATTTATATTTATATTATTAAATCAATTTTAATATATAGTTTACAACTCTAATATTTCAATTATGTCATTGTTAGTAATTCGCATTTGGAATCCTTTATAAATGAGGTCCAATATCAATAAAATTAAGATTCATTTATATGTTATTACTATCCATTACCATAACCATAAACAAAAACAAAATTATCTCAATCAGAAATTTATGTTATGTTTAATTTAATTAAGGTTGTATTAATTTTAATTTTTCATATTATTATAAAATATAAAGATAGTGACAAATATATTGGATCTTTAATTGATTCCAAAGTAAATTATACTAGATTTTGTCACATATTTACAATTCCCATCAATTCTTGTTGTTCAAGAGGTTGTTATGTAAAGAAATTTTATATCTCGAATCACGATAAAATGTGTGTGGTTAATACTCTTTATTTATAGGATATGTGGCGAAACTTTATTTACTCTCTTTCCATTTTAAACACAAGTATTCAATTTACTAAACACATTGATTACCATGATCTTTTTATGTTCCTGATAATAGCATTTCCATACTCTACACCCAATAAGTGTACATATTTGATAATTATGATTCCCTAATCATGAATAATTATTTTCAATTGGATTCACCTGGACATCGTTATAAATTAATTTTTTGGTAATCTCAATTGACATTCCTAAATAATCATTTTTTGTAGAATATTTTTAGATAAGCCGCATTAGGAATTTATGCATAGCATTTCATTGTTTTTCATTCATGAAAAATTTACCATGTGGTTTTTGTAAATATTTAGTATACGACATAATGCAACATAAATTTGTTCTGTTAGAGGGAACATGGATTATATGAACCACTTTTGCGTTGTTTAGTCAAAAAATACAACTATGATTAGGATTTCGTTGAGTCATTACCATATATATATATATATATATATATATATATTTTACCATGGTAGAGGAACTGTAGTAAAATTATATTGTAACGTAATTTTTTGTAATTTGTAATTTCATTTTAAGTAAATGTTACTACAAAAGTCATTAAAAATAATAATTTTGATGTCAGCTTTTTTAAAAACCAAGATAAAAAATTCAAAGAAATAATAATTTATCCATTGTTTCATAACAATTTTTCTATAAAATGTACTTTGATAATAAATTCTCATGTTATTTTTTATAATTATATCCAATATGGGAAGAAAAATATTTATGTATTTCATATTCATATTTATAATCAAATTGCAATGTAAAACTTCAAGTAGATGTTTCCATGTCTATTTTTATGAAAAATCAACATGGAATATTATTTTGGACAATATTATTTATTAAAACACTACATTGAATGACTTATAATTATGATTATGGATAAAATTATAAAAAACTAATCTGAATGTTAATTTTTTGGTAAAATAAATTATATTAAGTTTCAAAATCATGTGAATCCCTATTAAAAAAATACAAAAATACAAAAATAATGTGTCAAATTATTTTATGAATAAATATTAAATAATAAAATTATTTAATGTGACTTAAATATTAGTTTTCATTCTAACAATAGATAAAAAATTATTTTCAAACTAGCATAGAATTTTGTTAACATATTACTTTTTATAAAATAAGATATTATTGAAAATATAAGATCACAATGGATGTTATACGAATAAAATATATAATATTTTGATATATAACATAAAATATTTAATGAGACATACATTATAAAATTCAATGATCTCTCTAGATATGACTATCTCGAACATGAACATTAGAACATAATAACAACATTCTAGCCTTCTTTTCGATGATGAAACTACAAATATGATATAATAAAATTATAATGAAAACAATATATATGTATATATAAAAAAATAAAATAAAATATATTATAAGATATATTTACAAATTTATTATAGAATATATATTTGAATATATTTATGTATTTAATTTAATTCGGAATCTCTATCAATAAGAAATTATTATTAATCATTTTGCTGGATCTATATTTTCAAATATTTACTATAAAAAATATTAGAAAATAATAAATTAATAAATAATTTAAAAGAATGAAATACCATAATTGTTTAAAATTTTTATTAATTTATTACTAAAACCCTCTATTAAATTGTAAATCCAATATAATGTGCATTCATGTGGTCTGAATAACCTATCATCCCATGAGCATTATACAAGAAAATTTTGATTATTAATAGAATTTTCCAAATCAATAGTTCATAAATATCTTAGTCTTCTTTTGAATCATGGAATGTTTGAAACATGAACTAAACATAAATATTTTTTATTATGACACATGTATATGTAAATTTTACATTATTATCTTGATAATTCATAGGCCTTGAAATATTTTCTAAGTCTATAAGACCATAAACCATAGTGTTCTCATTTATAATGTAAATCACGTGTTGATACCTAATTAAATAAGTAATTATTATTTCAAATGAATTCATATTTATTTAATTAATGTAATACTAAAACATAAATTTATTTACATGGAAATTACTGTAAAAAATGATCACTATGATAATAAATAATGACAATATCCATTGTTTATGTTGTAAAAATTTCAATAGATAATCACTCCAACATTTGTAAAAAATACTCCAAATAATTTAAATATTATACATAGATGAATAAATTTTGGATAATATTTTAATATATCAAAATTCACATAGTGATCCCAAGATACTAGTTCTTACACTTTTTATTTCCTTTCCAAGAATAAATTTAATTTTCTGTACTCATGTAAAAATTAAATATCAGCATTATTTATAAGTAATTTTAAATTTCGTGTAAATAAAAATTAAAAAAAAGATACGTAATATTTATGATACAGTATAATCCTACCAGAAAAATGTTTAAAGTGACCCACACATTCTACCACTCCAGTAACATCTTCATTATTCAATAAAAAGTGGAAATCCTGATTAAAAATATCATAAATGGATATTCATTACTCAACCAACTATATAGTATGGTGATATATAGAATCACTTAAAATATGTATGACATCATAAAATACAATACATACATATTGACCTCTGATATAAAACATAGAGTATAATATCAGGCCCGAGTGAGGACGAGGAGTATCGATGTAGTAAGGCCACATAGGTTGTGATTTCCCATAATTTGATTAATCATTTCCTAGACATCTAATTTTATTTTCACATCCATTTACTATTATAGGTCATTCATCTGAGATTTTATGGAGTTGATTAATTTTTCTCTAGATTATATATATTTATAATCAAAAATATTCTGAATATTGACACCCTATTCATACTATCATTCATGCACAAGGTGTTCTGACTTTCTTATAGTTATATCCAGAATATCAATCCTACATTCAAGGATAAAATTCCTTTTCAACTATTTTTCCTGAAGGTCACCTACAAATGTAATTTTAAAATGATATATTGTTTTTATTATTTTTAAAGATAAAATCATTGAAGGATAATAAAAATTAATTTCAAACAATTTTATTAGCCACAACCATAGATTTTGTTTTGATATTTTTCATTTTTTTCATTTTCCATTTTACAATTTTCATTGAATTCTAGGTGGATAGAGGCCCACACGAGACCACTTATAAACCAATTCTATATTTATCTCCTAATTAATCATTTGTTTTTATAGTAATTTTAACTTCCATAATATGATATCATTTTCATGATTATTATGAGAGTGTACATTTGGTAAAAGGATATATTTGTGAGATATCCTAGAGGCATGTTGCATAAAATAATATATTATATAATTTGGTAATAGATAAAAAACATTACAATATATAATAATTATCATACAATAAAGAGTTTATCATTTCAGATGGTTTCAAATTATGTCCATGTATCTGTATATAAAAACTCTAAATTATGTTATGGTATTTCATTCTATAATTAACAAAAACATAAGCATTTGTTAATTTTTTTAAAAAAAATTTCCATCTCACTTTATCATTATAAAGACATATTTTGTTAATTTATCTATTTTCATGATAGTAGGATGATATATGTAATTGGATATAGTAAATATTAATCATATATAATATTTAACATCTAAAAAATAATAAAAAAATAAATAAATTGTGATATTTTACCATTACATAATTCCATAACCACACATTTATCATATAATGGACTGGGTTTTAATAAGTATATTAAATGTTATTACAAAAAGGGCTCTAAATGAGAATATAAATTATAATATGCATTAAATTTGGTCTATTTTAAGTTACTAGTATTATCAAAATTGATATGTATCCTCTGATCTCCATAACCAAGGGAAATTATTTGAAAACGTTTAATCTACATGTACTAATAATAGGAGTCAATTTCTCTGTATATGAGGTTTGAAGACATTAATTTAGGCGGTTATCAATTATTTATATAACTATTTTTTTATAAATTAATATTTTATATTGAAAAATATTTTTATTACAGAATATTTAATTGTGTATTAAAAATATACATGTGCCTTGATAAATTTATTTCATCCTCTATTTGTATACTTGAAATATAAGAAAGATGTAATATTATGTGTACATATATACTTTTATAAAATTGAATATTTTAAAAAATCAATATAAATATTTTTGTAAAACATAGTTTCATTGATGGGTGAATTTTTTAAAAAAACAATGATTACATGTTTATGAAATAAGAATATACATCATAAATATTATAATAATAAAAATTAATTTTTTATGATATAAATTATCAACATTATCATTGTAAATATCATATTTTCAACAAAATTGTTTTTATGAAGATGTTTTACCAAAACATAATTATGTTCATAGGTTTTTCAATGAATACTATTTTTCCTTAAATGTTGAATATAATATTTATTATAAGAATTATATTCATATTCAATATATATAAATATATAATTATTCATAAAAATAATAAAGAAATTGAGTTTTTAAAAATGTTTATTTCAAAAAAATTAAATTTTTTACATTCAACTAAATGATTAGGAGATTAATTTAGTGTTTTTATATATCACTTTTTTCATGATAGTTTTCTATAGCATAGACTATATCAACATTGTAGTCATATTTATCATCAAGAAATCACATAATTGTTAAAGAAACCACTAATAAATCTAAAATGACATCATCATCATCCTCAGTACACAAATGAATTTATTCCCCTTGAAAATTGATTGTTCACCAATAAATTGATGGATCTATAATGTAATGTATTTGTAGAACATGTTTCACTATAATAAATGGTTCTTAGTTTCAACTAAAACATTTAAAATAAATGATTGTAAATCAATAATTACTATGATTGACCCAACTTTTTTAGATACACCTTTTTATAATTTAATATATTTACAATAAATTGATTATAATGAATTTCCCATAAACCCTCAAGAACTAGAATATACAACTATAAAATATAAATTTGGATTTTACCTTTTTCACTCTAAAAATATCATGCTTTAGTGATGGAAATTACCCAATAATTTTTTATAATAATCTAGTAATCCTATGTATTTGTTTCAAATTTTTATACATTAATATAAAAATAAGACAATGTGATCACATTAACAAAAGTACACTATGAAATATATCAATGATTCAAGTGTAGAGATATTAATTTTTTCTTTCTTTTTAAACCATTTAACAAGTTGATTTGTTTCTTAATAATCAATTAATTTTCTCTTTTGGAAAATTATACCTTTAATAAAGTAATATTTTATCATAGATTCTGAGACCCGGTGTACCCGAAATCAATTTCTGAAGTTCTGTTCGGGTACGTTCAGTATAGGTACATGCGGGTTTTTCTATATTTTGAACCGTTGCTCGGAATTGAAATCTGAGGGCACTCATGAACTCGCATCACCAGTATTTTCTTAAGAGGACATTTAGTGCAGTTGCATTTTATGTGGGTAGAGCATTAATATTTGGGGATTCATTAAGAATTGAATAAATTGTTCTGTTACAATTTATTATTAAGTGGCAGTTAATTCCTCCAAAGGAATGTCGGAGGTGGGGCCCACACACCACCTATCTTTCTATGGGAGATTATAAATATGGGTTGTTGGGCCCACACGAGCCCTTAACTTATCACCTCCCCTTAACTCCCTTGAAACCCACCAGTTAACTCCCCCTTAATGGTGTGAACTTTTCACCTCCCTCTCTCTCATTAATATTTTCCAACACTTCTTAATTAATTAATTGAACTCTTCAATTTAATCAATTAATGTTTTTGTTTTTTTAAATGCATGTGGGAATAAAATAATAGCCTTAGCTATTATTTTAGTATGGCATTTATTGTGTTGGGAGAGCTTGGAGAAATCTCTAGAGAAATATTGAATAGTGTTCTTCTCTCGACGAAGAACAAATCTGACATTATATCCATGAAGAACTTATTCCTACCTTCTTCTTCCTCTGCATCAAGGGAGAATATATCACTAGCGAGAAGCGTAGCCTACATCAATGACTTCTACTCCAATGTTGACAGGACAACTCCATCTTCTGCGACACTCATCATTCATGGCTTGTCGACGTGCGACATCATTTGAGAGGTAGGGGGATTTTTTATATTTTCATATATGTGATTTTTACAGTCGAACATGGGCGTTTATTTGTTGGGTGATTTTTTGAACAACTAAAATGGTGGGTATGGGCTAGCGAACAAGTCCAGACCCACTGCCATATCGTTCTTGATGCCCAGAATGTTTGGCTATGGATGAACGGAAGGGAAATGTTGATTTGAGGCCGTCATAGTGAAGAGCGGGTCCCGAGGAGGCCGCAGGTGTAGAAGAGAGTAATAACAGACAACTGAAATGACTCTGGTGGCCCGTGAAAGATCGTGGTGGCCGACACCGGCTGGCCACCAGGATGCGGTGGTGCCCCAGCGCACCGCTGACAGAAGAATACTACGGCACCGTCCACGGCTATGGTGGAGCAGATCCTGCGCTGTGCAAGATCCGGGAAGACTGGGCAGTGCCAGCATGGGGCCGCCGTTACGCGGAATCCGGGGGATGCATCACCCCACCCCCCGCTCGGCTGGCCTAGCGGGGCCGCTTCAGCTGTGGGTCGGGCCGTGCCATATGGGATGGACCCAGACTCGGGTCGGGTCTCCCTGGTTCTGGCCGACCCAAGGTGGGTTGGGCCGGGTCGGACCGGGCCGAAACCCACTTTTTGGACCTTTTTCAGTTAATCGCCCATAACATTAGCTACAGACCTCCGATCGATGCATTGTTAGTTGCGTTGGATTACTCATATAGATAAGGTCATTTATGTATATTACACTCAAGGTTTGGTGATGTTTGGGTATGGCTGGGTTGGTTCGAACCTGAAACCAACCTGTCCCTCGGAGTAGAAACAATTACAACTTAAGGACTGGACGTCCGATTGATGTGTCACAGACTACGTGGGATTCCTATTGATGAGCCCATCATTTTGGAATAATCCACACAGGGGTTGGATGAGTTTGGAGAATGGCCGGGTTGGATTGCACCCAAAATCCAACCGGGCCCCTGGAACGGAAAAGCTGATAACTCACAGACAAGGGGTCCAATTGACGCGTTGTCTATTGCGTTGAGACCACATTGGCGTGGAGGTCCTTAGAGATACTTCCACCCTAGACTTTTTGACACTTGGAGTATTGACCAGTATCTCATGGATAGGATCCTCCTTGAGATGAGCAGACAGAGTGCAGAGACATAGTAGTTGTAGACCTGGGGACTGCTTGACCGATTCGACTCAGAGTGATTCGACTAGCCCAGTGGATGGAGCGCCCAGTTTAGCGGCAGACCCACAGCGGAAAGAGCCCCTGGTTTGGTAGTAGACATGCAGTACTCGAAAGGAGGTGTACCTCTGATGGGTATTAGGGTTTGCGCCAGGTTTTTTGGGATACCCACAACGAAGGAGCACTCGGTTTTGCAGCAAACCCGCGGTACTCGACCGGAGGAGTACCTCAGCAGTCTAAGCGTATTGAGTAGCACCTCAGACACACGACATGGCCACTATACTAGAATGAGGAAGAGTTCTATAGAAACTGTGGTTTAGGTAATGAATATCTTGGGATGAGCTGAGTCAATGACCTTTGTGTTTTACTCTTGATTGAGATGGGTTACTTGATAACTTCGGTATATGTATGGGAATATACCTAAGTAATGGTTATTCATTGAAATAATACATTGTGGTTTATCCTTGATGGATTTTGTGAGACCATGAGGGTATCGGGGTCCCTACTGAGTATCGTTATAATCACCCCTGCACAGGATTTTCCTGCACCTCGTTGTGTTGGAAGCAGACAACATACAACATTGACAGAGGCAGACTGTATGAGGACTGGATGGTACCGGAGGTGGACACTAGGCGTGAGGGCACACGGAGCGGACCGATAGACGTGGAGTGCTGAAGAGAACATTTGTACCTACCCATAAGGTAGGATCCCAGAGGACGATCCAGGAGGTGCTTCACCATTCAGATGTTTTTCTTTTCAGTTGTACTTTCATTCATTTGTAGTTCTACCTTTCTGCTGGGCTAGTATTTCCATCCCCTTTGTACTTTCCGCAAAAAAATTTATACTGCTTTACTTAGTGTTTTCATCTACTTGTACTCTGTTTGTGTGTGTTTAGGTTTTATAAACTCAATGCCTTCCAATTTTTTAGGGAGTTACACCTTTGGTTCTAGTCGCCAGCCCCTGGCCTATGGAAGGCGAGCTTGGGGTAGTCAAGATACGGGCCTCGGGGGGAAGGAACAAGACATCTATATTATTCAACCAATTATTATATTAATGAATCACCTCTTCTGAGTCTTATTATTTAAAAATAAAGGCTAATGGTTCATGAGGATTTTTATCACATCCCTTCATAATTTTAACATATTTTAAATGGAAACATTTGACATAAATAAACATGCATATATATTCATTATAATGACCCAAATGAATCATGATATGAATCATTATATACATTTACATTTGTGGGATGTACAATTCATGTCTAAATAATATGGGGTAATCTTCATTATCCAATACACTTATCAAATTTGGTCTGATAACATTAGTAAAAATGTATTTTTAAAAATATAACCTAGTGATAAGCCTTCGGGAATTTTTACACAATATAAACTGCCGTTGAACCTATGTTATTTATGGCATCAATAAATGATAGTCCTGAGATATTATACATTATAAATTTAAATCCATCAATTACACCAGATTTTTTATATTTACAAAATATTCTACAGGTACATTAATACGATGAATACACTGAAAAAAATCCTTCTGCACACCGTTTATTAATGTGTGACAAGAAGGAAGTAAATAAGTTCTATTTCAATTTATAGTGGGAACTAACTCAAACTATATTCACATGAATATCATGTTGAATATAGTAGGAAATACATATTTATTCTTTAGTTTTATGTCTAACAGAGATCCAATAAAATTATCACATATGTTTTTCTTATCCTAGATAATGTTAATGTTATTTTCTATCTCTAAAAATATAGAACATAATAATTCAAATTATATATTAATTATTTTGATATTTCATTGGAGAAATATAACCAGCTTTCGATAAATAAGATAAATAAATATTATTCACCTTGTCATAATATTCTTTAGTAGATACTATTTGTGGGGGTATATATTTTCTTAAATACAGATACATTGTTTTCTTAGTTCAATGATAAGCTTAATCAATTCGAAAAAATCATTTATTTCATAATTACACTATATTCCCTCTATTATGTAATTGTTAATATAAAGTCTCTTGTTAAAAAATATACATGCTTTATATCCCTTTCCATTATATCCAAATATGATTATATATATAAGAATTTCATTTATAGTTAACAATATAAAATAATGATAAAAAAATACACTTTTTATTTTCACAAATAACATTTAACACTTCTCTCCATTTGATGTTTCAAATTATAAATTAATGGAGAATGGTATACAAACATAACATTTCTCGTCTATTTTGGACCTAAAATCCTCAATCTCATCATAACATATTTTTAATTCATATATTTATATGGGGATACGTTATAAAATATGAAATAAAGGAAATTAAATATTTTGTTTAAAAAGGCTATGATATTGGATACATAGAATCTTTACATATTTTTATACTATAATATGTAACAACACATAAAACCTATTGCAATTTATAATCAAATATCTTCTATTATGGTGAATAATTTGTTCAAAATATATTTCCCTTAGATAATCACTAATTTGTATTCTGTCTTAATATTTTTATACCAATTTCCTATAATAATGGGCACTAAATAGGCAAAATTATTGAAAGGTATAAACTTTTTTTCAATGAGATTTAATACTAGTACATCTGAATGAATCAATAATGAATTTTTCATCCTTACTATATCATTATGTACCTCATATATAAATTTATTTTAAAAACATTTTCATTCCTACAAAGGGTACATAAATTTGGGATATCATTTATCATTTTATTACCTAGTACCATTAGGAATAATATTTTCATTACATTCTAATTGGAAAATATAAGCTTGTTTCATTATAGAAGAATAACTTTTAATGCTCAATAAATTTGGAGAAACATTAAAAAGTCCACCCAGTTCATAATTTCAAATTAAATAATCAAAGAAGTTTTAATAACACTGTAATTTTAGTGAAACCTAAGAATAATGGTTTCTCAAAATCCTAAATGGCTCATTTATTAATTTATTATTTTCTACATTTTTTATAGATGCATCATAATTTAATTATTCCATATGATCATCAATCTTAAGATGAGTAGTTTTATCAATATTAGATGTTAAATTTTCTATAATTTCACCACACTAGGTCTAATATGTATTATTTTGATTATAAATATTGAAAATGTGATAGTTTTTAAATTATAGGGAATATTCCCTTCGTATATTCAAATACATCACACATGGATAGAAAATAACTTTTCTAATATTTCATTTAGAAAATGCCACGATATTACTAACTATTTTATTATATTCATATATGGTTCTTTATAAATTTATCCATTTACAATACATTAACTACCTCATATCACAATATAAATGGTGAATATAGTAAATTATATATGCATTTAAAAAGGTATATATGATGTTATGTTTTAAACATCAAAAATTATAATCAAAATAATTATTTATTGATATCCATTTCATAATAATAAATAATTATAAATATTGAATAAAAAATATCATTGAAAAATATAAATACATGTTATTATAAATATATCAAAAACTATAATATAAAAATAAATATTTTTTAAAAAAATAATATTTCTTAAAAATAAATTGAAAAGGAAAAACATGATACCACAAAAAATAATTATAAATTTCATTATATCAACAAAATCTATTTATAAATTAAAATTTTAGAAAATAAATTACATTCAGCCATAAATATATTATGTTTATAAAAAAAATTATAATTTAAAATACACATAGTTAAAAAATTTGATGAAAATAAAATATAATGAAATATATTCTATAATCATATAAAATTTATATCATTAATCAAATTTAACAAAAAAATTTATAATTGATAAAAATTCAATTAATATAAATTAATAGAGAAACTAAATATTTAACAATTATATAATTTACATATATTTATATTTGAAAATGACTTCTTCTCTTTTTTATTTAAATTCCCAATATATCAACAATTTAGATGAAATCAACCTATTTTTGTGGCAATAAATAAAGAACTATATTATTGAAGTGAAATGTTTTAAAAAATTATGATAAAAAAATAAATAAATCATTATTTGTGGTTACAAGTTGATTAGAAGAGGGTTTCTCTAAAATGAATAATATTTTGAAATGTTAAAGAATGATGATTGGTTTATTGTTAAATAGAAACAATGTAAATGTTGATGAAAATTGACTGATTTTTTTTATTCGGGTTCATTGGGTTTCGTTATTTCTATTGAAGGATAAGAGGAAGACAAATTCATTTCAAAAGTAATGAGGTTATCATGGTGATGGTATTTTTTTAAATAATATTTATTATGGTTTTATTAAAAACCCATCTCAATTATTTTTTTGACATTAAAAATTGGTTTTTTTTAAAAAAATGTTAAAACTATCACAACCCATTTATTATTGGTTTCAAAGAAACCAAAGTTAAAAACCTAATTCTAAAACAAATATTTTTACAAGTTAAAAAATTGAACCCATATTTATGATTTCTATAATTGTAAATTATATTCATTTCCAACATTATGTAATAATTTAAATTCATCCATGATAAATTTTGTCTCCATTTAACTATTGATTAAATTATTATTAAGTGAGACCATATATTTTTCTTATCTATTCCAATAATATATGTTCATCCATTGTTATACCATGTAAGATTTTGTCATACATTATACAATAATGGGTGTTTTTATATCCCATTTTAATTTTGTTTTTAATTTCTTAAGGTAATGAAATGGAATAGCCTATATGATTAGATTTATGTTTAACATTATGGAATAATATATTATATTTAAATGTTAAACATCATTATTATTACATTTTATTGTAAAATAATCTTTATTATAAAGGACTCAGAAATCTCAAAATGGTGAAAAATTGAAAAAAATATATATAAAATATATGAAGAGTGAGAAACTACCAATGATTAACACTATAGGTTATTGATATAATGTCCCAAGATAAATACCAATAAATAGTTCCATGCTCCTCTGGGTCACATGGCCTAAAAAATGCCTCCTTGGAATTTAGAGTTTTCCGACTAAAAGAGATGGACTATGTGTTGTCTATGGGGAGACAATCTCATCATGTCAGAGTGTAATATAATGATAGTAAACATATCATTTAATATATGATTTTTTAAATCATTCATATTGATGATAAACATCATATATTTGAATTTATAATCAATGGAAAATGTAATCTCGCATACAAAATTATGTTTCATTGCATGTGTTTATAAATCAAGAAAATATGTATACAAGAATCCAGTAAAATAAAATTATTAAGATACGAAAATTATTTTAAATGAAGTATCCCATCCAGCATGAAAATCATAGCTCGGTCATCTTCTCTACAGCTCCAATGCATATTAAAATTCAGGCATCAGAATATGGGAACCCACCTCGGTCCATATATACACCCATAAAGTCTGTTTTGGTACACAATGGAGTCCCGAACATGGTTTTTGATAACACTAAGTAGGAATCTTCCTATGGAATCTATAAGAAATTAATATACTGTATAACAATATATTTCACTTTGAAATGTATTAAATAAGTATATTAGATAGGAAAATAATGTTCAGAATTCATAAGTTATATTTTCTTTCCAAAATATTCAAAACACAAACAATATTCGATATACCATAAAAAAATTAAACTATAAATAGAAATTTTAAATTGTGTGATTGTTGATTGAATCCATTGTAGTCTAATACCCATACCCATGCTATCTTAAATTAATATGAACAATATCCACAATAATCGTGTTGTGTAATAATATATAATAACTACCGTTCCCATGTTGTATAACCAAGAATATAACATTCACCATGGACACATCATACTACCAAACATCAAAAATTGATTCACCATATAATCAAATTTATAAGACCATGAAAGGACATTTCCAAGGTATATAAGTGATATGAATCCACATCTAGCCCCACAAAAATCTTGATAGAAATTGATAAAGTCATTAGTGGGGTCTAAAAACCACCATAATAGATTATGTCCACTATTAGCCCAAAAAATTTGGATCCACGTGGTATAATGGTCCTCAGCATCATATGAAATTATGATCCAAGGAGTAAATTTTCCTAATTCATTCAATATAGTACTCTAGATCCATGGTGTAGAAATTTTCCGGACATCCTTTAGAATCATAATATATGGTATACCAACCACATTATCCACTATGATAATCAATTCCTCAATCAATTTAATTAATAATTTCAAAATAATTCAAATTTCATGTGTTCTTCCAACCCATTTCCAATTTTCCATCAAAATAATAAAATAAATTCAAATCATATTAGAAAATTTAAATATTGTACGAATTATCTTGTAATCATTTCAAATCAATTGAAATCAAATTATAACAGTGATATATCTAACTATGAGAGATCCCAAGCACCCAATTGGTAGTATAAAAAAAGGGAAAATACATAGTTAAACCCCATGGGGTGCATGTGATGAAAAAAGAAATCCAATAATCATAAAATAAAAACAATAAATATGTAATAGGATACAATTATTTCATTTAAATTATGTAATTAATTACCATGTAACAGATGTAATGTTAAGAAATAAACACAACATCAACTATACCTATAAAATATTTAATATTGAGGTAATGTTATGTACCACAAAACATAGGATGGTATAACATCAATCATCCAGTATCATGATCTGATTTGGACCATATAAAAAATGATGAAGATATGAAACTCATGAAAATAGGGTATATTATCTTTCACAAAAATGTTGTAGTAGAAACTCAGGAAAAAATTAGGGAACAAGAAGAACAATGAAATAAAAACACATTTCCTACAAGACAAAAAATTCTTGAATCCTAGCCTGGATGAATTATCTATGAAAAATATTACTGTTGACTATAAAAGTGGTTCTCACAATAAGTGGGTTATGTCTATATAAAGAAAAATGAAAAGTAGATTAATTTATTAACTTATAAATTTCAAAATGTTGATTTTTCGATAAACACACTATGTTAAATGGTTCTGATGCCTATCTAAGAAAAATTTACACAAACCATATACCATTATCTGTCTCAATGGAGAACAATTAATTGTTTAAAAACATAGATTGGAAAATAATGAAGAAACCATGTTCTTTTCTGTTGTTAAAAGAAATTGTTTCCACATGGGAATGTGGCCTGAGTGTCAACATTTCCTCAAACTGTGTGACCTCATAAATGCTTGTGTCAATTCATCTAATGGTTTCTCAATCTGCATAGCTTGTCCAACATGGTTTATACTAACCATGAGGAATATAAATTTTTTGTTAAATGTGTGAATCAGATCTGTAAAAAATATTTAGATGTCCCCATAACACACCATGATCATATTAATAACTCACATAAGGTCAAACATGTGAATTTACCCTAAAAAATGTTCCAAAACTCATCAAAAAACATATATTTTACAGTATCTTCACATTAATGAAATTCATCCCAGAATATCCCCTCCCTGGGTGATCATGAATTTTTTTTGAATAACATTGGGAACTTATCACTAATCTCAACCTCTAACTCTGTTTTCTTTACTTTTAAATGGTATAATATCCCTAGGTACAATACAAATTTAATCGACTATCCTCATTGAAACTTCATGCTCATGATATAAATATTAATAGGATACCCCCTGAAGGATGCATTATAAAAATAATCCCACATCAATATGAGGAAATTGAGTTGTGTCATAATGATACTGGGAAAGTAGAGATACATTGAATACATCATTAATTTATCGATAACATTGAGTTAACTGTAATTGATGGGTAAATGGTTTTACTCTATATAGAATTTATAATGGCCTAATATATCATGTATAAACCTTTCCCTAACTCATAATCCTTCAAATTCTCATCCTTAGTGAGATATATAAAAATTAATTATCACAAACCTTGAACTCTAGAGGTTATCAACAGTGATCATTGTAATATTGTTATCTTGAATGTTTAGTATCCATCCACCTCATAATCAACTGATCTTACTCTAATGTCTCATTAATGATATGAACCCCGAGTAAATAAACCTCTCTTTTATATAACTAGAACATGAGAAAATAATAATGTCTACCAAAAAAATTCCCCAAATATAACATATGTATGGTCACATGCTATCAAGTGTTGTATGTCAAATCAATTAGGGGTATATTCCTCTTAGGAGAGCCTCCAAAACCTGTGGAACATTCTCCCCTAATGTGTTCAAGAACAAGAATTGTGTTTTCTGAATTGATACCAGTCTTAGGATTTTATGTCACTCTCAAAAGAAACAGTGTAACCAACTCCCTATATAGACTCTTCCAAATTATAGACATAAACAATGTGTCCCTATTATAATCCATGGTATAGATATTCTCAAAAAGGTTCACTATCTCAATGATATGAAACATCCGAAATTTATATTGTATGAATGTATCCCTAATATGTAGAAAATGAGAATCCTTCTAGAGAAAGTAAATAAAACCCTTTCAATATTTCTACATTTATGATACCTCAACATACCGATCATGTGAACTATCAAAACATAATCCCATCTCCATTGGGGAATAGTAAATTGCTATAATATATGATCTATATAATGATGATTCATCATCACCATCTGAAAGGTGGAACACCACATGAGAAGAACAAATACCTCCAATTTCATCTTTTTCAACCAATATAGGATACAAAATTATTATTATAACTTGGAAATGTGGGAATGAACTTCCTAAACAATTTTATGAGGAACCTACAATAGTTCCTTGTGTATGTATTATGTATCCCATATCCGACTTTATATACATACAATTTCATCCATGCCAATGTTTCAACTTGGATGTGGGTCCCCACTATCCAACTCTCTCTTAGTACTTGGACCTTATCATATACAACATTCTCATCCTCACTCTAAATATAATAGTGGAAGCCACTTATAATGATGAAACGAATGTTTGGACATGACAATCCTACACATCCATGTGTATTTCTGAAAAAAAAACTACAATATTTGACTTGATATTCGCCTCCATAATAGTCATTATCTGATTATTACTACTCCATTTATCAGAAAATTCATCACAGTTTCTAGTAATATAGGAATAGTAAAATTCCGAAGAATATAAGTTCTAAACCCACCTTCAATTCCACAGATTCATAACATTTTGTGTAAAAATATACTTGTCACTGTTATGGTTCATACACACCACAAAATCGTATCCCAAAAAATAAAGCCTCTAATATTGAAAGTTATGGAAAACTTATACAAACTCAATATCATGCATCTTATAGTTCCTCTAATGTATCATTAACTAACAACACATATATGGTATGAATTTATGGAAATAAATTAGAAATAATCATATCCCTAATATATAATACATTGTAATACACGATAAGGATCCTATATATATATATGGATGAATCATGACCATATCTTAGGTTATTCTTCTTTTTATATCCTGATCATCTATATAACAAGAGTCCATCCATTGAAGCATGACACTCTTTAGTGAAGCCTAACAATAATTATTATAAATATTAGATGTCCAATATAAAAAACATTTAATAATAAGCTATCCCGATGAAACATTGTATATCGATGATGTTGGGGGTATAGTCCAATGAATCAAAAACTCACAGCATCTCTAGTTCGACCGATACATCATTCACTAAGATAATATTACAATTGAAGAGTATCATATCCATATATAATTAGAACTTTGTCATCTTAGCATATAACATATAATGTATTACTATATCAAAAATGATATCATGTTGTCTCGCTTGTTCATGTTGATTGTGAGAGTAAAACAATATATAATATATTATTACCACCACAAATGAATATAGATATGGATGGAAATTTCAATTCAGTAGTTATAGGAAGACTGATGGTGTGTTAGTGAGATTAAATGGCATCACCAATTACTTATATATATCATAAATTAAATGAATGGTTTAATGATGGATTGTAGCATGTAAAACATGTGACTAATGATATCCAGATCTGAAATCAACTTTTAAAAACAATGAGATTCTTGGAGAGGATGAAAAAGGGCCTCTGTCCAAGTCAGGGGATACTAGTTATTTATCATCACCTAATCCAATTTTTATATAATCCACCTGTATTATAAGAAATGCACTCACCTTTATTGAATGAATTGACCAGTGAAATCCATGGATATATGATATATAATATAATACTCTTTTCATCAATGTACTATATATTTCCTATGAGATTATGCAAGTCTATTGTATACATCTTATCATGATGAATGGATAACAGTGTAACTATGTGAATTATATCATTGAAAAAATCCACTTATCTCATTAGAGGAAGACTAGAAATGTCATCCAAGAAAAGATCCTTGAAATAATATATCACAAGAGGTAAATATTCTTTATGTGATCCTAGACGATTTAGATGTAAAATAATAATAGGGTCTATCCTCCTGCCCAAACCACAATGCTCAGGTCTCGCTCTACATACCTAAACATCACATTAATCATTTTGATGAAAAATATTTCACCTAATGATTATATGGTCACCCTACAGAATTAGTAATCATCATGGGTTCATTACTAATATAACCATTAAATCATGAGTATGAAATATGACCTCATCGTCTCAAGGACAAAAATATTCCAAACAATGTGGCTACCATAATTCCCAAGGGTTTAACTAACTTCACTATTGTATACCCTTCGTTATATTCGACAATATTATATCATAGATCATCACACTAATATGAAAAAAAACAATGATCAATTGGCTCTCTAAAATAGATACATATATGATATAGGATATCCACATGTACCAAATAAGTGAGGATACTAGCGTATATGCTACTAAGATCATACCTAACACTATATATATATTGGTACTTTTCACATCAGGTGTATCTAGTAATAAATATTTCTCACCTAAACCATGGAACTTTAAAACAACCCCACTACCTAGAGTTGTATCACATAGTTGTCTAGGTACACCTATGTCGTGGAATCCATGACCATAACCACCAACTCATTCTAACTGACTGGTACACCTCCAGCTACCAATCTAGCTTGGAGTTATGACTCCAACTACTAAACCATGAGTTGTAGTTGATACCCTTTAACTAATATCTACAGTATTGTTGCTGAACAAATTATATACATATCCCATCCTACCATAATATTTACACTAGAATGGGTCTTGATCACAATGATTCCTCTTATTTCCATTTCTCCATTGATAGTGATCGTTGAACAAACCACCATCAGTAACATCCTGGATGGTACCCACATTTTTAGATGCCTCAAAATGGTACCCCATAATAGAATTATCCGAACCACTGGGTCATGATGCTGAACTTTCATGGTCTACACCCTTAACATACCTCATGTTATTCAATGTAATAAGCACATTTTTGTCTATATCTATAATATTAATCAATATGAGCATGCTGACTTATGATCAAGCAGCATTCCTGATAACATTATCATATAATTTATCCCTCGATGAGTCATAAAAAATATGTATCAATATAAAAATTTAATGATCTATAAATAATTTTGAATATTCCATAAAAATAATTATTCCCTAATCTAGATGCATAAACTCACTAGCCCACTCTCCTATCAATGTTTTGGGGAAAATTTAATCATAAAACCTGGTCTATATATTTCCAAAAACCATATCCTATAGCCTATAAGCACTATTCAAACAATCCAACCAACATTATGATTCTACAAAGAGATTATAATTCATGATCATCCCTCTCCACTAATTGGGTGTCTCTAGATTCGCAAAAATGAAAATTGAAGTCTCCAACCCAAACTAATTAGCCAATGTACCTTAATTGCGGAAAAACATGGTTCGATGTAGTTATTGGAACACACATGTCAACACTGCAATAGAATATTTAACCTATTTTTCTCCCTTACTAGTCCGCATATAGAATAAAAACCTTCATATAAACGTTCATCATCATCAATATAATGATCAATATATGATGCATCATCTAAGACTATAAGATGATCTTCTGGTAGCACATGTTTCATTGCCACTACAGCTTGGATGTTTCCCCCTTCAGGATCCTTGATTAGAGGTTATCATGGAGTAATATCTCTACAATAAAAAACACCTACTTCTAAAAATATTGATGATAATAAGATAAAAAATAATACTATATGATAGATAGAATCCCTCCTATAAACTAGTGAAACCCCTATACATAGAACTGAACACAATACTGGGAAATTTGAGTTTTTGTAAAAATCACTATACACATTTCCTACTTTACACTCAAAAGGTATGTCTGGGTCATGTTCCATGTTTCACCAATTTAATTTCATTAAATATTCAAATTTATATCACAATTCCATTCAAATAGTTAAACCAAATGGTTTACCACTTTTTATCTATATAGACCCACATACCACAGGAACCAAAATATTTAATCCACTCAATACTGACCATACTAATTTCTAGTCCATGTGACCAATGGTCCATGAATCAATATTCCTCATTTGGCCACTTATGGTTATTTTTAATCCATTGATGGAAAAAAATTATTTAGGTTATTTCTGAAACTCTATGTGACAACCATGTTTCCCAATTTCTGTATAAAATTCATCTATGAAGCTATATATATCATGAACTGCAAACACAAAAATCATGCATTCTTTCCAATCATCCAATTTTAATGGCATAACGCATGGAATGTGAATCCTCTAAAAATTAAAAAATGATGCATGAGATGAATACCCTTTTCTCATTGTGTAAATGTAAAACAAATACTTAGCATTATAGTTAATCACATCAAAATTAATCTATATAACACAACCTTAGAATCACATAAATGGTAATTGTAAAAATCCTAAAAAACAAGTTATATTCAAGGTAATTTATCCATTTCCATTATATGTGTTAGAAACTCCATAGAAAATATAATTAACATACCCTAATACCTTCCTAATTCATGTCTATTTCCAGAAAAAATGTAGGATACATAGAAAAAAAGAAGCTTTAATACCACATTTTAACATCCCAACCTGGATACACCTAAATGGTTGCATGAGATGGTGGGTCATATGGAATTATTTTTCCTTTACCGGACACCTGAGGCATTGGACTATTAGCGGGGGCCTTGGTTGTTTATGTGGGATACGATAAACTCATGTCATGTTGAGTCCTACAAGTATTAAATGTATCAGTCAATTGAAGAAGTAGTAAATCAAACACATAGAAGGTAAACATACTTGACAATAATACACAATAAAATTCAGTATTAATATAATATACAATATGATATATCATTTATTATCCCTATAAGGACTTAAATCATATACAAAATCATCTATTATAATACAAGTATACAAATAAAATAATGATGTGATAAAACTATCTCTTCATGAATCGCGATCAACACTAAATCCCATTCTCCACTACACCAATGAATTAAAAAACATTTAAAGGATATATAATTTGATTCTCCCTACTTGAATCCATATAGTCTATTTGATAACACAATGGTAATCTAGGATGGTTGTGAGATAATTATTTGTACTCTGTTATCAATAATATTTATAAAAATATATTCTACGTTAAACAAGATAAATTATTTTTCCATATATACAAAAGGATAGAATAATGTAATTAATGTTCCCTATGAAAATTGAAAATTTTTATCCAATCTAGGATCCCTGAAATAAGTATTCAAGATCCAATAATTAGGGGCACCATTAAATATAAATAAACCACTATATAATAGTAAAGTCTAACCATTGTTTTATGATACCCACAACAAGGCTATTCATAACGAATATAAAAAATATATAGAACGACCTTTTGAAATCATGTGTTAAATCACTCATTTCCACACCATATAACCAGTTATATAACATTTTCCATGGCTCTTTAATATTACGAATCATAAAAAATGGTATCATCATATAATAAAAAGTGCTAGACAATGAAGGGTTAAATCATAGTAATCGAAAACCATTTCATCAATCTCGAGTTCTAACAGAATCTCAAAAGAAATTTAGTAAGAACATGTGTGGGTTCCGATGAGAATTTCAATAGAATTTTCCATTGTGTTCCCATGTAACTGAAATCCATGTGGTAGCTTGTCCCGTTGAATCCAGAAAATTGAGGATTTGAGGTTTAAATATTTCTACGGCATCCACTACTATACATTACACCCATGGTGTTGAAATGAAAAATGGAATCATATGGATCAAGGAATATTATCAAAAAACCACTACAAAATGTAATCATTCAACACATTTAATTAATAATTTCACAATTAATATGGTAAAATTTAGATGTATCATGGATTATATTCTTCGATGATCATCCCAAATATTACAAGAACATTAAAAACATTAAAAAATACAAGACATCAAATCGTTATATTGAACGAACTACTAAATTAATATCACATTATAGGGTATGTATTTAAATAAATGTATTGGGAGTAAATATGGTTATTAAATGATCTTTTATACTTATAACCATTGGGAATAATTAATATTAGGTATTACGACTGTAGGAAATATTTTTGTTATAATGTTAATGTTGGAATTTGTCTTTTTTTATAAGTAAATATGAGATCCAATTGATATAAAATGAATAACCTGTGCAAACAATTTGTGTTAATTTACCATATGAGTCTCTATTTTTTGATATTAGGGATGATGTTATATCACTGGGGTCATCCCTAGATCAATCCCAAGAAAAACATTAGCAGGTGAAGTTTGGGTGGAATCATCTATGATAGATGTTCATGTGAGTTTAAATATATACTAGTTCAGTGTTTTCCTAACCACCCCATGATTATACCATCATTGAAGAACTTTTAATTCGGGATTAAAATGTTGAGTTAAATCATTATATATCAATGGGTTATGTGGTATTAAATTGTATGGTATATTATAATGGATATTAATTTTACTCCAGTACCAATTTTTTTTCAAATTTACCCCATTACAAAAAATAAATAACATACACATTAGAGGATGGATTTGAAAATTTTGATTATATATTTAGAATAATGTTTTTTAAATTATTAATTATTTAAATATTTTTCTAAATATTTTATAGTGTTGGAAGAATGGTTAAATACTACAAATTTGACATAATATAGGTGAATGAACGACAAATCCCTGGAAATTTCACCAATTTTTTTAATTATTTAATTAATAAAATTTTATATAATTTATTGATGTAATGGGGTTACATAGTGGGTAGTGTAACACCTTTGATAATTGAAAAATAAAATATGCATGACATTATTCTTCGATATTACACTGACCAGACCTTTAAATTCGCACCACTATTTTCATTTTGTACCAAACTATTTAAATTTTCCTTGAAATAGTTCATAAAAGTAGTTTGTCTCATACATAACTCTTCAATAATTGAGTGTTTTTTGTTATAGAGGCTTCTATAGGATAAGAAGCTCATTTTATTTCAGGATTAATATTTCACCCTCTTCATTTCCATTTATAATTTTTTTATCACATTTATATATCCACTTAATATATTTTCATTCCTATATATCCAGTTTTTATAAATTCCATGGATGTAGGATAAATTTTTGAATACCCATACCCCTATCATATTTCCCTTCAATAAGCTACTATCATGTAAGAGTTTGGGGGTTATTCTCGTCTCATTCCAACTCTTGTTAAAATTTCTATTTTTATATCCTTTCCAAATTCCTATATTATTCTCTAATATTGTCTTGTTATAATTTAATGTATTTCATATATTATATATTATCTATGTGAGTACCAATTTGATGTATTTTATGTTTGATTCATATGTTGTTAGGATTCATAAACATACCCCTATTCACATACTACATTATACAAGTCAGTACATATGAAATATATTTGTGGTTTTATGGATATGATACATATTTAATGAGGAATATATATTTTGAATTATGGTGATGTGTTATCTAGTGGGGCCTCCATCATTTCATAATATTATAAAACATGAATTTGGAACGTGTTTCCCTTTTCCATTAATATCAAACATCCTATAAGACATTTCTAAAGGAAATTATATATCCCAAATGTGTATCAAATATATATTTAATTAAATAATATGTATTTAGAATGTAGATATTATAATTTACATTGAAATTTTTAAATTTATAATACATGTATTAGATTTGTTAAACAAATTTATCTTCTAGATATTTGAATGAATCTGATTACTATGATTCTATATCAGGCCCTAGAAAAGGGTATTTCTTTAAACATCATGAATCCAAAGATATCCCTACTGCATTTATGGTAAATTCACCAATAAATACTAAATCATTTGTTGGGAAATATATTGAAATTAAAATATAATAAACTATTTCATAGAAAAATATTACAATGAAAGAACCATGGATCAGTTATTTTAGTATTTTTTATTTTTTTCAATAATTTTGATTATATATGTATTTATTATTAAATTATTGTATATAATTGAATGAATTCAAATATTTTGAGAAGTGTTGGGACCCGAATTATTAAATCCCTCAGTAAAATGGAAGGACTCATGAGGGAACTAATATACGGTGATGGTAATGCCTTTACGTTGTTTGTTTGATTCCTTTGAACAAGTAATTAGTGTGATGTTTATGATTTATAATACTATAAATTATTATAATTTATTTAATTATCCAAAAATTTAATTTTATCCATTTGATAAATATCACCATTCATCCCTAGTTTGTTTTTATTTTTCATTTACATGACCTAATTTTTAATCTATTTTGGGGAAAAAATTATGTCATTTTTATTCTTTATAATATTTTATTATATTGAAATAATTAACTAGAGTTTGTGAAAATCATTATTTTTGTTTCCCATTTTCCCTAGAACAGATATGTTATGAAATGTGTCAATGACAACATTTAAATAATTATGGAATAAATATTTGTTACGAAATGATGAAATATGTCATGTGGAAATGTATTTCATATTTCTCTAGTCTATTAAAAATAGTTAAATATTTATATTTTCAATTTAATATCATTTAATATAATTACATGGTAATAAGTATCACACCACCTTGAGGTGATTATTGATAGTGGGAAGACATCATAATTATCACCTCGTGATGGAAATTTGTCAAATATGTAAGATCTCAATATGCACAGTTTCCATGATTGATAAGGTGGAAATTCCATTGACTAAATCATTATCTATGAAGAAGCGTAAATATCATATGAGTTAATATTTAATGAATTTAAATAGTAGTTTGATAGTGAGCATATAGGATCCTATAGGGATTTATTTTCTAAAAGCAACATTTTTTGCATCAGATTACTTGTCAATATTACCAGACATCAACATTAATATTTTATCATGTAATGAATTTTCTTATCTATTAAATACTATGTGATAGTTTCATGGGATTAATTTTTTCATTTAAATGGTACAACTATTCCATGAAAATATGAGATTTCTTTTGTTATAGTATTATATTATTAAACATATATTCTATGAATGGATGAAATAATATAATGAAAAATATATAAAATATATTTTTACTACTGGGGGATTAATATACATTGAGACTTCTTATAATGATGTTTAAACATATAAATCATTGTGATTTATGGTTAAGAAAATAGACATTCTTGTTGGAATTCCACATGTTATATGTTTCATTGGATATGCAGGCCTCCAAATTTTTTTATTGATCCTTTTATTTGAGATTATTATTATTACATATTTTGAGTTTTTTTAATTAGATATATGTATGTAATAAATGATTATATATTCTCGTATAGAAGATGGAAACTTGTAAATCAGATATGATTTTTCATTAATGAATGACTTATGAAAGAATATATCACCTCTATGTATGAAATATGATACATCAAATCATTGATTAAAATAATACCACTAGATTAATTCTTGGTACATTTCAATTTATTGATGAGTTCATTTCATGTAATAAGTGAATGATATATCATGAATATATGATGATAGTACAGGTAATAAAACTTACTTTATGAAATATCTAACAATGTGATTATATTATAGGGTGATTAATTGTATGCAGATTTTTTAATTATGATAGTAATTGTTTTCTCAATGTGTTCGGTGACATGTTATTAATCACTAATATTGTTCGTTAGGTGAAGTATCCAATTTAAATTAAAAAAAGGGGTAAAGGGCCACACACAATAACATATCCATGAATCTAGATTATATTTTATATAAATTCTATTTTGGTAAAAAAATTTCTAAAGACTAAGAAGTTAAATTTATTTTGGAAATTTGGTTATAATATATTCACTCACATATTATATCATTGTTAGAATATATTCGTGAGATGAATATTTAATGAATTTATGTTCTCTATTTAGTGAATATAAAATATATATATATATATATTAGTCAAATAATATATTTATATTTAACTATTAAAATTTATATTTTCTATTAATTTTTGGGTAAATAATGAATAGGTTTGTTAAAAAATGATATAAATTCAGATAAAAGTTGTATAATTTTATTTTATATCGTTTAATTAAATATTTATTGATTAATTAAATAAATGATATCCATCTACATGAAATATATGCATCCATAATGAAATTATAATATTAATAATATTTGTTGTGGGGTAAATTACATACATAGAATAAGGTAATTAGATAAGGGTAATTATTCAATATATAAACACTAACACTGAGTATAGAAATAAATATTATTTAATATTTATTTATTATGAATCATTTTTTCGCAATATATTGTCTCTATATAAAACATCTCTATGTTAAAGAAATTTCTATAGAATATTGTCATATACAAAGAGTGATTTCACCTTACTGAGGCAGGGAGAACCAATAAATATTCCTTCAATGAAAAAATAGATCTTATTAAATTAAAAAATTAATGACACAATATGATTAGATCATTCATGAAAGAAATGATAGTTTCATTAGAATCATTCAAAGAGTAGTGGTGCATGTGTTGATACCACTACATGAATTTAATCATGGATTCTCTCCTAAAAGTGATGATAAAAGAAAATCATTTTTCGATCGATCAAGATCACAATTGATGAAAAAATATTAGGCACAACAGATCCGAATTTATTATAAATTAAATTTATATAAAATTTTAAATATCCACTTTAATGAATCTAGGATAGTGTTTTGTGATTATAATAATTTATTTTGGGATAAATGAATAATATTTTGGGAAATGGGCCATCATCATCAACAATTCAACCTATATCCTTCTGCGAATGTTACTATTTTCCTTCCAAAAATGATTTATGGAAAAATGTTAGAGGAATTTGTTTGACAACCTTCTCCAAGGTGTATCCCGGGGTAGATATGAATCACCCAATCCACGGTTATGACTTTCCTTCATTGCATATATAGTAATGCATTTCATGGAATATAAAGAAGCACTACTAAAAAAACGGACTATATCAGTGCTAAAAAGGGGCTTTAACAGTGCTAAAAAATCACTATAAAGTTTATCCCTCAAATAGGGTGGTCCCTTTTATCAGTGCTCCGAAAAGAACTGATAATGGTAAAAAAATTAAAAAAATGACAAAATTTTAAAATAATGCGGGGAGTGCTTATATCAGTGCTTCACACCCCCTTTTTCAGTGCTAGGAGGTCTCCTGCATGCTACCCTTCCCACGCATCCTCATACATGTGCACACCCCCTTCACTTCCACACAAACTCGAACCCAGGACCTCCCCCCTTTCACAGATGTTCCTTTACCACTATTCCATTTAATTTTGTTCATTATATAATGATATATCTTTATATATATAGTTATAATTATTCATATATTGATATAGATTCATATTAATATAAATATATTTATTCATATTTTAGTATATATATATATTAATTTGTAAATTAATATATATATATATATATATATATATATATATTTTGTTATAATTTTTTATACCTATATTTATTTGTATACTAATATATACATATAAGAATAGATTTACATTTATAAAAAAAATATTTTGTATGTGTGTTTATAAATAAATAAATACATACATACATACATACATACATAGATATATAAAACACACAAACACACATTGAGACACACACACACACAAACACATAAATATTTACGAATAAATACATATATATTTTTATTTTAAAATCCATAGAATATACATATAAGATTAGTTTTAAAAAATTTATGAAAAAATATGTTTTTGATGTGTGTTTATAATTAAATAAATAAATACATACATATATACAACACAGAGAGACACACATAGACACTCTCACACACACAGTCACATATATATTTACGAATAAATACATATATATGTGTATTTGAAAAGATGCAGAATGTTAAAAAGACCATAACAAATAATCTAGAATTCCATTTCAACGCCACAACCAGTAAAATCGAATAAAATGAAATAATCTTCGATATGATATGTGGTACAGGCCTAACAGACATTTGGATCATTAGTTATACTTGTTTGAATGTTATCAAATCGAAGTATCCTGACTAAAAATTCAGTTTTTGAGGACTTATGGGACTTTTATGGCCTTGAAAAATGCGACAGATTTCTTGCCTCAGTCTCCAGAGTGTAGAGCACATCCCAGGCTTCGATTTGATATGCAATAGGGCTCAAACGGACACCCGGATCAAAAGTTATTTCCGTTTGAAGTTTGAGTTACATTTTCAACATATTTTAGATATTTTATTAATTGTTTTGCTTTTTTGTCTCTTTAAATTGATATTAAATGATTTTTAATCAATAATAATTTGAAAATTATTAATTAATAATATTTTTTAAAAATATGTTGAAGCCCGTTTCACTAAATTTCATATATATTAAATTAAATAGTCTATTTATACGTATCTATAACATATTAAAAAATTATATTGTATATATATCAATATAAATATACATATATAAGAATAATTTAATTTTCTAGATTTTTTTTAAAATATAATATTTTTTAGCGCTGATAAATCCCCCCTTTATCAGTGGTACTAAAAGAAGCACTGATAAAGGGGTCCCCTTTATCAGCGCTCAAAAAAAGCACTGATAAAAGGGTTGTGCTTCCCTTTATAATTTTTGTCATAGTGAAGAATAAGAGATCTTCCAGGATAGGGACATCTAATGGTTTCATATGATGTAATGAACCAAAAATGCTTTTCCATTACCACACATTACATAATCCCTCATGAATAATATTCATGTAATTAGGAATAAACTTATACCAAGAAGGTTCAAGATCTGAGCGTACTCGGCCCCAAAATATTATTAAAAAATGGTAAAGCAGAGACACCATTATAGGAATGTGACATAAATGCCATGAAACACACAACATACCAACACTATCCAAAATATATCAAAGTAAGAGCCCAACAAATAAAATCGTTTGAAAATAAGTGTACAGAAGACCCAAAATCAAAACCCACTTCCATTAGTGTATACCAGTTGTCTCCAACAAGCCCCAAGACAGATGACATGAGGTCAACTTCTTCAGCCACCCCACGTACCGATGATATCTGCTTCAATCATGATCGTCGAGCTACCCTGATCCATAGTTGACCGCCTCAAGGACATTAACTCCGGCGAGTTCGGTATTTCCTGCTCATCCCAGCACCACCTCGCCTATCAGTAGGCATGCATCCTCCTGAGAATAAGATCATCCGAATGAGCCTCCACGATAGTAGCCGAGATGCCGACAAAGCCGCATCATTGCATCACCCGACATCGGGATCCCTTATTTGAAAACACACACACCCGTGAGGCGCCCTCACTCGTTCACCGGATGTGTCGATCCCCGTCTCGCCATCATTGGACGTAGACGATCTGGACCAGATGACTACCGAGATCTGTCGTCAACTCCCTCTGCATACATATCCAATTCCAGCAACCAAATTTCATCGCCGAAAAATTGAAGGCCCCACTGGCTCACGCCCTTGTTTGGGAATGAATCGGGGATAAGGCACATCCCACTCCCCATATCGTTGCTGTTAAGTGGTCTTCACCGTCCATAGGCCCAAAGCTAATGATCTTCGGCAACCGGATCTTGCGGTGCATGGTCTTTGCCTACCTATGCCTGAGTCAATGCCTGAGTGATGCCCTGAATGCATTATGACACTCTATTTGTTACATTAATGATTCACTATGTGAGTGATAATTTTCATGTTCTACCATTGATATTTATTACATATCATTTAATTACACAATCAAAATACAATAAAAGGAAAAATAAATTTTTTATTTTTAATATAAAAACATATACAATGATATACCATTATCATACCATATAATATATGTAATGTTAAGGATATGAGTTTATGAATTTATGATATAACTCTGTAAAACTCACAAACTAAATAAAACCTCATAGACATTGTAACATTTTAATAGTGTCTCTAAAATTAGAACATAATCACCATTAAGTTGAACACAATGTTTAACCACTATGGTATTTTTATCATTGAAAGTAAATATAAATTCTTAACTATCTAAAATGATAAAACAAGTCACCATTACTAAATAATCAATGTTACATAATAGAAAATTTGATATGATGAGATATCTAATCAACCAATGTACTGATATGTCTATATCTTGTAGTGAAACACATTCATATATTTATTTATGTATGATAATTTTTTCGAAGACATTCAGTATCCACACGAAATTTAGTTTTCCAAACACATATAAATACACATATATACTAAATTATATAAGTGTATACTAAACAAATTGATGAATACAAAACATGACATTATCCTTTATTGATGAGAACATAACATGACCCTCAGCAAATAGATAATTATATTATAAATACTAGGTATGAACATTTTTACAGATCCTTATTATATCTAAATCAAGATAATATAATTCATAATAATCCTATGATTGGGAAAAATACTATATTTGTTAATTTTCATACAATGGAATGATTGAAAAATACACAAGCACCCTTTATTACATAATACTCAAGGCATACGTTTGAAAGTTATGTATGTAAAAATTTTCTTGACACTGTATCTCACTAAACATAGGTATATGGGAATATCAATATAAACATTCCCCCATATTATACTAACTGAATTGTGTGAAATAAATCATGATTCATGTACATTTTGGGACATCCATATAATTTTTTGGCCTTATAAAGATATCTTATATCTTGATTCAATAATCATACTCAAGATAACCTTACTATTTCCTCACAAAATATATTACTCCACAGAAAAATCAGTTCAAGATAGCTAAATTTCACTACTTAAAATATTAATTGTCATTACACTTCATGATAAAAATAATTATACATATATATATATATATATATATGTCATCAACAAAATAATGTTAAAGTGAAGATTGAATTTTTTCCATCATTTTATTTTTTTAGTTGTTAAAATCATTACCTAATTTTAAAATAATTATTTTAAAAGTAGTTAAAATATATTATAGAATTAAAAATCATATTTGGTTTAATTTTACATTCTTTGTTTCTTTAACTCATTGCATCTCTATGAAATTTCTAATACATCACAATATGGATATGTCATAAAAATCAACAACAAAACTATTTTTGTGATTAACATCCTTAATACAATGAACATTGAATAATGTTTAGGATTATGAATCATACTCATAATGTTCAATTATTTGATGAAAAGATAACTACATAACTTTAAAACATCAAAAGGAATTATGTCAATGTTATTTCTGATTTATTTATGAAATTTTCTAACTTCATAAATATTTTCATTGGATCATTTTCCATATATTGTTTCCATAAAAACATTATTTCGCTAAGTTTAATATTAATGTTAATATTATATTGACATTATATATAAATTCCAGGATATGTTTATGAAATTATATTTGAATTTATAATATTTAATTTTTCATCGTGATTTTCGAAAATTCCAAACATACTACCACAAGAATATTAGACATTATATTATATTAATAATACCATATATTTAAATATAAAATAATTTTGTGTTATGAATTCAAAATTATTTATTTTAGTTGGATTATTTATAAAAAATTATTGTAAACTTATTATATATGGTATTTCATATGTTTAGGGAAATATTTTTAAAATATTTTATTTTCTTTTATAGAAAATTATATTGATTTGTAATAGTATCATATACATCGTGATACATAATTTTTTTTGATAAACTCTTTTATATTGTATGAAATATTTTTACCCTTTTCATTTTATAAAAATATTTTTTAGTGTTTGAGTAATTATAAACCATTTTTGTTAAATAATCAAGGATTATTATTTATATTGAAAATTTAAGAACAAATATCTTTTTTTATAATATATATTTCATGAAATAAGAATACACATAATTTATTTTGATTTTTTTGATACTAATATTGTCATTTTTATTCATAATATTGAATAAATAATTATTTTCATTATAATATGAATATATAAATCCAGATGAAATAATTATTTCCATGATTTTAAACTCCTATATATTTTTTTAAAAAATATCTATATTTAGTATCATATATTCTTAAAAAATTAATTTATTTCAATGGAAGTGCTACCTAACATAATAATTCCATGATTTTTATAAAAAAACAATTCTTTTTATATAGGATATTTTATACTATGGATATTTTTCCCCAAATCTTTAATATACTTTCATGTTTTATTGATAATGACTATCTATATGAGGTAAAAAAATTTAAAATTACAAATAATTTTAATTCTCTTTTTTTGACCATTTACAGAGTTTTAAAATCATTAAAACACTATAATGTGGGTATGACATTACCAATTAATCATTTATAGATACTTTCAAAATCAATTCCCTAATCCTTTTTTGATCTCATTCAAAATATCCAAAAAATTTCATCCATCCAAATTAAATTTGATACACGAAAATACTCAATGAAAACATAAGTGAGTTTTTATATTATTCTTGTAAGTATATAGAAAAATCTAATTCATTATTTAATCAATTATATACACATGATGTGGTTTCTCCCACCCATATATGCTTCCTTAATAAAAACTCTAATATATTGTATCAGTCTAAGATATTTCTTACTAAATGTTACTCATTTATCTATGATTTATCACAAACTTAAATATAATGATTATGATTTAATTTATCTATTAAATAATATTTTATTTGAGGAATATGTTATTTTATATTTATTTTAAATTGAAATTAATAAAATTTACACCCACTAAAATAATGATCATTATTAATTTCATCACATCAATTAGTGGTTGAAGATCAATATTTCAATAATCCTTTCATCAATTGAGTGACTCAAGTATCACTTAGCTACATAATTAGTGAATTTTCCCAAATTTATCATTAATAAATCATATATTTTTTATTATATAATTGTATTTTCAATATATCATACTAAGAAAGCCAAATTTATAATTATGATTACCTAATTTTTTTGGGACTCCGAGAAAATTATATCCCCAAGAGAATTATATGAACAATTATCTAAGACTATTAGGGACACCAATGAATATCTTTAAAAATAAATGATACTCCATGTTTTCCTAGCTATGACATGTTCCACATAATTGCATCGTAGATGACTTAAAAATTTATAAATTTAAATAAATCCAATTTATATATATTTAATACAAATTTAATGTCGCCATATTATCTCTTATTAATAAATTTATATATATTTATTATTCAAATAGTTTTTTATTATAATACCATTCACTAAACCAATACTTTCAGAGAATATTTAAGTGTAACTATTTACATAGGTCAAAACAAGTATTATAAACACTTGATAAAAAACCAACTATATTTATACACATACAAATTAATCTCGTATACAAGGTACATGTAACCATTCCTTAAGAAGGTTTTTAATTATATATAATCAAAATTCCCCATATTTTTAAGCCCTGGAAAAGAGACACCCAACTGACACATTTCCAAAATTGACATATTCCCCCAACTCAATGAGCAACTTGCCATATAAGTACCTCTATTTAGGGATAAAATACCCAAGAGAAAATTGAATTTCATAATAATCATAACAAGAAATATGAAAACCCTTTTATAATATCTTCAATTTAATATCATATCCTATAACAATCCAATGATAAGGATGAAAAAATAATAATTCATTACAATAACAAAACAATGTCAACATAGATGCATTATTGACAATCAGTTAATAAATATAAACAAATATATACATATATTCTTAATATAATTAATATATATATATAAATACAAAATGAATAAATAAATTAATAACAAATTAAAATATTTAATAGTGTGATACATTGTTTATAGACAAATTATATATTATTTATATATATAATAACATAATAATTTATACATATATAATAGATGTTTTTAAATAAAATCAATAAAAAAATTTATATCAACATCAAATATAACGTGACTTGTAATATTAATTATTTAATTTTCATAAAATATATGATACTAAATGAAATATATATGTTTTATTACCCATATATATTATGTAAATATATTATATACTATAATTATCAAATTTGTTTTATTCATTAGATGGTAATATTTTTACAGCTAATAATGTTAAAGGGTTACAATATATAAATGTTACTTCCATTGTCAGCAAAGTTCCCATTTATTTTCATGATCCCACGAGATTATAATTCCAATTTTAAATAAATAATTCATAGAGTAGTGATTTATACAGGGGACCTAAATGTATTTTTCCCTATGTGTGTGTGATATAAGAAAAGAAACATTTGTAAGAACATGTGATAGTCTATGAGGATAGTCATTTTCCAAATAGGTTACCCTATTGGTTAATATCCAGTGGGTTTATTGAAATATAATCAATATATGAAATGAGACCCATGATGTTATATGACATTTTTCATGGTGTGTGGAGGTCTTGTCATGAAAATTGGTATATGGGTTGATAATAATCAAATATTACAGTGGATCCTCTTGGCATTGAGGTATGGGTACAACAATTATGGTGTGGTGATTTAATGGGAGATTGTGTAACAACCTAGTAATAATGAATTATAAAATGATAAATGTTGTATCCCCATGTAAAAAAGGGTGAACTTATCTATTTATAAGCCGATAATATTATAATGGTAATGTTATTGATGATTTTCAGGGTGTAGTGGTCAGGAAGGGTAACCTCCTATAATGTTTCCTTGGGTTTGTGTGCGTGGGGGGGGGGGGAAAGGACAAGGGAAAGAACATGTGTTTTAATATGGGAACAATAATTTTTGTGATGACCTGGTTGGGGAAATGGTCTACTATAATGATGGGATAACACATTTATTTTGGGAAGTTATGGTTCATGTTGGGACAAGTGGTTAAATATGTAGTAGAGAAGAGACCAAGATGAATGACTATTTGAACTACTATGGTCAATTTCTATGTTCCAAAAGAATGATATTGTTCATTAAGGTCGGTGTGAAACAACCCGATGTGTCAAATTGTAAATATTGATATATATCACAACCTTTTAATGAGGTTAAATTTTATTTTTGGGGGCCTACCTGATTAGAAATCAAATGTTAAATATTTTTTTCATATAATATTGTTTATAATATATAAAACTGTGTGATGTATCCAAATGTGTTTACTATAGATGGAAAAGCATAATTGAATGAACATGTGATGGGTTGGGGGGCATCATTTGTAAGATGACCCCTTCTAGAATATAACTGGGCCACGTAGATGGGACAACAAATATATGATAGAAAAAAAAGATTCTTAATTTGAATCATTCTTAAACACTAGATTTATGAAAACTCATTGATATGAATTAAACAATTTTATCAAATAATTTCCTCTAAAAAATGTATTTAAATTTTGTAATTATAAACAATTAGTCAATTAAAATATATACACATCTACAGTTAGTTAGGATGGGTAATTTTTAATCCTAATTTAAATTACCAATATATATTTCATTAAAAAGTTTTATATATTAATTTTAAGTCATTCCATAAAATATGAATAATGGATTTAAATATTTAATATCAATATTATTAAAAAATTATTAATAATTTCAAGAAAAATTATTTAATTAATTATAAAAAATATTTAACTTCATTTTTATTTAATAAAATTATAATTTATAAATACTCCAAAATAAAATTTATATAATATATAAACTATTAATATTCTATATAAGGAAAGTCATATTTGAATTTCATGAGAAAATATTTTTTATTATTATATAATTTTTTATAATGACATCTTACCCACTAGAAAAGAGATAAATATTATATTTAATAATAGATATAGAATGAATCACGTTGAAATATATGAGTTATGTGATAGTGATCAAAGCTTCCTGGCACTAAAATTACTCATGCACATAAAATTATATCATAATGCTATGATATCCTATAATTTATTAAATCAATTCTTTTTTGAAACGCCATTGGAGTAACCTAACCTACCATAAAATAATTTCTGATGAGTTATATAATACTAATAATAACTATTTAGTGAGGAACTATGTGCGAATCACTCAGAGGACTTATGAAACACATAACATATAATAGGTCCCATATTGTATTAAATATTTACATATCCAACATAGCCCACAATAGTTTCAGAACCTACCCTTTGAAATTTATATTATTCATAATCTAAAATATTCAATGATATCACCATGAAAATTCAAAGTATATATTAATTGAATAAATATCATCTCTATAGTATCATATGTATTTATTTATTTATTGAGATAATAAAGTAAAAGTATAGGGTTTTAATTGAATCACATGTAATTATTTATAATATTATACAAGGCTATACAAACAAATTAAATTGCATAAAATATCATACGATAGACCATTGAACCAAAAATCAATAATTAGTTTCTAAAAATCGAATATAGATCAATATAATTTCTATTTTTCCACATATTAAAGAAGATTTTGACAATCTTGGATCATGAAAAATATAACATTCCACTATGATATTTCTTTTAATAGGATAACACCTAATCAGAGTAGTATAAATGAATCAGAAACACATAAACACATTATCAACCTTGTTTGATAAATTAAACAATACAAATGAATCAAATTTCGAAACTATGTACCTTGCACCATTGATGCATTTTAAAACATCATTCATCCAATTTTTTTAACAAAACTCCATTCAAGTTAGAAAATTGAATCCCTCCTCTATTCTGTAACCTTGGGTTGATGTGAATCCCTAATAACATGGGGGTGAATCACCTCCACACAATTAAGTTATTATCACTCTCATGTAAATTAATGTTGAAAACGATAGTCATGTATAGGGGTAGAATCATTAGATTATTAGTAATGAACAAACCATAAAACAGTGGCCTTCCAAATCATATATATATATATTATCTCAAGGAAACCACTTGAGTGACCAATAATTAACTAATTTGTTACAAAATCTATGACTTTATATATATTTTTTTAAAATAGTTTTGTAAAACATTATCAAATATATATTCTTCATATGAATATAATATAACTATTTATATATGACATTAATGATTTCTAATACATGCGAAAATTTGACTGTACATACTTTTATAATTTGACCATATGATGTAATTACTTTCCATTATATATTATTTCATAAAATTGTAACTGATGTATTTTTAAAACATCATATTTCATAATAAATGATATACCTATATCATACAATATTAAGTGCAGAAATATTTTATATGAGTTTATGGATTTGAAGAATATCTTCTCCCTACCCATGTAATCATGTTGATCATTCCATAATGTTATATATCTATATTTTAATAACCACTAATTTACAATAAATCATTTTGAATTCATTGTAACGATTTACTATTTTCCTTCCTTCTGATATAATTATTTTCAAAATTAAATTCATTAGAAAAATATATCTCATAGAAACTGGGTTCTCAAATATATTTTCTTTTATACAAATCAGACCAGAAGTCATAAAAATTTTCAAGATACAAAACTCTACATTTTCATCCACTATCATTCAAATAATTTCTTATTCCTTTTAGTTGATATTCTCCCATTCATACATTAATTTAAATTATATTTTGATTATAAGTAACAGACCTTACTAATTACATAATATAATGTTTCTGAACTACAATTCCCATTATATGAACTTTTCAATTTACTGTTTTATGGAATTAGTAAAAAATCAAAAAATTAATCACATACACTATTAGTGTACAATAATAATCTATATCAACTTTTCCACTAATAGGATCACTTATAAGATAAAACATGGTTTCTTTTCATGACTCATATTGAATACATTCATCTTGTAGTGATATTTTAAATTAAAAAGATATATTATTTGTGAAATACATTTGAAAAATGTGGGATGTGTTGAAAATTTTTAGTACGGTACATAATGAATGAAAAATATTAGTCGAGTGATAATCAACAAAATATTTCCCAAAAAACATACCTTTATACCCCGAAATACATCATTATTTCAAATATATCATTATCTTACCTTTTTAATATTAAAATACATTCAAGAATACAGATATGAAATAATTAAAACAATAATTAGGTAACTTGGGATGTAATTAAACTAACATAGAATAACCATGTGGTCGAATTCCATATATGTCTCTCTTAAAATTAGAATAGTCATATGGTCGATTTCTATATATGTCACTCTTACAAATGAAATTTTCATACAACCAACTTACATGCCCAATCCATTGGATGATATAATGTAACTAATGATATGTGGTTTATCACAGAACCACCAATCCTAGTTTTTTTTTCATTTAACCGCCCATAAATTTTCTAATTACCACAATTAAGAAAAATAAAATCATTAAATTTGAAATATATAATTCTTATTTCCTTTTTCAGTCATATGAACAAATTTCATGTAATTTAAATAAGTAGTAATTAAAAAAACTATTATAATAATTTAAGTAAATAGAATTTTCAATCAAATTCCCCCATACCACATGTATAATTTTGAAATAATTTTGATTATTAATATTTTATAAAGTTATTGATCATATAAATTAATACATAAAAAATTTGAAATCATACGTATGAATTAGAATTTCATAGATAAGTAAATATTTAAAAAATCTTAAAATGGTCTTTTAGTAAAATAATCCCTTACCATGACTCTGAACTGACATGTACAATCATTATTATACTAAATAATAAACATATATTACTTATTTAATTTATTGTGATACTTTTTCGAGTATTTTATTCATTATATATCACCTATGATCATTTTATAACAATAACATAATTATTTCACACCATTTTAGACGTTTTGTTGATATTTGTTACATGAGTTGGTAATTAACATTGTATGATGTCAATAATCATTGTGTTCATAATTCCATCATATCCTAAATAGTATTATGTTTATATTAATTACCCTTTTTCATCAATTATAATTTAAATCAAACCAATGATTTAGGTAAATGAAAAATTAACAACATTAAAATCAGGGAGACGGTTTGTCGCATGTATGCTTGAGTAACGTATCAATTTTTCATCGATTGTTATGATAAGACTATAAATATTATTTTGTCTGTCAATTTTGATAATAATATCATAAATTTAATAAATTATTTAAATATACTTGTATATAGTATCTATGTGATGTTGATATTAAAAATGAATTTGATTGTTTCATGGAGAATATAGTTTATATGTACGTATGACAAACGTTATCATTTTTATATTCACATAAAGTAAGGATGTAATTGATAAATTATTCTCTAATAATGATAAAAATAAAATAATATCATATATAAAAATTAATTCAATCATTATAAACAATAATGATAACTGATGATGGAAAATGAAACATATCGATACGTAGAGGTGATAGTTTATACATACAAATTGTTGAGTAATTATTTTACCATTAAATGGAAGTTAATATCGATTTAAGTGATGATATTAAAATAATAAAATTTAATTTAATTATTGATACTAGATTTATTTTCACATAATGGATGAATAATATTAAAAGTATGTAGAGAATGAAATAAAATAGAAACACTTAATTAAATACAATACCAATTCATTGGGGGATCTCCTTTGACTATCACATTAACACCTTTAAGAAAGGTGTTATTCCTAGAATAATGCCTATTTTTTGTGGGTATGGAATATAGAAATGTAAATTTCAAGATATTCGCCAATATAAATTTTTTATAAAGTGTGAATAAGTTATATAAGGTAGTGCCATTTTTTATGTTAGGGGAGGGGAACTCATAGAGTTCTTAAAAATAGTATGTTAATAAAAATTAATGATCAATTTAAAATGGATCCAAATAATCTTATTTATGATAAAATGATAATGGGAAGAAATACAATCATCCAATTAAAATTATACTTGTATTCACATTATTTATCTTTATCTATTGTTTAACTTTAGTTTATCCTTTTAAATTTATACCGTGATATAATGTAATTTACCATTTGAGGGTTAATATAATAAATTTAATGTTCTAAAAGAACAATGAATGGGTCATTTATAACCTAAAAATATATATTTAAATTAGTTGGAAAAATATTATATTTTTATAAATTTTATATCATTTTATATAATATTATTTATTTTAAATTATCAATATTGTCAATTTTGACAATATTCATAACTTGAAACTTGAAAATTTCATAATAATAATATTAATTCGAACCAATGATTATAAAAAAACTAACATGTCAGATTAATCTAAAAATAATTGGAGATGACATGTAATATATCATATTATTTTTATTTTGTTATTTTTAATATCCAATATTGGATATTTCTTTTAATTAATCATTTTTTCATCATCAAGTTGTCTTCATTTTACTTAGTAATTTTTTCACTAATATTTATAAAGAAAATAACATTATGTTAATAAAAAAATGTATTTATAAAATATTTTATTCTATAACATGTTACTTATATAGCCATATATTAACAATTTTTTACTTGTTAAAGAATCTGTGAGAAAAATGAATTTTCTTTGAAAAAATATACTATATATCTCCAAAAGATATCCAAGTGGATCCAATATCACACTATAAGATACCAAGGAATGTTTTTTCAAATATAATAAAAAAAATTATACAATTTTTAGAGAAATTGTATAATATGTAAAATACTATTTTTACCTGATTTACCTGATTTACCCATATACATTGTAATAGAAGTAATTTCTATAGTCACTATTTACAATTTCTAATAATTTAGCTGATCCAATTATTACATAATTATCATAAGGATTACAGCCAGGTATTTCCATTTTCTAATATTCAAAACACATATATGGATAAATATATTTTTAAATTAATCTTATTGTCGAATTGAGAAAAACTGGTTTTAAAGTAAAACAATTCATATGTTCATAATGATTTTATGAAAAATTTTAATGCAAAATTTATTCTGATGACCAATATTCGAATAAAAAAAATTATCATTTATAAATTCATAAAAAACTACAAAATTTATAATTTATCCCTATAAATAATTATGATGAAAAATTAGTTTTCATTATATTTCATTTTTACTATTAATTAAAAAAATTTATGTTATCATAAAAAACAAAAAATAAACCAAAGTATGTTTTAATTCTACCATATCAAATAATAATTTTATTTGATAAAATAGATATTTATAAATTTCTGAAATGAGAATTAAAAGAAATGCTCCATCAAAAGTAAGTAGAACTGCCTTTTTGAAAAATACTTCATTTATTTGTAAAAAAATATTTTTTATTATATCATATATCGAAAGAAAAAAATATTAATATGATGTTTTAAATTAAATATTATATATATATATATATCACTTCTATAATCCAAAAAGGTGTGATTTACTAATTTATATTTATAAAACACACTTATTCACAAGAAAATATATATTCAGAAAATGAATCTATCTAATTTTCAAAAAAGTGTTCTCATTCAATTTTTATTATTTTGTAACCAAAGGATAAATTATAAATACATGTTTTAAACATATTTTCGGAATTCACATAATCATGTTCATACTCACCATTTTAATGGCTATCTTATAATAGTAACATTTAAATAAAAATATTTAGTTGTTCGCATAAGTTCGATGTGGTGTGTCATATAGCTAAAAATATAGTCTATTCTTATACAATCTCAATATTAAATTATCCCGTATTTTTAAAAAATCATCCTCAAAATTTGATATTAGGGTTGAAAAATAGGGGTTTAAATTTTCGAAATACCTTTACTGAAATCCCACATCGAAAAGAGGATTAAATAAAAGTCCATATTAAAAGAATGAAAAGTTTTTATGGTGGTCTCCTATGTTAACACACACTATGGTTTCCTTTACAAAACAATGGAAATAGAAGAGAATAAAACCATAATTCTTTATGGAGTGTGTTAGAGTAATTTGACAGGAAAAAATTTAGAGTCACAAAACCATAAATCTAGGATTGGATAAAAGGTCATTTATTTCATAGAAAGAAAATTTAATAGATAAAATTTTTGTTTTAATATCACTACTCTAGAGTGGAGTAATTTCTTACTACATTTTGGAATAAAATATAAATAAAAATACTTAATTTATAAGTAGAGTTTCGTCCATTAATACATTACCACCATAAATTTTTCTTTTTTTCCAAATTATGTGTATTCATGTTGAATTTTTTTAGGCATAGAGCACTGAAACCAACATTCAGATAATTAAATAATCCTGATAAATAACTATATATTTCACATATCATTATAAATTATGAAAAAAATGGTTTTTACTATAAAATATAAATCCCCATAAAAGATTAAACTTATATGATGAAAAATTAATTCATTCCACAATATTCAATTGTGACACCCAAAGATCAATATTGATCTACCAACAAATAATTGTCCATAAAATTTCTCAAAATATTTTGTATACTATGATTGAAACACATAATGATTAAAATATTTAATCTCATTATCAACAAAATAACATCAATAACTATTAATTTCATAGACCATAAATTAATTTACATAAAAAACACTCTCTATGATTTTTTAATCAAATCAATTAATAACCCGAATCACCATAACTCCCAATAGATTCATATATTAATCCAGAATATAATTATACCTTTAAATGTTTCACTAAATCCCATGGTATTTTATTTACCTTGATCATACAGGGTTCCCAAAATAATAATTATATTATGAAATAACATTAATCTCTTATAACCAAATCAATTTCAAATACCATTGAAATGTATTTTAAAAAACATATGTTCCAAAAATTTACATTTTATTAATCTATCATATCATTTAACCAAAAAGAAAAATTTATAATAATTATGAAATTACATAGGGTAGTACTAGTTGATGCACTCTTTTCAGCTTTTTGTTGTGGGTTTAAAACATAAGGGCTTTCCAGACATGACTTTTTTCCCCACATCGTATGGGTTTTACTTTTTTATAACTATATAATTATTATAACATTTCCTAAATGTTATAACATCCTTAAAAAATAATGATAATATTTTTTAACACATATTATTATCTCATACCATTCATTTTTCATCCGAAAATGTAATAACCCTTACATAAATAAATAATTAATTACTCAAAAATTACCATTAGGCTACATAAAATTTTGTAAGATAAATATTAAATAGGAATATCAAAGATATTGAAATTATGATTAAACACAATATTTTAAATCCATTAAGATATCCCTAGATATAAAGAAACCATCTCAATATATAATGTTTTCTATAACATCAATTGATTCCAACATTAAGGACTTGACCTTAAATATTAAATAATAAAATTTTTTATATATAATTAAGATTTAGTGATATTTATGGTTTAATGTTTTTGGATAATTATGAAAAACTTTTAAAAGTTAAACCCATCATATAAAAGTTGACACATATACATAGTATACATTTTTCCCAAATGAATGCATTTTAAAATAAAATGTTGTTTCTTTGTTGACACTTCTTCCATACTATCATCGTGTCATGTTTATTATCCCCATAAAATAATTATTACCTATGAAAAAAATACATGGTATGAGTAAAAAAACATCGTATGGGACATAATGAATGAAAACCATTATTTTGGTGAAAACACAGAAAATATTTCTCAAAAAGAGACCTTTTTCCCTAAAAACATTTCTTCATTTCAAAATTTTCATTATCATACTTTATTAAACCTAATTTTTTTTCATGAACACTCATAATGAAGAGTATAAAAGATAAGATGGCCACATGGAACATAAATAAACTAAAATGCAATGATAATGATGTTAAATTTAAAAAATGTCAATCTTACAAATGGAATTACCCTCTAACTAACATCAATATATGTTAATCTTATAAATGTAATTGCTATACTGGAAACTTCTATTCCCAATTTATTAGAGAATATAACATAACCAACTATAAAATTTCCAAATTATATAATCATAACACATAAAATATTTATATTTTTAATAGTTCCCTATTTAAATTTTATTTACACTCTAAATAAATTATTTTATGTTATTGAAAACCAATAATGTTTTATAATTCATTAAAAAACATTTAACGAAATAGATTTGTAAATAAAATTGTCCCAGATCAAATTGATTTTTTTGACAGAATTCAAAAAATTATCATTTTAAAAACATAATTTTCATCTAATACAATACATAAAACCTTTTTGAAACATGGAAATAATTGTAATATTTTTAGAAAAATAAATCAATAAAATTCATAAATTTTTTTATAATTAACGAGTCCCTTAAATTGAGTGTAAATTTTTATGGAAAATATTTATCATCTGGAATTATGTACATATAATAAGTATTCATATTAATGGGAAACTTTTTAATGTTTATTATTCCATTTATATGAGTTATTATCATGTAATAACAATTAAATAATTAATTAATATCACTTCTGATGATTTTTTGATATTTTTTACTTGAGTCGAAAATGAATTTGGTATGATCGAAATAGTCAAGGTAGAAATATTTATATCATATAAATAATAATATAAATGAAATAATATTCAGCTTTACTCATCAATTATAATTTTAAATTAAACCATTTATATATTATTATGTAAATGAACAACATTATAATTGTAGAGATTGTTGGTCGTACGTACGCATATGTAACGTTTCCATTTTTAAAAGATTATTATGGAAAGTAGGTAAGTATTATTTTATATTCAAAATGATAATTAAATAATTAATATAATATTAATTATTTAAATTTAATTACAGATATAATCAATTTGATGTAGTTATTATTAATGAATAACATCTCTTCATGTAGAATATAGTTCACATGTATAAATGAATGATGTAATCACTTTCTTTGGTTCAGAAAAAAATTAATTGATATATTATTATATTATCATCATAAATATGAAATTAATATCATATATAAACTATAGTCCCATAATTATTAGCAGTCTCAAGAGACGATGATTCAAAATGAATTTTATCTATTTGTGGAGGTGATAGTTCACACGTTCCCCGGAACGATTTATTATTTTTCCATTATATGGAATTGAATATGGATTTAGGTGATGATATTAAGATACAAACATCTCATTATATTTTGGGTAATTGATTTATTTTCTATTAATTGATAAATATTATTTTAAGGAAGTGGAACAAGAAATAAAATAGAAACCCTTGTTTAAAAATGAGTCCTCGTCTCCGGGATATCTCATTCGATTATCACCTGAACACCTCTAAGAATGGGTTCTGCATAAATTAATACCTCTATTATATAGGGAGGGATACTATGATGGGATTTAGGAAGATATTGGACGGAGAAATTAGTTTTTAAAGTGTGAATAATTGATAACAAGTATCTCCCATTTATAAGAGAGGGGAGGGGAACTCTTGAAATTATTCAAAATATAAAATTAATATAAATTAAAATTCTATATCAAATGGCTCAAAATGTAGTTTTTTATATCATATTTTGATGATGAATCTAAATAAAATAATAAAATTAGAATTATACATGTTTTTAGTATTATTAATATATAAATTTTTTGTTTTACCCATGTTTAATCTCTTTAATTATTACAATGATATCATGTATTTTACATGTTAAAGGTTATTATAATTACTATAACATTACAAATGAACAATAAATGTGTAATTGATGAAATTATACGACCTATAACATATATTTGTCCAAATAGTTGTTTTTAATATATTTTATATAATTTAATAATATATTATATTTTTAAAATACTAATAATAGAAATTCTATCACTATTCATTATAAAACTTTTCAAAAAAAACATAAATCGAAGGAAAATTCAAAAAAATACAAATATAACTTCAATAAAATTCGATATTAAACTAAAAATATATTTTATCACATTAATCATATCAAATTTTATTTATTTTAGGATTTTTAATATTAAATATTTTGATAGTTTCTTTAATTAAACAACTATTGCCTCATAATTGTGTCACCATGTTACTTAATAATTTCATCAATAAAAATTATTAATAAATTAGTATAATATAAATAAACTATTTATCTTTTAAAAAATATTTATATTGGAACATATATATTATATAATAGAATATTAAAAATAATTTACAAGTCAAAAAAACTGTGACAAAATTGGCATTTTTTTCCAATAAAAATATTATAAATGCCCTAAATTCAACCAACTGGATCCACGATCTATCTAAATCGTCCCATTCAAAAAAAAAATTAAAATATAAATTATTTACTAAATTTTTTCCTATTTTAATTGTTATTTTATAAAATTGAAAATATTATTTTAACCCTTATTTTCCAGATTTATCATTAAACGTGGTAATAAAAATAATTAATAAACTTACTATTCATAATTTCAAAAAATTTAGTTGATCATATTATATAATAAATTTTAAAAATAATAAAACTATTTGTGACTTTTTTATAATATTAAAGACATATAAGTTTCTAAAATTAATTAAATATTAATCTCATTGATGAATCGAGAAGATATGATTTTAAAGTAAAAACATTAAAAAGTACACAATGGTTTTATATCAAATTTCACTCTGAAATTAATTATAATATACTATATTTTATTAAATTATAAAAAATTTATTTATTTATACTTCAAAAACAACCAAATTTTTATATTATAAATTTAAATAAATTTGATAAATATTTATTTTTCTATTTAAAAATGATTGTTTAACTATTAATAAAAAATGAATCTTACTAAGAAATACCAGAAATTCAACCTACATAAATTTGTATACATCAATATAAAATAATAAGTGTAAAATATAAAACCTAATTTATAATTAGTGAAAAACTACATTTAAAACTTTTAAGCCATCAAAATGTTTCAAAATTTCCATTTTGAATAAAACATTATTTTTACTAAAATGGAATTTTTTTCTTATTTAATTTATATAAAATGCATAATATTAATCATACCCAATAAATTAAAAATATATTACATATATATATTGAGTAAATATTATCGAAGAATATTTATTTATTTATTTATTGTTATAAAACACACATATCCACATTTCAAAAGTATTTCAGTAAATGCTTTCTTTTTATTTTCAAAAGGTTTTTCATTCATTTATAAATAATTTGTATCCAAATAAATAATTATCAGAATAATTTTGAAACACTTTTTCATCATTCATCTAATCTTGTTCATACCTACCTTTTTAATTTTGATGTTATAATAGTAAGATTTAAAGAATAATCATTAATTGTTCTCTTAAGATCTACGTGGTGTATCATTTATGTCGTTGAACATAGTATTCCCTTTTAGAAACTTGTGATATTACATTGATTCTCTTTAATATAATATATATATCTCTTTGGAAGGTATTATCTTTACTCTACAACCACAAAAATTATAAATTTCTCCCATCATAAATAATTTATCAATACATTTCCTTCTACCAATCTTATCCTTTTAAAATACAAATCCTATGAAAATGATTAATAGAAAGAAATATATATTAGAATCATTATATAATTCCAATATTTAGAAAATAATCAACTAAATTCTATGAACACTCTACCCTATGATGGTTGTACCAAATTCCATTCCCAAGATCAAATTACAATAGGGGATTTCAAATCTCATTAATTTAGAAGAATCCCAATAAACTATTAAACAAAAAACAATGGCCATATCTCATTAATAAGAATGATATGTCTGTGTAGTTGGTTTTTATAAGACTCTATACCCCGTCTACATATCATATTATATCCATAAGCTAAAAAATAATTCATTATTAAATATCCCATTATAAACAAACTAATCACAAAAAAGAAAGTACAATTCAAGGAATTAACAGGGTTCATGATTATTTTTACTTTATGGAACAGAAATAAATTAATTTATGTTAAATATTAATATATATCAATGACACCCTGATAAAAATAAATGGGTTCCATGTACTACAATTTTAATAATAAAATTAAAAATAATAATAATTCTTTTTATATTTCCATAAAAATGGTTCTATTTTTCAATTTATAAATGATACCTACACCATTTAGTTACATATATCAGTTACCCCACCATCAAGTCTTTTTGGATTATCATAACAAGATCAGGACCATAAAAAATTTCCAACTCAATCCACCAACACATCTATAATCTTTTTATAAACATCATATGATTCTAAAACTCATAATTTATCCAAATTTTCATTTCTAAAACATTTCATAATCTTCACAAATTTATGGAATATTTTTTTCCCATGCATTCTTCCTATTCCTAATCATTACTTTTGAAATCAATCTGTCATTTATTTATGAGACCAATTTGAACATGGTTGGTTCTGATAATATTTACACATCTAAACCTCCAAAGAATTATTATATTAAAAATGAACTGATTTTATATAGATAATAATAATATAAACCTAAAATAAAGATACAATGTAATTCTTGAAGTCCCCTTATTTAATATGTGTCCTTTTAATTGTATTTAATATATTGAATATCAAAATAAAATTATTTATAGTATTTATCATAAAGATAACTTAAAGTATGGTTTGATATATGCCAAATGTTTATTCAAAAATTTTATGAAACTGATTTCTTATCACCCCACATGATACCAATGGATTTCATGACACATTCATTTGAACTATTCCATAACCTAAAGATATATACAAACAATATTTAAGGTCAACCTTTAAGATATTTGAAGGAAACAATTGTTGTGTTCACAACTACATTAGTCTGGACATGGTACAATACATTTGTGTATGTAATCATAACCAGAGGGTCATATTAGGGATGTCACATGGTTAATGGATTAGTCATAATGAGTTCTTAAGGAGAAACATTAAAGGTACGCACACTTGGAGAGATGGGAATAAAGTCACTGATCACCTGGATTCCCTTGCCTCCCCTCGCTCTGATGTATCATGCCTCACCAATGTCACCTCATTCAAGCTAGAGGGTGTGATTTTAATTTGTGGGGATGCCCTTGGTCTCCACTATTTTAGACCACCTTAGATGGGTGTTTTTTTTCTTAGGTTCGTGGTCTCTTGTACCCCCCCTAAATAAATATATACCACTGATAATGATTAACATAAAAAAATCTATATAAATAAACCAGTTACCAAAATTACTGTAGTTGAGGTGATTAAATGAAGAATATAATTGATTCTAGAAGGATCAATGGATTAAGGATGTCTGAGGAATTAGTGGATATTGGGGATATTTATTTTTAGTATAATAACTAAGGAAATTCTGTAAATGATGGAATTTCATCAATGTGGAAATATTATTATATAAAAACCATTATTGATATATATTTAATAAAATGTGGAAATTGTAAAAATATTTTCAGGTTCATTTAAAAAATAAACACAGAATAATGAAACTGGAAAATTATATAAAATTGAATGAAATAAAATAATGATAAATTTAATGAACATTAAATATCATAGATAATAGGATCAAAATTATTGAATGAAGAATAAATTAATTTCTTTAACTATAAATTAAATACCCAATTAAAATAAATATTTTAATGATATAAATGGCCCAAAAGAAGTGACCCAAAAATATATATTTCTAAAATAAATTAAAAATATTTTTATTAAAACTATATATTAATACATAACTAAATGAATAAATTAATTTAATAATTTTATGTAATGAGACAAAAATGTAATTATTTATTTGATAAAAATATTCCTAGAGAAATTTATTCTTATATTTATTTTATATCATATTATAATTTATTAAAATAAAATTATTAAAAAAATAATATTTATAATATTTAATATATTTAAATATAAAAAATTATACTATCTATGTACTAGTAAATATTATATAGAAATTTATAAAATATTATTATTTACAACTATGATTTATAAACTTTTCCAAAAAAACATGTACAATTATTATAAAAATATTATAAATATAATTTAGTTTTAAATTTGATATAATTTTGGAAGATATTAAAGAATATAATAATTTTTTATTCAATAATTATTCCGTTAAATAAAATATAAAATATTATCATTGTTCTATAAATTTATATCAAAATAAAATAAAATTATAAATTATAAATTATATATGAAAGTATATATAAAAATAAACAAATTTATATTTTTAAATATATTATTCAATGACAACATAAAAATTGGGAAAAGTGAATTATTTTATTTTTTCTTTAATTTCATTAGAATGAATTCTATATAGGACATTTTAATGAAGGACCCTTTGAATGACACTTCAGTGTAATATATTTTGTGATTTTATGTGGTGTTAAGTTAATTATTCATGGAAATGAAGGTTTACATGATAAGGTATCACAATAGTTAAAAACATTTCTGTAGTCAAAAAATAAATTTTCTAATTTACATAATTTTTTAGTTTAATTATAATTTCCTTAATCATTTCATGAATCCAATAATTTTTTATTTTTCTGAAAAACATTTTAAATTAATCACATTTATATTTAATAATTAGACATCAATTTTTTAATTGAAATTAATTTAAAAATATTATTTCAAAATTTTTTTATATATTTCGAATAATTTATAATAAAATTAAATATATATATATATATATATAATTTTTTATATTTAATGATTCATTGAAATGTGGGTTTGTCACTATAGTTTCGATTTCATATTTTTATCAAGGTATTTTAAAAACAATAAAGACTATATACACCTTTCTTAATCAATCAAACATCACTATAATGATGGAAATCATCATCCATTGTGACAGTTAAAATGGACATAGGGATAATAAATTAAATAAACAAATAATCATATATATATATTATTTGAATGATGTTATGTTAGGGATAATATATAATAGAATACTTTATAGTTAATAAATGATTGTTCTGACTTATTTTTAAATTGGTTGTCTTAATTTTGTCATGTGAGGAACCAATATGATGTGCTTAATAAATTTTAACTCTCAATTATGATATAACTACTCATATATCATAATGTAAAAAAAATCCTATCAAAGGGAAGTATAAATAAAACATAACCATATATGCTCTAATGAAATGATCTGATATTTAGGCTACACACATAACGAGTAATTATATGATATTGGGTGATAGATTGACATATAAAAATTTATTTGGAGTCTATAATATTTTAATAAATTACAACATTTACTATGATTGAATTACTATTCTTCATAATAATTATAAATATTCCCTTTCAATATATGATCAATGTAAAAATGCTATGCATTTTTTGGAGTGTAAAATCATTCAAATTAAAAATTTATTAAAAATGTGATGCTCATATTAATAATGTGTATAATTGTTTGAATATAAATATTTGTTAATAATCCTAATATTATTTTATTAATGTAAATTAATTTCCAATTTTATTTAAAAATATAAATAAGGAAAGGAAACAACTTCTATTTCATGATCATTGTTGGGTAGGTCTGACATTCAAATTTATATGAATTACAATGTCTGGTTACTTAGATAGTTTATAAATTTTTAATATAATATATATTTTCAAGAAAATAATTAATATTTAGTGTATATATTGAAAACAAGGGTTCAATATGTCTATAAAAAGTATAATATTTAATATTAAAGTTCCAATGGGTTTTATATTACTTAATATTACCATTACAACAATAGGTGTTCAAGTAAGCCATCCAATATCCTATTTTAAAAGTAGAATATTATATATTTTAATGAAATTTTTTTTAATTAAATTGTTTTTCTCCCAATATGACTCTGGTAGAGGGATCTGTCTCTTCATTCTGTCTCACATATTCCATGAATGTTATTGATGGTAATAAATCATAATGAAATTCATTTTGAGTCACACATAACTTAAGATTATGACTACTTTAAGAAAAATAAATATATTGGATTTAATTTAGTATTTATTAATTATGTGTGAGGAATGTAAAATCACATAGTTTTTAATTGGATTCATCGTAATTCATAGAATTAGTTGACCATTATTTGAATCTCGATATAGAGTCTCTATAAATCATTTTTTGAGTGATTAAAATCCATTATATTTCATATTTAACTCATATTTTCTAGTGGGAGTGTGTGATTTAGTAATAGAATTATGTAGAATATACCCAATGGGGAACCTAATGAACCGATGAATTTTATAATAAAATAAATAAAAAATATCATATTCTTTTAAACAAAATATTAAAAATGGAAAATAATATTTATACGGTGAAATTAATTTTTTATATTTATCACTGTATATAAATTATTTATTATAATTTTAATAAAATATTTTGGAAATTTTATTATAGTATATAATATTAAACTATTATTATTATGTTCATGATACATGACACAATTATTTTTTAACCATAGTATTCATAATGCATTGAGGTGATGCCTTATAATGATAAATTTTGTTATGTTGGGATTAAAATTGAATTTAGATACAATAGTAATTATTCGACAATTATATTTTCATGTCCTTTATGATGTTTCCATTTACAAAAAAAATTTGGATATAGGGATATTTAAATATTGAATTGAAATTAATTATTATGCCTTTCTTGAAGATTATTTTTACAGAATTGAATCAAAATTAATATTTTATATATTTATGTGTTTTTAAAGCATACATAAAATGTTTCTATTTTAATATAAATATCATTAAATAAATACCTCATTTTTATTTGATATCCTAAATAAACCATGGGTTGTATTTTTTTAATCCTTTCGAATACAAAATTTTTATGGAATGATGTAGTATTTTTTTAAAGATGTCCACAACTCGCAAACAGTCTATGGGAGAAAAATTGAACATTTAAACAATAAATACCAATGAAATGGAATATAACATAATGTGAAATTACAATGGTTTTAAAACTGGTTTTGGAGATATATCATACTCCAAATATACCAGAAGAACAATTTTTTAGGATGATATATAAGAAGTGTGAATGATATGGATTTATTTTGGATAAAGATGATGATATAATACTAATTTAATAAGAAATACCTATTACATAGTGCGTAATAAAAGTTATGATTTTGATAAATATTAGAGGTTGTGAAATTTCAGATGGACTTAATATACACAATCCATTTTTAAATGTTTTTGGATTCACTTAATGGTGTGATGCCCAAATGGATCATTGGTATTTTTATGTGAAATCATGATGTGGATGTTAGATTTTCCACCTATAAATTCCTCTATGTCAAAAATGATTTTATAAAAAATTATGGTATTGAATATAAAAAATATGTTTCCACCATTTGTGATGTTAAATTATTGTTAACTAATAATTTAAAAAAAATTAATCATAATTATTAGGTTATTCAAATATATGTCTATTTTTTCATAATTATAATTTAATAAATTATATAAATATGATAGAGAAAAAAGGGTTTTAACTGATGTATAATATTGATAATGTTTTCAATGTTTATACATTCCAGTTCTGCCTTGGAGAAATATTATCAATGGTTAATCATATTGATAATTATTTAATTAATGAGTTTTTTTCTTTAGGAATATTTAATATTATTATAAATATAAATGGGTTTGTGGGAAGTTTTTTTTTGTATTTTGGGTATTATATGTCTATGACATATTACTCATCATAAATGATATCCCAACATGATGTTCAATTAATGTATATTGTAAAAGGTTATTTTTAATAGAATATCATGGGTGAATAATTATATATATTCAGTTTAATGATAAGTATTGATTCATTGGAATGTTTTATACAACATTGGTAAAACTCATATATTGCTAAATTAATAAAGAGATTAATAACCAAGAACCCAAAAGGGATGTTTACAAGTGTTTCATGGTTTGAGTGTAATGAAAAATTGATAACATTATAAATATTTAGAATTATGTAATATGAATATTATTCTTTCGGAAAACACCATATTATTTTTTATATATTACATTTTTAGTAATCAAATCTATATATCATATTCATTATGCAATATTTGAAGATATAGAATGTTTATATATCCCTTTTTTATTTTATTTATAAGATCATTTTATGGTAATTTAATAAATATGAAGTGTCTTAACCTTTCATATGGAATAGGTACTTTGTAAATGTATGTGATCTCTATCAATATGGAAAACTATTTTTGGAGTTATGTTATGGTAACTAACTATATACAATCGCTGTAGAATTGTAACTCTATTTTTATACGAGATCCATAATGGATGGGAATAATTTCAATACATTGTAAAGGGGTAATAACATGTATTGAAAGGGTGTTATTGGTTAATAGTGTCCATTTCTAGATGTATTGTGAATTCCTCATGAACTGTATAATGGTAACCTTATTTTTCCAAGGTTACATAAGGGGTACCATTTCCATGGTTTAATGATAAGATTGAATTGTGTATGGGTCTCACAAATGTAACACCCTAATCATTTAAAATAAAATTTAATATTGAATTCAAGAAACAATACGTCTCTAAAAAAATTATTATAACAAGGCTAATAAACATATTCTTTCCAATTATGTGATTGGAATTTTGAAAATATGATATAATTGGTCGTGTTCTTGGTGCTTTTTGGATTCTGATAGAGAAAAAATATTTTTTGATGAATATTTACCAACCATTATGATGATAAATATTCCTTTATGAATAGTAATATAACCTTATGAATAGTATCATTACCCTTATGAATAGTAATATGATTGTTATGAATAGTAACATCACCCAGAAAAGTATAAATACAATTTATGAACATTATAAATAAATTAGAATATTTTATTAATTTTAAATTAAGTATTCATATTTTTGTGATTAATAAATATTTTATTACAATTTTAAATTAAAAATTAAAATTCATTTCCTAAAGGGGTTACCTATATAATTACTTTTAATACTAGGAATTTACGATAATCCTATGAGACAATATTTAATTTTTGAATGTATTATAAAAGAAATTTGGAATATAAAATTTTTATATTTGAATTGAATATTTATCATCTTTAAAAATTTAATTTCACAAATTCATAAAATTATTTTGATAAAATGAAATTCATTTATCGATTCTACACATCAATACATGGTTATGGTGGATTTTTGGGATTGTTCTAAATCAATTAATTTTTTAGGAATAGTAAAATACAATATTCTAGGATAAATCCTAATACATGGTTTATTGAGTGATAGATGGTGCAAGGATGATGTAGGAAAAATTGGTTTGAAATCAACATCACTACTTAATATTTTTGGTCACGTTAATCAATAATATTTATAATAGTGAGAAAAAATATTAAACTAATGATAAAAATAATGAAAAAATACTTCTCTCATCCACTATATATACCACCATTCATTACCTCTTCACTTCACTCCTCTCAAGCCTTGTGATTTTTCTAAATTATGCCCTAATAACATCGGAAAATCCCCCCCCCCCCTCATATAGAAAACGTTGGTCTAGTAAAAATAACAAATTCACTACCATAAAGAGGCTCTCAAAGAAGATTAATTCAATAGGTAAATTCATCTTTTCAATTATTCTTCTTTCTTTTCAGGATCTTTTATTTTCTTTTCAATCTTCACCTCCCCACACCCAAACATTATGGAAACTCCAGTACCATTTGTAAAGAACCAGAATTTCTATGTAATTAATATTTTTTTCATAAATACATGGGAATTTTACGAGACAAAAAAACTGACGGCGTGTGATTCCGAGGCTCGGTGTGCCCAAAATCAATTTCCGATGTTTTGTTCTGGTAAATTCAGGAAACGTAAGAGAAAGTTTTTATAACTTTTGAACCGGTGCTCATTATTTATATCTAAGGGCACCGTTGAACTCGCAGTGTCGATATTCTCTTATGAAGGCTTTCACCTTGACAACAGATTGTAGGGAATTAATGTTAGCTTTTGGGTTTTACGTGGGAATAATAAAATAAATTAAGTGCTTGTCTTAATTTATTTTTAGTTGGTTAAAACCTCCATGAAAAGGTTGGAGGTGGGGGCCACCACACCTTAACCTCCCATGAGAGGTTATGGTGGGGGGGCCCACCCTAGGTCTAAATACCTCTTATTAATTAAATTGTTGGGGACCACCTAAATTTATAACCTCTTGGATACCCCATTAAGTGGGGAGAAACCTCCTTGAACACACCACTTATAGTACCAACCCTCTCAATTAATTAATTGAACACATTCAATTAATTAATTTAAACCTTTGAATTCTATGCCAACAATTTAAGAATATGTCATAATTTATTGTTTTGATAGCATTAGTCTTTTTGGTGGAGATTAGGAAGAAAAGAACTCTCCAATGAAGAACACTTCTTCCACCAATGAAGAACGATCTTCAACTGGGGCAATGGGGGAAGTGTCATCAATGAAGAATGTCGACGACGTCATCCTCGACCTCTTAATCGTCTTTCCCGACATCGACGAATCTACGTACACCATTCTGCGACATCCTAGATGAACAACAAACACAATGTAGGGGATTTATGTTTGAATTTTTTCCCATTCATTATCATTCGAATCTTGGTTTATGATTTTCCGATTGATATCACAATAACAGGTATGGCGCAGGTCGAATGAACATAGTCCGACCCTCCCCATAATTTTTTCCTCACTTTTTGGTGATGGTGGTGGTGCAATGGCGGCCGACGTTGGGCCGCCTAAGAGTGAAACTGGCGGCGCGTGGCCGTTGGGTCACTGGAAGGGTGTGGCTCCATCATGTCGTGTGGAATAGTAGGTCATGGCCCCTGGCAACAGCTGTGCACATGGGCAGCTACCAGGCCGCTGGAGGGGTGCAACATCGTCGCACCATGCAGGGGAAAAAGATGCGGTGGTGCACACTGGCATCCTCCAGGCCGCTGGCAGAGTAAACCGGCTGGACACTCAGCCAGCTGGAAGAGGCGGGACCCTCCTGCGTCCTGCAGGCTACCGAACTGGTGCCAGGCGGCGATTCCATTCGAATGACCAGGGGGAACCCCCCATACATAGCTAGAGCAGGCCCCGTAGGATGCCACAAGCCGCTGGCCACCCAGGTAATGCGGGCTTCCAGCACAGGCCACTCGGACTGCGAATGCAGGCCATGCAGGCTTCCAGCCAGGCCACACAGACCGTGCTGCCTGAGGGCCGGGCCGCCCCACGGGTCGGGCCGCCAAGCGCGAGTCGGGCCAGTTCCAGAGGGCCAGGTCAGACCAGCTAACCAATTCAGACAGCAGTCCGGAACTGGTTCGGGTTGGGTTGACCCGAAACAGACCGTCCCAGGCCTGGTCGGGCTGGGTCGGTCTTACTGGGCCGGACCCGACCTAGAGTCATTTGACCCGATTTCACCTTTTTTGCCCATAACATGGGCTATGAGTGTCTGATTCAGGAACCGTCTTCAGCGATAGAAATATTGGAGTGAGAAGGATCATTTGGAACACCCCAATTGAGATTTGGATGCAGTTAGCTTATGGTAGGGTTGTATTGAACCTAAATCCAACCAGGACCTCTAAATAGAAATGAAAATAACTCTCAGACCGAGTGTTTGATTGAGGCACCGTCTGTCGTGTTGTGTTCCTTTTGACAAGATAGAACATCGAGATACATCAACATGGGATGACATGGCAGTTGATGTATCGACTCTTGGCTTGAAGAGTAGACCATCCCAGAATCAAGCATGCTAGTGGAAACCTTGAGGCTAGTTTTGCACTATTGACTATTCATGGATCATGTGTTGCTCTGAAATTTCTGATAAATGTTCCCTGATCATTTTTTTGACCGACAGTTGTGATGACTATTCCTGGAACATGTGTTGGTTCGACAGTTATGACTTCTGTTCCTGGATCATGTGTTGGTCTGACAGAATACCTGGTCTTGGAACATGTGTTGGTCCGACAGTTTTTACTAATGTTCTTGGATCCGGTGTGGGTTCGACAGTTCAAACCATTGGTCCTAGATGCTATGTGGGTCCGACAAATTAGATGATTCAGTGTCTATATCTGATCATCTTTATCTCTTTACAAAATTTGTATACCTATGTGAGTGGATTCAGTGACTTCTTTGTTTTCCTCAGGATTGAGATGGGTTACTTGAAAACATAACTACATGTATAGGCATGTAACTACGTAATGACTATCCATTGATTTCATACTCTATGGTTTATCCATGTTGGATTTTTTAAGAACGTGAGGGTCTCGGGGTCCCTACTAAGAATCATTATACTCACCCCTATATAGGCTATGTCTGCACCTCGTTGTGTTGGATGCAGACGATTGATAGTGCTGACTGAGGATGAGTATCATGACTGGATAGTACCCGGAGGTGGACATTATGATGAGTTGGTACACAGAGGATTCCGATAGATGTGGAGTGCTGAGGAGGCCATCTGTACCTACCCTGCAGGTAGGAACCATAGAGGTTGACCCAATAGCTATATTTCTTTTTCAGTTGTACTTGCACTTTCCAGTTGGGCTTGTATTTCATGCCCCTTTACTTTTTAGCACTCTTTTGTATACAACTTTACATAGCATTTACTTTCAACTCGTACTATGTTGTGGGTGTGTTTTATATTTATAAATGAAATGCCACCCCAGTTTTAGGGATTTACGCCTCTAGTACTAGTCACCATCCCCTGGCATATCTAAGGTGGGCTTGGGGTAGTCACGGCACGGGCCCTGGGGGTGGGACATTAAAAAAATTTATCAGAGGAGTCGGTTCCACCACAGAACATAAGAGTCTAATATTTCTTTTCTATGAAGCTATTATGTTTAGAGTAATAAGTTTGGTTTTCAGTCCAGGGAGTCCAGTGTTGGTGCGACGACTGACATATCCATACACCAGGACCCATACTTCTGATTAATGACACAGTGCTTGAAAACACTAATTGCATGTATGTTTCATGAGTTTTCATTGTGATCTCTTTGATTCAGATCACCAGGTATAACTTATTGACTGTGGCACACCTGTTTCTTTTCAGGATGCCTCCACAAAGATAGCCAGCCATGGTTTCGAGAGTTGTACAAGATTATATCCCACCAAACGATGAGGCCTCGGTGCAGGGCCCTATCACAACGGAGGAACCAGTGGTACCAATACCCATTGGGCCACAGATACCACCAGCCCCAGCAGGAGAGAGTGCATTCCTCTTGATCATGTTGCATGAGTTCCAATGCCAGAGGCCTCCCAGGTTTAGGGGTGAGACGGACCAACATGAAGCTGAGGAATGGATTGAAGCTATGGTGAGAGTCTTCAGACTAGTAGGGACACCAAAATATTTTTTGGTTATTCTTTCCGTGAGTCTCCTTTAGGTAGCAGTAGATAGATGGTAGAGACAGATGCTCCAAGTGCCTGAAAAGGAGACACTTCCCTGGGTAGACATTGGGATCCTGTATCGGGCAGAGTTTGTCCCAGCCACCCTATGTGTGGTACAGGTACAAGAACTACAACATCTATATTAGGGTAGCCTGATGGCGGCACAATACTGAGTGAGGTTCACTGACCTTTCGCGGAAGTCCATAGATATAGTGTGGGCCCTATTGTTTAGGGATCGAACCTTCGAGAAGGGTATCAGGTGATAGATCAGAGCTTTGACAATCTCCCTCAATATCAGATGCAGGCAGGGGTGTTAAAGAGAGCCCTCATAATAGAGAGTTTCTATGCAGAGTAGTCACCAGTAGCAAGATCCATCACTAGTCGACATGCAGCAGGGTCTTCTACAGCTGGCAATCGACGGATGTCACAGAGGTCCAAGCGGACCATCCCATCTGGTGGATGACCTCAGGATACAGGTTCAATTGTGCATGGCACATGAGATAGATCCATTCATTCCAAGAGCAGGCAATGTTACGCTTGAGGTGGGTAGGGTCACATGGATTGTGACTTTCTAACCCTCCATACTGATGATCAGCACACCGTTGAAGGAACTCCTAGGAAGATGCAGAGATTCGATCGAGGTGGACTGCATTGTGTTGGAAGAGGTGGTAGAGGATCTAGACGTGCAACTGGTGGTGGACAAAGATTCAAGGTGTTACCGCCACCACCAATGGGATGTACACCCAGGCCACATGGAGTAGGGGAACTAGGGTGAGCTCATCTCCTGGAAGCTGAGGCATACGATCATGTCGCTCCGGAGATTATTTGAGGTATGATCTTTGTATTCTCAACCTTAGCTGCAGTTCTTATAGACACAGGAGCCAGTCACTCTTTCATTTCCACTGCCCTTTTTCGGTGCTCGAAGATTCCGACAGAGCTGTTGGCTCGATCTTTGCGGCTAGAGACTCCTACATGAGTAGACATTACGATTACACATTGGTGATGGTATTGTGGACATACTCATGGGGTTCGTAGAGTTAGTTGGTATCTCCTCGTAATGGTATCGCGGCCTTATGACGTCATCTTGGGTATGGAATGGTTATCTACAGTCCGTGCTCAGATCGACTGTATTAGGTGAAAATTGCGGTGTGTCCACGCGGATGGGAAAAGGTTTCCCTTGACTGGTGAGAAAGGAGCCTTTGCAGCACATGACAGACTTACTCAGAGGAGGGTGTAGCCGATCAATCATCAGTTGGCTTGCCTTACCCTTAGAGTGGTAGATTGGAGAGTCTGAGCTATCCTGTAGTGGTGGACCAGTACATGGATGTTTTCCCAAATGATGTTCTAGGAATACCTCCTCACAGAGAGGTGGACATCTACATTAACCTTTACCCTTGGATGACACCGATATCTACACCAGCTTATCAGATATCTCTCGTTGAGCTTCCTGAGCAGAAAGTATAAGTGGAGGACTTGTAGGGGAAGGGATTCATCCGTACCAGTGTGTCTCCCTAGGTAGACCTGATTCTGTTTGCTAAGAAGTCGGATGGGAGCTTGATTCTTTGTGTCGACTACCTACGCCTAAAATAGGTGACTATGAAGAACAAGTACCCACTCCCAAGGATTGACGACCCCTTTTATCTACTGAAAGGATCACGATGGTTCTCGAAGATAGACCTCAGATCAGGCTATCACCAGCTCAGAGTTCGAGACGAGGATGAAAAGAAGACGACCTTCATATGTCAGTACAGGCACTATTGGTTCGTGTTTATGTTTATCGGCATATCCAATTCTCTAGAAGTGTTCGTGGGACTCATGAATAGTATCTTACAGTCATACCTCGATCACTTTGTCGTAGTCTTCATCGATGACATTCTGATCTACTCGACTCCTCAGGATGAGCATGCCAGCAATTTGTGGGTAGTACTGGACACACTCTGAGATCACTAGCTTTATGGTATACTCTCTATGTTCCAGTTCTAGATCCGAGAGGTTTACTTTTGAGACATGTCATCTTGGAGGCCGTAGTTGTAGTGGATCTGGCAATGATTGAGGAGGTACATGCTTGGGAGGCACCAAGGAGTGTGACAGTGGTACGATGTTTCCTGGGTATTGCTGGTTACTAACGAAGGATCATATGAGACTTCTCCAGACTTGTAGCACCACTATCAGCATTGAAGAAGAGGGTTCAACCATTCGTGTGGTCGGAGAGAATCCAGCGGAGCTTCCAAGAGCTCAGGGAGAGGCTGACCCGTGCCCCGATCATGAGACTTACAAAGGAAGGCATAGGGTTCGTAGTCTAATGTGATGCATCAGAGATCGTACTCAGGTGTCTCATGTTGTATGAGCAATTAGTGATATCTTATCATTCTCATCAATTGAGACAGAAAGATCAAAACTACGTTACCCATGACCTGGAGTTAGCAGTAGTGGTTTTCACCATGATTATGTGGCGACACAATCTGATGGAAGAATGTTTTACCGTGTACTCTGATCACAAGAGTCTCAGGTATATATTATCTCAGAAGGAACTTAACCTGAGACAGTGGAAATGGCTTCAGTACCATCAGGACTATGACTTAAAGATAATCTATACTCCTTGAAAAGGGAACGTTGTAGTAAATTCACTCAACAAGAGATCTGGAATAAAATTTCTAGGAGAGGTGACAGAGCAGCTTGCTGCTTTATAGATATCCTTGGTGGATAGAAACAGATCAGCCTTTCTACAGTCACTTACAATCACTCCACCACTCCTTTAGTGAGTAAGGGAAGCCCAACATGGGGATGATGACTATGAGACACGATGTGCTCAGATATCCACATGGTATGCACCTGATAGATTTACTTAAGGTAGGGAACACGTCAATATCTTCAGATGACGTACTATGGTACCAGTGTCACTTCATGAAGAATTATTGAGGGAGTTCCACACATCCCATTTAGCGGTACATCCATGAGTGGTAAATATGTATCAGGACCTCAGACAACAGCACTACTGGCCAGGTGAGAAGAAGGTGGTAGTAGAGTTTGTCTCTCAATGCCTCACTTTGTCGGAAAGTGAAGGCGGAGCACCAGATACCAGCAGGCTTGGTTCAGCCTTTAGAGGACCCAGAGTGGAAGTGGGATGGAATATCCATGGACTTTATGATGGTTCTTCCATGTATATCTAGGTGTCATGACTCGATTTGGGTGATCGTCGACCGACTCACTAAGGCGGACCACTTCCTATTGATCAGATAGTAGGGTTTAGTAGAGAGCTTGGGATGTATCTATGTGTAAGAGATTGTGCGGCTACATGGAGTAACTTATTATATTATCTCTGATCATGATGCACGGTTTACTTCCCGGCTATGGATGGGGTTATAGAAAGCTTTCCGGACACAGCTACGTCTTAGCACCACCTTCCTTCATAAGATGGATGGTCAGATTTAGCAGACCATTCAGACCCTTGGGGACATGCTACGTGCTTGTGTCCTAGACTTTGGTCGCAGCTAGAAGGATCACTGGATTTGGTATAGTTTTGTGTACAACAACAACTATCACTCCTCCATAGGTATGGAACCTTTCGAAGCGTTGTATGGGTGACCTTGAAGGTCACCCTTGTGCTCGACAAACCTATGGGAGTCAGCACTAGTGGGACTATAGATGGTGCGAGCTACCACAAAGAAGGTGCAAATCGTCCAGGAGAGGATGAAGACTACCCAGAGAAGGCAGAATTAGTATGCTGATAAGAGAAGGAGGCCTCTAGAGTTTGATTATGGCGATCATGTCTTTCTACGGATCTCACCTATAAAGAAGTCTATGATGATTTGGCTAAGGCGATAAGTTACCTATGAGATTCATCAGACCTTTTAATGTCCAAAGCAGAGTTGGAGTAGTAGCTTACTGCTTAGCTCTTCCACCTCTGTTTCACTAGATGGACAACTTCTTCTAGGTATCTCAACTGAGGAGATACGTGCATGACTCTTCTCACATTATCGTGTATGTGGAGCTGGATGTCAACGAAGGGGAGAATTTCATGGAGGTTCTAGTGGAGATTGAGGATTGACAAAAGTGGGTCCTTTATGGACAGTCGAAACCTCTGGTGCGTGTTCTTTGGAAGCACAGGAACCTCCCGGAGAGCACATGGGAGTGGGAGGCTCATATGCATGCTCAGTTTCCCCACTTGTTCTGTTAGTTCGAATTATAGATTATGCGGAGGTAAAGTCATGAGGTGGGTAGAATTTAAAGACCCATCGTTTCTGTGGAATTTGTTTTCATAAATATATGGGAAATTTATGAGACCGTGAAAACTGACAGCACGTGATTCTGAGGCCCGGTGTTCCCGTAATCAATTTCTGATGTTTTGTCGGGTACGTTCTGTAAACGTACGAGCAGGTTTTTATAACTATTTAACCGGTGCTCGGAATTGAAATCCGAGAGAACCGTTGAACTCAAAGTACCGGTATTCACGTAAGGAGAACGTCACCTCTATGACAGATGGTCATGAATGAATTTTATTTTTTGGGTTTTACATGGGAATAATAAAATAATTTAAGTTCTTGTCTTAATGTATTTTTAGTTGGTTAAAATATCCATGAAGAGTTTGGATGTTGGGGCCACCAAACCTTATCCTTCCATGATAGGTTATGGTCATGGGGCTCACCAGAGGTCTAAACACCTCTTATTAATTAATATTTAAGGGACCACCTGAGGTTGTAACCTATTGGATCCCCCTTTACGTGGGGAGAAACCCCCTTGAACTCCCCACATATGGTGCCAACCCTCCCAGTTAATTAATTGAACACATTAAATTAATTAATTTAAAATTTTGAATTCTGTCCCAAAAATTAAATAAGATGTCATAATCTTGTTTTTTGTTAGCATTTTTCATTTTAGTGGATCTTTGGGTGAAATGAACTCTCCAACGTAGAAAACTTCTTCCACCATCGATGAACGATCCTTAGCCGAAGCAAGGGGGGAAGCACCATCCTTGAAGAATGTCGACGACGTTGTCCTCGACATCTTCATCTTCTTTATTGACATCATGGAATCAAAATCCACCTTTTCCTGACATCATCAACGAACAACGAACCCAAGTTAGGGGATTTGTGTTTTAATTTGTTCATGTTCTTCATCGTTCAAATATTTTTGTATGATTTTCCGATTGATATCCCCATAACGCGGAGGGAATAGGCTAAAGGAACATGGCCCGACCCTCCCCCTCCATAGTTCCTCACTTGTTGATGACAGTGGAGGTACAAATGCGGCCGACGTCTGGCCAGCGAGAAGGAAACTGGTGGCGCAGAGGTGTGAGGTCGCCAGAAGGGTGTGTCGTCGTCATGCTGCATGGAATAGTTCTCCACGGCCTCGGGCCGCAGAAGTTCACATGGGCGGCTGTTAGGCTACCAGAGGGGTACATCGCCATCATGCCGTGCAAGGGAAAAGGTCGTGGCGGTGAACACGGGTGGATGCCAAAGGGACGAGGCGCCGTCGCATCAGGTAGAGGAAGAAGCTGCAACCCCTTGGCCGCTATGGTGGAGTAGAAGCGGTCGGCTGGGATGGCATGCGGCGGAGCATACCGTCTTGACGCTCATCCATCCGGACATGGCGGGACACTCTTGGGTCCCTCGGGCTACCAAAAAGGCACCAGGAACTGGTTCTGACATGGTGACAGCCCCCCCCCCCCCCCCCCCCCGCGGATTGGGCAGGCCCCGCAGGGCGTCGACAGCTGTTGGATACCTAGGCCACGTGGGCCTCCCTCTCAGGAAACACGGGCTACTAGTACAGGTCACGCGGACCACCAACTAGGCCACGCGAGCCACGCTACACGCAGGTTGGGGCTCTACACGGGTTGTGCATCCCAGCGCGGGCTGGGATGCCACTGTGGGTTGAACCAGTTCCAGCAGGTCAAGACGGTTTTGGAGGGCCGGGTCGGACCCATTGACCAAGCCAGACCCAGGTCTGGCCGGGTTCGTTCGACAAGGCTGGACCCGACCCGGACCTGTTTGACCCGATTTCACCTTTTTGCCCATAACATGGTCTGCGAGTGTCCGATTGACGAACCATCTAAGTATATAGAAATATTGGAGTGAGATGCTTCATTTGGAATACCCCACTTGAAGTTTGGACGTAGTTGGGAGATAGTTGGGTTGGATTGATCCTAAATCTAACCAGGCCCTCGGAACGGAAATGCCATAACTCTCAGACTGGGCGTCCGATTGGCGCACCATCTCTCGCATTGTGTTCCTTTTGATGAGAAGAAACTTAGGGAGACATCAACATGGGAAATCATTACAGTTGATGTATCAACTCATTGATTGAGGAGAAGTCCCTCCTGGAATCAAGCCTACTAGTGGAATCCCTGAGGCTGGCTATGCACTGTTGACTGTTCTTGGGTCATGTGTTTGTCCAATAGTTCTGATGACTATTCCTGGATCATGTGTCGGTCCGACAGTTCTAATGACTATTCATGGATCATAAGTTGGTCCGATAGTTTTGACTTCTATTCCTGGATCATGTGTTGGTCTGATAGAATAGCTGGTCCTGGATCATGTGTTGGTCTGATTGCTTTGACTACTATTCATGGATCATGTGTGGGTCCGACAGTTCTAACCACTGGTCCAAGATCATGTGTGGGTCCACTAGCTTGATGATTCAGTTGCTACATCTGATCAACTCTATCTCTCTACAAATGTTGTATACTTGTGTGGGATGAGTCAGTGACTTCTATGTTTTCCTCATGACTGAGATGGGTTACTTGATAACTTAGGTATATGTCTGGGCATGTACCTAAGTAAAGAAAATCTATTGATTTAATACTCTGTGGTTTATACTTGTTGGATTTTATGAGACCTTGAGGGTCTTTGGATCACTAGTTAGTATGGTTAAACTCACACCTACATGGGCTATGCCCGCATCTCAGTGTGTTGGATGCAAACGACAGATAGCACTAGCTGAGGCTGAGTAGCAGGACTGGACAGTACCCAGAGGTGGAAATTATGACAAGTCGGTACATAGAGGAGACTGAAATACGTGGAGTGATGAGGATGCCATCTGTACTAACCCTTTAGGTAGGAACCCCAGAGGATGACCAAGTAGCTACTTTTCTTTCTCAGTTGTACATGTTTTTCATTTGTACATGCACTTTCAAGTTGGGCATATATTTCCGACCCCATTACATTTCAGAACTATTTTTTATACATCTTTACTTAGCATTTAGTTTCAACTCATACTATATTGTGTGATGGTTTTCAGTTTATAAATGCAATGCCTTCCTAGTTTTAGGTATTTATGACTTTGGTACTAGTCTCCAGCCCCTGTCCAGTGGAAGGCGGGCTTGGGGTAGTCATGACACATGCCCCGGGGGGATGGGTCATGACACCATTCATGTAATGTAATTTTTTTAATTATTATTGAATAGGTTATTATAACCTCTCCTTACAATTCATTTCATCTACTAGTAAAAAGCACCATCCGAGATGTACTAATTTACCATAGTCAAGGAGATGGGTTTCAAACTTCTATTACCATATTCAATTATGTTAATGAAACCATTATTATGGTAGGAAAATAATATATATATATATATATATATATTATGTCTCATCTATGGTGCTAGAATTTTTTATACACGTGATTTTGAATTATAAAGGAAATTGTGTTTGTTGCTTTCAAAAACCACAAATTAACAAAATTGGTTATTATTAAATAATTTATATAATGATCCATATTCACTCCAAGTAACCTAATGAAATATAAAACCTGGTAACCTTCAAAATTTTCACTAATAATATACAACGTCAATTTTGAACATCCATCCTCATTTTTCATGACTATCTGTTAATGTAGATAAGTATACCAATCATGAATAAAACAGACCCAAATAATGAAATTGAACATTTAATCCATCCAAAATGAAATAACTAAACATAATAAATTTATAATAAATAAATTAAATGAAATATATCTTCTGTAATTATTAATTAAATAAATATATTTTATTATTCAGGTCATTAAGACCATGTGAAAAACACCTTCATACTTAATGAAATTGTTTCTTCATTTCACTTCCATTTTTTTGAGATATTTGGTATTCAGTAATACTACTTGTGTTTGGTATTTGTATAGTACACATTAATGTTTCATATAATTTATTTAGTTATTTTCATTATATTAAGTATATTATTTTAAGAGTAAGAATTTATGGGCCTACAATTCAATTGATTTCAATTTTTGAGTGTTTTCTACCCAAACATCCATTTTCATTCGTTTTGCTCTTATTTCTACTCACCTCAATTAAATTATTATTTATCCATATGTACTTATTATAAATTATGCTTGAATTTTATATCTATTTTTACCAATCATAGTCTTTATTTATTTAATTTGGATTTAAATGTTTTAAAATAACCATTAAAAAATATTATGCAATGCAAGATCGATTCAATGAACTTCTCAAAATCTTATATATTTTTATGTTCACACTATAATATATTTTAAAATATATTAATCTTTCTAATATCAAAAATTTCAACATGAAAAACTTATTTTGGTTCTTCTATTGTTCTATTAATTCAAACATGCCTTGGTGCATTTAAATCCTATAATATTTTCCTTAAAACACACTAAAATGTTTTATTTCTATATCTTCATTTTAAAACACTTTTTAAATGATTTCACTTCAATATGAATTTTATTAAGACTAAAATAAATTTTATATGTAATTAAATTTTATATTTTTGGGATTTAAATGTTTACAATCTGATTTCAAGAAAAATATAGATGATTATCCAAAAAAACACTTCTTTCAAAAGTTAATAAATTATAATTTTTCTCATCTCACAATAACATAAATGAGATATATATTTCATTCTCAAAATATATAAAGATTTTAGTGTATGTAAAATCCTTTTTTATATGATATCAAGTGTATTATTGTTATCATTATATTGTAAAGGGTTATTATTTGAATGGTTCTTGGTGGTATGGTACACTTTTTATTGTTTAAGTATTATTTGGACAAGTTATTATCAAATGGTATCATTTAATAGTATCTTAATATATATCAAAATCCTTTTTTGAATCATTAACTTAATTGAGGTTTATCTCAAATGATATGATCCAAATAAATATTGAACTGTTTATAAATAGTTTGATTGTGTATGTGCTATCTTGAGGGAATTCAACATATTACTATGAAGGGACAATGTTTATGTTTAATGATTTGGAAAAGTTATTTACATTTCATATTTTCATTTGAATAAAAATGTGTATGTTTTTTATGTTTATCCCCATTACTTTGAGGAATGCATTGAACTTAGTAAGTTTCAGGTGGGGCCTTCTATAGCCCCTTAGTTCCTAGGTAGGTCTCATGTGAAAAACTATGGTCTTAGCATGAGGCCTTACTAGTATGATTATTTATGGTATTATCATGAGGCTTCAACGATATGGTTATGATATATGCATTATCCAATCCCACATTGTGATGCTAGTAATATAATGTTTAGGTAGTTATTAGAATAGTATAATACCAATGATTATGTTTTTTATGGAATTATTTATTCTTCTCTTATTCCTGCCATTGTATGTACATTTATATTTTAAATGGAGTGGGTTTTTATTTTTTCCCCATTAATAATTTTTTTATTAATTAATTATTTCACTTTATTGTTTACCCTTATTGAGCATATGAGAGCACCTCTCTTCATTTGTTTTGTTTTTCCCCATGATGTGAAGAGGTATATAATGAATGCATTACAGGGATAATCAGAGTTTTCAATGTTCCCAGTAAAATAGATTAGTTTTTTCATGTCAATTTTTAATATTGGACATATGTATGTATCTGGTTTTCCAAATCTACCAAATAATTGTCCCTACGGGATATTAATTCCTTGTAATCAAGATGATGTAGGTAAATAATTCATCAAATCTGGGATTCTAGGGTCTGGGATTCACAATTGGCATCATATGATGTTTTGTAGAAATCATGGAATCCATATTTTAAAAATGCATACTAGCGAACAAAACTCTATGATAGACATGTTGATACACATGCCTGAACATACTATATATTTTAAAAGGAATATATTTATTGGATTTCCAAAAAATAATAATTTCTGTATAGATAATACAAGTGGATGTGGTTCTATCATAGATGTACCTAGGAGTATCAACTACGACAAGCTGTTTTGGTCTTGATCCGAGGTAACCTAGTACATGAAATCTGGCCTAACTATGCAAATGGTTTGACACTCTTGATAAATATGCTTAAGAAAATTCAAATTTCCATTACAATACATTTTTGAAGAATTTATGTCCATGTTTTATCCAATGTATATGGTTTTTTGTATTGGTGATGCATAAATTTTTGTTATTTACTATACCTTTTGTAGGGCTACATAGAGGTCAAAATATTAAGATACCATTTAGTATATTGAATTGAATAGAAATGGCACATAGATAAAGGAATGAAAACATCACCAATTCTAATGATGTAAAGTGTCAAAATGGTCATATCTGTTATAGTCTTAAGAAATAATTTTGTAGGAATATAGACTCCAAAGTATAATAATCATATGAGTAGATAATAACATGGTTTAACAATGTATATAAATTATTCATTGTGTCCTATGGATTTATAGGGAAGTAAGAAAATAATAGGGTGGTTGAGGAGAGAATGGATAAAGGGAAGAATAAAAATGGTAGTTTTCAATGATGTGGTACATGTGGAAGTAAATACCCCAGAGCCTTCATAAAGGGAAATGTATTCTATTACAAGTGTGAAGAAAATGGCCAAAAATTTCCAGATTTGAAGGGTTTGAAAATAGTTTTAGTTGTAGAGTTATTCAACTGCAAGGAAATGAGACACTATGCAAATAAATTTCTGATGTGTCAACAAAATATTCGACAAATTATGTGACGCGATAATGATCAATTCAAAATTCCTCTACAGATAATGTAGAGTGAATTATATGCATCATTGAGAATCATGTTCATCAAATATTTTATCCTCAATGTACTAGTTATAATAATTTTTTAATGCATGGGGGTTGTACTATAGTACTATTTCATTATAACTTTCAGGTCAATTGATGAATTCTTCAAAGTATAACTGAGTCAGTATAAATTTTTTTTCTTGTGAAATTATATTTTTGTGAAAAATACCATAATAAAAATATTCTCGATGATTAAGATAATGATGATGAAATGAATGATTTGGATAAGTACTCTCTACCTCAAAACTGATTATTGACATTTCTACAAGTGGTATATGCTATCACTGATGGAGTTTTTAACATTTATTGATATAAGGAATATATCAAATAGCTTGGGTAAGAATCACTTATCGTTTCTGATAAGGTTATATTTTCATTCGAGTTATTACAAAATTTCAAGAGAGTACTTGATGAAGATATTCACATGTTTGTAATGGGAGAATTTATGGAAACTTCAAGTTGATTAAAGGAAAATAAGGCAGTAGATGTATTGAGCGGGAATGATCCTAGAGTTATAAACAAATTTTTGATTTCCAAGGACCACGTGTATATGGATCTAGAAAAGATGAATATTGGAAAGACTCTAATGTGCTAGATCATGATGTTTTAGAAATATTAACCATTTAGTAAATGGATTATGTTGATTATTGTATGAATATTTAGAGATTAATAAAACCACAAGAAGAAACCTATGCTAAGAGATGATGTATATATATTTCAAGTCACAAAAAAGGATATGATTATATTTTTGAAATAGAATCATATATTTATACTCCTATAGAGTGGAATAATTCCTCCAATCCATGGAAAGTGTTTAAAACAAAATAGATTTCCACATATAATTTTTTTATAAATGTATTTTATGGTTTTTTGATAAGGATATTTCATATGAGAAAGTTCCCTATCTATTTCTATCAGAAAATATGGGTTTTATTATTCTTCGATGACAGTGTAAACCAATTATATTAAGTAGTTTAATAGTAACCAATTCATTTCCATTTCCGACATATTAAGAGAATATTTTATCCATATTTTTGAAGTGGGTTTCCCACACTGAACTTTTCATATATCCACCATTAACAAACGATATTCAACTTCAATATTTGGAGGGTGATATTTTTGTTGGGATGGGAGAATATAAGAACTCAAATATTTAAAATTAAATTTTACATTAAATACCGAAATCATTGAGTCTCTAAAAAACTACACATTGTTATAACTGATCCAATAAACAAAATTTTTCCAAATCTATGATATGAATTCTGAAAATTTGACACACACAGCTGTGTTCAAGGTTATTTTTGGAGTTTGATAGAACATACTATATTTTTGTGAATTGTATCCTACCCCTATGAATTGTAAGATAACCTAATCAATAGTAATATACACTTATGAATAGTATTTTTAAAATTATTAATAGTAATATGACCATTATGAAATGTAACATCACCCATTAAAGTATAAATACATTCATGTTGCCTTATAAATGAAGTAGAATATTTTATAAACTATTAATTAAGTATTTGTATTGTTGTCTGTTATAAATTTTTAATTTAAATTATAAATTTATAAATTAATTCATTTTATAAAATGGGATCCAAAATAAATATTATTTTTTCCTATAATTTTTGGATAATAATATGAGACAGTTGTTAATTTTTGAAAGAATTATAGAAGCAGTTTTAAATATAAAATCTATATATATCAAGTAAATACACATTTTATATAAAAACTAAATTTCAAATATTTAGAAAATTATTTTGATAAAATTGAGACCATTTATGGGTTCTACATGTCAAAAATTTCTTTAGGTGTAATTTTGGGATTTTTTTAAAATATGTGACTTTTTTAATGAATAATAAAACATGATAATTTAAGATAAATAAAAAATACATGTTTTTTTGAGTCGTAGGTGATGTATGGATTATGTAGGAACCCTTGGATCGAATTAAAGTGTAATTATTACTATTTTTGGTCACATAAATGATGATTATTCATAGTTTTGAGAAAAACATAATAAACTAATGATTAAAATACAGAGAAACCCCTCATCTCATATACTATAAATACGACCACCTTACATATTCTCTTCACTCCTCAAAAGCCTTATTAATTGTTTAGAATTCTTCCCAATCTCCACCCATGATCCTCTCCTACGACCAAAAACCTATGGTATCAAAAAATGTCCAAATCCTCTCCCTTAATAAGGCTCTCAATGAATTTTAACTCGAGAGGTAAATTCTTCATTTCAATTATTTAACATTATTTTCAAGTTCCTTTGTTTTATTTTTTATCATCACCTCTCCTCACCCAAGTTTTATGAAAAGTATTGTACATTACAATTACTTTACTGTTTTTATTTTGAAAGAATAAGTTATTGTAACATCCTATGTGAATAAGGAATATAACATTTTCATATTTATTAATATTTATGAATTAAATATTAATTTTATGTAAAAGGGATTCTATGTCTGATAGTGTACTCAACACGAATCAATGTATTTCCCCAAATATTACATTGCACACAATGTTATGTTATACTAAAAAATAATATAGTAATATTATTATTTTAAATGTTAGTAAATGCATTGTCGTTGTATTGGCGGTAATGAACAGAACTAACTTCAATTTGAATATACATGTTTCTAATTGTCTTTACATTTATCCAATAACATTTAGTGGCTTAAAATTCTAGTGAATCCAATTTAAAGAATGAAATACTCTAATAATATTTAAAATGTCATTTTACTGCCTTTTTGTGGAAACCCATTTTTAAATCTAGTTTTTGTCAACAATATATGTTTTATTCGAGAAAATAACATTCTTCTTTAGAATTAAGACATCAATATTTACATTAGGTTATTTTTTGGTATTTTCAGAAAAAATACATTTTTATTGAAAAGTAAAAAACAAAAAAAATTATTCAAAACCACCTTTTCATCTAATTTAATTATATAGATATATTGTTGTTTTAATTTTTCTTTAATGTTTAATTCAATTTTATTTTTACCATTTAATCCAATGATGGTCATTGGAAATAATTTCAATCATATGTTGGACATAAATACATGTCAATATTTTGATGGTTTATACTACTTTAAAAACATGCTTTCTAGTTTTGACAACGAGAATTATTTTTAAATTAATTAATAAAAATTCTATGTTATTAATCTGGTAAAATAGAAATAGTTTTTTAGTTCAAAATATCACATTTATATTAGGGGTAATTATTTGTTTTTTCAAAAAAACATTCCATTTTATATGAATATTGTAAAATACAACATAGTAGTAAAAACACACATTTTCATTTTAATGAATTTTTACTACTTTTGTGAATTGAATTTCAAAACTATAACACACATTGTTATCATAAGTATGTAACATTTGGTTCAAGAGAGTGCAATGTTTTTTTTTAATTGTTACTTTTGATGTTCATTTATCATGGTTAAATGTAAATAGTGTAATTCAAGGTAAAAATGATATTATAATAATATATAATTACATTAAAACATGTCCTAAAAGTATTTTATGAGTCCTGTCCAACTTAGACAATCCATGGGTGGAACATAGGGCATTTCAAAGCAACTTGGGTATGATAATAACATTAATAACTTTTTATTTAAAATAAAAAATAAAAATACCATAAACCTGAATATTTTTACTAAATCTATTTTAAGTGGTGATTCATAATTGATATTTTTTATTATAAATAATAATTAAAAATATAATAATATTTACTACATCATGGTATTTTATTTTTTGATATATATCAACTAAATAAATTTATTTATGACAAAATTATAATGTTGTTGTTACATTATTAATGAATGTTTAAAATAATCGAGATTATAAAAATTAAAATAAATTTATTTAGAACCTTTTCATTCCCCACATGAATTTTTAGGATGAGTATGACCTGTTATATTTAGATTAATGAAGTTTTTTTGAACGTATCATATTGTTTTGATTTTTTTAAAAATTCATGATATCAATAGAATTTAAATTGTCATAAATTAATTTTTAAAACAAATACTATTTTATTAAATTTTATTATAATCCATAAAATCTATGATTCATCCAAATGATGTATATAATATTTAAAATGTCATTTATGAACAACTTTTGGTTCAATTGGCATTTTGTGGTTCCAATATTAACCATATAACTTGAATACACAAGAATACATGGTAAGATTCAAATTATTTTACTATAGATTTAAGCTAAATGATAAGGTAAAATATGAAACCAAAAACTATCTAAAACCTATTGGTTGAGATTATATAGAATAATAGTAATATCATCTTCTAATTTAATTTCATTTTGACCTTTAAAAACCGAAAATCATTTTATAATAAAATAATAATTTCAAACATTCCGAAAAGGCCCTCCTCCCCCTTAAAAATGGCCATCAACTCTAACCCTTAATAACTCATCTAAAATACCCTTTGATCATCCTATATCTTCCAAAATAATCTCACAAAATCCCTCTATTACACATATATTCTTTCCCATAGGCATAAGGCAATTAAAAAAACCGTTTTGGTTCAAACCAATGGTTGTTACCCCATTTTTTAGATAATGTCTCATCTGATGTTCTTTTATTTTATATTCCTTCTCCACAACGTATTCTATTATTATCATTTGATTACAAAAAATAGCAGTATCCTCAGTATACTAGGTTGTTGTTATGTGATGTATTTGAAAAAAAATTCACACATCTCAATCTAATGGGTATATAACAAACTGTATCTGTGTAAAGTGAACTACTGCCTCATGAAATGATGATTGATCACTCATTTATACCACCTATAGTGGTGGTCATTATGATAGTAATATAATTATATATGATATATATGATATTTTTCTATCTCTATTATTCTGTAATTATCTTTTATATGATTAATTTATGCTTTTCTTGTGGTATATATATGATAATTTTATTTGAGGAAGTGCAGACTACCACCCCCTCAAGTGATATTACATGTTCATGATATACAAGGAATTTATAAAGGATAACATATATATTCTACTAGAATTATAATATATATACGTATCATTTATTTTTCATTCCTTTATATAAGAAAATTTATTGAAGGTAGAGTATATGCGTACGTACGGCTTTCCAACTCCAAGAAAGGTGCATTTCATTTAGTATATCCAAATGTATTGGACTATAAAAAATATATATATACTAGATATATATGAAATATATAATAACTAACTCAATAATTTAATTTGGGAGATAATTAAATTTTGAACACATGGAAAATTTTTAATTATAGAATGTTCATTTTTTACTCCAGTTATGAACATCGACCAAATGTACTATATGAATTCATAGATTTAACTAATTGTTATAGAAAGTTAACAAGTTATATAAAAGTACTAATAAAATTGAAAAATGTTTTGAAGCATCTATAAATTATCTTATGTTTATAATTCATAAAATTAATGAATAAAGGTGTCATGTTAGGCACGTGGAAGCGTACTTTGTCTCATAATCTTTTCATTTAGTCATTTTTTAATAGTACACAACATATTATATTATAAAGTGTACAATAAAACCCTTCAACATTTATTTTCATCCAAAAGGGAATCTACATTCAACAAAGTGTCTTACTTAATGAAAAATAGAATTTTTTAATGTATGAGGTGACAATGACCTATCAACTTCCATATTCGTTATTTGGATTCCTCTATATAACTTAATGTTTATAAAATGAAAAAGAAACCCCGTATTCTGTTTTTTGGATGTTTTAGTATTGAAAATGTTTTTTCAAATGGATGGAGTATTTCAATATCATGAAAATATAAAGTCCCAAAATTCCCATGGAAATTTGTTTTCATAAATACAATTGAATTTTATGAGCCCTTGAAATCTGATGGCGTGCGATTCTGAGGCCCGGAGTGCCCGGAATCATTTTATGATGTTATTTTCCGGTACGTTCAGTAAACGTATGAGCGAGTTTTTATAGATTTTGAACCGATGCTCGAAATTGAAATCATAGGGCACCGTTGAAATCACAACGCCATTATTCTATTAAAGATACTTTTACTTCGATGGTAGTGAGTCGAGGATAAAAGATAATTTTGGGTTTTTTAGAGATTTAATTAAATAAAAATTATGTCTGTTTCTTTATTTTTATATGACGGTTAAAATCTCCTCATGTAAGTTGGAGGTGGGACCACCACAAATTAACCTCTGATGAGAGGTTATGGTGGTGGGGACCACCCATACTTAGCCTCCCGTGAGCAGTTATGACATGGGGACCACATGGGGCTAAACTTCACTATTAATAGAGAGAGCGGAAAACATATCAACTCCCCTCATTAATGAGGGATTGTTTCTCCACACCCTCTTTCCTTTATGGTGCCACTGTATATTTAATTAATTTGTTCCAACACCCCTAATTAATTTTTTTAACACTCATGAATTAATTAATGGGTATCCAAGTTAATTAATTCCCATTATTTGAATTTTGTGCCAACGAAATAATAGATAAACATATCTATTATTATTTTTATTTGGCATCACGGTGGAAACTTGGGAGAAGAGGGAAGAAATCTCTCTACAATGAATGAAGAACTCCAAAATTCATAGACATATTCCATAGATCTTATACAGGTGTGGGACGTCATCAACCGACCTACCCTATCAGTCGTCGTCAACAGGCCGACATAGCTTGGGATTGGAAGCGTGCAGCGGACGCGACGAACGAAAATCATCTTTGTCTAATTTCTGCAACTCCATCAATGAAAAATGAATGGCAAACAAAGTTAAGGGATTTTACATGTTTATGATTTCCTTGAATCTACTTCCATGGTTGGAAAGGTTTGGTTTACGGGTGAGTTGTTCTTTATATTATTACTTCTTGATGAGCCCATTGATACCACCCTAAACGGGGACGGTGTAGACCAAACCAACATGTCCCAACCCCTCCGCCATTCTTTTTTGTGATGATATTTGGGGTGGTGATGAGGTGATGGAACAACGAAGGCAACGACAACAAAGTTTGTGCTACCCACTGCCTCCGCAAACTGTGTCACCTCCACGGCGCTCCGTGGCTCTGGGCCGAACCACGACCCTCCAGCCGAGCCACCCCGGATGCACTACCGCCGACCCATGCCGCATGGCTCCCGGCTGCCACCCAGCCTGGCCACACCCTGCTTGGTCACCCGTAGTCCCGCCTGGCCGCACCCTACCAGACTGCTCGCCGGCCCGCCTGGCGCCCTACCCGGCCGCACGCCGGCGCGCTTGGCACCCTGGCCAGCCGCCTACGGGCCGGCTCGGTCCCCACCCGACCGAACTGGCACCTCTCCACGCCAGACTCCCGAGCCGTCCCACATCCCACTTGTGACACCCTAGCTGAACATGACATACAACGCCCTCCGGACCGAGACGTGCTGGGTCGCGCCCTCGCGACACTCCGGGTCAAACTAGCCACGAGCCCGGGCTGTACAACCCATGTGACCTGCAGGGCATTGACTAGTGGGATGGGCTGAACCTAACAGGCTAGCCCACCTAGTGGATCATTCCAAACCCAACTGGTCTGACTGGGTCGACCCGGACAGGGGCGGCCAAGACTGGGTCGGGCCGGGTAGGACTAGACCCAGGCCGACTACTGACCCTTTAATTTCTTTCGCAATATCTTTGGCACCGTACATCCATTTGAAAAACTATCAGTGGAGTAGGTGATCTTAAATAGAGACGGTGCCTTTGAGTATACCCCACAAGAGTTTGGTGTATTGTTGAGATGCGGTCAGCTTGGATCGTACACAAATCCAACCTGGAACCCCGGACTAAAAGGCTAATAACTCACAGACTGGGAGTCTGATTGACGTATCGTCTATTGCATTGAGACCTCTATGACATGGAGGACCTTTGAGACACATCTTCATGGGACTTCATGGTAGTTGGAGGATCGACCAGTAGCTCATGGATCAGATCCTCCTAGAGACGAGCAAGCGTAGTGTAGAAAAATAATAGCTTGCTGAGACCTGATGACTACTGACAGATTCGACTCAGAGTTTTTCAACATTCCTAGTGGGTAGAACCTTGGTGCCGCAAAAGACCCAAGGTCAGGAGTGCCTCTGTGTGAGCACGGTATACCCACAGTACTCGACATGAGGATTACATTAGTAGGCCATGAGGAGGAGCTCCTCTATGTGAGCATGGCATACCCACGGTGGGAAGCGCCTCTGTGTGAGTGTGGAATACCCATAGTAATCCACATAAATAGCACCTCAGAAGTCCATGGTTAGTGGGAAGTGCCTTTTTGTGACTCGACATACCCACTATACCCGATTGAGCAGGAGTTCTCTAGCAGCTGTGGTTTCTAGAATAAAAATCATGGTTTCAGCTGATTTAGAAACATTTCTGTTTACCTAATGATTGACATGGATTACATGATAACTTAGATATATAAATGGTCATATACCTATGTATGGTAATCAGTTGATTTCATACATTTTGGTTTATCCTTGTTTGATTCTGTGAGACCTTGAGGTTCTTGGGTTCCCTAGAGAGTATTGTTATACTCACCCCATCTCGTGCTATACTCAGACCTCGTTGTGTTGGATGAAGACGAAGGACATCGGTGACTGAGGCTGAGTGTACGAGGACTGGGCGGTACCCGGAGGTGGACCATGTGACATGACGGTACACGGAGGAGACAGACGGACGTGGTGTGGTGTGGAGGGTATCTGTACCTACCCTTCATGTATGATTTCTTGTTGGAGCATCCATCAGATTTTTTTCCTTTCCTAGTCCTTGTACTTTCAGTTTCCTTTTGATTTTTTGTTGGGATTGTATTTCGGAACCTTTACTTTCGGCACTCTATTTTGGTAATATATTTTTCTTAGTGTTTTGTATCCATCTTTGTGATCTGTTGTGTGTCTTTATAATTTATAATGGCTATTCCTTCTATGTTTTAGGGAATTATGCCATTGGTACTAGATTCTAGCCCCATCCCTATGGAAGCCAGGTTTCGGGTTGTCACGACACGGGCCTCGAGGGACGGGTCGTGTCAAATTGGTATTAGAGGATTCAGTTTTACCACATAACTTAGGACACAGATTCTCTTCTGTGAAGCTATAGTGTTAAGGGTAGTGAGTGTGGTTTTTAGTTCAGGGAGTCTAGTGTTGGAGTGGTGGCCAACGTATCCATTCACCAGGACCCTGTCTACTGATTTCCAGCACAGTGCATGAAAACACCGATTGAATATTTGTTTTCAAAAGTTTTTTTATTTCAGCTCAACCATGTCATCTCAGTAGGTATAATCATTGACTGTGTCGCATCTGTTTCTTTCGTGACGCCTCCCCGCAGACGACCATCGAGAGTCCAGAGAGTAGTACGTGTAGATATCCCACCAAGCGATGAGGCCTCGGATTATGGACCTCTTCCAGTAGAGGCACCAGCGGAGGCACCGGCGGTACCATTACCCTTTGGGGCACCGATGACACCATCCCCAGTAGCAGATGATGCACATTTCTTGAGTGGGTTTCATGAGTTCTAACACCCTAGACCACCCAGGTTCATGGGAGAGACAGACCCACATGCAGCTGAGGATTGGATGGAGGCTATAGTGAGTGTTTTCTGACTGGTAGGGACACCAGCAGACTTCATGGTGATTATTGCTACCAGCCTTCAATAGGAAGAAGCGTGCAGATGGTGGAGCATGATGCTCTAGGTCCATGATGAGATGACACTTCTCTGGGAAGACATCGAGAGCCTGTTTCGTGTAGAGTTTTCCCCATCCACTCTTCACATAGTGCGCATACTGGAGAAAATTAATCTGTAGCAGCACAACATTATTGTAGCTCAGTACTCAGCTAGGTTCACTGACCTCTCAGGATAATCCACAGATAAGGTGAGTGACCCATTCATCAGGGCCCAGACCTTTGATAAGGGGATCAGGAGAGAGATCAGGTCTTCTATGATATCGCTCAGCATCCCGACATAGTTAGGGGTGTTGAAGAGAGCCCTCTTAGTGGAGAGTTTCTTTGCCAATCAGTCTCCTGTAGTGAGACCCCCCACTAGACGACATGCAAGGGAATCTTATGCAGCTGGAAATAGACAGATTCCATTGAGTTCCAAGATGACCAGACCCACAGGTGGACGACCGCATGACTCAGGATTGGTTGTGTGGGGAACCCGGATCAAAGACATACATTCCAAGAGTGGGTAGTGTTTCCCGTGTGGCAGGTAGGGTCACATGGATAAGGACTATCTGAACCGCCATTCAGATGATCAGCAGATGGTCAACAGACTGCCCAGACAGAGATAGAGATTTAATCGACCCGGTCCGCAGGGCGCAGGCAGATGTGTCAAAGGATCTGGTTGAGCAGCTGGCGGTGGACAACGTTTCCAGGTGTTACCACCATCACCATTATGAGTTCCACCCCGACCGCTTGATGCATGTGGACATGAGAGAGCTCAGCTCTAGGCAGCTGAGGATTATGATCATGGTGCTTAGAAGATGATTCGAGGTACGATCTATGTCTAATCCACCTTAGTTGCAGTACTTATAGACACAGGTATGAGCCACTCTTTAATTTACACTACCCTCGTTCAGAGCTGGGGGATTCCAATGGAGATATTGTCTCGATCCTTACGGATAGAGACTCCTAAGGGAGAAGAATCGATGATTACACACTGGTTTCAGCAGTGTGATATTACTCTATGAGTCGAGAGATTCGTCTAGGATCTCCTCGTAGAGGGGTCAAGGCCTTATGACGTCATCATGGGTATGGACTGGTTATCTATAGTACTTGCTTAGATTGACTGTATTAGGCACAATGTGCAGTGTGTCCGCATGGATGGGACCGTTTTCACTTTCACCGGTGAGAAGGGAGCCTCTGCAGCACATGATGGACTTACTTGAAGGAGGGTGTAGCCAATCACTCATCATTTGGCATGCCTTACCGTCAGAGCAGTTGATGTAGAGAGTCAGTGCTAGCCTATAATGGTGGACCAGTACGCGGATGTTTTCCCTGACGATTCTACAAGACTACCTCCTTGTAGAGAGGTGGACTTCTCCATTGACTTGTACCCCAGAACGACACCAACATCTACTCCAGCATATGAGATGGTTCCTGCGGAGCTTCATGAGTTATGGGTACAACTAGAGGACTTGAAGGGGAAGGGATTCATCTGGCCCAGTGTTTCTCTCTAGGCACCACCAATTCTGTTCTCCAAGAAGGTGGTTGGGAGCTTGAGGCTTTGTGTGGACTACTGTCGTCTAAACCAAATTACCATGAAAAATAAGTACCCACTCCAGAGGATTGATGACCACTTTGATCAGCTAAAGGGTGTGCGGTGGTTCTCAAATATAGACCCTAGATCAGGATATCACCAGCTCAGAGTTCAAGATGATGTTGTGCAGAAGACAACCTTTAGATGTCGGTACGACCACTAAATGGTCTTGGTTATGCCTTTAGGCATAACTAAAGCTCCAGAAGTGTTCATGGGACTCATGAGCAAGATATTCCATCCATACCATGATCGCTTTGTCGTAGTCTTCATCGACGACATTCTTATCTACTCAACTACTGAGTAGGAGCATGACTACCATTTTTACGTAGTACTATACACACTTCGAGAGCACTTTCAAAATGGTATGCTCTCAATGTTCCAGTTTTGGATCTGAGAGGTTCATGTTTTGGGACTCGAAATCTCGGAGGTAGGATTTTTAGTGGATCTAGAAATGGCTGAGGAAGTTTTTTCTTGGTATCCACCTTGGAGTGTGACTGAGGTACGAATTTTACTAGGTTTGGCTAGTTACTAACAATGATTCTTTCCAGACTTCTCCAAAGTTGAAGCACAACTATCATCCTTGAGGAAGAAGGAGAAAACCTTTAATTGGTCAGAGATATACCAGTAGATATTTCAGGAGCTGAGACAGAGGATGACTGTTGCCCCCATATTGAGGCTTCCAGAGGAAGGAATATGGTACGTAGTCTACTACAGCACATCAGGGACTGGACTGGGGTGTGTCCTGATGTATGATCAAGCAGTGATTGCATATGGTTCTTGGCAGCTGAGACAACACAGGTAGAACTACGCTACCCATGACCTGGTGTTAGCACCAGTGGTCTTCGACATGAAGATGTGGTGACACTATCTGATGGGAGAACATTTTACTATGTAATATGATCACATGAGTCTCTGGTATATCTTCTCTCAGAAGGAATTTAACCAGAGGCAGCGGTGATGGCTTGAGTTCCTCCAGATCTACGACTTCGAGAGAGTCTATCCTCCTAGAAAGGGGAACGTGGTCGTAGATGCACTCAGTAGGAGATCTGGTATACAGCTTCTTGGAGAAGCGATAGAGCATATAGCTTCTTTAAAGATATCCTTTGTGAACTAATATGGAGCAGCTTTCCGTCAGTCTCTTACAGTCAGTCCCCCTCTTCTTCAGCGAGTCAGTGAAGCACAACATGGCGACACTGACTTTGAGACACGACGTGCTAAGATATCCATTAGGTAGGCACCTGATGGATTTTATGAAGGTGGGTAACATGTCATCATCTTTAAAGGACATACTATGGTGCCATTGTCAGTTTAAGAGGAAGTGTTGATGGAGTTCCACAAATCCCCTCTAGTGGTACGTGCAAGAGTGGAGAAGATGCACCAGGATCTCCGACAATAGCACTGGTGGCCGGGTATGAAGATGGAGAAAGCAGAATTTGTCTCTCAATGCCTCACTTGTCAACAAGTGAAGTAGGAGCACCATATACCAGCATGCTTGGTTTAGACTTTAGAGGTCCCAGAGTAGAAGTGGGATGGGATATCCATGGACTTCTTGGCAGGACATCCACGTACATCCAGGGGTCACGAATCGATTTGGGTGATCGTTGAAAAACTCACCAATTCGGCCCACTTCCTACCAATCAGAGACCAGTGTTCAGTAGAGAGATTGGGATGCCTCTGTGTGTTGGACATTGTTCGTCAACATGGAGTACCTTAATCTATTGTGTCTGATCGTAACACACTATTTACTTCTCGACAATGGAAGGGGTTACCAAAGGCATTCGGGACACAACTTCGTTTGACCACCGCCTTCCATCCTCATACGGATGGTCATAATTAAAAGACCATTCAGACCCTCGAGGATATGTTGCGGTCATGTTTCCTCGACTTCAGTCGGAACTAGGAGGATCAATTACCTTTGGTAGAGTTTTCATACAACAAAACATATCACTCCACCATAAAGATGGACCCTTTTGAGGCATTATACAGGCAACCTTGCAGATCACCCTTGAACTGGATAGACCATGGGGAGTCAGCACTGGTGGTGTTGGGTCGGAGAGTGATGACAAGAGGGGGGGTGAATTGCCTTTTTAAAAATAATTAAGAATTTAAAACAAAGTTAAAGGTGCAGCGGAAATAAAAGAGGCAAGACACAAAACATGATAATGGAGTTGGGATTAAACCAAAGCCTACGTCTCCGCTCCCAACTCAACCGTTGAGAGATTTACTACCGCTTGCTTTTTAATGGTTTTAGCAAGAAACCCACTAGGATTTAAGGTAGTCTAGAACCTATTACAGCTTGCTTTTAATGGTTGAGCAAGAAGCCACTAGCCTTATTACAGGTGAAGGCTAGCTCACCTATGACTCAATCCTTTTAAAGGGAAGGCTTGACTAACCTATTCACACCTTGAAGGTGGTGTGAATACCCAAACAAAAGGAAGATAAAAGAAATGGGGGTTTGTAGGCACAAACGCAAATTGATGATCAAAAAGATAAATAATGAAAAACCGTAAGAGGAGAAGCCTTGGGCGTCAAAGGATTGATGAAGTTGATGAAGAGCGCTCCCAAGCTTCTTTGATGGTGCTCCTTGGATGTGTAAGTGGGTTGGAGCAATTGAGGTTCCTTGAAGGAATCCGCCGGAGGTTTGCCAAATGATGAAAAATGTGTCTGTTAGCTTCCGTTAGCTTCCGTTGGCTTGGTTATTGTTCCACTCACGTTCTGGGGCTTCCTAGTCCGTTATTTATAGAGGGGGAACCCTCATATGGCCGTTCGGGGTCTTCGGAGCCGTTGAAAAAGTCTTCAGAGCCGTTGGGAGCAGGCTGGTCAAAGCCCAACGGCTAGTTTGACTGGCTCCACCGGCTGACCGGTGCTTGGCCACCGGTTGGCCGGTGCTTTGGAAAATGGAGAGGACTTCTGCCCAGGCACCACCGGCTGGCCGGTGAGGAGGCCACCGGTTGGCCGGTGGTGAGACAGTAGGTGTCCCTTCTGTCTGGGTTCCACCGGCTGGCCGGTGATGGGACACCGGTTGGCCGGTGGTCCGGACAGAGGGGATGCCTTCTGTCAAGATTCCACCGGTTGGCCGGTGGTCATCCACCGGTTAGCCGGTGGACTGAAATCAGTCCACTTTTGCCTTCTGGCTTTCTTGGCCCAATTCCTTGGCATCCTGAAATCATGCCTATCATCCAAAAACACTTGAAACAAGATTAGATAAAAAAGAGAGTGATTGTGATCATGAAAATTAAACCACGAGGGGTACGAGAGGTACAACAATCTCCCCCAATTTTGATGATCACAATCACCAAAACAAACAATGTAAAAGACTGAAATGAAAGGCATGCTTTAAAGGATAAATTGAAAAGTAAAGAAAATCATGAGAGAAATATTTCTCCCCCAATCAACCAAGAATTTCTCCCCCTTTGTGATTATCAAAATAGCACGGGGCATAAAACATGATTGAGGGAAAGGATTGAAAAACAAGATAGAGTTTTTAAACCAATTGAAATTTTTGAGATTTGAATTGAAAGTTTTGAATTGAAAGTTTTGAATTGAAGGTTTTGAATTGAATGTTTTGAATATAATGCAAAAAGGATTAAACGATCCTAACTCCCCCTAAATAAAAACAACAAATCACAGGGGAGAGGATTTTAGAACCGAGACAAATTTTGGTCCAGTGAAACTCGCTAAAAGGGATTTTTCAATCCAAACATGTCTAGTGGCGGGTCTTCTCCTATGAAATTCATCATTAAAGGAAATGGTTTTGGCCCTTCCATACCGGGCATTTTTGCAGTCGCACTCGTAAATTAAGTGCCCGATCATTTTACAATAGTTACAAAATTTATATTGGGAGCTCCCCCTTACAAAAATAGTAGGATCATGGGAAGAGGAAGCTTCCTTGGAATAGCCAAGCCCTTGGGTGGTTCTAGATACTCATTGGGAGCCAAGGAGCTTCGAAAGGTTATGTTCACCATCGGTGAACTTAGCTAGGGATTTCCTTAAATCCTTTATTGTTGATTCCATATAATCAACATCGGGAAGGTTTTGGACCTTGAGGGACAACTCCCCCTTTTCTTTGAGTTGTTGTTCCTTTTAGGAAGAATGTTTTTTGAAATTCTTTTTTAAAGCAATAAATTTGGAAGAATTTTCGTGAAAACCTTCCTCCAATTGATCTCCTGCATGTTGGAGATCCTCGTAATATAAATGATTAAAAGAATTGGAAGAACAAGAGGAAGAGGAGTCAGAAGAGGATACCTCATGAAATGCCATTAGGCATTTTTCACCGTTGTCAGTTGAGGAGGAGGAGGAGGAGGATTTGGAGCTATCACTCCATGTGGCCTTGAATTCCTTCTTCTTTTCCTTTTGCTTGTGCTTTTTCTTGTTGAGTGGACAATCGGGCTTGTAATGGCCTTTCTTGCCGCACCCGTAACATGTTACCTTGGGCTCGGATTTTTCGTTGGGTTGAGCCTTGCGGGATTTCTTCTTCTTGTGCTTCTTCATGAATTTGTGCATTTTGCGGGCAAGGTTATCGATTTCTGAATCGCCGCTTGAAGAGGAAGAAGATGAGGAGGAGGAGCTTTCTTCTTTTTGAACTTTGAAGGCGATGTTCTTAGGAACTTTGATCGGTTTGCCTTCCTTTTCAGCTTTCCTCCTCATGGTGATCTCGTAGGTCATGAGGGATCCGATGAGCTCTTCGACAGGCATGTTCTTGATGTCTTTTTCTTCTTGGATTTCCGTGACTTTCGGTGCCCATGTGCTTGGTAAGATCCAAAGAATCTTCTTGACCATCGTTTCTACAGACACATCATCACCAAGGAACTTTCTCCCATTGCAAACATCAGTAAAACGTGTAAACATTTCAGTTATATTTTCAGATGGATGCATGGTAAAAGACTCAAAATCTTGACGGTACATATCCAATCGAGTATCCTTAACTTTGTTGGTCCCCTCATGGGTAACCTCCAATAGTTTCCAGATTTCATGAGATGAAGTGCATGTAGAAACTCGATTGAATTCATTATGCTCAAGGCCGCAATATAGAGCGTTCATGGCTTTGCCATCAAGCTCGAAATTTTTAATATCTGCTTGAGTCCATTTGGATTCATCGGGAGAAGAGAGAGAGTGACCATGCATGACAATTCTATAAATAAGATAAACTATACTTCTAAGAAAAGTGGTCATGCGGGTTTTCCAATAAGTATAGTCGGTTCCATCAAAGAATGGAGCACGACCCAAAGAATAGCCTTCGGGGGCGAAAGAAGTTGAATCCATCACAAAGGATCTTGAATTTGAAACCGGTTAGGGTATTACTCAAATTTTGCCTCTGATACCAATTGTTGGGTCGGAGATTGATGGCAAGAGGGGGGGTGAATTGCCTTTTTAAAAATAATTAAGAATTTAAAACAAAGTTAAAGGTGCAGCGGAAATAAAAGAGGCAAGACACAAAACTTGATAACGGAGTTCGGCTTAAACCAAAGCCTACATCTCCGCTCCCAACTCAACCGTTGAGAGATTTACTACCGCTTGCTTTTTAATGGTTTTAGCAAGAAACCCACTAGACTTTAAGGTTGTTTAGAACCTATTACAGCTTGCTTTTAATGGTTGAGCAAGAACCCACTAACCTTCTTACAGGTGAAGGCCAGCTCACCTATGACTCAAGCCTTTTAAAAGGGAAGGCTTGACTAACCTCTTCACACCTTGAAGGTGGTGTGAAAACCCAAACAAAAGGAAGATAAAAGAAATGGGGGTTTGTAGGCACAAACCCAAATTGATGCTCAAAAAGATAAATAATGAAAAACCGTAAGAGGAGAAGCCTTGGGCATCAAAGGATTGATGAAGTTGATGAAGAGCGCTCCCAAGCTTCTTTGATGGTGCTCCATGGATGTGGAAGTGGGCTGGAGAAATTGAGGTTCCTTGAAGGAATCTGTCGGAGGTTTGCCAAATGATGAAAAATGTGTCTGTTAGCTTCCGTTGGCATCCGTTGGCTTGGTTATTGTTCCACTCACGTTCTGGGGCTTCCTAGTCCTTTATTTATAGAGGGGGGACCCTCATATGGCCGTTCGGGGTCTTCGGAGCCGTTGAAAAAGTCTTCGGAGCCGTTGGGAGCAGGCTGGTCAAAGCCCAACGGCTAGTTTGACTGGCTCCACCGGCTGACCGGTGCTTGGCCACCGGTTGGCCGGTGCTTTGGAAAATGGAGAGGCCTTCTGCCCAGGAACCACCGGCTGGCCGGTGAGGAGGCCACCGGTTGGCCGGTGGTGAGACAGTAGGTGTCCCTTCTGTCTGGGTTCCACCGGCTGGCCGGTGATGGGACACCGGTTGGCCGGTGGTCCGGACAGAGGGGATGCCTTCTGTCAAGATTCCACCGGCTGGCCGGTGGTCATCTACCGGTTGGCCGGTGGACTGAAATCAGTCCAATTTTTCCTTCTGGCTTTCTTGGCCCAATTCCTTGGCAACCTGAAATCATTCCTATCATCCAAATACACTTAAAACAAGATTAGATAAAAAAAGAGTGATTGTGATCATGAATATTAAACCACGAGGGGTACGAGAGGTACAACAGGTGGGACCAGAGTTGGTACATGTTACCATAGAGAAGGTGCAGATCATCTATGAGTGGATGAAGACTCCACAGTGTAGGCATAATTCATATTCTTAAAGGAGATGGAGACCTCTGGAGTTCGAGGATGGAGACCACGTCTTTCAACGGGTCTTCTCTCGATGAGGTCTATAGAGACTTGTATGAGGTGGAAAGTTATCTCTGAGGTTCATCAAACATTTCTAGGTCCTCAGCAGAGTAGGCGGGGTGGAATAGCGCCTGGCTCTTCCACCTCAGTTACACTGGGTGCACGACGTCTTCCACATATCTCACCTAAGGAGATATGTCCACGACCCTTCTTGCATCATCAAACAAGGCGATTTGGACGTCAACGATAGGGAGACATTTACGAATGTTCTAGTGGAGACTGAGGATCGACAAGAGCATGTTTTATGTGGACGGTCGATACCTCGGGTGTGCATTTGCTGGTAGCACACGAACCTCCAAGAGAGCACATGGGATTGGGAGGCTCTAATTCATTCTTAGTACCCCCACTTTTTCCATTAGTTCGAGTTGTTACATACAGGGACCTAAGTACCTGAGGTGGGGAGAATGTATGGACACGGAATTCTGGTGGAAATTTACTTTCTTAAATACATGGGAATTTTATGAGCCTACAAAATCTGACAACATGAGATGCCGAGGTTGTAACACCATGACCCAAGTTACCCAGATTCGGTGCATTATTACATAACTTTGGCATGATCACAAGAAAGACCAAATCTCGAAATCCCGATTGGTTTAGTAGCCTTGGAAACACTAGATATATTCATATAGATTTACATTACATCATGAAGTGAAAAACTACTACAACAACATATTGTCTCCATAATCAACACTATTATCCCCTCATAATATCCATGCAGGTCATTCATAATTTACTTCTTCACATCCTGGAAAAAATAAAACATAGAAAAAGGGTGAGCTCAAATGCCCAGTAAGGATAACAATATAGCGGAAACTTTCAAAAATAAGAATAAACATTTAAGGCAATGTATAACTAAAACAAAAGCCTTTTAAACTTGAACTTCAACATAGTACAGAAAAAATAAAATGAAATAATTCCATTTACTTATTCACATGGATATTCTACTAATCGAATAATCACATGCAATATCAATAACCACTTTCATAATGATGGAATGCATAATGCCAGACTATCATAACCACATAGCCAAGGCCTCGTGCCAAGACTTCAAATAATATTTTGCCAAGGACTTGTGCCAAGACACTAGTTTTTCTCATGAGGCCTACCGATGCATCGAGGAGCTATAGCGGGCTCCACCTGTCACATATTAAGTTCAATGCATTCCCATATGAAAAGTTTTAAACATAACATAAAAATTTGTATTAAAACTACCATACGAAATGTCAATACTTTCACCATAAACCATGAATGGTATAAAAAAAGCACATCCACAATCAAACATATCGAAAAACCTTCAATATAACATAGAAGTTTTGTATCATAATAAATCAACTTCAAATATACATAAAATCCATCAAAGGATGTTGACATAGATGAAATCAAAACTCTTTTTAAGGAAATATCTATTTCTATTTTGAAATATTTTAAGAGTCATATATTTATAAAATAAAACATTTTCTTTGAAAATATTCTTATAATCTTTTAAGGGAAGCTTTAACGATTTTATAACGGCGGAAAATAGTCGCACCCACCGTATAAGTTAAAAAAACATTCTTACCTTAATTCTGTCGAAAATGTTAAAAAGCACTTTGTTTGGAAAACGACGGAAATATTCCTTTATAAAACACTTATAAAATCAACAAGAGTATAAATGAATTTAACCCATATTCTAGTTAATAGTAAAAAATGTTTTGAAATACATTTTTACGAAACGTGAATGTGGATGATAAAGAAATCCTAGTAGATTATTACGTATAAACAACTTCGGATAATGAAGAGATTGTGAAATAAACCCTTACCTTGTACTTTTCCTTGGTTAGGGGTAGGTTAAAATCCTATATAATGGTGAAATAATTGTTGTTAAATTATAAAATAATCATATATATTAATATGATATCATATATGATCTTTTAACATTGATTTGTTAATAATATCTTAGTATTATTGTTGTTTCGGGTGTTACCTTACTCATTTTCATTTATATGTTTTGTTACACAAGCCATGTTTGACATGGATACGATGTATATTATTCATATCCAAAATGATATCAAGTCCTTAAACATTATTTTTAAATCATAAAATGATAATTATACTTGAATGGATACGATGGAGAATGAATCTCATCGCGTTTGTGGAGACGGTAGTGCGTACGTACGCACGAGCGACAATATCTTTCTTTTGATATTAAAATAATATATAATTGGATGGTATAACATATATACAGAATATTTATCATGATATATTTATTATTTAAATGAGTTACACATCATTATTATACCCATCCAAACAATAATTTATTGAATAACAATTACACCACGACGTGGAGACGGTAAGGCGTACGTACGCATGTATGGTGACATGTTATTAAAAGGATGGATAGAATACTGAATATGGTTGTACCATATTTATAATAACATCACAGTATATATAAGATATTGGAGTTATTATTTTATAATGGTAATAACAATTAATGAAGAAGTGGAAGAAGAAAGGAACTTGAAAAAGGGTGGTGAAATCATTACCTCTTCTTCGGGTTCTTCCTTTTGATTTGATCAAAAGGGCTCTTTGGTTGGATTTCTGACTAAAAGAAGGCCTCTAGGATGATGTGATGGATGTTGAGATAGTATTTGGGCAGAGTTTGGCCGAGCCAAAAGGCTTTGAATGTGTGAGTTAATGAGAATGGAGAGTGCCCTTTTATAAGAGGGGTGAGGGGCACCTTTGGAAAAGCTAGAAATATTATTTTATAATAAATTCATAATCGGTTTATAATGGCACCAAAGTGGATTATTTAAAGGTTAAGGTGGGGATAGGTATAAATACACTAAACCAATTGAATTTAGACATGTTTGGGTCTATATATTAACCTTATCTTTTAGTTTTAACTCTTAGTTAATTAGTTTGACACTTACCATGTCACTTTGTATTTTTATATTATATAGTTAATAAACTAACTATACACCTCCAAGAGACCCCCCCAAGTGGTCCACTAATGATACAACTATCATGATATAAGTATATTTGACGAACCTTAGATTTTTAGGAATTTAATATCAATTAATACTATAATATTTTTTTTAAAAACTCTTTTATGTCAATTTTGACACTATTCAATACTTGATTTTTGTAAAAATCATACCAGAATGATTACTTAAAACAAAGAAAATTAAATCAATCCTATTATGTCATATTATCCTATAAAATTAGTGTAATTCATTAAAAGTCTCAAAGTATATTTATTTGGGTATTTATAATATCAATTATTTTAATTTTTCACTATTATGGTAATTACTACATCATCATTGTGTCATGAATAAATTAAATTATTCAATGTCTAAAAATTATAAATAAACAATAATTATGTAGGAAATATTTTTATCTTTCTAATTAATATTTACAACCGAATTTATCTTATGTAAAACCCAATATTAAAAATGTTTTAGTAAATAAACATTGATTTTAACTCTTTTAACTCTTCTTTGAATTAAATAATAATAAATGTACTAATCTAATCCAAGTGGACCTAAATGATAATATTTTATTCCTAAGGTTGTTTTTTGTCGAGATACACTTGTCCAATAGAATTAGGACATGTGTTGGGGTAATATTAAAATCATGTTTACCCTTAATTACCCTATTTTCTTTTAACAGTGATAAATAAAAGTAAAAAGTTACTATTCACCAAAAATTATTTTCATCTCATTGAACCACATTTTACTCCTTGATATTGACCGTGTCTCTCAGATTTTTTAATTTAAATCACAGAAGCGGTAAAATTATGTTTTATGAAAAATTCAGTGTTTTAACTACCACTTAGTAGTTTCTCTATTCATCAAAAATTGAAGTTTTTCGGAACAGTGCCAAAATTTCGCCCTAAGATATAATTGATAGTCCGAATTCAAAAATGATGTCTATTTTAAAAAATTCCAAACATATATGTTGCATTAATTAGTTTTATAATTAATTCCCGCTGTTACAACAAATAGCGTGTTTTTTAAAAACAATATATATCAAAATATTGACAATTGTTTATGTACAATTTCAAAGTGAAATTAATTCTAATGAACACCATTGGATAAAATGGTAAAAATATATTCTAATTATACTTTAAAACAACAAAATAATATAATTTAACAATATAAATTATTTTTATTAAAAAAGTTGTTTTTAAGTATTTTCACTATTCATAAAAATTGGAAGTTCTCAGAAAAATACCAAAAATTCAACTTAGGATAATTTCGATATACTGAATCCAAAAATGAAGTTCATTTTGAAATATAAAATATATATAATTTTAAAAGGTATGTATTACTATTCATAACGGCTAGTTTGATCGGTTGTGGTGTGTGTTAGAACTTGATTTGCGTACAACACACATTATTACATTATTCAAAGGGAAACGTACTGTAGAAGCTTGGGGTGTTACAGAGGCCCTGTGTGACCGGAATCTATTTCTAAAATTTTTTTCGGGTACGTTCGGTAAATGTACAAGTGAGTTTTTTGGATTTTGAACTGGTGCTCGAAATTGAAATCTGAGGGCACCGTTGAACTCACAACGCTGGTATTCACTTAAGGAGACTTTAACTTTGATGGCAGTGAGTCGAGAATAAAAGATAATATTGGGTTTTTTAGAGACTGAATTATATAAAAACAATGTGTCTTTATTTTTTTTATTTGACGGTTAAAATCTCCTCATGGGTGTTGGAGGTGGGACCACCACCCCATAACCTCCCATGAGATGTAATGGTGGTGTGGACCACCCGAACCTATCCTCCCATGAAGGGTTATGACATGGGGAACACATGGGCCAAAACTCCCCTATTAATGGTGATAAAGGAAAACATTTCAACGCCCCTCATTAACGAGGGACAGTTTCTCCACACCCTCCCTCATTTATGGTGCCACCTTCCCTTAAATTAATTTGTGGCAACTCCCATAATTAATTTCTGCCAACACTAATGAATTAACTAAGGGGGAGCCAAGTTAATTAATTCCCTTGTTTTTAATTCTATTCCAAAAAAAATAGATAAACCTATCTATTATTATTTTTCATTGGCTTGTTGGTGGAAACTTGGTAGAAGAGGGAAGAAATATCCCCAAGAAGAACAAATAATGCCAACTTTCATTGACTTCTTCCTTAGAGATTATACCAATGTGGGATGTCTTCAGCAGACTTACCCTACACATCTTCATCAATGAGCCGACGCAAATCGACATTGGAAGGGTTCAGTGGACATGAAGAACAACGATATTCTTCGTCTACTTTCGGCGACTCCATCAACAAATGACTAACGACAAAAAAAGGTAGGGGGTTTTTACATGTTTATGCATTCCTTGAATCTTATTTAATGGTTGGAATAGTTTTGTTTGTGGGTTAGTAGTTGTTCATCTTCTTACTTCTTGATGAGCCAATTGATACGACCCTAAATGCGGAGGGTGCAGTCCAAACCAACATGGCCTGAACCCTCTTTCATTCTTTTTTGTGGTGATATTTATCATGGTGATGAGGTAACGAAATGAAGAATTTGGCGATGACAAAGGCCACGATACGTGCGACCTACGCAAAGCGCACCACCCCCACGGTGCTCTGATGCTCCAGGGCGAACCACGGCCCTATTTTCTATCGACCCCGGCTGCACCGCCACCGGCCCACGCCGCCCAGCTCCGGGCAGCCATCCGGCCTACCTACACCATTCTCGGCCGCCTGCCGGCCTTCCAATCAATCCGTTGGCCCGAATGCTGGCATGCCTGACCACCTACAGGCATGCCTAGTCACCACCCGACCGAATCAGCATGTAATCATGCCGACCTCCTGATTCAGCCCCTGCCCCCCTCACGATGCCCTGGCCGAACCGGCCCGCCCGCGCCCTCCCCGCCGAACCGGCCCCAAGCCCGGGTGGAACCGCCCATGCGGCATGCTGGGCTGGGCCCAGCAGGCCTGGCTGAAGCAAACATGCTGGCCCGCCCAATGTTTTGTGCCATACACAATAGGTCTAAATGGGTTGACCAAGACCGGGTCAGCCTAGAGTGGTTCAGGCCGGGTCGGTCCGACCCGGTCGGACCAGACCCGGGCCCACTACCGACTCTTTACTATCTTTGTCATATCTTTGGAATGGGATGTCTGTTTGATGAATAGATAGTGGTGCTGGTAATCTTGAAGATATATATTCCCTTTGAGTATACCTTAATAGAGTTCTGGGTATAGTTGAGATACAGTCAGGTTGGGTCATACACGAATCCAACCGGCCCCCCGGGACTAAAAGGATAATAATTCTGAGACCGTGTGTCTGATTGATGCATCGTCTATTTCATTGAGACCTTTATGATGTGTCAGACCTTGGAGATACATTTTCGTGGGACTTAGTGGAAGTTGGTGCATCGACTAGTAGCTCATGGAGTGGATCCTCCAAGAGATGAGCCTGCGTTGTGCGGAGACCATGTAGCTGGATGAGACCCGACGACTGCTGACTAATTCAACACATAGTGTTTCAGCTAGCCTAGTGGAGAGCGCATGGGTGTTTCGAAAGACCCATGGTGGGGAGCGCCTCTCTGTGAGCGCAGTAGACCCACGGTACACGACGGGAGGAGTACCTCTACAGGCTACGAGGAGGAGCACATCTATGTGAGCGTGACAGACCCGCAGTGGGGAGTTCCTCTATGTGAGCACGGCAGACCCATAATACTCGATAGAAGAAGTACCTCGCCAGTCCAAGGTTGGTGGGAAGCACCTCTGTGTGACACGACTGGCCAACTGTACCCGATTGATTAGGAGTTCTCCTGCAGCCGTGGATTCGATAATAAATATCCTAGTTTGATCTGAGTTAGTAAAATTTGTGTTTACCTCATGATTGATATGGATTACGTGATAATATAGGTATATTTATGGTCATATACTTAAGTGGGTTTTCTGTTGATTTCATACTTTTTGGTTTGTCCTTGTTGGATTTTGTGAGACCTGGAGGGTCTCGGGGTCCCTACTGAGTATAATAATACTCACCACTGCAGGGATATGCCAACACCTCTTTCTGTTGGATGTAGAAGAACGACAACACCAATTGAGGCTGAGTATACTAGGACTAGACGGTACCCATAGGTGGACCATGAGGCATGATGGTACACGAAGAAGACGGATAGCTGTGGAGTGCGGTGGAGGCTATCTATACCTACCCTTCAGTTTGGATTTACTGGTGGCTGATCCAAGAGCTATTTTCCCTTTTCTTAGTCCTTGTAAATTTAGTTTCATTATACTTTCTTTTTGGTCTAGCATTCCGGCCACTTTACTTTCAGAAATTTCTTTTGATTAAATAGTTTTCTTAGTGTTTCGTATCCAGCTGTGTCCTCTATTGTCTGTGTTTATACTTTATAATGTCAATGCCTTCTATGTTTTAGGGAATTATGCCTTTGGTGACAGTATCTTTCCCATGGCCTATTGAATGAGGGCTTGGGGTAGTCATTTCACAGGCCTCGAGGGACGGGTCATGACAGAAATGATATCTTTTTATTTCCAATTTAATTTTATTATTGAAATGTGGATATTTGATGTATTTTATGTGTTATGATTATGTAATGGTACTTGGAAATTTGATAAGTGGTTGCATGATAAATCAAATGATGGGTGGTTCCATGATAATCCAAGGATGGGTGGTTGCATTATAACCTCCAATTCATTTTGTATGGAAGTCAACCATATGTCTATTCCATTTAGAGATATGTGTGGATGTCGATCGTATGGTTAATCCATTTAAGTATGTTTGTTATCCATGTTACATTTATATTTTATATGTTCTTTATATGGGGTTTATGGTAATATATTGGTTACAAAGGGTATGAAATGTGCTTTTATTCAGTTAAGAGTATATACAACTTCATAGCGGTGAAAATTATTACTTATGTTAATGTATTCATGGTTTACATTTTGTTTTTTATAAATAACAGATTTCCTTCTTTTGTGTATCCCTTAATAATATTTTTATGCTCATCCAAAATTATTGAAATGTTTTTCACAGGACGTAAAGGGGGATAGGGTCAAGGATTTGATTAATAAAAATTCAAGATTAATAAATCCAAGAATGAAACATGATTATTTTCTTTTAAGAGTATTTATTTTATGAAAAAATAGATACTGAGTAGAAATATATACATGTAATAATCAAATTGATATGAATATGTTATGAAATAATTTTCAAAATCACTAAAACCTAAAATATCCTCAATGTGAATAATTAAATTATTACAATATTTTGTAATTTTTAAGGCTTGGGCCTTATAGTTGTTATTATAGGTCGATTTAGATAAATTTAGGAGTTAGGATATTGCTAAATTAATATCCATGAATTATTTCTACTTTATGGTATGAATGAAATGATATGGAATATGTATGATAACATGTGGCTTCACCTAAGATATTTTTGCGTTCCGAATGGATTTTAGTAGAGGAAACATGGAAATAGTTATTGGCCATCATATAGTGGAGAATAACAATCCATATCATCATGTTTAGATGGTTGGAATCAGAACTGAACTATTTATTGTTGTAATAGTGCAGTTGACTCAGAATATAAATGGTGGTGGTATCCACGCACAAGACGAACCATATCAACCCTAGAACAATATGTCTATATAGAATCATTTCATGAGGAAACATCACAAATCATTTATAGGATCGTTTGACATAGTTCAATCTGATGGGTGGATCAAAGAACATGAAAATATTTTTCAATGAGTTGTGTTGTACAGATAGTCAAATGGGTAGTCTTGTTGTTTATCATTTTGAAGGATATATCGATCAGCTGTGGTCAATGGATAAAAATATCCAAAACATTGAGGATATTACTGCTACTTTTTTTGATTAATTCAAATGTATGTTTCCTGATAAATATTTTCTTATGGTGGTTTAACGTAGGATGGAAAACTAGTTCTCGGAATTGAGGTAGGAGGATGACGTAGTTGATGATAATGAAGAAAAGTTCACTAGACTCACATGGTATGCTCCCAATTTCATCAAATATCCTAATAGTAAGATAAATATATTATACTCATGACTAAAGTCATGATATCGAAGTGAAATATCCTCTGTTAAATTCAAAATCAATGAGAATCATTTCAGGTCTTCCGAGAAAGATGAAATGGAGTTTTCTGATTATTATGTGCTCCAAGTTAGAAATCAAAAGAAGAGGTCCAATTGTCTTGAAAAATAGATATAATTTATCAAATAATAATGGAAGAATGAAAATTAAATTTACATCTTGTTGGAAGTGTGGTAAAAAGTATCCTAGAGAATGTTTATCAATGTCTGAGAAGTTCTTCTAGTGTGGTAAGAGAATTCATATTTCCCATAAGTTTAAGGATGATGAAATAGCATGAAATGAAAAATCATATGTAATTTGTTTTATTTTCAATGTGTTTGGGAATTATGCCAATGTGTGTCCAAAGCTGATTACCTTGGGTGGAAACCATACAGGTCAAAATCATAAGGGTGGGGAAAAATATTTTTTATACTACTATATTAGATGTGTGATAATCAAATGAAGTGGGGTCAAATAATTTTTTTATATATTATGCCAATGTTTTGTTTGATTCAGGGCCTACACAATTTTTTATTTCTATGAAAATTTATAAATATTCGGGTGTTCCATCTCAAGATATGAATCCGGAAATTGTGGTAAATACACATGGGGGAATTGTTGTGGGAAAAAATTTATAATAATCTTCCTATCCTTTTTGTCGAAAGAATTTACATGTAAACCTTGTTATTTTTCCTCTATTAGAGTTTCATATTATTTTGGGAATGCATTGGATTTCTATTTACCATGTTAATATTTACTGTATGGATAAAGAGGTTTTTTAGAACAACATTATATTTGTATATAACAATGAACTTTTATATTTCATAACATAATAGGAAGTATAGAAAATAGTGAAAGATGAAAACGAATGTTACCTTGAACATATTGCTGAAAAAATGAACTGTTCATATTAATGAGGTGCATGTAGTAAATCGGTATCTTGATGTTTTTACTGATTATTTCCTAGTATTATACCTAACCCAGAAGTAGAAGTTATTGTTATCTTTGTTCCAGATGCTACGTTAGTTTCAAAACCCCCTTATATAATGGATGAAATTGAAATTCTAGAGTAAAAAAAACAATTATGGAGTCTATAGATAAAGTTTTCATTCGAAATATCACATCCCTGTGGGGTTCTCCAGTCGAGTTTGTAAAAAATAAATACGGTTCATTGAGACTTTTCAATGATTATAGAGTCTATAATGATAACATTATTAGGAAAAAGTATCATTTTCCTCATATCGATGATTAGTTTGATCAACTCTAGGGAGCTCATTATTTTGAATATATTTACTAGAGGTCAGGGTATAATCAGTTGAAGGTAAGGAAAGAATAATTTCTAAAGACCGTGTTTCATACTAGATATGGCCATTATGAATTTGTAGATATGCCCCTGGGTTTATCTAATTCACCACTGGTATTCATGGATCTTAGGAATTGAATTTTTTGTGAGTTATTGGATAAGATTGTGGTTATGTTTATTGATGAAATTTTTGTATATTCAAAAACTAAATAGAAACATGAATGCCATTTAAGGGGTTTCTTTCAAACCATAAAAGAAAATAAATTGGTAAATTCAGCATGATAGTGTTTTGGTTACAAAAAATTGCATTCCATGATCACATTGTTTCTAAAAATGGAATAATTGTTGATCATAATAAAACAAAAGTTGTTAAAGATTGGAAAACACCTACAAATATTACTGAGATTCATATTTTTCTTGATTTAGATGGATTTTATATAATGATTGTTGAAATTCCTTCATGTTTATCTAGCACATTGGCTATGTTTTCTTGAAAATGTATTAAATTTAACAAGATAAAAGAATATCATGATTTTTTTGAAGAATTCAACAAAATATTGGTGAATGCTTATGTTTTTTAATTACCATCGTGAAATGGTGAGTTTGTCATATACAATGATGCTTTGTTGAATGGAAGTGGTTGTTCCCTAATTCAGAATGATTTGGTAATTTCTTACGTTTCACGTCATTTGAAAACTCAGGAGTTATATAACCCTATACTTGCTATGGAATTACCTACTGTTTGTTTCTTTAAAAATTTTAAGGCATCAATTTTATAGCGTAATGTGTTAAAAAATTATTGATAAAAAATTCTTGAAGTATATTTTCACTCATAATGAATTTAACATGAGATAAAGGAGATGGATAGATTTAATCAAGGATTATGATTGAACAATTCATTACCATCGAGGGGAAGAAAATAATGTGGATAATTCCTTTAGTAAAAAATTAATGCTACACTAAAAATGTTTTGTTTGGAACAAGTTGAATTGATTAATGATTTTATGTACTTAGGCATAGAAGTTGTTGGATTATTAAATTCATCATTATTATTTTAGCTATCATTGAAATCGTCTCTATTAGACAGAATTAAGCCAGCGCCAAAATAAAGACAATGAGTTTCATAAAAAGGAAGAGTTAGTTTGGAAGGATAAGTTTCCTGAATTTAACATTGAAAATGATAGTTTTTGTTGATTTTGGAAGAGAATATTTCTGCCTTATAATTCAACATTGAATTAGAAGTAGTTATGTGAATCTCATAGTTCTCTATTTTCAGTTCATCTCAGCAATACTAATATGTACATAGATCTTCAAAAGTATTATAGGTGGGATGGAATGAAAAAAGATATTTCTGACTTTACTATGAAGTTTTTAACTTGTCATCATGTAAAATTAGATTTCTAGTTACCAAAATGGATTAATCATCCTTTACCAGTGCCAGGATAAAAGTGGGAAAATGAGTCTATGGATTTAAAAGTCTGATTACCAATGAATTTTCAAGGTATTAATGAAATCAGGGTTATTGTTTATCGATTTACTAAATCTGATCATTTTCCTCCTAATCCAGATACTCTATCTTTAGATCATCTTTCATGACTGTATATTAATGAGAAAGTCATGTTAAATAGGGTTTATAACAACCCTGATCTGCATTTCATACATAAACCTGATTTATTACATAAACCCTTTACTTGATACTACATAGAAGATCGAGAGGTCTAGTTTTTCTGGAGCCCAGGAACATTACATAACAACTTAAATCATATAATGCATCATCTTATTGAAAACAACCTTTACTTGACAACTACATTCTCTCATACGTAGCATTTCATGGAATAACATATAGTCATGAATAAGAAAATGGTGAGCTATAATGCTCACCTTGGGAGTAAACAAGGAATAACAGGAAGATTATAATACTTGTTAGGAAATAAGAATATAAAAAGAGAACCAGAATAACATGAACTTAAATGCATGATGAAGTATGATAATAATAACATGGAAATGTGGAAACAACACTTAACATTGAATTAGCATGATCCAGGGATCATCGCACATGGAGAATTCATAAACCCTCATTTCACATGAAGCACGAGTATACCTTTGTTGAACATGAATTCGAATGAGACAATAGTAATTGCACATGACATTTCCTGATACTATACTTTACCCAATGCATTGGAGCGCTATATGGGCGCACCCATCTTAAACATTTCATTTCATGAATAAATGTCCCACATGGATCATAAAACATTGAATCAATAAACATTATAAGTTATTCCCTGAAATTTAATGTGGAATAAATAAATGAATCTATCATTCAACATGTATATTTGTATAATGGTGAATACCATTGATAGACACATGCGTGTGGTATTCACTACACAATGATCATGGCTTGGAAAAATGTGGTGCAATTTTGGCAGCATAACTGTGTGACATAAGGATTAATGAAAATTGTTTCTAATAGATAAATGGATGTCTCATCATATTTATATTGAGTGGATATTAAGGGGTTCATATAGATACATCTACCAACAAACATAAGGGAATTTATATTCATAATAAAAAATAATTACATTGATGTAAAATAGGAGACACAAATATCTCAAATAATTTCAACTTGGTAACGAGTGTATATCGGATGAATTAATGAGAGAGAAAGGGGTATTCCATCATCCAATCATAAAAAGGGTATAATGGGTTTGGTGCAAAATTATATACCAAAATTTGTAATTGAAAACAAAATGGCATAACAACTTAATGAAAATTGGGAAAAAATGAGAAAGGATGAAATCCTTTACTTGGAAGTGTGATCCCAAATGCTTGGGAGAGGCTTGAGAGAGGCTTATTGGACGGTTGGGGAGACATGGGAGGATTCTATAGTGAGGAGGGTAGTGTTTGGTCAAACTCCACAGCCATTGATCGATGAGGAAGTGGGGGCATGGGTGAGTTTATATAGAAAAGGAGAGGGAATTATTTATTATTTTGGTTTGGGACACCTAACATTAATCTAATCAAAACAACAAACAAGCCCATGGTTTTTGACAATGGTTTTTTTCAAAGGGGATTGGAAACTAATATATTATAAGTCCAATGGCCTAACATCTTAAAATAATATGGTTTCATAGGTGGAGATGAGTCACACTCTCAAGGAAAACATTTAGAAAATATAAAATGTTTTATAAGCCTTAAAGGGTCCACTAAAGCTTTGTAAAATAAATCCAAAAACCCAAAATCACATTATTTTAATAGTAAAACATATATTGGCCGAACATAATGATTATAATGTTTTATTAAATCACTATTGGGTCATCATGATGTCATTAAACACATTATATTTTTAAATAGTATTTAACTTTTACCCAAAAATTCAGCAGTCACAAAAAATAATGACAAATTCACCGTTGGATAATTTCTACATCCTGATTCCAAAAATAATATTCATTTTATCTAAATATTTTTTTAAATATGTGAATTTTTTACTTTTAAAATAATAACTGACATTTATTGAAAATTAATGGGTTTTGAAAAAAATAGCTTTCAATCCTTAATAAAAAATAAAATTGTAATCATAAAGTTATATGATAATTTATATTTAATAAAAACTAAATTAATAATAATAATAATATTTTATAAAATTATTATTTAATTAAAAAATCCATTAATTCATCAAAATATATTGAATAGTTGAATACTATCTAGAAATACTATTTGTGCTTTAAAAACTATTTACAAAGAAACTATAAAAATATATATTCTCTATTCAATAATAATGTACGTAGTCATAGTGAAAGGGTCTTCTTACATAACCTCTTATAACACCTATGTAAGACGGGAGGGTTAGGTGTGTGATGGTGATAGACTCCTGCGGTGGATCATATAACATCGCTTAGGTTGTAATCTATATTAACTTACACTTCTCCTATAGTTATTTCCTCTCAATATTAACATGTTCAAGCTTAGCTTGGGCTTGGTCAAGAGTGAAGCCCAATGATGCAAGCTCCATTCCGAGCTCTGACAAATGGGCTTCATATTGGTCAAGTATCCTGGATGATGTCATCTCTTCCTTTGTCTATGAAAATTAGATTTTTTAAAGCGATATATTTATACTAATCATGTGATCACTATTCAACAGCTATATTATCAATGCTCACTATTATTAGTTGTATTTTAAAATAAAAAACATAAAACCAAAAAAGTGGATATGTTTTACAGAACCATAATATAACATTTTAATAGACAAAGAGGAATTTTCATTAAATAATTTTTTTGTTATTAAAATATCACCCCTTAAGAAATTGTATTCTTGAAATTTCGTTTTCCCACACAAAAATAGATGTCGGAAACTTTGATTCATCACTTCCTCTCAATCCCAAATCACTTCTTTAAACATGTGGTTTCGCCACAACACCTTTATGAGAGGCATTGTTTTATTTCGTAGAACTTTTTCTCTATGATCTATGATCTACATTGGTTTCTCCTCATAAGAATGATCATCCTATAGTTGTACTACATCTGAAGAGAGTAAATGTGATGTTTCTGGTATATACATCCTTAAGAGGGATACATGAAAGACATGATGTACATTGGCCATGATAGGTCGAAGTGCTAGTCGATAGGCCACATCCTCGACATGATCAAGAATCTCGAAGGTGCCAATGTAGCTAGGCCATAACATACCATTATTTCCAAACCTCATGAACTTATTCCATGATGATATGCGTAAAAATACATTGTCTCCAACTTTAAACACAATGTCTCATCGATGGTTATCTGCATAAATCTTTTGTCGACTATAGGATACCTAGATATGATGGTGAATATTTTTTACCTTCTCCACCATTTCTTCGTCCATTTCTCATCCTATAATCTTACTCTCAACTACTTCATCCAAACATGTTAGTGTTATGAACCTCTTCCCAAATAGGGATTCATAAGGTGTCATTTGGATTCTTGAGTGGAAACTGTTATTGTAGGAGAATTCTACCAGTGCAAGATGTTGGTTCCACCCTCATTTAAAGTCCATAGAACCTGATCATTACATATCATCTAGTGTATGAACAGTTCACTCTGATTTGTAATCTGTGTGAAGATGATACGCCGTACTGAAGTTCAATTCAGTAACCATAGCATATTTATGACTCTTCCAAAACATAGTGGGGAATCATGGATCTCGATCGGATAAAATAGATAACAGTACTCCATAGAGCCTTACCACATCCCTGATATATTATATGTGTAATTTGATCAAATGAGAAATCATCCTGAATTGAAATGAAGTGGGTAGACATTATAAGATGATCCCCAACAAACCAGATTGCATTATTGCCTTCAGATATCTACGGAAGTCTGGTGACAATGTCCATAGTGATGTTCTCCCATTTCTATACTGGTATGGGGAATGGTTCCATCATCCCCTTAGTCTGCTGCCTCTCTACCTTCACTTGCTGACACACCAGGCACTTTGATGTATACTCAGTGACCTCCATCTTCATATTTTCCAACCTATAATGCTATCGGATATCTGGATACATTGTTGTGTTTCTGGGGTGAATAGTGAAATTTGAACTATGTGCATCACCCTAAAGTTCATTCATTAGCCCCGTACATGATGGAACACATAGTCTTTTCCAGAATCTCGCAATTCCTTCTTCATTATCATTGAACTCTGATGATTTCCCTTTTATGATAGCTTCCATTTTCTTCTGAATTCCCACATCATCCTTTTGATCAACCTTTACCTTTTACAAAATACATGGTTGAGCAATCATTTGTGAAAGGATTGATGAAGTTACTTTCTTTATGATTCCCATGACTATCTTCATCAAATCTATGAAGATTGGATCCTTCTCAATTATCATTACTTATAGACTCGCTGGGTCCTTTCTACATAGAGCATCTTCCACCTTGTTCGCTTTCCTAGGCTGGTAATGATTGAGCATTCATAGTCATTGATTTGTCCTAACCATCTTTGTTGTGACATGTTCAACTCTTTATATGTTAATATATACTTGAGGATTTTGTGGTCCGTATATATTTCAGACTTCTCTCCAATGTGATATTGCTGCCAAAATTTTAAAGCAAATATCACTGTAGCCAACTCGAGATCACTTGTTGGTTAATTATGCTCTTGAAATTTCAATTTCATTGAAGCATAGGAAAAGATATTGTCATTTTGCATCAACACACAGCCCAAGCCCTTCTTCAAAGAATCACTGAATACCACAAACATTTCTCCGCATGTGGGTAATGGGGCCATGGATGTTGCCATAAGCCTCATTTTCAACTCCTTGATGTTTTATTTTCATTTATCACTCCATGAAAACTTTAATCCCCTCTGAGTATGCTAGGTAAAAGCGTTGGACAATCATGAGAAATTTCATACAAATCATCGATAATATCCAGCTAACCCCAAAACGCAATGGATATTTTTTACCAATATTGACCTCGACCATCCCTCTATTGCAGATGACTTGGAGGTATCCATAGATATCCCATCTCATGTGATTATATGGCCCATGAATGAGACCTCCATCAACCAGAACTCACAACAATTATACTTTGCATAGACATTCTCCTTTCACAAGGTATCTAGTACAGTTCTTAGATGATCCTCATGATCCTCCTTGGTTTTGGAGTATATAAAAATACCATCAATAATGACTTCCAAAAATTTGTCGACGTAATCTGTAAAGACTCTATTTATCAAGGTCATGAAGATTTCAAGAGCATTACTGATTCTGAAAGACATTACTATGACTTCATAGTGCTCGTATATTGTATGAAGAGTAGTCTTGGAGATATCTTCCTTCATCAAACGTACATTCACTATGGGAAAAAGGCTTTATGCGACAGGAATAAATCATGTCGCAAAAGGTCCATCCAAAAGGTTATTTGCGAGGAGCGTAACGACCCATCGCTAATAACCATCTATTTGCAACGAGATTTCCACTCCCTCCGCAAATAGTTTTGCACGGATAGGGCACCAAATGACCCCAAGGTTATTTGCAACTGTGGGATCCCACCGTCACAAATAGCTAAGTATTTGCGACGGGGCTCGTCGCAAATAACTGTCGGCGGTTTATAGATTTTTGCGATGAGATGTCATCCCATCACAAAAGGTGTGTTCGTAGGGACTATTTGCGATGGGTCCAATCACAATTAACTTTTTAACCGCCGATAGTAATTAATGTGGGCGTTGGTATTTGCGATGTGTCCCATCACAAAAGATACTATTTGTGATGGGTATCCCGTCACAAATAATCCCGTCGCAAATAATCAATCCTATATACACCCCAATCTGTTTTCCCTATCATTCCTCTCAAATTTTAGATCCTATTTCTCTTTGAACTTGAATATTAGAGAGAGAATTTTTTAAGTTTATTTTTTTGTTCACGAAGATGTTGTGAAGCCGTCTACATCAATTAAAAATCAGTCTTAAAGGATTTTATGTTTTTTTAATTTATTATTAAATTAATTTTTTATGTTATTTTTTTTATTGTTGATTAGTTGTAATTATATTAATTTTTTTTTCATTAGTATTTATGTGTACTAATAAATTGAAATTTTTATATTAATTTTTAATAATTAGTAGTAATTATTAATTAATAACGATAATTAGTAATGTATAAAATTAATTTGTAGTAATTAAAAATATTTGATAATAAATATTAATAAATAATAATATATATGAAAAATTAGTAATAATTAGTAATTAATAGGAATAATTAGGAATAAATATTAATAATTAGTAATAATTATTAATAATTAGGAATAATTAGCAATAATTAGATATAATTAGAAATAATTACTAATAATTAGCAATAATTAGTAATAAATAGAAAAAATAGCTATAATTAACAACAATTTGTAATAAATTGTAATAATTAGTAATAAATTGTAATGATTAGTAATAAATTGTAACAATTACTAAAAAATACTAAAAATTACTAAAAATTGATAATAATTAATAATAAATATTAATAATTAGCAATAAAAACTAATAATTATGAATATTTAGCAATAATTAGAAAGAATTTGCAATAATTAGAAATAAATAGAAATAATTAGCAATTAGTAGCAATAATTAATAATATTTAGTAATAGTTTGTTATAATTAGTAATAATTAGTAATAATTATCAATAATTAGAAATAATTATCACTAATTAGAAATAACTAGCAGTAAATAGCAATAATTAGTAACAAATAGATAAAAATAGTAAAAAAATAGGAATAATTAGCAATAAATAGGAAAAATTATTACTAATTAGGAATGATTAATAATAATTAGGAATAATTAGAAATAATTAGCAATAATTAGCAATAATTAGCAATAATTAGAAATAATTAGTAATAATTATCAATAATTAGCAATAATTAGCAATAATTAGTAATAATTAGCTATAATTAGCAATAATTAGCTATAAATAGGAATAAATTGTAATAGTTAGCAATAATTTGGAATAAATAGGAATAATTAGAACAAATTATAAATAATTTGAAATAAATAGTAATAATAGGGAATAATTAATAATAAATAAGAATAAATAGTACTAATTAGTAAAAAATTGTAATAATTTGTAATAATTAGTAAAAAATAGTAATGAATTGTAATAAATAGTAATAAATATTAATAAATATTAATAATTAGTAATAAATAGTAATATTTAGTAATAAATAGTAATAGTGAGTAATAGATATGAATAATTAGTTGTAAATTAGAAAAATTAGTAATAAAAAATTATTCAGTAATAAATAGGCATAATTAGTAATATATAGTAATATATAGTAATAATTAGTAATAAATAGTAATAATTTATTATGAACAGTTGGAAAGAAATTTTAATAAATTTTTATAAATTCCAAGAACCTGGCATAATTTCCAGTGGATTGAGGGAACTACTTTTTCTCGATGACTTTTCTCCTTTCAGCTCTCACTGACTCAAAACAATATGAAAATTTTGCTGCTATATAGGCATATTCAATCTCATATACACGAGATTGGATATGCATTCATAGGATCATATTTTTTTATAATCTTTTCAGGTGGCGATAGTTGGATGAAGACGATTCATCAACAAAAAGGGGGCACTTTTGTCCGACGGATCATTTACTTGAATCTTTCTCACACTGAAATCCCTACGAAGAATCTGGTCGGAGATACATATATTCATTCTCGTGCATATGAGAATGAATATGTGTACATCTGACCAGATTCTTCGTTGTGATTTCAGTGTGAGAAAGATGCAAGTAAATGAGCTGTCAGACAAAAGATGAGCCATCAATCCACTGGAAATTGTGTCGCCTAAAATTAATTGTAATTATTAATAAGTAGTAGTAATTATTTATCTTATTTCTTTAGATAGTATTTTTATAATTTCAAATTATTCAAAAACACTGATGATTTTATATTTTTTAGAAAAATATGGAACAAAAAAGTCGACATTAGTCATTATTAGATGATCGTGCTTAGATAAATCAACGTAGAAATCCAAATGAATCTCGTCAAAATCCTGTATATATTGAGGGTGTTAATGCTTTATTATAAATTGCATCATCCATAGCAGAATATGTTTTAGAAAGAACAATTAAGTGTACTTGTAAAAAATGTGCTCTAAGAACGTTTGACACATTTGACAAAGTTGGTGGACATATCTTGCAGTTTGGTTTTCAATAAGATTATATTTTTTGGTATCAACATGGTGAATGCAGTTCAAGAGAAGATACTAATGTCTTGATTTCAGATCCATCATAGTTCCAAAATTTAGTACATGATATTGTAGTTCCATCTGTTCAACAAACTAAAACTCACGATGATATTGATTTAACTCCTGAGTTGCCACCATCCGAATTTTATGATTTTTGAGCTCTGCTGACGATGCATTATATCCTGGTTGCAAGAAAAGCTAATTAGAAGAAGTTGCAACATTTATGGCTATTAAATCAGATAATGCAATTTCAAACAACTATTTTGATCAGATATTATCTTTGGTTAAAACATTGTTACCTTAAGGAAATTTTTTGCCTACAAATTACTATGAGAGCAAGAGGTTGGTTGGTAATCTAGCCCTTAGTTATCAGAAGATTCATGTATATTCAAATGATTGTATATTATATTCTGTAGAAAATGAGTCCTTGGATAGTTTTCTAAGATGTGGACAGTTGAGGTATAAAGAAGCTCTACTAGAGATGTCTGGATCGATTCTTATAAAACTATTGAGATATTATCCCCTTACACCAAGGATGCAACGTTTATTTTTGTCTCATAACACATCGTCAATGATTTCATGGAACAAAACCAATATTTCAACTAGTAAAAGCTTGAATCATCAATCTGATGGTGATTCATGGAAACATATTGATCGTCAACATCCGTCTTTTTCTTTAAAATCCCAAAATGTGACATTGGGTCTTTCTACTAATGGTTTCTGTCCCTTTGGTTCTTATTGTAGTCAATTTTCTTGTTGGAATGTTTTTATAACTCCGTACAATCTACCTCCATGGATGTTAATAAAAGAGCCCTATATCTTTTTGACCTTATTAATCCCAGGACATCCAAAGAAGAATATTTATGTTTATTTGAAACCATTTATTGACGAGTTTAATGCATTGTGGAGTAATGGTGTTACTACATATGATGTTGTAGCGAAACAAAATTTCACCTTAAAAGATGCATTTATGTGGACAATTACTAAATTTCCGGCATATGGAATGTTATCTGGCTGGAGTACAGATGGTATGAAATCATGTCCTTACTGTATGAAAGACAACAAAGATTTTATACTCTTCAATGGAAAAAACCTTTCTATTTGGACTGTAATCGCAAATTTCTTCCAACCGGTCATCTATTTTGAAGGAACAAATCTAATTTTAGAAAAGGCACAATTGAAATGGATGAACCTCCAAAAATGATCTGAGTTATAGTGTTAAAATCAGTGGTATTTTCATTTCCTTCCATCAAATTTGGGCCAATAGTAAACCAATAGAAAATTCATGGATTTGGGAAAGAACATAATTGGATAAAACGTATCATTTTTTGGGATATCCTATATTGGTCTGATTTTTTGATCCTTGACATGTTGGATGTCATGCACATTGAGAATAACTGTTTTTATAATTTATTTAATACAGTTTTGGATACAATAGTTATGTCCAAAGATCCTATAAAGGCACGATTAGATATATCACAAATTTGCAGGCGACCAGAACATGAACTATTTGAAAATGATAGATCACAGAGGTTAATGAAGCCAAACGAAGGTTATACACTGTCCAAAGAGTGTATTTTATTATTTTGTTAGTGGATTGTAGATTTGAGACTTCTAGATGGCTATGCTTCCAATTTGGAAAGATGTGTTAAGAATTGTCATATTACTGGATTAAAAAGTCATGATTTTCATGTTATAATGGAATGTCTTATGCCAATTTGATTGAGAGTTTTTTTGGATTCTAGGATTTGGGATTCTATAAGAGAAATATCATAATTTGTCGAGACATTTCTGCAGCGAAAACTGACTACGGTGTGATAAGAAAACTGGAGGAAGATGTTGCTGTAATTATATATAAACTTGAAAAAAATTCTTTCCACCTACTTTCTTTGACTCAATGAAAAATATGATATTACATTTTCCACATGAATCTAAATGCGGAGGTCCTGTACAGTTTTTATGGATGTACCCATTATAGAGATGCATGCAAAAATTAAAGAAAAAACTATGTAACAATGAATCGGTTTAAGGCTCAATCTCTGAAGCTTATTTGCATGAGGAAATTATTTTTTCTGATCTCACTATTTTCTATCTGAATATCCCTAAAAAACCACATGGGACAGAACAAGAGAAATTTTAATAATGAAATGGACAATCATTTATCAGTTTTTAATTAGAAAAATCTTGGCATTAGTTGAGTTAAAAAACGATGGCTTTTATACGATAAACATCACAGAGCTCATACATTTATTCTACTCAACTATGAATAAATGATAGAATTTGTACTATGAGTTCTTCAAATCACATATTCTATAATTTATTTTACAGTATGTAAACTTATTTTATTTTTAGGTTACATGATAATCATATGAAGAAAAAGGTTCCCCAAATTACAGTAGCTGCTCTTGAAGAATGCAGACAAAATTTTTTTCTCAATGGTTTCAAAAGATGGTAACATAAATTATTGATGGTTTAATATCAATTCAGTTTACTATTAATTATATTGATAGTTGTTTTACAAATTTTTAGGTGTCTCAACATGCTGATAAAATTTATAAGATACTTTGTATATTGAGTAACACACTATCCAAAATGGTTAACTCTTATAATGCATATGTGGTGACTGGTTTTCGATTTCATACACGTGCATATGGAAAATGAAAAAAAAATGAACAGTGGAATCTGTTTGAGAGGATCACATCATAGAGAAACTGAAGTAGAATTTTACAGCATTTTGGATGAAATTATTGAGCTATGTTATCTTGGAAAAAATTACATAACGATGATTAAATTTTAGTGGTTGGATACTGAGAGAGGCTTGCATTTTCATCCAACTTATGGAATCATCAATATTAAATTTAAAATTCTTATTATAGTAAATGAACCATTTTTACTGGCTCAACAGGAAAATACAATTTTTTATGCAAAGTACTATGCAACATCAAGAGACCTGGGTGATTGGTGGAGCATAATAAAAAGGACATCTCGGGAAAATAAATTTACTCAAACTGAATGTGGTTCCGCTGAAGTAGAAGAAATTGAAATTTTTCAACAGACTACTCAAAATCCATATTTTTTACAACGAAACATGAATATCGATGAGGACACCCCACAATTAAGGTTCCATGGTGAAGAAGATTTTAATGATGTTACAAATGAAATTCAAATGACAAGGGATGAAGAAAGTGAAACTCATATGGATATTGATGTCGCCGAGGAGGAATATAAAGACATTGACCTCATTAGATATGACGATAATGATGAAGGTGAACATTGGCATAGTTAAATAATAGTTATGATCATAACCAATATAAATATATATATATTAGTTATTTTCAACTATCTGCTAACAATAATCATTTTCTATTTCAGATGGAATCTGATCTATTTTTTGAGTTACAGGAGGTTGAGCTACCTTTGGATGAGGGGTATGTGGGATCATCTGACCCGAATCCTACATGTGGTTCAGGAGGTATGCGGAGGGGGCTCGGTCTTGCATGACTAATGATTCATGACCCTATCCCCGAGCGACGTCCATGTCTTGGCTTCAATCCACACACAGAGAGGTATGGTAACCTGTATATTTTAGTTAGATTTCATTAATTTATATACATATATATATACTAAATGTTTGATTATTTATTATTTTTTCATAGTTTTGCGCATGTAGATATTGGATAGGGGAGTGTTATCTTGCGCAATTATTTTTCTCAACCATGGACCACATCGGTACATATTCCTATTGATGTGCAGCTCGGCATGTACAATCATTAGCTGGTATGTAAATGAAAAATATTTATTTTGAAATTTATTTTATTAATAACTTGTTATTATAAATTATTTGTAGGGTTTATGGTATCCCATTGAAGATTGGATGCGTGACGATATCCATGAAGCATGGGAGGTGGATATGCATGATCATTTGTGTCAGTTTTTGCACAATTTGAGAAAGACGACCATTACGAAAGAAGGTGTGATAGTATTTGATTAGTCGTTTAAAGCCCACTGACCAGATTACATTTAATTTCAGGTTTGGGATGGATTATGTGCACACGGGTTGGGTGGTGGATTTTAGAGGAGGTCTTCATTGGGTCTGCAAAACTGGGGGAGACAGAAGGTGACCCATCGACCAGGTAGTCGTACATTGAGTACGCAAAGAGAGCATCTTGTGTGTATTTTTTTTAAATATTTTATAGAACTTTAAATATAAATAGTTAATTTTATATTTATATAGGAAGTCGAGGATCCCAATATTACAAAGTAGGATGTTTATCATAGGATATAAATAGATCAGGCCACTGGAGAGATTAGAGGCGATCGACAGTGTCAGATTGTGGTTAGTCTTATTTTTAAAGTTTGACAATTAACTACATATAATAATTTCACAATTTAAATTTTAAATTGGAATTGAAGGAGTCATGTGAGGCTGCGACTTCTTAGACACTAGCTGAGGGTCCAGACAAGGCGACTGATCAGACTAGTTCCCACCATTTCGACGAGTCGCCATGTATGTATGCGACTCAGTATGGCTTTGAGAAGGGATGAGTAGTTGGTATCAACTCTCATGTGACTCCTAGTACTAATTATGGCACTGTTGGGATGTAGGCATCCAGTTCGAGAGGAGCTCATAGAGAGGCATCATATTCTAGCTCACAGTCTCTAGAGGAGTTCCGAGCTCAGAATGACCTTATAGAGAGTTTGCAGAAGTAGCAAGAAGAGATGCGTCAACAGCAGCATCAACAACAACAACAACACAAGGAGGAGTTGCGTCGATGACAGCAGTAGAATCAGCAGCATGAGGAGGAGATGCGTCGATGGTAGCATCATCATCACGAGCAGATGGAGTAAATGCGCCATCAGACTCATAGTTTAGGGATGGTGTTTCCTCCACCAGCACCTTCAGCTCATCCACCTCCTCCAGAAAACGCCCCCCAGTGATTTGTTTTATTTCAAAAACATTTGAATTTAAATTTTTTTTAATATGAACTATTTATAGTTTATGTCTTCTATATCGGTACTATTATTACATAATTTAATTTTAAAAAAATATATGATTATTTTTTTTTGTGAAAATTGAGAATTTTAATATTTTTTATTTTTTTATTTTTATAATATTAATAATATTGTTTCATTAATCATGATTTTACTAAATATATTTTTTCAGTATTATATTTTTTAGTATTTGTTTATTTAACTAGTAATAATAATAATATTTTATGATATTTTATATTTTTTTGTTAATATTGAGAATGGTAATGTTTTTTTGTTCTTTATTATTTTAATAATATTAAATTTAATTTTTCAATAATAATAATAATAATATTTAGTTTTTATATTTTTTGTGAGTACTGAAAATTTTAAATTTTTATTATTATTTTAATAATATTAAAATTGATTTTTCAGTATTCAAAATTATATTAATTTTATTTTTTTAAAATTTTATTTATTAGTTTCAATGGGATTTGTAGTGACAAGATCCCATCATAAATAGTCCAAATATTTTTTTCTTAAAAAAGTATTTTGCAACCGGATTATAGGCTCGTCACAAATAGTCAAAAAAAATATTTTCAAAATGAATTTGCAACGGGATTACATGCCCGTCGCAAAAGAGATTATATACATAAAGTATATAATTAGAGATTTATTTTTAACAGTGAAGTTTCCTGTGGAAGAAGAAAAATTGTGGCGGGGCCATACCAAATATTATTTTTGCGACGTCGTTTTCCACAATGAGCTATTTGCGATGGGCCCCCATCGCTAAAGCTTATTTGCGACGGGATCCCGTCGTAAATACCTTGAATTTCCGTAGTAATTACAATATTGTGACTTCATATCTAAAAGGGATAGGGGTTCTGCACCACGCAGCTGATTGAACAAGTCATCAATTCGTTGGAGGGAGACTTGTTCTTTATCATGATTTTGGTAAGCTCTCGGTAATTGATTCAAAGGTTCATTGACCAGTCATTCTTTTCATGAAGAGGACTGGTGTAGCCCATGTTGTTGCACTTGGGCATATAAACCCATTTATCTTGATTATACTGTAGTTGTTTCTTCGTATCCTCAAGCTTCACAGTAGCCATTCTATACATAGTCATGGATATTGGCAACGCCCAAGGTACGATATCAATTCAGAATTCAACAACTCTTCTATGAAGAAGACTAGAAAAATCCTTGGGAAACACTTCAGTAAAATACCTCACAATATACATCTCTTCATGGTTGGTTGCCTCATTTTACTCAATCATCTGAGCTTGATATGTATGATATAGGGCTGTAATATCCATGTTTGAGATAGTGGATCTAATGAAGGTTCATCTTCCTCCTTGCACTTGTACAGAATCGGGGGTTGATTCTCCACATGGAGAGTGATTTCCCTCTAAAGGAAATTTATGTGGTCTCTATATATGGAAAGCCAATACATTCCATGAATTGCATAAAATTCCACCATAGGGATTATGATGAGGTTCTCTGGGATGTTCAATTCATCCTTTAAGATATGGGGAGTTATATTCACGGGATACAATGATTGCACCATTTTTCGTACTCACATACATATTTACTTACATGATTTGTGGTGGTGTAGATATTGGTCTATTAAACTATCAGGATGTAAAATAATGTTTATAAAATTAATATAAATTTATGTTCACTATTATTGAATGAATAACTAGCACACCTCTCACCACTTCATTGTCAAGGTTCCCTACGATAGTAGTGAAGAAAAAATATCACCCTTACTATCGCAGAAGTTGTTAGTTGCCTCCAAAAACCCTTGGCATAGTGAATTGATTTACAATATTCCATGGTTCATTGAAGTTGAAGTAATGAACAACATGATGAGAGTCAAATAGAGTGTTCCTCTCCTCTATCGTAGCCGCGGGTTTTTCTTATCTGCAGTTAATGGGTACGTTCCCTTCTCTTCAACACCTAAATCATTTCCTCATCCCCTTCAGTCAATTTCTGTGGTGCTTCTTTCCTCACCTATGGCATGCGGGGTACTGGATTTTCACAACACCATTGGATTTTTCCATCGAACCACCAGAATTGAAGTCCACCTTATGCTTCTTAACCCTATAACACCCCTATGGTTCACAGATCACCATTTATCTCTTGAGGTCTCATCGGACAATTTCATCATAGTTGATGATGTCGTGGATCAATAGGGATTTCTGTAAGCTATGTTTCAGCCCAAAAAAGAAGCAGAAAACCTTTCTTTCTAGGGTAACAACAAAATTGGATGTGTATCATTCTATCATTGTGAATTTTTCCTCGTATGCTCCTACAGATTCATCTTATTTTTTCTTGAGGGCATGGAAGAAACTTTCCATCATAAGCTGTAGGGTGCATGAATATTATTTTTCTTAAAAAAAATTCTATAAAACCTTCCATTCCATTGCCTCGATCTCCACCTCAAGCATCTTATTTTGGATCAATTTGTACCATTGATCGGGTTCACCATCCATATGATAAACAAACAGAATAATCGTCTCTTGTTAAGAACATTTATTGATGGAGAAGATCATTTCAATAGAGTATATACTTTTTTTGGCGAGTGAGGAATCCGATGATCCATTAAAAGTTGGAGTCCTTTGCCTAATGAAGATCCTGATGGAGACTTTTTTTTCTCAAGTGGTGGAATGTTCTTATTGACCTATGTTTCTATTCAATTCTAGAGTAAATTGTGAGAGTTTCGTGACAATGTTTCCGATTCACACTCCCATAGGATAGGGAATCTCATTAGAAAAGTCATCACATTAGTCTTCACATTGGTTGTTAGACCAGGTCATCATTTTACCGGCCATTGGCTGAAATAAAATGAATGTTAGGGGTAACACATAAAGGGTAATCTAAGGTCAATACAGATGAATTATAAATAGATTTTGTTTCCTTAACTTATGAATCAATATTCTTTAATCTTTGATATCAATGATCTACATTCTAATATATATTATTTGCGGAATTTTTTTATTCTCTTAATAATGGTTCATACAATGCTTTTGAATTTATCAATGCATATCCCCTGGGTGTGTAGTAACCAAGAGTGCAGCAAGGCCCGTTGTCATGTACCAGGATACATGGGGTCAAGCCCGAAACTCTTTTTCAGGGTTTTCACCACTAGATAAATAGGTGCCAGAGCTGCCTCTACATACTTGTATCTAGAAAGGGATGTATTTTTATGACAAATCAACAACTAAATACTCACCCAAACATAGGGATGTTTTTATTATACTTAGACTTATCGTTATGGAATCACTAGGGTTTTGTAATCCTAATCCCAAAAAGCAACTAAACCTCCAATTGATATAAACTATAATAACCCATTTATTTATTTCGTACATAAAAATGATTTATTATATAAAACCTTTACTTTATAAAACATAGAATATCGAGAGGTATGTTGTCTTTGGGGATTAGGAACATTAAATAACAACATAAAACATAGAATGAAACATCTTATTGAAAACATTTGTTACATGACCACTACATTCCTTCGTACTTAGCATTACATTGGATAACCTGAGGACATGCATAAGAAAATGGTTAGCTATAAATACCATTAAGTAAGTAAACAAAGAATATCATTATGATTACAATACATCTTAAAAAATATCCATATAAATGGAGTAAAAGAGAGACATTAACATAAAGTCATGATAAAGCATGATAATCATAACAAGTAATTTTGGAAACAACACTTAACATGGAATTAGCATGAACCAAGGCTCATTGCACATGGAGCATGATTAAACCCTCATTTCACATGAGTCACGAGTAAAAACTTGTTGCACGTGAATTATCATGAGTCAAAACTCATTGCACTTGACGTATCATGATACTATACTTCACCCAATGCATTGGAGTGCAATCAAGTCACACTCTTCTTAAACATTTCAATTCATGCATAAGTGAGCCACATATATCATATTACATGGAATAAATCAACATCATAAGATATTACATAATTAAGTAATTTTGAATAAATACATGAAATTTTAATTCCATTTTTATATGTTCATAACGGTGAATACCCTTTATAGATACATGAGCATGGTATTCACTACAAAATGATCTTGGCTTCGAAAAATGTTTTCAAATTTCAACAGCATAACGACATGACATAAGGATTCTAGAAAAATGGTTGATGAAAGATAAATGGATGTCACATCAAATTTAAATGAAATGTACAGTAAGGGGGTCATTTATATACATTTACCTATAAGCATAATGGATGTTAGTTACATACTACAATAGAATTATGTGGATGTAAAAGAGGAGAGGGAAATATCTCACTGAAGTTTGGCATTGTAACAGGTGTACATGAGAGGTATTAGTGAGTGATAAAGGGGTCTCCCATTACCCAAAAATATAGAGGGTGTTATGGGGGAGGTGATAAATCATACCAAAACATTTTAATTGAAAATAAAACAGCATAACAACTTAAAAAATTGGAAAAATATGATAAATAATGAAACCCGTTACCTGGAAGTGTGATCCCAATAACCGGGGAGAGGATTTAGAGAGGCTTCATAGGAGCATGGGGAACCTTTGGAGGATACCAGAGAGAGTATTTTAGGGGTTGGTCGAACTCCAAAGGATTTGAGTGAAGAGGATGTTTGAGATTGGGTTGGTTTATATAGGAAAGAAGAGGGAATTCTTTATTATTTAGGATTGGGACACCTCACATTAATCTAACAAAAATCAGAAACTAGACCATGGTTTTTGCCCAAGGATTTTTCCCAATGGGAGTGGAAAACAATATTTTATAAGGAAAATGGCCCAAAATCTTAAAATAATATGGTTTCTTATGTGGATGTGAGACACACTCTCAAGGAAATCATTTTAAAATGACAAAATGTTTTATAATCCTTGAAGGGTCCACTATGATTTGTAAAAAAAACAAAAATACAGAAACAAAATATTTTAATGGTAAGACCTATAATATTCTATCATAGTGTTTATAGTATTTTATTTCATTAATTTTGTGTCATTATGATGTCATAAAACACATTATATATTTAAACGGTATTTAATTTTTACCCAAAATTCGACTGTCTCAGGAAATTATGAAAAATTCAACATTGGATAATTTCTATGTCCTAATCCCAAAAATAATATTCATTTTATCTATATAATTTTCTAAATATGTTAATTTTTTGTTTTAAATAAAACCATCAATTATCAAAAAAAAAATGGGTTTTGAGAAAAAGAGATTTCAAACCTTAATATAAATTACAATCGCATTCAATAAACAATATGATAATTTATATTTAGTAAAAAGAAATTTTATAATAATAATAATATTTTATTAAATTATTATTTAATTCCAAAATCAATTAATTCATCAAAATATATTTCGTAGATGAATATTAACAAAAAAATACAATTTGTTCTTTAAAAACTATTTATAAAGTAAAAATAAAAATATTGAATATTCTCTATACAAGAATAATGTACATAGTCCTATTGCCAGGTTATCATTAAATGACACCACATAACACCCACATATGACTGAAGGGTAAGGTGTGCAATTGTGATAGACTATTCGGGTGGCTCCGATAATATCGCTCGTGTGGTAATCTTTACTAACTTCAACATGTACCGTAGTTGGTTCCGCTAAAGCTTAATGTGTTCAAACTAGTATTGGTCTTGGTCAAGAGTGAAGCCTATTAACACCACCTCATTTTTTAGCTCCACCAAATGGGATTCATATAGGGCAAGTCTACTGGATGAGACCATTTCTTTATTTGTCTGTTAAAATGGTATTTGTTAAAGACCTGTATTTATACAAATCATATAATCACTGTTCAAAGACTATATTTGAAATGGTCACAATTATTAACAGTATTTTAAAATAAAAAAAACAAAATAAGTGCATACATTTTACATAACGTTAAGAAAGCATTTAAAAAGACCAAGAAGAATTTTCATTATTGAATTGTGGGGTGGTTATAGTGTTACCATCTCCATTGTATCTGATCGTGATATGAGGATCCCTCTTATCTCTTAGAAAGGACTTTATAAGTCATTGGGTAATGAAATAAATTTCTCTAAATATTTTCCACCAAAATAAGATGGGCATTCAGAATATAGAATTCAGACCTTGGAGTATATGCTACATGAGTGATAAATGGATTACAAGTGATGTTGCGACCACCAATTTTCATTTTTTGAGTTCTCTAATAATAATTATTATCATTCTAGTGTACATATGGATCTATTTGAGTAAATATATGTGATGAGGTGTTGAACTACATATTATTGGATGATGTAGGTGAAGGGAAACTAATGGGACTAGAATTGGTAGAAGAAATTGTAGAGAATGTTTAGTTGATACAGAAACTCACGAGGATAGCAATGATTTTGCAGAAACTTTATATATATAACTAAAGTAAGGATATTTATTTTTAGGTAGATGATCATGTCTTTATTAATGTTTCTATATGGAAAACAGTAATTATTTTTTCTAAGAAGGCAATACAGAGTCCGAGGTTTATTAGACCGTATGAAATCTTGGAAAAATTTGGATCAGTTGCCTATATAATGGCTTTACTTTTATATTTATCCAATGTACACTGTTTTTTCATTATTAATGGTCGATAAATTATATACCGGATCAATATCATGTTTTTTCCATAGGTAGATCAGTTGGAAGACAACCACTCAGATGAGGAACAAATAGTCAAGATTCATAACCGAAGAGAGAAAGTGATGAAGAAAAGTTATTTCATCAGGTAATGGTTTTGTAGAAAATCCATATGGTTGAAGAGTCCCCAAGGTAATCTAAAAATTCTATGAGGGATAAATATACCAATTTATTTGACTAGTGAATGTAATTTCTGGGACTCAATTCCAAAATGGGGGGAATGATGTAACATCCTAGGTGAAAAATTAATATGAAAATATCATATTTATTAATATTAGTGAATTAAATATTAATTTTACTTAAAAGGGGATGCTTTGTATGATTTCTTACTCAACACACAACAATGGATTTATCCAAAATCATACATTTCACTCAATGTTGTGTTATACCAAAAATTAATATAATAATATTATTATTTTAAATGGTAGTTAATGCCTAGACATTATATTGCGGGAATGAATAGAACTAACTACAATGTGATTATACATGTTTATGAAATGTATTTTCATTTATATGTTAAATTTTGGAGGCTTAAATGAGAATTAATCCAATTTTAAACATGAAATACTCTAATATTCTTTAAAAAGTCATTTTATTGCCTTTTAATGTTGAACCCTTTTTAAATATTGTTTTATTCACATTTATATGTTATATTAGAAAAAATTATTTTTTCTTTCAAATTAGGACACCATCTTTTAATTTATGTAATGTTTCGTATTTTTGTGATAAAATTCATTTTTAATGAATAGTAAAAAATACAGCATTTTAATTCAAACCATTATTTTCATCTAATATATTTCTATAATTATATTTTTATTATAATTGGGTTTAAATTTTAATTGGATTATATTTTTACAATTTAATCCAATATTGGTCATTGTATTTATTTTCACTAGTAAATTGCACATAAACTGAGGTTAATATTTTGACGGTTTTTACTACATAATAACACACTTTCTGGTTTTGAAAACAACAATTAATTTTAAATTAATTAATGAAACTTCTATGTTATAATATTTTTAAAATAGAAATAATTTTTTAATTCGAAATATTATATTTATCATAGGGTGAGTTTTTTAAATTTTTCTCTAAACATTCATTTTTGGATGAATAGTGAGTCATACTGCATAATAGTTAAAAACCGACTTTTTCATTTAAACAAAATTTTACTGGATCATTGAATTGAATTTCAAAGATCTAAATTACAAGGTTGTCAGCTATATGTAAAATGTTGTTCAATAGGATAAAATGAATTTTTCAGGAATAGTAACTATTTTTGATTATTTACCACAGTTAAAGGTAAATAGATTAATTCAATGTAAAATTAATATTATAACCATATAAAATAACATCTAACCTTTTCCTAAAATTATTTTATGTGTCATTGATGACCAAATAAACATTTGGTGGAACATTCGGACATTGAATGCCACTTGGGTAAGATAATGACATTAAAAACCTTTTCATAAATGAAAAAAAATATCCTAAAAAAGAATATTTTTGCTAAAACAATTTTATGTTGAGTTTTATTATATATATTCTTTACTATAAATATTCCTTATAAATATAAAAATATTTCTTACATCATGGTCTTTTATTTATAATTTTTAGACATCAAATAAATAAATTCATTTATGACACAATGACAATGTAGTGTTTACCTAATCAATGAATATTTTAAATAAATGATATTATAAAAATTAAATTAAATCTATTTTGAAACATTTTATGACATACAGAAATTTTAGTGATGATTATTACTTTTTATATTTAGATTAATTCTATTTTTTGAATGAATCATGTTGTTTTCGAATTTTTAAAAAGTCATGAGATGAATAGTATGAAAATTGACATAAATGTGTTTTTTTAAATATAATTTTATTAAAAGATATAATAATCCTAAAAATATAATAATTGGCCAAATTATTTTGTTAAGGTTTTTAATTTCATTAACGAAATAGTTGTGGTTCGATTTTAAATTTATGGTAACAATACTAACCATATATAGTGAATGAAAAAGTAGACATGGTATGAGTCAAATAAGTTAACTAAGTGTTAATGCTAAATGATAAGGTTACATTTGAATCAAAATAATGTCTAAAACCTATTGGTTGAGTGTATTTAGAATAATATTCACCTTATCTTTGAATGTAATTAGTTATGGTCTTCTTGAAACTGAAATTAATTTTATAACAAAATAATACATTCAAACATTTCTAATGATACCCCCCCCCCATAAAGGCCATCACCTATAACCCTTACTCACACCAGTGAATACCCCATGGTTCAAAATAATTATGAACAAATAAACCCTCATCATACCTCTCTTCATCCTAGATTACTTCCCTTAAGAAGACGGACATTACTGAAAATCATTTGGTTCAATCTGATGGGAGTTACATGATTTAACGGTAACGTCTCATCTCAAGATCTTTTATTTTATTTTCTTTATCCACTGACAATTATATTATTATTGTTTGATTACATGACAACATTATTTTCATCAATATTCTATGTTTTTGTTATGTGAGATATTGGAACAAAATTTACACACACATCCATTTAATGGGTATAGAACATACTGTTTCTATGGATGACGAACAACTGTATCACGAAATGATGATTGTTCAATATTCTCCAACGACATATTATGGTTGAAATTATGATGGAAATGTTATTATATATGATATTTATGATATTTATTTTACCTAAATACTTCTGTAATTCCATTTTAGAGTATACCTTTATGCTTGTGATGTTCTATATAAATGATAATTTAATTTCAGGAGGTGCGGACTACCGCCCCCTCAATGTGATATGGATCTTTCATCTTATACATGGAATATAAAAAGGATATAATTAATTAATTTATGTAACATATATAAAATATATATTTTACTATAATTATAATATACCAGTGTATCATTTATTTTTCACTTCAATAAATACAAAAAAGAATTGAATGTAGCGTTCATGCGTACGTACGACTTAAAATCTCCATGAACATTGCACATTATTTCTTCAATCCAAATGTTGTGGACTATTATAAGTACATATATACTAGATATATATTATATATATGATATATATATATATCATGAATATCATTCTAGAGATAATTTAATTATGATCATAAGGTCAATTGGTAATTATAACAGGCTCATGTTTTTACTAATGCACTTAACATCGACAAAATGTCCGATATGAACTCAAATAATTAAATAATTTTAATAAAAAAGAAATAAGTGATATAAAATGAATAATAAACTTCAAAAAGTATCTGAATCAATTATAAATTACCTTAAGTTTATTATTCCAGAAATTAATGAATGAAGGAGTCAAGTCGGACATGAGGTAATAGATTTCGTCTCAATCTGCTTTCATAGAGGCATGTTTTGATAATATACAACAAGTTCTTTTATATGGTGTATAATAAACCAACCTGGCATTTAATTTCATTCAAAAGGAATAATTTTATACTAAATTTTTTTCTAAATTAAAAATGGAATATTTTTTTAACGTATGCGGCATTAATGACCTCTCTACTGTCGTAATTGTTATTTGGCTTCCTCTATAATCCTATGTATTTTTAAATGGAAAAAAGAAACCCTTATTTTGTTTTTCAGTATTTTGGTATTGAATTTTTTTTAAAATTTATGTAGTATTTCAATATCTTGAAATGATTTCTATTGAATAAAAATTAAATGTTGTTACTAAAAGTTTGATATTTTCAATATATTGTGTGTTTTAATTATGTAATGGTACATGGAAATATCATGGGTGGTTACGTGATAATTCAAATGAAAAGTGGTTCAATGATAATCCATGGAAGGGTGGTTAGTTTATAACCTCCAATGCATTGGGTATGGAATTTTTCCTTATGGCTATTCCATTTACTGATATGTGTGGAATCGACCGTATGGTTATGCCATTTAAGCATGTTTATGTCCCAAGATGCATTTATATATTATGTCTGCTTTGTGTGGGTTTTATGGTAAAATTTTGTTTACCAAAGGGTATGGAATAATCATTTCTTCATAGATTATTACTTACAAATTCATAATGTTGACAAGTATTACTAATGATAATGTTTTCATTGTTTAATTGTTTTTTTGAAAAGCTAATATATATCCTTATTTATGTATCCCTTACTGAGTTCATTATACTCATCCTGTGTTATGTAATTTTTTGCATAGGCTATAATGTGGAATTGGGATCATTATGGGATAAATGAAATGCCATTTTTATTAAAACATGTAACTTAAGTAGTTTCATTTCTTTTAAGAGTTTTTATTATATGAAAAAAATTGATACTGAGTAGAAGTGTCTGCATGTAATATTTGAATTGTTATGTAAATGTAATGAACTAATTATATAAATATATAAACTTTTAATGAACCTAAATGTGAATTATTAACATAATTAAATATTAGGTAATATTTTAGGTCCATCCATATAGTTATTATCACCTCTCCTTTAACCATCTTTTATGCTAGTAGTAAAAAACACTATTTCAGATGTGATAATTTACCACATTCAAGGACAAGGGCTTTTCAATTTCAATTATAGTTATAAATTATGTTCATAAAATGATTGTTGGTGTTGAACCTAACTATGATATATTTTATTTGACTAATATATGGTCCCTAAATATTTTTTTAAATATGGTATTGATATATACAACAAAAAGTTTTCCTGGTGTTCAGAAAGCGTTATTTACCCCAACCATTTATCATTAAATAATTTATATAATGACTCAACATAACTAAAATAAACCAAATGAAATTTAAAGAAGTGTAACCTTCCTGTTGTTCACTAATAACATATCACATCAATTCTGTACAAGCATCCCTGCTTTAGATGATTCTCTTTTCATGTCTATTAGTATACCAATCATGAAACAAATGGACCCGAACAATGAAATTGAACCACTTAACCCAACAAAAAGAACATGAATAAAAATAATAAGGTTATAAGAAATCAAATATATAATGTTAAGGTTTTGGTATTATAAATTAATAAAACTAAATTTTATTATTCAGTAGATTATGATCCAGTGGAGAACACCTTCAGACTTAAGATTAGGGGTTCGTTATCTCAATTACATTTTTATGAGATATTCAGTATTCAATACTACTACATGTCTTTTTAATATGTTTAATTCCCATTGATGTTTCATGTCATCAATATCATTATTTACACGATATTAAGTGCATCATTTTATTATTCTTATTTTTCTATCAAATAATTCAATTGATTACAAAAATTTAATTAATTTCAACCCAAACCTCTATTTTCATTTAGAGTTCTTATATTCTCTACACACCGAAATGAAATTATTATTTATCCCTATTTAATCTTCGTAAGTTATATATTTATGTTATATTTATGTGTACCTGTCAAAAAAAATTATTCATTTTATCGATATATATACGTTTTAAAAGAATATTTCAAAAAACTTGTTCTGAAATGCAAGCTTGAAACATGGAATTTCACAAATTGTTAGATTTTTTTGAGTTTAATATATATTATATTTCAAGCCATATATATTTATAATTTTTTTTAACATTATAAATATTTTTGGGTTCATTTCTGGTTTTATGTATTAAAACGTGCCTTAATGCTTTAAAAACCGTTAATATTTTCTATAAACCATACTAAAATGTTTTATTTCTAATGATTATTTAAAAACTATTTTTATTTGATTTCACCACATTAATAAATTATTTAATCTGAAAATTTTATTTAAATTAAATTTTTATCAAATTATGTTACATACATGTTTACAATTTGATTCATGAAAAATACAAATGATTTTCGAAAAAACTAAAATTTCCAAATAAAAAAATGATTTTTCACATATCACGTTACCATTGGTGGGATATATGCCTTATTCACCACATATTTCATCATTTTGGTGTATTTACTACCCATTGATATAACATATCAAGAGTCTCATTATTCCCATGACATTCTAAGGGATTGTTATTTGAATGTTTCGATGTGGTATGAGGTACATTGGAATGTTTAAGGATTATTTTCTCAAGGTTTTTTCCATGGTCTCATTAAAAAATATATTTATCTATGTTAACATATATGCTTGAATCTTATAATTAATTGAGGTTTATCTAATCGGATATCAACCAACATGTTATATTTAATGTCTTATGATTAGTTTGACTGTGGATGTACTATCATAAATCCACTCTCCATATTACACTTATTAGTTAGTGTGTATGTTTAATTCTTGGGGAATGTTAAATACATTTCATATGATAGTTTAATTATGATTGTGTATGATGTTTATGTTAATCTCCATTCATATGAGAAATATATTGGTCTTTGTTTGTGTCTCTTCGATCCTGCTTTATCCCCATAGTGTATCAGTAGATCCTACGAGACAAACTATGGTTTTGGAAAGAGGTCCTGATAGATGAATTATTTTTGGTCTTAGCACGAGGAATTGATGGTATGGTTATGTTTTCATGTATTATGAGTTCTCTCATTATGAATCTAGTAATTTTATTTTAATGTGGTTATTAGACTAGTTGAATATCAATGATAATGTTTTATTATGTTATTATTTATTCTTCTCATATGTATTCCATATCATCTACATGTTTACTTTTTATGGCTTGTGTTTATAGGTATTCACAATGACTAATTTTTATGTTAATGATATCTTATGTTGTATTTTTTAACCTTACTAATCATATTAAGTCACTCCATTATTTATGTTTAAGTTTTATAAAAAATGCAAAGTGGTGAATTATGAATTAATTTTAGGGTTAAAATTACTGTTGTATAAGTTCCTAAATAAACTTAAATATTGATTTTTTATTTCAAGTTGTAATGTTGAAACTGTGTAGGTATCTGGTTTACCAAAACAACTATACTATTTGGTCTATTAAGATACAACTTCTGAGTAATCATCCCAATGTAATGAAATAATGCACCGACTTCGGGCATCTAATGATGGGGTGTTACATTCATGATTTCAGTGGTTCCATATGAGTAATATAGAGTTGCATAAGTTTATGTATAAATCCAAGAAATGTATAAGTGTAAAAGACGTTACCCTCACTTGAAATCTATGATCTACATTAAGAAAAAACATGACACCCTTATGTTGTGAATTTTTCTCGGGAAAATGAATTTCAAAAATATATTCCATATTTCTTTTTTATAACTCCTTTTAATTTATTTTGATGATTTTTAAAGAAAACAATAATTTTAAATGAGTTTCATGACTAGATTAATATTTATAACTGTCATTTTTATTATTTTAAAAAATTCATATTCAAGATTTAGTTGATCTAATAAATACATAGTCAATTGTTAATTTGGGTTTTCAACTGGGTAATGAAAAAAATCTATAATTCTCCTCATAAAACGTATAAAACTCTCCTACCATTTGTTTTTATCTCCTCTTGATTCTGGGTAAAAAATATTTCCAAAGTAAAAGATATGTGTTATAATAATATATAAAGTTGGTTTCCTCTTTCAATTTCATGGTTTGTGACAACCATATATATATCCTCATTTGTTTATTGTTGTAGTTTTAAGTGGGTAATTTATAGGTATCCATTTTCATGTGAATATATTAAATGTATCTCTTCCTATGATATAAATAGAAATGAAAAAAAATCTTTAAGTTGTAATAACCTCTAGTCATCAATTTAGGACAATGAATGATTAAATTCATCTCTCAAAATTATTTTAGAGATATAAATATTCATATCTTCATTGTTGAAGAAGTATTATTTAAGAAATAGTTAGATAATTTCATTGATTAAGATAAAATTTTTGAAACATTCTCTGAGAGATAAACTGTTATCACCTTTGGAGTAAAATGTATTAAATTTTAAATAAATAAATGGAATAAGTTCTCGGAATCCTTGGTAAGTTAAAATAATTTTTTAATTATTGTTGTGACTTAGGTGACAACATTCAAGGTTACCCTATATAATTATACCAAAAAAATAAGGTATGATTTTTATCATAATTTGGGGAATTTTATAAATAAAATTCTTTCGAATGATTAATATATTTGAAAATCCTATTTTACCATGCATGATTGTTATTGAATGTGTGTCCGTATCTTATATTACACATATATTATGTTTTTTATAAGTATGCCAGAGTCACTTGGTGCCCATGTATGATTCCCATCACATGTAATTGTTTGTGCTGACAGATTACAATGGCGCCATGCTATGTTCTACCTTTGTAAGCTATACATATTATGTGTATTTACCATGAATTTATATGTTTTTCATTTGGAACTCAGTATAGGTGCTGGATGAAGGTATGATTATCATTTTAAGGGATCATTCACATGACATGCAACAATGATGATGATAGACCCTTATGGAGGATAGGGGAGAGATAACGTTGTGACCATACCCATGATATGAGCATCTTCTCTTGATGAATTGATGATGTAGAGTAAAATATTAATAGCTTGTCTTATGGCCTGACCAAAAGAGAAATTCATAATCGATACCTGCTAGCATTTTCCCAATCTCTTTGACTATTTTTTATCACTTCTATTTTTTTAATATCCTTCTGATATGGAGCCAAATCTAGTAGGATCGAGACTCGTGGTGTCATAGTTACTACATAGAAACTCAGTTGATGATTATTTATGATTACTAGAACATTTAGTTTTTCTGGTAAAATTTCTATAATATTGGTGATGAAATGTTAAGATGTATCATTGATTCTATAATTGGTTTTTCTATTACTAACAAGTATGGAAGTCTCTATGTGTGTGGAAAAATCTTGTATAGAGATCTAGGTAAGGGATAAGGGACCATGGTAGATAGCTATGAAATAGATCATGAATCATATAGTTGTATCGAGAGATACGTTGAAGATCCTATAGTGTTTATTTTTTAATAACATGAACCTTGAATACTAGTTATTGTATTTCCACCTTCTGAGGCTTCTTTATTTACATGTTTGATATGTTTGAGATTTTTTAATACATTATGTTGACATATCATCCACTATTATATATTGTGTTATAGTTTATTCCTTATAAGTTTATAGAGTAGCACTATGTGTAAAGACCTGGAATTTCCATGTAATTTTTTTAAATATATGGGAATTTTACGAGTCTGAAAAAATTGATGGCATGTGATTCTGATGCATGGAGTTCCCAAAATAATGTTTCAACTAGTAGCATGTGGATCAGATCCTCCAGGAGACGAGCGAGCCTTGTGTGGGAACCCAGTAGCTGGCGGACACATGACGATTGCTGAACATTTCAACTTGGCGTGACTTGACAGGCTTAGTGGAGAGTTCCTTTATGTGACTCGACAGACCCATAGTGGGGAGCACCTCACAATGATGCGGCCGACCCACAATACACTATAGGACAATTACCTCATTATTCCATGGTGGGGAGCACCTCTATGTGATGTAGTAGACCCATGATACTCGATAGGAGGAGAACCTCATCAAGTCATGAGGGGGAGAGCCTATGTGTGATGCGACAAACACAAGGTGGGGAGATCCTTTATTTTATGAGGCATACGCATGATACTCGATAGGAGGAGACCTTCAGCAGTCCAAGGATTTTTGTAAGCACCTATATGTGATGTGGTAGGCCCACTATACTCAATAGAGGAGGGAATATTCAGCAGCCGATGTGTTCAACGATGTGACTGGGGATGTTAATTGTTACTACCCCTAGAATAAATCCCGGTGTGAACTGAGTCAATATCTTTGTGTTTTCCTCATGACTGAGATGGATTACTAGATAACTTAGGTATATGTATTGGCATATACCAAAGTAGGGTTATATGTTGATTTCATACTTTCTAGTTTATCATTGGTGGTTTTTGTGAGACATTGAGGGTCTCGTTTCCTATTGAGTATCGTTATACTCACCCCTGCATGGGATACGTCTGCACCATGTTGTGTTGGATGTAGAAAACATACAGTGCTAACTAAGGGTGAGAGTACCAGGACTTGACGGTGCCCAGAGGGGGACCATACGTTGTGTCAGTATGCAGAGGAGACGGGTGGACGTGGAGTGCTGAGGAGGAGATCTTTACCTACCTTTAATGTAGGAAAGACGGAGGACGATCTAGTATATATATTTCTCTTTCTTATGTTGTTTTGTATTTCAATTGTACTTATAGCTTTACATTTGGGCTTGTATTCCGGTCCCATTTTTACTTTCAATACACTTTTCACTATATAGTTAACTTGTGTTAATATCATGTTGTGTTCATATTTTCATGTTCTAACATGTTATAAAGGTAATGACTTCCTAGTTAAAGGGAATACGCCTTTTGGTGCTAGTCGCTAGCCTTTGGCATAGGGAAGGCGGGTTTGGTGTTGTCACGACATGGGCCTGGGGGCATGGCTCATGATAAAATTGTATCAGAGGAGTCGTTTCTACTGCATAATAGAAGAATCTGATCATTCTTTTCAATGAAGAAATACTTATAATTGTAATGAGTGCAGTTTTTAGTGCAGGGAGTCTAGTGTGGGTGCGGTGGCAGACGTATCTATACACCAGGCCCCTAACTTCTGATTTCTAACTCAATGCATGAAAAAACTGATTTCTTGTTTGTTTCAAGATCATTCTTTGTTATCACTTTAATTCAGCTCACCAAATATAACATATTAACCATGGCACACCTATTTCTCTCCAGGATGCCTCCTCACAGATAGCAAGATAGGGTTCTAGGAGTTGTACACATTGATAGCCGACCGAGCAATGAGGCCTCGGTGCAGGGCCCTTTTTCAGTAGAGGCACCAGCGGAGGCACCAACACTACCATTACATGTTGGGCCACCGATTCCACCATCACCAACAATAGAGAGTGCATGTCGTTTTTGCACATTGCACGAGTACCAGTGCCATAGGCCACCCAGTTTCAGGGAAGAGATGGACCCACATGCTGTTGAGGATTGGCTGGAGGCTTTGTTGACAGTCTTCCAACACATAAGGACACCATCTAATCTCATGGGAATCCATGCCGCCAGTCTTCTGCAGGCAGCATCCGGTAGATGGTGGATCTTGATGCTCCAGGTTCATCACGATGTGATGCTTCTCTAGGAAGACTTTGAGAGCCTGTTTCGAGTAGAGTTCGTCCCAGCGACTCTCGACATAGTGTGCATACAATAGCTTCTTCATATGCAGCAGGGCATCATGATTATTTCCCAGTACTCAACAAGGATCACTAACCTCTCAACCTACTCCACAGATATGGTATGGGACCCATTTTTCATGGCTCAGACATTTGAGAAGGGGCTCAGGTAGGATATCTAGGCTTCGATGATCTCACTAAGCTTCCCGACGCAGGTGCGGGTGTTAGAGAGAGCCCTCGTAGAGGAGGCTTTCCTTGCTAAGATGTCACCTGCAGTGATACCCACCATCGGTCGTCACGTAGTAGTGTCTTCTCCACCTGGCTGCAAACAGACGTCACAGATTTCCAAGAGGACCAGACCTACAGGTGGACAACCACATGAATCAGGATCAGTTGTGTGGGGCACTCGAGGCGGAAACAGTCAGGAAAGGATCATGTAGTGTTACTCATGCGACGGGCAGGGTCAAATGGCTCATAACTATCCTACCCATCATATGGATGATCAGTAGATGATCGAGGGACCGCCCAGGTAGAGATATAGGTTCAATCGAGGTGGTCCACATGGAGAAGGTGGATATGGAAGAGGAGATATTTGTGAAACTAGTTGTGGGTGACGATTCGAGATGTTACCATCAACACTACCAGGGAGTCCACTCCAACAGTAGGGAGCAGGTGGATAGGGGAGAGCTTAGCTCCAGGCCACTAAGTCTTACGATCATGGTGCTCCGAAGATGATATGAGGTACGATCTGAGTCTACTCCACCTAAGAAGACATACTTATTGACTGAGGTTCCAGCCGTTCTATTATTTCTACTGCCCTCATTTGTAGCTTAGAGATTCTGGCAGATTCATTGGCTCGATCCTTATGGCTAGAGACTCTTACTAGAGCATATTTGATGATTACACACTGGTGCCGGTAGTGTGAGATTACTCTAGGGGACAAGAGCTTCGGATGGGATATCTTAGTAGCAGCATCACGTCCTTATGACATCATCTTGGGTATGTACTAGTTATCTACATTCCATGATCATATAGATTGTATTAGGTACAATGTGCAGTGTGTCTGTGTGGATGGGACCAGGTCTACCTTCACTTCCAAGAAGGGATCCTTTGAAACGCATAATGGACTTACCTGGAGGATAGTGCAGCTGATCCCTCATTAGTTAGCTAGCCTTACCCTCAGATTAGTTGATACCGAGAGTCCGAGATATCCTGTAGTGGTGGACCAGTACGTGTATGCTTTCCCTGATGATGTTCTGGGTCTACCTACTCACAGAGAGGTGGACTTTTACATTGACTTTACCCCGAGACAACACTAATATCTATCCCAGCATATTGGATGGCTCCTACAAAGCTTCGTTAGCTATGGGTATAACATGAGGACTTGTAGTGGAAGGGATTGTTTGGGCCTAGTGTTTATCCATGGGTAGCCCCAACTTTGCTCTCCAAGAAGGTGGATGAGAGCTTGAGGCTTTGTCTTGACTATCAGCGCTGGAACCAGGATATCACCAACTCAGAGTACGAGACGAGGATTTGTAGACGATGGCCTTCAGATGTCGGTATGGCCTTTAAGAATTATTGGTTATGCCATTCGTTGTGACCACTGCTCCTGTAGTGTTCATGAGACTCATGAAATGGATCTATTAGCTATACCTTAATTTCTTTGTAGCAGTCTTCATCGATGAAATTCTGATCTAATCGGCTACTAAGGAGAATCATTCTGATCATTTGCAGGGAGTACTGGACACACTCTAAGAGCACCAAATTTATATTAATCTCTCGAAGTGCTCTTTTTGGGTCTGAGAGGTTCACATTCGAGGGCATGTCATATTGGAGGATGGAGTTGTAGTGGATCCAGCAATGAATGAGGTGGTACATTCTTGGGATCCACCTTGGAGTGTCATGGAGGTACAATGTTTACTAAGTTTGGATGGATATTACCATATGTTTGTGCTAGAATTTTCCAGAGTTGCAACACCAATATTAGCATTGACGAAGAAGGGGAAAAACTTTATTTGTTCAGATAAATGTTAGCGGAGTTTTTAGGATCTGAGGCAGAGGCTGACTCGTGCCCCAATCTTAAGGGTTCCAGATGATGGCGTAGAGTACCTTGTTTACTATGACACATCAGGGACTAGACTCGGATGTTTCCAGATGCAGGAGTGAGCAGTGATAGCATATGTTTCTCGACATTTGAGAGATCATGAGCTGAACTATAATACCCATGACCTAGAGCTTGCAGTAGTGGTCTTTTCCATGAAGTTGTTGTGACACTATCTGTTGGGCGATCTCTTTACAGTGTACTCTGATAACAAGATTCTCATGTATATCTTCTCTTAGAAGGACATGAACCTAAGAAAATGACGTTGGATTGAGTTCCTCCAGGACTATGACTTCCAGATAGTCTATACTTCTATGAATAAGAATGTTGTTGTAGATACACTCAACAAGAGATCTGGTATACAACTATTAGGCGAGGTGACAGAGCAGCTGGCTACATTGCAGATATCATATGTGGATAGAGATGGAGTAGTTTTTTTCAATATCTTACAGTCACTCCTCCACTCCTTTAGTGAGTCAGGGAGGTGCGGTAGGGGGGGCGCTGACTACGAGACATGATGTGCTCGGATTTTAGAGACCCGAAGCCTGACGTACATGGACATTACCTTACTTTTGTGGAATACTTAGTACATAACAAAAACACACACACAAGGATTGTAATACTTTAGTGTCTTTGGAAACTCAGAATATAATCTTCTAATCGTGGTGAAAGATCTTCAACATCTCCCATAAAGATCTTCTTTTTTTTTAAATCCTAAATCCTTCTTTTATATCCTAGGGAAAAGAAAACATAAAAAGGTGATCTCATATGCTCAGTAAGGGTAAACAAAAGAAATATCAATCACATCATATTCATGAGAACATATCTTTTGGAAATCTTAACCTGCAAAAGAGATCATAATTTCATAACATGGGATAAATCATAGTAGTCAAATGTAATCCCAATAATCATAACATAAAACGTGATACTTTGTGGCATACACACATAATCATATAGAATCATTTCTTGTTAGTCAAGACTCATTGCCAAGACTATCTTAGTGGACAAAGTCCCTTTCTGAACCGAGTTCATTCCTCATTTTAGTCCTGTTTCACTGAACCGGTATAACCTACCGTTCCAGCCATGTCTAACTCATGAGATATAAAATCTTTACCCAATGCATTGGAGGGAGATATAGGTCCCACCCATCTCATAATGATACCATTCTTATGTGTGCCACAAAATCATAAATCATACATCATTGCATAACCCATGTAATAAAAATGGGATTCTTAAACAACATGACATCATAAAATAATTCATATAAGATAAAGGAATTCATAAAAATAATTCCATCACAACATAATAAAATCAATGTAATAATAGGGATAGAAACCGAAACCTATATTATCTTAAATGGAAAATAATTTTGATAAAACACTTGAGCTCCATTCATGAGGAAAATATCCTTTCTACTTCAAAAACACTTTTCCATTCTTAACATGTCATACAATTTTAAACTAAAAGAAGTTGATTAAAAATAAACATGAAAACTTGTAAAGGAATCATTTTGTAAATAATGTTTTAAAAATCCATTCATGCCGTATAAGTTAAAAAAACATTCTTCTGGTACTTTTTTCAGAAAAGTCAAAAAGTACCTCGTAATGTAAACAAAAGAAATATTCCTTACATACCATGTTGTAAAAGTCAAAAATGGGTAAAAAAGTACTTGAAACATATATGAAAAAACTTTTATAAAACATGGACATGGATGATATAAATAACTCTAGTAAATACTTACAAATAAGCAATCTCAGATAAAAATGAGATTTGAAAAATTATCCTTTACCTTAAGTCTGATTTGCTTCGTAAGGGTCCGAATCTCTTGTATAATTATTTAAATAATGTCATTAACTTATTACAGAATCATATTCATTGTTATGATATCATATATGGTTCACTTATGAATTTATATTACCCGTTCTTTTGTAAATTCCATGTTAAAGAAGCGTTTTGGGTAAAATCGTTTCATTTATCGTAGGTTTTTGGACTTGTTGTTCTTGAAATTAGTATTACTTATATCATGATTTACTTACTTAAAGACTATAAAACATGATTTATATATCATATATATTCAGTATATATATATATAATAGATAGATAAAGGAAATGAAACACACCGTTCATGGAGACGGTAGTCCGTACGTACGCATGAACACTGTTTTCCTTTCCTTATTGTCTTGAATGGAAGTAAGTAGATGACATACATATATACATAAATACAGTAGCTTTATAATGTCATATATTTCATTATTATTGCTTATATATATACTTTATAATCATTCTTAAATGGTTAACATGGATAATGAATCTCATCTCGTCGTGGTGACGGTAGTCCGTACGTACGCACGAGCGATGATATCGTTATCATGATCGTGAACTTGTGTTGAATTGTATGTATACTATTTCAGTATCAATATCACATTATAATAATCATATATAGTTACTCATTACACCATTATACACATCCAATTAAGGTGGTGGCGGAAAATAGATTACACCACGGCGTGGAGACGGTATTCCGTACGTACGCACGCGTGGTAATTTCCTTTTTCCGTAGGATGGATAGAAGGTTAATTAGAGTTGTTTTATATTTATAATAACATATCAGTATATAAGAAATAATGATGTTATTACTTTATCATGAAACAACTAAAGAAGATGAAGTTGAAGAAGAAAGAAATGGAAAAAGACCAGTAATGGATATTACCTCTTTTTGACGCGCCTTTTCTTATCCTCCACTTAAAGAACTAAGGATGGTATTTGAAGAAGACCAGGACCTCTAGGATGATACTAGGGAAGTGGAGAAGAGATTTTGGAAGGTTTTTGGACGAGATTGAATGCTCAAATTGGTGTGAGGAGGAGAGGGAGGAGGTGCCCTTTTATAAGGGAGGAGAGGGACACCTTTGGAATAACTAAAAATATTATTTTATTATAAAGTCAAGTTTGGTTTAAAATAGCTCCAAATTGATTTATTTCGAGGATAAGGTGGGGATGGGTCGTAATCCTTTCATCCAATAGAATTTAGACAAGTTTAGGTTCCTATTTTAACCTTATCATGTATATTTAACATTATGTTAAATAATTTTACTTTTACCGTGTCTTCTTGTGTTCTTATACTATAAGGTTAATAAACTTACTATATCAAGCCAAACGAACCCCAAGTTGTTTATTATTAATATATATAACGTTATCTAAGTCATTTTTCCGAACCTTAGATTTTTATGAATAAAATAACAATTAATAATATAATATTTGTTTTAAAAACTATTTTATGTCAATTTTGACACTATTTAGTAATTGATTTTTGTGAAAATCATAACAGAATGATAAGTTAGAAAAAAGTTAATTAAATCAATACTAACATGTCATATTAACCTAAAAATTATTGGAATTCATAAAAAGTCTCAAATTACATTTATTTGTGTATTTATAACATCAATTATGTCAATATTTTATTAATAAGATAATTACTCCATCATCGTTGTGTCATAAATAAATTAAATTATTTAATGTCTAAAAATTACAAATAAAATACCATTATGTAGGAAATATTTTTAGATTTCTAATTAATATTTATAGTCTAATTTATCTTATGTGTAACCCCATATTAAAAACTGATTTACTTATTAAACTTTGATTTTAACTATTTTAACCCTTCTTTAAATAAATTAATAATAAATGTCCTAATCTAATCCAAGGGGGCCTAAATGGTCATATTTTATTCCTAAGGTTGTTTTTGGTCTAATTACACTTGTCCAATAGAATTAGGACATGTGTTAGGGTAATGGTAATATCTTTTTTACCCTTAATTACCCTATTTTACTTTTAACCGTGGTAAAAAAAAGTAAAAAGTTACTATTCACCAAAAATTATTTTCATCTCATTTAACCACATTTTACTTACTGACATTAACCGTGTCTCTCAAATTTTTGAAATTCCACTCACAGAAGCGGTAAAATTATGTTTTATGAAAAATTCGTTTTTTTACTACCACTTAGTGGTTTCACTATTCATCAAAAAATGAAAGTTTCCAAAAAAAATACCAAAAATTAGGCCTAAGCTATATTTGATATTATGAATTCAAAAATGATGTCTATTTTACCAAATTCAAAACATATCAGTTACATTAACTAATTTAAAAATTAATTCTCGTCGTCAAAACAAATGGCATGTTTTTAAGAGATAATAACTATCAAAAGATTGACATTTGTTTATAACTGGTTTAAATGTGAAATTACATCCAATGACCAACACTGTATTAAATTGTAAAAATATTTTCTAAATATTCTTCAAAACCACTCAAATTAATAATTTATCAGTATTAATTATTTCGATTAAAAAAGTTGTTTTTAATTAAAATTTAGTAATTTTCACTATTCATTAGAATATGAAAGTTATCCGAAAAGTACCAAAATTTCACCTTAGGCTAAATTAGATACTCCGAATCAAAAAATAAAGTCCATTTTGAGAGATAAAATTTATTAAATTTTAAAAGGTGGTTATTACTATTCATAACGGCTAGTTTTAATAATATTTTAATATCATATCGTTGTTTAGTGAAACTCGGTATTGCGTACTACACACCCGATCGAGGAAGGTCGCGATTGCGTGTTATGAAAGGCAAGTAAAGTATGCGTGTTGTGCAAGCTCTTTTGGTGTAGCATACAACACAAGACATTAATGAAAAGAATATATTTCATAAAATCTTGGGGTGTTACATTCTACCCCCCTTATAATGAATTTCGCCCTCAAAATTCGTCGGGGTTATAAATGGTTTACTATTTGAAAGTTTCTTTGATAGAAACCCACATCGTAAAAAGGAATACCAAAACCAATATTTAAAAACAAAATTATGAAACGTAACGGTTACCCAAATAAACTAATCACTAGGTTTCCACATAGGTGAAAATATGGATATGGAAGAGAAATCTAACCATCATGTTCTGATGGAGAGTGGTAGAGAACATGGCTATGGAAAAGCCAGTAATCACAAAGCCATAAATTTGTGACGATCTAAGGTACCATTTGACTCATCAGATATAAGAGCACTAGGAAAACATTTTTGGTTTTCATGATTGTTTCCCTAAAGTTAATGAAATTGGAATTAGAAGAAATACTTTCGTGATTTTGGTATAGTCTCACCATTTGTCATTTTTTGGACAATTTCCACTTCATCTCCTAAAGAAATGAAGTTGAATTTGTCATTCGTGATGTGTTAGCAGATCATGTGATAGAATGATGGGTCATTCCATCTGTCTCCAATAAAAGGTAAGAAAAGTTATCAAAAAAATACATAAGTCCATCTATAGTGAGATTAATCATATATTGTTACTAAAATGGAGTTATACTTCATATATCATACTGCTTAATATAATAAAACTAGTTTCCTACTAAACAGGGACTTCTTGTAGGCCAGTGGTAGGCGATAAGGGCCAGTCGCACTTCGGTTGTGGGTTCGATTCCCACGGCCTTGTCCGAAGCGTTGGGCTGTCGCCCGTCCTGCATGTTGCCATTTTCCTAAAGCTATATTTCTATAACATCCCATCAATAATATCAAAAAAAAGTTTTATCCGTAAACAATACTAACTTATGTCTAACATAATCCATTCCAATCATTAGGCTTATCTATAATACTTCAATCCACTCTCATAATATAGTGAAAACGAATACCAGAGATTTAATACCGTCGTTGATCCCCATATATCATAAGATATGTCTTGTTGGTCATATTCCAAACATTCAAAGGCCTTAATCATGTGTTCTCTTGAATACCCATTGAACCTTAGTGAAAACATGAATGCAGTTAAAAGATAACACTTTCCACATAACAAAATCCTCAAAATTCTATATAATCAAACCATGATATCACTTAGTCCTTATATCAATCATGAGCTCATGAATGCTATCAAATATGTCATTTTCTCATTTTCCCTTCATTATGCGCATATCAGCTTTTTTTCCAAAAATATCTCAATCACATTCCATGGTTAACGGTACCATAAAATAATTGAAGATCACAATAGACCAATATATAAATATTCCAATACTCAACATTATTTTGGAATCCCATTACATAAACACTTAATCATTCCACCACATAGTTGTCATATTCAACATCACCAATAGTGATTGCATGTGACTTCCCTTTGTCCTTTGCCTTAAGTGGTTTCTCATGTCGATCATCACTAATCCTTGGATTAGGGCATTTATTAGAATAATGCCCCATTTCCTTGCACTTGAAGCATTGATGTGTAGTATGTTCATTCTGTGTATCCCTTCCTTTGTTTGCATCATTAGTCATCTTCTTCCCATCATTGCGGCATTCAAATTCCCGATGACCTTCCTTTCCACATTTGAAACATTTTCTTGTCCCTTTAAGACAATCTCCATCATGCTTCTTTCCACACTTTGAGCATAAAGAAACATTCATCTTCTTTTCACCATTATTCTGAGATTTCTCCTTGAACTCTATCTTTCGTTTCTTGTCAAAAATATAAGATGGATAAGTAACACCAACTTCCATTTCTACCTTGAGAGCACAACACACAATTTCTTCATAGCTACTGAAGTCTCTTATAGCTAATTCCCTTTGAAGATTTGGTTTTAAGCCACTGAAGAATCGATCAACTTTACTTTTAGGTTGGATGATAAACCCAGATGCATACCTTGCAAGCCTTGTAAAATTCGCTTCATATATACAAACAGATTCATCATCCTTTTTCTTTAGTTCAAGAAAATCCTTCTCCATCTTTGTTCGAAGAATACGAGGGAAGTACTTATTTAAAAATAAGTTCTTGAACTCGTCCCATTCCATGGACTCAATTTCATCTCTTTGCCTCGTATTTTTGATAAGATTCCACCATTGATCAGCTTCACCTTCCAAACGATATACTGCTAAGATGACTTTATCATGTTCAGAACATTGAAGAACTGGAAGTCTCTTTTCAGTGGTACTAATCCATTGTCCAGCAAAAAGTGGATCAGAAGACCCACTGAAAGAAGGTGGATGTTGCCTCATGAAGGACTCAATAGAATGTTGTTCCCTTCCCTGCTCATTTGGAAGTCCAGAATGATTCATAGCTTGTGAAAGTATAGAAATAAGAATTTTTCACTCCATCTCCCATAAAATTTGTTTGTTCAGAAGGACAATCATTGCATTGTCCATTGCATTGACCAAAACGGTTCCTTCGAGTTCCAACCATCGTCTAAAACCCAAAAAGAATAGTGTGAGAGGCAAAAATCATGCTAGGGAAAGCAACATAATAAAGGGGGAGTATCCTCAATATCTAACATCTTAGGTTAAATTCTATGATCGTTATAGTAGTTCTAGGACTGTATCCTATACGTATACTTATCGTTAGGGACATCCCTAGACATACCTTAGAAATATCTCTAGGGATCTCACTAACGTTTTCGCATCCTAGTTTCCAAAGGTTGACTAAACGTTTCCTCTGATACCAACTGTAGAGACCCGAAGCCTGACGTACATGGAAATTACATTACTTTTGCGAAATACTTAGTACATAACAAAAACACACACACAAGGATCGTAATAGTTTAGTGTCTTTGGAAACTCAGAATATAATCTTCTAATCATGGTGAATGATCTTCATCATCTCCCATAAATATCTTCTTCTTTTTTTTAAAAACCTAAATCCTTTCTTTATATCCTGGGGAAAAGTTAACATAAAAGGGTGTGCTCAAATGCTCAGTAAGGGTAAACAAAAGAAATATCAATCACATCATATTCATGAGAACATATCTTTTGGAAATCTTAACCTGCAAAAGAGATCATAATTTCATAACATGGGATACATCATAGTAGTGAAATGTAATCCAAATAATCATTACTTAATACATGAAACTTTGTGGCATACACACATAATCATAGAGAATCATTTCTTGTTAGTCAAGACTCATTGCCAAGACTATCTTAGTGGACAAAGTCCCTTTCTGAACCGAGTTCATTCCTCTTTTCAGTCCTATTTCACTGAACCGGTATAACCAACCGTTCCAGCCATGTCTATCTCATGAGATATAAAATCATTACCCAATGCAATGGAGGGAGATATAGGTCCCACACATCTCATAATGATACCATTCTTATGTGTGCCACAAAATCATAAATCATACATCATTTCATAACCCATGTAATAAAAATGGGATTCTTAAAAAACATGACATCATAAAATAATTCATATACGATAAAGGAATTCATAAAAATAATTCCATCAAAACATAATCAAATCAATGTAATGATAGGGATAGAAACAGAACCCTATATTATTCTAAATGGAAAATAATTTTGATAAAACACTTGAACTCCATTCTTGAGAAAAATATCCTTTCTACTTCAAAAACACTTTTCCTTTCGTAACATTTCATACAATTTTAAACTAAAAGAAGTTGATTAAAAATAAACATGAAAACATGTAAAGGAATCTTTTTGGAAATAATGTTTTAAAAATCCATTCATGCCGTATAAGTTAAAAAAACATTCTTCTCATACTTTTGTCGGAAAAGTCAAAAGGTACCTCGTAACGTAAACAAAAGAAAGATTCCTTACATACCATGTAGTAAAAGTCAAAATGGGTAAAACGTACTTTAAACATACATGAAAAAACTTTTATAAAACATGGACATGGATTATAGAAATAACTCCAGTAAATACTTACAAATAAGCAATCTCGGATAAAAATGAGATTTGAAAAATTATCCCTTACCTTAAGTCCGATTTGCTTCATAAGTGTCCGAATCTCCTGTATAATGATTTAAATAATGTCATTAACTTATTACAGAATAATATTCATTGTTATGATATCATATATGCTTCACTTATGACTTTATATTACCCGTTCCTTTGTAAATTCCATGTTAAAGAAGTGTTTTGGGTAAAATCGTTTCATTTATCGTAGGTGTTTGGACTTGTTGTTCTTGAAATTATTATTACTTATATCATGATTTACTTAATTATAGAATATAAAACATGATTTATATATCATATATATTCAGTATATATATATATATAATAGATAGTTAAATGAAATGAAACACACCGTTCATGGAGACGGTAGTCCGTACGTACGCATGAACGTTGTTTTCCTTTCCTTATTGTCTTGAATGGAAGTAAGTAGATGACATACATATATAAATAAATCCAGTAGCTTTATAATGTCATATATTTCATTATTATTGCTTATATATATACTTTATAATCATTCTTAAATGGTTAAAATGGAGAATGAATCTCATCGCGTCGTGGAGACGGTAGTCCGTACGTACGCACGAGCGATGATATCGTTCTGATGATCGTGAACTTGTGTTGAAGTGTATGTATACTATTTCAGTATCAATATCACTTTATAATAATCATATATAGTTACTCATTACACCATTATACCCATCCAATTAAGGTGGTGGCGGAAAATAGATTACACCACGACGTGGAGACGGTATTCCGTACGTACGCACGCGCGGTGATTTCCTTTTTCCGTAGGATGGATAGAAGGTTAATTAGAGTTGTTTCATATTTATAATAACATATCAGTATATAATAAATACTGATGTTATTACTTTAACATGAAACAACTAAATAAGAATATGTTGAAGAAGAAAGAAATTGAAAAAGATCGGTAATGGATATTACCTCTTTTGACGTGCCTTTTCTTATCCTCCACTTAATGAACTAAGGATGGTCTTTGAAGAAGAACAAGACCTCTAGGATGATACTAGGGAAGTGGAGAAGAGATTTTGGCAGGGTTTGGACGAGCTTGAACTCTCAAATTGGTGTGAGGAGGAGAGGGAGGAGGTGCACTTTTATAAGGGAGGAGAGGGGCACCTTTGGAATAACTAAAAATATTATTTTATTATAAAGTCAAGTTCGGTTTTAAATAGCTCCAAATTGATTTATTTAGAGGCTAGGGTAGGGATGGGTCTAAATCCTCTCATCAAATAGAATTTAGACATGTTTAGGTTCCTATTTTAACCTTATCATGTAGATTTAACATTAAGTTAAATAATTTTACTTTTACCGTGTCTTCTTGTGTTCTTATACTATAATGTTAATAAACATACAATATCTAGCCAAACGAACCCCAAGTTGTTTATTATTAATATATATAACCTTATCTAAGTCATTTGGACGAACCGTAGATTTTTAGGCATAAAATAACAATTAATAATATAATATTAGTTTTATGAACTATTTTATGTCAATTTTGACACTATTTAGTAATTGATTTTTTTGAAAATCATAACAGAATGATAAGTTCGAAAACAGTTAATTAAATCAATAATAACATGTCATATTAACCTAAAAAATTAGTGTTATTCATAAAAAGTCTCAAATTACATTTATTTGGGTATTTATAACATCAATTATGTCAATATTTCATTAATAAGATAATTATTGCATCATCGTTGTGTCATAAATAAATTAAATTATTTAATGTCTAAAAATTACAAATAAAATACCATTATGTAGGAAATAATATTATCTTTATAATTAATTTTTATAGTATAATTTATCTTATGTATAACCCCATATTAAAAATAATTTACTTGTTAAACTTTGATATTAACTATTTTAAACTTTCTTTAAATAAATTAATAATAAATGTCCAAATCTAATCCAAGTGGGCCTAAATGGTCATATTTTATTCCTAAGGTTGTTTTTGGTCGAATTACACTTGTCCAATAGAATTAGGACATGTGTTAGGGTAATAGTAATATCATTTTTACCCTTAATTACCCTATTTTACTTTTAACCGTGGTAAAAAAAAAGTAAAAAGTTACTATTCACCAAAAATTATTTTCATCTCATTGAACCAAATTTTACTTACTGACATTAACCGTGTCTCTCGGATTGTTGAAATTCCACTCACAGAAGCGGTAAAATTAAGTTTTATGAAAAATTAATTTTTTTAACTACCACTTAGTGGTTTCACTATTCATCAAAAAATGAAAGTTTCCAGAAAAATACCAAAAATTAGGACTAAGAAATATTTGATATTATGAATTCAAAAATGGTGTCTATTTTACCAAATTCAAAACATATCAGTTACATTAACTAATTTAAAAATTAATTTCCGTCATCAAAACAAATGGCGTGTTTTTAAGAGATAATATCTATCAAAAGATTGACACTTGTTTATAACTGGTTTAAATGTGAAATTACATCCAATGACCAACACAGTATTAAATTGTAAAAATATTTTCTAAATATACTTCAAAACCACTCAAATTAATAATTTATCAGTATTAATTATTTCGATTAAAAAAGTTGTTTTTAATTAAAATTTAGTAATTTTCACTATTCATTAGAATATGAAAGTTATACGAAAAGTACCAAAATTTCACCTTAGGCTAAATTCGATACTCCGAATCAAAAAATAAAGTCCATTTTGAGAGATAAAATTTCTAAAATTTTAAAAAGTGGTTATTACTGTTCATAACGGCTAGTTTTAATAATATTTTATTAGCATATCGTTTTTTAGTGAAACTCGGTATTGCGTACTACACACACTATCGAGGAAGGGCGCGATTGCGTGTATTGCAAGGCAAGTCAAGGATGTGTGTTTTGCACGATCCTTTTGGTGTAGCGTACAACACAAGACATTAATGAAAAGAATATTTTTCATAAAATATCGGGGTGTTACACAGATAACCACATGACATGCACCAGATTGATTTTTTGATGGTGGGGAGACTGTCATCCTCTTCAAAGGATGTACCATGGTACCAGTGTCACTTCAGGAGGATATTTTGAGTGAGTTCCACACATCCTATCTAGGGGTACATCCTAGAGTGGTGAAGATGTAATAGGATCTCCAACGACAGCACTGATGGCTAGGAATGAAGAAAGCAGTAGCAGAGATTGTTTCTCGGTGCCTCACTTTTCTGCAAGTGAATGTAATGAATCAGGTACCAGTAGGCATGGTTCATCCTTTAGAGGTCCTAGAGTGTAGTGGGATGGGATATCCATGGACTTCGTGACAAGACTCCCATGTACATCCCGAGGTCATGACTTGATTTGGGTGATCGTTGAAAGGCTCACCATATCAGCCCACTTCTTACTAATCAGAGAGTCAGGTTCAGTGGAGAGCTTGGGACACCTCTATGTACATAATATTATGCAGCTTCATGAAGTACCTCAGATGAATGTCTCCGATCATGACGCATGTTTTACTTCCCGTCTATGGAAGGGATCGCTGGAGGCATTCGGGATGCAGTTTCATTTGAGCGCTGCCATCCATCCTCAGACAGATGGCTAGACTAAGCAGACCATTCAGACCCTCGACGACATTCTACGTGCATGCATCCTCAATATCGGTCATCGTTGGGATGATAAACTGCATTTGGTGGTGTTTTCATACAATAATAGCTATCACTCCACCATTAGGATGTCACATTTTGAGGAGTTGTACGACCAACCTATAGATCACCCTTGTGCTGGAGTGACCCTGGGTACCAAGCACTAGTGGGACCCGAGATGGTACAGGCTACCATAGAGATAGTTCAGATCTTCCAGGAGTGGGAGAAGACTACATAGAGTAGATAGAAGTCATATGCCAACAATATATGGAGACCTCTGGAGTTCGAAGATGGTGACCACGTCTTTCTATGGGGCTCGCCTCGATGATGTATGTAGATATTTGGATGAGGTGGAAATTTATCTCTAAGATTCACCAGACCCTTCTAGATCCTCAGTAGAGTTAGCGAGGTGGCATACCACTTAGCTCTTCCTCCTCAGTTGTACCTGGTGCATGACATCTTCCACCTATCCCAGCTGAGGGGTTATGTGCATGACCATCCCATGTCATCGACCACGATGAGCTGGACATCGACGATGGGGCGATGTTTTCAGAGGTTCAAGTTGAGATTGACGATCAATATGAGCGGGTCATGAATTGGAATTTTATTCCTTTGGTGTGCGTTCGCTGGAAGCACATGAACCTCTAGGATAGAACATGTGAGTGGTAGGATCAGATGCGTGCTTAGTACCCCCACTTGTTCTTTTAATTTGAGTTGGGGCTTACGGGGACATAAATCCCTATGATGGGGGGAATGTAACGACCCATAATTTTCATCTATATTTTTTAAATAAATGGGTATTTAATGAGTCCACCAAAATTGACGGCGTGTGATTCTAAGGCCCAGAGTGCTCAGAATGAAATTATGAAATTTTTTTCGGGTACGTTTAGTTAACATGCGAGCAGGTTATTATAACTTTTGAACCAGTGCTCGGAATTAAAATCTGAGGGAACCGTTGAACTTGCAGCATGGGTATTCACATAAGAATAATTTCACCTTGAGGACAGTTGGTCAAGGGTGAAAGATAATTTTTGTGTTTTTTTGTGGAAATAATAAAATAAAATAATCACACATTTTATTTTATTTATTGTAACCACCCATGTTGATATTTCACAGGTGGGGACCACCAGAACTAAAACCTCCCATGAGAGGTTATGGAGGTGGGGACCACCAATCCTAAACTCCCATGAGAGGTTACGGTGGCAGGGACTACCGAAGTACTGAAACCTCCTTAACTCCCTATTAAATACGGTGAAACCTCTTTAGATCCTCACATACTTATGCCAACCATTCACATAATTTATTATTCCACCCTTCAATTAATTAATTTTACCATTTTCAAATTATAACAACATAATTTAATTTGAAAACATAAATTAAGATGTAAGTTATATATTCATTTCGGTGGAATTGTGGAAACAAGTTGGAAAAGGGAAGATCTTTGGTGAATTGGGGGAAATCTCTCGAACGAAGAATGCTGACGCACAACATCGACTTTTTTCCTGGGAAAATTCTCTAGTCGGGGATATCTTTAATCGACGATTGTATTTCCCTCCCTAAACAACGTCTTCTCCTCCTTCGCGAACTCCTTCAATGAAAAATACAAGGTAGGTGTTTAATTTGTGTATGATTATATTCCCATGTTTGTACCTTTTTAAAACAAAGAACGCAAATTATTTCTTTTGTGGGTTGGTAATAATCATTATGGGAGGATAGGATTTGATGTTCAATGTTCATGTTCTTAATGAGTTGTTTGGTACCAATTTAATGTGGAGAGTGCAGGACAAACAAACATGGCTCAACCCCTCTGCCATTTTTCTCGAATGGTGAGCCATTTGCGAAGGAAGAATACGACCATGGTGACCGCAACATGAGCGGGATTTTGGTTGTCAGGGAAGAACGAGAATGGAAACTAGAAACACTACTAGCCGTGATGAAGGCGATGGTGTAGCGGCATCCCCCCGCGGCCCAGCCGCCCCACCGAAACCCTATGAACCCCCCCCCCCCCCCCCCCCCGTAAGGCTTGGTCGCACCGCCCCGACCGATCTGCCCTACGGCCGGGCCACTCCAACCGAGCCCCCCTATGGAACCGACCTACTTTGGTGGAGTTTCCACACAGCACCGAACAACTTCGGCTGAGCAGCCCCACGACACCGAGCCAATCTGGCCAACCTACCCCGCGGCACTGAGCCGCTCCGGAAGAGCTACAAAACGGCGAGCAGCCCTGAGAAACTGAGCCACTTTGGACTAGCCTCCCCACAACACAAAGCCACCCAACGTCACTGAGCCACCCTGCGGCATCCGCCCTCCTGGATAAGATGCCCTGACCGAGTCACCCTGCTGCCTCGCGCCATTCGTGGCCGAACCCCCGCGGCCCCTTGCAACCTACCGGACCACCCATCAGGCCAGGCCAAACCCAACAGGCCGGGCCGCACTGTGGTCCATGTCGACCCAAACCGAGTATGCTGGAGGAGGGTCAGTCCAACCGGGTTGGACCAGACCTAGGCCCACTACTAACCATATACTTTCTTTTGGCCATTACTCGGGCACCCGACATCTGTTTGATGAACTGTCAGCAGTGATAGAAATCATGGAGTGAGACGGTCCCTTTGAGTATACCCTAGTATAGATTTGTATTAAGATGTGGAACAGAAAGGTTGGATCGAGCAATAATCCAACTAGGCCCTAGTACTAAAAGGCCAATAACTCACAGACTGGGTGTCTGATTGACACTTCATCTATTGCGTTGATACCCCCATGATGTGGTGGTCCTTGGAGATACTTACTTGTGGGAATTCATGGTAGTTGGAGTGTCGAACAGTAGCTCGTGTAGTGGATCCACCGGGAGATGAGCAAGAATAGTGCAGGAACCCATTATTTGGCTGAGACGTGACGACTGCAGGCCTTTTCTACTTAGAATGACTTGACAGGCCTAGCGAGGACCACTTCTGTGTGGCGCGGCATACCCATAGTGGGGGTGCCTTTGTGTGATGTGGCAGACCCATGGTACATGAATGGTGGAGTACCTTAGCAGGCCACGGTGGGGAGTGCCTATGTGTGACGTGTTAGAACCACCGTACTCGACAGGAGAAGTACCTCAGCATGTCACGAGGGGGAGCACCTCTGTGTGACGCGAAAGACCTATGGTGGGGAGTTCTTTTATGTGATGTGGAAGACCCACAGTACTCGAAAAGAAGAGTATCTTAGCAGTCTAAGGATTGTGGTAAGCGCCCCTATCTGACGCGGCATGCCCACCATACTCGATAGAGGAGGGATTCTCCATCAGCCGAGGTGTATGACAATGTGGCTAGGGATGTTACATGTTACTACCCCTCAAATAAATTCTGGGGTGAGCTGAGGTAGTGTCTCTATGGTTTCCTCCTGATTGAGATAGATTACATGATATCTTAGTTAAATGTGTGGGCATATACCTAATTATGGTTATATGTGGATTTCATACTTTTTGGTTTATCCTTGGTGGTTTTTGTGAGACCTTGAGGGTCTCGAGGTCCCCACTAAGTATCATTATACTCACCCCTACATGGGCTAATCCCAAACCTTGTTGTGTTGGATACAGATGATGGACAACACTGATTGAGGCTGAGAGTACCAGGACTGGACGGTGCTCAGAGGTGGACCATACGTCGTGTCTGTATGTAGAGTAGATATGTGGATGTGGTGTGTTGAGGAGGTGATATGTACCTACCCTTAAGGTAGGAAACTCAGAGGATGATCCATTAACTATCTTTTCTCTTTTTCAGTTGTTTTGTATTTCAGTTGTACTTGTATCTTTATAGTTGGGTTTTTATTCTGGCCACATTTTTAGTTTCAACACTCTTTTTTTCTATAAGGTTGAATTTTTTTCATATCTTGTTGTGTGATTGGTTGTGTGGGAATACAGGTTATAAAGAAAATGCCTTTCCAATTTTGGGGAATACGCCTTTCGGTTCAAGTCACTAGCCCCTGGCCTATGGAACAAAGGCTTGGGGTAGTAACGACATGGGCCCCGAGGGACAGGTCGTGACACTATGATTACTAAGGGTATAGTCTACCCATTGATGGAGTTTGATACCATGCTTATAGTTAGTAGACTATAACATATTGGGAGGATCATATAAGGTTTGGTCACTCCCCATCTAAATAAAAATGGTTTTGATTAGATAATTTCAATGAGGTATAAGAGAAATATGTTGACAATATTTTTTTAATTTTATTTATTTCGGAAAGGGTCGAAAAGAAATAAGATAGTTGGGATGTGGGTATCAAAAATGTGTTATTTCCTGGACCAAACTATATAGTGGAACTCTGAGTTATTAGTTTTGATATTTATGTAACATTCTAATTACATTTTGTGGGGTTCATATTTCATGATTATTCATATGGGATAAAACATTATATATTAACAAGTTCTGTAATGCATCTGAGTTTCATAATAAAATATATTGATTTGAAATATATTTTAGGATAGTGAAGTAATATTTTTTGATTGAAAAAATGCATTTTCATTACGTAAAATATCTATTTTGGAAATAATTATTTAGTATCAAGCATGGGTTATTTTTTGTAAATATATGATTTTTCTCAACATATAGGTACATAGAACTCGGGGTAGTTCTATAATGACCTAGCAATTCCATGAAAAACTATTGCATGTTTTAGTGGAATACTAAATATATTTCACAAATACTCTCCTATGTAAATAATGATATTATCTAATTAGAGACTAAATTGATAATTTTATTATATAATTGATGATATTCAATATCACCCACAATGATACCACTAGTTGGTAAAAGTCATAGACATGCACTACTTAAAAACATTATTCAGGATAATGGGGAATGAAACCGAAGAAATGGTTAGTCTAGATTTTAATTATGGATATAAAAGAGATATATCAATTATCATTCAATCATATCATTATAAAAATGTATTGAGGGAATGGGAATTACATTTTAAAAATATAACCTACATAACGTAAATCATAATCCTAAAATATGACTTAAATCATGGCAGCTTATAATACATGAATCAGAAAGAAAATTGGTTAACATAATCCATGAGAGAATAACATAGATATAAGAATGTAGAAAAACATTAAGCATATAATATTTTAAAAATATGTAAATGGAAATAGGTTCACTCATTACCTTTATGAAAAGATGTATAGTACTCTCTTAAAGATATTTATTGGAAAAAACGTCCTCTCATTACCATGTAGACAAGAAACAAGGTCAACAAGGAAATTTATGGACAAGAATGTTGGTCCACACATAACCTTATATATAAAAAACAAGGACCACTGATACCATTATGGACTTGAAACCAAGTCTTCACATAACATTTTGAACATGAAATTAGGATCACATGTATTATTTTTAAATCATGGGTTTCGCGTTATTAACCAATACTATGGATAAATATAATGTGCTAAAAAATTTATTAGTTTAAAATGGAACCACACATCATATGTTTATAAATGAACCTTTACTAACATAAGAAACATTACATATTCTTTAAAATGGTCATAAAAATTTATTTTATCATAACTGATGATAATAAATTTGTTTCATGATGATCTAGATATGTTATATATATCATTATATCAATCCATATGATCCAGTTATAGGAAACTAATTACATCAATTCATGAGGTGGTAGTTCATTATACACGAGATCGATGGATTCATGTCCCATTTTATACAAAATAAGATAGATATGTGATATGAATTTAACATAATAAAATATATTTATATATTTATATATTTATTTTATTATATTATAAATTTTTAATAACATTTTATGGTGTTTCATGAAGAAATAAAAAAAGTTTTGTTAAGAATAATGCCCATTTTAAAAAACAACTTTATGTTTGAACATAAAACATTATTATGAGGGTTTAATAAAAATTGTAAATATCATATAATTCTTTGAGGGAAGATAGAGAGATATTTGTTCAATAGTTATCCATACCAATAGAGTTTTGCAGTATGAATAATTGAGGATATGGGATTTTATTATAATATATAGGGGACTAATGTTTCTATAAATACCCAATGCTATTCCATAATAGTAAGTAAGTATCAAGAAATATTTCTCAAGAATTAAAAAATTACGATGGGGAGGGTTGACATAATTATGTAAAATCACAAATAAATACACATGTTTTAAACATGTTATTCCCATTTCATATATGATTAATCAATTTTAAAAATTTTAAATGGCACCACAATTACTAATCTAAATTTCATTATCTAGGTAATGTATAAGTTGATAATAACCTAAAATGATGCCTATTATTGAATTATTAAATATTTATTCTAAATATTAAAACTTATTTACTAAATAAATATCCCAATTGTATTGAAACTTATGTTTCACACTTGTTCATGTAACACACAATACCTTTTGTAACCTTAACATTTGTAATTAATTTCTATTTATATTTTTAAATAGTTTTTTGATTAAAAAGTTATGTGAAGCTATTTTATAATATAAATTTTTATGATTCTGGAAATGAAATAAATTTTAAAACATTAAATTAGACGATATGGTACTGTTTAATTTAATATAATACCCATATATGTAATGAAAATGTTTTTTCCATTTAAAAATATTTCGTTATTATAAAAAATATTAAATTCAAAATAAAATAAAAAAAATAATTCAAATGGGTTAAATTGGATTACTTGTACTGTAATTTATTTAAAAATACATTACAAAAAATTAAAAAATAATTTATATTTCTAAATAAAATCATATGAAATGGTTATTTGGTAATAAAAAGAATTATTTTCGCCTAATCATTGAAAAAATAAGACATTTCAATAAATAAAAATTAAAATCACCTAAAGATAATTATAATATGATAAATAATAATATAACTATTAATTATTCAAAAAAAATCTATAAATAAAAAAAATTTTAAATTTTCTTCACTAAAAGAAATAAATATCATTTTTAAGAAGAAATGTTTATTTTGAATATATAAAAACATTGAAAAAAATTAATAGAGTGTTTGTAAATATAATTTTTTATCTAAATCTGCAAATCATTTTTTATTATATAAAGCTTATTTAAGGGTGTCTCGTGCCCAACATACAACACAAATCTAGTTCGGGAGAACTAAAACCCCACAACACAAAACCACGGAATTAAACATCATAATAACCGTAGTCATCCTCGTATCCCATACAAGGTTCGTCCTCTCCTGAAGCCGATTCCAATTCCGGATTTTTCCAAAACGTTTCACTTTGAACCTGATTGCTGAGCAGATCCAGATTACCCATAACTGATGATGCTTTCTTCACCCCACTGACCTTTTTCACAGCATGAACCACCTGGTTATTCCTTTTGGAAGCGGACGTTGTCTGTGAATTTTTATCTAAATCAATTAAATATAAATTTAAAAAAAATTCATTGTCCTGTTCATAACAAAATATTTAATATAAATTTTATAACAATAATTTTTTTTTAAAAATATAAATAGTATATAAAAGTCAGTTAAAACCCAATGTCGCACCGAACAACAGCTACTCGAAAAATTACCATTATTTGAAATTTAATATTTCAAAAGATATCGATGTTTTAAATTATTACTCTATTAAAATTAATTTTTCCATTTATATAATTTAAAACTACTATAATTTTTTTTGATGCTTCAACATCATCCTATCAACAGGTTCCCATATATCTTCCATAAAATAGTTTATTCTCTAGAAAACATTAACCAATACAGTGGAATTGGCTTATATAACCCACTAGGATTTAGAATATCTACTATTTTTTCTTATTTGATTGAAATTTATTCATTTATGCATTTTATTTAATTCATTACATGTGAAGGGTTAGGTATGTACATCCTCCAGGTACAAACATGGAACCCAATGGGATATAATTGGAGGTTCAGTGGACATTCCAAGATATAATATATCATCCTTATATTATCAATTATATAAAAACAAGAATATATATAGGTATCATAATCCACTTCATTACAAACCTCATTAACTTCATCCACAAAGGTATTTGAAGGAGTAACATGCGACCAAATTCAAAAAACATATATTACCAATTATTATAATTATATATTTTCTAGAAATCTTGATATTTCATGTGGTTTTTAATGGATTTAACATTCTCTTCCAGGTCATCCACTATCATAGAACCCAAAATAACACTTTATCCATATTCATCTAATCACCTTGGAGATCAAACACCTTTATATATAGTTCCTAATAATTATCCATCTGAAAGCTCAAGTTAATGATATAATTCTATAAAAATTACTCAAAAGGAAGGTGTTGATCCCAGTAATCATTGAAATACATATGGAAAACAATCAAAATGTATTCTAGAGTACGAATGGAACTCCCTAAAACCCCATCTATTAGAGGGTGATAATCTATACTAAATTGCAACAATTTATCCAGAGTATACTGATGGCCTATAGTAAATATTTCCATAAACATCAGATCGTGATCAAATATCATTGATACTGATAATCCAATAAATCTTACCAATTACATAATTTGTAATAGTGTAATCTAGTCAATACAATAAAAATATTACATGAATCTAATGATAGTTGAAATTAGAGATTAATTTATTTGAACTCATATAACATTGTAATCCTTTGATTTTTTAGGGATTCAGATGATTGAATATACTATGGGGTTTTCATATTTCAATATTGGTATGGGTAATTATTATAACATCTCCTTAAACCTTTATCTCTCATCATTAACTTATTGAAATACCATGAAAACTCATGTGATTTTAGGTTGATTCAAAATATGAAAAATGACTTTATTTTTCTTGAAAGTATATAGAGAGAGATAAAAATGTATTTTTGTTTTTGAAATTTCCCAAAGTAATTAACAATAAAATTTTAATAAGGAATATTCATAAAAAATCAGACATAACATTATCAAATTCATTATGGAGAATATAATTTCACTAATTATCACAATTCAAGTAAATTTTTGTGATTATATAATCATTTTAATATCGTTTTTTCTTCTAAGGTTGTTGTGGCTCACTTTTCACAATAGATCATAGATTATGGAATTTATTTTCAAAATTCTCTAAAACCATGAATTTGGAACAAAAGAGTGTGAGTGGTGATCTAAAATGATGTTTCACTCAATTCATTTCATTAGTCTCCATATTCACATCACATCAATAATCTTTTTCTCAATGGATAGGATTCTAATACATGACACACCATCTCATTCCTTTTAATCAGTCAGCTGAGTTATCCTTATATTTCTGGAATCTAGGTGGTCAAAACATTTTATTCCCAACATGTGAAATATCATTGGATCTTCCATGAAACACCATATTAATTTTAAATCACTAAATCCATTAAGATTTCCTGCTTCAATATTGAAATTTAGGGAATATAACATTTCATATTCATATCTAGAAATATCCCATATGCGAAATCTCATGGGGAGAAATTTTATAACACTGAATAATTAAACAAAATTACATTCAAGTAAGATGATAGTTCTAGAAGTTTACCTCACAAGTCCAATAATAGATTCCTTTTGTGTACGAAGAAAATATTTATTATTAGGCAGAAGATCAAGTAATTACATCCCCATTTTTTAAATATGAATAAACTAAGATTACATATAAGAAAATATTGTCATAAATTAATCCCAGTCTATGGATTCAAATTCTTATCATTACATCATATTATTATTATGTGTCAACCATGCTTTTTCATCACCTTCAAAATTAAAAATAACCAAAATAAATAATTCATGGTCCAAACAGTGGATAATGAAAAATATCTTTGTAATATTATTGAGACAATTTGAAAAAACAAGTGGATTCATTGAACCATTAATAGAAGGTTTTTTTTCTTTTTGATGGATTCAATAGTAAATTTCTTTTTCATTTGATCGTTTAAAATATCCACATGATTCATTGCTTGAGAAACTTATGTGATCATAAACAACATGGTTATGAAATATAGTTCCTATAGTTTTTTAATGAGGTTTAAAATCATTAAATATTCTATTAAATTAAACATTAATATGGTTGCCATGTGTTCTACCTATTGGATGAAACCAATAAAAACATTATGATCAACACTACCCATAATGGGAAACCATAAAACATTGAAAAATAATTTATATGATTTCTATATAATTACAACAAATTTTCAATCTATAAGACATTATGATTAACCTTGTCCATAAATGAATATCATCTATTCAAATTCATCATACTAGTTAAAAAAGAAAATTTAAATTAACCTAATAATTTATCCTAGGAGAGTCCAACAATGTATGGAGCCCCATTCATTCTCTAACACTTGGGGATGACCGATTAAAACAAAATGCTCATTTTTTAAGTAATTATCCCAAGGTACAATGATGTTAGAGTGGAAACGAAATGTTGTTGTGTTATGTGTTTCAAGGATAAACATATAATCTATTTCTTATGAAAACAATAGTGTGTTACCATATAAATATACATTTACCTAGGGGTTTTACCAACAATATAATACCCTAATAACAAATTATTTACTTATATACTATTCGTATACCAACTATAATGACACTATAATTCCATAAAAAAATTAATATCTTTTTAAATTAATATTAGAAAATGTAAAAATACTTTCCCATGTTCTATAATTGATTATTGTATTTAGAGACTGTATACCCAATGTTTTTATTTCATGAATGATCTCTAACATCTCACATAGAATCTCCAAATTTATCACCCATACCATACATTACATGGATAATAGTAAATCAATATTTAATAAATCATCCATGTTAAAATTGATTGAATCATAAATAAATATAAGACATGAGCTCAAAACATAGATAAAAATTTATAAATTTTGTAATGTTATAACGTTATGAACATGTGTAAATAGAAACAAGATCTCTCATTACATTAGGGATATGAAATCAGGTCGTAACATATTCTTAGGGACGTTAAATGAGGTCATCACATTACCTTATAGATAAGAAATCACATTTAGACATAACCTTAATTAAATGAAATAGGGTGAAAACATAGACTTATGGACATTAATGTATTTGTATGAGTAAACTAATTTACAAGAAACTATCCCACCCATATCATTATGAACATGAAATAAGATTCAGGGATAAAATAATTAATTCATGTGTTACCAATAATTTCCCAACAAATTGGAGAGCAATAAAGAGCTCATTCAACATTTTTTATAATAGATCCATTCATCCTCATTTTATAATTGAACAAAAATTTACATAAGAAACCATACATATCTGTGAAAAAAGATCATAAAGAACTCAACATATCAGATCCTATGAAATGAAATTGGTTTTAAAAGTATTTCATAATTTCTATAACCATGGAAAGGAAATGGGATTAATTGATTTATCATCATTTCATCACATTATATCCCCTTGAATATAGAATTGTTTTATGAATTCTATATCATCATAAACATAAAATATCTAGATAAATAATAATGATTTTATAATTCTATCACGTCCCTAGTAATTCTTCTTAAGATAATAGTATAGCAACATAAATTAAAAATTATTTCTAGATATGATGTCAATCATTTCCTGAGGAAATTTCAAATATACTTTGAATAATAAAATCTAAAATCTAGATATTCTAAAAAAATGTAAAAAATTCTTTCCAATTATCTTGGGATTTTATTATTTTATATTTAAATAATTTAGCTTCTATTATGTCATAAAATAAAAACCATGTCATATATGTTTAGAGAAATATTGCGAACACATTTCCTAGAAAAAATACTAAATAGACTTGTTTAGAAAATGATAAGTAAATTTAATTTAAAATAATTTTTAAAAATTATAGTATGGGTAAAAGTTTTCATTAAAAATCATTTGAAAATAGTAAAAAAATTATTTAATATTTTTTTAGAAGACATATACATGGAATAAAAATAATTTTTGACAGAAGTTGGAAATAAAGTCTAGTTTTCATTAAAAAACAACTATATTCCAAAATTATTAATGAATGGAAAATTTAAGGGAGAAATTTATTTTATAGAAATATCATAGGATAAGAATAATAATTAATTTCTTTAGATATGCATCATAATATATCATCATTCTGATCAAAATCATACAAAACCATATTAATAATTAGATTGTAACATACAAACAACACTAAATTGAAAATTAAGGAATAATAATCCCCATGAAAGAAGGTAACCTACATCAGTATGTATAAACCATAAAATTGATAGAAATAATTATAATAAACATTCATGGGTATTATATACACCACAAGGAAAAACATGCATTTATTATGAAATGTGTCACATATAAATAATGTGTTACAAAAATCCATTACCTAATTCATCGACATTATTAAAACACGGAAAAAAATCTTATTATAAATATATCTATATTTGTCATTTATTACATAATAATAAATATATATAACATAAATTATATGGTTTATGATCTTTATTTCATATTTTATTATATAAAATTTCAATGGAAAAGTTGTGTTTCTTGTAATAATTCTTTTGTTTTTCTAGAATTTTTTTGGGTATTTTAATTCTTATTAAAGTGATCATGGTTATAGAATCATCAGAATGTAATGTGTGATATAAATATCATAAATTGATAATATATATGTATATTTAGTAATCATTAAAATCTAATAAATAAAATTAATTACGTCATTCGTAGAGACGATAGGTTGTATGTATGCAGAGCCCCATTTTAATTTTCTTCATTGGTGGAATAAGATAAATGGTAAAATTTTATTCACCTTTCGAGAATAATTTTATTATATTAATTATTTTTTATATTAGTTAAATATATGCTTATAAAAGTCCATCTAAAAATAAAATAAAAAATACCATTGCTTTATGGAGGTGCTAGTCCAAACATACGCAAGACGGATATTACATTTTCAAACATATTATGAGGTAAGAAGGTATATGTGATGTTATACTTAAAAAATAATAATTATTTCATATATATCATGAATTAATGTTAAATATACCATCATTTTTTATTTTTGAGAGGTGTTGATGGAAACCAAATTACATCAATTCGCGAGGAGGTTGTCTGATGTAAACATAAAAGACAGTTTCAATTTCCAATATGAGGGAAGAAAATATTGATATAATATGTTCCATTAGCATTAAAAAATATTAAATTGGTTATACTGATATTAATTGATAATAATATTTTACAAATATTTAATGGATGTAGATGATGAAATAGAACATAAACACTTGAGCAAGAATGATGAATCTTCTTTATAAAACATCCTTATGTTTCCAAAAAAATCATTTATATGAGGGTTTAAATTAAAATATGTCTTTTTAAAATTTTTAATTGACATTTGGATTTTTTAATATTTTTGGCTGAATAAAAATCCTTTGGGAGTTTTATTATGTGAGGGGACAATGATGCCTTTGATAGTTTAGGAGAAGTATCATTTTTGTAAATACCAAAAACTATTCAATAATGGGAAGTAAATCTCAATAAATCTAAATAAAAATTGATAAATAATTTATTTTAGGGATTGAATTCTCCAGAAACAGTGACATAAAAAATACACATTTTTTAAATTTTATTCTCTTAGATATTATTTTACTCAAATTTTCCATTTTAGTTTCATCTTATCAACTAGTTTCATCATGATTCCCAAAGCAATATTTCCTTTTACTGGAAATATAAAATGAGAATTATTAGATAATTTAGACCTCATTATTCAAAATATTTAATAAAATTTACTAAATAATTATCTTTTGTGTGTTTAAAATTAATTTAATTGCATGTGCATATAACGGTCAAAACCCGATTTTAACATTAACCACAATAATTATTTTTTCACTATTTTTTCAAATAATAATGAAATGTATTATTTTGGATATTTTGTACATTACAAATTAGGAAGTTTCCATGTATTTAATCTATATTATAAAATTATATCCATATAATTTTTTGAATTATATTTAAAATAAAAACAGAAATGGTGAATAAATATCAGTTTTCTAAAGAATCCTTTTTCCCATGTATAAATTGTTTTAATAAAAAATTTCAATAAAAATAGATTATAATGACATAATTTCTATTAAATTTTTATAATTTATATAATAATAAATTTTAAAATAATATATATATTATAATTAATCATTATAAATACATAACAAATGGAGTTATTTTAATCAAAATCCACATTTTTACTAGTCATCAAAGTATTAATCATTTCAAATAGATATAAAATATTTGTATTTATTTGTTTATAAATTTTGATTAGAAAAATTAACTTATTTATTTAAAACATACTTCTAAATTTGGAAGGAAAATAAATTTATAATATGGTCTATGAAGGTAATGAAAACCATTTCTAAAAGAAATTAATTTCCAATGTTTATAAAAAAAATTGAAACAATTATATAATTATTGGTAAATATATCTTACATATCAAAAAACATTAATATTATATCATTAATTGTGTTAATAACAAACAATAAAAATATGTTTTATTATAAGGGACCAACAGAAATCACTACATAATCTTTAGTTAGGTCAATAATTTCACATAATTTCAATTTTAGAATTGTTTCAAGATTAGAGACTCAGAGAATTAGGCCACAAATCATATATATGAACATTAATATTACAAATTAGACCCTTCTACTCGATATTTTTTTTTCATGAAACAAAGACATTTAAAAATAAACATGTGTTTGTTTTAGTATTAGACAACATAACGTTTCCCGGATCCCATCGAAGACTATATTATTTTTTTTTCTGGGAACAAAATTTCAAAAATTGGGTTTAGATTAAAAATATTAGTAATGGATACAGACAAAAAATAAAACTATTAATCTAGGGAAAAAATTTAAACAACGAATACTTTATCATAATGTAATACTTTTCACATTTAAGTAGTAGTAATTACACGTCCCTGAATATAATCACATTACATTCCCTCTTTGTAACCCAAAGATTAAAATAAAACCCATAGAAATTATCATATAACATATAAAAGTGACTTAGGACACCATAATAGTTAAATGGAATAACTATTCAATTTAATTCGACACATATCACTAAATATACTACTCATATAACTGAATTCCACACCTAATGTATTAGAGGTTCTAACGTAACCACCCATACATCATTTATCACAAAACCACTCATATTTGGTTAATAATGTGACCAACCATATCTATTTTATCTTGTATCCACCCATCTAATGTTCACGATTCCTTATATAATTATAACATATAAAATATTTCACTTATCACCATTTCACTCGTGAAATTTCATTTGCAATCACAAGAATAAAATTTAATATATCTAAATAGAAAATCCACATTAAAAAAATTCATTACCACAAAACCTAAAATAGTAATATGGTAATTATTTTTTTTATGTCATTTTGGAAATTGAGGATGAAAAATATCAAATAACGGTCATGGTAGTCGAAAAAGGCATTGTCGCCACATTAGTTAAAATCACATATTTTTCTGTTTTGTATAAAAAGTTAATACTTTATATTGAAAATGTCTATTTAAAAAATTGAATAAAATTCATTATAGAAATAAAAATTTATTTAAAATACTTTTATATCCTTATAAAAAAATATTAAAATTAATATCATGAAGAATAATATTTGATTGTTAAATTTTTAAACATTAAATGTGTCTCGTACCCTGTTGAATAGTTAAATCTTAATAACCATTAATTAATACATTTTAAAATACATTAAAGAAAATTATTATAGATAATATATTGATATAAATATTTATAGAGGCTATATATACACCTTATAAAATAATAAAGGTTCATATTATCATGAAATGCCTCAATGAAAGTAGATTGAGACAGAAACCCTTATCAAGATGGTATAGTTAGATCAGAAATTAATCAATGACATAAATATGTAAGAAAATATAAATACACCAAATATAAGAATATTTTCTATTTAAAATAGCTAGAGTTCATTCACATGTATTCATGGAAAAACAAAACCAATTACATGGATCATTAACTCAACAAATGGAGACTGAGTTATGATTTCCCTTAATATGAGTCTGAATCATTACAAATAATCCTTATGTTCATGAATAATAAACATAGGAGAATTTTTAATATCATGATATACTTTTTAAAAATTTATTAGTCCATTTATATCACTTATTACCATTTTTTCAAAAGTAAAAAATTATTTATGTTCATATCGGGTTTTTTTTCCAATTTATGGTACTTGAGTCAAATATGAACTTGTTTTGATGTAAATTGGCAATGAGGTAAAAATTCCATCAACTCCAGAATAATATTCCAGATTTAAATATCATATATATACTATATATATGTGTTTATAATAATCCAAAAGAAATTTAGATATGAAATTAAATGCATAATCCTTGGAGACGGTATAAAGTACATAAGCATGAACGCTACATTCATTTCATTGTATCATTAAAATAAAAAAAATTAAATTATTTATTTATGTTCCAAATGATTATATTTAAGATATCTTACACTGTATTTTTTACACGTACTTAGCATACTATCTTAAACCTTTATATTTGTTTTATTTTTCCCCATAATGAGAATTGGTGCATTGTTAATGAATTATTGTAGAAAACATAATGTTTTAGACATTCCTTATAAATGTTTTTTTTCATTTCAAGTTATAATGTGGAACCTATGTACATATCTGGTTTTACAAAACTATAATAATATTTGGTCCGTTAGTATACAAATTCCTTGAAATATTACCAACCTAAGTATATAATGAACTGACTCTGGGATTCTAGGGTCTGGGTGTTATAGTTGAAATCAAATGATGTTTTATAGATAACAAGGAAAAATGATTTATGAAATGTACACTAGAGAAAAAACCATATGATAGAGTTGATGATACTCATACAATATCTTCCTATACATTTGGAAAGGAATATATTATTTGGATATTCCTAGAAAATTAATCCTTCTACGGATACTACAAGTGGTCGTGGTTATAACGACCCATACTTTACATACATTGTTAATACTTCAAAATTGAAGCACACTTATTACAACATATGACAAAACCACAAAGGACCGTATAGGTATAGTGTCTTTAGAAACTGGGAAACATAAACAACTGGTTCATAAATCTTCTACAGTGTCTCCCATTTATTTTGTAACACCCCAGGATTTCATAGTGTGTTATTTCTTAAAAATAATTCAATAACTTGCACTACACGCAAAACCGAGTTCAATCACACCATGACGTACAAAAAAAAGCCATTAAAAGAGGTCATGAATAGTATTAACAACATTTTGAACTTTATATAATCCTTATAATTTTAGAATCCCTATTATGAGTTTCTTAGTCATAATGCAAGAACAGATTCATTTTCAGTATTGCACTTTTATCAACTTTAATAGTGAAACCTTTTTTAAATAAAATATTTTAAACTATCTGAATAAATTGGGACATCAAAAAAAAAATTTAAATGAAACATCTCAAGCTTCCACGGTACGCTTTCCTTTGAATAAAATAGTAGCGTGTGTTGTACGCAACCTTGAGTTTTAACACACGCCACAACCAATCAAACAAGCCGTTATGAATAGTAATACCTAAATTTTAAAATTATATATATTTTATATTTTAAAATGGACTTCATTTTTGGATTCGGAATATCGAATTTAGCCTAAGGTGAAATTTTGGTACTTTTCGGATAACTTTCATATTTTGATGAATAGTGAAAATTAATAAATTTTAATTAAAAACAACTTTTTTAATAAAAATAATTAATAGTGATAAATTATGAATTTTAGTAGTTTTAAAGTATATTTTGAATATATTTTTACCATTTAATATAATTTTGGTCATTGGGCATAATTTTACAATTAAACCGAACATAAACAAGTGTCAATCTTTTGATAGTTATTATCTCTTAAAAACACGCTTTTTGTTTTGACAGCGGGAATTAATTTTAAATTAATTTCTGCCACTTCTGTGTTTTGAATTTAGAAAAATGGATTCCATATTTGGAATCAGGATGTCCAAATTGTGTAAATAGGTAACTTTTATTTTTAGACATTTTGAATAATTACTGTGGTAAATATTTTATTTACCATGGTTAAGGGTAAATCCGGTAAATAAGGGTTAAAAATTAATATTATAATAATACAAAATTACCCTAAAACGTGTCCTAACCTTATTGGTGTACACATACCCGACCATGAGCATCCTTGGGTCAATTTGGGGACCCCTTGGAGCAACTTGTATGTGGTAGGGACACTTTATATTAATAAAGTTAAAATAAAAATAAAAATGGCATAAGCTTACATCTTATAGAAGAACAATTTTTACATAGGGTTATACAAGTTGGATTTTAGATTATAAACATTCAATAGAAATATAAAAAGATTTCCTACATAATGATATTTTATTTATAATTTTTAGACATCAAATAAGTTAAATTATTAATGACACAATAGTGATGCAATGTTTACCTCATTAATAAATCATTTAAATAAATAAGATTATAATGATTAAAATATTATCTAAAACCTGTCCAATTCTTATTGTTTGATGTTATTTAGAATATGAGTCATCTTATCTTCGACCTCAATGATTTTTGGACCTTTATAAACCGAATATAATTATATTATAAAGTAATACTTTCACTCTTTCCTAAAGAGCCCCTCCTCTCCCTTATAAAAGGAGACCACTTCTACTCATTCCTCACACCTCTCAAGCCACTTGGCTCATCCAAAATCTGCCCAACTAAGCTCCCCACATCCCTCTCCTCCTCCTTGAAGCTTCCCCTTAGGCAGAAAGCATTTCAAGAAGTCCTTTGGTTCCAACCAAAGTGAGTTACCTAAATTAAAGGTAACGATTTCTCTTAAATTATTTTCATTTATTTTGCTTCTCCAACCCCCAAACTCTTTTTATTTCCTTTCTTTTGTAACAACACCAGTATCCTCAATATACTAGGATGTTGTTATAAGAAGTATTCAAACTACACATACACACAACTCCATCTAATGGATGATGAACATAATGTTTCTGTGGATGGAAAACTAACGCCTCACGAAACGATGATTGTTCAAATACATCTTACCGCCTCTCATGGTGGCCATTATGATGGCACTGTAATTAAATATGATATTAATGATATATATTTTATATATAATCTTCTGTAATTCCATTTTATTTCATACCATTATGTTGTATATACATACGATAATTTCATTTGAGGAAGTGCGGACTACCGCCCCCTTAAAATGATATGACTCGTTCATACCACACATGGAACGTATAAAGGATGGTGTTAATGAAACTAAAGTAACATATATAAAATATTATATTATACTGTAATAGTAATATACCTATGTATCATTTGGATTCAATTCTTTTAAAATAAAAATTAAATGGAAGTTGCGTTCGTGCGTACGTACGGACTACCGTCTCCACGAACGCGATGAGATTCATCCTCCATCGTATCCATTCAAGTATAATTATCATTTGATGATTTAAAAATGATGTTTAAGGACTTGATACCATTCTGTATTTGAATAATATACAACCTATCCTTTACAAACATGTCTTACGTAACAAAACATACAAAAGAAAACAAGTAAGTTAACACCCGAAACAACGATAATACTAAGATATTATTATCAAATCAATATTAAAAGATCATATATGATATCATATTAATATATATGATTCTTGTATAATTTAATAACAACTATTTCACCATTATACAGGAGGTTAACCTACCCCAACCAAGGAAAAGTACAAGGTAAGGGATTTTCTTATCTCACTTTCAATTCCGTGAGATTTCCATTGTTCGCCACTAAATTATTGAAAGTGGTGTATTGTGTACTGCCATTTGATATATATTATCATGATTCTATTTATATTCATGTTATTCTGTAAATCATTTCGTGGTTATTAACTTTTGGCCATACGACTCAGTTGATTAACGTGGTAAGGGGTTTTCATCTCACTCCTTATTCTCATGAGATTCATGCCATATTGCCACCATTACCTTTTGTGTGGTGTATGTACTGCCCATAATTATATTCTTTGTGTAATACACTCTAATTTATGTGTACTTACATATTCATTGTATGATACCTCTTTCATGGGTTGTATGTTTCATAAGTTACCAAACTGGTAAGGGTTATTTCACAATCTCTTCATTATCTGAGGTTGTTTATACGTAATAATCTACTGGGATCTCGTTATCATCCACATCCATGTTTCTTCAAAATGTATTTCAAAACATTTTTAATATTTAAAAGAATATGGGTTAAAGTCATTTATACCCTTGTTTGACTTTTTATAAGAGGTTTATAAGGGAATCTTTCCGTCGTTTTCCAAACAAGGTGCTTTTTAACCTTTTCGACAGAATTGAGGTAAGAATGTTTTTTTAACTTATACGGCGGGTGCGGTTATTTTCCGCCGTTATAAAATCTTCAAAGCTTTCCTTACAAGATTATAAGAATATTTTCAAAGAAAATGTTTTATTTTATATGGATCTTAAATTATTTCAAAATAAATGGAGATATTTCTTTAAAACGAATTTTGATTTCATCTATGTCAACATCCTTTGATGGATTTTAAGATTATTTGAAGTTGATTTATTATGATACAAAACTTCTATATTGTATTGAAGGTTTTGTGATATGTTTGACTGTGGATGTGCTATTTTTATACCATTCATAGTTTATGGTGAAAGTATTGACATTTCGTATGCTAGTTCCAATAAGAATGTTTATGTTATATTTCAATCTTTACTTCATATGAATGTGTTGGACAAGTATGTTCCAGGTTGGGGACTGGTTAAAGTAAGCCCTCCAGGTTGGGGACTGGTAAAAGTAAGCCCTCCAGTTTGGGGACTGGTAAAAGTAAGCCCTCCAGGTTAGGGACTGGTAATAGTAAGCCCTCCGGGTTGGTGTCCGGTTATTAGAGGCACTCCAGGTTGGTGTCCGGTTATTAGAGGCACTCCGGGTTGGTGTCCGGTTATTAGAGGCACTCCGGGTTGGGTTCCGGTTACAGTTATCCCCAAGGTCTTGGGACGAGGCCTTGAAAAGTAATTAAAGTTTAGCATTATGCATTCCAACATTATGAAAGTGGTTATTGATTTTGCATGTGATTATTCGATTAGTAGAATATCCATGTGAACAAGTAAATGGCATTATTTCATTTTACTTTTGCCATACTATGTTGAAGTTCAAGTTTAAAAGGCTTTTGTTTTAGTAATTCATTGCCTTAAATGTTTATGCTTATTTTTGAATGTTCCGCTATATTGTTATCCTTACTGGGCATTTGAGCTCACCCCTTTTCTATGTTTTATTTTTCCCAGGATGTGAAGATGTAAGTTATGAATGACCTGCAGGGATATTATGAAGGGATTATAGTGTGGACTGTGGAAACATTATGTTGTTGTAGTAGTTTTTCATTTTATGATATAATGTAAAACTTATGAATATATCTAGTGTTTCCAAGGCTACTAAACCAATCGGTCTTTCGAGATTTGATCTTTCTTGTGATCATGCCAATGTTATGTAATAATGCACCAACTCTGGGTAACTGGGGTCGAGGCGTTACAGTTGGTATCAGAGGAAGTTTAGTACAAACCTTGGAAGATAGATTTAGATAAACTCTGATTAGAGCACGTAGAACTAAGATGAACTTTGAGGATTAGTATAGAAGAACTTCCTAGAATTTTGGTATTGTAGAGATTTTGTGAGTTTTCCGAGCAATAAATCCCTGTCTGGATACGAGCAGGTAGAGGCGGCTCTGGCACAGATGTACCTAGGGGTAAAACCCGAAAACACCGCTTTGAGCTAGACTCGAACGGGAACTGGTGCACGACAACGGGCCTTGCTGCACTCTTGGTTACGACACTCCCGGGGGATATGCTTAGGATAACTCTCATTTTCTTTACAAATCATTATGAAGGGTTTATGAGTATATACTTCCTCAAAGAAAACATTTTTATGATTATGGATTATATCCATAAATAGTTCAATTTATGTTAAGTGTTTTATAAGTATGGGATTATGTGTTTTGATTCATAAACTGATCTAGTTTATGCCATGGTATAGAAATGGCGCCCAGTAGAAGGAATGAGAACTCCAGAAATACACATGATTCAAAGAGAAAGAAGGATCATATCTTTCATGGTCTTAAGCTAGAATTTATAAGAGAAATAGTCTCCCATGTATTATCATCATATGAAGAAATAATATCATGTGTTGATAAGATAAGTAAAGAGTTTACTGAGTCCTATGGCTTTGAAGGGAAGCAAGAGAAGAAAAGGATGGAAGAGAGAAAGATGGATAAAGGGAAGAGGGAAAAGAAGAATTTTCTCATATGTGGTAACTGTGGAAAGAAAAACCCTGGAACTTGCCTGAAAGTAATGGGAGTTTTTTATAAGTGTGGAGGAAAAGGGCACAAAGTACGTGACTTCAAGGGTAAGAAAATGGTTTCAAATGTACAATGCTTCATTTGCAAGGAGTTTGGACACTATGCGAGCCTATGTCCCAGTCATCAGACTATGCCGCAAATGATGTTATTGGATAATAATCAAGTTATGATACTACCACAGATGAAGAGGAATGATTAGAGTTCTTATGTTGATTATGTCAATTGAGTGTTGTATCAACAATGTACTTGTTATAATAATTATGGAGTATATAAGGATTGTACTGCAGTACTATTTCATTAAGGACTTGAGATGGTGTGGAACAAAGAAAAGTGACTCAGTAGCAGGTTAAATGTTTGGAAAATATATGGTTGAGAGAAAGATAAACCATAATATGGTTCAGATACCGAGGTGGTGATTTTAGAATAATACATGATTGATTTGGATAAATTATATTGGATATTATTGACTACCTTGAAGCTGATTAATGATTTGTATATTCCATCATTGTTGGGTTTTAAAACATTTTTGGATTAATGAAGTATATCCAGCATTCTATATGGAATAGGGGAGCATGAATGTAATCAATAAGGAATATGGTAATTCAAGATGTTTCAGTTTATTAAAAGAATACAAGATGAAGGTATTCATATGCTATTACGGGGTAAAAAGGATCTATATTATGTTTACCTTCCTTATAAATGTTGGACTGTGAGTTTGGACAGAAGTATTTTGGATAGTTCTAGTTTGGATTATTTTGGATTACCATAAAAGGAAAACCCGGAGGTTGGGCGGCAACCCGTCGCGTCCGGCAAGGCTACGAGACTTGAACCCACAACTGAAGGGCGACAAGGGTGTATAACCTACCACTGGCCCACGAGATGTCCTGGATTAAATAATGTTGTTTTTTTTAAAGATCTGGTAGATGAATTAGAAATTCATTTATTTTGGAACCCATGTACGAATAGTATAAATAAAAAAATTACATTCTATTATCTTTTAGAGTGAAAGATGAGTTTGTGGTAGAAATTTATTAATGGATAAAACTCTAATTATAAAGTAAGTATATCTCCTTATGATCTTAGCCAATCTCATAAATATATTCCTCAACATTAATAAAAGGAACTTAGAACAAAAATGTTGTCCTAGATGGTACCTTAAAGCATCACTAATTCATGGCTTTGGGATTGTTGGCCTTTTCATAGCCATGTTCTCTACCACTCTCCATCAAATAATTGATGGTTAGATTTCTCTTCCATATCCATATTTTCCTACATGGAACCCTAGTATGTGTTATTTTCGGTAATCTTCATACTTTCCACTGTTTATTTTAAATAGAGGCCTCGTTAATTTATTTTTCGATGTGGGATTTCAACTATGATACTTTGAAACGTCAAAAATGTGTTATCCTAATACCCTCTGTTTTGTTGAACCGATGGTATTTCAAATCATCAAAGATTGATGAATTTAAGGACTTCAATTATACACTTAATTGTGATTGATGATCTCAATCACTACCTATAAATATTTACGTTTTTCCTCCAATTATATGTCTCTAATTGCCACCAATGTTCTCCTAATCGAGATCATAATTTGGTGGTGACTCTTTCATTTCTCTTTTCCTCATATTAAGACTAAATTTTAGTAACATAATTTCCGATGTGGGTTTTCCCACAAAGATATTTTCTATTTTCAAACTTTTATTTTCGAAGTACAATTTCAAATTGCGAGGACGCAATTTATTGAAGGAGGGGAGAATGTAACACCCCAGGATTTCATAGTGTGTTATTTCTTAAAAATAATTCAATAACATGCACTACACGCAAAACCGAGTTCAATCACACCATGACGTACAAAAAAAAGCCATTAAAAGAGGTCATGAATAGTATTAACAACATTTTGAACTTTATATAATCCTTATAATTTTAGAATCCCTATTATGAGTTTCTTAGTCATAATGTAAGAACAGATTCATTTTCAGTATTGCACTTTTATCAACTTTAATAGTGAAACCTTTTTTAAATAAAATATTTTAAACTATCTGAATAAATTGGGACATCAAAAAAAATTTAAATGAAACATCTCAAGCTTCCACGGTACGCTTTCCTTTGAATAAAATAGTAGCGTGTGTTGTACGCAAACTTGAGTTTTAACACACGCCACAACCAATCAAACAAGCCGTTATGAATAGTAATACCTAAATTTTGAAATTATATATATTTTATATTTTAAAATGGACTTCATTTTTGGATTCGGAATATCGAATTTAGCCTAAGGTGAAATTTTGGTACTTTTCGGATAACTTTCATATTTTGATGAATAGTGAAAATTAATAAATTTTAATTAAAAACAACTTTTTTAATCAAAATAATTAATAGTGATAAATTATGAATTTTAGTAGTTTTAAAGTATATTTAGAATATATTTTTACCATTTAATATAATGTTGGTCATTGGACATAATTTTACAATTAAACCGAACATAAACAAGTGTCAATCTTTTGATAGTTATTATCTCTTAAAAACACGCTTTTTGTTTTGACAGCGGGAATTAATTTTAAATTAATTTCTGCCACTTATGTGTTTTGAATTTAGAAAAATGGATTCCATATTTGGGATCAGGATGTCCAAATTGTGTAAATAGGTAACTTTTATTTTTAGACATTTTGAATAATTACTGTGGTAAATATTTTATTTACCATGGTTAAGTGTAAATTCGGTAAATAAGGGTTAAAAAATAATATTATAATAATACAAAATTACCCTAAAACGTGTCCTAACCTTATTGGTGGACACATACCCGACCATGAGCATCCTTGGGTCAATTTGGGGACCCCTTGGAGCCACTTGTATGTGGTAGGGACACTTTATATTAATAAAGTTAAAATAAAAATAAAAATGGCATAAGCTTACATCTTTTAGAAGGACAATTTTTACATAGGGTTATACATGTTGGATTTTAGATTATAAATATTCATTAGAAAGATAAAAAGATTTCCTACATAATGATATTTTATTTATAATTTTTAGACATCAAATAAGTTAAATTATTAATGACACAATAGTGATGAAATGTTTACCTCATTAATAAATCATTTAAATAAATAAGATTATAATGATTAAAATATTATCTAAAACCTATCCAATTCTTATTGGTTGATGTTATTTAGAATATGAGTCATCTTATCTTCGACCTCAATGATTTTTGGACCATTATAAACCGAATATAATTATATTATAAAGTAATACTTTCACTCTTTCCTAAAGAGCCCCTCCTCTCCCTTATAAAAGGAGACCACTTCTACTCATTCCTCACACCTCTCAAGCCACTTGGCTCGTCCACACTCTGCCCAACTAAGCTCCCCACATCCCTCTCCTCCTCCGTGAAGCTTCCCCTTAGGCAGAAAGCATTTCAAGAAGTCCTTTGGTTCCAACCAAAGTGAGTTACCTAAATTAAAGGTAACGATTTCACTTAAATTATTTTCATTTATTTTGCTTCTCCAACCCCCAAACTCTTTTTATTTCCTTTCTTTTGTAACAACACCAGTATCCTCAATATACTAGGATGTTGTTATAAGAAGTATTCAAACTACACATACACACAACTCCATCTAATGGATGATGAACATAATGTTTCTGTGGATGGCAAACTAACGCCTCACGAAACGATGATTGTTCAAATACATCTTACCGCCTCTCATGGTGGCCATTATGATGGCACTGTAATTAAATATGATATTAATGATATATATTTTTTATATAAGCTTCTGTAATTCCATTTTATTTCATACCATTATGTTGTATATACATACGATAATTTCATTTGAGGAAGTGCGGACTACCGCCCCCTTAAAATGATATGACTCGTTCATACCACACATGGAACGTATAAAGGATGGTGTTAATGAAACTAAAGTAACATATATAAAATATTATATTATACTGTAATAGTAATATACCTATGTATCATTTGGATTCAATTCTTTTAAAATAAAAATTAAATGGAAGTTGCGTTCGTGCGTACGTACGGACTACCGTCTCCACGAACGTGATGAGATTCATCCTCCATCGTATCCATTCAAGTATAATTATCATTTGATGATTTAAAAATGATGTTTAAGGACTTGATACCATTCTGGATTTGAATAATATACAACCTATCCTTTACAAACATGTCTTACGTAACAAAACATACAAAAGAAAACAAGTAAGTTAACACCCGAAACAACGATAATACTAAGATATTATTATCAAATCAATATTAAAAGATCATATATGATATCATATTAATATATATGATTCTTGTATAATTTAATAACAACTATTTCACCATTATACAGGAGGTTAACCTACCCCAACCAAGGAAAAGTACAAGGTAAGGGATTTTCTTATCTCACTTTCAATTCCGTGAGATTTCCATTGTTCGCCACTAAATTATTGAAAGTGGTGTATTGTGTACTGCCATTTGATATATATTATCATGATTCTATTTATATTCATGTTATTCTGTAAATCATTTGGTGGTTATTAACTTTTGGCCATACGACTCAGTTGATTAACGTGGTAAGGGGTTTTCATCTCACTCCTTATTCTCATGAGATTCATGCCATATTGCCACCATTACCTTTTGTGTGGTGTATGTACTGCCCATAATTATATTCTTTGTGTAATACACTCTAATTTATGTGTACTTACATATTCATTGTATGATACCTATTTCATGGGTTGTATGTTTCATAAGTTACCAAACTGGTAAGGGTTATTTCACAATCTCTTCATTATCTGAGGTTGTTTATACGTAATAATCTACTGGGATCTCATTATCATCCACATCCATGTTTCTTCAAAATGTATTTCAAAACATTTTTAATATTTAAAAGAATATGGGTTAAAGTCATTTATACCCTTGTTTGACTTTTTGTAAGAGGTTTATAAGGGAATCTTTCCGTCATTTTCCAAACAAGGTGCTTTTTAACCTTTTCGACAGAATTGAGGTAAGAATGTTTTTTTTAACTTATACGGCGGGTGCGGTTATTTTCCGCCGTTATAAAATCTTCAAATCTTTCCTTACAAGATTATAAGAATATTTTCAAAGAAAATGTTTTATTTTATATGGATCTTTAATTATTTCAAAATAAAAGGAGATATTTCTTTAAAAAGAATTTTGATTTCATCTATGTCAACATCCTTTGATGGATTTTAAGATTATTTGAAGTTGATTTATTATGATACAAAACTTCTATATTGTATTGAAGGTTTTGTGATATGTTTGACTCTGGATGTGCTATTTTTATACCATTCATAGTTTATGGTGAAAGTATTGACATTTCGTATGCTAGTTCCAATAAGAATGTTTATGTTATATTTCAATCTTTACTTCATATGAATGTGTTGGACAAGTATGTTCCAGGTTGGGGACTGGTTAAAGTAAGACCTCCAGGTTGGGGACTGGTAAAAGTAAGCCCTCCAGGTTGGGGACTGGTAAAAGTAAGCCCTCCAGGTAAGGGACTGGTAATAGTAAGCCCTCCGGGTTCGTGTCTGGTTATTAGAGGCACTCCGGGTTGGTGTCCGGTTATTAGAGGCACTCCGGGTTGGTATCCGGTTATTAGAGGCACTCCGGGTTGGGTTCCGGTTACAGTTAGCCCCAAGGTCTTGGGACGAGGCCTTGAAAAGTAATTAAAGTTTAGCATTATGCATTCCAACATTATGAAAGTGGTTATTGATTTTTCATGTGATTATTCGATTAGTAGAATATCCATGTGAACAAGTAAATGGCATTATTTCATTTTACTTTTTCCATACTATGTTGAAGTTCAAGTTTAAAAGGCTTTTGTTTTAGTAATTCATTGCCTTAAATGTTTATGATTATTTTTGAATGTTCCGCTATATTGTTATCCTTACTGGGCATTTGAGCTCACCCCTTTTCTAAGTTTTATTTTTCCCAGGATGTGAAGATGTAAGTTATGAATGACCTGCAGGGATATTATGAGGGGATTATAGTGTGGACTGTGGAAACATTATGTTGTTGTAGTAGTTTTTCATTTTATGATATAATGTAAAACTTATGAATATATCTAGTGTTTCCAAGGCTACTAAACCAATCGGTCTTTCGAGATTTGATCTTTCTTGTGATCATACCAATGTTATGTAGTAATGCACCGACTCTGGGTAACTGGGGTCGGGGCGTTACATATTTCATCATATCTAGGGCCCCTTTTAGCATATTCTACTTAATATCCATCTTCCTGACCTGGGGAAAAGAAAACATAAAAGGGTGAGCTCAAATGCTCAGCAAGGGCAAATAAAGGAAATAAAAATCATATCATATCTTTATGAAAATCAAAACCTGAAAAAGAGATCATAATATCTAAACATGGAATAAATCATAGAAGTGAAAATGAGATCCCCATAATCATAACATAAAACTTGAAACTTTGTGGCATGCACACATAATCATGGAAAATCATTTCTTGTTAGTCATGACTCATTTCCAAGACTATCTTAGTGGACAAAGTCCCTTTCTAAACCGAGTTCACTCCTCGTTTCAGTCCTATATCACTGAACCGAAATAACCTTCCGTTCCAGCCATGTCTATCTCATGAGATATAAAATCATTACCCAATGCATTGGAGGGAGATATAGGTCCCACCCATCTTATAATGAATCCTTTCTTATGTGTGCCACATAATCATAAATCATACTTCATCGCATAACCCATGTAATAAAAATGGGATTCTTAAACAACATGACATCATAAAACAATTCATATAAGATAAAAGAATTCATAAAAATATTTCCATCACGACATAATCAAATCCATGTAATAATATGGATAAAAACAGAACCCTTTTGTTATCTTAGATGGAAAATAATTTTGATAAAATACTTGAACTCCATTCTTGAGGAAAATATCCTTTCTACTTCAAAAACATTTTTCCTTTCATAACATGTCATACGACTTTAAAATAAAATAAGTTGATTAAAAATAAACTTGAAAACTTGTGAAGGATTTCTCTTGGAAATAAGGTTTTAAAAATCCATCCATGTCGTATAAGTAAAAAAAACATTCTTCGTACTTTTGTCGGAAAAGTCAAAAAGTACCTCGTACGAAAAATGATAAAAGATTCCTTTCATATTCATTACTAAAAATTTACCGAAGGGTAAAATTGAATATAAAATATTGTATAAGGATATAAATATTACATATTGAGGAAACATGGATGTGGATGATAAAATACACCCCAGTAAATGCCAAAGTATAAACAATCTCGGATAAAAATGAGATTGTGATATTTCCCTTACCTTAGGTTCGATTTGCTTTGTTCGTGTCCGAAGCTCCTGCATAATGGTTTAAATAATGTTATTGACTTATTCCAGAATCATAAATATTGATATGATATCATATATGGTCATATTATTAGCTTCTTGTTAGTAATATTTCATTGTTACTTGTTACTCGGGTCTTTATAACTTTTTGTTCTTATGCTTGTTTTGTCGAATAAATTCTTATTCTTATCTTTAGGTTATAGATAATTAATTTACAGAATGGTATTAGTGTAGTATATACCATATTCATTCATTCAATTCATTTATATAATCATTATGAAATGAAGATCATGTAGAACGAGTCGCATCACATCGTGGAGACGGTATTCCGTACGTACGCACGAGTGATGATATCGTTCCTATGATCGTGGAATTGTATTGGAGTATATATATATATTATTTCAGTATCAATATTACTTAATAATAATCATATATAGTTAATCATTACACCAGTATACCCATCCTTGTAAGGTGATGGTGGAAAATAGATTACACCACGGTGTGGAGACGGTATTCCGTACGTACGCATGCGCGGTGATTTCATTTTTCCGTAGGATGGATAGAAGGTGAATTAGGGTTGTTTCATATTTATAATAACATATCAGTATGTAAGTAATACTGATGTTATTACTTTATCATGAAACAACTAAAGAATAAGAAGTTGAAGAAGAAAGAAATTGAAAAGATCGGTAATGGATATTACCTCTTCTTTGGAACACCTCTTTGAATCCCCCACATAAGGAACTAAGATTGGTCTTTGGAGAAGACCAGGACCTCTAGGATTATTCTAGGGAAGTTGAGAGGAGAAAATGGCAGGGGTTGGCCGAGCTTGAGTTCTCAAATTGGTGTGAGGAGGAGGGGGAGGAGGTGCCCTTTTATAAGGGAGGAGAGGGGCACCTTAGGAATATCTCAAAATATTATTTTATATTAAAGTCAAAATCGGTTTATAATGGTTCCAAAGGGTCTTATTTCGAAGATAATGTGGGGATGGGTCGAAATCCTATAAACCAATAGGATTTAGACAAGTTTAGGGTATTATTTTAACCTTATCAATTAGATTTAACTCTAAGTTAATTAATTTAACTTTTACCGTGTCTTTTTGTTTTCTTTCACTATATGGTTAATACACTTACTATAACATGCCAAACGAACCCCAAATTGTTTATTATTAATATATATATATCCTTATCTAAGTCATTTGGCCGAACCTTAGATTTTTAGGAATAAAATAACAATTAGTAATATAATATTTGATTTAAAAACTATTTTGTGTCAATTTTGACACTATTTGATATATGATTTTTGTGAAAGTCATAACAAAATTATATGTTCGAACCAAGTTGATTAAATCAACATTAATATATCATAGTAACCTATAAAATTAGTGGAATTCATAAAAAGTCTTAAATTACATTTATTTTGGTATTTATATTATCAATTTTGTCAATATTTCATTAATAAGATAATTACTGCATCATCTTTGTGTCATAAATAAATTAAATTATTTGATGTCTAAAAATTACAAATAAAATACGATCATGTAGGAAATCTTTTTAGCTTTTTAATGAATATTTACAATCGAATTTATCTTATGTATAACCCCATATTAAAAATTATTTACTTATTAAACATTGATTTTAACTATTTTAACCCTTCTTTAAATAAATTAATAATAAATGTCCTAATCTAATCCAAGTGGGCCTAAATGATAATATTTTACACTTAAGGTTGTTTTTGGTCGAGATAAACTTGTCCAATAGGATTAGGACATGTGTTAGGGTAATATTAATATCATATTTACCCTTAGTCACCCTATTTACTATTAACCGCGGTAAAAAAAGTAAAAAGTTACTATTCACCAAAAATTATTTTCATCTCATTGAACCACATTTTAGTCCTTGATATTAACCGTGTCTCTCGGATTTTCGAAATTCCATTCACAGAAGCGGTAAAATTAAGTTTTATGCAAAATTCGGTTTTTAACCTACCACTTAGTGGTTTCACTATTCATCAAAAATTGAAAATTTTCAGAAAAATACCATAATTTCACCCTAGGCTAATTTCGATATTCTGAGTCCAAAAATGAAGTCCATTTTGAAAAATAAAATTTATAAAATTTTAAAAAGTGGTTATTACTATTCATAACGGCTAGTTTTAATAGCATATTGTTGTTTAGTGAAACTCGGTATTGCGTACGACGCAAGCTATCGAGGAAGGTCGTGATTGCGTGTAAAGCAAGCCAAGCAAGTATTGTGTAGAAAAAGATTCCTTTGATGGTTTATATAACATAAAAGTCTCGGGTGTTACATTCTACCCCCCTTAAAAAGAATTTCGCCCTCGAAATTCGTCACTTTGTAACAAACAGATGAGGATACTTCTCCCTCATCATATCCTCAAGCTCCCATGTAGCTTCTTCAAGTTGGTGGTTCCTCCATAAAACTTTCACCAAGCGAGTGGTCTTGTTTCGTAGGACTTTTTCGCTACGATCCAGAATCTCTATCGGCTGTTCTTCATAAGAAAGATCTTGCTCCAGCGGTACAACTTCTGAGCTGAGTACATGTGAAGGATCTGGTATGTACTTTCTCAGGAGAGATACGTGGAACACATCGTGAAGTTGAGAGAGATTCTGTGGAAGCGCCAATCGGTAAGCTACCTTCCCAACACGATCCAGTATTTCGAAAGGACCGATATTTCTAGGGCTCAACTTCCCCTTCTTTCCAAATCTCATAACCCTCTTCCAGGGAGATATTCGTAAGAACACTTTATCGCCCACTTCAAACTCTAGGTCTTTTCTTCGGTTGTCGGCATAACTTTTCTGTCGACTCTGAGCTGCTCTTATGTGTTGTTGAATAGATCTGACCTTTTCTGCCATTTCATCAACGAGATCAGGTCCTAATAGCTTTCTTTCCCCAACTTCATCCCAGCAAGTTGGAGTCCTGCATTTCTTTCCATAGAGAGCTTCATAAGGAGCCATCTGAATACTGGAGTGAAAGCTATTATTATAAGAAAATTCCACCAAAGGTAGGTGTTGATCCCAACCTCCTTTGAAATCCATAGAGCAAGCTCTCAACATATCTTCTAGGGTTTGAATTGTTCTCTCAGACTGACCGTCTGTCTGGGGATGATAAGCAGTGCTGAAACTCAACTCTGTATCCAGAGTATGCTGAAGACTTCGCCAGAACATCGAGGTAAATCTCGGATCTCGATCAGATATAATAGAAAGTGGTACTCCATGCAATCTTACCACTTCCTTTATATATATCCTGGCAAGCTGATCTAGAGATAAATCCTCTCTAATAGCAATGAAGTGTGCAGAATTTGTAAGACGATCAACTATGACCCAGATAGCATTATTGCCTTTGGATGTTTTAGGAAGTCCTGTGACAAAGTCCATAGTGATGTTTTCCCATTTCCATTCGGGTATGGGTAATGGTTGTAACATCCCCTTAGACTTCTGTCTCTCAGCTTTAACTTGTTGACAAACCAAGCATCGAGAGACATATTCAGCAACATCTCTTTTCATGCCATCCCACCAGAAGTACTCTTTCAGGTCCCTATACATCTTCATGCTTCCAGGATGAATAGAGAATGAAGAACTATGAGCCTCATCCAGCAGCTCTTTCTTTAATTCGGGGATGGGAGGAATGCAAACCCGATTCCTGAACATTATTATCCCATCACAATCAAGGTTGAATTCAGGAACATTTCTCACCTTCTTTTGTAACTCGACATCTTCTTTCTGTGCCTCTTTAATCTTCACATGTATAGATGGTTGAACATTCATTTGAGAAAGATAAGATTTTTCCCCTTCCATTATAATTCCAAGATACATCCTTTGTAAATCCATAAATATTGGATCTTTTGTGATCCTCATCATGGATAAACTAGCATGGTCTTGTCGACTTAATGCATCTGCCACCTTGTTTGCTTTCCCAGGGTGGTAATGGATTGAGCAGTCATAATCCTTAATCAGCTCCAACCATCTTCTTTGACGCATATTCAACTCCTTTTGTGTGAAAATATACTTTAAACTTTTATGATAAGTATAAATATCACACCTTTCACCATAAAGGTAATGCCTCCAAATCTTTAATGCAAAGATTACCGCAGCCAACTCCAAATCATGTGTTGGGTAATTTTGCTCATGGATTTTCAACTGTCGTGAGGCATAAGCTATCACCATATCATTTTGCATAAGAACACACCCCAATCCCTTCTTGGATGCATCACTGTAGATCACAAACCTTTCTCCACTACAAGGCAGTGTGAGCACAGGTTCACTGGATAACCTTCTTTTCAACTCCTTGAAATTCTCTTCACATTCCTCTGTCCAGACAAACTTAACTCCTTTCCGAGTCAACTTGGTGAGTGGATTAGATAATCGTGAAAAATATTTTACAAAACTTCGATAATAACCAGCCAAACCAAGAAAACTTCAGATCTCAGTTACTGTTGTTGGTCTTGACCATCTTTCGATAACCTCTGTTTTTGCTGGATCCACAGATATCCCCTCTTTTGAGATTATATGACCGAAAAATGCAACTTTTTGAAGCCAAAATTCACACTTGGTAAATTTGGCATAAAGCTTCTCTTTTCTCAGGGTCTTCAATATAATTCTCAAGTGATCTTCATGCTCTTCCTTTCTCTTTGAATAGACAAGAATATCGTCTATAAAGACTACCACAAATTGATCAAGATAGTCTCTAAAGACTCTATTCATTACATCCATGAAGATAGCAGTGGCATTAGTAAGACCAAATGGCATCACTATAAATTCATAGTGTCCATACCTTGTACGGAAAGTCTTCTTTGGTATATCCTCCCTTTTGACCCTTAATTGATGATACCCTGAACGAAGATCAATCTTTGAAAAGTATTGAGCTCCGCGTAGTTGGTCAAATAAGTCATCAATGCGAGGGAGAGGATATTTTTTCTTGATAGTGATCTTGTTAAGTTCTCGATAATCAATGCAAAGTCTCATTGATCCATCTTTCTTCTTAACAAATAGAACAGGTGCTCCCCAAGGTGACGCACTAGGGCGTATGAATCCCTTATCAAGATTCTCTTGGAGTTGCTTCTTCAATTCCTGCTACTCAATTGGGGCCATTCTATAAGGTGTCTTTGAAATAGGAAAAGCACCCGGTACGAGTTCTATTGAAAACTCAACTTCACGATTTGGTGGAAGACCCGGTAGTTCCTCCGGAAAGACATCATCAAACTCCCGTACAATGGGCATATTATTAATCGTGAGTTTCTCACCAACTATTTGAGATAAATAACCTTCATTTAGTGGAATCAATACCCATAAGATGGAAGAAATTTCCACTGGAAGGTTATGTTCATCCTTGCATTGATAGACGATCGTAGGTTGATCTGGAATATGAAATGTGACTTCCCTTATTTGGTAATTGATATGAGCTCTATGTAGAGAAAGCCAATCCATGCCAAGAATCACATCAAATTCCACTAAAGGAAGGATCACAAGATTTGCAGGAAGCACTTTCCCACAAACTTCGATCGGAGAAGAATTATAAACTTCTGATGTGACTGTTGTGCCATTAGGTGTTGTCACAGCTAACTCAACATCTAATTGTTGAGGTAATACGGTGATACCCTTAGAAAATTCTTTAGAAATAAAAGAGTGGGTGGATCCAGAATCAAATAAAACATTTGCTACTTTAGAGTGGATGGTAAGTGTACCTTTCACCACATCGTTATCGTACTCCACATCGCTGATAGAAATTGCATGTGACTTTCCTTTGTCTTTGGCCTTAAGAGTTTGTTGACGTCGACCATCATCATCAACCCTTGGATTTGGGCATTGATTGGCATAATGCCCCATCTCCTTGCACTTGAAACATTGAAGTGTAATAGGATCATTCTGCGTATCCCTTCCTTTGTTTGAATCATTGGACATCTTCTTCCCGCTATCACGGCATTCAAATGCCCGATGACCTTCCTTTCCACATTTAAAACATTTACTTGTCCCTTTAAGACAACTCCCTCCATGTTTCTTTCCACACTTTGAGCATAAGGGAAAGTTCATCTTCTTTTCCGTGTGCTCTTTAGATTTTTCTTTGAATTCCATCTTCCTCTTCTTATCAAACCCATGTGACTGATGGGTTACTCGAATCTCCATCTCGACTTTTGAGAGCACATCGAATGATTTCCTCGTAGCTATTGAAGTCCCTTATGGCTAACGCCCTTCGAAGACTTGGTTTTAAGCCACTAAAGAATCGATCGATCTTACTCTCAGGTTGGATAATAATACCAGAAGCATACCTTGCAAGTCTTGTAAAATTTGCTTCATAGGTACTAACAGATTCATCATCCCTTTGCTTCAGTTCAAGGAACTCTTTCTCCATCTTTGTTCGGAGAATACGAGGGAAGTACTTATTGAAAAATAAGTTCTTGAACTCGTCCCATTCCATAGACTCAATTTCATCCCTTTGCCTCGTATTCTTAACAAGATTCCACCATTGATCCGCATCTCCTTCCAAACGATACACTGCTAGGATGACTTTGTCATGCTCAGAACATTGAAGAACTGAAAATATCTTTTCAATAGTACAAATCCATTGTTCAGCAACTAATGGATCAGTAGACCCGCTAAAAGATGGTGGACGCTGCCTCATGAAGGATTCAACAGAATGTTGCTCCCTCCTTTGTTCGTTTGGAAATCCTGCATGATTCATAGCTTGAGAAAGTTGTGTGAGCATGGCTACAAGATTTTGCATTCCAGCTCCCATATCGTTTGGTTGCTCAGGGGGACAATCATTGCATTGCCCATCGCATTCCGCATTAACACGGTTCCTTCGGGTTCCAGCCATTGACTAAAACCAAGAAGAATAGTGTGAGTAACACTAATTATAATAGGAAACCACATAATTCAAGAATAAAATTTTCATGCTTAAGGTCTTATCCTAGGTTATTCAAGGCCATTTCTAAAACACTAAGATTGTGTTCTATGCTTAGACTTATCCTTAGGGTTCTTACTAAGGCTTTCACATCCTAGTTTCCAAAGGATGACTATACCTTTCCTCTAATACCAACTATAACAACCCATACTTTACCTACATTGTTAATACTTCAAAATTTAAGCACACTTATTACAACATATGACAAAACCACAAATGACCATATAGGTATAGTGTCTTTAGAAACTGGGAAACATAAACAACTGGTTCATAAATCTTCTACAGTGTCTCTCATTTATTTCATCATATCTAGGGTCCCTTTTAGCATATTCTACTTAATATCCATCTTCCTGACCTGGGGAAAAGAAAACATAAAAGGGTGAGCTCAAATGCTCATCAAGGGGAAATAAAGGAAATACAAATCATATCATATCTTTATGAAAATCAAAACCTGCAAAAGAGATCATAATATCTAAACATGGAATAAATCATAGAAGTGAAAATGAGATCCCCATAATCATAACATAAAACTTGAAACTTTGTGGCATGCACACATAATCATGGAAAATCATTTCTTGTTAGTCATGACTCATTGCCAAGACTATCTTAGTGGACAAAGTCCCTTTCTGAACCGAGTTCACTCCTCGTTTCAGTCCTGTATCACTGAACCGAAATAACCTTCCGTTCCAGCCATGTCTATCTCATGAGATATAAAATCATTACCCAATGCATTGGAGGGAGATTTAGGTCCCACCCATCTTATAATGAATCCTTTCTTATGTGTGCCACATAATCATAAATCATACTTCATCGCATAACCCATGTAATAAAAATGGGATTCTTAAACAACATGACATCATAAAACAATTCATATAAGATAAAAGAATTCATAAAAATATTTCCATCACAACATAATAAAATCCATGTAATAATATGGATAATAACAGAACCCTTTTATTATCTTAGATGGAAAATAATTTTGATAAAATACTTGAACTCCATTCTTGAGGAAAATATCCTTTCTACTTCAAAAACATTTTTCCTTTCATAACATGTCATACGACTTTAAAATAAAATAAGTTGATTAAAAATAAACTTGAAAACTTGTAAAGGATTTCTCTTGGAAATAAGGTTTTAAAAATCCATCCATGTCGTATAAGTAAAAAAAACATTCTTCGTACTTTTGTCGGAAAAGTCAAAAAGTACCTCGTACGAAAAATGATAAAAGATTCCTTTCATATTCATTACTAAAAATTTACCGAAGGGTAAAATTGAATATAAAATATTGTATAAGGATATAAATATTACATATTGAGGAAACATGGATGTGGATGATAAAATACACCCTAGTAAATGCCAAAGTATAAACAATCTCGGATAAAAATGAGATTGTGATATTTCCCTTACCTTAGGTTCGATTTGCTTTGTTCGTGTCCGAAGCTCCTGTATAATGGTTTAAATAATGTTATTGACTTATTACAGAATCATACATATTGATATGATATCATATATGGTCATATTATTAGCTTCTTGTTAGTAATATTTCATTGTTACTTGTTACTCGGGTCTTTATAACTTTTTGTTCTTTTGCTTGTTTTGTCGAATAAATTCTTATTCTTATCTTTAGGTTATAGATAATTCATTTACAGAATGGTATTAGTGTAGTATATACCATATTCATTCATTCAATTCATTTATATAATCATTATGAAATGAAGATCATGTAGAACGAGTCGCATCACATCGTGGAGACGGTATTCCGTACGTACGCACGAGTGATGATATCGTTCCTATGATCGTGGAATTGTATTGGAGTATATATATATATTATTTCAGTATCAATATTACTTAATATTAATCATATATAGTTACTCATTACACCATTATACCCATCCTTGTAAGGTGATGGTGGAAAATAGATTACACCACGGCGTGGAGACGGTATTCCGTACGTACGCACGCGCGGTGATTTCATTTTTCCGTAGGATGGATAGAAGGTGAATTAGGGTTGTTTCATATTTATAATAACATATCAGTATGTAAGTAATACTGATGTTATTACTTTATCATGAAACAACTAAAGAATAAGAAGTTGAAGAAGAAAGAAATTGAAAAGATCGGTAATGGATATTACCTCTTCTTTGGAACACCTCTTTGAATCCCCCACTTAAGGAACTAAGATTGGTCTTTGGAGAAGACCAGGACCTCTAGGATTATTCTAGGGAAGTGGAGAGGAGAAAATGGCAGGGTTTGGCTGAGCTTGAGTGCTCAAATTGGTGTGAGGAGGAGGGGGAGGAGGTGCCCTTTTATAAGGGAGGAGAGGGGCACCTTAGGAATATCTCAAAATATTATTTTATATTAAAGTCAAAATCGGTTTATAATGGTTCCAAAGGGTCTTATTTCGAAGATATTGTGGGGATGGGTCGCAATCCTATAAACCAATAGGATTTAGACAAGTTTAGGGTATTATTTTAACCTTATCAATTAGATTTAACTCTAAGTTAATTAATTTAACTTTTACCGTGTCTTTTTGTTTTCTTTCACTATATGGTTAATACACTTACTATAACATGCCAAACGAACCCCAAATTGTTTATTATTAATATATATATCCTTATCTAAGTCATTTGGCCGAACCTTAGATTTTTAGGAATAAAATAACAATTAGTAATATAATATTTGATTTAAAAACTATTTTGTGTCAATTTTGACACTATTTGATATATGATTTTTGTGAAAGTCATAACAAAATTATATGTTCGAACCAAGTTGATTAAATCAACATTAATATATCATAGTAACCTAGAAAATTAGTGGAATTCATAAAAAGTCTTAAATTACATTTATTTTGGTATTTATATTATCAATTTTGTCAATATTTCATTAATAAGATAATTACTGCATCATCTTTGTGTCATAAATAAATTAAATTATTTGATGTCTAAAAATTACAAATAAAATACCATCATGTAGGAAATCTTTTTAGATTTCTAATGAATATTTACAATCGAATTTATCTTATGTATAACCCCATATTAAAAATGATTTACTTATTAAACTTTGATTTTAACTATTTTAACCCTTCTTTAAATAAATTAATAATAAATGTCCTAATCTAATCCAAGTGGGCCTAAATGATAATATTTTACACTTAAGGTTGTTTTTGGTCGAGATAAACTTGTCCAATAGGATTAGGACATGTGTTAGGGTAATATTAATATCATATTTACCCTTAGTCACCCTATTTACTATTAACCGCGGTAAAAAAAGTAAAAAGTTACTATTCACCAAAAATTATTTTCATCTCATTGAACCACATTTTAGTCCTTGATATTAACCGTGTCTTTCGGATTTTCGAAATTCCATTCGCAGAAGCGGTAAAATTAAGTTTTATGCAAAATTCGGTTTTTAACCTACCACTTAGTGGTTTCACTATTCATCAAAAATTGAAAATTTTCAGAAAAATACCAAAATTTCACCCTAGGCTAATTTCGATATTCTGAGTCCAAAAATGAAGTCCATTTTGAAAAATAAAATTTATTAAATTATAAAAACTGGTTATTACTATTCATAACGGCTAGTTTTAATAGCATATTGTTGTTTAGTGAAACTCGGTATTGCGTACGACGCAAGCTATCGAGGAAGGTCGTGATTGCGTGTAAAGCAAGCCAAGCAAGTATTGTGTAGAAAAAGATTCCTTTGATGGTTTATATAACATAAAAGTCTCGGGTGTTACAGTGGTTCTTTCGTAAATATACCTAGGAGTGACAACTCTGACAATGGGTTTTGGACTAATCATGAGATAACATGAAACATGAAAGCGGGTCTTACTGTGCGCCCAATTTGACACTCTTGTGGGAAATGTTTATGATAATTAAAATTTTCATTACAAGATATTTAAAAGAATTTATGCCCATGTTTTATCCAATGTATATGGTTATAGGATTTTTGATGCATAATTTTTTTATTTACCATACCATTATTTATATTATATAGAGGCTCAAATTTTATGATCTAATTTAGTATATGATAATGATTAGAAATGGAACCTAGCAGAATGAATGAGAACTTCACCAATTCACATGATTTTAAGAGTATAGTGGATCATATCTCATATATTATTAATCCATCATTTCGTTGGGAGATTATCTAAAAAGTATCTTATTCATTAGATAATAAAATATCATCTATTTAAAAGGTATAAAAATAATTCTATAAGTCATATGGATTTTAAGGTATTCAAGATAAGAAGGGGGTGGCCGAAGAAAGAATGTATAAAGGGATGAATAAAAAATAGTTTTCAAACATGTGATACTTGTTGAAAAAAACCACCCAAAGCCTTATTAAAATGAAAATGAAGTTTGTTACAAGTGTTATGAAAAGGGAAACATAGTTCATGATTCATAGGGTATTAAATATTTTTTAAATGCAAGGAAATGGGACACTATGTAAATCAATTCCCCATGAATCAACATATTATTGCTCAAATGAAGTTACTAGATAATGATATAGTAATGATACTATCACAGGTGATGTGTAATGATTAATATTCCTCATTGATAGTCATTTTCATTGAATATTTTTTCAGTAATGTACTAGTTATAAAAATTTTGGAATATATTGGGATTTTACTACAGTAATTTTACATTAAAAATTTGAGGTCCTATGAAAATTTAATCCAATGATTAGTGACTCAGTAGAATGTTAATATCATGAATAATTATAAGGATGAGGGAAAGAAAAACCTAAAAAATATTCCTTATAATTATGATAATGATGAATAAATGATTTCTTTAGATAAATACTCACCACATAAAAACTGATTTTTTACGTGTCTATAAGTGGTATATGATATAATTTATAGAGATTAGAACATTTCATGAAATAAAGAATTTGTATAATATAATGGGGAAGGATGAGTGCATGTTTCAAATAACGTGTTATATTATTTTGATATATAACCATATTTCAATAGGCTACAAGATAAAATTATTCAGAAGTTTGTAATTTTAGAATTTACTTCTACTTAATGTTGATTAAAAGAAAATAATGTAGAAGATGCATTGAGCAAGATAGATCATGGAGGTCTAATGATAATGAGGACTGCTAAGGACATTATGTACATTGATCTAGAAATAACAGATATCAAAACGATTCTTAATTTATTGATCATGATATTTAAGAATTTATGTACATTTATTAAATGGTTTAATTTTATTATAGATTGATGATTAATAGATTAATGAAAAAATATGATGCGTCTTGTGCTAAGAGATGATGTATAGATATTTCGAGGAAAAAAATTATATGATTGCATTTATGAAATAGAAACATATATTTTTACTCTTATAGAGTGGAATAATTCCACAACTATAGGAAAATATTTCTAAAAAAAATTATTTCCTATTATCATTATTTTCATATATGTAGATTTATGTTTTAATGGTAATGAAATTTCATCCGAGCATGTTATCTATTACCTTCCATTTGAACATGAGGGTTTGATTATTCTACTATCACTGTGTTATCCAATTAGAATGTGTACTTCTGTAGTAACTGATTCATTTACTTTTTCCTCTTATTAAGAGGATATTTTCACCGTATTTTATATATGGGTTTCCTACTAGGGAATTTTTAGGTATCCACCATTACCTAATGAAATTCAATTTCAAAATTTCAAGAAGAAATTTTTTATGGAGGGGAGAATGTACCACCCCAAGGATTTAAAAATAAAATTAATATTGAATTCAAGAAAAACTGAGTCTCTACAAAACAGCCCTTTGTTATAACCAAGACAATAATCATACTTTTTTCACCTCTATGATTCATATTTCTAAAATTTGACATACACAATTGTGTTTATGGTCATTTTTTGAGTCTGATAGAACGAACTAAATTTTTATTGAATAGTAACTTACCCTTATGGATAGAATACTACCCTTATCACAAATAATATACCCTAATGAATAATATTTTTACCATTATGAATAGTAATATGACCATTATGAATAGTTATCTTACCCATGAATGTATAAATAAAATTAAGGTACCATATAAATGAAATAGAATATTTTATAAATTATTAATTAAGTATTCGTATTTTTGTTGTTGATAAATATTTATTAAAAATTTTAAATTAATAATCTAAATGATTTTATAAAATGGGTTCCTAAATAAATAATTTTTTACTTATGATTTTAGGATAATCTTCTGAGGCCATTGTTAATATTTGAAGAAATTATAAAATTAGATTTAAATATAAAATTTTTATTATTCACAAAAATAATGATTTAATAAAAATATAAAGTTTCCCATAATTAGAAAATTAAATTGTTAAAATTGAGAACATTTTTTTGTTCTACATGTAATTAATTTTTTGGTTATTTTTTTTGGGAATTTTCTAAAATATGTTATTTGTTTATGAATAGTAAAGTACTACAATTTGAGATAAATGCTAAATACTTGGTTTATTGAGTCATAGTTAATGTAAGTATGATGTAGGAACATTTTTTTCCAAATAAAATGCACTTATTACTATTTTTGGTTTCATGAATGAAGAAAATTCATAGTCTTGGGAAAAAATATCAAGCATATGAGTAAAATAATGAGAAACCCCACCTCTCACCCACTATAAATACCACCCCTACTTACATCTTCTCTTCACTCCTCCCAATCCTGGTGCCTTGTCTAAATTATTCAGAAAATCCACCAATGAGCCACCCCCAATTCCATCATCTCTTGGTCTCATAAAAAGTCAAATTCCTCTCCTCTAATAGGATCTTATAAAATATTAATTTGAGAGGTAAATTTGTCATTTCAATTATATTAGATTATTTTCAAGTTCCATTGTTTTATTTCTATCCTCACTATTCCTCACCCAAATTTTATGAAAAATATATAACATTACATGTAAAATATTTTTGTTATGTTGATGGAATAAGTTATTATCACATATCCTTTAACCTTCTTTAATGCCAGTAATAAAAAACATTATCCGAGATGTGCCAATTTACCTCAATCAAGGCCGATGCGTAATAAATTTTCATTACCGTATTCAAATATTGTCATCAAATGATTATTATAATTAAAAAATACTATAATATATGTATTTTGTATCTTATATGGTTCTATAATATATTTTTACATGTGGTTTTTTTAAAATGAAAAATGAGTATTGTGTGTTCATATACAGATATTAAACCAAAATGGTTATAATTAAACTATTTATATAAGGATTCAATTTCACTACAAGTAACCAAAAAATAACTAACTTTAACCTTATGTACATTCAATAATAACAAATAACTTTTATTCATTACTAACACCCTTAATTTAGAGGGTTGTCTATTTAAGTATATGTATACTGATCATGAAACAAATGGCCCCAACGATGAAATTGAACCTCTTAACCCATCAAAATTCCATTAATGAACATAATAATATTTTAATAAATAAATTATATAAAGATAATATTCTGGAATTATTAATTAATTAATCTAAATTTGAATATTCTGTTCATTATGATCAAGTGGAGAACTCCGTCAGACATAAGATAAAGGTCTTTTCATCTCACTTCCTTTATTATGAGATATTCTGTATTCACTACTGATACTTTTCTATAATGTATGTTTAAAACCCATTTATGTTTCATATCCCCAATATATTTATTTTCATGATATTCAATTTAACATTTTATTATTATTGTTTTTCTTTCATACAATTCATTTGATTACAAATATATAAGTATGTTCAACCCGAACCTCCATTTTCATTCGGGTTTCTCTTATTCTATATTCACCTCAATGTAATTATTATTTATCCATATTTACTACTAATAAATTTTATTTTAATGTTAAATATATTTTTACCAATCAAAATCCTTCTTTATTATATGGGGGTTTTCATGTTTTAAAATAATATTTCAATAAAAAAATTTTCCAAAATGCAAGCCAGATTCAAGGAACTTCTTGATTTCATAAATTTTTTGATGTTCACACTGTAATCTATTTTAATCCATTTATATATTTATATAATAATAAATTTTAGTATGAAAAATATATTTTGGTTTATTTCTAGATTTATGAATGAAAAAGGGCCTTAGCGCATTAAAATCCTTTTATAGTTTCCTTAAACTCCACTAAAGTGTTTTATTCTTGAATCTTCCTTAAAAACTATTTTCAATTGTTTTATCCTCAATAGGACTATATTTATGAAAATAATAATATATAAATGAAATTTACTTTCATTTTATGGGATATACACGTTTACAATCTGCATTCATGACAAATACAAATGATTTTCCAAAAGAACTCTTCTTTCAAATGTAAAAATGGTTTTTTTCTCATCTCACTTTAACATTTGGAAGATATATTCCGTGTTCACCAATTATTTGTTTCTTTTGGTGTATTTAATTCCAATATTTATATATATCAAGTGTTTAATTATTCTCATGACATTATAAAGGAATAATATTTGAATGTCTCAAGGTGGTACGAGAAACTTCTGAATGTTTATGGATTATTTACTCAAGGGATTTTCAATAGTCTCATTTGAAAGTAACATCATCTATGTCAACATATTTTGATGAATCATTTAATTCGTTGAGTTTTATCTCCTAGGATATCATCCACCATTTAATATTGAATGTTTTATTATTACTTTTAATGTGTATGTGCATTCTTGAAACCATTCATAATATTAAAGAAAATGTTTGGTGTTTTTGTTTAACAATTGGAGAAAGTTATATAAATTTCAAATTTTATATTCAATATGATTGAGTATGTTGTTTATATGGATCAAAATTCATATGAGGAATACATAGGTCATATTAATTATCTTTTGGGGCCTATAATATCCACACATTTTATCAACAGGTCTCATGAGACAAATTATGGTCTTGGCATGAGGCGATGATAGTATGAATATATATTGGCTTGGCACGAGGCCTTGATGGTTTGTTTATGATTCCCACATTATGCATTCACTCATTATGAATCTATTTATTAAAATTTCATGTGGTTATTCGGCTAATAGAATGTTTATTCCACTCTTGTTCATGTCATAGTATGTATATTTTTAGTTTTTATGGAATGTGTTTTTAGTTATTCACCATGACTAATGTTTGTGTTTGTGATATCTTCCACTCTATTTCATACCCTTAATGGGCATATAAGCTCATCCATTTTATTATATTTTATTTATTCCATGGACGCAATGAGCTTTATTAGGAATGAATAGTTGGGATAAAATTTGATTTGTAGTTATTCCCAACAAAACTAATATGTTGTTTTTCATTTCATGTTGTAATGTTGAACCTATGTATGTATCTAGTTTCTGAAAACTAATAAACTATTTTAATTTTTAAGATATGAAATCCTTGTAATCATTCTAATTTAATGAAATAATGCACCGACTATAGGATTATGTGGTCGAGTAGTTAAATTCATGATTTTAATGGTTCTGAATGAGTAATCTAGAGTTCTATAGGTGTATGTACCAATCCAAGACATGTTTATGGGTAAAAAAACATACCCTCATGGGAAAGTTATGTCTTACATTATGGAAAAACCTGATACCCTTATTTTTTTAATTTTTCTAGGGAAAACAATTTTCAATCTATTTTTCTTTATTTATCTTTTAAAACTACCTATTTATGTGATTTGGGGATTTTGAAAGAAGAAAATAGTTTTAAATGAATTATTTGACTCAATTATAATTTAAAGCCCTGGAAATTCAGGGGGAATTTTTTTCAAATAAATGTGTATGCAGATTCTGACGGCGGCAGATTCCGAGACTCGGTGTGCCCAAAATCAATTTTTGATGTTATGATCTAGTACGTTCAGTAAACGTATGTGCAGGATTTTATATCTTTTGAAACGGTTCTCGGAATTGAAATCTGAGGGCACCGCTGAACTGGCAGTGCCGGTATTCACAAAAGGAGACCTTTACCGCATTTGCGTTTTATCGAGATTGTACGTTAATTTTAAGGGTTTCTAAATAAATTAAATAAAAATTTGTGTTGCATATTTTTATTTGAGTGGTGGTTTAATCCTCCATGTGAAGGTTGGAGGTGGGGCCCACCTGCGCATAACCTACCACAAGATTATATTATGTAGCGGGTCCCACACAAGCTTCATACCCCCCATTAACCACATATTGACCCTCTATTATTAATTTAACACCCCTCTTCATTAATTGGAACTCTTCACCTTCCCCAAACTTATTTGAATTCTTCACCTTCCTCCCCAAAATTAATTAAGACAACTTCACCCATTAATTAAGTGAAGTATCTTAATTTAATTTTAATATTTTCAAAATCCTTCCAACAAAAAAATAATATATATTCCAATAATATTGTTTTTTTTGTTAACTTTCATTTGGGTGTGGAACTTTGAGAGGACTTGGGAGATTCTTGAAGAACGAAATCCTCTCCAACGAATAACGACATCCTCTCCAACGAAGAATGTTATCCTCTCTGATGACGAATGAGGACGATGCTCGAGCCCGGGATCGGTCGCGTGTGACGGCCGCAACGTACGATGACGTATTTGAATTCTTTTCCCATTCCTTTGACATCGTTCATAAAAACAAGGTAGGGGTTTGTTTTGATTAAATTAAATCCATGTTCCTCAATGTGTATTATGGTTCAAAATTGGCCAATTGTTATCACCTAATGTGGAGGGTTCGGGCTGAACAAACACGGCCCGTCATTCCTCCGTTGATTCTTTTTTTGTTGATGTTGGAGGCGGAGCCGGAAGGGCGCAGTGACGTCGCACCGCGTCGGAGAAGAAATGCGGCCAAGAGGGCCACGACAGATGAAAGAGGCGCAACTCCATCATGCAGCGCCACACTGGTGGTGCAGAACCACGACCGGGGTAGGCCGCGACAATGGGGTGCAGCCCTGGCGCAATGCACTGGAGAGGAATTGTGGCCGAGAGGGCCACAACGAATAAAGAAGTCTGGCGTCGTCACGCTGCGCGGTGGAGTCGAAGGCCCTGGCCAAGTCGGGCCACGATGGTGATACCTTAGCGCAGTCGCACCGCACAGAGGGAATAAGAACCACGGCGCCGTGGTGGAGGAGTAGTGGTAGCCGGCCGGGCCTGCTGTCGTGGAGCTGGAAAAGTGGGACCTCCCGGGTCCCGTGGCTCTTGAACTGACAAAATGTGCCAGTTCCATTCGACAAACCGGTGGGGCACCCCCCTCCCATGTGTGGCCGGCCGGGCTAGCATGGGTCAGGATTCCCTTCATTAGGGCCTCCACGGGTCGGGCCGCCCTTCAGCCGGGCCGCCACAGGCCGGGGTGCCCTTCGGTCGGGTTGCCACGGTCGGGCCGCTCCCTTGGTTCGGGCCGCCCACTCTGGTCGGGCCGACCAATCGGGTCGGGTCACACTCGTGGACCCGGTCAGACCCCGGTTTGGACTAGGTCGGGCCAGGTCAGTCCGACTGGGGTAGACCTGACCCGGACCCGCTATGACCATTTACACATTTTAGTCCTCATTTTGGGCTACGAGTGTCCGAACGACGAATCGAATGTGGAGAAGAAATTCTTGGAGTGAGGAGATTCTTTTGGCATACTCCAATTGAGGTTCAAACACAGTTGGGGTATGGTAGGGTTGGATTGAGCCTAAAACCCAACCATGCCCATTGAACAGATATGCTATTAACTCTCCGACTGGGTGTCTGATTGATGCGATGTCTTTCACGTAGGGTTACTTATGATGATATGGAACTACGGGATACATCAAATCAATAATTCATGGTAGTTTATGTATCGACACATGGCTCAAGGAGCGGACCCTTCCGAAATCGAGTGTGATGTGTGCGGGAACACTATGGCTGGCTACAATTGAGATGATATGATCCTCTGTGGGTTTGACAGCAATGATACTGTACCAGGATCCTCTGTGGGTTCGACATCGATGAATTCAATACTGGGATCCTCCTTGTGTTTGACATCAGTGACTTATGTACTGGGATCCTCTGTGGGTTTGAAAATGATGAATTCTATACCTAGATCCAATGTGGGTTCGACAACACTAATATTGTTCCAGGATCCTATGTGGGTTCGACATCAGGAATGATTCCAAGGCTACATCTAATCTTCTCTACCACTCTTCATGTGTTGTATACCTATGTTGGAATCAGACTCTGACTGGGGACTTAGTTATATGTATGGGAATATACCTAAGTAAGGTTGGTTGATAATTCTTGATTGTATCATACTAAATTGTTTTATCCATATTGGAATATAGGAGACCTTAGAGGGTCACGGGGTCCCCTACTAAGTATTGTTATACTCACCCATGCATGGGCTTCGCCCGCACCTTGTTGTGTTCTGTGCAGACAACAGTCAGCAGTGATTGAGGATGAGGGTGATGGACGAGAGGCTGCTCGGAGCTGGACTATATGAGACGTACCTCAGGGATGAGTTGTTCAAGTTCTATACCGACCCTTCAGGGTGGGTTTCCCCAGAGGATGATTCAGGAGCTTAGTTGTTGTTCAGTTGGGGTTGTATACTTGCCCACTTACTTTCAGCACACTTTTCTTTTCTATTTTAGTACATTTTGCTTCTACTGCTTGTGTTCAGACTATGTGACCTACAGGTTTAAAGGAAATTCTTTCCCATTCTATTAGGGATTCCCCTTTGGTGCTAGTCTCTATCCCCTGGAATATGGAAGATGTGCATGTGGTATTCACGACACGGGCCCTGAGGACAGGTCGTGACAAATTGGTGTTAGAGGATTCAGATCTACCACAAAACATGGACTCTAATTAATTTGATGGAAATAGTGTTTAATGTTTTGGGTGTGGTTATCAGTTTAGGGAAACCAGTGTTGGTGTGGCGGCCGACGTATCCATAAACTAGGACTCTGACTTCATATTTCCGACTCAGTGCACGAAAACATTAATTATGTGTGTGTTTCCTTTGAGATGTTTTGTTCGTGATTACTTTGTGTCAGATCACTAGTGTAACGACTTAATGTTTTTCAATGTAAAATTCCCTTATGATATTTATGTCATAATATAACATGAAAACACAAAATAATGACCTACTAAGTGATAAGTAACCTTTAAACATAAGTTTGTCACCCTTATGTTTGGAATTTTGAAAATTCGACATACACAGTTGTGTTCAAGATGATTTTTTGAGTCTAATGAAACAAAAATAATTTATGGTGAATAGTGACCTACCCTTATGAATAGTATCATACCCTTATGAATAGAATTATGACCCTTATGAATAGTAAATCATCCTATATAAGAGCATCTTTTCCCATGAATAATTAAATAAAATTTAGATATCTTAAAAAGTGACAATTTTATCATTGTAAACGTTTTGATATTTTGTTAGTCATAAATAATTAATAATAATTAATTAATTAATTAAAAAGAATATTTCTTTACCTAAAATTTAATCATAAATTATTGAATCAATGTCTTATTGTTTTTAGATAATTTTATAAGACCCTACGTAATTTTTGAAACCACCATAAAATCAGTTTTAATCTAAAAAACTGTTTTTTATATAAATTATGATTTTAAATGAAAATTAAATTAATAATATTCATAAAAGTATTTTTTTAAAATGGGAGTCATTTTTTTATTCTACACGTCGAAAAATGGTTGGGGTAAATTTTTTCGATTTTTCGGAGATACTTGAATTTTTGATGAATAGTGAAATACCGTAATTTACAAATTAATCTAAATAAGGTAATTATAGGGTCATGTGTGATGTTTTCCAGATGTAAACCCACTTGGTTCGGGATTACATTACAAAATTAATATTCTTGGTCGTTCAAGACTCACTATTTCTTGTCTTGAGGGGAAATAATAAAGTAATGAATTATATATTAAGGAAACCCCTCTCCCCTCCACTATAAAAGCAACCCTTCACACCCTCATTTTTTCACACGTCTAAAGCTACAAGACTTCTATAAACTCTGCCAAAAAAACCTTACCTATCCCCTCCCCCACGTCCAAGTGATTCTGTTCCCATAAAAAGACCATGCTTAGGCCCTTAAGGAGGTTCTCAATAAGAGGATTCAAGAGGTAATTTCTCCCCCTCTTCTCCTTTAATTCCCTTTCAAGTTCAAGTTCATTTCCTGATCTCTCCCAACCTATCTTATCCTTATGATATTGTAACTAAATTATAATACATATGCGGTAATTTTATGATTCAAATGGGATATTATTTCATCCTAACCCCTTTCCCGCTTCCTTTAACTTTATTAAAGAGAACTTTGTTTGTGAGGTGATAATTTATCACCTTTAAGAACGTCATGCTATCTTCTTTCATTTGTACCATTAGATCTGGTCATGAAACTCATTTTATGGTTGAAACAAAATATTTTATATGTATTCTCTCCTATTTCATGTTCTAGAACTAACTTATGACCATATTTCATGTGATAAAATAAAACAAGTTCATTATGATCGAAAAATCGCCCAAATTAACCCAAACAATCATCTTATAATTATTATCTAATGATTCATCCACATGGATCTAATTTGATTCATTATAAGATCATTCAAAGTCCTGTAATATCATTAATCACATGTAATATCAGTTCTGTAAGTTTACCCATGTTCTACATGATCTTCAATTAAAGAATACAAGTGGACCACTCAATAAAACCATAAAAACGAATATCCTCGTACAATGTTTTTAAACACTAAAAGTCATACAAAGGAACATAATATGAAATAATGAAACCATAATTAACCCTATTAATGTATTAAAGGTTCTTTAATTTTCAAATTAATGAATATAATTTCATTATATAGGATATTAAAGAGAAGGAAGCTTTCAGATACAAGGTAAGGGGAAATCTCGAACCCAATTTTCTTCCTTTGGGTTCTCCCCCTTTCACTCCATTTTGATATGTTTACTTCTTAAAAATAGTTTGTTCACCATTATCTTTACTTTTCTGGGATATACATGTTTTTCACTGGTATTTATGAAAAACCAAATGTTTTCCAAAATAACACTTCTTTCAAGAACACACCTTTTACCTCTCATTCAAGATTGACAGTTTCTTGTTACATGTATATTATCCCCTCATTCTTTTAGGGAAACCAATGTTTATGAATGTGTTATTATGAGATGAAACTCATTCCTTTTCATGGGTTATTTATGGTCATTTATGTTATATTTTTATTTTGACATGCATGTTAAATGATAATGTTATGATGTTACATGTGCGCCCGGAATTATATAGCGCAATATGAATGTTTGAATGTGACGGGTGCGCTCGGAATTATTCAACACTCCAATGAATTGAGTAAAGTGATTATTATCATGAGTAAATGTGAAATGATGTGTGAAAAAGGTGCTAGCCTGGTTCACAATTATGTGTGGTAGTTAACCACTAAGACATGATGTTTCATTTTTATGCACTGCCACATTTCAAGTCATATATTTATGCTCCTCTAATGTTCATGATCTTTTGCCTATGTTATGATTATACTCACCCAATGATATGTTTTTCTTATCTATACACATATTGGGATTCTAGATCACCCCTTTTGATGTATATCCTCAGGTGGCTACATGTACTAAGGAGAGGAAAAGTGCCAATAAGAAGCTAGAGAAGAAGAAATTAAATAAATGTTTATGCTAGATGTTGTATCTATTAGGTGTGGTCATAGTTTCCCCAATACACTAAGCCTTTGTATCTTCTTTGTGTAATAATATTATGTTTTTTATCTTTGAAATGATGTAATATTAATGTAAGAAAATGTCGGGTCACTGTAGTTGGTATCAGAGGCATGGTTTAGTTAATTTAGGAATTAGGATTAGTGAACCCTAGAGAAAACCTCTAGTATGAGAGTAAGTATAAATATGCCCAAATTAATATTTACCTAGGGATCCCATATGATATGTTATTTGTATAATTGTTTAAGTGAATAAGTTATTCCTAACTTGTTTAGTTATGTTTTGTTCAATCGTTTTCAATTTTAGAAAATGGTGGGAACCGGGAGAAATCAGGCCAACAACTCTTGCGATGGCCAATGAAACGACTGCTCGAATGACATCCCTAATGATTTGAGAGGTGGAGTCTGATGCTTCATGGCGATGCTTACCCAATTATATCAGGGTATGAATAATAACAATAATAATGGGGAACGTCCTCCTTCACCAAAGAGGGAGAAACTGGCTATTGAATGTTTTATATGGCAACAACCACTGACCTTTTGTGGATCTTCTGATCCACTAGATGCAGAACAGTGGGTCAACTCCATGGAGAAGATCTTATATGTGCTTCACTATTCTGAGACGGAGAAGGTTACTCAAGATGTTTATCTTATTAATGGATAAGTTGATCTATGGTGGGCTTTTATTAAGAACACTGAGCCACGGGATGTAATGGAAGAGATGGAATGGGAAGACTTTAAGAAAATGTTTCTTAATAAGTATTTCCCACGAATGCTTCACACGAATATGGAGAGAGAATTCGTAGAGATCAAGAGAAAAGAAAGAGAATCTGTCAGAACCTATGAAGTGAATTTCACAAGGCTCTCAAGGTATGGTTTAGGTTTTGTTATCAACAATGATTGAATATTTGATAGATTATTTAGAGGGTTAAAACCACACCTTCAAATGGCTCTTGCAATTAGAGACATTGGGAGTTATGAAGAAGTTGTTATGTGTGCTCTCAAACTAGAGATGGAGTTTGTTGAATGGTCTCACGAATATGGGGATAAGAAACGAAAGATGGAGTATCAAGACGGTGGATCTAGTGAAAATGGCGGGAAGAAAAATCAATGACCCACGTGCCAAAAATGTGGGATGTTATACAATGGGAACTGACCCAAAGGGATGGGGAAATGCTTCATGTGTAGGATAGAAGGACACCATGCTCAAGAGTGTATAAAAGACAAGAAAAGGAAGGATAATGTTTCTGATGAATGGAGATAACCACTCCTGGTTCAATGCTATAACTGTAAGGAGCTAGGAAACTATGCAAACTAGTGCACTAAACCTCGAGTTCTCGAGGGTAATCAGCGTCAGCAGCCACCAGAGCCAAAGGAACAAAGGAATGATTATTCCATCACTATGGCAGAGGTGGATCATGATGATGAATTCATAAAAGGTACACTTCCTATTCAATAAAGAATAGAGAAAGTCATATTTGATTATGGTTCTACACATTCATTTATATCTTTCATGTAGCCCGGACAATAGAATTGATTCCCTGAAACATTGAAGTATAGATATCTGTAAAAACAACAGGTGGTGAAATCATTGCAACCCAAGAGTTTGACTCTTCTCATGTTGGCGTATGTGGAAGGATTCTTCCGGAAAATCTCGTAATACATACCTTGGTGGAATTCGATGCTATAATGGGAATGGATTGGCTCTCGTTATATAGAGCGCATATCAACTGCTGGGAGAAGGAAATATCTTTTCATATTCCGAACCATCCCATGCTTCTCTAAAAATGCAAGGAAGATCATGAATCTCCTTTGAAAAATCCATCAATGGTGTGGGTGTTGATACCCTATTAAGAAGCATACATCCCCCAAATGGTTGAGTCAAAGGAAAGCTCCAACCTTTAGGAAATGCCCATCGTGAGGGAATACGACGATTTCTTTCCAGAAGAGTTACCCGTAATTCCCCCAGATCATGAGGAAGAGTTCTCAATTGAACTCATACCCGGAGCTACTCTTATCTCAATGTGCCCCTATAGGATGGATCCTATCGAACTAGAGGAGTTAAACAAGAAGCTGCAAGAGCATCTGGACAAAGGGTTCATACGCCCTAGTGCATCACCTTGGGGTGCGCCAGTGCTCTTTGTGAAGAAGAAGGATAGAACCATGCTGTTGTGTATAGATTATCGGGAACTCAACAAGATCACCATATAGAATAAGTATCCTCTCCCAATGATTGATGAATTGTTCGACCGGTTAAGAGGATCTCAATACTTATCAATTCTGGATCATTATTCTGGATATCATCAGGTAAAGGTGAAGAAGGAAGATATTCAGAAGACTTCCTTATGTACAAGGTAGGGGCACTATGAGTTCTTGGCGATGCCATTTGGACTTACTAATTCCCCTAAAATCTTCATGGATTTTATGAATATAGTCTTTAGACATTACCTCAACAAATTTGTTGTAGTGTTTATCAATGATATTCTCATATAATCCAAGAGAACGGAGGATCATGAAGAACATCTAAGACTTATGTTTGTGACATTGAGAAAGGTTAAGTTGTTTGCCAAGTTCAGAAAGTGTGAGTTTTGGATGAATCATGTCACGTTCTTGGTACATGTGATCACAAGTGAGGGAATTTCTATGGATCCATAAAAGACAAAGGTGATTGAGGAATGGATCATTCCCTCTTGTGTCACAGAAATCTGTAGTTTTCTTAGATTAGCTGGGTACTACCAACGTTTTGGGAGGAACATATCATGATTGTCAAGCCCGCTAACTATGTTAACAAAGAAAGGGGTAAAGTTTGTATGGACGGAATAATATGAGGAATGCTTCAAGGAGCTAAAGAGAAGGCTGATCACTGCACATGTACTCACACAACCGAAAAGTGGAGGATGTTTTGTGATATAAACTGATCGTTCAAATAAAGGGATTGGTTATGTACTCCTAAAAAATGATAATGTGATAGCCTATGCCTCACGACAGTTGAAGATCCATGAGAAAAACTACCCGACACATGATCTAGAGTTGGCATTTGTGATTTTTGGCTTGAAAATCTGGCGGCCCTACCTTTATGGCAAAAAGTGTGACATATACACTTACCACAAGAGCCTAAATTATATATTCACACAAAAGGAGCTCAACATGCTTCAAAGGAGATGGTTAGAGCTAATCAAGGATTAATATTGCTCCATTAACTATCATCTTGGAAAGGCGAACAAGGTAGATGATGCTCTAAGAAGAAATGAACCTGCTACTCTATCCATGCCGCGGATTGAGAAAGACCATATCTTCAGGGGTATGTAATGAATGGATTTGGAAATCATAATTGAATGGGATACATCCAACCTTTCCCAAATTATTGTGCAACCATCCATCCGAGAGAAGATTAATGAATCACAAAGGGATGATGTGGAGATACCAAAGAGGATGAATTCAGTAATGGAAGGGAAGCTGCAAGAGTTCTATATCGATGATGATGGTGTGATTTGGTTTGGAATACGAATTTGTGTGCCTTCATCACCCGGGATAAAGAAGGAGAAATTGGATAATGCACATATCTCAACTTTCTCTATCCGTCCTGGGAGTACCAAGATGTATCGTGATATCCGAGAACACTTCTGGTGGAATAACATGAAGAATGAGATTGCAGAATATATATCAAGGTGCTTGGTATGTCTGCATGTTAAAGCTGAGCAACAAAAGTCCAAAGGTATGATTCATCCATTGCCTATATCCATGTGGAAATGGGAAAATGTTACTATGGACATTGTCACAGGTCTCCCAAAGACGTCAAAGGGAAATAATGAAATATGGGTTGTGGTTGACCGACTCACCATGACTACCCATTTTATCTCTATTCGGGAAAACCAATCGATTTAACAACTTGCAATGATATATGTGAAGTAATTTGTGAGACTGCATGGTGTTCCACTCTCAATTGACTCTGAATGTGATCTAAGGTTCACATCTAAATTCTAGAGGAGCCTTCAACATTCTTTGAGTACTAAATTAAATTTTAGCACGACCTATCACCCCCAAACTGATGGCCAATCTGAAAGGACTATTCCAATGCTTGAAGATATGCTAAGTGCATGATCTCTTGAATTCAAAGGTGTTTGGGATCAGCATCTCCCATTATTTGAGTTCTCATGCAATAATAGCTTCCCCTCAAGTATTCGAGTGGCTCCATATGAAGCTCTGTGTGGAAAGCGATGTAAAACTCCAACCTGTTGGGATGAAGTTGGAGAAAGAAAGCTACATGGACATGATCTTGTTCAAGATATGACAGAGAAGGTTCATGTCATCCAAAAACCCATCAAAGCTGCTCAAAGACGGAAAAAGATCTATGCTAACAACCGTCGAATGGACTTGGATTTTGACGTTGGAGATAAGGTCTTACTTCGAATATTTCTAGGGAAGAGAGTCATGTGATTCGAGAAGAAAGGGAAGCTAAGACCAAGGTATATTTTCCCCTTTGAGATCCTTGGTCGCATAGGAGTTTCGACTTGTCATCTTACACTTCCACCGAATATGGCTCAAGTTCATGATGTGTTTCATGTATCAATATTTAGGATGTACATACTAGACCCCTCAAATGTACTAAACTTAGAGGTGGTGCTGCTAGAAGATGATTTCTTCTATGAGGAGCATCCCGTAAAGATTCGGGATCAGACAGATAAGGTTCTACGCAACAAGAAAACCCATCTTGTCAAAGTGTTGTGGAGGAACCCTATGTATGAAGAAGCAACATGGGAATCAGAAGAGGCAATGAATGAGAATTACCCTCACCTGTTTGTGTAAAGTGAAATTTCGGGGGCCAAATTCCTTAAGGGGGGAAGAATGTAACGACCCATTGTTTTTTTAATGGAAAATTACCTTCTTATATTTATGTCATAAAATAACAAGAAAACACAAAATAATGAACTAATAAATTATATGTGACCTTTAAACATATGTTTGTCACTCATATTTTTGGAGTTTTGAAAATCCGACATACACGGTTGTGTTCAAGATGATTTTTAGAGTCTAATGAAACAAGAATAATTTTTGTTGAATAGTGACCTACCCTTATGAATAGTAACACACCCTTATGAATTGTAATATGAACCTTATTAATAGTAAATCATCCAACATAAGAGTATCCTTTCCCATGAATAATTTAATAAAATTTAGACATCTAGAAAAGTGACAAATTGACCTTAGTAAACGTTTGGTATTTTATAAGTCATAAATAATTAATTATAATAAATAATAATTTAAAATAATATTTATTTACCTAAAATATATTCATAAATTATTTAAAGATTTTATTATTGTTTTTAGATAATTTTATAATACCCTACGTAATTTTTGAAAGCACTATGAAATTAGTTTTAATCTTAAAAACAATTTTTTTAAGTAAATTATGATTTTACTTATATATTAAAATAATAATATATATATATTTATTTTGAAAAATGGATTTCATTTTTTAATTCTACACGTTGAAAAATGGTTGGGGTAATTTTTTTGTATTTTTCTGAGATACTTGAATTTTTATGAATAGTGAAATATCGTAATTAACAAAATAAGCTAAATAAGCTAATTATTGGGTCATGTGTGATGTTCTGATTATGTAAGACCACTTGGTTCGGGATCTAATTATAAAATTACTATTATTGGTCATTCAAGACTCACTATTCCTTTTCTTTTGGGGAAATAATAAACTAATGAATTTTATATTTAGAAAACCCATCTCTCCTCCACTATAAAAGCCACCCTTCACACCCTCATTTCCTCACACCTCTAATGCTCCAATACTTCTATAAACTCTGCCCAAAAACCTTTCCTAGACCCTCCCCCACATCCAAATTCTTCTGGTCTCATCAAAAGACGAAGCTTAGGCCCTTAATGATGTTCTCAAGAAGAGGATTTAAGATGTTATTTCTCTCCCTCTTCTCCTTTATTTTACTTTCAAGTTCAAGATCATTTCAAGATATCTCCCCACATATCTTCATCCAAATGATATAGTAACTCTAGTATTATACATATACTATAATTTTATGATTCTAATGAGATATTATATCATCCAACCCCTTTCCCTTTTCCTTTTATTTTATTAATGAGAGTGTTGTTCGTGAGGTGTTAATTTATCACCTTCAAAAACTACATGCTTTCTTCTTCCATTTCTACCTTCTGATCTAGTCATGAAACCATTTTGATGGTTGAACCAGAATATTTTATTTTTATTATCTCCTATTTCATGTTTTGGAACTAACTTATGACCATATTTCGAGTGATAAAATAAAAGAAGTTCATTATGATCAAAAAATCGCCCAAATTAACCCAAACAATCATCTTTTGATTCTTATCTAATGATTCATCCACGTGGATATAATTTGATTCATTATAAGATCATTAAATGTCCTGTAATATCATTAATAACATGTTATATCAGTTCTGTATGTTTAAACATGTTCTACCCAAACTTCAATTAAAGAATACAAGGTTTCCACTCAAGAAAACCATAAAAACGAATATCCACGAACAATGTTTTTAAACTCTACAAGTCATCCAAAGGAACATAATATAACATAATGTATCCAGAATGAACTATATTAATGTATAAAAGGCTATGTAATTTTATAATTAATGAATAAATGTCATTATACAGGATATTAAAAAGAAGGAAGCTTTCGGATCCAAGGAAAGGGGAAATCTCGAACCCAATTTTCTTCTGTCGGGTTCTCCCTCTTTCACTCTATTTTGATATTTTTACTTCTTAAAAATCATTCGTTCATCATTATCTTTACTTTTCTGGGTTATAGATTTTTTTCAATGGTATTTTTAAAAAACCAAATGTTTTCCAAAATAACTCTTATTTCGAGAACACACCTTTTACCTCTCATTCAAGAATGACGGTTCTTGTTACATGTATGTTGTTCCCTCATTAATTTGGGAACCCAATGTTTATGAATGTGTTCTTATGAGATGAAACCCATTCCTTTTCATGGCATGTTTATGTTCATTTATGTTATATGTTCATTTTGGAATGCCTGATAAATGATAATGTTATGATGTGACGGGTGCGCCCATAATTATATAGCGCAATATGAATGTTTGAATGTGATAGGTGGACCAGAAATTATACAGTGCTCCAATGAATTGGGTAAAGTGATGAATCTAATGAGTAAATTTAAAATGATGTCTGATCAAGATGCTATATAGGTTCACAAGTATGTTAGGTAGTTAACCACCAAGACATGATGTTTAATTTTTATGCATTGCCACATTTCAAGTCTTTTATTTATCCTCCTCTCATGTTCATGATCATTTTCCTATGTTATTATTATGCTCACCTCATGATATATTGTTCTTATTTAACCTCTTATTGGGCTTCTAGATCACCCCTTTTGATATATATCCTCAGGTGGCAACATGTACTATGGAGAGGACAAGTGCCAATAAGAAGCTAGAGAAGAAGAAATTAAATAAATGTTTCTTCTAGATGTTGTATTTGTTATGTTTGGTCCTAGTTTTCCAAATACACTAAGACTTTGGATCCTGTTTGTATAATAACATTATGTTTTTTATCTTGGAATTGATGTAATAGTAATGTATGAAATGGTTGGGTTGCTATAACCAGGTATATTGTTTTGACTGTGGTGCACCTGTTTCTTTCAGGATGGCCCCACGAAGGCAGCCAGCTAGGGATCCGACTTTCATACGAGATGCTAGCCCATCGAACGACGGGGCCTCAATGCAGGACCCATCACAGCGGAGGTACCAGCGATACCACTACCTAATGGGACATCGATACAAGCAGCTATAGTACCAGAGAGTGCACGTCGTCTGAGTGTGTTGCATGAGTTCCAACACTAGAGGCTGCCCAGGTTCCGGGGAGAGATGGACCCACAAGAAGCTGAAAATTGGATGGAGGCTATCGTGAATATTTCTATATTGGTAGGGACACCAACCTACCTCATGGTGATCCTTGTCGCAAGTCTCATGCATGCAGCATCCGAAAGATGGTGGATCTTGATGCTCTAGGTGCATGACATGGTATCAATACTCTGTGTAGACTTCGAGATTCACTTTCGATCAGTGTTTGTTCTAGCCGCCCTTAGTGTGGTGCAGATATAGGAGTTACTGCTTCTATAACAGGGTAGCATGAAGGTAGCTCAGTTCTTAGCCAGGTTCAATGACCTCTCACGCTACTCCACGGATGTGGTGCAGGGCCCATTCTTTAGGGCCAGGAAGTTCAAGCAGGGACTCAGGCATGAGATCAGGGCTTCGATGATCTCTCTCAACAACCCGACACAGGAGGGGTTCTAGAGTGATCCCTTCTTATCGGGTGTTTTTTAGGTGAACAGTCAATAGCAGTGAGACCCACCAAAGGGAGACACGTAGCAGAGTCTACTGCAGCTGGCAGTATACAGATGTCACAAAGGGCCCAGCGGACCAGGCCATCAGGTGTGAGACCCCAGGATACAGACTCGGTTGTGCGGGACACACGAGACATTTCCATCCATACGAAGAGCAGGTAGTGCTATGCATGCAGCGGCATAGTCACATGGATCGTTTGGACACCCCATGTAAATAAAGAATATAAATTTTTATATTTATTCATATTTGTGAATAAAATATTAATATTACTTTAAAGGGAATGCTATGCTCGATGGCGTACCCAATACGCAACAATGAGTATCTTTGAAATCTTACGTTGCAGTCTAATAATAAAATAATATTATTTTAAATGGTAGTTAACACCTAGCCATTTTAATGGCGGGAAAGAATAGAACTAACTACAAAATGATTATATATGTTTTTCAAATATTTTTACTTTTATCCAACAAATGTTAGCAAGGAAAAATGCAAATGAATCCAATTTTAAGCATAAATCTTCTAATATTCATTAAAAGGTCGATTAACTGCCTTTTAATGGAAAACCCTCTTTAAATATAGTTTTGGTCACTCTTATAGATTCTATTGGACCAAATAAAACTCTTCTTTAGAATCCGGACATCAAAATTTACTTCGTGTAAATTTTTTGGTATTTTTCCGATAAAGTTAAATTTTTAATGAATAGTGAAAATGTTGTATTTTAATTCAAACCCACATTTTAATATAATGTATTTATATGATTAGATTATATTTTGAATTGGTTTTAAAGTTCAATTAGAATATATTTTTACCATTTCATCCAAATATGGTCATTGTAATTAATTTCATTTTGAAATTGAGCTTAAACTAGTGTCAATCTTTTGATACATTTTGTTTCATAAAAACATGCTATTTATTTTGACAGCGGGAATTAATTATTAAATTAATTAATGCAACTTAGATGTTTTGAATAATGTAAAATAGACATCATTTTTTAATTCGGAATATCAAATATATCTTAGGGTGAATTTTTGGTATTTTTATGAGAAACTTCAATTTTTGTTGAATAGTGAAACCACTAAGTTGTACTTAAAAAAAACCAATTTTTCGTTTAAATGAAATTTTACCACCTATGTGTTTTGAATTTCAAAAACCCAACATACATGGTTTTAATTATGAAGTAAAATGTGGTTCAATGGGATTAAAATAAATTTTTGGTGAATAGTAACTTTTATGTTTTTAATCGCGATTAGATGTAATTAGTGTAGTTTAAGGTAAAAATAATGTTTTAATAATATTAAATGAACTTGACACATGTCCTACCCTTATTTTATGAGTCATGGACAACCATGAAAATCCATGGGTCAACTTGGGGACCCCATGGAGCCACTTTGGTTGGAAAATGACATTAATAACTTTTTATTTAAAGTTAAAATAAAAATGTCACAAACATGAGTTTTTTTACTAAAACAATTTTTAAATGGGGTTATTCAAGTCATATTTTTGAATATAAATATTCATTAGAAATATAAAAATATTTCATACATCATTGTATTTTTTTTATAATTTTTAGACATTATATAAATTAAATTATTTATGACACCATGATGATGCAGCGATTACCTCATTATTTAACGATTTAAATAAAATAAAAAGATAATGTAAAATATAAGACTTAAAATTGTCAAAAACCTATTGTATTTGTGTTTTTTGAACTCTTATCACCTTATCCTCAAAATATATAATTTTGGGAACTTTAAAATCCGAAAATCAATTTATAATAAAGTAAATGTTTATAACTTTCCAAGAGTTCCCCTCCTCTCCTCTTATAAAAGGCCCCCACCTCTACCACCTTACCCACACCTCGCAAGACTTTGGCTCCAAAAACCCCTAAAAATTTCATCTCTCCAAATCTCTATCTTTATCATTGAACCATCACCTTTGGGAATAATTCTTTCCAAGGAAGCCTTTGAGCTCAAATCGAAAAGAGTTACCTGATTTAAAGATAATGTCTTCACTTGTGTTCTTTTGTTTTATTTTGCTTCTCCAACCCTCTAACCTCTTTTTATTCCTTTATTTTGTAACAAAACCAGTATCTTCAATGTACTAGGATGTTTCTATGTGAATTATTAGAGCTACACTTACACAAACCTTCGTGTAATGGTTAAAGAACATAATGTTTTTGTGGATGGAGAATTTCCGGCTCACGAAACGATGATTGTTCAATCTTGTCATAACACCTTTCATGGCGGTCATTATGATATCACTAAATTTTATATATGATATATATGGTATTTATTTTTTCTATATGCTTCTGAAATTTATATTTAAAACATTACTTTATGTTTTTCATGTTGTGCAAATGCGATAATTTCATACAAGGAAGTGTGGACTACCGCCCCCTCATGTGATGTTACTAGTTCATGAAATAAATGGAATGTATAAAGAATGAAATTAATGAACATATGTGACCTATATAAAATATATATTATACTGGAATTATAATATATATATCTCTCAATTATTTTTAATTCCATTAATATGACAAAGAAATGAAAGAAGCGTCCATGCGTACGTACGGCATACCGTCTCCATGAACGGTGCATTTTATTTCTTTTTATCTCCATATGTTATGGAATAGTATAAAATTAATATTTTCTGGATATATATGATATTTAAATGATTAATACTATTCTGGAGATGATTTACTTATAACTACATGGACAATCATTTTCAATCAAGTTCATTTTTGACTCATGTACAAAACATCGACAAAAACATCTGATATGAACTCACATTATTAACTAATTATTTTAAACATTATAATATGTGATATGAAGTGAATAATAATCATTAAAATAGGTCCTTAAGAAATTATAAATTGACCCAAAGTTTATTATTCCGGAATATAAAGAAACGAAAAATACACTTCCGACATGAGGTAACGGATCCAACCTCTCTCTTTCTTTTTAGGTACTCTCTTTTATGTCATTTCTTTTATGCTCATATTTATTATGTTTGGGGATGTTCTTTTATATTTTTCATACTGTACTTTTTAATTTCATATTATTACAGACCCTATTTGATCTCATAAATCCATTTTTGGATGTTTTTTGTGGCGTCGTTAGGCTGCCGAGTTTTCGTAAGGGATTTTTCATCTCACTTTTATTCCCATGACATTTATGCAACGTTTGCCACAATTTTCATTTAGTGGTGTATGTACTGCCCATTATTATACACTTTGTTTAGTATAATTTTATTTATGGGTATTTACATCTTCATTGTATGAATATTCTTCCATGGGGTGTACGTTTCGAATGTTACCCAACTCGGTAAGGGGACCTTTCACCCTCCTATTTTTAAAAGACTTATTTTGTTATGTCTTTTAATTAACATGCTATTATGTTGGGATATGTTCTTATATATCCTTATTTATGTAAATTTTATGTCCAAGTGATGAGATACCATTTTATCTCTCATCAACATATTTTCTGAATTTTAAAGTGACCCCGTTAGGCAGTCAGATTTCTGTAAGGGAACTTCTTAACACACTTTCAATTCGTTGGGTTAAACCTCTACTTCTTGATTTTATTATGTCAAGATTATGTGTGTAATCTCTATGTTGTAATTTCTAAAAACCTTTTTGCAGATATACTATTTCTACATATAATCATCTCATTGATAAATTCTTACGAACTTGTATGGGAAATCATAACTCAATCTCATTTCATTGAGTTAAATATCTATGTCATTGGTTTTGTTTTTCCATGATTATGTGTGAATGAACTCTGATTTTTTCACACATAATATAAACTTATATTGGGTGTATTTATATTTTTCACATATAATTATGTGATAAATTTATCCTTAATTTAAGGATACCATCTTTATAATGGATTTCATCTCAATTTACATTTCCATTGAGACATCATTGTTTTTATGCACCAATTCACTATTATATGGTGCGTATACTGTCCTTTGACATATTATAACATGAATCCCTTTATTATCATGATATTATAAAGCTCGTGTTAAATGTTATTCCACAATTATTTGTATTCAAGAGTCTCTCATTTTGTTAAAAACTCTTTAACAGAAATATCGTTTTAAATGTTTTAAAGATTCATTATTCAAAATCTTTATCTTTAATTTACATGTTTTCAAAATGGTTTTAATTATTTATTTATATTAAAATTAATGTTTTAAAATTATAATTCCATTAAAAGCTTTAAAGCGGTATGGGACACTTTGATTCCAAAATCTCTTTTAAATGGTTTTTAAAAATGGATTGATTAATTCAATATCTTGGAATTACTTATTGTGATTGCAAATGAAATATTGTTATTGAAATTTTTATATTTTCAATATTTTATGTGTAATGATGGTACTTGGACATTTTACGGGTGGTTACGTGATAAACCATATGATAGGTGGTGCTGTGAATACCAGGACGGGTGGTTACGTTATAACCTCCAAAGCATTGGGTATGGAAGTCGGCCGTATTGCTATTCCATTAAGTGATATGTGTGGAAGTTGACCGTATGGTTATTCCATTTAAGTATGTTTATGTCCCAAGTTACCTTTATATGTTATGTGTTCTTTATATGGGTTTATGGTAATATTTTGGTTACAAAAAGGGTAAGTACTGATCTTTTATTCAGTGAAGAATTTTTACTACATCATAAAGGTTGAAAGTATTACTTTGATAAAGTATACATGGTTTTCTTGTTCTTTTGAAAAAAATAATAGTTTCCATTCTTTGTGTATCCCTTACTGATCTTTTTATGCTCATCCCAAGTTTTTTAAATGTTTTCCACCGGACTTAAAGATGAATAGGGTCAAGGATGGGATCAAGGAATGACATTCTATCTAAAACATGGAACTAGACAAGTTCCTTTTTAAGTATTTTTTTTAATTTTATGGAAACTTAGTAAAAGTGTCTACTATGTAATATTTTGAGATGTAATAGTTATGACCTTATTCTCTAAAACTCAAAACCTGAAAATATCCTCTATGTTAATTATTCATTTAATTCACGATTAAGTAATGTTTAAGTATGAGGCATTATAGTTGGTATCAGAGGACGGTTTAGATAACTTTAGAGGTCAGGGTATTGTTTAAGCATATGTGATATTACCATAATGGCTAAGATTTCAGAAAGAGTCATAGTTTTTAGATAAAGTAAATGAGTAAGTATATCTTAGTGTTTATCTTCCTTATTAGTGCATGATGATTTTGTTGATATACTCACACTAACATTTTTGGTTTTAGTAAATGGATGGATCTAGCAGGCACCATGGTGAAAATGGGTTTGAAGGAAACTACGGTGGTTCTCTAATTAAATGACTAGATGAATTGGATGATTCAATGTGAAATCTCGTGGTTATTATAAACCAACTATCAAGAGTCATGATCAACCACTTGAACCTTGGTGAGTTCTCTAATGAATCATGTATGAGAGAACCAACTCAACGTTGAAGTTCAGGTAATAATTTTAAAAGGTAACCATTAGGGATTATATGATCCTTACTTTTGAGGTATTTATGGGTTACTATATGTTATGATAGAATATGAACGACATGAGAAAAACTTGAGGTTAAATTATGTTATAGTTATTTTTGAAGATTTTATTGCTTTTTGGGGAATGTTATAAGAATTATGTAGTTTTGGAAAAAGGACAACATGTAGACCGTGTGGCAACATGTCGCGTCTGACGATGCTACGAGAATCGAACCCACAACCAAAGTGCGACTCAAATTTCTCTCCTACCACTGGACTACGTGAAGTCCCTGGTTAGTTTGACTAATTCTTTTTAGTTAGATGATCTTATGAATCTAGAAGAAGTTGATTTTGGTTTATCTATTGAAATTATTAACCTATCATGGAGGATATGTGATTAGGTTAATTACTTTTCAGTATGAGACTTTTAGAGCAACTAATGTTATTTGGAGATAAATGTTAATTTTTACATTGGAAGACTATGTGATTAAATCCTTCAAATATTTGGGTTTCAATCTGAGTTTGGGTTAATTTTCTGAATTTTATGGACAATTTTTTTATCGAATGGTCTTCATTGAACTTTGGGTTTTATTGGAAAAATTTTGGAGATTAAGAATATATTTTTTTTATAAAGGATTATCCTTTTTGGGTGTTATCTGATCTCGTACTAACAATTTTTGTTTTGGTTTTGTCTAAAGACATTGGATGTATACAGTTCTCTTCTATGGATTAGGTGATTCTCTAGAAGTTGATTATAGCTCTCTCAATGTAAACAAGACATCCTAAATATTCATCTTTTGGAGAAAATATGAGTTCGTGTAAGAAATCTAGTAAAAGTTGAAAGTCAACATGACAAGTAAGTATGTTTCCTTATGTTTTAGTTAAGCTCAAAAATAAATTCTTCAATGAAAAAGTAACTTAAAAAAATGTTGTCTGTTAACTTTTCCTAATGGGGAATCCAATACCGTTTAACCCATCACAAGTTTGTGATTTTCAGGTGGTTAACTTTCTCCTAAACATGTTTTCTATCACACTCCCTCAGAACATGACCCTTTGTTTTTTCTTCCATATCCATGTTTTCATACATGGAATTTTATTATGGGTTAACTCTTGTGACCTTTTTACTTCCCTTTCTTTCTTTTATAGTGATAGTTTAATTTACTCCTTTTCTGATGTGTGGCTTTCAATGAATTTTATGAGCCCAATTTAAAATTGCGAGGACGCAATTCCCAAAAGGGGGGAAGGATGTAACACCCCAGGTAAATAAGGAATATGAAATTTTTATATTTATCCATGTTTTTTAATAAAATATTAATATTACTTTAAAGGGAACGCTATGCTCGATGGCGTACCCAATACGCGACAACGAGTTCCTTCGAAATCTTACACTGCACTCTAATAATAAAATAATATTATTTTAAATGGTAGTTAACGCCTAGCCATTGTAATAGTGGGAAATAATAGAACTAACTAAAAAATTATTATATATGTTTTTCAAATATTTTTACTTTTATCTAATAAATTTTGGAGGCGTAAAATATAAATGAATCCAATTTTAAGCATAAATTTTCTAATAATCTTTAAAAGGTTGATTAACCACCTTTTGATGGAGAACCCACTTTAAATATAGTTTGGTCACTCTTATACATTATATTTGACCAAATAAAACTCTTCTTTAGAATCAGGACATCAAAATTTACTTCATGTAAATTTTTGGTATTTTTCTGATAAAGTTCAATTTTTAATGAATAGTGAAAATGTTGTATTTTAATTCAAAACCTCTATTTAATATAATGTATTTATATGATTAGATTATATTTTTAATTGATTTTGAAGTTAAATTACAATATATTTTTACCATATAATCCAATTGTGGTCATTAGAATTAATTTCACTTTGAAATTGGACTAAAAAATAGTGTCAATCTTTTGATACATTTTGTTTCATAAAGACACGCTATTTGTTTTGACAGTGGGAATTAATTATTAAATTATTAATGAAACTTATATGTCTTGAATTTTTTAAAATAGACATCATTTTTTAATTCGGAATATCAAATATAGATTACTGTGAGTTTTTGGAGTTTTTCTGAAAAACATCAATTTCTGATGAATAGTGACACCACTAAGTGGTACATAAAAAACTGATTTTTCATTTAAATGATATTTTACCACCTCTATGTTCTGAATTTCAAAAATCCAACATACATGGTTGTCATTAGGAAGTAAAATGTGGTTCAATGGGATTAAAATAATTTTTTTGGTGAATAGTAACTTTTAAGTTTTTAATCGCGATTAGAGGTAATTAGTGTAGTTTATGGTAAAAATAAAGTTTTAATAATATGAAATGATCTTGAAATATGTCCTACCCTTATTTTATGAGTCATTTCCAACCAAGAAAATCCATGGGTCAACTTGGGGACCCCATCGAGCCACTTTGGTTGGAAAATGACATTAATAACATTTTATTTAAAGTTAAAATAAAAATGTCACAAACAGGAGTTGTTTTACAAAAACAATTTTTAAATGGGGTTATACAAGTCATATTTTTGTCTATAAATATTCATTAGAAATATAAAAAGATTTCACAAATAATTAATTTTTTTTTATAATTTTTAGACATTAAATAAATTAAATTATTTATGACACCATTATGATGCAGTGATTACCTCATTATTTAACAATTTAAATAAAATAAAAAGATAATGTAAAATATAAGACCTACACTTGTCAAAAACCTATTTGATGGGTGGATTTCGAAATCTTATCACCTTATACTGGAAATATATAATTTTGGGACCTTTAAAATCCGAAAATCATTTTATAATAAAGTAAAAGTTTATAACATTCCAAGAGTGCCCCTCCTCTCATCTTATAAAAGGCCCCCACCTCTACCACCTTACCCACACCTCTCAAGCCTTTGGATCGGCCAAACCCTGTCAATTTCATCTCTCCACATCCCTCTCTTCATCATTGAAGCCTCACCTTTTGGAATAATCCTTTCCAAGGAAGCCTTTGAGCTCAAATCATAAAGAGTTTCCCGATTTAAAGGTAATGTCTTCACTTGTGTTCTTTTGTTTTATTTTTGTTTCTCCAACCCTATAACCTCTTTTTATTACATTATTTTGTAACAAAACCAGTATCTTAAATATACTAGAATGTTTTTATGTGAATTATTCAAGATAAACTTACACACACCTTCTTCTAATGGTTAAAGAACATACTGTTTCTGTGGATGACGAATTTCTACCTCACGAAACGATGATTCTACAATCTTCTCTTAAAACCTTTCATGGTGTCCATTATGTTATGACTATATTTTATATATGAAAGATATGGTATTTATGTTTTCTATATTTTTCTGAATTTTATATTTAAAACATTCCTTAATGCATTTCATGTTGTGCAAATACGATAATTTCATACGAGGAAGTGTGAACTACCACCCCCTCAAGTGATGTGACTCGTTCATGCAATACATGGAATGTATAAAGAATGAAATTAATGAACATATCTGACCTATATATAATATATATTATAATGGAGTTATAATATATATATATCTCTCAATTATTTTTAATTCCATTAATATGACAAAGAAATGAAAGTAGCGTTCATGTATACGTACGGCCCACCGTTTCCATGAACGGTTCATTTTATTTCTTTTTAACCCCAAATGTTATGGAATAGTAGAAAATGAATATTTACTGGATATATATGATATTTAAATCATTAATACTATTATGTAGATTATTTACTTATAACTACATGGACAATAATTTTCAAACAAGTTCATTTTTGACTCATGTACAAAACATCAATAAAAACGTCTGATATGAACTCACATTATTAACTAATTATTATAAACATTATAATATGTGATATGAACTGAAGAATAATCATTAAAATATTTCCTTAATAAATTATAAATTGACCCAAAGTTTATTATTCAGGAATATAAAGAAACGAACAAGACAAGTCTGACTTGAGGTAAGGGATCCAACCTCTCTCTTTCATTTTAAGTACTCTCTTTTATGTCATTTGTTTTAAGATCATATTTCTTATGTTTGGGGATTTTATTTTATATTCCTCATACTGTAATTTTTATTTTCATATTATGAGAGACCCTATTTGATCTCATAAATCCATTTTTGGACGTTTTATGTGGCGCAGTTAGGTTGCCGAGTTTTCGTAAGGGATTTTTCATCTCACTTTTATTCCTGTGACATTTATGCTACGTTTGCCACCATTTGATTTGAGTGGTGTATGTACTTCCCATTATTATACACTTTCTGTAGTATAATTTCATTTATGGGTATTTACATCTTCATTGTATGAACCTTCTTCCATGGGGTCTACGTTTCGAAAGTTACAAAACTCGGTAAGGGGACATTTCACCAACCTCTTTTTAAAAGACTTCTTCTGTTATGTCTTTTAATTAACATAATATTATGTTGGGATATGTTTTTTTATATCCTTATTTATGTAAATTTTATGTCCAAGTGATGATATACCATTTTCTCTCTCATCAACATATTTTCAGAATTTTAAAGTGACGTCGTTAGTCTGTCGGATTTCTGTAAGGGAACTTCTTAACTTACCTTCAATTATTTGGGTTAAACCTCTACTTCTTGATTTTATTATGACAAGATTATGTGTGGAATATCTATGTTGTAATTTTCACAAATATTTGTGTAGATATAATATTTCTACACATAATCATCTCATTGATAAATTCTTACGAACTTGTATGGGAAATCATAACTCAATCTCATTTCATTGAGTTAAATATCTATGTAATTGGTTTTGTTTTTCCAAGATTATGTGTGAATGACCTATGATTGTTTCACACATAATATACACTTATATTGGGTGTATTTATATTTCTCACAAATAATTATGTGATAAATTTATCCTTTATTTAAGGATACCATCTTTATAATGGATTTCATCTCAATTTACATTTTCGTTGAGACTTCATTATTGTTATGCACCAATTCACTCTTATATGGTGTGTATACTATCCTTTGACATATTATATCATGAATCCCTTCATTCTCATGATATTATAAAGCACAGATTAAATGTTATTCCACAATTAGTTGTATTCATATGTCTCTCATTTTGTTAAAAACTCTTTAACAATAATATTGTTTTAAATGTTTTAAAGATTCATTATTCTAAATATTTATCATTAATGCCCATGTTTTCAAAATGGTTTTCAGTATTTATTTATATGGACATTAATGTTTTAATATTATAATTCCATTAAATGCTTCAAAGTGGTATGGGACACTTTGTTTCGAAAATCTCTTTTCAATGGGTTTTGAAAATGGATTGATTAATTCAATATCTTGGAATTACTTATTGTGATTGCAAATGAAATGTTATTATTGAAATGTTTATATTTTCAATATTTTATGTGTAATGATGGTACATGGACATTTTACGGATGGTTACGTGATAAACCATATGACAGGTGGTGTCGTGAATAACAGGACGGGTGGTTACGTTTTAACCTCCAATGCATTGGGTATGAAAGTCGGTCGTATGGATATTCCATTAAGTGATATGTGTAGAAGTTTACCGTATGGTTATTCCATTTAAGTATGTTTATGTCCCAAGTTACCTTTATATGTTATGTGTTCTTTATATGGGGTTTATGGTAATCTTTTGGTTACAAAAATGGTAAGTAATGATCTTTTATTAAGTGAAGAGTTTTTACTACTTCATAAAGGTGGAATGTATTACTTTGATAAAGTATACATGGTTTACTTGTTGTTTTGAAAAAATAATAGTTTCCATTATTTGTGGTTCCCTTACTGAGCTTTTTATGTTCATCCCTTGTTTTTGAAATGATTTTCACATGACTTAAAGATGAATAGGGTCAAGGATGGGATCAAGGAAAGACATTCTATCTAAAACCTGGAACTAGACATGTTTCTTTTTAAGTATTTTTTTTATTTTATGGAAACTTAATTGAAGTGCCTACTATGTAATCTTTTGAGATGAAATAGTTATGACATAATTCTCTAAAACTCTAAACCTGAAAAGATCCTCTATGTGAATTATTAATCTAATTCATGATTAAGTAATGTTCAAGGCTGGGGCCTTATAATCATGACTTCCCGAACCGCCATGCAGATGAGCAGTAGATAGTAGAGGCACCTACCAGGCAGAGGGAGAGGTTCGACCGTGGTGGTCCACCGAGTGTAGGCAGACGTGGAAGAGGAGCTGGTAGAGCAGATGGTGGTGGATGACGTTTCGAGGCCCTACCACCACCACCACCAGGAGGTCCACCACGACCATAGGGAGCTGGCAGACAGAGGCGGGATTAGATCTAGGCCATCAAGTCCTATGACCACGGAACACCTGAGATGATTCGAGGTACTATATGTGTCTACTCCACCCTTGTTTATGTACTTATAGACACAGGTGCGAGTCATTATTTTATTGTCGCTTCCCACGTTCGGAGCTCGGAGTTTCTGATGGAGATTTTGGCTCAATACTTATGACTAGAGACTCCTACAGAAGCAAACTCGACGATTTCGAACTGGGGCCAGCAGTGTGAGCTTACTCTAGGAGGAGAGAGCTTCGGCTGAGATTACTTCAAGGCCTTATGATGTCATCTGGGGTATGGAATGGTTATCCAATTTTCATGACCAGATTGACTGTATTAGGCAGATAGTGCGGTGTTTCCGCAAGGATGGGATGAGGTTTATATTCACCAACGAAAAGGGAACCTTTGTAGCGTAGGATGGACTAACCCAGAGAAGGGTGCAGCCAATCACACATCAGTTGGCTAGACTTATCCTCGGAGTGATTGATGTTCAGAGTACGAGTTTCCCTATTGTGGTGGATCATTATGCGGATGTTTTCCATGATGATGTTCAATTACTACCTCCTCGCAGATATGGGGACTTCTACATTGACATGTACCCCAGGAAATAACCGATATCTACTCCAACATATCGGATTTCTCCAGCTGAGCTTCGTGAGCTACGGGTTCATTTGGAGGACTTGCAAGGGGAGGTATTTATCCGACCCCAATTTTCACCATTGGGCATCCCAAATTTTGTTCTCCCAAAAGGCGGATGAGAGCTTGAAACTGTGTGTTGATTATCGGTGCCTAAACAAGGTGATCGTCAAGAAAAACTACCCACTCCTGATGATTGACTACCTCTTTGATCAGCTTAATGGATCACGATGGTTCTTGAAGATAGACCATAGGTAAGGCTACCACCAGCTAAGAGTTTGAGACGAGGATGTGCAGAAGACGACCTTCAGGTGCCAGTATGGCCAATATGAGTTCTTGGTTATTCCCTTCGGCATAACCATCACTACAAAAGTGTTCATGAGTCTCATGAACATGATCTTCCAGCCTTACCTCGATCTCTTTGTCGTAGTCTTCATCGATGACATACTAATCTACTCGACTACTGTGTAGGAGCATGCGTAGCATTTGCGAGTAGTACATGACACACTCTGAGAGAACCATCTTTATGGTAAGATCTCGAAGTGCCAGTTCTGGATTCAGGAGGTACACATTCTGGGACACATCATCTCATAGGCTGGAGTTGCAGTGGATCTAGCGAAGATTGATGCAGTGCATTATTGGGATCCACCTAGGAGTGTGACGTAGGTGTGGAGTTTTCTGGGGCTGGCTGTGTACTATCAGAGATTTGTTCCATACTTCTCTAGAGTTACAGAACCACTTTTATCATTGAGGAAGAATGGGAAACCCTTCTTGTGGTTAGAGAGATACTAGTAGAGCTTTCAGGAGCTGAGGAAGAGATTGACTACTACGCCCATCTTGAGGCTACCAGAGGAGGGCTTCAGGAATGTAGTCTACTGCGACGCATCAGAGACTGGGCTCAGTTATTTCCTGATGCAGGAGCAAGCAGTGATCGCGTATGGTTCGTGGATGTTGATGCAGCACGAGCAGAACTATGCTACCCATGAACTGGAGTTAGTAGCAGTGGTTTTATCCTTCAATATATGGAAGCACTATCTTATGGGTGAATGCTTAACTATCTACTTTGGCCACCAATGTCTTTGGTACATCTTTTCGCAAATGGACCTAAACCTGAGACAACGATGATGGCTTGAGTTCCTCAAGTACTATGACTTTGAGATCATCTATACTCCTACAATGGGGAACATTGTAGAAGATTCTCTCAGCATGAGATCTTGCATTCAGTTGCAAGGAGAGGAAATGAATCAGCTGGACGAATTGCAGATAACCTTTGTTGATTGAGATGGATCAACCTTTCTGCAGTCTCTCACAGTCACTCCTCAACTTCTTCAGGGAGGCCGGGAGGCACATCATGGGGATGTTGACTGTGAGGCACGACGTGCTCAAATATCCACAAGGCAGGCACCTTATTGATTTTATGAAGGTGGGGTGCACGTAATTCACTTTAGAGGATGCACCATGTTACCAGTTGCATTTCAGGAGGAGGTGTTGCTAGAGTTCCACACATCTCCTTTAGCGGTACATCCAATAGTGGGGAAGATGTATCATGACCTCCGACGATAGCACTGGTGGCCAGGTATGAAGAAGGCAGTAACATATTTTTTCTCACGATGCCTCACTTGTCAGCAAGTGAAGGCAGAACACTAGGTTCCAATAGGATTGGTTCATCCATTAGAGGTCCCAGAGTAGAATTGGGACGGGATATATATGGATTACGTGATGGGAAATCCACATACATATAGAGTACACAACTCTATCTGGGTGATCGTAGACCGAATCACCATGTTGGCCCACATCCAACCGATCAGAGAGCAGTGCTCAGTAGAGATCTTGTGATGCCTCTATGTACAGGAGATCGTACGACTTCATGGTGTGACATCGACAATCGTCTCTGATCGACATGCTCATTTCACTTCACATCTTTGGAAGGGGTTGCAGGAGGCATTCAGGATGTAGGTTCACTTGAGCACCGCCTTCCATCATCAGATGGATGGTCAGACTGAGTGGACAATTCAGACTCTCAAGGACATGCTCCGTTCATGCATCCTCAACATCGGTCACAGAAGGGAGGATCACTTACACTTGGTGGGGTTTGCGTATAACAACAGATACCACTCCACCATTGCGATGGAACCTTTCGAGGCGTTTTACGACCGACCTTGCAGAGCATCTCTATGGTGGACTGATCTAGGGGAGTCTACATTTATGGGACTGGAGATGGTGCAGTCTACGATAGAGATGGTGCCGATCATCAGGGAGAGGATGAAGAATGCACATAATTGGAAAAATTTCAATGCTGATAGTAGATGGAGACAACTTGAGTTTTCGAATAGCGACCACTTCTTTTTATGGGTCTCACCTCGACGAGGTGTATGAAGATTTGGCCGAGGCAGCAAGTTATCTCCACGATTCATCGGATCTTTCCAGGTCCTCGGCAGGGTAGGCGAGGTGGATTACCACTTGGTGCTTTCACCTCAGTTTTAATGGGTGCACAACGTCTTCTACGTTTCTTAGCTGAGGAGATACATGCATTAACCGTAACATATCACCGACCACGGGGAGATGGATATCGATTATGGGGCGACATTCATGGAGGTTCTAGTAGAGATTTGGGATCGACAGGAGCGGGTCCTATGTGCACGATCGATAACTCTGGTGTGCATTTGTTGGCAGCACGAGAACCTCTAGGAGAGCACATGGGAGTAGGAGGCCTAGATGTGTGCTCAGTACCACCATTTATTTCATTAGTATGGGTTATAGCTTATGGGGACATAAAGCCCTAATGTGGGGTTAATGTAAAGACCCTTAAATTTCATGGAATTTTTTTTAAATACATGGAAATTTTATGAGTCTGCGGTTTCTGACTGCACCTGATTCCGAGGCTCGATGTGGTCGGAATCAATTTCTGTTGTTTTTTTTTTGAGTATATTCAGTAACCATACATGTGGGATTTTAGATCATTTGAATCGGTGCTCAGAATTGAAATCCAAGGGCACCATTGAACTCCCAGTGCTAGTATTCGCTTATGGAGACCTTTACCACAGTTGTGTTTTTTCGAGATTGAAAGTTAATTTTTGGGGTTTTTAAATAAATTAAATAAAAATATGTATAGATGAATTTTATTTGATTGGTGGTTTAATCCTCCAAGGGGAGGTTGGAGGTGGGGTCCACCCGTGCATAACTTCTCATGGGAGGATATTATGTAGTGGGGCCCACACGAGCATCATACCCCCCCATTAACCCCCCATTTACTCTTTATTATTAATTTGACACCCCTCTTTATTAATTGGAACTCTTTAACTTCCCCTAATTTATTTTAATTATTCACCTTCATACCCCAAATTAATTATGACCAGTTCACCCATTAATTAAGTGAAGTAACATAATTTGATTTGAATCTTTTCAAATTCTTGCTGAAAATAAAATAATAGAGAAGAAAATTAATTTAATTTCTTTGTTGGCAACCTTCATTTGGGGGTGGATCATTGAGAGGACTTGGGAGATTCTTGGAAAACAACATCATCTCCAATGAAGAATGACATTATCTCAAACGAAGAATTAAATACTCTCTGACGATGAACGAGGATGACACTCAAGCCTGGGATCAGCGGCATGTGACGGGCGCAACGTACGACATCGTTTTGGAATTATTTTCCCTCACCTTTGACATCATTTATAGATATTAGGTAGGGATTTGTTTTTATTAAATTAAATCCTCGTACATTGTCATGTATTATGGTTCGACGTTGGCCAATTTTTATAACCTAATGCAGAGGGCGTGGGCCAAACCAACACGGCCCGAAGTTCCTCTGATGATTCTTGTTTGGTTGACGTTGAAGGTGGAGCCCGAAGGGCACGGTGTCGTCAGACCGCGCTGGAGAAGAACCACTACCAGGAGGGCCATGACGGATGAAATAGTTGTGGCACCGTCATGCCACGCCACACCGGAGTTGTGGAACCGTAGCCAGGGTAGGCTTCGGCATAGGGGTGTGGCACCATCGTGCCGCACCGGAGAGGAACAGTAGTTGGGAGGGACGTGATGGATGAAGAAGTACAGCGCTGTAGCGCTATGTGGTGGAGCCAAAGGCTGCGGTGAGGATGGGCCACAACGGTGGCGGCACGGTGTCGTCACACCACACGAAGGGAAGGAGGATCGCGGCGCCGTCGCACCGCGGTGGAGGAGCATGGGAGGCCGGACGGGTCGGCTGCCTTGGAGCCAAACAAGTGGGACCACCCGGGTCTTGCAGCTACTGAACCGCTGTAGTGCCCCAGTTTTGTTCGAAAAACAGGGGGAAACCCCCTGCCACGTGTGGCCGGTTGGGCCTCCATGAGCCGGGCCACCACGACCGGGCTGCACTTCGGGCTAGGCCGTGCCTTCGGGCCGGGCTACTCCTTTGGTTCGGGCCACTCCTTTGGTTCGGGAGGCCCACTCAGGCTGGCCCAGCCACTCAGGTCAGGCCGCACCCATGAACCTGGTCGGTCCGAATGGGTCAGACCAGACCCAGACCCACTATGGCCATTTACACCTTTGAGTCCACATTTTGGGCTACGGGTGTCTGAACGAAAAACCGTCAATGGAAATGGATTTATTGGAGTGAGAAAATAATTTTGGAATACTCCACCTGTTGTTCGGACGCATTTTGGGTACGGTCAGGTTTGTCTGAACATAAAAACCAACCGGGCCCCTAGAACGGAAATGCCCATAACTCACAAACTAGGCGTATGATTAACGCATCGTCTGTTGCATTTGATTTTTTATGATGAGATGGAACTACATGATACATAAACTTGATAATTCATAGTAGTTGATGTATCGACACTTGGATCATGGAGCGGAACCTTTCGGAATCGAGCATGTTGTGTGCTGGAACCCTATGGCTGGCTACGATTGAGATGACAAGATCCTCCATGGGTTTGACAGGGACGATACTGTACTAGGATCCTCCATGGGTTCGACATCGATGAATTTTGTACCGAGATCCTCCGTGGGTTCGACAGCGGTGAATTTTGTACCGGGATCCTCCGTGGGTTCGACAATGTTGACTTCTGTACCAGGATCCAACATGGGTTCTCCATCGCTGATATTGTTCCAGGATCCTACGTGGGTTCGACAGAGTATATGATTCAGAGGCTACATCTAATCATCTCTACCCTTCTTCAAGTGTTGTATACCTGTGTGAGTTGAGTCTGGTCTTTCAATAATTATCATCGAGATGATTTACTTTACTTCCATTGTAGACTGGGTAGTTCTTGGGCTCAAGAGTTGGAGCCAGACTGTGACTGGTGACTTAGGTATATGTATTGTCATATACCTAAGTAGGGTTGGTAGATGCTTCTTGATTGTATCTTACTACTGTGGTTTATCAATAGTTGATTTTGGGACACCTTTTGGGGTCTTGGGTTCCCCTAATGAGTATTGTTATACTCACCCATGCACGGGCTTTGCCCACACCTTATTGTGTTCTGTGCAGATGACGGTCATTAGTGATTGAGGCTGAGGGTGATGGACGGGAGGTTTCTTGGAGCTGGACTAGATGGGACATACCTTAGGGATGATTTGTTCGAGTTATGTACCAACCCTTCGGGTAGGGTTTCCGCAGTGGAAGATCCAGGAGCTGTTTAGTTTTTACTTGTACTTGTAGTTGTTGTTTAGTTGGGTTTGTATACCAGCCCACTTAATTTCAGCACACTTTTCTCTTCTATTTTAGTACTTGTTGCTTCTACTACATGTGATCAGATTGTATGAGTTACAGGTTTAAAGGAAATTCCTTCCCATTCTATTAGGGATTCTCCTTTGGTTCTAGTCGCCATCCCCTGGTCTATGGAAGGCGGGTTTGGGGTAGTCACGGCACGGGCCCTGAGGATGGGTTGCGACATAGAATTTAAAACTCTTATTTTAATGGTTTTAATCACTCCACATTCAATGTTGAGACAATATAAAAAAGATATGGTAATTTATTAATTCAGTTTTTAAATTAGATAATCAAAAACATTGGAATACTCTTCATAAAACATATAGTCCTTTCATACCGTTCGTTTTCTTATCTCAAATTGATTATGTGTATCATAATATTCATAAATCAATGATATGTGTTGTAATCACCAATATAAATAGATTCTTGTTTTATTATCTAGGTTTGTGATATCCATATCTCCATACAAATTTCATTAGTGTTGTTGTTTTATGTTGGTAATTTCTATGTATCCATTTTTTAGGTGATAATATTAGAATTAGTTCTTCATAAGATTTCTAGAAAAAAGAAAACAAATCCTCAAGTGGTAATAACGTAGTGTCATAAATTTATGATAATTAATGATTACATTATTATCATAATATTATTTTAGAGATATAAAATATTCATCACTCGATGGTTCGAAAATAATTCATTAAGAAATAGTTACATAATGTCATTGATTAAAATTCTAATTTTTTAATATTCCTCAAGAGAAATATTATTATCATCTATGGAGTAATTTTTTTAATTTGTAAATAAATAAATTGAAAAAGTTCTTATGAATATTTGGTTGGTTAAATGAATAGATTAATTTAAGAATATGACTTATGAGACAACATTCTTGGTGAGCCTAAATTTGTACTTCTATAATAAAAATATACGATGTTCATTACCATTTAGGGAACTTATATTAAACATTTTAATTCAAATGGTCCTTATATTCGACAAAATTATTTAACCATGATGGATTGTTATTAAATATTTGTGTGTATCCTATAATACCCATATAGTATGGTTTTTATGAGAATTACTGCATAGCTTATTATCCATGATTGATTTTGATCATATTTACTTGTATATCTTCAGTGATTAAAATGATTTCATGTTATGTTATACCATTTTAATATATTTCATATTATGTTTATTTACCATGACTTTTGATGTTTTTCAATTTGAACTCAGTATAGTTGGAAGATGATTGTATGGTTATCCTTTAATGGGGGGATTTACATGACATGAAACAATGATGATGATGGAATAATACAATGGATAGGGGAGAGATTAACATACGGCCATACCCATGACATGAGAATCTTCACTCGTTGACTTGAGGATGTAGAGTAAAATATTATTTGTTCATATTAAGGACCGATCCAAAGATATATTATAGATCCTTACCTACTAGAATTTTCACACCCTCTCTGGAAATAATTTATCAATTCTATCTTTTTAAATATTCATCTTATATGGATCCAAAATAGGTATAGTCGAGACTCATGGTGTCCTAGTTAGTACTTGGAAACTCATTTGATGACGATTTATGATTACTAAAACATTTTTTCATGTAAAATAGAAATTATAATTGTGATGCAATTTTAATAATTCATTAGTGGTCATGTATTAGGTTTTATTATTAATATCATGCCTGGTAATCATGGTGTGTGTACAAAAATCATGTTTATAGATCTAGGTATGGGATTGGGTACCATGGTAGATACATAAGAAATACATCATGGGGCATATAGTGGTTTCGAGATAGAATTTGGATGTTATTTAGTGTGTATTTTTTATTTACCTGCACCTTATATACTATTTATTATATTTCAACCATTTGAAGATTCCTTATTTACATGTTGACATGTTTGAAATTTTCTTATTACATTAGGATTCCTTATCAACTCTCAGTATACATTGTGTTATTGTTTAATCAATATATGATTATGGTGTTTGACTATGATTTATGAGGGTATATTCTACCCATTGATGTATTTTGATCGCCTAATTATAGTCATTAGTAACTTATGTATGGGGTATATCATATAAGGTCTATTTTCTCTCCATCCCAAACTAAATGGTTGTTATTGGAAAATTTCAATGAGGAATCATAGAAACATGTTCACTTTTTTTCATTATTATTTAATGTTTAGATAGAAAATAGAATGGATGGGATGTGGGTTTCGAAATATTGTCATTGCCTGGATAAAACTGTATAGTGGTCCTCTCAGTTATCAGAATTGTGATTTATGTTACATTTTTATTAGATTTTGGAAGGTTCATATATTATGTTTATTCATGTGGGATAAATCATTATATAGTTATAGGTTATGTTTTTCATATGACTTTTCTAATTCAATTACATTATTTGTACTATTTTTTAAAGGTAAACCAGTAATTATTATTGAGAGAAAACCCATATTTTCTTTTGATGTAATAAATATATTTTCGATATAATTATTTTTTCTTAAGAATTTGGTTACATTTTTTAAATATATTATTGTGAATAACATGATGGAACAAAGAACATGGGTAGTTCTATAATGGCGAGACATTCCCTGAATAAATATTATATCTTTTTAGAGGAATATTAAATATGTTTTTCAAATACACTCTAATGGTCCATAAATGTTTTCTATATTTGTATTCTAGATTGAAAATATTCCTGTAGAGTTGATGATATTCAATATCAACAAAAATGATATCCCTAGTTTTTTTATGTTTGTAGACATAACATACTAAAACTGTTATTCATGACTATGGGTAATGGAACATAAGAAATTGTCACCATATATTCTCGGTAAGTATGTGAAATGGACATATCAATTATCACTAAATCAAAACATGATCATAATGGATTGAGAAAATTAGAATTACATTTTAAAAACATACAGTACATAAGGTACATCATAATATTAAATTATGGCATTAATCATGGATTCTTATAATACATGAATCATACATTAAAGCGTCTTACATAATCCAAGAGAGAATAACATAGATAAAGGAATGTGGAAAACATTTAAGCATATAACATTGTGGACATATGTAAATGGTAAAAGGATCACTAATTAAGTTATTGAAATTAAATCTATTCCTCACTTAAAGATATATATTATAAACGAAGTCCCGCCATAATCATATGGACAAGAATGAAGGTTAACAAGGAACCTTATAGACATGAATTCTAGTCTACTCATAACCATATATACATAAAATAAGTTCCACCCAAAAAAATTATGCAATTGAAACCAAGCCCTCTTATTAAATTTTGATCATGAAATTAGGATCATACATATCATTTTTAACTCATGTTTTTCAAATCATTACCCAATAGAATGGAGAGATATAATGTGCTAAAAATCCAGGTTTATAATATAACCACCCATCATCTATTTATAATAATTAACCCCCATCATATTTGAAAAAATAAATTTTCTTTCAAAAATGACATAAAACATTCATAGCATCATAAAACATGAAAATAAATGGGATTCATGAATAGATCAACATTTTATATCTACTCGAATAGAGATTATTAAAATAATATTTTCATAATTTCCCCACTATAAAACCTGTAAAAAAGAACATGTTTCCTAAAAATTATTTCTACATTAACATAAACAATCCATATAAATAAAAATAATGGTATCATTGTATTAAATCCCTATATATGATCAATCAACATAAAATGATTTCATTTTAGATGAAAAATTATTTTGAGTAGTCACATAGAACATTTCTTGATTAAAATAACCCATCCATGTCAAAAAATAGTTATTCAAAATCTAAAAAATTCAAAAACATTAAAAAAAAAAATTATATAATAATAAGATTTGGAACAAATTAATTAACCATTGATTCATTGAGCTGACATTACATACCAAAATACTATTCATGTTATACCCATTAAAACAAATATAGATTTATCATTTTAGAAAAAGTAAAAAGTTACCTATTTGAAAGAAATATTTTTGCTCTCAATACATTTAATTAAAAGTAAAACATGTGTAATAAATTATTTCATTAACCACTATTTAATATAGAAAACATTAATTGAATATTTTAAAAAAATGAAATTGTAATAAAATTGATTTTCTACCATTGTGAGAAATAAAATCGATTTTTATTAAAAAAAATTACTTAGGTGTCACGAATCCATAAAGATAATAAAATGAAGGTGGAAAATTAATAATAAAAAATAAAAAATTGAGAATAATATTCTTGATTTTATGTATTGATAGATGATGATATTTCATTATCAAAATCACAATGATAAACAATCCCTATAAATTATTTGAGTTTATCAAAAACAATTAACAATTTAATAATGGTTGAATCAAATGCCCTGTAACAGAAATAAACATGGATGGATATGTATATCTCAAAGAATTCATGATAGTAATAATTATATAAATCCATGGGTTTTAAATTATATAGATATATGAAAATTGTGGTGAATCTGTCTTCTATCCAATTAAAATAAATTTGTGAACAAGATGACTTACCCCAAGCCACAACATTATAAAGACACATTTGTACCTCATATATAATAAGTAATGGTTTGGTATTGATAAATTAAATATCCATATTCATATCTATTATTGCATATATAATTTAAAAAAAGGTTATTAAACATTTGTTAACAATATCCCTGTGAAAATCACATTTCTTGTAATAATAATATCATATTTATGTATGTTTTGGTTTGTTATGTTTAGTACGTTTACATTGATGATGGTTTAATCAACTCCATAATGTTAATAATTATATAAATTTATAATAAATTAATTATAAATTTATTTCAAGTACTCTATAATATTTATATAATGAAAATGATTTACACCGTTAACAGATCCAATATACCATATGTACGCATTAACAATGTTTTCCCAGTCTCTAAAGATGAAACTAAAAAGGGTAAATGTTAAATTTAATTTTTTGGATTTTTTTAAATAGAAATAATATTTATATTATTATATATACCATCATAATGTTCTATTTCAAAAAATTAAAAATGTTTCATATTGCTTTGTGGAGGTCGTAGTCCAAACGTACATACGAGATGTATTATCATTATCCAATAGAGAAGGAGGTTAGTAGGTATATGTGATATTTTATTTCATAAGTATAATATTTTAATAAATAACATCTATATATTTTAAATACATCATCATATAAGTCCATTAGATGCGGTGATAAAAAATGAATAACATCAATTAATGAGATGGTAGTCCATTGTACAAGAGATCGATGGTTTAGTGACACATTTTTTGAAAATAATATATATTTATGATATTAATTTAACATAATATAATATATTTATATGTTAGATATTTAATTCTTTAGTTATCATTTTTAATAATTTTTTTGGAGTTGTGCCAAGAAAAAAATGTTTTCCTAAGAATAATGCCTCTTTTTTGAAAAAACTCATTAGGTTTGAACAGAAATCTTTATTTTCAGGGTTCAATAATAATGGAAAATATAATATGCTATTGGGAGTGAATTTACAATGATAGTTTTAGGGTTTTCCTGACAAAATGTGTTTTGGATTATGAATATTTGAGGGGAGGGGATGTCATTTTAAAATTTATGGGGACTATTATTTCTATAAATACCCAAAACATTTCCTTAATATTTAGTCACTATCGAGAAATGTTTGCCTAGAATTGTAAAATAAAAATGGAGAGGGCTGTTATATTTATGTAAAATCACCAATAAATAAACATGTTATAAACATGTTATTCCCATATCTTCTAGGTTTACCAACTTTTAACATTTTTATTTTTCGCCACAATTACTATTCTATTTATATTTATCAAAGTAATTTACCAGGTGAGAATAAAATAAAATGATACCTATTATATAATTATAAATAATAGATTCTAATTATTAAATACAATTTTTTAAATAATTATTATAATATTATTGAAAATTATCATTAATACGTGTCCATGTAACACAGAAACACCTTTTGTAACCTTAACACCAGTAATTAATTTTTTCCAATTATTTAATAATATTTTTTTAAAAAAAGAAATCTGAAACTATTGTATAATTTAAATTCTTAGGATTCTAACAGTGAAATTAATTTAATAAAAATATATTCAATGATTTGGAAGAGTTTAATTTAAAATAATACCTATAGATGTTATTAAAATGCTATTTTCCAAGGATTTTTTTCATAATTGTAAATAATTGTAAATTGAAAAGTTAATAGAACATTAATTAAAAGTGGTTAAATTAGATTATTAGTAATATAATTTATTTAAATTTTATTTTAATCCCATTTTAAATATAATTTATCTATTAATATTCATTATATGAAAGTATTTTTTTCTAAAAAAGCATTCATTATCCCTAATCAATGAAAAATAATAAATTCTGTAAAATTAAAAAAAACCTAAACATATTTCTTATATGATTATATAAATAATAATTTCTAATTATTCTAAAAAAATTATATAAATTTAAAAACTATTTATTAAATTTTCATTAGTAAAAGTAATAAAATTCCATTTTAGAGGAAATGTATTTTAAAACTATCTAAAAACATTATAAATATTAAGTGTGTCTATGTAAATACAAATTTTTTATATAAAACCATTATATATAATTTACTAAACTTTTTTATTCATATTATAAACACCAATTTTAATGGAAATGTTATAATAATAATATTTATATAAAAATAAAAATAGCTTATTCTAGTTTTATAAAACTCGGTGTTCCATCTAACACCATTTACATGATAAATTAGTTTTATTTTAAATAAAATATATCCTAATATATGGGGATTATATATTTTCCGAACATTAAAATTTATATTCCCCATAAAATTGTTTCTAAATACTATAAATAATTTTCGAAACATCAAAATCATCTTATCAACAAGTACCCATCTATCTTCCTTAACATAGTGCTTTATTAATAAAACAATATCCAAGTAAGTGTTATTGGATCGAAGAACCCATTATTATTTAGCCTATCAACTATTTGTTTCAGATAACAATGATATTTCATTTTTTGTACTCTTAATTTGTTCAATACTTTGGATGGTTCAGGTTTATAATTCCTCGAGATACATACATAGAAAGAATTTTGATATTAAAGTAGGTTCTGTGGAAATTACAAGATATAATATATCATCACTCTATTATCAATAATAAAAAAATGTGAATATACATAGGGAAAATCATCCCCTTCCGTCCAAACCTCATTACATTCATCCACTATGATTTTCAAATGAATAACATGGGAAAAAATTCAAATAATATATATATATTATCATTATCATTATAACATTTATTGTGACCATGATATTCCATAAGGTGTTTTTCAAGGGATTTAACCCTCTCTTCTGGCTCATCATCTAGAAATGATCCCAAAATAACACATTATCAATATTCATATCATCACCTTGGAGATGTAATAATCATTCCATATAGGTCCTAATAATTATCCATTTGAAATATCATGTTAAAGCTATCATTATTAAAAATTTCACAAAAGTAAGGTGTTGATCCCAACCATCATTGAAATCCATAAGGAAATAAATTTGCATGTATTCTAGTGTTTGAATGGTCCTCCATGAAAACCCAGCTATATGAGTGAGAAAAAATATATGAAATTTCATAATTTTATCAAGAGTATATGGATGGCCTATACAAAAGATTTAGATAAATTTTGTATCATGATCAAATATGATTGAAATTCGTAATCCAATCAGTTTTTTCAATTAGATAATGTATAATTGATTAAGATAGTCAAGATAAAAAAATCTATACAATGAAACTAAAGTGTGTTGATTTCATATATTAAATGACGTAAACCCATATAAAATTGTAAAGATTTTATGTTTTTTATTCTAATTATACAATTAATGGTGGTGTTTTATAATATCTATTTTGGTAAGAGTGATGGTTATAACGCCCCCTTATTATTTTTATTCATAGCCTTCATATAATGAAATACTAAGAACTTACAGATGAATTTTGGATAAATCAATATATCAGAAGTGATTTTATTTTTCTATAAAGTATATAAAGAGTTAATAAATGTATAAAATTATTTCCAATTTCATAAAACAATTAAAAATTATATTTTCATATGGATTATTCATAAAAATACCAACATAACATTCTAAAATCCATTGCGGATGATATATTATCCAAAATTATCCTGATTCACATTACATTTTGTGGTTCTATAATAATTTTAATTTCTCTTTTTTTAGGTTGTTTTGGGTCACATTCCACATTAGACTATAGATTATGTATTTTTTTCATAAGTCACTAAAACTGTGCATTTGAAAAAAAATTTGGTGTGAGAGGTGATCTATAATGAGTTTTCACACCAATCATTTCATTAATTGGCCTCTTTACATCAATTTTTTTAGGTTTTACTCAAGGAACAAGATTCTAGCACTTGACAAACAATCTTATTCCATTCAATCTATCACTTGAGTGCTCCTTATATTTTTGGATGCCAGGTTTTCAAAATAATGTATTTGCTACATGTGACATATTATTGGTTCTTCCACGATGCACAATATCCATTTTTAATCAATAAAACTATTATGATTTCTGGCTTCCATTTTTAAATTTAGTGCACATCGAATGTCATATTACTTTCTTCCAATATCCAATATGGGTAATATCATAGGGATCCTTTTTATACAACTAAATAATCAGTCAACCTTATATAAATGTCATATGGAAAAACTAGAAGGCTACCTCATAGGTCCAATAACTGTTTCATCTAAGGTAGCAATAAATAATTCTTTATTCTAAAAAAAATCATTGAATTATTTCCCAAATTTTTTAAAATGATTTCAATTAATTTATATATATGATAATATGATCCAAAATTCATCCCAATCCATGGATTTTTATTTGTATAATTATTATGCATCCCCTATTGATTTGCTTCGACTTCAAAATGAGAAATAACAAAAATAACTATTTCACAGTCCAAACTATGGAAAAATATAAATATCTTTTTAATGGTATTTAAACACCTATAAATAACATTTGGATTGGTTGATGCATTAGAAGAAGGTATATTTTTACTCATAAAGTATTCAATAGTACATTATTACGTCCATTGATGATTTGTAATATCCACGTGATTCATGGGTTGAGAAACTCTTTTGATCATAAACAACATGGTTATGAAATATAGTTCTTATTGGTTTATAAGAGGTGTGGAATCATTACATATTACATTAAATTAATCATTAACATGATTTACTTGGGTTATATCCATTCTATGAAACCAATAAAAATTTGAAAGAATAATTATCATAATGTGAAACCATATAACCATGAAAAAAATATAGGATTTCAAAATAATGACCACTATTTTCAATCTATAATAACTTTTATTTAAGCTAGTCCTTAAATGATTACCATATATTTAAATTAATCACACTAGTTCAAAAATAATGTATCAATAAACATATGAATATCCCCTTGGAGTGTTGAACCTGGTGTGTAGCTCCATTCATTCTCCAACACTTGGTGATGATCAATTAAAACTGAATGATCATTTTTTGAGTTTTTACCCCAAGGTAAAATAAAGCCAGAGTAGCATCCACATGTTGTATCAATGGAGGTATTTGTTTCAAGGGTATGCACATAATGTATTCCTTTTGAAAAAAGGATGATACCATATAATTATACCTATCTATAGGCTTTTTTTCAAACATTATCAAAACCTAATATCCAATTATTTTCTAAAATACTATTCAAGTACCAACAATAATAACCCAATAATTCCATAATTTAATATTATATTTCTAAAATTAATATTAAAAAATTTTACAAATACATTACAATGTTACATAAAGTATTAATGTATTTTGAGACAATATACCCAATATTATCATTTCATGAATTATCTTCCACATCTCTAACAAAATAACCCCATTTAGTACTCATTATACATATACCATACAAAAAACACATATTAATGACATAGAGAAAGGAAATATTATAGAAGATGATTCCAAATTATTAGTTAGGGTGACAATGGGAGACCTAAATAATAAATTTAACATAGCTTGATCATAAGGCTTTGTTAACATTGGCTTAATATTTCAAAACATCACCATATATAACAAATAAAATATTCAATTTACATGGAATAAAACATATATGTTCATAATATATGAAACACAAATGAAAAAATGAACATAAGACATTAAATTACAACATAGAAAAAAATGTAGAAAAAATTTAATTTTATATCATTTTGAATATGTGTAAATAGAAAAAAGATCAGTCATTATGTTAAGGATATGAAATTTGGTCGTAACATAATCTCTTGGAGATTAAATGACATCCTCACATAACCTTATAGACAAGAAATTATGTTTATACATAACATTAATTACATGAAATAGGGTGAAAACATAGCCTTGTGGACAATAAATAATTACCTAGGGTACCCTTATTTAAAATAAATTATCCCCCACATATCATTGTGAATATGAAATAAGGTACAATGATAAAATATTAATTCATTAGTTATCTATCATTACCCAATGAATTGAAGAGAAATGTGGTTCTCACACATACATTGTATATAACATAACCTGCCTTCCACACATTTATAATATAACAAATATTGAAAAATAAAACCATTCTTATTAGTTCCAAATGATGATAAAAAATTCATCATATTAAAAACTATGAAATGAAATTGGGTGTGCAAATATTTTATAATAGTATAACCTTTGGAAAGGAAATGGGTTCAATAGATGTTTCATCATTTCGTCATAGAATATCCCCTAGAATATGAAATTGGTTCATGAAAACTATATCATCATAAATATAAAATATATTGATATATAATAAATATTTTATTATTCGATCATATCCCTAGTAATTATTTTTAAAATAATATTATGTAATCTTAGTTGAATTTTTTTTAAAGATGACTTTAAACATTTCATGAGGAAAATTATAACTCACTATGAAAAATCCCATCTAAAATCTAATAATTTCAAAAATATGTCAAAATATAAATAATTCAAATTAACCATGAATTTTAATTATTGAATATTTAAATAATTTAGTGTTAATTGTGTCATAAAATACCAAATGTTTCATACATGTAAAAATAAATATTTCTGTTACATTTCCATGAAAAAGAATAAAGAGACATGTTTATATAATGAAAAGAACATTTAATGTAAACCATTTTTTTAAAATCATTGTATGGGAAAACATTATTTAAAAATCATTGGAAAATATTAAACACATTCTTTTATACCTTTTTATAGGACATGGACATGGAATACAAATTAGTTTTACCGAAGTAGGAAATAAAGAAAACTTTTCATAATAAATCATTTGGATTTCTAAAATATTAATGAATGCTAAATAAATGGGAGACATATATTTTATTCAAATAACAGTAGGATAAGAATAATAATTAATATATTGAGATATTTTTTATAATATATCATCATCAAAATCAAAATCAAAAGCATTCTTGATAAACAATAAGATTGGAACATAAAACCATTATTACATTGAAAATCATGGAATAACTATCCCCATGAATGAAGGAATCGTAAATGGATATGAATAAAAAATAATCCTGATGAAAATAATTATAAGAAATTTTCATTTGTTTTATATACAGCACATTAGAAAACATGTATTGATTATTACATGTGCCCCATATAAATAAAGATTTCCAAAAATCCCTTACATAATGCATCTCCATTCTTAATACATGTTAAAAAATACGATTATATAAATATAGGTATATTATAAATTCATCACATTATTATAATCATATATATAATAAAATATATTATTTAAGAACATTATATTGACATATGATTATTAAATATTTCTGTTGAAAATCGAGTTTCTAGTGATGATTCTTTTGTTTTTATAGTATGTTTTTTTTTTGTATTTTAAGTCTTATTAAAATTATAATGGTTACAAAATCATTAGAATGTTAAATGTGATTTAAATATCATTAATATATAGTGTATATATATATTTAGTAATCATTAAAATTTATATAAATAAAATTAATTACATCATTCATAGTGATTATATGTCGTATGTATGCATAAGATATATTTTCATTTTCTTGATTGGTTGAATAATAAAATAGTAACTATTTATTCAAATTACCAGAATCATTTTCATATAATAAATATTGCATATATTAGTTGAATATAACCTCATAACCATCAATTTCAATATGAATTAGAAAACAAACATCATCACTTTATAGAGGAGTTAGACCACCAATACGCATGAGCAATATTACATTTTCAAACAGAATATGATGTAAGAAGGTATATATGATATAATAATTACAAAGGTATAATTATTTCATAAAAATCATGAAGATATGTTAAATATAAAACCATTTCTATTTGTGATAGTATTTTATGTAAAACAAATAAAATCAATTTGTGAGGTGGTAATCTGATGAACACATGATCTACAGTTTCTTTTCCCATCAGATGAAAGGGATGATAGATATAGATAATTCAATTAGATTTAAAAAAATTAATATATTGGTGATACTAATCCTATATATATAATTATATTTGAGGAACATTTAAAGGATGAAGATGATGGAATTGAACAAAATCACTTTATTAAGAAGGAAACCTCTTCTTTAGAAAACATCCTTATGATTCTTGTAAAATCTTTTATAAGGGTGTTTAAATCAGAATAATACTTTTAGAATTTTATAAGGGAGGAAAGAATAGAATTTTTTCCGATTGAGGTTGAACCAAAATCATTTGCGAGTATTATTACATTACGGAAAATGCAGCCTTTGATAATTGAATAGCAATATCATTTTTATAAATACCAAAAAACTATTGAATAATTTATGTCTCTCCAAAGAAAACTACATAAAAATTTATAAATAATGTATTTTATGGATTACATGTTCAATAATCACCTTAATAAAAAATTCACATGTTTTTTCATTTTATTCCCATGTATTCTATGTTTACTCGGACCTTTTTAGTTTCACTATGTAAACTAGTTTCCTCATATTTTCCTAGTTAATATATCTTGTGATAAAAAATAGAAAATGAGACCAATAATATAATTTGGCCCCAATTATTCTAAATATTTAATAAAATTTTCTAAATAATAATTCTTTGTGTGTTTACAGTTAATCTAACCACATACTCTTATAATGCTCAAAATCACTTTTTAACATTAACAACATTAATTATATTTTCACTATTTTTTTACAAAAAGAAATTGAAAAAAATTATATTGTATTTATTCTATAAAATAAATTAGGTTTTTTTAAATTATTTAATCTATATTATAAAATTATACCCATATATGTAGTATAATGTTATTTAAAATATGACTAGAAAATGTGATTAAATATAACTTTTCTAAAGGAATCATTTTCATAAGTAAAAATTGGTTAAATATATAAATTCAATAGAAACTGATTATAATAACTCACTTTTATTTATATTTTTTTAATTGGTCTAATAATATTTTTCAATTTATTTTATAATACAATTAACCATTTTAAATACATAAATAATGGTGGTATTCTCATAAAATCCATATTTTTTCTAGTCATCAAAATATTAATCAATTCAAAATATTATAAAATATTCATTGTTATTAGTTTTTACAAGTTTATGAAAAAAATTAATTCTATTATTTAATTTTTTTTATAAATTTGGAATAAAATTAAATTTATTATATGTTAACTAACTGTAATAAAAACCACATTTATATGAAATTAAATTTCAACGTATATAAATAATTTGAAATTTTTATATACTTATTTGTAAATATATTTTACTTATCCAAAACCATTATCATTAGCCCAAAAATTGTTTTAATTACTATTCATTCAACCGTGTTTAATTATAAGTGTTGTACCTTCAACATTACATAATCTTGAGTTTAGACAATAATTTTACATTATTTCAATTTGAGTATCTTTTTAGGTTTATGGGTATAGAGTCTTAGGTCACAAATCATATATAAGAACATAAATTTTACTATATAGACCCATCTACTCGCTATAAATTTTTTTTCATAAAACATTGAAATTTTATAATAAATATGATTTGTTTCATGTTTATCCAACATAACATTTCCTTGATATCATCCATGAATATTAGTTTTTCTGTCTTGGGAAAAAAAATTCAAAACCTCGGTTGAGTATAAAAAACATAGTACATTTTACAGATAAAAATTAATACTGTTATATTTTGGGAGACATCTAATCCATGAATACATTGTCATAATGCAATACTTTTAACCATTATGAAGTAGTAAATAAAATTAGATGAATATAAGATCATTGATTACATGTTTTGTAATCAAAGAATGCCATAAAACCCATAGAAAGCATCATATAACAAATAGAGGTGACTTACGACAAAAAAATTGTTAAATGGAATTACCATATGGTCGAATTCCACACATATTAGTAAACAGAATAACCATAAGGCTGACTTATATACCCAATGTACTTGAGGTTATAACGTAACCACCCACCCTTAATTTATCACAAATCCAACTATAATTGGTTTATCACCGGACCACTCATCTCTGGTTTATCATATAACCACCGATAAAATTTCTACCTTTCATTGTATAATAATTACAAACAAAGGATTTCAATTATCAACATTTCACTCATGAAATTTTATTTCAAACAACAATAAATTGATTTGATATATTGAAATAGTCATACAATATTAAAACCAATTTTCATACTAAATCAAATAAAATTGGAATATTTTATTTATTTATATATTAAAAACATTTTTACATAATGATGATTTCAAATATCAAATAATTTTCATGGAAGATGAAAAGTCATTATGGCTACTTATGTTAGAAAAACATTCATTTTAAAGTTATTTAATTAATGTTAAATGCTTCATATTGACATGTTTAATTTTATAAAATTTGATTAAAATTAATTATATATATTAATTTTTTTATAATTATTTTAGTTCCATATAAATAAAAATAAATATTAATATCATGAAGAAAAATATTTGATTATTAAATATTTAAACATTCATGGTGTCTCATACCACATTAAAAATTTTAATCTCAATATGCATGAATTAGTAAATTTAACAAAACACTAAATAACTGTATTATAGATAAAATAAGGATATTAAATGTCATATATTTTGTATATACACCATATTAATGAATAAAGGACAAATTATCAGGAAATGCCTCAATGAAAGGAGCTTGAGACGAAATCCATTACAGTGACTGTATCAATGGATCAAAGATAATTCAATGACACAATTATCTGTGAAAAATGTAAATACACCAAAAACAAGTGGATATCTGGGTAAAACAGCCATAGGTAATTCAAAAATATTCTTTTAAAAACAAAACCAATGTCATGGATATTTAACTCAAGGAATGGAGATAGAGTTAAAATTTCCCTAACCTTGAGTCAGACTTTTAAGATATAATCATTATGTTCCTGAATAATAATATAGAGAAAAATTTATACACTCTTGAAATAATTTGTTTATGTTTATTATTACTTTTATATAACACGTTATCATCTTAATAAAATTATAGAAATATTTATGTAAATATCTGTTGTTTTGCCAATATTTTGTAATTGAGTAAAATATGAACATGTTTTGATGTAAATTGTCAATGTGGTAAAAATTACACCATCATCAGAATAATATTCAGGATTTAAATATCCTATATATAAAATTTATATTTGTTTAAAATTATCTTTAAAATTTGTAGATACGAAATGAATTGCACAATTCATGTGGACAGTAGAACGTATGTAAGCCTGAATGTTACTTTTATTTATTTATCGCATTAAATAAATAAGAATTAAATTATAATTAAAATATTTTATTAATGTCATATATGTCTCCAAGGATTAATAAAACCAACTTTTATCCGATCCAGGTGTATTTGGAACGAGTAATATCTCATTGAGGGTTGGTGGTCCACACTTCCTCAAATGAAATTTTCGTATTTCCACAACATGGAAAACACAATGGTATGTTTTAAATAAAATTATTGAAAAATTAATATAATTAAATTTTATTATTTATTATACAAATATATTTTTTCATTAATAATCTCCACCAGGAGAGCTGTTAGGGGGAAATGGAACAATCATCATTCCATGAGGTAGTAGTTCACCGTACACTAAAAAATTTTGTTTTTTACCAATTTAAATAGAGGTGTGTGTAAGTGTAGGTTAAAAAATTATCGAAAAAACATCCTAGTATATTGAAGATTTTTTTATATAGTAATAATAATATAATAACAGTATAGGGAGTAAATAAAGGAAATGAAACTAAAAATCAAGATATAAGGTGTTACCTCGTAATCAGGTAACATATTTTGGTTTATTCAAAAAGGATAAAACAAGAGGCTTACTGCCCTTATGGAATATTATATAATATGGGGAGGGATTAAAGTAAGATTTTTGGTAATATCATGTCTGAAATAAAGAGTTATTTAAGTGAAATTATTTGAGAAAATATGGTACCTTTTTATTTTTGAGGGAAGGGTCACCCTTGCAAAGTATTAAGATATGAAATTAATAAAAATTATTTTTAATCCAAAATGATCCAACATGAAATATGTCAAGGATATAATTAGTATTGTTCTAAATCCTCTCATCAAATAATATTTATAAATAAATTTATTTTATTTTAAACCTTTTCTTTTTTGATTGAATTTATTTATTTTCTATTAATTTTGATTTTGGTAAAAACAATTGATTTATTAAGAGGATATTAATTTTACTTATATGAGGTAAATTTCTCAGAATTTATAACATAATGAAATTTTATATATTATCATAGTAACATTGTCATTTTAAATTATTTTTATGATTTTTTAATAATTTAATATAGTACAATTTTTATAAAACAATAATTATGTCAATGTTTTGATGATTCATTTCACAGATTTTTAATAAAATCCAACCATAGTGTTTACTTTAATAAAAAGAATTAAATAGACATATAACATATCATATATACCTATAAAATAGTTTATGAGATATATTATTTCGTATAATATTTATTTTAATATTTATAACATCATTTTTTCAAATTTCTCATAAAAAATAATTATTGTATAACTATTGTGTCAATATTTATGATAAATATTTAATCCCCAAAAATTAAAAATAAATGAAAATGATCTAGATAAATTCATTATATTTTTTTATAATACATGTTTTGTGGTTTGATATAGATTATTACAATATCAATATATTTATACTTAGAATAGATAAGAGAGTGACATGTTGTCACTTTATTTTGTTTTGATAACAATTGCATCACTTTCATGGACAGAAGTTCACTCAACGGATAAATTGTTATCCTTAGGAGTTAATGGTCTAATTGTATTCATCCAATTGGATGTCTTCAGGTTTTAGGGTAATTTTAAGATCCTTAACATATTACGTTTTACCCTAATTTACTTGATTTACCTTTAATCGTGGTAAAAATATTACTAAAGTTACTATTCACAATATCATAACATAAAATGGATATATTTACATTATTTGGCTCTTTTGATTCCAAATATGGAATATTTTTTCCATGTAAAAAATATATAATTACTAGTAATGTTTTTAAAATTAATTAATATTGAAAAAATCCGAAAAAATAGTTTTTAAAAGTAAAAACCATGAAAAATGTGACTTCTTTTTATATCAAATTTAAATGTGAAATTACAATTAATGAACAAATTTGTATTAAATCATAAAATCTTAATCCATGTACACATATAACCAAAATTAAAATATCAATCTAAATATATAAATAAATTATTCGAAAATGTAGTTTGATTTAAAATGCAATATTTTTTACTATTCATTAAAATATAAATTTTATCTGAAAAATACCAAAATATAAACAAAAGTAAATAAAATGTTGCACTTAAAAATAATATTTTTATGTTTTCAAATATAATAGATTAAATATTCATGAACTATATTTAAAATTGTTCACCATCAATATATGATATTCCAACAATTTAAAATTATTACATTATTATATACATAATATTTGATTTATTCTCATTTTAAGCCCCTAAATTTTATTTTTAGAATGTAAATACATTTTATATTTTTTTTATTCATAATAGATTTAGTTTTATTCATTCCAACTAATAGAATAACATGGTGTTTACTATCATTTAAAATAATAATTATAATTATGTATTATTTTTCGTTATAACTTAGTCTTGTGTCCAACGTATGATTTTGTAGTGAACTGTTGTTGTACTTAGAGTATGCTATCAGAAAAATAATCCATTTCACATAAAATTAATATCTAATTCATTAATATAAATAAATATGATAACTTTTTATTCTGTAATTGACATGGATGTCACATCCTTCTTTGTTTTGGAAATTTCATCCCCGTAATGTTAGAATTAGTCATTGTAACATCATTGATAACCCACATCGAAAATAGATTTAAAAAATTCAAATAAAAATAAATAATGTAGATAATGTTGGTAACCTAAGAGAACAGATAATTGTATTCCATTTATGAAAACATGGATATGAAAGGAAAAATAACTGTAAAGTTATGAGAGAGGGTGATAGAAAACAAGATTCTGAAAATGGTAACAATCAAAAAACCATACATTTGTGGTTGGTTAAAAAATCATTGATTTCAATGTAGGAAATGAAAAACAAAATGACCATTTTTTGAACTTTTTGTAATTATTTTACAACATAGAATAATAAAATAAGGACATATACATACTTGACATGTAGAGTTTCATTCATTAATCGAATTGCACCACAAACTCATCTTTTTCTCAAATTAGTGAGTATTTTTTATGATTTTAACACAATAGGAGAACTAGAATCAAATATTTCATAATCACATAATCGATAAAAGTGAATCTATAAATTTAACCTGTTATTATACATTAAAAATCCCAAAATTGGTAGTACATGATCAGATAATTCCCCAATAAAGAATAATCCTTTATAAAGAGAAGGGCTACTTTTATTCAACAAAATTAATTATTAATACCAAATGTTCATCATAGACTATTTTAAAAATAGTTTTCCATATATTTTTTCAAAATAACACAATATCATATTGAAACAAAAAATTAATATTTTTTTGATCACATAGTATGTCAAGATAAATTTTATCATTTATCACAACAAATCATTCATAATGACTCAAACCAAAAATTAATTTCCTAATCACATATTCACACTAAATGGTTAATAATTTCCCTATATAGTCTAAATCACTATATGTACATATTAAAATAATAAATTATTCTAAAATATAGTTCAAAAATTACTCATTTCTTAAAATCTCATTGTATTTTATTTTCCATAATTATATAAAGTTCACAAAACAGTGAGGGTCTTCCAAAATATCATTTATCACTTAATAGCCTGACTACTTCCCTATACTAAGGGTATTCCTTTTATAAAACGCATGATCCCAAAATCAACTTTTTATTATTAAATAAACTCATTAAACATAAATGAAAAATTCATTCTATCCATGGATATCATATTATCCAGTGGTAGGAAATAATGCCTTATTGCACCCTCATTGTGGGTATGATTACCATTGCCTTGTCTGACGTGATGGGTTATTACACAGTCTACATGTGGTCATTTTTAGAAAACTGTATAATTTTTTAACATTCCCTAAAATAATAAAACGTCCTAAAAATAAACATTATATATTTTAACATCAAATGCTATATCATAAATTTAATTTTGCATCCCAAAAGTGTAAGAACATTTAATCACCTCCAAAACAAATGATTATATGAATCCTAAAGGTTATCAAGTACTTTTATTATTATTTCCACACAAGAAAATATAATTTTTTATTGAATAATATTTTCACATACCAATAAATAGGGTTAATGAGACTAGAAAAATGAATTACAAAGTAATCTCATCATCAAAAAGGAATTATTAACTTTAATCATTTCTCCATCCTGTAATCTACTATTACTCTTGAATACCTTATACAGAGTCTTCTTAATCATTATATTTTATTCATGATACCCTAACCATGATTTTATAACATATTCCTTAATAATTATGTCCATAAAAAAATCATTAATTATTTCCTAATATTCAATAATGTCATTACACTTAATAAAAACTAATTCATAACTTTCTTAAGTCATTTTAAATTTCATGATCTTCAATTATTATGAAATTGAGTATTTATAAACATATAATTTCAGTTCATTTCTAATCCCACTTTTAATCCTTCTTTTTATGACAATTATTTTTATAATGACCATGCTCCCAACATTTGAAACATTCAATTGTTAAATCAGAATAAACATATTTCTCATTAATGGAGTCAACTGAATGATTCATTTTATCCTTAGTAGGTTATCACTTTATAACATTCATTGTCACATCTATAGCATCCCTTCATCCATTTAAAACCATTAAAAGGTGTTTAGTTAAAAATACATGATACCTATGTTACGGAATATACATACCATTATTATTATTATATTAACTTCCATAGGGATTCATTTCTCTCATATATGATGCATTAGAAAACTCACTTATTTTCTAGTGGTTAATCGTTACTCTAGATAGTTTGTTTAGAATAAACAAAATAGTCCTCATTTTAGCTCCCATTTCATTCGGTTTCTTATTCACTGAACCATCACATTTTACTTCACAAACATAGTTACATTGGTTCCTGCTAGACCCATCCATTTACAAAAATAAAAATGGGTTAGTCTGGGTATATCAATAAAATAAGAATATACTATCATATGTCGCTGATAAACACTAATAAATAATTATTAATGTTATATCAAATTCCATCAATTTATCTAAAATTACTATGACTCATTCTAATATGCTAATCAGTGTAGTTATATTCAATGTGTCACTAATTCTTATATAACACCGTAACCTCCACAGTTATCTAAACTTTCCACTGATGTAACGACTGGAAATTTTGAATAAATCTTGTTTCCTAATTTTATGTGTTATTTTATTTTATTTTTATACTCAAAAAAAATGTTTCATTTGATAACATGAGTATAATTAACATGAGAATGTTGGGTTTTGACTGTTATATGACCATTGGTCAATATGACCGCTAGAAACTGAATGTTTTGATTATTGTCTCTAAATACAAGTAATATTGGTTAATTTTTATAGAAAAAATATTCGATGGCCTCACCCAGTAGTCTTGGACCAATCGAAGCCCATCTAACAGAACTTAGGAAGGAGGTAGCACCACTGGGCTTTACTCTAGACCAAACCCAAGCCGAACTTCATCGTGTGATGCTAGAACGGAATCGCCTTTGCGAGAAGTTCAAACTGATAGAAATTACTACTCATGCGATGTTGGTCGAGCCTCCCTCAGATTCTCTCACCTTAGCACACCTTACACTTAGGTCCTATGCTGGTGTAATAAGGGGCTATGTAAGGAGACCGTAACTGCCTTGTGTAATCCTTTGTTTTAAATAAAAATTTTAATTTCTTCTTATGATGAAGTTTATGAATTTTTAAATGATCGGATAAATATAGTATGCATATGTTTGATGAATTTTAGAAAAAGGATATTTTAAAAATGTTTAGGTAAACCTTAAATAATTAAAAATGTGTAATGATTTTCAAAAAAATGGTCTTCTAAAATTATGTTCTGTATGAAATTCTGAGTCTAATAAGATCAACTTGATTTTTGATGAATAGTAAATTATGAATACTGATTTTTTGCTTAGGATTATTAATGTGACCAAATTGATTAGTAATCTCACTAAATGAAAGTATTAATATAATCTAGCAACCTTTATTAGGTAATGTGATTCAATAAAATGGTTAAATAATGGTTTCATAAATTATTACTCAAGTATTAGTTTTTTCGGGTGAATAGTATTTTTAATTAAAAAATTAAATTGAAAATATTTTGAAAAATATTTTTATAAAATGGATTTCATTTTTGAACTCAGAGCATCGATATTATGTTAAGGTAATTTTTTGGGATTTTTCTGAAAAAAATGAATTTTCAGTGAATAGTGTATTTATTTAAAAAATAAATTAAAATTATTTAGAAAATTATTTTTATAAAATGGAGTTTATTTTTGAAATCCGAGCATTGATATTTGGTTAAGGTGAAATTTTGGGATTTTTCTGAGAAAGTTGAATTTTCAGTGAATAGTAAAAATATAGTTTTAGGGTTTCAGTATGTATAATGACATCATAAATGTGTCATGATGATGTCATGAGATATTTTATGGGTTGGCCGACCAAAGGTGATGTATAATTGTATTTGGGGCCCCATGTGGCCTAAATTCATGGGAAATATCATGGGAGAGCACATGGTTTTGAGAAAAACAACTTTTGAGGTGTCCCTTGGCCATTAATGCCTTGTCCCCTCACATTCCCTATAAATACCAAGACATTCTCTCATACTTTGGACTCCAAAATCATTCTCAACGATGTTCTGGTATCCTTAACTCACAAAGAGTCTTCCCAAGGTTCCCCCAATCCATCAAGGTCCCAACCTTTGAGTTTTAAGTGTTTCGTTTTAAGGCAAAGGATCTTACCTCTGTATTTCTTTTCAAGTACTCTCATTTATGTCATTTCATCTAAGATCCATGTTCTTTTATTGGGGATGTTATTTTATATTCATCATACTGCACTTATTATGTTCATATGATGATATATGATCTCTTACTCTCATCATTTTATTCTATGAATGTTTAAGTGGCGCCGTTAAGCTGTCGAATTTTTGTAAAGGATTCTATCACCCTTCTAATTTTCAAGTTCTATTTTCTTGACAAGTATTTCAAGTTCATTTTTGTAATTTTGTTGGGGTATGATCTCTAAATCTATTATACTGATCATTTATGATCATATTATGAGAGACCCTATTTTATCTCTTCAATTCAGTATTTTGATGTTTTAAGTGGCGCCGTTAGGCTGCCGAATTTTTAAGGGATTCGTTCATCTTTCTTCTTTTTCAAAGTTCTAATTCCATGTCAAGTATTGAAAGTTTCTTTTTATTATGTTGTGGTATGATCTCTATATCAATCATACTGATATTTTATGATGATATGACGAGAGACCCTATTTTATCTCTTCAATTCAGTATTTTGATGTTTTAAGTGGCGTCGTTAGGCTACCGAATTTTTAAGTGGTTCTTTCACCTTTCTCTTTTTTCAAAGTTCTAATTCCATGTCAAGTCTTTCAAGTTATTTTTTACTATGTTGGGTGTATTATCTCTTTATATATCATACTGAACTTTTATGTTCACTTGATGAGAGACCCTATTTTATCTTTTCAAATCATTTATGTTGATGTTTAAGTGACGTCGTTAGGCTGCCGAACATTCATAAGAGAAATCTAATTTTTGTCTTCCTTCCATGTTTTAAATTTCAAATGGTATGTCCTTTAAATTTCATTACCATGTTCATATATCCTTCCTATTATGTCCCTATACTATTTTATGGGTCATTTATGAATTTTTGACCCATGTCCCCACTCTTCATAGTGTTTTCTAAAACCCTGTAACGTAGCCGTTGTGCTGCAGAATTTTCGTCCCAAAATGTCTCTCTATTTTTCTAAAGTTATTTTATTTTATTAAGTGAATACTCAAAGCTCTCTCTTATATATGGGTATTCGCATATATACCAAAATTTCCTATTTTAAATTCTGGGATATACATACATGAAACCCGCTTTCCCTTTCCGTGGGTTTAAAGTGACATAATGATCATGTCTTTAAAGCAGTTTTTAAAACGTTATGATTAAGAAATGAAACCCATTTATTTTATGCTATATGGGTTTTTTATTAAATGTTTTATGATGATATATGTGGCTCACATGATAATAAATTCATGTCAAGGGTGCGCCCAGACAGCGCTCTGATGCATTGGGTAAAGACTTAATCTCTAGAGATGACCTTTTAGACTGATACCTTGGTGAATAACTTTGGTAATTTTTAATGACACTTTGGGGATAGACCTTAGTGAAACAAAATTATTGTCAATATTAAATTTTGTATCCACATCTTCATGTTATGAAAAATATTATTTTTATTATGATATATCGCTTAATTTCTTTCTCATGCCATAAAGTTCTTTTCATGACATTGTTGATGTATCCCAAGTTCACATGTTAAATGGTTCACCTTGTTTCCCTTACAAGGCCTTCTGCTCACCCTTTATTTTGATGTATGTCCCTAGGTTTGAGATGCAGTAATGAACCTAGGATTAACATGAGGAGAAGCCTTTCAGGTGTTTAACATTAATGTTTTATGTTTTCATGTTTTAAGTTCCTGGTTTCAAAGACACTAAACCTTAAAGATCCTCAGTTTGGTAAAATGTAATGAAAGTTTATGTGATAAAAAGGCATGATGCTATAGTTGGTATCAAAGGATGGTTAAGTTATTTGTGGAAATTAGGATATGATAACTTTAGGAAGAACCCTATTGAAAATTTTAAATATAGGAAAACTTCCTGTTATTTTGGTGAGTATTGAGTAAGGGGTTGCCAAGAAAATACATCCTTGTCTGGATATGAGCAGGTAGAGGTGGCTCTGGCACAGATGTACATAGGGGTAAAACCTGAAAACACCGCATCGAGCTAGACTCGAATGGGAAATATTACACGACAATGGGCCTTGCTGCACTCTTGGTGATGACACTCCTGGGGGATTTGCTTTGGTAAATTCATAAGCTTAGTATGAACCATTATTAGAGGAACAAACATAAAAAAATAAAAATTTACATAAGAATATATGATCATGGATAACCTAGTTTGAGACCCAGGGGATCACAAGTTAGGTTATACTTTTCTTCTAAAAGTTATCCTTATATGCTTTATGTTCCTTTTCATGATTATTGGCTAAGTATTTAAGCCCCTAATTATACATTCTTTTCTTAGTTAATGGCGAGAAATGAAAGAGCATGTCCCAACAACCAATATGATATGAAATGCTATGATTTCCATATTAATATGACAGAGATGATTAGGGTATTAAAAGATTATTATTATTTTGGAAGACGTTCACTATTTTGGGGACCCTATATGATCGAGGTAAATAGATTACTACGGTATTTTCATTGAGGAGTAAGGTTGCCTTATATTTTGAATAATTGATGAATTTAAGGTGAACTTATAGTAATTTAGGTTACTTATGGGAATGATTAACCTATCTTGGGTAAAAAATGTTTAGGTTAGCTACTTTTGTTATAATATGTTAGGAGTGGTTGACGTTGTTTGGAGATGAACAATAAAGTTTATTTTGGAAGACTATGTTATCAAATCCTTCTTGTATTTGGGTTTCAATCTTAGTTTGGTTTATTTTGAGGAATTTTAAGGATCTTTATTTATGGAATGGTCTATGATGAACTTTGGGTAGTACCATGGAACTTTGAAGATTTAAAGGTAGTTTCTATTCCTATGAGATTATTTCTTTTTGAAGAGTTTTTTACCTTACCCTTTCTGTTTTTGTTATAATGTTTAATGATAGAAGAAGTAGATAGTTAATCTTTTGTAGATTATGTGATTCTCTAGAAGATGATTCTTGTGTTTTGATGAGAGCAAGTAGTGTTGAATGCTCATATTTTGGAGAAAAGATTAGTTTTCGTAGAAACTTATTAAAGGATGAAACTTTACATGAAGGTAGGTATATTTTCTTATGTTTTTGTTCTATATAGTAAATGAATTCCTCAAAATTATGAAAAGGAACGTAAAACAAAAATGTTGTTAGTTTACGTTTCATACTAGGTAATCAAATAACGTTTACACACATCGTAAGTTTGGGATTTTCTGATGGTTAACTTTCTCCTAATCATGTTTTCTATCACTCTCCCTAGGAACATGACCCTTTCTTTTCTCCTCCATGTCCATGTTTTCCTACATGGAATCCTAGTGTGGGTTAACTCGGGTGACCTTTGTACTTCCCTTTCTTTCTTTTAAAGTAATAGTTTTACTGACACCTTTGCTGATGTGGTACATTCAATGAAATTTCAAAACCCAATTTTAAAAATTGTGAGGACGCAATTTCTTAAGAGGGGAAGATTGTAATGACCCGAAATTTTGAATAAATATTGTTTCTTAATTTTATGTGTTATTTTATTTTATTTTTATACTAAACAAAAATGTTTCATTTGATAAAATGAGTATAATTAAAATGAGACCGTTGTGTTTTGACAGTTATATGACCATTGGTCAATATAACCGCTGAAAACTAAACGTTTTGATTACAATCTCTAAATGCAAGTAATCTTGGTTAATTATTATAGAAAGAAGATTCGATGGCCTCACCCAGTAGTCTTGGACCAATTGAATCCCATATAACAGAACTTGGGAAGGAGGTAGCACTACTGGTCTTTGCTCTAGACCAAACCCAAGACGAACTTCATCGTGTGAAGCTAGAACGGAATCACCTTCATGAGAAGTTCAAACTAATAGAAATTACTACTCGTGCGATGATGGCCGAGCCTCCCTCAGATTCTCTCACCATAGCACACCTTACACTTAAGTCCTATGCTGTTGTGATAAGGGGCTATGTAGGGAGACTGTAACTACCTTGTGTAATCCTTTGTTTTAAATAAAATTTTTGATTTCTTCTAATGATAAAGTTTATGAATTTTCAAATGACAGGATCAATATAGTATGCATATTTTTGATGAATTTAAAAAAAAGTTGTTTTAAAAATGTTTAGGTAAACCTTAAATAATTAAAAATGTGTAATGATTTTCAAAAAATGGTCTTCTACAATTATGTTCAGTACGAAATTTAGAGTCTAATAATATCAACTTGATTTTTGATGAATAATAAATTTTGAATAGTTATTTTATGCTTAGTATTTGTAATGTGACCAAATGTATTAGTAATCTCACTTAATGAAAGTATTAATATAATCTAGCCACCTTGATTAGATAATGTGATTAAATAAAATGGTTAAATAACGGTTTCATAAATTATTATTCAAGTATTAGTTTTTTCGGGTGAAGAGTGTTTTTAATTAAAAAATTAAATTAAAAATATTTAGAAAAATATTTTTATAAAATGGATTTCATTTTTGAATTCAGATCATCGATATTATGTTAAAGTAATTTTTGGGGAATTTTCTGAAAAAAAAATGAATTTTCGGTGAATCGGGTATTTATTTAAAAAATAAATTAAAAATATTTAGAAAATTATTTTTATAAAATGAAGTTTATTTTTGAAATCAGAGCATTGATATTTGGTTAAGGTGAAATTTTGGAATTTTTCTGAGAAAGTTGAATTTTCAATGAATTGTAAAAATACAGTTTTAGGGTTTTGGTATGTTTAATGACATCATAACTGTGTCATGATGATGTCATGAAATATTTTATGGGTTGGCCGACCAAAGGTGATGCAGTATAGTATTGGGGGCCCCATGTGGCCTAACTTCATGAGAAATATCAGGGGAGGGCACATGGTTTTGAGAAAACCACTTTTGAGGTGTCCATTGGCCATTAATGCCTTGTCCCCTCACTTTCTCTATAAATACCAAGCCATTCAACCATCCTTTGGACTCCAAAATCATTCTCAACGAAGTTCTGGTCTCCTTACCTCACAAGGTGTCCTCCCAAGGTGCCCCCAAGCCCTCAAGGTCCCAACCATTGAGTTTTAAGAGTTACGTTTTAAGGTAAGGGATCCTACCTCTCTCTTTCTTTTCAAGTACTCTTTTTTATGTCATTTCTTCTAAGCTCCATGTTATTTTGTTGGGGATGTTATATTATATTCATCTTACTTCCCTTTTTATGTTCATATGATGAGAGATTCTCTCTTACTCTCATCATTTTGTTCTTTGAATGTTTAAGCGGCGTCGTTAGGCTGTCGACTTTTTGTAAAGGATTCTTTCACCCTTCTCATTTTCAAGTTCTATTTTCTTGACAAGTCTTTCAAGTTCGTTTTTTTATTTTGTTGGGGTATGATATCTAAATATATCATACTTATTTTTTATTATCATATGATGAGAGACCCTATTTGTTCTCTTCAATTCATTATTTTAATGTTTTAAGTGGCGCTGTTAGGCTGTCGATCTTTTAAGGGATTCGTTCAGCTTTCTCCTTTTTCAAAGTTCTAATTCCATGTCAAGTATTTCATGTTTCTTTTTATTATGTTGGGGCATGATATCTATATCTATAATACTGATCTTTTATTATCATATAATGAGAGACCCTATTTTGTCTCTTCAATTTAGTATTTTTATGTTTTAAGTGGCACCGTTAGGGTGCCGAATTTTTAAGTGGTTCTTTCACCTTTCTCCTTTTTCAAAGTTCTAATTCCATGTCATGTATTTCAAGTTCCTTTTTACAATTTTGGGTTATGAAATATATATCTATAATACTGAACTGTTATGTTCACATGATGAGAGACCCTATTTGATCTTTTCAAATCTTTTTTTTTGAAGTTTAAGTGACGTCGTTAGGCTGCCGAACTTTCATAAGAGAAATCTAATTTTTGTTTTCTTTCCATATTTTTAATTTCAAATGGAATGTCCTTAAAATTTAATTACCATGATCATATATCCCTTTTATTCTGTCTCTATACTGTTTTATGGGTCATTTATTAATGTTTCACCCATTTCCCATCTCTTTTCAGTGTTTTCTATAACCCTGTAACGTAGTCGTTGTGCTGCAGAATTTTCATCTCAAAATGTCTCTCTCTTTTTCTAAAGTTCTTTTATTTTATTAAGTGAATACTCAAAGCTATCTTTAATATATGGGTATTCACATATATACCAAAAATTCTTATTTTAAATTCTAGGATATACATACATGAAACCCGCATTCCCTTTCCGTGGGTTTAAAGTGACATAAAGATCATGTCTTTAAAGCAGTTTTTAAAACGTTATGGTTATGAAATGAAAACCATTTCTTTTATTCTATATGGGTTGTTTATGAAATGTTTTATGATGATATATGTGGCTCACATGATAATAAATACATGTCAAGGGTGCGCCCAGATAGCGCTCCAATGCATTGGGTAAAGACTTAATCTCTAGAGATGACCTTTTAGACTGATACCTTGGTGAATAACCTTGGTAATTTTTAATGACACCTTGGGGATGGACCTTGGTGAAACGAAATGATTATCAATATTAAATGTTGTAGCCACATCTTCAAGTTATGAAAGATTTTATTTTTATTATGATATATCGCATGATTTCTTTCTCATGCCTTAAAGTTCTTTTCATGACATTGTTGATGTATCCCAAGTTCACATGTTAAATGTTTCCCCTTGTTTCCCTTTCTGGGCCTTATGCTCAACCTTCCTTTTGATGTATGTACCCAGGTTTGAGATGCAGTAATGAACCTAGGATGAACATGAGGAGAAGCATTTCAAGTGTTTAACATTAATGTTTTATGTTTTCATGTTTTAAGATCCGGGTTTCCAAGAAACTAAACCTTAAAGATCCTCAGTTTTGTAAAATGTAATGAAAGTTTATGTGATAAAAAGGTGGGATGCTATAACTGATTCCAAATATAAGGCCTCAACCTTATGCATTATGTAGTCTTGAGATAAGTCAATAATTTGAATTTATTTCACTTTTAGGATAATTGTAAGTTTTCTAAATAATTTAATTATCCCACAAATAATACATAACAACTTGAATATTATGAAGTAGATATTCCTATTAACTATCCATTTATTTATAAAACAAAAACATTTAAATAACACTGTTTCGTTTCTTGTTTAGATAGCATAACATATCTTTGATCATGTCGATAACTATATTTTTATTTAAGTTATGTTAACTAAATTTCAAAACATGGGATTAGTATAAAAATATCAGAAAGGGAAAAACTAAGAAATAAATATTTTAGTCTTCGTAAATCATGAAAACCATGAATACATTATCATAATGTAATACTTTTCAACATTAAATATTAGTAATTACACTTCATTGAGTATAAAATCAATGCATACCCTTTTTGTAATCAAATTATTACCAGAATACCAATACAATTTTACCAACTACATTTATAGTTCCATTGGATCATAAAAATACATAATTTCAATAATTATGTTGTTGACATCAACACATATCACTCAATGGAATAGCTATATAGCTTAATTCTATACCTATTGAATTTTAGTTTATAATGTAACCACCCATCCATGGTTTATCATGAAAACACATATATTTGGTAAATCATGTATCTAACAATATTTTTATTATCACATAACCACTCGTAAAATGTCCAGTTACAATAATATTATAAAAAAATGACAAAGATTTCAATTATCAACATTTCACTCAAAAAATTACATTTTTAATCACAAGAAATCATTTTATGATATTGAAATAGTTAATCAACATTCAATGCCATTTTCAATAAGAAAATAACTAAAATTGGAATATATTATTTATTATTCTTATAATGAAAATTTGGTTTGTAGTGGAATCCAAATATCAATGAATTCACATAGTATTAGAAAAGTCATTGTCACTGTGTAGATTAAACAGAATTCTATTTTCCATTTTTTAAATAAAGTAAAATTATTCTTATATGAAATATTCATTCAAAAAATGAATAAAATTAAATATAGACATAAAATTTCATTTATAATCCTTTTATATCAATATAAATAAATATGTTCAAAATTGTTATCAATTAAATGATTTGGTAGTTAATTCTGTAAATATTTAACATGTCCCATACTACTTTGAACATTTAATTCTTAATATATATGAATTAATACATTTACCAAAACATTATATAGAATTATGAGAGATAAAATATTAATATTAAATTTCATATAGTCTATATATACACCTTATAAAAGAATAATGGTGTGTATTATCAAGAAATACCTCAATATAAGGGGATTGAGAAAGAATCACATAAATGATTTCATCATTAGATCATGGAATAATCAATGACATAATTATGTGTGATAAATATAAATACACAAAATAAAATTGGATATTCAGTGTAAAAAATTCATATGAAATACACATATATTCTTGGAAAAACAAAACCAATGACATGGATATTTAACACAAAAAATGGAGATTGATTTAATATTTACCTTTCCATAAGTAGAAATCTTCATGTCCAACCATTATGTTCTCAAATAATTAACATAGTTTAATTTATACATGATTTAGAACATTTTTAAGGTTTATTTATCCTTATTTATCACTTATTACCATGTCTTTAAAATTAAATAATTATTTATGTTCATGTCAGGCATTTTTTAATATTTTTACTTCGGAAAAAAATGGACTTTTTTTTATAAATTGTCTATGTCGTCAAACTTTTTTCCTCTCCAATATTAAATTAATTATTTAAATATAATATATCTCTATTATATATGTATAATAATAATTCATAATATTTGGAGATATGAAATGAAATGCACCATTCATAGAGATGGTATGTCGTACATATGCCTGAACTAGACTTTTATTTCATTGTCGTAAAATAAATAATTAAATTATAATTCCAATATTGTATAAATTTCATATATGTATCGTAGGATTAATCAATATATCCATTATATTTTCAACATATAGCAAGAACATGTAATATCTCTTTGAGTGGGAGGTTGTACACACTTCCTCAAACAAAATTATTTTAATTACACAACAGGGAATGAATAATGTTTTGATGTAAATAGAAATTATAGAAGAATGGAGAGAATATAAATATTATATATCTCATAATTAAATATTGGGTTCATCGAATTTTCCAACATGATAGTTGGTGGGGTAAAATTTAACAGTCATCATTTCACAAGGCTGTAGTTCACCATACACAGAAACAATATTAAGGATTCTATTTTTTATTTAATCATAAAATATTTAGATTATAAGGGTTGGATAACATATATGAATCTAAAATTCATTATATAAGGAATTAAATTTTAATCGAGTGACTTTTTTGGATTAAACCAAAATGCTTCATTGGGATGCTTCTATGACTAAGGGAGGATTATAAGATAAGGGGGAATATTCTAGGAAGAGTTTTGGGTAAATCTTGATGGATCCAAATATTTAATTAAGTGTGAGTATTGGAGAATAGATGGTACCTTTTTATATGAGAGGGAATGGGCACCCTTGAAAGTTGTTAAAATATTAATTTTATAAAAATTATTTTTTAATAAAAAATATTCCAACATTACAATTGCTGATTATATGATGAGGATAATTCAAAATCATTCCATACATTAATTTTTAGACTTGTGTTGTTTTTATTTTAAAAATTAACTTTTAAGTTTACCTTTAATTATTAACATGTAATTTTAATTGTGGTAAAATTATTTTAATTGTTAAAAGGATATTAATTTTACTAATATGTGGAAAATTGACCATAAATTAACACATAATTAACTTTTTGACCTCATCATAGAAACTTTGTGATTTTAAAAAAAATTAGGATTTTTAAAAAATTTATTAGTTTACTATATTTAAAAAACATTTATTCAATAAATTATGAAACTATTTATGTCATTGAGCTCGAATAAAATAAAAACATATAGATAACATTAGAAAAAAAGAATATGATAGTCTTCCAATATTACATAATCACCTAGAAAATGTTTGGATGAGATATATTATTTTATATAATATTTACAACATCTTTTATTTGATATTTCCCTTAATAAAATAATTATTGTACCACTGTTGTGTCAGTATTTATCGTAATTATTTAATATTTAAAGAATTTAAATTAATTCATATGATGTAGATAATATAAGTATATTTTTGAATACTACTAATGTTAATATTTTAATCATGGTTATCACTAAAATTAATATTTTTATACTTACAAGAGATAAGAGACATGCATATTGCCATTTTATTTTGTTTTAAAAATAATTACACAACATTCATGAATAAATGTTCATTAAATGAATCAATTATTATCCTTAGGTTTTAAGGGTGTACATTTTTACATCCCACCATATTTCGTCAAGTTTTTGGGTAATTTTATTATTCATATCATATTATTTGTTTCCATAATTTACGTGACTTACCTTTAATCATTGAAAAAACATTTACCAAAGTCACTATTAATAATATCCAATGTTAAAAGAGACATATTTACAAATTTTTTACTTATTATTAAAAATATGGAATCAATTTTTTCAAATTCAAAACAAAAATTTTTAAATAATTAATTTATAATTAATTACTATTTTCAAAATAAGAACACATGGTTTTAAATGTAAAAACCATGAAAACATTTACATGTGTTTATAAAAAATTTATATGTGAAATTACATTAAATGAAAAATTTTGGATTTAATGATCAATAAAATAAAATTACACTTTAAAATAAATAAAAAGGGTAATATAACTATATAAATATATTAGATGAAAATGTGGGTTTGAATTAAAATACAATATTTTCAACTTCTAATTAAATTATGAATTAAATCCAAAATACCCAAATATAAACCAAAGTAATGTTTAATGTACCTATTCCAAAGAAGATGTTTATTTTGTCAAATAGAACATATCAAATTTCCAGAAAATTATTTTAAACAAGAGTAATTCATCAAAATGTGATAAAAACAACCTCTTAAGAAAATTATTTTATTTTATTTATATAATTGGATTCATTCTCATTTTAATCCTCTGAAAATAATTTTATGAATTTAAAATCATTCAAAAGACATGAGTTCACATAATTTAGTTTTTTTTTCATTACCAATAATTAAATGGTTTGTAATTAACTACCATTTAAAATAATAATAATAATAACGTATTATTCTTTCATATAACCCTGTCTTTTATGCAACATGAGATTTTAGAGAAACGTATTATTGCATGTCGTGTATTCTGTCATACAATGAACCCCCTTTAATTTAAAATTAATATCTTATTTATAAATGTTAATATATATGAAATTATATTATTTTATATTTAACCAGGATGATTCGTTAATATAAAAATCAAAATAGTATTATTCTAATAATTATAATATTTATAGTATATTAATATCTGTTAAATTTGGTATTTTGTGTAACATAATATTTTGATGAAATTAAATATTTTTTATAAAATATTTTTAAAAAAATATTCAACTCTTATAACATGACCACAATAAAATGAATTTTACCCTGATAATCATGTCTGTATATAACAATAAATTGAGGATACTCTTGCCTCATTACATCCTCAAGTTCTTATGTATTGTCTTGAAATTTGGGGTTTCTCCAAAAAACATCAACCTTGTGATATGTATTGTTTCATTGAAAATTTTCTCTCTAATCCTTAAACACTATTGTTTATCCCTTAAAAGAATGATATTAATGTAGTGGTATGACCTATTTGTTCAGTACATGTGAATTTTTAGTTATGTAGATCCTTAAAGTGATATAAGTGAAACACGTCATAAAATTTAGAGAACTGTTGTGGAATCTCTAATAGATAAGATACCATCCCAATATGATTAGAAATCTAAAAATTACTAATATATCTATGGATAATATTCCCCTTCCTTATAAACCACATTATCTTCTTCCGAGTTTATATTTTAAAAAATAGCTTATCATAATTTTAAAAATAGAAAACTCAGTGATGATATTTTGTATAAAAAATATATAAACATTGAGCAACCATGAGGCATTGTATAATGGTTTTAAGTGTATTTTAGATTTTTTATCCAGGTCATTTAACAATATATTTCACTCCTTAAATTCATACTAAGACAATATATTTATGAAATTATATTCTAAATGGATTTTTAATGATCCATTTTAATGCTCAAGTAAATTTTATCAAGGAAATAAAATTCCACCAATGGAATTTTTTATCCCAAATAGCTTTGAAATACATGGATAATACCTTAAACATGACTTCTAATGATTGAACCGTCCTCCTATGTCAAAAATATTTTGTAGGGTTATGAGCTACAAACACATTGAAATCAATATTCATATCTCATTGAACGCTTCTTCAAAACATTAATGTTGACTTCATATATCCATCAAATATGATTTACATTGGTTATCCACGAAATCATAAAAAATAAATAGTGTGTAACTAAGTATTCTAGTTAGGAGAAGAAAATAAATGATATGGGAAATAAAGTGTGAAAATTCATAATGAAATTGACTATAACCCATATGTCATTTTCCCACTATATTTATAAGAGAGTATAATGATAAAATTTATTTTTATGTTTTCCCATTTCGATTTTGGAATTGATGATGTCGGTAAAAACCCCTTATACATTTTCCTCTAAGACTTAACATTATAACATGTTGATTATCATTAGATTTTAATATTTTTATTAAATATATCAGTAGTATAGCAACCCATACTTTACATACATGGTTAATTCTACAAAATTAAAGCATACTTAATACAACATATAACAAAACCATGAAAGGACCATATAGGTATAGTGTCTTTAGAAACTGGGAAACATAAACAACTGGTTCATAAAGCATCTACACTGTCTCACATTTATTTCATCATATTTATAGTCCCTTTTTGGAATATCTTACTTAAAAACCTTCTTCCAGACCAGAAGAAAGAAAACATACAAAAAGGTGAGCTCAAATGCTTAGTAAGGGTAAACAAAAGAAATATCAATCACATCAAATTCATAAGAACATAACATTTTGGAAATCTTACCCTGCAAAAGAGATCATAATTTCATAACATGGGATAAATCATGGTAGTGAAATGTAATCCCAATAATCATAACATAAAACTTGAAACTTTGTGTCATATACACATAATCATATAGAATCATTTCTTAGTATTCAAGACTCATTGCCAAGACTATCTTAGCGGACAAAGTCCATTTCTGAACCGAGTTCACTCCTCGTTTCAGTCCTGTTTCACTGAACCGGTTTAACCTGCTGTTCCAGCCATGTCTATCTCATTAGATATAAAATCTTTACCCAATGCATTGGAGGGAGATATAGGTCCCACCCAACTTATAATGATACCATTCATATGTGTTCCACAAAATCATAAATCATACATCATTGCATAACCCATGTAATAAAAATGAGATTCTTAAACATCGTGACATCATAAAAAAATTCATATAAGATAAAGGAATTCATAAAAATAATTACATCACAACATAATCAAATCAATGTAATAATAGGGATAGAAATAGAACCCTATATTATCTTAGATGGAAAATAATTTTGATAAAACACTTGAACTCCATTCTTGAGGAAAATATCCTTTCTACTTTAAAAACATTTTTCGTTTCTTAACATGTCATACAATTTTAAACTAAAAGAAGATGATTAAAAATAAAATGAAAACTTGTAAAGGAATATTCTTGTAAATAATGTTTTAAAAATCCATTCATGCCGTATATGTTAAAAAAACATTCTTCTCGTACTTTTGTCAGAAAAGTCAAAAAGTACCTCGTACGAAAAACAAATAAAGATTCCTTTCATATCCTTTACTAAAAACTCACCGAAGGGTAAAATTGGATTTAAACAATTGTAGGTGGATGGAATCAATATTATATATTGAGGGAATATGGATATGGATGACAAAATACACCCCAGTAAATAACAAAGTGTAAACAATCTCGGATAAAAATGAGATTGTGATATTTTCCCTTACCTTAGGTCCGATTTGCTTAATAAGTGTCCGAACCTCCTATATAATAATTTAAATAATGATATTTACTTATTGAAAATTCATAATTATTGTTATGAAATCATATATGGTCATATTCTTAGCTTCTTATTAATAATATTTCATTACTACTTGTTATTCGGGTGTTTATTACTTTTGATCTTATGCGTGTTTTGTCGAATAAATTATTATTCTTCTCTTTAGGTTATAGATAACTCATTTCCAGAATGGTATTAGTTTACTATTTATCATATTTCTCCATTAAATTCATTTATATAATCATTATGCAATGAAGATCATGTAGAATGAATCACATCACATCATGGAGACGGTTTTCCATACGTATGCACGAGCGATGATATCATTCCCATGATCGTGGAATTGTATTGGAGTGTATGTATACTATTTCAGAATCAATACCACTTTACAATAATCATATATAGTTATTTAGTTTAACCATTATACCCATCCAAGTAAGGTGGTGATGGAAAATAGATTACACCACAATGTGGAGATGGTATTTCGTACCTACGCACGCGTGGTGATTTCGTTTTCCGTAGGATGGATAGATGGTGAAATAGGTTTGTTTCATACATATAATAACTTATCAGTATATGAGTGATACTGATGTTATTAATTCATAATGAAACAACTGAAGAAGAAGAAGTGGAAGAATAAATAAAGTTGAAAGAATCGGTAACGGACATTACCTCTTCTTTGAAGTGCCTCTTTGAGACCTCCTCTTAGGGAACTAAAATTGGTCATTGAAGAAGACCAGGACCTCTAGGATGTTTCTAGGGAAGTGTGGATGTGAAATGGGCAGAGATTGGCCGAGCTTTAAGGCTCAAATTGGTGTGAGGAGGAGAAGGAGGATGTGCCCTTTTATAAGGGAAGAGAGGGGCACCTTTGGAAATATGAGAAATATTAGTTTATATTAAATCCCATCCCCACCTAAAAACTTCCAAAATGACTCATATACAAATATTATATGAGATAGGGCTGTAATCTCATCAAACAATAAAATTTAGACATGATATGAATTTATTTTAAACATTATCAACTTGATTTATCCTTATTTATAAATTTAATTTTATTTGTGGTAATAATATTCTAAATTTTTAATTAATATAAATAATTACATATTTGTTGTGAATTTTCCATAATTTGACACATTATGACATTATCAACCATATAAATTTTAATTTATAATTTTTAAATATTTTTGTGATTTTTAAACAATTTTATAATATGATATTTTTATAAAATAAAAATAGTGTCAATTATGACACTATTCATTTATTTGAATTTAAATTAAATATATATAGACGATATGTTCGAAATAAAAAGTTTAATAGATCGATAAAATGTAATATGTGTCTAGAAAATTAGTGGAGCACATTAAATAGTTCATATAATATTTATTTTAATTTTTTGAAAACCATTTATTTGATATTTTAATTATTAAAAAAAATTCAACATCAATATTGTGTCTTAATTAATGATAAATATTTAAACCCTAAAAATTATAAATAAATAATTATGATGTAGATAATTGTATTATATTTCGGGATACTATTAATTTTTGATGTTTTATTAAGTTTATCACTAAATTAAAGTTATTATACTTATAAGATTTAAGAAAGTGACATGTTGTCACATTCTTTGGTCTTAATAATAATTAAATTATTTGGATGGAAAAAAGTCCATTTAATTAATCTAATCAGACCCTTAGGTGCTATGGGTCGACCTTTAGTCATCCAATAGGATTTTTTCAGGTGTTAGGGTAATTTTATAATCTTATATTTATCCTTAATTACCCGATTTAACTTTAACTATGGTAAATAAAATATACAGTAGTTACAATTCATAATGCCCAAAAATAAAAAGTAGCCTATTAACATAATTTGGACCCACTAATTGTGAATATGGAATCCATTTTTCAAAATTCAAAACATATAAGTTGCAGTAATTAATTTAAAATAAATTGTGTTGTTAAGAAAATCAGTTTTAGAAGATAAAACATTGCCAAAGATTGAAATGTTTTTACCTATGAATTCTATGTGAAATTAATTCAAATGACATAAATTATATTAAATGGTAGAAATATATTCTATTTATACTTTAAAACCATTCAATATTATAATTTAACCATATAAATTATCTCAATGAAAATAGTTGTTTTTAATAAAATATTAGCGTATTTTTACTATTCATCAAAAAATGAAAGTTATCAGAAAAATATCAAAAATTTATCCAAAGTAAATTATTATACCTTGATTCAAAATAAGAATTTTATTTTTTGAAATTGAACTTATAAACATGTCAAAAACTAGATTTAATGTGGGTGCGCCATCAAAAGGCGGCAAAAATGTATTTTTTAAAAAATACTTATTTTACCTAAAAAATTTATTTTTTTCTCTTACCATATTCTAGAAAATGTGTAAGATGAATAATAATGTTATAAAATTCAAAATGTAGTTAATACTATTCATAACGTCTACTCCATAATAATATATCGTTGTTTAGTGAAACCTGGTATTGCGTACTACACACGCTATCGAGGAAGGTCGCGATTGCGTGTAATGGAAGCCAAGTCCATATTGTGTGCTGTGAAAGATTCCTTTGGTGTTGCGTATAACATAATACATAAAAAAATATTTCTCATAAAATATGAGGGTGTTACATTCTACCACCCTTAAAATGAATTCCACCCTCGAAATTTGTCACTTTATAACAAACAGATGAGGATACCTCTCCCTCATCATATACTCAAGCTCACATGTAGCTTCTTCTAATTGGTTGTTCATCCATAAAACGTTCACCAAGCAAGTGGTCTTATTCTGTAGGACTTTTTCTCTATGATCCATATTCTCTATCGGCTATTCTTCATAAGAAAGATCTTTCTCCAACGGTACAACTTCTGAGCTGAGTACATGTGAAGGATCAGGTATGTACTTTCCCAGGAGAGATAAATGGAACACATCGTGAACTTGAGAGAGATTCGGTGGAAGCGCCAATCAGTAAGCTACCTTCCCAACATGATCCAGAATTTCAAAAGGACCGATATATCTAGGGCTCACCTTTCCCTTCTTTCCAAATCTCATGACCCTCTTCTAGGGAGATATTCTTAAGAACACTTTATCACCCACTTCAAACTCGAGGTCTTTTCTTCGGTTGTCAGCATAACTTTTCTGTCGACTCTGAGCTTCTCTTATGTGTTGTTGAATAGATCTGACCTTTTATGCCATTTCATCAACAAGATCAGGTCCTAATAGCTTTCTTTCCCCAACATCATCCCAGCAAGTTGGAGTCCTACATTTCTTTCCATAGAGTGCTTCATAAGGAGCCATCTGAATACTGGAGTGAAAGCTATTATTATAAGAAAATTCCACCAAAGGTAGTTGATGATCCCAACCTCCTTTGAAATCAATTGAGAAAGCTCTCAACCTATCTTCTTGAGTTTGAATTGTCCTCTCAGACTGACCGTCTGTCTGAGGATGATAAGAAGTGATGAAACTCAACTCTGTATCTAGAGTATCATGAAGACTTTTCCAGAACATTGAGGTAAAACTCAGATCCCGATTAGATATAATATAAAGGGGTACTCTATGCAATATTACCACTTCCTTTACATATATCCTGACAAGCTGATCTAGAGAGAAATCCTCTCTAATAGCAATGAAGTGTCAGACTTTGTAAGACGATCAACTATGACCCAGATTGCATTATTGCCTTTGGATGTTTTAGGAAGTCCAGTGACAAAGTCCATAATGATGTTTTCCATTTCCATTCTAGTATGGGTAATTGTTGAAACATCCCCTTAGACTTCTGTCTCTCAGATTTAACTTTCTGACAAACCAAACATCGAGAGACATATTCAGCAACATCTCTTTTCATTCCATCCCACCAGAAGTACTCCTTCAAGTCCCTATACATCTTCATGCTTCCAGGATGAATAGAGAATGAAGAACTATGAGCCTCATCTAGAAGCTGCTTCTTTAATTCTGGGATGGGAGGAACACAAAACCGATTCCTGAAATTTATTATCCCATCACAATCAAGGTTGAATTCAGGAACATTTCTCACCATCTTTTGTAACTCGACATCTTCTTTCTGTGCCTCTTTAATCTTCACACGTAAAGAAGGTTGAACATTCATTTGAGAAAGATATGATTTCTCCCCTTCCATTAAAATTCCATGATCCATACTTTGTAAATCCATAAATATTGGATCTTTTGTGATTCTCATCATAGATAAGCTAGCATGGTCTTGTCAACTAAATGCATCTGCCACCTTGTTTTCTTTCCCAGGGTGGTAATAAATTGAGCAGTCGTAATCCTTAATCAGCTCCAACCATCTTCTTTAACGCATATTCAGATCCTTTTGTGTGAAAACATACTTTAAAATTTTGTGATCAGTATAAATATCACATCTTTCCCCATAAAGTTAATGCCTCCAAATCATTAATGCAAATATTACCGTAGCTAACTCCAAATCATGAGTTGGGTAATTTTGCTAACGGATTTTCAACTGTTGTGAGGCATAAGCTATCACCATATCATTTTGCATGAGAACACACCTCAGTCCCTTCTTCGATGAATCATTGTAGATCACAAACCTTTCTCCACTTCAAGGTAGTGTGAGCATAGGTGCACTGGCTAACCTTCTTTTTTTCTCATTGAAATTTCCTTCACATTCCTCCATCCAAACAAACTTAACTCCTTTTCGAGTCAACTTGGATAGTGGATTAGATAATCATGAAAAATCTTTCACAAAACATCGATAATATCGAGCCAAACCAAGAAAATTTCGGATCTCGATTACTATTGTTGGTCTCAACAATCATTCGATAACCTCTGTTTTTGATGGATCCATAGATATCTCCTCTTTTGAGATTATGTGACCTAAAAATGAATCTTTTTGATGCCAAAATTTACTCTTGGTAAATTTGGCATAAAGCATCTCCTTTCTTAGGGTCTTTAATACTATTCTCAAGTGATCTTCATGTTCTTCCTTGATCATTGAATAGACAAGAATATCATGTAAAAAGACTACCACAAACTGAAAAAGATAGTCTCTAAAGACTCTATTCATTAGATCCATGAAGACAACAGGGGCATTAGTAAGACCAAATGGAATCACTATAAATTCATAGTGTCAATACCTTGTACGAAAAGTCATCTTTGGTATATCCTCCCTTTTGACCCTTAATTGATGATACCCTGAACGAAGATGAATCTTGGAAAAGTATTGAGCTCCACGTAGTTTGTCAATTAGGTCATCAATGCATGGGAGATGATATTTTTTCTTGATAATGATCTTGTTAAGTTCTCGATAATCAATGCAGAGTCTCATTGATCGATCTTTCTTCTTAACAAACAGAACAGGTGCTCCCCAAGGTGACACACTTGGGCGTATGAATCCTTTATCAAGATTCTCTTGGAGTTGCTTCTTCAATTCCTATGACTCAATTGGGGCCATTCTATATTGTGTCATTGAAATAGGCAAAGCACCCAGTATGATTTCTATTGAAAACTCAACTTCACGATTTGGTGGAAGACCTGGAAATTCCTTCAGAAAGACATCATCAAATTCTCGTACAATGGGCATATTATTAATCGTGAGTTTATCTCTAACCAATTGAGATAAATAAACTTCATTTAGTGGAATCAAGACCCATATGATGAATGAAATTTCCACTAGAAGGTTATGTTCATCCTTGCATTGATAGATGATCATAGATTGATCTAGAATATGAAATGTGACTTCTCTTATTTGGAAATTGATATGATCTCTATATAATGAAAGCCAATCCATGCCAAGAATCACATCAAATTCCACTATAGGAATGATCACAAGATTTGCAGGAAGCACTTTCCCACAAACTTCAATCAGAGAAGAATTGTAAACTTTTGATGCGACTGTTGTGCCATTAAGAATTATCACAGCCAACTCAACATCTAATTGTTGAGGCAATACGGTGATAACCTTAGAAAATTCTTCAAAAATAAAAGAGTGGGTGGATCCAGAAAGAAATAAAACATTTGTCACTTTAGAGTGGATAATAAGTGTACCTCTCACCACCTCGTTGTTGAAATCCACATCGCCGATAGTAATTGCATGTGACTTTCCATTATCTTTGGCCTTAAGAGTTTGTTGGCGTCGATCATCATCACCAAGCCTTAGATTTGGGAATTGATTGGCATAATGCCCCATCTCCTTGCACTTGAAACATTGAAGTGTAGTAGGTTCATTCTGTGTATCCCTTCCTTTGTTTGCATCATTAGACATCTTCTTCCCATTATTTCGACATTCAATTGCCCGATGACCTTCTTTTCCACACTTATAACATTTTTTTGACCCCTTAAGAAAATTTCCTCCATGTTTCATTCCACAGTTTTGGCATAAGGGAAAACTAATCTTATTTCCAGTGTGGTCTTTAGATTTTCCTTTTAATTCCATTTTCCTCTTCTTATCAAACCCATGTGACTGATGGGTTACACCAATCTCCATCTCAACATTGAGAGAACATCGAACAATTTCCTCGTAGCTATTGAAGTCCCTTACGGCTAGCGCCCTTTGAAGACTTGTTTTTAAACCACTAAAGAATCGATCGATCTTACTCTCAGGTTGGATAATAATTCCAGAAGCGTACCTTGGAAGTCTTGTAAAATTTTCTTTGTAGGTACCAAAGGATTCATCATCCTTTTTCTTTGGTTCAAGAAACTCCTTCTCCATATTTTTTCGAAGAATACGAGGGATATACTTATTGAAAAATAAGTTCTTGAACTTGTCCCATTCCATGGAATGAATTTCATCCCTTTTCCTCATATTCATAATAAGATTCCACCATTGATCAGCATCACCTTCAAAACGATACACTACTAATATGACTTTATCTTGTTCAGAACATTGAAGAACTGAAAATATCTTTTCAGTGGTACTGATCCATTTTTTAGCCACAAATGGATTAGAAGACCCGCTGAATGAAGGTGGACACTGCCTCATAAAGGATTCGACAGAATGTTTCTCCTTCCGTTGCTCATTTGGATGTCCTACATGATTCATAGCTTGAGAAAGTTGTGTGAGCATGGCAACAAGATTCTACATTCTATCTCCTATAACATTTGGTTGCCCATGGGGATAATCATTTCATTTCCCATCGCATTCTGCATTAACATGGTTCCTTTGGGGTCCAGCCATTGACTAAAAACAAGAAGAATAGTGTGATCAACAGTAATTATAATAGGAAAACCACATAATCAAGAATAAAATTTCACATTTAAGGTCTTATCTTAGGTTGTTCATGGCCATTTCTAAAACACTAAGATTGTGTTCTATGCTTTGACATATCCTCAGGTTTTTTACTAAGGCTTTCACATCATAGTTTCCAAAGGATGACTATAACTTTCCTTTGATACCAACTATAGCGAACCATACTTTACATACATGGTTAATACTTCAAAATTGAAGCATACTTATTACAACATATATCAAAACCATGAAAGGAAAATATAGGTATAGTGTCTTTAGAAACTGGGAAACATAAACAACTAGTTCATAAAGCATCTACACTGTCTCCCATTTATTTCATCATATCTATAGTCCCTTTTTGGAATATCATAGTTAATAACCTTCTTCCTGACCTGAGGAAAGAAAAAATACAAAAGGGTGAGCTCAAATGCTCAGTAAGGGTAAACAAAAGAAATATCAATCACATAAAATTCAAAAGAACATTATATTTTGGAAATCTTACCCTGCAAAAGAGATCATAATTTCATAACATGGGATAAATCTTGGTAGTGAAATGTAATCCCAATAATCATAACATAAAACATGAAACATTGTGTCATACACACATAATCATAGAGAATCATTTCTTAGTAGTCAAGACTCATTTCCAAGACTATCTTAGTAGACAAAGTCCATTTCTGAACCGAGTTCACTCCTCGTTTCAGTCCTGTTTCACTAAACCGGTTAAACCTGCCGTTCCACCCATGTCTATCTCATTAGATATAAACACTTTACCCAATGAATTGGAGGGGGATATAGGTCCCACCCAACTCATAATTATACCATTCATTTGTGTGCCACAAAATCATAAATCATACATCATTGCATAACCCATGTAATAAAAATGGTATTCTTAAACATCATGACATCATAAAACAATTCATATAAGATAAAGGAATTCATAAAAATAATTCCATCACAACATTATCAAATCAATGTAATAATAGGGATAGAAACAGAACCCTATATTATCTTAGATGGAAAATAATTTTGATAAAACACTTGAACTCCATTCTTGAGGAAAATATCCTTTCTACTTGAAAAACATTTTTCCTTTCTTAACATGTCATACAATTTTAAACTAAAAGAATTTGATTAAAAATAAACATGAAAACTTGTAAAGAATATTCTTGAAAATAATGTTTTAAAAATCCATTCATTCCGTATAAGATAAAAAAACATTCTTCTCGTACTTTTGTCGGAAAAGTCAAAAAGTAACTCGTACAAAAAACTACAAAAGATTCCTTTCATATCCTTCACTAAAAACTCACTGATGTGTAAAATTGGATTTAAAAAATTTTAGGTGGATGGAAAAAATATTACATATTTAGGTAACATGGATTTGGATGATAAAATACACCCCAGTAAATACCAAATTATAAACAATCTCGGATAAAAATGAGATTGTGATATTTTCCCTTACCTTAGGTCCGATTTTCTTCGTAAGTGTCTAAACCTCCTGTATAATGATTTAAATAATGTTATTGACTTATTCAAGAATTATAATTATTTTTATGATATCATATATGGTCATATTCTTTGCTTCTTATTAGTAATATTTCATTACTACTTGTTATTTGGGTGTCTATTACTTTTTGTTCTTATTTTATTTTGTCGAATAAATTCTTATTCTTCTCTTTAGGTTATAGATAACTCATTTCTAGAATGGTATTATTTTCATATATATCATATTTATTCATTCAATTCATTTATATAATCATTATGCAATGAAGGTCATGTAGAACGAATCACATCACATCGTGGAGACGGTATTCCGTACATACGCATGAGCGATGGAATCGTTTCCATGATCGTGGAATTGTATTAGAGTGTATGTATACTATTTCATAATCAATACCACTTTACAATAATCATATATAGTTTTTTATTTTCACCATTATACCCATCCAATTAAGGTGGTGATGGAAAATAGATTACACCACGGCGTGGAGACGGTATTTCGTACGTACGCACGCGCGGTGATTTCGTTTTCCATAGGATGTATAGATGGTGAAATAGGGTTGTTTAATATATATAATAACATATCAGTATATGAGTGATACTGATGTTATTAATTCATAACGAAACAACTAAATAAGAAGAAGTGGAAGAAGAAATAAAGTTGAAATAATTTGTAACGGACATTACCTATTCTTTGAAGCGCCTCTTTGAGACCTCCTCTTGGGGAACTACAATTTTTCTTTGAAGAAGACCAGGACCTCTAGGATGTTTATAGGGAACTGGGGAAGTGAAATTGGCAGGGATTGGCCAAGGATGAAATCTCAGATTGGTGTGAGGAGGAGTGGGAGGAGGTTCCCTTTTATAAGGGAGGAGAGGAGCACCTTTGGAATTATAAAAAATATTAGATTATATTAAATCCCAACCCCACTTAAAACATCCAAAATGACTCATATCCGAATTTTAGATTAGATAGTGTTGTAATATCATCATCCAATAAAATTTAGACATGTTAGGAATTTATTTTAAACATTATCAACTTGATTTATCCTTATTTATCAATTTAATTTTATTTGTGGTAATAATATTCTAAATTTTAAATTATTATAAATAACTACATATGTGTTGTGAATTTTCCATAATTTGACAATTTATGACATTTTAGACCATATAAATTTTAATTTATAATTTTTAAATATTTTTGTGATTTTTAAACAAATTTATAATATGTTTTTTTTAAATATCAATAGTGTAAATTTTGACACTATTCATTTATTTGAATTTAAATAAAATATATACAGAAGATATGTTCGAAATAAAAGGTTTCATATATCCATATAATGTCATATTTATCTAGAAAATTAGTGGAGAACATTAAATAGTTAATATAATATTTATTTTAATTTTTTAAAAACCATTTATTTGATATTTGAATTAAGAAAAAAAAATTTCAACATCACTATTGTGTCATAATTAATGATAATTATTTAATCCCTAAAAATTCTAAATAAATTTATATGATATATATAATTATATTATATTTCTAGAGACTTTTCATGTTTGATGTTTTATAAATTTATCACTAAAATAAAATTATTATACTTATAAGATTTAAGAAAGTGACATATTGTCACATTCTTTGGTTTTAATAATAATTAAATTATTTTCATGGAAAAAAGTCCATTAAATGAATCTAATCCAACCCTTAGGTGATATGGGTCGACTTTTAGTCATCCAATAGGATTTTGGCAGGTGTTAGGGTAATTATATAATCTTATATTTACCCTTAATTACCTGATTTACCTTCAACTATGGTAAATAAAATTTACCGTAGTTACTATTCATAATGCCCAAAAATAAAAAGTAGCCTATTAAAATAATTTGGACCCACTGATTCCGAATATGGAATACTTTTTTCAAAATTAAAAACATATAAGTTACAGTAATTAATTTAAAATAAATCATGTTTTTAAGAAAACGGGATTTAGAAGTTAAAACACTGTCGAAGATTGAAATGTTTTTACCTATGAATTCAATGTGAAATTACTGCTAATGACATAAATTATATTAAATGGTAAAAATATATTCTATTTATACTTTAAAACAATTAAATATTATAATTTAACCATATAAATTATCTCAATGAAAAAATTTGTTTTTAATTAAAAATTAGCGTATTTTTACTATTCATCAAAATATGAAAGTTTTCAGAAAAATATCAAAAATTTATCCAAAGTAAATTTTTATACCCTGATTCAAAAGAAGAATTTTATTTTTTCAAATTGAACTTATAAACATGTCAAAAACTAGATTTAATGTGGGTGCGCCATCCAAATGCGACAAAACTATATTTTTTTAAAAATACTTATTTTACCTGAAAAATTTATTTTGTTCTCTTTCCATATTCTAGAAAATGTGTAAGATGAATAATAATGTTATAAAATGAAAAATGTATTTAATTCTATTCATAACGTCTAGTCCATAATAGTATATCGTTTTTTAGTGAAACCTGGTATTGCGTACTACACACGCTATCGAGGAAGGTCTCCATTGCGTGTAATGCAAGCCAGGTCTGTATTGTGTGTTGTGAAAGATAAATTTAGTGTTGCGTATAACATAAGAAATAAAAAAAAATCTCATAAAATCAGAGGGTGTTACATGTAGTTATTTACATATATTTAGAATCTATGTAAAGAGGGATAATACTATCTCACATTTACATAGAATTTCACTAATTGATGAATAATAGGATTTTTATTGGGATCATTCATAAAATTTCCAATATAAAATAATTAAAAACATGGTGGAAGACATGATTTACATAATTACTGTGATTCATATTAACTATTTTCATTTTTTAAGAATCAATATTATAGTTTTTATTTTGAAGTTATTGTTTCTTTTGTACTCAATAGCTGATGGATTATGGAAATGATTAAAATAATTCCAAATATCCATGAATTTGAAAAAAATGAGTGTTTGTTGTCCATTCCAAAAATAATTCTCCACAGTTTTTTCATTACATATAATCTTTAAAATTTATCAATATTTTTTCGATGAACATGTTGATGATATTTTAAAATCAGTTACATTAAATTTAGTAATTTCACTGATTTTTCCTCCCAAATTTTTTAGTATGTATGTATTTTAAAAAATTTCTTCCTATTGTGTGAAACATCTTAGAATATTCTGTTAAACCTCCTGTTGTTTTTATTATCACATGATAATTGAGGGCTTTGAGAATCAATTATTATATTCATTTCAAATCTAATGATTTCTTCAAAGGATCCAAAGTCTATTAAGGATAAGACCCTTCAGAGACATGGTTATAATATACAGAATTATTGATCAACCTTACTTTTTGATGTTGACTATAATACCATGAAAGTACCACACAGGTATTGTAAAATTTTCCCATAGATACAACAAGATATTTCATCCATGTTCTTAACAATGCTGAATTTATTTTAATTTTTTTATAAATAATTATAGGCATGTATGTGTTGAATAATATGTTCAAAAACTCAACCCACGTTATGGATTCAATTTATAATTATTTTTAATATAATCAAAATAAGGATCCCCAATTGGTCTTCTTCACATTCGATTTAATAAATTATCATAATGACTTCTCCATGTTCCAAACGATGGTGATTATAAAATATTATTTCATTCATATTAATAAAAATATTAACAACAAAAGTAACAATGGAACTGATAACATAATGTAGATGTTGCCTCATGATGGATTCAATAGAATATTGTTTTTTCTATTAACCATTTTGAATCACAGAATGATTGATGGCTTGTGAATGTTCTCGGATCATAGTTATATTATTATATTAACTAATAATTGTATAATTTGTTTTCTCATGTGGAATTTCTGAAAATTTTATGTTACATTCAACATTAATATGGTTCCTTCATGCTTTATCCATTCATTGAAACAAAAATACATAGTCTGATCAACACTTACTATAATATGAATTCAAAAAACTATGAAAAAAATTAATGGAATTTCTTCCTTTCGAAGAAAACTTATATATCTAAAATAAGTTTTATTTATCCATATTCATATATTATTCTTCTATATTAACATAAATTGTAATTATTTTTAAGGAATAATTGAATAAATGTACGAATATCCACTAGAAGTGTTGAACCCGGTCTATAGATATGAACTTTTCCATTAACCATGTGATAATCCATTCATAATAAATAATCTATTTTTGGATTTATTATCTCTAGGTACATTTATAAAAGATCCATATCCACATGGAGTATCCGCACAATGATATATTTCATGTAAAATGACATAATATATTCCATACAAAATCATATGGATATAACCCAATACTTTGGGTTGTCCAAAAGGTTTGTATGAAATCTATATAAAAATAATATCTAAATAGTTAAAAATACTATCTAATACCAATAATAACAACCCATATTATATATATATATATTAAATCATTATATCTCAATATTAAGAACATTTCTAAAATACAGTGACGATGAAAATATTGGTTTTCTATCATTTTTATCTATTGTTGTCGATGTGAGTATTTTAATAGGGGTGATTTAGTTCCCAACATTAATGGTTGTAAATAAAATTTCCAATAAAATTATACAACTAAAACATTTTCACCAAGATAATAGAAATCATTGTTTAATATATGTTGGTCATTTGGAACAATTCATAAATTTTTATTAAATCTCAGTTAAACCCAGACATGGAATTAATTTAATGATTCAATTTAGTTTAATAAGAACCACATATAATCACTAGTTAAAACTATCTATAAAATTAAATTTCTTTATTATGTAATAAAACTATATACATTTTTAAATATTTTATACAAAAATAAACCAAATTTTCCAATACATTAAAAAATGGGTTCAGTCTCAAGTCGATAACTAATCCAATCTAGTAGAAAATCACCTACATCCAAGAAGAATACATAAATATAACATGATCTAAAACATGGATCGGGTAAACATAAAAAAATAAAATATTAAACACTCAATGAATCTTGTAAAATTATAAATAGGAAGAAAATTAAAGTGGAAAAACATTTCATATTACAGAAATACCCTTAGTCTACAAATAATGGGAAATAAAATATAATATATATTATTCTTGAGTTAATGCATATTAGAATGTGGGTTTTAATTAGTTGATCAAGAAACAATAAAATCAAAATAAAAACTAAAATAATTGAGATAGAATCTAAAAAAATATGGATTGGGTAGTTCGGCTTGTTATGATGTTACTGAGGTGGTCAAAAGTCCTTAATGATTTATTGGTGAGGAGAATGTGATGTTTCATTAAAGCATACAGTAAAACAAATTATCAAAATGATCACATTTATTTCTAATTAAATGGGTCATTGTCTCAACTTTCCTCCACTGTATTATATACTGCTGTTTCAATGCATATTTTCTCATGGGAAAATCACATTTAGTATTCAATAAAATTCTATATTCCAACAACATGTGCATGAGAGTGATGCTCTAAAATATATATATATATACATGAACCCATTAATGAATGATCATAATGATATTCTACATCCCTATACATAGCCTCTAACCAATCCTCAATGTGTCAGTTAAATAGATAATGAATAATCATAAAATATACCATATACAATAACTCATGTAATATAACCATTAAGAGAATTTAATTTGATCTATCCAGAATAAAGATGGTGAAAAAATTATGGCAGTAAAACAAATGGTTGAAAAATTCGAATGATATTGATGATCAATGATATCAGGATGATAGAGGAACCCTTATCATTTTTTAATCTTGCCCTACCACCAGCTTTGTAGTGGCATGTCTACTAGTAGCACACCTCTTGTTATAGCATTCCCGATGGAAGCTAATCCTGGAGGTATCTCTTCTAGTGGATGGAAAATATTTTAGTAGAAGGTGATAGTAGTGTAAAACATATAATGGTATATCATTAAAGCTGAAGAAAATTCATCACAGTTGAATGACATTGTGGTAGGTAATATTGGTTGATGAATATTACCATCGGTAGAAAATGCCTAACGGTATCCATCATGTGAGATGGAAGAATATTACTGTATCATGATTAGAAATAGTGTTGGATTTAATCAACCAATAGAGAAATATCATCTATTTATTATTGGTAAAATAATATTTGATCATAAATAAATTAATTCTTTAATAAAAATTAAACATTATTTTTTTTGTCTTAAAAGAGAGAGGTTACAATAAAATCTTCATTTTTATGATAAAAAATCAAGGCATTCCATAAAAAATATTTAAAACATATAGATGAATAAGTAGATATTTTTATAGAGTAATAGTAATGTTAACATTTAAAATTTAAAATGTGTGATTAGGTATAAACATTATGGAATCTAATAAAAAAATAGAAGTTCTTTAAATTTCATAAAATTAAGTATCAAATAAATATATAACATTATAAAAATTATATTATCAACTGAGATGTGTTGAATCACGAATAAAATCAAAAACAAATACATTTGTTTCAATGTGAAAAATGAAATAAAGGACAACAAAACAATTTAAATGGGAGGGTATCAAATGAAAACTAAAAAAATAAATCCATTCAAATAATTTTTTTTATAAATTCAAAAACAAAATTAAATGAGATAATTGTTTCCCCCCATTTTCGATTATCAAAAAGAAAAAACAAGAACCAATAAATACAATGAAATGAATAAATTCAGATAAATGATATTTTGGAAAAAATGTCTTCATATTATTACCAAAATGTTATAGAATGGAAAAAATAATAAAAAATTCATGTCAAAGACTAAATTGATATTATATTCACTCTCATACTTGGAGGTATCCCAATAGATACCTTTCCCTTTCTAGAGGAAGGATAGGAAGTGTTGGAGGAAGATGATCTATATGTAGTTGTATGATGATCGCTTCTGAAAAAAGTTATGATTTGAAGGACATATTCGTGAAATGTCATATCGAAAGGCATGATCTAAGAAGGTAAAGGGAATGAGGAAAGAGAACAGGTAAAGGATGTCATGGGAATTTCCTATGGAGAAACCAATACAGTTCCTGAGAAATATAGTAAGGGAATCATAAGGTTGATAAAAATACATAATAATATTTTCTCTCCTTTTCAAATCACTAAATAAATCTTTCTTATCATTTATAAAAATATTGAAGAGATATGATGTAAAATTCAACAAGTCTAGTTTAAACTTGAATTCCTGGTGATATGTCACATCCCCAGGTGTTTATACATGAAAAATGGGAATTAAAATCAAACATGGTATACACCTTAGAATGATAGTATTTAGTTACCTTAGTGATGGTATACCATCACTTCATGAGTTATTTAAAAATTATATTCTTAGTTTTTATACGTACTAACCCAATAAATATTTTTCCCATGCCATCCTAATGTCATGATTGAGTAACACATAATAATAGCATGAATCTCTTCAAAAACTATAGATCAATGATATTCCACAAAAACAATAGGTGAAGAAGGTGGGGCACTGTATATAGAAGAATGTGTAAGAAAAAATTCCAACCACATCAAAAAGGAATCATGAATGGTTGAAAAGGAGGTTCTCATATCCCTTGTCATAGATCTCATGGCCTCTATCTCATTGTCCAATAATTGATTTCCAATCTCAACACCATGAGTATGAATTTTTATCATTTGATGACTATTGGAATCAACCATATAAATAATTTACTAGAATAAAAAAACTAATATGTGTGATAACACGTGCCCAGGATCCCAAAACTCCACTGAAATATGCAATTATAAAATATATAAAATACTATAAATGTGATCTGGATACAAAAAATGAAGGTATGATAATAGAATATGGTGGATGTAGAGCAGCTCCCTCATCTCATGGAAAGCTAGCCTATGTATAATAAAATCTAGTGGGTACATTTGAATGAAATTCCTAAAGCTCATCATCTAGATCAATATACTCATATAAATATCCACTAGGATTTGACCCATGTTTAACTAAAATAGTAGGCCTATATTATATTTGTGGACAGTTATGGTCATCACCAAAACATTCATCATCTAATTTGATATAAAACAATTCATATTGTTTGAAACTAGAGAAAGGCTCCAACATATAGGTTACCTTGTCTTGGGCATCTCTATCTTCTATAACATCTTATTCAACATTAAGTGACTCTAATAGTATAATATATGATAGAAAAATAATATTATTTTTTCCACAATTCCTCTGTAGCTTCATCTATTCTAACATAATTCTTGTCATCTTGGTATGTAGAATTAGCAACATGTCTAATATAACATTGTTTTTCCACCCTCTTAGTAGCTACTCTGGCCTCCCCTATTGTAGAGGTAAATTATCTATGTAGAGAATTGAATTATCTCCCTCCCCTCATGGAGATCTAAATGAATTAGCTCTATCCATATTTAGAAAAATGACAGTATAACTAATAAGGGATGGAGGATGTTGATGAGTCCTCTCAACATCATCATCACCATCATGATCTGTACCATCTATTTTTTCAACCTCTTCATCATATCTATTTATTCAATTACCATTCTCATCAACATATACCTCAATCACATATTTAATGGATTTATAATAAGAACCTCTTATCTACTGATAACCTCAATTTCCATTCAACCCTCCCTCTTCTCCTTCACTCTAGATAATATATGTAATAGTGATAGAGACATGTGTACTTGTAGTGTCAAAAGTTAATAAATGAATTTTTTGAAATTTCTAGGTTAAGTTCCTCTTAAACTAATATAGCCATATATTATTCTTCAATATACACTTACTCTTCAAATTCCTCTTTATTATCTGTATATTCAACAATCTCATCTGGATCCATGTCAATATCAACATGGTTCTCTAGACTGGAAAGATAGTTATTTATATTAATGCTTTCATATATTATATCACAATAATTTACCCATTTTCTTATATATGGTTTCCAATTTAATTTTATCCTTTTAAAAATAAAATTTTTCAAGTAGGGATCATCATATATAATTTTTTTTAATTTTCTTCATGTTTCACAATTTTTGATTCAAAAATTACTAAATGCATCATAGGTTATGTCGCGGTTTCTTTCTTAAAGTATGAGTTACTCATTTCCATCATGTTCAACTTGAGGTACCTATAGAGATCGATCTAATCCCCTTGTTTCAAATGTAATATGTGTTACAAATCCTATTATCACATAGTACTGAATTTCACTTACCCACAACACAACATATGTATTATAAACATAAAAATAATTCTACACTCACCTTCCCAATGAGTAGCATGAGGTCTTCTCAATGTTCAATATCCAATTGGATCCAAAAAATTATTTTTTCATAAATAAATGAAGGATCAAATATATGAATAGGCTTTTGATAGCCCTAAAAAGCTTCTCGATGAGGCATATTTTAAAAGCCTACAAATTACATTGAATAAAAAGTAACCTCTTTACCATCAATATCGCTGTAAATAAAATTATTCATATTAGAAAAAAAAGAACACATCAAGTAGATAAAATCTATGAACCAACAATGGATATAATGGTTTTTCATTCATTGAGAACATGCCTATACAACATTGGACCTAGATCACCCTAATCAAAAAATACTTATTATATAATATCTATTTATCATCCAATTACATTACTACAAGCACTAAAATATTTTCAATATGTGTGATCTTTGGCTCGATAATGGATCATATTGGTTCTCATCATGAAATAATTTGTGGCCATGATCCATTAGGAGATAGAACTAATGGTCTATTAAATGTCATCTATATTGTAAATATATTGTTATAGAAAAGGAAAACACATGGTAAAGGATAGAAGAGAAATTGAATGTAAAATGTTTTAGTAAATCAGACGGTTCTAGAGAGATAGAGGGAGACTGAGTGAATTTAATTTATATTATTATCACAATTTTACACTTAATTACTCAAATTCGGAAAATATAATAAAATTTATCAAAATAAATCATATTAAAATTTTAATACAAGAAATTTGTAATGGAAAAAAGGGGTTCATGGTTACCATCATAAAAACATAAAATGATAACATCTTAATAGTGGATCATCAATTATGGATGATTTTTATGATATTGGATCATTCAAATACTTGATCAACAAATATTTGGATAATTTAAATGTTGAATCAATCCACTGGTGGATCATTCTAATATGGATTATTCAAATAGTGGCATCCCAAATAGTGTCTTTTCCAATGGTGTCTTATTCAATGATCTCTTGACCAATGGTAGAAAATTACATGATTTTGAGAGCAACTGTAACTAATCATTCCTAATTCATCTTTGCTATTTTTTTATCTTTATGAATTTAATAGATTTCAACATATTATATTCAATCTGATGTTATGTTCTTATGAAATCAATTATTATATCAACATGTTTTATCAGGGTACCTCAAAAAGTGATTTCTTATCTATATTTTCTTTGTTCTACAATAATAAAATATATTTTTTAAATATTTATTACACATTTGGTGTCACAATTTAAAGGTACATTTATAAATTGGTATCCATAATCTAATTTTTTTTTCTCACTAAAAACAATTTCACTCCTACCCTCTTTGGTTATATTTTCAGCATCAGTAGTATATGAAGCAACATAATATTTCTTCTTACTACAACAAAATTATGACATGATATAGAGGTTCTTTTTTGTATTACCTAAAACCACCAAAAACATCATCAAAATAATTTACTCTATAAAGTCATTTTCCTCTAGTGTAGAACAATCCTAAATTGGTTTTATATTATATGTATTTGGAAATTATTTTTTATGACAAGTAAATGATAATATTTGGGATTTTCAGGAATATGGAAAATAATGAACACATTAATCCTAATATCTTCTCAGCTAGAAATTAAATATAGCACACTACCTATCATACCTCATTAAATTTTTTTGATCATTTAAATTCCTAACATCATCATTTTATAGAATATATTTACCTCATTTTTGTGTATAACAATGATTAGTTATATCCAAAAATAAGTTTTATACTATCTTTACTATGCATAATTTTATTAGAGATACATCCATATTTATTTTAAAAAATATTAAATCCCAGAAATAATTAATTTTCACCCATTAATCTCTTTTTATATTCAATTTTTATCATCTATTTTAATTCATTAAATAATTAATTTTTAGAATATCCAAAAATAATATCATGAACATAAAATAGAATTAAAAACACATAATTAGGAATTATTTTTATGTAAATGTTATTATTAGATATAACATTTGAGAGACCATTAGAAATCCCAAACTAGCTAATCCTATAATACCAAGATGTAGGATCCAAATATAGACCATAAAAAGCTTTTTTAAATATGTAACATTATTTAGAATACTAGGATTTTGAAATATAAGACAACGATCGAAAAAAAAAACATCTTTAACTATTTTACGATTCATGAGTTTTCCTTTTTATGCCCATTTGATATACATTAAAATCGAAATTTGAGAGATAGGAACTCCGTATTCAAATGGAATCAATGAGTTCTAGTGAAATGGATTCCTCAATTTCCATACCTTCTTCATAACTACCTCCATGTGAAAACATTTTGGCATTATTTCATACAATAGTTCCATACACATTGAATTTCATTCAAAACCCCATCATTGTGCAAATAAACATAGAATATGTAGTTCAAAATACATGTTACCAAACTAAATTACATTAAAACTATTTTATCTCATCTTAAATTTCCATCACCAAAATTTATCGTTAACTACATTGTTATTGTTCTTTGGTTCCATATATTACAAGAATTATTGATGTTAAACACAATTTCATAAATAAGACCATGTTTTTGTACCTAAAAAATGTGTCCGGAACAAAAAATATATAGTATAGTATTTATGAGTCCCAACATATCTATAAAAAGAAGGGATATAAATATCAAAATAATCTCCATGTTTATGTTGAGTATTTTCCTCAATACGAGATGATTTTATGTTTTTTCATAATTATAAATAGATTTTTCATTGATATTATTGTTTGAAAATCATCATCATGATTTCATAAAGGGTTCTATGGGTCATGTGTGTATATTTCATCAAATATGACATGAATAAACTCATAAAAAGTATTTTTTATTTTATTTAATAATATATAATATATACTTATAATGGAATAACCTTGGAAAATTCCTCCATCACTCTTGGGTGAATATTTATTAACATTTTCCACAGTGTTATGAATAAATCCATTTATACTTGAATATGTATGTTGATTAAAGATTGGATTTATACCATTTTGAAGTTAATATGTTTTTTCATTAATAGAGTATTAATGAAAACTCTATTAATTATGTAACAGTTTGTATTGACAATACATACCAAAAATAATTATTATTATTTTACTCATTGATCAAAATCCAGGAATTTTTAGGAGGGTAATATTTGTTCATTCTACAACAACATTACTCATGGGGGTCCTAGGAGTAGAAAAGGTGCGATTATAAACATTTTTTAGATAAAATATTAAATGTATTGATTTTCCAATTCATTTACATTATCACTTCACATAGTCGTTATTCAAATTCTAGGATGATTTTCTATAGATTTAGCATATTTTGAGAAATAAGAGAAGAGGTCACATTTGTGATCTAGAAATAATACCCATGGACAAATATAAAAATAATATAGAAGGACATAAACACAATGCTTTCCATCTAGACTAGTATATCTATATGGTTCAAACAAATAAATTTTATCCAATTATAAGTGTGGAATAATTTAAAAAGCTTTCTTTTAATTGAAATATATGTTGTGTTATTTCCATTTTTGATATGGGTTATAGAATTTTTATGTTTGAATTCATGTTTTGGTATATCATTGAATTTATGATTTATAATGATCCTTATATGAGAGATAATAATTCAATGTCATAGTCTACAACTCCTAATCCATGTTTTCTTGACAGGAACATATAAATAAAAATTATAAGAATGTAGTGATTTCAAATTAGAAGCATAAACAATATCATTTCAGAATATAGTAAAAAATAAATCATTTTAGAATGAAAAACATTGAAATCATTATTTTCAAACTACAATTTAAAATGATCATTTCATACTTGTGATATTCTAATCTGATTACACTTCAAACTATCTACAATTATTACTTTAGAAAGTGATGCAGTATTAGAATTATCGATATAGTCAATGCCTAGTATTTTTCCATTGATATTATCACCAAATGTGACTTGACAACCATGCACTTTTATCAAATTTTAAACATGAATTTTTTTAATTAATATTTTTAGAACACCCACTATCCTAGTATAATTGGTACATATTAGGGATTTTCAAACGTGTTTCGTAAAAATATAATTTAACACCAATAAATGTTTGTGGTTCCCAAATCTTCTTAGATCTAAAAATAATATTAATTAAAGAATTATAAATCCATATTACATTCAGAATATTCCTATAATAAGATGGTTAATTACAATAAATTTTGGATTTTTATAGATCTAAACGAATAAAAATATGTAGCAGTACTCAAACTCGGAAGAATACTTTTCTGAAAAATTTTCTATGTCCATATTAATAACCTAAGATAGTAATTTATATTGTTGCTTTCTATTTTCCATGTATTTGAGTAGGAGTATTTCTCCCTTTAGTGAATCCTTCAACATGAAAATATAATTTCTTAGTTGAGAATTTTAAATAATTATTTTCTTTTATAATTTGATAATTTTCTTTTTTTTAATACTAAAAAATGATTTCAATCAACTATCCAAGGTAAGTTTCTTATTTATATTTATATATTTTTCTTTGAAACTAATTAATTATCCCAGAAATAGTATCATTATTTTTATTAATCTATTTATTAGACATTTTTTTAAAATAGTATTCATCTCTCTACTGATTAGAAATTAATTCAGAATAAGCATTAAAATCATTGGATACCTCAGTTATTTTTTCATGAATCACTTATTATCTCTATCATTAGTATCTTAATTGGTTGAATCTAAATAATTAGAGATATCATCAAAATAAATCAATGTTTCCTTCATAAAATTATTTTATCTTTTATCCTTATCTTCATAGTTTATTTTTCATTTCATATTTCGATAGACAACGTTCACATGCAATTTCCATTCACATTTATGAAAAATAATTTCATTTTAAGAGTCAATTTTTTTCCAATCCTTTCCCTAGTTTCATCTATTGTCATATTTACCATTTTATATTGATTTCCAAATAAAATATTCTTATAATAAATCATGATTCTTTAATCAAGAAGATACATCTATTCTTCACTTAAATGATGTGATTCATCGTCACTTGAAATGTCAGCTAAAATCATTTCCATTTGTTTTTATGTAATATCATTGAAGGATAAAGATTTAATTTTTTGTTCTACCACATCTTCTATACTAAATATTTTTATTCCTCTTACATTATTAGTTATCTTATTAGATATTTATCATGTAACTTACTTACACAAAATGATTGTCCAATTTAAACTGAGGTTCCACTCTAACATTCTGGTATTCACCTCAACAAACACTTCACTTGGCCTTTATCAAATACGGAATTTACAAAATATTACATTGTATTAATGACATATTTAATACTAATATACATATTAAAAATATGATCATAATGTTTTAATTTAAAAAATATATATTTAATTTAATATTTATTTAGACACGTTTAATTAACATTATAGGTTCCTTTATGAGATATATTTGAATTGACCCCAATTTCAAATGAATTTTAGCCTTCAGAAATTCAATTAAGATCTTCTAATCCTAATGTAATGTTCAAAGAATAAAAAAAGTATTTTTATTATTATATTTTTCAATGGTTGGTTAATCCTCCATATTTCTAATAGTATTATGTATTCATATTTACCTAAAATAAGAGTCCATATTTAAAAACCCATGATCCAAAGATGAATTTTTATTTTTATTTCCCACTAAGAATAATTTATGTAATTTAAGAAAGGGTTCATATTTGTAGGAAAAAACCAATTTTTTATTTTCATAAAGAGATATATATATAAATAAAATATTTATATTCTTATTAAATTAAATATAGCATAGTAGTTTATGGAATTTTTAAAATCCTTATGATACCAAATTCATGTCACAATCAGCATCTCAAGAGGGGGTGGGTTGAGTTCCCAATAAATATTTTTGTTAACAATAAGTTCAAGTAAAATCCCCTATTTAATGAAAATTCCTAGTTTCTAAAATTATTATATTAATATATGTTCAAACCTTTAAACGATTTCTCTAATTTTGATTCAGGATAATTTAAAACAATACTAGAAATTACATTAACATTTGAAAAAAAACATTGTCAATAAATCATTATATAATAACTAGTTAATTATTGGAATCAATTTACTAGATTTTTTTATATTTTAAAAGTATATATGGTTACATGAATTAAAAATATAAAAAAAACCATGACACACAATAGAATAAATAAGTGGTTTATTCACATGTTGAGACTTAATCCCTCAATCTCGACAATCACCCACTTTTACGTGGATTATATAACTAAAATCTAAACCACAACGTAGATTATGTAGAAATACCACAATCCATGTTATCTAGGATCAAATCAACTTCCATAGTTATACATTTGAATTAATTTCATGACACATAACAAACTATTACAAAAATAATGTGGGTATATAGATAATAGTAAATCAAAGCGAAAATAAAGAATTGTCTAGTTCCAATAGAGGACATTGTGTGTGTTAATAAAAAGACAAAAAAACATTGTTCAGAAATGATATTGTAAATAATAGGGAGACAAGTTATAAAAAATGGAAGAGGTATTTTTTCTCAATCTATATTTCACTATGTACTAAAATTACCTCATACATGGCATGGTGAGGAGCTAGAACTATTGCTTTTAAATATGTAGTAAATCTGGAATCGAAAAGATCTCAATTATATCTGAAGGAAATTATCATGATCTTCAGTGAGATACAATATTTCATACTCTAATTCATAAATTTTTATGTTAATTATTTATGATCACATTCATTATTCAGAATTATACAAAATTCCAATAACACAAACACACACAAGGGAGATACTATTAAATATTTAGCACTATATGAACCCATGAAAGAATAATCATATGGATCTTCTGCATCTTTTCATTCAGAATATAACTATTCACCAAATTTTCTATGCAATAAGTTTGGAAAAATCATTAATGTAATAAATTTTCATTAAATCCCATAATATATCCATTTGGAGCTTTTAATTAAAACATACCTTACCATTGAAAATGGAAAAAATAATGGGGGAAAAACTAAGGGTGGCACAATTTTAACAGTAAAAAGGCCACTGATATTAAGATGATTGTTTATCCCCTAGTGGTAGGCAATCAATAGGTAACATGAGCTTGGTGGTGGCATGTTTGGAGGTATATTGACTATAGATGTAGCACAACTAGAGGAAGCTCATTTTTGAAGAGTCTCTTCTAGTAGGTGCACACTCAGGAAGTAGAATGATCTAACGATGGAGTGTCATTAATTTTATCACAAACTATTTCTTATATTCTGTTAATAGTTGAATGATTTAGAGATAGGTAAACATGGATGTGTTATATAGATATTGGAAGAAGAAACATAACTATAGAAATATGTGATGGTTTAATACTATGATGTTAGCATTATTTAAAATAGTGGTGGCCTTTTCATTACATAGCTAAGTCTGATCTAATTATTCTTAATAAAATGTAATTTTGTCAAATAAAATAAAATAAGATAATTCCATTATATAAATGATTTTTCAGAATTAAACAATTATATACCATGAATATGATAAACAATATTTTAATTTCAGGAATGATCTTCATAATCTCCCAAAAATATATCCCATTTAGCAATCCCTAATGATATAACCTACATAAAACCTTTCACCCTATCTAAAGGGAAGGAAATATAAGAAAGTGTGATTTCTTATGCTCAGTATGTATAAAAAAGATGATATAAATGATCTCTTAAACAAAACCTTCTCATAAGGGTTAGAGAACATTTACTTTACTTTTGAAAACCATACACTTCATAACAAATATCTTAATGAGGAAGTATGGTTTAATGAAAAACTATTCATAATACGTGAATTATAAACAAATTCAGCGATCATAAACAGTGACAGTGTAACATAGATATATGAATTTAGAAAATAATTAAAATTATAAAAATGTGAACATGCATAAATATAACCTAGTTCACACATTATGTTATGGATGTGAAATAAGGTCCTCTCATAATCTTATATAAATGAATTTAGGAACTCACCTAACCTTATTTATTTGTAATAATGAAAATTCATGACCTTATAAACATGACATCAGGTCTATGTATACACTTATTATTATGATAGATGGCCCACACATACACTTATAGACATCATACAAAAAATTGTATAACATTGATAACCTGAAATCATGTTGATGCATTAGATAATTAACTAATAACATATCTATATTTTCTAAATGTATTAGTGAGTTATAACAACCAGAACTGTCCTCATATAAGAATTTAATAAATCAACCGTATTTTATAAAGGATCCACCCATCATATAAGAAACCTGATATATGTGTTCCACATGATCATAAAAAATCATTATCTTTAAACCCATGAAAAAATTTGTTTCAAAACAATTTCACCATATCCTAAACCATAAAGAAGGAATCGAAACAACAAACATTTCATAATTTCCTCACATAAAAACCAATGTAAAATGAATTGGTTTCATTAACATATATTTATAATGGTAATAAAAAGTAAAAATAAAAATAATAAGGATGGTCTGATTGGGTGATACCCTTATTAAAGCATCTACGACATCAAACAATGTCATCTAATATGGAAAATTATTTTCCATGATAAAATAGACCATTTAATGAAAAATATATATATTTCAATTTAAGAACTCTAATTTTAAATTTAAAAAAATTCTGATGTTTTAAGGAAATAAAATAATTTGAAAACAACTTTGTAAAATTGTAATATAATCATTAAATCATTTATTGGTCAATATGATGGAAACTAGTGTTCATCTCGTCCACATTAAAATGAATATTTCTATCATATTTATAGTAAAAAGGTAAAAGTTATTTTTTTATGAAATGAAAATAAGATTACATTATAAATGTTTTCTAAAAATACAAACATGGTAAAAAAATTATTTAGCTTTTTTAGATTAATAAAAAACACCCTTTTAATCATTTTTTAGAAAACATGGACATGGAAGAAAATGTATTTTCGATAGAATATGGAAATAAAATTTTCTTACATATTACATTACATTGATATCAATATATATTCAATATAGTAAAATGAAATATAAATATTTATAATATATTAATAACTATAGGATAATAATATTAATAGTCTATATACGATATAGATCAATAGTTATCATCCTTAAAATAATAGTCATAAACAATCCTGATAAAAATTGAGATTGTAATATTAAAAGAATACTACATTGGTAATTTTTGGATCAAATACCCCTTGAGTGAAAAAAATTAATATTGAAAATTAAATCCCATAATATTCTTGAAATATCATAATATAAAATCATGGGTAGTATGTGGACTATAAAAATGAAATATGTAGTGAATATAAACCATATCCCTTGAGTTTAAAAGTTTGATGAAAATACCCTACTACAAGTCTTAAAATTATTAATACATGTTCAGACCTACTTTATAAAATATATAGGTTTATTATATATATATATATATCCTTTAACTATAAAAATATATATCATACCATAAATTAATTAAACACAATATCTTATTAACTATTTATTAAAATTGTTCTTGATAAAAACAATTTTTGGTTAATAATTGATCCATTTTCATGTATTTTTTGGTTTGGTTCATTCTGTAAATGTACATTTATCATGATTCAATAATCTAGTGAATTTTAAATGGTATATATTTGGCATATATATATTCATTTTATAGTTATTTTTTATTTAATCGGTAATATCAATAGATATAAAATAAATTACACTGTTCATAGAGATAGTAGGCCGTTAATACACATCAATGCTCTTTATACTTTCTCGATGGATGGATTGAATGAATTTACAATATAAATTGAAGCATATAAAGTCATTTTTATATAATATATATTATATATATATATTTACTTTTTATACCTTCATTTCCACACACGTCAAAATAAAATATAAAACGTGTCACAATGCTTTGTGGAGGAAATAGTCCTCATGTATACATGAGTTAATTTAGAATTTTCCAATGGATTGGAGAGTAAGATGTTAAATGTAAAAATTTGAATTATTAGTTATACTTATTTCATATATATTATGTGAATATTTTTAATACATCATTATATATAGGTGTAAGTGGTTCTGATTAAAAAATTGAATAACATCGGTTTCTGAGGCGTTGGTCTTCTGTACATGGGATTGATGATTTTGTTTCACATTTGATTGAATGTGATTACGCATATTGGTTATTAAAATAAAATAATAAAATATTAGTATATTATAGTTATTGATGTTATTATATTACTATTTTTATGAATATTTCAATGTGGTAGATGGAAAACTAAAACAAAAATACTTGGTTAAGAATAATACCTCTTATTCAAAGAACCACTTTAGGTTTTCCAAAAAATCTGTATTAGGATGGTATCCAAAGAATAAATATTCATCAAGTATATGGGTAGTTACTTATGTAATATATTTTATTTGGTATTGGGAAGAAAATTATAGGATTATGAATAATTGAGTGGATGTGGATGTCTTTTATAAATAAAGACCGACATTATATTAAATGAAAAAACAATAATCAATAATGTTAATTCAATCACAATACATATTCCCAAAATATTGATAAATAATTTATTTTATGTATGAAAAGGTAAATACAAACATTAAAAATTACTAATTTTGTAAACATGTTATTCCATTTTCGTTTATGTTTACTCCGTTTTATCATTTTTGTTTTCTCCATGGTAAATTTTTTTTGGAATATGTAATTTATCCATGGAGTAAAAAAATAAATTGATAATTATTAGATAAATTAGAACCACTGATTGAAAATATGAAATAAATTTTATTAATTAAATATAATTTATCTATTTTAAATTTATTTTAACACATGTTCATGTTACACGCACACCCCAATTTTTTCTTTAATTACACAAATTTCTTTTACTAATATATATGACAATAATTAACCATATAATATATTATTTTTTTTATTTCAAATTTTTAATCCATAATATAAAATTTCATTTATATAATTTGAATTATATTATTTAAAATAAAACAATCATACTTGATTAAAAATATGTTTTATAATTAAAATGATTTCATAATTTTAAAATATTTTAATATAAATTAAACTTCAAATTTATTATTTTATTACATAAATTGAATTATTTATATTATTAATGAAACAATATTATATTTACATTATTTTCAAATATAATATTCCTTAGTCAATAATTTAAATGAAAACAAAAATAAAATTATTATTTCTCACTATTCGTCCAAAAATTAATCATTTTAACATTTTATACAAAAAATAACAGAAGTTAACTTTTAATCATTACATCAATATATAGTGTTACTTTTCTAAAAAACTAAAAATTATATGAAAAACAAATTATTATTTTTTTCTCTATAAAAATTGAGATTCATTTTTCAGAATTAATGTATTTTCCTATTATATAAAGATATTAAAACAAACAATGTAATTTTTTCAATACAAATACATTTTCCTAAAGAATGTAGAAATATTTTTTAACATTTTTTTATTCATATTACTTCCTCAATGATTAATAATTATATTATTATATAAATTTTTAAATAATAAATATAATAATAATATATTATATTAATTCAAAACTCTTTGTTGCGTGAAACACATGATATTTAAAATTTTAAATTTATAAAAATATATTTCATAAAATCATAGTGGTGAAAAAGTTTATGGGTGGATATACAATGAGGTAGAGTTATCCTCGTGGGAGAACCATTTCATAATACTGGTAAATATGTATGATATATATTAATTGATTTTGGTGATTAAATGTTTTTTTTTAATTTGAAAAAATTGACATATCAAATAAGATTGAATTATCTTGTTATATATGATACAGAATTTCCACAACATGTTTTATAAGAGGATAAACCTGAGCTTGCCCACACTCTTTATTTTGTGGTTTAGGAATTAGATCCACTGTCATCCATAATATTTTGTAGTTTTTCTTGTACATGTAAGAAGAGTCCAAAAGAACCGTGGTTGACTATGCCAATGAATTCAAAATCTAGCATCCACTAAAAATTAATAAATATGGGGTTTTGTAGGATCATGAGGACTAGTTTGACAAAGTTGGGGTAATATTTCATTAGGTCAATATACCAGAGTATTTATGCATCAAGATAGATATTTCCAAGCATTAGGGACATTTTAGATGATCTTTATGTTTCATTGGTCAAACTATCATATGTGAGGGTGGTTCTTTAGAGGCCTATAATAATATTTTCAATGGAGAATTATTTCCAAATATGGTAGTGTTATAAAATTAAAATGAATTCATTGAGCTTATTCCTGGATCTATGATGGCTTTCTTATACTCTTCTTATTTCTCTAAGAATCGTTGGTTTTATCCCAGCTCATTAAAAAATAAGGTGCATAGGGCTAGGATATTTGAGATTGATCATTATAATGATATTAGAAAGATGTATATGAGATGTACCCTAATGAAATAACCACAAGTTTTGTTCATGGAATTTAATAAAAATATTGCTTTGGATGTGGATCAAGTAGTTTCCCATCATCCACAAATTATTAATCAGGTTGTTGGAACTCCCACTATAGTTATGAGGGTTACTAATGGATGATTAAATAGATTTACCGATTATATGTATTAGAGTGTCAATAAGTATGTTGAGCAGAGTATAAATACTTCCTTTAACCTAGGTATTGTTATATAGTGAAAAAATATGTAAATTTTAGACATCATAATATGTTTTTCAAGGTAACTCAGGTAAAGTGCTAAAAAATTTCAAGATGGGGAATCTTCTATAGTACTTATCTTAGCATTTGAGGTTGAGTTTCCATATAGATTCTTGATGATGAGATCTATGACCCATGAAATTGGTCAGGGTCATCAGTAGTAAGCATAAACGACGATGTCACATGTGTTTCATTCAAAACAAATTTATTTATGTAGAGATAAAGAGAACTGAATATATATAGTGATCAAACTATAATTGATGATTGTGTAGGTACATATATTGGTTGAGGTTTGGTAATGATCAATTCAATGTTATATATTATTTTTATATTGTTCTTCAAAGTCATGTATAAATACATAATTAAATAAAAAAATAAAAATATTTGTCCAATTATGTTTTATGGATCTTCCATTTATAAACCATTGGATAGGAAATTTGACACACTTCAGTGATTTAGAGAGTTTATTAATGTCATTACTAGTTACAGAAATTTATGGGACCTTATTATTATAGAGATAATTAATGTAGATGCATTTCATAGAATGGAATGGATAACTACCATCCATGATAATATTATTTTATATTATATAGAATTATCATTTTTATCACCCAAGGGTGAAGTTTTTGAGATGATAGTTGAGTGGGTGATCATATAAGGTATAGTGGGCCTATATGTGAGATATATTTGGTTTATTATTATGTATACTGAAGGCATGTATCTTTTATTGTCACAAGTAGTATACCATTGACATTTCCCTAGTTTGGGGTATCTATATTTACATTTTCCATGATTACATCTAATGTATTTCCCATGATATAGGATTTTAGTTTCTAAAATAACTCTTGTAAGGTACATAACCCATTTGGATTCAACGTTATTGTATAAAACTAGTCTTGTTGGAGGATCTCAATTTCTTTCTTGAGGAAATGTAATATTAGGGTTTTAAGAATTTGAAATCACCATGGGTGAACATATTTTTCACCATGAAGTTGTGTAAAAGTCATCAAGTCTCTATATATTATCAGATTCTAAATTTTGTGACTACAATGAATTGGTACCCCTTTCCTATGATTACTGGTTTATTTGATCAACTTTAGGCAGCCTTAAGGGTCTCACATATTGATGTTTGACATGTTTTAACTAGTTACATGTAACAGAGGGAGAAATAAGGAATATGAAATTTGTGATCTGGCATATGATATAGAAGAATATGTGATTTTATTTGGAAAAAAGAACATTATTACAAGGGCCATTGATTTCATGAAAATGATCATCCACTCATACATTAACTAGTTCATCGTGGATTTCATGGACGATATCCTCTTTTACTTATAACACCCTAAGTAGTAATATAAACATTTATAGATCATCGTTAGTATTATTCAAGCACATTATCTATTTAGAAATCATTAGAATTGTCCATTTTAGATTCAGAAGGTGAAAATGATGAAGAATGTGGTTTCATAGACTGATATATCTATGTAACCAAGTAATTAAGAGGTGATGATTTCCTAGACGAATAACTAGATTATTTTTTAGATTATGATCTATTTGGGTTTAGTGGGGTAGAATAATCATTTAACCATGACATCTTCCACGTATCAGTTCCTATGATTATGCTGATGATAAGAGGGGTGATGTTTCATTGGGATGACCAATGTGAGGAGGATTTTTTGATTTGATTAAGGGGTTGATTACAACACTATTGTTGAATCTTCCTATGAGTACCATATGTTATACTTTATAATTTTACTACTCAGGTGTCTTTTGTGGTATTTAAAATTTATAAGGATCGATAGGTAGCATATTGGTAATGTCGGCTACAAAACCCGGACTGTAACTATATTACCCATGTCGTTGAGAAGGAATAAATAGTCAAAAAATTATAGTTAGAAATACTATCACTTACGATTGAGGATTTTTGTGTACATAGACCCATTGTGCCTTCATTATATATTCACAATTAAGGATAGAAATTTGAGGTAGTGGTGTTGGGTAGGGAACCTAATGAAATTTGAAATTCATATGGTGTATGCACCAAATAATGTTAATGTAATTACATGTAGCCATAGCTATATGAAAATATAGTTGAGAAGCTTAATTGATGGTATTTAATGGATAAATGGTTCATGAAAAGATCCATGGATTATTTTATGATATATGCTTCTAAGAACCACATATCTATTGTATATAAAAGATTAGTCATCACATATTATTTAATAGATAAGTATTCTTCTTGTATATAATTTTATAGAGAGGGTGATGGGATGTGGGCCAACTATCTTGTGGTGACCTAGAATATGGCTAGTCATTAGACTACATTGATGAAATCCTAGTAAAAAGAGTTTTTTTAAATATAAAATCTAGGTAGTTAAGATGATACACTTCCATATATCTATGTGATCCACACATCTTCATCGAAAAAATATGTACCATAACCTAATGTTGTAGTTATAGTGTCCATAGATGAAGAGACACATTGCTTGACTCATTTCATAGTGCCTCACATTATAGTGGATAATGGAAAAGCTGGAACATATAGGTTTTTTTCGGTAGATAAAAATAATTATAAAATGGAAGTGGTAGGAGATCACAATTTTCATTTTGATGATGTTACCTAGGACCATGATGATCCATGATATTGTTTGGGTGATTATTGATAGGTTATGAATGGTTACCCATTTACTCCTGATACACAAGATAAAATCATTAGGTTACTTAGTAATGATGTAAATATATATATATATATATATATTAGATTTTATAGTTTCAAGGTCAAACCTTTAAAATTTTATCTGATAAAGATGGACGTTTTTTTCATAGAATTAATAGTGTGTTCATATGTCCATATGGAATCATCTAACATTAATCCCAACATACCGTCCCTATATTTAATAATAGAATGATAAAATAATTAATATATTTATATAAATGCTACATGTCTATTTTTCCAATTTTATAGTATCTTTGGATTATCATATAGCCCTATTGTCATTATCTTACAACAATAATTTAGATTTTTAATTCATATATATCATTATGAGGATTATTGTGATTTCACATGTCATTCACCACTTCGTTTTCAAGATATATGGGTGGATGATATTTTTGGGTTATTTTTACTACATGACATCTTTGATAATTAGAATTGTATTATGATGAGGTTTTTTATTTCTATAATAAATAATCAATTTTAGGGAAAACTAGAGGATGTGACCATTTATGTTTATTAATATTCTATGGTTTTCTGAGTGTTAATACTCAATTATAATGTTAATATTCATGAATCAATGGGAACATATAAATGAATTATGTAGGATCCTTTCAGATCATAGAGTGTATTGTAATTGTGGCCTACCATCTTGATATTTCTTCTCTCTTACTATTTATGAATAGTTTCTTTCTTTCATCAATTCCTTATAAGTAGATTCTTAATCCTATTTATGTTATTGATTATGAGGATACTGAGTTGGATCATTAAGTGTAGTATATAGAATTCCTGGTGTGGATCGTAGTCTAGAGTGAGAAACACCTTTGGATTATGATGAAAAAACATTTCGAGATCATATAGAAGTACAAATGGATCATAGAGAAAAAAAGGGAGTGGGTCACTAATGTTTTATCACAATAAACTTATTTGTTAATGTATGTTCACTCTATATAATTATACAATATAAAAACATTTTATATGAGGATAATTGTGAAATTATTAGTTTTTAAATTTTCATAAAAACTATTTTGTATTAACAATCGATTTTTTTGATTTTTTTAAATTATATTTTACCGTCAGGTATGGAAGAAGGACATTTAAAGCTAAATTAACTCCTATTATATGAATTAATTTAGTAATTGTTTTAAGGGTAACTCAAAATTATTGATCAGTGTGTAAATATTACTTCACATTTATGTGACATGTGTAATTGATTTTCCATATTTGTATTCACTGTGTAATTCTAAGACCATTTTTGCAAAGGATGTGTAATAGAAAGAATAGTGATTTTTATAGGAAAGGTGGAGTATTAATGAACACTATCATGGTATCCATGTTTTTATGAGGTTTATTTAAGGTTAACCTATGTATTTTGTAAGAGTTGGCTTGTAGATCATAAGGGAAGAACAATGGTTTGAAATGAGATTTAAGGGCAATCCATAGCTGGAAAGAGTATATGTGAATCCAGGATGTGCATAATAGTGAAACACAATACAATCACATGATAGTCATGAGAATCCTAGGGAAAACACAAGTTATCCTAAAACAAATCAGTTTATGGGGAATAAATATTTAAAACCATGTTTTTAATTTTTCCACTTCCACAATGAACCTATAATTCACATTGATTGATTTTATTGATAAGAGTCATGATAAATAAGTTCTTTTTCTAATTAATAATTCAAAATAATTATATAAAATATTTTTTAATAACCCAAATTTTTTTATGAGGTGATGATACATTATTTTTCATTTGAAGTGCTCCAATATGGCCAAATGTATTGACCCTTAGTAGTCAAGGGTGCTTCAGAGGTATCTGAGGCTTATTTGGATCCCAGAACCCATTTTTTGAGAAAATGGCCAATAACATGGAATGTTGAAAATGATTTGAGGCATGATACACTGTTTGAAAACCATATGAGAGTAGGATAGAGAGTAGGGGGAGGACGCACTTTTAGGAAAAGCCAAACTATTTGGGCCTCAAAGCCATGTGACATGTCTTTAATTTTTTACCCTTTTTTCTCACAGCATGCACATGGTTATTAAAAAATTGTGGAAATACTAAGATGGTTATTTTTCATTACAACTGAAAATGAATTGTGGACACATGATTTGTAAAACCATACACTCAAACTGTTTGAATCATCAATTTGTTTTTGAAATTTTTTATATTAAATATATATATATATATAAACCTTAATTGGGTTTTTCATTAAAAGACAACATAGGATTAATTTTTAGGATCTAGTCGATGAATAAGCATTGATTGGAGGTTTATTATATGTTTGATCTATAATTTAAGAGTTTCAATTCTCATTGAACCCGTATCAGTGAGTAATTGATTCCTTTTTACCAGTTTTTAGTATTTTATATACTAGTAAATTTTTTTATCCACATGTTTAGTTTCATTGATTTTTGGTTCTTATTCATTTTTTTTGGTTTCTCTTAATATGAGTCAAATCAAGACATGATATTGGATTATCACTCCACAACTATGCTACTATGGCTGGTCAATATATCTTTGTGTTTTAGTGCTTTGTTTGGATTCATGCAATTGTGAAACTAGACTGAATTTCCAGTGCATCCCCAATATTTACATAAATATTTAATATATGTAAAATTATACCTAATATAGAATCCCTTAAGAAACCTTGTGATGTTTTAGTTTTTTTCTTGCCTAATGTCTCCCCATGCAGTGTTACTTACGAATATTCCTTGGTTGATTGATGATTGAAACAACCAAGGGGTGTTTTTAAAACTTGTATTTATTAAGCGATAAAATTTATAAATGAATTGAGTTAAAATAGATGATTATGATATATGGTTTCCCCCTTTTTCGTATTATAAAATTTTGAATAGAATATGGTAATTATTGAATTAATCAAATAGTTTATATTTCGCAGGGCATGACATAATTAGTTTTTTGGGAATTTTTTATTGACTAAGTATACTCATTGAATGTAACATACGATGAATGATGGATAATGAGTTGGTATACTCATTAAATATGTTGAATTTTAAATGAAAAACGAGTGGGTATACACATTTTTTTCATGGCCATGATGTGAGATTAATTGGTTGGTATTCTCATTAGATGGAATTGAAGGTAATTAGTTATTTGAAAGGGTAGAGTCATATATTATTGAAATGATGACTATAATTAAATTGATGAATGATTATATATGTGACATGGATGAATCTATATGTATCTAAATGATGGTTGTGGAATCCTTATATTGAGTTCGATCCTTTGTTATTGATTTTAGGGTATGCCTTGGGACTTGGTACCCCTTAGATTTTCATTTATTATACAAGTGTAGGATGTGTCTAGTATGAAATGCTACAAGGAATTGAAATAGTTCCTATAATGGGATTCCATCATGATGATCATGTGTCTCGATGAGGTTACCTTGTTCATTGACACCTTGTATTTTGACCATCGTGGTCTAAAACATTGTATATTACGTCATGGTTGTGGGAATGAAATTCAAATTATTATAAAACATGGTTTTAGATGTTTTGGAACTTCAAGGTATAAGACAACGCAATGGTGATTTGATATCTTTGGATGTATGGTGATTTCATGGGTTGGATTTCAATTTTTTATAGATTCGTGTATACATGAGATGAAACATGGTAATAAGTGAGCCTTGAGAGGCTATAAACTACATTTGGTTTTGAAGTTTTTTTCCTTTGGCATCCTTACATAATTTCCAACTAGTTATTTATTTTTTAAACTGCATATCTTGTCTTATTTCAGTAACAACAATGTATAGACTGTTTGGTTGTTATTATCTAAATTTTTTTGTCACGCCATGTTCATCCAACCATTGGGTACTTGAAAGGAATATTAGGAAGCATGTGGATATAGGGGAAGGTTCCCACAGTCTCATGATTGTTTTTCTTCCATGCCTATGAGAAGGGGAGCACAAGACCGAGTTGAGGATAATGATTCTTTCAGGATATTGTGATTTTGTTCTTATTGGTATTTAGAATAAAAGTATTTTATTTTAATACATTGTACCTATATTGAAAGATTTTTAGATACATGTATCATCATAATTATATATGAGGATCTTCTGTATTTGTAAAAGATGATTTATTTAATGTTATTCATCTATTTTTTGTTATTTCTTCTTCAACTTCTGTATTATAAATATTCCATAGTGTTAAAATCTAGAGATGAGGTACTAGTCTATCCAAGAACACACCATGTCCCTCGCATCCATTCAACATCCTTCCGTTTTTGTAAAGGATCACATGAGGCCATGTGGCCCACTAGGATCAGAGCAGTGTTGAGTGGAAATCATTTCGGAGACAACAAAATGTGGTATCAGAGAAATTATTTTCTATCTTGATTTACTATTTGAAAATAATAGACATAAATATAAATGAAATGGGGATTGATAATGATATGTGTCTTAGAATACATAACTATTTATAGGAAAAATTCTTAATTCCTTAGAATAAAATGATTTTTATGGATTTTGAGTTTTATATATGATTTGATTCCACTATTGAGTGACGTACTTATACATTGGTATTATTACTGGTTTGATTTAGGGTTAAATATTTTTGAAATATGATGGGTTGATGTTGTAACATATCGGTTCCAGAAGCCACCCAGAGGTTCCTCGTACCCGGTTAGTCACATGTCCTCAAGCGCATTTCCCCAAATGCCAGAGGCTGCCGACTAGCAGCGAGGGCCTTGGGTGTGACAGTGGGGAAACTATGCCCTCATTAGGAGAGTACACAGCGGAAGAAAAATAATCATGTGATAGCGGAAGCATTAATAACCAAAAATATAAACAGCAGAAGACTAAATCCACAAACATGAGCACATATGTAAATATGAAATGATTCATGATATATATCTAGGAAAGAATCCAAACAAGTCAGAGTGCTGGAAAATGCAACAGAACAAAAACAAATACAAAATAAAATAAAACAGCTCCTCAGCATTGCAATCCAAATCATGGTCCCATGATATCCTGCTCCAAGAAATCAAGTACCAGAAGTCAAAGGGAACTTTCCCTTGTCTATACCTACAACAACATGGTTTGTTTGGGCCCAAAAGCATGACCCAAACAGTGAGTGAGACTAAATCCCAGTAGGCATTCACTACAAGATCTGTGCCAAATAGTCAGTGATTATATGGCAGGTAAAATTACAATAAGCAGTAAACATCAACAGCAAAGCAGTAAGTAGTAACAGTAAGTAGTAAATTAGGATGATACACAATAGTAATCAATCCCCAAATAACAACAACAGTGAAGAAAATATATAACAAGAAAGAAAAACTCTAGGAATTACTCGCATCCATTTCCTCTGGTCCTATCCAAGAATTACCACAACCCTCTGGGCAGTGCACTCAGCCTAACCCCTCTTTCTTGGTCATATGAATTTATGAGACTCTCTGGGGAAGCTCACTCGATCAATTACCATTATAGTATAGGTTAGTCAGGGACTCTATGAGGAATATAATGTGGTCTAACCCTCTTAGCCCCAAGGTCTAGAGACTCTCTGAGGAATCTATCTTGGTCAATTCCTCCTATATCCTCAGGTATACCACAGACTCTCTGAGGAAGCTCACTCAGTCAATTCCCCCTCTATCCTGGGAATGTTTTTAAAAAGAAAACTAACAACGTAAGACTCTCTAAGGATGCTCCCGCATTATACCCTCCTCTAGTTTATAATATCTAAAGGCACTCTGGGATGCTCACTCGGTCTATCCCTTGGGGCCTATAATGTCTCAGACTCATAGAGGAAGCTCACTCGGTCTATCCCTTATAGACTATATCCCCATGTTCTCTCAGTCCCGTGCTAGTGAGTGCATAATAATGCTATAAGTCCAAAGTACACCTATAGAGCTACAAGGCTAATCAAAGTCCACCTACAAAGTTACATGGATAAATAGTCTACAAGGCAACAAGCATGTAATGAATTTCACTCCAACCTATAATCACAAGGCATGGAAACAGGTGTAATAGCCAAAAGAAAACGAGACCCAAAGGTAGTAAACAGAACAAAGCATGGAAAAAAATCCAAGCACAACAAAGTATCCTCTAACATGATCACTTTACCTCTACGCAAGCATACAAGCAAGGTAAGAAAACAACAAGGGCAAGACAGTAAACACACAATACCCTGTTCATAGGTATTGGTGAAATTTTCACATAAAACTCAAATAATTTGAACGGTAATGCACAAACCACCTACCTCGATCATATGAAATCCATATAGTGGAACCACGTCATTTTATTCTCCCTTGAACATCGTAGATCTGGGAAAACATAAAAAAACTCAACCAACAATAACTTGAGAAAGAGGTAGAATTAAAAAAACAAGGCTCAAGAAGAAGGAAGAACTCACCGCTGCAGTTCCAACGCAATCGACGACGGTTGAAACGGCCAACATAAAGAGGATAGGGAATTTGGAGGAGTTTCTCAGCCATACAGTTTCACTCAGATGAACAAGACCTTGAAGAAGATCATTCTGTCCATCAGGCGCGACCCCGGTCTGTTTAATGAAAAAAAAATACAGAACATGTACTTTTAGATTACACGGAGTGTAGTGGTTTTTATAGTACTCTTCCAAAAACAGCCTCTACGTCACCCCTACAAATCGTGTGTGTGGCCCAGACACGGCCAACACATGGCTTCGAGCAGGAAAAGAGTACATGGACTGTACTCAGAATGTACACGTCGTGTACTTAAAAAATTTCAAGAAACTTTGATTTTCTAAAAAACTCCAGAAAAAGGAAAACATACGAGAAACGAAGATCCGAGTTCTTACAAACATCCTCCCTTAAAGAAATCTGTCCCCAAATTTCCCTACAGAGGAGTAGAAGAAGAAACCCCGAACAGCTCCAGCCACTACGATCGTAGATCGACCTCCCTCTCCCAGGTCATGTCCTGTACTCACCCATGATTACATAACACCCGTTCATGAGGAACAGACCACCCACAGAGAGCCTTCATACGGAAATCGACAATCCGGATAGGATGCTTCTCAAACGATGCATCCGCTTCAAGTTAAACATCATCAGGTTGGAAGACATGAGATGGGTCTGAAAAGTAATGTCGGAGCTAAGAGAAGTGGAAGACATGGTGTATAGCCCGGTAGCTCTGAGGTAGCTGCAACTGATAGGAAACCGGTGAAACTCTATCCAACACCTCAAACGGCCCGACGTACCGTGGTGAAAGCTTACCCTCTCTCTGAATCCTCTTGTGTTCCATCCTCGGTGTGACATGCAGGAAAACCTAGTCTCCGACCTTAAACTCCAGTGGTCGCATCCATGATCAGCATAAGACTTCTGTCGAGACTGTACTATATCCATCCTCTTACGAATCAACTCTATCTGCTCTGAGATCTCCTGAACAAGACGAGGTCCCAGCAAAGCTTCCTATCCTACCTCCATCCTGCATAAGGGTGATCGGCATGGCCTATCATAAAAAGCCTCGTATGGTTCCATCTAAATGGTCGCCTAAAAACTGTTTTGTAGGTGAACTCCAACAGAGGAATATGTTTCTCCCATGAACCGCCTAAGTCTTGAATACATGATCAGAGTATATCCTCAAGAACCTAGATCGTGTGCTCAGATTGGCCATCAGTCTGGGGATGGTATACAATACTCAAAAGTACCTTTTTACCCAAAGCCTTCTGAAGTCTCTACTAGAACTGAGATTTAAAGTTCACATCTCTGTCTGAAACAATGGAGTGTGGAACTCCATGTAGATGTACAATCTCTCGGATGTACAGTCGTCCCAGATCATCAACACTGATGGTCACCTTGGTCCGCAAGAAGTGTGAAACCTTCGTAAGAATATTGACGAAAACCCAAATAGAATCACTTCCCCGAGGTGACCTCGGTAACCCGGTCACGAAGTCCATCGCGACATCATTCCACATTAATTTGGGAATGGGTAACTATTGCAAAATCCCTTCTGGTCACTGATGCTCTGCTTTCACCTGCTAACAAGTAGAACATCTCATGACAAAACCAGAAACATCTCTCTTCATACCTGGCCACCAGTACTGGCGATGAAGATCCCGCTACATCTTGCTAACCCTAGGATGAACTGCCCAAACTGAGGAATGAAAATCTCGTATCAACTCCTCGTGTATGTCTGCTGGCACCCATATGCATCCCTAGAAACAGAAGATCTCATCCTCACCCACATTCCATCCAGGAAGAGGTTCCCCTCTTGACACACTCTCCCACAGGGCTAAGGCCTCTGAATCTGATAGCTGCCTCATCTGTACCCGATAAAGAAGTGTAGATGTAACAGCTATAGAAGAAAGGAATGTATGTCCCTGCCTGTCGTGCACCTCCAGATGCATTGCAAAGAACAGAACCCTAAGCTGCCACTCACTGCTGGCCTCCTAAACTGCCTAAATCTGAGTTCTCCTGCTCAAGGCATCACCCACTTCATTGACCTTTCCCGGCATATATGCGTGCTCAAAGACAAAGGACTGAAGATACTCCACCCACCTACGCTGTCTCAGATTCAGATCATGCTGAGTGAAGATATACTTGAGACTCCTGTGGTTGGTGAAAACCACAAAGTGCTCTCCCAGAAGGTAGTGTCTCCAACAACGTAAGGCATGAACAACAGCTGCCAACTCTAGATCGTGTGTAGGGTAATTCCTCTCGTGTGGCCTCAACTTCCGAGACCCATACGCAATGACTCCATCTCCCTATATAAGCACAGATCCTATCCCAACACCTGAAGCATCACAATAAATAGTGTAGCTCTTTCCTGGCTCTGGAAAGACTAGTATCGGTGCTGACGTCAATATCCCCTTCATCTCCTGAAAGGCGGATTCATAAGAATCTGACCAAAAAAACCTTGCCCCCTTCTTGGTCAGACCTGTCAATGGTGCTGCTAGGCGCGAGAAGTCTTGAATGAAGCATCTGTTGTATCCCGCCAGACCTAGGAAACTCCATACCTCAAAGACATTTTTTGGCTACTCCTAGGAGACTACAGCTCTCACTTTCTATGGGTCCATAGATACTCCAGCCTCTAAGATGACTTGAACCAAGAAGTGAATCTCATCCTTCTAAAAGTGTCACTTTGAGTGTTTAGCATACTGTCGATGCTCTCTCAGTGTACTCAGAATGATCTCAATATGTGTGTCATGGTTGTGTCGAGTGTGAGTGTACACAAAGATAACGTCCACAAAGACCATGATGTAGGAGTCCAAGTACGGATGGAACACTCGGTTCATCGGTGCCATGAAAACTTCAGGTGCGTTCGTGAGACCGAATAGCATGACTGTATACTCGAATAGACCATATCTGCTCTTGATGGCTGTAAGAGGTATATCTGATGGTCTGACGCGCAATTGATGATAACCGGACCTCAAATCGATCTTTGAGAACCCCTGAGCTCCCTGAAGCTGATCAATGAGGTCATCTATCCTCGGCAAGGGATATTGGTTCTTGAAAATCAACTGATTTAGCTTCCGATAATCCACACAAAGCCGAAGGGTTCCGTTTGTCTTTTTCTCAAACATGATAGGCGATCCCCAAGGAGAAGTACTGGGTCGAATGAAACCCTTTTCCTGCAACTCCTCCAACTACTTCTTGAGCTCCTGTAACTCAGGTGTAGACATCCTATAAGGAGAAATAGACACTGGTTCCAATCCTGGAATGAGCTCAATCGAGAATTCTACCTCACGCTCCGGAGGAAAACCTAAAAAGTCATCTGGAAAGACATCCCTGAAATGATCCACCACTGGGGAAAGCCTAACTGTGAAGTCCCCGGGTCATCCAGATAAAGACTGGAAATCTGGATTGTAACTTCCCCTAGCCCATGATGCTCTGGTCCAGCTATATGAGCCTGGACATCCCATTCGCCACTATGAAGGAAATATCCACCCTCTTGTGATATGAAACTCACCCTATGACGATAGAAATCGATGACTTCCTGGAAGAGAACCAACCAGTCCATACTGAGAATGAAGTCATAGCCCGACATCTCTAAGACATATTGGTCCCATAAGTAATGACACACTGCAACGTCAAGAAGGCACTCTCTTCACTGATGTACGCTTGATGTCCTCGTTCCCAAAGGCATGTCAAGAATCAACAAGTTGGCAGATGAAAAGATACAGAGCCCATGGCTCTCCACAACCGCAACAGAGATAAAGCTATGGGAAGCACTAGTATCGAAAAGAGATGAAGATAAAACGGAGGCTACTAAGATCGTACCATGAAATGTAGAAGGGTGGGGATCTTACTCTTGATAGGTCTTCTCCATGGAGAAATATTGGCTGGCACCACGGCCCTACCCCCCTGGCTGACCGCTCTGAGCTGATCGACTCTATTGTCGCTGATGACCTAGTGACTGACCACCATGGCCGCGACCTCCACCTCGGCCCAAATAGCCAGAAGAACTCCAGTTCCTAGACTGGTGGAAAACTGTAAAAGCATCTCTAGAAAGCGGGTTCATAGAGGAACACCTACCACCAGCTGAAGGTGAGAAGATATGAAAAAAGTGCTGAAGATGGCCCATATTGCAGTAAGATCGGCACTCCATCAGATCTATCAAGCACTGAGGCCTAGTGTGCCCACTCAACCCGCACTGGTAGCATACAACTTGGCTACCAGAAGACGCATACTACGAACCCCTATCTCCTTTAGAAGACTCCCTGCGACGTTTCCTACTATCCGTAGGAGGAACACTAGCTCTGGATGTTGGACCACCCTGGCTCAATGCTCTAAAAACCTCATATTTTTCTCAGTGATCAGTGCCTAGTTGATGATGGATGATATCGAAGTCAAATAGAAGATATTCACCTAGGAAAGGATCTCCTGCCTAAGACCTTCCTCGAACTTTCTAGTAAGAAACAACTCATCACCTGCTGAAATCGGTGTAAAACGATGCAGCTTAGTGAAGCGAGATGAGTACTCCATAACAGAAAGAGTACCCTGCTGCAGGCTCATAAACTCCTGGGGTCGATTGGCTCTCAGGGTCGCTAGATATATGTAGTCATAGATGGTGTGTCGAAACTCGTCCCAAGACATACCCTGCTGACGCCCTATCTGTGAGATCACATTCCACTACCTCTTGGCGGTGTCTCGGAGCATAAAGGTGGCCAGCTTTACCCTCTTCTATGGGGGTATCTCCAGATTCTCAAAGATAGTCAGGGTGGCCTCGAACCACGACACTATAGCCTGGGGTCCTCCATCCCCGGAGAAAGTAGGAGGATGTAGCTACTGGAAAACCCTCAGCAACTCAGCCAGTGACAGGGAAGGAGGCGATGCTCCCTGAAATGTTTTCATCATCCTCAAGAAGTCCTCCCAGAACTGCACATCGGCGCCTACGATGGGTACAACTGCTGGTCTAGGGCTGGCACAATAGGAGGATCTACAGGAGGTCCATGATCAGCCATATCTGGTGTCTGATCACCATCTGCCAATATACGTACGACCGGAGGATGTCTCGGAGGCATAGCTCTGAAAGATCAAAAGCACACCTAAAATCAGGATTAACAAAGACTGAAAACAAAGGAGTACAAAACGGGAACCGGGGAAAGGAACTAGCAAGTTTTACAAAACACGACTACACGGCGTGTATAAAAACTACACGACGTGTCTTCTTTAGCCATTAACATGGTAGTGTACCCCTAGTGTAACAGCCCAATCTTCTATGGTATGTTTCCCTTTGAATAATGTAATAGCGTGTGTTGTACGCAACATCGAGTTCTAACACACAACACAACCGATCAAACTAGCCGTTATGAATAATAATACCTACTTTTTGAAATTATATATATTTTATATTTCAAAATGAATATCATTTTGGGATTCCGAATATTCAAATTATCCTAAGTTGAATTTTTGTTATTTTTTTTGAGAACTTCCATTTTTTATGAATAGTGAAAATACTTAAGAAAAACTTTTATAATAAAAATAATTTATAGTGATAAATTATATTATTTAGTGGTTTTAAAGTATAATAAGAATATATTTTTACCATTTTATCCAATGGTGTTCATTAGAATTGATTTCACTTTGAAATTGGACATAAACAACTGTCAATCTTTTGATATATATTGTTTCTTAAAAACACGCTATTGGTTGTAACAGCGGGAATTAATTATAAAATTAATTAATGAAACTTATATGTTTGGAATTTTGTTAAATAGACATCATTTTTGAATTCGGACTATCAATTATAGCTTAGGGTGATATTTTGGCATTGTTCAGAAAAACTTCAATTTTTGATGAATAGTGAAACTACTAAGTGGTAGTTAAAAAACTGAATTTTTCATTAAATTTAATTTTACCGCTTCTGTGATTGGAATTTCGAAAATCCGAGAGACACGGTTAATATCAAGGAGTAAAATGTGGTTCAATGGGATGAAAATAATTTTTGGTGAATAGTATCTTTTTATTTTTATTTACCACGGTTAAAAGTAAATAGGGTAATTAAGGGTAAAAATGATACTAATATAACCGTAACACATGTCCCAATTCTATTGGACAAATGTATCTCGACCAAGAACATCCTTAGAAATAAAATATTATCATTTAGGTCCACTTGGATTAGATTAGGACATTTATTATTATTTAATTCAAAGAAGAGTTAAAAGAGTTAAAATCAATGTTTATTTACTAAAACATTTTTAATATAGGGTTATACATAAGATAAATTCGGTTGTAAATATTCATTAGAAATCTAAAAAGATTTCCTACATAATGATATTTTATTTATAATTTTTATACCTGAAATAATTTAATTTATTAATGACACAATGATGATGCAGTAATTACCATAATAGTGAAAAATTAAAATAATTGATATTATAAATACCCAAATAAATATAATTTGAGACTTTTAATGAATTAAAATAATTTTATAGTATAATAGGACATATTAGGATTTATTTAATTGAATTTTTTTCGAAGTAATCACTCTTTTATTATTTTTACAAAAATCAATTATTGAATAGTGTCTAAATTGACATAAAAGAGTTTTAAAAACAAATACTATATTATTAATTGATATTAAATTCCTAAAAATCTAAGGTTCCGCCAAGAGACTTATATCATGATAGGTGTATCATTAATGGACCTCTTGGGGGTCTCTTGGAGGTATATAGTAAGTTTATTTACTATATAATATAAAAATACTAAGTGACATGGTAAGTGTCAAACTAATTAACTAATAGTTAAAACTAAAAGATAAGGTTAATATAATGACCCAAACCTATCTAAATTCTATTGGTTGAGTTGTTTCCGACCTATACCCACCTTAACCTTTAAATAATCCACTTTGGATCCATTAAAACCGAATATGAATTTATTATAAAATAATATATCTAGCTTTTCCAAAGGTGCCCTCACCCCTCTTATAAAAGGGCACTCTCCCTTCTCATTAACTCACACCATCAAAGCCTTTTGGCTCAGCCAAACTCTGACCAAATACTCTCTCAACATCCCTCACTTCATCTTAGAGGCCTTCCTTTAGTCAGAAAGCCAACCGAGGAGCCCTTTTGATCAAATCAAATGGAAGAACCCAAAGAAGAGGTAATGATTTCACCACCCTTTTTCAAGTTCCTTTCTTCTTCCACTTATTCATTCTTTGTTATTACCATTCTAAAATAATAACTCCATTATATTATATATACTGTGATGTTATTATAACTATGGTACAACCATATTCAGTATTCTATCCATCCTTTGAATAACATGTCACCATACGTGCGTACGTAGGACTTACCGTCTCCACGTCGTGGTGTAATTGTTATTCAATAAATTATTATTAGGATGTGCATAATAATGATTTTTAACTCATGTAAATAATAAATATAACATGATAATGAATCTTTATATATGTTATACCATCCAATTATATATTATTTTAATATCTAAATAATGATATTGTCGCTCGTGCGTACGTACGGACTACCGTCTCCACGAACGCGATGAGATTCATTCTCCATCGTATCCATTCAAGTATAATTATCATTTGATGATTTAAAAATAATGTTTAAGGACTTGATATCATTATGGATATGAATAATTTACAACCTATCCATTACAAAAATTTCTTACGTAACAAAACATATAAAAGAAAACGAGTAAGTTAACACCGAAAACAACGATAATAATAAGATATTATTAACAAATCAATGTTAAAAGATCATATATGATATCATATTAATATATATGATTATAGTATAATTTAACAATAATTATTTCAGCATTATACGTGAGGTTAACCTACCCCCAACCAAGGAAAAGTACAAGGTAAGGGTTTATTTCAAAATCTCTTCATTATCCGAGGTTGTTTATACGTAATAATCTACTGGGATTTCTTTATCATCCACATTCATGTGTCTTAAAAATGTATTTCAAAACATTTTTTACTATTTACTAGAATATGGGTTAATGTCATTTATACCCTTTTTGACTTTTATAAGTGGTTTATAAATTAATCTTTCTGTCATTTTCCAAACATGGTGCTTTTTAACCTTTTCGACAAAATTAAGGTAAGAATGTTTTTTTAACTTATACGGAGGGTGCGGCTATTTTCCGCCATTATAAAATCGTTGAAGCTTCCCTTACAAGATTATAAAAATATTTTCAATGAAAATGTTTTATTTTATAAATATATGATTCTTAAATTATTTCAAAATAGAAAGATATATTTCTCTAAAAAGAGTTTTGATTTCATCATTGTCAACATCCATTGATGGATTTTACGCTTATTTGAAGTAGATTTATTATGATACAAAAATTCTATGTTGTATTGAAGGATTTTTGATATGTTTGACTGTGGAGGTGCTATTTTTATACCATTCATGGTTTATGGTTAAATTATTGACATTTCGTATGCTAGTTTTAATACGAATGTTTATGTTATGTTGAAACCTTTTCATATGGGAATGCATTGGACTTAATATGTGATGGGTGAAGCCCGCTATAGCTCCTCGATGCATCGGTAGGTCTCATGAGACGAACTAGTGTCTTGGAACAAGGCCTTGGAAAAATATTATTTGAAGTCTTGGCACGAGACCTTGGCTGTGTGGTTATGATAGTCTGGAATTATGCATTCCATCATTATGAAAGTGGTTATTGATATTGCATGTGATTATTCTATTAGTAGAATATCCATATGAATAAGTAAATGGAATTATTTCATTTTATTTTTTCCATACTATGTTGAAGTTCATGTTTAAAAGTTTTTTGTTTTAGTTATACATTGCCTTAAATGTTTATTCTTATTTATAAAAGTTTCATCTATATTGTTATCCTTACTGGGCATTTGAGCTCACCCATTTTCTATGTTTTATTTTTCCTAGGATATGAAGAAGTAAATTATGAATAACCTGTAGGGATATTATGAGGGGATAATAGTGTGGATTATGGAGACAATATGTTGTTGTAGTAGTTTTTCACTTCATGATGTAATGTAAATCTTTATGAATATATCTAGTGTTTCCAAGGCTACTAAACCAATCGGTCTTTTGAGATTTGATCTTTCTTGTGATCATGCCAATGTTATGTAATAATGCACTGACTCTGGGTAACTAGGGTTGGGGTGTTACAGTTGGTATCAGAGCAAGTTTAGTACAAACCTTGGAAGCTATATTTAGATAAACTCTGATTAGAGCACATATACCTAAGATAGACTTTGAGGATTAGTATAGAAGAACTTTATAGAATTTTGGTATTGTAGAGATTTTGTTTTTTTTCGAGCAATACATCCATGTCTAAATACGTGTAGGTAGAGGCGGCTCTGAACAGATGTACCTAGGGATAAAACTCGAAAACCCCACTTTGATCTAGACTCGAACGGGAACTAGTGCACGACAACGGGCCTTGCTGCACTCTTGGTTACGACACTTCCGGGGGATATGCATAGGATAAATCTCATTTTCTTTACAAATCTTTATGAAGGGTTTATGAGTATATACTTCCTCGAATAAAACATTTTTTTATGATTATGGATTATATCCATAAATAGTTCAATTTATGTTAAGTGTTTTATAAGTATGGGATTATGTATTTTGATTCATAAACTGATCTAGTTTATGCCATTGTTTAGAAATGGTTCCTAGTGGAAGAAATGGAAACAGTATCAATGAATGCACTCCAGGTAGGGATTGCCCTCCTGCTCAAGATAATTATAGTGGAGCTGGTGATGCAACTGGTGCCGATCAGCTAATAACCATACTGGGACAACTCACTCAGGTTATGAATAATAACCTTACCCGTATGGAGCACCCTAATACGCAGTGTGGAGGATCAATGTTAGATCGATTCATGAGGCAACAACCACCAACATTCAATGGGAGTACAAATCCCATAGTAGCTGAGCAATGGATAAATTCCCTAGAGAAAATATTTCAGGATTTGGGGAGTAGTGAAAGAGAAAAAGTTATCATGGCAGTTTACCGCCTCACTAGAGATGCAGATCAATGGTGGCAATTGATTCAAAAAATGAAGTAAGATGATAAAGTATCAAATATGGAATGGAGGTAGTTCAAAGATCTATTTTTAGAAAAATACTTTCCTCGTGACCATCGAGCAGATATGGAAAGGCAATTTCTGAGTCTAAGACAAAAGGAGGATGAGAATGTCGCAAAGTATGAGGATAACTTTACAAGGTTAGCACGATATGATAGAGATTATATACATAACCCAAGAAGTAAGATTTATTGTTTCTTTGATGGGTTAAAACCATTTCTCCGTCGAGCATTAGTCTCAAAATCCTTCTCGTCGTACGAAGACATTGTCTTATGTGCTATCAAGAATGAAAAGGAATTATCTAAGTCTTATGACTTTAAAGCAAAGCAAGAGAAGAAGAGATCTACTGATCAATCTGGGAATGGAAATAAGGGGAATAAGGGAAAGGTTGAATATCCATCCTGTGGTAAATGTGGGAAGAAACAGCCTGGTACTTGCTTGAAGGGAATGGGTGTCTGTTACAATTGTGGTGAAAAAGGCCACCAAGCTCGTGATTGCAATGGGAAGAAGGAAGCTACCAATGTTTAATGAAACCATTGCAGGGAGATGGGACATTATGCAAATGAATTTCCTAATCTTCAGGGGAACTTACCTCAGAAAAGGCCAAGGGATCGAGTCCAAGCTTATGCTATCACTACTGCTAAGGTAGAAGCTCCAAAAGACATGGTGGCAGGTAATTTAATGGTTTCCTCAAGTTTAGAAAATGAATTATTTGATTCTTGATCATCGCATTGTTTCATATATTCCCAGTTTGCTAAGAAAATTAGATATTTCGAATTTGATTTAACATGGGAGTTGTCAGTTAAAACTACTAAGTGAAGTATCATTGCAAGAATGTTTTTTGAATCTGTCCCCATTAGAGCACATAAATGTTATTTATCTGCTGATTTCATCGTCATACCTATGATTGAGTTTGATATAATCCTCGGTATGGACTGGATTTAAGACTATGATGCAATGATTTATTGTAAGAATAAAGAGGTTTTGATTCTTGATGATGATGATAAGGGACACCTTATCTTTAGAGAAGAATCGTCACCACCTAATTCTTATCTAGATCCACCCCCAGTAGCTCAACTAAATTCAATTATTGGGGTGGAAGAGAATGAATTGACTATGGGTGAGGAAAGGAATGTTCAAATAGAGGATGTACCTATTGTGAAAGAATATATAGATGTGTTTCCGGAAGATTTACCTGGACATCCTCTAGAACGAGAAGTTGAGTTTTCCATTGATTTAATTCCTGGATCAAGGCCTATATTGAAAACCCCTTATATAATTTCCACTATAGAATTAGTCAAACTAAAGAAACAACTAGAGGAATTGAGTAATAAGAGATTTATTCACCCTAGTTTTTCTCCATGGGGAGCCACTGTTCTTTTTGTTAAAAAGAAAGATGGATCTATGAGGTTATATATCGACTACAGGGAGATCAATGCTATAACAATAAATAACAAGTATCCCCTACCTCTCATTGATGATTTATTTTATCAACTGCATGGAGCTCAATACTTTTCAAAGATTGACCTTCGATCTGGATACCATCAGTTGTGTGTAAATAAGGAATACATTCCGAAGACAGCATTTCGAACCAGGTATGGGCATTACGAGTTTACTGTAATGCCCTTTGGATTGACTAATGCACCCTCTGTATTCATGGATCTGATGAATAGAGTTTTCAAGGAATATCTTGATGATTTTGTGGTAGTATTTATTGATGATATCTTGGTATACTCTAAATGCTACGAGGATCATGAAAGTCACTTGCTCATTATCCTGAAGACTATTAGAAGACATGAATTATATGGGAAGTTTAGCAAGTGTGAGTTTTGGATTCATGATATTTCTTTTCTTGGCCATATTTTCTCTAAAGATGGAATCTCTATTGATCCTTCTAAGACCAAGGTAATCCAAGAATGGCCAGAACCTACGAGTATTACTGAGGTACGCAGTTTTATTGGTTTGGCAGGTTATTATCGACGTTTCGTCCGGAATTTTGCCCGATTGGCAATCCCATTAACGAAGCTCACACCTAAAGGAGTTAAATCTATTTGGACAAAAGAGTGTGAAGAATGTTTCAAAGAACTAAAAAGAAGATTAGTCAATGCTCTTGTATTGACTCTACCATCAGGGAATTATGGGTTCGTTATTTATAGTGATGCATCGAAGAAAGGACTTGGTTGTGTCCTTATGCAGAATGATAGGTTTATTGCCTATGCATCATGACAGTTGAAAATTCATGAGAAAAACTATCCTACTCATGATCTTGAGTTAGCAGCTGTGATCTTTTCTTTGAAGATATGGAGACACTACCTCTACGGTGAAAACTGTGAGATTTATACTGATCACAAGAGTTTGAAGAATATTTTCTCACAAAAAGAACTCAACATGAGGCAAAGGAGATGGCTTGAATTACTCAAGGATTATGATTGTACGATACACTGGCACCCAGGGAAAGAAAACAAGGTGGATGATGCTTTGAGCAGAAAAGATCATGGTGTTTTGAACAATATGATAATTTAAAGGGATCCAATTTCCATAGATCTAGTGAAGATGGACATGGGAATAACCAGGGAACGTGAAACATCAATGCTTTTTCAAATGGTTTCCAAATCATCTATACTAGAAAAGATTATGATTTCTCAGACCGATGATGAAGAATTTCAAAATAAGATTAAAGCTGTGAATGACGGGAGATTGAGAGACTTTGTGTATGAAGATGGAATTTTGAAATTTGGGAAGAGACTTTGTGTTCCCGATATACCTTATCTAAAAAGGTAATTTCTGGATGATGCTCATAGTTCCAATTTCTCTATACACCCTGGGATCACCATAATGTATAGAGATTTGAAGGAACATTTTTTGTGGGACAACATGAAGAGGGAGATTGCTTATTTTGTGTCAAGATGTATGGTTTGTCAACAAGTGAAAGCTGGAAGGCAATAGCCTGGAGGAGTCATGCAACCTCTTCCCATACCGGAGTGGAAATGGGATAATATTATGATGGACTTTGTCATGGGGCTACCAAAGACTCCTAGAAGGAACGATTCAATATGGTTCATTGTTGATCTTCTTACCAAGTTAGCACATTTTCTTCTACAAGAGAAGATCTACCACTGGAACGTCTAGAAAGCCTATATATTAATGAAGTTGTGAGACTTCATGGAGTTTCCCTATCGATTTTTTCTGATCATGATCCTCATTTTACTTCAAGATTCTGGATAAGTCTTCAGAAATCCCTGGATACTGAACCTAATTTGAGCACTGCCTACCACCCTCAGACAGACGGTCAATCAGAACGGACTATTCAAACCTTAGAAGACATGTTGAGATCTTGCTCAGTTGATTTTCATGGTATGTGGGATCAATATTTACCTCTGGTATAATTTTCCTATAACAATAGCTTCCATTTGAGTATTCATATGGCACCATATGAAGCGTTATACAGAAAGAGATGTCGCACACCAACCTGTTGGGATGACGTTGGTGAAAGAAAACTTGTAGGCCCAGAACTGGTGGAGGAAACAATGGAAAAGGTGAATGTAATCCGAAATCACATCAAAGCAGCTCAAAGTAGGCAGAAGAGATATGCCGATAATTGAAGGAAGGATTTGGAATTTCAAGTCGGTGATCATGTTTTCATGAAGGTATCTCCATGGAAGGGAGTCATACGTTTTGGTAAGAAAGCTAAATTGAGTCCCAGGTATATCAGACCTTTTGAAATTCTAGAACGAATTGGGGTTGTAGCTTACTGATTGGAAATGCCGCCAAGTCTCTCCAATGTTCACGATGTGTTCCACGTATCAATATTGAGGAAATACATGCCTGACCCAACACATGTACTCACCTATGAGGAATTAGAACTGGAAACCGATCTGCCTTATTTCAAAGAGCCCATCAGGATTCTTGATACGAGAGAACAAGTCATGAGAAACCGGACGACTCGTCTGGTAAAAGTCTTATGGAGAAACCATAAGATGGAAGAGGAAACGTGGGAACCTGAGGAACTTATGATGAAGAAACACCCGAGTCTTTTCGTGCGGTAGAATTATAGAAATTTTGAGGATGAAATTATTTTAAGGAGGGGAGAATGTAACACCCCAAGCTTCTACGGTACGTTTCCCTTCGAATAATTTAATAGCGTGTGTTGTACGCAACATCGAGTTCTAACACACACCACAACTGATCAAACTAGTCGTTATGAATAGTAAAACCTACTTTTTGAAAACATATATATTTTATATTTCAAAATGAACTTCATTTTTTTATTCAGAATATTGAAATTATCCAAAGTTCAATTTTTGGTATTTTTCTGAGAACTTCCCATTTTTATGAATAGTGAAAATACTTAAAAAAACGTTTTTAATAAAAATAATTTATAGTGATAAATTATATTATTTAGTGGTTTTAAATTATAAATAGAATATATTTTTACCATTTTATCCAATGCTGTTTATTAGAATTAATTTCACTTTGAAATTGGACATAAACAATTGTCAATCTTTTGATATATATTGTTTCTTAAAAACACGCTATTTGTTGTAACAGTGGGAATAATTATAAAATTAATTAATGAAACTTATATGTTTGGAATTTTGTAAAATAGAAATCATTTTTGAATTCGTACTATCAATTATATCTTAGGGTGAAATTTTGGCATTGTTCAGAAAAACTTCAATTTTTGATGAATAGTGAAACTACTAAGTGGTAGTTAAAAAACTGAATTTTTCATAAAACTTAATTTTACCGCTTCTGTGATTGGAATTTTGAAAATCCGAGAAACGCGGTTAATATCAAGGAATAAAATGTGGTTGAATGAGATGAAAATAGTTTTTGGTAAATAGAAACTTTTTACTTTTATTCACCACAGTTAAAAATAAATTGGATAATTAAGGGTAAAATGATATTAATATTACCCTAAAACATGTCATAATTCAATTGGACAAGTTTATCTCGACCAAAAACAACCTTAGGAATAAAATATTATCATTTAGGTCCACTTGGATTAGATTAGGACATTTATTATTATTTAATTCAAAGAAGAGTTAAAAGAGTTAAAATCAATGTTTATTTACTAAAACATTTTTAATATAGGGTTATAAATAAGATATATTCGGTTTTAAGTATTCATTATAAATCTAAAAGGATTTCCTACATAATTATATTTTATTTATAATTTTTAGACCTTAAATAATTTAATTTATTTATGACACAATGATGATGCAGTAATTACCATAATATTGAAACATTAATACAATTGATATTATAAATATCCAAACAAATATAATTTGAGACTTTTAATGAATTAAAATAATTTTCTAGTATAATATGACATATTATAATTTATTTAATTGACTTTGTTAGAAGTAGTCATTCTGTTATGATTTTTTAAAAAATAAATTATTGAATAGTGTCAAAATTTACATAAAAGAGTTTTTAAAACAAATATTATATTATTAATTGATATTAAATTCTTAAAAATCTAAGTTTCGGCCAATAGACTTATATCCTGATAGGTGTATCATTAATGGACTACTTGGGGGTCTATTGGAGGTATATTGTAAGTTTATTAACAATATAATATAAAAATACAAAGTGACATGGTAAGAGTCAAACTAATTAACTATGAGTTAAAACTAAAAGAAAAGGTTAATATAATGGCCCAAACCTGTCTAAATTCAATTGGTTGATTTGTTTTCGACCTATACCCACATTAAAATTTAAATAATCCACTTTGGGGCCATTAGAAACCGAATATGAATTTATTATAAAATAATATTTCTAGCTTTTCCAAAGGTGCCCCTCACCCCTCTTATAAAAGGGAACTCTCCCTTCTCATTAACTCACACCATCAAAGCCTTTTGTCTCGGCCAAACACTGCCCAAATACTCTCTCAACATCCCTCACTTAATCCTAGAAGCCTTCCTTTAGTCATAAATCCAACCCAATAGACCTTTTGATCAAATCAAAAGGAAGAACCCGAAGAAGAGGTAATGATTTCACCACCCTTTTTCAAGTTCCTTTCTTCTTCCACTTCTTCTTTATTTGTTATTATCATTCTAAAATAATAACTCCAGTATCTTATATATACTATGATGTTATTATAAATATGGTACAACCATATTCAGTATTCTATCCAACCATTAAATAACTTTTCACCATACGTGCGTACGTACGGCTTACCATCTCCACGTCGTGGTGTAATTGTTATTCAATAAATTATTATTTGGATGGGTATAATAATGATGTGTAACTCATGTAAATAATAAATATAAAATGATAATGATTCTTTATATATGTTATACTATCCAATTATATATTATTTTAATATCAAAATAATGATATTGTCGCTTGTGCGTACGTACGGACTACCGTCTCCACGAACACGATGAGATTCATTCTCCATCGTATCCATTCAAGTATAATTATCATTTGATGATTAAAAAATAAAGTTTAAGGACTTGATATCATTCTATATATGAATAAGATACAACCTATCCATGACAAACATGTATTACGTAACAAAACGTATAAAAGAAAACGAGTAAGTTAACACCTGAAACAACGATAATACAAAGATATTATTAACAAATCAATGTTAGAAGATCATATATGGTATAATATTAATATATACGATTCTTTTATAATTAAATAACAATTATTTCACCATTATACAGGAGGTTAACCTACCCCCAACCAAGGAAATTTACAAATTAAGTGTTTATTTCACAATCTCTTCATTATCTGAGGTTGTTTATACGTAATAATCTACTGGGATTTCTTTATCATCTACATTCATGTTTCTTAAAAATATATTTCAAAACATTTTTTACTATTTACTAGAATATGGGTTAAAGTCATTTATACCCTTGTTGACTTTTATAAGTTGTTTATAAAGGAATCTTTCCGTTGTTTTCCAAACAAGGTTCTTTTTAACATTTTCGACAGAATTAAGGTAAGAATGTTTTTTTAACTTATACAGCGGGTGTGGCTATTTTCTGCCATTATAAAATTGTTGAAGCTTCCCTTACAATCTTATAAGAATATTTTCAAATAAAATGTTTTATTTTATAAATATATGACTCTTAAATGATTTCAAAATATAAAGAGATATTTCTCTAAAAAGAGTTTTGATTTCATCTATGTCAACATACTTTGATGGATTTTATGCTTATTTGAAGTTGATTTATTATGATAGAAAACTTCTATGTTGTGTTGAAGGTTTTGTGATATGTTTGACTTTGGATGTGATATTTTTATACCATTCATGGTTTATGGTGAATGTATTGACATTTCATATTCTATTTTTAATACGAATGTTTATGTTATGTTTAAACCTTTTCATATGGGAATGCATTGGACTTAATATGTGATGTGTGGAGCCCATTATAGCTCCTCGATGCATCAGTAGGTCTCATGAGACAAACTAGTGTCTTGGCACAAGGCCTTGGGAAAATCTTATTTGAAGTCTTGGCATGAGTCCTTGGCTATGTGGTTATGATAGTCTCTCATTATGCATTCCATCATTATGAAAGTAGTTATTGATATTTCATGTGATTATTCGATTAGTAGAATATCCATGTGATTAAGTAAATGGAATTATTTAATTTTATTTTTTCAATACTATGTTGAATTTCAAGTTTAAAAGGATTTTGTTTTATTTATACATTTCCTTAAATGTTTATTCTTATTTATGAAAGCTTCCGCTATATTTTTATCCTTACTGGGAATTTGAGCTCACCCCTTTACTATGTTTTATTTTTCCCAGGATATGAAGAAGTAAATTATGAATGACTTGCAGGGATATTATGAGGGGATAATACTGTGGATTATGGAGACAATATGTTTTTGTAGTAGTTTTTCACTTCATGATTTAATGTAAATCTTTATGAATATATTTAGTGTTTCCAAGCCTACTAAACCAATCGGTCTTTCGAGATTTGATATTTCTTGTGAGCATGCCAATGTTATGTAATAATGCACAGACTCTGGGTAACTGGGGTCGGGGCGTTACACCGGGCACTACTAGTCGTGTAACACCCCAAACTACATGGCGTGTTGTTCCCACACATGGTGTGTACTTGATATCTAAACCCCTGCCAATGTCTCCATACACGGCTAACCCACACGGTCCAGCTAACCCCCGACTACACGACGTGTTCCCTAGGGACACAACATGTACTAGACATGGTCTCTGCGGCCTGTGTTGTTAGTTACACAGCCGTCTACACAGTTGGACCATAAACGGCATGTTCCGAACAAACACGGTGTGTGTAGGAGAAGGTGACACCATCCATTGTTGTTCGTGACACGGCCGAGTACCTGAACACGACTACACAGTGTGTTATGAAAACGACATGGCATGTCTAAGAGAAGGTAACGCCAACTCGTGTTGTTCGTGACAATGTTGGGTACCTGGACAGGACTACATGACTTGTTCCTTTACAACACGGCGTGTTCTACTCGAGCTTCCCAAACCCGTGTTGTTAGTGACACATCCGGGTACATGGCTCTGAACTAGATGACATGTTCCTACCGTACATGGTGTGTTCCTGAAGTTATTTCCACAACACCGTTTTCCGGCAAACACAGTCAGTAACACGGCCTGAAAATTATAGTACGTGTAACTAGAAAGCACACACCGTGTATTATGGGTTTTTCTGGGCAGTAGCTCAGAAACAGCACAGAATCCCAGAAACACTAAATAAAAGGTAAAGGGGTGCCAAATTCTGACCTGTGAGGGCCCATACTCCCCATGAATCAAAGCCTGGAATCTCCTATAGTTATGTATAAGCGGAAACAGGATCATGATCTAGCAGCTTCCAATTCAAGAGGGCCCATGACACCTCAAGAATTAAAATTTGGCATTTATTTAAGAAATGTACAATAAAACAACCCTCTAACAAAGCAGTAGGGATTCTATCAAGAATCTATTACAACAGCATACATAATCTACACAGAGTCTATCACAACAATATGAAATCGCAAATGCACCATAGATGGCATGGAAAGAATGCATAGAATGTGATTTCTGACAAGTTCTTATATGATGCATGAGATGGCATACCGTCATCTCATCAGGTTGCGACAGAAATAGAACCATAAAATAAAAACAATAACAACACTAAGCTTGTGAATCACTCTAGGTGACATCATATCAAACGTAAAATCTCAAAACCAAAAAACTAAAATAAACGAGGTAGTATAGATTTTCCCTGTACATGAGTTAGCTGCTCACGAACACATCATATTACCAAGTACCAAATCTTTCAAATCCATGGATAATGTCTCCAAACACAATGTGAGGAGAAATTAATTCCTCTGATACCACTTTGTGACGTCCCGGTTCCGGAAGCCACCCAGAGGCGCCCCGTACCCGGTTGGTCACATGGACTCAAGCACATTTCCCCAAACTCTAGAGGTTGCCGACTAGCAGTGAGGGCCTTGGGTGTGACAATGGGGAATCTATGACCTCCTTGGAAGAGTACACAGCAGAAGAAAAAAAACCTGTGATAACGGAAGCAGTAATAAACAACAACATAAACAGCAGAAGACTAAATAAAAAAACTAGAGCACATAAGTATATATGAAATGATTCATGATACATATCTAGGAAAGCAGTCAAACAAGTCACAATGTTGGAAAATGCTATAGTACCAAAACAAGTACAAAATAAAATAAAATAGCTCCTCAGCATCGCAAGCCAAAACTTGGACCCATGCTCTCCTGATCCATGCAATCAAGTATCGGATGTCAAAGGGTGGTTTACCTAGACTATACCTGTAACAACATTGACTATTTGGGCCCAAAAGCATGACCCAAATTGGGTGTGAGACTAAATCCCAGTAGGCATTCACCCGAATATGTATGCATAACAGTCAGTGAGTATATGACAGGTAAGATTACAATAAGCAGTAAACAACAACAACAAAGCAGTAAGTAGTAACAGTAAACAGTAAAGAACGTTGATACACAACAGTAATAAATCCCCAACTAACAACACAGTGAAGCAAACAACTAAGAAGATGGAACCCCTCTGGGAAGTACTCGTAGCCATTCCCTCTGGTCCAATCCAAGACGTACCATAACCCTCTGAGCAGTGCACTCAGCCTAACCCCTCTGTCTTGGTCATACAAATTTATGAGAATCTCTGTGGAAGCTCAATCGTTCAATTCCCTTATAGTCTAGGGTAGTCAGGGACTCTCTGAAGAAGATCACACGGTTTAAACCTCTTAGCCCCAAGGACTAGAGACTCTATTAGGAAGCTATATCGGTCAATTCCTCCTTATAGCTTCAAGTATACCAAAAACTCTCTGAGGAAGCTCGCTCAGTCAATTCCTCCTCTAGCCTAGGAAGGTTTTTAAAAAGAAAAGAAACAATATAAGAATCTCTGAGGAAGCTCACGCGGTCTACCCTCTGGTAGTCTATAATATCTAAAGGAATTCTAGGATACTCACTCGGTCTATCCCCTGTGGCCTGTATTGTCTAAGACTCCCTGAGGAAGCTCAATCAGTCTACCCTCATGTAGTCTATAATGTCAATGACTCTTTGGGAAGCTCACTCGGTCTATCCTTTATAATCTATAGCACCCGGTTCTCTCAGTCTCGTGCCAGTCAGTGCATAATAATTATATAAGGCCAAAGTATACCTATAGAGCTACTTGGCTAATCAATGTCGACCTACAAATCTATTTGGATAAACTGTCTACAAGGCAACAAGCATGTAATGAATTTCACTCCAACCTATAATCACATGGCATGGAAACAGGTGTAACAGCCAAAGGAAAATGAGACCCAAAGGTCATAAACCGAATAAAGCATGGAACAAAATCCAAGAACAACAAATTATCCTCTAACATGATTAATTTAACTCTACGCAAGCATACAAGAAAGGCAGGAAAACATCAAGGGAATGATAGTAAACACGCAATACCCCATTCACAGGTATTGGTGGAATTTTAACATAAAACTCAAATACATTGAACTGTAAGGAACAAACCACATACCTCGATCATAAGAGATCAATATTCTTAAATCATGATTATTTATTCTCCCCCAAACATCGTAGATCTGAGAAAATGTCCAAAACGTTCAATATACGATAACTTGATAAAGTAGAAGAATTGAAAAATAGGGCTCCAGCCGAAGGAAGAACTCACCACTGTGTTACCAACACAATGAACGATGTTCGAAATGGCCAAAAGATGGAGGCCTGGTAATCCGGAGAAGTTTCACAGTCGTATGGTTTCTATCGAATGAACCAGACCTATAAGAATATCATTTTGTCCGTTAGGCATGACCCAAGTCTGTTTAATGAAAAAAAGAAAGTACACGACGGGTACTTTTAGAGTACATGGCATGAAGTGGATTTTTCTGTACTCCGCCAAAAACGGCCTCCACATCACCCTTACACACCATGTGTGTGGCCTGGACATGGACATTACACAACTTCAAGTGGGAAAAGAGTACACGACGTGTACTCAGAAAGAACATGGTGTGTACTTAAAAAATTTCCAAAAACATTATTTTTCAAAAAATCTGCAGAAAAAGGAAAACATACTTGAAACAAAGATCTGGGTTCTTACAGATGTAGTGACATCTCATGCATCATTTTATCCACATTTTAGTGATCACATGTTTGGAATTATTCCAATCCATTTAGGATGCATTAACTATTTCACGTAGTTGTTATATGTGAAGGGGTAGAAATATAAGATCCTATGAAAGCTATTCTATGAATTATTTGGGATTGATTAGGTGGATGGAATTTTATCGGTCCTAAAGAATATGGGTTCTCATGGATCATAATTTTGCGAACCATTGGGAGAAAAAGTTATTAGACTGAGAAATAAATATTTTAATGGATAGATAAAATGTGAGATGAATGTGGGAATAAAATGGAAACTGGAATTAATAATAGTAGAGAATATGAACTAGACCCAGACATAGTATTGGTTAGTCTATATTCTCTTTCCTTTCACATATATTTGATCTTCTAGTTTATTATGTTGTGCCATGTTCCCAATTTTTGGGCGCCGCATGATTTAAAATTACACCCATGAATTGATATGCATGGAAATTATAACTACAGATTCATTTTATGGTTTATTACATGATGAGTACCTTGAAACAAAAACCCCCATTTGGAAGTGTAGATTATTTAAATGGATTATTTTGAAGGAATATAAATTTGGACCCCTTTATATGTTCTTCTTTAACCCTTCTAGTGTAATGTTAGTACTGAACCTGATTTGGGTTTTTCAATTGTACTTGAATTGAAATTTGCTGGATTAAAGGAGGGAATATAATGGTCATCCCCGATACTTATTCCACATAAATTATTGTTTAATCTTGGATTTAAATTTATAATGAAATTCCCATGTGATTATTTGATAGGAAATCCCTGTAAGATTTTTCATGATTTTGACCACCAATGAGGCAACTTTTGAATTTAAAGGAAAGGTGATGATGTCAACATGTTTAAATATAGTAGATTAATTTGTAATGAATGTGTAAAATTTTTATATGTTTGGTGATACATGGATTTAAATGGAAACACCATGTATATACTCAATGGGATTTCAATATTTTTACTATGGGTGATTCTTGGGCACCCATAGTGGGCCGCCAAGGATGGACTCAAGTATAAAAGTAATTCTACGAAACCAGGAGTGATACCTAGGATCTTAAGAGGTTATCTATGGTAATTATCATATGGTGTTGGTTTATATTACACATAAATGGATACGTATCTTCCATCTTATGAATTCCATGGATGTGATAATGATCTAAAAATGAATCACGAATTAAATTGTTTACATGATGTGTGTCACGACCAGTCCCAGTGGGGCCCGTGTCATGACTCCCCATTCCTGCCTCCAATATTCTAGTGGCTGGTGACTAGCAACGAGTGGGAATATCAGTATCATTGGAGGCAGTTCCTAGGTACATATACACAAGAACACATCTTCATGCCTTAAAATTCATAAATTTAAAAACCCCACTAAGGAAAAAAAATAAAATCATATATCTAACCCAACTAACATAGTACAAAGAAAAGTAACGTGTAGTAATTATATTGGGTCATAATACAATCCCACAATAAGAAAGAGTCTGAAAACTAATAATTCCATCCGGTAAGTAAGGAAATAGAAATTCGGACTACTCCTCATTGATATAGGAATACCCCGGCCTATAAAGAAACACAAAAATATTGGTCTGGTCATAGTCCACCCTGGACTCGGTCAAAAGGTCAATCATCTTAACAAGATTTGACACATGCAGGAAGATCCCATGTAGGGGTTAGTATAATAATACTCAGTAGGGGACTCTGAAAACCACAATATAATAAAAAAACATAAAAGTATAATCATTTATACACATTATAATTCTACTAAAAATATAATAGGAGAAACACCTCAAGATATACTCGAATACTGGACCGTTAGTCTAAGGGTAAGTCACAATGTCCCCAATACCAATGATAGGGATTTAGTTTTAAGATTCCACAAAGAAGTCTTTAAGGAGAACTCACACCATGAGACTGATATCTCTGATGACATCTGTCAGAGAAGTAATGCTTTTCAGGAAAATCCACGAGGGAGATAGATGCACTAAAATATCTGATGAGAGAATACTAACACTCATTCTGAGATAACACACTCCTTAGTGGAAAAATATAACTATACATGGATGAGGATCAGTACTAGGTCCCTTAAGGATACCACATCAGATAATGATTCACCTGATAAGTGGAGCATTGATGACTGTATGACTTGTTACATCGATTACTTACTCTACCTAGGTTTATTAATCTATATAGGATCTCATTCCAAGCCTATTGGAGGTATTATTACTCTATCCATAAAATCATGCTTAATGTATCATACTTATATAGATGGAAATGATACCTTACCTTTAACAGAACATGCAAAGGGGTACTAACCGAAATAAAAAATTTACAAGGAATTTTGGACATGTAGATCAATCCATGTACAGAAAGGTACATAATGTTTATAAAGGTCACATGATTTGTCCCATGACCCTGGGTACTGCTTTTGTACAATGGATCATGTTAAAGGAATTTCATGTCAAAGAAGGTATACACAGAGTGTAAGATTTTGACATGTCATGTTCCACTATCCAGGGAAGACTTCAGGTATTCTTGACATGTGACCATAGATATCATCAACTTGTGTATTCTAATCCATGTACTGGTACATGGGGTGGTCCACGTATCCAGAGAGGTCAGGCTCTATGGTGGTGTACATTCTATTTACACCAGCCTATGGTCGTGAATGACCTAAGATACATGTTGAGTCTGCATAAGGACCCACACGCCATGTGATAATGGTCACACTCCATGTAACAACTTCCTATCACTTGGGGCTCTAGACACCACTGGGTGGGGACCACAGTCCATGCCAACTAGGGATAACATTGTCTTCTTCTTCTTATGAAGCGTGGAATCTCCATCCTCCTGCATTCCCACACCCGAAGTTGTGTTCTTCGGTATACACACCTTGTGTACTACGATTTTCTAGAATAATTGTTTTTCGATGACCCTCCCCAGGTGCTCCTCTGATCTATCATCCATCCATCTGATCATCAGGATACTCCAAGTTTGATGTCTACCCAGCATACCATAACAATTTTTTTGGTTTCAGACCAGCGATTGGCCCGAAAAAGGGGTCCTCATCCACCAGCATAAATAATACTCAATGAATGATCCTCATCGATCTGATCTGATTTGACTTCTTCCATTATCATCACACCACCTCTATGTCATCGAGATTTTCTATGTAGTGTTTCGTATTGTTTCATTGTGAAACAGATTTGCAATGATCTTTTTTATGTATCCCCAGAAAGAACATGGTGAACGCGGTGCAAAGGGGGGATGAAATTAATTAATCAAATTGAGGAAGAGACCTTCATATTCATTCATCATGGCATCGATCATCTCCCATTAGAATGATTAATAGGGTGAACCAAATTTTTTTTCCAATCATCATAAACTAATTCCCAGAATCAATGTCCCTACAGAAAATGAAAATGAACACCCTCTCTCAAGAACGCATGATCCATGGTTCAACATGTTCCTGGGTTAATCCACATTCTTAATTTAATTAAATAATGAGGAAACAAAAATATAAATAACAATACCCCACCTTAATTGGGATGAATAATGATGGTTGTGTCACGTTCGTTGTAAAGGTCCCTCAAATCTGAGGTGTGTTGGTCCATCACTTTTTCTTCATCGGCCAATGGGGTCTCTTCCAATACTCCAATGGTATCTGCCAAATTCCTAAGGATATGTGGCTAAACATGTGAACCTTCCATAATAAAATATTTATATTGGAAAATTAGGACGTTTCACTATTAAAAGCATTTAAATATAATAAATTATTAATTTATTTCATTTCATTTAAAACATCCAAAAACATACTTTTGTAGTCGGCATGTGCCTGTCACTATTAGGCCCCAAATAAGGTAAAATCACTAGTCTAAACAAAACAATTACCATTGATTTTTGACCTGGGAAAATATTTTAAATTTATTTCACTATTATGGAGAAACTCCTTGCATGCGCTATTTAAAAGTATAATTTATTTTAAACATTTATTTTGGGAACTCCGGGCCTTATAATTTCCCACCTTCTCAAAGCATGGTCTCATAACAATTCCATATAATATTTAAAAATAAAAAACTATAAATTAGAGACATTAAATTACCCACACTATAGGGAATTCATGAACTCAAAAATCCAAAACAAAAGAATAATAAGAAAGATATCATTACTGGGCAAAAATATGTGCTTCCGGCTCACACGTGTCGTCATGAATATTCTCATGCCTCCACCAAACACGCACTAATTGAATCTCTCTCCCCACAAAAGATCCTCTCCTGCTGATCCTCAATCTCCATTAGGCACTCTACGGTGGTCGCTCCATCCTCAACACCTAGCTCACCCCAATCGATGTAGTGTGATGGGTCATGCACGTACCTCCTCAGCTGCGACACAAGGAATACGACATATACCAGGAAAAACATCGGTGGTTGAGCTAGGTGGTACACAACCTCGCCAACTCTATGAAACATCTGAAAAGGGTAAATGATCCTCAGAGACATCTTTTCACCCGGACCAATTCATCACAACCCTAATTATGGTGATAGCCAAAAGAATACATGTTCTCCCTCTTTGAACTCCAATGGTCTCTTCCATTTGATAGCTTAAGACATTTGTCAAATTCATGCAGACTTCATCCACTCATGGATGATCTGAACCTTCTCAGTGGTAGCTTACACCAACATTGGACCAACGAGTGTTGACACTATGAGGTCAGTCCATCAAATTAATGACCATAATATTCTCCCATATAATGCCTAAAATTATGCCATAACGATGGTGGAGTGGTAACTATTGTTGTACCAAATCTCCTCTAGTGGTAGGTGGTCCTCCCAACTATTACTGATATACACGATACGTTCCTAAACATATCATACATAACCTAAATGGTTTTCTCTTCCTGACTATATTTATGGGAAGGAACATTGTTCTGATGTGTTGTTAATAACAAAACGAATCATACAACCCCTTCCACACCATATATGTAAAACGAGAATTTCCATTGGAGACTATAGTTATAGGGATTCCATGAATCCGAACTATCTCCTACATGCAGTGGCATCTCATGCTCCCAACAAATCACTACTCTATAATAGATAGGATGTGGGTTGATGTGGTGAGTCTGTCAATGATCACCTGTATGGAATCATGTCATTTGGATGTTTGTGGTATGATCATTATAATGTCTATAGATACCCCATAACTTTTCCACTATGTCACTTCTAGGGGTGTGCTAACCCTATTGGAACCTGGTGCTCAGCATTCACCTACAAACCCGTATAGAATTGAGAAATGAACACTTATACTTCCTTCTTCATACCTGCCCACCAGAACTGACACTGGAGGTCCTAGTACATTTTTCCACTCTCGGATGTACCAGCAACAGGGGTGTATAAGATTCCCTCAGAACCTCCTCTCACAATTCCACTGGCACAACTTTTAATCCTCTAAAAGGGCGATGTGATCCCCACTATGTGAATATCCATCAGAAGCATGTCTTGTGGAAAATTTAACATGTAATGCCTCACTATAAATATCCCCAAGTTGTCCCTTCCTAACCCACCATAAAAGAGGATGTGTACACAACCATTGATTGGAGATAAGTTTTATAATCTCTATCAATGAAATATAACTATAGGGAGGCCAGCTTCCCCGATGAATCTCTCAACATCTTTTAAATCTATCATATATTGAGACCATATGCCCTAATGTTCCCCTTCCTAAGAGTATAGATAGTCTCGAAGTCATAATCCTGGAGGTACACCTGTAACATCCCAAGTAAGTAATGAATAATAGATATTTTTATCTATGTCTATTAATGATTAAGATAGTGTCTTAGAGGCCTAAAATGAAAAGAAATACAATCTTATGCATTGAATACACTTATATTCTTAAAAGATTGTTTTACTGCCTTTTGATGGAAACTCCTTTTTGAATCAATCTTTTGACAATTTTATAATCGATATTTTTCAAAATAAACATATTCATTATGATTGGGACATTAAAATTTACATTGGATAAATTTTTGGTATTTTTCTGACAATGTTCATTTTTTAATGAATAGTGAAAAATACTGCATTTTACATTAAAACTGCTTTTTCATTTAATTTAATTATATGGTTATATTATATTTTTAATTGGTCTTAAAGTGTAATATGAATATATTATTACCATTTAATCCAATGGTGGTCATTAGAATTAATTTCACTTTGTAATTGTCATAAACTAATGCCAAACTTTTCATAGATATTGTTTCAAAAAAAACCCGCTATTTATTTTGACAACGAGAATTATTTTTAAATCACTTATTGCAATTTATGTGTTTCTAATTTGGTAAAATGGATTAAATATTTGAAATAAAAAGTTCCAAATTATTTAATTAAGACTCTTTTGTTTTTGGACATTATGAATAGTAACGACGGTAATTGTCTTTAATTATCTTGATTAATGAGTAATTGGGTAGTTAAAGATAATAAAATAATATCATAATAATAAAAATTGACCACAACATGTGTCCTAAGGATACTGGTTGTCTCATGACCAACCATTGTATGCCTTGTGCCAATCTTGGAAGCCCCATGGAATCACTTTTGTGAGAAAGTGACTTGTTATTTTTTATTTTTAAAGAATGTTAAATGTAACAAAGAATGTATCACCTAAGTAAAATATTTTTAATTTTGTCTACATAAATGATATTTTGTTCTATAAATATTAATTAGAAATCTAAAAATATTTCCTACATCATGATATTTTTTTTATAATTTTTAGACATTAAATTTATTAAATTATTTATGACATCATGATGATGCAGCGATTACGTCATTAATAAAGGATTTAAATAAAATGAAATGATAATGTAAACTCTATGACCTACACATGTCCAAAACCTATTGGATGGATGGATTTCGAACCCTTACCACCATACCCTCGAATTATATCAATTTGGAACCTTTTTAATCCGAAAATAATTTTCAAATAAAGTAACATTTCTTTACTTTCCAATAGTGCCCCTCCTCTCCTCTTATAAAAGGCCCCCACCTCTACCTCCTTACCCAAACTCCCAAAGCCTTTGGCTCGGCCAAACCCTGCCCATTTTGTCTCTCCAAATCCCTCTATTACTTCTTGAAGCCTCACTTTGGGCATAAGTCTTCCCAAGTAAGCCTTTGAGCTCAAACCAAAGGGAGTAACCCGATTTTAAGGTAATGTCTTCACTTGAGTCCTTTTGTTTTATTTTGCTTCTCCAACCCACTAAACTCTTTTTATTCATTTCTTTTGTAACAACTCCAGTATATTCAATATACTAGGATGTTTTTATAAGAAGGATTCGTGCTACACTTACAGAAACCTACATCTAATGGTTAAAGGACATACTATTTCTGTGGATGGTGAATTTATGCCTCCCGAAACGATGATTCTCTATTCTTTTTATTTAAAAAGGTAGGGGCCGGGAAACAATGCGGGTGATGGCCCAGCCCCCGAGTGGTTACGCGGTCAGGCATGCAGTGGCCCGAGAATCCCCTACCTTCCCCAGGCCCACCCAAGGGGTGAATCCCAGTTCCCCAACGGGGGCCGGCGCCGCGTAAACGCTTGGGTAACCGGCGTGCAATCGTGCACCGCGTGTGGTGAACATGCTTTTTATAGCATACCCCCTGACAGGGTTCGAACCCTCGACCTCCCAAAACGATGATTGTTCAACATTCTTTTAACACATTCAAAGGTTGCCATTAAGATGTCACTATATTTATATATGATATATAATATGTTTATGTTTTCCTTAAGCTTCTTTATTTTTCATTTTGGGCATACCTTTAGGGTTTCCGTAATGGGTAAACGTGATATCTTCATTTAAGGAAGTGCGGATTACCACCCCCTCAAAGTGATTTGATTCGTTAAATACCATATGTGGGACGTATAAAGGATGGAACTATGATATTATATATGATATTATACTGTAATTATAATATACCTTTATATCATTATGATTCCATTCTATAAAATACGAAATAGAAATGAAAGTAGCGTTCATGCGTACGTACGGCTTACCATGTCCATGAACGGTGCATTTCATTTCTTACCTATAAATGATTATGTAATATTATAAATGCATGTATATACTGGATATATATGATATATACATAATGATTATAATTCTGGATATAATGGATACATGAACAACTTTTAATTATAAAGGGTTTATTTTTGACTCAAGTACCAATGATCGTTAAAACGACCATTATTACCTTAAATAATTACATAGTCTTCATGACATGGAAATAAGTGATATAAAAGGAATAATGAACCTGAAAAAGGTTCTTAAGCAAGTAGAAATTAACACAAGTTTATTATTCAGTACATTAAAGAACGATCGAGTCAAGTTGGACCCGAGGTATGGGACTTCATCTGAATCTCCATTCATTGAGCCATATTTAGTTTTATACACAACCTTATTTTATACTGTGTATAAACCCCTTTGACTTTTACATTTATTTAAAAGGAATCTTTTTTATTCGAAGTATTTACTAAACGAAAAAGGTAATGTTTTTGTCATACGTATGCGGTGACAACGACTTCTCCGCCGCCGTGACCATTATTTGAGTTTCGGCTTCCTATACAAGCCATACCTTTTTTTAAAAGAAAAATAAATATCATGTTTTACTTTTCTTTTGTTTTGGTATTGAAAATGTTTTCCATAATGTTTTTATATCAATGTGTTGTATTGATATCTTGTGATTGAAAGGTGGAAATGTTATGTTTCCTTTATGTATGTTTTATGTGATACGATTATATTGAGGTTCTTGGGCATTATTATGAAGACGGGTGGTTTTGTCACGACCCGCCCTCGGGGTCCGTGCCGTGACTACCCCAAGCCCGCCTTCCATAGGCCAGGGGCTGGCGACTAGCACCAAGGCGTAAATCCTGGTAAAAAGGGAAGGCATTGCCTTTGAAAAATAAACACACACCACAGAGTAAATAAGCGGAAAGTAAATACTAAACAAAGCAGAGTAAGACTGAAAGTGCGGAAAGGTAAATGGGCCAGAATACAAACCCAAACTGAAAGTAAAGTACAACCTGAAAGGGAAAACAACAACTGGAAAGTAAAAGCCGCTACACCGAGCTGTCCACTAAAAATCCCACCTGAAGGGTGGGTACAGATAGCTCCTCTGCTCCACGGGTCCCGCCGTCCGCTCCGTGCACGTCCCGCCCAGTGGTCCTCCTCCGGGTACCGTCCCACTCTGTAGGCCTCAGCTAAGGTCAACGCTGTCCGTCGTCTGCAACCAACACAACGTAGTGCGGGCGAAGCCCGTGCAGGGGTGAGTATAAGCTACTCAGTAGGGACCCCGAGACCCCTGAAGGTCTCTGGAATCCACAAAGGATAAACCACGAAGAAAAGTACAATCACGAAGTAACAACCGACACTGCTTAGGTATATGCCCATACATAAACCTAAGTCATCAATTAAAATATGCTCCAACCTCCGAGCCCAAGTACAACTCAGTCCACGCAGGAAAGTATACGTATTCCACATAGGAAAGCAAAACATAATCCACACAGGATTGCACAACACAATCCACACAGGAAAGCAACAGGATTCAGCTCACACAGGTATACTTCTTCAAGGACGATAAAGATGATCACTGATCCATCTAAGTCGTCGGACCCACGAAGGATCGATAGGTAACTAACCCCCACAATGACCCACACAGGATCGGGCCCACACAGGACCTGTAGGCGCTGGCTCACACAGAACCGCTGAGCGCAAGGACCCACACAGGATCGGGCCCACACAGGACCTGTAGCACTGATCCACGTAGGATCGCTGAGTGCTGAAGTCGTCGTCGTCGAATCCACACAGGATCTCTGTACTGTCGTCGTCGCAGTCACAGTAGCAGTAGTAGTCGTAGCAGTCGCAGCCAGCACTAGGGTTCCCGCACATAGCAAGCTCGTTCGGAGGGTCCGCTCCACGAGCCGAGAGGCTGATACATCAACTGTCACGAAGACCAGAGTTGATGTATCCAAAAGTTCCATATCGTCAACAGGAACTCAACGCAACAGACGGCGCGTCGATCGGACGCCCGGTCTGAGAGTTATTGGCATTTTCGTCTCCGGGGCCCGGTTGGTTTTTAAGGCTAAACCAACCCGACCGTACTCAACCTGCGTCCAAACCTCGGGCGGGGTATTCCAAAAGATCCGTCTCACTAAGAGGAACACAACGCGACTGACGGTGCGTCAATCGGACGTTCGTAGCTCAAGATATTAGCGTTTCCACTCCGAAGGCCCGGTTGGTTTCGTGAACGAACCAACCCGGCCGAACTCAAAGTAAACCGAAACCTTGAGTGCAATATACCGAAACGAACGTCTCGATCCAAGGATCGCGTTGCCGCAGACGGTTCGTCATTCGGAGGTCCGAGGCTCAAGTTATGGGCCAAAAACCAATTCTGGTTCCAAACGGGGGGGTCCGGGTCCGGGCCGACCCGGCCCGACCCCCCCCCCCCCCCCTGGGACGGCGGCGGCCGGCGGCGGCGTGGCGGGCCGCGGCGGCCTGGCGCCGCGAGGTGGCTGCACGCGGGGTGACAAACCCCCGCGTTTTGAGGGGCGGCGCGGCCTTTGTGCCGCGCCGGTTTCTTTTAAACCCCCCCCCCCCACGTGGGGGGCCTGCTGGTGCGGAACCGAGGGGGCCGGCTGCCCCCCTCCTTCAAAGAACCGCCCCCTCATAAAGAGGGGGGTTTTTATGAGGTGGCCGGGGGATTAATTTCCCCGGTTTTAAAGGTATCCGGCCGGCCGGTTTTCTCTAACGGGACCGGAAATTCCGGTCCCCCCTTCGGCTTCCGACGCCGGCGGCCCGGCCGCCTGTCTTCTCTTCCGCCGCGGCCCGGAACCGGCCGCGGTCTCCTCGTCCCGCCGCGGCCCGGAACCGGCCGCGGCGTTCTTCATCCGGTGCGGTGCGACGGCACCGCACCCCTTCGCCGTGCCTTGATTCCATTCAACGCGGCGCGACGGCATCGCGTTCTTGAAGATTTTTCCTCGGCGTGGCGCGACGGCGCCGCGTAAAATATTTGCACGATCATCCGCGTGGTGCGACGGCACCACGCCACTTGCTTCCACCCGCAAGAATAAACAAGAACGATGGAGGGGGGTTCGGCCGTGTTTGTGCGGTCCGGCCCCCCCTCACGTTAAAATAATAACGCAACCTAAAACATTCAAAAGTCTCATGTTTGACATGCGAAATCCATGATCAAGAAATGAAATAAATAAATATTGAATCAACAACCCCTACCTCGGGTATAAGATCGAAGATTTGACAACGTCCCGCGGAAGACAACGTCGCGGTGGTCGGGCGTCGCGGTCGTCGTTCGTCAATCCGTTGACGAAGAGATATTCCCGAAGAGTTACGTCGTTGGCGAATCTTCGTATGCCGACGAAGAAGGTCCGAGGAGGAAGCAGTGTTCTCTTTCGTTGACACGGGAGACGAAGAAGAGCGGAGCGGCGTTCTTCGTCGGAAATTGAGCTTTCTTCGTCAAGTCTTGAGGAAAGTCAAATAATAAAGAAAACAACGAACTCAAGAACCCCTACCTCGATAGTCGCACGTTGACGTAGTCGTGGAATATCAGTGTCGATTCCTTTGACGTCGGAGGAAGAGTCGTTGTCGATGGCGTTCGTCACGGAAAACCGTCGCGGAAGAGATGACGCGGAAGAAGTACGTCGCGTCGCGGATACGGCGTCGCGGATGGACCGTGTTCTTCGGCGGAGAAGTTCTTCGTTGTAGAACGACGTTCTTCGCGTTCTTCGTTGAGTTTGAAGAAGAAGAAAGAACTCTCCACCTCTCAAGTAGACAAACAAAAACCCCAAAATAAAATAAGACAACATCTTATTTTATTATCACATAACACAAAAGAATTTCAAAAGTATGAAATTCAAAAGGTTTAACTCCCATAATTAAAAAGGTAACTGAAGCCATTAAATGAGGCGTTAAGGGAGTTGGGAGAATTTGAAAGGTTTAGGGGTTCGTGTGGGCCCCACCACACTTAATCCTCCCAAGGGAGGTTAAGTGGGTGTGGGTCCCACTTCCAACCCCCTTTGGTAAATTTTTAAACAAGTTATAATAAAATTTGTTCTATACAAATTTTATTTAACTCAAACTAAAAACCCCTAAAACTAACTTTCAACCCGCAACAAACGCAACTCCCGAAAAGGTCTCTTTAAGCGAAAATCGGCGCTGCGAGTTCATCGGTGCCCTCGGATTTCAATTCCGAGCACCAGAACAAAAGTTAGGAATTCCCGCTCGTTCGTTCACTGAACGTACCCGAGCAAAACTTCGGAAATTAATTCCGGGCACTCCGGGCCTCGGAATCAGGTGCCGTCTGAAACCGCGCTCTTGTAAAATTCTAAAGAAAATTAAGAAAAAATTTCCCTTGAATTTTACGGGTCTTTACATTACTCCCACCTTAGGGCTTTACGTCCCCGTAAAGATACATCAAAAACTAGGGAAACAAATGAGGGTACTGAGCACGCATCTGAGCCTCCCGCTCCCATGTTCTCTCCTGGAGATTCCCGTGCTGCCATCTGATGCGCACAAGAGGAATCGATCGCCCACGCAGGACCCGCTCCTGTCGATCCTCTATCTCCACCGGGACCTCCGTAAAAGTCGCCCCATCGTCAACGTCAAGCTCCCCATGGTCAATGATGTGCGTCGGGTCGTGCACGTATCTCCTCAGCTGGGATATGTGGAAGACGTCGTGCACCCGGTGCAACTGAGGTGGTAGAGCCAGGCGATAAGCCACCTCGCCAATCCTGCTGAGAATCTGGAAGGGTCCGATGAAGCGCAGAGATAACTTGCCGCCTCGGCCAAATCTCCGAATACCACGTCGAGGTGAGACCCGCAAGAAGACTTGGTCGCCATCCTCGAACTCCAGTGGCCTCCGCCTCCTGTCAGCGTATGACTTCTGCCGGCTCTGAGCTGTCCTCATCCACTCCTGGATGACCTGGACCTTCTCTGTCGTGGCCTGGACCATCTCCGGTCCCACCAGTGCTGACTCCCCAGGGTCTGTCCAGCACAAAGGAGATCTACATGGTCGGCCGTACAACGCCTCGTACGGTGCCATCCCGATGGTGGAGTGGTAGCTGTTGTTGTATGCGAACTCCACCAAGGGTAGGTGGTCCTCCCAGCTACGACCAAAGTCGAGGACACATGCGCGGAGCATGTCCTCGAGAGTCTGAATGGTCGTCTCCTTCTGACCATCCGTCTGAGGGTGAAAGGCTGTGCTAAGACGTAGCTGCGTCCCGAACGCCTCCTGTAACCCCTTCCAAAGCCGGGAAGTAAAGCGGGCATCTCGATCGGAAACGATAGATGATGGCACGCCGTGGAGCCGCACAATCTCCTGAACGTAGAGACGTCCCAAGCTCTCCACTTAGCCCTGCTCTCTGATGGGTAAGAAGTGTGCCAACTTGGTGAGTCGGTCAACAATCACCCAAATGGAGTCGTGACCTCTGGAAGTGCGTGGAAGTCCAGTCACGAAGTCCATAGATATGCCGTCCCACATCCACTCCGGAACCTCCAAGGGCTGTACCAAGCCTGCTGGTACCTGATGCTCTGCCTTCACCTGCTGACAGGTGAGGCATCGAGAAACGAACTCTGCTACAGCCTTCTTCATGCCCGTCCACCAGTGCTGTCGTCTGAGGTCCTGGTACATCTTCGCCACTCCAGGATGTACCGCCAAAGGAGAAGTGTGAAACTCTCTCAGCACTTCCTCTCGCAAAGCTACTGGTACCATGGTACGTCCTCTGAAAAGGATGTCGTGCTCTGCTCCAAGGGAGAAACCATCAGGTGCCTGTCCCGAGGATATCTGTGCACGCCGTGTCTCACAGTCAGCGTCCCCATGCTGTGCCTCCCTGACTCGCTGCAGTAGTGGAGGAGTGACTGTGAGAGACTGAAGAAAGGCTGCTCCATCTCTATCCACGAAGGATATCTGCAAAGAGGCTAGCTGCTCCGTCGCCTCCTCGAGTAGCTGAATGCCCATCCTCCTGCTGAGGGCATCGGCTACTACGTTCCCCTTCCCATGAGTATATACTATCTCAAAGTCATAGTCCTGGAGGAACTCGAGCCATCGCCGCTGTCTCAGGTTCAGGTCCTTCTGCGAGAAGATATACCTGAGACTCTGATGATCGGAAAAGACTGTAAATCGCTCGCCCATCAGATAGTGTCGCCATGTCTTCAGAGCGAAGACCACTGCTGCTAACTCCAGGTCATGGGTAGCGTAGTTCTGCTCATGCGGCCTCAACTGACGTGATCCATAGGCGATCATGGCCCGCTCCTGCATCAGAACACATCCGAGTCCGGTCCCTGATGCATCGCAGTAGACTACGTACCCTACTCCCTCCTCAGGCAACCTCAAGATAGGTGCGCTAGTCAATCTCTGTCTCAGCTCCTGGAAGCTTTGCTGACATCTGTCTGACCACACGAAGGGTTTCCCCTTCTTCGTCAAAGCTGTGAGTGATGCCGCAACTCCGGAGAAGTTCGGCACAAATCTCCGATAGTAACCAGCTAGTCCCAAGAAACTCCGAACCTCAGTCACGCTCCTGGGTGGCTCCCATGCTAACACAGCCTCAATCTTTGCGGGATCTACTGCAACTCCCGCCTCAGAGATAACGTGTCCCAAAAAGTGGACCTCACGTATCCAGAACTGGCACTTCGAGAGCTTACCATAAAGCTGGTGCTCTCGGAGTGTGTCAAGAACAACTCGCAAGTGATAGGCGTGCTCCTCCTCTATCGTAGAGTAAATCAGAATGTCGTCGATGAAGACTACGACAAACCGATCGAGGTATGGCTGAAAGATCCTATTCATGAGAGCCATGAACACTGCTGGAGCATTGGTTACACCAAAAGACATAACCAAGAACTCATAGTGGCCATACCGACATCTGAAGGCTGTCTTCTGCACATCCTCGTCTCTGACTCTGAGCTGATGATAGCCTGACCTGAGGTCTATCTTCGAGAACCACCGTGCTCCCTTGAGCTGATCAAAGAGGTCATCAATCCTTGGTAGCGGATACTTGTTCCTCACTGTCACCTGGTTTAGGCGACGATAGTCAACACAAAGTCGCAAGCTCCCGTCCGCCTTCTTGGCGAACAATATCGGGGAAGCCCAGGGTGAAACACTGGGTCGGATGAACCCCTTGCCCTGCAAGTCCTCCAACTGTACCCGTAGCTCTCGAAGCTCGTCGGGGGACATCCGATATGCTGGAGTGGATATCGGGGCTGTCCCGGGGTACAAGTCAATATAAAAGTCTACCTCTCTGCGAGGAGGTAGCCCTGGAACGTCGTCGGGAAAAACGTCCGCAAACTGATCCACCACTGCAGGAAAACCAGGACTTCGCACGTCAACTGCTCCAAGGATAAGGCTAGCCAACTGATGAGTGATGGGCTGTCCTCTCCTCCGCGGAAGTCCATCCTGTGCTGCCAAGGCTCCCTTCTCGCCGGTGAAGGTGAACCTGCTCCCGTCGGTGCGTACACATCGCACCTTGCGCCTAAAATAGTCAATCTGTGCATGGACCGTAGATAGCCAATCCATGCCCAAGATGACGTCGTAAGGCCTCGACGCTGCTACAAGAAGATCCCAACCGAAGCTCTCGCCTCCTAGAGTATGATCACACTACCGGCACCAGTACGTAATCATCGAGTCTGCTCCCGTAGGAGTCTCTAGCCGCAAGGATCGAGCCAACGGCTCTGTCGGAATCTCCGAGCTCCGAACAAGGGAAGCGACTATGAAAGAATGACTCGCTCCTGTGTCTATAAGAACTGCAGCAAGGGTGGAATAGACACAGATAGTACCTCGAATCATCTCGGGTGCGTCGTGGTCGTAGGCCTCTGCTGCCTGAAGCTGTGCCTGTCGCTGCCCGCCAGCTCCCTGTGGTCGGGGTGGACCTCCTGGTGGTGGTGGTGGTAGAGCCTCAAAGCGTCGGCCACCACCAGCTGCTCGTCCAGCTCCTCTGCCTCGTCCGCCTCCTCCCTGCGGACCGCCACGGTCGATCCTCTGCCTCTGCCTCGGTGGTCCATCAACTGTCTGCTGCTCCTCGGCACGACGGGTCGGGCAGTCACGAGCCATGTGGCCCTGCCCGCCGCACGAGTAGCATTGTCTGCCTCTCGTAAGACTGGCTCCACGCTGTGTGCCCCGCACTGCTGAGCCAGTGCCCTGAGATCGTCTGCCCGAAGGTCTGGTCTGTCTGGACCCCTGAGTCATCCGTCGACTGCCTGCTGCGGATGACTCTGCCACGTGCCGCCCTGCGGTGGGTCGCTGTGCTGGTGTAGACTCAGCAAGGAAGCTCTCGATCAGAAGGGCCCGCTCCAGTACTCCTGTCTGAGTCGGTATGCTGAGGGAGATCAGCGATGCCCTGATCTCGTGTCTCAAACCCTGCTCGAAGGTCCGGGCCCGGAAGAATGGGTCCCGTACCATGTCGGTCGAGTAGCACGAGAGATCGGTAAATCTCACCGAGTACTGAGCGACCATCATGCTGCCCTGCCGCAGCTGTAGAAGCTCCTGGATACGCACCGCACGAAGGGTGGCTGGGACGAACTCTGAGCGGAAGAGGCTCTCAAATTCCGTCCAAAGTAGAGATGCCTCATCGTGCTCCTGGAGCATCAAGCTCCACCATCGTCCTGCTGCTGCGTGTAGTAGGCTCGCAGCGAGGATCACCATGAGGTCTGGTGGTGTCCTCACTAGCCTAAACACTCGAACTACTGCCTCCAGCCAGTCCTCTGCTGCCTGGGGATCCGTCTCCCTGTGAAACCTGGGCGGTCGCTGGCGCTGAAACTCATGCAGTGCGCTGAGGCGACGTGCATCGTCAGCGGCTGCTGCTGGAAGCATCGGGGAATCGGCGGGTAAAGCTACCGCCGGTGCCACTACTGGAAAAGGGCCCTGCACCGAGGCCTCGTCGCTCGGTGGGCTGTCGTCTCGCTCGACTCTCGGAACCCTAGCTGGCTGCCGTCGTGGGGCCATCCTGAAAAGGAAACAGGTGCGCCACGGTTAGAACAGTATACCTGGTGAGCTGATATAAGTAATCACAAAGAAAACTTTGAAACACACACGCAATCAATGTTTTCGTGCATTAAGTTGGAAATCAGAAGTCAGGGTCCTGGTGTACGGATACGTCGGCCGCCGCACCAACACTGGACTCCCTGGACTGATATCCACACTCAATACGCTAAACACTATTGCTTCACATAGAAAAGATCAGATTTCGCGGTAGAACCGAACTCCTCTGATACCAATTTGTCACGACCCGCCCTCTGGGTCCGTGCCGTGACTACCCCAAGCCCGCCTTCCATAGGCCAGGGGCTGGCGACTAGCACCAAGGCGTAAATCCCGGTAAAAAGGGAAGGCATTGCCTTTGAAAAGTAAACACACACCACAGAGTAAACAAGCGGAAAGTAAATACTAAACAAAGCAGAGTACGACTGAAAGTGCGGAAAGGTAAATGGGCCAGAATACAAACCCAGACTGAATGTAAAGTACAACTCGAAAGGGAAAACAGCAACTGGAAAGTAAAAGCCGCTACACCGAGCTGTCCACTGGAAATCCCACCTGAAGGGTGGGTACAGATAGCTCCTCTCCTCCACGGGTCCCGCCATCCGCTCCGTGCACGTCCCGCCCAGTGGTCCTCCTCCGGGTACCGTCCCGCTCTGTAGGCCTCAGCTAAGGTCAACGCTGTCCGTCGTCTGCAACCAACACAACGTAGTGCGGGCGAAGCCCGTGCAGGGGTGAGTATAAGCTACTCAGTAGGGACCACGAGACCCCTGAAGGTCTCTGGAATCCACAAAGGATAAACCACGAAGAAAAGTACAATCACGAAGTAACAACCGACACTGCTTAGGTATATGCCCATACATAAACCTAAGTCATCAATTAAAATACGCTCCAACCTCCGAGCCCAAGTACAACTCAGTCCACGCAGGAAAGTATACGTATTCCACATAGGAAAGCAAAACATAATCCACACAGGATTGCACAACACAATCCACACAGAAAAGCAACAGGATTCAGCTCACACAGGTATACTTCTTCAAGGACGATAAAGATGATCACTGATCCATCTAAGTCGTCGGACCCACGAAGGATCGATAGGTAACTAACCCCCGCAATGACCCACACAGGATCGGGCCCACACAGGACCTGTAGGCGCTGGCTCACACAGAACCGCTGAGCGCAAGGACCCACACAGGATCGGGCCCACACAGGACCGGTAGCACTGATCCACGTAGGATCGCTGAGTGCTGAATTCGTCGTCGTCGAATCCACACAGGATCTCTGTACTGTCGTCGTCGCAGTCACAGTAGCAGTAGTAGTCGTAGCAGTCGCAGCCAGCACTAGGGTTCCCGCACATAGCAAGCTCGTTCGGAGGGTCCGCTCCACGAGCCGAGAGGCTGATACATCAACTGTCACGAAGACCAGAGTTGATGTATCCAAAAGTTCCGTATCGTCAACAGGAACTCAACGCAACAGACGGCGCGTCGATTGGACGCCCGGTCTGAGAGTTATTGGCATTTTCGTCTCCGGGGCCCGGTTGGTTTTTAAGGCTAAACCAACCCGACCGTACTCCACCTACGTCCAAACCTCGGGCGGAGTATGCCAAAAGATCCGTCTCACTAAAAGGAAAACAACGCGACTGACGGCGCGTCAATCGGACGTTCGTAGCTCAAGATACGAGCGTTTCCGCTCCGAAGGCCCGGTTAGTTTCGTGAACGAACCAACCCGGCCGAACTCAAAGTAAATCGAAACCTTGAGTGCGATATACCGAAACGACCGTCTCGATCCAAGGATCGCGTTGCCGCAGACGGTTCGTCATTCGGAGGTCCGAGGCTCAAGTTATGGGCCAAAAACCAATTCTGGTTCGAAACGGGGGGGTCCGGGTCCGGGTCCGGGCCGACCCGGCCCGACCCCCCCCCCCCCCCTGGGGCGGCGGCGGCCGGCGGCGGCGGTCGGCGGCGGCACGGCGGCCGGCGGCGGCGCGGCGGCGCGGCGGGGCGGCGGGCCGCGGCGGCCTGGCGCCGCGAGGTGGCTGCACGCGGGGTGACAAACCCCCGCGTTTTGAGGGGCGGCGCGGCCTTTGTGCCGTGCCGGTTTCTTTTAAACCCCCCCCCCCACGTGGGGGGCCTGCTGGTGCGGAACCGAGGGGGCCGGCTGCCCCCCTCCTTCAAAGAACCGCCCCCCTCATAAAGAGGGGGGTTTTATGAGGTGGCCGGGGGATTAATTCCCCCGGTTTTAAAGGTATCCGGCCGGCCAGCTGGCCGGCCGGTTTTCTCTAACGGGACCGGAAATTCTGGTCCCCCCTTCGGCTTCCGACGCCGGCGGCCCGGCCGCCGGTCTTCTCTTCCGCCGCGGCCCGGAACCGGCCGCGGTCTCCTCGTCCCGCCGCGGCCCGGAACCGGCCGCGGCGTTCGTCATCCGGCGCGGTGCGACGGCACCGCGCCCCTTCGCCGTGCCTTGATTCCATTCAACGCGGCGCGACGACGTCGCGTTCTTGAAGATTTTTCCTCGGCGTGGCACGACGGCGCCGCGTAAAATATTTGCACGATCATCCGCGTGGTGCGACGGCACCACGCCACTTGCTTCCACCCGCAAGAATAAACAAGAACGATGGAGGGGGGTTCGGTCGTGTTCGTGCGGTCCGGCCCCCCTCACGTTAAAATAATAACGCAACTTAAAACATTCAAAAGTCTCATGTTTGACATGCAAAATCCATGATCAAGAAATGAAATAAATAAATATTGAATCAACAACCCCTACCTCGGGTATAAGATCGAAGATTTGACAACGTCCCGCGGAAGACAACGTCGCGGTGGTCGGGCGTCGCGGTCGTCGTTCGTCAATCCGTTGACGAAGAGATATTCCCGAAGAGTTACGTCGTTGGAAAATCTTCGTATGCCGACGAAGAAGGTCCGAGGAGGAAGCGGTGTTCTCTTTCGTTGACACGGGAGACGAAGAAGAGCGGAGCGGCGTTCTTCGTCGGAAATTGAGCGTTCTTTGTCAAGTCTTGAGGAAAGTCAAATAATAAAGAAAACAACGAACTCAAGAACCCCTACCTCGATAGTCGCACGTTGATGTAGTCGTGGAATATCGGTGTCAATTCCTTTGACGTCGGAGGAAGAGTCGTTGTCGATGACGTTCGTCGCGAAAAACCGTCGCGGAAGAGATGATGCGGAAGAAGTACGTCGCGTCGCGGATACGGCATCGCGGATGGACCGTGTTCTTCGGCGGAGAAGTTCTTCGTTGTAGAACGACGTTCTTCGCGTTCTTCGTTGAGTTTGAAGAAGAAGAAAGAACTCTCCACCTCTCAAGTAGACAAACAAAAACCCCAAAATAAAATAAGACAACATCTTATTTTATTATCACATAACACAAAAGAATTTCAAAAGTTTGAAATTCAAAAGGTTTAACTCCCATAATTAAAAAGGTAACTCAAGCCATTAAATGAGGCGTTAAGGGAGTTGGGAGAATTTGAAAGGTTTAGGGGTTCGTGTGGGCCCCACCACACTTAATCCTCCCAAGGGAGGTTAAGTGGGTGTGGGTCCCACTTCCAACCCCCTTTGGTAGGTTTTTTAACAAGTTATAATAAAATTTGTTCTATACAAATTTTATTTAACTCAAACTAAAAACCCCTAAAACTAACTTTCAACTCGCAACAAACGCAACTCCCGAAAAGGTCTCTTTAAGCAAAAATCGGCGCTGCGAGTTCATCGGTGCCCTCGGATTTCAATTCCGAGCACCGGAACAAAAGTTAGGAATTCCCGCTCGTTCGTTCACTGAACGTACCCGAGCCAAACTTCGGAAATTAATTCCGGGCACTCCGGGCCTCGGAATCAGGTGCCGTCTGAAAACGCGCTCTTGTAAAATTCTAAAGAAAATTAAGAAAAAATTTCCCTTGAATTTTACTGGTCTTTACAGGTTTTGTGATAAACTAAGGGCGGGTGAGCCCGATATAGCTCTCCAATGCATTGGCTAACGTGAAGGAGTGAAACGTTAAGGTTTCTCCGAAGAGATTTAGGGAATATACTATGATGGGTATTCCAAACGTAACCAAGAGGGTTACTCCCTACATAAGAATGTAATGAATTCCTCAAGTTACCTTTATATCTTATGATTTATGTGATTTATTCATGATTTTATGAGGTATGTTAAAGTTCTTATGTTTTATGGGTAAAGTATGATTTCATTCTTATGTATATATGTACCCATGTTTCCTTTCCATATTTTTTTATCCCTTACTGATCTTTTTATGCTCATACCATGTTTTTTGAAATGTTTTTCACAGGTCAAGGGAAAGTTACATGATATGATGATAGTGTCAAGGAAGTGTCAAAAAAGAATCCATGTTTTATTTTAAATATGTTTCCATTGATGGGAAAGAAGAATACTATCTTTATGTAACCACTTTTTTTATATGTGGAATGTAATGAAAGTTTTATGATCTAATTCTCTAAAACTCTAAACCTGAAAAGATCCTCAATGTGTAATCTTGTAATAACTAAAGATTAATTAAGGTTTAAGGATGGGGCCTTATAGTTGGTATCAGAGGTCGGTTTAGATTACTTTAGGAGTTAGAATTCTATTAAATGATTATCCAAAAATATTTTTTTTACGGTAAAATTGAAGTGATATAGCATTTGAAGATTACCATGTTACATCATCTAAGACATGTTTGTTCAGAATGGTTTTCCGCAAAGGAAACAGGGAAGCAGTTCTAGGAAGGCATACAAAAGGAAATAACCTTCCGAATCAGCATCCTAAGATGGTCGGAATTGGAACTGAACAGTTTGTTGCAGTAATGGCGCAGTTGACTCAAGCGATAAATGGTGGTGGTATCCATGCATGAGATCAGCCAGATCCACCACAGAGGAACATGTCTGTGGAGGAACATTTCATGAGGCAACATCCCCCATCATTCAGAGGTTCATCTGACCCTGTGTTAGATGAAGGGTGGATTAAAGCACTGGAGAAGATTTTCGATGTCATGGGGTGTTCAGACAATCAAAAGGTTAGACTTTCTATTTACCGTTTGGAGGGTGAAGCAGATCAGTGGTGGTCGATGGTTAAAAATATCAGGGATGCTGATGAGAATGATGCTCTCGACTGGGTTGAATTTAAAGGTATGTTTCTTGAAAAGTATTTTCCTAAGGCTGTTCGACTTATGATGGAAAAGCAATTCTTGGAATTGAGGCAAGAGGAAGACTCGGTGGCTACCTATGAAGAAAGGTTCACTCGATTGGAAAGGTATGCTCCAAATTTTATCTGAGACCTTGTTAGTAAAATCAAGCATTTTTACTCAGGATTAAATCCAAAATATCGAAGGGCATTAGCTTATTGTGAGTTTAAAAGTTATGAAAAGCTTTTTCGATGTGCTGAGAAGGTGGAAATGGAGTTTCCCAATGATCAAGTGTTCTATAAAACCAAGCAGAAGAAAAGACCGAGGTGGCGGGAGAAAGGGAAGAATTCTTCAAAAAAGTATGATGGTAAGAAATCTAAGTTTCCAGTTTGTGATAAATGTGGAAAAGGCATGCTGGGGAATGTCTTCTGAATTCTGGAAAGTTCTACCGATGTGATAAGATGGGACATAAGGCTCGTGATTGCACTGAAAAAGATCAAGGTGATGGTAAGTTCAAATTTGATTTTTAGTTAGTGAAATGTTTTAAGTGCAATGAGATGGGTCACTATGAAAACGAGTGTCCGACAAAGATCTCGAGTGATGGGAAGACGTTAGACTACAAGCAGAAAGGGGGGGGGGGGGTGAAATCCTTTTCAACCACTTCAGCAGATGTCGGGCCATCAAATGAAGTTGTCTCAGGTACTTTGTTTGTTTTTTCAGATTATGCCAGTGTGCTGTTTGATTCGGGGTCTAAACATTCTTTCATCTCTGAAAACATTTATAGTAAAATGGGAATACCATCTCAAGAAATGACTCCTGAACTTTTGGTAAAAACACCTGGGGGAAATGTTGTAGCAAAAAGAATTTATAATAATCTTCCAATCCTTATCTGTGGAAAGAACCTACTTGAAAACCTTATTGTTCTACCTCTAGTAGAGTTTGATGTTATCCTGGGTATGTATTGGCTCTCTATTTACCATGCTAAGATTGACTGTAGATCTAAAGAAGTTTCTTTTCAGAAAGACTTTCAGTTTGTGTACAAGAATGAACTCTTACTTTGATAACTTATCAAGAGGCCAAGAAACTTGTAAAAGATGGAAATGAATGTTACCTTGCACACATCATTGAAAATAAAGGAACTGTTCAGATTAATGATGTGCCAGTGGTAAATGAGTATCCTGATGTTTTTCCTGATGAGTTGCCTGGAATAATACCAGATCAGGAAGTTGAGTTTACTATTGACTTAGTTCCTGATGCTAAGCCAATTACAAAACCCCCTTATCGAATGGCTCAATTTGAACTTTTAGAGTTGAGGGATCAATTGCAAGATTTATTAGAGAAAGGATTCATTCGACCTAGCACATCATCATGGGGTGCTCCTGTTTTATTTGTTAAAAAGAAAGATGGTTCAATGAGACTTTTCATTGATTATAGAGCCTTGAATAACATCACTGTTAAGAACAAATATCCTTTTCCTCATATCGATGATTTGTTTAATCAGCTCCAGGGAGCTCAGTATTTTTCAAAGATTGACTTGAGATCGGGGTACCATCAGCTGAAGGTAAAGGAAGCAGATGTTCCGAAGACCATGTTCCGTACAAGATATGGCCATTATGAATTTGTAGTAATGCCTTTTGGGCTAACCAATGCACCTGATGTATTCATGGACTTAGTGAATAGAATTTTCCATGAGTTCTTGGATAAGATTTTGGTGGTTTTTATTGATGATATTTTGGTGTTTTCTAAAAGTAAATAGGAGCATGAAAGATATTTAAGGGTTATCTTGCAAACCTTAACAGAAAATAAACTATATGGAAAATTTAGCAAGTGTGAGTTTTGGTTGCAACAAATTTCTTTCCTTGGTCACATTGTTTCTAAAGATGGGATAACTGTTGATCCTGCAAAAAAAAGTTGTAGAAGACTGGACAAGACCCAAAAATGTAACTGAGATTCGTAGCTTCCTTCGTTTGGCAGGCTATTACCGAAGGTTTGTTAGAAATTTTTCACGGTTATCTAGTCCAATGACTAAGCTAACTCAGAAGGGTGTTAAGTTTGTCTGGACAAAAGATGTGATGATTGTTTTCAGGAATTGAAAAGAATATTGGTGAATGCTCCAGTTTTGGCACTACCTTCCAGGAATTTTGAGTTTGTTATATACAGTGATGCTTCATTGAAAGGACTTGGTTGCGTCCTAATGCAGAATGATCAGGTAATTGCTTATACTTCACGACAGTTGAAAACTCATGAGGTAAATTACCCTACACATGATTTGGAATTAGCTTCTATTGTTTTCGCTTTAAAAATTTGGAGGAATCATTTGTATGGAGTAAAGTGTGAAATATATACTGATCACAAAAGTTTAAAGTATATATTCAATCAGAAAGAGTTAAAAATGAGACAGAGGAGATGACTGGAATTAATCAAGGATTATGATTGTACAATTCATTACCATCCGGGAAAAGAAAATAATGTGGCTGATGCTTTGAGTCGAAAAAGTAATGCTTCATTGGCAATGTTGTGTTTGGAATGTGATCCTTTAGTTAAGGATTTGATAAACCTTGGCATAGAAGTTGTTGGTGCAGGAAGTTATTCTATTTTGTTTCAGGTATCAGTGAGATCATCTCTATCAGATAGAATCAAGCAAGCACAGAAGCAAGACAGTGAGTTGCATAAAAAGGTAGAGCTGGTTCAGAAAGGTAAGTTTCCTGCATTCAACATTGATAATGATTGCGTTTTGAGATTTGGGAAGTGATTGTGTGTGCCTTGTAATTCACAGTTGAAGAGAGAGTTGTTATGTGAGGCTCATAGTTCTCCGTTTTCAGTTCATCCTGGCAGTACTAAGATGTACAGAGATCTGTGGGAGTATTACTGGTGGGATGGAATGAAAAGAGATATTTCTGATTTTACTGTGAAGTGTTTGAAATGTCATCAGGTTAAAGCAGAGTGGCAGTTACCGAAAGGGATGCTTTAGCCTTTACCAGTGCCAAAGTGGAAATGGGAGAATATATCCATGGACTTTGTTGTGGGATTACTGAAGACATCTCGAGGTAATAATGCAATCTAGGTTATTATTGATCGCTTGACTAAATCTTCTCATTTCCTTGCTATACAAGATACTTTTTCCCTAGATCAACTTTCCCATTTTATCTTAAAGAGATAGTCAGGTTACATGGAGTTCCCCTCTCCATTGTATCTGATTGTGATCTCAGGTTCACTTCTATCTTTTGGAAAGGCCTTCAGAAGTCGTTGGGTACTGAATTAAATTTTAGTACAGCATTTCATCCTCAATTAGATGGGCAGTCAGAATGAACAATTCAGACCTTGGAGGACATGCTACGAGCTTGTTCGATGGATTATCAGGGAAGTTGGGACCAACATCTTTCTTTGGTTGAATTTTCATATAATAACAGTTTTCATTTCAGTATACAGATGACACCATTTGAGGCATTATATGGGAAGTGGTGTCGAACTCCATCTTTTTGGGATGAAGTGGGTGAAAGGAAGTTGATGGGACCAGAATTGGTTGAAGAGATGGCAGAAAAAGTTCAGCTGATTCAGAAACACATGAGAACAGCTCAGAGTAGGCAGAAGAGTTTTGCGGACAACAGGAGGAAGGATCTCTCTTTTGAGGTAGGTGATCATGTTTTTCTCAAGGTTTCTCCATGGAAAAGTGTGATGCGATTTGGTAAGAAAGAAAAGTTGAGTCCAAGGTTCATTGGACCATATGAAATTATGGAGAGAGTTGGATCAGTTTCATACAGAGTGGCATTACCTCCGATTTTATCTCAGGTATACAATGTTTTTCACATTTCGATGTTGAGAAAGTATATGCCAGATCCATCTCATGTTTTGAGTCCAGAGGTAGTTCAGCTGGAAGAGAACCTATCTTATGAGGAACAATCGGTCCAGATTCTTGACAACAGGGAGCAAGTGTTACGGAATCAGTTGATTCATCAGGTAAAGGTTTTTTGGAAAACCACATGATGGAAGACACAACATGAGAATCTAAAAATGCAATGAGGGATAAGTACCCGTATTTATTCTATAAGTAAATAAATTGTGGGGACGCAATTTTCTAAAGGGGGGAAGGATGTAACATCCCAAGTAAGTAATGAATAATATATATTTTTATCTATGTCTATTAATGATTAAGATAGTGTTTTAGAGGCTTAAAATAAAAATAAATACAATCTTATGCATGGAGTACACTAATATTCTTAAAAGATTGTTTTACTGCCTTTTGATGGAAAGCCCTTTTTGAATCAAACTTTAGAAAATTTTATAATCTATATTTGTCAGAATAAAAATATTCATTATGATTGGGACATTGAAATTTACATTGTATAAATTTTTGGTATTTTTCTGACAATGTTCATTTTTTAATGAATAGTGAAAAATACTGCATTTTACATTAAAACTGCTTTTTCATTTAATTTAATTATATGGTTAGATTATCTTTTTAATTGGTCTTAAAGTTTAATCTGAAAATATTTTTACCATTTGATCCAATGGTGGTCATTAGTATTAATTTCAATTTGGAATTGGTCATAAACTAATGCCAAACTTTTCATATATATTGTTTCAAAAAAAACCTGCTATTTGTTTTGACAACGAGAATTATTTTTAAATAAATTATTGCAATTTCTGTGTTTTTAGGATTTGGTAAAATCGATTACATATTTGGAATCATAAGGTCCAAATTATGTAATCAAGACTCTTTTGTTTTTGGACCTTAGGAATAGTAACGACGGTAATTATCTTTAATTATCTTGATTAATGATTAATCGGGCAGTTAAAGATAATAAAATAATTTCAGAATAATAAAAAATTACCACAACATATGTCCTAAGGCTTCTGGTTGTCTCATGGCCGACCATGGGATGCCTTGTGCCAAACTTGGGGGGCCCATGGAATCACTTTTGTGAGAAAGTGACTTTTTATCTTTTTACTTTTAAAGAATGTTAAATGTAACAAAGAATGTATCTCCTAAGTAAAATATTTTTACTTTTGTCTACATAAATGATCTTTTGGACTATAAATATTCATTAGAAATCTAAAAATATTTCTACATCATGATATTTTTTTTATAATTTTTTGACATTAAATTTATTAAATTATTTATGACATCATGATGATGCATCGATTACCTCATTAATAAAGGATTTAAATAAAATGAAATGATAATGTAAAATCTATGACCTACACTTTTCTGAAACCTATTGGATGGGTGTATTTAGAACCCTTATCACCTAACCCTCGAATTATATCAATGTTGGACCTTTTGAATCCGAAAATCATTTTCAAATAAAGTAACATTTCTTTACTTTCCAAGAGTGCCCCTCCTCTCCTCTTATAAAAAGCCCCCACCTCTACCTCCTTAACCACACTCCCAAATCCTTTGTCTCGGCCAAACCCTGCCCATTTTGTCTCTCCACATCCCTCTATTACTCCTTGAAGCCTCACTTTGGGCAGAAGTCTTCCCAAAGATGCCTTTGAGCTCAACCCAAAGGGAGTTACCCGATTTTAAGGTAATGTCTTCGCTTGAGTCCTTTTGTTTTATTTTTCTTCCCCAACCCCCTAAACTCTTTTTATTAATTTCTTTTGTAACAAATATAGTATCGTAAATATACTAGGATGTTTTTATAAGAAGGATTCGAGTACACTTACACACACCTACATCTAATGGTTAAAGGACGTACTGTTTCCGTGGATGGTGAATTTATGCCTCCCGAAATGATGATTGTTCAACATTATTTTAACACCTTCAAAAGTGTCCATTAAGATGTCACAATATTTATATATGATATATAATATGTTTATTTTTTCCTTAAGCATCTGTATTTTTCATTTTGGGCATACCTTTATGGTTTCCATTATGGGTAAACGCGATATCTTCATTTAAGGAAGTACGGACTACCGCCCCCTCAAAGTGATTTGATTCGTTAAATAACATATGTGGGACATATAAAGGATGGAACTATGATATTATATATGATATTATACTGGAATTATAATATACCTTTATATCATTATGATTCCACTCTATAAAATACTAAATAGAAATGAAAGTAGCGTTCATGCGTACGTACGGCTTACCGTCTCCATGAACGGTGCATTTCATTTCTTACCTATAAATGATTATGTAATATTATAAATGCATGTATATACTGGATATATATGATATATATATCATGATTATAATTTTGGATATAATGGATACATGAACAACTTTTAATTATAAAGGGTTTATTTTTTACTCAAGTACCAATGATCATTAAAACGACCGTTATTAACTTAAATAATTACATAGTGTTCATGACATGGAAATAAGTGATATAAAAGGAATAATGAACTTGAAAAAGGTTATTAAGCAAGTAGAAATTAACTCAATTTTAATATTCAGGACATTAAAGAACGATCGAGTCAAGTCGGACCTGAGGTATGGGACATTGTCTCAATCTCCTTTCATTGAGGCATATTTTGTTTTATACACAACCTTCTTTTATACGGTGTATAAACAACTTTGAGTTTTACATTTATTCAAAAGGAATATTTTTTATACGAAGCGTTTACTAAACGAAAAAAGGGAATTTTTTTGTCGTACGTATGGGCGACAACGACTTCTCCGCCACCGTGACCATTATTTGAGTTTCGGCTTCCTCTACAAGCCATACCTTTTTTTAAAAGAAAAATAAATACCATGTTTTAATTTTCATTGGTTTTGGTATTGAAAACGTTTTTCATAATGTTTTTATATAAATGTGTTGTATTGATATCTTGTGATTGAATGGTGGAAATGTTATGTTTCCTTTATGTATGTTTTATGTGATACGATTATATTGAGGTTCTTGGGAATTATTATGAAGATGGGTGGTTCCGTGATAAACTAAGGACAGATGAGCCCGATATAGCTCTCCAATTCATTGGGTAACACGAAGGAGTGAAACGTTAAGGTTTCTCCGATGTGATTTAGGGAATATACTATGATGGGTATTCCAAACGTAACCAAGAGGGTTACTCCTTACGTAAGAATGTAATGAATGCCTCAAGTTACCTTTATGTCTTATGATTTCTATGATTTATTCATGATTTTATGAGGTATGTTAAAGTGCTTATGTTTTATGGGTAAAGTATGATTTCATTCTTATGTATATATGTACCCATATTTCCTTTCCATATTTTTATATCCCTTACTGAGCTTTTTATGCTCATCCCATGTTTTTTGAAATGTTTTTCACAGGTCAAGGGAAAGGTACCTGATATGATGATAGTGTTAAGGAAGTGTCAAAAAAGAATCCTTGTTTTATTTTAATTATTTTTCCATTGATGGGAAAGAAGAATACTATCTTTATGTAACCACTTTGTTTATATGTGGAATGTAATGCAAGTTTTATGATCTAATTCTCTAAAACTCTAAACCCGAAAAGATCCTCAATGTGTAGTCTTGTAATAACTCAAGATTAAGTAAGGTCTAAGGTTTGGGCCTTATACCACTATACATATATTCTGCTTAAAATTCAGATTCATTTGTGTGAATACATACTTGAGGATCTTGTTATCAAAGTAGATGATAAATCACTCTCCCATGAAGTAGTGTAACCACATCTTCAATGCAATGACTAACGCTGCTAACTCAATATCTCAGGTCTCATTTTTCTTATCATGTGGCCCTAACTAATGTGAAATATAATAAATCACTTCCCACATATACATTAGGATACAACCATTCTTGGTCCCTTATGTGTCATAGAGAACTCTGTACTTTACAACTTCTTCTAAAAACCTCATGATCGTAGTGCTAGTAAAAATATCCCTCAAATGATAGAAATCCCACTAGAACTTCTCCATCAATTTATATTTTATCCACTTCAAGATCAAGGCATTCATTTCTGCCAATATCTGAGAGAAATCATGGATAAATCTCTGGTAGTATTCTGCCGTTCCAAGGAAGTTATGCAACTCTATCACACTCCTGGTTGGCTTCCATGCTAACACTGACTTGAAAATGGTTGAGTCTACTAAAACTCTATATTTGGAGATAATATGTCCTAGAATGTGGACCTCTTGTGTCAATAATGGGAACTTCAAGAGCTTCTCATTAATCTGCGTCACTTGGAGTATGTCTAGAACCATTTACAGGTGTCTCACATGCTCCTCCCAATATTTTACATATACAAGGATTGCATCTACAAAGTCTACTATGAACCAATATATGTATGGTTGGATGATCAGGTTCATAAGTCCCATGAAAACTATAGGGGATTTCATCATGCTAAAAGGCATCATCAATTAATCTTAGTGACAATAGCGACATCTGGAAGAAATATTCAGTATATCATTTTCATGTACTTCTAATGGGTGGTAACCCGATCAAAGTTCATCATTCGAGAAACATTGTGCCTCTATTAGATAATCGAAGGGGTCGTCGATCCTAAAAAAATCCATATATGTTATTTTCCAGTAACTTATTCAGGAATCGTTAATCCACGTGGAACCTAAAAATTATGTCTTCCGTCTGGGAAAACAAAACTAGGGCTTCCCATGGTGAAGCAATCGGTCTTACGAACCACTTACTCTGAAAATCCTCCAACATCACCCTCAGATCGTGAAGCTCTTCAGGGGCCATATGACACAGTTATGTGTATATTGGCACAGTCCAGGGGTGCATGATGACACAGAATTATATCTTATTAAAGGGAGGTAATCCTAGAACATATTATAGAAATACATCCCCAAACACTACAATTACTTTTAGGAACTTATCAATTTCAACATTTTCTACTCTGAGGGTATGGTTAGAAAACTCATGAGTTATTGGATGCACCCTCCTATGAATGAGCTCAAACTGTTTTGCCTGGGATTTATTTTGGACAACAAAGGAAAATATTGTTCTATCACTATAGACATAACTCCCCCATTTCTAAATGTAGTCAATATGGGTATGTACTGAAGATAACCAATCCATACTGAGAATAAAATCACATGGAATTCACGATTCCACCAAGTTGTTAAAACTAAAATCCTAACTTCCAAGGAAAAGATAACAATGTTTACAAATATATGTAATCATTGATTTTCCTCCAATATGTGTCTATAAGAACAAGTTTCAGGTGAAAGGATCCACTGGAATCTCATAGTTTCTCACAAGACACATAGAGAAGAATGAATGACCATCACATATGTATATAAGTATGGTATATATGGAAAAAAAGGCAGAAATCATACTTGAGTTCATCCATAGAGTCCTTGGGATGTCTTCCTTGACCGCTTGTAGTTTCCCCTTCACTCATCCCCCAACTACATTAACCTAGTGAAGACCTCCTAAGGGTGGTAGTGTATGTAGATGAAAGTGTCTCTCGCTACCTGAAGACCTCCCTACTCTTCATCAATGTCCACCACATGGTGGTTCTACCTACTCCACACCATACATCTATATAGGTTGTCTATCCACTTCCTCCCAATCAGTAGCTTGACGAGTTGGATAGTATCTTGAAAGATAACATGTTTCATCGCTCAAGTAGCATCATCTCTTACATGGATAACTAGATCTAACCAGAGAACCCTAGACTAACAATTACCTATCATGGGTCCTACTGTGACATCTCCCATGTCCTGATCCATGTGTCTAATGTATACCCCCCCTGAAAACATGGTCTTGGTACCTTTGAATCTTCTATTGACTACTAATGGAGATCTCTGCTCATCTAAGAAGCTCTTGACCACCACAGATCTTTCATCCACTCATGAAAATGATGAAATGAGAAGAGGTGTGAGACTAGCCCGAATGTCCCGTCAAAGACTTCACTAAATGGTCGTATATCTAAAGAACATAACCCTTACCATATCCATTGAGAACATGGTGAGGTTGGTGAAAATATATAAATAGTCAGCCATTGACAAACTACCTTGTTGTAGAAGATGAATATATGGGATACACACAACTCATAGTGTAATTGGGGAGAACTACTCACTAAAGATTCAGTCAAACTCCATCTACAAAAGCGTCTCATTGTCCTGAGTCCGTGTGGTCAAATTCCGCCACAGTCCAATAGAACCATGTATAAGGCTCACTCCTAGGATCACCATCTGGTCCGATGATGTCTTCACTAGATCGAATACTCATTTCATCGCCTCAAAACAGTCCTTGGATGGCGAAGGGGCAGTCTCAACTTAGAACCAGACAATATCTGTCTCTATTACTCATAGAGCATGCTCAGCCTATGATTCTCATCTTTTAGTAATTTCAAAACCATGTCCCACTCCACCGGCGGTGGTACAGTAGGTGCACTGCTTGGCGGTTACTCTTGGGGAACTATTCCATGAATCGATGCCTCATCCCTAAGTTTATCATCCTCATGATCGAGCTGATGAATCCTAGATGGTACACATCACGAAGGAATCCTATAATAAAACAGGATGTACCATGGTTAAAGAATATATGTCGATAGCTGACACATAGGTCATGGTAAACAGAACCCATTCTTATATGATGAATGTACCATTCTTTTGTGTTCCCTCTAACTAGTGTTTTTATATACCGTGTCAAAAATTATGTTATCAGAGTCTAGGTGTGTGGAAATTTCGACCTCCTGCACCAACACTAGAGTCACTGGCCAGAAAGCTGAGCTCGAAACACTTAACATTGTTTCCCCAAACCAATTTCATTGAAAGAGGGTAGTAAGGTAGAACCATCCAACTCTGATACCACTCTATCATGACCCATCTCGTTGTGGCTGATTTTGTGACTCACCATGACCACCTCTAATAAGAGAGGGGATAATGTCTTGGACTGAGTAGACATATCACTAACATGGGAGGTGTTTCCTATAGACCCGTAAACACACACACATCTCCAAGGCCACAAATGCTAATATTTAAAAACAACACTATGGTACAAAAATGACATTTATATGTATCAACCAACCAACAGAATACAACAGAAAGTAGTGTGTGGAAAATAAACTAGGCCAGAATACAACCCCACCAAAATAAAGAGTATACAAACAATAATTTCCAACTTTTATGTAAGAAAATAGTTATTGGGACTGCAACACATGGACGTAGGAATAGATCAGCCTGTAAAAAGCTCCCAAAGCTCAGTCTGGTCCTGTTCAACCATGGAATCTATCAAATGTCTTGTCATATAATCCATACATGACACATCTAAGAAAATCCAATACGGGGCTGAGTATAACAATTGTCAATAGGGGACCCCAAAAAATAAAAAACAATCCCCAAATTAATGGTATAGTCAGCCCTACACAATATATTTTACTGGACATATAACAAGGGATACACATCCTGATATACTCAAACCCTGACCCATAGTCTAATGGGAAGTCACAACGACCCCATACCAACTATAGGGATTCAGTTCAAAGATTCCATGATGCTCCCATCTGGATTAACACACTCCATGAGTCTGATATATTTGATGATGTCTGTTCAATAATAATTGTTCGTCAAGAAAATTCATGATAGATATAGACGAACTGATAGATCTGATAAGAGAACATTTACACTCATTCAAGGAGAACAATAGTCTTATATGGGAAAAGATCACGATACACAAATGAGGATCACTACCCGATCCATGGAGGAAACCACAACTCATACAGATTCACCATATTTGTATAGTGTTGGCATCCAATAACATTTTCCACATGGATAACTGACTCTATATACGGTCAAAAATAGGAAGAGGATACTGTATCGGGCCTCTCAGAGCGATTAAGACTCTATCCCGAATTTCCTACAGAAGGGGCTGTATTCATGTTGATTCAAACAATATATGAACTTTAAGGAAATCAAAAGGGGGGAACTAAACCAAATGGAACATTTCTATGGAATCATGGACAAGAAGATCAAGCCATGTACAGAAAGGTACCCAGTGTGCAGAATAGTCACACACCATGTCTTATGGCCTCAGGTATTGCTCGTGTACAACAGCTTTTGTCGAAGTCAATTCATGTCTAAAAAAGTATACATGGTGTGTATGATTGAGACAAACCATGTTCCACTATACAGGGAAGAATTGGTGTATGTTGGCCATATGCCCGTACATGGCTTCAACCCATGAATCCATGACCATGTTTCTATACATAGGGTGGTCAGCGTATCTATCCATGTCTAGTTTCGTGGTGGAGTACATTTTGTGTACTTCACCATATGAATGTGTATCTATCATGATTAAGTCTGAGTCCGCCTAAGGACCCACATGTCGTGTGACTATGGTCGCACACTTTGTTAGAACTTCATATCACTTATAATAGTAACATATAATGGTTGGGTCCCACATGACTTTTCCTCCTTGGAACACACCGTGTTCTTCACCATGTGCAGTGTGGAATCCCTAGCCACAAATATGCTGGTCCCACATGTCTTTTTCTTCAAGATACATTCCATTTCTATCACTATTTTTCGAGAATTGTTGTTCTCCATCGATGTTACCCAACTACTCCTCTGATCATCAATATAGTTGTCTCATCATTGTGATACTCTAGGTTTGTGGTCTCCTCGACATCATATAGCTATTTTTTTTGTTTTCAAGGATCCAATTAGCCTAAACAACAAGTCTCGATCCACCCATATGAAGAACGCTCAAATAACAATCATCCTAGATCTGGGACGATCCATTTTCTACCATCATCGTCCCACCACCGCTATGTTTTTGTGATGTTCGATCTACAAATTGAGAATGTTTCCCTGAGAAAGGGATTCAAAACCATCTATAGTCCATTGCCCCATGAGGAACACAAAGAACACATGGTAATGGGGAATGAAATTCAATAAAAAAATTGATGAACAAACATTCATTGTTCGTTAATCATGGGATCACCTACCATTAGTAGGATTAATAGTGAGAATCAAAACAACTATTCTAATCACCATGAATTAATAACTAGAATAAAAATACCCAAAATAATCAAATATTAATATCATCCTGTAAGAACACATGATCCATGGATCACCATATTCATGGGTTGATCCGCATTTTTCTTCGAATAAATGAAATGGGAATCAAAAAACTAAATAAAAAATCCTTACCTCTATTATGTTAAATAATGGTCATCACGTGATGTTCACTCGCAAGGTCCCTTGAATCGGAGGTTCATTGGTCGGTCATTCTTTCATCATCTAATAATGGAATCTCTTCTAATGAGGAAGTGTAAGTCATCAAATTTGTAGGTTTATATGGCTAACACTTAGGATTTCCCATAATCATATATTTATAGAGGAAAATTATGTCATTTTGTCATAAAAAAGATTAAAATAAAATATTTTATTTTTTTATTTTATTTTTTTATATCATCCGAAAACTAACATATACAGTCATCCCGCGCAGCTCAATGTTAGGCCCCTTCTAAGGTAAATTTTCTTCATTTAACACAATGGATCTCTCAAATTTATTATCTAGGAAATGTTTAAATGTTATTAAAAATTTTCTTCAAACCATCTTGTGCACATTATTAAAATGATTAACTTATTTTAAACATTTATTCTGGGCACTCTGAGATTTGGAATCATATGCATTCAAGAATCATGTTCTCGTAATAATTCCTTATAATATATAACTATAATACAATAATAATTTGTTACATTACATCACATATTCCAATCTAAAGAAAAACCTTTTATTCAGTGACTGTTTAAAATTTATGGATTTTTTTTATGGAATCATTTGGTTATATATAATATTCGAAGAAGTAAGGATATTTACATAGTCTCAATACATAATAATTAAATGATGCTTGTGTTTTTCACATTATTTTCACATTTATATGTGTTATAGTTCTAACCCTCATTTTAAGGATAGTTTTTTCTATTTTCTATTGAATGCATGAGTCAGAACATGAGTGTGGTCATTCCATTCGATTTGATTTCAATCCTCATATGGGTCGAAAAGGTGGGTAGGTGGTAATTCCTGGTGAAATTTATAAGGGGCTACACTAGGGGAGGTATCACCCTTGGAGATTAATGTTTTGAAAAAATTATAATGATGAGTTTTTTGAAAGGTTGAATATTTCATGTATAGTTTTACCATATTATGAAATTTTATCACGATGTGATTTTACATTGAATTGGTTGTTCAATTGTGTTGGGACCTTAAGGGGGTATTCCCATATGAGGATACCCGGTGAGATTCATATCCATTATTTTGGAATTGGCATGAAAATTCTATATATATTACTCCACTTTTCATAAGGAAACTATGATAAAGGCCTCATAGACAATGTTGGTAGGTGGGATTTAATTTAGTAAAATCCATTATGAGGGTTGGGTTTTAAATTTGAAGAATAACTGGGATTGGTGTTGGGACCTAGTTACCCTTATCCTATACAATATGCCATGGGTTGGGTTGTAGACCCAGATGATCCACACATGACATTGGCCCAAGTAGGTCTATAACTATTAGTTGATTAGGTAAAACTTGTCTGGGATTTTGAATTGATGGTTATGATTTTGTTGACAGGAATGAACATGTATTATTATTATTTTTTTCAAATGCACGGAAGATGCATGGGTACTTCATTTCTATCAAGGTGATTCCTTTCTTTAGAAGAACTATGAAAGGTTGATTATAGAAAAATGATCAATATGTGGGACTATTATTGTTCCTTACCCATTTGGATGGTGGTTTTCATGTGATCGACTCTTTATTTCAATATGAAAATTTAATTCGGGTCTGGGACATGGTGGTACAAAAGTGTCCACCCACTACTTATAGAATACATGATACATATATATTGTTTGGGATACCATTTTATTTGCATCTTGGTGAGTGGATGAGTGTGATATAGGGAATGAACAATTATTCTGAGGATTCTTGGGATGGATATCAAGATCATGATTGAAATAAATTGGTAGTTGTAATATAGGTGACCCTGATATTAAATTTGTAACTATGAAACATGTGACCCGTGTCTAAACCTAGGAACTCATAGTCGGGAGATGTGATGTGAGACATTAGTTAAGGATGTTGTAGCATTTTATGCAAGAAAATAACTGGAGGTATGCTACAATAATAGAAATAAAATCATCGTTCAATTATTGATAAGTTAAATTAATTACCCATATTAGGACATTATCATAAGTACACAAATAAGGTCTCTGTTATACACCAAGTGTATGTAATAAACTTCATTTTTGAATTTTTTGGATGAAATATTTTTTGGTACACTCTAAGAGTAGTTTGAAAGAGATTTTGGTGTGGATACAACTCAATGTCATTGGATAATCATTGTGGGAACTAGTTTTGTGGATGGTTGAGAATTTTCATGGAACATTCATCTTAGAATGTGTATGTCGTTTGATAAAACGAATTAAGAGTGGTTAGATATAGAGACTTTATGAAGGTTGAGTACAGGCCCTGACGTACAATCTCAGGTTTTACATGGAATTCTTTGGGGTAGATGTTGTATATCTATTTGTGGTGTGTTTTCCATCAATGACTATTGATTTTGATAATTGATGTGAAAAAGAATTTTGACTAAGTTCGTTTTTCAAGGAGGTGTGGATTAGTATTGATTCTAATTTACGAACACCCTAGGATGAAATAGGTGTATTATAATGGTTTTTTGGTACTTTTGATAGAATCATGTGTGACCAGTTATGTTAGGTCAATCATAATTGGATGTTAAAATCCTTGGTGGGGTACATAATCAGCTACTGTTTTATGGATATTATGACGTGATCATGTATCTAGTTAAACGAGATTGCATGTACTGGTGTCCAGGTATGAAAAAAGGTGTAGCTAGTTTTATCACAAGGTGTTCCACATATAAGAATGTGATGGTAGATGATCAGTGCCAAGAAAGAAATTTTTGTGGTTAAAAGTTACCGAGTAGAAATGCGATGAAGTTTCGATGGATTTTAGGACTTTTTTACTGAGGAAGCCTCAAGATAATCATGATGTGTGTGATATTTGGTGGGATAATGGTGGTTGATCATTTATTTATGAGTAAAGAGACCATAAGTGTGGATTTCTTGGGAGGTTGTATAGTTTTGAAGTAATATGACTCAATAGGGTCCCACTCACTATCATTTCAAATTGGGATGAACTATTGACATATCATTTCTATAAGATTTTATTGATGGTACTAGGTACACAAGTGGAAATGAATAAAATATACCTCCATTAAACATAATTCTTATAAGACCAGACAATAAATATTCTTGATGAAATATAATGATTATGTAGGGAGTTACCACAATTTTTTTATACATGGACTATGTTATAGATATTGTATCATAAACTAATAATGGTGGTTAATACAATAAAACATTTAACTAAAATAATTAATCCATTCTAATATTTAATCTATTGTTTTAAAAATACAATTTCTAAATAATATCATTCCAAATAATTTTTAATTATGATAAAATTCTAATACCTTTAGTTGAATCCTTGGGTCTATGATGAAGTGCCACATGGAATCGTGTTTTCTTCCTCACACACAATATATTATTTACCAATGGTTATGTTATTTATATTTTATGGTTATAATGTAACCTTATTAAACATAGATAAATCGAAAATTAAAAAAATCAAAAAAATATTAAATCAATATCATAATTAAAAATATGTTAAAATAAGAGGAATAAAAAATGTAATGTTAGATCTCATTATAAAATCCAAAAAACCCCATATTGTAGAAGGTCTAAATTTCTATGAAATAAAAATAGAAATAGATAATTAAGATGAAATTACTTTGATCTAATATTGGAAATGATTCCACATTATTCCCCAAACTTGAAGAACCCAAGAAACCTTCCTTAGACCATGTACATCATCATATCCCTATATCATGAGATCTATATGCACACAGATATTCCCATGTATGGTGTGTGTGTATACCATGTAGGATACAACCTATAAATCATTAACAAAATATTTCCTGAATATAGAAGTATATAACATAATTGAAATGAAAATTTTCATTTAATCATACAACAAAAAATGTATTGACTAGTAATGTGTTACAAAGATCCCTCAATCCTCATTCATTCAAGCATATGTACCACTCTATAAGTATATCGAAATCATTTTCTGCATGACATAGATCCTAATGTATGATTCTTTTCCACCATTAAGGATAATCCAAATTCATTCTTTTGGGAAATTATCCATGCCTTCATTAAAGGGAACATTCATCTCATGTCATATGACATTCTACTTGTATTAGATGGTATTCATGCATGAAATGTCATAATAATGGAATTATATATATATGTAAGGTTGTTCCCCAATGATTTATTTTATCTCCCTAATAAATATCTTCCAATGGTGTATGATTTTATTCTTTAGTTTCTAAGCACATTCCATACTCGAGCCCTAACTATAATAAATAGATTAATGTATAGAGATTCATGTCTCCTAAAATTTCCTTGTAAGGAGATGGAAAAGCCTATTAGACCCATCTCTCTGTTTGAATGATGAGAAAAAAATTTAGTAACTAGGGAAAATCCACAAGTGATCGTGACATGGCATAGAAAAACATGTCAAAATAAACATTCCATTCTCTATGAATGTTGAATAAGACAGGTAGGACATAGAAAGAAATTCAAATGAAATATAAAATATCTAATTTATTGAAAAAAATAATAAAATAATAAAAGATATATCATGGAACACACTTGATATACCAAACAACAGACTAATGGGAAACCCACTAATGAAACATATAATATCATAGAAGGGTTCCTATAATAGAAAAATTCACACAATATGAGTATATCCAAAAACTATATATAAAGGTTTATTGTTTAAATTACTCCATCATTAAAATCATTAATACTAAAATCTATTGGTTTTGAATAATTAGATGAAAACCCTTTCCATGACCCAATGTTAACTATAATTATTCCCAATAAATTAACATACAACATTTTAGATTGCAATTAATGGAAGGAATAATGAAATGTAATGAATTTCATATCAACATATTAAAATGGTTCACCATCAATTGTAGATCACGGATCGCTCAACGTGAGGCCACCAAAGAACACTATTAAACACTAATAAATCAATAATGACTGATTTTTCTTTTATAAAATTATTGGATACAATTTTTAAATCGTTATATCTGTGATATATGATAAATATAAGAGAAATAAGATCGATAATTCAATTGGTAGATATTTCTAAACTCATTTTATGCTCCATATCGATATAGACATCAATCACCCATGAGGAGTGGAAGTGGGATCCAAGAGTACCAAGTGAGAGATATACATGGGGTTATAGTTTTATTACGGTAATATTTGTGTGAGTGTTCATTTAATAGTATGATTGGGAGAATAAAATAGAAATAAAATTTATTTTAACCAATTATGGGCACCACATGTGAGCTGGTGTGCCTGGGTACAATGCAATCATTACCCTGCAGTAATTATGAAGTTCCTGGCTTCCCAGTGGCTAGCCAATGAGATCATTAGAAATTTGGGTCTCACTACCAACACTTATGGCTACGAGATGCATCCCATAAAAAATTCTTGGGACTTATTTAATCCAACAAATATTCCAAAGAGGCTTAAAACCACTTTAACTAAATTCAATGTCCCTTTTAGTCATAATACATAATTCCACAGAATTTAAACCAGAATTTTTTTATCAAATCATATAAATTTCATATCTTGAATGGATGAGGTGATCACACGTCCTAGGTGACCCCTATGATGATGAACTCCTTTATATGCTTCGTAGTGGTCAATATCAACCATAGTGATCATTGAATAAGAATGAAACACACATCATAGAAAATAGGTTTCTTTAAAATCTATTATTTATTCTCATTTCATTTCAAATATGCTGATAATATCTAGTTTTTTTCGAATTCTAGTCAGCACTATTGATAAATATTATACACTTCATTAGAAACTGAATGAAAATAGTATACATGTTATCATGTAAAATTTCTATTAATAAAATATGAGATTGATTTGGAGAGAAATAAAAAAAATTAATAGTTATTTCATCATTAAATTACACTCATAATAATTTAATTTATTACATAATTATTAGTGGTAACATAATAAATTGATTATATGAAACAATTTTTGATGACATGTTTTAAAATATTCATTAAAATAACATCAGATTTTTTAATAATAATATTTTAATGGAAAAACGTTTCTATGAATAATTTTTTTTCATATTATAGATTCATAATATTTATTTAAAATATTATTAATTATAAATATGGTTTTAATAGATTTGACATTTGGAGACGATATTAATATCTTCCCAATAACTAAATTTCTTGAAATCATTCATATAAAAATTTATCTTATTGATTGAATATGATTTGTTGGAGATTAATGTGATATTGTTTTAGTATAAATAAATTATATGATAATTGAATAAAAATATATCTCTATTATTAAATTACTCCATAAAAGTATTATACAATATTATCTTCTATAACATTGTTACTAAATTATAATATTGTACAATAAACATCCATAGTATAATATACATTGTAAATAATTATGGATTTATAATAAATTTAGATATAAATATTATTATATAAAAATAATCGTGTTCATAAATTTATGATAATATTATTTTTGTTTATATATAAAATTAATAATGAAAATGTCAAAAATAAAATTATTCCTTTTTTGAGAAAATAATTTCATAATTCTGAAAACCATGAATAGTTTCTAAAGGTTAGAATTAAAATACATAATTGATTGTAGTGGAATACATGGTGTTAATTTAATATGACTATTTTGTTAGGAAAAAGGTTAATGTATTCAATTATTTGAACTGTCAATACATTGTTATGTATTTTGTGAATTTTTATGTGATGTTTTCATATAATTTTAATGATCATAAAGTGATACTAAAATGAAATAAAATTGTACTAAACCGTGATACATTAAGGATGAATTAGATGTTAAATATCCTTTGATTAAATTTATTGGAACTTATTTGGATAATTTTATATTTTACAGTAAACATTGACAACATAAATGTTGTGATGTGATTGTTATATTAGATTAAGGATTAATACATGATGGTTTAAAGTTAATTAAATGAAGTTTGGTATCCTATATGATAAATCAATGTCAGAGGTTAATGTTATTGATTTTATTGGGAATATGGAAATTATATTATCTTATTGTCCTTAAAATTTCAGAGAGAAAGTGAAATGATGAGGAACATATTTATTAATGATTATAGAATTTAACAAGGATAATTTAGGTTTAATAACCTATTAATGATATTTTTTAATGATATAAAATTTAATGTTAGTTACAATTTTATGGTGGTATGTTATTTGATATATAGTGTGGGTAATATAAGGAATTTTTATGTGAATTTTATTGTTTTGTTAAATAGATAATTTTAGGGCAAATAAAATACCCTAAACACACACATTTTGATCATGTGTAAAAATTATATGACATTAATTATAATAGTATGATTATTAAATAACTAAAAGCACTACTAAAATTGGGAACTAGTTACAAAATATATTAAATAGAATAGATTAACTCTTATTTTGATATTATTCTAGAATAAATCATAACATTTGCATGAAACATATTCTTTCTATAACAGAAAAAACATTTATTTAATGGTATTGTATAAATGTTGAAAATTTAAAATTTTAAATCTCTCTATGATTTTTATAAGATCGTAATATTTTATCAATGAATACAAAAACATTTCCAAGATCAGTAAATAATAAAAAACATTGGATGGATAATAGTAAGAATATTAATTGAATTATAAAAGATTCATAAAATGATATAATAAATGAATGAATGAATAAAAAATCAAAAAAAATTGAAATAAAAAAGATTTCACCATTGATAGAAATAAGTATTTTTGAAATATAAAAAAGGATCATCATTATGTTAACACAAACATATTATCAAGGGTATTCATGCAAGTAAACTATGGTGAATGAAGACATATTGTTCCATATAACATATCAAAAACTAAATCGTAATTGAATAAATACGGGTGGATATATTATTATTGAATTAAAAATAAAATAACTTTTCTATGATAAAATGGAATACATTATGGAATATTTCATACTTGATAACATATTATAAATCAATAATATCAAATTATCAATGGTGATACATGATCAAATAAAATGGGTGTTGATTTTTTATAAATCCCAATTAATGTATAATAAAATATGATTATAATCATATTAAAAAATATAATTCATAATGTAAATGATTATATAGTATAATAATATCATTGTTTATAAAATTCTAATGATTTTTTTATGAAGGACATGAAAAATATATTAATGATAATCAAATCACACATAAATATATCATTATGAATAAATTTATGTTTAATAGGAAAAGTAATATATCAAATTTTAAAAAATTATGGATTAATGTGCTATAAAAATTAAATAATTATTTATATATAAATTTCATTGGGGATGTTATAACGTTTTTGAATAATCTCTCAATATTGATAGAATTAATAATTATCAATATTGATGGTTTAATTATACCATCAAAAATATGTATTCATATGATTCAATCCAAATGATGATGTATTTATATCTCAAACTGATTATAAATCACATAGCTAATAAGAAATCATATTTCCATAATACTACTTGGACATGAATATCATGATGTATCATATAAAAGAGATTACAAGACAGACATAATAAATATTCTATTATTTTATGCATTCATTGTCGGTTTTTATAAATTCTTATATGGGAACTTCTATAACGGGAACATGAAACATTTGATATTAATATGTATATAAAATCATAATCAATATATAAATGAAAATTTAATGATTTTATTATAAACTAATAAAAACATAAAATATATATAATTAGTGGAAAATATTATTCAAGTTATCACCTCATTAAATACATGAAATTACTCCCAGTATTCTTGGGGAACCTCTAAATAGAATTAAAATGGTATGAATTTGAGGATAAACATGATCAATGATTCATAGTAATGAGAAACTGATTGGAGCGTGTTTTTATTTATCATGATTTTTTAATAAATTTATAATTCTTTATTTAAAACATGGAATCTTGATAAATTAATAAACATATATTTTGTATACCATATTCCACCAGACATGGAAAGTTAATTATAATATTAAAAAGAGTATATAATTTATGTGATATTGAAGAAATATTATTTAAATGAGTGAATACAGGACTACCTAGTATGAAAGGGTTTTGATTTGTTTTTAAAAGTAAACATATCATAAACCAACTGATTTCATGAATATGGAGGTTTATATATGATGACTAATGAGAAAAATATATTTTTTCTTACCATAATATTTCTAATAGAACAACACTTGTGTTATAATTCCTAAAATATTTAGAATGTAATGTAAAATGTTCCACTGAAATTATATTGGTAAAGATAGAAATAAATTTTGATACAACATATTTTTACTTGACTTATAGTGGTTTCCAAGAGAATTTTAGTAGGAATTTGACAAAAGGTTAAAAAAGAGAAAATGTTGTGAAATAGTTTGATGTTAGTTTACCTTTTCAATAGGGGACAATATAAAATCAATCGACAACATTCAATTGAAAAATTTAAGGAAGATAAATGGACATTATTAAGATCAATTGTCCATAAATAAAGATTAATAAATAGTGATTCTCGTTTTATGATTTAAATAATAATAAATATTAATATTTAAATTATTAGAGGTTTTTTAAAATTTATTTTTTAGACTAATAAATTATATAATGGATAAATAATGTGATACCAATATTATGATATACATTGGCAGAATAAAAGTCTCTGAGAATTGAAGACATATAATGAGAAGAACAATTTATAATAATGAAGGTGTCTTAGTTCATCAAAAAAAAACTTGTGTTTATTCCTAATACATATTATGGTATTATAAATCCGTTCTATATTTTTGTGTTAATGTATTTTTTTCATCTAAAGAGAATTTTTAATAAATAATTTGTGTATTAACATTGAAGAAGACAACATTTGGTATGGATATACTCCATTGAGAAGTAGCATTTATCATATGTAGAGTTAATATATTCATTTATGGGAATGATATAGTTTATATATTTTTGTTCTTGTGAAGGATTTCATATGTAGGGAAAAAATCTAATGTTTCTTGTTATATGTTTAATTTGTGAAGTTTTTTGAAAACACATATCACTCAGAATAAATAGATTTGATTTGGAAAGGGTTAGGTATATATGCATTCATTATTGGCTTTGAAATACAATATTAATACCATTAGGTTCATGAAAAAATTAATTACTACATACATTAAAAAGATAATATTGTGATTATAATTGAGATTTAATATGAAGGATTTTGGAATCTTATAGTATCTTGAATTTGATAGGTAATTTTTATTCATATTTATTCCTTAATATTTTTTATGTTTAATACAATGAAAATATGTTATTTTGTACATACTATGGATTTAGCTCCATACACTATGTGGTGTACCTTATAAATATTTTATTGTCACTCTGATTGGATTAATGTAATATTTTTATTACCGATCCATGATAATCCATATCACATGAATAAATATTAATGAAATAATAAATACATTAAAATAATGTTATTGTACACACTATCGATCATTGAATGATTATTTAGGTAGAAATACCAAAAAATATATTAGAAATAATTTCAAGAATGAACCCCACTCCCAATGAATTTACAAGATGGTGGAATATTTGGTATCATGTCAAAATGATGGCCATATAGATATATATATATTATTTTTTTATATTGGTTGAATTAAAATAGTCTTTTGGATGAAAAATATACTTTTTTATCATTCCTTGAATTTCAGAACATATTCTGGTGTGTTTTAATTTAATTAAAAAAATGTTATCTCTTTTTCATTTTAAATAATTAATAAAATTTTTAAAGAGGATTCTACTATAACATCATTAAATCCGCATTGACAGATTAGATATTTTCATAATTAGTTTTTTTATTGAATGTGGATCATTTAAAAAAAGATAAAATAATTTGATAAATGATTGGTGAGAAGGTACTTACAATTCATTATCACTCTCAAATAAAAATTTCATGAAATTTATTATAAAAAATTTAATATATATATATATATAAAGATCAAGAATGTCAAGAAGGTTGATAAGAATTTAAATAGTTTAAAATTTTAAATTAGTAGGTTTATGTTTAAAAAAATTATTTTTTCCAATGATGAGAAATTAAAATGAATACCACCCTAAATAATAATTTTGTAAAAATGGTAATTAAATTTAGATAGAAACATGAAGCTTTCATTTTAGTTAAGAATATCATATTAATGAATGAAAATCCCTATTAATTATTGTTAAAATAATTCCCTGGTCTCATATAGTTTTGGAGATGATGCAAACCAAGGGTATCACCCAATGATTTTACAATTATTTTGGGGAGTCCCCAAACCCATATAAAAAATAATTGTATCACTTATGATACCAATATTACCCACTATGTCAGAAGAATAATTCTAGTCCCACATTGTATATCTAACACCAATTCCATAGTTAATGTAGTCAATACATTTCTGAAGGAGATAATAAAATTAACATAGGGTTATCCCCTTTCCATGATGAATCTCGATGAACAAGGTGCATTATGATTCAACTTCCATAATATTAATATTATAAGGCATTAACGATATAATAACAATTATTATCACCCTTAACCATACTCTATGATAATTACATTGAATTTATAAGCTGATAAAATATTATATTATTGTTCCGCTATAATTCACTACAATACCACCCCCTCTCATTTCTTCAATAGACCAAGATCCATCAATGTTATACATCAACCCAATTCTTTGTGGATTTAATTTTATAAATATATCTCAAATACTGCTACATATTCATTCCATGTTCATTAAAAATTCAATGAATAACTCTCCTTATAAAATATAATCCCCCACAACCATCACAACAATTATTAAGGAGATATCCAAGATCTACCACAATGTATTTTTTCTGTACATGAAAAATTGATAAGAGAACAGTCGTCCACCTCTCAAATAATCTCAAAATTCCAAATTTTTAGAACACATATCAAAAAATGTGCGCCATTTTAACATAACATAAACTCTATGATATATATATATATATATATATATATATATATATATATCATCATAACCATGACTCCATGAAGTCCCAAAAGGATTCTGCGCTCCCATATATTCATATTCCCATAAAAAAATTAAAATTTTCATTTTCATTTTCACTTTTGAAAGTGTGGTTCCATGATTATTTTTCTCTAAATGAGCAACAACATTAAAATCATGATTCCATTATGACACCATTTTTATACAAGTTATCTTAAATGAATATATCTATATTCCTCAAATGATAAATTAGAAATTTCATCTCCATTCGAATCTCCTTGGACCGTATTCTTTATTCACATTAAATAGAATTGCTATATTCATTAACCATAGCACAGAAGTCAAGAACATTGAATCTCCAAAATGTTTATTATGAAAGAAAAAATCTATTATAAACATGAATATTTCTAATGTTACCTCGCTAAATTTATTTATTTAAGATCAACAGATTTATTGATTAAGTATTGAATGATGCTGTATTCCAAAAAAAATACGTGATCCATGAAAACAATACTGCGTCTCCTTCCCAATTATCCTTCTAATAATTCATATAAATTTGACCATAAACTCCCAATATTTATCATCCAAAACCTATTTCTATTTGATTATAAAACTAGTAATTTTTTATATTCTTTCAGTTCAATCATCCCATTAGCCCCATAAATGTCCATAACTTTTCCTCATAAATAGAACCCAGAATTATTTCCCCTCAAAGATGTTCCACACATAATTTTGCAACATAGAAATATTTGTTTCCAATAGTATATATAAATTTATTTACCGATCAAAAATTATTCTATGCATTGTATTACTTGACACCCAGTATCATTTGATATCAATGTTCACAACCCAAATGTAGCATGTCATGATTTTTTCCATGATTTTGATAGTCCCCATTTATATCTTTTTAAACTAGGGAATGAGTATTGGTATTGACTTTTGAATAATATTTACCCGTGTGATCTATACTCAAAGACATAGTAAATGGATCATCCAATTTCATATCTAATTGGTGACATAGTTAATAATTCCTTGATATATCATAATTTTAATCCTAACTTTTGAAATGGGCATGATGATATACTTTATTAAAAATTAGTTCATCTATAGACTAATACTATCTTGATTAATTATAAAATTCCAGCTTGAAATTTATTTGAGATGAAATCGTTGAATTTTCTATAGTTGTTCTGTAGGTCCCTCTATATGCTATATATTTCCAAAGTAACATTTAACCCATTTACTGTAATTGTTTCATCCATCAACAAAAAATTATTATCTTCAAGAAAAAAATATAAAGATACACAATTTCTCTATGTAACCTCTCTCATAATGTCATTATTTTCCCATCAACTAATCCACATTGGATTTAACATGGAAGAGCCTCTTGAGCTTGGTTAAATATGTTGGTAAGACTATAATCTACCGACTATAGACCAACAATAGTTTTGATGAATAAAAAATTCATTCCCAAAATTAAAATGGGTTTCTATAATGATAAAAAAATATAAATATGATATCATAGAACCATTCCGTAAAACAAAACAACCTATCATCCATCAAAATGTATGTCTAGCCTATCCCATAATACTCAATTTATGTATGAACTTTTCTCATAATGATTTCTATATTACTTATCCTATTAATGTCTTATACTATATATTTTATAATCCCTATATCCCATTAAATTCATTCCCCTTTTACAAAATCATGTAATTCAAAAAAATGATAGTCTTTTAAGAGAATTATTAATACCTATATTATTAATTTACATACTCATAAGAAAGATTAAATCATTTATTCAATTCATATGTTTAGTTGCATCTATAGGACTCACCATCCGATGAGGTCACTATCCAATATAATTCAACTAATAATAATCCCCAAATATTTAATAAAACTCCAAATAAAATGACACTTCTAGAATAACATGTGTACGTATTTCTACTTCATATATCCAAAAGACCCAATAGTTCCATTATACTATCTCCATGTGGGTTATACCAAATTTTACATATGGTGACTCAACAACCCAAGCATCAAACACTAAAACCATAAAAATGTTATCCAACCAAACAAAATAACATCCCACAAGGTCATTTTTATCTCATTTATATTCCCACTATCTACCATTCATGTAATATTCAAATTATCACACTAATGACCCTTTAGATACCTTTTTTGTCAACTATTCCAAAAATCATTATGGTTCTTCTCCTTGATCCTCCAAAGTATTTGTGCTCCAACTGAATGATTTTCTCATTACATATATATAAACATTATATATATTTTTTAATATAATGTTATCTAATCAATGTTATCATCCTATGAAAACATAAACCTTTTTCTCATCCTCAAACATTATTTAAACTTCAATCAACATGATACACCGTAATCCTTGTCTATGGAATCTCTATTTCTCAATTCATCCAATGATACACTATACATTGAGATTATATAATTTTAAATATTTATTTTATATTTAACTCTATTAATGTCATTGTAATTGAAATTTATTTGGTACTACAAGAATTTATAATGTATTCAATTTGATAAAAATTCACCAAAATGTCCATCAATATTCCAATGAAAAAGGTGACCCAATATATATACATACATAAATAATAAATTGATTTTTTGGTTTAATTACTATATTAAATAAAATTTTTGACATTACATGGATCTAAATTTTCAATGTCTTGGATACTAGGTAAATAAATAAATTATCTAACTAGAATTATAATTATTTCACCATAATAATTCTCCTCTATACCCTCTTCAAGAGATCTCATAAAACCTAATAATAAATATATCCTAGGAAAAAACATAACAGTTGGTGACATCTAATTATTAATAAGGTAAATATATCAAATACTCATAACTATTATATCATAAAAATTATGTAATATATTACTGTGGCAGTAATATCAGATAAAATAAAAATGAGATCATATCTGAAAAAACATATTTGATAATTAAGTATCATAAGAGAATAAAATGACTAAATAGTGGTCATAAGTATAGTAATAGAAACACATAATAAAATTAAAATTTAAAAATAATAAATTAAAATATATTTTGATCGAGGAAATTTAAAATCATTTGGAATAGTTTAAAAATATGGACAATGTTAGAGAAATTTTGGCAAAAAAAATTATAGGAATAAATTATGAAAAAATCATAATATTTTATCACTATAATTTTTTCAAAAAATATAATAATGTTCATATATTTGATTTTTGAACTAACCATGTGTGACTATGATGTATTATATTATAAGATATAAAACCATAAGCAATACATGTGAGGGTAATATATGAACACATCCATCACAATTCATTCATATGATTAAAACATAAAATAGTATAATTAATCATATCATATATAACCTATGGGTAGAAAACAAGTTCACATAATTTCTCTAAATGATTCCACAAAACAATTTCATTTGATAATAATAAAATTATCTCCTTAAAATATAATATATCATGTGATTAATGAGGCACATACAAATTGGAGAAGAATAATATAGAAATGAAATAAAATGAGAAAATATAAATTTTCTTGTGATAAATTTATTCATATTATCATTAAAGGACAAAATTTTCAATTCATATTCCCAAAAACTAATTTTTAAACGAAGTGGATAAATTATAAATTATTTCATTCAAAAAATTATTAATAAATATTATTTTAGAAAAAATATACCATATTTCCAAATAAGATATAGAGGGTAAGAATATATGATTATTGAATGAATATTTTGTTAAAATATTTGAGATTTATTTTATTTTAAACTCACATTATTAAACGGATGTCAAAACCTTTTTTTAAAATAAAAGTTCATAAAATAATTATTAGATTTTAAAACAATTAGATATTCCACTATTAAAGATGGTAAATTAGTTTGAATTAGAATCATTTATTGGAATGGAAAAATACACTAAAAAAGATGAGAATTATTGGAAATAAAATTTATTTTCCAAAAACAATAAATACATCATTGAAGAAGACTTTCATTTGAATCATGATTTCCCTAAAAAGAATGTGAAATTAATTCATAACATTTTCATAGTTTATATTTGATATAACATAAAAAAATATTAGATAAAAATACATGATTATGTAAAAATGGTAGGTCTTTTGTAGTAATGTCTCTATTTTTTATGGATTATATATTTGAATATATATATATATATATATTTTCCATGATGTATGTGTGGTTATTGGGTGTCTCAAGATAGTAAAATTATTATACTAAAAATATTTACATATTTTAAATGCATGATCAGGCATCATTTCATTTTCAAAAGTGTTACCAATATTTGGGACCTCATTTGGGATATATAATGCCACAATTGAATCATGAATGCAGGGTTTAACCTAGGTATGAAATGTGTTGGATGTTTAGTGCGAATATTATTTTTTGTGGGTGCATTAAATAAAATTACATTTTTGTATTTAATTTAAATAAAATACATAACCTAAAATAATACACTATAAATAAATCATAATGATGATTCACTAGTTTTTTCCATATAGACAATAGAGGATCACAATAGAGTCTTATTTATTGATATATCTGGATCAGAGAATGATGATGGTCATATGAAGGTGTATCAAGATATGGGTAGCGAATGTAGTGGATCTTCATCATCGCTAGTAAATGTTATCTTCACCTTAGGTCATTCCATAACAAAAGTATGACATATTTTTTGTGTATTACACCCTATCTGATTGGAGATCATGGATTTTAATATATATTTTTATCAATATTATATTACCCTCCCTTCGTGTTAGCCCATTTTAGTAAATTTAATTATTAATTCAAATTTATTTTATCATTCCAATTTATCCTCACATGATTTAAAATTTATTGAATTTCTCTTGGGTATACATATTTTTATGATATTCATCACCATTTTCCATGTATTCCAAAATTAATTTTTATGTTCTTATCCTTTATCCTATGAGTATTATAGTTTGACATTTCTAGGTCTGTTTCAAATGAAATCAAGAACAAAACTTCCTGGTGTTTATGTGAAAGATTTATGTATTATATATTTGTAGAAGGTTAAGGATAGGATATTTATTTTTTCATAAGGATATGAGATTTTGGACCCTAAGGAATGGAGGATACATATTAGAATCCCACGTGTTTGATTGAATTTCTATTTCAATCAACCGGGGGATGTAAATCCACAGCCAGATACACTACCCTTCCATTTTGGGTTGTTAAATAGATGAATTTTATTTTGAATATTTAGATCTATAAATCTTATAATGAAACAAATTTCTAATGAAAAACATTACTAGACTATGTGTAATACAGATATCACACAATATTTAGAATATGGCATATAGTTTCTAGTGTTTTGTGGAAAATAAATAATGCACACTAATTATGTTGATATAAACACTGTGTGACCAGGGGATTTAGTCTTACTGTGGAATCCACGAGTACACAAGAATAGAACTATCCAGGAACACCAGAATAAATAGAGTGTATATTCATTATAATTTACTTGGGAAGGTCTAATAATCCTTAAAACAACCATAAATACATGTATGGGATGATGTATATGACAACAAGACAATGAGACATGGGAAGTCATTTTGGCGATCAGATTCACCATGTAGCTTGACATGGATTCAGAATCCATTTATAGGGGAGAACAAAAGTAGATTATGGATAGATATATGTAACTTTTACTTTTTAATCTCCTACTTTAGGAATCAAATTTCGGCCCGCTTGTAGCATATCATGAGTGGTTTCACATAGATCATAACATTATCAATTTCTATTGAATTTGATGTATGATGTGAGTATTTATGATCATGAAACATCCAAAGTAAAAAATTTACTTTTGTGTTGAACATAAAGGGATTATTGGATTTATGTAGAATGAAATGGTGGAAGTGTTGTCTATTTAATACAGAAGAATAGGGGCCTTTTGGAAACAAACATCATTTTTAAATAATTTCATGGAACTATTTAAGGACAAATGCATCCAAAGGGAAATAGTAGTGGGGTTTGGGACATGATATATTTGAATATTGATCCATAAATTAAATTTTAGACATTTACATTTTGATTTAATATTTTATAACTTTTATTTATTAACCACATTTACTTTTACATTGGGAATTACTTTTTAATCATAGTAATTAATATTAATAAAAAAATTATGAATGGATACTCTTATCTAATTTGAACCATATGAATTAAAATAAGAAAATTAATTACACACATAAAATTTATAAAGGTGTGAAAATATTATTTTCAATTAAACACAATTATTCACATAAATTGTTTTTGAAAAACAACATTTTAAACATTAATGTTATATATAGGATATAAATATCTCAGAAACTAATTTAAAGTTAAAAAATTATTGAATTAAAAAAATTAATATTTTTTATCAATCATGGTATCCCGAAACAAAATATCACTATATAAACACATAATTAGGGGATAAGCCAGGGAAACAGTTTCTATTGAAGTAATATTTTAATTCAGTTTTAAAAAAACTGACTTATGATTTTAATTTTATATAATTTTTTGGAAATGAATAATTTTATTCACTTAATAAATTTTTTTTAGCTAAATTGTTTATTATTAATAATATTATTATATACAATCATAAACTGTTAAAAAAAATATGTTTTGTGAAGATGATATTTATTGGTTAAAAATCCCCATTTTCATAAAAATATAAAAATATCATCATAAGTATATTTTGATGAAAATATATCAAATATGAATTAAATATTATATAATTTATATTCTAAAATATTGTAAATATATATTTTAAAAGAAATAATATAATATATTTAAAATGAGTTTTATGAAATATAAATTTTTTTAATAATAACATTGATTATTTGATTACCATCAAAATATTTAATAGTATACCCTCATAGTCATTAATTATGATTTATTAACGATTAAAACCAAAAATGTTTTGTATTTTTCTTGTCAGGTGTAATATGTATTTCATGTTATCTCAAATAACAGCAATTATTCAATGTATAGAATTTCTATTCATTATATAGGACATGGGTGGTCATTTTATCTCTCTACATCAAACATTAGTTATAAAATTTTATGAATCCCACCTATTTCTATAGGGACTCCAATTTCCATGGAATACTTTTGATGACAGGTTACACGAAGTGGAAGCCAATTTAGATATAGTAATAATTAATATTGGCGTTATCCTTTGTCTATATTCATTATGAGAAAATTCAAAACCTTTTATAATATTTATGTATTATATAACAACCCATGCACTTTATTAACAAATCCTGATTATCTCATGAATATACCTTCCCCAGATGGAAATAAATAATTATATCAAATGCAATAGATAAATCCAAACATCTTATATTATTATTTAAAAAATATTTCAGATTGAAAACCCACGAGGAAAAATTTCAATTATATAATTCATTTAGATAAAATATATTCTTTTGGAAAAGGAAAATCATATATATAATATTATTATCTCATTATTTTATTTGATACCTCATTAACATTGGAAAAAGTATCAAGTTGACGTTCAAGATAATATCGTTTTATTTATTCTCTCCCCACCAAAAAATTGAAATTAAAAAACATTCTACATGGTTCTTCATATACAATATATTTCGAATTACAATTTAATTCTATGATATTTACAAAATAATTGAACTTGTTTAATTTTGATACTTCTAATGAACTCTATACGGAGCGAAAATAAATGACACTATATTTATAATCACACAATTTCAATAGTTTTAATGAATATTCACATGAATCATGATCCCCATAATTATTTATATATCACTGTAGACACCGGAAAACGCGTTCCTGAAATTTTCCAGATTCTTCCATACACAATCCAAGATCGTAGAAATTTTCTTAAGCATTGATTTGGTAGGTCGCAGGGCCCGAACGGAGCTACAGATTAGAAGTTATGGACGTTTGGAGTTTGGCTGGAAATCTGGTTCGCGAAGCCCATTCGCGAAGCCCCATCCGTGATCGCAGAGCGCCGCCGCGAAGCAATGTGGCGAGCGGCTCCGCGAACCCGTTTGATGTTCGCGATGTGCTGCAAAGACCCCTCGCGAAGCACTGATGCAAAGCACCGATGCGAAGCACCCGAGCAGCGCGGTCCCGCGATGCTCTAGAGGTGGTAACTCTCCGCGAACGAATTTGACATTCGCGAGCCCGCCGCGAAGCTCTGGAGGCGGTACCTCTCCGCGAACGAATTTGACGTTCGCGAGCGCGCCGCGAAGCACCTGAGGCAGTGCGGGAGTTCTGCTTCGCGGCGCCCCTTGCCTATAAATACCCAGCTCACCCCCCTTCTCTAGGAGACGGCCACGACCACTTCGCCCCTTGGGTGGCCGAGCGAAGCTCTGCATTGCGGCTTTGCGAAGCAATGCTCTACGAGCAGCATTCTTCGCATTGCTGCTCCGCGAGCCGAGGCTACGTGAGTCCATGATCCGCGAGCCGGTGCTCCGCGATGCTGCTCCATGAGACCAAGCTCCGTGAGACCCCTTTGCTCCGCGAGACACCTTTTCTCCGTGAGACACCTTTGCTCCACGAGAGACCATTGCTCCGCGAGGCCATGCTCCGCGAAGCTACTTCGTGAAGACCCATCTTTTGCGAGGATCCTACCTTCGCGCCCACCGGTCCATACCGCGGGGGCTGTGCCCCCGCACCCCCATGAAAAATGGAGAGTCGCACCGCAAACTTTTCGGGTCGGCATACCGGCATTTTCCATTGCGCACTTACGCGCTCCCGCCTTCAACCTATGGAATATCGTGATTTGATACACTCCTCCACACCCCAAGAAACACATTGAGTTGATGTATTCATCTTGGTTTGTTTCTTATGTCGTGAGTTGAGGTTCTCATCATCAATTCCCCGAGTACCTTGAGTCGAACCATTCCTCAGGAAACTCCTCCAAAACCAATCACTTGGCTCCTATGCCAGGTTGAACCAGAAAGGGCCGCCCTTGCGTAAGTCCCAACACCAACAATTTCTAGGCACCTTCTGCCTAATAGTCCTTTATACATGACTCTAACCTGTAGTAATCCCTATGTTCCAAACATAGGATGCCTCTTTCCCTATACGAGAGATGCCTTATTCTCCTAGCATGAGATGCTAATAGTCCTATATACAAGACTATAAACTGTAGTACCCCCTATATAACAAATGATAGGATTCCTCTTACTCTATATGAGGGATGCCTCATGCTCCAAGCATGATATGTCAATAGTCATACCTACATGACTCTAAACTGTAGTATTCTCCCTATCTAAAAAATGATAGGATGCCCCTTGCTCCAAGCATGAGATGCCTTATTCTCCTAGCATGAGATGCCAACATTCCTTTCTACACGACTTTAAACTATAGTAATCCCTATGTGCCAAACATAGGATGCCTCTTTCCCGATACGAGAGAAGCCTTATTCTCCAAGCATGAGATATTAATAGTCCTACCTACAAGAATCTAAACTGTAGTACGCCCTATCTTCCTAACGTATGATGCCTCCTGTTCCAAATAGGAGATGCCTTATGCTCCAAGCGTAAGATGCTCAATGCCATGACAACAGTGGCATGACTCCAACGCCCCTTGGCATTATCCCTCTTGTGCACCAGTGCATAGGTGAAGTCCTCAATTCATCAGTGAGTTGGGATGCCCTCATGGCCAGACATGAGGATGACATCCGGGTAGTTTCCAGCTTCCTAGCGTAAGCCCCATGCACCATTTCCGCTCCTTAGCGGCACCCGGGAAGCTTCATTGCGTAAGCCCCATCCACGAGTGTCGCTCCATAGCGGCACTCGGGGAGCTTCATTGCGTAAGCCCCATTCACCATTGCCACTCCATAGCGGCACCCGGGAGGCTCCTTGCATAAGCCCCATTTACTTTTGTGATCCCATCCATCGGTAAGCCGTTGCAACCCCATGCAGCAGTAATCCATTGTGATCCTCATCCAGCGGTAAGCCGTTGTGATCCTTATCCAGCGGTAATCCATTGTGATCCCATCCAGCAGTAAGCCGTTGTGACCCCATTCAGTGGCAAGCCATTGACTTCCTCATCCAGCGGTAAGCCGTTGTGATCCTTATCCAGCGGTAAGCTGTTGCGACCTTATTCAGCGGTAATCCGTTGACATCCTTATCCAGCGGTAAGCCGTTGTGACCCAATCCAGCGGTAAGCCGTTGAAACCCCCAATCGGCGGTAAGCCGTCATCAGAATAACTACGTGGTCTTTGATCCATGTCAAGGTATGGTGCGTAGGAAGCCTCTTCAAGTCTCAAGCCCGAAATCATCATCATTATTTTCTCCGGGCTTCCATCCTGGAGTAAGTCCCAACACCATGGGCCGCCTAACGCGTAAGCCCCTCTTCGCTTCACACGAACGCACCCTTCAGGGCGTGATTGTCAGGCCCTTGCTGTCTCTTGTTTCTCACACAGAGCATGAATCACGTGGGCTTTGAGTTGGCATTGGCCATGACAATAATTCGTCCAGCATGACGTTAAACTCTATGCCTTTGTCCCGCATGAAATTAAACTGCACACCCTTTGAACTACGAGGTCTTTGATCCATGTCAAGGCGTGGTACGTAGGAAGCCTCCACGAGGTTCAAGCCCACCCATCATCTAACTCACGTCGTGTTCTACGTGTGTCCAGCACGACCTTAAACTACAATTCCAGTCCGACAGAAAGCCGTTGTGACCAACCCGAACTACACGGAATTTGATTCCCTACCATGGGGATACGTAGGAAGCCTCTTCGAGGCTCAAGCCCAACTTCACGGTCGCCCCTGCGATGGTCCCATATCATTCCCCCTCCACTTCATTCCTCCATGAATCACCCATCCTGATTCTCACTCGGGCCACCACATCCCGGTGGGATCATGCCATCCACCTCCTCGCCGCTCCTAGCGGCGTATGGGCCACTTTCCACGTGTAAGACCCAGCATATCTCCGGGTTGTTGTTCTCTGTGTACACCCAGATTCATCACCCTTTCGAACTAAGTGGGTTTTGATCCCTGCCCTCTACACAGGGTACATAGGAAACCTCCAAGTGGCTCAATCCCAACCAATGGTAATCCATGATGTCCCCCATCCAGGGGTGCACTTCCCCTGATCCACCCTCAGTGGTGTTTAGATCAACCATTACGGTGTGACAACTCCCCTCCATGGGGCGCACCACCTCAGATCTATCCTCATTGGGCGTTCTGATCCATCCCCTTGGTAAACCTTCCAGGTGTTCCCTCCTAGGGATATACCAATCTTATCTATCTCTATGGGGTGTTCTGATCACCCTCATTCCGTCTCCACAAGACGTTAAACTCGCGGCCTACCTCGTGATAAACATGAGATGCCTGAGGAAACCTCAGATGACACGCCTTTGGCGTAACCGTCTCCACAAGATGTTAAACTCGCAGCCTACCTCGTTATAAACATGAGATGCCTGAGGAAAACCTCGGATGACACGCCTTTGGAGTAACCGTCTCCGTAAGACGTTAAACTCACGACCAACCTCGTGATAAACAAGAGATGCCTGAGGAAAACCTCGGATGACACGCCTTTGGCGTAACCGAATCCGTAAGATGTTAAACTCATGGAATACCCTGTGTTAAACATAGGAAGCTGAGGAAAACCTCAGATGCACACCTCGGGTTCTGCACCCATGAGATGCCCTCTTATGAGGAAGAATACAGGTTCCCCTATGTCTGCGCATCCAGAGATGCCTCGACTTGCCTGATGTTACCGTCTCCTCCGACCGAAGGTCGCTACCATGTCAAGACCCTATGGAAAGTCTAAACGAAATTAGTGTAATTAACCGGTGTCCATGAAGATATGGCACCAGGAATGAGATTCACGAACAACATATTAAATCTATGAGGGAGACCCGAACTAAGCGTCGAGTTCCGAGGAGGAATCCATGGAAGGAAGAACCGACATCACATCATCCCGTTTCGATCAAGGAGCAGACGTACCTGAACAAGGAACGAATGCCGCCCGCCTTTGGAAAGCAGGAATGCGGGGCAACAGCAGCACGTACTCCACAGACGGATGCGCGCGACCCGGCAAAAGTGTCGGAAACAAAAATGGTGAACCCGACGTGAATCTCTTCTCCTTCAATAGCGAGTAGTCCAAATGTGTCGGGAAAATTGAGGCATCACCCATGTGAATCCCCTCTCCATTATTTGAAAGAGGATGAGTAACATCCGGTGTTTGAAGACTACGGTCCATCGGCTCCTCGCCGACTTCGCCGCCTCAAGAGGCCACGCAGGTGGCTCCGCCACCCAACTCCATCAGCTCCTCGCCGACTCCGCCGCCTCAAGAGGCCGCGCCGCCGCCTCAAGAGGCCGCGAAGGTGGCTCCGCCACCCGACTCCATCGTCTCCTCACCGACTCTGCCACCTGACTCCATCGTCTCCTCACCAACTCCGCCGCCTCAAGAGGCTGCGCGGGTGGCTCCGCCACCCGACTCCATGGGCTCCTCGTCGACTCTGCCGCCTCAAGAGGCCGCGCAGGTGGCTCCGCCACCCGACTCCATCGGATCCTCGCCGACTCCCCCGCCTCAAGAGGCCGCGCAGGTGGCTCCGCCACCAGACTCCATCGGCTCCTCAACGACTCTGCCGCCTCAAGAGGCCACGCAGTTGGCTCCGCCACCCGACTCCATGGGCTCCTCCCCGACTTCGCCGCCTCAAGAGGCCGCGCAGGTGGCTCCGCCACCCGACTCCATCGGCTCCTCGCAGACTCCGCTGCCTCAAGAGGCCGCACAGGTGGCTGCGCCACCCGACTCCATCGGCTCCTCGTCGACTCCGCTCCCTCAAGAGGCCACGCAGGTGGCTCCGCCACCCGACTCCATCGCTCCTCGCCGACTACGCCGCCTCAAGAGGCCACACAGGTGGCTCGGCCACCCGACTCCATCGGCTCCTCTCCGACTCCACCGCCTCAAGAGGCAGTGCAGGTGGCTCCGCCACCAGACTCCATCGGCTCCTCGCCGACTCCGCCGCCTTAAGAGGCCGCGCAGGTGGCTCCGCGACCCGACTCCATCGGCTCCTCCCCGACTTCGCCGCCTCAAGAAGCCACGGAGGTGGCTCCGCCACCCGACTCCATCGGCTCCTCGCCGAATCCTCCGCCTCAAGAGGCCACGCAGGTGGCTCCGCCACCCGACTCCATCGGCTCCTCGCCGACTCCGCCGCCTCAAGAGGCCGCGCAGGTGGCTCCACCACCCGACTCCATCGGCTCCTCGCCGAATCCACCGCCTCAAGAGGCCGTGAAGGTGGTTCCGCCACCCGACTCCATCGGCTCCTCGCCGACTCCGCCGCCTCAAGAGGCCGCGCAGGTGGCTCCGCCACCCGACTCCATCGGCTCCACGCCGACTCCTCCGCCTCAAGAGGCCGCGCAGGTGGCTCCGCCACACGACTCCATCGGCTCCTCGCCGACTATGCCGCCTCAAGAGACCGCGCAAGTGGCTCCACCACCCGACTCCATTGGCTCCTCGCCAACTCGGTCGCCTCAAGAGGCCGCGCAGGTGGCTCCGCCACCCGAATCCATCGGCTCCTCGCCGACTCCGCCGCCTCAAGAGGCCGCGCAGGTGGCTCCGCCACCCGACTCCATTGACTCTTCGCCGACTCCGTCGGCTCAAGAGGCCGCCTAGGTGGCTCCGCCACCCGACTCCATCGGCTCCTCGCCGACTTCGCCGCCTCAAGAGGCCGCGCCGGTGGCTCCGCCACCCGACTCCATCGGCTCCTCGCCGACTCCGCCGGCTCAAGAGGCCGCACAGGTGGCTCCACCACCCGACTCCATCGGCTCCTCACTGACTCCGCCACCTCAAGAGGCCGCGCAGGTGGCTCTGCCACCCATCTCCATTCGCTCCTCGCCGACTCCGTCACCTCAAGAGGCCACACTGGTGGGTCCACCACCCATCTCCATCGGCTCCTCACTGACTCCGCCGCCTCATGAGGCCGCGAAGGGGGAATCCTTCCCCAACTCTATCAGAACTTTGTTGACCCCGCTCCATTTTCACCGGAAACTACGAAGGTGATCCTCATATCGCCACTGTTCGACATGAGTCTTCCACGCCTTCCGGGCTCCCTCGCCCTGTCGTACTGACGTTCAGGCCTCCACGCCTTCCGGGCTCCCTTGCCCCGTCGTTCCGACGTCCAGGCCTCCGCGCCTTCCGGACTCCCTCGCCCCGTCGTACCGACATCCAGGCCTCCACACCTTCCAGGCTCCCTCGCCCCGTCGTACTGACGTCCAGGCCTCCACCCCTTCTGGGTTCCCTCGCCCCGTTGTACCGACGCTCCAGGCTTCCACGCCTTGGGGGCTCCATCGCCCCGTCGTACCGACGCTCCTGGATTCTTCGCCCCTACAGGTCGAGGTAATGTAGTCATCCCTACTACCCTTGCGAGACTATATGTCATCCCAACTACCACGTTGCATCAACCACAGAGGTCCTCACAGCCACCTTGAAACCAGCTCGTGGAAGGATCATCATGATCAGGAGATTTTAAGGAATTCCCATCATATAGGACCCCCCCCCCTCATCCCAAACCACCAGAATGGGGTAGAGATGACCATTCCTCTACCGACACAATACGTGTGGTTTAACGTCCCAGTTGCATGACGTTAAACTGCGTAACAACCATGTCCTAGTTGCATGACATTAAACTGATAACAATCTTCGTCTTGCATGATGTAAAACTGCTCATCTTCGTCTGCCATGACGTAAAACTGCACATTATCGTCCTGCACGACATTAAACTGCATTCATCCTGCATGACGTAAAACTACTCATCTTCGTCCGTTATGACATAAAACTGCACATTATTGTCATGCACGACATTAAACTACATTCATCCTGGATGACGTAAAAATTGCTCATCTTCGTCCGTCATGACGTAAAACTGCACATTATTGTCCTGCACGACATTAAACTGCATTCATCCTGCATGACATTAAACTGCATTCGTCCTGCATGACGTAAAAACTGCTCATCTTCGTCCGTCATGACGTAAAACTGCACATTATCATCCTGCACGACATTAAACTGCATTCGTCCTGCATGACGTAAAACTGCTCATCTTCGTCCGTCATGAAGTAAAATTGCACATTATCATCCTGCACGACATTAAACTGCATTCGTCCTACATGACGTAAAACTGCTCATCTTCGTCTGTCATGACGTAAAACTGCACATTATCGTCCTACACGACATTAAACTGCATTCGTCCTGCATGACGTAAAACTGATCATCTTCGTCCATCATGACGTAAAACTGCACATTATCGTCCTACACGACATTAAAATGCATTCGTCTTGCATGGCATAAAACTGCTCATCTTCGTCCGTCATGACGTAAAACTGCACATTATCATCCCACACGACATTAAACTACATTCGTCCTGCATGACGTAAAAACTGCTCATCTTCGTCCCTCATGACATAAAACTGCACATTATCATCCTACACGACATTAAACTGCATTCGTCCTGCACGACATTAAACTGCATTCGTTCTGCATGACGTAAAACTGCTCATCTTCGTCTGTCATGGCGTAAAACTTCACATTATCGTCCTACACGACATTAAACTACATTCGTCCTGCATGACGTAAAACTGCTCATCTTCGTCCGTCATGACGTAAAACTGTGCATTATCTTCCTGCACGACATTAAACTGCATTCGTCCGGCATGACGTAAAACTGCCCATCTTCGTCCATCATGACGTTAAACTAATCATTATCGTCCCGCACAAACCTAAACTATGAAAGGGTCCCGCGTGACCTTAAATTGCACATTATGGTCCTGCATGACCTTAAACTGCATCTTCGTCCTGCAAGACGATAAACTGCAAAAATGGTCTGACATGACTTTAAACTGCACATTATGGTCCAACACGACCTTAAACTGTAAGGTCCTACATGACCATAAACTGCATCTTCGTCCTGCAAGACGATAAACTGCAAAATGGTCCAAGCTCTATGACTTCAAACTAAGATCTCCCCCCGTCCTTACTGTAATACGTTAAACTGCAAACCAGTCAGGGCTTCCTGACCGAGGCTCAGCCTTAGGCCCCTTGGCCTCCTTGGGCCCCTGGCCCCCCGTCCTTACTGCAAGACGTTAAACTGCAAGACAGTCAGGCCTTCCTGACCGAGGCTCAGCCTTAGGCCCTTTGGCCTCCTTGGGCCCCTGGCCCCCCGTCCTTACTGTAAGACGTTAAACTGTAAGCCATTCAAGCCTTCCTGACCGAGGCTCTGTAACGCCCCGACCCCAGCTACCCAGAGCCGGTGCATTACTTCGTAACTTTGGCATGATCACAAAAGATCAAGTCTTGAAAGACCGATTAGTTTAGTAGCCTTGGAAACACTAGATACATTCATAAGTTTTACATTACATCATAAAATGAAAAACTACTACAACAACATAATGTCTCCACAGTCCACACTATTATCCCCTCATAATATCCCTGCAGGTCATTCATAATTTACTTCTTCACTTCCTGGGAAAAAATAAAACATATAAAAGGGGTGAGCTCAATTGCCCAGTAAGGATAACAATATAGCAGAAACTTTCATAAATAAGGATAAACATTTAAGGCGATGTATAACTAAAACAAAAGCCTTTTAAACTTGAATATCAACATAATATGGCAAAAGTAAAATGAAATAACTCCATTTACTCATTCAAATAGATATTCTACTAATAGAATAATCACATGCAAAATCACTAACCACTTTCATAATGTTGGAATGCATAATGCCAGACTATCATAACCACATAGCCAAGGCCTCATGCCAAGACTACAAATAAGATTTTGTCAAGGCCTTGTGCCAAGACACTAGTTTGTCTCATGAGACCTATCGATGCATCGAGGAGCTATAGCGGGCTCCACCCGTCACATATTAAGTCCAATGCATTCCCATATGAAAAGGTTTAAACATAACATAAACATTCGTATTAAAACTAGCATACAAAATGCCAATAATTTCACCATAAACTATGAATGGTATAAAATAGCACATCCACAGTCAAACATATCACAAAACCTTCAATACAATATAGTAGTTTTGTATTATAATAAATCAACTTCAAATAAGCGTAAAATCCATCAAAGGATGTTGACATAGATGAAATCAAAACACTTTTTAGAGAAATATCTCTTTCTATTTTTGAAATCATTTAAGAGCCATATAAAACAAAACATTTTCTTGAAAATATTTTTATAAGCTTGTAAGGAAAGATTTGAAGATTTTATAACGGTGGAAAATAACCGCACCCGCCATATAAGTTAAAAAAACATTCTTACCTCAATTCTGTCGAAAAGGTTAAAAAGGACCTTGTTTTGAAAACGACGGAAAGATTCCTCTTATAAAAAGTAAAAAAGGGTATAAATGACTATAACCCATATTCTTGTAAATAATAAAAATGTTTTGAATTACATTTTTAAGAAACATGGATGTGGATGATAACGAGGTCCCAGTAGATAATTATGTATAAACAACCTTGGATAATGAAGAGGTTGTGAAGTAAACCCTTACCTTGTACTTTTCCTTGATTGGGGTAGGTTAACCTCCTGTATAATGGTGAAATAATTTTTATTAAATTATACGAGAATCATATACATTCATATGATATCATATATGATCTTTTAACATTGCTTTGTTAAGAATATCTTAGATTTATCGTTGTTTCGGGTGTTAACTTACTCGTTTTCTTATATGTTTTGTTAAGTAAGTCATGTTTTTCATGGATAGGTTGTATCTTATTCATATCCAAAATGATATCATGTCCTTAAACATTATTTTTAAATTATCAAATGATAATTATACTTGAATGGATTCGACGGAGAATGAATCTCATCGCGTTCGTGGAGACGGTAGTCCGTACGTACGCACGAGCGACAATATCATTATTTTGATATTAAAATAATATATAATTGGATAGTATATCATATATACAGAATCATTATCATTTTATATTTATTATTTACACGAATTACATATCATTATTATACCCATATAAATAATAATATATTGAATAACAATTACACCACGACGTGGAGACGGTAAGCCGTACGTACGCACGTATGGTGACATGTCATTCAAATGATGGGTAGAATACTGAATATGGTTGTTCCATATTTATAATAACATCACAGTATATAGAATATACTAGAGTTATAATTTTATAATTGAAATAATAAACAAAGAGGGAGTGGAAGAAGAAAGAAACATGAAAGAGGGTGATGAAAATGTTACCTCTTCTTCGGGTTCTTCCTTTTGATTTGATCAAAAGGACTCCATAGGATGGCTTTCTGACTAAAGTAAAGCTTCTAGGATTAAGGGAGAAATGTTGGGAGAGTATTTGGGCAGAGGTTTTCTGAACCAAAAGGCTTGAAAGTGTGAATAAGGTGATAGAGGTGGGGGCCTTTTATAAGAGGAGAGGAGGGGCTCTTTTGGAATGATTGAAATGTTACATTATTATACCATGCTTTTCGGATTCTAAAGGTCCCACACTTTTATAATTCGTGGATAAGGTGATAACGGTTCAACATCTCTTCATCCAATAGGCTTTGGACAAGTTTATGCCTTGGATTTTGCATTATCTTCTCATATTATTTAAATCATTAAATAATGAGGTCATCGCCGCATCATAATGATGTCATAAATAATTTAATTTATTTAATGTCTAAAAATTATAAAAAATTACTATGATGTAGGAAATGTTTTTAGATTTCTAATGAATATTTATAATCAAAATTTGGACTTGTTTAACCCATCTAAAAAACTGTTTTGGTAAGACAACTCATGTTTTTGTCAATTTAATTTTAACATTAAATAAATATATATTAATGTCATTTTCCAACTAAAGTGGCTCCATGGGGTCCCCAAGTTGACCCATGGGGTTTCTTGGTCGGCCATGACTCATCCAATAGGAGTAGGACAAGTGTCATGCTCATCTCATATTATTAAAACATTATTTGTACCTTAAACTACACTAATTACCTCTAATCGCGATTAAGAACTTAAAAGTTACTATTCACCAAAACTTTATTTTAATCTCATTGAACCACATTTTACTTCTTAATGACAACCATGTATGTCGGATTTTTGAAAATCAAATCACAGAAGTGGTAATATTTCATTTAAATGAAAAATCAGTTATTTAACTACCACTTAGTGGTTTCACTATTCATCAAAAATTGAAGTTTTTCAGAACAAAGCCAAAATTCCACCCTAAGCTATAATTGATATTCCGAATTCAAAAATGATGTCTATTTTACAAAATTCCAAACATATAAGTTGCATTAATTAATTTTATAATTAATTCCCGCTGTTAAAAAAAATGGCGTGTTTCTAAGAAACAATTTATATCAAAAGATTGGCATTTGTTTATGTCTGATTTCAATGTTAAATTAATTCTAATGACCACAATTGGATAAAATGGTAAAAATATATTCTAATTATACTTTAAAACCAATAAATAGTATAAATTTTCACTATAAATTATTTTTATTTAAAAAGTTGTTTTTAAGTATTTTTCACTATTCATAAAAAATTCGAAGTTCTCGGAAAAATACCAAAAATTCAACATAGGCTAATTTCGATATTCCGAATCCAAAGATGAAGTATATTTTGATAAATAAATTTTATAAAATTTCAAAAGGTAAGTATTACTATTCACAACGGCTAGTTTAATTAGTTGTGGTGTGTGTTAGAGCTCGAGGTTGCGTACAACACACGCTATTGCATTATTCGAAGGGAAACGTACCGTGGAAGCTTGGGGTGTTACATTCTCCCCCCCTTAAAATAATTGCGTCCTCGCAATTTCTAGGGTATAAAAAGACTTGGGTGGTTCTTCATCATAAGTTCCTCAGGTTCCCACGTTGCCTCTTCCATTTTATGATTTCTCCACAAAACCTTTACCAGACGAGTCGTCCGGTTTCTCAGCACCTGCTCCCTCACATCAAGAATCCTGACGGGCTCTTCACAATAGGAAAGATCGGGTTCCAGTTCTAATTCCTCATAGGTGAGTACATGCGTTGGGTCAGGCATGTATTTCCTCAACAGAGATACGTGGAAAACATCGTGAAATTTGGAGAGATTTGGCGGCATCGCCAAACGATAAGCTACAGCCCCAATACGATCTATAATTTCGAAAGGTCCGATGTACCTGGGACTCAACTTACCCTTTTTACCAAAACGTATAACTCCCTTCCATGGAGATACCTTTAGGAAAACATGATCTCCCACCTGAAATTCCAAAACCTTTCTTCTGTTATCCGCATAGCTCTTCTGCCTACATTGAGCTGATTTGATGTGATTTTGGATTACCTTCACCTTTTCCATTGTTTCTTCCACCAGTTCTAGTCCCACAAGTTTTCTTTCACCAACGTCATCCCAACAGGTTGGTGTACGCCATCTCTTTCCATATAACGCTTCATAAGGTGCCATCTGAATGCTTGAATGGAAGCTATTGTTATAGGAAAATTCTACCAGTGGTAAGTATTGATCCCACATACCCTGAAAGTCAATAGAGAATGATCTCAACATGTCTTCTAAGGTTTGAATAGTCCGTTCTGATTGTCCATCTGTTTGAGGGTGATAGGCAGTGCTCAAACAAAGTTCAGTATCCAAGGCCTTTTGAAGACTTTTCCAGAATCTTGAAGTAAAACGAGGATCACGATCAGAAACAATCGATAGGGGTACTCCATGAAGTCTTACAACTTCATTAATATATAATCTTTCAAGACGTTCAAGTGGTAGATCCTCCCGTATAGCAAGAAAATGTGCTGACTTAGTAAGACGATCAACAATGACCCATATTGCATCATTCCTTCTAGGATTCTTTGATAGTCCCATGACAAAGTCCATCGTAATATTATCCCATTTCCACTCAGGTATGGGAAGAGGTTGCAATACTCCACCAGGATGTTGCCTTCCAGCTTTCACTTGTTGACCAACCATACACCTCGACACAAAATCAGCAATCTCCCTCTTCATATTGTCCCACCAAAAATGTTCCTTAAAATCTCTATACATTTTGGTGCTCCCAGGGTGTATAGAGAAATTGGAACTATGAGCATCATCCAGCAATTCCCTTTTTAGATCAGTTATATCGGGAACACAAAGTCTCTTCCTGAATTTCAAAATTCCATCCTTATACACAAAGTCCCTCAATCTTCCATCATTCACATCTTTAATCTTCTTCTGAAATTCTTCATCATTGGTCTGAGAACTCTTAATCCTTTCTAGTAATGATGGTTTGGCAACCATTTGAAAAAGCATTGATGTTTCACCATCCCTAGTTATTAACATGTCCATCTTCACTAGATCCAAGAAAATTGGATCCCTTTCAATTCTCATCACATTCAAAACTCCATGGTCTTTTCTACTCAAAGCATCTTCCACCTTGTTTGCCTTCCCCGGGTGGTAATGTATCGTGCAATCATAATCCTTGAGTAGTTCAAGCCATCGCCTTTGCCTCATGTTGAGTTCTTTTTGTGTGAAAATATACTTCAAACTCTTGTGATCAGTATAAATCTCACATTTTTCACCATAGAGGTAATGACTCCATATCTTTAAAGCAAAGATCACAGCTGCTAACTCAAGATCATGAGTAGGATAGTTTTGCTCATGAATTTTTAGCTGTCGTGATGCATAGGCAATGAACTTATCATTCTGCATAAGGACACAACCAAGCCCTTTCTTCGATGCATCACTATAAATAACAAACCCATCATTCCCCGATGGTAGAGTCAATATAGGGGCATTGACTAATCTTCTCTTTAGTTCTTCAAAACATTCTTCACACTCTTTTGTCCAGACAAATTTAATCCCTTTACGTGTGAGCTTTGTCAATGGGTAAGCCAATCTGGTAAAATTCTGGATGAAACGTCGATAATAACCTGCTAAACCAATAAAACTGCGTACCTCAGTTATACTTGTCGGTGCTGGCCATTCTTGGATTGCCTTGGTTTTATAAGGATCAACGGAAATTCCATCCTTATAGACAATATGGCCAAGAAAAGAAATCTCATGAAGCCAGAATTCACACTTGCTAAATTTCCCATGTAATTCATGTCTTCTAAGAGTCTTCAGGATAATGCGTAAGTGATTTTCATGATCTTCGTGGCTTTTGGAGTATACCAAGATATCATCAATATATACCACTACAAAGTCATCAAGATATTCCTTGAAAACTCTATTCATCAGATCCATGAAAACAGAGGGTGCATTAGTCAATCCAAAAGGAATTACTGTAAACTCGTAATGCCCGTACCTTGTTCGAAATGCTGTCTTTGGAACGTCTTCCTTCTTCACACACAACTGATGGTATCCAGACCGAAGGTCAATCTTTGAAAAGTATTGAGCTCCATGTAGTTGGTCAAACAAATCATCAATGCGAGGTAGGGAATACTTGTTCTTTATTGTTATAGCATTGATCTCCCTATAGTCAATGCACAACCTCATAGATCCATCTTTCTTCTTAACAAAAAGAACAGGGGCTCCCCAAGGAGAAACACTAGGGCGAATAAATCCCTTATTACTCAATTCCTCTAGTTGTTTCTTTAGTTCAACTAATTCCACAGTGGCCATTCTATAAAGGGTCTTCGATATGGGCCTTGATCCAGGAATTAAATCAATGGAAAACTCAACTTCTCGTTCTAGAGGATGTCCAGGTAAATATTCCGGAAACACATCAACATATTCTCTCACAATAGGTACATCCTCTATTTGAATCTTCCTTTCCTCACCCTCAGTAATTTCCTTCTCTTCCTCCCCTATAATTGAATTTAGTTGAGCTACTGGGGGTGGATCTAGATAAGAATTATGTGGTGACGATTCGGCTCTAAAGATAAGGTGTTCCTTATCATCATTATCAAGAATCGTAACCTCTTTCTTCTTACAATAAATTTTTGCATCATGGTCCGAAAGCCAATCCATACCGAGGATTATATCAAATTCAATCATGGGTATGACGATGAGATCAGCAGGTAAAGAACATTTAGGTGCTCTAATGGGAACTAATCGACAAAACTTTGTTGCAATAATACTTCCCTTAGGGGTTTTGACCGACAACTCCCTTGTTAAATCAAATTGGAAATATCTAATTTTCTTAGCAAACTGGGAAGATATGAAACAATGCGATGATCCAGAATCAAATAATGCATTTTCTAATCTTGAGGAAACCATTAAATTACCTGCCACCACGTCTTTCGGAGCTTCTACCTCAGCAGTAGTGATAGCATAAGCCTGGCCTTGATCCCTTGGCCTTTTCTGAGGTAAGTTCTCCTGACGCTTAGGACATTCATTTGCATAATGCCCCATCTCCCTGCAATTGTAGCACCGAACGTTGGTAGCTTCCTTCTTCCCCTTGCAATCATGAGCTTGGTGGCCTTTTTCACCACACTTGTAACAGACTCCCATTCCCTTCAAGCAAGTACCAGGATGTTTCTTCCCGAATTTACCCCAAGATGGATATTCAACCTTTCCCTTCTTCCCTTTATTTCCATTCCCAGATTGATCAGCAGGTCTCTTCTTCTCTTGCTTCGCTTTAAAGTCATGAGACTTAGAGAATTCCTTTTCTGTCTTGATAGCGCACGAGACAATACCTTCTATGAAGAGAAGGTTTGTGATACTAAAGCTCGACGGAGAAATGGTTTCAACCCAACAAAGAAACGACCAGTCTTAATTCTTGGGTTACGTATGTAATCTGCAGCATACCTTGCTAACCTTGTAAAGTTAGCCTCATACTTTGCGACATTCTCATCCTCCTTCTGCCTCAGACTCAGAAATTGCCTTTCCATATCCGCTCGATGGTCTCGAGGAAAGTATTTTTCTAAGAACAGCTCTTTGAACTCTTACCATTCCATGTTTGTTAATTCATCATCTTCTTTTTTGTTTTGAATTAGTGACCACCATTGATCGGCATCTCCAGTGAGGCGGTAAACTTCCATGACAACCTTCTCCCTTTCACTACTCCCCAAGGCATGGAATATTTTCTCTAAGGAATTTATCCATTGCTCAGCTACTATAGGATTTGTACTCCCATTGAAGGTTGTTGGTTGTTGCCTCATGAAACGTTCTAGCATTGATCCTCCACGTTGCGGATCAGAGTGCTCCATACGAGTAAGGTTATTATTCATAACCTGAGTGAGTTGTCCCAGTATGGTAATAAGTTGATCGGCACCAGTTGCATCACCAGCCCCACTATAATTATCTTGATCAGGAGGGCAATCCCTACATGGAGTGCGTTCATTGATACGGTTTCCATTTCTTCCACTAGGCGCCATTTCTAAACAATGGCATAAACTAGATCAGTTTATGAATCAAAATACATAATCCCATACTTATAAAACACTTAACATATATTGAACTATTTATGGATATAATCCATAATCATAAAAATGTTTTCTTTGAGGAAGTATATACTCATAAACCCTTTATAATGATTTGTAGAGAAAATGAGAGTTATCCTAAGCATATCCCCCAGGAGTGTCGTAACCAAGAGTGCAGCAAGGCCCGTTGTCGTGCACCAGTTCCCGTTCGAGTCTAGCTCAAAGCGGTGTTTTCGGGTTTTACCCCTAGGAACATCTGTGCCAGAGCCGCCTCTACCTGCTCGTATCCAGACAGGGATGTATTGCTCGGAAAACTCACAAAATCTCTATAATACCAAAATTCTAGGAAGTTCTTCTATACTAATCCTCAAAGTTCATCTTAGGTCTATGTTCTCTAATCAGAGTTTATCTAAATCTAGCTTCCAAGGTTTGTACTAAAATTCCTCTGATACCAACTGTAACGCCCCAACCCCAGCTACCCAGAGCCGGTGCATTACATCGTAACATTGGCATGATCACAAAAGATCAAGTCTTGAAAGACCGATTAGTTTAGTAGCCTTGGAAACACTAGATACATTCATAAGTTTTACATTACATCATAAAATGAAAAACTACTACAAAAACATAATGTCTCCACAGTCCACACTATTATCCCCTCATAATATCCCTGCAGGTCATTCATAATTTACTTCTTCACTTCCTGGGAAAAAATAAAACATAGAAAAGGGGTGAGCTCAAATGCCCAGTAAGGATAACAATATAGCGGAAACTTTCATAAATAAGGATAAACATTTAAGGCAATGTATAACTAAAACAAAAGACTTTTAAACTTTAATATCAACATAATATTGCAAAAGTAAAATGAAATAACACCATTTACTCATTCAAATGGATATTCTACTAATTGAATAATCACATGCAAAATCACTAACCACTTTCATAATGTTGGAATGCATAATGCCAGACTATCATAACCACATAGCCAAGGCCTCGTGCCAAGACTACAAATAAGATTTTGTAAAGGCCTTGTGCCAAGACACTAGTTTGTCTCATGAGACCTACCGATGCATCGAGGAGCTATAGCGGGCTCCACCCGTCACATATTAAGTCCAATGCATTCCCATATGAAAAGGTTTAAACATAACATAAACATTCGTATTAAAACTAGCATACGAAATGTCAATAATTTCACCATAAACTATGAATGGTATAAAATAGCACATCCACAGTCAAACATATCACAAAACCTTCAATACAATATAGAAGTTTTGTATTATAATAAATCAACTTCAAATAAGCGTAAAATCCATCAAAGGATGTTGACATAGATGAAATCAAAACACTTTTTAGAGAAATATCTCTTTCTATTTTTGAAATCATTTAAGAGCCATATAAAACAAAACATTTTCTTGAAAATATTTTTATAATCTTGTAAGGAAAGCTTTGAAGATTTTATAACGGCGGAAAATAACCGCACCCACTGTATAAGTTAAAAAAACATTCTTACCTCAATTCAGTCGAAAAGGTTAAAAAGGAACTTGTTTTGAAAACGACGGAAAGATTCCTCTTATAAAAAGTAAAAAAGGGTATAAATGACTTTAACCCATATTCTTGTAAATAATAAAAATGTTTTGAAATACATTTTGAAGAAACATGGATGTGGATGATAACGAGGTCCCAGTAGATAATTATGTATAAACAACCTTGGATAATGAAGAGGTTGTGAAGTAAACCCTTACCTTGTAATTTTCCTTGGTTGGGGTAGGTTAACCTCCTGTATAATGGGGAAATAATTTTTTTTAATTATAAGAGAATCATATACATTCATATGATATCATATATGATCTTTTAACATTGCTTTGTTAACAATATCTTAGATTTATCGTTGTTTCGGGTGTTAACATACTCGTTTTCTTATATGTTTTGTTAAGTAAGTCATGTTTTTCATGGATAGGTTGTATCTTATTCATATCCAGAATGATATCATGTCCTTAAACATTATTTTTAAATTATCAAATGATAATTATACTTGAATGGATACGACGGAGAATGAATCTCATCGCTTTCGTGGAGACGGTAGTCCGTACGTACGCACGAGCGACAATATCATTATTTTGATATTAAAATAATATATAATTGGATAGTATATCATATATACAGAATCATTATCATGTTATATTTATTATTTACATGAATTACATATCATTATTATACCCATCTAAATAATAATATATTGAATAACAATTACACCACGACGTGGAGACGGTAAGCCGTACGTACGCACGTATGGTGACATGTCATTCAAATGATGGGTAGAATACTGAATATGGTTGTTCCATATTTATAATAACATCACAGTATATAGAAGATACTGGAGTTATAATTTTATAATTGAAATAATAAACAAAGAGGGAGTGGAAGAAGAAAGAAACATGAAAGAGGGTGATGAAAATGTTACCTCTTCTTCGGGTTCTTCCTTTTGATTTGATCAAAAGGACTCCATAGGATGGCTTTCTGACTAACATAAAGCTTCTAGGATTAAGGGAGAAATGTTGGGAGAGTATTTGGGCAGAGGTTGGCCGAACCAAAAGGCTTGAAAGTGTGAATAAGGTGATAGAGGTGGGGGCCTTTTATAAGAGGAGAGGAGGTGCTCTTTTGGAAAGATTGAAATGTTACATTATTATACCATGCTTTTCGGATTCTAAAGGTCCCACACTTATATAATTCGTGGATAAGGTGATAAGGGTTCGAAATATCTTCATCCAATAGGCTTTGGACAAGTGTAAGCCTTGGATTTTGCATTATCTTCTCATTTTATTTAAATCGTTAAATAATGAGGTCATCGCCACATCATAATGATGTCATAAATAATTTAATTTATTTAATGTCTAAAAATTATAAAAAAATACTATGATGTAGGAAACCTTTTTAACTTTCTAATGAATATTTATAATCAAAATTTGGACTAGTGTAACCCCACTAAAAAACTGTTTTAGTAAGACAAATCATGTTTGTGTCAATTTAATTTTAACATTAAATAAATATATATTAATGTCATTTTCCAACTAAAGTGGCTCCATGGGGTCCCCAAGTTGACCCATTGGTTGTCTTGGTCGGCCATGACTCATCCAATAGGAGTAGGATAAGTTTCATGCTCATCTCATATTATTAATACATTATTTGTACCTTAAACTACACTAATTACCTCTAATCGCGATTAAGAACTTAAAAGTTACTATTCACCAAAAATTTATTTTAATATCATTGAACCACATTTTACTTCTTAATGACAACCATGTATGTCGGAATTTTGAAAATCAAATCACAGAAGTGTTAATATTTCATTTAAATGAAAAATCTGTTATTTAACTACCACTTAGTGGTTTCACTATTCATCAAAAATTGAAGTTTTTCAGAACAAAGCCAAAATTTTACCCTAAGCTATAATTGATATTCCGAATTCAAAAATGATTTCTATTTTACAAAATTCCAAACATATAAGTTGCATTAATTAATTTTATAATTAATTCCCGCTGTTACAAAAAAATGGCGTGTTTCTAAGAAACAATTTATATCAAAAGATTGACATTTGTTTATGTCCGATTTCAATGTTAAATTAATTCTAATGACCACAATTGGATAAAATGGTAAAAATATATTCTAATTATACTTTAAAACCACTAAATAGTATAATTTTTCACTATAAATTATTTTGATTTAAAAAATTGTTTTTAATTATTTTTCACTATTCATAAAAAAATCGAAGTTCTCAGAAAAATGCCAAAAATTCAACATAGGCTAATTTCGATATTCCGAATCCAAAGATGAAGTCTATTTTGATAAATAAAATTTATAAAATTTCAAAAGGTAGGTATTACTATTCACAACGGCTAGTTTAATTAGTTGTGGTGTGTGTTAGAGCTCGAGGTTGCGTACAACACACGCTATTGCATTATTCGAAGGGAAACGTACCATGGAAGCTTGGGGTGTTACAGGCTCAGCCTTAGGCCCCTTGGCCTCCTTGGGACCCTGGCCCCCCGTCCTTACTGCAAGATGTTAAACTGCAAACCAGTCAGGCCTTCCTCACCGAGGCTCATCCTCGGGCCCCTTGGTCTCCTTGGGCCCCTGGCCCCCAGTCTTCACCGCGAGACATTAAACCGCAAGTTGGTTAGGTATCCCTGACCGCGGTCCGGCCTCAGGCCCCCTTGGTTTTCCCCGACTTACCCTCTTGTGGAATTGTACGGTATGGTGTTGTACTACTTCCTCATTCTTGTCAGATTACTTGTCGTACCATACATATCCCCAAATGAGATGTATCCTCATCCCGCATGACGTTAAACTGCATCCCAAGAACTACGTGTGGCTTGATTCCCATCTCAATGGGATACGTAGGAACACTCGGATGCCTCGTCTTGAGCCCAGCCCCAAGCTTTTCTCTTCCACTATCCCCCCTGGGAATAGTTTCCTTGGAGTACCTTTGTGTAGCGAGGGGTAGGCATTCTTAGCCCCGCTCACACAACCCCACTCACACAAGGATTTTAAGGGTCACACCATGTGCCCACTCCCATTCTTCAACCCTCCCACGTCCTCACCGCATGACGCTAAACTGCATGGCCTTAGAGAACTACGTATGGATGGATTCCCATCCTAATGGGATACGTAGGAACGCCCGAGAATTTTGTCCATTGTCCTAGCCCAAAAGCCAAAATCTTCCCCTCGGGTCCAGACATGGCAGGGTGCACGCTTTTTCCCCAACTCACATCGAGCAAGCCTCGACCCGGCTACACATCCCCCTAGAAATGTTTGCATCTTTCGTGGATGGATACAGCTATGATTCCCCCACTCCTTGACTGGGATTCCATCATTTTTCACACCCGGAGGGACCCCCAAGAACGGCCTGGATACCACGCCCAAGGGCTCTCCTACCGATACGGGTCAACGCCCCTGAGGGTTTTCAAGAAACAAGCCGATACAAGTCCCGCGTTGCGAATTTGGTCAGCGGTCGACGCTCATTTGTTGTTACCATTTCAGGTCACCATGGGGATGTTGTGTTTCGAACATGTTCAACATCGTCCTGGATCTTCGGGTCCACCCCAAGATATCCCAGACATCGAGTGCAGTGATTCATTCTACCCCATCCCGAAGTGACAAACTTCTTCCCGGGTGGTGCTAGCGATCGGGCCCACGACCCTGATTCCCCATAGGGGTGTACAGTGTGGTGTGGTACTATGTCCTCATTCACGTCGGGAAAATGTACCACGCCATACGCCTCCCCTTACGAGGCCCAGCCTCAGGCCCCTTGGCCTCCTCGGGTCCCCGACCCTCGTCCTTACTGCAAGACGATAAACTGCAAGCAGGTCTGGCCTTCCTGACCAATGCCTAATCATCAGGCCCCTTGGCCTTTCCGGGCCCCGGCCCATGTCCTCTCTTATGGGAGTGTATGATGTGGCGTGAGGTTATTTTCTCATTCACGCCGGTCTCGTAATGACCGCACCATGTATCTCTCCTTCCGGAGTTGTTTCGTCGACCCCTCTTCGGCGGTTCACCAATGTGCCTAAGAGTACTCTGGTTTATTACCTGGAATGCCTAACTTTACTCGGACACGTCCACACCCGCTTTCCAGGCTTTGTGTATCCCTGCGTCAGGGCTTCCATCATCTTTCACATCCGGAGGGACCCCCAAGAACGGCCTGGATACGACGCCCAAGGGCCCTCCAACCGTTATGGGCCAACGCTCTCGAGGGTTTCGGAAAACAAATCGATAAAATACCGCATTGTGAATATGTTCAGTGGTCGATGCTCATTTTTTGTTCCCACCTCAGGCAAACGCGATATGGACACTATTTTTCCACCATGGTTAATAGTTTCCCTCTATCGCCACGCCAAACCATTATGCCCAAAATGTCGGGTACACAATTCACACCCTTCATCACTTCATCATGTCCAAGTAGAGTCTCAGAACTCTTGGTACTTTTCCTCCGTGCACGTTTACGCATTGGGGGAACAAGCCACGTCAAAGGTGTCCTTTGGGGCTCTCTGATGAATCCCCTTTGATGGACACCCCAAGTATTGCGATAAGGATTCCCCCCTTGTTTCCCACACCGAGTTCAACTCACGTGGGCTTAAGGATCAGTTTGACATCTGTGCTTACTATGGAAGTTGTCACCATCCGCGGTCTGAGATCTAAGACCATAAACTAAGATTCTCATCTGGAACTACGTTCATCTTGATTCCCATAATAATGGGATACGTAGGAATTCCCAGAACCTTTGTCTGTGGGTCCATCTTGAGTTCAACAAATTCACCTCTCTGGTCCTGCCTTCAGGACCCCGACTACGGGACCGCGTGGCGTAGTGCGGGATTATGTCCTCATTCACGTTGGGTTTGAAATAGCTAAACCACGCACCCCCCCGTTCTAAGAGTTATCCCTCCCTTTCCTTGTCCAGCATGACATTAAAAGGCACCCTTAAGAACTACGTGTGGCTTGATTCCCATCCTCATGGGATACGTAGGACCGCCCGGACGCCCTGTCTTCGGGTACATCCCATTTAGGGAGCCAGTCTCTCCCCCTATTTCACCTCTTACCTCTATATAGGCCCCTCAGGCTAAGGTCTCCCTCTCCGAATGGCGTACAATGTGATGTGAGATCATGTCTCCATCAATTGTGTTTTATAACACTACACGCGTTCCCCGCCTAGCATCGTCTCTGCTACGTTTGCGCTGTATGACGATAAAATGCATGCTTGGTCCTATCATACAACCCTAAACTCTGACATTATTGTCCTGGTCGTACGACGAAAAATAGCACTGCATTGTGGTGACCTCGTTGTAGAGGACATCACGTTGGGTATTGGTCATGTGCCATGCCATTTGTCAACGCCCATCATGGCTTGATCCTTGTGGCGACATCACGACCTACTATTCTAGGCCTATCGCTTCACAAAAAAACATTCACCTTAAAGAACAAACCAGATTTATCAAATTTCACTTCTTTTAGTGCAAGGGCCACGACCGCACTGCCCTTTTCCCCTGGCACTGGTGCCTTACCGCGCCGCCTTTCAGAACTACGTATGGCTTGATTCTCATCCTCATGAGATACGTAGGACCGCCCGAGCACTTCCCAGCGGGCCCAGCCTAACCTTTGTGTTCGGTCCCTCGACTCAAGAATTTCCCCAGAGAATGCATGGTTAGTAGGTCTTAGGTTCTCCTTCAGGCCATGTCTTGTTGACATGCGTCCCCTGCTCCCTTTACCCATTTATGGCCTAAGGTCCATCAAGAACTATGTGAGGCTTGATTCTCATTCTCACGAGATACGTAGGAGCGCCTGGGCACTTCCCCGCGGGCCCAGCCTAACTTTCACTTTTGGTACCTTGACCTAAGGCCTCTCCTAATGAGGTCGTGCGGTGTGATATGGGATTACATCCTCATTCACGTCGGTTCGTTCACCGCACCGAACTCACCCCCGATCCCATTCACGGCAGGTGTTTGAGTTACTCCACCATGTGCCTCTTATGTCTCCTCTGATCCATGGTCCGAATTCTACGACCCTAAACTAAGATCTCCCTATGGGAAAGGAATCTACTCCCTCTATATAATACGTCTTGTTGTCGTATTCAGATATGTTTTGACAAAGGGCCCAAAGTGTGGGATTTTCATGGGGACATTCCCCTCATCCCATGACCATGCTTCGTGAGCTCGCTATTTAGATCCTCATCCTCTTCCACATCCAAAAGGACCCTCAGATGACATGGATACTAGGCTTAAGGGCTCTCCATGAATGCTGGACCTAAGGGGACTTCAATCATTTCGGTCCAACATCCCTACGGATATCTGACAACATTTGTGACATGGTCCCGTGTTTCGAACATGGTCAATGGTTGACCCTCATTTGTCTGTCCCCATTCTTGGCTAACGCGACAGGATGCTTTGTTGCGAACATGGTCAACAGTTATCCTCCATCGTCAGCACCATGATTAACACATTTCCACTTCCTCATGTTCAAGTGGAATTCCATCATACTCGGATCTTTGGCTTCGCACATCTAGGTGCGCCACATGATCGTGTTAGTGTCATTGGGCTATTATTCACCGAGCATCCCTTTTCCCTAAACCGCCCCTTTCTATGTCGGGAAAGTCCCGCCACTACTTCTTGTTTCCCACACCAAGCACGACTCACGTGGGCTTAGTAGTTTTGGTAGGATGTGTACCAACGCGGCCATGATTCTCATCGTCCCGCATGACGTTAAACTGCGCTTTCAGAACTACGTATGGCTTGATTCCCATCCTCATGGTGTACGTAGGAACGCCCGACCACTCTACTTCGGGCCCAGCCTAATCCTCACTCTTGGTCCCTCGACCTGAAGAGTTTCCTCCGGGGGTACGTGGTGTGATGTGGGACTACGTCCTCATTCACTCCAGTTTCATATCTACCGCACCACACGCTCCATGGGATATTCCATTTTATTCCACGTCCTATCGTATGACGTTAAACTACAGGAGTCCGTGTGTCCTCAACGCATGACACTAAACTGTGGTTCTACCCTGAGCAAGCTCAGGATGCCCCATGTTAATCATGGGATGCACCAGAGCCTCTATCAGAGAGGATTTCATCTGCCAGTGTTGGTCTTTGACTGCACTGTGCTTCCAGAACTATGTATGGCTTGATTCCCATCCTTATGGGATACGTTGGGACACCCAGGCATTTCACCTAGGGTCCAGCCCCAGGAATCGTAAAATCATGTTCCTCCCCCTGGTCGGACCCTTCATAGGGGACCGTGTAACTATGACATTGCCCTGAACAAGTTCTGGATGCCCCAAGATTACATTGGGAAGCGATAGATCCCCTCTCCAGAGAGGCCCTGTCTGAAAGAAGGAATGATCCATGATCAAACTGATGCGACTATATGGTGTACTCCCACCACGGTGGTGTAATTGCATGAGTGTTGGATTCTGTTCGGACAAACCATCACTCCATATTCCACGCTTTGCGTGCCCCTTATTCGGACCCTCGTCCCCTTTCATGTCTCACGGGACCCCCTAACGGCCTGGACTCATGCCGCATCGGCTCACCTACCGTCCTGGGCCAACGTTCCGGAAGACTGGTCATGTTTGGAAGGAACCCCTAATAATATGGATGTTCGACCTATGGTCCGCCAACTGTCCTGGGTCAACGTCCCAAAATATTTACCGACAACATTTGTGACATGGTCCCGTGTTTCGAACACGGTCTGCGGTCGACCCTCATTTGTTGCCCCCATTTCAGGCTAACGCAGTAAGGATACCATTTCTCCGCCACTGTTAACGGTTGTCCTTTATTGTCACGCTGTCTCTAGAGTGTTCCAGATTTTGGGTATCGTGATTCACACCTCCCACTTCCCTCTGTTTGGATTGATGCTAACGCCCCAGGCATTACCTCGCTCGTGCACCCGAGCAGGATGGGAAAAGCAGGTCGGCTGTTCAGAGAGACATGCTCTCCATCCGTGACCCCACTCTCTTTCAGGATTCCCCCAAATGGTGATTGATGTCCCATGTCGATCCCCTCGCACCATCCATTGTCTTACACTCTCATACAGGAGCTCCTATTATATCATGTTTCCTACACCGAGCATAGCTCACACAGGCTTATAGATTTAGTTGATTTTATCCTCAATGCGATCAAGGTACAATGGACCCCAATGCACGCGTTTTCCTTAGTCGTTTCCTAAGAACGCGGTCTACCTCGCCCTTCTCGTCCTCATGGGACCCCGTTCTTAGGGGTGGCTATTGTAGACCCCGGAAAATGCATTCCTGAAATTTTACAAATGCTTCCATACACGATCCAAGATTGTAGAAATTTTTTTAAGAATCGATTTGGTTGGTCTCAGGGCCCGAACGGAGCTACAAATTAGGAGTTATGGACGTTTGGAGTTTGGCTGGAAATCTGGTTCGTGAAGCCCACTCACGAAGCCCCCTCCGTGATCGCGGAGCACCGCCACAAAGCAATGAGGCGAGAGGCTCCGCGAACCTGTTTGACGTTCGCGATGCGCCGCGAAGACCCCTCACGAATCACTGATGCGATGCACCGATGCGAAGCACCCGAGCAGCGCGGTCCCGCGAAGCTCCGGAGGCGGTAACTCTCCGCGAACGAATTTGGCGTTCAGAAGCCCGCCGCGATGCTCCGGAGGCGGTAACGCTCCGCGAACGAATTTGACGTTCGCGATCGTGCCACGAAGCACCTGAGGCGGTGTGGGAGTTCTGCTTCGCGGTGCCCCTTGCCTTTAAATACCCAGCTCACCCCCCTTCTCCAGGAGACGGCCATGGCCACTTCGCCCCTTGGGCGGCCGAGCGGAGCTCCGCATTGCGGCTCCGTGACGCCATGCTCTGCGAGCAGCTTCCTTCGCGTTGCTTCTCCACGAGTCGAGGCTCCGTGAGTCCATGCTCTGCGAGCCCATGCTCCGCGATGCTGCTCCGTGAGACCAAGCTCTGTGAGACCCCTTTGCTCCGCGAGAGACCATTGCTCCACGAGTCCATGCTCCGCGAAGCTACTTCGCGAAGACCCATCCTTTGCGAGGATCCTACCTTCGCGCCCACCGGTCCATACCGTGGGGACTGCACCTCTGCACCCCCATGAAAAATGGAGAGTCGCACCGCGAACTTTTCGGGCCAGGATACTGGGATTTTCCATTGCGCACTTATGCACTCCCGCCTTCAACCTATGGAATACCATGATTTGATACACTCCTCCACACACCACGAAACACCTTGAGTTGATGTATTCCTCTTGTTTTGTTTCCTATGTCATGATTTGAGGTTCTCATCATCAATTCCACGAGTACCTTGAGTCGAACCATTCCTCAAGAAACTCCTCCAAAACCTATAACTTGGCTCCTATGCCAGGTTGAACCAGAAAGGGCCGCCCTTGCGTAAGTCCCAACACCAACCATTTCTAGGCACCTTCTGCCTAATAGTCCTTTTTACATGACTCTAAACCGTAGTAATATCTATGTTCCAAACATAGGATGCCGCTTTACCTATACGAGAGATTCCTTATGCTTCTACCATGAGATGCTAATAGTCCTATCTACAAGACTATAAACTATAGTACCCCCTATCTAACAAATGATAGGATGCCTCTTACTCTATACGAGGGATGCCTCATGCTCCAATCATGAGATGCCAATAGTCCTACCAACATGAATCTAAACTGTAGTATTCTCCCTATCTAACAAATGATAGGATGCCCCTTGCTCCAAGCAGGAGATGCCTTATGCTCCTAGCATTAGATGCCAACAGTCCTTTCTACACGACTTTAAACTGTAGTAATCCCTATGTGCCAAACATATGATGCCTCTTCCCGATACGAGAGATGACTTATGCTCCAAGCATGATATATTAATAGTCCTTCCTACAAGACTCTAAAAGGTAGTATGCCCTATCTTCCTAATGTAGGATGCCTCTTGTGCCAAACAGGAGATGCCTTATGCTCCAAGCGTAAGATGCTCAATGCCATGACAACAGTGGCATGATTCCAACGCCCCTTGGCATTATCCCTCTTGTGCACCAGTGCATAGGTGAAGTCCTCAATTCACCAGTGAGTTGGGATGCCCTCATGGCCAAACATGAGGATGATATCCGGGCAGCTTCCAGCTTCCTAGCGTAAATCCCATGCACCATTGCCGCTCCTTAGCGGCACCCGGGCAGCTTCATTGCGTAAGCCCCATCCACGAGTGTCGCTCCATAGAGGCACCCGGGAAGCTCCATTGCGTAAGCCCCATTCACCATTTCCACTCCATAGCGTCACCCGGGAAGCTCCTTGCATAAGAACCATTCACTGTTGTGATCCCATCCATCGGTAATCCGTTGCAACCCCATGTAGTGGTAAGCCGTTGTGATCCTCATCCAGTGGTAAGCCGTTGTGATCCTTATCCAGCGGTAAGCCGTTGTGATCTCATCCAGCGGTAAGCCGTTGTGACCCCATTCAGTGGAAAACCGTTGACATCCTCATCCAGCGGTAAGCCGTTGTGATCCTTATCTAGTGGTAAGCCGTTGCGACCTTATTAAGCAGTAAGCCATTGACATCCTTATCCAGCGCTAAGCCGTTGTGACCCAATCTAGCAGTAAGCCGTTGAAACCCCCAATCGGCGGTAATCCTTCATCAGAAGAACTATGTGGACTTTGATCCATGTCAAGGCATGGTACGTAGGAAGCCTCTTCAAGGCTCAAGCCTGAAATCATCATCATTCTTTTCTCCGGGCTTCCATCCTGGAGTATGTCTGAGAACCATGGGCCACCTAACGCGTAAGCCCCTCTTCACTTCACACGAACGCACCCTTCGCGGCGTGATCGTCAGGCCCTTGTTGTCTCTTGTTTCTCACACTGAGCATGACTCACGTGGGCTTAGAGTTGGCATTGGCCATGACAATACTTCGTCCATCATGACGTTAAACTGTATTCCCTAGTCCACCATGACGTTAAACTGCATGCCCTCGTCCAGCATGACGTTAAACTGTATGCCTTTGTCCCGCATGACATTAAACTGCACACCCTTTGAACTACGAGGTCTTTGATCCATGTCAAGGCGTGGTACATAGGAAGCCTCCACGAGGTTCAAGCCCACCCATCATCCAACTCACGTCGAGTTCTACCTGCATCCAGCACGACATTAAACTGCAATTCCATTCCGACGGCAAGCCGTTGTGACCAACCCGAACTACGAGGACTTTGATTCCCTGCCATGGGGATATGTAGGAAGCCTCTTCGAGGCTGAATCCCAACTTCAATGTCTCCCCTACAGTGTTCCCATTTAATTCCTCCTCCACTTCATTCATCCATCCATCACTCATCCTGATTCTCACCTGGGCCGCCACATCCCAGTGGGATCATGCCATCCACCTCCTCGCTGCTCCTAGCGGTGTATGGGCCACTTTCCACGTGTAAGCCCCAGCATATCTCCGGGTTGTTTTCCTTTGTGTACACCCCGATTCATCACCCTTTCGAACTACATGGGTTTTGATCCCTGTCCTCTACACAGGGTACGTAGGAAACCTCCAAGAGGTTCAATCCCAACCAATGGTAATCCATGATGTCCCCCATCCTAGGGCGCACTCCCCCTGATCCGCACTCAGTGGTGTTCAGATCAGCCATTACGGTGTGACATTTCCCCTCCATGGGGTGCACCACCTCTGATCCGTCCTCATTGGGCGTTTTGATCCATCCCCTTGGTAAACCTTCCAGGTGTTCCCTCCTAGGTATATACCAATCTGATCCGTCTCTATGGGACGTTCTGATCACCCTCATTTCGTCTCTGCAAGACGTTAAACTCGCGGCCTACCTCGTGATAAACATGAGATGCCTGAGGAAAACCACAGATGACACGCCTTTGGCATAACCGTCTCTGAAAGACATTAAACTCGCGGCCTACCTCGTGATAAACATGAGATGCCTGAGGAAAACCTTGGATGACACGCCTTTGGCGTAACCGTCTCCGTAAGACGTTAAAATCATGACCTACCTCGTGATAAACATGAGATGCCTGCGAAAAACTTCGGATGACATGCCTTTGGCGTAACCGACTCCGTAAGACGTTAAACTCGCGGAATACCCTGTGTTAAACACAGGAAGCTGAGGAAAACCTCATATGCACGCCTCTGGTTCTGCACCCTTGAGATGCCCTCTTATGAGGAAGAATACAGGTTCCCTATGTCCGTGCACCCAGAGATGCCCCGACATGCCTGATGTTGTCGTCTACTCTGACTGAAGGTCGCTACCATGTCAAGACCCTATGGAAAGTCTTTACGGAAGTAGGGTAATTAACCACCATCCATGAAGATATGGTAATGGGAATGAGATTCACGAACAACGTATTAAATCTATGAGGGAGACCCGGACTAGGTGACGAGTTCCGAGGAGGAATCCACAGAAGGATGAACTGACATCCCATCATCCCGTTTTGATCAAGGAGCATATGTACCTGAACAAGGAACGAATGCCGCCCACCTTTGGAAAGCGGGAATGCGGTGCAACAGCAACGCGTCCTCCACAGAAGGATGCGCGTGCCCTGGCGAAAGCGTCGGAAACAATCACTCTTATACACTTATTAATACCATTATTGGGATTTTTATATTATTATATCCATCCCTTTAATTCTAATACTCCATTTAAAAATATATTTTCATCCCCTAAATCTATCCACATGTTTCATAAAAATGGATTCCCTATTCTATAATTTCCAAACAAATCCATTATATTTCATTCATTCCTTATAAAATGTACCTAATGAGATTTTATTATGATACACCACATATTATTTCATTCATATTGTTGTCGTAAAAATACCTTTCGGAACTATCAGGAGGTTTCTAGATAAAATTAATTGTCCAACCTCATAATCATTATGATATAAAACAAAAAATACAACTAAAAAACAAATTTTAAGCTTGAATTGATATTTGGGAACAATTTATGTCACTACATGTTAGCCTCATCCATGAGGAACCATTGGAATTTGGCCTTTATGGGAATAAAAAACTAAATATCATCCAATTAGACTCAGCATAAACTAGAAACTAATGACTCATACATAAAACACTCTTTCTTGGACCATATATCATTTCTCTTAAAATTAAACCTCTAAAACAACTCATTTAATTATTTTCTAGCATTAATTTCCATTGGTACATGCATATTTCTAACTAATCTATCCAAAATAACTAAAAATATCATATGAGTAGAAAGATATATATCAAGAAAGATATAAAAAATCATGAAATGGATCATAAAACCATGAACAACCAATTATAACATTATACTCTAAAAATTAAATCTCTCAAAAAAATAAGAAAATATATGGTATTAATGGATTTATTTAAAATGATAGAATTGTTCACAATGTCATTGAATACCATCCCAATGAATGGAACATGCCTCAAGACTCCATCAGCTCAACCAAAACTAAAAAATTCCAATAATAACTCTAGTACTTCAATAAAATATTGATGAATTTATTATATTAAACTAATAGTCCATCTAACCTTACATAAACATTATTCCTTAACAAGAAATCTTATTCTAGCCAACGAGCATGTACCCTAGTGGTACAGGCTCCTGCTTGGTATCCAAAAGCCCCAGGATCAAATCCAGGTAGGGGCGAATTTCCGGTACTATAGTAGGGTACTGTAGTGTACTGTAGCAGCAGAGGAACTGTAGCGGAGGAGGGACTATAGCATGTACTCTTGCGGCGGCAGTACTATAGTAGGTACTATAGCAGCGTGGATACTGTAGCAGTATTGTTCACCAAGGGGTCCTTTGGGCCAAAAAATGGGCTTTCAATCCTAGTACTCAGGCCACTTGGCCTTGGACCTTCAGACTATGTAATGGGTCTCCCTCCACCATGTCTAAAGAGGTATTTTTGTTTAATAATAAATTGAGGCCTCTGCCCTAACCTTAAAAAATATATCTTATTCCACATTAAGAAATGAAAACACAACATGGAACATTCTGATCGATTGTACATTCAATATCATAGATACCCTTTGGTACTGCCTTTATTCTCTAAGTGACAATTAACCAGTTTCGATGATATACAACTCTAATAGAAAGTATCTTATATTGACATGTATCCATGTACTGTGATAATGAATATATACCACTAATTGGGTTTGAAAAAAAATACCATTTTTAACTATTACTTTTTGGGTATATGTTTATAGAATTTTATATCTAGAAGATCCTTATTCTAATGTACCAATATAGTGAATCCTTTTCAATTAGAATTTTTACTCTCTAATAAACCCCCTAATGGTCATATATGATATTTAGAAGCCCAATAACCACATAAACTAAATTGAGTATTAATTGAAAACATGTACTTATAACCTTATGATAATTCATCCGAGATATTAATAATAATAAAATGACATGTCATGAACACTCATGAATGTGATAAATAAAGAAAAAAATAACCAAAAATAATACTTGGTTTGCATATTGGGTTATACACCAATGGGAGGATGAAGAAATGACTTTCATTCTTGGGGTTAATGTACATTTGATTTACAAGGAAAATAAGTATTTTTTTAATCCCCTATAGACTATCAAATAAAGTCCCACATAAAACATAATTTTGTAAAATTATAACACTCCATCATTTGGCGTTCTGAAATTACAATTTTTGACTCTATTACCACGATTTGAATTGGTTCCATCCATATAGAGTGACCTCTATATTACCCATTATTTCTATCTAGTTTTTTTTATTCTGTTCTACATGATGGATAGTCTCAATTTAATTTTGGTAATACCTAGTCATTCAAATTTCAAACCCAAATAACATTCATGAGTAACCCTTTACTTGAATGATTTTTTGTTTATTCCCGATATAAATTGACTCACTAACCTCTACTATCAGGAGAACAGTGTATGAAATCCTAAAATTGATTTTGATTCCCATGATAAATCACCATTTCCATCCCCCATTAGGAAATTATTCCACATCCCTTAATAATAGTTTTTCAATCTATGCACATTCATATTGTGTATTTCCTCCTCTTAAATTTTATTCATAATTAGGAAGTTACCCATTCGAAATACATTAAACCCTCTTGTATACAGATAACAAAATCTTACGTACATGTCTCAAAACATAGTCATTATAATTTCTACTAATAGACTTGAATAATATTCATCAATTGGTTTAATCAATTGAGAAACATCGATGAGAATAACCATCCAATAATCAAATTGTCCTATGTCCATTTAAAAAAACAAAAACTCAATGTAGTTCATCCAAAATCCATTCAACTGACACTAATGTTAAATATATTGAAATTACATATAAGTCCTAAATCCAGAAATCCCATGTTGTTCTTGAATGTTTATTCTTTCAAAATCAGAATTATAAAGTGTACATGGGAATAAAAACCAAACACATGGGTCTTATTTTGTTTATAAAACCAAGGAAGAGAATGGGGGAAAATCATTCAGACCATATTAAAATATAAAAGACTCAAAATCACATGATCTTCATAAGGCCGTGAAAATAAGTCATGCATTCCCCATGATAAGTTGGAGATCATATGGAACAAATTATATTACACTCCATTTTCATTCAATGTCACCCACGACATTTGAAAATCATAAAGAGGCATGCAGGAATATCTTATGAACATGGAACCTGTCAATAAGTGGGATCTAAAAAGTCATTCAAAAATTCAAATAAAATTATATATTGAAATTTGAAAAATACCAATACATTATGTATTAGTTGATATTCATGTGACACACTCAAGTATTTCTAAAGACAACACAAAACCCAAGTGACATGTCTACCATGTCGCGTAAGAGAGCTTCAACATGTTACGTTCATCATGCAAAGGGTCTCAAACATATCCAATTTATTATTCACTGCCCATTTGGAAATACAGACTGTCAAACGGTTATTCCTTGGTAATTCCCTTACATCTCCACAAGACCCATTATTGGTCACATGATGCATTTAATGAAGGGACTGTGATTATCATCTATACCACTCATACAACATTATAAGATCACCATCCATTTTAAAATTATAAAAAGAAATGTAATGGTGAATTACATGAGCATCTTACAATGTGATGATATATTATACCTTGGGTGAAATGGGTAATATTCTCTGAACGATCACCACTAATCATATGAGGACCCCCTTGTCAATCCAGGATGTTATCGTAAGACACCATGAAATGTCAGCTAGATCTCAATAAATGCCTCTTAACAACCATCTAATGTCTCAAAAAAGACCCCAAGCGAGTCATCTTCGATAAGAAGAAATACATTTCCTAGGAATTCATAACTCGTGAATACTATTGGATATGTAGGCCATATATATTGAAATATCATTGGTATAGGAATCCTTGTTATATGGGAAAAAATCTAATAAATTGGGACCTAACTAGATGGTATTATATTTGTCGAAACTAAATAAACAAACTGAGTATTACCTACAATATTACAACATAACAAAAATGAATCAAATATCATTCATTGAATCCACCCAATTCACTGAGATATGCACTACACATGGTGGAATATAACTTGAGAAACATGTCTTATAAATCCATATTCCTCGGTAAAAAAGGCATCCATGATCGCTGGAACATATGATATTTGGAGTGAACATCTTTGATCGATTGATCACATGATCTCAAAAGTCATATGCTATGTAATATACGAGGAATGTCATCAAATATTACACATTATACATAGGTTATTCCCATGATAAATCTATAGATCACGCCAATTAATTCATGTATGTTGGCTGGATTATTTGATGCAGGTCCTGCATGTGTGTTGGGTGTTGTGAAACCTAAAATAAAATAACAACAGGACCATCCTAAGATAAATATTATTTAAAAAACGGGTGAATTATGTGAAGTAAAAATGACTAATATTTATGTTTTTCTCATGAATCTCCCAAATCATGTGAATTCATTGGGGCATGTCAATCAAGACATGTGACACCCCCTTAGACATGAAATTTGGATTGCAAAATACCCATATAACATGTTATGAATGTCACACGATGACCTCCAGGCATGCCACAAATGTCATACAAAATTCTCTAGGATAGCCACTGAAATCAATTGATGATCTCCAAGAATGTATCCCATGATATATGGGGACACCATCATATTTCAATTATGTATTAGTATGATAAGAAGTCGTTTTATTTTAAATAATGTGACATCCTTTGAGCATGTCAGCCAGGTCATGAAGAACACTATAGTAATGACAACTAGGATAATATGATATCCTCTAGAAATGTTAGTCAGGCCATGTAGTACCCTATATAAATGTCATCCTGGATAATAGGATGTCCTCTAGAAAAGTCTAATAGGTCATTTGGAACCCACAAGACATGTAATCATAGATCATATGACATCCTCAAAAAAATCATCTATCACTTGTGAAACCCTCGTGAAATTTCGTCCATGATCATGAAATGGCTTCCAGTCAATCCATTAATATTATATTTCATCATTCAAACAATACAACTGGATCTTGTGTTCATCCTTGGGAATGTCTAATAAGTAAATAGTACATGTACATACATTATCAAACATGTCATACTAACAACCCAAACATATCATGACGATAGTCATTCCATGTCATGAATACATCTAGTGCATTCTAACATTGTCTAGTGGATATATAAGGTAATCCATAGTGTGTAAGCTGATGAAACAAAACAATGAGACCACTAATTCCTACTCTAATAATACTACATAAGATTTCACTTTAAGGCCTAATTTCTAAATGAAATCTTGAATAATAATCCTATATCAATATAAAAGATGATACAATATATTTCTTCTATAACTAAGAATCAATGTACCCATATCATAGGCTTGATCTCTATATGGAATCCTCTGTGGGTAAGACCTAGTCAAAATTAACAACAATATCATTGATTCCTTCCATAACCATGATACCTAGTGTATAGTACTGAGGACTATGATCCAATGGGAATCTACTTCAGTATATGAACTCCAATGTCTATGATATTGTAAACATAGAATCCTAATATTTCCTATGGGATGATCATTCTTCCTCATCCATCATCTGATTGAAAAATTTTACTAAACTATTAGAGCATGATTTACTACTATAAACAAGATATGTATGATTTCTCCCTAAGGGTTTATCACAATATTAATCATCTCAGGGTCCACCCTATTGAATAATACATAAATATATATGCATTGAGACTGGATATTTACATCCCATTATATATCAAACTGATCATGGAACCCATGGGTATAAGGATTTATAATGGTCATCTCATTTGCATCATAAACCCTTGGTGACAAAGGAAAGCATAGTAAATAAGACCAAATAAAATCGAACTATAGGGAATCCTATTCATTCCATAACAAGAATATGTAGGATGCCTCAACAAGGATCATGCATAGAACCCAATGTCTATCTGAAATCATATATTGTCATTCTCAATAACACTAAACTATACATGACAAAGAAGTTATATGGTTTTTATTCTGATTATAAATAGGATATGCAGGATTAATGATAGTGTTTCAATACCATCCTTTTCATACTAATAGTCACTTAGGATGGTAGTAAACACTGGTGTGTCTAGTAAGGTGGATTCAAAATATGATAAACATCCCATTAATAGGAAGAAAAAGGGTAACCAATAATACATATATATAGAATCACTAATAGAATATCATTTATATATAAAAGGTTTCTACCCATGATCAAATTTTGGAAACATTTTTTTTATCAGAATTAGTAAGAGTTTGATGAACATATCTTGATTATATAATGGATTCAATGTTTAGAAAACAATTCCCCTTAATATCATGTGATGAGTGCATCCTCACATTCTCTAGACAAATGTGAGTTCCAATGTTCAATTAGGATGAAAATACCAATTGATCACCAGCCTCTAGAAAGAAGGATTGAAATCAACTTTTTATGAGGGAACCATTGGGTTTTTCAAATGATAGATAAGAGAACATGGTAGAACTAATTTGAAGGATTGTACAACAAATTTAACCCTCCATAATTTATCAACTATAAAAATCAAAAAAAATGTTTTGGTGAAATATAAATAATGCACCCGATGTGAATATCTCAAATAGAACTGTGATCAACATACAATGAATCAAGACATTTCTTTTTTATTTCATTGGAATAAAAAATAAAAAAACCTAACATGAATATTTTAAATGAGAAATATGATTTATTATCCTTTGTATCTAGGGTTCTCAGGAAATATTTACATCACCACTCTAAAATGTCCACACAAGTTGAATAACTATATCATGTAAATGAATGGATTATTATGTAGCACTTTCATATATAATTGAGAACACGTCATGCATGTGATGATTAAATGGTGGGTGAACTTGTTCCATGTTGTCTTATTGACTATAGATACTACACTTAGAAAAAAATGCCAAAATGAGTTCATGTATTCATCTAGTGAACTCTCTGTAAAATTATCTATGACTGTAACCCCCAAAGGGTGGAGACCAACCCCACCTACATGAAACCATCAATTTCAGGTACTGATTGCAATAGTCAAAGAATACAATTCAAATGGTAAAATATTTACACTTGACATCATCTACATGGGTCACTAAATAGTGAAACTGATTTCTCTATATCTTTTGAGGAAGAATAATGTATTGATAGTGGTGTTTCTTTCCATCACCGAATGGTATGTAATATTATTCATATAATTTTAAATAATAACATTTACTAATTTATTATGGATGATCAGGGAATCAACTATGGGCCCCTCATGGTTAAGAGCCTCTAGGGGTGGATCCCATCAAAAAAATTCACCAATGCAATCCCATTGGGGTTCATCAGTATCCTACATAGGGAACCAACAAAAACATTTCCACCAATGAAACCTATGAAATGGAAACTAGGAAGATACATTTGAAATGAAAATATTTAGACAGATGAGAGTGGGAGAATATACATACATCCATTGATGATGCCTACAGGAATATTCCAGTGGTCTCTAATGAGGACGCACATTTCTATTATCACCCAAAATAAGTTTGATAGAATCTTCCTATTGTAATAATAGGGGCATCTTATATACCTACCCTCTTCATGAGTCCCTTAATAATATTATAATGGATGAAGGATGAAATAAGTTAGATGATATCTGCTTTTCAATTGAATACATCTTCTCATATATATATATATATATATATATATATATATTTGGTAGAAAATGTTGGTTATTACTTTCCTCTTCACAAATTGATATTGTGACATTACATTTTTGCAATAGCTTAAGATCTCCGCCAACATATTCTAGAACATGCAATGACACGTGGATTGTGGAATATTCATGACCCTAGACACAAGTATGTATAACAATCTGAGCTGCATAAACAAGTGGTTTCACTTGTGAAATCACACATTGTATCTACAGTCTAGGAGTATTATCACCATATTTTCATAATGAATGTGGTAGCGGACTAGGACTGTATTCATCTTCCAACATGAGATCACCTTGTAGGATAAGCACATGCCTCATTGAAGGGGAACATTTATGTCAAAAAAACATGTGTCATTCACTAATTGTTGAATAACATGATCACATTCTTGTAATGATCGGGTATCACTAATTGAGAGAAGAATATTACTATAGAAATGCTAATATACCAATTTGAAAAGATCACCAACATACTTCACTGATTTATGATCATGATCATAACCTTGTTATTACTGAGTCCAACCCGGTGAGAGTGACACACACCGTGGGACATGATCATGTGACTACCAAGGATGTTAAAAATAATATTATAATAGCTCATAGAAGCTATGATCGTATCACTACATACATTGATGAACAATTTCACAAGTATCCATTTGAGTATATACAAGAGGAGATTCATATTCCTTATCAAATTCTATATTTTCATCAACATATTTTGATGAGGAATTCTATAAAAACCTAGGTATTTATAGAATAATAAATTATTATTACTATTAATACTTATGAATAAGATACCAATTTTATGTTCAATTGGATTCTTTTCATGATGGCATACTATATACGCAACAACAGCCTTCTTTGAAAAATTACATTGCACACAACAATGAGTTATAATCAAGAATAATACAATAATTATATTATTATTCTAAATGTTAGATAATTCCTTTCCATTAGAATGGTTGGAATAAATATCAATTATTGTTTGAAATATGCTTTAAACATGTTCAAATGATGATTCATTGTTTACAAAATTTATTAGAAATGGAAATAATAACCAATTGAATATAATAGATGTGTTTTTTTGATAAACTGTTTAAAAGAGAATAAATGTGTTTTTATATCAGTATTTATGGATTTTAATTTAATTAAAAATATATGATATATATTCAATGAATTTTTTTAAATTCATCTTATATGTTTTCTAAATATGATATAAGAATAAATTCATTTATTTGGCTAAAAGAAATATTTTTCTAAAAATGAAGTTTTACTGTATTTTGATAGAGAACCAATTTTAAATCAATTTTTGGACACATTTATATGTTTTATTTTACAAAATAAACTTCTTCTTTATAGAATGAACAAAAAAATTTATATTGGATGAAATGTTTTTATTTTTCTGCTAAAGTTCATTTTTAATGAATATTGAAAAATACTGTAATTTAATTCAAAACTATATTTTAAAATAATTTATCTATATATTTGTATTGTACGATTAGACTATTAAAAAGTAAAATTGAATTTCATTTTTATAATTTAATAAAACATTTCTAATTGAATGTAATTTCACTTTGAAATTGGACATAAACACATGTAATTCTTATGGTAGTTTTTACTTCGTAAAAACATGTTTTTTGGTATTTACAATAAGAATTAATTTTAAATTAATATCTTTAACTTTGATTTTTTGAATTTGGAGTAATTTATTCCATATTTAGAATCAGGAGGTCAATATTTTATTAATAGGTAACTATTATTTTCAGGTACTATGAATTGTTACTTTAGTAAATATTTTAATTACCGCAGTTAAAGGGTAAATCCAGTAAATAATGGTAAAAAATAATGTTATAATAATATTAAATTACCCTAACACATGTTATAACCCTATTAAATGAGATATTTCAGACCATGGGAATCCCCAGGTAGATTTTATGACCCCATAGAGCCACTTGCGTGGGAAAATGAAAATTAATTACTTTCAATTTAACGTTAAGGAAAATATAACCTAAATAAGTATATTTTAGTAAAAAAAATTGAATAGGGTAATATAAGTTATCGTTTCCACTATAAATAGTAATTAGAAATATAAATATAATTCCTACATCATTTAATTTTATTTATAATTTTTAGATATAAAATAAATAAATATATTTCTGACAGAATGATGATGTACTGATTAACTTATTCCAGAATGATTAAAAAAATGAGATTATAAATATTAAAATAAATTTATTTCGAAAATTTTTATGTCATCCATGAATTTTAGGGATGATTAAGGACTGTTATATTTTAATTTATGAAGTTATTTATTAGAAATCATTTTGTTATGGAATTTTAAAATTTAATGATATCAATAGTATAAAAAATTGACATAAATGAGTTATTAAAAAAAATAATATTTTATTAAATTATATAATAGTCCTAAAAATTTATTTGTAGACACTATTAAATGTGATCCATGCACTTTTCCACAATTGATGATTTATTTCTGTGTGCCTCGATTCAAAATGACATGAACATGGCTTGAAAAGTTCATGGTGCGACTCTACATTTAAAATGGGGGTCAGTGACGGTAGAGAAGGAACCAGCCCGATGGGGAGGGACTATAGCCCGACTTTGATATGATGTACGGATGCAGGGGCATATCCCTCACAGTTTGGATCAACTATTTGGTTAAGTCCCTAAAGAGGATCCGAAGGTACCTAAACACAAATACATGTGTGCCACCATGCTGGACAAAATTGAATTAGTAATTATGGCTATGTCCTAATGGTGCTGCTCTATTCTTGACAACACACCATAGGCTCACAAGGTACTTGTGCACCCTAATTTTCCACACAGACTACTTGCGTTCCAATCTCATTTCTCCCAAGATAACTTATTTGCCTATAAATAGAACCTTGGGGCCCTAATTTGTATGGAAGAATTTACCTAAAGCCCAATTGCTGGTTTGGCCACCATAGTACATTACCCCATTAATCCAAAACATTAAATGTTGTTTTTCAACACTCTTAGTGGAGGATTTAAATGAGTAATATTGGACTTATTTCGATTTTAGTGTTTGAAAACCATAACACATGCGCTCCAAAGGCACCCAACCTCCCCAAGATACAAGTACTTGCTCGTCAACCATTCATCTCATAGGAACATGAGAGCCTCACTTCATGGATCACCTTTGAATACACTTGAAGGCTTGAGTAAGGTTTTTCACATGTATTTCCATATAGGTTGCTCATCTCATATGTGAACATCAGGTCCCCCAAGTCAACTTTCTCACCCATACATGTGTTCCCTTATCTACTTGGGTGTCCATACTTGTGTGGCCTTATCGACTTGGATGCCCCTCCTTGATTCAATTACTTTATTCACTCTCTTTAGTCGATAAGACATCTAGAATTTCTCAAAGCCATTCATGCAATGGATTCCTATTTTTTTCCTCCCTTGTCTGAAAGGGATTCATTCGAGACCTCCACCAAAACCTCATGACATATCAAAATAGTGGGAAAGACACATTAGTGTGTATACTATTTAGGTTTGTATTTCCACAGTCAGAGGCATCCCACATTTGATTCAAATGGGGTTAGGATTCATGTAGTGTCTGTGGGATTGTGTATCCACAGTCAAATGGACCATTATCACAGAAACAGTGTTGGGAAGTTCCTGGTATGGAGGAGGGTTGGGTCATGGCCTCTCCCTTCTCGAAGAGATGTCCCAAAATCATAGGTCTTTGGTAGGGGAAGATAATATTCATAACTTATTTTCCATTTAATGATTAAAGAGAAGCATACCTCCACTGCTAGAATCAATTTTAGGGCAACCATTATGGAATAAGCCCCTAGATTTTCTTCCAATATATAGCATCATTTCTCCTCCACTATTATTTGGTGGAAATGACCTAATGAGTAACGGGAACATTGAATTTTGTTACCCTTTTCATCTCCCATTGGGATTTGACACCATTGGGCACCCATCTTGTTATAATCCCCAAACCTTCATCCCTTCTTCGATACATTAGACCCTTGTCCAATTTAAATAGAATAGTGGGAAGGATCATCGCCTCGCCCTCTTCCACAATCACCTCAACCTCATTTACCATAGACACCATATGTGCACCATATTCCTCCAGTAAAGGAGGAAAAACATGAATTTGTGAATCACATGGTTGAATCATTGGCATCCTCTTGTTTCTCACATCGAGCATTACTCACGTGGGCCTAGAGATTTTTCATGGTCACAACAATTTCACGAGAATAAACTATGAGTACTCTGATTACTTTTCAAACTAGGATACGTGGAATACTTTTCAGGGCCCGAGATCAATGTAAATCCTCTTCAGGAATCCAACCCTAATTCCTATAATCTGGGCATCCTCCTTAGGAATAATCCTAAAATTAAACCCCATATCATCAAGTCATCCTTTTCATGAAGTAAACCCAATCTCATTTATCACAATGGTTTATACTCTCCTTTGAGACTAATTGAACTATGTGGGATTTGATTCACATATAAATGGGATACGTTGGAAGACTCCTTGAGGTTCAAACCCAATACTCTAAATTAAACCATGATCTCCTTGGTCCATATTCCCAACTGGGTATGATCCTAATTGGAATCCCACATTCTTTCCACTGTTCATTGGGATGCTTCAGTATAAGTCTAACACTATGTTTTGTCTCTTCACATTCCACATAGATGTCCATACCACATGACATTAAAATATTTGACTAGATCTATATAACATGTCCTTAAAAGGTGTTATGGTTCCCATTCAGTGGCACAAAACAATGGGTGTTCAGATTCCTTTATTAAGGATATGTAGGTATCCCATTTTATGGGCATGATTCCAAAATCAAATCAAAGATTCGTCTCACTAGATGAAAATAAATTTATGAGTGCCCCAATGAGTGGCTGAAAAACAATTATCATCAAAAAGATGGTTAAAAATACATTTGTAGTATATTATAGGATACCATTTCTAGAAAACCTCGAATACATACATATATTTCTATAAATAAAGAACCCTGAATGCAAACTAATGATTAAAAATTATACACATTGTAATAAGGGATTTTAAATTCCATGGGATTATTATGTTATTCTTGGTGAATTAATAATGATTCATGAAACAATCGTAACATTACATGGAGATTCTCGGAGTAGAAAATAATTCCCCCCAAAAGAGTGTGACTAGTCCTACAACCCATCCTCTCAAACAATGCATGTTATTATGTATCATATTATTCAAACATAATGAATGTAATCCTTTGGAAAGAAGTTCCCCTTTGGATAAAAAGTATTGGATGTTTTTGGTTCCATAAATAAATAAAATGGAAACTGACCAAAAATAGCGATTATTAAAACATGAACACATGTTTCAAGGAACATATAATCAAAAATGGTGAACCCTTTGTGAATCCTTAACCTAGATAATAATGTTACCCACATGTTAGGACCCTATCAATTGATAAATGAAGGTCAAAAAGGAATCAATCTAGAATTTATGCATGTAAAAATAAGTTTCATTAATGGTGTTTATTGTCGTTTTCATTTATTTCTTCTCAGAATTCTATTCATTCCCACAATGTTTTTCTCTATGACAACATCCGTGAACATCCAGTCTACTGCTCAAGTTGGATCTCTATCCATAGGAAGGATGTCAATGACAAACCATTTTCTTCAACAATAGGTCGAAAATTTGATGGTAAAGGAATATCATTATCACGGTACAATCCTGACATTGGAGGCTAGTAGATAGACACTCTTTGTCAATAACAATCCTCAATCATCTTGCAAACGATGGCCAATGATTAAGAAGCAAACATTTCCAACCAGTGTCTTAAACCATTTTAGGTATTTATACCCCGAAATAAACAATCAATTCGTCCCGTACTATAGGGATGTGGATAAAGATGTCACTCAAGGCCTCAATTTAAGAATCCAAGAGTCATTCTTGAGGTCTCCCACTACAAATCATCGCATGAATCATGTGGTAGTGTACACACAACAAGATGGGGTGTTGCCTCTAGAAGTTCAACCCTAATCTCCCAGACCTGAGCACGTAATAAGAACCACTAGGTACAACATCTTGTCCAAAAGGATTAGGTTCTAACCTCTTCCTCCTCCATAGAAGCCCATCAACATAACTTGATGTAAAACAATGAACTATCACATACACCCGTCCATCCTAATTTTGCTGGTCAGCAGACTCGTCTAACAGCAACCCTCCAATCCCACCAGATAATATTTATGGAGTACATTGAATATGCACATACACCTACTTACATGTTATCAGTCAGTCAGTAGGCTTTTCTGACTGCATTTATAGAATCTCGCCAATCTAATATGGTACCAAATGGTAAACAAGAACATAAACCAGTTTACAATCAAATATTACGTTAGTAGTCTCATATGTTAGTATTGATGGATTTCAGTCAACCATACATGATGGGAAACAGCCTGTAAGAACATACACCCACCAATGTTCATCAACCATACCAACAGACTTGTTCGATAGCACCCGAAAAAGCCTATCTAAAAGCACTGAAAACCATTTTGGGGAGACCCAACTCTCTACCCCATGCATACATACTATCAATACACATTAATTGGAAAAGGAGGACATGAGTTGGAACAAACACCTAATCTATATATGGAATGGATGTATATTCTTTTTCTGGTAGCTGAAGTCAACAAACACATCTTATAAATGGTGAAACGACACATGCAAATCCCTATCTACATTCTAGAATCATTCTAGGATATTATAACAACTACTTCAGTAGTATCAGAGGAACAGACACATAAATCTATCCCCACACATGAAATGAAACATCAAAATTCCATCCCAGAGCAGATACACACCATTGTTCCAGTCTTGGAGGGTCATGGGGAATACTCTCCTATATCATATGGAAAACAAGAACTGGACCATACACCTTTTCCAATGAGAATTAATCAGTTTCTTATAGTAAACACTCAAAAGCATGCTTGTACACATTCCCATGATAACCACTTTCCTTAGCATGTGTCCCCAACTAAGTATTAGAGAACATCCCAAAATATGTCTTGCCAAGCGTTGTTTAAAAAACAAGAGTCAAGTTGTGATTTGGCCCCTCTTAATGATGGAGTTCTTGAAGCCCTCTAGTATTTTTCTGTTGCAGCTCAATATTATACCCTCTCATTATCAAATTTTTGTATTTTTAGTTTCACTTTGTGATGTTTGTCATCATAAAATATATCATTATGGCTCTCTTCATGAAAATTCAGTCAATCTCGAGTTCTTATCCTCAGTTGAGGGCCACTACAAACCTCCATGTGCCCAAAATTCCATCGACCTAGAAGATATATCCCCTGATGTAATCCATAATGGTGATACTCCCCATGATGTCATTTTCTACGAAATTCCTCTCCATAGTAGTATTTTTCATTGTCAATAATATTTTATAATTGACAATGTAGTGACGAGAAAGACCTCCTATCTCGAGGCACATACAAACCCAAGTCCAATCATGTCGGATGGATAGTCATTTATGGGTGAAACACTTTCTTTACTAGAAGACATTTTAAGGGAACATTCAATCATTGAACCTCCCTTGGGTCCTTTTCCCCTTAATACAGATCATCTAATTTGGTAATACAAAGTGTTGAATCCTCTAGTGAATGATGATGACGATGTGTTAAACATGAAGAAACAAGTAGCTAATGGAGAAAACCCCCATCATGTTCTGGCCTTTGGCCAACTCTCATAATAAAATTCTAGAATTGATGACTGATGATTTCATTCATGACATCAAATATAACATATGGAGACTCATTGTCATTTGAAAACCAATGTGAAACCATAAGATTAATATGAAAAAACATGTAATGGTAATAGAAGTGTTGTAATGCCAAATTGATTAGGAATCTCTCTCAGTTTCCCAACATCCAAATGTTGAAAAATAGTAGAGAACCATTCAATGTTCATGTATCAATTATCTATAGTGGGTACACTAGTTAATTTTTGATTCCCCATCAAGTGTTCGTATCATAGGATGGGGGTCCTATGGAGCATTGCATTTCACTTCACTCGAAAATCAACAAAGTCTATCATAAGTGGTCTTGTCAAATGTTATTTCCCACGATCATTCAAAATCAATAGATTAGGTATGTAATCAAATGTACGCACAAGAATAAGACTCAACCAACTCTTTGTCAGAGTTTGGCCCAATGAAAAAAACTATTGAGTTACTTTTACATCAAAAATCTATGAATCTAGAGCAGGCATCCCACATAGAGGAAATCAGGCATTATAGAATTCATATGCCTAAAATAGCACAGTGACCTTCAGAAAAAGGTGATTTAAGTGGTTGTTGGATGATGCACATTGCTAATGATCGAACCAAAATCCACAAAATGCAAAGGGTAGTTAAACGAATTTCAGCCTTAGTAGTTGAAGAATCACCCCAGATTCCAAGGATGGGGGATTATTTAATTCAACCTTTAAATTCATTCAACAATGTTTAATGATTTAATGAATAAGACTCGGAACCGCACATGCCTGTAGTGCTGGGGGATTTTTCACATCTCCAATCCCCACCTCAAATAATGTTTGTTTTCTCTCGATTAGGAATGAAGCCCCAAAGAGAATTTAATACTGAACTATCTGATGAATCACTTAGGGTTACTTTCCACCAAAGAGTTCTCACGAATTTATCATATAAGAGAATGAAGTCTCATGGATGACACAAAGTAAAACGATCTCACAAAAACACTGACAGATTACCATTGATTCATTATGCGTCAGTAAATGTCATTTACACCACTACAAACAATCCTCCAAAAAATGAGTCATGTTCAGGGGAATAAGAAGATGATGTTCTTGTCCATAATACGGCACACACAGGAAAATGAAAAAGGTTAGCTCTACTAAAAAAAGAGGATTACCCAGAATCAAGGTATGCCTTCAAAGAACCAACTCCCCCATCTTTAAAATTCGTCTAACAAGGGGAAAGGTAATAGATGGATTGGAAACAATTTGTCCACTAGAGAAGGTCATTCTCTTCATCTTGAAGAGATATTTTCACAACAAGAAGGGGAAATGAAGAAGTTGATAAGACTCAATTTAGAGTTAATTGAAAACAACATTTCCACTATATTTACTCTCTAGGATGGTCCTAAACTTCCAAATCCTATTGGAGATCCTCAACAAAGAGGATTTTTAGTAACTATAAATGTGGATAATGAATTCCCTCCATTGGGAACGAAATCAAGGAAAGATAAAATACATCTTGATAGGAATTATCTCATGGGTTGTCCAAGGTAGATATCAGCAACACAATAAGTGGTTTTATAGGTCGTTGCACCTGCTCAAGCTCTAGTTTCTATACCGGCAGAAGTTCCAGCTCATCCGGATGTTCGCCAAATGCATACGAATACAGTCGAGGCATTAACAACTCAATTGGAATCCATGGTGGAACGATATTCATCAGTTCATCCAGAATATAGAGATTACCCTGAATAGGTGGATGAAATTCCTCCCCCACTCAACTTTTTGAATACCATATTCCCAATCATTAATGGTTCTGAAGATCTGGAACAACACATAAAATGTTTTTCTTCTTATTGTGATCCTATGCTAGGAACTTCTCAACAACAAGAAGTAGTAAATATTAGATGTTTTGTGTTGTCATTACAAGGAATATCTATTTTTTGTATATAATTTTACAATCATGATCAATTACTAATTGGGAAGATCTCCGTTAGACATTTCATCTCCAATTTAGTTCAACTCTGCCAAAAAAAAATCTTCTGATATTACCAACTATAAAAAAAAGTTAGAATGAATTAGTTTCAGATTTCATTGAGTGATGGAAAGGATTAACATATTCCTTATGTGTAGTGCTCCCTCAAGAAAACTTGTTTCCAATTTGTGTGGAAAATCTGTGTGATGTGCTATGCACACCATTGATCCCTATGAAATACACTGGTGGTTTTGGAGTCCTTACTTCAATCGCACAATATATTGAAGACTATATTATAGAAACTAAACCTAAAAGTCATGTAATTACATCATCTCCGGGGAGGAGGATAAGAAAGGTAGAAGCTTCTACAGTCACACTCAATCAGGTACTCGTACCTGCTTTTACTTCAAGACCATTATCATATCAAAGTGCCCCACCTCTTGAGAATCAGTAGAAATGACCACCTCATCCCGATGATCAAAGAAATCAATGGTGAAATTGTTTGAGGAATTAAAAAATAAATATTATTCTTTCAGGAATGAACATGTTCACGGTTACTTCATCTCAGCCTTAGAAAAAAGATTTTTTTCAGATTATATGGCCGAAGAAATGAAATAAATTAGGAGATGAAAATCTTCTAAATTATTTTCCCTTTCAGCAGATGTTAGGGCATTCCATCCATGAGTTTTCTATTTTCATGGAGCTTCTGCAAAAGATGGTATACTCAGGGCAAGTAAAACATAATGGTTTAGCAGCTCCAGTAGCATGTGTTTCTGTACTTATCAAGAGAAAGAAGAAAAATGTAATGAGGAAAAAAGTAAATATGTGCAGAAATATGATGATTGGATGGTCATTAAAACAATCATCCATACTCATGACATTTTATGAACACAGTTGAATCAACTGACTGGGTCTTCCACCACTACTACCACAGTAAAACCACCCTCATCAATAGGTCATTACTCAAAGAAGAAAATTGATTATAATGACAATGAGAAGTCAGAAGAAGAGGACCTCATGTCAACGCCAATGTTTTCCATGATCCTAGCTTATTTTAAGCCATCGATTTCAAAAGCACGGGCACCGCCTGCCAAAATGCACAACTAGATTAACCTGTCCAGAAGACTCTTTGTTTGATAATGAATTGATCTTTTGTTCTGTTAATGTTATCCATTTTATGGATCCTTATGCCAATGATATTCTATTTATAATGAGCTAGAATTCCTTGTACCTAATGGGGGAACCAGAGGAAGAGGACTAGGATTATGATACCGGGGACCTCATGGGGATTCTAGAATACACCATTTAACACTACCCCTGCACGACCATATGTGTGGCAGAAACTCGTGGAAGAGCCCTTCAACAAGCTCAATAAGAACAAGGAGTTTCTCCCATGAAAGATAAGTTTTGTTCTGAAAAAATTATTATTGATTAATGATTAGAAGTCACACCACCTTATTCTTAGCAAATTTGTAGACATAGTGAGTCTAATTAACCGAACCCAGGAATATTTCATGCTTTTGCTCTGACACAAAATAATGCTAAATTAACAGCATCATCTTCCTAAGCACCTACAAAACCACATATCATTGCTGGAAATGACGACCTTTGGACCAAAAGTATGATGTCTAGAAACAATTGGCACATGTACTGACCAAGTTATCAATTCTATATTCTTTGAATCTATCAAAATATTTTCAATAAGCACTCGTTGAGGCTTTTTCAATTCCTCAAGAGTTTGAAACTGAAGTTGTGGTGGATGAGGTTTACCACATAGAGAATTATTGGGCAGAATTTCATGAAATCATATCTTTTACAGATGAATATAAATATTATTTGGTGCATGGGCATATCAAACCCCTGTATTTTTTTTGTAAAAGTCAAAGATATAGACATCTGACGATCCTTCATTGACAATGGCTCTGGTGTCAAACTCATTAATGTTCGTACACATCATTGATTATGCCTACATGAATCTAAATTATCTCTTTTGATGTTAATGTAGAAAGATTATGATAATAATAAACAAGAACCTCTGGGTTAGATTTCACTCACAACTCAGTTTGTAGATCTTGTGTCTAATTCAGACTTCAGGGTTATTTGTCAGGGCACAGCCTTCAATAATTTTCTTGGAAGGCCTTGGTTTCATAAACATGCAACCATACCTTCATCATACCACCAATGTGTTATGTATAGTTTCAATGGTCAAATCAGTACATTGTATGATGACAAGGCTCCGTTCAAAATATGTGAATGTCAATATATTCATTAAGAGTTTTTATACAAAAAATGAAAAAGTCCATAAAAAAGGAAATAAACAGAGTTAATGCACCAAATAGACTGGAAAAGATCCCAGCAAATCCATTTATGCATTTGAGTACAAATAATGAGCAACCCATCGATCAAACTAAAAGGGTAATCTTAAATCAGGGAACTCGTCCAGTAGCTTCTACAATGTCAATTACAACTATTGAGCTTGAAAACATGGATGAAACTGTTGATCCACCATGAAAATGATGAAAGAATAAATATAGATGTTTTCATTTCATTCATTAAACCAAATAAGCAACTTCTTTGTCAACCAAAGTCGATGTGATTAAATAAATTATGAATAAAGACAAAGATGTTGATTCTCAATCCATCATTTCCACTTTATTACCAGAGGAAGAAACATCGACATTAGTAGGGTCTGATATGGTGGCCTCTTCATTAGGATGTTCAAATAATGACTCCTCCCTTAACTCTAGATGTTTTTCATCATCATCTACTTTAAAAGTGGAAACAACAGAGGTAACACATAATGAGTAAGAAGAGGAATATCTTGGGGATGCTCCTCTAAAATTTGAAGAAGGTATCTCATCCACCATGGATGAGATCAGATAAATAAATTTCTATACAAAATAAAATCCAAACCCCACTCTAATTAGTGAGGATATGACATTTGAAGAGTATGAGGTGTATACATAATTTCATAAGAATCATTGATGTATATATTTCATGTAATTATATATAAATTACTGGTCTTAATACTGATGTAGCCACCCATCATTTTTTTCCAGAAGAACATTATGGATTTAAGAAGGCAGTAAAAAGAAAACACCCAACACATGCCTCTAAAATTGAAGTTGATGTTGATAAGCATATAAAGGATATATTTTTCAGGGATGTTCAGTATCCCAAATGGCTTGCGAAAAATGTCCCAGTGAAAAAGAAGAATTGACAAATTAGTGTTTGCATTGAATTGGAGATCATAATCATCATTGTCCTGAATTTTATTTTCCAGTTCTAGTTATAGATCATTTAATTAATGCTATAGCTGGATATGATTCTCTTTCATTCAAGGATGGATACAATTGGTATAATAAAATCTATATGGCCTTAAAGGATGATGAATCTATAGCATTCAGAGCCCCTCAATGAGTGTTTTCATATAGGTTAATTCTCTTTGGCTTAATGAATGCAGGTGCGACATACCAAAGTGCCATGCACTATATTTTCAAACCCTTCAAATTGAAATTTGTGAAATTTTATGTAGATTATTTTGTTGTCAAACAATGAAAATGAACCTATCACTTGTTTGATTTGGATACCATATTAAATAAACATTGACCACACAATTTGAAGAGGAACCCCTTGAAATGTGCTTTCGGGGTAACCTCAGGAATGTTTTTTGGCATCGTTGTATGGAACCGTGGTATTGAAGTTGATCCTGAGAAAAAAATAATAATCCTTGTTATGTCACCTCCAAAAAATTTTAAAAAATTAAGAGGAATCCAAGGATACATTGAATATATTCTGCACTTTCACGCCAATTTGTTAGGCTAGTGATTTCCCTTCACAAGATTAATGAAGAAGGGGGTCACCTACCAATGCACCGAGGACTGCAAAGAAACATTTATTACCCCCATGAAATATCGTTTGAGTACACTAGTATTAATTCCACCTATTTATGGAAGACCACTTATTCTCTACATTACAGCTTTAGAGCGATCACTTGGTGCCTTACTCACCCAAAAAAATGATTATGTGAATGAAAACAATCTTTACTATCTCAATCAAAATATACATGATGTGGAAACACAGTATTCCTGTATTGAAATGGGCTACCTAGCGTTAATTTTTGCCATTCACAAATCAAGGCTCTACTACAGGGCATCTGGCATGGTCGGTGGTTATTTTTCAACTATTTTATATCAAGTGAAAGCCTCAAAAGGAAATAAAAGGCCATCCTATAGCCTACTTTCTTACTGAGCATCCATCTGTAAAAGATACATCATTTAATTCTAATCTTCTTGATGAAGATGTCTTCTCTATTAAGGATAATTAACCAACATGAGAAATGTATTTCAATGCTTCATTCAAAAGTCCAACATGGAAAAAATAAAAATCCATAAAATCCATAACGTTGGGTTAGTAATTGTCCTTATTTCCCCAGATATTGTTGTATTTCCTTATTCCATCCTGTTTTTAGAGAGTTTTATCCACAATGAGTCTTAATATCATTCTCTCATCGAAGGATTTTAATTGGCCCTTCAGGTGCAAATGGATCCTTTAATGGTGAAGGGTGACCCATAATTGGTAATCAAACAAATTAATGGGGAATATATTATTATAAAAGAAGAGTTAATCCCTTTGTGTGATTATGTTAGCGGGTTAATGGAGGAATCTCCCTTAGAGTCGAAATTTTCTGATGTCAGATGCTAACAAAATACTCAATAAGATGCACTAGATAATGAAGCTACAACCTTGGCATATCTAAATTGGAATGAGACAGTCATCATCATATCCCATTGTTGTGTGGTTTTACATTTTGGTCAAACTAGAATGGGGGAAAATAATGAAATTAGACCAATTTCTGGACCATTTGGTCATACCATGGGATGGAGAACATACATCATAGAATATCATCAAAATTGAATACTTCTACCAGATAGGGCTGAAAAATAACAGATCTAACGATGAGTAGCCATTTTCACTTTTTATGATTGTCTATACCACAAAAAGATCCTATACAATAGATTCCTTGATGGAATCCTCTATAGATGCATTGATGGAGAAGAGACTACAGTTGTCATGAAAGAAGTACATCTAAATGTTAGTGGCGCCCACTAGCCTGGGCACAGACTCTCTAATTATATCAAATGGCTTGGATCCTTTTGGCCTTTAATGATGCTGGATTGTATAGATTTCACTAAATAATGTCATCCCTGCAAAGTGCATGCCAACATCTTTCATCAACCCCCATAGTTTCTATATATAGCTAAATACTCATATCCATTTGCAACCTGGGGAATGGATGTAGTATGGACTTATACTCCAGCCAAATAAATTCCATTCAAGTATATTCTCACATCTACTATCATATTTTCTAAAGAGACTGAGGTAATAACTCTCAATGATGTTAGATCCAAAATCATTTTTAGTTTTTTCATGACTAATATCATCACCAGATGTGGTGTCCATCATACTATTTTGATAGATAATGGTACCAATTTTTGTACAGCTAAGGTAAAAAAGTTATATCAGGAACATAATATCAAATCCAACCATTCATATCGCTATCATTCGGTAGCCAACGGGAAGATAGAGGCCTTAAATAAGACGTTGTCAAATATACCTCATAAGATGGTGGATAAAGATATGAAATCATATCGTAATAATCTTTTGAATGCTTTATGGGATTATCGAGCGACTACCCATACTGCTACGCAAGAAACTCGTTATTCATTGGTATATGGAACCGAAGTAGTTTTTACAATTGAATTGAAATCTACTTCACTCAGATTTTCAATCTGATAATAGTTGTCTACAGATCAGATATCTATGAAATGGTTCAATGAGTTGGAATGATTAGAAAAGAAAATATTGCATACATTGAATCTTCTAGAAGTCTATCATAATAGAATAGAATGATCTTTTAACAATAATTTTCACCTCTATTTATTTCATCAAGGAGAATTGGTATTGGTACATAGGACTCCAATGATATCCAGAACGAAACCTCTATAACATGAACCAATGTGGTAAGGACCTTATTCCATGCATAAGTTCTATTAAAATGGAGCATATGTCTTAATCTCAATGAATGGATAGCTTATTACAACTCCAACCAATGTGAGCCTATTGAAGAAATAATTTGTGTAGTTGTGCACATTTGACCTCACTACAAGACTTTATTCTACATAGAACATCATACTCACTACAAGACTTTAAACTATACAGTACAATGTCCTCAGTTCAATATTTTAAACAGCACAGTACAATGTCCTCAATGCATGACTAAAAAATGCATAGTACCAATGTCCTTGCTGCAAGACATAAAACTGCACAGCCCCAATGTCCTAGTTGGAATACATTAAACTAAAAAACAACCATAATAATATATGATGCATGATGTTAAAATGTGTATCATCTTTATCCTTGTCTCGTGCCGATAAAGTGCATGACCTAATTTGTACAACTAATGTTTTCTCTATTTGACATTAGAAGGTTCCATAAGCAAACACCATTGAAATAATCACTGCTCCTTATTAGATTATGAGTCCCTACCTTTCCTATCTCTGATTCATATCTACATAGAGATCTAATTTCATGAAATACATATGGCTTGATTTTCATTTTCCAATTTGATACGTATAGACGCCTGAATCTCCAGTTTTGTGCCCAACCACAATCACCAAAATCTCATTAATTTCTTTTCTCCTCTTATATATGAATTCGTTCATTATAGAGTGTTTCCATAAGATATATCATTTAGTCCTTACTCTATTTTATGTCTTTAGATTTACCTTTCTGCCAGAATATGTCAAAATCCCTCATTCTTCGTGTCAAAATTGATTAATGTGAGGAACGATTTTTAAAAAAACTACATACAGTTAGATTTTCATCTATTTAACATACGTAGAGACACAAATATCTCCAATCATGGGCCCATATGTGATAAGAAAACCATTTATGTCTTGTAAAAGCATAAAATCTATATATGGAATGTTTTAAGAACTATATGACTTGATTCATTCCCCACCAAGACCCATAGTACCACATGGGTTTTATCCCATAATCCAATTACAATATTTCATTCCTTTCATATCGTAACATCTTCATCCTTACTGCATGATGTTAAAATGCAAGGAAATTTGACACCCCATTATTCACTTGTGTCACATTTATATTATATAAGAGACCTTTAATACTTCTTGTTTCTCGGATCGAGAAGAGATCAATTGGTCTTAGGAATTGGGTAAAGGGATTCTTTATATAAATAAGGTGTCTCAATTTATTAGGGGTTGTTAATGTCTTTCCTACATGACATAAAAATGCACAATATAATTTCCTTGTTTCATTACTTGAAACTACACATGATACTATTTATTAAGAGGAAACAAAGAAAGTCTCCATTTTACATTTTAGTTAATTCAATTTAAAGGACGTCAAACTCATGGCCAATATTGGTTCAAATACTTTTCATATGTAATGGGAATAACCCCTTTTATATTTCACACTGTTAATATAGAATTTTTCTAGATCCTCATAATCCTTAATACGGTTTTTGGTGACCGAGATTTAAATAACTGAGAGCTCTTTTGTCTGGCTATGCAACACGTTCCCTTAGGCAGCCATGAATAAGTTGCCTACATAACATGAATACTAGTAAAATGATGCCATTATTTGTTGTTGTAACATATTCCCTAGTCGGATGTACATAGGACAACCACTATAATGGGTTTTTCATGTAATGGTAACTTCGTTCTTGGTTATAATATCTTTTACCTCTTTAATCCTTGATATCAATATACATGAATCTTAATTTTAAAAAAGTCATGCAAGTATACTTGTCCCATTATCATTCTCACAATTTGAAAGTCATCAAGACCTTGGTTTACAAATTTACTTCACCATGTGATCAATATAATATGTAATAACCTTGAAATCAATTAGACACATATCATATACTATGTCCATTTCTGGTCCTAGTTGTATGACCAAAAAACTATAGACACCATACATCGTATGTTTGGGTCAGATCTTCTTAAGAGTCCTATATCTCCAATTCTTTTGGACATCATCAATGGAAATAACCTTTAATATTCAGCTACCATTCCCCGTAAACCATACTCTATGATTTAGAAAATCTAAATATCAATAAACTTTCTTCGACATTTAGAAATAGAACATCAAAATTCTGAGAGCTATTTTTTATGACAATGCATCACGTGCCCTTAGGTGGTCATGCATAAGTTGCCTATATAACACGCCTCTTAGTAAAAAGATGCCTCTATTTGGATATGAAACATATCCCCTAGTTGAACCTTCATAATAAAATACCTCATAATGGTTTTTTCATTTAATGGCATCTTTTTTCTTGGAAAATACTGCCTATAATGATTTTAGCCCTTTTACCATATCATTCATCGATTCTAGCATTTCAAAAATCAATCGTTACTATTTTCACATAAATATATGAATATTATAGTATGTTTCCAAACAAATTATCAAGAAATTTGGAGAATCTCCTAATTTTGGTCAGAGGTAAATACCATAAATTAGTTCCACCCAATGTCCTCACTACATGAATTAAAACCACATATTAGAACATCCTCACTGCTTGACTTAAAACTACACAAAACCAATATATGAACTACATGACATAAAGCTACACAATATGATATCAAAATTTCCCATTTCTGATAAATTTTAACCATTACTCATATAAAAAATTTATATAGTAATGGATTTCATATTCATGTCTTATGTGGGTATAAAATCCGCCTTTTCATTCATAAAATTGACTTCCTTGAAAAAATAACTAATGTGTTCATAAGTCACCTAACACTTATTTCCCCTATCTTTCAACTGCTAAATGTTAAAAATTAATGAGCTCTTTTATTTGACTATGCTTCACATTCTCTTTGGAGGCCATGAATATGTTTCCTACATAACAGACTTGTTAGTCAAAAGTTTCCACCATTTGGCTATGTAGAATATCCATCAATTGGCCCTGGAAAACTCATCCTCCAGAACGGGTTTTTTCAAATAATGGTAACATAATTCTTAGAAAATATTCCCCTTATATTGATACATGTTATAAATTTGGTGGCCATAAAATTCAAGGCTCATGATTCCACATGGAAATATTTAATGAATATTAAAGCAATTCTTATCCACAAAGTCTTGTTTGGGATATAATTTCAAAATTTATGGTTAAAGATATTCGACTTTAAATACTTGACCTTTAAAGTCCAACATGGATGACTCTAAACTGCCAAACAACAGAAGACTTGGTACTCATTAAATTAAGAACTCGCAAAGGGAAATATGATCAAAAGTCCATTCACTTCCCACTAAACAAACATTTTTATATGCTTTTGGAAATATTGAGCAATAAATAGTTAAAAAATACAATTTTTGTGGGGTTTCATGTAAATCCCTAGCAAAAATTAAATTTTACTCTCCAGGTCGAATAGATTTTGAAAAAATTACAGCATCCTTTAAAACATGATATAGCTCCAAATTAGACAAAATGATGTTGGAATGCATCAGTGTTACATAATTTTATCATAGAATAAAATTAATTTTTGTATGAACGAATCAAATTCGATGGGGGTGGGAGGCTGTTGTAGACACGGAAAATGTGTTTCATGCACTTCTTCACAATTTAATAAGTATTTCCACGTGACGTGATTCAAAATAACCTGAACGAGGCTCGAAAAGTTTGTGGTATGAGTCTTCATTTTTCAATGGGGTCAGTGATGTTAGCAGAGGCAGCAACCCAAAGGGTCGGGTCTGCATCCCAGCAGTGATCCAAATTATGGGTGTAGGGGCGCAACCCCTGGGATATGAAGAAATTATTTGGTTATGTACCGAAAGAGGAACCCAATGTACATGCCCATAAATATATGCACAACCCCATGCTGGAGAAAATTGAAGTAATAATTTAGGCTAACTCCAAAAGGTGTCACCATAGTCTAGCGAAAACACCATTAGGGCTCTAGGTAGTTGCATGCCCCAATATTCCTTGAAACCTACTTGAGCACCCAACTCATTTTACCCAAGGACACTTATTTTCCTATTGATATACCCCTGGGAACTTATTTAGTATAAATGAATTTCCATGGATCCTAATTGCTGCTCTGGTTTCCCTAGTAAATCACCCATGTCTTCAGAAACATTCAATGTAATTTGTTAACACCTTGAGTGGATGATTAATTGGAGGATCATTTTACATAAGTCCTTTTTTAGTATTTTAAAACCGTAACACTTGCACAACTAAAGAGCCCAACCTCCCTAGGCTAGAAATAATTGTGCACCTCCCATTCCTTGCACAGGAACATGAGCACCCCACTTGATATATCACTAGTGAATACTCTTGAAGTCTTGAGCAAGGACTCACCCATGTATTACCATATAAGTTGTTCAACTCCTATGTGAACATATGTTCACCCAAGCCTACTTGTGCGCCCTTACATGTGAACTCTTATCTAATTACACTCCCTTACATGCACGCCCTTCTCAACTTGTGAGCCCTTCCATGATTCGCTTACTTCATAACTCTCTTTAATATAAAGTCCACCACACATTCCTCAAATCCATTCATGGAAATGATTCTTATTTGTTGGATCCCTTTTCTAAAAGGGATTCTATTGAGACCTCCAATAAAACATTCTAACTAATCAAACCATTGGGAAATACACATCAGCATGTCTCATATTTGGGATTGTATTTCCACAGTCAGAGGTCTCCCATTTTTTTCACAATGGTGTTAAGATTCATGGAGTTTCTGTGGGTTTGTATATCCATAGTCACATTTACCATTCTCCCAGAAATAGTGTTGTGATGTTCCCATTGGGAGGAGGGTTAGGTCCTAGCCTCTACCTTCTCAAATAGATCACCCAGAACCTTAGGTATCTAGAAGGGGAAGATACAGTTCATACATAATATTCATTTTAATGATAATGGAGAAGTCTTATTCCCCTCTCAGGATCATTTTTAGGGAAAACATCATTGTCGTAAGAACCTTGTTTTTCTTATAGAAGTTAACATCATTTATCCTACTCTATTCTTCTGTGCCAAAGACGAGAGGAGAAATGGGCACATGGACTATTGTTACCATTTTCCTCTGGCGTATGGCTTTGTACCCATGGGAATCCATCCTGGTGTAATCCCTCTAACATTCATCCCTTCCTCCTTAAATTGGACCCTTGTCCAATGTAAATAGAATAGAGTGAAGGATCATTTATTCACCCACTTCAACAGTCTCCTCAAAATTGTTGAACATGGACACTATAGGTGAATCTTCTTCCCACCAGAATAGGAGGAATAATTTTAATGTGTGAATGCCTTTGTGGAATCATTGATATCCTCTTTTTTCTCACATTGAGAATGACTCGTGTGGGCTTTGGTATTTTTCATGGTCACTACATTTTCACCAGAATGAATAATGATAACTATGATTCCTTTTCAAAACCAGGATACATAAGAAGGATTTTTCAGGCCCATGCTCACTAGACTTCCTCTTCAAGAATCCAACCATAATTACTTTAATCTGGGTATGCTCCTTAAGTATATGTCCCAAATTGAAACCCAAATCACTGAGGATTTATTTTAAATAAGTAGTCCCAAACTCATTTCATTCAAAGGACTATACTCTCCTATGAGACTAATAGAACTACAAGGGATTTGATTCCCATCTGTATGGGATATATAGGAAGCCTCTTTGAAGAACTAACTAATACCCTAAATCAACCCAGTTCTGCTTGGGCCAAATCCCCAACAGGGTATGATCTAACTTGGAAAGTCCTATTCATTCCAATGATCATTGGGAAGATTCAGTATAAGTCCCGCACAATGTTTTGACTATGGACCATCCACATAGATGTCCATATAATATGATATTAAACTATACATCTAGATCCTTTTCCCAATACCTTAAAAGGTATGACTTGTCCCATTCAGTGTTAATGAACTATAAGGGTCAGATTCCTTTTACAAGGACACGTAGGTATCCCATTTTATGGGCAAGATTCCAAAATAAAATCAATCCTTTGTCACCCTAGATGACAATAAATTTTAGAGTGCCTCATTGAGTGGAATAAAAACCATTATCATCACAATAATGATTAAAAAATCTCTAGAAAAAATATTAGAGAATACCATTGATGGAAAACCTTTAATACATACAGATATTTCTTTTAATGAAGAACCTTCAATGTGCACTGATGATTCTAAATTTTAACCCTATTAATAAGTTATTGTAAATTCCAAGTGAAACTTCTATTATGCATTGTGAATTAAAATTGATTCATGAAAATAACATAAATTTACATAGAGTGTCTCAAAGTAGATAATAATTCCCCACCAAAGGGCATAATGAGACCGACCTCCCAAAAACTCTACATTGGTGCATTTTTAATTATCATAATGATAAACATAACAAATTACGGCCTTTGGAATGCAAGTCTACATTAGATAAAGAACTGTTGGATGTTTCTAGTTCCATAAATAAATCCAATGGAAACCGGCTGTAAATAGTGATTCTTAAAACTAGATCACACGTTTCAAGGAACTGTGAAACAATATGATTTGTCCAAATGACTTGTATAATGTTGTAAATTTCATTAATGAACCAATTTATTTTTGATTTTCATTTTACGGTAAGTAAAGTTAAAATATATTATAAATATATATGAACACATTGTAATAGTTATATTAGTTATCTTAGAGTTAAAGTTAAATGATAAGTTTAAATTCAAAACAAACAACATGTCTAAATCCATTTGGATGAGAGTATTCAGAACAAAACTCATATTATCATTTAATTAAATGAGTATTCGACATTTATGAATTCTAAATCTTATTTATTGTTAAATAATATTTCAAGATATTTCTAAAGTACCCCTCATCCCTCTTATAAATGACCACCACCTCTAACCCTTTAATCACAACTCTTTAGCCCCTTGCCTCATCAAAAATCTTCTTTAATAAGCTCTCAAAATCCATATCTTCCATCTATAATCATTAAATTATGCATAAGTAAACTCAGAAAAAACATTTTATCTCAAATCATTGGGTGTTACTAGTTATAAGAGGTAGCCTCTCTCGGAAGTTCCAAACAAATGTTCTAATTCATCACTCCATATTCTATTTGTATCCATTGATTACATAAAAAAATTTTATCCTCAATATAATAGTATTTTGATGATAATTATTCTTACTACACATACACATACCTCCATCTATTTTATTTAGATCATACTATTTTTTGGACACCAAACTACTTCTACAAGAAATAATGATTGATCAATGATCCCATAATGCCTCTCATTTTGTAAATTAATATGGATCTATGATTATGTGATATATAATATGTTTTTATTGTTTTTATGATTATTTAATTTATATTTACTATATACCTTTATCCATTTCATGATGTCTATACACGATAACTTTATTTTAGGAAGCGTGGACTGCCGCCCATCAAAGTGATATAAATCATTCATTCAATATATGGAACATATAAAGGATGGAGTTAATGAACATAAGTAACATATATAATATATGATATTATATTCTAATTCTAATACACTTAGGTATCATAAATATTTCATTAATTAAATATGAAATATAAATGAATGTAGTGTCTGTGCGTACATACGGCTTACCGTCTCCATGAACGATGCATTTTATATCTTATCTATAAATGTTATGGAATATTATAAATAAATATATAATTAATTTATATTATTTATGTTATATCAAAATCATGAATATAATTTTGGAGATAATGTAATTTTTACCACATGGACAATTTTTAATTTATCAAGTTCATTTTTGACTCATGTACCGAACATCGACAAAACGACCGATAAAATCATGAAGAATTATATGATTGTTATAGAAACATAATAAGTGATAGAAAGGGAATAATAAAATTGAATTAGGATCTGACTGAAGTAGAAATTAACAACTATTTATTATTCATGAAATTAAAGAACGAACGAGTCATGTCGGACACAATGTAAAGAACTTCATCTCAATATCTTTTCATTGGGGAATATCTTGTTGTTATACACCTTTAATATCCTATATGGTGTATATTAATCCATGTTGACATGTTATATAATTAGTTAATATATTATCATGATGTTAATGTTTTGTAATGATGTTGTTCTTTAATAATTTTCATTACAGTGTTTTTCATGAAGAAATATAATCTTCAATTAAAACATCATTTATAAATATTTTAATTCTTTATTCATATAAAGAATTTGATTTCACATCCATGTTTTCAAATGATTTTAAGGAATTTATCTATATGGACCTGAATGTTTTAAAAGTATAACTAATTTAAAATGTTTCAAAGTGGTATGGGACACATTGATTCTATTCATCTTTATTAAATATTTTAAATAGTTGCAGAAACGAGATGAAAATTTCACTATCATGAAATGATCTATTGTGATCGAATTGTGGAAATGAAATTTTTCCTTTATTATTGTTTTTTGTGTTATTATTATATAATGGTACATGAAAATTTGAAGGGTGGTTATGTGATAAACCAAGGAGGTTTGTTATGAGATAAACCAAACAGCGGTTTGTTCTATGATAAACCAAGGATGGGTGGTTACTTTATAACCGCCAATGAATTGGGTGTAGAAGTTGTCCTCATGGATATTCAATTTAGTGATATGTGTGGAAGTTAGCCATATGGTTATTCCATTTATGTATGTTTATGTCCCATGTTACCATTATATGTTAAACATTGTTTTCTATGAGATTTATGGTAATATTTTGGTCACAAATTGGTTGTGTAATGAACTTATATTCAGTGAAGTGTATTTATTACTTCATTAAGGTGAAAAATAATACGTTATGATAAAAAATTCATGTTTTACTTATTTTTTATAAAACTAGCAGTTTTCATTCTTTATGTAACCCTTACTGAGAATTGTATTCTCATCCCATGTTTTGAAATGTTTTTCAGAAGACACAAAGATGAATACTGTCAAGGAATAGATCAAGGAAAATCTTTGATGTCTAAAACATTAATCTGGACATGTTTCTTTTTATGAATATTTTTTTGAATTAAAAGATAGATATTGTGTATAAGTGTCTATTTTTAATATTAATATTTTTATATATAAGTTATGACCGAATTCACTAAATCTATAAACCTGAAAAGATCCCCAATGTGAATTATAATCAAATTTCATGATTATGTAATGTTTGGCAATGGGGCAATACAGTTGGTTTCAGAGGTCAGTTTAGATAACATTAGAGGTTTGGGGGCTATTTGAGCATAAGTTACATAACCATAATGGTTAGAAAATAATAATGATTCTAAGTTATTTTAGATAAATTGAATGAGATTAAAATTAAATGAATAAGTATATCATTGTGTTTACCCTCCTCATGAGATATTATATGATGATTTTTTTGGTATAATCATATAGACCATTTTTTAGTATATTTTTAGATATAGCAGGCACCGAAGTAACAATGTATGCGAAGGAAACTGTGGTGGTTTTCTGAATGAGTAATCGAATAAAATGGGAGCTGTAATGTGAACTCTTTTGACTCATGATTGACCACTATAACCTTGGTCATTTTTTATTAAGAATTGTATATGAATGAATCAAATACCTATGGATGCTCATGTAATAATTTTATAGGTATGTATATTGAAAAAACATATGTTCCATGGATGTGGAAAGAAACCCCTAGGAAAATTAATTAAAGGGTTGTGAAGATGATATAGATGTGGTAAGGAAGGTTATAAATCAAGAACCATCCAATGAAAAAGAAGCTTTTAGTTGACTCTGGGAAAGGGAAATAAGTTCATACCAATAATTTAATTAAATGTTTTTATGTGGTGTACATTATAATTACACAAATAGATTTCCTACGAAGGAGGTTTCAGAATGGTATTAGCAGGACCACAAAATTTTAATTTTACCAATACCAAATTTCATTCTAATTTAAGATGAGGAAACTGAAAATGATGAATGAATGATATGAATTACTTCTTAGATAATGTTTTGAAATTTATGAATCTTAGTATATTATTAATTATTATTTGGAGTAAATAAGTATTACAGAATCAGTTGGAAAATATTTGTTAATCGATCATAATGAACTTTTAAAGAGTAAGAATTCAACATATAAGGGAATCAAGAGTTATGAAAGATTTTAGGATGCTAGAATGTGTAAATGTATTAACACCCTTTTGATGTTGGGATTACATTGGAAGAATTTTACTAGTATATGTAACCATGCAGTTGTATTTGTGAAAATTTTATTCAAGAAAGAGTTATCATTCATTTTTTGGACATAATGGATAACCTTAGGGGATCATTTAATCTTTTGTTATTTAGATGATAAATTGTTATTGCATTTTGGGATGTACAAATGTAAGGTATTAGATAACTGTTGAGGATAAATTATGTTATGGTTATTTTATAGAAATTATATTAATTTTTAGAATGTTATAATAATGTTATGGTTTTAGAAATATGACAACCCACATGATGGGTGAAAACCTTCCACATCCAACAAGTCAAAAAGAATCAAACCCACAACTGAAGGGTGACAAGTGTACATCTCCATCCACTATCCAAAATAAAGTCCCTGGTTAGGAGGTCATAATTTTTTTTGATAAATGATTTTATTGATAAACAATATGTGTATTTGGGATATTATGTTTTATCAAATTGATATCCTCATTATAGAGAAATGATTCGTTGATTATGTGATAATGGTTATTTAGGAAGATGGTTTCTCTTTTGGGAACACTATATAAATCAGGATAATAGAATACATTGGGATTTCAATTGAGGAGTAATGGTGGAATTTTATTTTGGAAGAATCCTTTTTTTTATTATGGAAATATAGATATTTGGTTTATTTATGGAAATGAATAACATATTGTAAATAATATGTGATTAGTTTAATTACTTTTTAGTATGAGACTTTAAGAGCAGTCTATGATATTTGGATATAAATGTTATGAATTTATTGGAAGTATATGTCATCAAATCATTCAAAATTTTGGATTTTAAACATATTTCGGATTATTTTGAATAATTTTATGGATAACTGTATATTTAATGGTATTTTTATCTTTCGGTATTGTTTTTTAAATTTTGGATATTATGTGTAAATTTTCCTTTTATAAGAGTCTTTCCTTTTATGAGAAATATCTGATCTTGTACTAACCATTTTGGTTTTTTTTAATGCCTAATGACATGAAAAATTTATGGTCCATCATATTTTGGTAATTTTATTGTCTAGAATTTTATTCTACCACTTCAGTTGTGACCAATTTATTTTGAATACTCCTCTTTTGGGGAAAATATGTGGTTTTGGTAGATTGTTATTAAAGGATGAAACACTACTTGAAAAGTAAGTTTATTTTCTTATGTTCTTATTCAATCTCATAAATATATTCTCCAAAATTATTAAAGGGAACATAAAACAGAAAAACATTATCCTTTTACATTTCCTGTTGCGGAATCAAAGATCATTTAAAATATACCAATTTCGTGGTTTTGGGGGGGTTAACATTCTCATGAAACTGTTTTCAATCACTCTAGATCAAAACTTAACAATTAGTTTCTCTTCCATATCAATGATTTCACACATGTAATAATAGTATGTGGTATCTCATGGGTCATTATTACTTCTCTTTATTTCATTTAATGTGATATTTTTATTGAGTCTTTTACTGATGTGGGGCTTTCAATGAAGTTTCCGAGCCCAATTTCAAAATTACGAGGACATGATTTCCCAAATAATGGAAGGCATTAATGACCCATGTATTTATAGAATAATATTTTTTTTATTCTTATTAACAAGTATTAATAATATTTTAATTTTCTGTTAAAGGGTATTCTTTATCTAATAGCGTACTTGACACACAATAAGGACATTCTCCAAAATCATAAACGACACACATCATTGAGTTATACTAAAAAATAACACAACAATGTTATTATTATTTTCAATCTTAGTTAACACCTTTTAGATGAAATTTATGGAATGAATAATAACAACTGAAGTTTGAAATATGGATTACTCATTTTTAAATGACAATTAATTTGTTATAAACTTTATTAGAAATGTAAATAAAAACCAATTTATTATAATTGATTTTTTTTATGAAAACCTACTTGAAAGATAATAATTTTAATTTCATATATATCTTTATTTATTTTTTTAATGAAAAACATATAATATATATTCAATGTATTGTTTTAAATTTATCTTATATATATTCACGATTTGATGTAAAATAATTTCATTTTTTCGGATATAAGATGTATTTTTCTAAAAATGAATTTTAACCACCTTTTCTTTCTGAACCATTTTTACATATAGATTTGACACATTTATATGTTTTATTAAAAAAACAATCAATTTTTTTATAATTTTTTCATCAAGATTTACTTTGGATGAAATTTTGGTATTTTCTGCTAAATATCATTTTAAGGAATAGAGATAAAAACTACATTTTAATTCAATACTATCATTTAATCTAATTTATTTATATAGATATATTTGAAATTTTAATTTGTTTGAAAGTATAATTGTGTTATATTTATATCATGTAATCCAATTGTATTCATTCAAAATAATTTCACAATGAAATTTGAGATACATGCATGTCAATCATTTAGTTTTTTTTACTTTTAAAAATACTCTTTTTGGTTTTGACAATAAAAATTAATTTAAAATTATTTTAAACAACATCTGTGTTTTGAATTTTGAAAATGGATTCCATATTTGGAATCTGGTATTCCGAGTTGTGTACATATGTATCTTTTATTTTTAGATATTATGAATTAAAACTTCAGTAAATATTTTATTTACCTTGGTTAAAAGGTAAATATGATAAATAAGTGTCAAAATAATATTATAATAACATTAAATTTACCTAACACATATCCTAACACTCTTGGATGAGATATGTCTGACCTTGGGAATCCATGGGACAAATTTAGGACCCCGTTGAGCCACTTGCGTGTGCAACTGACATTTAAATAATTTTAATTTAATGTTAAGGAAAATATAACCTAAACATGTATTTCTTGTCAATAATTTTATATATAGGGATATATAGGTTATATTTTCTACTAATAATAGTAATTATAACGAAAAAAAATATTTCTTACATCATGGTATTTTATTTATAATTCTTAAACCTCATATAAATAAATATATGAATAACACAATGATGATATAGTTATTACCTTATTAATGAATGATTTAAATAATTGAGATTATAAATATTTTAGTAAATTTATTTTTAAACATTTTAAGCAATCCAATAATTTTAAGGTTGTTTATGAATAGTTAAATTTTAATTTATGATGTTTTTTTAAAGACTCAACTTTTTAGGGATTTTTGAAAACTAATGATATGCATAGTATAAGAATCTAACATAAATGAGTTTTTAAAACTAATAATACTTTCATAAATTATATAATATTCCAAGAAAACTATTAATTTTAAAAATTACCTAGATAATGTTATAAATGTCATTAATGAACCTCTTTAGGTTGTATTAGAATTTTATGGTAAATATTGTAACCATATAATATGAATATATAAGAAGACATGGTAATAGTTAAATTAGTTAACAAAGGGTTAAAGTAAAATAATAAAGTAAAATATGAAACCAAAACATAACATAAAATTATTATATGAGAGTATGTAGAACAATACTCAACATATATTATTAAAAAATTTGTTTTATACCTTTTTAATATTGAAATACATTTTATTATAAATTATTCTTTCAAGACATTCCTAATGTAATCCTCATCCCTCTTATAAAAGGCCGCCACATCTAACCCATCACTCAAACATCTCATGAACCTTGTCTCACCTGACCGGTTCTCCAATAAACTCAAAAATATATATCTTCCACATAGAATACATACTTAAAGTATAAGGTAATTCAAAAAATCCTTCTGTTTAAAATCAATGGGAGTTACCCATTTTAATAGGCAGTGTCTTCTCTAAAGATCCCTTCCAAAATAATATTTCTTTACTACAAATTCTGTTCTCTTCTTTTAAATCTAGAAAAAAATTATCCTCAATATACATGGATTTTTTCTTGAGAATTATTCTAATTACACTTACACACACCACCATTAAATATATTTAGAACATACTGTGTCCGTGGAGGACAAACTATTATCTCATGAAACGATGACTGTTCGATTATCTCATACCACCTCTCATGGTGTCCATTATGATTGCTCTGTATTTATATGATATATATTATGTTTATATTTTCTTTATGATTATTTAATTTTTATTTAATACATACCATAATTCTTTTAATTACGTGTAAACTCGGTAATTTCATTTGATGAACCATGGAGCACTACCCCCTCAATGTTATAAAAGGCATTCATTACATACATGGAATGTATAAAACATGGTGTTAATGAACTTATCTAAGATATATAAAATGTTATATTATATTTGAATTAATGTATACCTATTTATCATTATGTTTTTATTCCATAAAATATGAAATATAAATGAAAGTAGTGTTCATGTGTATGTATGACTTACTCGATCGATGAACGGTGAATATCATTTAATATCTCCAATTGTTTTGGAATTTTATAAACACAAATATACTGGATTTATATGATATATTTTAAATCTGAATCATGATTATAATTCGGTTGATAATGATATTTTGACCCCATGGAAATTGTTTAATTATAACATCTTCATTTTTGACTCATGTACCTAACATCAACAAAACAAATAATATGAATATGAATAATTATTAGATTGTTTTAGAAAGGTAATATGTGATATAAAAAGAATAATAAAATCTATAAATATTCTTATGCAATTATAAGTTAACTTGTGTTTATTATTAAGGAAATTTTAGAACGAACTAATCATGAAGGACATGATGTATGAAATGTCACCTCAATCACCTGTCATTGAGGCATATCTTGATGTCATACACCTTTAATATCCTATAAGGTGTCTATGAATACTTATTGAAATTTTATATCTTGAATTAATATATAATCCTGATTTTTAATTTTTGTAATGATGTTATTCTTGAATTATTTCTTTTCAACTATTTTTCAAGTGGAAATGGACTCTTTAATTAAATCATCATTTTGAAATGTTTTAAATCATTATTTGTTGAAAACACTCTATTTCACCTACATGTTTTCAAATGGTTATTAATAATTTATCTATATAAAGGTGAATGTTATTAAATGGTAATTTATTAAAAAATTACCAATGCGGCATGGGACACTTTGATTCAAAGTCTCTTTATTAATTATTTTAAATGGTGTTAGAAATGGGTTGAATATTTTAATATATTGAAATGATCTCTTGTGATTGACACGAGGAAAAGTTATTTTCTATTTATTCTGTTTTTTTGTGTTGTGATTATACAATGGTTCATGTACGTTTTATGGGAGGTTACATGATAAAACAAGATGGGAGGTTATGTGACAAACCAAATGACGGGTGCATCCATGATAATTCGTGGATGGGTGGTTACATTATAACTTCCAATACATTGGGTGTGGAAGTAGGTCGTATAGATATTCCATTTTCTGATATGTGTGGAAGTCAAACAAATTGTTAATCCATTTATGTATGTTCATGTCTAATGTTACCTTTATGTGGTATTTATTTTTTCTATGGTATTTATTGAAATATATTGGTTAAAAAAATTATAAGAAATGATCTCATATTTAGTGAAGTGTTTTTGCTACTTCTTTTAAGGTTAGAAGTATTATGTTATGATAAATTATTCATGGTTTAATTTAGTTTCAAAAATCTAATAGTTTTCCTTCTTTTTGTATCCCTGACTGATATATTTATTCACATACAATGTTTGGAAAGGTTTTTCACAGGAATTACAAAGGAATAGGGTCAAATATGGGATCAAGGAAACGTCATGATGTCTTAAATATTGATCTAGACATGTTTCTTTTTTAAATGATTTTTTTATTAAAAAAATGAATATATAGTAGATGTGTCTACTTGTAATATTCAAGTTGTTATGTATATGTTATGACCAAATTCACTAATGCTCTAAACCTGAAAATATCCTCAATGTGAATTATTAGATTAATTTGAAATATGTGATGTTTAGTGCTGGTGCCTTACAATTTCATATTTGATGATGAAGGGTTATCTGATATATTCTAGAAATTACCCTCATGCATGATCAAATTCTTTGCAATAATTATGAAGTTCAAATCGAATATTCTAGAATAATAGTAGTAGCAATATCATACTCTAACATCACCAGATGGTTATCAACATATTCTATTAGCCATCATACAGAGGACTCATATATAGATAAAATCTCAAATGGAATGTAATCATATTCCAACCAAAACGTATAATGACACTCATATCCCAAATCATCTCAATACCAATATCCCTGAGGATGTCAAAGATTCATTATCATCACCATTATGGTATTTTTTCTTTGGAACTAATGAAAAAAAAAACAATTTCCTAGATATTCCACCTTGTGGTATTGTGGTGACATATAATAGGGACTCTACTCATGACATTCGATATGCTCAACCACCCCATAAACATGGAAGTCCTCCCATTTCACTTGAACCTTTGTATAGATATGTTCTTAAAACATAAATACAATCTTATTTTTATGTTCACAAAACCATTGCAATAAATTGTATATAGTTTTCCATCATATCTCGAAACCCTTATCAATTGTCAGCATGTGACCCAAGAAGTAATTTATGTGTTCTGACCAATGGGAGGAATGTATGTTTAATTAATAGTTATTAAACATTGACATCATTAGATTGTTAACTCGAAAAATAACATTCCTTGGTATGGACCCCATCAACTTATAACTATTCATTGCTAAATAACATAGAGATGGTGTATATATCTAATCATTGAAAAAATATATAAAAAATTAATAAAAAATTAAAGGCTAGACATGTCCAATATTCGGGATACTTATATTAATATCATCTCATCAATACATTATAATGTCAGTTGGATATGGACACCATTTCCATAAATCATAAACCAAGAGTAGAAGTGAATAGAAAACAACTACATAGTTTTTTCTACTTATCATGAAAAATAAACATTGAAATATTTCAGGAGCATCATCAGATGTATGTATCCAAGAATTGGCTAAATATGGATCAATAAATTTTACTATTTCTCTTGATCAAAAAACCCAACCAAAAATGTTCTCCAACAATGTCAAAACCACTGGTGAATTTAGATGACCTTGAAATATACAGGGTAGTTGGTAATGAAATTACTAGGATTCAACTATGCCAATACAACATGAATGGAAGGATAAGATACACTACATGTATTAAAATTAGTTCCTTTGAAGAACATGAAAACATTTCATACAAAGAAGACAACATTGTGGTAAATTGAAAAATATCTGTTATAAAATAAATCATGTCATGGGATGTCTTTTCATCACACTCATACACAGTCATAGTAGATCCATATAAACTAATTCATAATAACATAATCCACAGAATCCACATATGGTAGAACCCATTAAATTGGTATGGAGGAATATCTACCAATTCCTCCACCCCTAATATTAGAAAATCATGGGAGGGTTATAGAGAAAACATCCAAGGATTCAAATCAAATCCATCCCAATGAGATAGGGGGATTTTTACCTCAATCAGTCCCCCAAGGATCATCATCCACACTATTGGTGGTGGAGAAATCAACAGAGGTTCTAGATTGACCCCAACCCACTAGGTTGGGGGCATTAATATATCAATGAGTATCTATAGAGTCATTAAATCATAGACCTGAATCATTATATCCTCAACAATAGGGTAAAGAATTATAATAGTGGCACCAACTAATCCCCATCGTATAATATTGGGAGTATTTTAATCATTATGACCACAATATGTATAATTCATACTTATATAAGGAATTAAGCATATACATTCAGCATCTCATCCCATCCATATTCTATAAGAAAAACCATAGTTATTCATGACTTGTTTAGAAATCACAACTAGAAACTCCATGGTGGACTATACTCAAAATCATATTCTTGATAAATGTATGATGAAGGTCACAAAACCCCATTGGGGTCACAAAGTAAAATTATTTGATATGTCCAACGGTGTCAAAAACTACACTGATATAGGCAGGGTATAATCATATAATTTTATTGATAGTAATCAGTCAACCATCATTTTCCAATGTTCTTCTATTAATTATTTCACATCCAAATATTAAAAAATGTGAATCAAGAGGAAATTTTATTGATACACAATATAAGAAATATTCCATCGGATAATGGTGAACTAGATGTAATAACTGAGGGCAGACACTACCAGAACTAGAGGAGATTCTAAAAACTAGAAACTCCAAATATTGAGTTCCCTCCTTCATTGAGAAACATTAGTAAAAATAATGTGAGTGGTGAGGAAACATCCCAATACCAACCTAGAAAACACCAAATTCGTTCAATAATGGATAAATTTGAATTATAAGAGAATGAGATACAAACTCAAAGACAACTGAACAAGATGTTTCCAAGGGGAAATATTTTCATTGGGTATCATCTCCAGAATGAGGAATACATTCTTCATCACACATATTTCTTAAGAGACTATTTTCTAATAAGATAATTATCTGAGTGTCCTACTGGCTCTAGATCCAAAAGGGTGTCTACATAATTTATTAGGACAATGATGGTCGTGAATTTTATCCAAATGGTGAAAACCTCTCCCTCTATAAAGTTATCATTGAGTATTTTCCATAATTGATAATTATTAAGAATAAAGGGGAAACATCAACTATCTCAACCCACTCATATTAGATGGACAACAACTCAGACAATACTACATGTAAAATTTCTCAATTCCATATATTCCCTATCTACTCAAAGGGATTCCTTGTAAGGGATTTTAAACATATTTATCCTAATATAAATCCATATATCAAGTGGGTGGATGAATTTTCTTACCACACAATTTCAGAAGTCATACCTTCTACACCAAAAAAAATACAAGAGACTCAAAAGAACCTCTCATCAGCATTGTTTCCTGATGTGATCCGATTATGTGCACCTGAAATCCATATGACGAAAAAATAAGGTGTCATGTATAGACTCTAATTGTAATATATTTTTTTGGTAAAAAATCCTTCTAGTAGGATACTTTGTTGGTTGAAAATACCAACATCATCTGTTACTTTTTTATATTATCTAATGACTGTAGAAAATGAGAATTGCTGACTTGATGAACTCGGCGCACTATGAAAATAAGCAGTCATCTGAATTCAACATATGGTGTAATGTTTAACCATATTATCTCATTGTGTCTCCCTTGTAGGAGATATGGACAGATCCCAATGATAAAAATATTCATAATAAGCAACAAACCGTCTGATTAAGTTGAAATATCCATGTTAATTCCATGAGTTCAAAAAATGACACAATGTTTGGATTATTCCATTTTGTGGACACAAGATATTTCTCGAATTATGAAATTTTCGTAGATGGAAGATAATGATATTTTTCCTCAAATTAGTGGGAGATACTATTCCACCACCATTGATGGTCCATAATAACCCAAAACCTACAGTCTAGAGGCATCAACATAGAAATTGACCTAAAAAAAGTGATAATATATTATGGTTGCTTAAGATTCAAGGATTTGATTAATAAACTTTAATACTTTGAGAATGAATACATTCTAGATTATTTCCATTAAACCATGAAGAATAAAAAGATCATACTTCCATAACCATAGAAATCCAAATAATTCAACCTCACAGATCATCCTAACTAAATCCCATTCCATATATGTATATGTCACAACATATGGGATTATATTGTTATAAAATTTATCCTCAAATTAATGGTCAATTATAGACATGTGATTATGGATAATCACTGATGTAGGAGACTCATTTAACCATTTATTTATAAGAATAATAAATTCATGGGAAAATTGATTTGACCAAAAATTGAAAAAAGTTTAATAATTGGAAAACTCAAAAGGCAGTTGACCAATCTCATTCTACCCCAAGAGAATAGCCTTTTCAACACTTAATGATCCCCTCACCAAGTCATTTAAAATTAATTTTACCTCTTAATGGTGGAAACAATTTTCATAAATATCAAGGAATAGAATTGGAAGAGTCTTATTCATGGGAATCCACTTTAGAGAGATCAAAATAAACATGGAGATTCCTCAAATACCTCTATTAATATCCAAATCAATATCATCTTACATAATCATCTTCCACGTGTTCAGTTATCTAATTAGATAAAACATCCATAATGGCTATTGCAAACTACACCACTAGCAGCAGATGCTCTCTCAACCTATGAACTAGTACCAGTACTATCAACCTCAAATTACCCAAATCCCGAAGTACATATTAAAAAGTTTCCCCATAGTGGGGTGATATATCCTATGTATGAAAGGGATGACATTATGAATTTTTATGCGGTTTTCCCACCCATGATACGAATCATCGAGGAACTACATCTTTATAACGAACATAAAGATACACTCATAATAAATATTTAGTGCCCAAAATATTTTTAGATGAATGTAACTACTAATGAAAATTATATAGGGGAGAGTATACCATCATAATGACTTGACTCCATACTATTCACAAAAAAAGGAACTGAATGTTGTCATCAGGGGACACATCATATCATTGAACGTTTTAAGATGTCTTGCAAATTTTGACTACTTAATGACTCAAATTTTTAGTTGTTCATGGATCAAACTCATAGTAATTAATACCCCTAACAGATGGGTCTTATCAAAGAGAATATGTATCCCATATGGATTACTATCCAAGGACATGTTTAGCACGTGAAAAGACATAACTTGAATATAAACCTCAATAATTAGTTTTTGGATCCCTCAACAAACACTAAATTCATTTTAATATATAAAGAAACTACACATAATGATCTACTTGGATGACCTAGGATTCATAGCGATATAGTTGTACCTTCATCATTTCATCAGTTTTTTAATGACCGTATAGGTGCAAATGTCAGAAAAATATATAAAAAAAATGATCCCATTATGTTTTAAAAAGCCACACATATTTTATATTTATTATATTAAATGGTAGGAAACCAACCTTATGTGGATGTAAATATATAGGTTTTTTTCACAAGGGATTGGGGATCAACCTTGTAAATCCTTGATGTAATATAGATTTTTGTTATGTGATTCTCAGAAATCTGATTGAGTTTGTAGGCTTAATCTCAGTTGTCAAAACAAATTATATCCCCAATGAGAACATGAATGAAGAAAGTCATCTCCTGAATCAATATACAATGACTGTTGTGGTAGGGTATGACATTGTCTATTATAATGGTCTCCCTGTCCCCAACTTTAATAAGGATGAACTTAGATTTCCTACCTCATCTGAAAATGAAACCATGGACATAGAAGTGGAAGTAGAAGATGAGGACCTAAGGAACCCCCCTGAATTTGAATTGTTCACCTCTACCACCATCGATGAGCTCAGACATATAAATCATGGAAGATAAAAATACCCAATCCAATTAAAACATTATGATATATGAATTTCTATCACAAATAACATTACTATTGATAATCAAAAACATTTTATTCCAAACCCTTTCCATAGAGGATAAGTATACATTTTTGTATCATAAAAATATGTCCCCAAATGATGAAAAGGTAACTACCTTTAGAGTAACCACTGGGATCTTCATCTACAAGGTAATTTCCTTTGTATTGAATAATACTTGAGCTATATGAATATATGTAATACCTCATACCTTCAATCTATTCATGGGACTGTGAGAAAAATCTTATGTCGATGGCCTGGTGGTAAAGACTCTATAGTGATATGATCACTTCATGGACCTCCATAAATTTTTTGATAAGTATTGATAGTATAGTCTATTGTTGAATCTTCTGAAATTTGTTTCCAGTGAAATATCAATGAATTTACTTGAATTTTTTGTAAAACTGCATAGAATTGAGGTTAATATTGAATATACTAGTTAATTAATGGTAATATAATCCACTCAAAATCTCAATAAACTGAGTGGTCCTTAATGAAATCACACCTACATTCAGCAACTCATAAGAAACCTGACATGTATATTTATCCTCATCACCATGAACATGAATAAGTGAGTCCCCTACCAATGCTACGAGGAATCCAAATTATCCTTTTCAAATATAAAACATCAATTATTTCACCGACAAGTCGTGATGCCTCTAGTGGAAGAATGGATACACATATTATACGTTCTATCCAGGGAATGATCAATTGATACTCTTCTTGCATAGAAAAATGACATGTCGAATGAGAAAAATAACAATTTACTAACTCAAAAAATACATGGAACTGATTCTAGATCCACAATCATAACATACATATACATTATATAATTTTATCTAAATAATTAATAAATAACAAAAATGGAATCCCAAATACAATATTAATTTAGTGCATTTGGAAAAATAGAAAAATAAACAGTAGTTAATAATTGATCTAAATTATCACACCTAGGTAATCAATGACTACAATCATTATTATACAAGCTGTATAAAATAAAAATCTTCAGAACCTAGGTAAAAGTAACATATTAAAGGGTGCACTAAGATTCGTAGAAAATGTAAATAAAAGTGACTTGTAAAAATAAAAATGAGCTTAAGGGTATGAGAGTGTTATCATTACATTAGATGATCATAATTAGAATATCAATTATCATAATCAAAAGTGAAAACATTAATATTTTATTTTTATAAGACGTGAATCATAAAGGAATCATGTGAATAATCAATGAAGGAATAACAAATAAAAAAGTCAAACAATTTTGGAGTACACATAGACAAATATAATGACTTCCATAGTAGTCAAAGCATCACTATCAACACCATTATTATAACGACCCATACTTTACATACATGGTTATTACTTCAAAATTGAAGCATAATTATTACAACATATAACAAAACCATGAAAGGATCGTATAGGTATAGTGTCTTTAAAAACTGGGAAACATAAACAACTAGTTCATAATTCATCTACGTTGTCTCCCATTTATTTCATCATATCTATAGTCTCTTTTGAAATATCCTACTTAATATCCTTCTTCTTGACCTAGGGAAAAGAAAACATACAAAAGGGTGAACTCAAATTCTCAGTAAAGGTAAACAAAAGAAATATCAAACATATCATATTCATAAGAACATAACAATTTGAAAATCCTATCCTGCAAAAGAGATCATAACATGAGATAAATCATAGAAGTGAAATGTAATTCCAATTGTCATAACATAAAACCTGAAGATTTGTGGCATACACAAATAATCATAGAAAATCATTTGTTAGTAGTCAAGACTCATTGCCATGACTATCTTAGCTGACAAAGTCCATTTCTGAACCATGTTCACTCCTCGTTTCAGTCCTGTTTCACTGAACCAGTTTAACCTGTTGTTCCAGCCATGTCTATCTCATGAGATATAAATATTTACCCAATGAATTGGAGGGCGATGTAGGTCCCAACCATCTCATAATGAAACCATTCTTATGTGTGCCACAATATCACAAATCATACATCATAGCATAACCCATGCAATAAAAATGGGAGTCTTAAACATCGTGACATCATAAAACAATTCATATAAGATAAAGGACTTCATAAAAATAATTCCATCACATCATAATAAAATCAATTTAATAATTGGGATATAAATCGAACCCTATATTATCTTAGATTGAAAATAAATTTTGATAAAACACTTGAACTCCATTCTTGAGGAAAATATCCTTTCTACTTCAAAATAATTTTTCCTTTCTTAACATGTCATACAATTTTAAACTACTAGAATTTGATTAAAAATAAACTTGAAAACATGTAAAGGATGATTCATGGAAATAATTTTCTAAAAATCCATTCATTCTGTATAAGTTAAAAAAAAATTCTTCCCGTACTTTGGCCGGAAAAGTCAAAAAGTACCTCGTACGAAAAACGAAAAAAGATTCCTTTCATATCTTTTACTAAAAACTCACCAAAGGGTAAAATTGGATTTAAAAATTTTTAGTTTTATGGAAATAATATTACATATTTAGGAAACAATTATGTCGATGATAAATATTCCCTAGTAAATACTGAAGTATAAACAATCTCAGATAAAAATGAGATTGTGAGATTTTCCCTTAACATAGGTTCGATTTGCTTCGTAAGTGTCTGAACCACCTGTATAATGATTTGAATAATTTCATTGACTTCTTCCAGAATCATACTTATTTTTATGATATCATATATGGTCATATTTATAGCTTCTTATTAGTAATATTTCATTGCTACTTTTTATTCGGGTGTTTATTGCTTTATGTTAGTATGTGTGTTTTGTCGAATAAATTCTTATTCCTCTTTTTAGGTTATAGACACATCATTTATAGAATGTTATTAGTGTAATATATATCATATTTATTCATTCAATTCATTTATATAATCATTATGCAATGGTGATCATGTAGAACGAGTCACATCACATCGTCGAGATGGTATTCCGTACGTACGCACGAGCGATGATATCATTCCCATGATTGTGGAATTGTATTGGAGTGTATGTATACTATTTCAGAATGAATATCAATTTACAATAATCATATATAGTCATTATTTACACCATTATACCCATCCAAGTAAGGTGGTGGTGAAAAATAGATTACACCACGGTGTGGAGACGGTATTCTATACGTACACACGCGCGGTGATTTCATTTTCCGTAGGATGGATAGATAGTGAAATAGGATTGTTTCATACTTATAATGACATATCAGTATATGAGAGATACTTATGTTATTACTTCATAATGAAACAACTAAATATGAAGAAGTAGAAGAAGAAATAAAGTTGAAAGAATCGGTAATAGACATTATTTCTTCTTTGAAGCGCCTCTTTGAGAACTCCTCTTAGGGAACTAAAATAGGTCTTTGAAGAAGACCAAGACCTCTAGGATGTTTCTAGGGAAGTGGGGAAGTGAAATGGGTATGGTTTGGCCGAGAATGAAGGCTCAAATTGGTGTGAGGAGGAGAGGGAGGAGGTCCCCTTTTATAAGGGAGGAGAGGGGCACCTTTTGAAATATAAGAAATATTAGATTATATTAAATCCCAACCCCACATAAAAACTTCCAAAATGACTCATATCAGAATATTATATGATATAGGGTTGTAATATCATCAAACAATAAAATTTAGACATGTTAGGAATTTATTTAAATCTTTATCAACTTGATTTATCCTTATTTATCAATTTAATTTTATTTCTAGTAATAATATTCTAAATTTTAAATTATTATAAATAATTACATATGTGTTGTAAATTTTTCATAATTTGAAACATTATGACATTTTAGAACATATAAATTTTAATTTTTAATTTTTAAATATTATTGTGATTTTTAATCAATTTTATAATATGTTATTTTTATAAAATAACAATAGTGTCAATTTTGACACTATTCATTTATTTGAATTTAAATAAAATATATACAGAAGATATGTTAGAACTAAATGATTTAATAGATTCATAAAATGTCATATGTATCTAGAAAATTAGTGTATCAAATTAAATAGTTCATATAATATTTATTTTAATATTTTTAAAACCATTTATTTGATATTTTAATTAATAACATAATTTCAACATCACTATTGTGTCATAATTAATGATAAATATTTAATCCATAAAAATTATGAATAAATTCATATGATGTAGATAATTGTATTAGATTTCTGGATTGTCACACCCCAAGCTTCTACGGTACGTTTCCCTTTGAATAATGTAATAGCGTGTGTTTTACGCAACATCGAGTTCTAACACACACCACAACCGATCAAACTAGCCATTATGAATAGTAATACCTAATTTTTTAAATTATATATATTTTGTATTTCAAAATGAACTTCATTTTTGGATTCATAATATCGAAATTATCCTAAGTTGAATTTTTGGTATTTTTCAGAGAACTTCCAATTTTTATGAATAGTGAAAACACATAAAAAAACCTTTTTTAATAAAAATAATTTGTATTGATAAATTACATTATTTAGTGGTTTTAAAATATAATTAGAATATATTTTTACCATTTTATCCAATGGTGTTTAGTAGAATTAATTTCAATTTGAAATTGGACATAAACAATTGTCAATCTTTTGATATATATTATTTCTTAAAAACCCGCTATTTGTTGTAACAGAGGGAATTAGTTATAAAAATAATTAATGCAAAATATATGTTTGGAATTTTTTAAAATAGACATCATTTTTGAATTAGGACTATCAATTATAGCTTAGGGTGAAATTTTGGCATTGTTCAGAAAAACTTCAATTTTTGATGAATAGTGAAACTACTAAGTGGTAGTTAAAAAACTAAATTTTTCATAAAACATAATTTTACCGCTTTTGTGATTGGAATTTCGAAAATCCGAGAGACACGGTTAATATCAAGGTGTAAAATGTGGTTCAATGAGATGAAAATAATTTTTGGTGAATAGTGATTTTTTACTTTTATTTACCACAGTTATAAGTAAATAGGGTAATTAAGGGTAAAAATGATATTAATATTACCCTAACACATGTCCTAATTCTATTGGAAAAGTGTATATAGACCAAAAACAACCTTAGGAATAAAATATTATCATTTATGTCCACTTGGATTAGATTCAGACATTTATTATTATTTAATTCAAAGAAGAGTTAAAAGAGTTAAAATCAATGTTTATTTACTAAAACATTTTTAATATAAGGTTATACATAAGATAAAATTCGGTTGTAAATATTCATTATAAATATAAAACGATTTAATACATAATGATATTTTATTTATAATTTTTATACATTATATAATTTAATTTATTTATGACACAATGATGATGCAGTAATTACCATAATAGTGAAAAATTAAAATAATTGATATTATAAATACCCAAATAAATATAATTTTAGACTTTTAATGAATTAAACTAATTTTCTAGGATAATATGACATATTAGTATTTATTTAATTTACTTTTTTCTAAGTAATCATTCTGTTATGATTTTTACAAAAATCAATTATTGAATATTGTCAAAATTGATATAAAAGAGTTTTTAAAACAAATATTATATTATTAATTGATATTAAAATTATAAAAATCTAAGTATTGGCAAAGAGACTTATATCATGATAGGTGTATAATTAATGGACCACATGGGGGTCTCTTGGAGTTATATAGTATGTTTATTAACTATATAATATAAAAATAAAAAGTGACATAGTAAGTGTCAAACTAATTAACTAAGAGTTAAAACTAAAAGATAAGGTTAATATAATGACCCAAACCTGTTTAAATTCTATTTGTTGAGTGTTTTTCGACCTATCCCTGCCTTAAACTTTAAATAATCTACGTTTGATCCATTAGAAATCGAATATGAATTTATTATAAAATAATATTTCTAGCATTTCCAAAGGTGCCCCTCACCCCTCTTATAAAAGGGCACTCTCCCTTCTCATTAAATCACACATTAAAAGCCTTTTGGATCGGCCAAACTCTGCCCAAATACTCTTTCATCATCCCTCACTTAATCCTAGAGGCCTTACTTTAGTCAGAAATCCAACCAAAGAGCCATTTTGATCAAATGAAAAGGAAGAACCTGAAGAAGAGGTAATGATTTCACCACCCTTTTTCAAGTTCCTTTCTTCTTCCACTTCTTCTTTCTTGGTTATTACCATTATAAAATAATAACTCCAGTATCGTATATATAATGTGATGTTATTATAAATATGGTACAACCATATTCAGTTTTCTATCCATCCTTTGAATAAAATGTCACCATACGTGCGTACGTACGGCTTACCGTCTCCACGTCGTGGTGTAATTGTTATTCAATAAATTGTTATTTGGATGGGTATAATAATGATTTGTAACTCATGTAAATAATAAATATAACATGATAATGATTCTTTATATATGTTATACCATCCAATTATATATTATTTTAATATCAAAAGAATGATATTGTCGCTTGTGCGTACGTACGAACTACCGTCTCCACGAACGCGATGAGATTCATTCTCCATTGTATCCATTCAAGTATAATTATCATTTGATGATTTGAAAATAATGTTTAAGGACTTGATATCATTCTGGATATTAATAATTTACAACCTATCCATGACAAACATGGCTTACGTAACGAAACATATAAAAGAAAACGAGTAAGTTAACACCCGAAACAACGATAATACTAAGATATTATTAACAAATCAATGTTAATAGATCATATATGATATCATATTAATATATATGATTCTTGTATAATTTAATATCAATTATTTCACCATTATACAAGATGTTAACCTACCCCCAACCAAGGAAATTTACAAGGTAAGGGTTTATTTCACAATCTCTTCATTATCCGAGGTTGTTTATACGAAATAATATACTGGGATTTCTTTATCATCCACATTCATGTTTCTTAAAAATGTTTTTCAAAACATTTTTTACTATTTACTAGAATATGAGTTAAAGTCATTTATACCCTTGTTGACTTTTATAAGTGGTTTATACAGGAATCATTCCGTCATTTTCCAAACAAGGTTCTTTTTAACCTTTTCGACAGAATTAAGGTAAGAATGTTTTTTTAAATTATACAGTGGGTGTGGCTATTTTCCGCCGTTATAAAATTTTCGAAGCTTCTCGTAAAAGCTTATAAGAATATTTTCAAAGAAAATATTTTATTTTATAAATATATTACTCTTAAATGATTTCAAAATAGAAAGAGTTATTTCTCTAAAAAGAGTTTTGATTTCATCTATGTCAGCATACTTTGATGGATTTTACGCTTATTTGAAGATTATTTATTATGATACAAAACATCTTTGTTGTATTGAAGGTTTTGTGATATGTTTGATAGTGGATGTGCTATTTTTATACCATTCATGGTTTATGGTGAATGTATTGACATTTCATATGCCAGTTTTAATACGAATGCTTATGTTATGTTTAAACCTTTTCATATGGGAATGCATTGGACTTAATATGTGACGGGTGGAGCCCTCTATAGCTCCTCGATGCATCGGTAGGTCTCATGAGGCAAACTAGAGTCTTGGCACAAGGCCTTGGCAAAATCGTATTTGATGTCTTGGCACGAGGCCCTGGCAATGTGGTTATAATAGTCTGGCATTATGCATTCCATCATTATGAAAGTGGTTATTGATATTGCATGTGATTATTCGATTAGTAGAATACCCATGTGAATAAGTAAATGGAAATATTTCATTTTATTTTTACCATACTATGTTGAAGTTCACGTTTAAAAGGCTTTTGTTTTAGTTATACATTGCCTTAAATGTTTATTCTTATTTATGAAAGTTTCCTCTATATTGTTATCCTAACTGGGCATTTGAGCTCACCCCTTTTCTATGTTTTATTTTTCCCAGGATGTGAAGAAGTAAATTATGAATTACCTTCAGGGATATTATGAGGGGATAATAGTGTGGATTATGGAGACAATATGTTGTTGTAGTATTTTTTCACTTCATGATGTAATGCAAATCTTTATGAATATATCTAGTGTTTCCAAGGCTACTAAACCAATCGGTCATTCGAGATTTGATCTTTCTTATGATCATGCCAATGTTATGTAATAATGCACCGACTCTGGGTAACTGGGGTCGGGGCGTTACAGTTGGTATCAGAGGAAGTTTCATACAAACCTTGGAAGCTAGATTTAGATAAACTCTGATTAGAGCACGTAGACCTAAGATGGACTTTGAGGATTAGTATAGAGGAACTTCCTAGAATTTTGGTATTGTAGATATTTTGTGTGTTTTCTGAGCAATACATCCCTGTCTGGATACGAGCAGGTAGAGGCGGATCTGGCACCTATGTACCTAGAGGTAAAACCCAAAAACACCGCTTTGAGTTAGACTCGAACGGGAACTGGGGCATGACAACGAGCCGTGCTGCACTCTTGGTTATGACACTCCCGGGGGATATGCTTAGAATAACACTCATTTTCATTAAAAATAATTATGAAGGGTTTATGAGTATATACATCCTCAAATAAAACATTTTTTATGATTATGGATTATATCCATAAATAGTTCAATTTATGTTAAGTGTTTTATAAGTATGGGATTGCGTATTTTGATTCATAAACTGATCTAGTTTATGCCATTGTTTAGAAATGGCCCCTAGTAGAAGAAATGGAAAGCGTATCAATGAACGCACTCCATGTAGGGATTGACCTCCTGCTCAAGATAATTATAGTGGAGCTGGTGATGCAACTGGTGCCGATCAGCTGATCACCATACTGGGACAACTCACTCAGGTTATGAATAATAACCTTACCCGTATGGAGCACCCTGATCTGTAGCATGGAGGATCAATGTTAGATCGATTCATGAGGAATCAACCATCAATTTTCAATGGTAGTACAAATCCCTTATTAGGTGAGTAATGGATAAATTCCCTAGAGAAAATATTTCAGGCTTTGGGAGTAGTGAAGGAGAAAAAGTTATCATGGCAGTTTACCGCCTCACTGGAGATGCTGATCAATGGTGGTCATTGATTCAAAACATGAAGGAAGATGATGAAGTATCAAATATGGAATGGAGGGAGTTCAAAGATCTATTTTTAGAAAAATCATTTCCTCGTGACCATTGAGGAGATATGGAAAGGCAATTTCTGAGTCTGAGACAAAAGGAGGATGAGAATGTCGCAAAGTATGAGGATAACATTACAAGGTTAGCAAGGTATGATTGAGATTATATACGTAACCCAAGAAGTAATATTTATCGTTTCTTTGATGGGTTAAAACCATTTCTCCGTCGAGCATTAGTCTTACAGTCCTTCTCGTCGTATGAAGACATTGTCTCATGTGCTATCAAGAATGAAAATGAATTCTCTGTATCTTATGACTTTAAAGAAAAGCAAGAGAAGAAGAGATATGCTGATCAATCTGGGAATGGAAATAAGGGGAAGAAGGGAAGGGTTGAATATCCATCCTGTGGTAAATGTGGGAAGAAACACCCCGGTTATTGCTTGAAGGGAATGGGTGTCTGTTACAAGTGTGGTGAAAAAGGCCACCAAGCTCATGATTACAAAGGGAAGAAGGAAGCTACCAATGTTCAATGCTACAATTGCAGGGAGATGAGACATTACGCAAATGAATGTCCTAATCATCAGGGGAACTTTCCTCCGAAAAGGCCAAGGGATCAAGGCTAAGCTTATGCTATCACTACTGCTGAGGTAGAAGTTCCAAAAGACGTGGTGGAAGGTAATTTAATGGTTGTCTCAAGTTTAGAAAATGCATTATTTGATTCTGGATCATCGCATTGTTTCATATCTTCCCAGTTTGCTAAGAAAATTATATATTTTCAATTTGATTTAACAATGGAGTTGTTAGTTAAAAATCCTAAGGGAAGTATCATTGCAACAATGTTTTGTGAATCAGTCCCCATTAGAGCACATAAATGTTATTTATCTGATGATTTCATCGTCATACCTATAATTGAGTTTGATATAATCCTTGGTATGGACTGGATTTCGGACTATGATGCAAATATTTATTGTAAGAAGAAAGAGGATACGATTCTTGATGATGATGATAAGGAACACCATATCTTTAGGGAAGAATCATCACCACCTAATTCTTATCTAGATCCACCCCCAGTAGCACAACTAAATTCACTTATTGGGGAGGAGGAGAATGAAATGACAATGGGTGAGGAAACGAATGTTCAAATAGAGGATGTAGCTATTGTGAAAGAATATGTAGATGTGTTTCTGGAAGATTTACCTGGACATCCTCCAGAATGAGAAGTGGAGTTTTCCATTGATTTAATTTCTGGATTAAGGCCTATATCAAAGACCCCTTATAGAATGGCCACTGTAGAATTAGTCGAACTAAAGAAACAACTAGTGGAATTTAGTAATAAGGGATTTATTCGCCCTAGTGCTTCTCCAAGGGGAGCCCCTGTTATTTTTGTTAAAAAAAAGATGGATCTATGAGGTTATGTATCAACTACAGGGAGATAAATGCTATAACAATAAAGAACAAGTATCCCCTACCTCACATTGATGATTTATATGACCAACTGCATGGAGCTCAATACTTTTCAAAGATTGGCCTTTGATATGGATACCATCAGTTTTGTGTAAAGAAGGAAGACATTCCGAAGACAGCATTTCGAACTAGGTATGGGCATTACGAGTTTACTGTATTGCCCGTTGGATTGACTAAGGCACCCTCTGTATTCATGGATCTGATGAATAGAGTTTTCAAGGAATATCTCGATGAATTTGTGGTGGTATTTATTGATGATATCGTGGTATACTCTAAAAGCTACGAGGATCATGAAAGTCACTTGTGCATTATCCTGAAGACTCTGAGAAGACATGAATTATATGTGAAGTTTAGCAAGTGTGAATTCTGGCTTCATGAGAATTATTTTCTTGGCCATATTGTCTCTAAAGATGGAATCTCTGTTTATCCTTCTAAGACCAAGTCAATCCAAGAATGGACAGCACCTACGAGTATAACTCAGGTAAACAGTTTTATTGGTTTGGTAGGTTATTATCAATGTTTCGTCCAGAATTTTCCCGATTGGCAAACCCCTTAACGAAGCTCACACGTAAAGGGGATAAATTTGTTTGGGAAAAAGAGTGTGAAGAGTGTTTCAAAGAACTAAAAAGAAGATAATTCAATGTTCCTATATTGACTCTACCATCGGGGAATGATGGGTTCGTTATTTATAGTGATGCATCAAATAATGGACTTGGTTGTGTCCTTATGCAGAATGATAGGGTTATTGCCTATGAATCACGACAGTTGAAAATTCATGAGAAAAATTATCCTACTCATGATCTGGAGTTAGCAGCTATGATCTTTGCTTTGATGATATGGAGGCACTACCTCTATGGTAAAAAATGTGAAGTTTATACTAATCACAAGAGTTTGAAGTATATTTTCTCAGAAAAATAACTCAACATGAGGCAAAGGAGATGGCTTGAGTAACTCAAGGATTATGAATGTACGATACACTACCACCCGGGGAAAGAAAACAAGGTGACAGATGATTTAAGCAGAAAAGATCATGGAGTTTTGAACAATATGAGAATTGAAAGGGATCCATTTTCATGGATCTAGTGAAGATGGACATGGGAATATCTAGGGAAGGGGAAACATCAATTCTTTTTCAAATGGTTTCCAAACCATCTTTACTAGAAAGGAATAAGTGTTCTCAGACCGATGATAAAGAATTTCAAAAGAAGATTAAAGCAGTGAATGATGGGAGATTAAGATAATTTGTGTATGAAGATGGAATTTTGAAATTTGGGAAGAGACATTCTGTTCCCGATATACCAAATCTAAAAAGGGAATTGTTGGATGATGCTCAAAGTTCCAATTTCTCTATACACCCTGGGAGCGCAAAAATGTATAGATATTTGAAGGAACATTTTTGGTGGGACAACATGAAGAGGGAGATTTCTTATTTTTTGTCAAGATGTATGGTTTGTCAATAAGTTAAAGCTGGAAGGCAACAGTCTAGAGGAGTCATGCAACCTCTTCCCATACTGGAGTGGAAATGGGACAATATTACGATGGAATTTGTCATGGGGCTACCAAAGACTCCTATAAGGAACGATGCAATATTGTTCATTGTTGATCTTCTTACCAAGTCAGCACATTTTCTTGCTATAAGAGAATATCTAAAACTGGAACATCTAGGAAGGCTATATATTAATGAAGTTGTGAGACTTCATGGAGTACCCCTATCGATTTTTTCTGATCTTCATCCCCATTTTAATTCAAGATTCTAGAAAATTATTTAGAAATCCCTGGATACTGAACTTAATTTGAGCACTGCCTACCACCCTCACACAGACGGACAATCAGAATGGAATATTCAAACCTTAGAAGACATGTTGAGATCTTTCTAACTTCATTTTCAGGGTATGTGGGATCAATATTTACCTCTGGTAGAATTTTCCTATAACAATATCTTCCATTCGAGTATTCATATGGCACCATATGAAGCGTTATACGGAAAGAGATGTCGCACACCAACCTATTGGGATGACGTTGGTGATGGAAAACTTGTAGGCCCAGAACTGGTGGAGGAAACGATGGAAAAGGTGAAGGTAATCCAAAATCACATCAAAGCAGCTCAAAGTAGGCAGAAGAGCTATACCGATAATCAAAAGAAGGATTTGGAATTTCAAGTCGGTGATCATGTTTTCTTGAAGGTATCTCCATGGAAGGGAGTCATATGTTTTGGTAGGAATGGTAAATTGAGTCCCAGGTACATCGGACCTTTCGAAATTCTAGAACGAATTGGGGTTGTAGCTTACCGATTGGAAATGCCGCCAAGTCTCTCCAAAGTTCACGATGTGTTCCACGTATCTCTATTGAGGAAATACATGAATAAACCAACGCATGTACTCACCTATGAGGAATTAGAACTGGAACCCGATCTGTCTTATTGCAAAGAGCCTGTCAGGATTCGTGATACGAGAGAACAAATACTGAGAAACCGGACGACTCGTCTGGTAAAAGTCCTGTGGAGAAACCATAAGATGGAAGAGGCAACGTGGGAACCTGAGGAACTTATGATGAAGAACCACCCGAGTCTTTTCATGCGTTAGAATACTAGAAATTTCGAGGACGAAATTATTTGAAAGAGGGGAGAATGAAACACCCCAAGCTTCTACGGTACGTTTCTCTTTGAATAATGTAATATCGTGTGTTGTACGCAACATTGAGTTCTAACACACACCACAACCGATCAAACTAGCCGTTATGAATAGTAATACCTAATTTTTGAAATTATATATATATTTTATTTCAAAATGAACTTCATTTTTAGATTCAGAATATCGAAATTATCCTAAGTTGAATTTTTGATATTTTTCTGAGAACATCCAATTTTTATGAATAGTGAAAATACATAAAAAAAAAAATTAAATAAAAATATTTTATATTGATAAATTATATTATTTAGTGGATTTAATGTATAATTAGAATTTATTTTTACCATTTTATCCAATGGTGTTCATTAGAATTAATTTCACTTTGAAATTGGACATAAAGAATTGTCAATCTTTTGATATATATTGTTTCTTAAAAACATGCTATTTGTTGTAACAGCGGGAATTAATTATAAAATTAATTAATGAAACTTATATTTTTGGAATTTTGTAAAATAGATATAATTTTTGAATTCGGACTATCAATTATAGCTTAGGGTGAAATTTTGGCATTGTTCAGAAAAACTTCAATTTTTGATGAATACTGAAACTACTAAGTGGTAGTTAAAAAACTGAATTTTTCATAAAACATAATTTTACCACTTTTGTGATTGGAAATTTGAAAATCCGAGAGACACGATTAATATCAAGGAGTAAAATGTGGTTCAATGAGATGAAAATATTTTTTTGTGAATAGTAACTTTTTACTTTTATTTACCACGGTTAAAAGTAAATAGGGTAATTAAGGGTAAAAATGATATTAATATTACCCTAACACATGTCCTAATTCTATTGGACAATTGTATCTCGACCAAAAACAACCTTAGGAATAAAATATTATCATTTAGGTCCACTTGGATTAGATTAGGACATTTATTATTATTTAATTCAAAGAAGTGTTAAAAGAGTTAAAATCAATGTTTATTTACTAAAAAAATTTTAATATAGGGTTGTACATAAGATAAATGCTGTTGTAATTATTCAATATAAAGATAAAAATATTTCCTACATAATTAAAATTTATTTAATATTTTTATACATTATATAATTTAATTTATTTATGACATAATGATGATGGAGTAATTACCATAATAGTGAAAAATTATATTAATTGATATTATAAATACCCAAATAAATATAATTTGAGACTTTTAATGAATTAAACTAATTTTCTAGGATAATATGACATATTAGGATTGATTTAATTGACTTTTTTGAAGTAATAATTCTGTTATGATTTTTACAAAAATCAATTATTGAATAGTGTCAAAATTGACATAAAAGAGTTTTTAAAAAAATATTATATTATTAATTGTTATTAAATTCATAAAAATCTAAGGATCTCCCAATAGACTTATATCATGATAGGTGTGTCATTAATGGACCACTTTGTGGTCTCTTGGAGGTATATAGTAAGTTTATTAACTATATAATATAAAAATACAAAGTGACATGGTAAGTGTCAAACTAATTAACTAAGAGTTGAAACTAAATGATAAGGTTAATAAAATGACCCAAACCGGACTAAATTCTATTGGTTGAGTTTTTTTCGGATTATCCCCACCTTAACCTTTAAATAATCCACTTTGGAGCCATTAAAAGCCGAATATGAATTTATTATAAAATAATATTTCTATCTTTTCCAAAGGTGCCCCTCACCCCTCTTATAAAAGGGCACTCTCTCTTCTCATTATCTCACACCTTAAAATCCTTTTGGCTCGGTCAAAATCTGCCCAAATACTCTCTAAGCATCCCTCACTTCATTCTAGAGGCCTTCCTTTAGTCATAAATCCAACCAAAGAGCCCTTTTGATCAAATCAAATGGAAGAACCCGAAGAAGAGGTAATGATTTCACCACCTGTTTTCAAGTTCCTTTCTTCTTCCACTTCTTCTTTCTTTGTTATTACCATTATAAAATAATAAATCCATTATCTTATATATACTGTGATGTTATTATAAATATGGTACAACCATATTCAGTATTCTATCCATCCTTTCAATAACATGTCACCATACGTGTGTACATACGGCTTACCGTCTCCACGTCGTGGTGTAATTATTATTCAATAAATTATTATTTGGATGTGTATAATATTGATGTGTAACTCATGTAAATAATAAATATAACATGATAATGATTCTGTATATATGTTATAAAATCCAATTATATATTATTTTAATATCAAAAGAATGATATTGTCGCTCGTGCATACGTACGGACTACCGTCTCCACGAACGCGATGAGATTCATTCTCCATCGTATCCATTCAAGTATAATTATCATTTGATGATTTAAAAATAATGTTTAAGGACTTGATATCATTCTGGATATTAATAAGATACAACCTATCCATGAAAAACATGGCTTATGTAACAAAACATATAAAAGAAAACGAGTAAGTTAACACCCGAAACAACAATAATACTAAGATATTATTAACAAATCAATGTTAAAAGATCATATATGATATCATATTAATATATATTATTCTTGTATAATTTAATAACAAATATTTCACCATTACACAGGAGGTTAACCTACCCCAAACTAAGGAAAAGTACAAGGTAAGGGTTTATTTCACAATCTCTTCATTATACGAGGTTGTTTATACGTAATAATCTACTGGGATTTCTTTATCATCCACATTCATGTTTCTTAAAAATGTATTTCAAAACATTTTTTAATATTTACTAGAATATGGGTTAAAGTCATTTATACCATTGTTGACTTTTATAAGTGGTTTATAATGGAATCTTTCCATCGTTTTCCAAACAAGGTGCTTTTTAACCTTTTCGACAGAATTAAGGTAATAATGTTTTTTTAACTCATACGGCGGCTGCGGCTATTTTCCGCCGTTATAATATCTTCGAAGCATCCCTTACAAGCTTATAAGAATATTTTCAAAGAAAATGTTTTATTTTATAAATATATGACTCTTAAATGATTTCAAAGTAGAAAGAGATATTTATCTAAAAAGAGTTTTGATTTCATCTATGTCAACATCCTTTGATGGATTTTACGCTTATTTGATGTTGATTTATTATGATACAAAACTTCTATGTTTTATTGAAGGTTTTGTGATATGTTTGACTATGGATGTGCTATTTTTATACCATTCATGGTTTTTGGTGAAAGTATTGACATTTCGTATGCTAGTTTTAATACGAATGTTTATGTTATGTTTAAACCTTTTCATATAGGAATGCATTGGACATAATATGTGACGGGTGGAGCCTGCTATAGCTCTTCGATGCATCGGTAGGTCTCATGAGACAAACTAGTGTCTTGGCACAAGGCCTTGGAAAAATCTTATTTGAAGTCTTGGCAAGAGGCCTTGGCTATGTGGTTATGATAGTCTGGCATTATGCATTCCATCATTATGAAAGTGGTTATAGATATTGCATGTGATTCTTCGATTACTAGAATATCCATGTGAATAAGTAAATGAAATTATTTCATTTTATTTTTTCCATACTATGTTGAAGTTAAAGTTTAAAAAGCTTTTGTTTTAGTTATACATTGACTTAAATGTTTATTCTTATTTATGAAAGTTTCCGCTATATTGTTATCCTTACTGGGCATTTGAGCTCACCCCTTTTCTATGTTTTATTTTTCCCAGGATGTGGAGATGTAAATTATGAATGACCTGCAAGGATATTATGAGGGTATAATAGTGTGGATTATAGAGACAATATGTTGTTGTAGTGGTTTTTCACTTCATGATGTAATGTAAATTTTACGAATATATCTAGTGTTTCCAAGGCTACTAAACTAATCGGTATTTCGAGATTTGATCTTTCTTGTGATCATGACAATGTTATGTAATAATGCACCGACTCTGGGTAACTGGGGTCGGGGCATTACATGGATACTATTCATGTTCTAAGTTTCATTAATTTTATCACTAAATTAAAATTATTATACTTATATGATTTGAGAAAGTGACATGTTGTCACTTTCTTTGGTTTTAATAATAATTAAATTATTTTCATGGACACAAGTCCATTAAATGAATCTAATCCGACCCTTATGTGATATGGGTCGACATTTAGTCATCCAATAGGATTTTGGCAGGTGTTAGGGTAATTTTATAATCTTATATTTACCCTTAATTACCTGATTTACCTTTAACTATGGTAAATAAAATTTACCATAGTTACTATTCATAACGCCAAAAAATAAAACGTAGTCTATTAACATAATTTGGACCAAGTGATTCCATATATGGAATCTATTTTTCAAAATTCAAAACACATAAGTTGCAGTAATTAATTTAAAATTAATCATGTTGTTAAGAAAATGGGTTTTAGAAGTTAAAACATTGCCAAAGATTGAAATGTTTTACCTATGAATTCAATGTGAAATTAATGATAATGACATATATTATATTAAATGGTAAAAATATATTCTATTTATACTTTAAAACCATTCAATATGATAATTTAACCATATAAATTATCTCAATGAAAAAAAATATGTTTTAATTAAAAAGTAGCGTATTTTTACTATTCATCAAAATATGAAAGTTATTGGAAAAATATCAACAATTTATCCAAAGTAAATACTTATATCCTGATTCCAAAGAGGAATTTTATTTTTTCAAATTGAACTTATAAACATGTCAAAAACTAGATTTAATGTGGGTGTGCAATCTAAAGGTGGCAAAACTGCATTTTTTTAAAAATACTTATTTTACCTGAAAAATTTATTTTTTTGTATTACCATGTTCTAGAAAATGTGTAAGATGAATAATAATGTTATAAAATACAAAATGTTGTTAATACTATTCATAACGGCTAGTCCATAATAATATATCGTTGTTTAGTAAAACCCATTATTGCGTACTACACACGCTATTGAGGAAGGTCGCAATTTCATGTAGTGCAAGCCAAGTCAGTATTGTGTGTTTTGAAAGATTCTTTTGGTTTTGCATATAACATAAGACATAAAAGAAATATTTCTCATAAATTCTCAGTGTGTAACATTCTAACCCCCTTAAAAGGAATTTCTCCCTCGAAATTCATCACATCATTACAAACAGATGAGGATACCTCTCCCTCATCATTTCCTCAAGTTCCCATGTACCTTCTTCTAATTGGTGGTTCCTCCATAAAACTTTCACCAAGCGAGTGGTCTTGTTCCGTAGGACTTTTTATCTATGATCCATAATCTCAATCAGTTGTTCTTCAAAAGAAATATCTTTCTCCAACAGTACAACTTCTGAGCTGAGTACATGTGGAGGATCGGGTATGAACATTCCCAGGAGAGATACATGGAACACATCGTGAACTTGAGATAGATTCGGTGGAAGCGCCAATCGGTAATCTACCTTCCCAACACGATCCAAATTTTCAAAAGGACCGATATTCCTAGGGTTCAACTTTACCTTCTTTCCAAATCTCATGACCCTCTTCCAGGTAGATATTTGTAAGAACACTTTATCACCCACTTCAAACTCTAGGTCTTTTCTTTGGTTATCAGCATAGCTTTTTTTGTCGACTTTGAGCTGCTCTTATTTGTTGTTGAATAGATCTGACCTTTTCTACCATCTCATCAACAAGATCAAGTCCTAATAGATTTCTTTCCCAAACTTCATCCCAGCAAGTTGGACTTCTGCATTTATTTCCATAGAGGGCTTTATAAGGAGACATATGAATACTAGAGTTAAAGCTATTATTATAAGAAAATTCTAACAAATATAGGTGTTGATCCCAACCACATTTGAAATACATAGAGCAAGCTCTGTAGATTTCTTCTAGAGTTTTAATTGTCCTCTCAGACTGGCCGTCTGTATGAGGATGGTAAGCAGTGCTGAAACTCAACTCTGTATCTAGAGCATGCTGAAGACTTCACCAGAATTTCAAGGTAAACCTCAGATCCCGATCAGATATAATGGAAAGTGGTACTCCATGAAATCTTACCACTTCCTTTACATATATCCTAGCAATCTTATCAAGAGAAAAATCTTCTCTAATAGCAATGAACTGTGCCGACTTCATAAGATAATCAAATATAACCCATATAGCATTATTTCCTTTGTATGTTTTAGGAAGTACAGTGATAAAGTCCATAGTGATGTTTTCCCATTTCCATTCTGGTATGGGTAATGATTTTAACATCCCCTTAGACTTTTTTCTCACAGAATTAACTTGCTGACAAACCAAGCGTTGAGAGACATATTCAGCAACATCTCTTTTCATGCCATCCCACCAGAAGTACTCTTTCAGATCCTGATACATCTTTGTACTTCCAGGATGAATAGAAAATAAAGAACCTTGAGCCTCGTCCAGTATCCCCTTATTTAATTATTGGATGGGAGGAACACAAACCCAATTCTTAAATCTTATTATCCCATCACAATCAAGGTTGAATTTAGGAACATTTCTCACCTTCTTTTTTAACTCTACATCTTCTTTCTGTGCCTCTTTAATCTTCACGTGTATAGATGGTTGAACATTCATTTGAGAAAGATAACAATTTTCCCCTTCCATTATAATTCCAAGATCCATATTTTGTAAATCCATAAATATTGGATCTTTTTTTATCCTCATCATCGATAAGCTACCATGATCTTATCGACTTAATGTGTCTGCTACCTTGTTTGCTTTCCCAGGGTGGTAATGAATTGAGCAGTCGTAATCCTTAATTAGCTCCAACCATCTTCTATGACGCATATTCCGCTCCTTTTGTGTGAAAATATACATTAAACATTTATGATCAGTATAAATATCACACCTTTCACCATAAAGGTAATACCTCCAAATCTTTAAAGCAATGATTACCGCAGAAAACTCTAAATCACGAGTTGGGTAAGTTTTCTCAGGTATTTTCAACTGTCGTGAGACATAAGCTATCACCATATCATTTTGCATGAGAACACACCCCAGTCACTTCATGGATGAATCACTGTAGATCACAAACCATTCTCCACTGGAAGGTAGTGTGAGGACATGTGCACTGGCTAACCTTCTTTTTAGCTCTTTGAAATTCTTTTCACATTCCTCCGTCCAAACAAACTTAACTCCTTTCCAAGTCAACTTGGTGAGTGGGTTGGATAACCTTGAAAAATCATTCACAAAACGTTGGTAATATCCAGCCAAACCAAGAAAACTTCAGATCTCAGTTACTATTTTTGGTATCGACCATCTTTCGATAACATCTGTTTTTGCTGGATCCATAAATATCCCCTCCTTTGAGATTATGTGACCCAAAATGCAACTTTTTGAAGCCAAAATTCACACTTGGTAAATTTGGCATACAACTTCTCCTTTCTTAGGGTCTTTAATACAATTCTCCAGTGATCTTCATGTTCATCCTTGCTCTTTGAATAGACAAGAATATCATCTATAAAGACTACCACAAACTGATCAAGATAGTCTCTAAATACTATATTAATCAGATCCATGAAGATATAAGGGGCATTAGTAAGACCAAATGGAATCACCATAAATTCATAGTGTCCATACCTTGCACGGAAAGTCGTCTTTGGTATATCCACCCTTTTGACCCTTAATTGATGATACCCTGAACGAAGATCAATCTTGGAAAAGTATTGAGCTCCGCGTAGTTGGTCAAATAGGTCTTCAATGCATGGGAGAGGATATTTTTTCTTGATAGTGATCTTGTTAAGTTCTCGATAATCAATGCAGAGTCTCATTGATCCATCTTTCTTCTTAACAAACAGAATAGGTGCTCCCCAACGTGATGCACTAGGGCGTATGAATCCTTTATCAAGATTCTCTTGGAGTTGCTTCTTCAATCCCTGCAACAGAATTGGGTCCATTCTATAAGGTGTCTTTGAAATAGGTAAAGCACCCGGTATGAGTTCTATTGAAAACTCAACTTCGCGATTTGGTGGAAGACCTGGAAATTCTTTCGGGAAGACATCATAAAATTCATGTACAATGGGAATATTATTAATTGTGAGTTTCTCTACAACCATTTGACATAAATAACCCTCATTTAGCAGAATCAAGACCCATAAGATGGAAGAAATTTCCACTGGAAGGTTGTGTTCATCCTTGCATCGATAGACGATCATCGATTGATCTGGAATATGAAATCTAACTTCCCTTCTTTGGAAATTAATATGAGCTCCATATAAATAAATCCAATCCATACTAAGAATCACATCAAATTCCACTATAGGAAGGATCACAAGATTTTCAGGAAGCACTTTCCCACAAACTTCAATTGGAGAAGAATTGTAAACTTTTGATGTGATTGTTGTTCCATTAGGAGTTGTCACAGCCAACTCATCATCTAATTGTTGAGGTGATAAGGTGATACCCATAGAAAATTCTTCAGAAATATAAGAGTGGGTGGATCCAGAATCAAATAAAACATTTTATACTTTAGAGTGGATGGTAAGTGTACCTCTCACCACTTCATTGTCATACTCCACATCATCGATAGTAATTGCATGTGACTTTCCTTTGTCTTTGGCCATAAGAGTTTGTTGACGTCGATCATCATCATCAACCCTTGGATTTGGGCAGTGATTGGAATAATGCCCTATCTTCTTGCACTTGAAACATTGAAGTGTAGTATGTTCATTATGTGTATCCCTTCCTTTCTTTTCATCATTAGACATCTTCTTCCCATTAATTCGACATTCAATTGCCTGATAACCTTCTTTTCCACACTTATAAAATTTTCTTGTCCCCTTAAGACAATTTCCTCCATGTTTCTTTCCACACATTGAGCATAAGGGAAAATCATATTCTTTTTAGTGTGGTCTTTATATTTTCCTTTGAATTCCATTTTCCTCTTCTTATCAAACCCATGTGACTGATGGGTTACATCAATCTCCACCTCAACTATGAGAGCACATCGAACAATTTCCTCGTAGCTATTGAAGTCCCTTATGGCTAACGCCCTTAAAAGACTTGGTTTTAAGACACTAAAGAATCGATTGATCTTACTCTTAGGTTGGATAATAATTCCGGAAGTGTACCTTGCAAGTCTTGTAAAATTTTCATTGTAGGTACCAATGGATTCATCGTCCTTTTGCTTCAGTTCAAGAAAATCCTTCTCAATCTTTGTTTCAAGAATATGAGGTAAATACTTATTGAAAAATAAGTTCTTGAACTAGTCCCATTCCATGGACTCAATTTCATCCCTTTTCCTCGTATTCTTAATAAGATTCCACCATTGATCAGTATCACCTTCCAAATGATATACTAATAAGATGACTTTATCATGTTCAGAACACTGAAGAACTGAAAATATCTTTTCAGTGGTACTGATCCATTTTCAGCCACTAATAGATCAGAAGACCCGCTTAATGAAGGTGGACGCTTCCTCATGAAGGATTCAACAAGAATGTTGCTCCTTCCTTTTCTCGTTTGGAAGTCCTGCATGATTCATAGCTTCAAGAATTTGTGTGATCATGGCTACAAGATTCTTCATTCCATCTCCCATAATGTTTGGTTTCTCAGGGGGACAATCATTGCATTGCCCGTCACATTCCGCATTAACACGATTCCTTCAGGTTCCATCCATTAATTAAAACCAAGAAGAATAGTGTGAGAAACACTAATTAAAATAGGAAAACCACATAATCAAGAATATAATTTCACACTTAAGGTCTTATCATAGGTTTTTCATGGCCATTTCTAAGACACTATGATTGTGTTCTATGCTTAGACATAATCTTAGGTTTTTTTCTAAGGCTTTCACATCCTAGGTTCCAATGGTTGACTATACCATTCCTCTGATACCAACTATAATGACCCATACTTTACATACATGTTTATTACTTCAAAATTGACGAATAATTATTACAAAATATAACAAAACCATGAAAGGACCCTATAGGTATAGTGTATTTAGAAACTGGGAAACATAAACAACTAGTTCATAATCATCTACGTTGTCTCCAATTTATTTAATCATATCTAGAGTCCCTTTTTGGAATTTCCTACTTAATTTCATTCTTCCTGACCTGGGGAAAAGAAAACATACAAAAGGGTGAGCTCAAATGCTTATTAAGGGTAAACAAAATAAATATCAATCATATCATATTCATAAGAACATAACATTTTGAAAATCTTATCCTGAAAAAGAGATCATAACATGGGATAAATCATAGAAGTGAAATGTAATTCCAATAATCATAACTTCAAACATGAATCTTTTTGGAATACACAAATAATCATAGAAAAACATTTCTTAGTTGTGAAGACTCATTTCTAAGAATATCTTAGCGGACAAAGTCTATTTCGGAACCGAGTTTACTCCTCGTTTCAGTCATGTTTCGCTGAACTAGTTTAACCTGCCGTTCCAACCATGTCTATCTCATGAGATATAAATCTTTACCCAATGAATTGGAGGGAGATATAGGTCCCACCCATCTCATAATTAAACCATTCTTATGTGTGCCACAAAATCACAAATCATACATCATAGCATAACCCATCTAATAAAAATGGGAGTCTTAAACATCATGACATCATAAAACAATTCATATAAGATAAAGGACTTCATAAAAATAATTCCATCATAACATAATAAAATCAATGTAATAATTGTGATATAAACCGAACACTATATTATCTTAGATGGAAAATAATTTTGATAAAACACTTGAACTCTATTTTGGAGGAAAATATCCTTTCTACTTCAAAAACATTTTTCCTTTCTTAACATGTCATACAATTTTAAACTGAAAGAAGTTGATTAAAAATAAAATTGAAAATGTGTAAAGAAAGCTTCATGGAAATTATGTTCTAAAAATCCATTCATGCTGTATAAGTTAAAAAAAAATTCTTCCCGTACTTTGGCCAGAAAAGTCAAAAAGTACCTCGTATGAAAAATGACAAAACATTCCTTTCATATCTTTTACTAAAAACTCACCGAAGGGTAAAATTGAATTTAAAAAATTGTAGGTTGATGGAAGTAATATTACATATTGAGGAAACATGAATGTGTATCATAAATATTCCTCAGTAAATTCTGATGCATAAACAATCTCGGATAAAAATGAGATTGTGAGATTTTCCCTTACCTTAGGTCTGATTTGCTTCGTAAGTGTCTGAACCACCAGTATAATGATTTAAATAATGCATTTAATTATTCCATAATCATACATATTTTTATGATATCATATATGGTCATATTCTTTGCTTCTTATTAATAATATTTCATTGCTACTTGTTATTCGGGTGTTTATTGCTTTATGTTCGTATGTGTGTTTTGTCGAATAAATTCGTATTCCTCTATTTAGGTTATAGAAACCTCATTTACAAATGGTATTAGTGTAATATATATCATATTTATTCATTCAATTAATTTATATAATCATTATGCAATTAATATCATGTAGAACGAGTCACATCACATTGTGGAGACGGTATTCTGTACGTACGAATGAGCGATGATATCATTCCCATGATTGTGGAATTATATTGGAGTGTATGTATACTATTTCAGAATTAATATCACTTTAAAATAATCATATATAGTCATTATTTACACCATTATACCCATCCAAGTAAGGTGGTGGTGGAAAATAGATTACACCACCGTGTGGAGACGGTATTCCGTACGTACGCAGGCGCGGTGATTTCGTTTTCTGTAGGATGGATAGATGGTGAAATAGGGTTGTTTCATATTTATAATAACATATCTGTATATGAGTGATACTGATGTTATTACTTAATAATGAACCAACTAAATAATAAGAATTAGAAGAAGAAATAAAGTTGAAAGAATCGGTAACGGACATTACCTCTTCTTTGAAGCGCCTCTTTGAGACCTTTTCTTAGGGCACTAAAATTGGTCATTGAAGAATACCTAGACCTCTAGGATGTTTATAGGGAAGTGGGGAAGTAAAATGGGAAGGGTTTGGCTGAGCTTGAACGCTCAAATTGGTGTGAGGAGGAGAGGGAGGAGGTTCCCTTTTATAAGGGAAGAGAGGGGCACCTTTGAAAATATAAGAAATATTAGTTTATATTAAATCCAAACCCCACTTAAAAACTTCCAAAATGACTCATATAAGAATATTAGATGATATAGGGTTGTAATATCATCAACCAATAAAATTTATACATGTTAGGAATTTTTTTTAAACATTATCATCTTGATTTATCCTTATTTATCAATTTAATTTTATTTGCGGTAATAATATTCTAATTTTTAAATTATTATAAATAATAACATATGTGTAGTGAATTTTACATAATTTGACACTTAATTAAATTTTCGACCATATAAAATCTAATTTATAAATTTTAAATATTTTTGTGATTTTTAAACAATTTTATAATATGTTATTTTTATAAAATAACAATAGTGTCAGTTTTGACACTATTAATTTATTTGAATTTAAATAAAATATATACAGAAGATATGTTCGAACTAAAAGCTTTAATAGATTAATAAAATGTCATATGTATCTAGAAATTTAGTGGATCACATTAAATAGTTCTTATAATATTTATTGTAATATTTTTAAAACCATTTATTTGATATTTTAATTAATAAAATAATTTCAACATCACTATTGTGTCAGGATTAATGATAATTATTTAATACCTAAAAATTCAAACTAAATTCATATGATGTAGATAATGGTATTATATTTCTGGAGACTATTCAGGTTCGAAGTTTCATTAAGTTTATCACTAAATTAAAATTATTATACTTATAATATTTAAGAAAGTGACATGTTGTAACTTTCTTTGGTTTTAATAATAATTAAATTATTTTCATGGACAAAAGTATATTAAATGAATCTAATCCGACTCTTAGATGATATGGGTAGACTTATAGTCATCCGATAAGATTTTTTTAGGTGTTAGGGTAATTTTATAGTCTTATATTTACCCTTAATTACCTGATTTACCTTTAACTACGATAAATTAAATTTACTATAGTTTCTATTCATAATGCCCAAAAATAAAAAGTATCCTATTAACATAATTTGTACCCACTTCTTCCAAATATGGAATCAATTTTTCAAAATTCAAAACACATAAGTTGCAGTAATTAATTTAACATTCATCTCATTGTTAAGAAAACGGGTTTTAGAAGATAAAACATTGCCAACGATGGAAATGTTTTTACCTATGAATTCAATGTGAAATTAATGCTAATGGAATATATTATAATAATGGTAAAAATATATTCTATTTATACTTTAAAACCTTTAAATATTATTATTTAACCATTTAAATTACCTCAATGAAAAAAAGTTGTTTTTAATTAAAAATTAGTGTATTTTTACTATTGATCAAAATATGAAAGTTATCGGAAAAATATCAAAAAATTATCCAAAGTAAATTTTTATATCCTGATTCCAGAGAAGAATGTTTTTTGTCAAATTGAACTTATAAACATGTAAAAAACTAGATTTAATGTGTGTGCACCATCAAAAGGCGGAAAAACTGCATTTTTTTAAAAAATACTTATTTTTTTCCCGAAAAATTTATTTTGTTATCTTACCATGTTCGAGAAAATGTGTAAGATGAATAATAATGTTATAAAATTAAAAATTTAGTTAATAATATTCATAATGGATAGTCTATAATAATATATTGTTTTTTAGTTAATCTCGGTATTGTGTACTACACACGCTATTGAAGAAGGTCGTGATTGCGTGTAATGCAAGCCAAGTCAGTATTGTGTGTTGTGAAAGATTCCTTTGGTGTTGTGTATAACATAATAAAAAAACAAATATTTCTCATCAAATCTCAGGGTGTTACAATTATAGTGTAAATGGTTCACTACCCGTGCCATATTAGTAGGAAAGGATCCCTCTGAAGACCATGTTAGGGGACATATTCCATTACTAAACCAAGTTCACTCCCAATTCTATCATTTTCTCTATCATGAAATATAAATAATTAACCAATTAATTGGAAAAATATATTGGAACCAAATATTCATAATTAAATAATACATATTTTTTAGAATGGATAATAAAAAATCATCATAAATTAACCGTTGAATTAATTATTTTTCCAATACATGCCATCATAACATAACGTATTGAAAATATGTAGGTTTCTTAATCATTTTATCATATAATTACCCATGAAATTAAGTAGGTTTTATTTTCATATAACCCATTGAAGAGAAATTTTCTTCACAAAAAACATTTTCTAAAAAGGATAAAACATTAAATTAAATAATAAGTATGGTATCTTCAGATCATATAACTAATACAGAATAAAAAGAAAAAAATATGGATTTTTAGATGTAAAATAAATTTGAAATATAATTTTAAACATTTAATTATTAAAATATCATTTATACATTGAAAAAATACTATTAAAGCATTAAAATTTTTTAAAACATTTTTCTTTAAAAATAAACATGAAAAAACTGAAAGAAAAATTTGAGAAACTTATTAAATCCAATTTGAAACAAAAATATACAAATCCTTTTCCTGGAAAATTTCATGTGCTATATCATTAGTATAAACAATGGTTTGGAATAAAATATATTTCATACTGAAGTGATAAATAAGTCCAGGATTTCATAAAAACACCTTCTTTAATATATTATATACAGAAGAGTGGAAAAATATAACATTAATGGGAGATAACGAGAATAATAATTGGATAAGAATACTCATGAGTGTTGTTGATATATGGATCATCATATTTCAACAATTGAATTATATTTATAAATAGTCATGATAAACGATGAGATAATAATATTTAACTATTTACAAATTGGTAACATTGATTTCTGATCCCTATGAAAGAATAACATTTAATTAAGATTAAAATATCAATAAAATAAAAATCTTCTTGAAACCACATTTCATGGTGTATTATATACACCTCATAAAATAATATATGTCCATAACACAACTTTTGTCCTGAATATGAAAAAATGTGACAAAATTACCTTCCCAATTTGTTAAGATTTTAACTGCTAACACTTTGAAATACAAGTAGTCATATATTTATTTAAATAAACCTAAAACTATGTATAATATTAGTACAATACATTAATTTTAATTATATAAACTACACAATATAAATCATTATTGAATGATGTATAAGACTCACCAAAATAATATCGATACTAGAAATTCCAATGCCTTAAGTCTTAAATCTATTCATACTCAATCAATCATATTTTATAATAATTATAAGTGTATTATTAATATTATATTAAATATAATATGAAATTATACCATACTATATATGGTTTTCCTAATACCATCTATTAACCTTTTATTAATAAATATATGTTGAAGTTACATTTTGGGTAATAACCGCTTAGTATTTCACATGTGTTATGATTTGTAATATTTTTGGTCCTTTTAAATATATAATAATTTATTAATATCCGGAATGATAAATATGAAATAAATATCATATATATAATGTAAATATTTTTGTAAATATTTATAAACATTATAAATATAAAATATACTACATCATTCATGTAGACGATATGTCACACATACACATAAACGATCTTCCAATTTTATTCCTGTATTGAAAGAAGAAAAGTAAAGGAATTATAAATATATATCATTAAATTATAATTCTAATGTATTATATATCTTATAAATTCATTAAACATGTAATTAATACATTTTTTGATGTATTTAATAGAATCAATACACATTGAAGAAGCGGTAGTCCATACGTCAAGAAACGAAGTCATCATGTTTCCAAAAATGGAATACATGAATATATGTGTTATATAATAAATATATTAGTATAATTAAATAATAAATATCATATATACCATATAAAATTATATTTTCTAATGTTATTATGTATGAAGAATTCTTTCTATGACATAACGAACGATATTGCTTCAATATGTTGGAGTCTTCCGTACACATGAAAGATAACTGGGTATCCCATTTGATGGAAGTGTGTGTGAGAGTAGGTCATAACATTATAATAAAAACATATTGGTATATTTATTAAATTTATTCATTTATATAGGCATTAAATAAGAATAATTAGGGGAGTGGATAATGAAATAAAAAAAATTCCTTGGCGAATGATGTCACCATTTCTCTAGTAACTCTTGTTTTTTTTTCAATAATGGGATTCCTTGGATTCATTTTACAAAAATGGAAGCATTACAGTATTAATGGAGGTAATTGTTTAGAATATTTTGTTTGATTTTTTTTTATAATTTGGGCTTGATAGGTCTTATGTAGTGAGGGGTGGGGTTAGTGCCCTTTTATAGTGGAGAAGTGACATTCTTGTAAATAAAAAAAGGAAAACCATATTTAGCGGTTTCTATTACATAATGCGGAAAATATAATGGTCCATTAAAGATAAAAATGAATATTTTTTTCAATATTTACATAAAATATCATTTAGAGAATTTTTTTTGTCATTTTTACAACAAATGATCAATGTTTAACAACTAGGTAATCTTGTATTTACTGTAATTGCTGTAATTATTTTTAATTATATTCAATAATATTTTGCTAAAAAATGAATTTTTGAAAACAAGAAAATATAAATTATTCTGATTCTAATATGGGATCTATTATTAAAAATTCTATTTACATCAGTTTTATAAAATAAATTAGAATTAATCTCAAAAATGTGTTGTGAAAGATGGATCTCCTAGAGAACTTTTAAAATGATTGAAATGTTTTATAGGCAATTCCAATGAGAAACTGGTTTCAAATACCTTAATTGGAATAAATTATTTAAAATTTATCAAATTATAAATATAAAAATCTAAAATATAATTTGAATAAATGAATAAATTATTTTAAAATTTACTTTTCTAATAAAATTATGTATTTTCTATGTTTACACATAATGTATGTTTTCCAAAAATAATACCAACATTTTACACTATGTTAATTTTTACACTATTAAAAAAAATTGATGTCTGTTTAATAAAATTATTTTTCTAACGTTATTGAAAGTTTATTATATTATTTTTACAAAATGAATAAATATTAGATCTTTTGGACAATAGTATTTTTCGTAATATATAGACTTTATCGAAAATTATTTATTTCATAATTAGAATGTTATATTTATGGGAGAAAATTTTAAATAATATTAATAAATTATTCATAAATATTCATATCTATGTTTTTAATGGATATGTTATAACTATCATGTTAAAATAATTATTTTGAAAGTATTTTATTTCATAGAAACTTTGTCTCATGTGTAACACAAGCTAAGCCAATGTAGCCTATATAGAAGAATTAACTTTCATAAGTGGATAAAATTTATTATCATGGTGTATGGAGAAACAAGAGAGATCAAATAATTTCATTATATTTTAGAAAAAAGGGTTATAATAACATGAGGGGTTACATTCTATCCACCATAAAATGAAATTCACACTTTAAATTCTTCATTATGATAAAAAAATGAGGATAATTCTACTTTATTTGATACTTAAGTTCCCAAGTACCTTCCTATAAATGGTGGATTCTCCAAAAAACTATGACTTTATGAGTGGAATGTGTTGTAAGAAATTCTAGGAATAATTTAAAATTTCAGGTGGTTTTCACCACAAGAAATATATTTCTCCACTGGTATGTTCACTATGTTTATTAGATATAAAGGGTTTGACTTGTTCTTCATCAAAAGAGATACATATAAAATATCAGGTACATGTGAGATATTTCATGAATTTTCCTAAAAATTTGATACCAATAAGATATAATCAATAATCTCAAAGGGACTGATATACCTAGTATATAGTTTCCATTTATTCTGGAATCTCATAACCACCTCCAATGAAAGATTCAAGGAAATTTCTTCTCACCAATATCAAATTCAAGATCATGATAATGGTATTTTGAATAACATTTTTTAATTTGAGCTACCTATATATGCTGTTGAATTGTTCTAAAATTCTCTCCATATTCATTATGTATCTCATCTCTCAAAAGGTTTTATTTCCAAAACCATTCTAACACATTATAATTCAATATTTCATTACATATAGGGCCTTAGAAGGATCCATCTACATTAAATAGTTAAATATATTGTTGAATGAAAACTGAACGAGGGGAAGTCATTGATCCCGAACACCTTTGAAATTAAGAGAGAAAGATCAGAACCTATCCTATGGATTTCAAATTTTTATTGCAAAGTATCCATTAATCATTGGATGATATGGAGTGATGAATATATATTTCAATAATGTTCTTATTAAATATTTTTCTATAACTTTGAGGTACAACTCAGATCCAAATTATGTATAGTGTAAGGTGGTGTTCCATGAAATATGACCACTTCCTTAATGTATATCCTAGTATGCTGATATAGAAATATATCTAATAGAACTGATGTGTGATGACTACATAAGGCGATCGATTACCACCTATATAGAAATATTCTATTAAAATATACTGTGGAGAACAAAGGAAAAATACATAGTCATGTTATCAAATTTCCATTATGGTATGTGGAATGGATTTTACATCCCCTTAGTTATTTTTATTTCATCCAATACATATTAGAATAACATGCACATTAACAAAACATTGAGATATACCTCTTCATGCCATCAAACCAGAATCATTCATTCAAATCACTAAAAATCATCATACATTCTGGATGAATAGAAATTGATTATCTATGATATTCATATAAAAACACATTAATCAAATCTATTATAGAAGGAATACATACATTATTGTTCGACCACATATTTAAATCATAATAAAGGATAGTATTAGGAACAATTATAATATACTTTTTTAGTTATACATCTTACTCTTGTGCCTCATTAACAATCAGTTGGATTGACAATTGAAAATTTAATTATGAATGACATGAATTTTACCCATCCCTAAATATTTATAGTTTTAATATCCAAAAATATTAGATCTTCTGTGATCCTTGTAATGGATAAGATAGAAAGATATGTTCGACAGAAATAATTATCCACCATTTTTGTTTTCATAAGGGTGTAATATGTGGATAAATAATAAACTTTTTTTAGGTCAAACCATATTATCTAGATCAATTTCCACTCCTTTTATTTGAATATTTAAATAAATCATTAATGATCGATATACATATAAAAAATTTCTCAATTGGGATTGTGAATCCATATCATAAATTCAGAGATTACCATAGATAAATCCAAATCCTAATTAGGTTAACATTTCAAATTGATCTTAAATAACATGAGGCATATTATATAACCATTTGATACTATTTTTCATCACGTCCTAATATCTTCCCAGATACATCAATTGAGTTTACAAACCCTTCTCTAAATCTAGGTAATTTAAGCATAGGTGCACTAGCTAACCTTATCTTTGATTCCTTGAAATTTTCATTAATTTCATCTTCTTTGAGGAAACTGAAACCCATTCGAGTCAAAATAATCATAGGACAACCTAAATATAAGGAATTATCTATACACTATTGATAATATGTAGTTAAACTCAGAAAACTATGTGTTTCATTCACCATGGTTGGTGTGGATCAATATTCAATAGCTTATACTAGTGATGCATCAACTATTTTAACCTCTATTGATATTATATAACCCAAAAATGAATCATTCTATAGCCAAAATTTACACATTTTAAATTTAATAGATAGTTTATCCTTCTATCTGGTCTTTACTACATTCTTTATTTGGTTTTCATTTTCTTATATTCTTTTGGGATCTATTAAAATAACATCTATAATGAATACCACAAATTGATCATGTTAATTGTTAAAAACTCTATTCATCAAATCTATGAAGATAATAAGGGAATATTTAATAGAAAAATGCATCACTATATTTTTATAGTGTAAAAACCATTTATATAATTCCATCTTGGATATTTCATTTTTCTTGACAATCAATTGACAATATCAAGTACGAAAGTACATATTAGAAAATGTACAGAGTTCCACGTAGATTATCAAATAAGTCATCAATATGAGGAAGAAGATATATGTTATTCTCTATGATCTTCTTTAACTACTGATATTCATTAAAAAATCACATTTATCAATCATTATATTTCAATAAAACGAATAGTTTCACCCTATGGAAAAACATGGATAAATGAACCGCATATCAATGTTTTCTTGGTGTTTTTTCTTCAATACCTGCAACTCAATCTGTGCCATTATATAAGGAGTCGTTAAAATTGGTGTGGCATAATGTATGGTATCTATTTAAAACACAGCATAACTTTTTCATGGAAGGATGTGAAACTATTTTGGAATTAAATACACAAATTCCCGAACAATAATCATATCCTATATGTCAATATTCTCCCCCAACAATTTGATATAAAAGTATTTTCTTAATGGGAATTTAGAACTAAAAAATATATTTAATTTTCCAAGCATGTTCATAATTATCATCACATTGATAAAAAAATAATTGGTTGTTTTAAAATAGGAAACACAACATCATATCATCAACAATTGATGTGGAATCTATGTCGAAAAATAAAATCCCTACCTATAATTCCATCATATTCAATCTGGGAGATAATGAAAATATTTGAAGTATGAACATTACAAAAAATATCAATAGGATATGAATAATATGTATAAGATTAAATCATCATAGTATTACAGTCTTTCAAATCTAATTACAGATCTAATTGTCTGGGTGGAATCTGAATACCCTTATAAACTATTCGTATATAAATGAATATATAGATCTATATCAAAATAATACATTTGTAGTGGCTGAGTGAAATGTATGTGTACCTTTCACAACATTATTATCACACCCCCTTCAGAAACAACCATAGATGATATTTCCCCTATCCTTAAACATAAGATGTTCCAAAAGTCAATCATCATTATTAGACATTTGGTTTTTGGAATAGTTTATCATAATGACCATTCTCCAAACACATTTAGAATAGATGTTGGGGAGGTGTATTCTATTCATCTTTCTCCCAATTAAAATTATTAACAATCTTGTTCCTCTCAATTAAAAAACAATATTTTTTTTGACCTTCCCTTACAGACATAAAAAAATTATTATAATCCTTAAATAATATCCTCTACCCATCCTCCCACATTTATAGTATTAATGAATTTTCATGTTATTCTCTTTATTGTTTTATGATTTTCATTTAAACTCCAACTTCCATTCCCTAACAAAACCGTACGATTGATATGTAACTACAACCTCCATTGCATACATGATTTCTTAATTCACATTATCTTCATATATACAGATGTCTCTTGGTTAATTTCATTTTTATGAATTGTCTTTAGAAAACAGAAGTATAATTCAAATATATTTTTAGGTTGGATGATAATTTCAAAATTGAACCTCACAAGTCTTGTAAAATTGGTTTCCTATGTACCAATGGATTAATTTTCCCCTATTTAAAAATGATAAACAATAGCTACATATTAATATGATTAATACTAGAAATGTAAATATTTAAATATAGGTTCTTGAGATAGTCCCAATTCATGTATTCAATATCATCTTTTTTCATCATATACTTGATTAGAGTCCACCCCTTGTCTACATCCAATTATAAATGATAAATAACCCGAATGACCTAATAATGTTACAAACATTGGATAATGAAAAATATCATATCATTTGTAGTGATCCACTATTCAAAAACTAATAGATGACACTTCCCATTCGAATAAGGTAAACGTTGATTCATGATGGACTCAACAAAATGTGGTTCCCTCTGTCCCTCAGTTAGATGTCTAGAATAATTCATATCATCAGAAAGTTGTGTGATCATAGAAATGAGATTTATAATTCTATCTCTAATAATATTTTAATTATTAGGAGGAAAAAAATCATTTTCTATCACACATAGAATTAACAAGGTTCCTTTGAGTTCAATCAATTTACTAAAACAAAAAATCATAGATAAATAAATAATAATCATATTTGGAATCATCCTAACTATGGAAATGAAAATATGGATGACTATGTTATGAAATCTTATTTAAATTATTAATGATTTGGTTTATCATATATTCTTTTTTGGAATATTATATTTAAATCCATTAATATGGTTTATAATTGTATTGATAATTTCTTTATCATATCTATATGGAGTGTCTAACATGTGTACAGTAAGCCTCATTACCTTAAACCATTTCTTGATCGATTCTATATCAATATGCTGGTTTTTGGGTTGTTACAAATTTATAAATAATTTATAGAGCCACATATAAATTTAGTATCTTGAAATGTATGTATTTATAAGAACCCACTCAAACTATATTTTACCAATTTTTCAAAATATTTTTCTATAAATTAACGCGTCCATAAAATTATCCACAAAGACATGTATGTTGGGATATCACTATGGTTTTCTCATCCTATTGTCCAATGGATTACGAATCATCTTAACTAATAACATATATATAGATAGATTCAATGAATTCATGTACATTACATCATTTTTGTAGAATAATTAATTCATTACATAAACAAAAACCGTAGGACTATATATGTTTAGTCCCTTTGGAAACATGGGATCATAAACACTGATATATATGTAATATACATTATTTCTTCCACTAAGTTCACTATGTACAACACAAATCATTGAAACATATTACACAATAATTATCATCTTAACATAGTCAAATGATATATAAGAAAGGGTGATCTCAAAGGAACATTATAAGTAATTAAAGGATATATATAGGTAGAATCATAATCATAATGGTTTGAGTATGTGAAAATAACATTAGTATATTATAACCTTAATATTAATGATCATAATAAAGTGTTATGAAATATATATTTGTAGTTCATAAGAAAAGAATCATATGGGAATACATTTAATAATCCACAAAAACATAAAATATGAACATGTCGTGGAATTGTGGCTTACATATAAACATATAAAATTATTTCCATAATTGACAATGCATTGCGGCCAAGGCCCATTACTATAATTGGTCCACACCCCAAAATATCTTATTATTCATGTATCAGTCCAAATTACATCTTAAAAACCTATGTTTTTACTTAACTGAGTTTACTCTCCATTCCATACATGTCAACCTCACAAGATATAAATATTTAACATCTAGATTGCAGAACGATATCAGTATGAGTCATATTATAATGAAATCTTACATATATGTTCTATAATATCATTAATCTTTATCTTACCATAACCCATGAAATAAAATTGAAATCCTATAAATTTAACCATATCATAATATATAGAAAATGAAATGTTTTAAAAATCATTTAATCAGATAAAAACTCTTGAAAAATGTATGATTAATAAGAATTTTACTTATGAGAGAGAAACTAGTTTAATGAAAAACATGCCATAAAAAATATATACCATTAAGAAAAACTATAAGAATGGTATCCTTGGATAATAACCACAATAATGAATATGTAAAATCCATGGATTTCATCTTATATGCATAATAATGTTTAAAAATTATTGTAAATGTTTCATGAGGAAAATATCCTTTATGCTTTGTAAAATTCCACTAAAAAAGTCTTCAAAATAACATTAAATTTTAAATGAGGTCGAAAAATTATGAAGGATTCATTGAAACCCATTTTAAACACCTTTTAAAATATTATAAATTTTAAAATCATGTTATTTAAAGGAAAATAATATTTCAAAACATTTTTTCAAAACATATTTTTTTGAATTAATCCAATATCTGATTGATTATATAAATATTGTTGGGCTTTCTTAGAAAATCGTTATTAAATATATTTTTTAAAAAATAGTGTAAAATTTTAAAATTATGCAAATATATCATGAATGAATAGAGGAAGATAAAATTTTAGATATTTCTTGAGGAATGGGTCCTATGATTTCATCAATGGATGAAAAATCATAAATACTCTCGATAAATTGTAATATTGTAGCAATAAAATGACATCACATTGGTAATTATGAATTATGATCCCCATTAAATAATAAAATTTATTTAAGATTAATATATAGTCAAATTAATAATATTAATGAAAAAAAATTTCCATGGGAATAATGCACAAAATGTAAAATAATATAGGTACATAACATTATATTTCTCTCAAATATGGAAAATTGAGAGACAATTTCCTTACTAGATTGGAAACATCTGAACTGAAAAACCCATGGAAGAGATATCATCAAAAAGATATGTAATTACCCATAAATTAGATTATAATATTTTTAGAATATTTTTTTGGTCCATAGAGACACTAGAAAAAATAAATGAGTTGTGAATATGGCATAAGTCTCATAGATTTGAAATTGATACTAGAAATCCCCAAACCATACATATTGACTATCATCATACTCAGTCAAAAGACATTTATAATAAATGCATAATTATAAAAAAAATTAAAATATCCATATTCAATTATATGATACAATATTTTATTTTTCTATTACCTTCTCTTATACGTTCATTATCAATTCCATGTTAATGTTATATAACTGTTAATAACTGCCTTATTTTTCATATATATTTTTATTTTGTTATATATTTAATCGACATACTTATCTAAGGATTCTTTAATATTTAAAATGATACAAATTTTATGAAAATAAAATTTATAAATTATATATGTATTTATAATATTCAATAAATGATATAAATAAAAATTAAAAAACACTATCAATGGTGATAGAAGGTCATACAAATTCATGAACGATGTTTCCATTTTTAGTTAATGTTGAAGGAAATAAGGTAAATGACCTGAATAAATGAAAATATAAATAAAATATCCTAACAATACAATAATTATGTAATATATATCATATAATTTCATTAAACCCATCCCTCATTCCAACCATGTATAATGTGAATGAATTACATCTCTTTGGGGTGGCATAGTCCACACGTCTACAAAAAAAAGTTATCGTATTTCCAAAAAATGGAATGCATGAAGAAATAAGTTATAAAATAATTCATTATTCATAAATTCATCATTAATAACATTTATATCATATTAAAACAGATGGTACATTATTTTTACCAACCATTAAATGAGGTAATGGAATAATTAACGTCATCAATTTGTTAGGCCATAGTCCTCTGTACACACGAATGATAATTTCATATCCAATACTATGTAATTTTGTATACGTTTTGTTCATACTATTAGAATAAAAACATCTCATTATATATTGGATAATTTTTTACCATATGATTTTTGAAAAATAAGAATTGTGGTGAAGGACAATGAAATAAAAAAAAAAGCATGTTGAAGGACGTTACCACTTCTTTGGGTAACTATTTTTAATTTTCCCCAAAATGATTGCATTGGATTAAATTATCCCCATATGGATTACTCTATGATAAAAGGAGGGAATTTGGGATGAAATTTGAATATGTTGTGTCCTAGAAAATTTCTTTTGTGGTGTGAAGATGTGATGGGGGTAAGCTCCCTTTTATAGTGGTGGAGGAGTAAAATTCTTTAAAACATAAATGGGTTAACACTATTGGGAGGCATCCCTTACATATAGTTCCTCAAATAAATCTATATTTTGAATAAAATGATTTATATTATCTAAATATTTTTTTAAATATATGTATTTAAATATTTTACAGCCATTTTTACACCTTAACATTAAATTTTAAAAACTATGTAATCGTGTTTTCACTTTAATTGTTCTAATTAATTTTAATTACATTATCTATTAATTTTTTTGTCAAATAGTAAGATGAATATAATTGGAATAATAAAATAAAATTATTATAAATATGGATTCCATTTTTCTATATCCTAATAATATAGGTGGCATAAATTAAATTATTATTAAACTCAAAGAAGTTTCACAAAAGTTGAATTTTATTAGAAAATTATTAAATGCTTTAAATGTAAGTATATCCAATTTAGTTTTGATATTATATTTAGTAAAATATATTGTATTTATTAATTTACAATGTATTTTAATATATTTTCAATTAGAATTACTATATAATTAAACTATAATAATAATTTTTTTGAACGAATAGTTCTCAAATAAAATTTCTTATGTTTTTCTATTCATCCATAAACATTTATATTTCTGTAAAATCCAAAATATTAATTCTATGATAATTTTTATATTATAAATTATGAAATAGTTTTATTTAATTATATTAAATTTATAAAATTTACAAAAAATTATTTTATTGTTATTACAAAAGGACTAAAAAATATTTATTTTGAGAAAATTAAATTTTTTTAAACATGTTTAGTTTACCAAAAATTATATATTTCATTATCAAAATTTTTAATTTATTTTATAACTCTATAAATAATTTTAAAAACATAGTTATTAGTATTTATATTATTAATTTTAAGAGATATATTATTACAATCTACATTAAATGATGGGAAAAATAAAATTATCTTTCGAAGAAACTCAGTGTTACCTGTAACACAAGCTGGGTCGATGTTGTGTGTAGCATACACATGAATTCGTGTAGTGGTTGAAAATGATTAAAAATGTGTTTCATGAAAACAAATACATGAATTTTTTTAACAAATATTAGAAAAAAAAAGTTCATAAAAACTCTAGTTGTTACACCGAGGCCCAATATTCATATATCGAGAATAATTTCCTTGTAATAATATTTTTGTTAAAAGGGTTGTGGTGTAACATGAATAACCATTATGTCTAATTGGGATGACTTATAGAAACATTCATGTAAATCATTGGTCATCCCATGTTTACAAGGAACATATCTCTATGGTCAATTATTTTTCGACAATAAAACATTTTTTTCTTGTCATCATAGTTAGTGAAAGGGGGGCCCTAGATAATATTTACCATTAACATCCCACCCTGGAAAGTACCCCAGTGGAAACATAACATCTAGATGATGAGTTTTAATTTTCAAAAAACACTCCCCAAACATTGATTATGTACTTTGGTGGTTCCTCCAAAAAACCTATCATCAAGAGTGTGAAAAATATAAAGATCAACCTTGGTTGCCTATGTATTGTATTTTTTTATATAGATAAACAAACATTTCATACTCATTTTCAATACCCAAAGGCACCTTGAATAATGATTTAGAATACCGAGGCCTCATTTTTGTTTTGAAATGAGACCAATAGATAAAAATTTCTTACCTGAATATCAATGGGAATTTAGAGCTAGTGATAAATAAATTCAATGTAGAATATTATATAATGAAATAGGAATTGGTCCCTCTCACTAGCTATGTTAGAGGAATGATAGAAGGGTTCCCTTTTGAACCCCCATAAAATCATGTCAATTGTTTTTGGAATTCATGTGGCAAAGTAGTTGCTAAAAACCTCAATTATATCTGAATCTAATCAGGAGGATGTATCCTTTCACATCATTCATAGAAGACTTTTATCATTGTTCATCATTAGTGACATGGATTAGATCAATCAGTTCAACGCTATTCTAGATCATGATGAAATGATATTTTCCTTCTTATTGATTGGGCTAATAGTTAACCTTTTCCAAAATAATAATTTATGAAAATACCGTGCTGATAGGAAACCAATTTGTCATTAATCAACAGCCATTACCCAACAAGTTGGTGAAAATGAGAAAAAATACCTCTATAAATTTATAGTTTAGGGATTCATAATTATATAAATGATAGAAGAATGTATCCCTACAACAATAGAGGATGTCCATACCAACTCTAGAGGATCTTGTTAATCTGTTATTGAACTCTCCATCCAAATCATGATGTTATGATACTATTAGAAGATTGTGATACATGATTCCATGTAATTCACCATTAAATCTGATACATGATATATTCATGAAAACATTATCCATTAGCCCACTTAATTCCAACATAACATTGAATATTCTTATAAATTATCCATATGGAAAATGGAATTTGTGGGGATATATCCTCAATTCATGGAAAACAATTTAATAACTTCAATAGTTCTTCTAAAAACATTTCGTAATTGGTTTATTGAATAATCCTCAAATAATTATAGATGAAGAGTACAAAGAAACTCAAAATATTGTTCAATATAGTTGATGAAATTATTTCACAGTTACCAAATATAATTCAATAACTCATCTAGCTATCATACAACGAAAAATGTACAAATATATGACTTTAATAGAAGTAATTGAAAAATACTATAGAATATGTCTAATAATTACAATATGATCAGGACTAACATACTCGTCCATGATCTTTGGGCCTATTGTACCACTATGTGCACATATAATCATAACAATTTGTACTCACTTGTGGTCAAAATCGAGGTATTGTTTCCAATAGGAATTCATTTTTCAGGGGCCCAAATAAATAACAACAAACATCTCTAAGATGACTGGAATTATCAAAAGATTCTAAATGAATTTGAGAATCTCGATTAGAAAAGGTAATATAATTTTTACAACCTTGAGGTCAACCATAATCAAATCGCATATGCCTTAAATGAAAAGGATCCTCATTGCTCGTTCCATCATGGAGAACTACCATTGGCTCTTAGAACACCAATGAAACCAACATAATACCCTCCTATGATATGCCCCAAATGGAAAGGATTGTATATCATGTATATTTTCAATCATAATGGAGATAACTCATTTTCCATAATAGACAAGGAAAGTGTTACACCCTCCACCAATGTGAGCTTTCTATTGAAATAATTTTAATTATACCATTAATAATATGCATTTTCATAGTTAAATTACATTAATGTTCAAAGTATCATCCTCACCACATTTTTTTAATGCACATGGATCCTCAATATTTCATTTCTTCCATATCGAGTCACCTTCATATGTACTAGATGGTATTAAACTTCACACATGATATCTTCAATGCATGATAGCAAACTATATTGTTATCCAAAAATATGTGTGTATTTATTTATAACATCACATGATATGTAGTGATTTTAAAATCTCCATTCCTTGGTCTAATAAAAAATATCATTGGGAACAATTCCCCTCTCTACATATGGGTTAGATCAGAGTATGATGACTCTCATTAAATAACTACATGTGGATTGATTCCTGTCATTAATGAACATGTAGGGATTTATGTAACTTCAATCCTCATTCAATTAATAATAATAAATAGGAATAGTTCCTACTTATTTTTGCAGGTAAGATCTGTATATATAGTTTATCATTCGGTACTATGTGTGGCTTGATTCATATCATCATAAGATACATAATGATGTTCAGATCTCTATTCCCAGGTCCAGTTTCAATAATCAATAGGAAGAATTCCTACATTGTGTATGGGTGATACAGGTATATATATTTTCCCATTAGTAAACTATTTGGGCCTTGATACCTATCTATAGAATATATATTGTGATTCCTGAATGTATAATCTTTCATCTAGCTATAATAAGTAATGGGAATAGTGCTCCCTATATGTATAATTCAATCATGTTAAGAGAGTATCTCGTTGAATAACTACAATTTTATTTATTGATTTCATCAAATGATACAAAGTGACACTCGTTTCTCTAATCACGATTCTAGCTGCAACAATCAATTGGGAAAATATCCCCTTTCTATTCAGGGGTTAGTCCAGTATAGGGAGATTTTATAAAATAACTATGTGAATCATGGTTACATCCATCACATAATACATAGGGAAACCAAAATACATGACACCAGGTCCATATGTTACATGTAAGAAGATAAAATATACCATCAAATTCATATGAGTAGGAACTATAATTCAATCCATCTAGGGTCTTCTCTCTCCTAGCTTAATTGACTACCCAGTTTTCCCAATTTCACTCATTGAGTTTGACTCATGTGAGCATAGGCAACCTAGAACATCTATTTTCCTGACATCATTATGGAATATCTCATATAGGAGACCAAACCATTGAATTAGGACATTAATATACATCGTATATTTACATCATTACCACATGATATTGTACTACAAGGAAAATTCATTACTACATTACATTAAACTACAATATAATTTTCCTGAACATATCATATTAAACTTTCATGAGTAATATATTCCCCCTACATGACACTAAAAGGTGAAAACCATCACCCATTTGTTGTCATTATCAGATGAAAATTATATCCTAATGCCAATCAACCATATAATGGGTTTCATTCATCTTCTATCAAACACCTCATCCCATAAATCAAGATTCATGTATCAAGTGACAAGGTTACTATAAACCATTCAAGGGACATGGAATGGAATATATATATATGTGTGTGTGTGTGTGTTTTGGATCATTCAATTGATTCATAAAGTATAATACCTACCAACCAATGATATTATTGAGCTATATGTTTTGATTTATGATTTTTAGGAGATTGATGTCTCCATGGTAGAGCTCAACAACTAAGACAGTTTGAGGAAATATTCAATATGATTTTTCCTTATAATTACTCATGATCAATGAATCTCAATCAATTATTTACACCATTTTCATCTCCCACTCGGAAGGATGTTGGTGTAATCTTGTCTTTGGTTTTTATAAATTGGCTATTTTTTAATATTCTCTCCTATACTGTGACTATGTGTGTCTTGACATTAAAAACATACACTTTAGTCATATTTTTTCGAACATAAATTCTATCATCGTAACAAATCAAAAGATTATAAAATTTTAGTGAAATTGATAGGAAAATTATTAGGTTGATAACTAGAAAATGGTGGCCTATGAAAATTTAATGTATCTTCACATTAATATTTTCATATCTAGAGTATAGGAAATAATAAGAGAAGAAATTAATTTGGAAAAATATCATACGGTCCATATTTAAGACCTAGTAAAATAAAAGGCTATTCTAGATGGATCCTTTGACCCTGGAAACATATAGATTAATGATATGGTATATACCCCTTTACAATAAAGTGTTCGCTATGAAGAAACTCAATATTTAATATGTTATAAACCTTCATAAATATTATACATTAAAAAAACAACACTTGTGTCAAAAGGACTATGTGGGCACAACCAATTCCCAATGTTGATATACTTCTGTTGGAGCCCTGTGGTGCTTGGGATTATTTTCCCATTTCTCTTCCCCATAGATAAATTATAATTGGGACAAGTTTCTTTCATTGGACCATTGATTCCCAATATGGCACCCCATAAACTCCAATGATTTTATCTTAACCACATGAAATATTAGAGGATCAATCCATTACCAATGTTGACTAGTACCAACTAGTTCCCACCATAATTTGGGCATATATTAATATTCAATGATTTATGATACCCATAAGAGAAAATTCAAGTGTATTCTCCATCCCCACTGATATTTCATTGTGTATTGAATCCACTATTATATAATGTCAGCAACAAACCACTATCAAACTGATAGCCCACACCCTGTGACTCAAAACCACAAAGCCTAGGGCCCGAGCATCCCATCATAAAATATAAACATCAATATGGGTGCTGGAATCCATCCTAGATAGACTTTTATTCATATCCAATTCATATAAAAAGTGTTCGAGTATTCAAAAATCTTTGATGTCCCTTGTAAAACAGTGGGGACCAACTATGTTTTACCAAGCATGTAAGCCTTAGGGGATCATTCATAAGGGATATGACTATCTAACTAGAGGCGTCTCTTTCACGGAAATGAGATCAAACCCTCATGGTCATTTAAATTACTATTTGAAAAACTAATAATCATATAGTTTTTTAGGTCACCCATATAATATATTCCACATTCTAGGATTAATCGATTAAATCACCTAAAATATTTTTTAGACAAACAATAACCCAACTGTCCATGAAGATTCGCATTCTGTATTTTTTTTACCAATTGTCAATACCCATTAAAAAATTGTTCACGACCATAGAAAAATAATGGGGAAATTTCCTTTTTAAAAATCATAGATATGTATAATATCTTTGAATTACTATTATAATCCAACACATTCTTCCCTAAAAGAACCTATAATCCATATAATCCTTGTCAAAACTACATTGAAACTCTGAACACTAGGGTATTTTGGGTCATTCATGGAATATCTATTCCATATTCCATAATAATAAATCAAGCCCTATAATTATGATTTTAAACTACACAATATTCATAGTCTTGGAATCAATAATTGAGTATTCAACGTATTGGGAGGTTCAAGCAAAAATAAATAAAACTACAATGATATAAAATTTGAGATCAATTAACTTAAACTATAATTATAGAATTTATAATCCATGACAACCTAAACTAAAATAATATAAGCTCAGATCTAGAAGAGGATAAAGTGTTTTAATAGATTTTTTCTACAATAATATTCTAAAAAAATCCTTGGAACATTCGATTTTTCTATTACTAATTAGGTAAAAACTATTTTAGGTGGAAAACCCCTAAGAGGGATGCACAATAAATATCAATTCACACTCCCTCTATGTCACCCCCAATAAGATAATTAAGAAAACGATACAGATATATAATCAATGTGATACATTTCTTATATATCCCATCATATGGCCATTTAAAAAATTATGATGTGTTCACTAAGCCCACTGACTTCATCCAATGGTAGATCATTCTCCCTATGGTACATAAATTCTTCCCAAATTCTTCTTTTTTGGAGTTAGGTAATCTCAAGATAACTGAAGAAGATACATCATTGAGAAATATTATGTCATTAGTAATTCATGAGATTTTCACAAATAAAATATTATATGGTTTATAATATTCAAATTTATGAATTATGGTTTACATGATATTATATTAATGACTTTTATACTTTATGATCTATGAGTCATCAGAACAATAAAGTACCAAGCATATTATAATTGATAGAAAACTATATGAAAAGATATATAGTTCTAAATACTATTTCATGGATTGTATATAAAACAATTTATCTCCAAATTTAAAAGAATCTATATGGATTCAATGAAAAATGTATCGATGATAAAAATCAAATTATATTTAATTGATTGGTAGAGAAAAGTCTTGTGGAGTTTGTAATGAATAGTCAATGGACCACCAATGTATTTCATACCCATGTTATTATACAATATATTATAGACTAAGATTCTGGAGGAAAATAAAAATATTTTAAAATCATTTCACAGTGTATTATTATGAGGATGATGATGTATAAATGTGTGATAGGTAGTGGGCTATGATCTGCTAATGTCTAGGTTTTATGCTGGATACACATCCATTTAGTAGTGAATCTCAAATATGATCTGATGTCTCTGTTTCAACACCACTGATTCTTCCATAATCAGTTCATCATAGGGATTCCCCTCATTTAAATCACTCAATACCCTATCTCTATAAGATAAATACTATTAGGAAAGAAGAATTTGTTTTCAGATTTCATATAATGGATAAAAGTCAAATCCTCCCACCCCAAAATCATAAAAGATAGTGTGAATATATAATTATGGGACATGAAATGATTTCAAGGGGTCTTAGTTACTGGGTCAAGATTGTCATTCCATATTATTCTTTGCTGTTTCGGATTCTCTGTGACTACTGGGCTGGTTATGTCGAATGGGGAAGAAACAGGATGATCTAAAAAATAAGTAGGAGAGTGTGCCCCACGTACCCTCATCTATAAATACACATCATCCACTTTTTATTCTAAAATATTAAAATCATAATCAAATTTTCCCAAACTATTGGAATAGTAATTTTTGGGGTGGGGATGATTCGTGGAAGCCACACATGAATATTTGGTTAACTCCATTTTTTGATACAAAAAAAAATGAGTGGGTTTGGAACATGGTCTATCACATGGTCAACCAATTTGGATTAAAAACCAACTAATGTATGATTCCTCCCATTGTTGAGAATAATAATAATCTTGGAATACATGGGTTCGAATAGGTGAGGGGATAATCTCATCATTGGTTTCCTCACACAATGATATAATCCATAATTGACTAATATTATTAGGTTGTCTTTCTCCCAACACACTAACTTAAGAGGGGGGATAAACACTATTGAAGAATCAAAAGTAGAGATCAATATTATAAGGGGTGTATAACTAGTGAAGCATCAACACATCATCATGTACATGACCACCTTTTCATGAATGGATATCTCATATAACCATTCATCATGATATCCATCATCATTATCAGAAACATACCTAATCATTGAAGGATATTAAATGAAATTGAAATGACCAGTGATGCTCAATATCTCATTTTCCACATTATGTTCTAACAAATTTCTCTCAACCCTAAAGATGTTCATCATCTAGGGGTAGAGTGATGCACTAGGGATCGTGATAGTGTTTTGGTGTCTAATGTGGTTAAAATGATCTTTTATTAATTAAAATAAAAAATAAGTGATCACTAATCCTGTAAGGGGATTTACATTTTCTAATGTGACCTAGAATGTTTTAATCATTTTGAAGAGTTCGTATATAAATGATTACATGTTTTCACTCTCTTAATAGAGTTTATATGACTATTTAACTTACTCAAGATCCTGAGTGTGTGCCCTATTCCAAAAATAAGACCCATTTAAGAACATGTCCATGACGACTTCTAGACTAATGGTTGGGAATATCACTAGCCTCACCTAGTATACCTATGTTGTATATTCAATTGATTACCTTATTTCTCAATATGATCTTGTAAAATCATGGTCTTTATTGGAAGGAAACTAGGGATGGGAAATATCAGTTTTCATAACTCCACTACCATAGTGAATAATTTTCATCCTATCATTAAAAGGAATGAATGAGTTCATTTTTATCTACGTCCATACGATTTACATAACAATGTTGAGAATACAATTTTTCCAAAACTGGACATTGACTACGGATTGCCTAAATATCCTCATAATGAAGGAACTCGTCATGTATTTTCCTAGGTGGGATATCCCACCATGTTTGTAGATTTCCCAGTGTCTTATTACAACCTCACAATAGAATAGATAGAATGAATTGGTACTATGGAACAAATATTTGATCATTTGTCTAAAAGTATTTGACTGATTGTATATGATAAAAAGATAAACCCATATATCCTTATAAATATGGATGGGATGTAACTAGTAAAATATTTTTTGATAGATCTATCTAGGAAAAATGTTCAATGCTAAATAATTATATAAATTGACATGAAGTTGAAACTAAAAACTAGAGATTATCTACAATCCATGTTGATTAAGGGGAAAATTGTTCTCTAATAGATTTAATAAATGGGATGGTGGGAGAAATCATAGTTATCTAGACCAAGAGGTGGGATTTCCATCATGCTAGACTACCCCTAGGACAGTGCTATAACAAATTGGCCATCCTCAAACACCATAATCTAAAATAAATTAGGGGATGTTAAAAAAAATAGGGAAGAGTTCCAACAGAAGAAGGAACGGAAATTTCATCTAATGGGTAGAATCCATATTGCTTATTTTGGTGTGATAATTAATTGCATTGTTGTTTATTTGAGAGAGTCTTCTTCGAACATTATTTTATGAATTCACCTGATATTGATGGACAATATCATTGTTCATAGAAATAATGACAATATTCATTTCAACATTTAATGATGTAGGATAGAAATAATCTATCTAAAAAGGTTTTATTTTCATATTCCATACAAATTGAAATAAAACCTCATCAACAGACATTCATAACTCCTGCAACATCATGTGAATCACATGATGCCTTAATGGATTAGTGATTGTGTTCCCTATAATAATTATCACAAACTGCAAGAATTGTGGAGATATCAATATATTCATTACCCACATGACATATCATGACTTCAAAACCATTTATCGAAATCATTATCACAAGAAATTTACATAGTCATGCAGAGCACAAAATATTCATGTAATCAGGTGATCACGCCAACAGATCATGTGAAATCATTATGATATAAATTTGGAAAAGGATAAAGAAAACAAAAATTATAGATTCATGGATTATTAAAAAATTGAAATGGTAATAAAGGTATCATAAATATATCTCCTCAAATTTTTCCCATTAATAGATCATTACAAATAAATCTCAGGATTTGATCTTGTGGGGATGATTGGAGAATGGAGTCTTGTGAACAAGATCTTGGGACATGGTCTTGTGAAGGGAATCACATTATGGGGGAATATCATAATTGATTATGTGGGCTGATTTAATTGGTTATTGATCTCTCCCAAAATCACCAATTTATACATCATTCCATTGAATATCAAAATACACGTGGAAGAATAAAATGTCTCTAAAGAGACTGATTGGAGGCACGAGAAAAAACTCAATATGGAATTTAGATTCCTTAGAAGGGATCCATCATCCCTATGGACGACTATAATGGGGGGTGGATTTTTTTGTTCTCTCCAAATAGGCATCATAAAATATAAAGTGTAAGAAATAACCAAATTATGGGAACTATTTTTCCAAAAAATGTAAGAAAAGTGTCTATAATTACATAGATCACATAAAATCATAAATGGGATGTGGTAACATGACATTCAAAGGGTCATCATAGTAGATATTATAGAACACAAGATCTTTTTGAGATCAAACTAATCTCTTTTGAATATTCCTCATTTTTATTTAATGGTTTCTATGAAACACATTGATTAGGAAGAGGCTGCTAGACAACCCATCTGATCACACGACCTGTTCACTGCTGTGTGACTTAAAATCATTTATAAATATTTATAAAATGAACAATGGAAATATGAAAAATACAGCTTCCTTATGAATTCATTAATATTAATTCTCCCCTATTAGGTGGTTCTTAATTCCTCGTAAAAAATGTTTACATGTCAACTATCCCATGTAAGATCCTACGGGCATGTCACCTTCATCAAGCAAAGGGTCTCAGACATGTCTACATGGTCCATGCCCACCACCACTAGGACCCTCCTCGTCCTCCCCATTCACGTCATTTCGCTGATGATGCCCATCGGACCAAGGTCCACCCTCATGCCAGTTCACCTGCACCATCCCGAACTACACGGACTTTGAATCCCTGCCACGGGGATACGTAGGAAGCCTCTTCAAGGCTCAAGCCCAACTTCACCGTTTCCCTTGCAATGGTCCCTTGCCATTCCCCCCTCCACTTCATTCGCCTATCCATCATCCACCCTGATTCTCGCCCCAACCGTCATATCCCGGTGAGACCATGTCGGTACGCTCCTCTTCACAGCCGCCCATGGGCTGGTTCCGGTATTGGCACCCCTTCAAGGGAAATCCCTCAATCCGATCCATTCTAGGTAATGCTCTGATCGGGCTGATCCGTATCCGCTGGACGTTAAACTCATGGCATACCCTGTGTTAAACATGAGAAGCTGAGGAAAACCTTAGATATGTGTCTATGGCATATATTCCCTGCGCTCGTTGTGGGATGCCACGGGATTCCATGCCCTCTAGAAGCCCTGTGACCAGGGATAATAGACAGACATGCCAGGTTCCCCAGCATCCAGACACACTACTGATGCCTCAACGTGACTACTCCCCTGACCGAATGTTGCTGCCCGGACCGGGCCCTTTGGAATGTCCCGACAGAAGCAGTGTAATTAACCGGCGTCCATCGAAACATGGCACTGGGAAGAGTTTCACGAACAACATATTAAATCTATGAGGGAGACCCGGACTAGTTGACGAGTTCTGAGGAGGAATCCACAGAAGGAAGAACCAACATCCCATCATCTCGTTTCAATCATGGAGCAGACGTCCCTGGATAAGGAGCTAATGTCGCCCGCCTTTAGAAAGCGGGAATGCGGGGCAACAGCGCAGCACGTCCTCCTCTGCGGACGGACGAATGCGCACGCCCCAGCGAAAGCGTCGGAAACAGAAATGGTGAACCCGATGTGAAATTATTATCCTCAATGTGGAGATTAGTAGCGTTTGAGACACCAGTAGATTGACGTGTCACCGGATCCAGATACCTGCCGCCTGGTCCTGCCAAGAAAATAGCGGGCCTGTCGTGAAACTCACAGTAAGTCAGGGCAGTAGAACATGGGGCACTCTGTTCTGTAGCATGTTAGAGTGGATCCTTCTTACAGACGTGGAGAATGGAAGAATGCTGGGGCACTGGTTGTCAATCCTTTTCCTCGTAGTGCTGATGAGTTGATCCCTTCGTTTCTCAGGAACCAGGTTGTTGTTATAGAGACACGATCACCGCCCGCTAGCCTACGCATGGGCAGGGGCAACATCGCCAAAGCCACCCCGCATGGCGCTGATACCGCCACGACGGCCGCCACATCGCGGAATACGGGGCGCCTATGTCCCCTTTACCCATTAGAGGTCATCCAACGATGGGTGATCAACAACCTCGTGCACAGGTACGATGAGTAAGGGGTCATCCCAACTCGGGATATGGTCTGCTTGGACTTGGAGGCCTCCAGGCCCCAACGTCAATGCCGCCCTAATAGGCCGCATAGGGAGTCCCTACTCCCCACCCCAACGTTCAACTGTTTTGGGAGCCTGTCCCCGGAATGCCTTGACGACTCCTCACCTTACGCTGATGAGGCGGGCGTCGTCCGGCTCGGCCCGCTCAGGGTCCCGACCCAAGGGCTCTAAGCAAGAGCTCCCATCCGGCCGTGTTAGCGCCGCCGTCCGACTCCGCAGGAAGAGCAGGCAGGCCATGCCCTTGCACCACCAGCGCCAGCTCGTCTGACCCAATGTCAGCGCCGGGCCCGGGCTGAGGACGCTCGCCCATGTGCGTCGACGTCAACAGCTACAGTGGCCCGAGCCACCGCCGACGTGCATCACAGAGTCCCTGCATACACTGATCAGGGGCACTCCTTCACCCAACTTGGATCGAGACCCCAACAGCCCTACGGGCAGCCTGGGTTGACTCTCCAGGTTGCAGGCCCGAGTGGTGAACGCCGCGAACTAACACGCAGTTTTGTCAGCCTGTACGGAGGCCCTCCCCATACCACTACTCCACAGAGCGTGGGCCTTCCCCGCTCTGAAGCTCGTCATGGAGGTATGCCTTGTGCTACCCCCATCCCAAAAGAAGACCTGCCCCGCGGAAGTGACGCTCGGCACAGAAAACTTTCCCGCGCCCACTATACAGGGTATGGAGTCCATCCTCCTGCCCTCGACTGCCGATTTGAAGGCATTGTCCATCCGGTCCTTCTCCAACGTGGGTCCCTCCCTACGTCCTCTATAAAATGGGTGAGGGTCCTCCTCGCCCTAGAAACTCAAGGATTGAAGGTCATCCGCGCTCAGCCCGCATCAACCATGGAGGTCCTCCCCATGCTCCTACAGATTCCAACAGAGGCTCCGCCCACATGGGTGTTGTCAATGGAGGTCCTCCCCATGTGCCCTTCGACATTTGCCCTGGTGCCCCTCTTACCTCGGCTATCTCGAGTGGGGGCCCTCTCCGCCACGGCGCCAGCGCCCCCCCGAGACTACAAGATGAGAATCAACCATATCCCGAAGAGCCACCCCGGGGTAGGAGAGCGGGTCTTCGCCTCCACAAGAAGAGTCCTGGGAAGGTCCGTGTGGAGATAAAACCTACCCACTTCTCAGACTCTGAAGCAGAATGTGACTCAGCGATGGAACCATCTCCCCGCTCCTCCGTATCAAGGACTGGGGCAGGAACCAGTCGCGTTGGCCTCATTCTCCTGGAATATGAGGTCCACTAGATTCCCATCTCTCTCCACAGGTACATCTAGGAGGAAGAAATCTTGGGTATTCGACAGGTCTCGACCGTGCAGTCACCACCATTGTCACCAGAAGCGCCCTCTACCTCTACCAGAGATCACAGAGAGCTATTTTGGGGGCCAACAGCGGTAGAGCGACGACACGACCTATCGCCGGTAGCCACATCCTTTGTGCCGGAATCTGTGGCTATCAGCCCATCGTATCGTGACATCGTGGCCAGGTCACCTCACTCTTCAGAGGATGGCCCGGAATTCAGCGGCCAGTCAGCTCGTTCTCCGTATTCCCCGCCGCCAAGTTTACTATCCCAGAGGTCCGCCTCGGTACCGTTACCGGTCCCTCAGCCGCACCCGGTTGACGAGTGGGGCAATACAGGGCCAGACCGCAAGTCCGAACCCAGGAGCTTCTATAGTATTCTCGCAGCGGATTACTTCCCGGAGAAGTTCTGGCCGATGGTGGTGCTGAACGTTTGCACACCAGAGTCCCTTAACCCTGAAGAAGTGGGGTGCTTTTGTCTAACCCTATGGGCAAAAAACATCTGCCTTCATTACGAGTGGGTGGTGTACCCCAGAAGTCGAGAGCACTTTAAAGAAATCGGCGAGCAATGCCGCCTGATCGACTTGTCTGCACTCCTTGTGGGCCAGCACCCTAAGTCTCCAGGCCGCCAGAGCGCCCTTCAACGGAAATGTGTTCAGTGTTTCAAAGTACTCCGCAGAATCATCAGAGAAGCTACCCCCCATGTGCAAGTCCGTGGTTGGGGACACTATGCCGCTCTCCTCTTCGACCATATCTGACGGCAGCCCGATTCGTTATGCGACATCGAGGACATGCCCTCGAGAGGGGTTGCGGTCCACATGGCTAACGTAGTGGACAAGGAAGACGAGCTTGAATTCCTTGATGGAGACTTACCCCCTGAGGGCGTACCGCCACTACTGGACCCATCAGGGAGGGTTACCCGTCAGCAGAGGAACCTGCTATGCCTCCTCGTACCCACTGAGTCGCTTGTACTTGGTCGAAATACCGGCAAGGGTAAGGAGCACGTTGGAACGGTCAAGCACTCCGACCCATCTGCCTCTATACAGAAAATGGTCGACGATCCCGAGAAAGACACGTGACACCATCAGCTTGCTGAGCAGAAGAGGCGGGTTGATGAACTATTGGCTGAGCGCACTGCAGAGCGGCGACTCGACTATGGCAATCCCAGGCCAGGGCAGCATGGGCAGGAACAATTTCCCCCCGGTGAGATGCCTTTGGGAAACCCTGATCATGCTACCTCCACAGACAGGGCAGGAGGAGGAACTTATGGCAAGAGGGTGCGATATGTCTCGCCAACCCCCCCCCCCCCCCCCCCCCCCCCCGAACGATGGGGCAATCTGAAGAATCCAGTCCGGGTTCCCCCAGTCACCCCACAGGTCGTTCCACCAGTCGATCCACGAGCTGCCGAAGCCATATATCATGTTGAAGAACCTGGAAATGCAATTGTCATTAGGGATCCCCGTCAAGACAGGGACCCCCACCGGGATGATCTTATAGCGGCACTCACATCCCGCCTCGAAGCGTTGGAAATGCGGCAGGTGGCGGTCCCACCGGATGGTAAGCCGTATCCCACGTGGGTGGATGATAAGCCCACGCCCCCGGGTTTTGGGAACCTCACTTTCTCGCCCTTCAACGGGACAGGGGACCCGCCGCAACACTTGGCTCATTTTTCTTCCAGGTGTGGACCCATGCTGGGGACCCCGGCTCAGCAAGAAGCTGCCAAGCTCCGATGTTTCGTACAGACATTGGAAGGTCCCACATTCGTCTGGTACAGCCACCTCCCTATTGGATCAGTGACTGGTTGGGAGGATCTCCGCTGGCAGTTCCTATACCATTTCAGATCCACCACAAGGAAGACCGGCATTGCAGACCTCTTCAAGTGCATGCAAAGGCCTGATGAGCGAGTCGCAGATTTCATCGCCCGGTGGAAGGGACTTACGTATTCTCTCGATATGGCACTGACTCAGGAGAAATTACTGACGATGTGTGTGGGGAATGACAAAATGGAGCTAGTACCCTCCCTAATTACCCAGAACCACCCTGGAGGGTTCAGAGAGTTCTTAGATAAGGATCAGCACCTTGAGGAGGCTCTGCAACAGGCTAGTCAGGCACGTTCGTTTCCCCCTATGATCCCATCCAAGAGGACCGCCAGAGCCGAACCCACTATGGTGGCCCAAATAGAATCCCCTAGGCACCTGGAATTACTGCCAGCGACACCATCCCCGCAACCCCGTAGAGGTCCCCCACCTCAAGCACATGCTCTTGCCCAGTAGCGACCGCCTCAGAATCGATAGGTTCCCCCACGCAATGCGCCACATCCACCCAGGCGAGACAATCAGGCGCCGCCTCCTCGGCAGGCCCCTCCGGCCCATCGTCCGGGCCAGGCCCCCAGGGCCCCCTATCCGGAAAGATGGCACCAGACTTATTTTTTCAACAAAAATTAGGTCCCTGGCTACTTCCGATGTGCTCTAGAACAAGGGATTGTACGCCTGCCCGAGTGCAGAAGGCCGGCAGAGGCGAATCTCATCGATCACCCCATCTACTATCCTTATCATCGGATCCTGAGGCACACCCTCAAGCAATGCTATGTGTTTAAAGAATGGATTCAAGACCAGGTCAACAACAACATAGTCAGGTTGGGCCCGGCACCAACACAAGTGGCAGGTGTCTTTGTAGGGTCAGAGATCGGTAGCGACAGTGAGGGCGAGTGGCAGTAGGTCCCCAGCCGCGGATCCCGGAAATACGACGACTGGATTGCTCGAAAAACCATCATCCATGCCCGTGGTTTCATCCGGGCACGCATGAAGCAGACGGAACCTTTAGAAGAAGTAGTCAGTACCTCCACGTCGCCTTTGCAGTCGACCTCTTCCCAAAAGGGAAAGCAGCAACGATGTAAGAAGAAGAAATGCGCTCCGTCGGTGCCATCGTCATCCCGCACTCTCGGCGAAATTATACCTCATGAAATGGGGATTCCTCCCAGAATCCACCCAGTGGCGGATGATTCCTCGAGCGACAGCCAGGGGTACGCTTTGGTTAACACTATGGAGCTGGTAAAACCCTATATGACTCCCGATGAGGGGGAATGCCATGCGAACCTCCCCAACGTTTCCAGCCGACGTCAACGTCAGCAGAATCGCAACTGCGCCGGTCATCGAGGTACGTCAGTGGGAAATTTCAGCCAAGCCGTGCACGCTACTGAGACCAGACAGCAGGGTCAGCGTAGAGCTCAGCACACGCAACCCCATCTAACGCCCTCAGCTCTACCTCCACCACCGTTTGTGCTACTAGATCAGGGAGAGGTGCCTCGTTCATATCACAGTCAGTCTTTCCCGGCTATAGGCCAGCCTCCGCTGTCCAATCCTAGTCCGGCTACTACTCTCTAGGCTTCAACTAGTAGGCAGTAGGATGTACCCAGTATTAGTCGATCGCCGGTTCAACCAGCAGGACCCGCTATGCCTCCAAATACCGAACGACCTCCTGTAGGCAGAGGTTCGTGTTTGGACCGAAAGTATGATGTCCTGAAGCACCTGTCCGACATTCCGGCAAGTCTTTCTATCCTTGAGGCCCTTCACCTGTCATCCTAAATGTGCAAGGCACTTTCCGAGGCCCTAACGAGCCCCCTCCAGTTTGAGACGGAGGTAGCAGCTGCAGAAGCCTTCCATACCGAGACAATTGAGAACGCTGAATGTCAGGCGGTTATCTCATTCTCCGGTGAAGATGAGGACCCTCCTATACAGGGGCATATTCGCCCGCTGTACATCACTGGCCACTTCAATGGTGTGGAAGTCCGCCGCTGCCTCGTTGACACGGGTTCCAGAATCAACCTAATTCCGACTTAGACATTCCGAAAGCTGGGTCTGTCTGAAGTCGATTTAACTCCCTCTAACCTCAGAATCCAGTGGTACGATAGGACCGAGCAAACCCCAGTCGGAAAGATCCACCTGAAGACTCAGTTAGGTGGCTTAATTTCCAGCACCGAGTTCATGGTCGTCTCTCAGGACACCGCCTACAACGCATTGATGGGTAGGCCATGGCTCCATCTGCATGATGTGGTCCCTTCGTCGTATCACCAGTGCCTCAAATACTCACTCAATGGTTGATTAGGTGTGCTCCAAGGAGATGCGTCTCCTTTTGCGTCTTGTGAGGCCCGCTATCTGGATGTTGGTTATTACAAATGTAAGGATAAGAAAATCCTAGTAAGTGAGGATGAACCTGCCTCGATCACAAGTGATCCCTGGGCAAGCATGGATGACGCCTACATCCTCCTAATCCACCGATTGGAGGCCACGACCCCCGACATGGGGCAATGTTTTGTTGTTTCGGGTACACAAGGAAGGCATGTTCCCGTGTCCAAGCGATGGCGGAAAATCACCTCGTACTCCTACATCAACCAGGATCAGGGGATCTTGAAACCTCTTACCCTTGTACGGTACAAGAATGTCAAGCTTATGGAAATGGAAGTACGCCATACGTGTCTCTTCCGCCGGGCAGGAATCCACCGACTCAGGCCGACACGTCACCACTGCTTTGATATCATCAAACGTGGCCCCTTAGGCCGAAGCCCAGATGGGATAGGGTCGACTGCCTTCATTGCTATGGTCTCAATGGTGAGTGAGTCTCCTGATATGATGACCACTGCTTCCCAAGCCGGTACCAGCTTCCCCTCAGGCTTTGATAGCCCAGAAGTATCTCCCGTCCCGGGAAATCCCCCCACGGGTGGGGAGGAAGACCAAGAGGATGCTCCACCCGCCTTTGAGGAAGGCGTCTCTACCACGGTTGATGAACTAATACAAGTGAACCTTGATAGCGAGGCAGATCCGAAACCCACATTGATTAGTGCAACCATGTCCCCCGAGGAGCGGAAGCAGTACGTAGACTTCCTCAAACAACACCGTGACGTGTTTTCCTGGAATTACAACGAGATGCCAGGACTAGATCCCCAGGTATCTGTTCACCGTCTGGGCCTCCTGGAAAACCATCGTGGATTTATGCAGCCTCCCAGGAAGATGCACCCTTCTAATGGTGTTATGGTTGAGGCCGAAGTTGACAAGTTTATCAAAGGCAACTTCTTCAAGGAAGTCCAGTACCCCAAGTGGCTTGCCAACATTGTGCAAGTCAGTAAGAAGAATGGGCAGATCAGAGTCTTCATCGACTTCCGTGATCATAATCACCACTGCCTAAAGGATGACTTCCCACTCCCGGTGACGGAGTTATTGATTGATGCCACATCCAGGTTCCAAGCTCTCTTTTTCATGGATGGGTATTCCGGGTACAACCAGATCCTGATGGACCCCGAGGACAAGGATTCCACTGCCCTTAGGGCTCCCAAGGTACCTTTTGGTACCAGGTTATGCCACTCGGCTTGAAAAATGCAGGTGCCACTTATCAGAGGGCCATGCACCGCAGATTCAAGCCGATTCTCGAAACATTGGTGGAATGCTACGTGGATGACCTAGTGGTCAAATCATGTCAGTGCCAGGACCATCTCAAAGACCTCGAGAAGGTGTTCGGTTTCCTCCGTTCCCATCACCTGAAGATGAACCCGTTGAAGTGTGCCTTCGGGGTCACCTCTGGGATGTTTCTGGTCTTTGTTGTTAGATACCGAGGCATTTAGATCGACCCAGAGAAGATCGAGGCCATCATCCAAATGCCTCCCCCGAGCAACATTCAGGAACTTCGAGGCCTCCAAGGCCACTTAGCCTATATACGCCGATTCATCGCGAATCTGGCCGGCAAGTGTAAGCCCTTTTCCCGTCTCATGAAGAAGGTCACCCCCTACGAATGGGATGAGGAGTGTCATACTGCCTTCGAGGAAATCAAGCAGTATATGCTCTAACCTCTGGTTTTGATGCCACCTGTCTCCGGAAAGTCGTTGTTCCTTTACGTAACCGCCCTAGAATGATCCCTCGGTGTGCTGCTCGACCAGAAGAATAACGAGGGTACTGAGAACAATCTATACTATCTCAGCCGCATTCTTCTCGATACAGAGGTCAGAAACTCCCCTATCTAAAAGTGCTTCCTTGCGCTCGTCTTCGTCATGTAGAAGTTGCGACATTACCTGCAGCACCATGAGGTGCAATTGGTCTCCCAGGCAGACCCACTGAAGTACATCCTGAACCGCCCCATGCTGACTGGATGACTAGCATGGTGGGCGGTGATTCTTCAGCTGTTTGATATCAGGTTCGTACCTCATAAGGCCATTAAGGGACAGGCGTTAGCATACTTTTTAGCTGCCCATCCAACCCCCGTGAATCAATCCCTTGACCTGGATTTTCCTGACGAGACGATCCTCTCAGTCGATCATGTCGTCCCGTGTTGGCAAATGCATTTCGACGGTGCCTCCCGGAGCCCCACCGGTAGGCAGCTCAACGATCCCAGGCTCAACAGAGTGGGCCTGGGTATTGTCTTCATTACCCCAGCACAAGCCGTCCTGCCATACTCGTTCCTGTTGTCCGAATGCTATACGAACAACAAGGCAGAGTACCAGGCTCTCATCACCAGCCTCGAGTTGGCCCTTGAGATCCATGTACCCCAACTACATGTGAAAGGAGATTCCGAGCTGGTAATCAAACATGTTAATGGCGACTACGTCGTCAGGAAGCCAGAGCTTGCACCATTGCTGGAGTACACCCTCTGCCTAATGGACCAGTTCTCTTCTTGACCAGAGATTACCCATGTCCCGCGGTCACAGAACGGTCAAGCAGATTCCTTGGCTGGCTTAGCCGCGTCACTCGCAAAACCCAAGCAAGATGATTTGATCATACATGTGGCACACCGGAGAGTCATTGCCCCTATCACCCAAGAGGACAATGATGGTCTCCGGGTAAGTCATCTCACTTCCAGACCCTCTACGTCAAGGGTCCTGGGTTCATCAGACACATTGGATGAAGCCACTCCCGACTGGAGGGCACCTTTTGTCGAGTATCTCCAAAATGGTCACCTCCCGGACGACCGGGCCGAGCACGAGCGAATCTGACGCCGCGCACTGCAATTTACCCTCCAGAGCGGCCCCAGTCTTGAACTGATCCTTTATAAGCGGAGCTTCGATGGTGTCCTCCTTCGTTGCATCCAGGGAGTAGAGATACCTCAAGTTATGCAAGAGTTTCACGCCGGTTTCTGTGGTGCCATCAAGCTGGGCCGAAGCTGTCCCATAAAATCTAGAGGTTGGGGTACTTCTGGCCCTCTATGATCCATGATTGTATTGGGTATGCCAAGAGATGCCACGTGTGCCATGTTCACGCCAACTTCCTGCATCACCCGCCGGAGCCCCTCCACCCCACCAAGTACTCTTGGTCGTTTGCGGTATGGGGACTTGATGTAGTGGGACCGTATCCACCGGCAACAGCTCGCCAGTGTAGGTTCATCCTGACTGCTACAAATTTCTTCTCCAAGTGGGCAGAGGCAATTCCACTCAAAGAGGTTAAGGCCCTTTCCATCGTTGACTTTGTGAGATCCAATATTGTCCACCGGTTTGGGGTCCCTCACGCCGTCCTCACCGATAATGGGACCAACTTCCGAGCGGCTGAACTAAAGAAATTGTACGCCAAGTACGACATCCATTCGAACCATACCTCCCGCTACCACGCATAGGAAAATGGATAGATCGAGGCGTTCAGCAAAACCCTCTCTGACATTCTGCAGAAGATGGTTGGTCAGAACAAGAAAAGTTGGCCGGACAAGCTCCCCAACGCCCTCTAGGCTTATTGGAAGACGACTCGCAACTCTACCTAGGTGACCCCATATTCCCTGGTGTATGGAGCTGAGGCCATCCTACCCATTGAGATCCAGCTGCCATCATTACACACTACAGTCTATGATCACCAGACATCAGATGAGGTTGCCGAAATCCGTCTAGCTGGATTAGATGCACTGGACGAGAACCGGCTCCGTGCCCTGCACAATCTGGAAAGGCATCGGGATACGATTGTGAGGGCCTTCAACAAGAAAGTTTGTCTACGCTCTTCTCTACAGGGAAACCTAGTACTGGCCCTTCGAGCGCCAATGATTCCCGGTAGGAAACCGACCAAGTTTGGACCCAAATGGGAAGGGCATTATATCATCCATAAGGTTTACCCCAACGGGGCGTACTCCATGGTGACTATGGATGGAGATCTTATAACCCCTCCCACCAATGCCAGGTTCCTCAAGCGGTACTTCTCCTGATCTTGTGTGGTCCCACATGACCTTAAACTGCACGTTATGGTCCAACATGACCTTAAACTGTAAGGTCCTGCACGACCTTAAACTACATCTTCGTCCTGAAAGATGATAAACTGCAAAATGGTCCGAGATCTATGACCTTAAACTAAGATCTCCTCCCTTCCTTACTGTAAGACATTAAACTGCAAACCAGTTAGGCCTTCCTGACCGAGGCTCAGCCTCTGGCCCCTTGGCCCCCTTGGGCCCCAAGGCCCCCTTCCTTACTGTAAGACGTTAAACTACAAGCCAGTCAGGCCTTCCTGAACGAGGCTCAGCCTCAGGCCCCTTGGCCTCCTTGGGCCCCAAGGCCCTCCGTCCTTACTGTAAGACGTTAAACTACAAGCTGGTCAGGCCTTCCTGACCGAGGCTCAGCCTCAGTCCCCTTGGCCTCCTTAGGCCCATGGCCCCCGTCTTCACTGCGAGACGTTAAACCGCAAGCTGGTCAGGTCTCCCTGACCGCGGCCCGGCCTCTGGCCCCTTGGTTTTCCCCGACTTACCCTCTTGCAGGATTGTCAGGAATGGTGTGGGACTACATACTCATTCACGTCGGATTACTTTCCATACCTTACATATCCCTAAATGAGATGCATCCTCGTCCCACATGACGTTAAAATTCTTCTCAATTACTACGTGTGGCTTGATTCTCATCTCAATGGGATACGTAGGAATGCTCGGACGCCTCTTCTCGAGCCCATCCCCAAGCTTTTCTCTTCTATTATCCCCCCAGGGAATAGTTTCCTTGGAGGATCTTTGTGTAGTAGGGAGTAGGCTTTCATAGCCCCACTCATACATCCCCGCTCACACAAGGATTGTAAGGGTCGCACCATGTGCCCCCTCCCGTTCTTCTGTCATCCCACGTCCTCACCACATGATGCTAAACTACATGGCCTTCAAGAACTATGTATGGCTTGATTCCCATCCTAATGGGATACGTAGGGACGCCTGGGCATTTCTTCCATTGGACCAGCCCAAAAGCCAAAATCTTCCCCTCGGGTCAAGACATATGGCAGGGTGCACACTTTTTCCCCAACTCACATTGAGCAAGCCTCGACCCGGTTACACATCCCCCCTAGAGATGTTTTCCTCTTTTGTGGATGGATACAGCTATGCTTAACCCACTCCTTGACTGGGATTCCATCATTTTTCATACCTGGAGGGACCCCCAAGAACAGCCTGGATGCTACGCCCAAGGGCTCTCCTACCGATACGGGCCAACGCCCCCGAGGGCTTTCAAGCAAGAAGCCAATACAAGTCCTGTGTTGCGAATTTGGTCAGCGGTCGATGATCATTTGTTTCTCCCATATCAGGTCACCATAGGAACGCTGTGTTTTGAACATGGTCAACAGTGTCCTGGATCTTCGGGTCCACCCTGAGATGTCCCAAAAATCGAGTGTAGTGATTCGTTCTACCCTATCTCGAAGTGACAAACTTCCCCCTGGGTGGTGCTAGCGGTCAGGCCCACGGCCCCAATTCCCCTATAAGGGGTGTACGGTGTGGTGTGGGACTATGTCCTCGTTTACGTAGGGATCATGTACCGTATCGTACACCTTCCCTTATGAGGCCCAACCTCAGGCCCCTTGGCCTCCTCGGGTCCCCGACCCTTGTCCTCACTGGAAGACGATAAACTGCAAGCAGGTCAGGCCTCCCTGACCAATGCCTAACCATCAGGCCCCTTGGCCTTTTCGGGCCCCGGCCCAGGTCCTCTCTTATAGGAGTGTATGGTGTGGTGTGAAGTTATTTTCTCATTCACATCGGTTTATTCGCCGTACCGTACACATCCCTTGTTTGGGGGTATATTACTCCCCCCTCATCCTGTATGACGTTAAAATACATCTAGAGAACTACGAGTGGCTTGATTCCCATCCTCATGGGATACGTAGGACCACCCGAATGTCTAGGATTCGGGTCCAGCCCCATCTCTCGGGAATCTTCTTCCCATTGTGGCCCCTTGGCCTACCCATCCTCCATGAGAGGATTATATGGTGTGGTGTGGGATTATGTACTCATTCATGTCGGTCTCGTAATGACCATTCCATGTACCTCTCCCTCCTGAGTTGTTTCATCGATCCCTTTTTGGTGGTTCACCAATGTTCCTAAGAGTACTCTGGTTTATTACCTGGAATGCCAAGCTTTACTCGGACACGTCCGCACCCGCTTTCCAGGATTTGTGTATCCCTGCATCAGGGCTTCCATCATCTATCACACTCAAAGGGACCCCCAAGAATGGCCTGGATACTACGCCCAAGGGCTCTCCTACCGTTACGGGCCAACACCCCGAGGGTTTCAGACAACAAATCGATAAAATCCTGCATTGCGAATATGGTCAGTGGTCGATGCTCGTTTGTTGTTCCAACCTGAGGCTAACACGATATGGACGCTACGTTTCCACCATGGGTAATAGTTTTCCACTCTCGCCACACCAAACCATTAAGCCCAAAATTTTGGGTACACAATTCACACCCTTCATCACTTCATCGTGTCCAAGTAGAGTCTCGGAGCTCTTGGTACTTTTCCTCCGTGCACGTCTTCATGTTGGGGAAACAAGTCATGTCGAAGGTGTCCTTCGGGGCTCTCTACCAACTCCCCTCTGATGGGTGCCCCAAGTATTGCGATGAGGATTCCACCCCTTGTTTCCCACACCATGTTTAACTCACGTGGGCTTAGGGATCGGGTTGACGTCTGTGATAACTTGGGAAGTTGTTAATATTCATGGTCCGGGCTCTAAGACCATAAATTAAGATCCATCTAGAACTACGTTCAGCTTGATTCCCATCCTCTTGGGATATGTAGGACCGACCGGACACCATGTCCTCCGGTACAGCCCATTTAGGGAGCCAATCTCTCCCTCATGTTTCACCTCTTACCTCTAAATAGGCCCCTCAGCCTAAGGTCTCCCTCTCCGAGTGGCGTATAGTGTGATGTGGGATCATGTCTCCATCAATTGTGTTTCATAACATTGTGCGCATTCCCCACCTAGAATCATCTCTGCTACGTCTGCGCTGCATGACGATAAAATGCATGAATGGTCCTATCATACGACCCTAAACTGTTACATTATCGTCCTGGCCGCACGACAAAAAATAGCACTGCATTGTGGTGACCTCGTTGTAGAGGACATCACGTTGGATATTGGTTGTAACACCCGAGACTTTTATGTTATATAAATAATCAAAGGAATCTTTTTCTACACAATACTTGCTTGGCTTTCTTTACACGAAATAACGACCTTCCTCGATAGCTTGCGTCGTACGCAATACCGAGTTTCACTAAACAACGATATGCTATTAAAATATTATTAAAACTAGCCGTTATGAATAGTAATAACCATTTTTTGAAATTTTATAAATTTTATTTTTCAAAATGGACTTCATTTTTGGATTCAGAATATCGAAATTAGCCTAGGGTGAAATTTTGGTATTTGTCTGAAAACTTTCAATTTTTGATGAATAGTGAAACCACTAAGTGGTAGTTAAAAAACTGAATTTTTCATAAAACATAATTTTACCGATTCTGTGAATGGAATTTCGAAAATCCGAGAGACACGGTTAATATCAAGCACTTAAATGTGGTTCAATGAGATGAAAATAATTTTTGGTGAATAGTAACTTTTTACTTTTTTTTACCGCGGTTAATAGTAAATAGGGTAACTAAGGGTAAATATGATATTACTATTACCCTAACACATGTCCTAATTCTATTGGATAAGTGTAATTCGACCAAAAAAACCTTATGAATAGAATATGACCATTTAGGTCCACTTGGATTAGATTATGACATTTAATATTATTTTATTTAATGAATAGTTAAAATAGTTAAAATCAATGTTTAATAACTAAAACATTTTTAATATGGGTTTATACATAAGATAAATTCGATTATAAATAATAATTAGAAAGCTAAAAAGATTTCCTAAATAATTATATTTTATTTATAATTTTTAGACTTTAAATAAATTTATTTATTTATGACACAACGATGATGTTGTAATTACCCTTTTAAGGAAATCTTAACATAAATGATGTTATAAATACCCAAATAAATGTAATTTGAGACTTTTTATGAATTACACTAATTTTATAGGTTACTATGATATATTAGTGTTGATTTAAGGAACTTGGTTCGAACATATAATTCTGTTATGACTTTCACAAAAATCATATATCAAATAGTGTCAAAATTGACACAAAATAGTTTTTAAATCAAATATTATATTATTAATTGATATTTTATTCCTAAAAATATACAGTTCGGCCAAATGACTTAGATAAGGATATATATATTAATAATAAACAACTTGGGGTTCGTTTGGCATGTTATAGTAAGTGTATTAACCATATAGTGTAAGAAAACAAAAAGACACGGTAAAAGTTAAATTATTTAACTTAGAGTTAAATCTAATTGATAAGGTTAAAATAAAAACCTAAACTTGTCTAAATCCTATTGGTTGATAGGATTTAGACCCATCCCCACATTACCTTCGAAATAATACCCTTTGGAACCATTATAAACTGATTTTGACTTTAATATAAAATAATATTTTGAGATATTCCTAAGGTGCCCCTCTCCTCCCTTATAAAAGGGAACCTCCTCCCCCTCTTCCTCACACCACATTGAGCCTTCAAGCTCGGCCAAACCCTGCCACTTTCTCCTCTCCACTTCCCTAGAGACATCCTATAGGTTCTGGTCTTCTTCAAAGACCCATTTTAGTGCCCTAAAAGGAGGTCTCAAAGAATCACTTCAAAGAAGAGGTAAAGCCCATTACCGATTCTTTCATCTTTATTTCTTCTTCCACTTCTTCTTCTTAGGTTGTTTCATTATGAAGTAATAACGTCAGTATCACTCATATATTGATATGTTATTATAAGTATGAAATAACCCTATTTCGCCATCTATCTATCCTACGGAAAAAGAAATCACCGCGCGTGCGTACGTACGGAATACCGTCTCCACACCGTGGTGTAATATATTTTCCACCACCACCTTACTTGGATGGGTATAATGGTGTATATAATGACTATATATGACTATTAAGTGATACTGATTCTGAAATAGTATACATACACTCCAATACAATTCCAAGATCATAGGAATGATATCATCACTCGTGCGTACGTACGGAATACCGTCTCCACGATGTGATGCGACTCGTTCTACATGATCTTCATTTCATAATGATTATATAAATGAATTGAATGAATGAATATGATATATATTACACTAATACCATTCTGGAAATTAGGTATCTATAACCTAAAGATAAGAATAAGAATTTATTCGACAAAACACGCATAAGAACAAAAAGTTATAAACACCTGAATAACAAGTAGCAATGAAATATTACTACTTAGAAGCTAAGAATATGACCATATATGATATCATAAAAATAAGTATGATTCTGGAATAAGTCAATAACATTATTTAAATCATTATACAGGAGTTTCGGACACTTACAAAGCAAGTCAGACCTAAGGTAAGGGAAATATCACAATCTCATTTTTATCCGAGATTGTTTATACTTTGGTATTTACTGGGGTGTATTTTATCATCCACATCCATGTTTCATCAATATATAATATTATTTCCATCCACCTACAATTGTTTAAATCCAATTTTACCCTTCGGTGAGTTTTTAGTGAAAGATATGAAAGGAATCTTTTGTCGTTTTTCATACGAGGTACTTTTTGACTTTTCCGACAAAAGTACGAAGAATGTTTTTTTAACTTATACGGCATGAATGGATTTTTAAAACATTATTTACAAGAAGCTTCCTTTACAAGTTTTCATGTTTATTTTTAATCAACTTCTTTTATTTTATAATTTTACGACAGGTTAAGAAAGGAAAAGTGTTTTTGAAGTAGAAAGGATATTTTCTTCAAGAATGAAGTTCAAGTGTTTTATCAAAATTATTTTCCATCTAAGATAATAAAGGGTTCTGTTTTTATCCCTATTATTACATTGATTTGATTATGTTGTGAAGGAATTATTTTTATGAATTCCTTTATCGTATATGAATTGTTTTATGATGTCATGATGTTTAAGATTCCCATTTTTATTACATGGGTTATGCAATGATGTATGGTTTATGATTTTGTGGCACATATAAGAATGGTATCATTATGAGATGGGTGGGACCTATATCTCCGTCCAATGAATTGGGTAACGATTTTATATCTCATGAGATAGACATGGCTGGAACGGTAGGTTATACCGGTTCAGTGAAACAGGACTGAAACGAGGGTGACTCAGTTCAGAAAGGGACTTTGTCCACTAAGATAGTCTTGGCAATGAGTCTTGACTAACAAGAAATGATTCTCTATTATTATGTGTGTATGCCACACAGTTTCATGTTTAAAGTTATGATTATTGTGATTACATTTCACTGCCATGATTTATCCCATGTTATGAAATTATGATCTCTTTTGCAGGGTAAGATTTCCAAAAGTTATGTGCTTATGTATACAATGTGATTGATCTTTCTTTTGTTTACCCTTACTGAGCATTTGAGCTCACCCTTTTGTATGTTTTCTTTCCCCAGGTCAGGAAGAAGGTTATTAAGTAGGATATGCCAAAAATGGACTCTAGATATGATGAAATAAGTGGGAGGCAAATTTGATGCTTTATGAACCAGTTGTTTATGTTTCCCAGTTTCTAAAGACACTATACCTATACGGTCCTTTCGTGGTTTTATTATATGTTGTAATAAGTATGCTTCAATTGAGAAGTATTAACAATGTATGTAATGTATGGGTCGTTATAGTTGGTATCAGAGGAAAGGTATAGTCAACCTTTGGAAACTAGGATGTGAAAGCCTTAGTAAGAACCCTAAGGATAAGTCTAAGCATAGAACATAATCTTAGTGTTTTAAAAATGGCCATGAATAACCTAGGATAAGACCTTAAGCGTGAAAATTGTATTCTTGATTATGTGGTTTTCCTATTATAATTAGTGTTGCTCACACTATTCTTCTTGGTTTTAGTCAATGGCTGGAACCCGAAGGAATCGTGTTAATGCGGAATGCGACGGGAAATGCAATGATTGTCCCCCTGAGCAACCAACCGTTATGGGAGCTGGAATGCAAAATATTGTAGCCATGCCCACACAACTTTCTCAAGCTATGAATCATACAGGACTTCCAAACGAGCAAAGGAAGGAGCAACATTCTGTTGAATCCTTCATGAGGCAGCGTCCAACTTCTTTTAGCAGGTCTACTGATCCATTAGTTGCTGAACAATGGATTTGTACTACTGAAAATATACTTTCAGTTCTTCAATGTTCTGAACATGATAAAGTCATCCTAGCAGTGTATCGTTTGGAAGGAGATGCTGATCAATGGTGGAATCTTATTAAGAATACGGGGCAAAGAGATGAAATTGAGTCCATGGAATGGGACGAGTTCAAGAACATATTTTTCAATAAGTACTTCTCTCGTATTCTCCGAACAAAGATGGAGAAAGAGTTTCTTGAACTGAAGAAAAAGGATGATGAATCTGTTGGTACCTATGAAGAAAATTTTACAAGACTTGCAAGGTACGCATCTGGTATTATTATCCAACCTGAGAGTAAGATCGGTCGGTTCTTTAGTGGCTTAAAACCAAGTCTTCGAAGGGCGTTAGCCATAAGGGACTTCAATAGCTACGAGGAAATCGTTCGATGTGCTCTCAAAGTCGAGATGGATATTGGAGTAACCCATCAGTCATATGGGTTTGATAAGAAGAGGAAAATGGAATTCGAAGGAAAATCTAAAGAGCACACGGAAAAGAAGATGATCTTTCCCTTATGCTCAAAGTGTGGAAAGAAACATGGAGGGAGTTGTCTTAAAGGGACAAGTAAATGTTTCAAATGTGGAAAGGAAGGTCATCGGGAATTTGTATGCCACGATGATGGGAATAAGATGTCTAATGATGCAAACAAAGGAAGGGATACATAGAATGAACCTACTAAACTTCAATGTTTCAAGTGCAAGGAGATGGGTCATTATGCCAATAAATTCCCTAATCCAAGGGTTGATGATGATGGTCGACGTCAACAAACTCTTAAGTCTAAAGACAACGGAAAGTCACATGCACTTTCTATCAGTGATGTGGAGTACGATAACGATGTGGTGAAAGGTACACTTACCATCCACTCTAAAGTAGCAAATGTTTTATTTGATTCTGGATCCACCCACTCTTTTATTTCTGAAGAATTTTCTAAGGGTATCACCGTATTACCTTAACAATTAGATGTTGAGTTAGCTATGACAACACCTAATGGCACAACAGTCTCATCAAAAGTTTATAATTCTTCTCCGATCGAAGTTTGTGGGAAAGTGCTTCCTGCAAATCTTGTGATCCTTCCTATAGTGGAATTTTATGTGATTCTTGGCATGGATTGGATTTCTTTATATGGAGCTCATATCAATTTCCAAAGAAGGGAAGTCATATTTCATATTCCAAATCAATCTATGATCGTCTATCAATGCAAGGATGAACATAACATTCTAGTGGAAATTTCTTCCATCTTATAGGTCTTGATTCCACTAAATTAAGGTTATTTATCTCAAATGGTTGGTGAGAAACTCACAATTAAGAATATTCCCATTGTACGGGAGTTTGATGATGTCTTTCCAGAGGAATTACCGGGACTTCCACAAAATCGTGAAGTTGAGTTCTCAATAGAACTCATACCGGGTGCTTTGCCTATTTCAAAGACACCTTATAGAATGGCCCCAATTGAGTTGCAGGAATTGAAGAAGCAACTCCAAGAGAATCTTGATAAGGGATTCATACGCCCTAGTGCGTCACCTTGGGGAGCACATGTTCTATTTGTTAAGAAGAAAGATGGATCAGTGAGACTCTGCATTGATTATTGAGAACTTAACAAGATCACTATCAAGAACAAATATCCTCTACCACGCATTGATGACTTATTTGACCAACTACGCAGATCTCAATACTTTTCCACGATTGATCTTCGTTCCAGGTATCATCAATTAAGGGTCAAAAGGGAGGATATACCAATGACGGCTTTCTGTACAAGGTATGGACACTATGAATTTATAGTGATGCCATTTGGTCTTACTAATTCCCCTGCTATCTTCATGGATCTAATGAATAGAGTCTTTAGAGACTATCTTGATCAATTTGTGGTAGTCTTTATAGACGATATTCTTGTCTATTCAAAGAGAAAGGAAGAACATGAAGATAACTTGAGAATTATATTAAAGACCCTGAGAACGGAGAAGCTTTATGCCAAATTTACCAAGTGTGAATTTTGGCTTCAAAAAGTTGCATTTTTGGGTCACATAATCTCAAAAGAGGGGATATATGTGGATCCAGCAAAAACAGAGGTTATCGAAAGATGGTTGAGACCAACAACAGTAACTGAGATCCGATGTTTTCTTGGTTTGGCGGGATATTATCGACGTTTTGTGAATGATTTTTCACGATTATCTAATCCACTCACCAAGTTGACTTGGAAACGAGTTAAGTTTGTTTGGACAGAGGAATGTGAAGAGAATTTCAAGGAGTTTAAAAGAAGGTTATCCAGTGCACCTGTGCTCACACTGCCCTGTAGTGGAGAAAGGTTTGTGATCTACAGTGATGCATCCAAGAAGGGATTGGGGTGTTTTCTTATGGAAAATGATATGGTGATAGCTTATGCCTCACGACAGTTGAAAATCTATGAGAAAAATTACCCAACACATGATTTGGAGTTAGCTGCGGTAATCTTTGCATTAAAGATTTGGAGGCATTACCTTTATGGTGAAAGGTGTGATATTTATACTAATCATAAAAGTTTAAAGTATATTTTCACACAAAAGGAGCTGAATATGCGTCAAAGAAGATGGTTGGAGCTGATTAAGCATTATGACTGCTCAATCCATTACCACCCTGGGAAAGAAAACAAGGTGGCAGATGCATTAAGTCGACAAGACCATGCTAGTTTATCCATGATGAGGATCACAAAAGATCCAATATTTATGGATTTACAAAGGATGGATCTTGGAATTATAATGAAAGGGGAAAAATCTTATCTTTCTAAAATGAATGTTCAACCCTATATACATGTGAAGATTAAAGAGGCACAGAAAGAAGATGTCGATTTACAAAAGAAGGTGAGAAATGTTCCTGAATTCAACCTTGATTGAGATGGGATAATAAAGTCCAGGAATCGGGATTGTGTTCCTCCCATCCCCGAATTAAAGAAGGAGCTGCTGGATGAGGCTCATAGTTCTTCATTCTCTATTCATCCTAGAAGCACGAAGATGTATAGGGACCTGAAAGAGTACTTCTGGTGGGATGGCATGAAAAGAGATGTTGGTGAATATGTCTCTCAATGCTTGGTTTGTCAACAAGTTAAAGCTGAGAGACAGAAGTCTAAGGAGATGTTACAACCATTACCTATACCCGAATGGAAATGGGAAAACATCACCATGGACTTTGTCACAGGACTTCCTAAAACATCCAAAGGCAATAATGCTATCTGGGCCATAGTTGATCGTCTTACAAAGTCTGCACACTTCATTGCTATTAGAGAGGATGTCTCTCTGGATCAGCTTTCCAGGATATATGTAAAGTAAGTGGTAAGATTGCATGGAGTACCACTTTCTATTATATCTGATCGGGATCCGAGATTTACCTCGAAGTTCTGGAGAAGTCTTCAGCATACTCTGGATACAGATTTGAGTTTCATCACTGCTTATCATCCTCAGACAGATGGTCAGTCTGAGAGAACAATTCAAACCCTAGAAGATATGTTGAGAGCTTGCTCTATGGATTTCAAAGGTGGTTGGGATCAACACCTACCTTTGGTGGAATTTTCTTATAATAATAGCTTTCACTGCAGTATTCAGATGGATCTTTATGAAGCTCTCTATGGAAGGAAATGTAAGACTTCAATTTGCTGGGATGAAGTTGGGGAAAGAAAGCTATTAGGACCTGATCTCGTTGATGAAATGGCAGAAAAGGTCAGATCTATTCAAAAACACATAAGAGCAGCTCAGAGTCGACAGAAAAGTTATGCCGAAAACCGAAGAAAAGACCTAGAGTTTGAAGTGGGTGATAAAGTGTTCTTACGAATATCTCCCTGGAAGAGGGATATGAGATTTGGAAAGAAGGGGAAGTTGAGCCCTAGATATATCGGTCCTTTCGAAATACTGGATCGTGTTGGGAAGGTAGCTTACCGATTGGCGCTTCCACCGAATCTCTCTCAAGTTCACGATGTGTTCCATGTATCTCTCCTGAGAAAGTACATACCTGATCCTTCACACGTACTCAGCTCAGAAGTTGTACCGCTGGAGCAAGATCTTTCTTATGAAGAACAACCGATAGAGATTCTGGATCGTAGCGAAAAAGTCCTACGAAACAAGACCACACGATTGGTGAAAGTTTTATGGAGGAACCACCAATTAGAAGAAACTACATGGGAGCTTGAGGATATGATGAGGGAGAGGTATCCTCATCTGTTTGTTAAAAAGTGACGAATTTCGAGGGCGAAATTCATTTTAAGGGGGGTAGAATGTAACACCCGACACTTTTATGTTATATAAATAATCAAAGGAATCTTTTTCTACACAATACTTTCTTGGATTGCTTTACACGAAATCGCAACCTTCCTCGATAGCTTGCGTCGTATGCAATACCGATTTTCACTAAACAACGATATGCTATTAAAATATTAATAAAACTAGCCGTTATGAATAGTAATAACCACTTTTTGAAATTTTATAAATTTTATTTTTCAAAATGGACTTCATTTTTGGAATCAGAATATCAAAATTAGCCTAGGGTGAAATTTTGGTATTTTTCTGAAAACATTCAATTTTTGATGAATAGTGAAACTACTAAGTGGTAGTTAAAAAACTGAATTTTTCATAAATCTTAATTTTACCGCTTCTGTGAATGGAATTTCAAAAATCTGAGAGACACGGTTAATATCAAGGACTAAAATGTGTTCCAATGAGATGAAAATAATTTTTGGTGAATAGTAACTTTTTACTTTTTTTTACCACGGTTAATAGTAAATAGGGTAACTAAGGGTAAATATGATATTACTATTACCCTAACACATGTCCTAATTCTATTGGATAAGTGTAATTCGACCAAAAACAACCTTATGAATATAATATTACCATTTAGGTCCACTTGGATTAGATTATGACATTTAATATTATTTTATTTAATGAATAGTTAAAATAGTTAAAATCAAAGTTTAATAACTAAAACATTTTTAATATGAGTTCATATATAAGATAAATTCGATTATAAATATTCATTAGAAATATAAAACGATTTCCTACATAATGATATTTTATTTATAATTTTTATACTTTAAATAAATTAATTTATTCATGACACAACGATGATCCAGTAATTTCCCTTTTAAGGAAATGTTAACATAATTGATGTTATAAATACCCAAATAAATGTAATTTTAGACTTTTTATGAATTCCACTAATTTTATAGATTACTATGATATATTATTGTTTATTTAATAAACTTGATTCGAACATATAATTCTGTTATGACTTTTACAAAAATCATATATCAAATAGTGTCAAAATTGACACAAAATAGTTTTTAAATCAAATATTATATTATTAATTGTTATTTTATTCCTAAAAATCCAAGGCTCGGCCAAATGACTTAGATAAGGATATATATATTAATAATAAACAACTTGGGGTTCGTTTGTCATGTTATAGTAAGTGTATTAACCATATAGTGTAAGAAAACAAAAAGACAAGGTAAAAGTTAAATTATTTAACTTAGAGTTAAATTTATTGATAAGGTTAAAATAATAACCTAAACTTGTCTAAATCCTATTGGTTGATAGTATTTCGACCCATCCCAACTTTACCTTCGAAATAATACCCTTTGGAACCATTATAAACCGATTTTGACTTTAATATAAAATAATATTTTGAGATATTCCTAAGATGCCCCTCTCCTCCCTTATAAAAGGGCACCTCCACCCCCTCTTCCTCAAACCACATTGAGCCTTCAAGCTCGGCCAACCCCTGCCACTTTCTACTCTCCACTTCCCTATAGACATCCTAGAGGTTCTGGTCTTCTTCAAAGACCCATTTTATTGCCCTAAAAGGAGGTCTCAAAGAAGCACTTCAAAGAAGAGGTAAAGCCCATTACCGATTCTTTCATCTTTATTTCTTCTTCCACATCTTCTTCTTAGGTTGTCTCAGTATGAAGTAATAGCATCAGTATCACTCATATACTGATATGTTATTATAAGTATGAAACAACCCTATTTCACCATCTATCCATCCTACGGAAAAAGAAATCACCGCGCGTGCGTACGTACGGAATACCGTCTCCACGCCGTGGTGTAATATATTTTCCACCACCACCTTACTTGGATGGGTATAATGGTGTATATAATGACTATATATGACTATTATAAAGTGATACTGATTCTTAAATAGTATACATACACTCCAATACAATTCCACGATCATAGGAATGATATCATCACACGTGCGTACGTACGGAATACCGTCTCCACGATGTGATGCGACTCGTTCTACATGATCTTCATTTCATAATGATTATATAAATGAATTGAATGAATTAATATGATATATATTACACTAATACCATTCTAGAAATTAGATATCTATAACCTAAATATAAGAATAAGAATTTATTCGACAAAACACGCATAAGAACAAAAAGTTATAAACACCCGAATAACAAGTAGCAATGAAATATTACTACTGAGAAGCTAAGAATATGACCATATATGATATCATAAAAATAAGTATGATTCTGGAATAAGTCAATAACATTATTTAAATCATGATACAGGATGTTCGGACACTTACAAAGCAAGTCAGACCTAAGGTAAGGGAAATATCACAATCTCATTTTTATCCGAGATTGTTTATACTTTGGTATTTACTGGGGTGTATTTTATCATCCACATCCATGTTTCTTCAATATGTAATATTATTTCCATCCACCTAAAATTGTTTAAATCCAATTTTACCCTTCGGTGAGTTTTTAGTAAAAGATATGAAAGGAATCTGTTGTAGTTTTTCATACGAGGTACTTTTTGACTTTTCCGACAAAAGTACGAAGAATGTTTTTTTAACTTATACGGCATGAATGGATTTTTAAAACATTATTTCCAAGAAGATTACTTTACAAGTTTTCAAGTTTATTTATAATCAAATTCTTTTATTTTATAATTTTACGACATGTTAAGAAAGGAAAAGTGTTTTTGAAGTAGAAAGGATATTTTCCTCAAGAATGAAGTTCAAGTGTTTTATCAAAATCATTTTCCATCTAAGATAATAAAGGGTTCTGTTTTTATCCCTATTATTACATTCATTTGATTATGTTGTGAAGGAATTATTTTTATGAATTCCTTTATCGTATATGAATTGTTTTATGATGTCATGATGTTTAAGATTCCCATTTTTATTACATGGGTTATGCAATGATGTATGGTTTATGATTTTGTGGCACACATAAGAATGGTATCATTATGAGATGGGTGGGACCTATATCTCCCTCCAATGCATTGGGTAAAGATTTTATATCTCATGAGATAGACATGGCTGGAACGGTAGGTTATACCGGTTTAGTGAAACAGGACTGAAACGGGGGTGACTCAGTTCAGAAAGGGACTTTGTCCACTAAGATAGTCTTGGAAATGAGTCTTGACTAACAAGAAATGATTCTCTATGATTATGTGTGTATGCCACAAAGTTTCATGTTTTATGTTCTGATTATTGTGATTACAATTCACTACCATAATTTATCGCATGTTATGAAATTTGGATCTCTTTTGCAGGGTAAGATTTCCAAAAGTTATGTGCTTATGTATACAATGTGATTGATCTTTCTTTTGTTTACCCTTACTGAGCATTTGAGCTCACCCTTTTGTATGTTTTCTTTCCCCAGGTCAGGAAGAAGGTTATTAAGTAGGATAGGTCAAAAAGGGACTCTAGATATGATGAAATAAGTGGGAGGAAAAGTTGATTCTTTATGAACCAGTTGTTTATGTTTCCCAGTTTCTAAAGACACTATACCTATATGGTCCTTTCGTGGTTTTATTATATGTTGTAATAAGTATGCTTCAATTTTGAAGTATTAACAATGTATGTAAAGTATGGGTCGTTATATTGGTCATGTGCCATTCTATTTGTCAATGCCCATCATGGCTTGATCCTTGTGGAGACACCACAACCTACTACTCTAGGCCTATCACTTTACAAAAAAACCATTCACCTTAAAGGACAAACAAGATTTATCAAATTCTGCTTCTTTTAGTGCAAGGGCCACGACCACATTCCCCTTTCCCCCTGGCACTAGTATCTTACCATGTCACCTTTCAGAACTACATATGGCTTTATTCTCATCCTCATGAGATACGTAGGAGCGCCCGGGCACTTCCCAGTGGGCCCAACCTAACCTTTGTGTTCGGTCCCTCGACTCGAGCATTTCCCCAGAGAACGCATGGTAAGTAGGGCTTAGGTCCTCATTCATGTCGGGTTTTGTTTCCATGTGTCCCCTGCTCCCTTTACCCATTTATGGTCTAAGGTCCATGAAGAACTACGTGAGGCTTGATTCTCATACTTATGAGATGCGTAAGAGCGCCCGGGAACTTCCTCGCCGGCCCAAGCTAACTTTCTCTTTTGGTCCCTTGACCTAAAACCTCTCCCAAGGGGGTTGTGCGGTGTGATATGGGATTACGTCCTCATTCACGTCAGGTTGTTCACCGCACCGTACACACCCCCTATTCCCATTCAGGCTAGCTGTTTTAGTCACTCCATCATGTGCCTCTTATGCCTCCTCCCATCCATGGTCCGAATTCTACGACCCTAAACTAAGATATCCCTATGGGAAAGGACTCTAATCCCTCTATCTAATACATCTCATTGTCGTATTCAGATGTGTTTTGTCAAAGTGCCCGAAGTGTGGGATTTTCATGGGGACATTCCCCTCATCCCATGACCAAGCATCGTGAGTTCGCTATTTGGATCCTCATCCTCTTCCACATCCAAAAGGACCCTCAGACGACATGGATACTAGGCTTAAGGACTCTCCATGAATGCTGGACCTAAGGGCCCTCCAATCGTTTCGGGAAAACGTCCCTACGGATATCTGACAACATTTGTGACATGGTCCCGTGTTTCGAACAAGGTCAATGGTCAAACCTCATTTTTTTGCCCCCATTCTAGGCTAACGCGATATGGATGCTGGGTTTCCACCTCGGTCAACAGTTATCCCCCATCGTCATGCCACCATCATCATGATCTGAATCTTGAGCACCATGATTCACACATTTCCACTTCCTCGTGTTCAAGTGGAATTCCATCATACTCGGCTCTTTATCTTCGCGCATCTAGGTGTGCTAAATGATCGTGTTAGTGTCATTGGGCCAGTATTCACCGAGCGTCCCTTTGCCCTAACCTGCCCCTTTTTTGTGTCAGGAAATTCCCACCACTACATCTTGTTTCCCACACCGAGCACGACTCACGTGGGCTTAGTAGTTTTGGTGGGATGTGTACCAACACGGCCAGGCTTCTCATCGTCCCGCACGACGTTAAACTGCGTTTTCAGAACAATGTATGGCTTGATTCCCATCCTCATGGGGTACGTAGGAATGCCCGACAACTCTGCTTCGGGCCCAGCCTATTCCTCACTCTTGGTCCCTCGACCTGAAGAGTTTCCTCCGGGGGTACGTGGTGCGATTTGGACTCCAAGTCCTCATTCACGTCGGTTTCATATCTACCGCACCACATGCTCCCTGGGATCTTCCCTTTAATTCCACGTCCTATCATATGACGTTAAACTAAAGGAGTCCATGTGTCCTCAGCACATGACACTAAACTGCGGTTCTACCCTGAACAAGCTCAGGATGCCCCATGTTAATCATGGGATGCACCAGAACCTCTACCGGAGAGGATTTCACCTATCATTGATGGTCTATGACTGCACTGTGCTTCCAGAACTACGTATGCATTGATTCCCATCCTCATGGTATACGTAGAGACACCCTGGAATATTTCCTAGGGTCCAGCCCATGGAAATCATTAATCTGATCCTTACCCTTTCTGGCTCCCTGGTCGGACCCCTCACCGGAGAGGCCCTGTCCCAAAGAAGGAAGGATCCATGACCAAGCCAACGCGCCCATCTGGCGTACTCCCACCACGGTGGTGTAACTACCTAAGTGTTGGATTTTGTTCGGACAAACCATCACTCCATATTCCATGCTTTGCGTGGCCCTTATTCGGACCCTCGTCCCCTTTCATGTCTCACAGGACCCCCTAACGGCCTGGTCTCATGCCGCATCGGCTCACGTACCATCCTGGGCCAACGTTCCAGAAGACTGGTCATGTTTGGAAGGACCCCCTATCAGTATGGATGTTTGACCTATGGTCCGCCAACTGTCCTGAGTCAATGTTCCGAAATATTGACCGACAATATTTGTGACATGGTCCCATGTTTCGAACATGGTCAACGGTTGACCCATATTTTTGTCCCCGTTACGGGCTAACGCAGTAAAGATACCGCTTCTCCTCCATGGTTAACGGTTGTCCCTTATTGTCACGCCATCCCCACAGTGCTCCGAATCTTGGGTATCATGATTCACACTTCCCATTTCCATAGGTTTGGACCGATTTCAGTGCCCCTGGCATTGCACCGTTCGTGCATAAGAGCACGTTGAAGAAACGACAATTCAGCTCTCCTGAAAAGTTCCTTCTCCGGTCAAGCCTCTCCCATCTTTCGGAAATCCGGACGGGTAATCTGAATCCCGGATTCCCGGAGCATGGTCTCCACTCCCATGTTAGGTGGGATGAGAGGGCAACTATCTCCTATTTCTCACATCTGGCTCGAACCATGTGGGATTGGGGAATTATCGTCGAACGTCATGCAAACATTGTAGGGATGTAACGAGGTGATTCAAATAGTGGAAATCGTGTGCGTTGCGGCCTTCAAAACAAAGAAAGAAAAAATTAAAGCACGAAGGTACAAATAAAAGGTTTTTGGTTTGTTACAATACTCGTGGGTCGACTCCCCCCATGGATGGGTTGACCCCGTCAAAAGAGCGTTGCAGCTCCGCCACCCGTTGGCTGGTGGCATCCAAGGCTTGCTGCCACTGACTTAGCTCCCGCTCCTCCTCAGCAGTGGCGGGGCGTAGTTCGTCAGCCTTGGCTTTGGCCCTCTCTACGCCAGCTTGAATGGAAGCCATCTTCCTAGAGGTCTGCCTCATTTTCTCTTCTGCCTCTGCCAGCTGGGACTTCAACCATGAGATCAGTTCAGATTGTGCATTAAGAGAGGCTGAAATCTCATCTTCCCGGGTCTGCATCTGTTGGACCTCGCTTTCAGCCTCCTGGAGCTTTTTGATGTTGGTCTCCTTCCTCTGCTGCCAGCCCACGCTGAGCCCACGATCATGCTTCCGGATCTTCTCAGCCATAAGATCTCGGATGAGTAAATTTGGACGTTGGGAATCCACTCCCCCAGCGCACAGTTCGCACAACTGTGAGCGGTGTCTGTCCATTTCGGCCAGCCATTGTGCTTGGGGGGTGTCCTTGATGAAGCGCATGATTAACTTCCATGAACGGCTGTGGACTATGCTGATGTCTTCCTCATCAGAGGTCATTTTTTCCTAGTCTGCGTGATTGGCAGGCTCGTACGCGGGATACGCCCGCAAGAAATCCTCGGCAGGATCTACATCAGGTGTTGAATCCAGTACGACATCTGCCGCCGAAGCAGGCGTGACAGGGCTGGGACCGACCGATTGATCCTCTTCATCGGAGTCCACCTCAATGACTTCAGGCACGACCATGATGGTGGTCCCGCCAGTGAAGATGTGTGTTGCAGCTTGAGGAGATGGGGGGACTATCGCAACCATAATCGGCATGCCCCTAGGAGGGACGCCACCAGACATCCCGACTAGTCTTACCGCAGCAGCCCACGCCAGTTGGAGAACTGTACGACAAAGAGGGACATAAACATTAGTTGGCATAGTCTACATATGAAGACAAGGAAACCGGTAGAAGAAACTTACGAAGATCGACCTCGGGTGCTCTGGTCCCACCAGACGCGGAAATGGACGCAGCTATAGGCACGGGTTCTGAAGGTCTCGCATCATCACCCGCTGAGGGGCAAAAACGAGGCTTGCGAAAAAGTTCCTCTTGCATGGCTGAAACATCAGTGAGAAGTCCATTGTGGCCCAAGAACGGACCCTAAGGATAGAAGTTCGGAATTCTACCTCGAGAGCCTCTGCGAAATCGTCGGAATCTGAGACTAGATCTCCGACCTCTCCCTCCTCCAACGGGCTCCCTCCTCCAGCCTCATCCTCCCAAGAGGTGTCCTCTGATTCTTCCTGCAGGGGGAAGCGCTCCCTCAGATCGGTAGCCAATAACTGTGGGGGGACCGTTCGATTCAGCAGTACCCTCACCCGGTCTGTCATTGGGTGAGGGACACCATTGGAGTGGACGTAATCCTCCAGCTCGTCCAGGTATTGCTCTGCCTCCGTCGAAGATGCCATGAATCCTGCCTGGACCAGGCCTATGCCCGGTAATTCCATCCCGAGTCAATTCAGGTGGGCCCATATCTCAGGTGGGATGAGGAATTGCCGTTTGACATCCCAAATGTCCTAGGCTTCTGGGAAGACGACATCCTATGCCATGTCGATATGACGCAGGCACTTCCCCGGAGCCTGAGTGGATATTCTACAAAATCCCCTCGGTGGATGCCCCTCCGGATGGCCCTGCTCTTCCATAATCACCAGATCCGCCACTGCTGCCACACCCTCGGCTGGTGCGGGTCTCGCCGCCATGGCAGCCCCACTACCGAGAGAGGCCCTAGCTGCCCTCCGACCCCGACCTCGAGATAGAGGAGGCTCGCCGTCACTGAACCAAATAGTCGGCTGCTTCAGCATCTCCCCTGGGTATGTAGGATACCAACTAATGGCATACTCCCTCACCAATCCGAAGGCGGCGGTGGATAGAGGCAATGCAATTCGCATCTTCCCATCTTCCTGTGTGAACATGAGCCACAGCTGCCTCATCCCACACGGGTGCTTCTCGTGAAGCACCTCCCAGTAGACCTGCGGGGTTAGCCGCTGGAGGCCACGGAACTGCATTGCAAACCGATGCGGGGTGTACGGTTCACAGAGTGGCTCACAATCTACTCGTGCCACAGAAACTCCACCTCAAAGGCCAGGAGGTAAGCCAGATGGTCTGTTGTTCCCCGCCCGTCGTCAGTAATTATCCCCGTCGGCAATGGGAAGGGGTGGAAATTAAACTCATCCGCCCTCTACACCCAATTCAGCACCATCGGCACAGTTAGTTTGAACGGGAATCTCACGACCAAATTCATGATAGAAGGGCGTAAATTTGATCCCCGCAGCGAAATAGGGTTTGGATACTCATAAATCCCCCTGATGTGCGCTGAGATCCACCCATACAGGAGGTGGAAGGTCCCGTATATCCTTGGCGGATTCTTGCCCTCGCTAATGTGCCGCAGCATTCTGTACAGTTTGGCGATCATTGGAATCCACAGATTGATCCGCTGCCCCATGGCCAACATGGACGCCATAATGAACGAGCTGGGCCGCAACCCCATGCTTGTATCCCTCACCGGTAGAATCCAACTACAGATGATAGCTACAATGAACGTTGCTAGCCTGAATATCGGCTGTTGTTCAGTGATGACATTGAAGCCCCAAGTCTTCCATTGGCTGTCCTCCAAGACCCGCCAATACATGTGCCCCTTACCCCATTGAGCCGCCCTCAGACAAGTTCGAGGCCTCAGAGGGAACTCTCGATTCTCTGGGAAATTCATGAAGCACTTGAACCATCTCTTGAAGTGGACATCCCTCACTGCCTCCTTGTCCTCTCCAGGGATGAGTGCCATCAGCACTGACACCAGTCGCGGCATTTGCTATGTATCCTCCCACGCGCTGATGACGGGGAGGAACTCATCATACATGGCCCCCAAGATCGGAACCCCAGAAATCTGGTGGACATCCCACAGGCTGATGCCCACCTCCCCATGATGAAGGTGAAAGGTATTGGTCCTAGATGACCATCTGCTCAACAATTCTGGCATGAGTTGCTTTGGTTGGTAAATGTGGAATTGGGAGGCCCATGCCGCCTCATATAACCCACTCTCCTCATCTCGACAACAAACTCCTCACATGAGGCGCCTACCCAGTAGGCCCATGCCCATTCATCAGTAAAGTTGCCGCCCTGGCGCATGTCCCACTCATCGGACCATCCCTTCTTCGAATCCTGCAAAGCCGCCTTCAGCACCGTACGATAGAGAGGTGCGGACGTCTCCGGTTGTAGTGGCTTCCCGTCAATATCGTTCACATGGTTGTAGAGACAGTCAGTGGTGACGGGTGTGAAGTCCTCCTGCGCAAGACCATCGGCCGCCCTAAACCATTGGTGCTGACATGGTGTGCTCCTGAAATAGCAAGCTGGTTCGTCCCTACTCGCCTCAGGGATGAAGACGTCATCCCTCAACCTGAAGTCGTACAATGGAAGCTTCTTACACTGCGGATAATCCTTCTGACCCTCTGATAGTAGATCTGTCAAAAAAGCGTGGTCTGAATAGCTTCAGACCATCTCCCCAAGGCCTGGACAGTTGGCCATCTCATCCCGATGGGTGGCATCTGCAAGCACCCCCAATACAGCCTCTCGATGAGCCATTCCAGTTCCGTCACTCAGAAAGGAATTTTTTCAGAACGGATCGCGAAGTTGGATCGCGAATACGGATCTCGAAGGTTGGTCGCGAGACCAAGATGCAAAGTCTGGCCTAGGCCGACAAACAGAAGTTCGCTTGGCGCAGACGCGGAGTCGGAGACCCGCGGTTCACCGCGAAGCTCGATTCGCGGAGAGCAGGCGCGGAGTACGCGGAGCTTCGCGAAATCGATAGCACAAAAAGACAAGGAAGTCGCATGAAGACAAAAGAGGTCGACCCCCCTATTTATAGGCAGTGAACCCAGAGCATCGCGATGCACCCCGCCCACATGGATCATCGCGGCGCATCCGGATCCGGGGCCCCGGTCAGCACCGTGGTCCCCCTTCGCGAAGCCGCATCACGAACCACCGACAATTTTGGCGATTTTCCCTCAGACTTCTACCCTTCACCCTCTATGGCTCCAAGTCTGAGGGGGGGCAATTTTTGGCACCAAAATATTGCACGAAAGGAAGGGACGGAAAAGAAGGTCAGCCCGCTGCCTCGCGAAGCACCGACGCGAAGCACCCCAAGCATCACGGTCTCGCGAAGCTCCAAAGGCGGTAACTCTCCGCGAATGCATTTGACGTTCGCGACCCCGCCGCGAAGCTCTTGAGGCGGTAACTCTCCGCGATCTATTTTGACGTTCGCGATCCCACCGCGAAGCTCAGTAGGTGGTAACTCTCCGCGAACGCATTTGACATTCATGAGCCCGCCATGAAACTCCGGAGGTGGTAACTCTCTGCGAACGAGTTTGACGTTCGCGAGCGCGTCGCGATGCACCTGAGGCGGCGTGCGAGTTTTGCTTCACAGCGCCCCTTCCCTATAAATATTGGACTCCCCCTAAGTCCCAGGGATGGACAATTCGACCTTTCGGCTTCTCCTCTCCCGATTCGCGAAGCACCCTTTTCCCCCGGGAATCATGAGCTCCGCGAGGTTCTTCTACTTCGCGTGACGCCTTCGCTTTGAATCGTTTTGAGCCCCTCTTCAGAGAAGGATGCCTTTCGTGAAGCTCAAGGGCATTCGCGAAGAAGGGGGATTCCCAAGGGAACGCGGGCAGCCGTGGAGCGTTTATGATCCACGAAACACCCAACTTGTACTAGTGATCCCTATGCCAAGGCAGGATCGCTACACATCGCGAAGCACACTTCTTCGCAGCACCCTGCTTCGCGAGGCACCTCTTCTTTGCGAGGCAGTGCTCTGTGAATACTGTTCCACTCCGCGAAGCACCCTCCACTCACACCTATGCCCCCTGCTAAGGCCAAGGCACTCCACTTCGCAAAGCACACTCCTTTGCATTGAAATTCCTCTTCCTGTTTGACCCTCCAGGTTTGCACGATGTTATTTCAAAGTCCCATAGACAATACCACTCGTAGTGTTGCTTCGCCTAATGCTTCTTCACATAGGCACGCTAACGGCTATTGCTTCTTCGCATAGCCACGCTAATGTGGACCCCTCGATGGTTCGCTCCACAACCCCCCGTGACCATGGCCTTGCCAGTACCTTACCTCCCCCAAGGACCAGAGGGTACCGGTTATGTAAGTCCTAGGGGTTCAGAGTGAACCCACCTCATCCGAGCTGCATGACGTTAAATTTCCAAGCACCACGTCCTCAACACATGACGTTAAACTGTGACCTGACCTCGTGCCTCTCACGAAGGGTCCCCCCAGCTCGAACATTTTTTACCCCACTCTTCTCCACAAGAGTGGGATCACCCATCCACAATGGATGATATCCTCCTTATTGGAGCGGCGTATGTTCATAGGAGAAGGGCGACCCTAGTGCCCCAACGGATGGCTGCACCACTGCATCTCTGTACTTCTCCACTACCAAGGTCAGTGGAGGGCGAGGCACCTCCCACCATTGGTCCCAAATCCCTCTTTTGCTGCGCTTTTTTCACTCTGGGCCTCCATCCTAGAGTAAGTCCCAGCACCATGGGCCACCTAATGTGTATGACCCTCTTCGATTCACACGAACGCACCCTTCGCTGCGTGATCGTCAGGTCCTTGCTGTCTCTTGTTTCTCACACCGAACATGATTCACATGGGCTTAGAGTTGGCATTGGCCCTGACAATACCTCGCCCAACATGACGTTAAACTGCATGTCCTCGTCCAGCATGACCTTAAACTGCATGTCCTCGTCCAGCATGACGTTAAAATGAATGTCCTTATCCAGCATGACATTAAAACTGCACACCCTTGTCCAGCATGACGTTAAACTATATGCCCTTGTCCCACATGACATTAAACTGCACACCCATTTGAACTATGAGGTCTTTGATCCATGTCAAGGCATGGTACGTAGGAAGCCTCCACGAGGTTCAAGCCCACCCATCATCCAATTCACGTAGAGTTCTACCTTCATCCAACATGACATTAAACTGCATTCCAGTCCGACGACAAGCCTTTGTGACCACCCTTTGAACTACGAGGACTTTGATCCATGTCAAGGCATGGTACGTAGGAATCCTCACAGAGGTTCAAGCCCATCTCCCATCGGACCAAGGTCCCTTATTTACGTCATTTCGCCGACACCCACCGCCATTCCGAACTACGAGGACTTTGATCCATGCCAAGGCATGGTACGTAGGAAACCTCCACGAGGTTCAAGCCCACCGCCCGTCGTTTATTCACGTCAGGGTTCACTACCGTCCCACATGACGTTAAACTATATTCCATCAATCCTTTGAACTACAAGGACATTGATCCATGTCAAGGCAAGGTACATAGGAAACCTTCCCAATGTTCAAGCCCACCACTAGTGGACCCCCGGGTCTACTTTCATGCCGGTTCACCGATGAAACCCTTTGAACTACGAGTTCTTTGATCCATGTCAAGGCATGGTACGTAGGAATCCTCCATGAGGTTCAAGACCACCTCTCATCGGGCCAAGGTCCACCTTCATGTCGGTTCGCCGACAAAGCCCCTCTTAACTATGTGGTCTTTGATCCATGTCACGACATGGTACGTAGGAAGCCTCCACGAGGTCCAAGCCCACCACCACTAGGACCCTCCTGGTCCTCCCCATTCATGTCAGTTCGCTGATGATGCCCATCGGACCAAGCTCCACCCTCATGACGGTTCACCGGCACCATCCCAAACTACGCGGACTTTGATTCCCTGCCACGGGGATATGTAGGAAACCTCTTCAAGGCTCAAGCCCAACTTCACTGTTTCCCTTGCAATGGTCCCTCGCCATTCCCCCATCCACTTCATTCGCCTATCCATCATCCACCCTGATTCTCACCCAGACCGTCATATCCTGGTGAGACCATGTCGGTACGCTCCTCTTCACAGCCGCCCATGGGCTGGTTCTGGTATCGGCACCCCTTCAAGGGAAATCCCTCAATCCGATCCATTCTAGCTAATGCTCCGATCGGGCTGATCCATCTCCGCTGGATGTTAAAATCGCGTCATACCCTGTGTTAAACACGGGAAGCTGAGGAAAACCTCAGATATGTGTCTATGGCATATAATTCCCCGTGCTCGATGTGGGATGCCACAGGCTTCCACGACCTCGAGAAGCCCTGTGACCAGGGATAATAGACAGACATGTCAGGTTCCCCAGCATCCAGACACGCTACTGATGCCTCAACGTGACTACTCCCCCGATCGAAGGTTGTTTCCCTGACCGGTCCCTTTGGAATGTCCCGACAGAAGTAGTGTAATTAACCGGCGTCCATAGAAACAAGGCACTAGGAAGAGTTTCACGAACAATGTATTAAATCTATGAGGGAGACCCGGACTAGGTGACGAGTTCTGAGGAGGAATCCACAGAAGGAAGAACCGACATCTCATCATCCCGTTTCGATCAAGGAGCAGACGTCCCTGAATAAGGAGCGAATGCCTCCCGCCTTTGGAAAGCGGGAATGTGGGGTAATAGTGCAGTGTGTCCTCCTCCGTGGAAGGACGGATGCGCGCACCCCGACAAAAGTGTCAGAAACAGTTATATTAAAAAATATCTCATAGGTTCTTGAGATCCCTAGACATTGTAAAATAAAAAACAAAATCAAAAGGGAATTGATGAGAGAATCTTATGAGGTGAGGATACATTTATCTTCACTTGATAGGGTTTATATCAAATGTTATATCATTATTTATAATGTGGTTATCTATTTACAAGCCATAAACATCACTAAAGACCCCTCGACAAATCCGCATGATCCCACGGATGCCCCCTTGACAACATGCCATTATCTTTCAAAAGACACCTGACGAGACATATTACATCATGTGAAATCCTTTCTCCACGACTCCTAACCTCATGAAGACTCTTAAAAATGTTATCTTGATCTTATAAAATAATCTTTTCATTTCCACATAGTTAGGAAAATTGTCCATAAACATATAAAATTCATTAAACTAGGTGTCGATGGAATGGTCTTGTGGTCAATGAACCTCAATTTATTGCCGCAAAATGTAATTAATTAAGATATTTTGACACATGTTACATAAGAATCATCCATGTATATAGCCTATATTCCAATGATAGGATCCACACAAATTATTATATAATTGGGAAAGTCATTCCTATAAATCTATTCCCAATAGTAGAAAAATTAAATTACTGGTTGATAACATAGGGAAGGTTTGGAGAAGACTTCATGGAGCGAGTGATCAAATGATCATGAAAGTATTCTACCCTGTAAAATCTGGGAAAAAATAAAGTATTTAGAACTATGATTAGGATGAAGAATATATAGATTATTTGACGCACTTTAGTTGTGTTGTCTGAATTATGCGAAGCAGGTCCTGCTTGATGTCTGGATCCTATGAAACCAAAAATAAACTAACAACATGAAAAACCAAAGATATGTTTGAAATAAAGACTAGAAAATAAAAGGTTCATTTCTAAGTACATACTAATAAAAATCATGAACATTGAATTAGTCCCCTAGACTATTATACAGCACTGGGGTAGGTCACTCCTTTAATGAGACACTCCCTCAACATTCTATTTTAATCACACAGTGTTCCTAAGACACATCAAGAAAGGCTCATGATGTGGTCTTGGAATTACACCCACATCATGTAAATCCCTTTGGTATTAGCACCGAAATTATTTGATTTCATCAAATCATGTATAAAATGTAATATCATGTAACCAAGTTATGTCACATAGGGGCTACGATGTTACCAAGACATGTCATCATGTATCATGTGATATCCTCTGGATAATCAATCAAGTCATCTTTCACCCTGCATACATGATATCGTAGATAAGGATAAATCTGATGGATGAATCATCCAGGTTATGAAAAAACCTCCATACATTTCAAAATGGATCATGCATTAGCAAACAGAAAAATCATCATTTTCATGCATCACCCTCCAGACATGTCCATCTCCATCATGTGACATCCTCAAGACATGTCCTATATGTCTTCAGACACCCTCCAAACATGTCATCCATGATCATGAGATGGACTCTAGATAATCTATTAATATTATATGACATCCCTCATAAAATTAAAACAATTCAAGATATTTTACATTTGAATGTCTGTTAAGAAATGGTGACACATTCGACATCCCAAAACATGTCATACTAACACCAATGAAAGGTTGGGAAGACAATATGGTTATATAAATAAGATATCTGAGGACATGATATGCTTTTATAGTGGATATATTATGGATTCCTTAGCATGTATGTTTCATTCAAATTGGAGTATGGGAACTTTTATTCTTGTTATAACAATTATACATAGGAAACCACTCTAGGCATGAGATCAAAAGAGAATCCTCAATTTGTAATATTGGATTGAATTATACTATAATACATATGATTAATCCAATCCCATAGATTCGTAGGATTCCTCCCTATGGAGAAATTTCTAATTGGAAACCTCAATTTGTAATCCCTGATCAAATTGAACTATGAGAAATCTTATTTTCGTTTTAAATAGGTTACATATGACATCTTGCTAGTGCCCAATATCCAATGGGAATTTACCCTAATATAAATGCATCTATTTCTCTGACATTCCAACCATTGAGACCCAATCAATAATATGGGAAGATCATTCATCCTAGTCCCCAATAGGATTTAGAACACACATGAATTATAAGAAATATTATACATCATTTAACATGGATATTTGGGATTCCGTACTAATCCCCAATCTCTATATTGAACATTAGAAGGTCCACTATATTTTACAAGTCTCATTCATATATATAGTGAGATTGATTATGTGATATTACTTTTTCTTACACTGAGCATGGATCATGTGGGGTAAGGTATTTTCAATGCTCACCTAACATGCATCATAACCCACAAGAAACTAATAGAACTTCAGTGTGTAATCCCCATCAAATATATCTATGGTGAATCTGATCCATTTCATAAAAAAGAGACGTCTTTCATCTATCTAAGGATTGAGCTTATCACTCGAGGCCTATGTTCCCTCATATATTTCATTTTCACATGACAGTAAACTGCACATATTTATGAAACTATGTACGTTTTGATTCATCTTATAAATACTACACGTATGATGTCTCATAGAGGTTCGGTCCCATCGATGAAATATTTATATCCTCCTTTGATGGTTTTAAACTCTATTATGAATGCTCATATGGAATATAAAATAACCAGCAACCTATTAATGGGAAATAGATGAAGAAGCACAGATATATTAAGATGGACTCACTAATAGACTAACCTTTAAATATAAAAGTATTCAACATCTGATCCTTTAGTTAGGAAAATATTTTATATATTTTAATTCATAAGTGATTCATTAACAAATCTAAATATATAATTGTGTCCAGAATTAATAATCAATTCCCCCCAAATGAGCATGATTAGACAGACACCATTCTTTATAAAATAATGTGAGTTCTTATGTCTCATATGGTCTGTATCCCTAATTGATCACCTACCATTGGAAGGTAAGTCTGTAGTTAGTTGTGGGAGTTAGAAACATATGTAGTTTCAAATAAAAGACATGATGAAATGGTAAATCAAATATAGATTATTTTGAAACACATTAATCCACCCATAGTCAATCAAGTATGAAAACCTAAAATCCCACTTTTGATGAAACAATGTAATACCATTATCTTTTTTCCGTGAAGTGTAACTTATAGTTCATGAACATACATATACTTCAATACTAATCCTAGAAAAAATTTCTCAGAATAAACATAAGAAGTTATTTTATTTTTCATTATTATTTGAAGTTTATATGAACAATTATATTGAATTTCAAATAATTTTTAGCATAATATAATAAGGGGATGAATTGAAATATTTTTATGTTAAACCATATAGAGTTTCAATAAAATCAAACCAACACCATGAAAATATTGTTGAAATTATTTTTGATAACAATTTAAAATAGCACAGTCATACATAATTACAATGATAATGGATCCCCACATGTTATATATTTTTAATATTTTTATTTTTATGATTATCCAAGATATATTTTTTAATATAATGTATTCCCCACACAAAAATACATATTAATGAAATCTAATGAACTAAAAATAAATTAGGAAAAAGTTAAAAGGGAAAACAATTTCTATATGGCCCCAAAACAGTAAATATATAATTTATTTTGAAAATTATAAAAATAACATAATTCTGAAAAACAGATATTTTTACCTGTAAATATGGTTTTAAAATGTATACTGGTTTCCATTATTTTTATATTATTTCTGTAATCCTAGAAGAAAAGTGTAACAATAATCCTACTTTAATTAATGGGATAATTATAACTTCATAAAATAATTCATTATTTATTAAATAATCATATTTTTAGTGATTAATTGAAAATTATAATGCAATTATATAATGGATTATATTTCACTGTTTTATTTTTTATATTTTTCCCTATGAATGTATGACGTAACGTTATTACTCCCAATCTAAGACTTATACATTGTATTTTTTACCTTACAGTCACTAACATACACTTGATTTTCTTAAACATATGAGGACATAGTTTAACATTTTGAAGTTAATCAAATGATCTCTATTATATTTTATACACCATATGATTTTTATTTAATTTATTTTCATATAACCTATGTGATGAACCTTATGGAATAACATAAAAAATTTAATTAACCGTACTGAGAAATGAATGAATTGGTTTTGATAAGTTTTATATGATAATTATTCATAGATATAATATGTTGATTTATTTTTTTCAGTAATTAGTTGAACAAACTAATAATATGAAATTTATTTTATAGATTCTAATATTGATAAAATAGTGTTTTTGTTTTTATTTCATATATGAATACACATTTTTTAATGTATTTTAAGATTCAATTTTTTTATTAATGAAATTAAAATAGTTATTATTATCGAGTATATTACAAGATTATTAAGTGATGGTTTTAAAAGTTTTAATCAAATCATAAATTATACTTTCTTAATCTAGATATTTTTTAATGTTTTGATGGATTTTCTGGTTCTATATTATCAATGATAATCAAGGATAATATTTTGGTTATCAATATAAATGATGTTTTGAAATTTTATTATCATTTTATCCAATATATTTGTTACATTAATTTATGATTTAGAACGTTAAACAACTAGAAGGTCATTTTGATCCTTGGTGAACAATGTGTGAAAATGTTCAAAAAATATAAAGGAAGAAAAAAACATGAATGATATTTTCATCCATGGATAGGGAATCTAACAAATTACAAAATAATTTATTATTATGAATAAGATTTTCTTCATCTAATATTTCATAAAATATTATTGGTGTATATTGATAATTATTATTTTCTTCCTACATTAAAACATTGTATTATAGTTTATGGTTATACCATCTACTTGTATATTTAATATATTTTTTCATAAATCCTAAAAAATGAACACTTTTCATACGACTCAATATTTAAATACATTTATTTAATTTGATTGTGACTCGACCTTAAAAGATATGATTTTGTCTAGTAGTGCCTCCAATATAGCTGGTATATTAAAATTGGGTTATAAATCCCTTTTAAAATATTTGAATTTAGTGAAAATCATAATTGTTATGGAGTAGAGTGGAGTAAAGCATATATACTGGATAAATTTGACTATAGAAAACATATACACCATTATGTTGTCTATTTTTACTTTTTTCTACACTCATCGCATTTTACACACTAAATTGATTATGGTTGAACTATTTTATTCATAGTTAATAATTTTATCGCTTATTAAATATTTGATAACTATTTTTAAGTAACTAATTTATTTTTTTAACAAGTTATCACCCACATATAGGCCATTAAAAATTCTTTGTTTGGACATAACAATTGGTTTAATAGACATTTACATTAAGAACAAAAAATTATGTTTTTATCCCAATACCACATGTTGTAATAAATTATAGTATATATTGAATATATTTATACTGTTATACATTTAAAACACCTAATCAATTATGGTAAAAACTATAATATGGAAGGAACTGATTGAAATTGAGGCTATATTCCAAAATTAGGGAATCACTATTATTGTAAATAATTTATATATATTTACACTTTAACTAAATTTTAAAATAAGAAACTGTATATTTATCATCACATTATTGTTGTAAAAACATATAAATAACCTGATTCAGATCATGTTTTTTTAACTATAGGTGAGGATTATATTTGATATTTCAAATCTAATGTTATGGAAATTATTTATTAATGTTTTAATAAAAAATCTTTTTTTCATCTTCTAATAAGGAAAAATTATCACAAAAATTGAAGGATTATTTAAATAAATCATCTTAGATAAAATATGTTGATTATAAAAATATTATGTTATGATTTGGGATAAATATCATGATTTATAGATTGAAGATGATGAAAATAATTAACGGATGTTCCATATATTTACATGACTTGTAAGTGGAATGAATGCCTTTATGGTGGGATTTTATAATCTTCTTCTTTTTGAATGAGTTTTGAGATCTCTTCATTATATGAATCATTCCAATAAGTGTTCCATTAATTATATAAAGAATATAAATAACTACACCTATGATGAACTCATTGATTTGTTACATTTATATGAATTAAAATTAAATAATTTTTTTGAATAGGATACATCAATTTGAAAATATATATCTTTTAAATTTGAAAACAAAATTGATCATGTTGTAATGTTAAAAAGATTGAAATTGTGGATATGGATGAATTGTTCACTAGAGATTAAAAATGAATGAAAACTATTATTTAAAAAATATATTTAGAAAAAAATATTATAATATAAACCAAAAATGTAGAAAAATAATAAAAAAGAATTAATTATAATACTTCAAATGATTTTTTATCTGAGTTTATAATGAAGTGGAAGACAAATCTTGACTGGACTATATTGTAAATGTAAAAACTGATATGAATAAAAGGAATGAGATATTTGATTTAAAATGAAACAATATTTGTGCGAAAGAATATGATCCTAGAGAAACATATGGAAATAAAAAATATGGAACATAATTGTGCATAATGGAACCTTAAAATTTGGTCATTAATTCCCAATTTTATTCTATATATTTTATGATGATTTTGATTTTTACAACCCATACATTGATGAATTGTTTAAATTGATTGAATTATTAAAAATATATGTTTTATATATATTATTATGTATATATATTTAAATACAACTAATTAATAATAATCATGTTGAAAAAAACACAACAATTTTTTTTGAAAATAATGAAAATAATAAAACCACATTTACCAATAATGATAATGATTACAAAGACGTAAACCAATGTAGAAGTTGAATGAAAAGGAAAAATGAGGTGACTGTAAATAAAATAGAATCTTTCAGTTTATATTCATGGAATAAATATTTATAAATAAATAAGTTTTTTTAATAGGATGAATGAATAAAAAAGGAATTGGATATAATAATATATTACATAAAATGTATTTTTTTTTTGAAAAGTTAAAAAGAAGTATCTCTATTTATTATATGTATTATACATGGATAATGTTCTAGTGAATTGTTTCCCATATTTCCACAACCATTAAGATTTTATAAAAAATATTTATAAATTAATATGTTATTAAATAATTCACAATAGTAATTAAAACTGTTTATTATATTTATAAAATGTATTACTAATCCTATCAAACCTAAAGAACCTTAGGTAAATAACCTATCAACTAATTTATATTGATGTAAATACCTCTTTCCCATCTGTAGAGAAATATATCAAATATGTCTAATGGATTCTGTATTAATATGGCTGACAATGCCTAAAAATATAATTTATAGACAATCATGGGGGTTCTAATATATTAAGAGATAATTACCATATAAACATAAATTTTTCGGCAGAAGTCGGTATTTAGCAGTCAAATATTATTTCTAAAGCTCTATAATTTGATTTATTACTATAAAATATATTTATAATGTTTCAAATATTTCATCATTAAATGAATTCAATATTTATGGATGGTAAAATTCAGTTTTCATGATTTTTTATTATGTTATGCTAATCAAAGGGAAAATATTCATTCTATTAACCCTGTTGAAAAAAATGATTAACATGAAAAGTGTTTGAATTATATGAATAATTTTATTTTAATTGTGAATAGATGACATGGATATGTGACTTTCATAATATTAAATAAGTTTCAAAATAGTAGAATAATTTTTTAGTTACCCAATTTTATAAAATATATGTTTTTTGTATTTTAATATTGAATGAAAGGGATAAAAATAAATATTCTTTTAAATAAATTCATTAGATAAGAAATAAATAATAATTAAAGCTAATTTATCTTCATTTATATAGACCCCCTCAATGTTTTAGTTTTTTAGGAAAATAATGAACTATAGTTACTGTAGATTATTTTAGAATTTTTACATCGGTATACTTTCTTATATCATAATAGGTTAATGATAGTTATGGAATCAGTTTGAAAATAAATAATATTCTAATAAGGTGTTTCAATTATCAAATTATTTATATGGTCATAATCAAGATATTGAGGATTATTATGATACAATATGTTCATTTAAAATAAATACATGTATAAATAATGATTTTTAAAATCCTATATTGTTTATTAAGAATATTTATAAGGATGTGATTTTATTTATTTCAATGATCTATGTTTTTTCATCTAGTAAAATGATTTGTGATTATTTATCTAGGATAATGGAAACTATTATTTATATAACTCTCTTTGGATAGTTATTTTTATTTTTAGAAATACTCATTTTTTAAAGGACATGTATATTATTTTAGAATCAATCATTATATAATAATCCATTTTTGAAAATATTTTTCTTCATTCTGGTAAAACATTTAAAAAACCTACACGTAGTAATTGTTAGTTGTATTTATATGTTTTTATAAAATATATTGATGTTGGTTTTTAGAGGAATTATTGGTAGTTTACTTTATTTAGCTGTTTATATACCAAATAGTAGTTTTAGTTTATACAAGCATGATTGGATTTAGAAAAACCTTAATAAATGTCAATTAATCATTGTTACGTTAAAAACTATATATAATTAGGGTCCTATAAGTTATATATTATTTTAATAATGACTGATCTATCTTTATTTAATGAGATTTTATGATTAATATTTAGAGGGTTATAGTATTGATAGTAAAATTACATCGAGATTGCATATTTTTCATTTAACGATTCAATTTTATAAGATCATAAAGAAGAAATTATAAGATTTACTATCAATGCATTATTATGAATTTTTAGATATCTATGTTATTCTTACAATGATTATGGATTAATAAAACATTATATGAATTTAATATATATTATTATAATATTAATATTTATTGGGATAACTCTTATATCATTTCCTTCTCCAACAACCATTTACCATGTTATCAAAACCGAATATATAGAGACATTTTGTTTCAATTCATTAGATATCATTATAGTAATAATGCTATTGTTTTAGAGATTTTTTTTGATAATCAATTATAATTTATATTTAATAATTTATATCAACATTTGTTGATTGTGAAAATATATTCTTATTATGGTATGATTGAATTTTGTATTAAACTAGTAGTATTAAATTTTCTATATAAATTTGATCACATTAATAGAAGGCTAAAAGTATTTCACCTCAAAATAAAATATCATATCAACTATATAAAATTTTAATTAACATTTTTGTGACATGATACTATTTATGGTAGCATGACTAAATAATTTTATGATCTATTATGTTTATTAAGATTATATTTTTTCAGCAGGAATATATTCAATGATTCATATAATGGTTTACTATAATGTGATTTAATTAGTGGGTCACTTTACTATTATTTGAAAATCCTCAATCAATTCTTTGATTATTTTAAACTGTTTCGTGGAACTTTTTATATCACAATGTCTATTTCTAGAGGAGTTTCTTAATGCTTTATAAATATATATTAAAATATTTACACAATATTTTTAAAGATCCTATATTATGATGATGTAATTGATGTGAAAATTATGGGAGAAATTTTCAACTAATAATATTTATCTGGTACCAAAATATTAATTATTTTAGTTATTATTTTCTAATAAACAAATTTATGTTTAGTTAAAAATCATTAATGAATTTTATCTTTTGTTTACAACAATAATATATTAAAATTGATATTTTTTTTATCTTATATATTAATGCAGGATGTGTTGATACAACGTTACAGTGATGTTTTTTAATATTCAATGAAAAAATTATGTCAAAATTATTGTTAATTTTAAATTTTTTTTTTAATATTTTTATTTGGGGATACATTTTCATAGTTTTTATTTTAAATAATTATTTTATTATTTGAAAAAAATTGTGAATTTTTTTTACTTTATCATTGTTTTCATAATTTTCAAAAAGGATAATACAATTGAGTGCCTACAAATTCTTATATATAATAATTCTAGGATAATTAAAAAAATCACCTTTACAATGTTTCTAATATTATTACTTTGAAAATATGTTTTAAAAACTATATATTTTTCAATCCATAAAATTTTATTGTTGAAAAGTGGGATATTAATCATTATTTCATTAATTGCATAATTATTATTTCTCACTGAATTACATAATTATTATATAATTAATACATATATTATTAATTTTTAGGAAATTTTTTTTGTATATTGTATTATAAATTCATTTTTTATTTTGTTGTTGAACCAATCACATGTATGAATGATCCTCATGCTTATATATCTCAAACATGCATTTGATTTTTTGACCATACAGTTATTACCTTATTGATTTTTGTTTTATTGTTATATGGGCTTAGTTGATCCTTATGAACTAAACTCTATATTCTAAAATTTATTTTATAAGTCTTATGAACTAAACATTTTGAGTACTCTGAACCCAAATAATTTTTTGTTACATTGGTAATGTTCTTTAAGAGATGGAACATACGATGTGACCAAAACCAAATGAAATAAACCTTATAGATTATTGTATCTAATGGTTTTGAATATTTTTATTGGAATTTTATTATTTGACATATTACAATGATTTATTTGATTCTAGTTTTTTTAAATCTATTTATTATATTTTCAGTTATTTAAATGCCTTTATTATAGGCTAAATTTTGATTAGATTATTTTTAAATTATCATTTAATTTTTTTAAGTATTTTAAAATTAAATTTTTTCAAAAAGGAAATAATTGTCAGTTATATAGAGGATAATTGGAGATTATTCAATTATTTTTTTTAAACAATTGATCAACATTGGAATATTTTTTCTCAAACCTGATATTTTGAAAAATCATGATTATGTTTTCATGGTTATTTATTAGTAGTGATAGTAAAGGATGATATTATTGGTAAAAATAATATAATTGTTTTTATTAAATCGTAAAACTTATTTTGGTTTTAAAACATATTTTATAGGTTCCAAGATATATGTTGAAGGAACACTATGTTATTGATAACATACTCGAATAATTTAACATAGATAACCTATAATTTTTTTCATGTGAATTTTTCATAACATATTTTACATTACTCGAGGAGGAAATGAACCTGTATGAACATTATTTCTATGATTTATCCTTCCATTAGGTACACTTATCATAAAATCATGTAAAACTCTAGATGGATAGTGAGTGCTAACTCGATCATAAATTTTTGGCTTGACAATTGGACTGGTGTTGCACTGTCCTCGCTGCTCTCCCCTAATTCTACTCTAGTGTAAACTCATCACACTAATAAAAATGTTCTCCATTACCATAGGGATAATCTCTTTGACAATGTTTCTTAGATCATTGATAACTATCCTTTTATTAAATGTGATGATTTTATAGTCTATGAACCCACTCTGAATGGTATTCTTGACTCAAAAAATTCATATATGCACAACTTTCTTGTATCTGAATCTAGCTTTCAATGGTTATATTTTTCCAACAAGATGTGGATTAATCCTACTAGACTCACTCTATTTTAGCGCATTTATCATAAAAGATTTCCCACTGAGGTCAGCCTTCAATGTTTTGGTATTCGTACAAGCTCTAAATGTCACATATGTAATCAACATAGGGAGGACACTAACCATCTATTTTCATCTTATGCCATAGCCTCTGCTCTTTAGAAATATATTATTGAAATTTTTTATTGATGATGGAATACCATCGACTCAATTTTCACTCGTCTTAAATGTTGTGTACTAAACCAAGCCTCTCAGAAAATTAATAACATTTTTCTAACTGTTTTTGTTGAGTTAATGCATGTGATCTGGAATGATAGAAATGATATTATACACAATAAAAGCTCATTAAATCTTAAAATAGGGAAATCATAGATCCTCATTGTGATTCGAGAAGCTTCCTCAATTCAAAAAGCTCACTGCAACAACTCAGTTGGTGAATGGGAGATTTTAAAAAGGATTCGGGTTATGGCATATACCGTTAACCTATTCAAACCATTGATGATTTCTGGAAAACGCCAATGTCGGGATGGATCATAGTCAACGTTGATGGTGCCTCAAATGGATATCCTGGACCTGACCGCTGTAGAACCATTTTCAGAGATTCTTCCAGCAAGTGTCATGGGTGTTTCTTTGTAAATTGCTGCATAGCTTCATCATTGGTGGCCGAAACTATGTGAGTAATTCATGCTGTCAAGTTTTCCATTCAAAAATGCTGGACGAAACAATGGATTGAATGTGATTCGACCACCATTGTCCAGGAAATCTGGAATGGTGTGACTCGCCTTTCCTGGCCTTTTATCAATCATTGCATGCAGTGCTTGCACTCTATGCATGGTATTGACTACATTGTAGCACATACTTTCAGAGAGGCTAACACTGTTGCTGATGCCCTTGCCAACAAGGGTGTTCATCAGACCATGACCTGGATTGACACACTCCGTTTGAATTTAATTTAGCTATTTGATAATGATTGTACAAAAATCCCTTCTTTCCATCTATTGTAATCTTTTCAACTTTTTTATTCAATAAAATGTTCCTGGGTCTTTGACCAAGGCACCACCTTCTCATAAAAAAATTAATTTTTTTTCAATACATAATTATTATATACAAATGATTTAACTCAAATTTAATTTTTGAACTATTCTATTCTACCACAAGACCATTCATTTTTAATAGTTTTCACATAACATAATTCATAAAATAATATGTGAGAACATAATCCAATGACGCAACTAGTCATAGGATCTAACTAGATAATTTGGATGTATGGAATTAATCAATATTAAAACTCATAAAATAGATTTGATTAGTGTCGTTATAAGAGAAGTGGTGAATAATTTATTATAGGGAAACACCATGATAATAACCACAGTCTGGTACTGGATTATCTCCACTTATATTGAATTATTTATTAATATGATATTTGAATGAAGGATAAATTTTCAATAAATCCAAGGAATAATTTTTTTTGTTCCATGATTAATCCATTCACACCACTATGGCCTTTTGTATGTGTTAATTTAGAAGTATAAGGATACACTTCATTCAATAACCCATGTATTCGGTCATGATCAAAATAATATAAGGGATCCAATGAAATACTATGTATTAATTTCATTTCATTTGATAACTTAATGAAACAACGTTTTAAATTATATGATATAAACCCTAAATTGTGAATGAAATGACACGGAATAAATTTTTATTTATGAGTGATTTTATTTATGTAGAGAATAGATAAAATATTCAAGACACACCTATAAGATAGGTCTCATAATGATAGTAAAACAAGTAGAAACAAATAGGTTTTTTCTATATTAAATTTATTCCATCATATATTAATGGGTAATCTTTTGGATTCAATGTATATAGATTTATAAATAGGTTATGCTTTAATATTATATATAGAGGTGAGAATATATTTTATTATGGTTTTAATTTCCCTGGGTTTTTCATGAATTCTCATTCATATTTATAATCCCAAAAAATCATATTTTTTACATTAGTTAATGAAATTTACTTAATATAATTTACTTTGAAAATAACTACCATTTTTTGATTCTTTACACTCATTTTATTTGATAAAAATTCAATCCATGACTGAATGATCTTATTTTGTTAATATGTAATTACCTTTTAGTGATTAGTTGAGAGTATGTGAATTCTTGCATAATTTATATAAAAATTTATATCATAAAAATATTTTGTACAAGTTAAATTACACTATGATTAAATGTAATAGATAATTAATTAATAAACCATTGTTTAAAAATATTTTTATAGGGAAAAATATGAAACAGTTGAGAACACTAAAATATTAGTATGAATTTGGATTTTATTTTGTTTTTATGAAATATCATAACACACATTAATTTTTAAAATTTAATAAAATAAATATTTTATGTAGTATTATTTATAATTATAAGACTTTACAATAAATAAGTTAATTAATTTTAAAAAAATACATCCATTTGATTATGTGTATTTTATAAATAATTTGATAGGTTTTTTGTGTATAATTTTTAGTTAAAATTTATACCTTAATTTTATGTTAATCTTTTCGTCATTATGAAATTATGTTTTCATTTCCATTTTACCAATTCTAATTCCACAATTTAGGTTAAAAATATATTTATAATAATGACTTGGGTTCACACGTATTTCTTTTGGTACTGAAATTGAATATTCACTATTATACACCATTAATAATTTAGTATGAAGAGATAATATACAATTATAAACTTTTATAACCCATTAGATGAAAAACACATAAGTTTACATTAATAATTCCAAAATAATATTTATAGAGATCAAACCTCAAATTTCATCATAATAATTTTTTTCTTCAATCACAAGGAATTATTACCAATACATCTCATGCATAATCCCCCTTATAAAACAATTCACTCGATCACCATTTTAATATAATGGAAAAAGCACATTAAACATATATTTCAAAACCATATCAATCACTCAACTTACATTACAAAATTTTATTTTGTTTATAATTTTAATTATGAATGGCTCGTGAGGTATCTCTTATTTATAAAACATCCATTTTCTATCTCTATTTAAATACATATTTTCATTACCATTTCAATTATATGGATAAATCAAATTAAATTCCCATAAATCTCATATGATTGATCTATTCAATCTTTTATTAATTGACATCAATATAACATAATGTACAATCGATGTAATTTTAATTAATTAATTATTTGGTAAACCCCCTAAACTTCTACTAGATGAATACACATTAATTTACTTCTCACAGAGAAATTTAGTATATGAACCTAAACTAAAACTCACTATGAATTTTATAAAATTAAATTTTATACCCTTTAATCAAACATGAATTCATAAAACACACACATTATTCCTACAAAAATTATAAATCATCAAAAGAAAAAATACCATTTAAATGACTATATTTTTAATACAGTCTCTAACTGATTACATAACATTGATTTAATATATTTCATTTTATTCACCTCATATTCTTAATTAGAGTTTCATCAACCATGTTTCACATTAAAATCATAATCATTTATAACCCTAAAAACTAAAAATAACATAGAAGAAAAATTTATTTTACAAAAGTAACTATATGAATCACATACCTTCTTAAAGAACTTCATCATTAAAAAGTCACTAATCGGTTTTCAATCATTTTACATTATCATATGAAAATATGTTAAACCATATTCATAATTTTAATTATGAAAATAATTGAAAACATTCTATATGTAAAAAATTCAGTTAGTCAGCAAAGTTTCCTATCATATTATTTACCATGTAAATTTACTGGAGAAACTGAAATAATTTCATAAAAATGATGTTGATGATACAAATAACAATGAAAACCCATAATAAATGTTTTTATTAAAAATATTATTGTTATTATATCAGGATAATAATATAATTTTACTATAATCTATTTTTATCCATAGTTGAAAAAACTATCAAAATATTCACTTGAAAAATCCACTGAGAAAATACTAGTATCCCAAAAAACATATTTTAAAATATATGAAACCCTTTAAAATATTAAAAAATTATTTTAATTTTTATCAATGATATTTATGATAGGATACCCTTACATAAATTACATCTATTTAGTTCAAATTTAACAAATATTACTATATTACATAATAAAATTTTTTATGTATAAATATGCAACCCAAATAAATTTAGAATTTCCCTAATCCTTATTGACATTTATTATTTTCTATTAAAATAAATAATTAATCATTACATATCTAACTATTAATATTATAATATCACTAATTTAATATAACTCTCTATCCAACACCTCTAGATAATATTCCTAATTTTAAAATAACAATAAATCTCAATCTATGCCACAGAAAATGTAACCTCCTCTAGTATAACTGTAAAAAATTTAAAATTATTAACCATTTATACTAAATTATGTAAAAATAAAATTCATAATTATGACAGAATCCATTTTAAATATATTGATCACTAATAATTCACAGAAATTCAAAGTTATAATCATACCAAATAATATGATCCATATGAAAATATTAAAATTCACCTTTTAATATAATAATTTTATTAAAGAATACATTTTTGGAACCATAGATCAAATATCGAAAATTCATCCCATGTATGTATGATTCATTACCACATGTTCACATGTACATTTTCTTGTGTCTTTTAACTGGTTACAGTATCCAAAAATATCGTGGGATACAGTGACATCAATTATAAAATCTATGGGTTATGTCTGAGTCTATCAAAAAATTTGTATGTCCCATCCAAATAATAGACATATAAATAACATATGGAAAATAAAATTAGTTTCAAGAGAGTATCCATAATACACAATAGAATTTTGTTAAGTATTCTATGTGATGCATGAAAAATTTAATGGGTAGTTGAAATAATGACCCATTTAAAACAAACAACACATATGTACAATAAAAATGACTTATTAGTTGGTACATATAGAGATTAATAAATAAAATATAACTATTTTGGCCTTTATACCAACTCATATAATCCTTCTATAATATTTTAATCAACATTTATATACAAAACTCAAAACACTTTTCCAAATTCCATAGAAACATGTTCCCACTATAAAATGATGTTTTACTCACACACATCATTACCCACAGCAATTACATGCGAAGGGTATGAGACCAAGGACGCAGTAGATTCCCCAAAATATTAATATATAAAGTATATCTATGATAAATTGGATGTTAATTATGTAAATATAATATGAGTTTCAGGAGGGAAAGTAAAACACACACACCATGGAAGATAAAATATTATAAACACAAGATCATTCATGTTAGGTCATCAAATGCTAACAAGGATACAATGACTCCTAGCCATACCTTCTTCATCCAATGATAGTAGTGAGTTAATAAATTCCACAATTAAAAGAAATCTCCCAAGGAAAATTTATATCAATAACTAATCTATAGTAAAATATAATAACCAACATCCCCACACATTATTTTTTATGGGAACCTCATTATCCAACCTCCCACATATGTTGAAATATCCCCTCAAGGTAATGTCCCATTACCACATATCTTATATACTATTAAACTAAAAACAAGCATTCTAGGGAGAGAGTGTCAATATAGAACCTTTCATATGATCTTAACAGAACTAACACATGGTAGGTCCCATATATTATTATATATATATCAATAATATGATATGTGACACAAGGATTGTATCATAGTAGAAAGCCTTTCACAAAAGATGAACCACTCACTCATGGCATAGAACTGTGACATGAGTTGGACCAAACCAACACTATTTGGGTGTAAATTGAAAATCAAAATAGATCCAAGGGCACCTTCATATATCACATTTGGGCCTCGTACTTAATACATAATCGGTAGAAATAAAAAAAATTATAGAGAAAACATGGAGATATGTGCCTAATATCACATCCCATGAATAAAACAACAAGAAGAAGAGACCATGGGATCTTCCTTATGAACCCATCTTGATTAATCACATTAACATTATACATAATCCCAACAATACCATAATTCAAACAACTAATCATCTAGACTGAAATACAAAAATATAATTTCACCCTATCATTAACTATGCCCAATCTACTCACTCTAAGAAAACATTACCCAACAATATTTTTGTATCTCATTCTACTATAATATGTGATTTTCCATCATACCCAATCTTGTACACCAATTTTTACTCTTTATGTATTTATTTACCTCAATATATATCCACCTTAGTATCATCAATACCATGATATATTTTATCGTCTAACAGACACACATGTATGAATAGCAGTCAATAATATTAGGCATAACACTTCAGAATGGGTAATTAATTCCTATATAAACAAAAAAATCATGAAAAAATTATAATATTCTAGGAATCTATATTTGGGGAAAAAAGAAGAATACAATGTTATAAAATAGCTCATTCCCCATTTGAAATCAATGAATACACCATTCTTTAAACAACCCCATCTAACATTATTTTAAAACCAAGGTAAAATCATCTTGTACTAAAAAATTAGAAAAGGAATAAAATTTCACATTCTCATTATATGACCATGGAAATAATTTACAATGCAGATATTTGTTCAAAAATTATATATTAATTTTTATATAACATTCCCAAACAAATTATTTTTTTTCTAATCATTTAATTTTCAATTATTTTATGAATACTAATAAATAAAATTTCAATCAAAACCCTTTTAAAATTACATTTAAATATTTAAATCCCTTTTTCATTGATAGAAGATCTCATAACACACAAAACATCATGAAGTGGTGCATTGACATTAATGCTACTAATGATCTAGAAAAAAACCATTTGAAAAAATTGGTGTCCTTATTGATTAATAGGCTTATTTTACTACATCTTGATCTAAGGGAATGTCATCCATGTCATAAAATCATGTTATAAATATTCATACTGATGAAATGTGAACATAAAATAAATAAATTTACATTATACTAAATAGTGAAATGACCAGCAATCTAGATTGGTGATCTGTAAATCATTATTATGATAAAACCTATGATATATTAGTCTAGAATCACTTATATCATCAATAAATACATAATTTAAATAAACCAATAATTTAAAACTAAATGAAAACATTTTAATTTAAAATTGAAGACTCATCAGGTGACATTACGACAATAAAATAATGAGAAATAAGAGACAGTCCTCTTATGATAAGAACCTATACTCAATCCATTCAAAATCCATAATACATTTACAAAAATTAATAGATATTTCAACACATTGATGATAAATAAAAATAAATACATAATGAAACATAGATCATGGAAGGAAATGGGTACCCAAAATCTCCTCTTTAAATGTCTTTCATATATCATAAAATAATTCCCCAAAAATAAGGATATTTCTAACCCGATCTAGTGGAGTCATTTGTTTAGAACACTAACAATATTATCAAAAATAAATGGAGATCATTGTATAATAAGATAATAGATATATAGGTACATGTAACCATAGATCAATGAGAAAAAACTTATTAAAATATTGATGAAATGGAAGAAAAGATGGGAGAATAATGGGGTTGAGGTTATTTTCCTCCCTATTCTCATAATCCTCATAATGACGAGACATTTGGAGGGTTTTTAATTTATATATTCCCTACAAATTAATATAGTAACCCTTAAAAAAATAACCAATAGTTAATTTATTGTGTTCTCATTATGGTTATGTTGTGAAACATCAGTCGACATTTCATATCATGACATTTTCCATCTAGAATACAACACCACATATTATCCCAAGTCAGAGGGAAGTATAAAAATTTGCACCTTTATTAATGTAACCATATTTATAAATAAATTAATTACATTAAATAAATGGGTCTTATGAATTTATAGAAACATTCATAGCATAAATTGGGAGTCAAACTATGATGTACCATCATTTAACGGTCTCATGGAAGGACTCACTGCTACCAATCCTTGACCCTTCACGGCTTCAACATACCTTTCCACAATGCCATTCCACTACTTTATTTTTAAAACATTATGTTTAACCATTATAAATTATAACTTAATCAATGAATGAAAATACATAACCAATTCTCTACCTCTTGTTATAACACAATGAAACCCAGAATCATGTTGTCACAACATCCTCAAATTAACCATTACACAATGCGGACTCAAGGCTACATTTTTACCCCATCCTCCTAACCTTCACATCCATGAATCAGATTTCCAATGATTAATCCCTCGAGTAACCAAACATCATGTTGTTAATACCCTATATAATGTCATGAAAACCCCCTTACTATGGAATTTCATATACCAACACATTTTAACTAAAGTAGGTAATTCCTCCAATAAAATACCAATATCGAAATATATCATAAATAATATATACCATGAGATAAATTCATAATCCTTATCATGGGGCTGAAAAATAAATATTCATATGCTTATCACCATGTTATAATCATACACATCCTTACACGATTAACCACACAAGCCATAACATTGTTTTAATTCATTTTTAATAATATTAGATCCATTTAATCAATTGAAAAATATTTTCAAAAAAATATCATCTTATAAATAATTACAATTAATTATCCCCTACAATCTTACTATAGTGAAATTATAAAATTTTATGCCACATGATTAACAATATTTATAGCATTATATATTATCTCAATGACTTTAAATTTATTTAGTGGATAATCAATTTATGGTAATAAATATAAATAAATTCAGAAATAGATTTATTAGCTCAATAACTTAACCAATGTATAATTTTTCTTTTGGGAGTAAACAAAGATTTCTTCACTAGAAAATCAAATATATAGGGATAAACCAACCAATAAATTTATAATAAATATAAATATTATTTTTTCTAATACAATAACTCATTAAAATAAATTGAATAATATAAATAAAAATATTAATATATATCAATGCTAATTTAAAACAACTGAAAATTAAAAAATTGTAATGTTAATAATTTTAATTATTAATTAAAAATCAATATCGTAAAACAATTATAAAATAAGGAATCCATTTATTTTCTCATTATCTTTATCAAAAAATTGTATAAACAGTACATGAGGTTTATATATTTTTGGATTCTTGTGGTTGTGGATGACCATTCCAGGTATGTTATCCCATAAATGTATATTTCAAAACCTAGAGTTTAGGTGGTAATGTTATATAAAATAGAGGGAAAAAGTAAAATATAATTTTTAAATCATTGATGAATACCCATAGAGTGTGATCACTAAAAAGTTATTGGTTGATTTACAAAGGATCTGTATGATTATATTTAATAGATTTGTGATATTTGTAAGTGTGTTTATTGGAAGTTGGTCATTTATGTTGAGAAAAGTACTGTCATTGGAGATTTCTAGAACCAATGATGCCCCAAAGAAATTTTATAATGTAATGGAATAATTTAACCATTCATGTACTGCAATAAAGGAATGATGTAAGTACATATACACATATAATGAATCATTAATAAACATTTATTTTTTAATATAATTTTTTTCTTATTCTACTAATTTTTATTTTAATATTTTCATCATTTACAATTAAATTAAATGATGTAATAGTATTATACCTTATATATTGGATGAAATTATGAATGATGTGTTAGTGGTACTTTTGTGGTAAAAAATAAACATTGTTTTTAAGGCAAATTTTATATGATAAGGAGTTCATCACTTTTAGTAGGTCACTAAAAAGTTTTCTATGTTTTTTTTCAAAGATCATGTGTGTTACTATTTCATTCCACATGTGTCCAAGGAAATTCATCATATCACATATACATAAACATGAACCCACACACCAATAATTTTCTACTTTTCACTGTAAAAATTTTACCCATTAGGTAATACCACATGTTTCCATGTACCATATTGTGTCTGTAAATTACATTAAAGGGTTATCATTTAAAAATGAATACAAATATTTTTGAACATGAAGATACGCATAGTGATTCTTTTTAAACTATCATTTTATCCCATTGATGTATAGTTTTTATGCCTATACCCAATGGGAATTTACCAAAATGAGTAGTAGTGGTGTCATATGATGATGAAAAATACATGAATGACCAATTCACCCCATTTAATCATACACAATTGTAATGAAACTATGAAATCCCTAATATAAGAGAGCCATAAACCCAACCCCTCATGGGGTGTACTAGGTAAACCTCACCAAAATCTATCAAGGAAGTTCCAATCATAAGTAATCCCCTTTACAAACCCTCAAATTCATGGGAAATCATCATCCTACAACAATTTAAAAAACAAATATTCACATATACCACAATATGGTGAAGAATTATTTTTATCCATGACTAAGCAGAAATGCTTTTCATTGCCTTGCTTGGGGAATGTTATTTTGTTAGACATCACAATTCTGAAGTAGTTCACTTAATCCTCACTAAGGAGAATAAATTTTATTTTCCCTTGCAGGGGATTAGAACAATTCATTTAATTTACTATGGCGAATCACTTTATATTTCCTTAACATGGTAAAAGTTATTTATTTATACCTCATTATGGCAATTTAGTTCACATGATGCTTTTTTGGTAGAATAACCTCACGAAGGCCCTATACATGGGAGAGACATGTCAAATATATTTTCCTTAGTAAAAACACTTCAACCTTCTCCCTTAGATGGATTACATGTACTCCCTACCATCAATTATAGGGAATAATTTTTCTTAATAATCATATAGGGGTATCAAATTACCATGGAATCCTCCATACCCACCAGAGTCACATGATTAGACTACCGGGAACACCAATAAATCCATCTTCAATCATGAATTATTTTTTTAATAGGACTCTCATGGGACAATCTCCTAAAATCATTGGTACCATTGGTTGATTATAATCATTAATATTTTAAATATATTTTATGATAGTGTTTGTACTAGTGATACAACACATCGAATAGAAGTCCATACACAGTTTTCGAGAGCTGACTTCACAAGATTTTTCCACTCATTGACACAAGATCATATGTGAATCCTTTAATAATTCATTCAATATCCATGTTTTTATAAATTAATACATCAGCATGATACATTGATTTTATTGGGTATCATACATTCCAATTTTAATCAACCAATGGCTGAGTGAAATGTTTTTAAGCCCCATTTACATCATTGAGGATACTTATACTCTTCAACCCATTTTTCATTCACTATAAAAATAGAGATTGAAAAAATATGATCACACATATAGTCCCCCAACATGGTGTAATACCCAAACAATCCTCCAGAAAATTGACCATGTGAAATTCCAACTCAATCCATTGTTATATCCCATTTCATGAAAAAACAATACAGACATGTGATTTATTAATAAATGAAAAAATCCATTCCAGATATAAATTATGATACATGGTATAGAATTATCACATGTCCAAAAATTTTGTTCTACTAACTATAAAAGAGTTTATTTCATATTTATATTGATTCAGATGATGTATTTATTTGTTTCAAATAAAACATCATTATTCTTTTATTTCTCCTCAATAGGTTAATATTCTTTGTTAAAATCCCTAAATTATTTCTATATTCATCATGAAATATCTGATATCCTTAACAGTAGGATACATTCCCAATAATATCTAATTTACATTCACAAGTTCCATATTCCCATGGATACTTTATCAATAGGTTGTATACCGAATACTCTACAATCTCACTGAGTGGTCTATATTCCCAGGATATAAAAAAACCTCAACCCTCACAAGGATATATTCTATTGGAAACCCAAATCATCCTCAATGATATGAATTATATATTAGAAGGACCTACAAGGGTTTCTTTTTTTTATGTTCTACTCTAATAGTTTATTGGAACCATCTTTTTAGTTGTTCAGTCCAAATGAATTGGAACTTCTTGAATTATGTCATGGATACACAACATTAAAATGATCAACAACGTATTCATAACACAAACCTAAAAGGAATAATTTTTCATATTATGACACATAACAATATGTGGGTTCTAATTCAAATCATAGGAATGCATAATAATCTTATTTAATGGGATCAATTCAAACACCAATCACACATAATATAACCCTAGATGATGATAATTTCAAAATTAAATGACAGTGGATTCAAAATATGGTTTAATTAATAATAATTTTCTAATATATACCATATGATATATATACAATTTCACCTAATTTAATTACTATAATTGTATTACTATAAAGGGTAACCATTCCTATTCTGCTATTTGGGAAGGATTCAAAAACATATCATAAATCTCTAGTATAGTCGCAAATAAGAAATAATTAACCTAGAAAAAAGGAATTACCCTAAACTCCCATCCTTTTGACCAATGTGCATTCCATGGTGCCACTGGTAATAATTTAGTTACAATTTTCTTTTGGAAAACATGTATGTGAGGTCACAAAAAGAATTTTGAAATAAAGGCATTGGGGATTCATCTAGCAAAAAAAATGATCTAAATGTGAATAATTTTCCTATAAATGGTATTGATCTACCATTATCTTAATAGTGATAATGCACAAATGGGTTCTTTTTATGGTTATGGGACCTCCCTTAGGACATAGAGGACTCACATGACTCCTTAGACACTCAACACAGTAATTATTTTCCAGACATTCAATATTTTCCTTAATAATACACTTCAATACAATGATAAAAAATCATTTTGGTTATCATAATTTCTTGGTATTCCTTAGACACATACTTCTGAGATTTTTTGTTCCCCATAAATGCTTCTCAATTGTCAAGGAATCATATGATTTCCCCAAAAACCACAATGGTTGTGGCCCCAATGGTAGAGATATTATTTTCTTAACATCTGTGTATCTAATATAATGTATGGAATTATTTTCTTTGGGGTTTACTAAGTGAATTATAGTATCCCCACCTTGGATGTTACCCCATAGATCTTTTATAAAATGTATCCCGTGAGATCACCTATTCATAATAGGATTGTAGAGGATCTAGTGCAACCAATCACCATATTATATTATTTCAAAATCATATATTCATAGTAAAGAAAATACATAGATTAATTATCAAACAAATATAGATAAATTTGAAAATAAATAATCAAAATAGTCTAAGTGACACTTAGGAAGGAAGTCGTTGATAATTGATGCTAATATTTTTTTTCAACCCCCGAAAAATGTATACTCTAAGGATACTATCATAGATTTCATTACCTAGTGCGATAAAATGTGGGATATTTTCAGGATTTCCACAAGGGTATAAGGATATGAATGGTTATGAATGATCCAATACAACCATCCTCATAAATAATGGTGGTTAGTTTTTTGTATTAAAATTGATGAAAGTGATAATATCCTCATTCACACTAAAAAATCCTTCTATCATATCATGTTATAATTTTTATGATAATGTAACCATACTCTGAAAATGGATGATTAGTAATCCCACATTATATCCCCAAATAAAATTTTGTTGGAATATCCAAATGAATATTAGTGTTATGATTTGGCCTCATATCCCTATTCCTTTTGAATAGAGGAAACATATTCATATTCCCCTAATGAAATCATGTTATCATATCCATTAATAAATTTATGGTAAGGGATATATCCCTACCCACATCATGAACCACTACATTATTTTTAAAAGGCTCATTAAATATATAATATAAATTCTTACAAAATTCAAATGGTTGGGGGTTTATTACAATCATTCTAGAAAAGAGGGGTGATATCATTAGGAAGATTCCCCATATACGTACGATTTTTTTCAACACCCTTATTGGAGAGACCATCTTCCACCTTTTTCACCCCTCTGTATGTGTGTGTGATAATGTGATTGATTCATTATTGGTATTGAAGGAAAGGATCTATTTATCTATGAGGGACCATGCCAGGTGAAATGTTCCATGTATGAGAGCATAAAAGATTGTATTGGAGTCACTTTCAATCCAAAAACTGTTCCATATTTTTTGACTGATGATATCAAATAAATTAATGACATTGTACATCTCAGGATCAAGTGAAGAGGGGTGACAATGTGAACCATAGAAGCATCCAAGAAGGTCCTCATTGTGATATTTTCATATGATGTCATAGCCAGCGGGCCCTGAGATTCCTTTTCAATCCCAATCCACATTAATTTTTATCCAGATAGGAATCAGTGGCTTCCTAAAAACATACAATAATCATCTTGTCAGTTTGTATCTTCCTTTGATCAAAATTTGGCTTGGGATATAGAATTCTTTGGCTAAGTTGTGGAAAGTCCTTGATTTCCTGATTCCTGCTTCCTTGATCGCATTGGGGATTTTTATTTTCACTGCACGAAAATTATAAGTATTATTATTATGATTAATTGGATTTCATTCATAATAAATAATATAAATCAGTTCTTCCACTATATTAGTTAATATTTGGTGAATTTGGAGAGATGATTTTATATTTGTGTATCTTTGAAGCTATGAACTGATAGAGTAAAAACCTATCCATTTGAGATCAAAAATTTCAAAAAACTAATTCCATAATGTACAAGTGGTAGAAAAAGCTAAAAATAGGTAATTAGTATCTACCTATGTTGATCACATATTCAACATTTAGAAAAAAAAATTATACCACACATCTGATGATTGTAATATGTGGGAATCCTATTTTGAGAAATTCTGTTAACTTGGGCGAGTCATGATGGTCTAATCCAATTTTTGATAAAATTTGTTAACCAGAACACATTACTATTATTACTAGAGACATTATGACTGTAGTAATATTTAGAGGTTAGCACAACCTTGTGATCTGGTTCCCAAACTAAGAAATCAATAGTGTAAACAAAACTGTAGTAGTTGATAATAAAATAAATTTCATTTGGTACATCGAAATCAATAGTGTTCACACAATCATTGATGGTGATGTTATAAATGATGCATAATGGAATTGGGTTTATCATGTTACATTGAGGTATTCTATTCTATTTATACAACCAAAAAATAGGCAATAATTCATATTGGATATCCATCAAGAGTTAGATAAGATTCATGAAAAACTATTCTGGAATGAAGACTGTATTGATGAGTCCATACAAGTGTGCTTTCATTTCCTAAGGTTATTATAAAATCTACAACTAAGGAACTCATATTTCTAAGAGTTTTTGAGGAGAATATTCTAGGTATGTTCATCTTGTAGAGATTCATTTAAATTCTTGCGGTTTTTAATAACAATACACTCATTATCCAAGAAAGTGCAACATGTTTTCCAGGGAACAATGACTGTTTTTCATTCAAGAGTGATGCCACTACAGACCAATTTTTTTGTTTTGTAATTTTCATGATTAGTAATTAATCAAGCCATTTATTCACCATCATACAGTATACCATTTTATAAACAATGGTATGTTTAAGAAGGCAAATTTGACCTACCATCGATAGATTTTTTCATTTCTAGAAGGAATAATGGATACTGATCTGACCAAAGATTATTATGAAGTGTTCTTGAGAATTCCCCAGAATATTGGTACACCAAGATAGGAAAAAGGGAAAATCATTATTTTATCCACAATTCATTTATCACAAAAAAATTGTGGTTGGAATATGATTACTAAATAAAATGGATGACTTGTACAAATTTATGGATATACCAGAGACATCCTTATAGTGTGAGAGGACATCCATGAGTTTTGTAATATTTCTACTATCTTCTTAAAGAATAAAATTATATCCTAAGTATATAGAATATGAGAGGGAATAGTAAAAGTTCAAGAGGAAAATATGGGCTTTATTTTATCCTTATTAATAGAATCTTTTACGAGTCTGCTAAGGTAGTCTTTAGGAATTACAAAAAGAATAGAAGAAAAGGCTTCAACTTGTGTAACACCATTTGTACATGTGAAATAACTATTTGGGTAACTATTGATTGTAATAGAAATGTTCACAGAGCTAAAAAGTGTTTTCATTTTGATGAAAATATTATCATTAAATCCAGTGAAATAAATAATTTCGAAGATGAAATTCAAATCAATGTTATCGAAATCATTCATAATATCCAACTTCATGGAAATTCTTCCACCACATTTTTTAGCTTGTTTGTACATTTAGAGGTCATGCATATACAATATTTGAAATTACACCCCTTAATGAAACAAAATTGGTTCGGTGATATAATTTTGATTTCAATAGAGTTCATTCACATAGCTAAAATATTTGGGAAAATTTTTTATACCTTGTTAATAATGGAAATTTCACTAAAAAGATGTAATTGATAATCATTGTAAACTTTTGGAATGTGGGTAAGGAATTGAGAATTAATATCATAAGGGATGAATCCATTTGTGATAAATTATCTAACAAGGAGACAAACATCCTTGCAAACAATGTCCCAATGATGTTAGAAAAAAGCATTAGTGAATCCATCGGGGCCAAGGGTACTATCAGGATTTAAACTAAAATCCCCCATTTTTATTTCAGTTAAATTGGAATACTATTCGAGATTCCCTTATTATTGTACCCCACATGGTGGGTTATTATTTCAGGCTTGACATCCTTATTCCGCGTAGGACTATTAAATTTTTTATTAATGTAGGTAGTGATATGATTGGGAAAAATCTCTTCATTATCAATGAAATTATCCCCATAATTATGTAAATCAGTTGGTATACATGCCTTTATTACACATTGTGGTGCGTTAAATTATTTCGTTTTTTTGTCACCATCTTTAAGACAATTGATTTTAAGAGTTTGTTTCCGGATTTTTACTTTCATGGTGAAGAAGAGAGTTATTTTTATTATTAATATCTACTTAATTAGTAGGATATGTAGTAAAATCAACATGAGTTAAGTAACATTGAATTTGGTTATGTTCAAGTTCTAGGGTGTTTATATCATTATCAGCTTTTTGAGATCTCTATTTTCACTAGATCATTAATTTTTTATTTTAGGTGTTTCTACTTTGTAATGCAAGAAAATGCATCTATTGAGTTAATTGAATTCTGGGAACACTTGACAATTTTATTACAATATAGAATAGATTTCTTCGCATTATTGAACCAAAATATAAAAATAGGATTATTATCTATTGTATTGACCCTCATCAAAATTAGATGATGATCTGAATTTGGCTTAGGCATGGTAATACAAGAGATGGTATTCCATTATCAACGGACTAGAAATTACTGAAGGCTCTATCTAGCTTATATGCTAATACATGATTATGATTTTCTCTATACAAAGTCTATTTTTTACCCACAAGACTAATCTTAACTGGGCTGTTAACATCAAAACAATGCTAAACTCTTAGTGAAGATAATCAATTATAATCATCCTAGCTTTTAATTAGGTCCACGAATAACATTAAAGTACCCAAAATGACCAAAGGTGATTTAATAGTTTTGTTGAGGAAGGATATTTTGTTCCAAAGAGATCATCTATTCTAAAATATATTGCATACATATATGAAAGTACAGAATAACATGTCATCATGAAGTTTCACTTTACATGTCATTGATTGAGTATCTGTATTTTAAATATGTGAATTACATATAAAGATATGAGAAATGGCCTATAATGAGTCACAATTTCTATTATTAGAAGTGGAACCAATAAAACTATATCTATATTTATCCAGATAATTAAAACCATAAACAAAATAGATTTTAGTCTCAAATATAGCAGAATTCACAGGTTTATGCATAGATAAAATGTTTTTTAAAGTTGCAGTGGTGTCATGGTTAGCAATACCCGGACAATTCTTTTAAAAACTATTCATTTATACCTACACATGGGGTTGGGCCCATTATTATTGTTACCTACAAAGTTCATTCCAAGAATATATTTACTCATATATTTAGCATAGTTCTTTTTGGAATTCTAATTTTTTGCTGAAAGTTCATGGAATAGGTAGGAGAGATATTATCATTTTTTATACCTTCATGGCCTTATTTCTGTTTAACCTTGTTGTTTTCCTCATTGGGATTTAATTTCAACTGTCCATTTTCACAATTTTTGGTGATACATGTTGGAGTGACCTTCCCTATTATAGACATGTTTTTTTTTGAAAATCCAGCACTCTGCCTTCGCAGACCTACACTGGTTTGCCATCTAATCCAGAATCCTGTGATATCTGAGTAGTAGGAGATACAACAGACATGTGAGAAGATCCGGATAGCTTGTCTACATCAAATTTTGTTACATCTCCATGCTCAACTATGCATTTTGATTTACATCTATTTTATGTTCCCTTAATCCCCTTTGTATTAGTATCATCCATGTTGTAGCCATTATAGATATAGGTGTTATGATATGAGTGTTTAATAACTAACATAAGGTTTCATTGGGAAGTTATTTCCCAGGAAACAAGATTCTTTGTATGCTGAGCATTATCAGAGAAATAAGTTAGCAGCTTGATAATATTTGATCTATCTGAATCAGTAGATAAATGATATAGCTTTGGATTAGGTTTCTTATCCTCAAAAGGATGATTAATGTTTTCAACAAGCCTATGAAAATTATGTATTGCATCTATTTTCACATTCATTCATTTTCAAGAATTTAGGTTCAACATTGTGTTATTAGTTTTCATTACATTACAAACAGTGTCTCAAACCATGGATGTTATCTCATCAAAAATATACGTCTCTTCCTTCTCATGTTCCTCCAAATTAACTATATATTCCAATGACTGCTTGTTAGGGGCTTTTGAAGTAGATGTTTCATCACCCTTCCTAATCCATTTATCATTTTTTTTGTATATGTAGTTCCTATTTTTCTAAATCATTCCTATCGTCTTTGATGTTCCTATTGACTTCAGTCCATATCTTCTCATTACATGGTTGTTCTTGCTTTTTACCCACACAACAGTTGAAACCAGTATGACTAATAACATTGCGGTAGTCACAAAAGGGGGGGCCTCTATTCATACTCAATCCTAACCTCATTCTTAAATTACTTATAATTAAATTCAATGACAGGAGGATGTTTTGAGTCATGTTTAACATCAACCATTATTATGTAATATTTCCATAATTCCCCAGTCAGTGTTCTCTGATCGATCTTCAATGGGACTCATTTGCTAGAGGTGAGGTCTTTTAAAATTTTAGGGTGACAAAAGTACCAAAATTATTTATATAATTGAACTCATATCTTGACAATGGGGTTCCTCTGAGTAAAAGGATTGAATGAATTATCCCAATTGGATAATCTAAGGACACCTGGTTGAAGATTTAAATTTCCATTTTTCTAGACTCTATCCAATTCCTCTTGCTAGTTAAGAATAATATGAAAAAATACCTTCCAGGGTAGAGCTGATTTACAAGTTGTTGATCCTCAACAATAGACAATCCTGTTTTTTATCTGGTTAATAGATCATGGCTAATCACCTTGAAAGTAAGAAATGCAACCAAGAACAAAAAAACATACACATTGGCTCCCTCTTTTTTAGTGTATCATGGTCTTCTTCAACCTGTAAACCTCCACCATCATGTTTTTTAATCCTTGAGGGCATTGTTGAAGATGTATTTATAACATTTAATCCCTTGATAGCTTCAACAAAGGAAATCCAATTGATTTTATATTGAGAATCTTGAATGGAATATATTTAGGGAGTTGCGACAACCATTAGGATCAGTGGGTCTTGATTGAAGGATCATTCCCAATCTGGATCGAAAAAATCCATTGATGTTCTGATTTTTCAAGGAAAATATAATTCGTATATGTGGTCCTCGGCATATGGTTAGTGAATTAACCATTCATAATTTCTTCTCACCACCATTGGGGGGGAGATTCAATGATTCATGAACCACTAACTGAAAATCATTAATGTAGTGGATGATCACCCTTAGAATATTATTACAACCAAAAAGGGATAGTCAATTCACCTACTCCCATCAATATTGATGTTGATCATTTCCATTTCTCAATGGAAAGTCAAGAGAAGAACTATATTTATGATCTGATTTTGGATGATCAACATTATTTACTTAAAATAATATTCATCTAGAGTGGGACCATATTCTAGATATGGTTGGAGATAAACATAATATCTCAATAGTAATTTCAAGGTAGGATCATATCCATTTAAAAACTACAAAAGATTGCCAAATTATATCAATAATAAATTTGGATAAGGCTTCTATTCTTTTTTATTTCAATATAGGACTCGTAAAATGTTATAGAAGTTATAATGGGACAGTCTCATGTACCTAACCATATCAATTGTTTTCTCAATATACTAATATTAACCAGTATGAAATATAATGATATTCATACCCACCTCATTAAATTATATCAAAATGTTATTATAGGAAGTTAATATTAATTGTTTCATAATACCATCTCTATTTAAATGATTTAAAATAGGGACATTTTTTTCAAAATGAATAAAAAAGGGTTCTAAATATTATAATGATTGTTATGAGGTCACGTTGGTGTATTCCAAATGATGAAGGTTAATATCCACACATTGCGACTCTAACTTTTATTTATGTCCCAACCACAGGAGTCCAACCATAGGAATCCAATATGTCTTTTCAATGGAATCATATAATCTTTGATTATGATTATATTCATACCCATAAAATGTTTATATTTTTTAAGCTCTTTAATGAATATTGATAATGGCCTAAAAACATATTTATTCTTCATCATATGAGTAATAAAAAAGTTATGGTCATGAAGACCCTCCCAACTATTTTATAATTAGTAGACATGGGTATCCCCACCATGGTGACATCCATGGACTCCCTCCACATGAAAAAATTATATTTGATCTTTTTAAAATTGTACATTATATGTGACGGAAAAATATTCCACATCGATGAATGATACATTGACATTGAATATATCCATTTTTAATCAGTTAATTTTTTGGAATCAAGTAGATATTCTATTTGAAATACCAACAATAAACCCTAGATGTACTCCCCATGGAATATATTGTCGTGGTCCTCATTGTGTCTAGACATTTGGATAAAGTGAAGGAAATCACAATGATATTAATTTTGAATATTATGATGGGGTCTTCTTATTGGTTTCATTACTGAGTTCCCCCCGTAATAGAATTCAAACATTGTATGAAGGACATCATCCCGTCAATGTAACTTTGAGAACTCCCATATATAAAAACTCAAATGATAGTTTTATTCCATTCATATAGAGTTCCTCATCATTAACTAGAATAATATCCTCCTAAACCACAAATAGTCTTGGTTAGAGATAAAACAATTATCTTGTTACATAGACAAAGTGTTTCCAGATAAACTATTAAAGAAATGACGTTTATGTCAGTATATGGTCAAATATTTCCTCCTCGGGGATGAGGATGGTTCCATGGTCATATGGAAATAGTCGGTTGAGGAAACTATAACAGTTATATTCTATACCACTACATTTATCAAATATGATTCATTAAAGAACAAAAAATACAAGTATATGAACTCTTATTACCTAACTCTATGGATGAATATCAATCCTATAATGAGGTTGTATCTTTCTTATACTATGTATTATAATAACATCATAGTTATCTATGGTTGTTTATCCAAATACACTAAATTAAAATTTTAGTTCCATGAAATGAATTGTCGAGAATAATATGTGGATGACTAGAGAAACCCTATCTTATTATCTAGAATGTGATAAACTATATAACCTTTTATTATAAACTAGATTTCCACAAAATAGGTTGGGGGAAATATGGTGTACTATACATCACCCACACTACCTAGATAATTTTGATAATTCGGAATCATAACCTACAATTTCATCAACTTTAGAAATCTCTCTATTCTAGGGTTTATATGGTCTTATTGGTGTATCCAATGGATTTATTCCAATATTTAATCATAGAAATGGTTTATTTTTATTGAATAATAAATTCGTAGAATTTGGATTCGAGTAAACAAGAAGGTCATATAATTACCCCAATAAAAGAAAGTCAATTCAAGAACAACATAAAAACCATTATTGAAAAATCAGCTCTCACCATGAAAATTGGTTGCATATGAACAGTTCTCGAGTAAAAATTTGAAAATTCCACAGAACCTCAGTATATTCTACATTCAAAAAATTGGAAGATGAATCCCAACCAACAATGCTTGGGGAATGTTTTCTACTACCATCATTCCAAGGATTATAAAATCCATAATGGTTTCATGATGATAAGTTGATTAAAACAACTTTTCACTAGTTCCAGGGACTAGGGAAATTGATATTTTATCCCCCTTTACTAAATATAAAATTAGTTTCTTAAAGGATTAGGAAATCTCCAAAACATGAAATGGACTCATTGTTCCAACCAATTTGGGTCATATATTTGTTAATATGATAGATTTCGACTGAAGTCCCCAATACCAATCATAATTTATTTATCCACTAAATATTTAATATAAATCCTTACTAGTTATATATATTATGAGGACCCAATAAGATGTAAAATCTTAAGGACGACCATAACCCATCATGAGGAAGATATTCGGATCATGGTGAATCCCATTTCTTTAATGAGGATGATGAGGCTATGATTCATTAAGAATGTTATTGGATAATAAATATCATATGTTATGAAATCGTAATCAAATCTGAGTGTGACCTATACATGGAAGGGAATTATAATGATATTTCATCACAAAGTAATATATACACCAATAAAGAATGAAAATTTACCAATTATCTTAGGATGTCTCAGAAAAAAAAATATGTGGAAAATACCCATATATCACCTATAATGAACACCTTTAATTTGGATAAATAGTATTATATGGATATATTCTCATCCCACCCACCTCTTAAGGATGTTAAAACCATTTCAATCTCTGAATGATTCCCAAAATATGCATCTGCGATCAAAGAATTAATAGAGATCTATAACAATATACTAAGATGAAATATTCATTCTATGTTAAATTATCTAGTGGAGGATAATGAATGTCCTAAAATATATATTCATTCAGAAAAAACTCAAATAATAATTGATTATTCCCATAACCAACCTTGTTAATATCAATACAATTAGTTCATTAAAAACCAGTGGATGAAGTGTATAATAACATTAGAATTTATGGTAATAACTACCCCCATTTAAAAATATTCAAGGTAATGTAAAACCAATTTCCTATTGAAAATCAAAAAAAGTGAGGATTCTAGATTAATATTTTTCTATATTTACACCCCTGGAATATACAAATGTCATACTTCCAAGATAAGTAAAAAATTATAGTATATCTCATTCTTATTGAATGGGGGCTGTAATAGGATGACATGTATTGGTATATCTATGGAGGAACCTATATTAATAATTGGTGGATGTTACTCATCCTCTACCAAACTTTAGAAATAATTAATTCTTTATATTCAACCTTTTGGTAAATAAATAGATGCATCTTGTACATGTTGTTTCTCTTCAAGACCCCCTGATGGTAGAATTAGTAAAAACAAGTGAGAATTATTAGATATAATTTCATAGACTATAAGATTAATCATTTTGTTAGTATAATAATAATCAAGTAAGATATATAGTAAATTTTGGAGATCAATTATGATAATTTTGTATCAATTTCATTTCAATGTTAGAGAATAATTATTTCCATGATCTTTGAATCTTTTATAAATGTTAAAATTTGATGATCATAAATATAATTACTAAATTGAATTGAATTACATACTCCCCTGATATGTATATTATCCAGGAATAACTATTTTATATTAGTATTGAAGATCAATTTTTTAAGTTGAAAATTTAATTTCTTTTTATGAAGTATCATAATGGGTTTTTCAATCTATTTCATTGTGGTGAATCACATGGATTTTTTTATTTTTACAAGGCTAAAATTTAGTTCTGTTTGTCAAAATAATGGAAGAGTCCTATTTATTTAGTGATCACAAAATTTAAAATGAAGCATAGAATAATACACCAACTGATGTTCTGGTGATCATACAAAAAAATATGCCTCCTCCTGTGTGAAAAAAACAGTAATGTCAATGATGGTCAGTAATTCAATAGAATATTTACAAATTATTTTATAATTTGAAATATACAATATTTCCTTCTAAATTGATAATGTCCGTGGGGACATTATTATGGGCTCTGAAAATAGTCTTATCAAATTTCTATCGGAAAGAAATCCTAATGATGTTAGATAAAATGAGAACCATAATTACTAACCATTTCCTTTAATATTGGGATATAATATCAATAAATGATCCTTCATTAAGTATATACTCTTAAAAATTTCTGATTCCAAATAAGTCATGTTTAGAAATCCTACGTTGAATGTGATATTTATTTTGGATTCCCCATAAATAGAGTAGTTATAATGGATTAAAATAATATGTTGGTACACACATAATTCAATAAATAAATGTCAAGGATTTAAATGAACTCGGAACACACCATGAGGGGGACCCAATTTATCTAGAAGGATATGAACTTAGGCCCCTAGTAATATTAGATATGGCATCTTCGTTATCCTTGAATTCTAAAATATGAAGTAATTTACCTCAATGAATTTGGTCAAAAGAGGGTCCATTACCTGTATATATATACTTACATGTTATTTTGGGTACATAAATCATTCATTGGGGGGATGGGAACTTTCCCACAAAATGAGACAAAGACCACCACCCCATCAATCAACAATCCACATTAGAATGGGAATCGTAAAACAATTTGGTTCACATCATCCACCTAAAAGACCCTTTCACCAATGAAGGAAAAGAATTTTTTGGACAGAAACATCCCACCCATAAAAAAGGAAAAGTCCATATAGTCCAATGAAGTCATGAAAAATTGGTTTACATGGACACTAGAATTTTGTAATTGTTTCAGTTGTCGATATATATATTATAGAAACTAAGAGATGAGATATCAAATAAACCCAAAAAAGATATTCATTCAGATCCGAAATCCTAAGGGGATCTCTTAAACTCTATCATGATATAAGACTATCTGTAGAATGTATAATTTTCTATATCACACCAAACAATTTTTGATTAAAAATAATTTTCAATTGAATTACATATACCACACGAAATATCGATTAATAAAAACCATGACTTATTATTAAAATATTATTATATTAGAATTATAACCTAGTCATGTAATTGTTGAGTCTTATAGAGAGTAGTTTGATTTATAATTATACCTAAATGTATAATTTAATAATGCAGAAATAATAAATTAATTTTAAATAACATTATATATGACTAGTATAAATAATTTAAAAACATATTTATGTTCATAGTATATTTTTATCAAAACAAAATTAACATAATCAATGTTGAAGGATGACTCTAATTAAATTAATTGATCATATATTTAATAAAAAAAAATTAAATCATCATGTGTTGTTAATTAGATATTTAAGGAGTATAAAATCATTTTATATATCAAAAATAAATTTTTATTATAACCATTTATTTAATTTTAGGATCAAATAAAATGAATACATTTTACCACTTTTAAAAAATTATATTAAAAAACGCACATCATTTTTTAAAATATAATGTAGATATAATCTTAGGATAATATTTTCCTAATTATCTTAACAAAATATTTTTTAGTTGAATAGTGAAAATAGTATTTTTTATAAACTATCTTGTCTTTTTATTTAATAAATTATTTTTACCATTAATTTTGGTTGTGGGGTTTTTATAGTAACTCACATTTCACATAAAAATCCAATTATTCAAATATTAATCAAATTTTTAGAATAAAATATTATTATTGACAAAAATATGTGTTTTTCTATAAGATATTTTTTTTTCACATTTAAAATGTATACTAAATGTAATTTATTCCACATATGTGTATTAAATAATAAAAATTGGATTTCATATTTAAAATTAATAATTTTAAATTAGTTAATATGGTCTATTACCTTTTTATTCACTATAAAGAGTAACTGTGGTAAATGTTTGTCACCATTTTAAAATTTAAAATTGATTAAATGGGGTATAAACAATATGATAAGGTCTTAAAATAATTCAAAAACAAATATTTATTTATATAGATGAGTTATTCATACTATATTTATTATATCATTGAAAATTATTAATTATTGTGTTAACTAACGATGTCCAAATACTTTATATTATTTTATGTTAAGAGTAATTATAGAATATCAATCTCACTCATAAAATATGTTTACATCACAAGGATAAAGATAAAATATTATAATGTAGAATATAGATATTAAAATTTAATTTATATAATCTATTTTTATTATATATTTTAAATTTAATTTTTATAAGGGGTATAATTTTGGTGAACACTTATATAACACCGACAAAACAAATTGGACCATTTTAAAAAAATCATACAAATGATTTAAACAATGTTAAAATTAATATTATTTTGATTAGTTATAATATTTTATGAATTTAATATATTATTATAATTAATTAGTTCTATTGGATGTATTTATATTCAAATCCAATTATTTTATTTATTTTACTAATGTAATCCTTTTTTTGAATAATCTCAAACATGACCCTAAATGTTGTTATATATATAAAAATTATTTTAAAATAACTAGACCCAAATTAAAAAAACATAAATTTATTCAATGGATGTGAAATTTCAAAAATTATCATTATAATTCATTTGTGCATCAGTTATACTTTTTCAATTTAGTTTCTTGACCTGTAATGATTAAAAATATGTTAATGATTTTATCGTAAAATAAATCACCCCTTCAACCAATTCAAAACCGAAATCATATTTGGTTTTCTCAAAAAAATATACCCAATTTGAACTATAAATATGTTTCCCATATCGGAAATCTATTTTTGTTATCATAAGACTCTCATTTAAATGTCTTCACCTCAATCGAAATGAAGATAACAAAAGATGTGTTATAAGCCTTTACCGATTTATTAAAAGATTGTTTATTCATATAGCTCCATTAAACTAATTCTATACATTATTATATGATAATTTTATTATATATATTAATTTGAAATGTTATTATATTAATATTCATGAATGTTTCCTCTAATTTTGTCATCTATTTTTAATGGACTACATCTCTCACGCTTATGAGTTGACTGCCACCCGCACAAAGTAATTTGATTCATTTTTTATTACCATATCACATGGTTTTTCCATAAGGATTGAACTAATGAATAATTATGAAATGTATAAAATTATCCTAAAATTTTAAATGAAAAAAATTATATAACATATTTTTTTACATAGTCAAAATTTTAAAAAACCATTTATGCACACATAAACACTATCATATCCATGAAAATAATTTCATTATTTTTCTTGACCACTTACCAAGTTTGGAAAAAAATTATATGTAATAAATAAATATGATAATTATTTCATGTTTTATATTACTTAGATTATGGATAAATGACCCTTTCACTATGTTGAACCGAAAAATTTTGTTTTTGGATTATAAACCCAACATCCTATAAATGTTCAACATGAAATTATCTCATTTATTTTCTATATATTATTTAGTAATAAATAAATTATATTTAATAAAAAATGTTAAAAACTAAAAATGTTATGAATAAAGATAATATGTAATATATTTTTATTCTATAGGAGATAATTTTTGTCCATGGTGAGTCAGAATATTGGAAATAGACATTTTTTAAAATAAACATATTTTATTGCTTTTTTACATCACTGTTTCTTCAATATCATGGTTCTTTTAAATTATTAAATATTATTGTAATTTTTTATTTATTGATTTAAAATATTAATTTTATTCTAAAAAATAATTTATCAAAAAATCATCTAAATGAAATATTTTCATTTTCATTCATATGAGTTGTTATTTACTTTTTCCAAAAGGATAAAGATAATGTTTTTATCATATGCGGCTAGACAATAGTCTGCCACTAATATAAATGTTTTTAATTTTCAAGAATACTATCAATTTTAACATAGTTTTAAATAAGACTCCATTAACTGTATACTTTTAATTCTTATGTTAAAAAAACCAATGGAAACTGAAATTTATATAAATTTAATGACATAGTTTGATATGTTTTTACTTATGAAACGAATTCCAATACAAATACGATTAACGGTTAATGTGAAATATATATAAGTTTTATTAATTATATAGTTCATGGATGTTTTATATATATTATTCACAATCCAAATATTTTTCGAATTATGATTAATTGCAATATATATCCCCAACTCGTTATGTAATGTAAGGATGTTTATAATTGTTAGGATAATCTTAAAAGACTTAAAATTTCCAAATAATTGATTACATGGGTTTATGTAAGGGTTAATGAATATATAACCTACCAAGGATCCCAAGTTATATTATTAAATATAATTTTATAGAAATTGGAGGTTTCAAATAAGTAAGAATGTGAGATTCTATTTTTACGGAAAGTATATAACCATTTAAAAATAGGGAATGTATATTTTTTTATAATATGACTTAATTAGGAATCTTATACTCCAAGAAACTCTCATTATTTTTATTTTTTTACTTAAATATTTTTTATGATGTGTTTTTGGAATATCATTCCAAATTAATGTTTATTTATTTAATAATTTTGTTGTTATATTTTAGCAGAAGAAAAATTATATAAAAGGATATATTTTTATAGTATCTAATAATTTATAAAAAACCAATATACTTTGTTTTTTATGTATCACTTTCCATATTTTTGTTATCATAATTATTTTTTAGATGTTTTTTCATAAGGATTATGTTTGTGTAGAATCTATATCATGGAATATATTTTTTTAATGGGGGTTATTATTAAAATAATCAAATGTATATTGAATGAAATAAGAAAATAACATTATGAACAGAAATATCATGTAAAAAATTTATAATGAGATGATATGTCTACATTTTATTTTAGTGGATTGATAAGTGATATTTCTTAATAGTTCTCAAAAACTATAAAAAATTATAATGGGAATGTAGAAAAAATCATTCTTTTTTTTCTAATCATAATTATTGTTCAATTAATGTATAATCTACTATAATATTATCAGAGTAAGGGTTTAGATAATGTTAATGTTTATGATGATTTGTATGAGATTATTTTAATCCTTTTTTATTAGAAAATGGATTAATAAGTTAATGGTTGATCATAAGTTTAACAAAACATGTGCCCATTTTTATATTTTACAAAATGGGTGTACCAACGATAAATTTATTGAGGTTTATTAGTTTTTTATGTTAATTAAACCCTTTTTTAAATATTTGTCTCAGTGAAATGGGTACTTAACAAATATTTATTTATTATTTTAATATAGATAAGATTAATGGTGATGGTTACATTATGATTAATATGATTGATGATGTTGTGGTAATAATGAATAACGTGAATTAAATAGTAATTAAATTTTCTAAACATATGTGTTACCAAAGATATACCAATGGGATGGAATCTTTATTTGGATAATTGATGGTGAATATTTTCCTTGAATAGGATAACCATATTAGGGAATGTATATGATTAATATAAATAGTAATATTATTTGCTAAATGTGATTTTATTTGAGGATTAACTGTTGAATGAAATTTTAAAAATATATAGGATTATTTTTTCCTTATGATAATTTATGTAAAATATTATCATATTTTTTATTTTATATTATTAGAGAATATATTTTTTTGGTGAATGAAATATTTTTACATTGATATTATTTGAGGATATAAGGTAATATATTATTCAAAAGATATTTTTTAAAATATTAATAAATTTTTCAGATTCATCTTATTTCTATCATATTATAAATATATTTATGTTTAGTTCTTTATCAAATGAATTAAATTCAACATTGGGTGTTATTTTTTAGGATATAATGATTTTTGTAGAATTTATTCCTTTAAATATTATCCTAGAAAGTTCTCAACATTTTTATGGATATTGTGAAATAACAGGATTAATTACATCTAATACTTTTTTTTATATCATGATTCATTATATTTTTATTTTAGTTCATTAGGGTTGAAATATTAATCTCTAATATTAATTTCTAGAAATATGAATTTATGTTCAAATGGAAACTTATTGAAGAAAAAATGATGTATAAAATTCCAATATTGAAAGGGAAATAAATCATGTGTGTATATTTTCATAAAATATCTCCCTCAATGTTACAATATTTTCTAAAATCAATACTGCCATTTGTTGAAATTAAAACTCATCTATCAAGGAACTCATTCAGAGATATATCTTAATGTTTGGGGCATATAGAAGAACATATGAATATATATGAAACAAAATCCTACCTACTGTTGAACATGATATTAATGTTCATAATAAATTTATATTCGATTTTCTTTATATTAAATAATAAATTCATTCATAATTGTATCAAATTTAAATTGCAATTTTATTTTTCTTTTGGTGGGTTAGAATATAACTTGCTGATATTTTATTTTTTGAAGAAGACTCTGAATGATTTCATGTATAACATTCAATATTGATCATAAAAATAACTGAAACATGTTTTATAAATATTATTACATTTCCATTATAGACTGGCCTTTTGATTACTATGTATAGATATAACTAAATGAGTTATAAAATATATTTACAAGTACTAATTAATTTCAATGATATAAGAACTCAATTTTAAATAATATTATATATGATTATTAATGTTTTTTCCTAAAGATAACTTATCTGTTTTGTTTATTAATTATCATATTAAATTAATTTAATCCCTATTAATAATGAATTTTAATATGTTTTATATATTATATATTTATGAAAATAAATTTTCATTCAACTAATAGAATTTATATATAAGGAATGTGTATAATTTAATTTTATAATTTAAAGCCAAATTTTAAATGATTTTTTTGAAAATAATACTTTTAATATAAATAAATTTTAATAAAAAAATATTTGAAATAATTGATTTTCTTTAAAATTATCTTGTAAAAATAATAATATGATAAATTTTTTTGATTTTATCCAGAAGGATTGATTTTTGGATGAATAATTAATAATAATGTTTTTATAAAAACCATCATTTCAGTTAATTTTTTCAATGTAATTTCTATGATCGTTTTATTTTCATTTAGTTTAAAGTCACAAATATTTCATTTGATGATATCCAAATAATTACATTAGAATAAACATATTTTTTAAAAATGATTTCTCATTTGAAAAATGGTTATTTTTTAAACGGCTATTTTTTGTAGAATTTTATTACTCATAATAAACACAATTCATCTTAATATTTTAATTGACTCATATTAAATAGTTTTCATAACATTATTTATGAGGTTTAGATTTTTTATTATGGTCCATTTCATTATAGGTCATAATGATTATTAACCATGGTAAATGATTATAAACACACTAATGAGTATATTTTGTTAAGCATGGTAAAAAATATGTGATAAAGACTCAATATTAATCAAATACATTAATTTATTTGATTTTATGTGTATATTTTTAGCATAATATTTATATAATCATAAATATATAAATTTTTTACACATTACTTTGATAAAAAAAAATTATTATTCTATGATTAGGTGATTAAAAAACCTCTCTCTTTCAGACTTATTATGTGGTCAAAATATTTATATATAAAAAATATAAAAAAAATACAGATATTTAAATTGATTAATATTAATATATATTTTCTACATTACATAATTTATAATATATAAAAAAATATATTATTTTTTTGAATGGGGACACAACGTCGATGGTGTGCTTACACAAATAGTGGAAAAATAAACTAAATGATTAGAAAAATATTAAAATTAATATAACATGGATTAATTTTCTTATGAATTAATTTATCAAATAATAAAAAATTATTTATGTTGGTAAATGTTTTATTACATTCATTACATTATGATATTGATGCTTTTAAAGTCTATTATTTAGTAGTCCTAAAACTGAAATTATATTTTACTCAATTATTGTAATATATTCTTGAATAATATAAAAAACCTAAAAAATATAAATTTTCATTTTTGGGGAAAATATAGTTCTTTTAATTCTTGTTCAATGAGTGATACCATTTTTTAAACTATATTTTATGAACATTTATTTTTGAAGAAAGTAGAAAATGAAATTGATTTTTTCTTATAAAAGATAATCACTTCCACCCTTTCCAAATACTACTAATGTATATTTTATTCCAAAAATGTACACAAATACATATTAAAATGTAATTTAAAATTTTACCAGGATGAGGTATTGATCCCAACACTACCTTTTAAAAATAATTTAGCTCTATTTAATGGTACATATCAAAAAATGGGGTATTAGTCTTAGATGACATATTTTATGAGTTGTTACACTTATAACTCCATCAAACCCATATAATAAATTATTATAAAATAAATTAATTTACTCCAATAAATTTTTTTTAATATATTATTGGTAAAAACTATTTATATCACCTTTTTTATTTAATTTCTGATTTTAATATTACACATACATACTTTTGTACAAACATCTCAATGATGAAATGTGATTCATTTTTCATTACTATCCCACATGGATGGTGATATAGATGAAAATAATGAACAAATATGATATTTGAAACATATTTATTATTATTAACGAGTTACGTATTATTTACATTATTTAATTTTGATAATATATAATTTTGAAAACTCAGTTCTTTAATACATAGAGACTAATATCTCTATAAAATGATTTTCTTCATTATTCATAACTACCTTACATGTTTGGTTATAAAATCTTATTTAATCAGTAATCGTTATAAAAATTTCAAGAATAGTTATCTTTTGGTAATTTAGAAAATACAACTTTTTATCATGGTCAACATACCGATGTTTTTTTTGGATTATACACCAAATTGTTTCAATACATATGACATTAACATAATTGATGTATTAATTAAATAAGACATTAGATGAAATGAAATAATAATAATAATAATAATTTAATATACATGAAAAAATTATTAAATGAAATAATTAATATATGTATATTATAGAGTAGGTATATTATTTATATGGTGGTTCAAACTCCATGGAAGGGTCTATTTTGAAAAAATATATAATGTTTTTAAAAAATGATTTTCATCGAATATTTATGTTATTTTAAATGATTCAAGAATGTTATTATTTTATAATTAATTGTTTTTTATGTTCAAATTAATCTTCCTTTTAAATTAATTATAATGGATCAAAAAAGAATTTGTTCAATAATTTACCTGAGTGTAATATTTATATTATTATCGATGCTTAAAAATACTGTTTAGGACAAACAGATTGACAAAATCATCCTATCAATATAGTTGTTATTTATTTACCAAAATCCTTCACAAGTTAACCTATATTTTAATGAGATAAAGGAATGTTTCATTGTTTATGGGATTGAATGAAATTTAAAATGGGTTATACTATTAGAGTGAATTATATATATATATATATATACTTCATTCTATTGTTATTTAAAATTTATTTATATTGATGTGTGAGCCTGATGTAACTAAAAAATTTTGTGCGCCTAATATTTCTCTCCCATGCATTTGATAATGTTGTTGAGTTATGTCGCGAACCAGGCCGGGTCGCAATCTGACCCAGCGCCCGATCTGGACTATGAGAAGGCCCGAAGTGCATTCCCGATCCCCACAGGCTGGCACAAGTGCTCGGGTATCAAAACTAACTCATGGGAACAATTTACCAGAAATAGTAAACACAAAGAAACTGATAAGATAAATAAACTGAAACTAAAAATAGACAACCAAACATGGACTTAAACTAAAAACAAGTTTAGAGGTTTACAACTTGAACCAACATCCAAAAAAACGACATCAAAAGAAACTAAAACCCTTACTCAAACCTCCATGAATCAAGAGAGGCGCAACATCCACAAGCCACAACCCCAACCTATATGAGAAGACCACCATCGACCAAAACCACTATCGCTGAGCCCAATTTCACAACCTGGAATACACAAGAAAAAAGTCTACATACTCCCAAATGTGTATGTAGGGTGTGAGAAAAAATCCCAGTAGGACGTCACCCAACAAAAAGGTTCCAAGTGTAAACATTAGATGACAAAAACATTTGCATGCTTAATAAAATAAAAGACACCAAAGCATGAACAACATTAAAAAAACAATTTCTATAAAGAAACCACTTTCAATGAAAACAACTTAACTAAATAAAAATAATATAAATTAAAACACCCTTGCAGTTAAGAAAACTAAAACCTTCAAGGGAACCCAAAATTCTACACTGTATGCTGACGGTGAGTGTGTAATATTCCAGGAGAACTAAAAGTTTGAGAGGCCTTATAGGTACTAAAGCTGTGTGGGGCCCTAAAACCTCATGGCTCGGTGTACCAAAGAATCCATATCATATGTTCCCATGCACGAGCCACAAGTTGGGAAACACCTTCATGAACTAGTGGTCTCCAGCCATCATCCAAGGTTTAGTTAGTGTTGTAAGTGTCAATCCAGCTAAGTGAAACTGGGCTAAAGCCACACCCAAATCACTAGCACACTAGTCCACTCTGCCCACCTAGTACTCAGGCTCCCCCTTTTTATGCTCAACATTGTTCAAATTTCACATTTCATGTCAAATAAGAAAAATAAAACAATGAGGGCATTACATAAACCAAACACCACACTTTCACACACATAGAAAACCATTTGGCAATGTACTCACGTCAAAAGACCTTACCCAACTCAATTAAAACAATTTCTTCATTTCTAATAATTGTTTATTACAAACATATTAAATTTTTATCATTAATAAATTTACTAAATCATATTAAATTTTTTGTAAACAAATTCATTGAAAAGAAACAAAACACAGCTTTAACACGCAAACCCAACTCAACCCTCTTACATGACTACACACACCCAACGCCACATCAAGAACACAAACTGCACAGTTTTAACATTTTCAAAAAACAAGGACAAACCTTATGAAAACACTAGAACATAAACATTGCACATTGCAGATTTTTTTACAAAATAATCACGAACATTATAAAACACTTGAATAAAACTCACATACGTTTTCATAGAAACAACCTACTCAACCATTACAACACCTTCACTTGCGACCAAGAACATGAAACGCTAGGTTGAAACACAATTAACACCACTTTAAAAAATGAAAAGCTAATTGCACATATGATAAAACACTAACAATTGTCTAAAGATAAGTTTTCAGTCAAATGAACGCAACCACCCATATAAATATACTTTCAAACAAATTTAAGAGATGAAAAACATCGATAAAACCAAATTCCAACCCAAAATAATTAATCAAAGAACATCATAAATTAACTAATCCAGAAAATCAATTTTTTAAATAATGTTTAAATGCAGAACCACCTACCTCGGGTGTCGAAGACTCCAAAACACGATGTGAAACGCCAATTTTCCATCAAACACACCACAACAACCAAAATTTAACCTACTAAATAATGCATCAGACCAATTATAACAAAATTGAACCAAACTCAATTCAAAACTCTAACTGCACTTAACCCGAAAAAAGATCAAGAAATCAAAGAAAAACGGACATAAAACAGGGTGCAGGAGGTCAGCCGGAGGTCGAAGGAGGCTGCCGGAGTTGCACGAAGAGGTGTGGAGCAGCTTTTCGGAGGCGTGAAGGGGACCAGGATGGCTGTCCGGTGGCGTGAAGGGGTGTGGGGCAGCCGGTGCGGGGCTGGCATGTCGGTGGGGTCGCCGGAAAAAGGGGAGGCGGTACCAGTAGGGGTGTAGGGCAGCCGGTGCGGGGCTGGCCGGTCGGCGGGTTCTCCGGAAAAAGGGTAGGCGGCGCCGGAAGATGAGGGAAAGGTGGTGCGGGGTGCCGACCAGAATTTTCTGGACAAAGGAAGGAGGTCGGAAGCCAAGGGGGTGCTGCGTGAACTGGCTGGAGCAGCCTGGTGGGGGAATTTCGGCACGAGCGAGGAAGTTGGTGTGTTGCCGAGTGGGAGGGAGGTCGGCCACTGGGAACAGAGGTCACCAGTGAGGGAGGGGAGGTGGCACGAAATAGGAGGGAGTGGCGGGATGGAGTGCCGCACTGGGAGAAGAAAAAAAAATGAAATGGGGGGGGGGGAGCGCGACCTAACCCTAACAAGGGGAGGAATAAAAATAAATAAATAAAATTTAAAATATAGATGAAGATAAAATGAATATAAAATAAAATAAACAAATTTAAATTAAATTTAACTAATAATAATAATGATAATTGTGATAATTATTATAAAAAGTACCTTTTAAATTATCATTAAAATAATTATTTAAACTTCGTTGGATTATCTTTTATATTTTGTTGTCGGGCAACTGCACGGTTACACCGCACATCCCATCAATATTTTTAACAGAAAGATGATAATAATAATAAACATAATAAAATTATCATCTTTAACACTTTTTAATTTAAATCTTTTCTTAACCATTTAACTTAATTAATTTTATAATTAATTAATTAATCGTGCACTGGGAAGGCAGTGCGGTTAACCGGGCAAGGTCGCACGGCGACCGGAGCGAGGTTTCACGATTTCAACTGCGGTGTGCTGGATGCACTCAGGACCATTACAAGCATTTTTTTAAATAAAACCCTCAAATTTCACTTCGGACTTAACCTCGGACTACCAGACACATAGAAAATTAATGAAATACCTTATTTAATGATGATGAGTGTGAAAATTCTCTGCACCATGAAGCTTTTCGTCCCCTGAAAGAAACAACTAAGGTTGAGACTCATAGTAGGAAAAGACACCCCTTGGGGTTCAGAAGGTATCCCCATGAAAACCATGTGAATAGAAGCAGACACACCGTTCTCCAAGATAGCGACTCAAAAGACAACCTCCTGGAACCCGTAAAACACTTTTCGCTTTGTGTCACCCGCCCCAGAGCACTAGAACACCTCCAATTTATTTCTTTAGGAAATGAAATATCGCACCCACAGAAACAAACTTCATAAAATAAAACACCTCAAGCATCATTGAACAAAAAACACACCATTTTACTGGAATGAAGAAACAGGACCAACCCACATCCAAAGAATACTCCAATAACCTACCACTGAACCATCTCAAGGAACAAAACTGAAAGGTCCAACACGGGAAAGCCCGATGGGGCTACCCACAATTAAAAACTTTTTGATGCCCGAGACGAGACTAGAATATCGACACGAGGAGACCCGGGTGGACTCCACACCATTATGAGAAAGGCCAACACCAACTCATTCTAGTGACATTTCTGCAAGACGCATTGTTGGTCTCCCCACCATTAGGACTGACAGAGGGTACGAAACATTGAAATTTCTCCATCGGTGACCATACACCCCACCGAAAGGGGCGGGGAGGGAGGGGCCCAACTACTGGGGCGATAAAATGACATCCCAAAACAAACCATCATCATCTCGCCCCTGGATGAGCACTAATCAAATTTGAGACCGCTTAACCCAACAGACCCCATATAAGACCACTAAAATCGATTACATCTGGTGGGATGCAACCCTCAGGAAATTAAGGTGATGAGACGATCACACCTCTTCATAGCCACAAGAAACCCCACACCCCCAAATGGATGGTTTGGAAAGGAAAAATCATAGAAAACAACTTAGGATGATTTTACATTCAACATGGATGGTAGAAATAATGTTGGGGTCCCGTACACTCCTGGGGTTCCTGACCATGCTCCAGCTTCACTCTGAGGCCTATTTCTTGAGCCCTGATGTTTTAAGCATCTTGTGTCTCACAGTTAGGAATTGAAGACTCCTGAACGGAGCTTCTCCTTTTGGTGCCACACGCAATCATACTGCAACTGAGGCAACCCCATCAGACCCAACACACCATGACATCTAATTACTCTGACACTGAACATTCACTAGAACGAGAGCTTAGATTGTACACATGAATCACACCTTGTTACATTGAATGATAACATGACACCACAAATCATCCCCGAGCACGATCAGTTTTGTTGATAGAAACATTACGCTGAGAAAGACATTAAACCATGTCTTAAACAACACGTTATTTCTACAAACGACCATAGAAGCATCATATGACTGGGTCTGCCAAACTATTATCCTAACACAAACCTTTTCTTAAACAAAACAACCCAAAGACCAGAGGTAATTTAAAACAATAGACTGCACCAACAACTTCAGGTTGCTTCCACCTTTTCCCCACTGGAGTTTACATTACCACTTCCAAACAATCGTTGACTATAAAAGGGAACTCACGCTACAAGACGTCACCAAACCTAACCCTTGTAGCCAATTAAAGTACTACAATGCCCTTCCAGACACTGGTCAACACTAATAATTCCTAACTGCCTTCACTCTTCCCTGCCAGAATTCCTTTCACTACTCCCTGGGGGAACCTTCAGACGCATGATGTCAAACATCTTACATGACAACTAGGACAACTCAAAGATACCAAAGTCCCCTTCAGCTCCTCTCGCATCTGTCAACCAACTACGAGAGTATCCGCTTAACCTAAAAGGAAAAGGGACAAACATATAACTATATATCTAAAGGGAGAGTCCTTATTTAAATAAATTGGAGGTTGACCAATAGCGAATTACATGTGGCTGCACTTCAATTTCATGTTAATGCTTAATGGGGGCATTCACTAGTCAAGAAGGAAAACCATGTACCCAATCAAACTGGTCCAATTGAAAAGACATATAGCAAGATAACACTAAAGGAGTAGGGGGAACCACTGCAAGGGCTTTCCGAAACACTTTTCTAAAGAAACAGTTAACTATGAGTTTTCACAACAAATCACGAATAATACTTCCATCTCAAGACACAAATCATTCAGAAAGGATACCTGGCTCAAAACCCATCACATCCAACATCTCAAAAACACAAGGACACACCACACAATCACCATTTACTAAAACACCAAATTCTCATTTAACAAAACTTTTTGAAAATAAGGAAAGCTAGTGGGTTTCAGAAACACCAATGGTGTCCCATGGGCCTCAAACATGCATGTTCCCGTTCCACACCAACACCCACCTCATATCCATCCAGGCACTCATCCACGCATTCCATTAACCCCTTCTCTGTCCATATACACTCATGCATGTGGTTTCCCACGATAACACTAAGTGTCAAAACCAAAGCATTCCAATTTTCAAAACCAAAACATCCAACCCACACTTTTCAAACCTCATACCTCACTTTATTTTTAAGTTTCTTTATTTCAAAACATTTTCAAAAACATTTTCGAAGACAAAATCATTTTTACTTAAAAACCAAATGTCCACAATTCCAAAAAAATGAAACAAGGAATGGTGTAAGATAAAACTAGTGTCAGTGGGTGACTAGAACATATGGTTAGTGGCCATACGCCAATAACACCACTACAAAAGAGAGTATTCTAGGACAATGTCCCTGGATCTGCATGGATTTCCAGACCCTGCGAGCTCACTAGGACCACTGAACCTACTCCTTTTTCATTTACCCTAAATGAAATTAACCACACAGACCAATGGTTTAGAAAAACATCAGATTTCTTTGGTAACTCGAGTCCCTCTAGGAGGTGTGCAGGCCAGACACCTTACTCGTATCCAAGATGTCGAGTCCCGACAACCTTAACTCTTGTCTACAATGACTCTATCCCAAAAGAAAATGACCCAAGAGAACAAACCTCCATATGATACCTTTTTGTCAAGAACTAGGCCGAGTCACCATCTGACCTGGCACCCGATCTGCTCCACGACAAGGCCTAAAGGGCATTCCCTATCCCCACTGGCTGGAACAAGTGCTCAGGTATCAAAACTAACTAATGGGAATGATTTACCCAAAACAGTAAACACAAATCTACTGATAAGATAAATAAACTAAAACTGAAAATAGACAACCAAACATGGCCTTAAACTAAAAACATGTTTAGAGGTTTACAACATGAACCAACATCCCAAAATAAACAACATTAAAAGAAACTAAAACGCTAACACATTCATCCAAGCACCAAGAGAGGTGCAACATCCACACACCACAATAACAACCAGTACGAGAAGACTACTACCGACAAAAACCACTCTCACTGAGTACGATGTCACAACCTGGAATACACAAGAACAAGGTATACATACACCCAAAGTTTTATGTAGGGTGTGATCCAAAATCTCAGTAGGACGTCACCCAACAAAAAGGTTTCATGTGTAAACATTATATGAAAAAAAATTATAGGCTTAATAAAAGAAAAGACACTAAATCATGAACAAATTTAAAAGAAAAGTTTCTATAAAAAAACACATTCAACAAAAAAACTTAAATAAAAAAATAAAATAAAACACCCTGGTAGTTAAGAAAACTCAAACCTTCAAGAAAACCCAAAACGATATACCGTATGCTGACGGTGAATGTGTAATATTCTAGGAGCACTAAAATATGGAGAGTCCCTATAGGTATTAAAGCTCTGTGGGGCCCTAGAACCTCACATCTCAGTGTACCAATGATTCCATATCATATGTTCCCATGAACGAGCCACTAGTTGGGAAACACCTCCATAACCAAGTGGTCTCCAGTCATCATCCAAGGTTTTGTTATTGTTGTAAGCGTCAATCCAGCTAAGTGAAACTGGGCTGGAGCCACTCCCAAATCACTGGAACGCTAGTCTAGTCCGCCCACCTAGTACCGAGGCTTCCCATATTTGTGTTCAACGTTGTTCCAATTTCACATTTCATGTCAACTCAGATATATAAAAGAACCATGGTGTTAGATAAACCAAACACCACATTTTCACACACACAGAAAACCATTTAGCAAAGTACGCATGCCAAAAGACATTACCAAACTCAATTAAAACAATTTCTTCATTTCTAATAATTGTTTATTAAAAACATTTTAAATTTTTATCGTTAATAATTTTTTTAATTCATATTAAATTCATTGTAAACAAAATCTTTGAAAAGAAACATAACACGACTTTAAAAAAACCAACTCAACCCTCTTACATGACTAAACACATCAAACGCGACAGCAAGAACACAAATTGCACAATTTTAACATTTTTAGAAAACAAACACAGACCATAAAAAAACCAGTAAAACACAAACATTGCACTTTGCACATTTTAGTACAAAATAAACACGAACATTATATTACACTAAAAGACAGCTCACAAAGGTTTTCGTAGAAACAACTTACTCAACCATTACAACACCTTCACTAGCGACCAAGAACATGCAACGCTATGTCAAAACACAATTAACACCACATTAAAAAAGTGAAAAGCTAACTATAAATATGGTAAAACACTAACAATTTAATATAGATATGTTTTCAGTCAAATGAACGCAACCACCAATTTAAATACACTACCAAACAAATTTAACACATAAAAACATCAAGACAACCAAATTTGCACAAAAAATAATTAATCAAAGAACATCAAAAAATAACTAAGCTAGAAAATCAATTCGTTAAATAATGTTTAAACATGGAACCACCAACCTCTGCTGTCGAGGACTCCACCACTCGACATGAAACTCCATTTGATCATAAAATGCACCACAACAACCCAAATAGAACCTAATAAATAATGCATCAGACCAATTATACCAAAATTGAACTAGACTCAATTCAAAACTATAATTCACTCAACCAGTATTAGAAAAACAAGCGATAAAAGAAAAAACATACTTATAATGGGGTGAGGGAGGTTGGCCGGAGGTGGATGGAGGCTACCAGAGGTGTGTGAGGAGGTGCGGAGCGGCTGTCCGGTGGTGCGAAGGGGTGCGGGGTGGCTGTCCGGTGGCACTAGCCGGGGTGCGGGGCTGGCCGGTCGTCGGGGTCGCCAAAAAAAGGGGAGGTGATTCTGACAGATGAGGGGAGGGAGGTGCAGGGTGCATTCCAGAATTTATCGGACAAAAGAAGGAGGCCGATTTCCATTGGGGTGCAGCGTGAGTTGGACGGAGTGGCCTGGTGAGGGAAGGTCAGCGCCGGTGAGGAGGTTGGTGCGCTGCCGAGTGGGAGGGAGGGTGGCCACCGGGAAGGGAGGTCGCCGGTGAGGGAGGGGAGGCGGCGCGAAGGAGGTGGGAGTGATAGGATGGTGTGCCACACAGAGAGAAGAAAAAATAAATGAATAGGGGGGAACATCCAAACCCTAACAAGGGGAGGAAAATAAATAAATAAATAAAAATAAAATAAAGATAAAAATAAAGATAAAATGAAAATAAAATAAAATAAAATAAAATAAAACTAATAATAATAATGATAATTGTAATAATAATTATAAAAATTATTATTTTCATTATAATTAAAATAATTATTTAAGCTTCGTTTGATTATCTTTATTTTTTTGTGTCAGAAAACTGTGAGGTTACTCCACGTGGCCCATAAAAATTTTTAACAGAAAGAGGATAATAATAATAAACATAATAATATTATCAGCTGGAGAAGCTTTTAATTTTAATATTTTCTTAACCATTTAACCTAATTAATTTGATAATTAATTAATTAATCATGCATCGAGAATGCAGTGCGGTTAACCGGGCGAGGTCGCACGGCGACTAGAGTGAAGTTTCATGGCTTTGACCATGGTGAACTGGACATACTCAAGACCACTACAAGCATTTTTTTTAATAAAAACCTCATATTTTAAGTCGGGCTTAACCCCAGACTACCTGACACAATGAAAATTAATTAAATAAATTATTTAAAGATGACATGTGTGAAATTTTACCCACTAATGTGTTACTAACAAGAAATATGGTTATTATCCTATTTTCTGACTCCATTGTGAATTTTCTTGTAACCGAGAATGTGGGGCACATTTCATTGGGTACCTACATGATTTTGATTTATTTATTTTCAAAACAATTATTATATTATAAGTATGGAAATAAGAGATATTATGATTTTAACTAATATTATGAAATTTTATATTGGTGAAATTATATTTTATCAAACAATTTCATTGTTGATTTCTTATAATTTTTATGAAACCATCATTATTGTTATTTATTTGCATTATTTTTTATTAGTCCTTGGTTCATTAAAATATTTGGTAAGTGAAATTTATTAAATTAGTTAGTAAAAGATTATATTATTGTCCTGATAAATAATATATGATTCCAATTTTGTATTGGATGTCTCGAATTCCAAATTAACTAATGGGTTTATTTATTTATTTCATATCAATTAATGAGATTTTTTGGGGTCATTCCCCATTATAAAATAATTTTTCATAGGGAATATGGATGATTGGGAATAATATAGTATTCTATAATTCCACTATGGCGATTCATAATAAAAATTCAATCATTTTTTAAATTAAATAGATGTTCGGATTTATAAATATAATTTTGTGGAAAAAGTGGACATTGTGATTAATGGTAAACCATTAAGTATAAGGTTGAGTATGAATTGTTATAAGGACTATTGTTCCTATGTGGGGATTCCTCTTCCAAATAGTGAATATGTTTTTAAGTAATGTTGAGTTTAAAATTAGTAATCATACTTTAGTGGAAAATTCCACATAGAATGGAAGTGTCTAATTTTAATTGGAAGGGTTTGGTATGTAATACTTTTTTATGAATTCATTAAAAATGTTTACCTAAAATATCATGGGAATGTTTGTAAATTCAATCATTTTCTTTAAACTGATATATAATGTTTTATTAAGGTATGAGATATTATAATATAGTTTTTATTGATTAGTGTTGGGGATAATTTATCTCAATACATATATCTTGATAATGACTAAAAATGTTGGTCGATTTTTGGAATTTATATCACAAACAACCTCGACCTGCATTTCATGAATGAGGGATCAATCCAATGAAAAAAACAATCCACCAAACAAAAAAAATATGAAATCTTAAAGTAGTATTCCAACAATGCATCAACAATTTATATTATAGATAGTTTCACCTAATTGTAGAAGTTAGGGAAACACCCATAAAACATATTGATACCCCAAGTGTTTAAGGATGATGTATCTATAGTTGAAGTATAACACATGGATGTTGGTCTTAAGATATTACACTATGTTACTTTCTTTAAAGGAGATGACATTCATGTATAAATATAGAGGCACATTAGGCCAATGTATATATCTAGATATCTATTAGATTTTGGTGCCATTTGAAACCTAACTGAAAAGGGTTCAATGATCAACCTCATAATGGTACAAACAATCCAATTTATGGGTTATAGTGTGTTGGTCTGAAATCCCTCTAACCTAAAAATTTTGGGATATGGAAAGAGTGAAAAGTAGTGACACGTAATGAAAAAAATAATCTATTCTATATATCATGTATCCATATCCAAATTCAATGTAATATGATCTGATATAAAAATTTAAATCCCCAATAAAAGGTTATTTATCAACAATAATGTGATGTTACGATCATAATTTTAATAAATCCAATAATACATTCTTTATGGACATGTTTGGTTGTTTTATGATGATAATTCCCCATTTGTGTTCATAAAATCTCAATATATATATAGTTTTACAAATGGGTTATGAAAACATTTGGTGGGCAATAATATCAAGATAAATGATCCACACTGTATGGATGATAGACATATGTTATACATCAATGTAATTGTTTGTTTATATTTTAAATTATTTAGGTTGATTTATGATTTACATGTTTGGGTTAAAATTTTAAAATTTAAGAAAAAAGTCTTTAATTTCACTGTCTTAATGCATGGTTTACAGAAAACCACATGGTGACCCATAGTCATATAATTTTCTAGTTAAACTTTTTTTGTCCATTTATTTATGCTACCACTTGACTTTGATTAATATATTTGAGTCTCTATTTGAATTTAATGGGAAATTTTGGAATAGGGTTCTTGAAACATGGCATATGTAAGAGTGGGAGAAACTATATGAATAATTGGGAACCATTTCTATGATCATTACTAGATTTTTTATATATTTTCATCATGGATTGTTAAACTATACATCAAACCAATTTAAATGGGTTATTTTCGTCCGGTATACTCCATGTGGTGGGAAAATGGTTTATCCAATCATGTTTGCATCCCATATATTCTAAATGGGTGATTTTATGGTTCCAACACCATTGATTTTAACCGTACTCTCTCTCTCTCTTTTCCCTTCAATTCATCTTATATAGATCTATGTAATAGGAGGGAATATCTCCCAACATTTATCATTCATTTTATATCCACATCTACCTTGATATCATGGAATTTATTTATGTTAAGACCAAATTTTCACTTTATTCAGTCATATATCATCCCCCCAAACCATTCGTCATAGGTTTGGTTACCACATGTGAACCATAGAGGACCCATTGGAAATTATAGGGTGTGGGGTGAGTTTAATTCATTTTTTATTATCGTTGTCTTCAAGAGAGTTTGAACATTCTTGAGGGTTCATCAACCATATAAGTCAGCATTTTATGGATTATTGTGACTTGGTAAAACATATTTCTAATTATTTTTATAAACAATTTATTTAAATTTCAAGTCATTTAATGAGTTGTTATTTATAATATTTTATTTATTAAATTATATTGTCATATGAATCCATTATTCTTCCCTTAATAGTATTCGTGATGATTATATGAAAAAAATACTGTAATTTAAATAGTTATTTTGGTTTTTTATTTCATTTATTTGAATCTAAGAAATTTTAAAATTCACAATAAATTTCATTTGAATGAAATTTATAAATAAATTTTATTAGAAAATTTTGGTTCTATTGTGTGAGAGAAGTGTGTTTCTCTAACGGTTTTTTAAATTAATATACTTGGTAATAGAATTTTTTAAAAAATAAAGGGATTCATACTTTTAATTATATGAAGTTATCTCCAATATAGGTCATTTGATGTATAAAATTGGATTTTAAAATACAAAAAATGACTTGGTATCCCATGACTATTTTTGTTGAAGGATCATTTGGAACCATCAAATTGTTTATTCGCAAATCTAATTATACCCTAAGTGATTAATCATAGTGTTTGGGGTATGTTTTGTCTAATAAGTTGACATGTTTTTAATTATATGGTTAATATAATGTTGTTTCATGAAAAAATGGTTATTTATTATGATGGTGTTGGAGGTGATACATGATTTATCACTTATAATTTGATTAATTTATTATTTTTTGCATTTTTTTTATATCGTTCCCCCATTGTTTATATGTTGTGTCCATATATAGCTAAATAGAAAATAGGATTTCATGTAATAGTACCCAATGTGTTCCCAGTTACTAATACCCTTTAATAATATCACCCTTCAAGGGTTTTATATTGTACTAAGTGACCGGAAATGGTTTTGAGAGGGATGTTCTAGTTTTATTAGGGGGTCCTTATATAGATTGTTTTGGGTAGACTTGGTCCAATAACATTTATATTAAATCCGAATATTTATCCCATGATGGATTTTATCAATTGAGGTAGATTTAGGGAATCTCATTTTTTAATTACTAATATCACCTATCAATTTATTGTTGTGGAACACATTATTTGGTTCAGATCATTTGTTTTAGAGCTTCATTTCTGTTGTGGTGCCTCATTATATGTATTTATCCTTATATTTTTTATTCCATATATTTAGTAATTGTTTCTCAAATGTGGTTTGAAAGGATATTTAGGAATGGGTATGTGGGGGTGTTTGGGGTGGGTTAAAGGGTTTCATATAAAGGGTGACAAAAATTGACATGGTTTTCATTTTAACTGAAGGTCCTTTTTTAGTTTAAAATGATTCCCCGTAAAGGTGTTTTATTCGTGAAATTCTTCATCACAATATATGGTTTTGAACGATTATTTTTTTTTACACATATGTGAAATGATTTTTTATTAACTTTGATAAAACTTTTATTAATGTTCTTTTATTTGATTGGACTTTTAAACACTTCTGTGTGAATTCTTATGGGGCATGGTTTTTCTCACTCTGTAAAGGCAGTAATGAGTGTACGTAGAAAGCATGTTTTATTTTAAGAACACTATCCATGTTACTCTCTAATTTTTTATGTTTTGGTTGTTCATGATTATATGATATGAGATTAGGAGAGTTATTTTCAGTCACATAGAGATTTAATGTAGTTTCATTAGTTTTTTTGTTGTTTTGTGATGCCTATATACTATCCTTCCATTCATATATTGATCATTTTTGTTTAAATTGTATTATGATTTTTATTCTTGAATGAATAGTTTATGATTATTTCATTAAGGAGTTATACTAATTATTATATCAGTGTTATAATCTATCAGATTGTTCTTTATTTATTGAAATTATATATATATATTCCATGACCAACCATTTTAAGGGTTAGTCATTCAAAAAATTTAGTACTTTCCTTTAGGAAGATATATTACCGTAAAATTGTGAAATTTCACTAATGTGTACATTATTGATTACTCTGCACTATATTCATGCCCGTCGGAATTAAGAACACCCATTTTTCATGGTGGTTGACCAGATCAGGTGATGTCTCCAATTATCCTGGAATGGGTCACTACATACCATCTTTATTTGAAGAAAATTATCAATGACTATGTGTTTCCCTTCAACTAATCAAAAAACGACACAATATCTCATCATTTATAAATTCATGTAATCATGTATACTAATAATCTAATGTATTTTTCAATATACCATTATACATTAGTTGATTGGGATTCTTAACATTGTATTTACCATCAAGGAAAATATATATTGGAACAAAATTCATGCATATTATCTTGGCTCAAGAGAATCATTAATATCAGGAAGGTCCATATGATCTCAAGTCAAATCATGACAAGTCAAAAATCATTTACCAAATTGATATAAATCCCAGAAGGGGAATTATGGAATTGTGTTTTCACATATTTCCCCCACATAAAAGATATATTATTCATTAGTGAAACTAATCCATATAGAATATGATGGATATGATCATGGAAAATGTAAGAGTAAATTTAATTAAAATGTCCCATGATAATCTCCAAGGATAGAATATACCATCACATAATCATTATCTTGATTCAAGGGTTTTTTCACATTAATAAATGAAGAACATAACAGTCCAACATCAACTCCTTAATCTTATAATATCAACACATAGTCAACCCATGATATAGTAAGGATGATGTAGAGAATATATTGGACTTCCATTATAATCAAATCTCTACATAATAACATTAATGATTTTGAAACATCTAAATTAAATTAATAAAATATAAAAATACCTATTAAATATCATTGTTATCCCCAATTCAAACTTCACCTCCCACTACTAGAGATATTGAAATAGGGGAGGGACAGGAAGAAGATCATAATGATTACCCACTAGTATATGAGGATAAATTGTTAACCACACTAGATAAACACTATAAATTTAATCATGGTAGTGATGAAGGTCTATTTATAATATCGATTAGTGTTACCATGTTTATTATAAAAAATATATATTTCCTCAATAATCAGTAATATGATTTCAGTTAACATTATATATATATACATGGTTTCAATGTGGTTACCTAAGATTTTTTTATTTTTGATGATCACCATTGCTATTAAAAGAAATCTATTGCGATGAATCTGACATATGATACTGAGGTGGAAGACAAATTTGACTATCAAATTAAGGACGACACCATCTATGATGTTCAATACTATAAATTGATCACTAATAATGTCCCTGTTAAGTAGAATATTTGGAAAATTATTGACTGTATTGAATTTTAAGATCTAAATATACAGTACCCCAAGGTCTCAAAATGTGTGTATGTTTTATTATTTGAAAAATTTCTCTTCATCAGGGTTTATAGTCATGTTATTAAGGACAATATCAATAAAAATCGGGAAATCACCAATATTAATCCACCATAGAGTCTTATTGAGATTATTGGACTCCAAAAGTAACATTCTAATATCAATAAAATTATTAGCAAAATCAATAGTAAACACCTCCACACTATGAGGATGATGAATAGAGAAGTCACAGATTAACAATATAATAAATATCAAAAATAAAAAAATTATATTAAGAAGTTCCACCTACAAACACCATTGTTGATTCCTCCAATTGAAGGGACCCCAATAAAAAATTTTATGAAAGACAATTTTTTATTTATCTATACCATCCCTTATCAAAACTACTGGAAAACTATCATATATAAACGGTTTAGAACCATTGGTATAGGCCTCCAACCAGTTAGTATATCCTATACAAACGGTTTGGATAACCGTTGCCAAGTAAGCCGTTGGGATAGGTCTATACCAACTATTTTGGGAAAACTGTTGGTATAGACCTATACCAACAGTTTTGGAAAACGTTGGTATAAGTAATATGAAAATCTATACCAACGGTTATGGAACCCTCGGTATATGTATTTCAAAAAAAACATTCACTGTGATTTGATCCCAGGACCCCTAGTTTATCATTGAGAGACTTAACCACTAACCTAACATGACTTTTGTGAACATAATTACATAAATATATATATTTATTCTGATAATGATATTAAATTTTAATTTATATAATGTTCTCGGTATGATGATCCGATAAAAATTAAAAAGACATATACCAACGGTTTTGACAACTGTTGGTATAGGTCCTAATTCTGGATTCAATTGGGGGACCTTTCCCAATGGTTTGGCCAAACCGTTTGGAAAGGGGGCCACAAATTGGACTTTTCCCAACGGTTTGGCCAAACAGTTGGGAAATCCATACTCTTTCCCAACGGTTTGGCCAAACCATTGGGAAAGGGGACCTATAACAATAGGTTTTACAAACCGTTGGTATAAAAGCATTGGGAAAGGTCAGATTTCCAGTAGTGCAAAAAAATAATGTTTGAAAAGGTAACAACCAATATGATCATAATATAACAATGTTATATAACATTTCTTAATAATCTAAAATTTATATGAATTATGTGGAGTTAATTTTCACTATACAGAACTTATGGAACTACTTACAAAACCATGAGGCCCATATCAACTCTCATATTATCCCAATCGAATATATTCTATGTCCCAAACTTTTTTATTGGGAATATATCATTATGATGAAAAATTATACACTAGATTGAGAGACGTCTTATTTATCAATGGGAAACCAAAATAAATATTCTGAATAATTTCTTCATAGAACACCGTATCCCAAATAATTCACTACTAAATACAGCTCCCCCTAATGAAAATTTATTTTACATTTTTGGATGTCCACGTATATTGGTTTTGTATTTTTATTGTTCTCCAATAATCCTAATGGGAATGATGATTAAAAAATAAACGGATAACTGGGTTGGTTTTATATATTTTCTCATATCTATATACAATGATGTTCTATATTAATCATTCAATATACCACAATGATGTAAAATTAATGAAATAGAATATAAATATTGCCTTACAATCTAGAAATTGTCCTTGAAAATACATGGGGACTTCATAAATATCAATGGTGACTTTGAGTTATAAATTAAGAATAAAAATGGTTAATATTCCATTTATAATGAGTTATTGGACCATTTCATGAATTAACTGTGACTTATTATGGTTGAATGACACATAAATGTAACAGAGTCTATAATTATTAATTTTGAGGTCACAATACGTTGTGTTAGCTAATAAATAAACACCCCTAGAAGCTCTAGACTAGGAATTAAAAATCAATCATATTTTTCATTAAATTATTTTTCATCTATTATATATCAATGATATAGATGAAATAAATTATTTCAATGATGATCTATAAAATGGTGATCATATATCCTTTCTAACTAATGTTTTAATGAAACAAATTTCCTCATTAAAGAAATATCTCTAAAGTAAAATTATCTCATTAAATCATGATATTAAATTGAATATCTAATTATGCATAGAAATTTTCATCCCATATGGTGTCTTGAATTCCCAAAACGTCCTCTATAACTAAGGATTTTAGGTAACACATCCGACATGAATTTATGGAGGATAAACCATCACTATCATGCATTAAGTCCATGTGGGTGATCGTAAATCTGACTATCTAGGAATGGAACTCTATTATAAAATAAAGAGCATTTGATAAATATAGTTAACAATGATGGAAGACTACATAGATCCAGTCAAAATGTTAAATTATTTGAAAATTCAATAAACCCTTGGATTTGTTACATACTGTTGAATAATCATTGTCATTTTCTTTTTTTGGAAATACATTCATAGAGACATATTATTCGGTTATAGCAACGTAGTTTAACAATGTCTTCCTTCCAATTATTTCAACTACAACTTGTTTGAGGTTTTATAGATTATGTATGTATGGGAAATGGATACCATAAACTCAGTTAACACCTTAATAATCACCAAATATTTTGTACCTTAAACAACATTGAAAACAACTACCCATATATCTACACATTTGGGTTAAAAATGATTTATCATGAATAAGATACTCATTCACACAACTCATATTATTATCATGTACTAGTGAATGGATTGATAAAGGTTTCAAAAAACTCCCAATATACAATCCAAAAGAATATTTTAGGAAAGGATATGAAGTATAAGACTAATACTCTCTTTTATTTGTTCCTGTATTCCCATACAACCACTCGTAGTCCCATTAAAACAACCATATATTTGGTTGTATACATAATAGATATAGTACAAATTATTGATGATTATTTTACAACACTATTAAAATATATAAACCACATTTTATATAAAGATGATCACTTGTAGATATGATTGGATGAGTTATACAGATTTACAAAAAATATTACCCACCTTGCTTATCCTATGAATTAATTAATACAAAGTTAATAATGTTTCCAATGAGAAGCTTGATCTTTGTTTTTTTCTATGTTAATATGTTCTTGTTCTCAGAACTCTAATTGTACCTATGAAGAAGGCTCGAAATCCCAATCAAAATTCAGAGGGGCATTATGTCCTAAGTAAGGCCTATTCCAATATATCACAGTCCCCAATTTCTTTGGATGGATAGTCTTTCACTCCATACACTAGTAAAAGTATTCTCAGGAATTATTTCACATAACATCATATTTTTTTCACCTTATATATACTTGAATTTAATGTTCGATGAATTTCATCCACTTTGGAATATGTTAGTATATAAGGAATATGATCTATATTGCAATAACTTAACATAACGGACAATGTTATACTCTTATGTCTTTAAAATATAATATATATAAGTCAATTATTTATTAATCTACATTGTTTAGAAGAAATCTAGTAAATATTATATTAAAACATAAAACATATTCATACATTTTGTATAATAATAAACTAATTCAAATTGGTTCTAACATAGAGAACCCTAAAAATAATTAGAGAAGTACAAATAATAGAAACTATATTCCTTATATATAAGTTAAAATAATGTAAGAATAATCCAAATATTATTCAATATCCATGAATATATATTATAAAAAACCCACGTCATTAAAAATGCCAACTTTTTATCTAGGTTCCTTCACCACAAAATAGAACATACAACTGTTTAGATGAGATTTATTCTTGGGACCCATTACAAAAAAAAAATTATATCCCCTATCTACGATCCAGATCTATATTAAGGACATCTATCAAAATAATACATAAAATTATTTTTTTTTATATTTAGTAATGATAGAATCTGATGTCAAGATTCATAAAAAATCGATCAAAACCACACAATCTATAATTTTAATTCATTCCCCTATTTCACATGGGGTTTTTCTTTCTAGGTTTGGAGCTAATGTTAATATATTATATATGTGAGAAAAATATTCTAAAACACATTTATACGGACATCCAATCAACATGTTGTAAAATTACATGGCCTATGCATGAGATAAATTACTAAAAAATACATAGATCGTATGTTTTTTCAGATTAAATTATGAAATATTTAATGTTGACCAAACCAAGTGACAAGAAAATGTAAGAAACACTTTTTCAATTGACATACCATCTCATGCCATGCAAGGAATCAAATAATGTCCACTTGTTTCTCAAACCAAAAATGACTAACTTGATCATAGATGTCTTGGTTGACTTCCCTGAATAGTGTAGTTGAGAGAAATACTGTTAAATGGAATGGAAAAATATTATTATTTAATTATATAAAAATATTTATACATGGTCTAGAATACATAATATCACTAAATTTTTGGGAATCTATTGAAGAATACTCTACATATATGAGATACTAATCAATACAGAAGTTATCAATATTAATTTCCTTCTCCAATTTTGTAGATGATGCAATGATAACTACACATATCAATAAAAATATGTTTGGATTGATACATGATTATTTTAGGGTATCTAGTAACTTCATAAACACCATATCCATCGACAATAACAGACCCAAAAATTCCCCTAAACATTTCATTGATCTAGGTCCATCATTCTACTCATGATTGTTTCCTTCTCCTTTATATATTCTAAGACAATATGATCCTATTTTCATCCTAAAATATTCGATAAATGTTGATTGACTGTTGTTACCTCATGATATGTAGTGATTATCATATATCCATTGTCTAGAACAATCATGAATCCAAATATATTCCCCATCAAACCGATAATTGATCATGGAATTAAGTCATTACATTCCATCATTTTAGGTGGTTTCATTCATTAAACACCATGGAAAACCTATTAAATTTTTTATGTTATATTGATTTGTACAATGTCTAATACAAATAAGTCATTACAATAAGACCCAAAAATATAGATTATTTGGTATCTTTTTTCATGAAATAAAAATCATGACTCATAGTTCATCCAACAACCGTTAAAACTACATTGAGTGGTATATACCATGATACCAATGCACCACATTATAGGATCCATATATACATAAGTATCATTTTCTTTTGGTACATGTTCAATAAACAAATTTGATTCCAAATATGTCCCCACCGCTAGGAAATAGCTTGATCTTCATAGGTTTATTTTATATGAACTGTAATTGTATTGATTCCCATATGATGATCTATATTGTAATATGATAAACTAATTACCTAGGACTAGTCTCAATTTCAATTCACACTACTCATACCATAATATTGAGATCCTTCTTTGTTCAAATTAGTTTTGTTTCATAATTCATTGATCAAATAAAATATAATATTTACATGTCACCTCTTCTAGATGATAAAAACCTATACAAATGATATATTCATTTAACTATAAAGGATTCTAGAACTAATGAATAAGTAAAAAATGGTGCAAGGATCTCATCACAAGGGAATAGTCACAAATCCCATTTACCCTCAGCCCTTATATACTAGATCAAAATCCATTCATGGACCCTTGATTCCTGAAATATTTACATCTATTAGTTTTCATTAGGATTATAATACCATATATCATACTCGTCCTCACAAAAACATGTAAAAGTATATGACTTCAATTAAATTATGCTTGAAATTACATTACATAGATTTTGATCATGTCACATAATTTAAAATTTTATGAAATATCATTCTTCATTAGATTACATTGATCATAACGATGCATGGTATACTCTATACTACATTAAAATTCATATTGAATTCCATTACAAATAAATTGTGTACCCTTCTGAGTTTTAGATCCTTGTATGGTCGGACAATATAGGGGTCGCTTCAGGGGGAATGACCCTTTTACTAAAATGATTATTGTTTAAGATCTATATCCCTACACATCGACAAACACTAGAGTAGTAATATTGGATAATATCCTTCACATGTGTCACAAGAACATGAGATGTGAGATGTTTCATGCACTATGGGACCATGGTTCTAATTCAAAGACAAAAAAATCTATCATTTACTTGGTAACTAGTTTACATAATGTGGTAACTTGTTTGGATCCCTATGAACATGATGGTCTTGATTGAATTTTAGTATATTTACATTTATGTAGTTGGGGTGTGAAGATAATTTCCTCTTCAAAGAGTAAATGGATTTTGGTACACAATAATATGAATATTTACTAAAATGTAGTATATAACACAAAAATATATTTTTTGTAAAATATATTATTTCTGTAATAACTCACCCACTCAAGGAGCTCGATGTTCGCAGTTATGTTCCATATTTGATAATAGTATACAATGATATTCATACATGGGGGGAGCTCTACCATTTGAAATGATATGAACCCTAAATATCACAAATAATTCATCATTTATCCAAATAGACGTTTTTATATTTCCATCATTGATTTTATTGTTTAGGAAATCATGTCATTAGTATGTGGTGATGATCTCTCCAATAGGGATAACCATTATTATCTCCAAGGTAGGTGATACCTACATCTAAATAGGTTTGATAACCATAGTTCCCTCTAATAAAATACATGAACTATTTTTTTATGAATGATCTATGTGAGATGGGTGAAAAAATTTATACACTATATAGGGGATTAGTTAGATCAATAATAGATAAAAAAATTATTACAAATATTATAATCCTTTCAATGTTTTCTGAACATATATAATGAGGTAAATAAATAATTTTAAAAAAAAATCTTGCATTATTAATAGAACAACAAATACATTGATGAGACCTTTTTAAGGGTGGATTTTAGAATGTGTGTAATATTCCACAATATCATTTGGTCATTTTACCAAATTTATATCCACCTATGTCACTGGTGTTAGGTGTAAGATCTAATATATATTCTCACTCTACAATAGATATGAATGTACTTGTATCATGACTAATTTATTTTCTTGGGATTCCTTGTTCCCAATAGCCAGGATTTTCCATAGACCATATATGGTATCAAAATACTATAGTTAGTAAATCAAAATTTTATCATACTTAAAAAGATGGTAGAATCTAAGGATGAGTTTGAAAATTAATCCCTTCATCAGAATGAAATGTTTGGACTGCTTATTTACCATTTTCCAATGTAAAATGTCATGTGTAGAAGGGTCATACCTCACATCTGATTGGGTGCTATCAGAAGAGGGATGCCTACTGGTTATCCCTTCCATCCAACAATTTACATCATCTAAAATTAATGGGAAAAATCATAGTCCTCCATGTGTGGGGAACTCCCCAAGAGTCCACCTTATAGTGAACCCATGAAAATATACAGGGATACTCACTTATTTCCATAGTATCTCTCATTAGTTTTAGGAAATATATATAATAATGCATCAAAACTTTATCCCATTAAAATAATTGTTTGAAGATTAATTTAAACCATACATCATTAAGATGATTGAATTCATCCCATTATTTATTAAGATACTAGTTAATATCACCCTAAATGGTTCCCCAGTCCCCTGTATAATTTACCCACCTAGTGATGACCCCCTTTTCATATATTTATAGACCCGAAACTCTTACTTATAACTATTCTTCCCTGACACATTAGGGTTTATTTTAAATTTGAATTGCTGAGGATGATTCAATTTTTATAGATATAAATTACACCTTTCATATTTCCTATACAAATTGAATGATAGTAGAGGAGGTTCCTCCTAAACAAAATTATAAATACTTAGGATACACATCATCTATGAAGTCATCAATTTCCTTCCTTGGATACCTCAATGAAAAAAAGAAAATTTTAATTTAAATATATCCCAACTATACTCTCCTTGATATGGACACTTCCCCATGATCACTATCTTGAAATATATAGTATTTGTTTTAATATGATGCATATTAATCCAGGATTTGGTTGAATGTCTATATCTGGTATTTGTAAGAAGGATTTGATTCATCCCTAAAATATATACCTCTATGAGACTTCCCAATCACATTTTTCCATCTTTAAATGACCAAAAGATAGTCCACCTAGGGAATACTGGTAACCAGTATCCTATTCATGTATAATGACTTCCAAACATGAGCATACATGAGATTCGGACCAATATAAAAAACATCTAAATCCAACCTGATTATAGCCTATGTGATTTCTTAGTCCATAATCACACACACAAACACTCAATGACATATATATATATATATGTTTATATATATATATATATATATATTTCTACCCTAATATTTTTTATATCATTGAATAAATTAGTGAAAGCACTAGATAAGTATATATTCATTGAAACTGTAGAAAAAATAAAGAATATAAGACGCATATATGATATCAATTTCAATCTAAGACACCAATTTTAGTGTCATATGACAATAGTATAATAATGATCTTAATATTAAATAATACCATCATCCAATATCATTTAAGTTGAAATATATCTATAGATAATATTTTTAGGTGTGAGTGGATTATTAGGAGCTATCATGCATTCTCTCTCATAAATGATTGTGTTCTAAAACACAAGAAAACATGGTTGAATGAGATGTATCTAATGGAATAATATTATTCCTAATAATGTAAATTAAATAATTATAGAAAAATTACACCCCCTTCATAATTGATAAACATATCAGTGGATGTTTTAATGCATTTTTATTATTAAAAGGTATTAGGAGAACCTTCATCCAAGACATGATGTTGATTTTTTTTGTGGGACATGGTTCCTTAATTATGTTTTTTTAAAAAGGTTGATGACATGAACTGGTTACCCAATTCATGCAAACCAAACAAATTTATTAAAAACAGGATGTATGCAGTACAGACTCGAGGTGTAAAGAAATTACACCAGCGGGGAATTAAAGAAAAAACAAGTAAATGACAAAGAAAAACAGACCACCCAAGGGCCCTCTTGCCTGCTTCCACTTTCTGCAGTGCATCTTCGTTGTCATCTGAGTCTTCCTCCAAAGCTTCGTCCTCATCATCATCTTCAGAACCATCATCAGCATCACCCATCTTCAGATCATCTTCAACATCGCTGTCATCCAAAACTTCATCCAGTGTGCACCACCGTCTTGACATCAGTCTTCTGAGGAGAAGTGAACTTCGCCTTCTTGGCCGGATCTAGAGATTTTGTGGTCAGAGAAAAAAATTCAGGTCTTCAGTATGTGAATAACAGCTTTGATTCTTCTATTTGAGACTACATTTCAACATCCAAGCACTGCCAGACTAAACTTTTCATATTTTTATCTTTTGAATTTGATGCAAGATTCTGTCACTTTCACCCCAAGTTTGATGGCTTGGGGAGGGAAAAAACAGCTTTGACAGGCACACTTCCACCAGATTGAGTAGCATTAATTAGAAAAATCTTTATCAGCACAACCCCTCAAAAGACTTTTTCACATTTCAGAATTGAAAAAATGCCTTGAGTAAATAGGTTCAAATGAGCAGTAAAAGTCATTCCCAAGGGATGTCTCTAAAGTTGAAATCAGGATTCATCTTGTATTCATATATCATCCTGATTTACATTCGTTTCCGAATTTGAAGGTAAGTATCAGCTGAAATATAACCATTGGTGTATTTCCTGAATGTATATTCATCTTGTTCATCTATCCAGGAATCAACTTCTTCGCTCAATACATCTGTATCCTCCATCTGGTAGGCCTCTCTGTACACACGATCATTATTTAAATCATGTTCCTCCTCTTCAACTTCAAGAGTTGTAGCAGGTTCAACAACAATTAGCAGCTTTGGAGGCTCAGTGTTTTCGTTTTTAGAGGGGTCGAAAGACCTGGTAATTATTGTTCTCTCAAGAGTAGAGTAGTCCCTGCTCTTCCTAGTTTTTTTGAGATTCGGTGTGATAAACCCATCGACATCCACCATCGGCTTTTCCCCTTCCTAGAGCACGATTTGAAGTATGTTTCTTCAAGATGATTAGTCTTATCATCATCCTCCTGTAAGGATTCACAATGCTCAGAGAGGTCATCCTACTCCTTGGATGAGTCATGTGACTAAATTTGTTTTCCTTGCTCCTCCACCAAATTAGGAGAGGTAATGTTGGCACCTGTGGGAGCAGGCTGGGAAGCAATGAGGCCTGACAGCTCTTGATTTTCAGAGTGCTGATTAATATTAACCAAATCCTTCATTTTCATATCAGACCCCTTCCCTTCAGCAGATGTCCCAGGGAGGTCCAACTTAACTATAAAGCTAGCCTTAGTACCATCCAGTTCCTTAGTCTGTTTGTTTTTCTCAACCCAAATGGCCTTCTTAGCCTCAGGACGCATGGATTTACGTTCACAGTCTTTTGCATCGTGTCCAAGCTTGAGGCCAAGGAAGCAATAATCACGAAATATTTCATAAACAACCTCCTGAAAGAATCCAAGGTCACCATTCTGGATCCAAATTTGAGGGGGAGGGTCTTTAGAAACATCTATTTCAACGCAAACCCTAGCAACAGAAGGTCTAGAAAGATTCTTTGTTGCCGAATCCAGCTTCAATGGATTACCAATGAGCTTGGAGATATGAAACAGGGCAGTTTTTTTGAACAGGTGCAGTGGCAGCGCAGGGAAGCCAATCCAAATCGGGACAATGGGGGAATCGGAATAGGGATCAAAATTAGGGGTCCATTTGAGGACTTTCATCGAGCATCCCCTGAAGAACCAGGTTTTCTTCGCCCAAAAACGGTAGTAGTCATCCTTGGAAGACAGGCGAAAGACAACATTTAAGGAGTTCAAATGGCTGATATAGAATCCCGAAAAACCAATTGCTTCAAGGGAATTTCTTAAGAAACTCAATGCTGGTCTGCGATTGAAATATTTCCCAATTAGAACGAAACGAAGGTCCGAAGCGAGAAGTGTTACCTCATTTTTTGAGAATGAAATCGCCAGATGACCATGGTGACGGAAAAGCTTTGGATTGATGCAAGAGTCGGGAGTCGCGGCACCATTTGATCAAGTCTCGTTATTCTCAGTCAATCTTCCGGCCACTACATCTGTGAAGGATCGCGAGCAAGGGTTCCTCTCTCCCAGAATCGGTTTTCTCACGTCGCTCTGTATCGGCCCCTCCATCTACTTGATATTGTCAATTAGCCCTTCCTTAATTATGTAATTCAGGTGCTGCCATATAAATTCATTGGCCATTTATAGTGTCCTCTATATTTAATTCCTTATATGTTTTTAGGAACAAACACGACATACTTTTCCTTAAATATTGGCGAGGTAGATACCCTAGGTAAAATTTCATGTGATACATCACAAAATAGGGGTGATATCCCCCTAATTGATATATATCCCACTAGACAATATGTTATCAATCCCTATGTGACTATGCCCTATTAACCAAGAATATGTAAGGCTGTTATATTTGATAGTGATATAAAAATTCATAAAAAGGAATTTTCTAGGCAGTGAAATATATTCATATCTCTGATACTCCAAATTATTATTTTTTCTATTTCCTTTTCTAGATCATGAATGAATGAATTTTTTACTTTCCCACCCTTGATCATCATCATGAACCATGTATATATTGTTTGTCAATGATTTTTTGTTCGAGATAAAATTCAATGTATTGAAAATTTTATATTCTATTCAAATGGATGAAAAATATATTTTTCCATTTTAATAATAATTATATAAAATAATACAGGTTAAACTAAATAATATCCACCACAGATGCACACACTAATATTTGATGGTTTCAAAATTTCTAAAAATTTGAAAATTTATGAGATTCATCCTATGACCCATTTCTTATGTCCATTATCCATTTTCCTTCTTTATCATTAACTTTTTCTAAATCACCTATAATAGGGTATCCTCTCTAACGTACATTTCCCATGGTTTCCTTATTCAGGTACCCCTACAAAGGTGGCCTTACTATTTTCCATTAACCATGTTCCCCTTTACTATCTCTATTCAATAAGGTACCCTTTCATAACCCCATTACCCATTATCTTCTCTCTCAAATTACTTCTCCATTGTCCCATCACATTATAATGAATGTTAATTTTAATGATGTAAATTAAATTTTCATGAAATATGGGGAACAACTCGGGTGAAATGTGAGTGCATAGAAACAGATTATTCTCTGATCATAGTAAGTGCACCTTAGTATTATGTTAAAACAATTATTTATATAGGTATTGTTCCCTCATCCCCCAAATGACATTTCTAATTCTTTTGACCCAACATCAAATGTATCTCATGGGATAAATATTACAAAATCAAATTTTGGGAACTAGTCCTTCAAAATTCACCCTAATCTCATAATTTTACCCTATTTACTATTACGATATACCATTATTATTTGTATTATTTTTTGGTGATCATTTTGAGGGGAGAAAAGTAATTGGTTGGTAAAACTGTCCCTATAATGTATGAAATAACTTCAACCCAGTCAATATTAATGTTCTCAATGTTTCTCACCCAATTCCCTAAAACAATTCTTAGGTCCTGATACAATCCTCCATTATTCGACACAATTACCCAGATATATTAAAGATAAACCACCCCAAAATCCATCATTATAGTTCAACTGAATGATGAACCCATGTTCTATCATCTCAAAATCATATGTCCCATTTTTGTCTACAAATATTCCAACTATTTTTCACATTGGGATAATTGTGGGATTATTTTGGATGAAGAGGAGACATCAAATCTCCCATTACACAGTACGTTCATTCCAATTTAGGTAGTTAATTTATACCTACAAGCTACAAGGATTTAACTTAAATATTTATAATTTATTCTTTTGAAGTTAAAATATGTGTAAATATAAAAATAACCCAACGTCCTTTTTCATTAGGGATGACCACCCACATTATTGATAAAAATAAAATGATGTGAAATTATCTCCTCTAAGTGTTTAATACATGATATAATATCTACCTGACACCTATAATAAGCTATATACAATGTTGAACCATTTACCCTCCACAACTATGGTGAACTTCATTACCCTAGATGAACCAAAGATATAACATTTTTCTTTTCTATCACTAGAGATATGAAATCATCATTTCCCTTAATATGATGAAGAAATTCGATTAGTACTCAATATAGAAACACATTTCTCTTGTCTCAAAAAAGCGGTAAGAACATATTATAGAACATACAATTGTAATGTTTAGTTATAATCCCTAAATTATGAGAATAAATTCAATAATCCATCAATAGGGTGATGTTTTTTACATAACTATCTATTGGATGATGCACTATACCTATCTCATGCACCTGTGCGATCCTTTTCATCAAGACCCACAAATGAAACCATATTCATTTTCACATAATCTATATTAATGTTTATACATTAATTTTATCAGGGAATCATCACTTTCACTAGCCCTATTACAAGGTTACACAATTATCAAGGCCTAAACTAAAACCACTAGATTTACATGATCTGAACATAAAGTGTTCTTGAATATACAACATCAATCAATTATTTCTTTATGATAGTGGCCTTATAATCATATTATTGTTAAAAAATATTTTAACCCATTTTTTTTAATTAATGGTACGTTGTTTGTATCTTGGGAGGGAATTTTTTTTAGTTTGTTTTTCAATGTAATTTTATGGTTTCAATATATTTATGATAGTAATGGTTTATGTGAAATATTTATAGAGACATCATTTTTGAATTAATTTTAATAATATAATTTCTATACGATGGATAAATCCTTTGAGTACATGTTAAATAATTATTATATTTTAATTTTATTGTTTCTTCAAAAGTAATTTTATACCATATTGGTCATGATAGCCTCGTAATTTTTGTACAATTAATGAAATAAAATAATAATTACATTCCCTAATATAAAAATCCAATTGATGGAATATCACAACTTAACCCATGATCATCTGAATGATCCCAGTCAATATTAGTTAATAATTTCTCAATGGTCAGTTTTTTTAAAACATTCATTATTGAAGAATAATTTAAATTCATAGATTAATGGAAAAATATTATTTTATATATCAATTAAAAACATCAAGATAATGATGTAGGGTAATTTTACTCATTACAACGTGTATTAATTAACATGGGTACCAGGTGTATAATCATCTAAATAAATACAGTTCTAGTGTTCCACATCAGAGAGAAATTATAAAAAAAGAAAATAATTTTAAATATAATTAATTCTCATATATATTGATCATCAATGAATATATCCACTTTCATGGTGAATATTTGTGTTTTTATAGATGTTTTCTAATGTTCTTTACCATGTTCAACATCATCATTTCATATTAGGGTAAAACAAACCCCATATTCCTTCTCTAATGATTCTAGATCCTATGAATAATTCATCATATTCATCTACAAACTAAATCCACATTAATTTACACCATGTGAATAGCTCGAGTTTCATGATATCATTAATTGGGATCCACTCTAATATCCATCTTAGATGTAATTGTTCCCACAATCTGCAAGTTCATAACCAACTAGATGATAGGCATGTGGTGAATAAAAATAGTTATTACCCAATTTAGTGAAACCATATGAATGGAATGTGATTTTAAATCAATGAATATTTGTTTAGGAAAATTTACATACCATTATATATCTTTTTCACTATTCACACGAATGTTTCTCACATTTCCATAATGTGATCATTGCGTATCATAATATCATTAGAGTACCTTAACCTAGCTTCATAAACTATGGGAGTTCCATAAAATAAAATATTTTTAATTCACTTCACAATTTTATTGAATTAAGATCCATATTTTCCAATTAGTCCATTAATCATGAATCTTCAAGACAATAACAAACTGTAAGTGCACAAACATATTGGACTCAACCTATGTGCAGGCCCCAACTATTATTCCTAGTGATTCTTATTTGTATTGGCGACACAATCTTATATTATCTCCCTTTTCATGACATATATATATCCACATTAAAAATATATAACATCACAAGCTAACATCCTTATAGTGTGATGTTAAATATTATTTTATGGACATCTCCCATGAAAATATATTGTCAAACATGAACAACTTTATATCAGATTTATTTTCTTAAAGGATATGAAAGGAACCTCCCTATGGTTTATGTTCCCTATGAACCCATATTTTTTGGGTCTATATTCCTCATGAAATCTATGATTTCCTCACTAGTAGGGATTTATTTTCTATGAGTTGATACTTCCTTTCAAATGGGCCACATTCCATGGGATTATTTATCATTTTGATATATTATATATAATTCTACCATCCTAGTTATTTAAAAAATCCTTACATTCTAAATCAAAATCACTATCATAAGGATTTATTATATACAAAACCAAATTGTGATTAAGGGGTCATACTCTCAAATGGAAGAACCAAAAAAGGGATTATAATGTCAATGTATTACAGCAGATCGGTCAATGAAACATCCATCTAGTTGTCCAAATATATGATCTTAAATTGAATTGAATATGTATATGATTCATGAATATAAATTTAAAAATGTCATATTTAACATATAAAAATATAAGACATGACATGTCACAGAATGAATAGTGAACAATGGGGTTTCTAATTATATCCATATGAATACATAGAGATCCCATATCAGTGGATTAATCACTACACCGTAAACGTATTCCTCCGAAAAATATGATTATATATTCAAGAGTTCTCAATTGTGTGTAATTAAAGTACATTTAATTAATTTACTATGATAGAATTGATGAACCTATTATTACATATATGTTCTCATCAATATTATTTATTCATTTAAAATCAAAGGGGTATCTTCTAAGGAGTTATAATTTTGGAAGGATTATACAACATATACGTTTAAGAGAGTAATATAGTAGATAATAAATAAAATAAAAATTTGATGTAATATCAAGCTCCTATCCCCTTATCCAATGCACATTCCATTGTGTCTATGGAAAATTCCCATTCCCTACATTATTTTGGAAATTCGATCCATGTTGACTTAACAAAACATTTTGGTTGAAAAATAATGAGATATTCCCTAAAAATACAATGTGATCATTTTTTCATTCTATCATTTCACATTATTTCCATTTTAATGTTTTATTTTGGGTGTTGTAGTTATATGTGTGTGTATGGGAGTCAATCGGGTGAGGTTACTATGTTTAGATAAAACATTATACGTTCATGTGCATTATTTTTATGGGGATTTTATCTATTAACGACGTTAACAATATTCAGAGTTTTCTTGAATATGTTAAATAATTTTTCATAGAAGATGAGTGGGAATTGATAACAATATCATGGAATGTTGAATTATGATACGTGATTTATAATTCCATAATTTACTCATAATTAATAAAAACATTAGTGTGTGAGTAAATAAAATTTCCCATTCTAACGAAATATCTAATAGAAGATGTCCAAGAACCTAATATTAACATACTCAATGTAGTAGTGATAGGACATCCCATTAAATGGAAAGGTCATAAAAACTCAATATAGAGATTAAGAGGAATAATTTGAGGCCATTGAGCTAGGATTAGACTTTTATGTTGAAATTTTTAGAGGAAGGGGAACCTGATGAATTAAGATATGGATTATAGGGTCATTTCTTGAAGGTGTTCTTAGGGATGTTAATTTTCTACAAAAATTATTGCTATATTGAAATCTTTTTACCATTAAGAATTATTTATCCATTGTATTACTACTTCATTGATTATAGATATTTTTTTCATTAGATGTGTGAGAGGTAACAAATTGTGAATTTCGAATCCATAATGTCTGTTAGAGTTTATTAAGACAATGTTTATTCTCTCAAAATATTCTAATTGGGTAATGTTAAAGTATGAATGATAAAAAACATATCTTGGTTTTATATGTAGTTTAACACATACAAGGGTTATATAGGAATATAATTTCAATTCATGAACTAGTGAGACTGAAATTATGGGAAATATTCACATGTACATTGTGTAATGTAACTCTAGGTCTATCACCTCAATCACAACTCATTTTCTTGGGTATGGAAAGTGTTTCACATACATTAGGTGATATTCTATAGACACTGAGGGTCGAAAATAAATTCATATAGATTATTAATATTAGAAGGAATGGTTTAAACACACACAAACATATATATATTCAATAACCAAATATAGACATATTTAAGGAAAAACATTAACTGGAAGAATGAATAAACATATGAAAAAAATATAAATCTAAAAACAATAATTGTTTAGTAGGCGCTAATATTATTATGATTTTAGTAAAAATATACCAAATGTAAAAGACAAGGTGCCTAGTGGTAACACACCCATACTCAACATGATGAGTATCACAAATCTGTCAACTCAATTGTAATACCTAGAATTCAAATATTCAACTATATCCCATACCATTAACACCATGAATGATGATCCCAAATTCATTATAATTTATATTCATTGGTAAATATATCAACATTTTAGGTATTAAACCATAGGAGTCCCTCACACATCACCAAAACATGAACAATTTACATCACACTTTGAAGAAAATTAGATAATAATAATAAATGCATAGAAAACCCCAAATAAGTATATTTCACCAAAAACCCCATTCCCTTTTTACACATATTACATTAATTAAATAATACACACCACAATACCCACACATTTTCCATGAAATTACTCTCATCCACGATACTTGTGTCCAATACATCCCACTAAAACATCGATACTCATTAGTGAGACCCATCCCTGAAGACCAAATCCATTACATGGTGGTGAGGTCACCTTAGCCCAAAAGTTTCCTAATGACAAAGTAAAACACCAATTATTTAATATCCATTTGAATTAATGAGCATACACTAAGCCAAATCAATTGGATAATTATGCATTCCTTAAACAAATTAACAACTTGATAAAATAATCAATTTTAATGTAATAATCATTGGAAAATTATTTATATAAATATAAATAAATAAAATTATAAATCAATAATAAATTTAATATCTTTGAATAAAACTGAATTAGTTCATGTACTTATGGAATTAGAGGTGATCAAGAATCCATAAACCATAACTATAATCATAAAATAATTATCAAGATCTATAACATCATCATAAATTGGATAAATAAAAATAGAAGTTTCTGGTTTAATTGATCAAATTTAGGGTAGAAGAATATGGGTTTATGTAATGAGTAATTGATTCCAACTCACACAAAACACATTCTAAGAGTATCACACATTGATTCAAACCAAGGAAACTGACTTCCCAAACAATTTAGCAGATAATTAATCTATGTAAAAAATTTTATGGATAACAACATAATGTATACCCCTATTTAGTGTATTCACCCTATTCATTTTCGATAGTATTCCTACTAACACTACTGGAATGGCTAGCCTTATCATCTCTTTTATACCAACGGTTCAAAAGATCTATTGGAATAGGTGTCCTTTACCAATGGTTTTAATAAATTTTTGGTAAAGGTGTGGTTAGGGAAGGATTTCCCAAAGGTTTGAAGAAACCATTGGGAAATCCATACATTTCCCAATAGTTTTTAATAACTGTTTGGAAATCGATGATTTTCCTACTGGTTTTTAATAACCATTTGGAATGCCCCCCCCCCTGTTTTCACTTAAGCAGAACCATTCCACCCGAGCACCCGATTTCCAGAAGAAAAATCCCCTGAATGCCAGAAGCGCCCACTCAGGTGATCCTCTTACATCCGATCAGCTGAAACTACCCCATCCATGTTAGAATCCTTCATCCTCTTTTCATTTTAGCTAAGGATATCATTATATTGTAATCATTTATCGATTTACTTCACTATTTATAAAGATCACGTCGTTTTTCCAATTTCTAGTGATTTTAGAAAATATAATGATTCATTACTCCCTTCACAAATTGTGTACTCAAATCACTAAATCAATGTACAAATTGTCCAATTAATGTTTTCATTACACATATACATTTATATGGGCATGTTCTCTTTCTTTTGTTATAATTTTAAAGATTAATAGTTCTTTTTTTAAATCTCAATGCTCCAAATATTACAGATTCATGTATATGAACTCATAATAAATTGTTTGTAATATTTATTCATAGTATATCATGTAAAACACTCCTTTAATTAAGATCATGTCAAACATGAAGATATTATTCATCTTCATTTTTTTACACTAAGTGTGTTACATAACATGTATGTATGATGTTTCTATCAAAATCACTATATATTTAAAATTACACACTGTACACTAATCCATTGCATAATAGAACATATGGAGTATCTGATTCAACTTTTCAAAATAGTATGTGGTCCCTAATAATTCTTCAAATAAGAAATAATAAATACTTAATCGTACAATCCAATGTTCTTTATGAATAAAATATCTACAAAGGTAACTCTTGGTGGGACCTCTCCTTCTCCCATGTAGTACTTCTATCTTCTTCATGAAACTAATTCACAGAAGGTCAAATTCGCACTATTAATGAATATTAGTTTTCCAAATATATCCATTAATCATTCTTCCTTCAACATCATACATGAGTTATTCAATCACCTTTTAAAAACACAATGAAAATTTTCACTGATTTAGGGTTCCTCGAAATGCTTGGGAAAATAAAAAAACACATGTATTGAATCATGCTTCTCATATGGTTTCATGGATACAAGTTCATCTCGAAAATCATGACTGCATGGTTTAAATATCAGGAGGACCAAGGAATTATTATTCTTCGCATAAATGAATTTTTTTTAATCACTTCCTTTTGTGAACACAAATCTCCTGATCCACTCTATTTCCCCCACAAAAATCATTATTCTTATGTGAGATAAAACACAATAGAATTTAAAAGTCCCTCTCCAATGAGTGGTCATCTAGGTTTGGATCACTAATGAATGGAATCCTAGTTTGGGATGTCACAATTCATGGATATCCTCTTTATATGTGTTTCTAATCAAATCCATACATATAACTATTGAAGGTCCCTCTCCAAAATCATTTGGGACATGATTTAGTGAAAACACCATAGGAACCTATGATCTATGGCCCCAAATCAAGGATCCTTTAATCCATGGTTAAGTTGAAACATGATGAGGCCATAAGTACTTTTTATTTAATCCCCATCCTACTCCTCATCCTTCTCTCCTTAAAGAATTAAATGTATAAAACTGATGTACTCCCAACAAGACCCTTAAGGATTATGTATTCCTTGATCCACTTCCAATATCTTACTGAGAAATCCTTGAATATAGGCATTAGAAATTATGTATCTTATTTTCTTATATACACTGTATTTTGTTCTATTTCATAATATGACTCTCATATAGAGTAATGTGCCAGTAATTCTTTTATATAAATTAATCAATTTTTATTTACCTAAATATTGTTTTGATTGAACTTCAATATTATTGAATTTCTTTGAAATGACTTACTGCAATTTTTTTTACAGAATGAACAGAAGATGGATGTATCAAACTATTCCGATTTCAGCTGATTTTCAAAATAATTTGAACTGTTTTTTAGATTTTTTATTTGAAAAAACTTTAGATATTCGTCGCATACACTACCCATGTTCTAATTGTGTTGGGAGAGCATGGTTGAGTCGTGAAGCATATTTCTATCATATAACTAAATATGGTTTCCAGACACACTATTATGTGTGGTATCACACTGGAGAGAAAATGGAATCACAAAATGTTGATGATCCAAATGATAAGACTCAATTGGAGAGTTCGTTATATGATCAGTTTCCATTTTTTCAGCATTGTGAGCAGGAATGGATGTCCAGCCAACAAGATTTTGATACAAGCACGCATGATGCATCCAATGAAAATGATGATGTTGATAGGGTGAAAAAATTGAATGATGATGCAACGACTCCAGTATATCGGAAATGTGGTAAGTTGGAAATGGTTGAATTTTTTATCTAATTGCTTCATGGGAAAACTATGTATTTGATTTCAAATAATGTAATCGATTACATTATTTATTTCTTGAAGCACTTACTTCCAGATGATACAAATATTCCCTCAAACTAATATATGGCATGTAATTTATTTCATGACTTGGATTCTCAAAAAAATTCATGCTTCCCCGAATGATTGAAGCTTATTTTGAGAGGAAACTGCTGAAAGATATGATTGTATCAACTGTGGAACGTCTCGATGGAAGCCAAAAGATGATGGAACACCATATCATGTGCCATAAAAAGTAATGTGGAACTTTCCATTGATTCCTAGATTACATAACCTATTAATGTATGAGGAAATATCAGTAAAAATGTGATGGCATGACACCGAGAGAAAAAAGAATAATGATGAGTTGGTTCACCCTGTAGATGGATTTTCATGGCAGTGATTTGTTGATTGATATCCTGAATTTGTAGTCGACGTGCGTAATGTGAGACTTGGTCATTCATGTGATGGTTTTAGTCCATTTTGGAAGATTCTTACTTTTCATAGCACATGGCCAGTTTTCGTACACATTTATAACATTCCCCCATGGTTGTGTATGAAAAATCCTTACACTTTTTTTAATATACTGATATCTGGCCCTTCTGATCCCAGCAATGATATAGATGTACACATGAAACCTTTAATAAAAGAGTATAAACTTCTTTGGGGTGTGGGTGTGGCCACATGCGATGAATGTTCGAAAGACATATTTCAGATGAGTGATGCGCTTATGTGGATGATAAATGAATTTCCTGCATATGCAATGATGTCTGGACGGATCACAAAAGGAAAATTGTCTTGTCATTTTTGTATGAAGAATACTTGATCGAGATGACTGAAATATCTTCATAGTTTTAGTTTTATGGGACATTGACGATTCTTGTCAATGAACCATCCATATAGAAACAATCGTCAAAGATTTTACAATACAATGCTGACCGACGATCCACCTCAGTGTATGTCTGGAACTCATATTCTTAAAAAATTGAAATATTTCAATTATTATTTTGGGAATGGTGTAATGAAATCTTGAAAAAAGGAAAATTGTTTCCAATGATACCTATTACAATTGGAAGAAGAAGAGGATATTCTTTGAGTTGTCGTATTGGTCAACCAACTTGTTACGTCATTTTTTAGAGCTAATTCACATTGAAAAGAATATATGTGAAATATCTTTATCGATTCGTCTAAATGTCAAGGGGAAGACAGATGATTAATTACAATCTCAGTGTGACATGGTAGATTGGGGGATAAAACCATAATATCATCTTATCAGTATCAGTGAAAATAAATGGAAAGTTTCATGTGCTTCTTATGTGATGACACCTGCAGAAAAAAATCAATTTCTGGATGTTCTAGAGATTATAAAAGTTCCTGATGGCTATTCAAGAATTATATCGAAATAGTACTATAGAAAAGTGTTGAAGATGAAATCATTGGTGACTCATGATTATCACGTCCATTTGTATGAGTTGATTCCAATAGAAATCCAACATCTCTTGTCCAATAATGTAAGAGTCTCAATTATTAGGTTTTTTCTATTTGTTTAGATATCTTTGTGCTAAGAAGTACTACAAATCCTTCTTGCAAAAACTGTTGGCAGAGACACCATTAATTTTGTGTGAGTTAGTGAAAATATACCCTCCATCATTTTTTACATCCATGTTGCATCTAACTGTCCATATTCCGACCGAAATACTTCTTGGAGGACCCATTTCTTTTTGTTGGATGTATCCAACTGAATAAAACATGTACACATTGAAAACAAATTTGCGGAACATGAATTATACCAAAGGTTCTATTTTGAATGGTTACATGGATCAAGAATGTATGGATTTATGCTCAATGTATTTGTCTGCTCTTACTATGAGAATAAAAAGACGAATGAGAAATCAATAAGAACAGTATGAGAAAATTGAACACAGTTTTCCATCACTTCCTCATACTGGAGGAACTCCAGGATCATATACATTGACGACATTAATCCTTGAAGACCGAGATATCGCACATCGCAAAATGTTGTTCTATAGTGATTTGTTCGATGAGTATACCATGAATGTATATTTTACATGTATCTATTATCTTATTTCTTGAAATATTAAATTTTTTATAAACTATAATTATTTCTATCTACAGGGAATAAAAAAATGATATATAGAAAGCATTGTTCTTTATCTTTTTGAATGAATGATACTTTTCATAGAAAAGTGGTTTCATCTTGGTTGAAATTGAATGTAAAAATATTTCGGTAATAAATAAATAAAAATAATATTTAATTATGTTTACTATTTGTTTATATTTCAGGTATCTTGTTTCCCTAGAGACTTTGTTTTTGAGGCCATAAGTGCTTTGGCTTTTGTTCTTAATACCATGGTTCGTGCTTGTAAATCACTTTTTATCAATTCATAAAGTATTATTATCAATGAACGAGCAAGAAACATGAGAACATAACATGATGGTGTTATGATAACTACCAAAACAGACTGTTATGATAGTTCATTGGATAATAGATCTCGTTCGGAAAATGTTGCTTATTATTGAGTTAAGGAGGAAATAACAATTTTGGATTATTACTCGCATGGTTGAGTCACGATGATAAAATATCAATGGTTTGATTTGATGACGGGGAAAGGCACCTTTTTTATGATTGTGGATTTCAAGTTATTGACATGACTCACACTCTTGCCACTAATGAACCATATGTATTGGCATCAATGGTGAAACATGTTTTTTATGTCAAAGATTATCGTCATCCTAAATTGAGTGTAATTATTGAAGTATATCCTTGAAATGATCATGATGATAGTGATGATGAATTTTACATTATCCCTGCTACAATTGGAAGCAATCCATTTATTACTTATGATTACTCCAATAGCTCAATTGTCAGACTTGATTATGAACCTGATGTTTTTGTGGGGAATATATAGAATCATACAGTAGTGTTCTCACCTACATCATTCAGAGTGTGTGTCATAGTACATACCATCAAACCACCATAAATCTTCTATTTCTTTAGTTTTTTATCAGAATGGGTTTACTATATATTTTTTTGGGCTACACATTAGTCATTTATCTCTAATTACTTCCATATTTGTTTTAATTGTGGGAAATTACACCCATTGAAGAGATGCAGTGGAAAAAGATGACAGAAAATAATAATTGCATGACGTAGATGGGTGTTCCTCCACTTACTCTTATTGTGAGTAATTTATTTCAAATATATATTTAAATAACTTATAATATCTTGTGTTTACTTTTGTGTCAAACTTTTTTTCTGGATCCACCCCCTAGACGAGAGATATCGGACGTGGAGCCTGATATTGATCCCACTACAAAGGCTGGTGGTAGGAGGGGAGGTGGTGTACAATATAGATGATCATCTATTGGTCCTGGTACTGAGGTTGGTGGTACGAGGGCTCATGATGTGTGAGTTAGAAGATCCACTAGTCATACCCGATTGGACTATGCCCATACCACAGACTTATCTTCTATGCCCCATTTTCATCCTGGTGTTTCTTTAGGGACACACAGAATATTTAGGCCTCTGATGTTTACACTACCAATTGGCCATAGGTCTATGCTATCAACTTTTGCTACTGGTTCATTATTTTCAATCTATTATATTTCACCTTCTTCGACTCCTTCTCCAACATATTATGTGGCTAAAGAGCATACACTGAGGGACACTCCACCTGTACAAGATATTCCTTGAGCTTATACACATCCAGTGATTCCCATTGATCTGACTATCATAGGTTTATTCAAATAACTCTAACAAGTTTTAATACCAAAATTTATTTTTATTTTAACTTGTACAGATATTTGTTTTCATTAATAATATATTCATCAACTAATTAGAGGCGGCGGAGGGGGCGTACTCGCTTGCGTGCAGTATGGAACCTCCAGAAACAGTTGATGGTTTAATACAATGATGATGGACAGATGATTGATAAACCTGGGTAGGAATGTCGGGGTTTTTCACCGATGCTAGCCAATACTCCGACATCATTCCAGCAAGCCCTCTCTCTTGGATACATCTTTCATGTGAAGTCAAGGATAATGTGTGGGCACAAATATGGGTAAAAAATCTGTTGGAGTTAATGTACTATTTTTTTATTTATATGATTTATTTTATTAGGTGTCAGCTTCAGTTTAACTTCCCTGATGGTGAAGGTGCAAGACCAGCACTTTTAAAGGATCTAGGAGAGATTTGGAGAGCTTATTAGCATGAGTTGTATGTTGGCCGGTGTGATAGAGTGGGCATAGATTTAGAGACAGTACCTATAATGGATGATTGTACGATAGAGAAATATCGCCAAATGGATACCCAATGGGTGACTGCCAAATTTAAGGTATTAATCCAATTTGAGGTATTTAAATGACTCTTTCATATTTTCCATTAATATTATCTTATTTATTATTATAAATTATTTAGAAAAAACCTGAAAAAAACCAAAAAAACAATGATTCAAAGGAATAGCTCATCACTTTGGGGCGCACAACTATGATAAATCAGGAGAGGCTGCTGGTACGATATAGTTGTTTATAATTTTTCTTTAGGACTTTCCCTTTTTATTGTTTCCTACATAAATAATATGATTTATTTAATATTGAATATATGATTATACTTGTACTTTATATTGTTTTAATGTCATTACAGATGAACTAATTGAATATTGGAGGATGTCTCCCTCGAGCAAAATTGTTTTTCTCGAGTAGAAGGAAAAAAGATGGAACTGCGGTTAATGAATCGACAGAAGAAAAGATTGTAAGTTTTAATTTTTTTATTTCAATGTTTAATAACCATTTTGAAATTTAATAATATATTAATATTTATAACCTGATACTTTAGATTCCCTTGATTCCCAAGAGCCTGACAATTTAGGGCCACACGATCATTTATATCAGGTTTTGGGAGATGAGCACTCTGGTCGAGTACACTACCAACCTTGTAGGAATATAGTCCCAAAGAGGTATTGGCCCTCTCCAGGTATCCATACTAGTACCATCAAGTTGGAACAGGTTAATAAGAATGCAAGATAGAATGATAAAAGGGTCACAGAGTTGGAAGAACAGGTTGAAACGAGGGAGAAAGAATTTATGAAACTGATCAAAGATTAATCTTTATCAATTCTACCAGACACTAGCGCAGCTTGTCAGACATATATGTCGTTGATGGGGGGATTACCCAATGCACCAGGCGGTAGTTCTAGTGCCGGTCGAGATTATTATGTTCATGGTGATGACGAGGATGCTGAAGAGGACGAGGGAAAGGATGAGGAAGACGACGAGGGAGAGGATGTGGCTGAGGGTGAGGATGGGGCCAAGGATGAGCTTGTGGACGATGATGAGGAAAACTACGAGGACAACGATGGATGTGAGGATGAGGTTGATGATGACATTGGTGATGGTGATGGTGATCAGGGCCAGATTGATCCATTACATTTTTGAATGTAGTATAACTCCTTATTTTTGAACGTGGTTTTTCACTCTGGTATGGATATTTTTTAATTCAGTATAACTCTTTATTTTTGACCAAATTTGGCAGCCTAATTATGTTATAATGGTTTATGGGGATTCTGGGGCTTGTTCGGAGCACGGAACCCCGATCGGCGTAGAAAAACACTATGCCTCACTGTTAGTAAATAATTTAAGTTCATCCCACATGGTATCTACCAACCATATAGGGATATATATTAGAATAAATGTGCATGATTTTCCCAATCCATTCACCAGGGGATGCACATCATGCACAATGTTTATAGTTTTAGTATAAAATATTATAACTGTTGTTGCACAATTTTCATAAGTAGCATAAATTAAACAGACTAAAGACATTTTTATTGTGTTTATACTTTAGGAAAACTATCCATCATCCATATGTGACATGTAAGAGTCAAACCTGCCTCAATCTGAGGCATAGTGGGGCCAGTATGACTCAATGTTTCTCTCTTTTTTTTAAAATGGTTACCATTTTATTTAAAAACAACTTGCATACGGAAAACCAACCAAAAATATTTGGATTGTGTTGATAGTTTAGGATAACGATATATGGGTCATATGTGATGTCTACGGCTCAGACCTTCCTCAATCTGAGGCATGGTGTGGTCTGTACCACAACAAGTGTCTCGTGTTTATTTGAAACGGAAAACATTATAAGTGAAAACAACAACTGACATATGGAAAATGGACAAAACGTATTCGGATTCTATTGATACTTTATAACAATGATCCATGAGACATTTTTCATGTGTAGGAGTTAACCCCTCATCAATCTGAGACACGGTGTGGCTAATACCACTCAAAGTGTCTCACCTTTATTTGAAATGATCAACATTTTAAGTTAAAACAACAACTGGCATACGGAAAACTAACCAAACCCTTGCGGATTGAGTTGATAATTTAGGAAAATGATCCATTGGACATTTTTTACGTGTAAGAGTCAACCCCGCATAAATCCGAGGCATGAAGTGGCTAGTACCACTATAAATGTCTCTCTATTGTTTACAATGGACAATGTCTTATGTAAAAACAACTAGCATACAGAAATCTGACCAATCATGGTCGGATTATGTTGATACTTTAGGAATAATATCCATGGGACATTTGGGACTTTTAAGAGTCAACCCTGCATCAATGAGAGGCACGGTGTGGCCGGAACCACTCAAAATTCATTTCTTTTTGTTTAAAATGGACATCATTTTAAGTAAAAACAACAACTTGCATATGAAAAACCAACCAAACACATTCTAATTGTGTTGATACTTTAAGAAAAAGATCCATGAGACATTTTTGATGTGTACGAGTCAACATCGCATCAATCTGAGGCATGGTGTGGCCGGTACCACTCTAAATGTCTATCTTTTGTTTAAAATGGACATCATTTTAAGTGAAAACAATAACTAGCATACAGAAAGCGAACCATACACATTCGGATTGTGTTGATACTTTATGAAAACAATCCATTAGTCATATGTGACATGTACGAGCCAACCCTGCATCAATCTGAGGCATTGTGTGGCTGGTATCACTCAAAGAGTCTGTTTTTTGTTTAAAATGGACATTGTTTTAATTAAAAACAACTAGCATATGGAAAACAAAAATATTCAGAATATGTTGATACTTTAGTAAAATGATCCATTGGTCATATGTGATGTGTACGACTCAACCCCCCATCAATCTGAGGTGTGGTGTGGCCGGTACCAGTCAAATTGTCTCACTTTTATTTGAAATGGACAACATTTTAAGTGAAAACAATAACTGGAATATAGAAAACCAATCAAACACATTCAGATTGTGTGGATAATTTAGGAAAACGATCCATGGGATATTTGTGACTTGTACGAGTCAACCCCATATCAATCTGTGAACGGTTTGTGTAGAGACCCAAAGCTTGACGTACATGGAAATTACATTACTTTTGCAGAATACTTAATACATAACAAAAACAGACACACAAGGATCGTAATAGTTTAGTGTCTTTGGAAACTCGGAATATAATCCTCTAATCGTGGTGAAAGATCTTCAACATCTCCATTAATGATCTCCCCTTTTTTTCTTTCCTAAAGCCATTCTTTATATCTTGGGGAAAAGAAAACATAAAAAGGGTGAGCTCAAATGCTCAGTAAGGGTAAGCATGGATAAAATAAAAGTACCATATACATTTGAACTTAAAACATGAACATAATGTTTAAACATCAAAAGCTTGAGCAATGACATAAAACATGGAAGTACGTAAGGCATAGATCATAAAGAAACATTAAGAATGATAAAATAGCATGGGAATAAAACATGTAATTGTGGAATCCATTAAGCACATGTAATGATTTCCATAGTAGCCAAGGCATTGCTGTCAGGACCATCTTAGTGGACAAAGTCCCTTTCTGAATTGAGTTCACTCCTCGTTCCAGTCCTTTATTACTGAAACGGTTTAACTTGCCATTCCAACCATGTCTATCTCATGAGATATAAATCTTTACCCAATGCATTGGAGGGATATATAGGTCCCACCCATCTCATAATGAAATCGTTCTTACTTGTGCCACAAAATAAACATACATCATTCATAATAACCCAATAAATAAAATGGGTTTCATAAACACCATCCCATCATCACATAATCCATATAAAATAAATGGATATAATTTCATAATAAGAAAAGTGAAACCATGTAAATCATATAGACATTATACTTGAAACATACACATATGAATATAATGTCATCTTAGATGGAAAATGGTTTTGATAAAACACTTGAAATAAATTCATGAGGAAAATATCCTTTCTTCTTCAAAATCATTTTCTTTTCACAAAATGCCATTAAATTTTAAAATAATGGTATTTGGTTGAAAATAATCAGGAAATCATTTGGAGGAAGCTTCATGAAAATAAGGCTTTATAAAACAGTAAAAATCCTTTCATGTAGTATAAGTTAAAAAACATTCTTCTAGTACTTTTTTCGGAAAAGTCAAAAAGTACCTTGTAGGGTAAATAAAAGAAAGATTCCTTCCATACCATGGGGTAAAAGTAAAAATGCGTAAAATGGAATTTAAACATACATGAAAACTCTTTTATAAAACATGGACATGGACGATTGAAATAACCCCAGTAAATACTTACGAATAAGCATTCTCGGATGAAAATGAGATTTGAAAAATTATCCCTAACCTTTGGTCCGATATGTTTCGTACGTATCCAAACCTCCTGTATAATGATTTAAATAATGTCATTGACTTATTACAGAATCATATTAATTGTTATGATATCATATATTTTGCCCTTATGACTTTATATTACCTGTTCTTTTGTAAATTCCATGTTAAAGCAGCGTTTTGGGTAAAATCATTTCATTTATCGTATGTGTTCTGACTTGCCGTTCTTGATATTTTTACTTATATCCTGATTTAAATAATTCCAGAATGTAAAATATGATTTTTGTATAATATATATTCATCATATACATATATATTATAGATCTATAAAAGGAATGAAATACACCGTTCATAGAGACGGTAGGCCGTACGTACACATGAACGCTGTTTTCGTTTCCCTTTTGAATTGAATGGAATTAAGTAAATGACATAAATATATATATACATAAATCCAATATCATTATTATGTCATATATTTCATTATTATTCATTATATATACTTTATAATCATTCGTGAATGGTTAACATGGAGAATGAATCTCATCGCGTCGTGGAGATGGTAGTCCGTACGTACACACGAGCGACGATATCGTTCCCATAATTATTGAATAGAATTGGAGTGCATGGTATAATATATCCGAATCAGTATGATGTTATAATAACAATATATAGTTATTCTTTACACCATTATACCCATCCATGTAAGGTGTTGGTGGAAAAACAGATTACACCACGGCGTGGAGACGGTATTCTGTACGTACGCACGTGCAATGATTTCGTTTTCCGTAGGATGGATAGATGGTGAAATGGTATTGTTACATAATTATAATGACATATCAGTATATTAGTGATACTTATTTCATTACTTCATAATGAAACAACTAAAGAAGAAGAAGTGGAAGAAGAAAAAAAGTTGAAAGAATCGGTAATGGACATTACCTCCTCTTTGAAGCGCCTCTTTGAGACCTCCTCTTAGGGCATTAAAATTGGTCTTTGAAGAAAGCCAAGACCTCTAGCATATTTCTAGGGAAGTGGGTAAGTTAAATGGGTAGAGTTTGTCCGAGCTTCAAGGCTCAAAATGGTGTGAAGAAGAGAGGGAGGAGGTGGCGTTTTATAAGCGAGGAGAGGGGGACCTTTGGAAATCTTAAAAATATTAATTTATAATAAATCTAACCCCACTTAAAAACCTCAAAAAATGACTCATATTCGAATATTAGAAGCGATAGGGTTTTAATCTCAGCAAAGAATAAAATTTAGACATGTTAGGAAATTATTTTAAACATTATCAACTTGATTTATCCCTACTTAATCAATTTAATTTTATTTGTGGTAATAATTTTCTAAATTTTAAATTATAACAAATAATTACTTATTTGTTATTAATTGTCCGTAATTGGATACATTATAACATTTTAGACCATATAAATTTAAATTTATAATTTTTATATATTTCCGTGATTTTTAAACAATTTTATAATATGTTATATTTATAAAATAACAATAGTGTCAATTTTGACACTATTTAGGTATTTGAATTTAAATAAAATATATACAGAATATATGTTCGAACTAAAAGCTTTAATAGATTCATAAAATTTCATATGTATCTATAAAATTAGTGTAGCACCTTAAATAGTTTATATAATATTTATTTTATTATTTTCAATCCATTTATTTGGTTTATCTCTTAATAAAACAATTACTACAACATTTTTGTATAATTATTTAATATACATATTTGTTGCATATAAATTAAAAATAAAATCATATTCTGAAGATAAATCTATTACCTTTCACAATAATACTTTTAATCGAATTTATCATCTTAAAATCACAATATTTAAATTGTTATATTTATTAAATTATGAAGGTAACAACTTTGGCATCATTTAAAATAAAATAATATAATTGTCATAGTCACTTTTATAAGACCGAAAACGGTTATATATTAGGTAATTGGATGATTATGGTGTAGATATACACTACAAATAAGTTTTGTTTAGGTTTTTGTGTCTTTTAATGGGTATTATTATTTCAATAAAAACTATATTACTAATTTTTCACTTAATAAATAATTTCTGCATCATTAATGTATCACCATTAATGACAATTATTTAATCCCTAAAAATTCTAAATAAATTATAATGAAGTAGATTATTTTATTATATTTCTAGAGACTATTCATGTTCGATGTTTTATGATGTTTATCACTAAATTAAAATTTTTATACTTATAAGATTTAAGAGAGTAACATGTTGTCACTTTCATTGGTTTTAATAATAATTAAATTATTTTCAGGGTAAAAAGTCCATAAAATGAATATAATCCGACCCTTAGGTGATATGGGTATACTTTCAGCCATAAGATATAATTTTGTCATGTGTTAGGGTAATTTTATAATATTATATTTACCCTGAATTACCCGATTTACCTTTAACTATGGTAAATAAAATTTACCGTAGTTACTATTCATAATTCCCAAAAATAAAAAGTAGCCTATTAACATAATTTGGAGCCACTAATTCCAAATATGGAATCTATTTTTTTAAATTCAATACAAAGAAGTTGCAGAAATTAAATTAAAATTAATCCCTTTGTCGAATGAAAACAGGTTTTTGTTTAAAACATTGCAAAAGATTAAATTGATTTAACTTATGAATTCAATGTAAACTCAATGCTAATGACATAAATTATATTAAATGATAAAAATATATTCTATTTATACTTTAAAACAATTAAATATTATAATTTAACCATATAAATTATTACGATGAAAAATGTGGTTTTTAATTAAAATATAGCATGTTTTTACTATTCATTAAAATATAATAGTTATCAGAAAAATATAAAAACTTTATCCAATGTAAATTTTTATATCCTGATTCAAAAGAAGAATTTTATTTTGTCAAATTGAACTTATAAACATGTCAACAACTAGATTTAATGTGGGTGCGCCATCAAAAGGCGGCAAAACTGCACTTTTTGAAAAATACATATTTTACCTGAAAAATTTATTTTGTTCTGATACCATGTTCTAGAAAATATATAAGATGAATAATAATGTTATAAAATTCAAAATATAGTTAATACTATTCATAACTGGTAGTTCATAATAATATTATAATAATATATCGTTGTTTAGTAAAACCCGGTATTGCGTACAACACACGCTATCGAGGAAGGTTGCAATTGCGTGTAATGCAAGCCAAGTTAGGGTTGTGTGTTGTGTAAGACTCCTTTGTTGTTTCATATAACAGAATCCAACCATTTTTCATTTATACATTGAATATATATATGTATACACTCAATGTTGCGTAGAATGACTATTATCAAACGAACATGAAATTAAATGTAACAGAATCTAAGAATAGTGTTGCGTATACTGCAAGCTAATACGGTGTTGTGTATAGCACAAGATAATCTTGTTGTATCTTAAAACACAAGACATCAATGAAATTATAAGAATATTTTTCATAAAATCTCGGGGTGTTACATTCTACCCCCCTTAAAATGAATTTCACCCTCAAAATTCGTTGGGGTTATAAATTGATTACTATTTATAGAACCCTGCATCATAAAAAGGAATAATAACACTTAATTTTAAAAACTAATGTATGAAATTTAATGATTACCCAAATCAACTCATCACTGGGTTTCCATATAGGAGAACATAGGTGAAAATATGGATATGGAAGAAAAATCTAACCCCCAAGTTATGATGGAGAGTGGTAGAGAACATGGATATGAAAAAGCCATCAATCACAAAGCCATAGATTTGTGATGATCTAAGGTACCATCTGATTCATCGTATATAAGGGCACCAGGACAGCATTTTTGGTTTTCAAGATCATTTCCCTAAAGTTGATGAAATTTGAATTAGAAGAAATACTTTCGTGATTTTGGTACAGTCTCACCGTTGGTCGTTCTATGGACAATTTCCACTTCATCTATTAAAGAAATGAAGTTGAATTTGTCATTCATGCAGTGTTAGCAGATCATGTGATAGAATGATGGGTCATTCCATCTGTCTGAAACAAAAGGTTAGAAAAGTTATCAAAAATACATAAGTCCATCTATGGTGAGGTTAATCGTATATGATTCCAAGAATGAACTTACACTTCATATATCATACCGTGTAATAAAATAAAACTACTTTCTACTAACCAGGGACTTCCTGTAGGCCAGTGGTAGGCGATAAAGGCCAGTCGCACTTTGGTTGTGGGTTCGACTCCCACAGCCTTGTCCGACGCGATGGACTGTCGCCCGTCCTGCAGGTTGTCCTTTTTTTCTAAAACTACATTACTATAACATCCCATCAATAATATTAAAAAAAGTTCTATCCTTAAACAATACTATGTTATGTCCCACATAATCCATTCCAATATTTAGGCTTATCTAAAATACATCGGTCCAAGCTCATAGAATAAAGAAAATGATTACTTGAAATTTCACATAACAATCACGTGAATGCCATCATTTATCCCCCATATATCATAAGATATATCTTGTTGGTCAAATTTAAAACATGTAAATACCTTAATCATGTATTCTCTTGAAGAATGAATACCCATTGAACCTTAGTGAAAACATGAATGCAGTTAAAAGTTAACACTTCCCACATACCAAAATCCTCAAAATTATATATACTCAAACCATGATATCACTTTGTCTTTATATCAATCATGAGCTAATGAATACTGTCAAACATTTCATTTTCTTCTTATCCATTCATTATGTGCATATCATCTATTTTACAAAATATTTGAATCACTTTTCATGGTTACCGGTACCATAAAATTATTGAAAACCACAATAGACTAATACAAAATATATTCTAATACACCATAAAAGTACCTCAACAACATTATTCTTGAATACCAATATATAAACACTTCAGTCCATCCTCTTCAATGATTGTCCTGGAATAAGTCCTTCCTTGATTTAGAAGTAACTTTTTAGGTCAGGGCATTGGGTTGGGTAATGCCCATGTTCTCCACAAATAAGACATTGAACTCCATAACAGTCTTTCACTCTATGACCCTTTTCTCCACATAGATAACATCTTCCCCTCCATTTGAGGTATTTCTCATGGTTCATCTTCCCTTCTTTAGAAATCTAAATCTTTCATTATTTATGCTCCTCAATATGCGAACATGCATAAAAGACTACCTTCCTCTTATTTGATGAATTAGGCATACCACTAAATTTCACCTTGTTAATCATATATCGTGATGAATGATTCGGCATAATCACAATATCTTCCCCTCTAGGTATTAAGCAATTTTGTTTCTCATAGTCACCATTTAGTCCATTGGATTCAATGTTAACCGAATTCCTTCTGGTTCCCTCCATTGACTAAAACACAAAAAAAAATCTGTGAGAGGCAAAAATCATGCTAGGGAAAACAACATAGTAAAGGGGGAGTATCGTCAATATATAAAATCTTAGGTTAAATTCTATGATCATTACCATAGTTCTAGGACTATATCCTATAAGTATACTTATCCTTAGGGGAATCCCTAGACATACCTTAGAAATATCTATTGGGATCTCAATAACGTTTTCGCATCCTAGTTTCTAAAGGTTAACTAAACCTTTCCTCTGATACCAACTATAGAGACCCGAAACTTGACGTACATGGAAATTACATTACTTTTCCGGAATACTTAATACAAAACAAAAAGAGACACACAAGGATCGTAATAGTTTAGTGTCTTTGGAAACTCGGAATACAATCTTCTAATCGTGGTGAAACATCTTCAACATCTCCATTAATGATCTCCCTTTTTTTCTTACCTAAAACCATTCTTTATATCCTTGGGAAAAGAAAACATAAAAAGGCTGATCTCAAATGCTCAGTAAGGGAAAGCATGGATAAAATAAAACATACCATATGCATTTGAACTTAAAAACATGAACATAATGTTTAAACATCAAAAGATTGAGAAATGACATAAAACATGGAAGTACGTAAGGAATAGATCATAAAGAAACATTTAGAATGATAAAATAACCTGGGAATAAAACATGTAATTGTGGAATCCATTAAGCACATGTAATGATTTCCATACTAGCCAAGGCATTACTGCCAAGAATATCTTAGTGGACAAAGTCCCCTTCTGAATCGAGTTCACTCCTCATTCCAGTCCTGTATTACTAAACCGGTTTAACTTGTCGTTCCAGCCATGTCTATATCATGAGATATAAATCTTTACCCAATGCATCGGAGGGAGATATAGGTCGGACCCATCTCATAATTAAATCATTCTTACTTGTGCCACAAAATAAACATACATCATTCATAATAACCCAATAAATAAAATGGGTTTCATAAACACCATCCCATCATCACATAATCCATATAAAAGAAATGGATATCATTTCATAATAAGAAAAGTGAAACCATGTAAATCATAGAGAAATTATACTTGAAACATACACATATGAAAAAAAATTCATCTTAGATGGAAAATGGTTTTGATAAAACACTTGAAATAAATTCTTGAGGAAAATATCCTTTCTTCTTCAAAATCATTTTCTTTTCACAAACTTCCATTCAATTTCAAAATAATGGTATTTGGTTTAAAATAATCATGAAATCATTTGGAGAAAACTTCATGAAAATAAGGATTTATAAACCCGTAAAAATCCTTTCATGACATATAAGTTAAAAAAACATTCTTCTCGTACTTTTGTCGGAAAAGTCAAAAAGTACCTTGTAGGGTAAATAAAAGAAAGATTACTTCCATACCATGGGGTAAAAGAAAAAATGCATAAAAAAAGACATTAAACATACCTGAAAACACTTTTATAAAACATGGACATGGACGATTGCAATAACCCCAGTAAATACGTACGAATAAGCAATCTCCGATAAAAATGAGATTTGAAAAATTATCCCTTACCTTTGATCCTATATGTTTCATATGTATCCTAAACTCCTGTATAATGATTTAAATAAAGTCATTGACTTATTACAGAATCATATTCATTGTTATTATATCATATATGTTTCACTTATGACTTTATATTACCCGTTCTTTTGTAAATTCCATGTTAAAGCAGGGTTTTGGGAAAAATCATTTCATTTATCGTATGTGTTTCGACATGTCATTCTTGATATTATTACTTATATCCTGATTTAAATAATTCTAGAATGTAAGACATGAATTATATATAATATATATTCATCATATACATATATATTATAGATCGATAAAAGGAATGAAATACACAGTTCATGGAGACAGTAGGTCGTATGTACACATGAACGATGTTTTCGTTTCCCTTTTGAATTGAATGGAATTATGTAAATGACATACATATATATATATATAAATAAATCCAGTATCATTATTATGTCATATATTTCATTATTAATCGTTATATATACTTTATAATCATTCATGAATGGTTAACATGGAGATTGAATCTCATCGTGTCGTGGAGACGGTAGTCCGTACATACGCACGAGTGATGATATCGTTCCCATAATTATTGAATAGAATTGGAGTGGATGGTATAATATATCAGAATCAGTATGATGTTATAATAACCATATATAGTTATTATTTAAACCATTATACCCATCCATGTAAGGTGTTGGTGGAAAAACAGATTACACCACGGCGTGGAGACGGTATTTCGTACATACGCACGCGCGGTGATTTCATTTTCCATAGGATGGATAGAAGATTAATTGGGGTTGTTTCATAGTTATAATAACATATCAGTATATTAGTGATACTTATTTAATTACTTTATATTGAAACAACTAAAGAAGAAGAAGTGGAAGAAGAAATAAAGTTGAAAGAATCGGTAACGGACATTACCTCTTCTTTGAAGCGCCTCTTTGAGACCTCCTCTTAGGGCATTAAAATTGGCCTTTGAAGAAGACAAGGACCTTTAAGATATTTCTAGGGAAGTGGGGATGTGAAATGGGAAGAGGTAGGCCGATCATCAAGGCTCAAAATGGTGTGAGGAAGAGAGGGAGGAGGTGCCCTTTTATAAGGGAGGAGAGGGGCACCTTTGGAGATCTAAAAAATATTAATTTAGAATAAATATAACCCCACTTAAAAACCTCCAAAAATTACTCATATTCAAATATTAGATGATATAGGGTTGTAATATCATCAACCAATAAAATTTAGACTTGTTAGGAAATTATTTAAAACATTATCAACTTGATTTGTCCTTACTTAATCAATTTAATTTTATTTGGGGTAATAACATTCTAAATTTTAAATTATAAAACAAAATTAATTATTTGTTGTGAATTGTCCATAATTGGATACTTTATAACATTTTAGACCATATAAATTTAAATTTATAATTTGAATATATTTTCGTGATTTTTAAACAATTTTATAATTTGTTATTTTTATAAAATAACAATAGTGTCAATTTTGACACTATTCATTTATTTGAATTTAAATAAAATATATACAGATGATATGTTCGAACTAAAAGCATTAATAGATTAATAAAAGGTCATATTTGTATATAAAATTAGTGGATCACATTAAATAGTTCATATAATATTTATTTTATTATTTTTAAAACCATTTATTTGGTTTATCTCTTAATAAAATAATTACTACAACATTATTGTATAATTATTTAATATACTTATTTATTTCATAAAAATTAAAAATAAACTCCTATGATAAAGATAAATCTATTACCTTTCACAATAATACTTTTACTCGAATTTATCATCTTAAAATCACAATATTTAAATCGTTATATTTATTAAATTATGAAGGTGACAACTTTGGCATCATTTAAAATAAAATAATATAAGTGTCATAATCACTTTTATAAGACACCAAACGGTTATATATTAGGTACTTGGATGGTTATGGTGTAGATATACACTACCAATACTTTTTTGTCAGGTTTGTGGGTCTTTTAATGGGTTTTAGTATTTCAATAAAAACTATATTACTGATTTTTCACTTAATAGATAATTTATGCATCATTAATGTATCACCATTAATGACAATTATTTAATCCCTAAAAAATAAAAAACAATTATCATGATGTAGATAATTTTATTATCTTTCTGGAGACTATTCATGTTCGATGTTTTATGATGTTTATCACTAAATTAATATTATTATACTTATAAGATTTAAGAGAGAGACATGTTGTCACTTTCTTTGGTTTTAATAATAATTAAATTATTTTCATGGTCAAAAGAACATAAAATGAATCTAATCAGACCCTTAGGTGATATGGGTTTACTTTTAGCCATCCAATAGAATTTTGGCATGTGTTAGGGTAATTTTATAATATTATATTTACCCTTAATTACCGAATTTATCTTTAACTGTGGTAAATAAAATTTACCTTAGTTACTATTCATAATTCCCAAAAAAAAGTATGATATTAAAATAATTTGGGCCCACTGATTCCAAATATGGAATCCATTTTTTCAAATTTAATACAAAGAAGTTGCAGAAATTAAATTAAAATTAATCTTGTTATCGAATGAAAACTGGTTTTTGTTTAAAACTTTGCAACAGATTGAATTGATTTAACCTACGAATTCAATGTAAAATCAATGATATTGACATACATTATATTAAATGGTAAAAATATATTCTATTTATACTTTAAAACCATTAAATATTATAATTTAACCATATAAATTATTACGATGAAAAAAGTTGTTTTTAATTAAAATATAGCGTGTTTTTACTATTCATTAAAATATGAAAGTTATCAGAAAAATATCAAAACTTTATCCAATGTAAATTTTTATATCCTGATTCAAAATAAGAATTTTAATTTTTTTAAATTGAACTTATAAACATGTTGATAACTAGATTTAATGTGGGTGCGCCATGAAAAGGCGGCAAAACTGCATTTTTTTAAAAATACATATTTTACCTGAAAAATTTATTTTGTTCTTATACCATGTTCTAGAAAATGTGTAAGATGAATAATAATGTTATAAAATTCGAAATTTAGTTAATACTTTTCATAACAGCTAGTTCATAATAATATTATAATAATATATCGTTGTTTAGTAAAACCTAGTATTGCGTACAACACACACTATCGAGGAAGGTCGTGATTGCGTGTAATGCAAGCCAAGTTAGGGTTGCGTGTTGTGAAAGACTCCTTTTTTGTTTAATATAACAGAATCCAACCATTTTTCATTTATACATTTAATATATATATATATATATACACTCAATGTTGCGTAGAATGACTATTATCAAACGAACATGAAATTGTGTGTAACACAATCTATGAATAGTGTTGCGTATACTGCAAGCTAATACGTTTTTGCCTATAGAACAAGATAATCTTGTTGTATCTTACAACACAAGACATCAATGAAATTAAAAGAATATTTTTCATAAAATCTCGGGGTGTTACATAGATCCTAACCCTTATCAAAACAAACATCAATCAGGTCTTACTGGGTACAAAATGACCCCCCAAATATGGTTTGAGTAAAACTCAGAAGTATATCACCCATATTTTCTGAAAAATACACTTTGAATAAATATTATAAGAAATAATATTATAAATTATGGAATTAATTCATAAATTTATGTTTAACATAAAATAAAATTTCCTACCCTTGAGATATGGGTTGCCACTTGGTTCTAGCCGAACTAGCTTCAACATGATGGTGGATTTCTCCACCAATTGGTGGATTCTATTTCCTAGGATGAATTTCCCATACTACTTCTAAATTCTCCTAAGGAGTATAAATCTCCAATTTAGTATCATGTAACCAAACACCTCCCATGTGGTAAGAAAGATTAAAATTTATGTGAATTCCCATAATATATCCAATTACATGTTCACATGACATATCACACATGTCAAGGGTGAAGTAAACATGTCATAATAGAATCTACATGAATTCTCATGAAATATTCACTTACGTGTTCCCATGGTAAAATATCATACTAATTTAAAGAAGAAATCATGTCATACTAGACTCTATTGGAATTAATATTTTCTATCCACTTATGTGTTCCCATGGTGCAACAACATTCCAATATAAAAAAGTATCATGTAACCATACATCAAACACTATAAATCCAAATTCATAACAAACACCAAACATGAAAAACATGTTATCATCATACATATTGGATAATTTATCCAAATTACAAATTATCAACCATTTCAGTCAATTTTTCAGAGTTATCAATTTTCACAATGATTGTAAAAATTCGATTTTATATATAAATTAAGCCAATTTAGCAATATCAATCCATTATATCCATCTTCGATCATGTACAACCAATTATAATTACAAGATAATTAAACACTTTCCAAAAAAGTGATTATTTATCAATACAATTTGAACAATTAAAATGTTATGCAAATTAAAAATTTAATACATTATATAAAAAATTACCATTTCAGCTGAGTGCTCTAGGTTTATACAATTGAAGTTCCTACCTAAATTCAATGGTTGGAAAACCTATAATGTGGCAACAAGTCCTGGTATCACTGATAATGGACCCAAAAGTATATATATGAGGTTAAATCATATAAATTTAATAAATTTATTAGATTATCTATGAGTATTTTTCAGTTTGAATAGTACCAAGTATGATATCACATGTTACACATACACAATGTCCACATCATAATACAAGGAGTTGATTAAGACCACCCTTCTAAAGAACAGAGAATAATAGATCAGTGATTAAGAATCAAGATCAATGAGAAATACCAATATCCCATATTGAAAGTGATTTCCACACACCATTAATTTTGAAAAAAAAAGAGGATCCAAGAGAAGAAACAATGAATTCATCAAAACAAATATATTCTTAACAATTTTTCATAAACTAATTGAATAAAAAACCACAAGGCCAAAGATAGGTGTTGGAGATACCACAAGTCTCTTAGAGAACATTCACAATTCATAAAAGAAAATTTTTATTCAAACAAGGTGAAATATGGTGTTTAAAAATTGGTTCTATTGAGAAAATTTTGATTTATTTCACTTATAGTTCCGACCCTACCTGATATCTCGAGCTAGCTAATGGGAACTACTAACTGGACAATAGTGTCATTCAGTGTTCATGTATGGCTGAAAGCCCCATCGATTGGCTAGTGGGTCTCTTGTAAGACACCCAATCATCCCATGTCCCATTGATGATCCCACGAGACTATAGTATCTTTACTAAGCTATTTGAAAATATTCTGGTAATCTAGTGGCACCGTGGTATCTCCCAAACTATAAGACGAATCTAGCCTCATTTATGCACGACATCATGTGTCCCTCTAAAACCATAATGTTCACCCATAACAAGGTTTTTTTACAAAAATTTTAACTATTTAAAAATCCCAATGAGGTTAAGCCAATGTCATAAAGAGGAACGTACGTGGGAAATGATGGGGTCTTACAACCTCTAAGCCATATCATTTCTGTTTCATGGGTTATTCTCCCATGCATCATTGTGAGGTATCTTTGAACATCTCGGGACACTATTCCTACATATCAAACTCCATCATCCATGTATCTAGTTGATCATACTCATGCTTCCACTGGTCTCACACTAGAGGAATATACATTCCTAAAACATTCATATCAATGTGGTCTATGGTATATATTGGACTCTCATTAATAGATTCATTTACATCAATCTCATCATCACTGATATCCATCACGAGATAAGGTTTGGGGAGAGATCCTCTAAGTTGTGTTATGTGGGCCAATTAATGCGTGGAACTATCATTATATTGAGGAACTAATAAGGGTTCCACAAAAATGATATTGTATATTATATAAAATTTCTTGATGAACCTAATAATTGGACTTCCCTACTCCTGGATACAAAATTTTCTTATTATAGGTGACACCTAAAGAAAACCCTAATGGATGACTTTTAGCTCTATATTTCCTCTCTGATGGTGATTATATAATTTCTATTGGATATTTATGTTTATAAATAAATTTCTAGTTAATTATGATTTCTCAAACATAACTTATATGAGAATAGGTTCAAGCATTATTGACAATCCTACCTCTAACAAGTGTAAAGGGAAACGTTATAGACTCAAATAAAAATATTTGAATTCTATGATTTTTATTGACTCTTGGAAGATGGTATTATATGAAAACACAATGTGTTATAGATTTTTCATTAAAGAACCACTAAAATCCAAAACAGGGACTTATCACCAGTATTCCAAAATCTGAATCGTTGATCATATTTTTCGTCAATATGAGAATTATTGGTTATCCTCAAATGAAAATGTGATCACAACAAATTCTCAAGGTCATTCCAAAAACATTATGTGAACTAGAAATATTTATCCTAAATGATACTCCTCGTAACATCAAGAAAAAAACGTCTCCTACACAAATAGATTACTCGTATCATTGACAGTGATGGTCTCTATGATAGGAAAAAGTCGGAAACATTCATCAATCTATATTTGATCCGCCATAATGCATTATTTTTCTAAGGTGTCTTATGTAATTATGTCATTATGTCTATGGTGAAATCATACCTCTTACATTATCTAATAGAAAATTTCTATAGTAACCTAGTAGTCCTCTAATTTTTGGCATTGATTTTCCAACATGTGATCCATCATGCCATAAAGCACACTATCTCCTTTATCACCCCCAAACACAATTATTTCCTATAGAGATCATGATAAATCCTTCCAAAACCAAGTTCTACCACTTATTTAAAAACATGGAATTCCCACATCCAATCCTAACACATGACTATAGGAACCCAGGTATGGCCATGGATAAGGGTAACCTCATCATCTAGAAGATAACAACCAAATGGTGGATCCCCAATATATTTTTTATCCCATAGGCTTTTCCCACCAAGTTAGATAAATTTTCTCTCTTGATCAGATCTATAATAATTGAAACAAGAAATATAAATATCATATTCCCTCACCCATAGGATTCCCAGAGATGAATATGTATATCTACAAAGAGTTCTATTAGTCGCCACTCATCAAATTATTCTCAAACATCCTATGTCGTTGTCTTTATAATAATGGAACTGGAAATGAAATTTCCCATTCATATATTTTATTCCAACTTGAATACGAAATTTAGAAAATACCCTATCCAACCCCTTTGTCAAAGGTTCATGTCCACTAGGAAAAGATATAAATAAGGATTATATAGACCGCATAAACCACAAAAACATCACATAAAAGATAATTCGGAAAAAATTCTCAGATTTGTACCATTTTAGATAACTATATATACTGAGTGTGGTATTTAGAATCATGTTGTCTCAACTCTCTAGGGAGGTATGAAAAAAAATCAATACTCATACATCGTAACCACTCTATGATCGATTCATGGTGCATCATGGTACATAGTATACTGTTTATTGGACTTAGGCAAGTTGAGGATTGGTGATAAGGTAAACCCTTTGAGAACTCTATTAATTATTGATCATTTATTTATGATTTATTACATTGTTATACACATAATATAACCCATGAGATATAGAATTATTTTTTTATTTTTAATTAGGTATATTACATAACAACCTAAAATAGGGGTACATCAAAATTACTAATATCTTTCGTAACAAGACCTTATTATTCCATTGATCATAAAACTGAATGGGATAACCTGGGAACATACATAAGAAAAGTGAGATCTACAAATCTCAGTAAGGAAATAAACATATAAGAACACGAGGAAATAATTACTTTTTAGAAAATTTCAATTTAAATGGGACAAAACAATGTTCATATTTATAATCAGGAACAAATAGGAATGATATATCAAGATAACATAAAGGGAACATGGGAATTTGGTAATATATTAGAACTTGATATCATAATCATAAGTCAGTTTTAACCACAAAGAAAACAAAACATAATGTAATTTAGATAACCTATCAGGAACCATACATTGAATATCATGAGACTAAAGCATTACCAAATTCATTATGAAACATTCTTGGAACACCAATTATAACTTTATCATTCATATGAGTGCCACATGAAGAATCAAATATAATTAATAAAAATATAAGTTACCCAGGGAAAGAACTGGGTTATGTAATCATGTCATTAGGCATAACTAAAGTTTGTATCATAATGGTATAAATGAAATAAATATTTTATATCATTATTGGTAATTAATAAAGGAAACAATAAGGATATATTTGGATTAATTATGTTCAACTAAAGTGGAAACATGAAGATGAGAGGCTTGGTCGCATTATCAACGATCCACATAAAAAAAGTTATTAAAAAAAATTAACAGCTTTTAACACATTATTAATTCAATATAACCAGGAATGTTATAAAATAGTTTTCCTGATAAAAATATTGATTTCTTAAAAAAATTGATGGCTTAAAATATTTTTTTAGTGTTCTTAAAAATTGGAAAAATTCAGAAGTTTCCTTTAGTCAGGCTTTCTCATTGGGGTAATTGAGAAGGTATCTTTTTAAAATATGAATTTCCCCAAAAAATAAATATGAATTGAGATATATAAATATATTTAGAACATATAAATATAATTTAGGATATTTATATAGTAGTAATGAATAAATTCATTTGGGTTAAAATATAGAAAGTGTAACCCAAATAAAAAATGGAGATTCAGAGAGATCCCTTAACTTGACAATGTGATCCCAAATACATAGGAGGGTCTTATTGAGAGATTATAGGAACATTGTGAGGACACTAAAGAGAAAAGGGAAGATAAACGACATGCTCCAACTTATTTTAGTGGAGATTAATGGTAGATTTTTTGGTTTTATATATGAAAAGGGTGGGGAGTTCATTATTATTTCCCAAACATACGTTTTGGACTCTATATAATAAAATAACCAAAAACACAAATAGTTCGATGGTTTTTATGAATGGTTTATTCCATAAGGAAGTGTATTTAATTATTATATAATTCCAATTTCTTAAATCATTAAAATATTACCCTTGGTGTTGTGTAAGTGATTCATGTTCTTAAATAAATGGTTTTCAAAAAACAAAATATGATATTGGTTTTGGATGATTCTTAAAAGGATTTATAAAATCTATAGAATAACCTGAAAATAAAATTATATTAAATGGTATACATATATTTTGTCATTTATACCTTTTATAGAATTTATTTCATCACTTTTGGTTCATTAGGATGTCATAATACACATCGTATATTTATACTATATTTAATTGTTTGCCCAATAGTTCTATTATCTCGTAAAAATTTGAAAAATTTGTATTTGGATAATTTATTTGTTTTTATTCCAAAAATAATATTTAATTTAAAAAATTAATTTTCTTAATCCCTAAATTTTTACTTATAAAATAAGAATCAATATTTATTGATAAATACTATTTTTTAAATAACACTTTTCAGACCCTTAAAAAATAAATTTTTTAATTCATGACATTATATTATCAAATATACTAAATAAATATAATTTTGTAATAATATTTTACTAAAATATAATTTATTTAAAAACAATCATTAATTCATTAAAAGAAATGTCTTATTTGAAATTTTATATGACCAAAATATAAATTTTTTTTTATCATATCAAAATAAAAATAATTTATAATAGAAAAATAATAATTGAAAGTAATTAGTATTTTGTTCAATATAAAATTTAAATTTTCATATAACTGGGGTATTGATACATATCCCTTTACTAGACCAGAAAACTCCCTAAGGTTAAGGTGAGCGGTTGTGATATTTTCATGGGGTGGTTCGGTATACATGGTTTTTGTTGTGGTCTTAAGGAGCTTAAGCTACTCTAATAAATGGTTTTTATCATGATTCCTTGGTTGGATCTCAACATAGGATTGTTTAAGGGTAAATCCCATTGATTCTATCTCCCTTAGAAGCTCTAATCAATTGGCTTTATTGGGTATGATCCTACTGGTTGAGGCCATCACTTCCTTTGTCTAGGTCAATTGGATTTATCAAAACCATATTTTTATAAAAATCATATAGTAAATTTTCAATGTAAATATTATCAATATTTATGAATCATAAAAATCTTTTAAATCCAAATGGATATAAAAAAACCAAATAAGTGGATATTCTTTATAGAACCAAAAAACATAATAGGGAATTGAATTCAAACACAAATGGAATTTTTTTATAAAAATTCGTGTTGTTACATTCACCCCCCTTAAAACAACATATCCTTAAAAATTTTAATTTCACCCACTAAAAAATGAGGGTAATTATATTTTATTACCTCCTTTTTCCCACATTGAATCTACAAGAATTTCATTTCTACCTTGAACCTTTACCAGGTGAATTTTCTTATTTCTTATAACTTTTCCTTTAGGGTCTAAGATCTTCACGGGATACTCCTGATATGAAAGATCTTTCTATAATGGTACCAACTCTATATTCAGTTCATGTATGTGGTCTGGTATGTTCATCATCAAGAGTTATAAATAGAACACATCTTGTACATAAGATAGGTTAGGTGGGAGTCTAGTCGACAGGACACCACTCTGATTTTGTCAAGGATCTCAGTTTTACAAATGTATCTTAGACTAAGAATTTCATTATTACTAAATATCATTAATTTATTAAATTGATATATACGGAGGAATAAATTATCACCATATTCAAACAAATTGTATTATAAATTATTATCAGTGTAGCTCTTATATCGATATAGGGTAGTCGTGATTTACTGCTAAATGGTCTTGAAATTTTCTGCCACATTCTCGACCATTTTTGGACCCAGTGGCCTATGTTTACCAACTTAATCCCCAAATATAGGTGTTCTTCACCTCTTCCCATAAAGGGTGTCATGGGGGGTATTTGGATTCTTTAGTGTTATCTAATATTTTATAATAACCCAACCAAAATAAAATAATGACCTCATACTTTTTTTAATTTAATTTATATTTCTCTCAACATGTCCTTGTGTCTGCCCAGATTGGCCATCATATTCAGTGTAATAATCCATGTTGAAGTTAAAAATAGTATTTAGTGAAAGTTGTAAAATCTTCCAAGACAGGAAGGTATATCTTGGATCTCAATATAATATAATAGATGTTTGAGTTCCATGCATCCTATCCACTTCTATAATGAATATTCTTCAATGTTGATAAAGTGAAACTTCCTTTAGATTGCTAATGATGCATTCAGTATTTGTATGATGATCCACCACAACCCATATATAATTATTTCCTCTTAATATATTTAGAGTAGTATTGAAAATTTCCATGGTAATGTTTTTTCATTTCTATGTGGGTATGTGTAATGGTTTTGTCATACACTTGGATTTTTCATTTCCACATTCGCTAGCTAAAATACAAGACAACATCATGTGTATTCTGTTATCTCCTTGTTTGTATAGTCCTACCAATTATTCCCCCATGGATCATGACACATATTTTTCCCCTTTAATGGATATATATGGTCTACCTATGTGCATCATCCAAAAAATCCTTCATTAACTTAGTATTTGATGGTATAAATAGTAGCGACCAAAATCTTCAAACACCTTCTTCATTAATTTTGAACTACATGGATTTGAATTTTCTTATTCCCTATAATTTCATCAAAATTTACACACTATATCTTTGATAATCCTTTATCATCCCATAAGGAATGGTTTGTTGTTAATTTTTTAAATGTTTTATGATTTTCCATTATTTATTATTCACATGTTCATCCATTTCAAGTCTAATAATATCTGATCCTAATCAATTATCTTCAATGACAAAATTGTAGGATCTATTCTATTTAGAGCATCTTTAACATTATTTTCATTCCTTATACGGTAGTGGATTTATTAGTTATGGTCATTAATTATCTAAAACCATCTTTGTGGGCACAATTTCATCTCTGTATGTTTTAATATATAATTGAGCCTCGTATGATCCATCTATATTTCACACTTCACCCTAATGAGACAATTCCACCATATTTTTTATAAAAATATCACTACATCTGACATTGTATCATGTGTTGGGTAGTCTTGTTAATGAACAGTAAATTTTATTAAGGCATAGGAAATAAATTTTTCCTTTTTCATTAGTAAAAACAGATTATCCATCTTCAAAGCCTCACTATATACCACACAATATTCCTTACTTATGTGTTGTGTAAGTAGAAGTGTAGTGATAAGATAATTTTTAAAATCCTTGAATATCTCTTCACATTCATTATTTTAAAAAAACTTAACTCCTTCCATGTTATCTAGTTTATAGTGTTTGTAAGTCATGATAAATTTATATTAAATTGATTATAACAACCATTTAACTCTGAAAAAACAATGGATTTCTATCATGGATGTTAGCCTCATTCATTATTCAATTGGTTATGACATTCAAGGGTCCACATATATCCAATTACCTATGATAATATTCCCCAATAATGATACTTACATTAACCATAACTCACATTTGATGTAATTTTCATAAATATTCTACTTTTGTAATGTATTTTTACATTTTTCAAATGCTCCTCATTCTCCATAATTAATTTAGAGTATATTCTAATATCATCTATAAAGATGACCAAAAAATTGTTGAAGTAATCTCTAAAGATTCTATTCATAATATCCCTGATTATTAATATAGAATTGTTATGTATGAATAGAATTACTAAGAAATCATAGTGTCTATACCTTTTAGGTAAATTATTCTTAGGGATATCAACCTCTTTCACCCTTTTATGATAATACCCTGACCAAAGATCCAATTTGGGAAAATATTCATATCCACATAAATGATTGAAAAAATCATCAATCTGCGGAAGATGATACTTTTTCTTTATCATGATTTTTTAGCTACGATAATAAATTCAAGGGCACATTAACCCATTATTCTTCTAGTGTAAGAGGACTGGTGTGCCCCATGGTGAAGCAGTTAGGTATATGAATCTCTTATCCAGATTAACTTATATTTATTTCATCAACTCTTCATGTTACATAATATCCATTCTATATGTATTCTTTGATAATAGTAATTCCCCAGGTATAAGATCGATTAAAAATTTATCCTCTTGACTATGATAAAGATCATCAAATTCTACATGAAACACATCATTGTATTCCACCACAACGGTAATGCCTTCTAGTATGATCGTTTCCTTATAATCACTAATCTGTGATAGATAAGATTTTTCATATGTCAATAATATTCATTCTTGAGATGATATTCCTAATGAAGATTCATCCTCATTTTAGAAATTTTATAGAATTGAACGACGATTCAAAATTTAGAGTGTGATTTCATTATAATGGGTATTTATTTTGGATCAATATAAGGAAAGCCAATGCATACCCAAATTTTCATAAAAATATATGAATGGGAGTATCAAAATGTTCTCTAGGAAGTTTGTCTCATTAATTATTATGATGGAGGAGTTTTATACTTGGGATGAAGTAATTTCTCCATTTTTTCTATATTAACTGGCAACTCTACATCAATTATTTGTTGCTATGTTTGAATAGTTGTACTAAACATTCACAATATGAATGAATGGAATGAACATGAATCAAAAATTATGTTTTCATTTATTAATTGAATAACTAGTATATCAAACACCACATACTTTCCAGGATTTAATTCAACATATTTAATTTAATATGTTTTCCCTTACAGCTTTCAGGGTTATTGAAATTGATTTTATCTAACAACCCTTATCTTAGAGTATCATTTTACATAATATTTGTGTTCCTTAAATTTTAAACATTAGAAAATATAATGAGGTTAGGGAGGTGAATCCCTCTCTTTTATTGAATTGGTGGCTTTCTCCTATTGGAAATAAATAGTTATGTGCCCTTCTTATTCACAGATAAATCATTTCCTCATTACCAAAATAATATTTCAAAGGATCATCTTTTGATTCTATTTATAAGTGTGATATTGAAAGTTCATACCAATTTTATACTTCCCCACCACACTTCCAAAAATATAATCCCCCTTCCATTTCTTATTCCAGTGAAACCCTTAATATTTGTTGATATTAATTTCATTTTTGAGGGAACATCGAACAATTTCCTCATTAATATCAAAGTCTCGAATCTCTAGGGATTTTTATAGGCTCTAGTTTAGACCATAGAAGAAGTTGAAAAATTTTCATTTTGGGGTAATGAAAAAGTGATATGTTTATTGCGTAGGCCTTTTTATGTTTTCCTTTTATGCTCCAATGGATTCAAGGCATTTTTTATTTGGGAATGGAAATACTTTAACATTTGAAATTTAACATTCTGAGGAAAAAAAATTCTCTTAAACATATTCTGAAATTATTTCCACCCCATCACTCGGATATCTTCCTCAGGATTTGTATTCCTGATCAATGTAAACCATTGATCTCCTTATCCCTATATTCAATAAACATACAGTATAGACATATCGTACTCAGATCATTTAAGGATAGAAAATTTCATCTAAATTGAGTTGATTTTTAGTTCCATGATTAAGGGATCAGATGATTCATATAAATTCAGAGGCCTTTGTCACATAATGGTCCAATTGCTACTTGTTCCTTCTTATGGGGTTTTGGGAATTCCTATTTATTATTTTTTTCTATTCCGAACCTAATTCAAGTGAGAGAGTATCATCACAATATTTTCTATTCTTTCTCTCATTGGGTTGGTCCTCTCAATTTGGAAGCCTTCACATTTCCCTTCACATCAGTTTTTTACTCAGTTCATCATATTTTTTCGGCCATTAGCTAGAATAACGAGAAAATTGAGGATGATTTTTAAAAAAAAATTAATTCAATTGAATGTAATCAAATATAATATAATGGATAAATTATAAATTACATGAATTTTATTTACATTTGAATTTCTAGGCTTCAATATATGTTATCCATGCTTTATTTGTAAATATAGATGATTATGGGAATTTTTTCCCTAAATTATGGTTCATAATGAGATTTTTAATTTACAAAATCATATCCCCTTGGTGTGTAAAACCAGGTTTTTATCAAGGCCCATTTATTTTCACCAGTTCCCAATCGAGTCAAGCTCAGTGCAGTGTTTTTGCATGTTACCCCTAGGTACATCTATTCCAAAGAAACATCCACTTCTATTAACCATACAAAGATTTATATTCTTTGTAAACAATAAATATTTAATTTACTATATTTAGGGATATGTCATTATGTTTATTATTATTCATAAAGAATTATCTAGTGTTTCTATATCCTAATCCCAAAATATAACTAAATATTCCTTTGATATCAACTATCACTTCCCATGTTTTTAATACACATTTATTCATCATTTATAAAATAAGAGTATATATAATAAAATATAGAAGATAAATATGTATACATTATTTGGGAATTGTGTCAATTAAAAAACATCATATACCAGTGGTACATGAATTTTATTAAAAATGTCCTTAACATGCCCATATTATTCAATTGTTCTTAAAACTTCATGGGATAACCTATGGACATACATATGAAAGGGGTGAGATATAAATCCCAACAAGGGGATAATAATGGAATAACATGATGATATTATTAAATGTTAGCCAGTAATAATTTTTATGGGAAAAGGGTTCTGAGTCATCAAACTGAATAATGAGGCATGATATAGCATGATAACGTAAAGGTGGCATGGGAATGTGGAAAAAAATTAGAACTTGAAATCATAAGAATAATTTAATGTTTACCACCAATACAACATATAAAAATGTGATTAGGAAATTTTCTTGTTCACCTTAAATGGCATATCATGAGACTAAAACATTACCTAATACATGGAGTGCTATTCGGCAGCACCCATCATAACCATATGATGCACATGAATAAGTGTTCCACATAGATGTTATACATATAAACATATTTCGCCACATTTAATCCCAAAAAACTAGAGTGTTTATTTTATACACTAATATCCCCAATATAAAAAGTATAAATTTATAATGGTGAACACCCTTGATAAGGAATGGGTATGGGTATTCACCACCCCACTATTTTGTATGGAAAATCGTGGTGAAATTACATCTACATAACATGGGTATATAAATGATCATGGTTAGGGTTTATCATATTGAATGTGGTATATAATAATTTAAAAATAATAATGGGGAAATCTAGATACGGAAAACAAATCCCAAAATTAGTAATTGGTGATAAAAGGCACAAGATAATGAAGATGCCAGAATGAAGAGAAGAATGAGAGGATCACTTACCTTGATAGTGTGATTCAAAAAGAATTTTTGGAGATTATTGGGGGTATTGGAGAACCTAGGGAGTACTATAGAGATATTATGTAAGATTAATTATATTATATATGTATTTTGGGTGATGATTAATGGGATGTTATGTTGTTTTATATAGTAAAACAGAGTAGAGTTGTCTATTATTTCCATATATAGGTTTTGGACTCTATATAATAAATCTGTCAAATCCAACCCCCTATATTTTCCCATGTTTTATCCAAAATATAAATATTTTTAACTATTAAAGAAGTAAAATGGCCTAACTCATTAAAATATTACCCTTGGGGATGTGGAAGTGAGTCATGTTCTTAACTAAATGATTTTAAAATATCAATATATAATTTTTGTTTATGAGGATTCATAAATTAGTTATAAAAATAATTAAACAAGAACAAAATAACATTATTATAAATGGGAAAAATATATTTAGTCTTTTATTTCTTTTATTGAATTTATTATGTTACTTTTGGTTCATTATATGTCATAATACACATCTTATTTTTACACCCTATTTAATGTTTATGCCCAAAAATTTGAATATATCATTAATTTTTGAAAAATTCACCATTGGATAATATCATGGCTTTCAATACAAAAATAATATTTAAATTTTCCGAATAATTTTACAAATATCTGATTTTTTAATTTTAAATTAATAATTCACATTTATGGAGAAATTCATGGTTTTTTTAACAATAGTAATTTTCAAATCCTTATAAAAAATATTTTTTTAATTTGTATAATTTTATTACAAACTATAATTAATAAATATTATTTTATAATAGTATTTTATTGATATGTAATTCATTTTAATAAATTATTAATTACTTAAAAGGAATTTCGTTTTTTAAATTGAATATTATGTTTCATTATATGAAAATAAAATCATTTATAATGTAACAATAATAAGATTTAAATAGAATTACTATTGTATTTAAAATAAAATATTATTTTTAATATTACTTTTTGTTTGGATATGTATTCCATTATTACACGAGCACACACCCTAAGGGTAAGTGTGCGACTGTGATATTTTCATGGGTAGGTTCGTCTTACATAGTTTAGGTCCTTATCTCAATGAGCTTGAGCATATCCCATAAAAGGTTTATCTAGTTGTTTAGTTTATAGATTTTGGATTGGGATTTGTTAACATAAAATCCTTGTGATGTTATCTCCCTTGGAATATCCAATAAATGGGATTGATAGTATACTTCCCTACTGGTTGAGGACATTACTTCCTGTGTCTAGACCAATTCGATTTATCACACCCTTATATTTTTACAAATAATATGATCACTATTAAATGTTTATATTATAAATAGTTATGATTTATAATGGTTCATTAAATGTGATGGGATATAATAAAACAAAATAAGTTCATGTGTTTTCTATAACTGTAATACATAATTGGGAATTTAAATCAGTCATAATTGGAATTATATTTGTAAATTTTTTGGATATTATAATCATTCTCTACAAATCCAAGATGGCTTCCAAATAATAATCTGACAAAAAACACTTCACCCCATTATTAGTCATTCTGGGCATCAGTTCATCTAGATAAGATAATTAATATATGAAACTTTGGTAATATCCTTCTGTACCTATAATGATCTAAGTCTTGAATACATTCTTCGGTTAATTCTGAGATGCCATAGTTGTCACTTTCTTTATGTCCGCTAACACTATAACCTCTAAGATGACACAACCCATGAATTTCACTTCATTAATATATAAGTAAAATTTGGATACCTTGGTGAATAGTAAATCCTTTCAAAACACACTCAAGATGATGTCATGATATTGGTCATGATCATCTTTAGACTGGATTTACACTAATATGTCATCTATAAATACAACCCAAAAAACTGATCCAAATTTTTTTTTGGGATTTTATTTAGCAAGGACATCAATAATATTGAAAATTTAATTAGACCATAATGCATTTACAAAATCTTTTACAACTCATATTTACTCATAAAAAAAGTATGTGGAACAAATGATAGTCTCAAACTAAGTTGAGATTACCCTAACCTCCATTTGATCTTGGAGATAATGTGGGAACCTCTAATCTAATTTAAAAGGTCATTGATGGAAGGAAGGTGATAATGGTTCTTGACCATCATCTAGATCATTCTATGTTATTCTATACATAATAGAAATGTTTCCACAACCTTATTGGTGAAAATCACAGGATTTTTTCAGAGTGAAATACTATGTCAAATGAATCCTTTAGCTTTTATATCTTCCAACTGTACCTTCAACTCTCGGATCTCTATTTGTTCCATTCTATAAGTTGTAATAGAAACTAGTTCAACTCCCATTACCACGTAAATATTGAACTAGATCTCCCACCCAAGTTTTAAGACAAATAATTCATCATAAGATACTTTCCAAAATAATTACACTGTAAAAGAAAAATTACTCCAAAAAACTCACCATCATACAAAATAGGTCTTAAAATCTGGACCATGACACAATCCATGCTACATTGAATTGGATCATCACAACTAGTATGAAGATCGTATTCACTCTAGTTACATTAGTGCAAAAACACTTGGTAATGTCGGTTTTTATTGATTTTTGACGCCGGTTATAAACTGAAGTCTTTAAAGGCGATGTTAAAAATAGATTTTTCGTGTCAGTTTTTTAAAAGCGACGCCAAAAATAATTTTCTTATGAGTTTTGGCGTCGGTTTTCTATAACACCGATGCCGAAACTGGAGTACATTGGCTTTTCGGCGTCTGTTTTCTATAAAACCGACGCCGAAAATTGGTGAAACTTGTATTTTCGGCGTCGGTTTTATAGAAACCTGACACTGAAAACCGAGTCGACTGGATTTTCGACATCAGTTTTATGAAAACCCGACGCCGAAAAGTGGTTCTTCGGCGTCGGTTTTTGATAAAACCTACGCCATAATTCATTTTTTTTTCAAAAAAACTTTCGGTGTCGGTATTGAAAATAACAGAGGGCATAAAAAAAATTATATAAAATAATTACTATTTCACTTCCAAAAAAATCGATACCCCTGAAAAAAACACAGTATACAAAAACAATCAAATAGTATTTTTGTAGAGGCACTTGAGAGAACTCAAAGTAAAGTAGAATTAAAATACACGTACCTGAAATATTAGAATATACATACCTCAAATCTTAATCAATATACATACCTCAAATCTTAATCAGACATAACAAAAAGTTTGAAAAACTAGATTGAATAAGGATCATATCAGATTGGGAATAATACTGTGAATCATTGAATGCCTACAATAATATTGAATGATATGAAATCAATAAATAGAAAAAATTGGTAGAAAATATAAAAAAAATAATACAACTAACCTTATGAAAATTAGTACTTTCCCTAATTGTGATTATCTCATACATGAATTGTAGAATATAATAACCACATTCAACATGTCCATTTTGATGATGACACTGCAGTTATAAAACATTTAACTCATAATAAACACCAATATATAACAAAAATATAAAAACTAATTACTTGTATGTCCACATATTTTATTTTCGTTGGTTTCTTTTCTAACATGTTTTCCTTTGTAAAATGTTTCCATGAACTACATTTTTTTATATATGAACTAATAAAACTTGTGTAAACAATGAAAATTAAACATAACAAACTTATAAAAATAAAAAACAACTTACCTGTTTAATAAGTTGGAAAATGGTTTACGCACTTTTCCTAATAAAGAGCAAAACCAATATAGGGTGCATTCATTTGGAAAAAATACGACTAACATCCAATGCCTCATACAATACAAAAAGTTCACAATTAATGACATTATAATGATCATTAGTTCAAAATTATGTTGATGTTCTTACTTATCAGGAAATGGAAAAAACCATCACTGAATCTCTGTTTGTGATAATATCTCGGATATATATTCAACTCTTTCTTCTTTCGTCACATGTTTGACTACCAAGGAAATGTACTCTGGATCTATAATGCTGTAAATTTTTGTAGTTTCATTTTGTAAAAGAATCATGTGTAGATACCTAATTTAAAAGAAAATATAGTTAGTCAATGACATAACAATATTTTATTAAAGAAATATCAATTCAAACGTCAATTTACTTACATGGAAAACAACTGCACCACATTCAGCCCGATCTCTTCAAAATTAACTAAATTCATGATATCTTCTTTCAGTATTCTCAATTGATAATTTCTTCCACATATATCGGGCTTCATCTGAAACTCATAGATAAAATTCAATGAAGAAGAGAACTCAGATAATCTTTTCAACCCATAAGAAATATCAGAAGTATCTACAACCAACTGTTCATGAACATTTTGTTGCATTTGTACAGTTTCTTTTTCTTTCAGGTATTCCTATATAATTTAAATGTAAGAAAACATTATAAGTAATTTTTAATCATTTGTAATTAAAATTTAAAAAAACACATACCTCATGTGAAATAAAACGAAGTAGGGCAGTTGGACAAAGTAAAAAATGGCCCATACATTCCCCAACACTTGTGATCTCCACAGTAGGAAATGGTTGTAGAGTAGTAGGATCTATAATAACAAGTACTGATACTCTAACCTGACCCATCTGCATAGGTTGATGATGTACTGAGTCCCCCAAAAAATAAACCTGTACTAACGCAACAATATGTACATGAGGATCTCCCGCAAACAACTCACAATATAAGGATTGATCTGAGGGAGGAGGTGGAGGCTCAAAGCTAGCGGGTGGGGAAGGGTAGTCCGGTTGAGCAGACTAAGAAGGAGGAAAAATGAAAAGGGTATATTAGTGTTTAAAATTTATAACGTAGAAATATTGATTAAAAATTAAATAAAATAATATACCTCCAAAAGTTGCGCAGACGGGGCAGGGTAAGCAGATGGGGCAGGGTAGTCTGGGTGAGTAGGCTGAAAATGTTGAAAAATGAAAAGTTATATTAGTGTTTATAATTTATAAAATAGAAAAATTGATGAAAAGTAAATAATATACCTCAGAAGGCTGCCCAGATGGGGCTGGGTAAGCAGATTAGGCAGTGTAGTCTGAGTGAGTAGGCTGAGAATGTTGAAAAATGAAAAAGTTATATCATTGTTTATAATTTATAAAAAAGAAAATTTGATGACAAGTAAATAATATACCTCGTAAAGCTGCGTGGATTGTGATTGTCTTTCCATGTGTTATAATAAATCCTTCTGTACTGCTACTTAAATTTGATCACCCATAGACCGTTTCATATCATGCAGCTCTTCTTTTAAGGATTCGATTTCTAGGTCTCTTGATTGCTTACTCTTACAAAAAACCATCCGAATACTAACACCCGCCTGATATCCTCTAATACTGCTGGGGTGTTCTGCCTTTCCCAAATCAGTGGCTAGGATATCCATCCTACCCTCGGGGATAAAATAGCCTCGTGCCTCTTTATCTTGTAGTTCATCCTGAAATGAAAAATAAAAAAGTTGTATTAGTGTTTATAAATTATTAAATAGAAAAATTGTTAACAAATAAATAATATTTACTTAAAATTATATCAGCCACTTGATGAGCTTCCTCTGTAAGATATTTTTCATTTTTTCTTCTTCTTGCTCGCTTCCATTTCTCATGGCGAGTGGGAGGAGATGGAGGACCATACTGGACCTCTTCTGAACCACTACTTGATCGAGATCTTAATGCTTCAAATTTTCCTTCAATCATTTTCTACTCCAAATATGAGTACCCTCCACGTGATAAAGTATGACGGTATACGTTTTCGCAACTGGATCTCCTGATGAGATCTCCTGGAGGCCTGTTATATAAAAATAAATTACTAAGTAATAAGGAAAATATAGCACAAATTTTAAAATATAAAACAATTACAATACCTGAAATTTCTCTTCCTGACGACTATCAACAAATCGCTTCCATGTTTCTTCATCTATATATGGATACTTAAGACATGGGCATTCAAACATTCTCTTTGCAAAAACATTTTATTTTTTCAGTTTGGTTTTAAAATCTCTCCATCGAACCGCCACTAAAGTGATATGTCTTTTCCTAATTTTTTTGGTTTCCTCAAAATTGAATGTTATCTGTAATTGAATAAATTAAATATGTCATTTAAAAAATATAATATTAAAAAAATGAGATAAAATAAATATATATATATATATATTTTACCATCAAGGCCTCCCATAGATGTTGCTTCGACGTCCTGTCTACTGACTTCCAATCAGGATATAAAATACTAATCCTGCAATGGCTCTGCATCGCTATATACCTGACAAACTGAACTGCATTTGGGCCAACTGCATTATTATTATCATCAAAATGGATGTGTACTTTGTTATAATCACGAGCAAGCGATAGTTTTGGTAAACTTGTAATACCACGTTTACCAACTTGAGAACTTGATTTTTGAGTAGTAACTGGAGAAGTCTCCTCCGTCGAGGACGCATCCGTAGTCCTGCAATTGTTTTTTGTAAATTAACAGTTTTATTTTATTAAATAAATATATTACTAAATATATAATAATATGTCAAAATAGATATACCTTGGTCACTTCTCCTCTTTATCTGTATCAGACATTGCTACTAGAAAGTGTAAAGAAATTTTGTGTACCTGCATATCATTAGAAAACTGAATAATTAGAAACAAGGAAGACAAAAATAAATATGTAAAAATAGAGGCATGCATTTGTAAGTTATAAAAATAGACACAAAATATAAATATTTACCAGAAAAATTAGGAGACTAATTTAGTGTTTTGCCACATGCCTTCATCATGATCGGTACGTGTTGCATGCACTATGTCTGTCTTATATTCATTGTAATCATTTGGAAATTGCATAATAGTTGAATAAGGCTCATGTAAATCACTAGAATCATCAGAATCATCCTCATCACCCAAATTATATCTTTTCCCTTGCAAAACAACTGACCATTGATCATTCAATGGATCAATGACATAAAATACTTGTTTTCATGTGTCTCCATGATAAATGGTTCCTCATTGTGATTAAATCTTTTCAAATCAACCAGTTTAAACCCATATTCATCATGTTTCATGCCACTATTACTATCAACCCAATTACACTTATGAACAGTGACTCAAAATTTAATATAATCAATTTCCCATATGTCTTCAATAACTCCAAAATTTGAAGTTGATGCAGAAATTGGGTTTTTAACTTAGGCACTCGAAAAATGCACTGCTTCAGCGAATACCATCACACCACTATTCTGAATGGTACTCTTGTCATCTAGGTTTTTTGTGTAAAATGTGTAGCCATTGATATCAAAACCAGACCAAGTGATCACATTAAGATATGGTCCCCCTGCTAACAACTTCAATGTTTCTGATACGGATATATCTCGGGTGACTTTCTCTTTAAACCATGAAACAAATGTCTTCAAATGCTCAATCATCAACCACTTTTCATTTCTTTTCTGATATCGTAACTTTAATTCAGCAATATGTGAGGATATATATGGTTGAACCTCATATGTGTTGTTCAAAATGTATAAATGTTCTTGAATCACTTCATCACGTGGAATGAAATTTACCTTTAAGCCTCGAACCCCTCTACTTTCTCTATCAACTCTCATATGTCGAGATACAGGGAGACCAATATGCTCCACCTCATTCAAATAATCATTACAGAACTCAATCACCTCTTCTGATACATATTTTTGAACAATATAGGCCTCTGGTTGATTAGGATTTTCAACATATCCTTTCAAAATTTTAATATATCTTTTAAAAGGATACATCCATCTTAAATAAACTGTCCCACATATTCATATATCACGCAACAAATGAATCAATAGATGAACCATTATATAAAAAAATGTGGGTGGGAAATACATTTCAAGTTGACAGAGAATAAGATTTTCTTCATTCTCCAACACATCTATCAAATTTGGATCAACGAATTTTCTATAATTGTATTTAAAGAAATTAAATAACCTGATGATTGTCTTTGTGGAAGCTTTCGGTAATATACCACGCACAGCTACTGGTAGAATTTGTTGCATCAACACATGGAAATCATGTGATTTCATAAATATTAATTTACAATCCTTCAATGACACAAAATTAATCACATTTTAAGAAAAAATAGTGGGTACTTTAATACCATGAAGACACTGACAGAAATTCATCTTTTCAATCTTGCTTAATGTGTGACAAGCAGGAGGTAAATATGTTCTGTTTCCTTTCACAGCGGGAGCTAACTCCAAACGTATTCTCATTAATATCAAGTCCAATCTATCATGTAATCCATCTTTTGTCTTTCCTTTTATGTCTGACAAAGATCCAATCAAACTATCACATATGTTTTTCTCAACATGCATAACATCAATGTTATGTTTTATCTCCAAAAATCTCCAGTAAGGTAGTTCGAAAAAAATAGACTGCTTCTTCCGGATCTGTTTTTGTAAACCAGAACATTTTCTCTTTCCAAATGTCAAATCAATATCTTTCACTCCTTCATAATATTCTTCAGCTGACAATAGTCGAGGGGGGTAGGTTGTATTCTTTTAAATCATTAATTTTTTTTTCAATCTATGATAAGGATGGTCAATTCAAAAAAAATATTCGATGTCCCATGTACACTATCTTTCTTCCATTCTGTAATTGATAATATGAAGTTTTTTCTTCACAAATTGGACATGCTTTATGTCCCTTAACACTATATCCAGATAAGTTTCCATATGCAGGAAAGTCAATTATAGTGAACATTATCATAGCACGCAAAAGAAAATACTCTTTCTTATATGCATCGAAAACTTTAACACCTTCCTCCCATAGCAGTTTCAAATCGTCAATCAGTGGTGTAAGATACACATCAATATCATTTCCCAGCTGTTTTGGTCCAGAAATCATCAAGCTCGTCATAACATATTTTTTCTTCATACATAGATGTGGGGACAAGTTGTAAAGTACCAGCAAAATAGGCCATGAACTATGTTGGCTACTGAGGCTCCGATATGGATTCATTCCATCAGTACACAATCCCATTCTGAGATTTCTAACTTCACATCCAAAATCATGAATTTTTTTATCAATGTTCTTCCACTGTGGTGAATCGGCAGGGTGACGTAAGTTACCATCAGAGATGCGCTCATCTGAATGAAATCTTAACCTTTTTGCATCAATTGAATTTTCAAATAGATGCTTCAAACGAGGAATTATTGGAAGGTACCAAATTTCTTTAGTTGGAGTTTTGATTCTGGTACCTAAAAATAAATCAGAATTGAATTATCAGAATTGTATGCAAAAAATATTGGATGATGTCATTAGAAAGTAAAAAAATTGATTTTTCATAACGTTACATGACATCACCAGAGAATGAATCTGATTTGACTTCCTCATCCATCTTATAGTGCGATGTCCCACATATAGTACAACTTGGTAAATGTTCATTTTCTTTCTTATACAGTACAAAATCATTGGGGCAAGCATGTATCTTTTTATACCCTAATCTCATTGGGCATAATATTTTCTTCGCCTCATAATTGGAATCTGGAAGCCCATTGCCTTCTGGAAGTATCTCTTTTAAAAGCTCAAGTAAACTGGTGAAACTTTTTTCACTCCACCCATTTTTTTCTTTTAAGTTAACTAATCTCAAAACTGCTGATAACACTGTATATTTTCTGCAACCTGGGATTAATGGTTTCTCAGAATCTCCCTACAATCGTTCAACAGTTGGTGTTTTTTCGATGGTTTCAACACCTAAATCATGAATTAATTATTCAATACGATCCTTTGCCTCATTATGAATATCGTCATCAACATTAGATGTTGAATTTTCAGTTCTTTCACCATGCAAGATCCAACGTGTATAATTAAAGCTAAAACCATAACAAATGAGATGATCCTTGATTTCTATGGAGTTTAACTTTCTCATATTTACACACTTCACACATGGACAGAAAATCAAATCAATATTTTGAAGATGTCATTTAACAAATTCCAAAAAATTATCAGCTCCTTTTTCATATTCACTAGTGGTTCTTCGTAAATAAATCCAATTACGATCCATTAATACCTGATATCACAATATAATTGATGAATATATTAAAACATATAATCATTTAATTATCTATCAGATAAATTGTAAACAAAAACATATTTAATAAAAACTATTGATAATCAGATAAAAAACTTCAGATATGAAACACGTTTACAAATAGAGTAAACAGTTTATTTTCATATTATATACATGTGTGTTATATTGATATTATAATTTAATTACAATATCATTATTTTAAAATTTATTAGTTCATTTTACATAGTTACAATATTTCGATGTTGCATGTGTCAAAAATATTGAAGAGTGCATTAATTTAAAGGATGCAATAAGTGAAATATGGGTGTACATGGAAATATGTATAAATTATTGACGATTTTGTGGTATGATCTATACCTATGTACTAACAAATACATGTATCGATATGAATATGATGGTGAATATAGTAGCAGTTCTATATAGAATGATAATACAAACAAAAAATAATGATAATACAAACCAAAAGTAAACAAATAAAATCTATACCAACAATGATAATACAAACAAACACTATAAAATGATAAACTACAACTATAAAATCTATACCAACAATAATAATACAAATAAACACTAATAATAAAAATCGGTCAAAAATAGGGAGATGAAATCTATACCAACAATGATAATACAAACCAACAATGATAATATAAACAAACACTATAGTGTTTTAAGAAACAATATAAAATTTATACCAACAATGATAATACAAAAAACAATGAAAATCGCACAAAAATGATAATACAAACCAATGATAATACAAAAAATGATTATACAAACAAACAATGATAATACAAACAAATCTATACCAACAATGATAATACAAACAAAAAATAATGATAAACTACAACTAAAATCGAACCAATAATAAAAATCATACAAAATAGGGTTCTTGAAGAAGAAGTAACAAATGGGAGATTAAACAAGAGATAAAGTGGAAGAAAGCATACCCGAAATCATGAAAATGGCACAAAACCTTCAACAAGGGCTGTCCAAGATCGCAAGTCACTTTCGAAGGTCATCGGGAGTCCAAAGTGCCGCAACAGAACTCGATTTCGACGATCGAACAAAATGAGGGTTTCAGTCCGCAAATAATTTTAAAAGACTTTTCACGTCGGTTTTAGAGAAAACTGACGCCGAAACATTTAAAAAAACATTTCGGCATCGGTTTTTAAAATAACCGATGCCGAAAATAAATGTTATGGAGTCGGTTTTCCAAAAAACTGACGCAAATTTTTTATTTTTTTTATTTTCGGCGTCGGTTTTCTATAAAACCGACGCCCAAAACCGAGTCGACTGGCTTTTCGGCATCGGTTTTCCTGAAAACCGACGCCAAAACATTTTTTAAAAAAATTTCAGCGTCATTTTTGTGAAAATCGACGTGAAATATCATCGGATAATTGGTTTGGGCGTTGGTCTTTTGTAAAACCGACGCCAAAAATTTCCCGCACATACTATTCGCGTCGGTTTTTAAAAAACCAACATTATTACGACGACTTTAAAAACCATATTTCCACTAGTGTTAATATAGTTTCCCCCTTTTGGAGATATAAAAGTAACTCTCCTTTTATAATAGTTGATATGATCCTGGTATATTACTATCCAATCCCAATCCATAGTAAAATCATATCCTTTCATTTTTAACATAAACATCTCATAAAATAATTGATAGCAACCAACTTCAAGAGAATGGTCATTATTGCATCGGATACCCTTTAACCACACATCTAATTTTGTGTAAATGGTTATAACGACATCCCTAATCTCCCTAGAAATACCCTAGACATTAGAAAATTGAGTAGATATAAATATTTTCATGGTCCATTATCAAAAAAATATAGTCATGGGTAATTGACACGTTAAGAATACAACTAATTATGCAATGTCCTACATCCCAACCTGTAAGTGTAGATAATATAGCATGAATCTTAATAAACCCTCTAACTAGGTCTCTAGTTTAACTCCCAAGTGATTTTCGTTTCAGATATTACTTTCACTCATGTATTGGGGAAACATGTCCCCTACCCCAACCTAAATAACTAGTGGAACGCCATAAACCTATCTATTGAGTGGTAACCACGTCCTACCCAAATTTGTGCTCCTTCTAAAATACTCTTCAACCACTCAACTCTAGAGTAACCACTATGAGACTCTACAAATGGCCAATCTTACCATAATAATAGCACTAAATAGTACGAATATGACACATAAAGTGCCTATGAAAATCCCTAACACACTAATAGCACTCTCTATTGGCATAGTACATTTATAGTTATCCACTCCCCTAAAATGTCTAACTACTAGATCCCTAGAAATAAATATTATGTTGCTTCTTCATTGCACCTAATTAATAGATCCCCAGTCATCATATTGGAAAGGACCCTTTTCCACGGTGGGGATTTTTTAGGATCCCTTTAGTGATAAGGGCCTAATTCATTACTTCACCTAAGATTCAGAGCAAAAATACTTCAACTTGTGACTTGATATCATAAATAATCCCATACTATAAGCACATTACCATAGCTATCTCATCTACTACCGAAGATAGAGAAAAATAATACATGTTAGAAAAAGATCTTGCGTTGTTCGTCCTTAACATGCTCATGTATGCCAAATGTATAAAATTTTGATCCCTCTCATCCCTATGTTTCTCTTGATAAAAGTGACTAAGGAACTTCACCTCAAATCCCTTCAAGGTTTTATTCTCATATTTTCAATCTTTCTCAAAGATGACCTACCAATTCTTGTCTGGTCCTCGTATATTATTTTCAAAAAGCCTTACCCTCCTACCTATGGTCTCTCCAGGTGTTATAAAATCATCTAGAGTAACTTGATATATAATTTAACTACTTGATGACCTCCCTCCCCATGTAATATGGTATGATTCTTCATCTTGAACACTCTATTAAAAAAAGACAACAAATGCACAATGTGAGTTTTCTCCCTCTCCATGTATTTCATGAATGGCATGAAAAAATCATGAATATGATCATCCATCTTGTTATTGATATCCATATGAAAATATAAATCAGATACATGTGGTATGTGTTGACAACCACTATTCTTATTATCATTCCAAAAATGACATGAAGGCATTTTCTCTAAAAGGGTCAACACACTCCATGAATCACTAGATACAAAACAAGGCCAAACTCATAGGGTCAAGAGGACAATAGAGGTCCACTAACAAATGGTTACTCGAAATATATCATAACAATTCAATTGGAATGTCATAAAAATTTAATTTATTCATTTTTATTTTTATACCACGGTATTTATTTTTATAATTTTGATAGGTACATATGCCATATGTGGTAAATATATCCCTATTATGAACAAATACATGTCAATATATTTCCCATATGTGCATATAATGATGCATGAATTCTCAGCTCTGGTCATACTATCCCAAGAGTAAATATCATAAAAAAAATAAAATCATATAAAAATCGCATAACCCAATGTGAAATAACATCATATATTTAATAAGAGAATATCCAGAACAAAAAATCTCATATAAAGACCCAAAACCCAGTAGCTCGGATCTAGTACCTTACTTCGATACATTTGCATAAGATACACCAAATTTCATCCTATGGGAAAAATAGTTTATTTGTCTTGATAAATTATATACATACTTTTAATTCAATTTATATTTTGATACACACTCAAAAACACACAAAAAAATATTAGTATAACATTATTCCCTCGTTATGTGACCCTTTGTGTTAGCCATAATATACTTCTCATTATCCTAGAAAAAAATGAAACATATGAAAGGTGTGATCTGAAATACTTAGTAAGGGTAAGTGTATTGTAGAATATATAAGTAAATATGGAATAAATAATATGAAAATGTAAATAACAGAAAACGTGTCATTTAAATAATCACATGAGTTGGAAAACCTGACCATTTATACTCTAACTAATCAAATAATTACATGAAAAAATAATAATGATGGAATACATAATGTTGGATATCTAAACTATCAAGATAAATCCTCAATATAGTTATTGTCAATATCTATCCACATGAATTTTTAAGTTAGTGGGTAGAACCCCATCTAATTTGTGTCAATATCTATCCTCTTTAAAAAATTAAAACTCCATTGAAACAAATGAGAAGGGTCTGTCTCCAAATGATTTCATCTCATTAAGCCTACCGATGCATCAATGGTCTATAGAGGGACCCACAAATCTTATACAAGGTTAAATACATTCCTTATATGAAAATAGTGATAAATAAACAATATAAGGATCTGTATTGAAAAAAATCCTATTAAATGTCAATAATTTAACCATAGGTAATGAATGGTATCAAAATAGCACATCTGCAGTCAAATAGATCCTAAAAAACATTAATAAAATAAGGTATTTGGTATCATCATAGAAAACATAAATGTATTAAAATATTCTTAAAAGGATTTTGTCATAGTCTAAAGTATATTTAAATAATACCATTGAAAAGTTATTGAGGAAACAATCTCTAAACATTCCAAAGCATCTCATACCACTTTGAACATTTAAATCATAATACCTAAGAAGTAATATAATTGAATGGGAAATAGAATATCATGAGAATATGGAGATCTATGATATAAAATATAAAAAGGTAGTACATACACCACACAAAATGCATAAGTGGGGAAGAAGGAATATATATCACATATGTAAATATTGGATAAGAAAACCCATTTTTTACCTTTCTAGGAGGAGTTATTTTGGAAAATTGATTTTTATTTTTTATAAAATCAAATTATAAAAATTAATATCCTAGAAATGAAAATTTAAGGACTGTTAAATTATGTTTGAGTCATAAATTACATCAAAATAAAGTAAAAACATGTAAAAATAGTTTTTAATAAACATTAGAAATGGTTTAGTTCATTAAGGTTTAAGAGAAAACATCAAAGTGGCTTCAATGCAGAAAAAGGAAAATATTTATATAAATATAGAAATAAAAAAAGATATTTTTTCATTATAGAATTAATGATTTTATAACACTAATGGTGATTTAAGATTGATTATTTATTTCACTTACAAATGGGTAACAAATTGGGAGGTTCCCTTCAATCAGGCATGTTTATCAGGAATAATTGAGAAGTAACCATATAAAATCATGTATTTATATCAAAAAAGGATGAAATGGTATGGATACCTGAGTTGGGAACCCAAACCTAGAATATAGAAGAATAACATAAAAATAAAGAATACTTGCAATTGTTTAAAGAGATATAAAATGTGTCCTGAATGGAAAATGGATGTTCGAGGAAAATCCCTTACATATTTTTAATCAGTTGAATCATACGGACCATAAACATAATAATCGTAAAATAATGATTTTAATACCAAGATGATAAATATATTAATAATATGATACATCAAAGGGATATATACATACACCATGTAAAATAAATAGTACTGAATAAGGCATATCTCACATAAATGAAAGTGAGATGAGAAAATACTTACATTATGTTGAAAAGTGTTCTGTACCTTACCTTAATTTAATAAATAATGAAATTAGATGCATTAGTAATTTAATAAATCAAAATTTAAACATTAATTGGATTTAATTTAATTTTATTATGTTAATTTATAGATCTTTTAATGTGTAATAATATGTAATTTTGTCCTTCATGTGTATTCATTTCCTCGATTTTCATGATTGATTCACTTGTATAATTCTATGAATGATCATCTAAAATAGGAATAATTCTTCATAAATAAATTTATATGTTATCGATGAACATATATATTATTTAGTGTTCTTATATATATTTTTTCTATATTTTAGGTTGTTTCATTTTATTAAACGTCAATGATAACTATTTATATTATTTTGGAGTTTTTTCAATCATCACACACTAGTTATATCTTATGAATTAATATTATATATCTATAATGGTTACAGAACATTAAATATGTTTAACATAATATATTATAACCTTTTTTAATCATGAAAAATCGTATCATTACCATCATCAAAGGAATAATTTTAAAACCAAAACTCTTCTCCCACATAGGTGGTAAATCAACACCTCAAAGATTATGTTTTCATTTTTTAAATAAAAAGGGGAAGTGAAGATAATTGATGGTTGATATACTATTAACATAATAAAACTGCAGTATATAAATTATAATTTAGTTATCATTTCACATTGTAATGTGTTGGTGAGGTAATGATAAGAAATGAAAATAAATTGGATAAAAATTAAGAGAACAAAATGGGAATTTACCTCTGTAATTATTCTCCTTCCGATTAACCTTAAGATACTTAGAAATGATATTTTGGTGAAACCCGAAAGAAAATAACATGGGTAAGATTTTTGGGATAAGAAATGCATGGAATATAAGAAATATTCAATTCCTTGGATATGTGAGCTAAATGGGTTGTGAGTGGTGGTATTTATAGTGGAGGAGAGTGGTTTTTTGTTATTTTAATCATTGGATTTTTATTTTGGATCAAGACTACGAATATTGATGATTCTTGGGAATAAATAAAGTGAATAATGAATTTTATTTCAAACCAATCGGTTCATACCTCATCCATACATCATCCATGACTCTATAATTCATTTATTTACTTATATTGTTAAATATCACAAATTATTTCACTATTCAATAGGAATTCAACTATTTTAGAAAAAACCCAAAAAAATCTAAAAAATATTGAAATTTAGAATTGAAAATTCACTTTATATTATGAGAATAATTTCCTACAATGTGGGGAAATTAATTTTAATTAAAATCATCAATTATTAAAAAAATTACTGATTTTAAAATTACAACTAATTTTATAACACAAAGAAAAATTAATTAAGGTATAATAAAATTGTATTATAATCATAATATAACTAAATATTAATTTGTAAATCTATTTTATTACAATAAATATTCATTATAATCATTAAATTAATTATAAAATTGTAAATAAATATTTTAATTTAAAAAAAATACCAACAATTAATTTATCAATTTTAAATCAATTATTTACCTATTCTGTGATATAAATATACTATATTTTAATTTAAGAGATACCTAAATTTTATTTATAAATTCATATTTGAGGTTATTATTCAAATTTCTATATTACTATTCCTAAGTGTCATGTTATTATTCAAAATGTCACATTATTATTCATCAGAAATGAATCTTATCAAGAAAATACCATAATTTTAAGTAAAGCAAATTTTGATATTATGAATTAAAAAATAATGTTTATTTCCTAAAATATAATTTATAAAAGTGTAAAAATTTATATTTAAAAAATCATTAAGAGGAGAAAGAACTGTGTTTTGAAAAAATATATTGCATTTTTTATGTATAAAATTTTAATATTTCTTATCTTATTCCTCTAAACATATTTTTTATTAATCTGAAAATATTTTATTAGTTATATAATATATGAATTACTTTAAATTATTTCAATAAGAGTGATAAATATACTTTATTAATAAAAAATTTCATTATAGTAATAAATAATTTTTTTTTCTAAAAATAGATCTTTAATGTTCAGTAGGTCTTTATTTCTAATTAATTAGTAACCAGTGAATTAATTTTATAATCATGTGTAATATATATGTTCATAATTTTAATAATTTCATTAATTTCTGAAATTCTGAACATATAAGAGATAACTATAATATTTTAATAATAATACGTAATCATTTTTTAAGATTGTAATTTATCAAGGATGTTAAATTTTAAAAGAGGCATACCATAAAGACAAGGGGTGTTACATTCTACCCTCCTTCAATAAATTACATCCACGCAATATTAAATTGATCTTCAATAATCATAGGTTGATACATAAAAATTCTTTTGTAGTTAATCCATCGTCATATGTAAGATTAATTTAATATCCTCTTAATAAGAGTGAAAAGGAAATCTGAAGATCATAAGAAAAGTAAGCTTTTGAATAATATACCATTAATGTAAAGTGAAAATGAGGATATGTGTGTAAATCTAACCTTAATGTTTGGATGAAGTGTGATAGAGAAAATTTTCATCAGAAATTCTACAATCACAAAATAGAAAATCATTGATGAGATAAATGACCATTATTTTCTCAAAAATAAAAGTAAATATATAACATTATCATTACAAAATATTTTTCCAAATTTAGATGTATTAATTTACTATCTAGTTAAATCACTCAACAAATGTAATTTATTTCATTCCATGAAATAATGTTAAACTTTTATTGTACTTTGACCTAATTTAACTTCAGTTCATACACGTAGAGATGGATATTCAGGATTGAATTTTTTCCTAAAGCACCCTTAACAAATCATAAGGTCCACAAGTATTTCTCCCATCAAATAAATGTTTACTAAAACCAAATTGGTTAGAATATAGTATCCAATAAATCATAATTTAACCTTAAATAACAATATCCAATGATCAAATTAATATATTTTATAAACTGATAAATATTTGACTCATTAAAAATAATTTTCCCTAAATGGATTGTATGCACAATAAATAATATGATCACAAAATTTACAAAGTTATATTTCCAAAACAAAATAATTTAACTCTTAATATCTCATATAAAATATAAAAATTCTATGATCTCCTTAAAAAATTAATGAAAACATGATTTATTCCTAATCCTTAGAAAAGAATTACTATAGAACAATCTTTATATATCTAATGATTATTATAACTATATTATCATTGATAAAATACTTTTACAATATAAATCTCAAATGTAAGAACACAATTACATTAATTATTACACTTTGAATATAGTGACAACACAATTTAAACCTTGATCCCATTGCCACTTCTAAGGTATATTTCATTTATTCTTAGAACATTTATTTATGTTGTGCCCCATTTCACTATTGTTGAAACACTGAATATAATTCTTTTAATTCTTCTCATTTAATTATATTTTCTATTTACCCTTTTATTTTCACGTATTGAAAACACCCAATCCTTTTAAGAACATCCCAAGGTGATTCATTCCACAATTATCACATATAGTAAAATTCTTATTTACTTTCTTTGTTTTATCTATATTTTGATATGTGGTCCTCTTCTTCACTTGTTTCCCTTTGATATCATAATACCTAGAGATTTCATTCTCTATCTTGATATCACACGAGATTATATCTTCATATGATTATAATGTTATAGAGACAAATTAATTTTTGAGGAATTACTTTAACCCATCAAATAAATAGTCAATATTACTCCCTGGGTTATTTATATAGTCTATAGCATGCTATGAAAATATTTGGAAGTTGGATTAATATTTAGAAACATTCTCATCATTTTTTTTCATAGATTCAATAATTGTATCTCTTTGTCCACTCTCTTATAATGAGGGAAACACTTTTCCAATAAAATTTATGTATAATATTTGCATTCTATATTTATAATTTATTCATCCTTTGTGTTTTTAATTAGCCACCGCCACAAATCTGCAACGTCTTAGAGATGAAAAAAGTTTCCATTATAAGTTTCTCCATTTAGTTACATTTCATAGAGACAAACATATTCTCTAAGGATATTATCCATTTCTCGACTAAAAATGGTGTATTATTCCTACTGAATGATGGATTTTTTTCTCCTGAAGTGGTATAACATTTTTCTTCTATGTTTTTTTATTAGACTGCTTCATTTGGGTAAGGATATTTCTCATAACTTGATTTATTTGTCCAATTATTCTTATAACTTATTCAACAATAGTTACAACATCATTGTTTTTATAGGATTGAAATACCTATATTGAATGCATGTGTAGATACAGTTTCCATTCCTTCTTCTAGACACCATTTCAATAAAATTTTATACACTAGAATAGGTTTTGAATCATAATTAACAATTTTGAAATAGAAAAATGGTTAACATCAATTAGAATATTATATATATCTAATCTCATAATAATAAACATTCTTTATTTGAGGATATATTTGATTTTAAATCATTCATAATGGATTTTAATTAAATTTGAATTATCCTAATGAAATATCTTTGAAGTTTCAAATAGGGTATGCAATAAGGAATATTTTCATGTACAAGGTTATGTCGAGTAAGGCCCGACACACCTTGTTAGACTTGTTACCCCTATGAACATATTTTTCAGAACCACATCCACTTGTAGTATCAAGATAGGTATGTATTTCTTGAAAGTCCCACATAATCTCCACCTTACCCAAATTCAATGATTATATTATTTTATTATACACAAATAATTTATTATGGTTATATTCTTTAAACTATGTTTTTTTAAATCTATTTTCCATTTTTGAGTAAAAATTCTCTGATACCAACTGTTAAGACCCAAACCCTAATGGCTTAGATCTAGAACCTTATATTAATACATTGGCATAAGATACATATAATCACATTCCAAGGGACTAAAAAGTTTAGTAGTATTTCTAAACTAGATACATACTTGTAATACACATTACATTTTGAAACAAAATAGGAACAAACTTGATTTAGTTTAGTCTTCTGTTATTCCCCCTATCTGTGACCCTATATATTAGTCATAACATACTTCTCAGAATCCTTTGAAAAAATGAAACATGCGAATGGGGGGAGATCAAATGCTCAGTAAGGGTATGAATAAACCAGAATATATGGCTAAATATGGCATGAATAATGTAAAGTGGTAAATAAAAAAACTCCATTTAAATAATCACATGAGGTGGGAAACATAACCACAGATATTATAACTAACTAAATAATAACATGGAATACTAAAAATTATTGAATGAATAATGTTGTATTTTTTGAATATAAAGATAAATCATGGGGATAGTTACTATCAAGATCTTTCATCATGAAAATTTATTTTTTTACGTAGAAACTCAGCCGATTTGTGTCAATATCTCACCTCTTGAAAAATTTAAAACTGCCTAGAAACAAATGTAAAGGGTGTTTCTTAAATTAATTTCATGTCATGAGACCTACCGATTCATTTAAGAGCTATAGTGGTCCCCTAAAATCACTAATTAAGTCAAATACTTTCCTTATATGAGAATGGTGGAGCATAAATAATATAATCATTCATATTGAAAAAACAAGAATACGAAAATAGAATACTCTAACCATATTTCATGAATGTTATCAAAATAGTATATCCATAGTCAAAATGATCATAAACCCTTATATAACATATGTTTGGTGGTATCATAAGACATACAAATAAGCTATGTCAAATATTTGAAAAATGATGTTGACATCGGTGAAAATAATTTTAATATATATTATTTAAAAATTCATGAGGAAAATAATATTAAAACATTCCAAATCATCCCATAACACTTTAAAACATTTAAATAAAAATCCCTAAAAATGAATAGAAATGAATTAAAATTAAAATATCATTAGAATATGGTGATTTTTAATATAATATATCAATAGGAAGTACATGCACCGCGCAAAAATAACAATTGTTTAACAAGGAATATATCTCATGGAATTAAATGTGAGATGAGAAAATCCATTTTTTATTTGAAAATAAGAGTTCTTTAAAAAACTGATTTTTATTTTTCATAAAATAATATTTTAAATATTTATGTCTCATAAATGAAATGGTAAATAAATTTTATTCATTTTTGAGCAATAAATGATGTCTAACTAAATTTAAAACATGTAAAAATAGTTTTTAAAAATCATTAGAAATGGAAAACTTCGGTGCTATTTAAGGGAAAATATAAAAGTGACTTTAATGTGAAAAAATGAATAATTTATATAAATAATTAGATATCAAAAAAGATATTTTTTATGATAAAATTAGTGATTTTATCGAAATAATATTGGCTTAAAACAGATTATGGAGTGAACTTGAAAATGTGTAAGAAACATGGAAGTTCCCTGAAATAGGGCATAATTACTGAGAAAAATTAAGAACAGAACCTTATAAGTTGAATGTGTTTACATAAAAGAAGGATGAAATGATCATGATACATGATATTTTAAAATATACATTGAAATTATAAGAATTTTATAAAATTAATATTTTAATTTGGGAAAAGGTAGAGAAAATTTAACCCAAATAAAAAATAAATGTTCAGGGAGAAACCCTTACCATTTTGTAATCAATTAAATTGTTTTCCCCATTAACATAATAATCATAGAATGAAACATTTAATACCCAGAATATAAATATATTTAGTATATGTTACACCAATTTTCATTATAAAAACACCACACATAATAATGTTTGGTGAATAATGCATATCTTATATAAATGAATGTGAGATAAGAAAACCCACACTTTTTGTCCTAAAGTGTTCTACACCAATACTTAATGGAAAAAATAATGAAATTATTTTATTTATTTACTAAATTAATAACCCTTTAAACATGTATTTTATTTAATTTGATTTTATTAATTTCATTTATGGATTTTTATGGGTTATAATATTCAATTTCATCATTCACGAGTGTTAATTTCCTTGATTTTCAGGATTGATTAACTTGTCAAATTGTGTGAAAGATCTTGTAAAATTGAAATATTTATATAGAATTTAAATTTTATGTTGTTAATGAACATAAAAAATATTATATTTTATTTCATATAATTTTTTTAGATATAAAGATAATTCATTAGATAAAACATAAATGATAATCCTTCAGATTATTTTGGTGTTTTTTATTAGCACGCACTAGTTTTTACTAATGAATTAATATTATGTATATATTCTAGTTATTAAAAATTAAATAAGTTGTAAAAAAATATATTATAGTCTTTTTAAACCATAAAAATGGTTTTATGACAAACATTAATGGCATAATTAAAATAAAAAACTCTTCGTCTATAAAGAAGGAAAATCGACCCCACATGGACGATGTTTTCATTTTTATATTAAAAGGGGAAGAGAATAGAATTGATTGTGATATACCATTAATATAATAAAATTATTGTTTATAAAATATAATGGATTTATAATTTCACTTTTTAAGGGGAAGGTGAGGTAAGGATAATAAAAGAAAATAAATTGAAACCAAATTAAAAGAACAAAAAGGAATTTTAAAACAAGAATTCTTATCAATGATAATCTCTTTAAGGGACCTCGAATTAGAAATTTTGTGAGACCATAAATACCTCAACATGGGGGCAATTTTTTGAAGAATTAATGGGAATAATATAATCAAGATTAAACTATTTGGATGTGTGATGAGAAGAGGTTGTGAGGTGTTGTTTTTATAGTGGAGGAGAGGGGTGTTTTTTTATTTTTTTGAACATTTGTATATTATTTTGGTTGAAGACTATGAGTAGTGATAATTATGAAGAATAAGTTCATTAAATAATTCATGTGATTTATAAATAATGGGTTCTTAACTCATTAATATATCATCCCTGAATCAATAATTCATTTATTTACTTATAATGTCAAATACTGTAAATTACCTTATTCACTAAAAATAACTATTTTAGAAAAATCCCAAAAATTCACCCAAAATATTTTTCTACATGTAGAATTAAAAAATTGACGAAATTTTAAAAAATTAATTTTCTAAATGTTTTAAATATAATTTTTAATTAAAATCATCATCTATTCAAAAAATATTGATTTTAAAAGTACTAATGATTTTTTGACACTTTGAAAAATTAATTAATATCTTATAAAATGATCCTACGATAATAAGAAAAAAAATATTAATTTATAAATCTATTTTAAGAAAAAAAATATTCTTTTAAATAATTATATTAGTTATAAAATTTTATATAAGAAATTTTTTCTCAAAAATACAAACATTTAATTTATCGTTACTAAAACATTCATTTACTTATTTCAACATATAACTATACAATATTTTAAATTATGAGATACCAAAATTTTATTTATTATTTCCTAGGGGATGCTATAATTATAATTTCAACATTACTATTCCTAATGGTTTCATTATTATTCAAATGGTTGCATTACTATTTATCAAAAAATGATTCTTTTCTGAAGAATACCTAATATTTAACTGAAGAAAATTTTAATATTACACATTTAAAAATAATTTTTATTTTGTAAAATATAATTTATAAATGTGTAAAATTTTATTTTTAATAAAAGTTCACTTTAAAAAGGAAAAAAATTGCATATATAAAAATATACTACTTTATGTGATAAATTTGATTTAATTTTATATTATGCATCTAAAAATATTTTGGATGAATGTAAAAATATTTGATTGAATATAAAATATATAAATTTCATAAGGAAATTTGAAAAATAGTGTAATATATAATATATTACTATAAAATATCATTTTTGGGCCTAAAAACAATTTATAAGAATATATACATTATGTTCAATTGGATTTCATTTCTAATTAATTGGGGACCAATGAATGAATTTCGTAAACATGTGTAATCTATATTTAATAATTTACATAATTTCATTCATTCCAACCATTCCCAAAATCTAAGAGAAAAAAAAGGAATTAAATAATAATATTTAATCATTTTTAATCTCATTAGATTTCATAAAATTTAAATTTAAATTGAATCATACTGTAAACTCTTGGGTTGTTAAATCTCACCCCGATAAAATTCAATTTTCCCCCGCACATGGGTCTGCTAAATTCATTAATGAGCTCATTTCCAATCATGTAATCATTGTAGATTATTTTCTACCTATATGAAATAGTAAATCAATGGAAAATTATTGATCTTTGATACCACTTTGTAACATCTCTGACTCATTTCTCGCTTATATGAATTAGTTTTGTGGTTACATGGCTTCATGTGTGCCTCCCCATATAAAAATGGTTTCTCATAAGCCTCAAGTGTTTATGGAATATATTAGGGAAAATATAACCACATGAATATAATTTAAATCACAATATAAATAATATAAATCAATCATGTCATGCAGCTCTGGTAGATAACACATGAACACCTATAGTCCAAAAAATAATGATGAACTTTACAATGCTATATTTTACATATACTAAATGTAATGCTTGAAATTATACAAGTATGAAACTATAAAATAATCTAAAAAAACTTATCTTATTCCCCATGAACAATCTTGTATCCATGATTCAATATCAACTTGTAAAGTAACTAATGAGTCACAAAGCTCTTTTACCAGTTCTAGACCTAAACCCATGATTTGTGCTAGAGTGCTAAATGGTGGTCGGAATAAGGATTGAGTGAAACTTATTATGAAATCACCCTTAGTGTCAAAAAATATATTCTAAATACATATTTTATGTGGTAGTATGATAAATAGGGGAAATAATCCATAATATAATATATAAAATCAAATAAACTCTCTAACTATCATGATCTAGGATGACACCAATGGCTATCCAAATATGATTAGGCTTGATGCAAGATGTCTCTACCCATTAGAAAAATCACCTTCCTATGATTAATCACTAATACCATTAGTGGATTATTATATCAGGGACAATTCACCCATGTAGTTTCAGGTAACCAAACATATCACCATTAGGCATCAATAATGGATAGTGTGAACTCTAATTCTAGATCCTATTACATGATCTCGTGACCATTAACTAGGGAAAGTGAAATGTTACTTGGAAATATTTGGCTCTATGTTAATTCACATGGTATATTTGCTTACATATTCCCATGGCTCAGTACCATACCAAGGAAAAAAGTAATTTCTTGATTGTGGACACTATGAAAATTCAAATTCTAGAGTGGCTTATATGTTTCCATTAAATAATACCATACTAAGGGAAAGAGTATCAAGTAAAATATTCATCATATAACTATAATCCAATTTGATACTATTCACTAAACATGTTATCATATATAATATTGGATAATTTATCCAAATTACTGATTATGAACTATTTCATCATATTACTCTATATTACCAGTTATAAAAAAATAGAATAGTTCCATTTCACTTATTAGGTAATCCCATTTACAGTTCTCGGACTATTATATTCATATTAATTAATGTTACCATGCTAATACCAATTACAATCCAATTAACTATCTCATGATAAGTGATTGTTTTTTAATCTAATTACCATAGTTCGCATAATAAAACCATTAATAATTTTATCCATTATGTAAATAATTCCCATTTCAACTAAGTGATCTAGGTTCATATGATCTAAGATCCAAACTAGGGTGAGTGGTTGGCTCACCTCCCTGGTGGAAAATGTTTGGATTACAATTCTAATAGACCTAATATGATACGTGGGTGGTAAAAACATATAGAATCAATAAATTCAGTGGGTTACCAATTATATTAGTATAAACACATTAGTTTTTTCATGATCAAACATTTTACATATACTAAAATAATGCATCAGACTATAGGGAGTTATTTAATACCTCCCACCTCAATAATGAAGAACAATATTTTAATTATCATGTTTATGGGTCAATGTATGACCCCATGAACATTTATGTATAGTGATTATAAAATACCTAAAAGATTGTAAGAGGGGATTTAATATGAAGATAAGCTTACTTCATCAAAACTAAGATATAGTTATCAATTTGGATCACTAGATCGAAGAACGGATCACAAGACCAATGAGAGGTATTATTAAAGACACATAGGACTTGGAGAACCTTTAAAATTTATAAATATTGATTAACTGTAAAATTAGATGTGATATAGTTCTTAAACGATGTTTTGAGATAAAATATGAATTCTACCTTTTGAATTTTGGCCCAGCCCAACACCATTTGAAGGTTGGTGGGAAGCATCGATTATTGGATGGTGTCCTCTAGTGTGCATGCATGGTTGAGAACCCAATCGACTGGTTGGTGGGTTCTGACATGATATGTTGTTGGTATCCTATTGGAGACCCAACTTTACTGATTCCTACCTAGTGGAAGATGGGTCTCAATGGCTGGCTGGTGGCTCTACAGTATCTCTGAAATTGTAGGCCACCCCTAGCCTCTGATTAGCATATTTTTTAATGTCCATTAACACCTCTAAAATCTTATTTTTGAAGTATTAATTGGGTTCTTTTACTAAAAATTAAATTGTTCAAATATCTCATTAAGGATCAATCGAATACTATATAAGAAACATAACTAGTAAAATACAGTACCCCGAATATCATATGGTTTAATATGAGTTTATTTTTGAGATATTAAAAATAATATTTCATTGTGATAAGAATGTTTCCATTGGTATTCTACTAATTCATATAATCATGCATATGTGGAGAAATAGACATTATGGTTTTTATATAAATATAAATGAATGTTAAGCCAAAAATTTTAGAGAATTAAAAGAGATATTTTGGGATGATATTTTCAACATATTTTTTATTATTCAAATACAATGATTTAAAATCCATTAATGAAAATCAATGTTGTAATTTTTAATGAAATATTATTTGGCTATGTTTTTTAATAATGAATTTCAAGATGTTGAAATTCATATAGTTTCCAATTTCAAATATTATAAAATATCCTCATGAATATTATCAAATTAGAAGATTATTTTTGAAAAATGAATAGAGGGGATGATTTTTTGATTGAAAATATTATGTGTCAAAGATAAAATATTATGAATATCAATTACCTTGAGAACAAGTGTGATGATTTTATTCTGCTACTAAAATTCTAAAAATTAAATTCTTGAATAATTACATATGTGAATTAATTTTGAGAATTATGAAGGCTTGATAAATTGAACATTCATTGGTATTGACGCATATAGAAGTATAAATGATATATTTTAATATCTACTTGGAAAACCATAGTATAAAATTAATGGGTGTTGAATAAATAAATATTGAGAGTCTATTTTTAAGAAAAAGTTTTCTATTAAGTATTATCCTTTGTCTTATTTTAATCACCTTATGATACTTTAGATTTATATTTTTCACAAACTTGACCAGATCATAGTCATGACATAGTCACCAACATTGGGGATGAGCCTTTAACAAATCTTGCATGATTTTTTATTTTTTTATTTTAGTTTCATAAATATGAGGGTGATATTTAAATAATGAGAACATTATGAATCTATAAAATCAAAAATGGTTAATAATGAAAATTTAAAAAGGAAAAAAATTATTCACCACCAAATGTTTTTCCTTTATGTATGTAGGAACATAATCTGTTGCGGATGTCTCAGTTTACACTAAAAGATTTTATCTTGGTTTATGATCAGATGGAAAATTATTTCTTATTAAACTATCGAGGAATTCCAATTTTTATGGAAATAATTTTCATGGTTGGAAGAATACAATTGTTCAGTAACTACTCTCATATAGCCTGTAGGTTATTTTTTCTACACATATTAGATTTATAATAGATAAAAAAGATATTTCCATGGAACATGCTAATAAGAAGATTCAATAATTTCATGGAAATATAAGGAATATTATCAAAACATCACTATTTATAGATGTTTATACCAAGGTTATGTAGATAAAGCTATAAATATGGAGAGATAAATTTGGAGATATTGGAAAGAATTATGAATAAATTACTGATTAATTATTCACAAGAGTGAATAATATTTATAAAAATATCATAAGTTTAAAAGATTCATTATAATATTCTACCTTCTTTGAGAAATTATAGGGAATATTATCTTATAAGATTGAAGAAAATTTTCAAATTTGGAATATATATTAACTATCACTTAATGAGTAATATAATATTTTTATTTATTATAAAATTTGAAAAGATAATATTTCTAATAAGAAGATTAATGATGATATGAAGATGAAAATAACATCTACTAAGAGGGTCAAAATCATGGATAATGAATAATTTTCCTCCTCTAGATTTTATAGTGAATAAAATAATGAAAACTATAAGAAAAAAATGTCACTTATTTAAATTATTTTTAGAAAAAAAATATAAATACTAATGAAAACATCCAATTAACTGTTTAATGTGTATTTGGTAAGGCACTTTGCAATTGACTATCCATAGAATAAATTATTATCCCAACTCTATTGATGAAAAAGTCACAAGAGGTGATGAATTTAACTCTATATCTTTACACCAAATTTAAACTTCCATATTTTAATAGGGATTAATTTATTCCTTTTATCTTTTAATTTTAAATGTTTTTGAGATTATTAAAAATAAAATCCTAGGAAAAAAGAGATATTTATAGTGGTTAGGGTCGGTAAACAAAATCCGATTTTTCATTCCTCCAACACCAAATGCTAGGGTAGTGATTTTATTTTAGTTCACCTTTCTAGGGATTTCTCAACAGAGTAAATAGATTTGACAGTTGGTGTGTATATGTTATCAGATCCTTTATTGGCATCAGCCTCTTCTTACTTATCCTTGTACTAACATCCACTATTTGTGCATGATTTATACACTTGTAAGAAAAATGGATTTATGTCAAAATAGAAAAAATCTATTGTACATATTTATTTACAAAATATGACTGTCAAAATAGAATTAGTTTTTGAGAATCAAATATTTATCCAAATTATAACTCATAAAATCACTCTTCAACTATAGGTAATTTCTTCAGGAATAAACAGGAACATAAAAATTCATTGTGTCCTTATTTTTTATCATAAAGTATGAATATCAAATGCAAAATAATTTATAGAATTCATAGCTACAATTTAATAATTAATTCTCAATAATTTATTTTATATCTTGTTACATATTATAAATTTTTGGGATAATATTTATATATACATATATATTATATTTCTAGAAATTTATTTAGTTACAAAAACAATGATTTTCTTCTTCAATGTATGAATTCATATAGGGAGTGTATAACTTCTTTCAAGAAATAAAATCTTGATAATAACTAATAAAAACCCTCCAAAAATAAATCATTTTAATAATGAACTAATATAAATTTGATAAATTATGTCATCTAAAATTGAAAGGATTTTGTTTTCCCAAAAATATCTACTATTTAAATTCATCAATAATTGTGACATGATTTCATAAAATACCCTTAAAAGAAAAAAAAATTATGGTGTGAAATATGTCCCAATACCATAAGTTACAACATCCTTTTTCATATCTAAATTTATCTTTTAGGACAATCAATTATCACGCAACAGTATTCAGTTCGGTGGTGTGATCCTTTTCATCAGGTTTCATTCCACCTTCGGATTTCAGTGTGGACAGAAATATACAATATTCTATATTTATGATTCCTAAAATAAAATTTTAACTCTTTAAAAATATTATATCATGTTAAAAAACTAGTTCCAAAGTATGTATAACATATATTATATCATTGAAACTAAATAACATCAAAAAATATCTCATGGATCAAATTTCATTTAAATAAACTTGTTTTTCCTATATGAAATATAGTTAATAAATATAGGTATCATACATAAAAGATTATTCCTCCGAATCATAAGAATAATACATGAGATTAAGGTATAATTTCTTTTCAATGAAAAATAATATCATCCATACAACATGTAATATATTTCGTCCAAGGCATAAGAAATTTCCTTAAATGTGTATGTTATTAGACTAATATATAAATTTTCACACATACCAAATATTTTAAAGGAAATTTTTAACTAAATTTAACTAAATACATAATCAATTATACTAAGATCCCATGGGGTGTTAGCTGAGTGATACCTGCTAGTTTTACCCCTCGCTCTCCATTGGAACTAGCGCCTGATCGAGTCCCACTAGGCTCGAACAACTGTTTGTATTATGAATTGGGTGATTCAAATCCAAATATTAGGTGGGAAACTTGGTGCGCACATGGGATGGTGGGGGGCCCCTTTTTGGAGTCAGTGTTAGCAACACACGTCTTAAGCTCGATGGAACCCTCTACTAAGAGTTCTTGACTATGGAACCCTAGAGAATGTTGAAAAAAGATCCCCCCCTTCTGGAGGTGGTAGGAGGAGGATGATTTTTTTGGGCCTCTTCGGAGGCCCCGGACCCCCTTTGTTCTCAATACCTAGCCAAATTATCTTCCTGAGTTTCCAAAGATTATGCTAAATCTGAAGGTGCCCGATCTTCATCTTGAAAATCCTCATCTTCCGATCTCAGTGGCGGAGTTCTATAAAGCAACGAGTCACCTAAACCTAACCCTCATGGCTCGATTCAACTTCTAAAGGCCGTTGGTGGATGACTTTGATCAGTTTGACTTTGGTAAATGGGACATCTATGATCGCACAGTTTCCAACCTTCTGGATAATCTTCGTTTCAAGATCTGATTGGCTTTGAAAGAAGATTTGGTTCTTTCAGGGTACAGTTCTCCCCAACGATGCAATGGTTCAAAGTTTTTTCTCTTTCGATGGACTATTGACTTCTGTTTGAACTAAGATCCTAGTTCTATTCCTATTTGGTTAAATCATTCACATCTACCTCTACCCTTTCAAAGTCCTGTGATTATTCGTATTCTTGGTAACCTAGTAGGTGGTTTCTTATGTTCTGATGTGTGTATGTCTACTTTAAGCCTCCCAATCAATCCTTGGTGTTTTTATGAGGTGGAAATATCAAGACCTCCAGTGGAATTGGTTTGGATATCATAGATGAGGAATTCAGATGGAAGAAACCAGTTGTTTATGAATCCTAGAATGATTACAGATCAATCTGCAACAGATTGGGGCACTCAGGTTTGCGATGTCATACTGGAATCATGAGAAAGAAGCCACCAAGGCCAAGAATGGGGACAGAGAACAAGAATCCTACTATGGATGATACTAGCAAGGCAACTAGTTTGGGATCTCGGGATACAATGACTTTGGAAAAATCCGCAAAAGTTCCTTGGAATCCATTGGTGTATGTTATGTTGAATCGGCTGAGATAGGATCTTGATCGGGGGAAGGGGCCGAAGGAACTTATTACTAGGTGTGCTGTGGGTGGTGGTGTTGCAAGACCTTCAGGTGAACTAGTGGTTCCATAAATTCAGCAGGAGCCAGAGGCCTCTGCTCCGTATGAGCAAGATGTTCTTCATCCTGCTGACATCAACGGGATTAATGATGGTGTGGCTAACCAGAGGAAGGGGAGTAGTAGTGGTGTTGTGAGTATGGGTTTGCATGGGTCTGCTTTGGAAATAGACAAGGACCACATATCGTCTCCTACAAGGAAGAAGCTGGTTTCTGCTGAATGTTATGCAAATGTAATTGTAGGAGTTCCAGAGGTAGTTGCTGGCGGGAGCAGTGGTAAGGCTAATGATAATGGCGGTGTGATGTTTTCAATACCTGTGGGTAATTGATTTCAAGGGTTAGGGAATGTGACTGTGGAGGATACGTTTTCATTACCTGATGGTGAAAATATGCAGAATGAGCCTTAGGAGTGTGTTGAAGCGAATAAAGTAATAGAAGATGGGATATGTGCTGATCCGGAAGTGGTGGAGCACCACCATTGTTTGGCTATGATTGACATGAATTTTTAGCTTCGGATGGACTAGTTAGTGAAGTATCAAGTCTCCCTGGAAAATGGGGAGATCTCTCTAATATGGTTAATGAAAATGAAGGTTACGAGGTAAGTCCATCATATAGTGACATTGTCTAGGGGGGACAGGATGTTGTCGGTTACTCAAGAAAATATGATTTCTTCACTACAAGGAAAGCTGAGGACAGAATACTCCTATCTTCCAAAGCCAATGACTACCAGAGCATCTATTAATAATATGCAATCTTCTGCTGAATTTCTCTCACTGCAGTGGTTGAATCTGAGATAGAAGTACGCGAAAGTTATGAGGCATTATGAAAGCTTGGAGTGGGAATCAACGACTATTGAATAGCCATTTTCAAATGGAGGTCATGATGGATATGGGTTTGAGGATATTTAATGGTTATTTTTGGGTATGTGGTACCTATTTCCTGGTCTTTTCTTTTATTCTAATAAATGGTCAGGGGTTTCGCCTCTCGCTATGCTTTTCTGGTATTTATACATAGAAAATTTTAATACATAAATTTCTTAACTTTTCAAAATATCCAATATATAAGAAAAATGTATATCTTCCAATATATATGTAATGTCTTACACATTAAAAATTTCATAACATAATATTTTTAAATAGTTTCCAAGTGAATACATAACAAATAACTATCCATACATTATATCTAATAATTGTGATAATTTTAAACTAAAATATCGAAAATTAGAAATATATTGATAAATTATTTCAATAGATGAATAAATATCCTGATATTCACTTAAATTATATTCGATATTAAAATAACTTAGGGTTTTTATGAGAATATAAACATAATATATGTGGGATTATAAATAGAAAAAAATAAAATAGCAGAAAAATATGCCCCTTAATAATGATCATGAATCTCTTAAAATTTAAACATAAAATATTATAAATTTGAAAGAAATAAAATAGCTAACTAAGTAAACATAATACAGATAGTATCATAGTTAATATTTTATGTCCCTACACTATTCATATAATATCTATAAAGAATGATATTGAATTTTAGTAAGTGAATATTATATTTTTATTAAACTATCAAACAAAAAATATTTTAATATTTCAAAAATAAAATTCTAATTTTATATAATGAATATCAATTTTCAACTTACTTGGTCAAAATATTCCTGGAATCAATTCTTTAAATTTTCTCGGAGAAATATGATTTTATAATTAATTGAATATGTAGTATTTTAATATTCCTACCTTTATTTAAAATAATATGTTAGAATATGTATAACATAACATGTTATAACTATCAATTTTAAAATAAATAAATATAAGATCATTTTGAGGTTAAATGGGATATTTTTAGAAGTTGTTTTTAAAAGGATAATGTCTTTCAATTTTAATTAATTTAAATAACATTTAATGATGAGTTATTTAAATTAAATTTCTATATAAGAAAACTAAGTAAATTAATTTAAATAAATATAATGATTATTTCTATTAAAATATTTAATTTAATATTATCTTATAATTGAAAATTTTCTTTCTTGAAAAATCGTTCTTAAAAACATTTTCAATTATTGCATTTAAATTAAATTTTTTCACATATTCAAATTTAATTTAAAAAAATGGATTCCATATTTTTAGTCATAATAATTAATATTAGTTAATTATTTCATCATAATTTTTTTTCTAATGAATATTACAAATAGTAAATATTAATTACCATGATTGAGGTAAAAAATGTTTCTCTGAGGGTTAACCTAAAAGGAAAACGTTTATAATAATGTAAACATTTATTGATACACTATTAGTTTGTTTAATTACTACCTTGACCTTATAACCTTATAATATGAACTATTTATGGTCAATTTATCAAATAATGGGACTTAACATTTTTGTAAAACCTTAGAAATTTACAAGTGTTCCACTCACCCCAATTACAAAGGGTACCTTCTTCCCTCACTTTGTTACACCAACAAATACATTTATCACAGCAAAAAGCCTACCAAAATATCTCCCAGCCATCCTTATATACATTATATTTGTTTTGGTCTTCCCATGATACCAGCACTAATGTCCTTAATAAAAGATCCAACTATGGTTTTTCTAAGTGATGGTAGTCATCTTCACCAAGCTCTTTATTTTTTAATACTAATTTTACCACCTTAAATTATGTATTAACTATTACAATATAATGGTACCATTATATATCATGTACTTAAATTTGATTATATTTATGTAATAATATTTATCAGTATTTATCTATATCAAATGGAAAACCTAATAATCGCTTGTTTGTACGGTGGACAATCTCCTCACGAACTGATGTAATTAGTTTCCCATCACCAAATCACATGGATTTTAATAATGATGTAAATAATGAGTATATATGATAATTATTATATTATTTATACTCTATAAAAATAATATATCTTCCATTTCTTTACCCTTTCACCTTTTAGGGAAACAATAATGCCACTCATGTATATGTAGGGACTACCATCCCCACAAAGTGATGTGATAAATTTTTAAAAAAGATATTTCATGAATGACTATAAAAAGGGATTTAATAAAAAATGATATTTATACAATTAATATATTTATTGAGATGATGAAACTATATCATATTCAGAATAATCATAACTTCTATAACCAAACATTCATGAAAAAATGCAGCAGTTTATTCCCGAAGCAATCGTAATAAAAAATATTATTAGACAATGGGTGTTAAGAAATTATAGCAGGATAATACATGATATTATAAATAAAAATATGTTTATTATATAAATTAATAACATGTTCATGGAAATTATATCATAGACTTAATCCCTTTCAATAATAGGGAAGCGTCAGGTAATGGATTTTATCTCAATTTACATTCTATTGTGACATATTTGATACTATAAACCTATTTAGAATTATGTGGTGTTTTTAATACACCTATGATATATTTAAATTAATAAATATTTATTAATTATTAGTTAGGTAAAAATTAAATTGTATCCCTTCATTCAATGGGTTTTAATTTAAATGTTACCAATGATTTAAGGATTTATTTTACAATCACTTTTTTTATAACCGTAATTTTTGCAAGAGGAATATTATAAAAAATACTTTATAAAATCTATATATTTTATTATCATATATATATATTTGAGGATTTTACATTTTCTATTTTAAATCTTCCTCTATTTTTAGTTGAATCGAGAAAATTAATGTTTCGAAGAAAAACTAATTATATTTATCTTTTAATTGGGTATATTTTTTTCCCATGTATATATTCTTATTATTTGTTATAAAGAAGACTATATATATAATAAATAGAATTATTAAGAAAATTTTATGTCATTATTTAATTATTAAAAGGCATTAAATTCATGTTTTTAATGTTTTCTGATGTTTTCATTTTTTACATTCCTTACAAAAAGTAAAAAAATGAATGTTTTCTATCTTATATGGTGTTAATGGACATCCCTGAAACTATAACTATTTTTTATATTTATATTATTATTCATTTTTTAAATATTTTTATGAAGAAAAAAAATTAATCAAATATTATTTTACTATTTAATTTCTATCTTCATTACTTTTCAAAGGGGTGTTATATTATTATAAAACCAATATTTTTGATTAGTATATTGTCAAAACTTATCACTTATTAATTTGGTGGTCATTAACTATTTCATGAAACATTCACATTTCTAGGATCATTGGACATTAATTTTCCCTTAAATATCCATTGTATTTATATCATGGTTATTATTATTTTCATCATCATATACCATATTTACATATGGAGTTTTACTATGAAATTATTTTTATTGGTGATGAAAATCTTGATAAATCTATATTCTTTACTCAAAAATAATTTTTTTGTAATAATGTTTTTTTATAAATTGAATTTATCATTAAATATATAAGTAATTCATTAGAAATGTATTTATGGTTGGATCCTAGTGAAATATAGTCCCTCGATGCATTTGAAAGACTCATGAGACAAACCAGTTATCCAAAAGTAAATGTGTTTGTAGTGTATGCCTACATATCAATAAATATATATTTGAAAAGTGGATTGAAATAATAGATAACATGATGTATGAGATAATTAAGTCCAATATTAATGAATTTACTTCATTTGAAATTTATTTGTTTTTATCAATGATATTATTACATTGATATTATCCCTCAACTCGTTTCGTGGACAAGTTATAGATTATATGTCTTATGTATTCATTCACATACCATTACTTTTTGAATATACCTTATTTAAAAATGAGAGATTTCAATGTACATAACCATTAATAATTATTTGATCCCTCCCCTATTTAATTTTCATTCCATTTTTTACGAAGAAAAAATATTGCCATGAGTTTTTAGGATGCATACCATTCACTTTGGTTACGTTTTATATTGTATTCCCAATGTAATATGAGTATTATTTATTTATCTAGAACTCCAATACTACTAAATTGTTCAATCATTCAATTTTAGATCCAAAGTATATATAACAATATAATAATGTAAATATTGACTTTGGGATACTAGAGTCGATGTTTCTATATTTGGTATAAAAGAATGTTTAATAGAAACCTTGAGAACTAGATTTTGGAAAGCACATATTAAGGAATGTACCTATATAAAATAATTTAAGGATAATTATATGTATAGGGTAACATTATATTGTTTTAGTAATGAATAGATTATGTGGTTTTCCTAGTAATAAATCCTTTTACGGATACTACATTAGACATGGTTTTTGTACTTATGCTTCTACGGGTAATAACCCTAAAAAGAGTTAGTCATGAATATATTGTCCATAATTATAGTAAATTGTGATTTTTCCTTTACAACCCACAATGTTTTACAAGATGAATGGATATTATTGGGTTAAATCGCATTTGTTTTACAAATCATTAGGAAATATTAGACAATATTTTAAAGATATTCCTAATCAAAAATTGATTATGGTTCCATGATAAACAATGAATATATTTTCTATTAATATTAAATGTAAAAAAATATTTATAATTATATATTATGATTAAAAATTCATTAGTTTTGGAACTAATTCAATATATTAAATTTTTTAAAATTGGTGTCTATTAGAAAAAATGATATCAAAACTCATGGAAAAAATAAAAATTTCCTTACTAAGAAATCCAATACAAGTGGTGATAGAGCTGAGTGTATCATGAAAATAATATAGAATATAACCCCAGTTATGAATAATAACCTTTCACATATAAATAAAAAATATTTTCCATTGAATGATACACATCTACAGGATTATTTCAATTGATAGAGGAAAACACATTTTTGTGAAACTGATGAAACAATAGTGGAAGAGTAATGTATTAAGTTCCTTGATAATATATTTTTTACCTTGGGTGTAATGAAAAGGAATAGTTTATATTGTAATTATATTTCATTAAAGGTAATTTTGACAATGTTGTACATTAATCAAGAATAATAACAAGGATAATGAAATATATCACAAGAAATTTAGTGATTGTATAGAAACATTACTTGATAAATATTTCCCTCTTGAGAAAATAATATAAATAAAGAGAAAGTTACTCATCATAAATAGAAAGAAATAAAAAGGTGTTGTGGAGTATGAGGATATCATTAAAATAATATCAAGGTATGATGTGAACTTTATAAGTAATACATAAAAAAATATTTATGATTTTTTATAAGGTATGATTACATTTCTTAAATAGGAATTAGTTTCTCAATCAATTTCATTATATGATTAAATAGTGTTATGTTCAATTAAAATATAGAATTAATTTTATTAATACTATATATTCAAGTGAAATTAAGATAATATGTTTTCAAGTGAACTTTAATAATTAGGGAATGCGTTAAATAAAAAGAACATTATGGCATTTACATCATGTGAAAATTGTGGAATGATACATCCTGGAAAATTAGTAAATTGTATGGGAAATTATTATAATTCTGGAGATATGGAAAATAAAAAGACCAATACTATAAAATGAATAAATAGTAACAAAATGGGGAATTATTCAAACTAACCTCACAAGAACTAAAATAATTTACCATTAAAGAGGCCTAGATGAGAAGGATAATATTATTAGATCATTATAGTTAAGGATGTTGTTCCCAAAGATGTGGGGGTTGGTAGATTAATCATATCCTGAAATTTAAAAAATTACATATCTAATTATAGATCCTCACACTCATTTATTTCTTACATATGTTCTAAGAAAATTATATATTTCTCAAGAACATTTAAAAGGGTTTTTATTCAAAATTCCAACTGGAAATATCACTACAACAAGAATATGTTATGTAATTACCATATAACAAATAATCATTCTCTATTTCTAGACATTTTTATTATTATACCTATGATAGAATTTAATATAATACTTTGTAAGGAATGAATATAAAAATGAGATGAAAAAATATATTTTAATGAGAATTAAATCATGATCCATGTTGAAAATATAGAATTCTTTATATTTAAAGTGGAGACTTCATCATTTGGACCATATATAGATCCATCCCTTGTAGCTATTGTAAATGATATTCATGGGGAAGAAGACACGAAAATATATATACATGGAAAACATGACCACAAAATCGAGAGTGTACCTATGGTATAGGAATTAAATGATATATTTTTTGAGGAATTTCCATGATATCCATTAGTGGGTGAAGTTGAGTTTTCCATTAATTTAATCCTTAATGAATTATCAGTATCAAAAACTCAAAATAAAATGTCCATTGTGAATTTATTTGAATTGAAGAATCATATATAAGAGTTGTGTAATAACTAATTTATACACCCTACTGTTTCACCTAAGGGAGGCCTTTGTCTTTTCATTAATAATATAGATGGAATTATGAGGCTGTTCACTGATTATAAGAAAATATATTCTATTAGGATAATGAAAAATTATCATATTAAATTAATTAATAAGTTTTTTGAAAAACATTGTAGAGATCAATATTCTTTAAAGATCGACCTTAATTCCTAGTATTATCAATTATAAATAAAGAAGAAATATATTACTATGGAAACAATTCTTACGAGGTATGGATATTTTGAGGATACATTACAGAAATTTATATAGAATAATGAACCCTCAATTTTTATGGATCTAATGAACATAGTATTCATGTAATATCTTGACAATTTTTTTGTGTCACTTTATATGAAATATTTCTATATTCTAAAATCAATGAGGACCATGATGATCACATGTGTGTTATTATTAAGACTCATGGAAGAAAATATTTATATGGGAAATTTATCATGTGTGAATTATGGGATTATAAATTTTATATTCTTGCCATAATATCTCAATGTATGGAATATATTTTGAAAATATGAAGATAATTTCTATAAAATAATGTCCAATACCAATGAACATAATTTTTTTATGATGTTGAATTGGTTAGGAATGTTACTATTAAAATTTAAAAAAAACTTCTTGGGTAACTCTTTATGAAATCGTGAACATTTTGGGGATATGTTAATATGGAAAAAAGGATGTGAATCATGTTTTTGAAAAGTTAAATAAGATGTTGTTCAATACTCTTATTTTGAATCTACCATCAAGAATTGATGGATTTTTGATATGTATCGATGTATTGAATAAGGGATTCAATTCCTTCCTTATTCATAATGATATAGTTATTTCTTATGCATCATGGTATTTAATGATTTGTGAATATAACTATATAAATAATGATCTTGATTTTGTTTCCACAAAATTTTCATTGAAGATATTGATATATTGTCTATATAGAAAAATATGTGATTAACAAATAGATCATATAAGACTGAGATATATTTTTCACAGGAAGATCTCAGTATTAGGTAAAGATGGTAGCTAGAGCTCCCCAAGGATTATGTTTTTGTAATACACAACCTTCTTGGTAGAAAATAAGGTAGTGGTTTCATTGATCAAAAAAATCATGAAGTCCTAAAAAATGAGGATTGTCATAGATCCTATGTTAATGGTTTTAGTGGACATGGATATGAGAATTATTAGAGAATGGGATGCATCACTACTTTTTCAGATTATTTTAAAACTATTTTTATTAGAAAATATATAATTTTATTATATTAATTATTAGAAATTTCAAAAGATAATTAAATTCATGAATGGTAGTAAAATTTAATAGTTAATATATGATGGTGGAATTATGAAATTTTGAAGAGGCTATGTGCTCCATCTATATATTAGATAAAAATCGAATTACTGAATGATTATCATATCTAAAATTTCTATATAATCCATGGTAGAATCATGATATATAGGGATCTCATGGAATGTTTTTTCTAGGATAATATGATGTAGGAAGTTTCTAATTATGTATCAAGATACTTGGTTAGTTGGCTGGTGAAGGCATAGCAAGAATACATGGAGAGTCTTGAAACCTGTACCCATTCCTCCTTGAAAATTGGATGTCATTACTATAAAATGTTTCACAATATAACCAAATAGTTCTAAGAAAATATGATTCAATATGGGTTATTATTGTTCACCTTATAAAATCTACACATTTTCTTTCAATAAGATATGATTTTCATCTTGAGTTCCATGAAATTATCTATATTAATGATTTCTTATGAAATCATGGTGGGCCTATTTTATTTTTTTCATCATTATCAATAATTTTCATTTAATGTATGGAAAATACCTTATAAGACTCTGGATGTTGATATTTTTATAGAACCCCATATCATCCTCAAACTAATGAATAGTCAAAAAGAACTACTAAAACATTAAAATATGCATTGACGTCATTATCACATGGATTTTATAGAATATTGGGTCATTATTTATCATTTTTAAAATTTAACTATAACATTATATGCCATAAAAGTATTAAAATGGCATCATATGATGCACTGTATGCAAAGAGATGGCTTACTCCATATTTTTTGTACAAAGTTTATTAAAGGAAGATTGTAGGACTATAACTTTTTTATAAGACAGTAACAACGGTAAATACTACTTAGAGACATATTGAAGATGTTCAATGAAGTCAAAATCAATATACTTAAGACTAGTGGATATACTATTAATTTCCAGTGGGAGATCAAATTTTCTTGAAATTAACGCCATAGAAGGGTGTTATAATGTTTGATAAGAAATGGAACATGATCCCTAAGAACATCAAAACTTTAGAAATTTGGGAAAAATTAGATATTTTTCATTACCTATTATAAATTTCACCAATTATCTCTAAAATATAAGATCTATTCCATATATATTTATTAAGGAATTACATTCTAGACCAAAATAATTTTCTCACGTTTGAAGAAATAAAATTCAAATTTCATATATCTTATTGGAAATAGGCAATAAATATTATTGACACTAGAGAAAAATTATTAGAAAATGGGATGAACATAATGGTAAAGGTTCTTTAGTAAAATAATCAAATGATGGAAAAAATATGGGAACCAAAGGATATTATAATGAATAAACACAGTCATTTGTTTAAAAAGTATTATCTTTTGAAATTTATAGGATGAAATATTTGGAGGGAAGAATGTATAACTCTAGCTTCAATTGTAATAATTAAATATTTTAATTTTATTAAACTATAATAAAATGAATATTTTAATAACTATTGGAAAAAATTATAATTTTATGGGATGAATATCGATTTTAAACTTACTTGGTAAAAATTTTCCATGATTGAATTTTTAAAATCATCCCAAATATAAGACTTTATGAATAAATGAAAATATAATATTTAAATATTTATAATTAAAATTTTAAGAATATTTTTGACAATTTTATAATTAACCATGTATTGGATATACATTTTTTAATAAATATTGATAATATCATTTGAATTTAAAAATGATATACTTTTTAAAAATTATTTTTAGAGCATAATGTCATTCCATATTAATTAATTATAATAATAATTGGTGATGAACGAGTTCAATAAAATCTATAGATTATATATCTGACTATATTAATTAAAATACATATAGTTATTATTACTCTTCATACAGTAAATATAAGATCATCTTATTCTTGAAGAATTTATTTTGTCCAAACCTGTTTTTCGACACATTTTTTTGGAATATATTGAAATAAAATTTCGACGCTTATTTGAATTGAATTTTTTAAAATGGATTAAATATTTGGATTCATCCAAAATAATATTATTTAATAAGTTTAATTTAATTTATGTTCATAATTAATGGTAAAAATAGTATAAATTAAATATTCATGGATATGGTCAAAACGGGTTGATCAAGGGTTAACCATAAAAAGGTAAGGGTTAAAATGACTTAAACAGTTTATGAAACTAAATTTATTGGATTTATATTGACCCTATAATTATCACTTTGAATATTAGATATCTAGGATATATTTTTTCATGAGTATTACATGACGTTATTTTAAAAAAATAGAAAATACAGGTCTATCAATAACCTCAATTATAAAAGGGCACCTCCATCGCTCACTTATTCTCACATCCAAAGCCATTTTTCAATACCAATAACTACCAAAATATCTCCCCAAAATAATTTTGAACATTCTATTTCTATTTTTCATCTAAAATTACCAACCCAAAAGTGATTAATAAGAGATCCAAATGAGGGTTTTCCAAGTGAAGGTACTATTCATTTCCTAGATAGTTCCCTATAAATATAATTTTACCACATCAAATTTTGTATTAAAATTTATGATAAAATATCACCAATATCTCACATATACAAAGATTTTATTTTATTTATGTCCTAATATTTTTATATCTTCATCTCTATCAAATGGGAAACAGAACTCTTTCTCTTGTGTATAGTGAACTACCGCCTTGCAAACAGATGGAATTTCCATTCCATCAGCAACTCACATGGATAGTAATAATGATAAAAATAATAGTATATATATAATAAATATTACGTGATATTAAATTTTAATAATTAATTTATCATAAACTTTCTTACCGTTTATTCCATTAATGAAATGATAACATTACTCGTGCGTACGTACGACTTATTATCCCCGCGAAGCAAAGTGATTCATTCTCAATGTCTAAATATAAAATATTATTTTAAAAAGGCATCTAATAAAAATGTATATTATTTATAACATAAATATAATTTTTTATATTATGGAAATATATATTATGTAAAATAAATGAATCTTCTGTGAGAAAACATATGGGAAAAAATGATTCAGTTAACACCTAAAAAATTGAAATAAAGTAATTTTAGTAAAGAACGGGTGATGAGAAATAATAATATGAATATATATGATATTATAACTATAAGTTAAGTGATTAAATGACTTTAAAACATATTTAAAACCATTATATAGGAGGCTAAATCATGTTTAACTAATTATAATTGTGAGGTAAGGGTTTCGTCTAAATTTTCATTCCACGGTAACATATTTTATATTATGCCTCCATTTATTTTAATGCAGTGTTTATAATACACCATTAATTTATTTAAAATGACTATATATTTAAAAACTATTATCTATATTTAAATTAAATTTTATTCTTTCTTTTAATAGTTTACAATTTAAAATTTTCTAAAGAGGTAAGGATTTATTTAAAATTTTCTTGTTTTTTAGGATTTCCGTAATTGTTTTGGAGGAATATTATAATTTACCCTTCATAAAATACAAATATATTATTATCCAGAAGGTATTTAATAAGTTTCCATATTTTTATCCAAAATTTCCATTCATTAGATATTTGATCAAGAAAATAAATGTTCCTAAGAAAAATCAATTTTAATTTATCATTTAGTTGGGTATATTTTTCATCCTTGTCCATATTTTTAAAAAAAATAAAAATGTGAATTTGTTTACTTAAATGAATTATTAAGGTAATTTTATGTTATCCTTGAATTTTTGAAATTATTGGAAATTCTAATGTTTTCTGAGATATTTTTTAATTTCTTTCTTTTGAAAATGAAAAAATTAATATTTTGATGTATATGGAATTAATCAACATCCCCATCATTATAATAGTTTTTAAATATTTAGCTTCATCTATAGATTTTCAATTATTTTTTTGAATAAAAATCTTTAATGAAATATTATTTTAACATTTTACTTTGGTTTCCTTTATTTTTCCAATGGACTTAATTTTATTATGAATCTTATATTTCCGATGAACAGAGGGTCATCTCTTTTCTCTTGTTAATTTCATAGTCGTTAACTTTATCAGGAAGTATACCATTTATTGTGAAAATTGAACATTTTATTTCTCTTAAATATGCATCATATTTGTATCATGTATATGATTATATCATAATCCAAATACCATTTTTTATATATGATGTTTTTCTATGAAATGTATTTGATTAAATAGGAAAAATATTGATAAATCTATATTATTTAATCTAAATGGATGTTTTATTACCTGATATGCTATTTATAAATTTAATTTTTCATTCAAAATATGATGATTTCATTGTAAATTTAGTGATGGGCGGGGTCTATTTATATATAGAACCTCGATACATTGATAGGTCTCATGAGATTGGTCAATTGGACAATATTAAATAGGTCTTTGATGTATACCTTCCCATTGATTAAATTTTCTTAGAATAGGGGTTTAAAATTGTAGATATCGTGATGTTTAAAATCATGAAATAAAATATTAATAAGTTTTCTCTATTGAGAATTCAGTTATTATTAGCCTTGTGATTATTATATTTATATTATCTATGAATGTATTTCATGCTCAAGTTATTTATTAAACGGTACATAATTTTAGATATTTACCTTATCATGTTGGTTACAATTTTCTTACTCATGGTAGCTTCCAATGTCCATAACCATTATAGTGGTTTGGAAAGGGCCACTGAGCGGCATCGGGTCTCTCATCTCGTGGCACTACGGTTCTGTATCCTACCTCGTCCCCACCTCTCCTCCGCTCTTCCGGTGGCCCGTAGCACGACTTCAACTTCTGGTCTCACTGTAGGTGTGCTTCGGTGATCTGGGATTCTGGATCAAACAGATCTATAGTGGTGCTTCAGAGTGTCTTGATGGTCAATGGGGAGTCGACATTGGATATGGAGGGAGAAGGCATCGTGGAAGGCCTGAGAAGGATTCTCGGTGTCGGATCTTGGTCTGGTGTCAGCGGCGTAGGCGTCGTGGCAGTCGAAGTTCCGATTTTCATTGGCCTTGGAGTATCGTAGAGGGGAGGGGGATTTCTGGCTTCCGACGGTCATACAATCCATCCAGAAGTGAAGTGATTAGTGATGACTTTGGGGTGAAATTGCATTGGATTCATGCTGGTGGAAAATGGGTCTAAAGTGTGTCCCTTGGTTCGAGATTGCGATGTGGCTATCTGTGGAGTAGGGTGCGACATCCAAAGAGCCAAATCATTTCGTTCTGGTTTCTTCATCACCTTTTGTGGATGAGCTCTTTGGGTTCATGTCACGTCGTTGGAGGGTTTCGGCTAACTCTAACTGGAGTCGGCCATTGGGTTTGTGGATTTGGATTGGTGTTTACGGTCGCACCGGTGGGCGTTCGAGGAGACTGGTTTTGTGGTTTGTCCATAGTTTCTGATGTTTGTGTTCCCCACTTCATGGTACCTCGATCTTCTCTTGAATTTTGGCTCCAGATGTGTAGGTTTGTTTGTATGAATTCTTTAATTGATGTGAATCATGTACTGTTTTTGTGGTGAAGCGGTGAAGTGGTGAAGCGGTGAAGCACTGATGTAATGAAGTCCTATATGGTTTCTCACTTTTTCCTCAAAAGTGTTTTCATAAAAAAACAATTTTCAGTCATTCCATAACCATTTTAAAGTATTTTAGATCACCCTTATTTTATTGTCTTTCCCCAAGGAATTAAGGAGGAATATTCAAATGAGTATCTAGGATGAAAAACATTTGATTTTTTAATATATTATATTTTATTCCTTATATAAAATTGGTATCATGTATGTATCTGGATCTCAAATACCACTCAATTGATCATTATGTTGGGATTAGATTACTCATATCAATTCCAGTGTGATAATGTGTACATATTCATTGGGTTATTATATTTGGGGTTGTTACATTATCTTATTTTTTAAAATCAAAAATAATTTTCTTAAAATGGTCTAACACAACAAATATTGTAAAATGATATATAATGGTAAGAATATAATATTGAATTGAATTATAATTAATTACTTACTTTTATTTACCTTTGAGAATCAAATTATCCCCATATATAAAAAAAATTAAGTACAATAAATAAAAATAAAATCTAAATACTAAAATAATTACTTTATTTACACTAAATATATAAAATATATTTATATAATTAATAAAATATATTCTATGAATTTAAAATAAATAATTAGAAAATTTCATGTATACAAAATATAGACAATAAAATACAGAACATTTCCAAAAGATAATAACTCGATCCAATATTACATTGAATGAAACAATAAAGGGTATACTTGATGTAAACTAAATAAAAGGAACAACAAGTGAATAGTATTAATGAACAATTAAACATATTTACACATTTATTGAAAAAATAAAAAAAAGATATGATAAATAAGATATAGGAAGTGACTACTATTTGTTAAATATAATAAAAATTTAAAACTGCTTATATACTAATATAAAGCCTTTGGATCTACATGTTGATGGAGGATGAGAAAATACCTAAGACAAAAACCATAAGAAATACAAAAAAATGACTAAAAATGGAAAAAATTTACTCATTTAACTTTAAACAAACATAAATAACATTTAATAAAATTAAAATGGTGAGTGATATGAGGAATAGTAAAAATATCTTATAAATGATATTTTGTTTTAATAAACACAAGAGATATATCAACTTTTTTACAATTATCTCTTAAAAACTATTCATGATATCAATTTCCTAATCATCAAATGGAATATTAGATTATTTGAAATATTAATAGCACCTTTTTATCTCATTTTATTGGAACATATTAAAAATTAAAACAAAAATCCTTTTTAAATTGGTTTCATTATTAACACATGACCCTAATAACTACAATCTACAACTTACTCGTTTTTAGTATCATATAATGGGACGGAATATTGCTTCTTACTAAAATAAGACAATCAATATTTTCTTAATATATGTTAGGATATTAAGGTTCTTCTAGTTTAATATATAACCCCCAATGTTAGCATCAAAATATGATTTAAATCACATGAAGAGATTTTTTAGGGAATAAAAAACAAGGAGATATGGAGCCATTAAATGTTTTAAAATTATTTTAGAAAAATTTGTGTCATATGCCATATTATTTTCATTAAATCTATCACAGGTAAATATGAAAAACATGATTTATGTTATACTATTAGTTAAATATAACAGAATTCTAACTATTCCTCTATATAACATACTTTGTGCTGGTTTACTAGCTTTATTTGCATAATGATTAATATTAGAACTCATAGAAGATTCATATATTTTATGGTTTTCAAGTCAAAATAATAGAAAGTTTTTTTTGTATTTTATTCAATCTATCATATTCCTAATGTCCATAAAAATATATTTTAATACCAAAAATTAAATTCCACACACTTATCGTACACATTTCAAACTATTTTTACCTAATTCCAAAAATTAATTACAAAATTTCTAGTAAGTTTAACTTAAAAACACATCATCAGCATATATATTAATAGAAAATATGTTTATTGATGATGTTTTCGTAAAAAATGTAGTATATTCTAACTAAAAAAATATTTGATAAAATAAAATAATTAAGTCTTTTATACAAATTTCTTGGTTCCTGTTTAAGACTACAAATCATTACCAATATTGAAGAGAATAATTTGGGAAAAGATGATTTTGAAAGAAAAAAAGTTTATCAACATAATATTTATCCCTAATAACATAATTAAAATGTTCATAATTATCACATATATGGATAAATTTAAAATACATATGATATTAATATGTGAATAGAATTGTAATGGCTTATAATTTAGAAATAGGTTTAAATATTTCTTTATAATCTATACCTTACTCTATGGTTTTAGGTTAAATATTTAAAATAAAATAAAACATTAATCTATATTTATAGTAGTTATTTTAGTTACACACATTCATTTAAACAACCAATAACTATTTTTATGGGATGGTTATTTGAGGCTCTAGTGTTTAAATCTATCACACTCATGGTTTCATCAATTTATAAATTTTCAAAACTAGTTACTACAAGATAATGTTTCATAACATCATTAATTTTAGTTTTGATACAATTATCAAATATCAAGTAATTCATTGAATAACCATGGACAAAAATGTGAGTTTTCATGTGATCAAAGGGTCCAAATTCACCAAATGTCTCATTAATTGATTCATTACCTATCCTTGAATTTTTAATAAAAACAATTTAAGATTTAGAAGTTATATAATAACCAATAAAAATTCATTAATCATCCTTTAAGGTACATTTACCATGATTTTACTTAGTTTTCAAGATATAATCCACACATAATAAATAATTAATGTATCTTATTCTTGGAAATATATTATTCTATAACTCAAAGGATGTTTTCTTTAAACCATGTTTTATGATAATTGTATTGATTACATGTCTAGACATATTTATCTATTCAGTCTAAAAATGAGTAAGACAACTATATTAAAAAAAATATAGCTAATTTTTTAAAAAAATTCAAATTCCTCCTCGCTACTTTAAAATTATCCTCCATGGTTAATTACCATAGAAATAATATTAAACACATTTTCATTCTAAAAGAGTTTGAAAAACATCATGATGAAAATAACAGATTCTATTTTAAGACTCCAAAAGTAAACCTATATAAATCTAGAAAAATAGTCAATTTAAAAAAATCCAACTGGGGTTATTTCTATAGGTGATATAAATTATTCTATGTGGACAAGTTCTAATAGTCTAGATGAAGAAACCATATTTATTTATTTGAAAAAATATTTTGTTTTATTACCAATTGGACTGTAACCATATATCATATTTTCTTAATATTTTAGGTAAGAAAAATATGAAATTAGATTCTTCATAATAAAATTACCCACATACAAAACATAGTGATTTCTGGATCTTATATAATAAATATAAGATTTATTAATTTTAAAATATAAAATAAAAATTTATTTCTACTAAAATAATAATTATATAATGTATAGTCATCTTCAGTTCAACTTGATTTAAAAAAATGTCTTTATCCTTATAAACAAAAAACAACTAATTAACCATCATCTCAATGTTTTGACAAACTTATTTGGTTGTTCTTTGAAGCTATAATATATAAGACTTTATTGATGAATATAAATTCTGTATTTTTACATATCCAACTATAATAATTTTTTATTTAGTATTACCGCTAATATTGACTGGATCTTTATCATTATTTTATAAAGATTACAAATTTTAAAAATCCTTACTCATATATCATAATCATACACTATACATAAAATATATTGAAATTTTATTCTTCTAATTATTTCCTTATAAATATATAAAATAATTAGTTTTTTGTACCCATACAATTTTTGGTTGAGGAATATTGTTAATTAAAGATTCAGGTAACAAAATATATTTTCTATAATTATAAATTCTAAACATTACATTTGATAAATTCCTACTAATATATGCATACTTAAAAAAGAATAATGAATTATAGGATAGAAACCATTAGAATTATTTCCAATAATACAACAATGAGAATAACCCATAATCGACATGCCCTTTCTTTAATCCTAACATATAATGATTTCTATTAGTATTTTAATTTTTTCGATTTCTTCTTATACATTTATTACCTTTAGCCTAATTTTGAAATCCATGTATTTTATTATGATATCATCCTCCCCACACTGAGTATATTTATTAGTTAAACATTTTATTGTGTCAACATCTGTTAATAAATCATTTATTCTACTATATTGTATAGGAAATTAGGATTCATTTTTATCACGATTAGATTTCAACTCTAAAAATTTCCTATATAAATCCTTTTTTCAATAAGATCCAAATCATAATATTTAATTAGAAACATATTATTTTTATTTAAAATATTATATTTAACTTCATGTATAAAAAAATGTTCATTAATATCATCAAAAGAATAATTTTCTTATTTAGAAGTACGTGAGAAAAAATATTGTACCTTGTCAGTTTGATCGCTAAAAAATGTAAACATTTTGTTTAAATTTAGAAGCTGTAGAGTTACAGTTTGATTCACCACTATAATTTTTATAAGCACTCCAAGTAGTCTGCATTGATATTTCTTTCTTTCTTCTTGAATTTATATGTTCTATAAAAACAAAATTTTGGATTTTTTTATCTTTGAGTTATGGGATATCATTCTTGATTTGACCAATACTTTTGAACTCATAGACTCTCAATTGGTTTTTACATAATTTTTATTTAATTTATTAAAATGTGTTTTTAATCCTTTTCTATTGTTATGTAACATGTTGAATCTTCTACCTAGTTGAGCAATTTCAACACCCAAATTTAAACATCTTGATTCCCCTTCATCAGATGAGGTAAAAAATATTTCTTTGGTATTTTTCTTATCTTTTAAAGTAGTAAATTTGAAAGAATTGTTATACTTTTTTTATAACATGTGTTCATTAACTTCATCTTGTATTTATACATCATGCATCATGATTCATCCTGTCATATGTTACATTATTTTATATTTAATAGGTATAATTCCATCAAGTATTCTACTCCAACTAGTCAGTATAACTATTTGAACATTTAAATCTTGATCTGGTATTATTATATGATTACCCAATGAAAAAACATTTCTTACTATCCCAATTAATCTTCCATTAAAATTAGTGATACTTTCTCCATAAAACAACTTGAATGTTTCAACATTTGATTTTATATTATTATCCCTCAAATTTATCAAATTTTTAGTACCTTCATAAGAAAGAGTAGTTGTTTCATGGATATCATAATTATTATAACATTAAGATACTCAATTGAACTCATCTAGACCTAAACATAAAAAATAAAATACCTAGAAGTTTAATTTATAATTTTACATATCTCTTATTCTCTAGTCCATAATTCAGGTTCCTTAGTAAGAACATTATATGTTTTAACCACTTTCATGTATCATTTAAATCCATTATTCTTAATATATATAATAATTATAGTTTTCTAGTAACCATAACTCTTAAAATTAAACAAGATAATCTTACCATTGGCATTAATTATCTTGTATAATATATTTAAATCTTTATTTTTGAATGGGATATTTATCTCTTTAGAATGTTGGGGATGATAGGATATAATCTATTTAAGAATTCCCTCTTAATAAAATATTTGCCCCTATTTTGTTGAAAAAAATACTCATTATGGGGGGTAATTAAGTTATATAACATTACATAAAATTAAAACATACAACATAATATTATATTCTGATATTTATAAAAGGTAGTTATTTTGATGTTAATGGTTAAGAAGAAATTTTTAGAAAATGAAATAGGGTAAAATTTTATTAGAATTTAGGAAATATATTGAGATATGGAAAATTAACAAAAGAATAAAAAGATGAATTATTTTGGGAAAATAAGTGAATTATTTAGGAACTTTAGTATTCATTTACTAGAAGACTCTTATAAAAGGTTTATATATTTTATGGCTCCTATTGAAAAAAAAATTCAGATACCACAAGTAGTGATGAAGAACGTAAAGATATTTATACTAAGAATATGTGGAAATAGATGTTAAAGCCTATATTGAGAAAATAGAAAACATATATAATAAAATTATGTTATTTAATAAAGAGTTTAATTATAAAAACGAATATGAATATGAGTTACTAATATTGGAATATTATTTCATTAATGAACTCAATTATCTCAAAGTGAGAATTAAATAATTAGATTAGATGATAAAAGGTTTTAAAGAGAAATAATTTGGTAAACAAGATGAGTTAAAAAAGGCCCAATCAAGGTTTCATGATGCTAAAATAATATTAATTAAAATTAGATAATACCATAACAATTCTATATATTTAAATATACTGAGATCATTATATGAAAACTTTTGGTAAAATGATCACCCTTAAATTCCAAAAATATTAACTCTATTTTAACTAATAGTTCAGGTTATAAAAAATTACTAGGAAATTTTAGGGTGAGGAAAGTAATTTGAAAGATACAATTATATTAATCAGAGTTGAGAATATTATGAGAAGTTAACCCCCCCCCCTTCCCTCTAGGATAAGGAAAAAATATGCATAGAATATACCTTTATAACTACTGAAATTCTATGAATAAACATTATTATTGCATAAAAACAATGATTTTATGAATGTTATTAGTGTTATATAGTATATAAGAATAAATAATATGTTTTATAGTATAATATTTCATTACATTTTATTAAAAAATGGTAATATTTGATATATACCTACTATAAGAAGATGAAAAAATTGATCAAAATAATGTTGTGAGAAGAGATCCCCCAAATTTATACACTCAAATTTGATTTTATTTACAAAAATAATTTGATATAACATGAAAATCGAAAGAAGTTTATACTAAATAATGCACGAATACTATTATAAAACAATAGTCCTTTGATATTTAATTTAAAAAATATATAGAGAAAAGGTAAAGTGGTGAAGTCACTCCTTATTGAGGTGGCTCTAAAATATATCGAGAGATAGAAGCCATTGATACATTATAATGTATATTCATTCCACAATATTCGATATTGTAAGATATTAATGAAAATTTATGTTCATAATGAAGGTTTATTTTTTTAGGTAGTGATGACTCCTTGAAATTTAGAGGAATTGGTACAATTGATATTGAAGCCTTAAAATTGAATTCCAAGGATTTCCTATTTATCAATGAGTTCCAAAAAAATTATTGAGAGTTATACAACTTTGTAATGATGAAAATGAATTATCTATAGAAGTAATTATTTAATAATTATGATATTAAGATAAAAAATTATTATCACTAAGGGATAAATAACAAGTGGTAATCTATTCTAACTTAGTAATTCTAATGAATTTTTTTATTTGAGTTTAAAAGATGAGAATATGTACTTGTATGGAAGGCTTGGAAATCATCGTCAAAGAATTATTATTAATATATCAAATGGATTTATGGTGAAATAATTCCATGAATATAAGAGATAAGGATATATCATTATGAAATATGTAAAATTTTAACCTATTTTAATATGTTAGAAAAGAGTGGAAATTCATTCTACCAGGGCACTTGAATTAATATATTTTATTTTATTTAGGTAAATAATATATCAACACACTATAGATGATCATTCTTGTATTAATGTCATAAATTACTTCACAAGAAAATCCAATGTTATTTTCATCAAATACAATTTTTAAGTATTAAATATGTTTAAGATATTTAGAAGTGATGTTTATAAAGAGTTTTGAGTATTTAATTAAAAATGAGATTTGGTAATGAATTTTAGTTAACTAAAAAATATTTTTTATCCTATATTAACAATCATGGGATTAAACATCAAAATAGTTCTCTATATATACCCACCCCCAAACAAACACCAAAATAGAGTGGTAGAGAGGAAAATTAGTATATTTTTAAAATAGTGAAGAAACATTATTTCCAAATTCAACCCCACATAATTATTTTAGAAAGAGCGTATTGGTAAAATTTTCCATTAAAAAATTGATTCTTGTTGAGTCCTAAATGAAACAAAAATACCAAATAATAGTTTTATAAAAATAAATTCACTATAATGAATTAAAAAATTTCAACCATTATTTTCTTTATGAAGATAAAAAAACTGATTTGAGAATGTTTGATGAAAATTTTTCTGAAAGTGTCTTCATTGGTTATTTATTTAATGTTACAGGATATTCGTTCTAAAATAAGAGACTACATAAGGTGGTAAAATATAATTATGGGAAGATAATTGAAAATAACAACAATTTTAGATTGGAATATGATGTCTATTTAGAAAATTATGATACTTACAATGTGAATATGTTTTGAAAATTGAGTAAAGAAAAAACTAAGATGGAATAAATTCTTAATAAAATATTTTTTTTTTCAGACTAGTTGTTTTTAGGAATATTTTATACATGAAAATAATAATCATAGGATTATAAAAATTTTGAAACTAAAAATATCATTAGATATAAAATGGATTCAGATCTAAGTTTAATAAGATTAAGGCTTGAGAATCAAATATCTCAGGTATCACAAACTATGACAAAATTAGTAGTTTAAGTTATTGATCATATTGAGAACATAGATTTTATGAATGGTATTTTAAATAAAATAAAAAATAATTCCACTCAATTTTTATTTATAAGATAATAAGGTAGAACCATTATAGAAAAAAAGTTGGTTTTTAAAAATAAGATGAATAAAAATTGTGGATTTTAATAAATAATAATGGGTTGGTGTGCAAAGTCAATTTTGAGATTAAGACGTAATTATTGTGAAACCTAAAGGATTCATCCTTCATAATGATGGAATTGATGGAAATAAACTAAAATAGGATATCATAATAAACAATATCACCTAAATAAAAACTTTTAATGTAATGTCATATCCCAAATCACTCATCCCCAACTGAGGAGATGCTATATGGTATTCATGCACACATTCCCGTATGCATGATGTTGTCAATTAGCGGTTAGGACCTAATTGGAATGTGTGGAGACTATTACCTAGGAAATATTTGACCATCAATGTTCATAGACAATAACAAAACCAATAATCTTATGAGTAAATATTGGAACAAAAATACAAATTCAATATCAATAAATACATCCCATGTTATATCAAATTCTACATAATATCCAATACACACAAATAAAAAAATCTACAAATGTAGAAGATACATATAGTATAATCAAGGGTAAAATAAACACATAAATAGTTATATATATTAAATTACCCAAGTGTCTATCCTGACATCACCTGAACTAACATTCTCTTCATGTACAACCACCCTAAGAAGGTCTCATGCTATCATCTGAATACCAGGAAAATAATGTTTTCACCCACATTGTAATACCCATACACAGTGTCAATAAAAATTCATTAGTAAACAACTAATTTTCCCCCTTAAAAAAGAATTATGTCATATACGAGTTTTTGTGATGATGAAAAATAAATACACAAATAAAAATAAAATCTTTTAGGTCATTTATCATTAACCATGCCACCACAAACATTAGGACTACCTACTTCAACACATTACAGGAAGTAATGACCTATCAATGACACTGTAAAATATACATCCCATAGCCCATTCTTATTACTCATTTTATAGACTTGTTAAGTATTTTAACCCATCCTTACATACTAAGGGAGGTCCAATAATTCACCCTAACCTAATCCTTATCTGGAAATGTGATCCACACAATACCTTCTTAGTACATTTCATCATACTAACACATCTCCATAGAATTTGGGGAGTTCATCATCAATCACAAGGGCCTATACTCATGGGTTATAGGGATTCCACATAAAAACACACCCAATAATCAATGTTCCCAGTGGTCACATAATGGATACTTTCCCAACCACAACCCAACCTAATATATCACACCCAATGGCCACTATCACCACAACTGTAACTCATCTTGATATCTCACTCACGGTCGTTATCCAAACAACTAGACCAAAATATCTCACTCATGGTGATCCACATATCCCACCTTGATCTAAGTTGTATCAATCATAGTCAACTCATGCCATTTCATGAACCCAAAATTCAACAATTATCAAAAATCCAATGAATAATGCGAACACGCACCCCACCCCCATATCATTTACTCGGGTCTACCAAGACCTTAGAGATCCCAAATAACAAGTTCTTAGTGAATTTTTCAAATATGAAAACCAAAGAATTATATATATATAAGGATCTCATTTGTAATTTTTAATTCATACAATCAAGTGGATTCAACAAAAAAACCCTAATGCCACTAAACCATTGTAATATATCTTTATCCAAGCCTAGACATCTCATTCAAAACCCAAAACCCAAAATGGACATACCTAAGAACACTCCTGATACATTTATTCCTATTGGACTCCCCATGTAATAATAATTTTTTAATGATCACAAATCATATTTAGTTTAGAAACCATGTTAAATCTAGGCAATCCATCTCACATCAAATATTCAGTATCTTAGTTAAATCTCTCCAAAGATCTTATGTGCTATACACTAAGTTTGGTTACAATGCACTTTATCTTGATTCACATTATAATGATTTCTCTGAAAAATGAGTAAGTTTAATTCATTTCATAAATACTGCTATATAAGTCCGAATATAGATATTTTCCTAAGTCATGAGACATTGTGACAAGCAGACACTGCGATATCCAGACACCATGAACAAGACACCGTGAACAAGACACCATGAACAAGACAATGTGAACTAGACCCCATGAACAAGACACTGTGAATTAGACACAATGAACAAGCAGACACCTTGAACATGAGACACCGTGAAAAATCATACACCATGACAATGAGACACCATGGTCATGAGACACTGTGAATGCGAGACACCTTGACTACGAGACACCCTGACCAATCCAGACACTATGTGAAGGAGACATGATTTCCATGACAAATTGTGACACGGTTTCCTAATATATTTTTTTGGTTGTTCAATTTAGTCTTTGACGGTCATATTTAATGATTTTAATTCACTAACATAATTAATTCTCTTTTGAAGACATGTCATCGGACAGTACGAGGTACAGGATGTAGAATACATGCAACCTATCGACCCCAACACATGCACTCCAAGATAAAATAGTAATGTGGCCAAAAAAATAAATAAGTAACCTAATACTAAAGAACAATCTGGTGGGTGTGGGCATGAAAATAGAATACATTTAGAGAATTGTCTCATGCAAGTTTACTCTACTGAAGAACACATGAAGCATACTAGAATCCCTAGAACATCTTCACATGGTTAACACCACAAAGAACACAAGCTAAATCTGTCTGACTTGCGGCACTTTGTTTTCCATACTAGGACTTTTGTTTTACATATCCCTCATCTCAGAAGTCAAGAGCTTCAAATACCAACACTCAGGGCACTTCTAAACCTATCTCAATATTACTGCTCTATTGTGTATCATTTTATTAATTATCGAGCAGAGTGTGTATTTGTATAGCAACAGGGTTTGAATCATACACTAAACTGAATGATACAAGATATCCATAACAAAACATTCTTTTAATCTTGTGTATACCCACATATAAGTGTGGAAGTGGTCCTTGTGTGACCTGGTTTTTTGTACCCATGAAGAACTGTTGAATAGGTCCTTGTGTGGCCTGGACAGTACAATGTACTATTGTTATCCCCGATCCAGGGTGTGGATCAAGTTTTTTTATATAAACAGCTTGGTGGCAGGTGATCACCATGTGAAGTGGATTTGGTCTCGGCTTGAGACTAAACCACTTGATTCATGTCTGATGTGATGCTTAATTTAGTATTCTATGTTTTACTAATTTACTTTATAATTTAGAAATCTCTAAATTCACTTTGATAGTTACTCTTGGAAAGAAGTTATAATTGTCTTGCCTTAGTAGAATATATTCAAAAGTAATATTAATAACTGATATTATGATTACTGAGAACTAATCAATATTTCATGCTGTTATTCAAATAGTCAAACTCTTATAACAGTTTGACCTTTATTAATTGGGTTGCATTTAATCTTTTGGAGAAACAATATAGAAATATCTTTTAATCAAAAACTTTTATAGATACTCAATTCACCCCCCCTCTGGAGTAATCTACATCGACCGACATTTGATATCATAGGTTATTTATTAAGACATTATTTAACCTACTTGAACTATGATTGTAATTGTACTTTAATGATATGTAAATTTCTATTAATTCTAAATTTCTAGATTATTCAAAATATTTTTGTATTATGGATAATAGATTGGAAGGTGATGTGTAGAGAAACAAATCTTGAAATTTATGGAAATTACATTACTTATTTTGAATACTTAATACATGAAAAAATCATACACCCAAAGACCGTATTAGTTTAGTGTCCTTGGAAACTCTGAACATAATCTTCTAATCATGGTGAAAGATCTTCAATATCTCCCACAAAGATCATCCCCTTTGGTTTTCTTACCTAAAACCTTTCATTAAATCCTTTGGAAAGAAAACATAAAAAGGGTGAGCTCAAATGATCATTAAGGGTAAACATGGAGAACATAAAAACAATCCATAAACATTTCAACGTAAAAAAATGACCCTAAAACATCAATATCATGAGAAATAACATAAATCATGGCAGTATGTAAGGAATATATCATAAAGGAACATTAATCATGATAAAATAAAACATGTAACTGTGGAAAACAATTAAGTAAATTATATGATTTCCATAGTAGCCAAGGCATTGCTTCCAAACCCATCATAGTGGACAAAGGCCATTAGCGAACCGGGTTTACATGACGTTCTAGCCCAGTATTACTGAACCGCATTTTACTTGTCTTTCCATCCATGTATATCTCATGAGATATAAATCTTTAACCAATGTATTGGAGTGAGATATAGGTCCCACCCATATCATAATGAAATCATTCTTACGTGTGGCACAACATAAACATAAATCATTCATCATAACCCAAATAATAAAATTGGGTTCATAAACATCATCCCATAATAACATAAACCATATAAAACAAATGGATATAATTTCATCATAAGAAAAGTGAAACCATGTAAATCATAGAGACATTATACAGGAAACATAAACATATGAAATAATGTCATCATATATTGAAAGTTGTTTTGATAAAACACTTGAAATGAATTCTTGAGGAAAATATCCTTTCTTCTTCAAAATAATTTTCTTTTCAAAAAATTCCATGCAATTTTTTAAAACAAAATTTGTCAAAAATAGTTAGAAAATCTTGTAGTGTAAGCTTCATTAAAATAAGGAGTTATGAAACCATAAAAATACGTTCATTCTGTATAAGTTAAAAAAACATTCTCCTCATACTTTTAACAAAAAATTCAAAAAGTACCTCATATGGTAAACAAAAGAAAAATTCCTTCCATAACACAAAGTAAAAGTAAAAAAATTGTAAACATGACATTAAAAATACATATAATAATATTAAACACTTCATGAAAACATTTTTATTGACATGGATAAAAAATATAACCCCAGTAAATACTTACGTATAGATAATCCTGGATAAAAATGAGATTGCAAAATTATCCCTTGTCTTATGTCCAATTTCATCCGTATGTGTCCGAAAATCCTGTATAGTGGGTTTAAACATATTATTAACCTGTAACAAAACCATAATAAAATTTATGATATCATATATGATTCACTTATGACTTCATATTACCCGTTCATTTCTCAATTCCATGTTAAAGCAGCGTTTTGGGTAATATCGTTTCATTTATCGTCCCTGTTTTGACTTGTAATTATTCATATGATTACTTATTTCATGATTACTTACTTCCAGAATGTCAAACATGATATATATATATAATATATTCATAATATTTATATATATATATAATAGATCAATAAATGGAATGAAATACACCGTTCATGGAGACGGTAGGCTGTACGTACACACGAATGTTGTTTTCACTGCCATATTAAATTGAATGGAAGTAAATAACATATTCATAAATCCAGTATAATTAATATGTCATATATTTTATGATTATTTATTATATATACTTTATATTCATTCTAAAATGGTTAACTTGGAAAATGAATCTCATCGTGTCGTCGCGACGGTAATCCGTACGTACGCACGAGTGATTAAATCGTTCCCATAATTATTGAATGGAATTAGAGTGGATGATATAATATCTCAAAATTAGTATCATGTTATAATAACCATATATAGTTATTCATTACACCATTATAACCATCCAATTATGGTGGTGGTGGAAAACCAGATTACACCACGGCGTAGAGACAGTATTCTGTAGGTACGCACGCGTGGTGATTTAATTTTCCATAGGATGGCTAGAAGGTGAAATAGGTTTCGTTTATATTTTTAATAACATATCAGTATATGAGTGATACTGATGTTTTTACTTTATTATGAAACTATAAAAGAAGAGGAAGTAGAAGAAGAAATTAATTTTAAATATTGGGTAAAGGATATTACCTCTTCGCCGACGCGCCTCTTCTAAACCTCCTCTTAGGGAACTAAAGTTGGACTCTGAAGAAGCCCTAGACCTCTATTATGCATTTAGGGAATGGGAGAAGAGAAATGGCCTAGGTTTGTCCAAGCTTGAAGGCTCAAAGTGTGGTGTAGAGGAGAGGGAGAAGGTGACCTTTTATAAGGGAAGAGAGGGGCACTTTTGGAAACCTCTAAAATATCAATTTATAATAAACACAAACCCAATATAAAACCTCCAAAAATGACTCAAATACTAATATTAGATGAGATAGCATTGTAATATCATCATCCAATAAAATTTAGACATGTTGGGAATTTATTTCAAACCTTATCAACATGATTTATCCTTATTTAATATATTTAATTTTATTAGTGGTGATAATATTAAAAATTTTAAATTGTTATAAATAATTACTTATGTGTTGTTATTTTTCAATAATTGGATAATTTAGGACTTATTAGACCATATAAATTTTAATTTATAAATTCTAAATGTTTTTGTGATTTTTAAACAATTTAATAATATTATATTTTTATAAAATAACAATAGTGTCAATTTTGACACTATTCATTTATTTGAATTTAAATAAAATCCACACATAGGATATATTTGAAAAAAAATATTTACTAGATTTATAACATGTCATATTAATATAAAAAATTCATGGAGCACATAAATTGTTTCATATAACATTTATTTTAATTCGATTTAAACCATTTATTTGATATTTCAATTAATAAAATAATTACTACAACATTTTTGTATAATTATTTAATATACTTTTTTGTTGCACAAAATTAAAAATAAAATACTATGATTCAAATAAATATAATATATGTCGTAATAATACATTTACTAGAATTTATAACCATAAAATAATATCATTTAAATTGTTATATTTATTAAATCATGAAGGTGAAAACTATGACATCATTTAAAATAATATAATATAATTGTCATAATCACTTTAATAAGTTTCCAAATGGTCAAATATTAGACCATTGGATGATGGAGGTTTACATGTACATTTCCAATAAGTTTTCTTCGGGTTTTCATTCCTTTTATGGTCCATATAAGTTTTATAAAAAATGTAATATTGATTTTTCACTAAATAATCAATTTCTCCATCACTGTTGTGTCACCATTAATGATAACTATTTGATCCATAAAAATTCACAATAAATTCTCTTGATGTAGATAATTTTATTACCTTTCTGAAAACTATTTATATTTGAGGTTTTATGAATTTTATCACTAAAGTAAAATTATTACACTTTTAAGATATAAGAGAGTGACATGTTGTCACTTTCATAGGTTTTAATAATAATTAAATCATTTTCATCGTCAAAATTACATGAAATGAATCTATATCTACCCTTAGGTGATATGGTTCTACTTTTATTCATCCAATATAATTTTGGCTGGTGTTAGGGTAATTTTATAATCTTATTTTTACCCTTAATTACCTGATTTACCTTTAATAGTAGTCAATAAAATTTAGCGTAGTTACTATTCATAATGTCTAAAAATGAAAATATATCCTATTAAAATAATTTGGATCTAATGATTCAAAATATGGAATACATTTTTCAAAATTCAAAACACAAAAGTTGCAGTAATTAAATTAAAATTAATCTTGTTGGTAAGAAAACAGGTTTTAAAAGTTAAAACGTTGCAAAAGATTGAAATGTTTTTACCTATGAATTAAGTGTAAAATTAATACTAATTACTTAAATTATATTTAATGGTAAAAATATATTCTATTTATACATTTAAAACAATTCAATATTATACTTTAACCATATCATTTATCTTGATGAAAAAAGTTTTTTTAAATTTAAATTTTGCGTATTTTTACTATTCATCAAAATATGAAGGTTATCAGAAAATTATCAAAAATTTATCCAATGTAAATTTTAATATCTGGATTCAAATTAAAAAGTTTATTTTGTAAAATTGAACTTATAAACTTTTCAAAAATTTATATTTAAAATGGGTGTGCCATCAAAAGGCGATAAAACAACATTTTTTGATAAATACTTCTTTTGTCGAAAAATTGATTTTGTTTTCATATCTCATTCTAGAAAATGTGTAAGATGAATTATAATGCTATAAAATTCAAAATTCAGTTAATACTATTCATAACTTCTAGTTCATAATATTATAATAATATATCATTGTTTAGTGAAACTCGGTATTGCGAACAACACACGCTATCGAGGAAGGTCGCTCTTGCATGCAACACAAGCAAAGAATAGTGTTTTCATATACTACAAGATAATACGGTGTTTCGTATAGTGCAAGATAATCTTTTTGTTGAATATACCACAATACATCAATGAAATTAAAAATAATTTTCTTATAAAATCTTGGGGTGTTACCTTCTACCCCCCTTAAAATGAATTTTACCCTCAAAATTCGTCAGCGTTATAAATGGTTTTAAACTAGAAAGTTTCATTCATAGTAACCCACATCATAAAAAAGAATACTACAACATAATTTTAAAAAGGAATGTTAGAAACATAACAGATACCCAAGGTAACTCATCACTGGGTTTCCACAAAGGAGAATATTGGTGAAAATATGGATATGGAAGATAAATATAACCATCAACTTCTAATAAAGAGTGGTAGAGGACATGGCTATGAAAAAGCCAACAATCACATATCCATAAATTTGTGATGATCTAAGGTACCATCTCATTTTTACGATATGAGGGCACTAGGACAACATTATTGGTTTTCAAGATCATTTCCCTAATGATGAAGAATTTTTGAATTAAAAGAAATACTTGATTTTGGTACAATCTCATTGTTATTTGTGCCTTGAACAATTTTCACTTCATCTCTTAAATAAATGAAGTTGAATTTGTCTTCCGTGAAGTGTTAGCAGACTATGCGATAGAATGATATGTCATTCCTTCTGTCTCAAACATAAGGTTAGAAAAAGTTATATACATAAGTCCATCTTATGGTGAGATTAATCGTATATGGTTCCAAAAATGGACTTATACTTCATCTATCATACCATTTAATAAAATAAAACTAGTTTCTACTTTCCAGGGACTTCCTGTAGGCTAGTGGTAGGCGATAAAGGCATGTCGCACTCCGGTTGTGGGTTCAATTCCCGCAACCCTATCTGACGTGATGGGTTGTCACCCATCCGGCAGGTTGTCCTTTTTCTAAAACAACACTATTATAACATTCTAGAAATAATATCGAAAAAATGTTATATCCTTAAACAAAATTATATTATGTCCAACATAATCCATTTCAACTATTTAGAATTATCCAAAACACTTCTATCCAATCTCATAGTATAAAGAAAACGATTACTAGAAATGTCATCAACCAATCATGTGAGTATCATCATTTATCTCAAGTATATCATAAGATATATCTTGTTGGGCACATTCCAAAAATGTTAATACCTCAATCATGGATTCTCTTGAAACATGAATTACCATAGAATCTTTGTGAAAACATGAATACTGTCAAAAGTCAACTCTTCCCACATACCAAAATCCCAAAATTTTTATAAACTCAAACCATGACATCACTTGGTCCTTATATCAGTAATGAGCTCATTAATACTATCAAACATTTCATTTTCTCCTCACCCCTTCATTATGCGTATATCTTATAGTTTCAAAAAATATCTGTATAACCTTTCATGTTTTTCAGTTCCATTCAACATATAATTTCAATAAAACTTAAGTAAAAACAATAGTATAAGAATCCATAGATGTTTTATTATTCCATAGTACCATGAAATTAGTTATAAAACATTACTCTTGATAAACTTGCAATCATTCCACTACCTTCTTAAACCATTGACCGAGATTCATCATTTTATTCCTCAACACTTCTTTCATATCATATATCATTTGTAGTCTCTTAATAATCATCCACATAATTACTACCCATACAACAATGTTGATTCTCATCATGGGATTTTCCCTTCGGGCACCAGTTTTCATAATGCCCGTATGTTCCACATTTAAAATATTTAACCATTGTTAATGTCCTATAAATACCATTATCCTTCTATAATATTTTAACTGAACATTTTCCTTTGCATTTACTGGCTTTGTGTCCTTTTCCATACCCAAAGAATCTTCTGGTTTCTTTGAAACATTCTCCAGGATACCTCTTCCCACATGATTTACATGAGGGAAACTGAACATTCTTTCCTCTATGATCATCATGAAACTCTGTCATTCTATTATTAGCTGAGTTAGGAAACTTACCGATGTTGAGATTATTGATCAATTTATGAGATTTATGATTAGGCATAATAATGATATGTGGACTTCCAGATCCAATTTCATTTGGTTTCTCACGAAGAATATCATTCCATTGTCCATCATATTCTCTATTAACATGAATCTTCATGTTTCCATCCATTTTTATAAAACCCAAAAAAGAATAGTGTGAGAGCCAAAAATTATGCTAAGAAAACAACATAAAAATGGGGGAGTACCTTCAATATATAAGATCTAAGGTTTAATTATAAGATCGTTACTGTAATTCTAGGACTATAACCTATACTTATACATAACCTTAGAGACATCCCTAGACATACCTTAGAAATATCTCTAGGGATTTCACTAATGTTTTCACATCCTAATATCCAAATGTTAACTAAACCTTCTCTTTGATACCAACTGTAGAGACCCAAATCATGATGTACATGAACATTACATTACTTTTCCGGAATACTTAAGACATGACAAAATAGACACCCAAAGACTGTATTAGTTTAGTGTATTAGGAAACTCAGAAAAAAAAATCTTCTAATCATGGTGAAAGATCATCAATATCTCCCTCAAAGAACATACCCTTTGTTTTTCATAACAAAAACCTTTATTTTTATCCTGGGGAAAGAAAACATAAAAAGGGTGAGCTCAAATGCTCTGTATGGGTAAACATGGAGAACTTAAAAACAATCCATAAACATTTGAACGTAAAAACATGACCATAAAACATCAATATCTTGAGTAATAACATAAATCTTGGAATTACGTAAGGCATAGATCATAAAGGAACATTAATCCAGATAAAATAAAACATGTAACAATGTAAAACCATTAATCACATGATATGATTTCCATATTATCCAAGGCATTGCTTCCAAGAAAATCATAGTGGAAAACGTCCATTACTGAACCAGGTTTACTTGTTGTTCCAGCCCTGTATTACTGAACCAGATTTTACTTTCCATTAAAACCATTTTTATCTAATGAGATATAAATATTTAACTAATGAATTGGAGGGAGAAATAGGTACCACCCATCTCATAATGAAATCATTCTTACGTGTGACTCAACATAAACATAAATCATTCGTCATAACCAAAAGAATAAAATCGGTTTCATAAACATCATCATGTCATAACATAATCCATATAAAACAAAAGGATATCATTTCATCAAAAGAAAAGAGATAACATGTAAATTAGAGAGACATTACACTTTAAACATACACATTTTACATAATGTCATATTAGATGGAAAATGGATTTGATAAAACACTTGAAATGAATTCTTGAGGAAAATATCCTTTCTTCTTCAATATCATTTTCTTTTCACAAAATGCCATGAAATTTTAAAAGAAAAGGATTTTGTTGAAAATATTCAGAAAATATTATAGAGTAATCTTCATGAAAATAAGGCATTATGAAACTTTAAAAATCTGTTCATGCCGTATTAGTTAAAAAACATTCTCCTCGTACTTTTAACGGAAAAGTAAAAAATAACCTCGTATGGTAAACAAAAGAAAGATTCCTTCCATAACACTAAGTAAAAGTAAAAAAGTGGTAAACATGACTTTAAACATACATAAAATAATATTAAACACTTTATGAATACATTTTTAAGGACATGGATGAAAAATATAACCCCAGTAAATACTTACGTATAAGCAATCCCAAATAAAAATGAGATTGCAAAAATTACCCCTTACCTTATGTCCAATTACTTCCATATGTGTCCAAGACTACTATATAGTGGGTTTAAACATATTATTAACTTGTAACAAAACCATAATAATATTTATGATTTCATATATGATTCACTTACGACATTATATAACTCGTTCATTTGTCAATTCAATGTTAAAGCTGCGTTTTGGGTAAAATCGTTTCATTTATCGTCCATGTTTTGACTTGTAATTATTCATAAGATTACATAGGTCATGATTACTTAAATCCAGAATATAAAACTGATTTATATATTTTATATATTCTGAATATACATAAATATAATAGATTGATGAATGGAATGAAATACACCGTTCATGGAGACGGTAGGTCGTACGTACTCATGAACGTTGTTTTCGTTTCCATATTTAATTGAATGGAAGTGAGTAAATAACATATAAATAAATAAATTATAATTAATATGTCATATATTTCATGATTATTTATTATATATACTTTATAATCATTCTTTAATGGTAAACATGGAGAATGAATCTCATCGCGTCGTGGAGAGGGTAATCCATACGTACGCCCGAGCGATGATATTGTTCCCATAATTTATGAATGAAATTAGTGTAGATGATATAATATCTCATAATTAGTATCATTTTATAATAACCATATATAGTTATTCTTTACACCATTATACCCATCCAAGTAAGGTGGTGGTGGAAAAACATATTACTCCACAGCGTGGAGACGGTATTTCGTACGTAAGCACGCGCGGTGATTTCATTTTCCATAGGATGGATAGAAGGTGAAATAAGTTTGGTTCATATTTATAATAACACATCAGTATATTATTGATACCGATGTTATAACTTTATTATTAAATAACAAAATAAGAGGAAGTAGAAGAAGAAATTAATTTTAAAGAATCGGTAAAGGATATTACCTCTTCTTCATTGCGCCTCTTCTAATCCTCCTCTTATGGTACTAAAGATGTTCTTTGAAGAATACGAGGACCTCAAGTATGATGATAGGGAAGTGGAGAAGAGAAATGGGTAGGGTTTGGCCAACCTCTAAGGCTCAATGTTTTGTCTAGAGGAGAGGGACGAGGTTCCCTTTTATGAGGGAAGAGTGGGGCACTTTTGGAAACCTCTAAAATATTAATATATAATAAACTAAAAAACCCACATAAAAACCTCCAAAAATGACTCAAATCCGAATATGAGATGATATAGTGTTTTAATATCATCATCAAATAAAATTTAGACATGTTGGGAATTTATTTTAATCCTTATCAACTTGATTAATCTTTATTTAATCTATTTTATATTATTTGTGATGATAATATAATCAATGTTTAATTGTTATAAATTATTACTTATGTGTTGTGATTTTTCTATAATTGGATACATTATGAAATCTTAGACCATATAAATTTCAATTTATAATTTTTAAGTATTTTTGTGATTTTTAAACAATTTAATAATATTTTATTTTTATAAAATAACAATAGTTTCAATTTTGACAGTATTCATTTATTTGAATTTAAATAAAATTCACATAGAGGATATATTCAAAAAAAATATTTAATAGATTTCTGACATGTCATATTCGTCTAAAAAATTCATAGAGCATATTAATTTGTTCATATAACATTTATTTTAATATTTTTGAAACCATTTATTTGATATTTCTCTTAATAATATAATTACTACAATTTTTTGTATAATTATTTAATATACTTATTTGTTGCATAATAATTAAAAATATAATATTGTGATTCTGATAAATCTAATATATTTCATAATAGTTCTTTTACTAGAATTTATCATCTTAAAATCACAACATTTAAATTGTTATATTTATTAAATCATTAAGGTGACAACTTTGACATCATTTTAAATAAAATAATATAAGTGTCATAATCACATTTATAAGGCTCCAAATGGTCAAATATTCGACCATTGGAAGATTATGATTTACATATACATGACAATTACGTTTTGGTTAGGATTTTGTGACTTTTATGGTCACTATTAGTTTAATAAAAACTGTATTATTTATTTTTCACTAAATAAACAAATTCTGCATCACTATTGTGTCACCATTAATGATAATTATATTATCCCTAAAAATTATAAATAAATTCTCATGATGTAGATAATTATATTATCTTTTTGGAGACTATTTATATTCTTGGTTTTATGAATTTTATCACTAATTTAAAATTATTATACTTATAATATATAAGAGAGTGACATGTTGTCACATTCTTTGGTTTTAATAATAATTACATCATTTGCATGGTCAAAATCCCATGAAATGAATCTGATTATACCCTTAGGTGATATGAGTTGACTTTTATTCATCCAAAAGAATTTTTGTAGTTGTTATGGTAATTTTAAAATCTTATTTTTACCCTTAATTACCTGATTTACCTTTAATAATAGTAAATATTATTTACCGTAGTTACTATTCATAATGTCTAAAAAAAATTAGAATATTAACATAATTTGGACATATTGATTCCAAATATGGAGTCCATTTTTTAACATTAAAAACACAAAATTTTTAGTAATTAATTTAAAATTAATCTCGTAGTTAAGAAAATGGGTTTTAAAAGTTAAAACATTGCAAAAGATTTGAAACTTTTTACCTATGAATTCAGTGTAAAATTTATACTAATGAAAAAAATTATATTAAATGGTAAAAATATATTCTATTTATAATTTAAAACCATTCAATATTATAATTTAACCATATAATTTATCTCAATGAAAAAATTAGTTTTTAATTAAAATTTAGCCTATTTTTACTATTCATCAAAAAATGAAGGTTATCAGAAAAGTATCTAAAATTTATCAAATGTAAATTTTTATATCCTGATTCAAATTATTAAGTTTATTTTGTGAAATTGAACTTATAAACTTGAAAAAAATTATATTTAAAAGGGGTGTTCCATCAAAATGCGGTAAAACTGCATTTTTTTAAAAATACTTCTTTTTTCAAAAAAATTATTTTGTTTTCATATCTCATTCTAGAAAATGTGTAAGATGAATTATAATGTTAAAAAATTATAAATTTAGTTAATACTATTCATAATGTCTATTTCATAATATTATAATAATATATCATTGTTTAGTGAAACTCTGTATTGCGTACAACACATGCTATCGAGTAAGGTCGCTCTTTCGTTGAATACAAGCCAAAAATAGTGTTTGCGTATACTACAAGCTAATACGGTGTTGTGTATATCTCAAGATAATATTGGTGTAGCATACAATACAAGACATCAATGAAATTAAAAATAATATTTCTCGTAAAATCTCAGGGAGTTACTTGCTGCAACCAACATACCACCATTTTTTAATGGAACCAACTATGCTCAATGGAAAATTAAAATGAAAATTCATTTAGAGAGTATGGGTTTTCAAATATGGTTTTCCATTATAGATGAATATAATATTACTAATTCTGATATAATCACATGGGATGAGCCTATCAATACTGTAACGCCCCGACCCTAGTTACCCAGAGTCGGTGCATTATTACATAACATTGGCATGATCATGAGAAAGATCAAGTCTCGAAAGACCGATTAGTTTAGTAGCCTTGGAATAACTAGATACATCCATAAATTTTTACATTACATCATAAAAAAAACATCTTGTCTTCATATCCCCTCATACTATCCCTGCAGGTCATTCATAAATTACTTCTTCATAATCCTGGAAAAAAAAACATTAAAAGGGGTGAGCTCGGATGCTCAGTAAGGATAACATTATAGCAGAAGCTTTCATAAATAAGCATAAACACTTAAGGCAATTTATAACTAAAACAAAAGCCTTTGGAACTTGAACTTCAGCATAAAATGGCAAAGGTAAAATGAAATAATGCCATTTACTTACTCACATGGATATTCTACTAGTCGAATGATCACATGCAATATCAATAACTACTTTCATAATGATGGAATGCATAATGCTAGACTATCATAACCACATAGCCAAGGCCTCGTGCCAAGACTACAAATAAGATTTTTCCAAGGCCTCGTGCCAAGACACTAGTTTGTCTCATGAGACCTACCGATGCATCGAGGAGCTATAGCGGGCTCCACCCGTCACTTATTAAGTCCAATTCATTCCTCATATGAATAGGTTTGAGCATAAAATAAACATTTGTATTAAAACTAGCATACGAAATGTCAATACTTTAACCACAAACCATGAATGGTATAAAAATAGAACATCCACAGTCAAATATAACTCATTTGATACAATATGGAAGATTGTATTGTATCACATTAACCTCAATCATGAATAATGAAGGATGTTGACATAGATGAAAATAATCATCAAAACTATTTGAGAGAAATATCCCCCTTTTCTTGAAAACATTTAAAAGTCACACTATTTGTCAAGAATCCATTTAAAATAGATTTTTGAATAAAAGTGTCCCATACCACTTTGAAACCTTTTAAAAGGATTTTTAATTTCTAAACTTTAATGTCCATATAAATAAATCCTTAAAACCATTTTTAAAACATGGAAATTAATGAGAAAGATTTAGATGAATAAGCCTTTAAAACATTTAAAAATGGTATTTTAGTTAGAGATTCTAACCAAAAGAGAGACACTTGAATGAAAATAATTGAGGTAATCAAAACTTTTTAATATCATGAGAATAAAGGGAATTCATGATATACTATGTCAAAGTACATTATATACACCACATAAAAGTGATTTGGTGTATATCAACAAAGAAGTATCAATGGAATGTAAGTTGAGTGAAATCTCTCATAAAGGCCATATCCTTAGGCCAAGGATAAATCAACAACATAATTATGTGTGAAAAATATAAATACACTAAATATGATTGGATATTCAGTGTAAAACAATCAAAGTATATTCACACATATTCCTGTAAAAACAACACCAACGAATTGGATGTTTAACTCAACAAATGGTGAAAGAGTTAAAATTACTCTTATCAAATTCATATCATTGACTTGAGAATTTTCAATGGAGTGATTATTTGTATCAAAAGTATATCCACAGGAAGGGGAGTGGAAATTATGACATAATCAAATGAATAGTGATTCCACACATAATCTTGGGGTAATATAATCAATGAAATATGCGTAAAGACAAATGAGTGGAAATTGAAATCTCAAATTCCCTTATTGATTAGGTAACTTAAGAAACAGACACCCATGAAAGAAATATCATACCATGATGATGTAAATACCCATAAAATAATGTATATTACACAATGAATACAATCATGGGTAGTACACGTACACCACATGCAATAATTAAGTGGTGATCAATGGAATTCTCACGGAATTAAAAGTGAGACAAGAAACCCCTTACCACGTTAATCAACTGAGTCGCATGGACAAAAGTTAATAACCACCAAATTATTTACAGAATAACATGAATATAAAGTGAATCATGATAATATATATCAAATGGAAGTACACAATACACCACTTTCAATAATTTAGTAGCGAACAATGGAAATATCACGGAATTGAAAGTGAGATAAGAGAATCCCTTACCACGTTAATCAACTGAGTCGCATGGCCAAAAGTTAATAACAACCAAATGATTTACAGAATAACATGAATATAAAGTGAATCATGATAATATATATCAAATGGAAGTACACAATACACCACTTTCAATAATTTAGTAGCGAACAATGGAAATCTCACGGAATTGAAAGTGAGATAAGAGAATCCCTTACTTTGTACTTTTTCCTTGGTTGATGGTAGGTTTACCTCCTGTATAATGGTGAAATAATTGTTATTGAATAATACAAGAATCAGATACTTTAATATGATATCATATATGATCTTTTAACATTGATTTGTTAATAATATCTTAGAATTATCGTCATTTCAGGTGTTAACGGGTTCATTTTACTTTATATTCTTTGTTATGTGAGCCATATTTGTTATTAATGGGATGTATATTATTCATATCCAGAATGGTATCAAGTCTTTAAACATCATTTTTAAATCATCAAATGATAATTATACTTGAATGGATACGATGGAGAATGAATCTCATCGCCTTCGTGGAGACGGTAGTCCGTACGTACGCACGAATGCTACTTCCATTTAATTTTTATTTTAAAAGAATCGAATCCAAATGATACATAGGTATATTACTATTCCAGTAAAATATAATATTTTATATATTTTACTTAAGTTCATTAACACCATCCTTTATACGTTCCATGTGTGGTATGAACGAGTCATATCATTTTAAGGGGGCGGTAGTCCGCACTTCCTCAAATGAAATTATTGTATGTATATACAACATGAAACGAATAATTGTATGAAATAAAATGGAATTACAGAAGCTTATATATAAAATATATATATCATTAATATCATATTTAATTACAGTGCCATCCTAATGGCCACCATGAGAGGCGGTAAGATGTATTTGAACAATCATCGTTTCGTGAGGCGTTAGTTTGCCATCCATAGAAACATTATGTTCATCATCCATTAGATGGAGTTGTGTGAATGTGTAGTTTGAATCCTTCTTATAAAAACATCCTAGTATATTGTGGATACTGGTGTTTTTACAAAATAAAGGAAATAAAAAGATTTTGGGGGTTGGAGAAGCAAAATAATTGAAAATAATTTAAGAGAAAATGTTACCTTTAATTTAGGTAACTCACTTTGGTTGGAACCAAAGGACTTCTTGAAATGCTTTCTGCCTAAGGGAAAGCTTCAAGGAGGAGGAGAGGGATTTGGGGAGCTTAGTTGGGAAGAGTTTGGACGAGCAAGTGGCTTGAGAGGTGTGAGGAATGAGTAGAAGTGGTCTCCTTTTATAAGGGAGAGGAGGGGCTCTTTAGGAAAGAGTGAAAGTATTACTTTATAATATAATTATATTCGGTTTATAATGGTCCAAAAATCATTGAGGTCGAAGATAAGATGACTCATATTCTAAATAAAATCAACCAATAAGAATTGGACAGGTTTTAGATAATATTTTAATCATTATAATCTTATTTATTTAAATGATTTATTAATGAGGTAAACATTGCATCATTATTGTGTCATTAATAATTTACATTATTTGATGTCTAAAAATTATAAATAAAATATCATTATGTAGGAAATCTTTTTATCTTTCTAATGAATATTTATAATCGAAAATCCAACATGTATAACCCTATGTAAAATTTGTTCTTTTAAAAGATGTAAGCTTATGCCATTTTTGTATTCATTTTAACTTAATTAAAATAAAGTGTCATTATCACTTAAAAGTAGATCAATGGGGTCCCAAAATTGACCCAAAGATTCCCATGGTCGACCATGTATAAACCAATAGGGTTAAGACACGTTTTAGGGTAATTTAGTATTATTATAATATTATTTTTTAACCCTTATTTACCGGATTTACCCTTAACCATGGTAAATAAAATATTTACCGCAGTAATTATTCAAAATGTCTAAAAATAAAAGTTAACTATTTACACAATTTGAACATCCTGATTCCAAATATGGAATCCATTTTTCTAAATTCAAAATACAGAAGTGGCAGAAATTAATTTAAAATTAATTCCCGCTGTCAAAACAAAAAGCGTGTTTTTAAGAGATAATAACTATCAAAAGATTGACACTTGTTTATGTTCGGTTTAATTGTAAAATTATGTCCAATGACCAAAATTATATTAAATGGTAAAAATATATTCTAAATATACTTTAAAACCACTCAAATTCATAATTTATCACTATTAATTATTTTGATTAAAAAAGTTGTTTTTAATTAAAATTTAGTAATTTTTACTATTCATCAAAATATGAAAGTTATCCGAAAATTACCAAAATTTCACCTTAGGCTAAATTTGATATTCCGAATCCAAAAATTAAGTCCATTTTGAAATATAAAATATATATAATTTCAAAAAATTAAGTATTACTATTCATAACGGCTAGTTTGATCGGTTGTGGTGTGTGTTAAAACTCGAAGTTGCGTACAACACACGCTACTGTTTTATTCAAAGGAAAGCGTACCGTGGAAGCTTGGGATGTTTTATTTTAAATTTTTTGATGTCCCCATTTAGTCAAAAAGTTTAAAATATTTTATTTAAAAAGGGTTCACTATTAAAAGTTGGTAAAACTACAATACTGAAGATGAATTTGTTCTTACATTATGTCTAAGAAACTCATAATATGGATTCTAAAATTATAAGGATTATATAAAGTTTAAAATTTCGTTAATAATATTCATAACCTTTTTTGAACGGCTTGTTTGGTAAGTCATGGTGCGCTTGAACTCGGTGTTGCGTGTAGTGCAAGTTATTGAATTATTTTGAAGAAATAACACACTATGAAATCTTGGGGTGTTACATTCTCCCCTCCTTCAATAAATTGCGTCCTCGCAATTTGAAATTGTTCTTCGAAAATAAAAGGTTGAAAATAGAAAATATATTTGTGGGAAAACCCACATCGGAAATTGGTTTACTAAAATTTAGTCTTAATATGAGGAAAAGAGAAATGAAAGGGTCACCACCAAATTATGATCTCGATTAGGAGAACATTGGTGGCAATTAGAGACATATAATTGGAGGAAAAACGTAAATATTTATAGGTAGTGGTTGAGGTCATCAATCACAAACAAGTATAAAATTGAGGTCCTTAAACTCATCAATCTATGATGATTTGAAGTACCATCGGTTCAACAAAATATAGGGTATTGGGATCACACATTTTTGACATTTCAAAATATCTTAGTTGAAATCCCACATCGAAAAATGAATTAATGAGGCCTCTATTTAAAATAAAGAGTGGAAAGTATGAAGATTACCGAAAATAACACATACTAGGGTTCCATGTAGGAAAATATGGATATGGAGGAGAAATCTAACCATCAATTATCTGATGGAGAGTGGTAGAGAACATGGCTATGAAAAGGCCAACAATCCCAAAGCCATAAATTAGTGATGATTTAAGGTACCATCTAGGACAACATTTTTTTTTAAAGTTACATTACATAAGGAAGAGGAATTCATTTATGATATTGACTAAGAACATTATGAGATATACTTAAATTGTAAGTAGATTTTCATTCTTTAATAAATTTCCACCACTAACTCAATTTTTTTTAAACGATGAGTATTCAAGAAGACTTGGTCACACTGGAAGAGCTAGAATAAACTTCTATAGAATCACATGATCCATGCAGGATAAACCATATATTTACATTGTCTTTGAAGATTAATCAAAACCAAAATGGTTAGTGAATGATCTAATGATCCCCCAAAAGGATATTCATTGAGATAAATATGCACTAATCTTAATTTCTAAAATTAAAACAACAATACCCCAAAGTTAAATAGATACCATTCAATAACCAATTGTCCTTAAAATCCTTTAATATAATCCAAACTAATATTGAAACCCAAAACATAGAAGAATTTGATTATGTAGTCTCCCATGTTACATTGTATCTCCAAATGACATCAAATACTCTTAAAGTCACATACTTAAAAGTAATTAACATCATCACATATTCTCTGTTATAGGTTAATCATTTCCATAAATAACCCAAATCACTATAAATCAACAATAAAAATGTAGATAAAAATCCACCATTACTCTATAAATGAAACCTCATTGTATTCTATTTTCCTTGGGCATATAGTGTTACTAACAAAACGAACATCTTCCAAAATAACATTTATCACTTAATCACCAAATCATTTTCCTATACCAAGGGTATTCATTTGATAAGACATAAGAACCCAAATCATCTTATTATTGATCAATAAAATCATTTAACAAAAAAAATAGTCATACTAACCAGGGACTTCACGTAGTCCAGTGGTAGGTGATAAATCCCAATCGCACTTTGGTTGTGGGTTCGATTCCCACAGCTTTGTCCGACGCGACGGGTTGTCACACGGTCTACGTGTTGTCCTTTTTCAAAAACTATATTCTATAATATTACCAAAATGAGATAAATTTATCAAAATAACATAATTTAACCACAAATGTTATATCATACTTTGCATTTTCATCCCAAATTATAATAACTTATCATTTTCTCAAACCCCAATGATCATATAAAACCAAATGGTTATTTATACCTATATCCACAAGAGAAGAGACAATTATTCCTCAAATATCATTCTCACATGGAAAACTGAGGGGTTACAAATACAAGAGAAAATTATTCCAAAGTAAACCCATCAACAAGGAGTGCTAATACTTTTTAAATTTTTCTCCAACCATTTATTTCCACATAGCTTCTTCTTTGAGCAAGAAAATATCCTATAAAATAGGACATTCACTCGGGTAATGGCCAGGTCCCCTACATTTACGGCAAATTACTGTAAATGGACTCTTGGGACCATTTTTATCTTCTTCCATAGTACTCTTCATTTTTCTTCGGCAATTCTTCACTTTATGTCCTTCATTCCCGCACGTAAAACATTTCGTTGTCCCATTGAGACACTTTCCTGGGTGTCTCTTTCCACAATTCCTGCATGATGAAAATTGAGGTTTCTTTTCTCCATGGTCTCCATTGCTGGAGATCTTATCATTTATCACCTTTCCCTTCCTTGTTGAGTCTGGGAGTTGGTTAATATATATGTTGTTGATCATATTTTTGGAAAACTGATTTGGCATAAAGACGATATCTTTTACTCCTATCAACATTCCATTTTGTTGCTCATTTCCACCACCGTTCCCACCTTGTACATCATTCTCAAAGTCACTATGACTTCCTTGGAATCCAGCCATTGACTAAAACCAGAAAGCATTGTGTGAGTAATAGTAGTCGTAAAATCATTTAGAGATTAAAATGTCACCATATTCTCAATTTGAAACATATTAGGATTAACCAAGGTCATTTACTCTCATCTTATGTATATATTACTTAAATTGGTTTGTAAAGAAAATGTAAATTATCCTAAGCATATCCCCGGGCAGTGTCGTAACCAAGAGTGCAGCAAGGCCCGTTGTCGTGCACCAGTTCCCGTTCGAGTCTAGCTCAAAGCGGTGTTTTCGGGTTTTACCCCTAGGTACATCTGTGCCAAAGCCGCCTCTACCTGCTCGTTTCCAGACAGGGATTTATTGCTCGGAAAACTCACAAAATCTCTACAATACCAAAATTCTAGGAAGTTCTTTTATACTAATCCTCAAAGTTCATCTTAGGTCTACGTGCTCTAATCAGAGTTTATCTAAATCTAGCTACCAAGGTTTGTACTAAACTTCCTCTGATACCAACTGTAACGCCCCGACCCTAGTTACCCAGAGTCGGTGCATTATTACATAACATTGGCATGATCATGAGAAAGATCAAGTCTCGAAAGACCGATTAGTTTAGTAGCCTTGGAATAACTAGATACATCCATAAATTTTTACATTACATCATAAAAAAACATCTTGTCTTCATATCCCCTCATACTATCCCTGCATGTCATTCATAAATTACTTCTTCATAATCCTGGAAAAAAAAACATTGAAAGGGGTGAGCTCGGATGCTCAGTAAGGATAACATTATAGCAGAAGCTTTCATAAATAAGCATAAACACTTAAGGAAATTTATAACTAAAACAAAAGCCTTTGAAACTTGAACTTCAGCATAAAATGGAAAAGGTAAAATGAAATAATGCCATTTACTTACTCACATGGATATTCTACTAGTCGAATGATCACATGCAATATCAATAACCACTTTCATAATGATGGAATGCATAATGCCAGACTATCATAACCACATAGCCAAGGCCTCGTGCCAAGACTACAAATAAGATTTTGCCAAGGCCTCGTGCCAAGACACTAGTTTGTCTCATGAGACCTACCGATGCATCGAGGAGCTATAGCGGGCTCCACCCGTCACTTATTAAGTCCAATGCATTCCTCATATGAATAGGTTTAAGTATAAAATAAACATTCGTATTAAAACTAGCATACGAAATGTCAATACTTTAACCACAAACCATGAATGGTATAAAAATAGAACATCCACAGTCAAATATAACTCATTTGATACAATATGGAATATTGTATTGTATCACATTAACCTCAATCATGAATAATGAAGGATGTTGACATAGATGAAAATAATCATCAAAACTATTTGAGAGAAATATCCCCCTTTTCTTGAAAACATTTAAAAGTCACACTATTTGTCAAGAAGCCATTTAAAAATAGATTTTTGATTCAAAGTGTCCCATACCACTTTGAAACCTTTTAAAAGGATTTTTAATTTCTAAACATTAATGTCCATATAAATAAATCCTTAAAACCATTTTTAAAACATGGACATTAATGAGAAAGATTTAGATGAATAAGCCTTTAAAACATTTAAAAATGGTATTTTAGTTAGAGATTCTAACCAAAAGAGAGACACTTGAATGAAAATAATTGAGGTAATCAAAACTTTGTAATATCATGAGAATAAAGGGAATTCATGATATACTATGTCAAAGTACATTATATACACCACATAAAAGTGATTTGGTGTATATCAACAAAGAAGTCTCAATGGAATGTAAGTTGAGTGAAATCTCTCATAAAGGCCATATCCTTAGGTTAAGGATAAATCAACAACATAATTATGTGTAAAAAATATAAATACACTAAATATGATTGGATATTCAGTGTAAAACAATCAAAGTATATTCACACATATTCCTGTAAAAACAACACCAACGAATTGGATGTTTAACTCAACAAATGGTGAAAGAGTTAAAATTACTCTTATCAAATTCATATCAATGACTTGAGAATTTTCAATGGAGTGATTATGTGTATCAAAAGTATATCCACAGGAAGGGGAGTGGAAATTATGACATAATCAAATGAATAGTGATTCCACACATAATCTTGGGGTAATATAATCAATGAAATATGCGTAAAGCCAAATGAGTGGAAATTGAAATCTCAAATTCCCTTATTGATTAGGTAACTTAAGAAACAAACACCCATGAAAGAAATATCATACCATGATGATGTAAATACCCATAAAATAATGTATATTACACAATGAATACAATCATGGGTAGTACACGTACACCACATGCAATAATTAAGTGGTGATCAATGGAATTCTCACGGAATTAAAAGTGAGACAAGAAACCCCTTACCACGTTAATCAACTGAGTCGCATGGCCAAAAGTTAATAACCACCAAATGATTTACAGAATAACATGAATATAAAGTGAATAATGATAATATATATCAAATGGAAGTACACAATACACCACTTTCAATAATTTAGTAGCGAACAATGGAAATCTCACGGAATTGAAAGTGAGATAAGAGAATCCCTTACCACGTTAATCAACTGAGTCGCATGGCCAAAAGTTAATAACCACCAAATGATTTACAGAATAACATGAATATAAAGTGAATCATGATAATATATATCAAATGGAAGTACACAATACACCACTTTCAATAATTTAGTAGCGAACAATGGAAATCTCACGGAATTGAAAGTGAGATAAAAAAATCCCTTACTTTGTACTTTTTCCTTGGTCGATGGTAGGTTTACCTCCTGTATAATGGTGAAATAATTGTTATTGAATAATAAAAGAATCAGTTACTTTAATATGATATCATATATGATCTTTTAACATTGATTTGTTAATAATATCTTAGAATTATCGTCATTTCAGGTGTTAACGGGTTCATTTTACTTTTTATTCTTTGTTATGTGAGCCATATTCGTTATTAATGGGATGTATATTATTCATATCCAGAATGGTATCAAGTCCTTAAACATCATTTTTAAATCATCAAATGATAATTATACTTGAATGGATACGATGGAGAATGAATCTCATCGCGTTCGTGGAGACGGTAGTCCGTACGTACGCACGAATGCTACTTCCATTTAGTTTTTCTTTTAAAATAATCGAATCCAAATGATACATAGGTATATTACTATTCCAGTAAAATATAATATTTTATATATGTTACTTAAGTTCATTAATACCATCCTTTATACGTTCCATGTGTGGTATGAACGAGTCATATCATTTTAAGGGGGCGGTAGTCCGCACTTCCTCAAATGAAATTATCGTATGTATATACAACATGAAACGAATAATTGTATGAAATAAAATGGAATTACAGAATCTTATATATAAAATATATATATCATTAATATCATATTTAATTACAGTGCCATCATAATGGCCACCATGAGAGGCGGTAAGATGTATTTGAACAATCATCGTTTCGTGAGGCGTTAGTTTTCCATCCACAGAAACATTATGTTCATCATCCATTAGATGGAGTTGTGTGAATGTGTAGTTTGAATACATCTTATAACAACATCCTAGTATATTGTGGATACTGGTGTTGTTACAAAAGAAAGTAAATAAAAAGATTTTGGGGGTTGGAGAAGCAAAATAATTGAAAATAATTTAAGAGAAAATGTTACCTTTAATTTAGGTTACTCACTTTGGTTGGAACCAAAGGACTTCTTGAAATGCTTTCTGCCTAAGGGGAAGCTTCAAGGAGGAGGAGAGGGATGTGGGGAGCTTATTTGGGCAGAGTTTGGACGAGACAAGTGGCTTGAGAGGTGTGAGGAATGAGTAGAAGTGGTCTCCTTTTATAAGGGAGAGGAGGGGCTCTTTAGGAAAGAGTGAAATTATTACTTTATAATATAATTATATTCGGTTTATAATGGTCCAAAAATCATTGAGGTCGAAGATAAGATGACTCATATTCTAAATAACATCAACCAATAAGAATTGGACAGGTTTTAGATAATATTTTAATCATTATAATCTTATTTATTTAAATGATTTATTAATGAGGTAAACATTGCATCATTATTGTGTCATTAATAATTTAAATTATTTGATGTCTAAAAATTATAAATAAATTATCATTATGTAGGAAATCTTTTTATCTTTCTAATGAATATTTATAATCGATAATCCAACATGTATAACCCTATTTAAAAATTGTTCTTTTAAAAGATGTAAGCTTATGCCATTTTTGTAATCATTTTAACTTAATTAAAATAAAGTGTCATTATCACTTACAAGTAGATCAATGGGGTCCCAAAATTGACCCAAAGATGCCCATGGTCGACCATGTATAAACCAATAGGTTTAAGACACGTTTTAGGGTAATTTAGTATTATTATAATATTATTTTTTAACCCTTATTTACTGGATTTACCCTTAACCATGGTAAATAAAATATTTACCGCAGTAATTATTCAAAATGTCTAAAAATAAAAGTTACCTATTTACACAATTTGAACATCCTGATTCCAAATATGGAATCCATTTTTCTAAATTCAAAACACAGAAGTGGCAGAAATTAATTTAAAATTAATTCCCGCTGTCAAAACAAAAAGCGTGTTTTTAAGAGATAATAACTATCAAAAGATTGACACTTGTTTATGTTCGGTTTAATTGTAAAATTATGTCCAATGACCAAAATTATATTAAATGGTAAAAATATATTCTAAATATACTTTAAAACCACTCAAATTCATAATTTATCACTATTAATTATTTTGATTAAAAAAGTTGTTTTTAATTAAAATTTAGTAATTTTTACTATTCATCAAAATATGAAAGTTATCCGAAAAGTACCAAAATTTCACCTTAGGCTAAATTTGATATTCCGAATCCAAAAATGAAGTTCATTTTGAAATATAAAATATATATAATTTCAAAAAATTAAGTATTACTATTCATAACGGCTAGTTTGATCGGTTGTGGTGTGTGTTAAAACTCGAAGTTGCGTACAACACACGCTACTGTTTTATTCAAAGGAAAGCGTACCGTGGAAGCTTGGGATGTTTTATTTTAAATTTTTTGATGTCCCCATTTAGTCAAAAAGTTTAAAATATTTTATTTAAAAAGGGTTCACTATTAAAAGTTGGTAAAACTACAATACTGAAGATGAATTTGTTCTTACATTATGTCTAAGAAACTCATAATATGGATTCTAAAATTATAAGGATTATATAAAGTTTAAAATTTAGTTAATACTATTCATAACGTTTTTTGAATGGCTTTTTTGGTAAGTCATGGTGCGATTGAACTTGGTGTTGCGTGTAGTGCAAGTTATTGAATTATTTTGAAGAAATAACACACTATGAAATCTTGGGGTGTTACAAATACTTCCTACAATAAAAATTGCAAAGCTATGAATGCTTTATACTGCTCTTTAGGAGAAGAAGAATTCAATAGAATTTCTACTTGTAAAACTACCCATTGAATTTTGGATACCCTATCTGTCTCACATGAAATAACATCTAGAATAAAAGAAATGAGACTTAAAACTTATACTTTTAAATATGATAACTTTAAAATTAAACCTGATGAGCCTATCTCTGATATGTATCTTATGTTCAATGATATTGTCATTCCAATGATTTTTCATGGAAAAGAAGTCACTGCCATAGAACAAATCATGATAATTCCCACATGTATGCCTAAAAGATGGGGAGGAACCTCTGTCTCTATTAGAGAATCATGTGATATCAGCAAGATACCTGTAAAAGAACTCATTGGGAAAATGATGATGTAAGATGCAGAACAGAAAGTCAACAAGGAAGAGGAGGATGAACCAAAGTGGAAATATGTTGCATTCATGACCACCACCTCTAAGCACAAATACAAATGGAAATTGGAAGCTTCTATAGAAAGTTCTAATAGTGAACAATCATCACCTAACAGTGATGATGAGATGAATCAATTAGATAGAAGATTCAAGAAATTTTACAAGAAGAATATTTTTTTCCAAAATCCTAACATTAAGGGAAAATATGACCAAAAACGAAATTGAATGACGGACTAGAAAAGAAGTTACAAGGCAATGAGATTTTCTACTTTGAATGTAAGCGCAAATGACATATCAAGGAAGACTGTCCAAAGCTCAAGTACAAAAAGAGATATGACGCCTAGGACATGAGTTATAAAAAGGCCATTAAAGCAACCTGGACTGCTTTTAAGGACAGTTCAAGTGACTCAGAAACAACACATGATGAAGAGGCCATCAAAGCCAATATATGTTTTATGGAAAACACATCTGAGGTAACACTCGACTCTCTTGTACATAATTCATACTATTCTGAAAATGAGAGTGACTCTGAAAATATGAATTATGAAGAAATGTTTGAATCCTATAACATTCTTGGAGAAACATGAAATGAACTAAAAGACAAATATAAATCAATGAAGAAATAGTATGCTCTTACTATGACTATTAAATCTTAACTCACAATTGAAAAAGAGAAAAATGCTCAACTTATCAAAGAGAACAACGAATTAAAAATTTCTAATGAGTAATTGAAGAATGACCTATAAAGGTTTACCAATGGTAAAATACTCTTACTCAAATTATAGGAAAACAAATTTCCCCTAAATAAAACACTGGCATTGGCTATCAACCTGGGAAAAGAAATCTTGGTAGAAGGAATTTTGTTTCCAAATCTAAGACAAATAGTCATACTCCCAGTTCTGGACACAAATCAACTAATTCAATTAATATTACATTTTCTACTATGTAAAGTTTTTCTAAACCAAATAAAGTTTATTTTTCAAATACTTTACACTATTCTTATAGGAAACCTATGAGGTAGATATGGGTTTCTAAAGCACATATTACTAATATTACTTGACCCAAACAAGTATGGGTACGAAAATCTGTTTTTGCTTAATATTTTTGTAGGAAATATTCTTAAAGAGTTCTTGTAAAATTGTATAGTACTTGGATAGTGGATGTTTAATACACATGTTAGGATCCTACTCATGCTTCAATAATCTAATAAAAATAAATGGAGTACATGTCACATTTGGTGATAATGCCAAAGGAAAGATCATTTTCCTCAGCCAAATCGATAACTCTAACTCAGTTTTAATTTTGAAAGTACTATTTTTTGATGGATTAAAATATAATATGTTTAGAATCTCAATATTATGTGTTGATGGATTTCATGTTATATTTAAAAATGATACTTGCAATGTCTTTAATTTTAAATATGAAATAGTTTTTTCGAATTTAAGAAATGAAAATCTTTGCTTTGTTAACATAGATTACATAGATTCTAAAAATGCTTCATGTTTAAGTGTATTTCATAAAGAGTCATGTCTCTGGAATAGGAGACTAGGACACTGAAATATTCAGTCCCTTAGAAAGATAACTACCAAAATATTTGTTAAAGACTTATCCAAACAAGAGTTTCCAAATGAAAAAGTATTTAATCCCTGTCAAATGGAAAAACAACACAAAATTTCCATCAAATCAAAGAAAGAAGTGTCAACTTCTCAACCTCTTGAAATGGTTCACATCGATTTATTTGGACCATCTAGAGTTTCTTATTTAAATGGGAATCACTTTGTTTTTGTTCTTGTAGATGTCTTTTCTAGATATAATTTGACATTCTTTCTGGCTCAAAAAATTGGATCCTTATCTTATTTTACTAAGTATTCCATGTCTGTGGAAAATCATAGTGGACTTGGAATCAAATCCTTATGAATTGATCATGGGTGTGAGTTTGAAAATCACGAGTTTGAATCCTTTTTCTCACAGAATGGTTATGGTCACAATTTCAATTCCCCTAGAACACCACAACAAAACAAAGTTGTAGAAAGAAGAAATATATTCCTACAAGATATTTCTAGAATAATGCTTAGTGAATATGAGATACATATTTATTTTTGGGCTGAAGCAATCAATATAGCATGCTACATAATCAATAGAGTGTTGATCATAACCATTAATAACAGGAATCTTTTTTAGTTTTGTACCAATTGAAAACCCAAGGATAACTACTTCAAATTATTTGGCTGCAAAGTCTATATTTTTAATACTAAGGAAAATATTTACAAATGCACAGCAAAGAGTGATGAAGATATCTTTTTAGGATATTCTATATCTAGTAAAGTTATAGATTATTCAATAAAAGAAATAAATGTGTGGAAGAATATTTCTAAAAAAAATTAATGAAATAGATCCACATGAGCCGAAAATCATTCTAGAGAACCTAGAGGATGATCCATCGAATCTGAACATTGATCCAAAATCCTCAAACCATTCTGTGAAAGAATCTATGAATACTTCATGTTCTAGAAATTCCTTAGACTCAAGACATAATGAATCTGAACCTGTTGACAAACCTAAATTCACAAGTCCCTCCTTTTCTAGAACTGTTAGAACTCTTAAGAACCATCCTTTAGATGTTGTTGTAGGAGACCTAGATAAAGGAACACAAACTAGAGCTTTTTCTAGAAATCAGGTTTAACATCAAGTATTATTATCACAAATTTAACCTAAAACATTAATGATGCTATCAATGATGAATTTTGGGTGATGGAAATGCCAGAATAACTTAATCATTTTGAAAGGGACAATGTTTTGAATCTTATTTAAAGATCTAAGGACACATTCACCATAGGCACTAAATGGGTGTTTATAAATAAGGTAGATGAGGCTGGTAACATAGTTAGAAACAAGGCTAGATTAGTTGCACAAGGATATATTCAAAAAAGAAGAATTTACCATGAGAAGACCTTTTCACTAGTTGCTAGACTTGAGGCCATCAGAATCCCATTTTCTTATACTGCACATCTAAATTTAGAACTATATCAAATTGATGTTAAGAGTGAATTCATAAATCGGTATATAGTTGAGTATGAATTTGTAGAATAACACCTAGTTTTAAAACCCCCCATTTTCCAAATCATATTTTTGAATTATCAAAATCATTTTATGGTTTAAAACAAGCTCCAAGAGCCTAGTATGATCAGCTAAGTACTTTTCTTATTTCCAAAGTTTTAACAACTCGAATAGTTGATCCTACCCTTTTTATAAAACGAATTTCTAATTATGTTTTAGTTGTTCCAATATATGTAGATGACATTATCTTTGGATCCTCAAGAAATTATTTATGTGTGGATTTCTCTTAAATGATGCAAAATGAATTTTAAATGAGTTTAATGGCTGAACTAATATTATTTCATGGATTTAAAATCTTTCAATATAACAAGGGTATTATCTTAACTCGATGTAAATATACTAGAGATCCTCTAAAACTTTATGGATTTTATAGCACTAAAAGTAGTAACACTTGCATGAGTAACACTTGTAAGTTAGATCTTGATGAATATGGGAAACTTGTTGATCAAATCACTTAAAGAGGAATGATTAAAAGTGTACTCTACTTAACTATTATTCGACCTAACATTATGTTTAGTGTGTGTTTGGGTGATCATTTTCAAGAAAATAATAAGGAATCTCATTTAAGTTGAGTAAATATAATTTTCAAATATCTCCATCATACACCCAATCTAGGACTATTTTATCCTAGAGGACAATCATTTTAATTAGTTAGTTATTCTGAGGGTGACATCTGTGGCTGTGAGTTTGATAGAAAAAGCACCTTTGGAACATGTCACTTTTTAAGCAATTCACCAGTATCATGGTGTAGTAAGAAACAATAATTGGTTGCATTATCTGTTTCAAAAGCAAAATACATAGCTGTAGGTTGCTGTTGTGCACTAATCATGGGGATGAAACACACATTACTAGATTATGGATATCAATTCGTCCATGTACCTATAAATTGTGACAACACAAGTGCTATTAACATCTTGAAAAATCCTATTTCACATTCTAGACAAAGCATATTGATTTAAGACATCACTTTTTGAGACATCATTATCAAAAGGGTGATATCACTTTTGAATTCATTGGTTCTGAGTATCAGCTTGCTGATATATTTACCAAATCATTAAATTCTAAATGAATAGGATACATCATACATGAATTAGTCCAGATAAATCTTAAGTAAATGTATTACTGTTTTATATCTTATGTTTCATGTTTATGTTCTCACAGTTAGAATTTAGTGATGACTGTTTAATAGTTAATGTCTCACTATAATGCTCAGTTACTGTCACACTGAAACGCTCAGTTACTGTCTCACTGAAACATTCATTCATTGTCTCACCGTAAAGACCCGATATGGTCTCACTATAATGTTTTTTTTATTTTTAGTTATGAATTAAAATCTATATCACTGTAATTATTCATTTCACCTCTTCATTTTCCTGCGTTTTTACTTTTGCGACATTTGGTATTCCTAAATGATAAAATAAATGAAGTATCACTTGTCATTCATTCAAGAATTATTCTATTCACTCAATTTTTATCCCTTCCTCAACCCTAAAACTAGTATCTCTCTCGAACCATGGTGAATTAATAGGATGAAATCCCCTTAATCATTGAAACTTGAGAAACGTAGCTCAAAGAAGAATAAAATTTCACACTAGCTTGCACCCGAAGGTCCCCTAAATCCAAATATAGTAAACGGAGTTGTAGTACCTGAGAGAATGTTTTTCCCCAAATGTATTCTATCAAGTGAGTCACTGGTTCTGAATGTTTTAAAGGAGAAAGGGGTGTTAGTGTGGTTTTCAAAGGAAGATAGACCTATCTACCCTAAGATTGTGGCTCAGTTTTATCAATATGTTCTATTCTACATTGATTCTAAAGATGGATAATTTGTGAGAACCTAGAAAAATGGGTGGAAGTGCCCATTATCTTCAATGTTATGGGATGCATTCCTTAGGATACCTCATGAAGGAATCTATGAGGATTATCAGTGAGGAACTCCACCTTCTAGTGAATTATTTGACAGGGAAGATGCTTTGAAAAAGATGACCAGAAATGGCACCAAGAGAAGAGCCATTGCTGTTGAACTAGATGGAGAATCAATGATTTTTTTCTGTTTATACAAAACCTGATTATCCCAAGAAAATGTTATTTTGTTGTACTGAAATATCACGATGTTTTTCTGATTCATCTTATCAAAAATGAGCATAAGATCAACTGTTGTAGGTATAACATACATCATATGTGTGAACTGATCAAATCCACATCCAATTCAACCTCCCTTTTTTACTCTCGGCTTATCCAAGCCATGCTTCATGCCAAAAGTATGGTTGTACCTAATGAGGATGTCATCAAGGTTTATGATTACTGCCTTTCAAAATCCACTATAAAGAGGATGATAATAAATTGGAATCCTTGCAAAAGGGATGGGTAGAAGACAATGTTAGAATTTATAAAAAAATCAATCTTGTGGAACATCCCTCAAGACCAATAGATATTTCTACTCCAGGTTTGGAACTAGCTGAGGTTGTTGGGTATTCTGAATAATAGGAAGAAGAGGTTGATGTTCCCCCTAGGGAAACTGTTTCTATTGAGGAAGACATTACTCATGTCCCTCTTGTTGTAAGTGAAAAAGTTGTCCCGTATTCAAAATAAGTTGTTAATCTGGAAGATCAACCCAAGGCTAATAAAGAATCTTCTGTCAAAGAAACTGAGAAGAATGTTATGGAAGAACCTACAGAAGAAGAATTACCTATTATGCAAGAAGCTGATCTTGAAGAACTCTTAGTGGAACAATCTATTCCTGAAGTCATTACTTCGGCTAAGGAAAGGATGGAGCTGTCTTTTCAGTTGGCTAGATAGAAAATGAGAGAGGTACTAAGAGATGAGTATTTGGAATTAGATCAAGACCCTATGCTTATTAGTCCTGAGAAGGATGCAACTGTTGAGGGGGAGAAAACCTCAAATCTGGAATCTACTGAAGTATCAAACCTGATTGTTTCAAGCCCTATAGACACTAGGTATAAGTTCCCCAGTTTCAATGATGTGGATGACTCTCAGCATGTTTCTATAAAAGTCATTGACCTTTCTACAGTTTTCCAATTGAAATTTGTCTCTACTCTTGCTCTTGAGAAGGAACTTGAGCATGTACCAGTCCCAAACTCGGAACCATCATCAAAACAACCATCCTTTGTGAGTAAAGATGATCTGAATGAATTTTGAGATACCCTTTTGTCTGGTGTTGAAAAAGTCATGAATTCCCAAACTTTTCTTGTGACACATCTAAGTGAGAAATATTCCTCATTGTTGTTGGAGAAAGTTATTTAGAAAATACAACCCAAAATGATTCATGAGTTTCCGGAAGTCAGAGTTGAAAATAAACTGCTTAGTGATGAAGTGAAGACTCTAAGAGGTATGATTGAAGAAATGTAGAGAGATATGCATTACAGATCATAGCTTTCTTCTCATCATGTAGAACCTGTAGTTACTCTAACCCCATCAAATATTGTCTCTCATATGCAAGCTCATTTATCTTCATTAGAGAAAAAGGTTGCTGATAGGAACAAACAGATTGTGAAGGAGATGACAGAGTCAGTTGTTAATCTTAAAAAACTCACTGATGAGTATGCAGGGTGTCTTCAAATTGTGATAAACCAACTGAAATCTCTGACCATAGCTATCAATGCTTCTAAGGAATCTGAGCAATCATCTAATCATTCCCTAGATAGTGACCTGCTCAGAACTGTGGTCAAAGAAGAACTTCAGACTGTGCATAGTGGCTTCAATGAAGATTATCTAAATGATGTTATCAAGAACAGTGAAGGAGTCTTGATCTGGTCTAAATCCATTCAAAAATTTCCAATGATACTCATAATGAAATTACCAAAAAAGTGGATTTCTACTTCAAATAAATCTTCTCAAAGACTGACAAGACCAATCACTTTAAATATCCAGTCAAAAATTTGAGGATTCCTCCTGTTACTCAAGATTTCAAGACCCAAGTTCAAAATCTCACAGAGTTAAATCATCTGTTGGATACGTTTTTAGAAAACAAGGATGACTTTGAGAAAGCTATGTAGTATAGTGGAGGGATAATTGAGGATTTTATCAAGCTTCTAAGGCCCTATCTTTATGTACGTAGTACAATGATTGTTGCTCCTGTAGCTGCACCTCTGAGAACTAGTCTGGAAACAATCACCTATGCCCTAGCTTTCACTTCCATGTCTGTCAGTAAGGAACTGAGTCAGATTAAGAATGTGATATTTCATCAACAATTGCCTCACTCTTCTACTACACTTACTCTGGATCCCTTTGTCTTTGAAGGACTTCCTTTACCTTCTCTGTCAACCAGATCACTCCATTCTTCTACCTCCACTTCTACTCCTATGGATTCCTCTTCTGCTGCTACTTCTGGTTAGGGAAAAGGGAATATCAGCAAGTGAAAGAAGGATATGGTTTACTCTATTATGATGGGAATCTTGTTTCCTTTGTTTTACATTTTTTAATTTCCCACTCTTATTCTAATACATTATGCACTTTGCTTGTCTCTTTTCCCTTTTTTTCATCCTGCTACTTTCGGATAATCCCAAAAGGCGTATATGTATATGAGACATGTATATATGACACATATATAAGAAATATATGATACACATATATATGAGACATATATGAGAAATATATGGGAGATATAAATCAATCTATATATGTTATATGCTCAATCAAACTATGTTGTTAAAACAAATTTACACTCTAAAGTTACATGATTTGTGATCATCAAAAAGGGGGAGATTGTTGGACTCTTCATGTATTAATCATGTTTTAATGATCATAAATCCTATTTAGTTTATAAACCATGTTAACTCTATGTAATCTATCTCACATAAAATGTTCAGCAGCTTAGTAAAATCTATCCAAAGCTCTTAAGTTCTATACACTCTGTTTGGTTACTATACACTTTCTCTTGATTAACTTTATAATGATTTCTCTAACAAATGATTAAGTTTAATTCATTTCATAAATAATAATACTTATGTATAAATACAGATATTTGACTAATTCATGAGACATCATGACAAGCAGACATTGTGATATCCTGACATAATGAACAAGACACCGTGAACAAGACACAGTGAACAAGACACCATGAAGAAGACACCGTGAACAAGACACCGTGAACAAGCAGACAATGTGACCATGATACCTAGTGACCATCAGACACCGTGAACAAGAAGACATCGTGACCATGAGACATAGTGACCATGAGACACCATGACCATGAGACACCATGATTGTGAGACACCATTACCAATCTAGACACCGTGTGAAGGATACATTGTTTCCATGACATACTGTGACACAGTTTCCTAAAATATTTTGTCATCTTTCGATTTAATCTCTAACGGTCGTATTTGAAGATTTTAATGCACTGACATAATTAAGGATTCTTTGTATACATGTCATCGAACAGTACAATGTACGAGATGCATATTACTTGCAACTGGTCATCCCCAACACATGCACTCCAAGATAAAAGAGTAATGCCGCCCAGATAAAGAATGATGAAAAAATATACTAAAGAAAATGTTGGTGGGCGTGAGTGTGAAAACAGAATACATTTAGAGAATTTTCTCATGAAACTCGACTCTGCTGAAGGACACACAAAGCATACTAGAATCCCAAGAACATCTTCACACAGTAAAACACCATGAAGAACACAAGCTAAATCTCTCTGACTTGCATCACTTTGTTTTCAATACGAGGACTTATGTTCTGCATCTGCCTCATCTCAGATGTCCATAGCTACAAAGACCCACACTCAGAGCACTTCTAAACCTATATAAATACTACTTATCTGTTGTGTATCATTTTATTAATTTTTGAGTAGAGTGTGTATTTTTATATCAACACGCTCTGTCTCCTACATTAAATAGAAGGATACATGATATCCTTGCTCAAACATTCTTTTACTCTTGTTTATACCCATAGATAAGTGAGGAATAGGTCCTTGTGTGGCCTGGTTGTATGTACCCATGATGAACTATGGAAGAGGACTCTATGTGGCCTGGACAGTACTGTGTACTATTGTTAACCCCGATCCAGGGTGTGGATCAAGTTTATTTATATAAACTTCTTGGTGTCAGGTGATCACCAAGTGGAGTGGATTAGGACTCGGCTTGAGACTGAAGCCCTTGTTTCATATTAGTTGTTCTTATTAATTTAGTCTTCTTTGTTTTACTACTTTTCTATATAATTCAGAAATCATTAAATTGACATTGATAGTTACTCTTGGAGAGAAATTATAATTAGCTTTCCTTTGTATAATAGCTTCAAATGTAATATTAATAACTAATATTAATATTACTGAGAACTAATCAATCTTCTAAGAAGTTATTCAAACACATAAACTCTTATAATAGTATAACATTGATTAACTAGGCTTTCTTTAATCTTTTTGGGAAACATTTTAGAAATACATTTTAATCAGTAATCTTTATAGATACACAATTCACCCCCCCCCCTTTGAGTAATCAACTCCAACAAATAACTCATTTTATCATTTTATATTACTACATGTTGCACACCCCACTGAGGATCCTACCACCTCAATACGGTCCTCACCAGCTCATTACAGCATCAAATATTGGGATATCATAAGGGTACACAAATGTTCACATGAAAATCAAGTCCTATTAAATTCTATAAGTGTCGTAGCATGGTAAATACATTCCGCGTCAAGAATAATGGGTCTTATTCACCAATACCTACCACCCAAATCAATCCAAATAGACCAAATAACTAAAAATATCTATATACTTTAGATATTAGGTTTTACATAAAATAAAATTATAAATAGAGGAAAAGAGAGGTATTTAGGGCATGTATATTCTTAGGCTCAGTTATTGGAATAAATCACAACAAATGGAACATGAAATTCATAAGATATTGGTGAAAGGGGAAAACCCTTTAAAAGGGGATCCCCTATTAGTTCATAGTTTATATGAACTTGGGCAAGAAGAGGGGATGTGAAATAAGGGGATCTAAAGGGGGGATTACCCTCTTATACATAATTAAAAAAATTTCTTTGGCCATACCTGTTAGATGATAGCCCCCACCGATGATCAAATGGATCAATGGTCAGCTGGTTCTAGATCATCATTTGGTCGATAGTCTTAAATCCTAGATAATGGTACTATTTATCCCACAAGAAGGATTATGAAACAACATCAACTTGTTGATGGCCTCTATGTATTTCAAAATGTCGTGGGTACCTCTGGGTCTTCACGACATCTTTCGTTAACCTCTTTTACACCAATATCATTCAAATATCATGAATATTCACATACCCAGCTCAAAAACATAAACTATTACATGCCTTGAAATGTTAGGGGAATTAAAAACTCAACCTTTGATGAATTTTCATCCATTAGTAGTGTTCATCCATGTTTATCCCTAACAGTATAGCCCACAGCCTGAACATCCAATTCCCATTCCCTTCTTTTCCTCCCAATGATGTCCTTGAAACTACACCCCTAAATGTTAGGTACTATCTTTCCACATTGACCTTTCTGTATCCAATTTGATAACACACATAGGATTCACCCCAAAGGGCTATGCATTTTTCAGTCAACATTTCCGCAAATTGACTATACGTCTGGTCCTACACATACCCTTACTCTATGGAAATAACTTGCCTTGATTCCTCAAGAATCATTGCCCAAAATGATACCTCATCATGATTCATAACATGATTCACCCTCTAAATCATGAAAAAACATGGTTTACCAGATTAATCATTCTATGAACATGTGATCTCCCAAAAAAAATTTCAAACGGTCCAAGCATCTCTCCACTAGCCAGTGTCACTTGTTTTCGCCTGACCTCCCTTAACTGATTACCACATATGGGTATATCTCATTTATAATCACTAATTTTTATCTTACAATCTCAAAAATTTATAATATGACCCTACCCTAAGGTTAGTTTCACCTACACATCAATAATTATGTGTACCATAGAATTGTCTTTCCTACCAATCCAGTAGCACAAACCCACATCATGTCAACCAAACACTAACCCAAATGTGCACAACTAACCTTTTAATTGGTTCACCTTTTATGACTCCCAATAGGTTCAAGTCAAGGAAAGATCATCCCATATATAAACAAGACTCTCATACTCCAACCCAATATGGTTCCACTAGTTTTAAAAAATAACCATTGAGTTTCCAATCACACCATGCACTAAAATATGGAAATAATAGACCCCAAAACCACAACTCAAATCTCACCATATCAACCCATATTTCAAAAACCTATTTTCCTCCAAAATCATTTATTTCCTCCAATAATACTAGTAATCCATCAACAACAGAATGCATCCCAATTCGAACAAAAATTACCAGCCTCCAATCCAATCCTCCATCACATATCTCAATGTCAACCATTAACCTACTTACAGAAACAAAAATGATATAACCCACCAAAACTAGAAACTAAAACTCATGGTGCTATTTTTAGGGTCTTACAATACCATAGATTAATAATTCTTACTCAACTAGTTGATATTAAGTCATCACTAATGAACAATCACACATTCTAGCTTATAAGGTAAAAAACCTCATATACATGGGAAAGTAAACGACTATGATAGTTATACACTATTAAACTATATTTGCCACATTTTTTGACAGATAAATCATGATCCACCAATAGATACACTAACAATTTTTATCATCATCATAACCTACCATCGATGAGGCAATTTTCTTCTTAACTCATCATCTAATGAAAATTTACTACTCTATATTCCCAATTTTCTTTTTATAAACAAGACCTACAACTGAAAAACAAAAACCTTGCCAAATATTCATGTATATAGAATCATCCATGATCATCAAAAACACACCACATTCCTCAATGAACCTCTAACATATTCCGTGGAGAAAAATAGCACGATGCAACTTCCCTCAGTGTGAACACAATGTGAATAAATTTACAGAACCATAATACATCCACTCTATTTTTATTTCATGATGTAACTACCCAATAGATATGAATAAAATCATTATTGAATATCTAGAATAATCTACCAATTGGACTCATATGCCAAGTCCAACATCTCACATGAAGGCCATTCTCCAACAACCCTTCCAAAAACCCAAGGTTCCTCAAAACCAAACATCCCCAAACACAAAATTCATTTATATATGCATCTATAATCATTCCACCTTCATATACAAATCTAATAAAACCATGTATATACATGTCCTTTCCACGCCAAGGAATATCTTACTAACTTATTTCACTCTAAGTTTTAGTTTTGATTTCCAAGGTGAAAACATAAGATAAACCTTCCACCTTACTCCTGCTAAATTTTTTATGAATTTTCATAGGATATTTTTCATAGTGATAACACCTATTTCAAATCATGAACCATTGTAAGCAGAAGAATCTCCACTATTGTTTGGTTAAATTCCCTAAAACTCAGCTCTAAATTTCTCTCAAGTACCCAAACTACAAAGAAACCCAGAATCACATTCTCACATCGATCAATAATCATTAATTAATGTCTTCAAAACCAAGGTTATTCACTACCCCCACACCTAAAAGAAAAAAAATATTCTCTCTTACTAATCAAAGAATTCATAAAAACCCACCCACATTCCATTAAAAGATTTTAAAACCCAATTATCCCTCTAAATAATATAGAAAAATAGACAACATGTGTAACCATTGTTCTTCACTTCCACTATCCCAAATGTCACATCAAGATTCATCTTAATGGTTCAAGGACAACACACATTTTACTCATGTATCTCTACCCATAACAACTCCCCAATAGCCTAACTGCTAAAGGTTTCACATATGACATTAACTCTCATATCAACACCCCTTCTATAACCCCACTCTAATCATTATACTGAGATCCACATAATCATCACATGAAATCATAAAATTCCAACCCCCCCCCTTATGAGGCTCAATTTCTAACCATGTTCCAAACCATAACAACTAAACATATTCAAGGTCATCCCCTCTGGGAAGATATTTGTTAAACCATACATAGGGAATACCACCACTCTGTTAAACAATATGAAAAAACTCAACATACATATTAGGCTATGGTCCACATCAAATGAATAAAATGAGATGCCCCAAAAGGGTGGCACACATGCATCAAAAACCTCAAATTCAAATGTATAAAATGATCCATACCAAAGTATCTTCTCATCATTCCAAACAATTTATATCCTATTTAAGATCATGTTTCAAAAAGCTCATTCAAAGAGAACATTTAGAGAACCACTTTCAAACCATTTCGAAATAATTTATATAAAAACTGTATTTATATCAATGACTTTAGGAAAACCAACCATTTTTTCATTTTGAAACAATCCCATGAAATCCATACTCTTCCCAATTGACTGTCGAGTTGAGTTCAAATACTTTTTAATAATACCAATTCCTTTTCAAATAAAAATTTTCAAAAAATCACCATCACATGTAATTCAAAAAATCTTTTTAAAAACCTAAATATCATGAAAACCATTTAATACCTTATTTTACAATTGAATTTCCTTTTAAAATTTTTTTTAAACGTTCAACCATCAAATTCCAAGGTAAGAACACCCAAATATAAAATAATTTCATGCCTCCTCATGGATCATGTACATTTCATATTACCTACTAATTAGTCATAGTCACATGCACATAACATGTATAAAATGCTCATGGTGAATTAGTTAAATTCCATTGGGAATGTATTTGGGAAAACATCAAAAATATATTTATTAGAAAATAATTAATTTAAGACATATAAATCATATATAACCAAGAATTAGACATATAATTCTAAATTTCATTACATGAATCATGAACTAACATAAGGTTTTCAGTCGGTATAATATAAAATCCATTAAGTATAAACAGCAAAACAATTTTCCTCACATGAGGATAAATCAATAAATTATATGACCCCAAAATGGAATAGTAATCTAGCCCTTGTAAACATGGAATTCCCTCAAACATGAGTTAGATACTCCAATGTTTGAGTTATATACCATGTCTTGATAATACCAAATATTATATATACCTTTCCCCAAATATTAATACAAAAAATGGATCTGATATCATTTTTGTAATTCCACAACTCGTATCACCTAGCCTAGTTCTAGGGGTCTCTACATAGACACCGTGAATACCTATTAATATGTAGATGGCTACTGACTAATTGTGATGGACTCATCAGAACATGATCATATTGTTTCCTTGGTAATAGAGAACCATAAAATTACACATATAAAATAGAAGCAATAAACATAAGAGTAAACAGAAAAAATGGAAGAAATGTCATTAAATAGATACTATGAAATATCAAATTCTATACAATATCTTGTATATGCAAATGAAAAATCCCAACATTTGGAAGATCCTTATATAATAAAATGGGAAACATAAATAAACAATGTTATAACTTCACCAAATGACCTTGGAGACTTTCACATCATCACCTCAACTAACCTTCTCCTCCTATATAACCACCCTAAGTAGGGACTATTCCCTCATCCGAATTCATATCCCAAAAACATTTCACATGTAGAAATTCCCAAAAGGGTGTGAGTTTAAACCCAGTAGGACTCCACCAATACATCCATAGTGTAAATGAAAGAGGCCATATGAATGTTGATGGGTTGATATGCAACAAATATAAACATAAAAATATAAATACTCAGTTCATGCTCTTCTAGACATGTCTCCATATTCCTCATTCCAATATAATTTATCTTATTACATGATGAAATTACCTATCGGTGTTGTCATATTATATACATCCCATGGACCACGCTGAAAATTCATGTCACTACCTCATCATGTACCCTACCACAACCCTGCATGTTTTGGGAGTTCCATCAAGTAACCCCAACTCAAGTTATTTTTGGAAAGAATGTAGTCCAGATACCCTCATCAAGTAATAATAAACACACTTACCCATAACCAAAAATTCTATGTAATTCATCATCAATCACATTTTCTCATACCCATAGGTTTTAAGGAGTCCACATACAAGAATAAATATGATAAACGATCACACGGTAAAGGGAATATATCGCAACTACAACCCAATCCAACATCTCAGTTGAGATGGTCGCCATCATCAAAACTGTAACTCAACTTGATGTCCTACTAATGATGACCATACTCACAGCCATAGTGAACCATCACACTCTATTTATCCCCAATCCGTGCATCAAACTATGTCATATCATTCATGATCTACCCATGACATCTCAAGAATAAAAATATAAAATCACCTCAGAACTCTTAGAGTTCTACGCAGTACACTACCCAATTCCCCATTCAATTTACCCCAATTGTCTTATCCCATCCCAATCACAAAAATTACTTAATAATTTTGTCTTCCAAATTGAAAACCCTATAATTATAGCTCATACAGGTTTTTAGTTCATTTTTTATAAGATACACACTCAAAGGGATACACTACCCAGACCCCTATGCAACTTCCATTGGATATTATATCCTTAACTGAGCTCAGATAACCTATTCCAAGCCCAAAATCCTAATAAGTCAGTCATAAAGGAACTCAAGATATGCATATCCTTCTCACAATTTTTCATTTTAACATGTTTCAGGTAACACCGCGACCCCAATTACCCAGAGTCGGTGCATTATTACACAACATTGGCATGATACAAGGAATCATATCTTGAAAGACAGATTAATTTAGTGTCTTTGGAACTACTAGATACATTCATATGTTTTACATTACATCATGAAATGAAAACATCAACAAAAAATTTTCCCCATTTAACACACTTATATCCTTAGCTTATCCATGAATGTCAACCATTAAATAATTATTCACCTCCTAGGAAAAATAAAACATAGAAAGGGGTGAGCTCAAATGTTTAGTAAGGATAACAATATAGTGGAAACTTTCATAAAAAAGAATAAACATTTAAGGAAATCTATAAGACTAAAACAAAATCCTTTTAAGCTTTAAAATCATAATAATATGGAAAAGATAAAATCCAATAATTCCCTTTACTTATTCACATGGATATTCTACTAGTTGAACAATCACGTGCAATTTCAATATCCAATTTCATAATGATGGAATGCATAATGCTAGACTTCATAACCACATAGTCAAGGACTTGTTCCAAGACTACAAATAAGATTTTCAAGGCCTTTTTCCAAGAAAATAGTTTGTATCATGAGATCTATCGATGCATAGAGGAGCTATAGTGGTCTCCACCCTTCACTTACTAATTCCAATGCATTACTCATATGAAAAGGTTTAAACATAACATAAACATTCGTATTAAAAATTTCATAAGAAATGTCAATACTTTAGTCATAAACAATGAATGGTATAAAAATAACACATCCATATTCAAACATATAGCAAAATATTCAATACAATATGGAAGCTTTGTATCATAATAAATCAACTTCATAAAGGCTTAAAATCCATCAAAATGATATAACAATAAATGAAATCAAAACATTATTTTTGAGAAATATCTATTTTTTTAAATCATTTAAAATCATTGAAAATATTCTTATAGGCTTGTAAGGGAATCTTCGATGATGTTATAATGGTAGAAAATAGCCGCACTAGCCATATAAGTTAAAAAACATTATTACCTTAATTTTGTCGAAAAGGTCATAAAATGATTCATATCACATATTATGGTGTTGTTATTTCATATATTATATGAGATACCTCCATTATAGATTACAATAGGATTACTATAAGAGTTTTATGATAATTACTGCCATTATGCCTACTGCATAGTTTCCCTTTTGTTATGAATTAGTGGGTTATTTCACATATCGATACAAATACATATAATAATAATTTTACATTTTTAAATTAGTATAAAGCACAACCAGTTTGTTTATTATTTTAATTCATGTTGGCTACCATTAAGGTAGCAGATGCTTGTATCACATTGTTGAATTAAGGTAACCTATATAATTGTGCGGGATCCTCCTATTAGATTTATAACTCCTATAATCCATATTAAATACACTCTTCCATATATTTATCCTTATTCTATTCAAATATGTTGATAGCACACCATAGAATATCACAAGGTCCTCTCATCATGAATGTAGATTCTAGTTGTTGATTTAATTCCTAAAAAGGTTTGATTTAATTGGCTATTTCCTTGTGATTTTGATCAACTGAAATCTTTAATGTTCATTAGATGTGGAGCTTGATACATTTAAATTTTTCTTATTTATTTTTTATGTTCTTCATTGTTCACTTCATTCATAATATTTCTATATTTTTATCAGTTACATATCATACAATGTTCATAATATAACCCACTAATACTCAACAGTTGTATCAAATCCATATTCATTAATGATTCAAAATGTTCTTTAATGTTTTTATAATGTAATTCTTTATCATAATTTTCATAATTTATTTCAATATAGGATATTCGAATTATGTTTTTCTAGTCATAGGGTGTGGATGGTGTATATAATATGTTATTACACACTGAAAATTGATGTTTTTATTCTGTTTCATAAGCAACGATATATGATAGCATACACTGGGACTAAAACCTATGTTTCATAACATGAATCAAGTTATAGTTACAGAATTGTATATATAATATTCCTTGATTGGACCATATATATTTAATTTTCTATGAATAATGTTTTTCTTTTTTGTGAGAGATACTATTACATATGGTATACCATATATGTAAGATTTTACATTTTATTTTAAAGTAAGAAAATTTCACATTAGGGTTTTATGTAGTACTTTTATGAATGGTTTAGTTTATAAATAAGGGTTATTCCATGAGAACCCTTTGATACGAAAGAGGGTTTTGCATAAGGGTCCAATATGTATGGGTTACTTCATGCGTAAGGTTTATGCCACTAGAATATGTGTGGTTCTAGGATTACTTGGGTTAAAGTTAATAATTTCATATAACTCTAAATCACTATATGAATAGTTCATGTGCCTTATGAATATAGTGTATTTGAATATGTGTGGATATGTTGGATTCTATTTTTGGGTGAGTAACATAAATTTTGTGTTTTTTATAGAGTAACCCATTACTATGGTGTGACCATATTAATTTAGAGGTAGGGATCTAAAAACAAATCAATGGAATCTTTCATAAATAATTTAATAAAACATAACATAAAAATGATTTCATGTTATGAAATTGTTATTGATTTAATATAAATATTATTAATATTAAAATTGTGATACATTAAAATAAAACCCTTAAATTATTTATTGTGATATTCCTTTTAATGGTAGCACAGATATAAGGCCCCAGCCTTAAACATTACTTAATCTTGAGTTACTTCAATAACACACATTGAGGATCTTTTCAGGTTTAGAGTTTTAGATAATTTGATCATAAAACATTCATTACATTCCACCTTTAAACAAAGTGGTAACATAAAAGATAATACTAATTTTTCCCATCAATGGAAACATATTTAAAAGAAAACATGGATTATTTCTTGACACTTCCTTAACACTATCATCATATCATGTACCCTTACCTTGACCTGTGAAAAACATTTCAAAAAAAATGGGATGAGCATAAAAAGCTCAGTAAGGGATATAAAAATATGGAAAGGAAACATGAGTACATGTATACATAAGAATCAATGAAAACATAATTTACTCATAAAACATAAGCACTTTAACATACCTCATCAAATCATGAATAAAACATAGAAATCATAAGACATAAAGGTAACTTGAGGCATTCATAACATTCTTACGTAGGGAGTAACCCTCTTGGTTACGTTTGGAATACCCATCACAGTATATTCCCTAAATCTCTTCGGAGAAACCTTGACGTTTAACTCCATCACATTACCCAATTCATTGGAGAGATATATCGGTCTCACCCACCCTTAGTTTATCACAGAACCACCCGTCTTCATAACAATGCCTAAGAACCATAACATAATCGTATCACATAAAACATGCATAAAGGAAACATCACATTTCAACTTTTCAATCACAAGATATCAATACAACATATTCATATGAAAACATTATGAAAACCATTTTCAATACCAAAATAAAATAAAATAAAAGAAAAATATGCTATTTATTTTTCATTCAAAAAAAGTTATGGCTTGTAGAGGAAGCCCAAACTCAAATAATGGTCACAGCGGCGGAGAAGTCGTTGTCACAGCATACGTACGACAAAAAAACGTTCCATTTTGTCGTTTAGTAAAGGATTCGTATAAAAAGATTCCTTTTGGATAAATATAAAATTCAAAGGGGTTTATACACCGTATAAAATAAAGTTGTGTATAAAACAAAATATGCCTCAGTGAAAGGATATTGAGACGAAGTCCCATACCTCGTGTCCGACTAGACTCGATCGTTCTTTAACGTCCTGAATAATAAACTTGAGTTAATTTGTACTTTCTTAAGAACCTTTTTCAAGTTAATTATTCTTTTTATATCACTTATTACCATGTTATGAACACTATGTAATTATTTAAGTTAATAATGGTCGTTTTTTCGATCATTGGTACTTGAGTCAAAAATAAACTCTTTATAATTACAAGTTTTTCATGTGGTAAAATATCCATTATATCAAAAATTATATTCATGATGTAGATATCATATATATCATATATATCCTGTATATACATGCATTTATAATATTACATAATCATTTAGAGGTAAGAAATGAAATGAACCGTTCATGGAGACGGTAAGCCATACGTACGCATGAACGCTACTTTCATTTCTATGTCATATTAATGGAATTAAAAATAATTGAGAGATATGTATATTTTAATTCCAGAATTGTATTCATCGTTTATATGTGACATACCTCATATATATCCATTATATATATGTACTTATAATAGTACATTTCATTTGGGGATAAGAAATGAAATGCACCGTTCATGGAGACGGTATGTCGTACGTACGCATAAACGCTACTTTCATTTCTATCTCATACATTAATGGAATTAAAAAATAATTATACATAGTAGTATTATAATTACATTATTTTATCATATATAATATCATTAAATCTATCCTTTATATGTACCACATATGGTTTTAACGAATCAAATCACTTTGAGGGGGTGGTAGTCCGCACTTCCTAAAATGAAGATATCACGTTTACCCATAATGGAAACCATAAAGGTATTCCATAAATGAAAAATGCATAAGATTAATTAAAACATAGACATATTATATATCATATATAAATATAGTGACATCTTAATGGACACCTTCAAAGGTGTTATATGAGTGTTGAACAATCATCATTTCGTGAGGTAGAAATTCTCCATCCACAGAAACTATATGCTCTTTAACCATTAGATGTAGGTGTGTGTAAGTGTAGCACGGATACTTATTATAAAAATATCCTATTATAAGGAAAATACTATTTTTTTACAAATTAAAAGAATAAAAAGAGTTTAGGGGTGGGAGGAGCAAAATAAAACATAAGAACATAAGAGAAGACACTACCTTTAAATCGGGTAACTCTTTTTTATTTGAGCTCAAAGGCTTCCTTGGGAAGACTTCTGCCCAAAGTGATGCTTCTAAGAGTTATATAGTGATTTGGATAGACAAAATTGTCAGGGTTTGTCTGAGAAAAAGGCTTTGGAATTGTGGGTAAGGTGGTAGAGGTGGGGGCCTTTTATAAGAGGGGAGGAGGGCCACTCTTGGAATGTTATAAAAGATACTTTGTTATAAAATGATTTTTGGATAAAAAATGTCCCAAAATTATAAATTTCAAGGATAAGGTGATAATTTTTCGAAATCCACCCATCCAATAGGTTTTTGACATGTGTAGGTCTTATATTTTACATTATCTTTTGATTTTTTTTAAATCGTTAAATAATGAGGTAATCGCTGCATCATTATGGTGTCATATATAATTTAATTTATTTAATAACTAAAAATTATAAAAACAAATAAAATGACGTAGGAAATCATTTTATCTTTCTAATTAATATTTATAGTCAAAAATATGACTTGTATAACCTCATTTAAAAATTGTTTTAGTAAAACAACTCACGTTTGTGTCATTTTTACTTTTACTTTAAATAAAAGGCATTAATGTCTTTATCTTACCCAAGTGGCTCCATGGTGTCCAAAAAATCGACCCATGGGTTGTCTTGGTCTGCCATGACACATCCAATAATGGTAGAACATGTTTCTAGGTAATTTCATATTATTAAAACATTATTCTTACCTTAAATTACACTAATTACCTCTAATCGCGATTAAAAACATAAAAGTTACTATTCACCAAAAAATTATTTTAATCCCATTGAACCACATTTTACTTCTTAATGAAAACCATGTCTGTTGGATTTTTTAAATTAAAAACACATAGGTGGTAAAATTTCATTTAAACGAAAAATCAGTTTTTTAAGTACCACATAATGGTTTCACTATTCATCAAAATTGAAGTTTTTCAGAAAAATACCAAAACTTCACCCTAAGATATATTTGATATTATGAATTCAAAAATGATGTCTATTTTAAAAAATCAAAAACATATAAGTTACATTAATTAATTTAATAATTAATTCCTGTTGTCAGAGCAAATAGCGTGTTTTTATGAAACAATATGTATCAAAAGATTGACACTAGTTTAAGTCAAATTTCAAGGTGAAATTAATTCCAACGACCACTATTGGATTAAATGGTAAAAATATATTGTAATTTCACATTAAAACCAATTAAAAAGATAATCTAATCATATAAATAAATTAGATTAAAAAGAGGTTTTGAATTAAAATACAACATTTTTCACTATTCATTAAAAAATTGATCTATATTGGAAAAATACCAAACATTTACCCAAAGTAAATTTCAATGTCCCAATCATAAAGAATAAGTTTATTTTTAAAAATAGAGCTTATAAGATTGTCAAAATATTGATTTAAAAATGGTTTGCCATCAAAAGGCAGTAGAACAATCTTTTAAAAATATTAGTGTATTCCATGCTTAAGTTTGGATTTATTCTCATTTTAAGCCTAAAAACGCTATATAATTCATTAATAGACATAGATGAAAAATATCTATTATTAATTACTTACATGGGATGTTACATCCTTCCTCCCTTTAGAAAATTGCGTCCCTGCAATTTATTTACCTATCGAATATGTGGGGGTATTTATCCCTCCTTGCATTTTCATATTCTCATGTTGCCTCTTCAACCATATGGTTTTCCCATAAAACCTTTACCTAGTGAATTACCTTATTCCACAACCCTTGCTCTCTAAGTTCAAGAATCTTGACTGGTTGTTCTTCATAAGAGAGATTCTCTTCCAACTGAACTACCTCTGGGCTCAAAACATGAGATAGATCTGGAATTTACTTTCTCAACATCGAAACATGAAAAACATTGTGTGCTTAAGATAAACTCAGAGGTAAAGCCACTCGGTAAGCAACTGATCCAACTCTCTCCAAAATTTCATATGGTCCAATGAACCTTGGACTCAGCTTTCCTTTCTTACCAAATCGCATCACACTTTTCAATGGTGAAACTTTGAGAAAAACATGTTCACCTACCTCGAAAGATAGATCCTTCCTCCGATTATCCGCATAACTCTTCTGCCTGCTTTGAGCTGTTCTCTTGTGTTTGTGAATCAACTGAACTTTTTCTGCCATCTCTTCTACCAATTCTGGTCTCATCAACTTTCTTTCACCCACTTCATCCCAGAAAGATGGAGTTCCACATCGCTTCCCATATAATGCCTCAAATGGCGCCATCTATATACTGGAATGAAAACTGTTATTATATGAAAATTCAACCAAAGAAAAATATTGGTCCCAAATTCCCTGATAATCCATCGAACAAGCATGTAGCATATCTTCCAAAGTCTGAATTGTTCGTTCTGACTACCCATCTGATTGAGGATGAAAAGCTATACTAAAATTTAATTCAGTACCCAACGACTTTTGAAGGCCTTTCCAAAAGTTAGAAGTGAACCTGGGATCACGGTCAGATACAATGGAGAGAGGAACTCCATGTAACCTGAATATCTCTTTAAGATACAAATGAGAAAGTTGATATTGGGAAAAATTATCTCATATAGCAAGGAAATGAGAAGATTTAGTCAAGCGATCAACAATAACCTAGATTTCATTATTACCTTGAGGTGTCTTCGACAATTCCACAACGAAGTCCATGGATATATTCTCCCATTTCCATTCTGGTACTGGTAAAGGGTGAATCATCCCTTTCGGTAATTGCTGATCTGCTTTAACCTGTTGACATGTCAAACACTACACAGTAAAATCAGCAATATCCCTTTTCATTCCGTCCCACCAGTAATACTCCCGATGATCACTATACATCATAGTACTGCTTGGATGAAATGAAAATGGAGAACTATGAGCTTTTCATAACAACTCTCTATTCATCTTTGAATCACAAGTCACTCACAATCTCTTCCCAAATCTCAAAACAAAATCATTATCAATTTTTAATTCAGGTAACATACCCTTCTGAACCAGCTCTACCTTTTTCTGCAACTCACTATCTTGCTTCTATGCTTCCTTGATTCTGTCTAATAGAGATGATCTCACTGATACCTGAAACAAAACAGAAGGACATCCTGCACCAACAAATTCTATTCCATAGTTCATAAAATCCTTAACCAAAGGGTCACGTTTCAAACGCAACATTGTTAATGAAGCATTACTTTTTCGACTCAAAGAATCAGCCACTTTATTTGCTTTTCCCGGATGGTAATGAATCGTACAATCATAATCCTTGATTAATTCCAGCCATCTCCTCTGTCTCATGTTCAATTCTTTCTGAGTGAATATATACTCTAAACTTTTTTTATCGGTATATATTTCACTCTTTACTCCATAAAAATGATGCCTCCAAAATTTTAAAGCGAAAACAACATCAACTAATTCCAAATCTTGTGTAGGGTAATTTACCTCACAAGTTTTCAACTGTCGTGAAAAATAAGCAATTACATGATCATTCCACATTAGTATGCAACCATGTCCTTTCAATGAAGCATCACTATAGATAAAAAAATGACCATTCTTGGAAGGAAGTGATAAAACTGGAGCATTCGCCAATCTTCTTTTCAACTCTTTAAAACAATCATCACATTCTTTTGTCTCGATAAACTTAACACCCTTCCGAGTTAGCATAGTCATTGGACTAGATAACCATGAAAAATTTCTAACAATCCTTCGGTAATATCCTTACAAACCAAGGAATCTACTAATCTCAGTCACATTTGTGGGTCTTGGCCATTCTTCAACAACCTTTGTTTTTGCAGGATCAACAGTTATCCCATCTTTAGAAACAATGTGACCAAGGAAAGAAATTTGTTACAACCAAAACTCACACTTTTTGAATTTCCTAAACAATTTCTTTTCTTTTAAGGTTTTCAAAATAACCCTTAAATGTCTTTCATGCTCCTCTTTACTTTTAGAAAACACCGAAATATCATCAATAAACACAACCACCATTTATCACCTGATTGAACTGAGCCATCAGTGCAGTAAACTGCCCAATTCTGATTCCGACCATCTCTGGTTGCTCATTCGAAAGGTCATTATACTCTGTATGCCTTCCTAGAAAAGCTGCTCTGTTTCCTCTATGGAAAACCATTCATAACACAAAAATATCTTAGGAGAAGAAACATGGTAATCTTCAAATTCTATATCATTCCAATTTGACCATAAAAAAATATTTTTGGATAATCATTTAACATAATTCTATCTCCTAAAGATTTCTAAACCGACCTATGATACCAACTATAAGGCCATAGCCTTAAACATTACTTAATCTTGAGTTACATCAAGAATACACATTGAGGATCTTTTCAGGTTTAGAGTTTTAGAGAATTAGATCATAAAACATGCATTACATTCCACCTTTAAACAAAGTGGTTACATAAAAGATAGTACTCATTTTTCCCATCAACAGAAACATATTTAAAATAAAACATGGATTCTTTCTTTACAATTCCTTGACACTATCATCATATCATATACCCTTCCCTTGACCTGTGAAAAACATTTCAAAAACTTGAGATGAGCATAAAAAGCTCAGTAAGGGATATAAAAATATGGAAAGGAAACATGAGTACATGTATACATAAGAATAAATGAAAACATACTTTACTCATAAAACATAAGCACATAAACATACCTCATCAAATCATGAATAAAACATCAAAATCATAAGACATAAAGGTAACTTGAGGCATTCATAACATTCTTACGTGGGGAGTAACCCTCTTGGTTACATTGGGAATACCTATCACAGTATATTCCATAAATTTCTTCAGAGAAACCTTAATGTTTAACTCCTTCGCGTTACCCAATGCATTGGAGAGCTATATCGGGTTCACCCGCCCTTAGTTTATCACGGATCCACCCGTCTTCATAACAATTCCCAAGAACCATAACATAATCGTATCACATAAAACATGCATAAAGGAAACATCATATTTCCACTTTTCAATCACAAGATATCAATACAACACATTGATATAAAAACATTATGAAAACCATTTTCAATACCAAAATAAAATAAAAACATGGTATTTATTTTTCATTCAAAAAAATTTACGGCTTGTAGAGGAAGCCGAAACTCAAATAATGGTCACAGCGGCAGAGAAATCGTTGTCGACGCATACGTATGACAAAAAAAACATCCCCTTTTGTCGTTTAGTAAAGGATTCGTATAAAAAGATTCCTTTTTAATAAATGTAAAAGTAAAATGGGTTTATACACCATATAAAGGAAATTTTTGTATAAAACAAAATATACCTCAATGAAAAGAGATTGAGACGAAGTCCCATACCTCGTGTCTGACTTGACTCGATCGTTCTTTAACGTCCTGAATAATAAACTTGAGTTAATTTATAATTTCTTAAGAACCTTTCTCAAGTTCATGATTCCTTTTATATCACTTATTACCATGTTATTAACACTATGTAATTATTTAAGTTAATAATGGTCATTTTTTTGATCATTGGTACTTGAGACAAAAATAAACTCTTTATAATTACCAGTTGTTCATGTGGTAAAATATCCATTATATCAAGAATTATATTAATGATTTAGATATCATATATATCATATATATCCAGTATATACATTCATTTATAATATTACATAATAATTTAGAGGTAAGAAATGAAATGCATCGTTCATGGAGACGGTAAGCCGTACGTACGCATGAATGCTACTTTCATTTCTATGTCATATTAATGGAATTAAAAATAAATGAGAGATATGTATATTTTAATTCCAGAATTATATTCTTCATTTAGATGTAACATACCTCATATATATCCATTATATATATGTACTTATAATAGTACATTACATTTGGGGATAAGAAATGAAATGCACCGTTCATGGAGACGGTATGTCGTACATACACATGAACGCTACTTTCATTTATATCTCATAATTTAATGGAATTAATACATAATGATAAATAATAGTATTATAGTTAAAGTATGGTATTATATATTATATCATTAAATCTATCCTTTATACGTACCAAATATGGTATTAACGAATCAAATCACTTTGAAGGGGCGGTAGTCCACACTTCCTAAAATAAAGATATCGCGTTTACCCATAATGGAAACCATAAAGGTATTCCATAAATGAAAAATAAAGAAGCTTAATTAAATTATAAAAATATTATATATCATATATAAATATAGTGACATCCTAATGGCCACCTTTGAAGGTGTTATATGAGTGTTGAACAATCATCGTTTCGTGAGGCAGAAATTCGCCATCCACAGAAATTGTATGCTTTTTAACCATTATATATAGGTATGTTTAAGTGTAGCAAGAATACTTATTATAAAAGAATACTAGTTTATGGAAGATACTGGTGTTGTTACAAAAGAAATGAATAAAAAGAGTTTATGGGGTTGGAGAAGAAAAATAAAACATAAGAACACAAGAGAAGACACTACCTTTAAATCGGGTAACTCTTTTTGATTTGATCTCAAAGGCTTCCTTGGGAAGACTTCTTCCCAAAGTGAGGATTATAAGAGTTAGAGAGTGATGTGGAGAGACAAAATTGCCAGGGGTTTTCTGAGACAAAGGCTTAGGAAGTGTGGGTAAGGTGGTAGAGGTGGGGGCCTTTTATAAGAGGAGAGGAGGGGCACTCTTGGAATGTTATAGAAGATACTTTTTTATAAAATGATTTTCGGATAAAAAAGGTCCCACAATTATACATTTATAGGATAAGGTGATTATAGTTCTAAATACACCCATCCAATAGGTTTTTGACATGTGTAGGTCTTAGATTTTACATTATCTTTTCATTTTTTTAAATCGTTAAATAATGAGGTCATCGCTGAATCATCATGGTGTCATAAATAATTCAATTTTTTTAATATATAAAAATTTTAAAAAATACTATGATGTAGGAAATCGTTTTACCTTTATAATGAATATTTATAGTAAAAAATATGACTTGTATAACCCCATTTAAAAATTGTTTTCGTAAAACAACTCATGGTTGTATCATTTTTACTTTTACTTTAAATAAAAGGCATTAATGTCTTTATCTTACCCAAGTGGCTCCATGGGGTCCCAAAAATCAATCCATGGGTTTTCTTTGTCGGACATAACAAATCAAATAAGGGTAGGACATGTTTCTAGGTCATTTCATATTATTAAAACATTATTCTTACCTTAAATTACACTAATTACCTCTAATTGCGATTAAAAACTTAAAAGTTACTTTTCACCAAAAAATTATTTTAATCCCATTAAACCACATTTTACTTATTAATGAAAACCATGTATGTCGGATTTTTGAAATTGAAAACACAGTGGTGGTAAAATATCATTTAAATGATAAATCAGTTTTTTAAGTTTCATTATTCATCAAATATTAACGTTTTTCAGAAAAATACCAAAACATCACCCTAAGATATATTTGATATTCCGAATTCAAAAATGATGTCTATTTTACAAAATTCAAAACATATAAGTTAAATTAATTAATTTAATAATTAATTCCCACTGCCAGAGCAAATAGCGTGTTTTTATGAAACAATATGTATCAAAAGATTGACACCATTTTAAGTCCAATTTCAAGGTGAAATTAATTTCAATGACCACTATTGGATTAAATGGTAAAAATATATTGTAATTTAACATTAAAACCAATTCAAAATATAATTTAATCATATAAATATATTATATTAAATAGTAGTTTTGTATTAAAATAGAACATTTTTCACTATTCATTAAAAAATTGATCTTTATCGGAAAAATACCAAAAATTTACCCAAAGTAAATTGCAATACCCCAATCATAAAGAATAAGTTTATTTCGAAAAATAGAGGTTATAAAATTGTCAAAAGTTTGATTTAAAAATGGTTTTCCATCAAAAGGCAGCAAAACAATCTTTTAAAATTATGAGTGTATCCTATGCTTAAGTTTGGATTTATTCTCATTTTAAGCCTCTAAAACACTATCTAATTCATTAATAGAAATGGATAAAAATATCTATTATTCATTACTTACTTGGTATGTTACGACACATCAAGAGATTAATCAGCCAACTTAGTAGTTTATTGAAAAATATTTCTTCAAATGGATTATATTTTGTAAGTTATTGTATACATGGTTATCCATGTGGATTTTTTATATAAATCCCTTTGTAAGAAATGGGTGATACTTATCTAAGAAAACATATAAATTATGATACCATAGGAATAGATTTTGTATTGTGTATACAGTGGATTCAAAAAAAATATTTGTTCACTTGACAATCTAAAAGTAATGTCAAATATGATTGTCCATATTTCCTTCTTAAATATATAAGTATTTATATAAACATTAAATATTAATAAAATCTTAGTGAAATATGGATATTATATTACTAAATGGATATGATATATTGGATCAACATTTTAAGTTGGGGTACCGTCATTAAAATACATGATGAAAAGATATAAAACATCATACTCACTCATATATATGTATTTTTTATAGATTATTTAATTTTTCATATTTATCATTATGAAATATCTTATCGGTATGATGTATAAAAATATTCTAGATTGGTATATAAGGTTGATAAGAATTCAAAATTTGATGTATTCTTGGATTTTTTTTATGTAATTCTCATTGTGATTAATTTAATCAACACTCACTCATGTGTATTACATACCGAGTGTGCATCAGACATTTGAGTTGATAAACAAATATAAGAGGGATCTGGAAAAGATTTAATTTGATCTATTTATGGAAATATATAATGATTTTCTACATTTTAAGTTCTAACATATAATATAAGTCTTCCTAGTTTATTATTTCAGGAATTGGAAAAAAAATTATATAACTTTCATAAATAAAATGTTGATTTCTTTATAATTTTTAGAAAAGATGGAAATTTCATTAATTATTAATAACATTAGTTGATATTTATATATGAAGGAAATGTTTAATGTTATTGGGAGTATGGTATATAGTTTATAAATTCTGGATATAGATAGTTCATTTCATAATATTTAGAATAAGAATTTAAAGGTTGATAAAAATCTAATTTTTGTTTTAAACTGATGACATGGATATATATATGAGAAATACATTCAAACACTCCCTAAATATAGATTTTTTGAAACAATTGATGTTGAATTTTCCGATAACTATGAATATTTTTTATCAGATAAGATTAATAAATTCCCTTTTAGTGTAAAATGTGGAAGCGATAGTTGATTACTGGATCTTGTACATAGTGATATATGTGGACTAATGAGTAAATATAAAATTGTTTAATTAAGTTTCATTATAACATTAATTGATCACTTTAGTAAGTAAGTATATGTGATTCTGATGATATATTTGTTTGAATCATTTAATAAGTTCAAATATTTTTGAAATGAAGCATAGAATCAACTAAGAAAATGTATTGAGATTCTCTGGTCGGATCAAGGTGGTGAAAACTAAATCCAAAAATTCACTAATTATCTTACAGATTTTTTAATTGTTATAAAAACCCTCTAGGAACACTATAATGGAAAAGTTTGTCAAAGAGGAATAATTTAACATTATTATACATAGTTCACTCGATAATGAATCGGTGTGGAATTCTAATTCCATTATAGGAATATGGTCTAGAGACTATTATATTTCTATTTGAATATATTCAATATAATTTTTTGATAAAGACACAAAATGAGATATAGAGTATGAAATATCATAATACGTGTTTTATAAGGACTTGGGGTTGTAGAACATGATGTTTTGGTTCATAAAAACTTAACCCAAACCAATAAAAAAATATTAAGTGGTCATCATAAGGTAACTATAGGATATTGTTTTTATATAACTACAAAACAAAAATTGTTTCTAGAATGATACTATGTTTTCATTGAAAACAAATATAAGAATAAGGGAGTCGGTGGGAGTTAAATTAATCTTTCGTAAGATCATGACCAAAAAAATATGAAATTTTCATAAGATAGAAGTTGGTCATATTCTAGAAAGAGTTATAGATCAAAAACTGCATTGGGTAACATAAGAACCACCAAGGTATGGTATTATTCATTAAGAACTTGAAATATATGTATTTATTATAGAGAATGGTGATGGTGTAAATTTTATAGATGAAAACCCCACTACCTACTAAGAGGACATTGAGAGTTAAGATTCATATAGATTTAAAAAATGGAATAAAAATTGACGCAATATACACTAACCATGTTAGGAACATGAGGGATTCACCGTAAGGGGTGTGACAACTAGAGAGAAAGTTGGTTTTATACAAGAAAACTAACATGGAATATAGAGTTTATACCTATAAATCTCATTATGTGGTAAAGTGATACAAAAAAATCATGGTATTAACTATAAAGAGACATTATAAAAAGCTATCATGATGATTTCTATTTAGATATTTCATTTTATAATACCTCATTATGATTATGATATGTGTTAAATAAATATTTACAATATATTCTTTATCGGATGTTATTCAAGGATGTGTGTATGATATAACATAATATTTTTGATGTTAAAAATGATTCGGCTAAGTTTTTAGAGTTTAAATGGTGTATTTATGCATTAAAGAAAGCCTCTCGAAGATAGAATTTCTGGTTTGATGATGTAATCAAAGAGTTGTTTTCACAAATAACATGGATGAATCAGGTGTATACGAAATGATCAGTGGAAGTGATGAGAGCCAACATTTTTTAAATATTAATACACTTTTCCTTTATAATTAACCTTGTTATTGATTTTAAATAAGACAAATCAATTTTTTAATACTATAGTAAATCTTGGTGGAATTTTCAAATGGCATAAATATTGATTTTTAGTTCTTTTATTCATTTTTTAATTACTAACAATTCATATATCGATTTTTAGAATTTTTATTTAATTATTAATAGTTTTATTTTAATATTTTTAATTCATTTTACCATTTTGATATTAATTTCAACATTGTACACTGTGATTTTATTATTTTTTAATTTTTTTTGGTTTTGAGTTACCCTTAATCAAGCGGCGATGGATGCATAATGGTAACAGGTGTACTCTACATCTTTTGTTAAGAACTTTTTTATAGAATTATAATAATATATATGGTTGATTAATACATAAAATTACTATTAAATATTAAAATAGGGGATATAGAAGGTTTATACATAATTTAAATGTTCTATATGAGTCATTACCATTTCCATAGGTTATATGTAAGGGTCATATCTAAAAACCCTAATTCAATAAAATGAAATATTTCAAAAAGGCCATACCCTTTATCACATGGATTGTATTTTCATATGTAAAGGTTCATATAATCATGAAATCAATTTCATTTTATTTGTTTTGGCTAAATTGGGTAAGATGATTTTATGCTTATATATGGAGATCATCCAACATGTTGATAAATATGATGATAGTGGGAAGGAATTGTGAATCTGAATTTATTGAAAAAAAATCTCTTCTAAATAATCTAGAACCATGAGATATTTAGATGTAATCTATCCAAGGGAGAAAGAGATAATTTCTCTTTATAATAAAGAATAATATATTAATGACCTAAAATTCTGTTAAATATTTTTCAACTCCTCATTTTTTAATGAAATATACATATATTAATTAGATACCATGGATTTATCCTGATTTTGATTTGTTTAGTTTTTTTTAATTCATTTTTTAAATATTAATTCACTATATTTTGTACACTTGTTGTTTTTATTTCTTCTCTCTACCATATCATTGTGCTTATTTACCATTGTGATGTAATAATGATCTCATACATAGTTATTATGATGCACTAGCACATTGTTTTTGTTCTGAGTGGAATCACAGTGGAATTGTTGATTTTTTTTCAATTATTAATTCTATTTCACTAGCTCTGTATGACATAAAAGTAGATGAGTAGAGGATATGGAAAAAACTCTATTTCCCTTAATTAATATTGTATTCTCCCATGTTTTTTTACTCCAAGTCCTCCCAATATTTGAATAAATTTTTATATTATTGTAATTGTGTGGTTTAATAAGATTAATAGCATTCAGTTACTGCGAGGTTTGTGATTAGGTTCATTCTCTTAGCTAAGTAGTGTTCTTAACCACTCACGAAGGTAGAGAAATTAGTTAATGATTTATGTGAGGTTCCATGAGATGATTGTTATTCTCACACATGAAAAAATAGTGTGGGATGAGTAAATAAATGGGATTAGTTTTATAGATGGATTGGGTGATTTAGAATATATTTAAATAATGATACAACCCATTAGAATCCACCCTAGGATCATCTACTTTTCTTTCTAAATCTTTTTTCTTTCTTTACTTTGTATATTTTATGTTTATAGAACAACAAAATTAAAAATCCATGTTCATTTTTTTCACTTTTAAAAAATATAAAAAATATAATAATATATATATATATATGAGGATAGTAATTCTCTAGTGCTAAATACATGAGAGAAAACCCTATGTTCATATTTCTACAACACATTAGGGATTTATTAATTCAATTTTTGAGAACCCTTCGTGATAGAAGCTATAAAATACATGGCATCATTTTTGGAGAATAGAGTTGGGATGACACTATTTTAGAATAAATTTTTTATATCTTTCTTCCTTTTTATCGAACTAGATTGAGAACCAAAGTGGGACTACTCATTAATGGGTCCTCAAATTTTTTTCCTAGTTTAAATATATTGAAAGAATAAAACATTTTTTCATGGAAGAAAATCTATAAAAACTTTTAAATGTTATTCAATATATCATCCCATATGAGAAAATTGTGAAACAACATAGCCCACATTATAAGAAACCTCTCGTACAAAAAAATGGATGACATGAAGGAAGATACTAAATAAATGAAGATATAAAGCATCATCTGAATATTGCCCCAAAAACATTAAATTGAAGAAGAACCTACTCTATATGAGATCTGATGATTTATAACCAATGCTTTGATGTTGTACAAGTATATTATAGAACTAAAAAGTGAGTTGGGATAATTTAGTGGGATGGAATGTATAATAGTCACCACCATCTTAACACTTATAGAGAAAATACAAAAATAAGTTGAAGAAATTTAAGAACTCGTGTATTTCAGTGAATTATTCTTTTAGAAGACGGTAGAAGAACATGAACAACTATAACTCCCACACATTTATATATACATACTCATGGAACTCTATAGATAAAAAATTATTAAATATGATATATTAGTGGGGGATGACCGAACTCTAGACACTCTGATTTTTTAATTTTTAAAATAAATTGAAAACTATAACTCTATATTTTAATTATACAGATTCATCACTAGAATATTTTGTCTTGGATGAAGAAAAATAAAATGATATATTAGTATTTAAATAAAAATTAATAAATATGCTTCCCAATCCAATAAAATCTATTCTAGAAGCATCCATTCAAGAGAAGTATCTCAAGGAAAATCCAATGAAGAAGTAAACCTTCATCCAAAATAATAATATTTTTGAGTATTCACTACAAAAAAGGAATTTTTACTCAATCAATATTGGAATTAATGTTTTGGATATGGAAAAGTCTTCCATGTATAGTGATAAAAAAATTAAGGCAACCACCATAGAAAATAAACTATTTCTAGAATTTAAATAGGTGGTTTTCTAGTATTAGGATGAAGCTCGGGGACCTATTGAAAATCTTTTACCTCATTTGATATTTCATGAACAAAAAGCATATGGGAAACTAAATAAAATAGGTAGTACCATTATATCCTACACTCGCCCATTTTACAATTAATTGTTTTTTGAATATGGGATTGGTATACACTATTAGAGGGGTTCTCTAAGACCCGTTTCATCTCATAAAAAATGGATAAAAATAATATATGGTGGCTTCTATCAAAGAAAACAATTTATTTTAAACATAAAATACTTACTAGAGGTAGTAAAAACCTAATATTCACTTAGATTTCAAACCATGATTAAATTATTTTTCTTTCATTTCACTATTTTCAATAAAATTTATCATGTATTTATGTTTTTCTTGTTTATTTTCATAGTAGATTGCAACTAAGGAATTTACTGAAGGGGATTGAAGGAAGTTACCCATTTACAATAGCTAAGTAATATTCTTCATTTAAACATTTGTTTTATCACTATTATTCTATGAATATTGTGGGATTTAATTAAGAAATTTTAGATAAGTATGGGGGAGAAAATTACAACCTATTTAGGATCTTTTTATAAGATTTTTAGATCCTCTTTTTAGAATCCGTTATATAAATTTATACATACATTTTTTCTATGTTTTGGAAATTTGGTTTATTTTTTGGATAATAGATTTGGGATTCCAATATTATATTGTCTACTGAAATATTCCATTTTTTTAGTGAAATCATTAGTTTTTAAATTATTATATTTTCAAATTTTCTGAGTGAGTATTACCATTTTTTGATGGAAAGTATTTTAGAACTATGGAAAGGTTTTTCAAAAAAACAATTAAAGGGAATAAAAATAATATCATACAAAAACATTAATTTTGAACATTATCCTAGGTATATTCTTCATTGTTAAAATAAACTCAAGTATTTAACTCAAAATAAATTAGTATAAGCCCTTTAAAATTGATCTAAGATAATAAATTGGGATCCCACACAAATTTATGAGATAATTAAGTAGTAGGTCTGTGAGTAATAAAGAGATCCATTTGATCATTGAAAATTTTATTCGTACAAGCATGGATGGTGAAAATTCAATAAGTGATTAAATGCCAAAAATTGAGTGGTTTTAGGTGAAGGTAATATTAAAACCAAATAAAGAAGATGTAATTGACCTATAATAATGTCATTAAGTTTTTATCAAGGATGTGGTAATTGGATATTTCATTAAATGGACATAATAAATAGTGAAAAATGAAAATACTAATTGTTAATGTCGTAATTCCACTAAATACTATTCTAATTTCACTCTTGGAACTATATATGTTTTTAAATAAATTTGGACAGTGTTCTTAACAGATATAGGAGGCATGATATTTTCATTGATAGTTAAATATTTACCTTTCTACATTTCTATTTATATGTTTATACCTGGGTATAATACTATATTTTTCTATTTGAATTTGATATATTTAATTAGTGTGAAATAGTGTATGTGTGGAGGAGTGGTTGAGGCCAACATTTTCAAAATTTTATTCTTTTTTTAATGGATAAATGAACCAAAAATTTAATATAATATAGCCGTAATTAATAAATTTTTTATAATTTTTTGTATCTTGAATTTAATTTTCAAATGATTTATATCTTTTTTTAGTTATTTTGTTGATTGAAAATTAACATTTTTATTGATTTTGAAATGACCACCGTACAAAAAAACCTCATGGAGGTCTAAATTAATGTAAACCCAAAGCATCATTGACAAAAAATTTCATCCCCTCCTTAGGAAAGGAACCCAAGAAAAAAAGAAAACATACTTTTATTTGATGATTCCATAGATGCCAAAACTTTTGTAACCATGTTCCCCTCCCACCATATATGAGAGACCTCCATGTGTTTACCCATGAGTGTATTGCATTTTCTGATAGAATATGTGATGTTCCAAGCGATATTTCCCTTACCTAACATAGCTTTACACAGAACCATGGAATCTGTCTCTTCCATCTTAAGAATGATCTTCCTTTGTTTGGATACCTCGGACCCGGTCGGCATGGCCATAGCCTCCGCCTACAATACATCACCTCTTCCATAAGAGGCTGTGAATGCTTCAATAACTAATCCCATTTGACCTCTCATGACCCCACCCCCACTCATCTCCATCATGAAAAGATACCCATCTATATTAATATTGAACCCATATCATGGAATATTTCGTTGAACCTACCTTCCCTGCCCTGTAATATTAGTCTACTTGTAATTTGAGAGATTCAGAACAATTGATTTCACTAACAGTGTTGAATGGCAATCAGGGAATTTCCTAAGCAAAAAAAAAGAATATTTTTCATTCTGAATATTACACTGACCTGATATCAAAATCCATTATTATGACTCATTGCATTTTGTGCCTGAAAGATAGTCTTGAAACCAGCAACAAGAATGACAATCCTAGCATTCCTATCAGCCCCATGGATATCTATACCCCTAAACCGCAAGCTACAAAAACATTCCAGCATCCCTCCAGAAGAATCCCATCCACAGAACGCACCGACGTTCTTCCAAATCCTTATATCCCATTAACTATCATAGAAAAGATAACTAATTGTTTCCTGATTAGAGGTTCTGCAACACTAGTAGCTAGAATCCATATTCACACCCATAGGTTGAAAATTTTCATCAGTAGGAAGTTCTTCTTTCCCCACACTCCACAATAGAAAATTAAATTTGGATGTATTCTCCTTTCACCACAGAGTCACTCCCCACAAGTCCTCATTTGAAATGTCCCTTGTCACATGGATGAAATCAATAATAGAAAGAATACCTGACGACGAACCTATGAAAATGAGTTAATCAGGATCATCACTAGAAACAATACTATTGAAAATAGTGAGTTTGTTCTCATCAAGAGTGGCCAGACGGAATCGAGGATAACCACTATCCTCTCTAAAGGATATGAAAGGGTTTTAAAGAATTTGGATGCTGTGTAAGATTCAATCATGCATCCATAAGATATTCATATTGGATATCTATAAAAATTCAAATTCTACCAAATGAAATGTTATATAAAGGTAATATATTTGGTTGTTTGGGTAAATTAGGGAGTAATAAAGGTAGGCATTGACATAAAATCAATTTTTTTTCAATGATCATCCTAATGTGGGTATGATTCTTTCAAGAGGTGAAAATCCAATGAGTTGAGTAAGATGAAGATAATGGGATGAAATTTTAGAACTATGAGTCTTTGAAATTTTATCTTCTGAAGAATATAGAAATTAAAATTTTATAATTGGAATCCATCTAAGGAATAAAGAAATCACTACTCATCTCACAAAAACCCAGAACAAGAACATGAGACCCAATGATTCCTTTAAATATCACACCACTTAATATTTTTTAAGAAAATATATAGAGTATAATTATAGACCATGGATTAGGCTTGGATGGATTAGTTTGGTTTTTTGAAATTCTTTTTATTTAAAACATATTCTGTTTTTTCTTTTCATTTTTTTGTTTTCTTATCTCCCATATTTATATGTTTTTCTCAACTTCTATGAAATATATGTAATCTTATGTATCATAATTATTATTTACAAACACATTTTGGGTGGTTTTGGGTAAATATTTTGGAATTATTACTTTTTCTTTAATTTAAAATTTTATTTTAATAGTTTTTGGTGAGAGTGATGGTGAGCAATGGAGGTGGTGACAAAAAAGAAATTATCCATCAATATAGCTATATGGTACCAATTTTTTGAAAATAAAATCACCCATTTCAATAAAAAATCTTGTGATTGAATTTGGGTGGTTTAAAAGGATGAATAGAAATTATTTATTACTATGTGTGTTATCCAGTTCTTCTAGTTGATTTAGGAGTGTTCTTTCTCACTCACCAAGGAGGAAAGATGATTTAAAGATAGATTCAATGTTTCTTAAGAATATTTTTATTTTAAAATGAGATAAAATAGTGGTGGATCAGTGGATAAATGTGATTGAATCTTATCCTTAGATTTATAGACTTATGTAAAAATGTAAATGATGAGTGAACCTATAATAATTAACCCTAAGACTATATAACTTTCTTTCTGACACTTTATGTTTGTTTTTCTAAATTAGTTTCTAATTTTTCTAAAATATAAGACATAATCATCATATATTTTTTTGTATTATACATTTAAAAACATATAAAACAAGGAAAAATAAACATTATTTTGTGGGTAGTGATTCTCTAGGCCAATCCCCATGAGAGACAGACCGGTGTCTAACTTTATTTTGTACTGTAATTCCATCTACCATTAGTGTGATTCTTTTCTAATATCTCCTTTAAATAGATAATAATTATTGGAAATTATGTCCCAACAATACATTCTATAAATATGTGTTTTGGAAAATTATTCTCAACGAAATACATGGAGAAGGGGATTATAAAGTAGGTTTGAATATCTATAGATATATATTTAATATGTTAATTTGTCTGAGTTAGAACACTTTTATTAGTAAAGTAAAAAAGTGGTTTAGTATATAGAAATTTAAAAAGGGGTCATTACTATTTTTACATGGAAAAGTATTCATACTAATGAAAATAATTATAATGATTTATAAAGGTTTAATGGTATTCATTATTCATCCACCACGAGATCTATAATGTATTCCATATTTTTTGTTTTACTTGATGTTTTTTTTTCTTCGAACATAGATTGAATATACCTCTAAAATTAAATTGAGAGTCACTAGATTGATATTAAGAACTAATTTTTTTACTTTAGAATAATTAAGGATATGTTTTTAGTTTTTTTAGGTGAGGATGAGTTTAGTGTATACGGATACACTATTTAGAGTTTCTTATCTAACAAATATGCTATGAGATTTCAACACAATAACATTTTTTCCTAAACTATGTAGTTATAAGGTTTAGGAGATCAAATAAAGTCAACAAGGTGAATGTAAATATAATGGAATAGTACATCACCAAATTAGATTTTCGTAAGTACGATTTTTTATCTGGAAGTTTATTTTTAACATCGGGGTGCTACAAATAAATGAGAGAGAAATTGGGATTTACAATGATAATAATGAAGCGATTAGTTAGGAAAATGAACCTTGGCCTCACCAAAAGACATAAAACATCCTTTTCAATCACCATACCATTCGATATATCATTTATATGGGTGATGTAAAGAACCATTTAGTGGCTATAAAGGAGAATGTACCAGATTAGTTGAAAAAAATTGTTAGCAAAATAAAATCTTGACGGCCATGTTAAAACTATTAGAAGTATAAATAATTGAGTTTGGATGAATGAGTTCTAAAATATATTATGATTTTATAATAAAGGATACATCTTATTATCATTATTTCTTGTGTGATATATATATTACATGAATATTCAAGTTATAATATGCCCTAATGTATAGATTTAAGTTGTTTATAGCAGGTTATCACCATGAAGTACTATGGGATGTGATGTTTTTTTGAGATTAACATGAGTAAAATCGTATACATGATATAAAGAGTTGTACGTTTGATATGGAAAATAGACTTATCTAATGATAAGTCAATAATGTTTATTTAGAATGGCCTTCCAAAGTACATCAGATAAAATATCATAGAATTACTGTCATACTAAGGGTTGTATGATTATTATCAATGCCCATTACCTTAGGGTAGTGAGATTACTGGAATGAGAACCTTCATAATTTTAAACCTTTCATATGTAATCCTTGAGTCTTATATAATGATAAGTTGTTATGTATGTTTTCAATCATGAAAACCTTTATACTTGGATACCCATCCTAGTATAATATCCATTACACCATTAAACCATTGTTTAATTAGACTAAAAGATTGTATAACCATTCTTATTTTAGTAACATGTGTTTTACTTCGTTACTTGGATGAAAAATAAGTATTGTTTTCATTTATATGATTCATTCTATTTCATATAATCATGAATGTATGAAATGAATTATATTATATTAATATTTCTATGTATATTGTTCACTCAATAACATTGAAAAAAAGAATATATAAGTATACATACAATGTATATGATATGTAATTTGGTATAAGTTTTTATATGAAGATATGAGTATCTTTAATCAACATCAAAATATACCCACATTGTAGCATGAGTGGGACTTATTTCTTTCTAGAGGAAATCATTTGCTTATATCTATAAAATATAGATTTCATATTATTTTTAAAGTCTAAAAAGTCTTATCGGGTCATACACTTATGCATTAGAATAAATATAAAACTCTAGATAAATTATTTATTCCCAAATGTAGATAGTCTGATAAATCATATACTAAATTTTTTTGATTTATTCACTAAGATTTGGAATGTTTTTTTAGAAATTCATTGTGAGATATTAATCTGAGTGGGATATTTATGGAAATGCACTAAAATGGGGATATTTTAATGTATAAAAACCCTTGAATCAAAACCTATGATATGAATATGATGTATATTATAGATTTTGATATCCTTATATCATATAAGTTATGAGATTACTCTATTAGAGCTTATGATCAGATTATGATATAGGTATCTCATGCTTGGCCAATTCTATGCCTCCGGTATTGCTTTCTTTTGGTTTAAATTAATGGTTCCATTCATTTATGTCTATAAATACATTTAATAATCATTTGACATGTAAAAATTAATATAAAGAACCAATAGGTCATGAATTATCATAACATATGGATGATTGTAAGTTCCTCTCATTTTGAACAAGGATTCTAGTGGATGGGGTCATCCATGTGGAGGAAAATTTATATTTTCTATCACTCAGTGATTATAATCAGGAAAACCTCATTCAGATCACTAGAGATGTAGATGGTTTCATTTTTGGTGTTTAATGGATGATAGATTGGGATTCTTATAGGTTGTTTTTTATTCTATGTTTATAATATGATCCACCAAATCCCGTTAGGAATATTATTTTGTGGTTTGGATAAAAACTATTGTGGCTTAAAATAGGCCCATAGAACATGGTATTCCAATATGGACATTTGGATGAAAGAAATTAATTTCAAAAGTAAGAAAGCTGATAGGAATTTCTTGATAATGGGAGAAGCACATATACTCTAATCATCATTGTTTAAATTATTGACATAATATTTCAAGGTGATAAAGAGTATCTATATAAAGAATTTTAAGTAAGTTAAAGATAAATTTTGAGATAAAAATACATCGTTATAATAAATTCTTTCAAGGATTACTATTGTTTTAGAAAAAAATATATTTCCTTATCTTAAGAGAAATATGAAATGGAATTCATTAATAAATTTATCATGGAGAACACTAAAAAATTTTACACACCCATTAAATTTGGTGAGAAGTCGATAAAGGATGAAGTTGGGAAAAGTTATCATCATAAGGATTTAAATAATCTAAAAAGAAGTATATTTATCTCAGAGTATCAAAACCTAAAGTATAGTGTCCCAATACTTTTTAAGTATATTATTAGATTATTATTAAACAAAAATATCCATTACTATAGTACACGGATCTTAAAGGCCTAGTTCCTTTGGAAGACTAGGTTCTTAATGCATAAAAGAAAACTAAAAACATGGAACCCTTATTTTATCCTCTATATTAAGATCCTAAAATCCATTGTAACCACTAAGAGTTCATAGGATAACCATGGAAATGAAAAAAATAATGTGTGAGATTAAAATAATTTTAATGGAATAAGAAATTTTAGTAATCATTATATGTGAGTCAAAGTTATAACATGATATCATAAAAGAGATGGTATACGAGTAATAAAATGGGGGAATAAAACAAAAATCATCATATCATTATATAATGGAAACATGGGAAAGTTTATATTACATAAAACATTATATGAACATAATTCATGGATAACTACTAAGAAAACATCACATGTTGGACAGAGTCCTAAAAAGGATTTGGTTCACTCTCTAATTCTATACATGAAGTCACCTCGGACTAAAAATTACCCAATACATTGGAGGGATATATAATTTTGGAACAACCCATAACATTCATTTAATTTACATTCATATGTGTTCTACCTTAGGATAAGAGTCATAAGGCCAAAACAATAGAATTACCCATGGAATGAAATATATTTCACAATCTTGTCTTATAAACTACATAAATAGATTCCTTTAAGATAAAAATTTGATATATGGACATAAATAATTTAATACCCCATAAAAGTAAGTGATAATAATATGGGTATATATGTTAGAGACATATATACATTATTTTGATCTGTTCTATATCTTTAAAAAGAGATAAAGTGACTTACAGAGAAAATGTTCATAACTAGGAGAAAACAGTGGGTCAGAAAGATCCCTTACCATGAGCCTGATTTTTCAAATAAATTGTATATCTTCTTTGATAATAAAAATATGCTTACTATTTACCAAATTAAGAGAAATTTTCATGTTAATTATTTCATTAATTTTATTTGTTACCATTCCATATTCAATTACTCAAGCCGTGAGTTTCACGTCGGATGTTTTAATTACAAATGGATCATATGTTAAAAACACTTCAGTAAGTTGAATAAGGTCAAAAATGTGATTATTTAATCATCTGTAGAATAGTAATCATGAAATAATTATAATTTTAATAAAAATATTATATTTTTTAAATGAAAAATGAAATAAGGTTATGAAAAATGAACTACATTGAAATAGTGGAGATGGTAGGATGTAAGTACGCATTAGAAACTTTTCAATTTTTAAAATCATTATAGAAATAAGGTATGTGTTATTTTTTATTCACCACAGACTAATTATATGATTAAAATAATATTATTTATTTTTATACCCCTATACATATTATCCATGTGATATGGTAATAAAAACAATTCACATCATTAGCAAGGTAGTATACCTCCATACACATGAATCAAATTATTATTTATTCAATGGATGATAAGGTAAGATATTATATGATATATTTATTTTCTAAAAATAGTAATTTTTCATAAATTTTATATATAATCATTAAATCAATCATTATTACCCACTATGTAAATCTTAAATGAAAAACGAATCACATCACTCTTGGATGTGGTGGTCTATCGTATATACGAACGATTCACTACAGAATATAAAGTAATAAGGTATATGCGATACTATAATTCCAAAAGTATAATTATATTATAAATATTATATATACATATAAAATACATCATTATATCTTTTTATGAGAAGTTGGGATGGAAAGCCTATTACTTCGGTTCAAGAGGGGGTAGTCTGCCACACACATGATCGAATGTTTCATTTTCCATTTGAAGGATGAAGAGATTTTTGTATGTAATGAAATTAAAATAAAATAAATATCAGTATATAAAATATACTATGTCAATTATTTCATCATAGTTAAATAATATTTTAAATAGGTTTATGAGTAAATAAAATAAAATTCCCGATTAAGGGAGTTACCTTTTTTCTGGAAAACCTCTTTAGTATTGCTCCAAAATCCTTTCTAGGATAGATTTATGATCAAAAAAAGGTAACATAGGATGACAGGACTGAATTAATGAATGTATTTGAGTAGATAATGGAAAAAACCAATGGTTTTTCTAAATTTATATAGGATAGAAGAGTGAGTGCACTTTTAAAAGTGGGGGAGAGGACATAAATAGAATTTATGAAAAGTAATAATTAAACCCAAATTATTCTCATTCGAAAAGGGTAAAAAAGAAAATTTTAGAAAAATATAAGATATAAGGTTGAATTAGGACCATATGTTTGTAATTAGACATGTTTTGGGTCATTTTTAACAATTATCTGTTTAGTTTAACCTCGTAGTAAACCCATTTTTTACCTTAAATATGGTAACTATTTTTTACTATTTTATTTATTAATTATGGTCAAGAATAAATTTTACAAAATTATTAAATAAAAACTATAAAGATTCTAAATATTTAATATATTTTAAAAAAATTAATTCATAGAAGTTGAATCATATGATTTAAAAGTAAATCTATATACTTGTTGAACAAATAGTTTTCTAAAAGAAAAACATTCAAATGTTAAAAAAGTTTTATATAAAAATTAAATATAAATTTTTTTATAATGGAATAATTTATATTTTTAAATATGTAATTGAAATAATTTACCTTTTAAAATATTATTAAAAAAATTGGTTCTTGTAAATTGTAATGGCCAGGTCTGGGTTCCACAAACCGAGGCCCCGAGCCTGGTAGCCACATGACCTCAGGCACGCCAGTTTGTATGCCAGAGGTTTCCAACATGCAGTAAGGATCTAATAAGAGAATAAAGGGGACACTATACCCAATTTTATCATAGTAGAAAACATTTTAAATAATATTCAATATTATAATTACAAATATTATCAACAAAAACACCATTATCAATCAGTAATCAAATCAGAATGTATAATATCCAACTGAAGAAGAAAACTTGTCATGCTAATGTACGTGTCAAGTGTTTAAAATGAAAACCCAAAAGCAAGGAATTGGCAAATCCAAGTGGTTCCAAAAAAACATTGGGTTCCCTTATACATGATCTATCTTAACTCTTCTATCTAATATGGGCCCCTTACTCTTAACATATCCCACATCTATGAAATTTGTTTGGTTACCGATCAAGCAGCCTGAGTAGGGTGTGAGTACGACTTAGTAGGCCACCACCAACATATCTAAAACAAACCCATTCAAATAATTGTTTATGTAATTATGTAAATAAATAATTACAATTGATAAATTAATAGTTATCATATTATCAATTAGGATTTATTTAACCACATAAACCATCATGTTCTTATGGATAACCAAATCTCAATACCTACTTCAGCCCATGCTAGAGTCTGATCCATAAAACATAATATGTTCATAGTTCATAATTTTTTCCACATAGCCCAATATTCCCTTACCAATGTTGTGGTTACAGAACTCCATCTCTAGTACCCGATTTTTCAAACATGCATATATCTATATATCTATTGTGGGAATAGAGCATCAGGTCTAGCAACCTAATTCTTATTAATGAAAAGATACCATTTTAGTTGATCATCATTTTCTAGAACCTCGGTTCCTAATTATGCATATATATCATTTTTGTAAATCATCATATCTAGAACCCCATTTATCAAACTTACCAATAGATCTATCATTAGAATATATAATCATTTCAAGCCCACATTTAACATCAATGCATTTATATCATCATCGTCCTAGAACTTCATGTCTAAAAACAATTTATATACCATTAACTAATTCGTAAATTTATTAATAGAAACTCATTAATTAATTAAAAAATTAATTAATAATATCTCTTTTTCCGTTAATCAATTCAACAATTAATTAAACATTGTCATACTCAATATCAAATAATTAATTCACCAATTAATTATTCAACATTTAAAATTCAATAATTGGATAATTAAGTCAATAATTAATCATCCCCAATTTTCCAATTCATTATTTTGATAATCAAATCATCGATTAATTATCTTGAATCCACAATTCCTAATATTCAATCAAATCCCAAAATCCTAAATTCATGATTTGATAATTAATTCAGCAATTAATTATCATAATTCCAAAATTTCTAGAATATCATAATTAAATATAAAATTAATTATCTCATTCATTCATCAAAAATCTCACAATATCACAATAATATCAATTAGTTAATTTACCTCGTTAATTAATTCAATTGCTGATTTTAATTTTTAAACAAATCTAGATACACTACAACTTGCATATATGTAATAATATTCCTGACATTGAGAATTGAATTTTTGACCAACTACCATTATTAGAAGATTCAACAACCTTTCTAACAGCTAACATTAATGAGGAAATATGTGGATGGTTTCAAAGAATATACTAGATCAATTTTTATCATGATCAAAACAAAAAATGAATCATTGCATGGGGTTTCATCTCAACAGGTGATAAAAGATGAATGATAAAGAAAAAATCCAACCAAGATGACTTACCGGGGATTGATCTCATGAATGGAATGTATATAAGGGGGTTTGTCACTACAAACCCTCCTAAAGGGTCTCCATAGTACAAGATGATAAGAGATACAGCGGGATCTAACAAGAATCAAATGCACTTCCCCTTTAAAACTATTTGTTTGGCATTTACTTGGCGTGTTATCGAGATACATGTCATGAAATTATTTTTTAAGGGTTTCCACACAAAAAATGACCCCTCAAATTTATTTTTATATAACTGAACAATAATTACATGACATTTTGTCCCATTACACAACATGTATGTTTTCTACAGTTTATTTTTCATCCCATTTTCCTTTTAAACTCTCTAAACACACCATGAACCCATTTTTAACACATAACCAATTAATAATGGGACTCCATTAATTATCAAGCATACGGCCCCAAACTTCAGTCATTTTCTCAAATAGAGGCTCTCCTTCTCTCAACAAGACTCGGTGAGTAAAAAACATTGAGAAAAAGCTTCCTAAAATGGGATGTTACAATCTCCCCACCTTGTAACAGCTTATCCTCATGCTGCACGTATAAGTATATCTAAGATTCCAAGTCAAAAAATATTGGGCCTCTATTCCTGTATATTTTCTTCCCTCTCCCATGTTTCCTTATGTATATGCCTATGTGTATGCACTATAAAAACTATCAGTATGATTTTCCCCACAACAATTTATTATAGTGATTTAACATGCATATCAGATGCTCTTTAAAGGACACATCTGACTTAATCTCAACATTATCAACCTCGATTAGATGGGAAGGGTTATCATTATACCATAGTAGTTTTGTTATAGGGAAGAATTCTTTCAGTGTTGTATTTCTGTGGAAGATCCAATCGATATGTCACTGGCATGATTCTATCAACAACCTCAGGTGGTTCAACAAACCAGGGTTCCATCATTACATTCATTTGTATACTACATTGACCCAACATCAGTGACTCCCAAAAGAATACACAAACACCCTCAATAAACCCCTTGGTCAATCTATGTCTTCTATTGAACATATTTTACCTACTTTGAGTTAGATTCATACATTTCTAAATTATTTGTACATGCTCTGACCTCTCCTATATGAGACTCGTTTCCAACTACTCTAAATTTCCAAAATCTATCTAGTATAGTGGTTATCTACATGGAATACCATATAGATCCACATATGGGGAAATATTTATAGTTTCCGGATAATTATTGTTATAGGAAAACTCTACTAAAGCCATGTGTTTCTCTTAATAGCCATCTAAATCAGAAAGACATGCTCGGATCATATCCTCAAGTACTTGTATAGTATGCTCCAACTACCCATCTATTTTTGGGTGGAAGGTCATACTCAATAATACATGTGTTACAAGATTCTTATATAATCCCTTCTAGGACCATGACATTAAATATTAATCATGGTATGAAATAATAGTTTGTGGAACCCTATTTAGACACACATTCTATGGAATATACAAAACTCCCAGATTCTCTATTGAGAAAATCCCTTGTATAGGAAAGAAATGCACTAATTTTTTTAGTCAATCCACAATAACCCAAAAATAATTATTATTCCTTTGTTTCCTCGAAAGTGCCACCATAAATTCAATAGTCACATCGTCTAACTTCTATTTTTGAATGGAAACAACCAAAGAAAACTTTAAGGTCATTGATGCTCTTCTTTCCCCTGCAGAGAGGTGTAGCATTGTGTCACAAACCCTATTATCTCATTTTCATGTATGGACCCCAAAATCTTCATCCTAGATTATGGTATATTTTGGTCACACCTAGATGTAATTCCCACTTCATGGAATAAAATTCCTACATGATCTCCTCCTTCATGCTCGTAAACACAACAACCTGATTCCTAACATATATGATCATGTCTTCATCTATGATGCAATCTAAATGTGACTCCACATCATCAAGTCTTTCACTAATGTTAAAACACTCTAGAGGCTCATACTGCCTATCTCATATCAATCTCAAAATCATAGACTCAATTCAAACAAATTTGAGAGTCATCTGCTCCTAACTTTCCTGAACCACTATATGAATCTCATCCAATAAATTCATCATCATCCACTCAACATTAGACTTATGAACCATCTAAGTACAAGTTTTTGTCCTCAAGGAATAAGCCACACTATTTATCTTTGTATGTGTATATGTTAACTCAATTTCAAACAACTGTATGTACTCAATCCATATCAACTGCTATAGATTCAAATCTTATTGTGATAAGATATACCATAAGTTCTTTAGATCATTAAACACTATAAACTTCTCGCCCAAAAGATTCTTCCACCTACACTTCATATCAGAAACTATGTCCTCTAACTCAAGGTCATGGGTAGGGTAGTTCCATTTAATTGGCCTCAACTACCAAGGAACACACACCCCAACTCGGTCTTCTTGCATCAACACTTCTCTAATTCTGATCCTAGAAGAGTCACAATACACTGAGTACTCTTCCCTTGGATTGGGTAGGATCAATATCAGTGTCAATGTCAATATTTTCCTCAACTCATGGAAATAATTCTCACTATCTTTCAACCATCAAAATGCTATCCCCTTTTTGGTTAAGAACAAAACATTATCTTCCATATGGGAAAATTTATCGATAAATCTATGTTAATATCCAGCTAACCCCATAAATATTCGGATATGAAAAATATTCCTGGGATGTTCCCAATATACCATTGTTTCAACCTTCTCTAGGTCCACTGACACACCTTCCTATAAAATGATGTGTCCCAAGAAGTGTAACTAATTAATCCAAAACTAACACTTAGATAGTGTGGCATATAGATGATGCACTCTCTCTGTACTCTTGATGATTTCATTATATTGGTCATGATAGTCATGACTCTTAGTGTACACCAATATGTCTTCCCCAAATAATATAAAAAACTAATCTAGATATGTAGAAATATCTTTTTCATCTATATCATAAACACTAATAGTGCATTATTTAACCAAAATGGCATTAAGACGAACTCATATAAGCCATATTAACTTCTAAAAGCAGTCATCATTATATCAGAAGTATGAAATCTAAACTAATTACACCCTGTTCTCATGTCAATCATTGAGAACACGCAATATCTTCTCAATTGTTCAAAAATAACATCGATACATGCAATAGGATACTGGTTCTTCATAGTCATATGGTTCAAATTCTGGTAATCAATTCATAAAAACAAACTCATGTTAGCCTTCTTTGCAAACGACACATGACAAACCCATGTCGATGTACTCAAATTGATAAACCATTTATCTTACAATGCCTCAAGTTGAGATTTGAGCTCCCGAAACACTGTCAGTGCTATTCTATATGATGGAATTAAAACTGTAACATCCACCAGGATGATCTCAATAGTGAATTCCACATCTCTCTTATCTGGATACCTAGAGAAGTCTTCATGAAAATACATATTGAAATTGTTCCCCCACTAGTGAAAATATATCACACTTTACACCTATGTCATCTAGTAAAAACTAGAAACACAGGTCATGAGCTCTCCCAGTTTCTAAGTAATTCGCTCTTCTTGGCATATATATATATCATTCCCCACAGTGAATGTAATGGTCACCCTTAGGAGTTTTAAACGTCACCCTCATGCGATCATAATCAATATGGGCCAGTATACGACTAGCCATTTCATAAACATAATTATGTCGAAGACTAACATTTTAAGAATATAGAGATCTCATAGAAATTTATTTTCCCCAACATCAATAGAACATCCCTTTCACAAGAAAATGTCTCTAGACCATACTCTCAATAGTGTATCTATAGTAATTACATGGCTCACAGACTCTACCGCTAGGCTCAAGCCATTAATAAGTTATGCTTATATAAAGGAATGAGAGGTACCAATACCAAAAAAGGTAAAAAATAATAAAAAACATACTAGAATATCGCCTCTTATTGTCGATGTCCCAACTTCTCTATCCGTAATTTTAGGTTGCATTGCATGCCATATTCCTACCACACTTCCTTAAATCTCACCAAGCGGTCAAAAATAACATGCCATCACTACCCTTAACCATCCTACACCAATTTCATGGTTCTCAAATGGTATTTTAATATTAATTTTCGCATTTATAAACCCATTTATTCTCATTTTTTATCATTTTAACATTCTAAATTTCATAGTAGAGGAATTTTAAATTCAACATCACAGGAATGAAAAATATTCAATGATCAACAACTTACCCAAAACCCATTTTACCGTGTGTTCCTAAAATGACTCATGTCATAAAATAATCTTATGTTCCTATAATGATGCATCCCAACTCAACACTCATGCCAATCTGGTACACGATTCAATTCTCATAAATCTCAACAACAAATATACCTACACACAACAAGTGTGTCACCCGAGTTAAAATAACATTCAAATGTAACAGTAAACAGTAATAACAATAATCCCAACCCGAGTAGCTAGGTATTCCCCCATACATGGTCTGGTAACTCCCATGCATGATCTCATTACCAAGTTATGACTCTTCCTAGTATTTTGTGTACATTTCAAAAATAGTAAGAAAAATTATAATAATAAAAGAAAAATGGCCTCAGATACCACTTTGTAGCATCCCGTTCTGGGTTCCATGCATTAGTTCCCTGATACGATTTGCTACATAACCTCATGCATGCCTCCCTATACGCCATTGGTTGCCAAAATGAAACAAGGATCAAATAAGAAAATCATGGAGAGATTATACCCTATTTTATCACAATGAAAACCAGTAGAAAAAACAAGAAATAGAGGAGTCATACATATAATCACATACAACACCAGCATCTCATAGTAAAAAAATTAAGAAATACAATATCCAATTGAATAATAAAATATGTCATTATAATGTAGGTGTCTGGAATCTAAAATGAAATCCCAAAAGAAAGACACGGAATACTCCTAGTGGGTCCCAAACCATGTCTGGTCCACCCAACCATTCTCCATCCCGACTCATCCATCTAACATGGGCACTTTTCTCTTAACCTATAATGCATCCATAAAATCTATTATTTTACTAATCATGAATCCTGAGTAGGGTGTGGGTATGACATAGTAGGCCACCACCAATGATGCCTAAACAAATCCAATCAAATAATAGTGTATGTAGTTGTGTAATTAAATAATTATAATGCATAAATTAATAGTTATCACATTATAAATTAATCATTATTTAACCACATAAATCCTCAAGTTTCAATGGAGACTCAAATCTCAATACCTACTTCAGCCAGTGCCAGAGTCTGATCCAGATAACATTATCAATTAATATTTCATTATTTAGTCCAAGTAGCCCGAAATTGCATTCCCAACGTCTTGAGTGTGTAACTCCATGACTAGAACCCTTTTTATCAAACATTCATATATTAATATATCTATAATGGGTATATAATTTCATGTCTTTCACCCCTATTATCAACCATGCATATATAACATTGCTTTTGATCTTCATGTCTATAAACTCAGTTCTCAATTATACACATATATCATTGTTGTAGATCCTCATATATAACACCCCATTTATCACCACTAATGATAGATATATCACTAGAATATATCTTTATGTCTAGCATCCATTTCACAACTATGAATTTATATCTTCATCAGCCTAGATCATCATATCAAAAACCTATTTATCAACCACTAATTAATTCATAAATTAATTAATCCAAGAAAATATTTTTTCAAAATTTATCATTCACATATATTTTTTCATTTAGAAATTAAACACTTAATTTAATATTCTCATACTCAACATATAATAATTATTTTACCAATTAATTATTCTAAATTTAAAATTAAATAATTCATTAATTAACTCAACAATTGATTATCCCTAAATTCCCAATTCAATATGTTTATAATCGAATCATCTATTAATTATCCCAATTTCACAATTCATAAAATTCAATCAAATCCACAAATCCACAATTCATTCATGTATTATTAATTCATCAATTAATTATCCTAATTCCACAAGTTCCAATTAATTCATAAGTAATTATCCAATTAATTATTTTGTTCATCGGTCCAAAATCTCACAATTTCACAACCATCACAATTGATTAATTAATCACATTAATTCATTCAATTAAATATTTCAATTGATATAAAAGTCTTATAATACTATAACATGCATATACATAATCAAAATCATGAATATGGGAATTTAATTTTAAACCACAACCTTTAACAGAAAATTAAACAACATTTCCAATGGCCAGCATCCAAGATGAAAGATGAGTATAGTAGAAAAGTGGCACCTAGATCAAGATTGATCATGATAAAAAACAACCACGAAACATTCTATGTGGTTCTATCAGAATGGGTGGGAAATATGGAAGATAAAGAAGAAATACAACCAAGAAGAATTACTTAGGATTTATTGCTTGACTGGGACATATGGAAGGGGTTTTGGTACACCAAAATCACCGAGAGGTTGCCCTAGGTTGAGGGGAGAAGAGATGAAGTGGGTTTCATAAAATATCATATTCACATCCCCTTTAAAACTCTTGGTCGGTCATTTTTAGGGTTTGTATTCCAGTTACATATCTTGAAATACTTTTTTAATGGCTTCCACCAAAAAATTCAGTCACCTCGAATTTATTTTATTAAAACCCACTAATAATTACCCAATTTTTAATCTAATTACATGATGTATAAATGTTTTGGAATTTATTTTTCATCCAATTTTCCATTTAAGGCCTCTCCACTCACCATGAACACATTTTTCACACTTAACCTATTTATACCTGTACTCCATTAATTCACAAGCTTACATCCTAGAACATTAGGTTATTTTCTATATCAAAGGATTTATATCTATTAAAAACAATGAGACACTAAAAAATTTAGAGGTAAAATTACCTGAAAGATATGGGATCCTATATAAATGATTTAAATGAAAAGGATGCTTTTAGTAAAAATATTAGTATTTTTCATTTTTCATCAAAAATTGAAACTTTTCAGAATAATCATAAAAATTATCTCTAAGATAATTTGGATATGAAGATCTCAAAAATTAAGACCACTTAATAAAATTATTTTTCTAAAATTGGTAACAACATTAAAATACTTGTGCAAAGCACGAAAAAAACTTTTTATAAAAACAAAACATAGCATAAAACATTTACTTTTCTTTAAAATGATATTAAATTTATTTCCATTAAATATAAATTAATTAATTTATTTTATATGTGTGAAAACATATAATTTTTATAATTTATTTACTCTTAATTATAACCAAAAATTTAATAATGAAGTTATAATAGTATACAATTTTATAGTTCATTTATATTGTAGGTTATGTTCTCCGCAAGATATCTAAGATATTAAATTTTTTCAGAAGAAATATATCTTAAAATCTCAAGGATTTAAATTCTCTAATAAGCATGGTTTTTTGTGTCATGTGCAATATCGAACATGATGTTCCTATTTTAAAATCTCAAGGTGATGAATTCTATACCTTTAAATAAATTGTGTCCTTACAATTTAATATTGTTATCATAATTCAAGGGTTTAACATTTGAACATTTATTTAAGGAAAAACCATCATTATAAAAAGGGTTTACATAAATTTCTCTTAAAATGGGGAAATTGAATTAACTAGGAAGTCCAGAATAACACATAAATAGTATTCCAAGTTAGATAATATTGACTGAATGATAAAATGATTAAATAAAAGAAAAGATTTTATAATATGGAAAGATATAGAGAACCGTGATTAATAGAAATTGAATTATCCAAATCAATTTAACAATCACAAAGACATAAATTTGTGATAACTTAAAAGACCACTGATTTATTTGATATGAAAGTAATAAGATAAAAACAATTTATACATATTTCTGAAAGTTAAGGGATTACTTTTCTAAAAATATAGAAAACACAAGAAAAAATATTTAATTTATATATTATTATTTAAAAAATAAAATTTCTTCATTTTTTCTGCTTTAATCAATTTCCACATCATCTCTTACTCTATGGATTGAATGTCCTATATGAGTATTGTATACCAAAAGTACTAAAATTATCTTTTAATGGATCATATGTTCTGGAAAATTGTAACAAGAAATTACACCTATATTTTTGAAAACCAAAATGTTTTGAAAAAGATTAGATAATACCCAAAATAAATTTGAATATATTAATCCTTAAAATTCAATAATAAAACTAAAGGTTATACATAAATAATTCCTTAAATAAGAAAACCTATAATATAAATAACATCAATAACCTTAAATACATATAAAAATAATATAATTATTTCAAAATAATCTTTTATATTATTCATACACGTTATATATATATTAACCAAATAAATTATTTCTTATAATATCATTAATCACATCAAAATCCAAAAAACGTCAAAATGATTTGATCCTAAAATAAGTTTCCCAAAATAAACTTTTTATTTATCTTCTATGGATTTTGTGAAAAAAAATATTTACTAGTACATAAAGTATTATAGTGGTAAATATTTCACCCTTATCTCCCTAAGGTTGTGGTTTTATGCCCCGTGGCCTTATTGAATGTGATATTTAGTTAACCGATTTCCAAGTTTCCCTCTTTCTAAAATTATGGAAAAACTTATGTGAGAATCATATTCATAATTATCCATGATCCTATAAAATTATCTGGTATATGATTAAAATATTAAAAAATACATTAGTCATCTAATAAATATTTTAACCACTATGGTTTTCTATATAACTCATTATTTTTGAAAAAAACTACTAATATCCTCAGCATCAAGAACAACACCAAGATTATATTTTCATCAATTATATGTTTTTTATGGATTATAATGTTTCCATTTAATCACATTTCAAGGTTATTAGTACTATTCAAAATATTCTTCATAATACTTAAATCAAAAAATCTATAGAAAAATTATTATATATATAAATAATAATTCTTGAATTCCAGTATATAAACATTTCAATCATTCTACTTTATTTTATAAACCATTGACTATGATTTTTTATATTATTTTTTAATACCTCATTTCTTTTATATTTAATATTAACTCTCTTTATACAACCATGTTTATCTTCTTCTTGAGATTTTCACCTAGGACATTGATTTTCATAATTCATATACTTTCGATATTTAAAACACTCAACTGTTGATGATACCATAAAGAAACCATTATTCCTTTCCATTCGATTAACCATAATTTTCATTTTTATGTGAAACTACTTACTATGTGACCTTCTAATCCACCCATAAAACATCTTCAAATTCATTAAGGCATTCCCTTGAGTGCTTCTTCCCATATTTTTTACATATAGAAAATCAAATCATATTTCCTCAGTCTCTGCCACCTGAATTCTATATATACTCATTACTTTTATGACTTAGTGAGTCTAGTAAATGGTTATTGTTCAATTTATTTGTCATATAACATGCTATCTAATTTGTCCTAATCACTATATCCTTTACTATAGTCATTACCCGATTTGGTTGATCATCAATACATTATCAATCACATTCAATGTGAACACAGATCCTTCTAGTTCCTACCATTGAGTGAAGCTATAAAGCACATTGTGAGAAAAAATATTCATAGTGGGAACTAATATAATCATGAAAAATTATTTTTAAAATATTATATCATGAAACTTTCATTTTAATCAATGAAATTATAGGTTTAACCTAGGTTATCCATGATCATCATCTATTAAAATCCTCCATGATAGTTAAAAAAGAGTTTGTAAATTTTCAAACCATATCCTCTAGGAGTGTCCAATGAGGTCTCCAGTAAAGACCATTGTTGAGTATTATGTAATAATTAAATAAATCAAAACACACCTTTTTCCTATTTATTACCCTTAGGTAAATCTGTTCCAAAACAACTTCCACTTTTAGTATCTAGATAGAGATGCAATTTATTTGAAACATCTCACTATATACATCTCCAAGATTCCAATATATTTATATATACATAGTCTTATCCATATTATTATCCATACACTTATCACTCAGGTTCTCACTATGGTTTTCCTGTCCTAATTTCCATTATTCAACTAAACCTTTTCCTCTAATACCAACTATAGCAACCAAATCCTTTTAAAATATATTATTACATGATTCTTAAATATAAATACCCATTAGTACAACCCAAGGATCATAAAGTCCTAGTCCCTCTGTATAATGGAGATCATACCAAATAAAAGGAAACTAATACATGGCATCCTTACTTTACTATCCTTTGTTACCTCTTAAAATCCATTTTAATTCAAAAGATCTATGTGATTAAAATTTATTAAATGATATCATAAATTTTAAGGTACATGAGTAACAAAATGGGGAAATAACATAAAGATAATTATATTATAGGATCATGGGAAAATGGTAAATTGGAAACAACATAAAACATAACATAAACATATGTCAATTATAACTTCAATGACAACATCACATAGTGGATGAAGTCCCATAATGGGCTAGTTTCACTCCCTAACACCATACATGACATATCATGAAACTAAAACATTACTCAATGCATAGGAGAGATAAATAATTATGAGAACACCCATAATATTAATTTAATTTACATGAATATGTGTGATACCTAAATATATCAATCATAAGGCATAAATATAAGAATTTACTTAGAAGGAAATGGGTTTCATAGTCCTGTCTCATAACAAAATCCAAAAAAAAATCATTACTGACAACATTTGAGAGATGGTCATAAGGAATATATTACCCCATAAAAATAAAGAATAATAATCTAGGTATAATTTTGAGATATATATATATATAATTTATAAGTAATCCATTACATTAAATGGAGATAAAGTGAGTTAGAGATATAATATCCATAACCCGAGGAAAAGGATGGGTTAGAAAGATCTCATAAATTGAACTCAATTTTTCATGTGTTTTATTTATCTTCCTAAAAATAAAATTATGTTAATTAGTTACCTACTTAAGAACATTTATCACCTTTATTATATTTTTACCACAACATATTCAATTACTTTACCATTTAATTTCACATCAGTCGTTTTAACGATAAATGAATCATATATCCAAAATCACTTCCACAGGTTGAATAAGGTAAAATATACTTTTATTTTATCATATATATAATTATAATTTATATATTTATATTATACTTTAATAACCAACCATGAAATATGGTTATTAAAAATGAACAATGTTGCAATCCTAGAGAAGGTAGGTTATACATATGCATGAATACTATTTCCATTTTTCAAATATCACGATAGAAAGAAGGTAACTTTTATTTTAACTTTAATAGATTATAATTTTATCATAAATATAATATTAATTATATAAATAAACTTACACATACCATCCATTTTATATGGTAATAAAACAAATTCACATCACCTCACAAAGTGGTAGTCCATTGTACACACAAATGATGTTATCATTTTTTTAAAAGATGAAAAGGTAACAATTATATGATAATTTTATTTTCTAGAAATATTAATATTTAATTAATATCATATACTGCCATCAATTTAATACTTATTACCATCCATGTAAATTATACGTGAAAATGAATCACATCGCTCCATGAGGTGGTCGTCCTCTATACACACGAGCAACGTTATCATATTATCTATGAAACGGAAATTAAAATGGTATATGTGATACTATAATTACATTTTCATTGTTATGTTATATTTATAATATATATAAATTAAATATATCATTATATCTAGTTATTATAAGCTATAATGGAAAATGAATTACTTCAATACATGAGTTGGTCTTCCACCATACACAAAGTCAACAGTTTAATGTAAAATAATAATAACTTAGTATAAGGAAGATAATGAGGTTATTATATCATAATGTTTTTATTTTTATTTGAAATAGGTGGATGAATAAATAATATAAAATGATAGTTTAAGTATTTTACCTTTTATTGATAAAACTTATTTTGGATTGTGATAAAAAAAATTTAGATTGATATCTCATAAAAACAAGGCTTATAAGATGATCAGTGGTAATTAGGGAATATAGTAAGAGATTTATTTTTTAAAATAATGAGTTTTAGAAATGTAAATAGTATATTAGAGGGGGTGACTCTTTATAAGGCGGGGAGAGGACACACTTAGATGTTTTGAAATGAATGAATTAAACCTACGTTTTTCTTATTCAAAAAGGCTCAAACATTGTCTATTATCAAACCCTAAAAGATATATTTTCTAAATATGACCAAAAAATAGTTATTAGACAATTTTTTTGTTAATTTCAACACTTATGTATTTATTTTAGCCCCTAGTAAATCACTTTTTACCATAACCACATTAAATAATTTTGACACTTTTAACTATTCATTATAGTCAAAATCTATGTTCAGATTATTAGATAATATAAATTATGATTATTACAAATATGTCCATTTATCAAAATTTAACTAAAAAATTTATTGAATGTAATTCTAAATTAAACCAAAAGACATGTTGAGAAAATAGTTTTCCAATAAAAAATATTTCAAAAGTTTACAAAGTCTTTACTACAAATTTCAATATGTAATTGAATTAAATGACCTAATATGGAATAATAAATATATAATTATAGTGATTTTAGAATTAAAACCACATGAATATGAGATTTGTTTGGGAAATTATTTAAACTGAAAGGTACTTTTCATTAAAAAAATAATTCATTTCACTATTCATCAGAAAATGAAACCTTTAAGAAAAATTACAAAAAAAACACACTAAGATAATTTAGATATTGTGATTTACTAAATTTAGATTACTTTTTAAAAAAGTCTAAAAGTGATAAAATTAATTTGAAAATATGTTTTCAAAGAGAGATGGAACCTCTTTTTAGAAAAATACATGTCTCGAACTAGCCTAGTTACCCTGGTACCCAGAAACCTATGTTGGTCCTAACATATCCCAATTGGTGTTTCCAATCCGCAATATTTTCTGACAGGAACCTAGAATCATAAGAGATCTACAATGAATTTATTTTCCACAAAAATAGAGAATGTAAAAGAAAAAATTCTATATATCCACACCCCTCAAGGAGAATGTACTAGTAGTCAAATAGGAAAAATAGTACCCTAGTAGATAGATAAACAAATCAAATAAATATCAAGTCAAACATTCATAAAAAACCCCAAAATCCTCCAAACCATATTTAAAGAATTTTTTCACATTTCCACTGGTTATCATCATTGTTCCATTTTCCAAATGATCAAGAACATCTACCACCTCCAAGTGGTGATTTCCCCTTGCCCTAACCTAAAAGAAAAAAATATAAAAATGACCAAACAAAAAGGTAGGGTGTAACTAGAATCCCAATAGGGTCTCACCAAGTTTTCCATAATGTATTCTTTAGTAATAAACCAATCATTCTTTCAATTTATATAAAATTGGGCTTGGAATAAAATTTTCATAGTAAAAAAACATGATTTCTTTTTAAATGATGGAAAAAATTTAAATCATGGATTAAATAAACATTTTATATAAAATAATATTTAAAAATTATTTGTAATTCATAAATAAGTTTTATGAATATTATAATATATAATCAAAATTTATACAGTAATAAAGAAGGTCATCGATTCTAGAGTATGTCAGATTATGGATATAGGATCCTCACACTTCTTAAATATATTATCATAGATGAACATGTGTGCACACATCCACTTCTCAAATATATTATCCTAGATGAACATGTGTGCACACATCCCTAAGACTCATTACAAATAGGCCTAATCAACATACCCTCAAACAATAATGAGAATATAATATCATTCCAAATAAATCATCATTTAAAATTCAATTTCCAATATTCAGATTCAGTATGCCAATTCAATTTCAAAACTGAAACATAGTTTTTTATCATTTCATGCCTTTTAAGTCCAAGAACAATTATGGGTTTTCATCATATAGATTTAATAAAAAATACAAAAACAAATATTATATCTTTTCATCAATTCAATAATTATCAAAATTCATCTCATAATTCCAATTCCATTTGAATTTGTGGTTTTTCTTCAAAATCTATGTCTTTTCACATTATGTAATCAATTCATTCCAAATCAAGGTTCTATAAATCAATTTGAATACATTTCAGGAAAATAATTAAATGAAATGTTTTAATTATATAAAAAATATCAAATCAATCTACCAACACCTAAAATCAGAAATTTAGAAATCAAAACCCAAAATTGGACTCTCAAAAAAAGAATTCAAGTACGAAAGATCAAGGAATAAAATCTAAAATCCAGATTCAATAAAAATTTGTTTATATTAATCCATTACATGATGATCCATAAAACGATTAGGATTATAAAAATATAAAATAGAATAAAATACAAAATAATTGATTCACTTACCCAAAGAGATGAACTACAACTACAATGATGATCAATCATTGAACAAATGATCCAAGAAAGATTGGATATCTCCAAAATTGCCAAGGGAAGTCTTTATATTGAGATAAGAATTCTTCATGATTGAAAGAAATTGAAATCCCAAATACTGAACCCACAAAACAATAACTCATAAGAATTACACGGCGTGTAATCCCATTATGGATTGTGTAATCCATTAGTGCTTTAAATGAGGAGAAATGAATTCCCATTTTCTTAAAAATTGGTTCTAGACCTTAAAGTTTGTGAATTCCATGTAAAAATCCTATAACCTTTCAGGCCCTTTAAATATTCACTAACATGTTCCTGGTGACAATTACACATCATGTAAGCAAAACATACAGTTTTTAACCTCCTTGATGAAAGAAAAAAATCTATTTTTTAAAAGGAAAACACAAAATCTCGTTATATATTATATGTATTTGTGGAGAACCAAAAAATCCATTATCAAATTTATATCCAAACTCGATTATTTCAAATAAAAATACATCCTTGAGCATTAGTTAATTTTCCCTATCAAAGGATCTCCATCTCTCTGAATCCCACAAAGGCACCCAAACGAGGATGAAAACAAAATATGAGCAATCAATTGCCTGAAAAGCATAACAGTATGTTACAACAACCCAACCAAAAAAAATTATATCTCTATAAATCCTGTAAATAAATTATTATATCAATGAGATGATACCACTTATCTCCCATCAGTTTCTCATTCACCAATCTATCATAAGAATCATAACCATTCTTATATTATACATGGACTAAAGGTATGATCCTCCAATGAAGTACATTTGTCTCAGAAAAAATAATCATGAATTGATGCTTAGTCATGGATATATCAAGATAAACATCAAGATCCTCCCAACAAAAAACATTAAATGGATCAGAAGGATGCTTTTTATGTTGAGATATGTAGAATACATCAAGTATCGATGTCAACTATTGTGGAAGATTGAAATGGTAATCCAATTTTCCCACATACAACAAAACCTCAAAGGGTCCAACAAAATGAGAAGAAATATTCCATTTCCTCCCAATATATAAGTGACCCAACTGAGGAGAAATTTTCAAGAACATCTGATCACCAACTAAAAACTCCAATAGTCATCAACATTAATCTACATGATATTTATATGATATTAGTTCCATTAACATTATCAGATGATGAATGGGATTACTTTCCATCTTCTCATTAATCAGACATGGTCCAACCAAGGATGATTCACTAATATCTAACCAACATAATAGTGATTTATATTGCCTACCATAAAAGGCATCAAAAGGATCGATTCTAATTATGGACTAGTAGATATTGTTATCTGAAAAATCAACAAGTACCAAGTTGTCATACCAATCTCTACAAAATTTTATAACATAAAAAGGAATCATATACTTAATATTCTATATAGATCATTATATATGTAAATCCATATTTGGATGGTATTTCATACACAAATGACCATGAGATCCCATCACCTACTGAATGTATTTTCAGAAATGAGTGGTAAAATCTGGATACTATTAGAGACTCTAGTAGATAGTACTCCATGAAATTGAAAAATCTCTTTCACATAGATATATACTAACTCCATAACATTGGTTGTATCTTTAATAGGGATAAAGTTTTCCAATTTGGTCATCTAATCAATCACAAGACATATTATGTTTTTTTAAAGATATGTGGATAATACACCACAGCTTCCCTAAATATCTCTTCCCACTTCTTTTTTAATACTGTAAGTGGATAAAGTAAAACCAAATGTCTATAGTTCTCAACATTGACCTGGTGAAAGGTTTAAAAATATTAAAAAACGATGATTTCACTTCCATTACCTAGCCACCAGAATTTTAACTATATATCATATAACATAGTCATGGTACTCAGGTGTACCTCCCAAAATAAACTATAACAGTCTCCCATCACATTATTTTTCATAGAAGAAGGCACAATAAATTAATTTTGAAACTAAAAAATACCCTCTATGGAAGAAAACCAATCAATGGTGGTCTCCCCGACATGAATAGTGTCTCTAACACTATAGAACTCATCATAATTTTGGTGATTCAAAAGAATCATCTTAAAAAGATAAGAGGTTGAATGAACACTATTTAGGACAGCCTTAGTATCATTCTTTTGGACACCTAGATGAAATTGCACAAATAGGGCCTTTAAATTACAATATTTTGATTATTATTTCAATTCCTAGTTTATAATTTCATGTTAAAATCATCAATGATGACATTCCACTTTCCTAGGGTATAAGATATGTTAAAATCAAATGACTCTAGGTATTTCACCCAAAACCTTTTATAAACATTAAAATATTTTTTATAGAATATATAACTCAAGATTTAATGGTCTAAAAACCTAGTAAATCATTATTTAAAAAGGTAATGAATCTTACTCATTAATATATGCATCATGGCTGCTAGTTCAAGTTCACGGTTTGTATTATTATTCTCATGTGTCCTAAGATATTAAGAACAATTGGATACCACATAATCACCCTAAAAAAGGAAAATTACCAAACCCAAACTTGATGTGTCACAGAAGACAACATAGCCCTGCCTAACCTCTAAAAGGGTTAGTGTTGGTTCATAAGTTCCATGATATTTCAACTCAACAAACAAAATCATAAATTTCTCAACCCAAAAAAATTCACCCCTTATGAGTGAGAGGGGTCATCGAAGAAGCCAACATCAATAAATATTTTAAAAAAAGTGTCAATGCACTATTAAACCCAAGATGATCTGAATCATGAAAACATTAAATGTTTTTTCCCATGTTAGAATAGATTTAACCCTCTCGGGATCAAGTAAGATACCATATTTTGACACTAAGTGTCTCTAGAATGCCACTTGTCGAATCCAAAAATCGTATTTTGATAACATGGAACGGATTCAGTGATTTCTTAATATTTCTAGAACTACTCTTTGATGGCACACATGATCTTTCTCAAACAAATAGTAACTCCAGATTTCATACCCAAAGATCACCATTAACTTATCAAGGTATTCAAGGAATATTTTTTTCATCATATTTTTAATTACTATATGAGATTTTTTTAGACAAAATGACTTGACAAGGTACTCAAAGTGACCGTTAATGTTCCAAAACTCAGTCTTCTGAATTTTCGATTCTATTATTCTTAGCTGATTATAACAAGATGGAATATCAATCATCAGGAACCACTTTTCCCCTTCCAAATATACAAATAGAACCTCAATCTGGGGCAATAGATACTTGTTCGTTGTGTTAACTCACTTTGTTTTTAAAAATCAACACATTGGTGAATCACATAATCAACATTCTTTTCAAAGGAAATAAACACTTCCCAAGGTGACACACTCATCTGTATAAATCCTTTATCTACGAGAATTTCCAATAGAGTCTTGAAATGTTTTAGTTCATCTTGTTTCAAGTGGAAAGAAGGAATAAACACTGGTTGAGTATATCAATAGAATACTCAAACTCTCTAATCTGAGGAAATCAATATAAATCATAAGGAAAAACATTAGGATACACAACGAAAATTAGATATAGATCATAAAAATTATCACTCCAATTTAAATTATAACACCAATATCATCCTACCTGAGTCTAGATAATAAGTTCTACATCTAATGGATCATGGATCCCATTCTCCCTTAAATACATAAACCACCCCATTATTAAAGGTAAATAACACCCTCTAAATATAACACTCAATTTAGGTCTAATGAGTGATCATCCAACCCATCTCATTAATTACATCATGATATTTCAAATTGATAACCAGAAAATACCCATTAAGCTCAATCTATGATAAAGAGACAACACAAGATCATTGAAGACCCTGCTCTCTCTTCTTACAAAGGCATGTAGTTGTATCCATAACACAAGATAAAATCTCCATAGGAAATGTTAGAAAAAAACAACATGGGTCAATATGAATGATTTGGATGCACTGATATCGAATAATGGGATCCCTATGGATGAATCTATAGTGATAGTACATCTCTCATTTGTTAGACCCATATCATATTCCTCTATAGAATCTTACACTATGTGAAGAAACATCAATCTGGATGCCTATGGATGGGAACCCTTGGTTCATGAGGAATCTGATTTCATTACATTACTTTGTCGTGTTTATGAGCCTATTATACTAAATGGTCCTAAAAATATATTACATAACTTCTTTAGGTGATATGGATGTCTTTATGAACTTCATATCATGGGTGAATTAGTGAAAACCCATTTTTAATGACCAACCTTGAAACACTAGAAGAATGTAAATGGGACTCTACCTGGCACTACAGAAGGTCTGTAAGAACACTTATAATGATATCCATCATGAAACTCAACACGCATCTATTTTCCGTTAAAGGAACTCACAAAACTACCAATGGGAGATAAAGGAAATCCCAACAACCTTGACTTACCAACCATGTCAAGATAATCCACCAATAATCTATCTATCACATTAATCGAAGAAGTTACCTTTAGCACAAAAACATAGTGTTGAATAACAAGTCAAAGTCCAATCTCAAATACTCGTTCCTTAATATTCTCATTAATGAAAATCTCATGTGAAAACTATATTATCTCTATAAGGTGGTTTTGATAATGAGTCATGGTATTATCACATTCCTAGATATTAAGAAACATTATTAAATATTCTATAACCATAGACTCAAGATATAACTATTATATAAAAATTAAAATGAAGTATTTTCACTCCAATCATTCATGCTTGATCTTCAATAATATAGAATCACACTATCTTCTGCTAGGCCCCAAAAGAATAAAGGAATCACATTTTACTTAAATTGAATTTTGAATTTTCTAGAACTAAAAAGGTTACTAAATTATTTTCAACCAAAATTATGCCTATTGAGGATTATTAGAGAATTGTAAACTAGGTGGTTTCTAGAGAATAAAATCTTTCACACAATCTCTAGATTCATCCATTCATGGTTCCATGACTATAGCCTGAATGGGAACAGGTGTGGCTACCTTCCCCATGGCTTGGATAGCAAGCACCACTACCCTTTTTAGATTCTAATCAACTGGAGAGTTCACCTTCCATGATTCATTGGAATATATCTCCTTAGGTCCTTTCAAATGTTTTCTTAGAGGCATTTTGTCACACACTATCAATATACAACAATAAAAATGTTATCCAGGAAACTCAGATTAGCAACTCAAACAAAGTCAGAATTTTGAACCCTATTAAATATAATTCAAATGTCTAGGATTTTCAGAACACTCTATTAAAAAAATAAATGACTATAAATAGATTTTAATACTATACAAATATTCTTTTCCCTAACCATCCATGGTGAATTAAGGCTCTTTATAACAAGATATGTCTAGAAACTTTCTCATAACTACCTCTTAAGTCCAATCAATTGTTATTTATGTATACTAAGACAACCCAGACCATATAAAAATTTCATGTAATGAAAAAAATATGAACCCTCAATAAAACAATTTCATTAACCATCTTGCATAAACTGGTAAGATGATACCGCATCTTTCCCTATCATAGCCAGAAGGGAATTCCTTATCCCCATAGGATGGAGACTAGCACTTGGAATCATATAAGATCAAGAGGGAATGAATTTTCATACAAAATAATGGAATATAAAAGATACAATTTGGTATATCAACACTCCTCAAGGATAATGTACCAAAAGTAGAATAGGTAAAATAGGACCCCAAGAAAATATATAAACACATCAACAAGACATCAACCCAAACTACCATAAACAAACCAAAAAACATCTCAAAACCCTCTGTAACAAGTGGACCTTATCTCTACCAGTTACCATCTCCACTCTACAATCCAAAGGTTCGAGAATATCCACCACCTACAAGTAGATATTTTCCCTTTCTCTGACCAGGCATAAAAAAATATATAATTCCAATAAGAAAAATAATTGTGTGTCTTATAATCCTAATAGTGTCTCACCAAGGATTTCATAATAGATTAGATAATAAAACACTAATAATTCATTAAATTTAAATAATATAGGGCTTGGAATAATATTTTCATATTTAAAATAAAATATTAGTTATTTTCAATTAATGAAAAACATTTCAAACATTGATTGAATAAAACATTTATACAAATTCATTTTTATAAATCATTAAAAATGAGTGATGAAGTTCTATAAGCAATGGAATATATATAATCAAAACATACCCAATAATCACTATGTTATTCTGAAATAGAGTATGTGAGTTTCAGGTTATAGTATCCAAAATCTTCTCAAATTAGTCATCATGGCTAAATATGTGTGCACACATCCCTCAAGCTTGGGGTGAATAGGCATTATCAACATCCCATCGGGGATAATCATGTAAAATTAGATTTTTGTTAAACTTTTCATCCTAAATAAATATATAGGGGATCAATATCCTATAATTATTTTCCCAAATAACCCACTAATTACCCATGATAGCATGTGGTCAATAAATTAATAAATAATTTTAAAATCATCTTATTTCAAATCCATCATCATTAAAAATTCAATTGACCATCATCAGTTTCAATATGCCAATTCAATTTCAATACACGGTCTGTAACTGCCCAACAAATAGATGAAACCCTGGTATTTAACTAGAAAAAAACAAATTACCCTGGCCATTATATGAATATGTAGAGAACCTTGAAAATCCATTTTCACCTCTATAATTGTACTCCATTAATTCAAAGAAACATACATTCCTTAATTTTAGGAAATCTTCCCTAGTAATGGTTCTCCATCACTAAGAATCCCTAAAATTCACCTTAACGAGTATGAAAACAAAATAGGAACAAAGGAGTACCTAAAAATCATAATGGTAGGTTAAAATACATTTTTTTGAATAATTTTATTTTTATTTTTAAAGATTATTTTTTTATTTAAAATTAATATATAATCATTTAATTTATTTTATGAATTTGTAAAATAAATAATTTTTATAATTTAATTAGGATTATTTATAAATGAAAATTTAAGGGCGATGTTTAAATGGTATACTATATTATTGTTTATTTAGATTTAGGGTTTTGTGTTCTACAAGCTTTTGAAGTGATTTATTCTTTTTGAAAAATAAATATATGATAATATAGTAGGGTTTTAAATTATTGTCTAACATTTTTGATGCATGATATATATTCTATAAATCCCGATGTTCCTCTGTTAAAATATAAGGATGTTATATAAATTTATCTATGTGATTATATTGTATTCAAGGTACCAAATTCATTCAAAGGAATAACACTTTTTTTTGTAAAATAAATATTTTGATAAAACAAAAAAAATAACTCATGGTATTCTTTATAGAAGTTGTAAAACAAATTAAACCTCTTTAGTCACACTAACACATCTTTGGATAGCAATTACAAAGTCAAAAAAATAAAATTAAGAGGTATGCATTTTTTAAGAAAATGTTTTCTGAGATAACATTTTGAAAATAAAAAATCTATAATATTACCTAAAAAATAATCCTAGTATTTGGATACTGCACATGAATGCCCATAAATGCCCATAAATGACATGGATGAGTGGATAGTAGGAATATGTGAATATGATGTTTTTGAATCTGTTGATAATTTTATGTAATATTCAAAATGAAATTTATTTATTTAAAAATTCAATGTAACACTTTAGATCCAAACTTATTGATATCAAGTATCATTTCATCATGTTTAAAGTTCAAAATAGTTATGTGAGACATGAATATATTTTTACAAAATATCATAATGTTGTGACAGTTGATATGCCAAGAGATGGATTTGAAGATCTAAGACTGAAAAATTCTGTTCATGATTTACCTCTTACTTAATGAATTTTTTCATTCCCCGTAATACATAAATAATTATCAAATGGGGTATAAAGTATCATAACACATGTGAAACCATTTTGAGGAATCCAAATATATAAATATTGAAAAATAGGGTATAATTATTTGAGATGATTTAGGGGGGGAGTTCAAATTCCATAGTCAAAAAGTACATGTAACAAACATATTAAATTCTCTAAAAACATTTTTTATTAAGTTGTGTCTTTTATGTAAATTTATAATTTAAAAATGAACTAATTTTATTAACTAAGGAAGTATTTTGAGTTATTTTTATCGACGTAAAATATAAAATGGGAGATTAAATAACCCATATTAATTTTCATTATCATATGATAAGTATATCATGTTGTTGAAAAGGTTTATGAGTAATTTTAATAAGGATTTAAATTCATTCTAGAGGATTTGGGTTAATTGTAAATGGTTGGATTTCGAATAGATAATTTATGATTTATAAAATATAATAAAGAATTCTATACTGATTTCATGATTTTATGAAGTTATATGTCACAACCCATCCCTGTGGGGCCCACACCGTGACTCCCCAAGCCCACCTCCAATAGTCCTTGGACTGGTGACTGGCACTGAGAAGTCATATTACTAACATGGGAGGCATTGCCTAAGTACCTATATACACACAAACACATCTCCATGCCCATAATGCTGAAATGTAAAGAAAAACACTAGGGTACAAAAAAGCATGTATAAAACTAAACCAAACCAATAGAGTACGACAGAATGTAAAGTACTAAAAGTAAACTATGCCAGAATACAAGCCCACCAAAGACAAGAGTCTGAAAACTAAAAAGTCCAACCTATAAACACAAAGAGGTACTGGGACTACTGCTTGTAGCTGGAGGAACACCTCGGCCTGTAGATAACTTAGGTAGCTTGGTTGTGTCGTGGTCTACCCTGGACTCTATCAAAAGAAAGCTCAGCTTCACAAGACATGACATGTGTGGGAACAGCCCGTGTAGGGGTGAGTATAACAATACTCAGTAGAGTACCCTAAAAACCAAAAATAAATACACAAAGTAAAGGCACATCAATATCTACACAGTATTTTTCAACTGAACATATAATAGAGGAACTCAATCCAGATATACTCAAATCCCAAACCCATATTATAGGGAAAAGTCATGCAACAACATACCCCCACTAGAGATTCAGTTTGAAGATTCCACAAAGTAATCCCTTGGGAGAACTCACTCCACAAGTCTCATAGCTTTGACAACGCCCGTCTGAGAAGTACTGTCTGTCAAGAAAGATCACGAGAGATAGGCGTAGTCATTCTGGGAGAAAACACTTCTAAGTGGAGAAAATATCACAATACACATATGAGGATCACTTACAGGGCCTTGTAAGATACCGTAACTCATCCAGAATTCACCTGTTAGGTTGAGGATCGATGCCCTATGGAAGTAGTCATGTCGATACATGACTCTACCTAGGGTCAGGAATGGATAGAGGATCTTGCTCTGGGACTCTCGGAGGGATACCTGACTCTATCTCAGGATGTCCTGCTGAAGGGATCATACTCCTCTAGTAAGAAACTATTCATTCTATTTAGGGGAATGAAAAAAAGTGGCACTAACCCAAATGAAACATGGACAAGATATGGTGGACAATAATATCAAGCCATGTACTGAAAATTACACGGCATGTAGAAGTTTCACATGTCAAGTCTTCTGACCCTGGGTATTGCACATGTACTACAGATCATGTCGCAAGGCTGGTTGTTTATGAAAGTTAGTACACAGTGTGTAGTACAGTTCACATGCCGTGTCTGAGTAACTGGGTTCGGCTCCGTGTACACAGTTGTGTGCCCGTACACAACTTTATTTTGTGTGCACAATCCTGTGTAACTGGTAGATGGGGAACCTGTGTATCCAGCCTTGTCCGGCCAGGTGGTGGAGTACACGGTCATGTACTCCATCCTGTTTCTGTGTATCGACTAAGATACATGACAAGTCTTGCATAGGGACCCACACGTCATTTTATTTGGAGAACGTGCTGTTTCATCACTTCGTGCATCATGAAACTCTATTCGCTGTTGAGACAGTACCACACGACGTGTTCGTTGAGAATACACGTCGTGTTCTTCAGAAATTTCCAAAACAGACGTTCTTCATCACTGTGCCTCAGAGCACCTCTGTTCCTCGATCTGGTTGTCTGATCGTCGTGAAATTGAAGGGTTGAGGTTTCCCAGTCCTTATGAAGCAGAGTCTGTCGGTCTCGGGCCTCTGATCAGTCCCAAAAAACATGTTTTTATCATTCGCGCAAAGAACGGTTGAAGAACGATTATTCCTAAACAATGTAGATTCGTCTTCCTCCATCACTTTCACACCTTCGCTAGGTCGCCACGATGTCGGATATCAAATTTTGGATCATTGCGTCGCAAAACGGATGTGCAACAATCCATTATTCATCACCCCATGAAGAAAGTGAATAACACAAGTGAAAATAAAGGGGAATGAAATCAAAAAGAAAATCGATGAATGAACCTCTTTCATCATTCTTCATAGTGTTGATCCTCTCCTGTTAGTAGGTTCAAACAAAGCTGAATCAAAACATTAATCTAACATTGATTATTTCCCCGATATCAATCCAATAAAAACCCTCCCGCAAAAACATACGAATCCACATATCAACCTATTCATGGGTTGACTCTCGTTCATCATCTAATCCAAGAACGGGGAAGAATAATTGAAATAACAACCCAAGCCATGATCTGGTTGAAGAACGATCGCCCTGTCGCATTTGTTTGCCAGGTTCGTCGGATCCGAGATGCCTCATCGTCAACCTCCAATGGGTTCTCCTCCAAAACTCCAAGAGCCTCTCTCTCCATTCGAAGGGTAATGAGGCTAACCCTAAAAAATTTCCATAAGAAGGTATTTAAAAAGGATAGAATTAGGCTGTTGTGAAAAAAGGAAACATTAAAATAAATTAAATTATTATTTTATTTTATTTTAATCAAAAGTCCAAAAACTAACTCTTGATGCTAACCCAGGATGATCGATGTTAGTACTTGCCTAAAGTAAAGTCGCTACTTTGAATGCAATGGTGCCCTCAAATATTTGATTTTGGAAACCGTTTAAAAGATATTCCACTTTAACAGGAAAATCGGTCTCGCGCGCTGTTTAAAATTTTAATTCATTTCGAACATTTATTCCTGGCACACCGGGACTCGGAATCACATGTCATCGAATTTTCTGTTCTCAAAATAATTCCATATAATATTTATAAAAATTACTTTCAAAATCTAATACATTAAATTCTCCCCACCTTAGGGCTTTGTGTCCCTGAAAAGCCAAAAGAAAGGATACTAAAAAAGATGTGGGTACTGGGCACAGATCTATGTCTCCTGCTACCACATGCTCTATTGAAGATTCTTGAGCTGCCACTGAATGTGAACCAAGGGAATTGATCACCCACGAATTATCCTCTCTTACCTATCCATGATCTTTACCTGGTACTTAGAAAAGGTCACTTCATCATCAATGTCTAGCTCTCCCAAGTCGATGACATCCGATGGGTTATGCAAGTACCCCCTCAGCTGCGACACGTGGAAGACATCATGTACTCGATGCAATTGTGGTGGTGGATATAGGAAGTACTCCACCTCACCTACTCTAAACAGTATCTAGAAAGGTATGATGAACATCAGAGATAGCTTTCCACCCCTACCAAATCTCTTTAACCCTCGTCGAGGTGAGACCTGAAGAAATACATGGTCTCCCTCCTCGAACTCTAGAGGTCTCTGTTGCCTATCAGCATAAGACTTCTTCAGGCTCTGTGCAGTCTTCATCCACTCCCAGATTATCTGCACATTCTCGATGGTAGGTCGTACCAACTCTAGACCCATGAGTGCAGACTCTCTAGGGTCGATCCAGTAAAGCGGTGACCAGAAAGGTATCCCATATAAAGCCTCGAAAGGTGTCATATTAATGGTGGGGTGGTATTTTTTGTCGTACGCAAACTCCACTAGTGGTTAGTGGTCTTCGCAACTATGAACAAATCCAAGATATAGGCCTGCAACATATCTTCCAGAACATGGATGGTCCTCTCTGTCTTAATATCGGTCTGTGGATGGAACATTGTGCTCAAGCGTAGCTGAGTCCCAAAAGCCTCCGGCAATCCCTTCCATAACAAGGATGTGAAGTACGCGTCTCGATCCGAGACTATTGTTGAAGGGACGCCATGATACCGAACTATCTCCTACATGTAGAGGCATCTCAATCTCTCTATAGAACTCTGCTCCCTATTATCGAGGACGTCGGTCGACTTGGTGAGTTGGTCAACGATCACCCATATGGAATCATAGACCTTTGACATACGTGGTAAGCCCATCATGAATTCCATCAACATTCCATCCCACTTCCACTATAGAACATCCAGGGGTGAGCTAATCCCACTGGAACCTGGTGCTCAACCTCCACCTACGGGCATTTAAGGCATTGAGAAACAAACTCTGCAACTTCATTCTTTATGCATGACCACCAGAACTATTGTCGGAGATCTTGGTACATCTTCACCACTCTAGGATGTAACTTCAAAGGGGGTGTATGAAACTCCCTCATGACGTCCTCCTAAGATGCCACATATAGGATCTCGTTTTTTGGACTGGTATGTTTTTTTTTATGTTTTGGTTGAATCACTTGTTTTGGGCATCAAGGGATGTTTCTTGAAGGTATGAGAGGCTTTGGGGGTGTTCCAAGGGCACGGGGCACAAAAGAAAGGAAATATGGGCAAGAAAATCCAGGGCGCATGGCCTGAACACGGCCAGGAAAAACCGTGAGGCCTGCCCAGGCAAGGCGTGCAACCCCTCCCCCTCCGGATAGTAGCATGCGCACGGTTTGTCAAACCATGCAGCCAAACCGTGCGGCCTCTTAATGTTTGAGAAATTTACAAAATTTCCACTCTGGGATTTTAAGAACCCACTTGGGTTTTCCTCTCATTTTCCTCCCTCTTCACCCTAGGCATGAACCAAATCGCCCAAGAGCACCAAGAGATCGATCTCCCTCCTTTCTAAGGCGCTTTTGGTGCTATTGGATGTGGATCGAAGCTCCGGGAAAGGCTAATACCATCTATTCGTCTCTTTTTGTTTTAGGGTTTGTATCTTCTCTCCCTCTTGTTCTGAAGCTCTAAAACCCTACCTTTTGGGTGAGTTTTAGGTTGAAGCTCAAAAGGCTGGTCGGATCGAGGTCTAAGGACTCAATTTAGAGTGCTTTCAATCGCATTTTTGAGGTATGTGGTCTAAAAGTTATATCCCATTGTTATTTGGGTATTTATGCATGTTTAGTCATGTTCTTGTTTCCCCTTGGTTATGTTTTGAATAACCTTGGCATGTTTGGTAATAATGGTGTTTAAATGGAAAATGGGAACCCACATGATCCCTGTGGGATGTGTTGGGATTCACATGACCTAATTTAGGGTCATCCATGGGATGCATCGGCTTTTCCAGACATAGGGATTGTTATTGAATATGTTACCTTGTTGTCATAAATGGTAGAGCCCTTCAAGAATATGTTTCCATGATTGTTTGAACTTGGAATAGAAGTTAGGTGATGCACCTTGCCTTGGAAATCACCTAAGGGTTAAATTGGAATGGGTTGAATGGTTGATCCATGGGAATGATGAATGGGTTAAATGGGTTAATGTGTAAACTGATTAAAGACCATAATGGGATGGATTATGGGTCTAGTGTTGAATGCTTAGTGAGGTAGGCATAATACATGGTAATTGGGTGAATAGTTAAATGATGTGAAATGATCAGGTGTTAATGGGTAAAGGCATGATGTGGATCCCCATGTAGGTTGCTCTGAATAGTGTTTTCCAAAGGGAAATGATTTGTATGGTTGATGGTTACATATATATATATATAATAATGTGCACATGGCTTGGTAGAGTGGGGTATGACTTGAGTATCTATGCCGACGGGTCTAGTGAAGACTGATGCTCTGAACTCAACCCTAAATGCATGGGTTAGGAATGATGACTGATGATCTATTCTCCTAACGGTTTCATCCACCCAGACTAAGGCTTCGAGGTGATAATATGGTTTCTATGAGGGAGTAGGTCCTAGTGAGATAGGATAACGATGTGGTTACCATATTGCATGTGATTTTTGGCCTTATAACCATGTAACAAAATGTATGTGTTTAACCCATGGAAATCTCATGAAATTGTAAGTAATGATAATTGGGGTGAAACGAATGGTAATGGAAGTGGAAATCGCTTTGGCTCTGAACTGGTTAATGGAACCTTAAATAATTACTTGGCAATTATCATGCATATTCCTTTTTCATGCACTACCTATTTATACTGGATATTTTGTAGACACATTTGGTGGTGGCCTACTGAGTAGTACTCACACCCTACTCGGGCCGCCGTTGGGTACCCGAGCAGACTTCATGTTTGCAAGTCAAGATGAGGTCAAGGGTCCTTGCTAGATAGTTGAGAGGACATGGGTAGCACTTGGTGGAGGATATGGACATGGAGTCAAGACCATTTTAGTGATTTTGGTCATTGTCTTTATCTTCGGCTTGTGTTCACTGTTTCACTTGTTGTATGACATGACATATTTATTGTTGGAAGTGGTTGTTATACATGTTCCTTGTTGTTGGTTATTGTTTCCGCTATTTGGTTTATTTCAGTTGTGGATTACTCTGATAAAAAGGGGGTATAGTCTCCCCACTTGACTTCATAGACCCATGCTGCTAGTCGGCAGCCTTTGGCATACGGGGAGGCGCACTTAAGGTCATGTAACCACCCGGATAAGAGAACCGATTTAGTGGCTTTCGGGTTGGGGACGTTACAAAGTGGTATCATAGGAGGTCTTTCTTCTCCTTCTATGAGGTCTTGTTATTTGGGATTTGTAGACAAGGGTTATGACGTGTCGGTCCTTGGTAATGATCTCATGCTTGGGAGTAGCTAACACAGGTACGGGGGGAAACCCAAGTCACCCTGGGTGGGAAATATTGTTCTTGGTTGTGCGATGTTACAGTTGATGATATTTCACCATTGGGTTATGTAGACATGGTTTTATGTGACTGTTTTGTGATATTTGGCTCATGGCCTTAACGGCACTAGGATTTTCATTCATGCATCATTATAGGCACTTAGGGAGATAGGTGACATGCATTGTGTTATTCACACGCACGAGGTGGGTGTGTGAGGCAGGAAAGTATGGTGCATCATGCATTTCATGAAACGAAGAAATAATTAGAAGAATGAAATGAAATAAGTGAGTAAAAGATGTTTAATGAAATATAAGGGTTAAAAATTTAGTGGATAATGTTTTTGTAATGTGTTGTGGGAGGTTGGTGATAGTTCCTGGTTGCTTACCCCATGTGGACAATGTCCCATGGTAGGGATGGTCGGGGTGGTGAATTTGAGGTGTTAATGTTGTCGAATTTGTATATGAAAATGGGTTGTTGTAGATAGTAAAGAGCGTTTGATAATGTCGTGAATGTTTTATGGTATGTGTGCTGAATCTCGTGCTTGGAAATGTAGAGAAATGCCACAACGACGGTGGTTACCAGTTGGACAACGGGAGGGTGTTGCTGAGAACACGCCTCCAATAGAAGAGCCCAAAAATGTGGTTATCAAAGAAGGTAGAGAAGACCAGTTCTGGGAGAACTTGGCTCGCCTTATGCAGATGATGGATCCGGACCCAGGGCAGGTTATAGCGAGTTTGATTGAGCTAACCAGGGAGTTCCAGATGCAACACCCTCTGACCTTCACCAGAGAGGGTGGGCTAGAGGTAGCAGAGTTATGTTTAGAGTCTGTCCAGACGATACTAGATCATCAACAGACCCCTGTTGAAAAGCAATTAAAGTTGGAAGTTTATATTATGCAGGGCCTGGCAAGGCATTCGTGGGACATTCAGGCTCAAATAGAGTAGGCTGAGGAAATGTCGTTGAAGGTTTTTTTGGAAATGTTTCTAGAGCATTTCTTCCTAGAGACTTTGAGGAAGGAGTTGGCTGCAGAATTTATGATCCAGACTCAGGGATCGCTATCAGTGATGGACTATGCTAGTTGAATCACTGATTTGTGATGCTTTGTCCCAATTTTAGCATGGGATGAGGAAGCGGTGGCAAGGCACTTCCAGGATGGGTTGAGACATGAGATCAGGTCTCAAGTAAATATCATCCTCTTAAAGAGGTTTGCAGAGGTGATGGATCAGGCACTCATATTTAAATAGAAAATGAAGGGATCTTCGGTTGGTGGACTTTTCATGCCATCTTGGCAGACTAGTGGTGCATCTTCTGAAGGTCGAAAGCGTCATTTGGAAAGACTCCAGCAAGGTGGTCAGAAGGGAGGGTCAGTCGCTCAGAGTGGGAACCAGGTGTTCTATTATCAGTGTGGTAGGATGGGGTAAATGTGTGGTCAGTTTCCTCGACCTCTAGTTGAGTGTCATTCATGTGCTATAATGGGACATGTGTAGAGGTTTTACAGGAAACCTCGGCAGGTGGGTGAGTATGATGGTGAAAACCAGGTACCGGGTACGGGAAAGGGGATCAGTTGCCTCGTGTTAGGCAGGGAGTTGGAGCTCCATGGGCCATACTTGCAGGGGCGGTGGACGTGGAACTCTAGGGCAAGATCGCTCACGCCCGCAGGTCAGTGCAACACAGAGCGTTCAGGCTGGGACCTAGGGTAGAGGCACAGTTCAGCTTCAGGCAGTTCAGTTTGTGCCTAGTGATGGCAAGGATGGACCATCAACTGTTTTAGGTATGATCCTTGTAGCTTCTACATTTTCTAGTGCATTGTTTGACATAGGTTCCACTCACTCTTTTATCTCTTCTCAACTTGTGGTAGCGCTGGGTTTACCTGTGGAGAGGGTGTGTGGAGTTATATCAATTGACACTCCGTTTGGGGTGTGGGTTGAGGATATCAAGAAGTGTAGGGGATGTGCCTTAGAAGTAGGTTGGTATCGTTTTCTATGGGATTTGATTGTTCTCGAGATGTCAGGGTTTGACCTAATCATGGGAATGGATTGGATTTTGTTGTATCGGGAACAAAAAGACTATTATCATCGAAGAGTATCATTCATGTCACTTGAGGGTGACGTTTATGTCCATCGTGGACAATGGGATATTCGAGGAGGTCATGCAAGACCGTTTGGTCAGCGGTTGAGCGGACTCACGGCTCAAGTGGCATGTCTCATGCTTGATGATAATGAAAGAGGGGAACAATATATTTTTCCTCCTATGCTGGATCGGTTTCAGGATGTGTTTCCTGAGGATTTCTTGGGGATACCCCCAAGAGGTATATTGAGTTCATGATCGAGTTGCTTTTGGGAGTGGAGCCATTTTTTACTCCGCCATACAGAATGGAACAGGAAGAACTCCAAGAACTAAAGGTTCAGCTTGAGAAATTGGAGCGTAAGGGTTTTATCCATCCTAGTACGTCCCCTTGGGGATCTCCTGTACTTTTTTAAAATAAGGCCGATGGGTCGTCGAGGCTGTGTGTTGACTATCGAAAGTCGAATCAGATTACGGTGAAAAATCGGTACCCTCTTCCTAGAATTGATGACATGTTTGATCAATTGAGGGGTGCATCGGTGTTTTCTATGATTTATCTGAGGTTAGGTAACACCAGATGAGGGTGAGGTCTTCTGAAATACCGCGGAGAGCTTTCCGAAGTCGGTACGGGTTGTTTGAGTTCGTGGTAATGCCTTTTGGATAGACCAATGCACCAGCGGTGTTTATGGCTTTGATGAAGCATATCTTTAATCCCTATCCAGATCAGTTTGTGGTCGTCTTTGTTGATGATATCTAAGTGTACTCGAAAACTCACGATGAACATGCCCAACATCATGACATCATCCTGGGTACGCTTAGAGAGAAATAGCTATATGCCAAGCTATCAAAGTGTTAGTTCTAGATAGTGAGGTGTATTTTCTGGGTCACATCATCTCAGTGGCAGGTGTGATAGTGGATCCAGAGAAAGTGCAGGCGGTTTTATCTTGGGATCAGCTCAAGAGTGCTTCTGAAGTTTGGAGTTTTCTAGGTGTGGTCGGGTATTAACGAAGGTTCATTCAGGATTTCTCTCGCTTGGCAGCACCACTCTCGGGCATGACTAAGAAAGGAATCAGGTTTGAGTGGTCTGAGATTTGTGAGAATGCCTTCCAAGAGTTGAATAAGTTGTTGACGACTGCACCTATCTTGATCTTACCTGAGCCAGGTAAGAGCTACATCATGTTTTATGATGCGTCCGGAGTCGGACTTGGGGATGTGTTGATGCAGGATGAGCGGGTTGGGGCTTATGGATCAAGGAAGTTGAGACCTCATGAGCAGAACTATCCCACACATGACCTTGAGTTGGCTGCAGTGGTGTATGCCTTGAAGTGTTGGAGTCACATTCTGTTGGGAGAACAGTTTACTGTGTTTACCGACCATAAGAGTTTAAAGCACATCATCTAACAGCAGGATCTGAATCTTCGGCAGTGAAGATGGGTTGAATATCTCTAGTATATTGACATTGAGTTGGAATACACACCAGTAAAGGGAAACATTTTTGCTGATGCTCTGAGAAGGAAGATTCATAATCGGGTGGTTCAGGAGTCCAGCACTTAGTGGAAGGTGATGGCCTTGTTTGTAGAGATGCACCTAGAGGTGTAGGAGGAGAATGGTCAGGTCACTCTTGCTTCCTTAAAAATGGATTCGACGCTTTCGATTTGAGTTAAATAAGGTCATCTTGAGGATCATGAATATTTGATCATGAAGTAAAAGATTAAAGGTGGGGAGCTACCGTCTGGTTGGGCCGTCAGAGTGGACGGTGTTTTTCGTGTTCATGATCATGTGGTTGTGCCAAAGTGTGTGCGGGAAGAGTTGATGTGTGAGTTCCATGCATCAAAGTGTGCAGTGCATCCTAGTTGGACCAAGATGTACTGTGATCTCTGAAGGCAGTTTTGGTGGCCTGGAATGAAGAAGGAAGTTGTGGGATTTGTGGCATGGTTCCTTACCTATCAGCAGGTGAAGGCCGATCATCAATGCCCAGGTGGTTTGTTGCATCCATTTCCCATTCCATAATGGAAGTAGGATGATGTAATAATGGATTTTGTCATGGGTCTCCAGAGGTCGCCACAGAATAATGATGCAATCAGGACGTTTTTGGATCGGTTAATGGAAGTGGCTCATTTATTACCGATTCTGGAGACCTTTATAGTCCACCAATTGGGTGAGCTGTATTTTTGGGAAATAGTGTTGTTGCATGGTGTTTCGTGAACAAAGGTTTCGGAATGAGATTTGTGTTTCACATTGCGTTTCTGGAAAGGGTTGCAGAAGGTGCTTGGTACGCATGTGCTTTTGAGTAAAACTTTCCACCCATAGACGAACGGGCAGTCAGAGCATACGATCCATGTTTTGGAAGAAAAGTTGAGATCTTGTGTCTTGTACTTCGGTGGTTCTTGTGAGAGGAAGCTATCGTTAGTTGAGTTTTCCTACAACAATAGTTTTTAGGCTACAATTCAGATGGCACCGTGTTGACGCTCCTTTCATCACAGAGTATAAAGATTGGAAAATGGGAATATCTTAGCTCAAAGTGATTCAACCTTTGGACAAATATCAAAAATTGACAAAGGAGCAAGAAGAGCATTGTGCAAGGGTCGTGCAAGTTCTACAATGGTCGCGCAAGTACACTTGCGCGCTGAAGTTGTTCACGCCAGTCACTTGCGTGCCCAACATGATAACCGCCCGGGGTCTTCTCCAGCCTATAAGTAGACCCAGTGGGCCCCCCATTTCGATAGAGAGAGGAATTTTTCCAGAATTCAGATACAGAGCTCTGAACTCCCAAGTCTCTTCTTCAGTTCTTCTGAACACTTCTAAGGTAATTCTTTACCTAGAATGGAAGGTCTAAACAAAAGGAGTAAGGTCTAAGTGTTAGAAATCACTAACACTTGCACACCTAAGGTGTTTTACCATTAAGGGAAATGAACATACTTGCACGCCGCCCTAATTCTTCACCAAAACTTGTGTGCCTCTCTTCTAGAAGTACATCAGGATAATTATAAAGGCTTTGGTCAAGGATCACCCAACTACTACCCTACTGGTTAACAATGGTGCAGGTACCCATATGTCGCGTAGTTATACCTGCGCGACTAGGACTTTCGCGCCCACACATTACCTGCGCGCCTTCCAGGACTTGAGCACCCATGAATTTTTGGGTTCCCTTCTTTACCATTTAACCCCTCTTATACCATTCCACCTCTTCTATTCAAGATTCAGTCTTCAAGATATTTTTCAAAGCCATTTATGGCATGTTTTCTTGATTGAATTCCGTATCTGAAAGGAATTCTGTGGAGAATCTCTTAAAAACATAGTGATCCACATAATCTTTATGTCACTAAAGATTGATATTTCATTCATTCAACCTCATCCTTTAAGATTAGAGAACCCCTTAAACCGGGCCTCCTTTTTAGGAATAAGCGTCAATCATAATTCTCAAATTTGGGCATCCTTCTTAGGAGAAAGCACCAAGTCCTCATTAACATGGGCCTTCTTTTTCAGTAATAAGCCTCAGGTCCACATTAACCTGGGCCTCCTTTTCAGGAATAAGCCCCATGTCCTCACTAACCTATGCCTCCTTTTCAGGAGTAAGTCCCATTCATAATTCCCATTACTTTTGGGAATCCTTTTAAGGAGTAAGCCCCATGTCCCCTAATCTGGGCATCCTTTTTAAGAGTAAGCCCTAGTCTTAAAGTTCTCAAATATGGGCATCCTCCTCAGGAGTAAGCCCCAATCATAATCTTCTTATCATGGGCCTCCATTGCAGAAATAATCCCTAGTCTTAATTTCCCTTAACTAGTCCTAACTTTCTTTTGATCTAGGATTCCTTCTCAGGAGTAAAACCCAATCATAAGTCCCCTCTTAACATGGGCATCTTCTTTAGGAGTAAGCCCCAAGATTAGAGTATCCAAATCTCCATGAAGCACATATACCTTTATGGACCCTGTTCTTGGATTTTTTCCCTGAAGTAAATCATAATTCTCATCTATTTGGGCAGTCATACACACATAAGCCCCACATCATTGCATCTTTAGTGGAACAATTGTCTGGTTTCACCGATACCTCTTGTTTCTCACACCGAGCAAGACCCATGTGAGCTTAGAGTGTAAAATTAATCATGACATCTTTCTTTGATCCATAAATCATGCATAAACATCATACTCCCTTACTCAAACTACATGGGATCTGATTCCTTTTCCAAAACAAAGGATACGTGGGTACGATCCCAAATTTGAAATAATCCATGTCCTTCTGAATGACAATAAACATCAAGTGCCCCACTGAGTGGCTTTAAAACCAGTATGGTCATCATAATTACAAAGAGACTTTTATGTATCAAAGGATACCATTGACTAAGAATCTCTAACAAATACAGAAGATCCTCTATCAATGAAGAACCTCGAATACATATAAAAGATTCTCTAAATTTCCTACATATCAATCATTGATTATCAAATCTAAAGGAAAACTCATTTTATACTTCGTAATGTAATAAGGATTCATGAACATAACTTAAATATATAAAGAGAGTCCCGGAGTAGACAATAATTCCCCTCAAAAAAGGTGTGATGAGTCTAACCTCCCATCCTCTCGACCAATGCAAATTTCTAAGCCTCATCAGTTCACAACTAATGAGCGCCTACCTTTGGAAAGTAGGTTCAAATGGATATGGAATCATTGGATGTTTCCAGTTCTACGAACAAACCTGTTAGAAACCTCTTGGAATGTTTGAATCTTAAATCAATGAGATCATCCCCAATTCAAGAGGGAAACAAAAGATGGTGAACCGAACGTGAATCCTTAACCAAGTCAAAATGATGTTTTGCTTATTTGTTAGGCCCCTATGTAAAACTCAATGAGAGGGACAACAAAAACAATAATTGACATATGTTCTCATCCAAAAGATGTAGTGGATGAATTTATCATGATTACGTCTGTTATATCAAGAAGGCACTCTTTTCCATGAACTTCTACATTTCCAGAATGGCTTCTCTTAAGTTCACATCCGTGAATATGTCTGCTGTGAAAACTTTTGCTGCAAACGCCACTGCTGCTACTCCTGCTGGATCATCGTCCGCTCTGAGGACAATATCACCTACTCAGTGTCTTCAACACTGGGTATCAAACGCACTGGTTAAGGAGTACCGTCAAAACGGAACTATTCCAACTCTGGAGGCTGCCCGACAGGCCCTCCAAGTAAACAATTCACCCTGGGTTTCCGTACAGCGAAGACCAGTGATCAAGAAGTAGGCGGTGCTAACCACCATCTCCAACCGTTTTGGGTCGTTATCCCCAGAACGCAATCACCATTCACTCTCATATTCTGAGGAGGTGAATGAGAAGGTCCCTAAGGGCCTTAATTCATGGAGACTGGAGTCCTTCTCGAGGGCTCCCATCAATAATCACCGCCAGACTCATGTGGCAGTGCACCCTCAACATGATGAGGGTACCGACTCTAGGCGTTCGGCTCAGGTTCCTCGAACCTGAGCAGGCAAGACGAATCGCCAGAGGCGAAATATGGTTAACAGTGAGAAGGTTCTCATCTCTGCCATCTCTGGATAAGTCCACCAACCTAACTTGGTGGCAAGAAACGAGCGGGAACACACACTTGACTGTTTTAATTCTGCTGTCCAGCCGACTCGTCTGGGAGCATCATGCCAATCCCACCAGGCAATTCCGGTGGAGTATTATAGACAGGCACATACACCTATTTAAATGTCATCAGCTAGTCAGCAGGCTCATCTGACTACATATGATAGATCTCATCAACCACGTTCAGCAAAGTGAAATTAGCAGGCACATACACCTACTAGTATTAATCAAGTCTACCAACAGTCTTGCTTGGTAGCACACGGAGAAGTCACTCAGAAAGCTCCGGCGATAAACAGGAGGCAGACTCAATTCTATGCCCCCACAATTGAGTACTGTTAGGATTCACTAACAGGAAAAGGAGGAAAGGAGCAGGCACATACACCTACTCCAAGAACGGAATGGATGTATATCACTGTTACAGAAGCTGAAGTCACCAAGTATATTCTATCAATGGTGAAAGAGCATAAGAAAATTCCTACTCATATTCTGGATGCTTACCAGGATAATATAACAGCTTCAGTAACATCTCAGGGAAAGACACATAAATCGTTCCCTACCAGTGGAGTGACACATCAATAGTTCACTCCAGAACAGACACACACGTCTGTTCCAGTCCAAGAGGGTTGTGGGGTGTACTCCCCCATATCATACAGACAACCAAGTCAGGAACATACACCTGGTTTGATCGGAGATAATCAGGCTAACCTGATCATTTCCCCTAAGTAGTCACACACACCTACTAAATTGAGTAAGAAGGCATCTTTGAAAAAGACCAGCACAACACAATCAAAAAATCAACAGCCAATATGTAACAAGGCCTTGATCGATGCTAGAGTTCTTGAAGCCCTCAGACAGTTGTCTGTTGGAATGCAATATTCTACTCCCTCATTTCCCAATTGTGGGAACATTAATTCCGAAGGTCTTCACAAGACACTTCCTCATGAAGGCTTGCTTCATGACAATTCGGTCGATCTCGAAGTTTCATCTTCAGATGAGAGCCACAGGAACCCTTTGTGTGCTCAGAAGACCAAGGAGCAAGAGATATCATCTTTTGATGTAACCCACCATGGTGGTACTCCCCATGATGATGAATTTCGTTGTGAAATTCCTCTCCGCAGTAGTGATGCACATTTCCCGGAAAATGCTCCATTGGACAATGTAGTGCCGAGAAATCCCTCTTATCTTGAGGCACATTCAAATGTGAAACCAGTCATGTCTGATGCTTTATCGCTAGCAGGTGAAATACTTTCTCAATCGAAAGATATCCCAGGGTGTAGGTCATTCTTTGAACCACCCCTAAGTCATGCATCTTCTAGTTTGATTAGTGATTTCCCTACCAATCCTGTTAAATCCGATGAAGCAACAAGGAAACACCAACTCTAGTCAAATCAGGTAGAATAATCTTTATTGAATTATAAAGAGGAAATGATGAACATGAGAAAACAACTGGGAAATGGTGAAGTGCCAGTCATGTTTTGGCCTCTGGCTGACTCTCAGTATGACATTCCAGAGATGTTGACAGAAGATGGAATTCATGATATTCGTCTCAACATATGGAAAACTCTTTGTCAGTTGAAAAAGAAATTATTTTATTATGATGAATATGAAAATCATGTTAAGATAATAGAAGGGTTACAACATCAAATTGACTTGACATCTCTATCAGTCTCTCGATATCTAAGGGTTGAAAAGCAGCAAGGAGCCCTTGAGCGTTCATGCCTTGGCGCACTAAAAAGATTGCACAAGTTAATTTCCAATTCCCCATCTGGTATTCATGTCAGAGGATGAGATGTTCATGGATCACTACATTTGAATGTGCTCTCCAGTCAACAAATCCTGCCAAAAATGATCTCATGCAATGTTATTTCCCATGGCTGGCCAAAAATACCTGGCTTTGTTTGTAATCAAAAGCTTGCCCAAGAACAGGATTCAACTAGTTCCTCTCAAAATCTAGAATACAGAGAACAAGTTGTTGAATTACTCCTACATCAAGAAAATGAGAATATTGAACAGGCCTCTCGTATAGAGAAAGCACATCACCAAGTGATAGAAGTGTCAGAAATCATCCAACAGTCTTTTGGACCGGGTGATAAAAGTGTATGTAGGTTGATGCATCCAGCTAATTTCAGGACTAAGGTCCACAATATCAGGAGAGCTTTTAAGAAAGTCTCAGACATAACATGTCAAGAGACACCCCAGCTTTCCAGACTAGGGACTCTTATAAACCAACCCTCAGAATCAATAAATAGGATTTGAGGAGTTGAGAAAAGATAGCAGGAACTTTCCCAGTCCACCGGCATGGGGACTTTTTCAAATCATCAATCCCCTCCTCAGAGAAATTAGGTCTTTTCTCGATTGGGGAAGAAGCCTCAAGAGGAATGAAGAACCAAATTATAAGGAGATTCCCTCCAAATTACGTTTCTTCAAGAATTTCCTGAGGAATCAAATCAACAAAAGGAAATGTCTCATCAAAGACATGGAAGAAGACAATATCACAGAAATGATGATAGAAGGGATGCGATGCGTTATGCATCAATCAATATAATCAATTCTGTTGTTGCTGGTCCACCAGATGAGGCACACTCAGGGGATTCAGATGAAGAGGTTCTTGCTATAGAAGATGTACTTATAAACACAAATGAAGAAGGTGTGCGTACACGAAGTCAAAGGATTACTCAGAACCTAGGTAATCCTTTAAGTAACCCACTTCCCCCTCTCTGAAAGGGATCAAAAAAGGGGAAGGGAAAGAATTTGGTTACATATCCTACCTCTGGAGAAGGCCAATCGCTCTCACTATAGCAAAGGCTTGCACAACAGGAGGAAGAAATGAAGGAATTGAGGAGGTTGAATGCAGAACTACTTCAGGGTAGTCTTCTTCCTAAGCGTGCTGGAGTTAGTCAGCAAAGGGATTTTGTTGCATCTACTGAGATGGATCAAGAATATCCTCCTCTATCAGTACACCCTCAATGTTCTAATCCTACGGGTCAAGTGCAACAACAGTTGGCAGTGCTGCCCTCAGTTGCAGTACCAGCTACCATACCTGTTCAAACTCTAGTCATTGCACCTGCCCAAGTCCAAGTTCAATCAAATGTTTCTCAAAAGTTAATAACTACCATTGAGTCCTTAACATCTTGGTTAGAGACTATAGAAGTGAAGTGTGTGCAGGTTCAACTAGAAAAGAGAGCTTACCCTGAATGGGTAGATTCAGTCTCTCCCCCATCATGTTTTGGGAACCCTTTATTCCCTATTTTCAATGGATCAGGCGATCCTGGACAGCATTTGACGCATTACGTGTCTTTTTTTGATCCTATGATGGGAACTCCGGAGCAGCAAGAAGAAGTTAAACTCAGATGCTTCATGCGAACCTTGCAAGGACTAGCCTTTGTCTGGTATACAAGCTTGCAATCCCGGTCAATTACCAGATGGGAAGATCTCCGTCAATGATTTCTTCTTCAATTCATCTCAACTTTGCCAAAGAAAACAGTTGTCAATATTACAAACTATAAGCAAAGGTAGAATGAAAGGGTTTCATATTTCATTGCTCGCTGGAAGGGATTAACATATTACCTAATCTTAGCACTCCCTCAAGAGGAACTGTTACCAATATGTGTGGAAAATCTGCGTGATGAATTATGCACACTGCTGATCCCTGTGAAATACACAGGAGGGTTTCAAGATCTTACTTCAATCACTCAATAGATTAAAGATTCACTTATTCAGACTAAGGCTAAATCTCATGTAATTCCATCAGCTCCCGGAAGGAGATTGAGTAAAGTAGAGACTGCTACAGTTATGCTTAAGCAAGCACATGTACCTGCTTCTACTTCAAAAACTTCATCTTCACGAAGGGCTCCACCTCCTGAGTGCCAACAAAAAAAGCCATTTCATCTAGATAATCAAAGAGATCAAAGAAAAAAACAATTTGAAGATTTGAAAATAAAAGTTTACTCTTTCTGAAATGAACAAGTTCCTGGTTATTTCATTTCAGCTCTGGAAAATAATTTGGTTCAATTTCCAATGCCCAAGAGGCCAAACAAAGAAGGAGATGAAGACCATCCCAATTATTTCCCATTTCATCAAATGTTGGGGCATCCCATCTAAGGGTGTTTTGTCTTCAAGGACCACCTGAAAAAGATGTTCAACTCGGGACAAGTCAAAATGAAAGGTTCTTCAGCTCAGGTAGCATGCCTTACTGCTATAGTTCCAAAGGAGGAAGGTGAGTGGCAATAAGTCAAAAGAAAAAATGCACAAAAATACGATGATTGGATGGTCAGAAAGATGATCAAATGAACTCATGTTGTTTTGCGAACACAATTGAAGAAACCAATTGTGCCTTCTGCCATGAATTCCACAGAAAAAACCCTCTTCATCGGAGGGAAAATCCTCAAAGAAATGGCACAATTCCAAGGAGGAACAATGAGAAGAAGATGATTATGTGTCAAAGCCTAAGTTTTCTTTGACTCTGACAGATTTCATTCCATCTACTTCGAAGAAACGAGCACCGTCCCACCAAACGGCACATCCTAAATTGGCTAGTCAAGTAGAGTCCTCATCGGATGAAGATTTAATCTTTGGTTCTGTTAATATGATTCAATTACCAGATCCTTATGCCAATCGCAGTTTCGATTTCGATGAGCCTGAATTCCCTGTATCAAACAGAAGAATCAGAGGAAGTTCCAGAGGCTCAGGATACAGGGGAAGATGTGGATATTTTAGAAGCCACTATTCCAATTATACCCCTACTAGAACTGTGTATGCAGCAGAAACTCATGGCAGATCCCTTCAGCGAGCTCAACAAGAACAAGAAAGTTCTTCCACCAATAGCAAATTCAGTCCTGGCACAGTTATTTTGGAAGACTGGTTGAAGGTTCCATCTTCTTCCTCTCGGAAAGTAAATAGATCTAATCAGTCTAATCTTCCAAAGCTAGGAATATTGCCAACTCCTATCCCGATACAAGATGCATCAACTTCCAAATCATCTTCTTCCAAGTCTCTAGCTAAACCACATGTTCCTGTTGGGAAATGCAGACCTCTGGATCAAAGGTATGATGTATTGAAACATCTAGCCCAAGTACCAGCCATGTTATCAATTCTGGATGCTTTGAATTTATCAAAGGATATTCGGGAAGCACTCATTGAGGCTTTGTCCTCAAGAGTTTGAAACTGAAATTGTTGCAGTTGAAGTCTATCACATAGAGAATAATCCTACAGAATGCCATGCAGTAATATCTTTTACTGATGAAGATGAAGGTGATGTCGTGCATTGACATATTAGACCTTTGTACTTATCTGGAAAGGTCAATGGTGTAGACGTCCGAAGATCTTTCATTGAAAATGGTTCAGGAGTCAACCTCATGCCCATTCGTACACTTCAGCGATTGGGCCTCACAGAGTCTGATTTATCTCCTTCTACAATGATGTTACAAGGATATGATAAAAATGAACAAGAACCACTGGGCGAGGTTACACTCAGAACTTAGTTTGGAGATATTGTATCTAATTCATATTTCATGGTTGTTGATCCAGACTCAGTCTTCAAGATCTTTCTTGGAAGAACCTAGCTACATCAACATGCGGCTATCCCTTCATCATACCATCAATGTCTCAAATATTGTTTCGATGGTCAAGTTGGGACATTGTATGGTGATAAGGCCTCATTCAAGACATGTGAGTCTCAATAAATTGAGGCGGAATTCTATCACATGAAGGGAAAGGATAAATCCACAACAAGGGTGCTTACCAAAGTTAATGCTCTGTTTGGTTTGGAAAAGATTCCAGTAAATCCATTTACACATGTGAGTACAGATTATGTGTTTCCTATCAATCAAATTGACAATATAGACCCAAATCAAAATACTCTTATGGAAAGATCCATAATGTCAATTATTGAAATCGAGCTAGACAACATGGAAGAAATTGGTAACCCACCAAGCAGTGATGAAAACCCAAATGGTGACATCTTCATTTCATCTGCTGAAATCCAAAAACTCTATACTTCACCAATCAGGCCAGAAGAAGTTATAGCAACATCATAGGTGAACAAGGATGTTGATTCTCAATCCATCATTTCCCCTTTATTTCCTAGGGAAGACCCTTTGTCATCAATTGGGTCAAGAATGGAAGCATCTTCTTCAAGATGTTCAAATTTTAACATCTCTTCTAATCATGGAAATTCTACTTCATCCTCCACTATGCAAGTATAAACGGAAGAAATAACACATGTTGAAGAAGAAGAGGAAGATCTCAGAGATTCTCCTCCAGCATTTGAAGAGGGTATCTCAACTACCGTGGATGAATTAAGAGAAATAAATTTGGGTACAAAAGAAGATCCACACCCCACTTTAATCAGTGCGTCCATGACTCTTGATGAACAAGAGATGTATATTTCATTTTTAAAGAAAAATCGAGATATATTTTCTTAGAACTATACAAAGATGCCCGGGCTTGATCCTGATGTTGCTACACATAATTTGGTTTTACCAGAAGAGCATTGAGGATTTAAGCAAGCCGCGAGAAGAACACAACCAACTTATGCTTCCAAAATTGAAGCTGAAGTGGATAAGATTATCAAAGAAATCTTCGTCAGAGAAGTTCAATATCCCATGTGGTTGGATAATATTGTCCCTGTAAAGAAGAAGAATAGACAAATTAGATTTTTCATCTATTTTAGAGATCTTAATCGGAATTGTCCTAAGGATGATTTCCCAGTTCCAATTACGGAACTTTTAATTGATGCAATAGCTGCCTATGAAGCACCTTCCTTCATGGATGGATACACCGGATATAATAAAATCTGAATGGCTCCAGAAGATGAGGAATACATAGCCTTCAAATCCCCTCAAGGTGTGTTTTGCTACCGGATAATGCCCTTTGGCTTAAATAATGCAGGCGCAACATATCAGCGTGCCATGCATCGTATCTTCAAACCCTTTTTAGGGAAGTTTGTTGAATGATATGTGGACGATTTGGTGGTCAAATCCAAACAATGTTCTAATCACTTGGCTGATTTATAAGTCATATTCCGCAAGCTTTGACAATATAATTTGAAGATGAATCCCTTAAAATTTTCTTTTGGGGTAACCTCGGGAAAATTTCTCGGCTTTGTTGTATGCCATCGTGGTATTGAAGTCGATCCTGAGAAGACAAAGTCAGTCCTTGGTATGTCACCTCCTTGAAATTTGATAGAATTAAGAGGAATTCAAGGACACTTAGCCTATATTTGGCGTTTCATTTCCAATTTGGCAGGCAAAAGTTTACCCTTCACCAAATTGATGAAGAAGGGAGTCACTTACCGGTGGACTGAAGAATGTCAAGAAGCATTTGATATTCTCAAGAAATACCTCTTGAGTCCACCGATACTCATGCCACCTGTTGAAGGAAGACCACTTATCCTTTATGTGACATCTATAGAGAGATCATTGGGTTCCTTTCTTGCACAGAAGAATGATTCTGGGAATGAAAATAGCCTCTACTACCTCAATAGAACTATGCTTGAAGCAGAAACCCGAAATTCAAGTATTGAGAAGTGCTGCCTGGCATTAATCTTTGCCGTTCAGAAGTTGATACACTATCTGCAACATCACGAGGTCCAATTGGTATCTCGCAATAACCTGCTCAAATTCATCCTTAGTCGTCCAATGCTTACTGGACGTTTGGCAAGGTGGGCAGTTATTTTGCAGCAATTCGATATTCAATATGTGTCTCAAAAGGCAATAAAGGTCCAAGCTCTGGCTAATTTCCTGGCTAAACACCCTTCAGTGGAAGACACATCTTCAGATATTGAACTCCCTGATGAGGAAGTATTCTCTATTCAAGAAAGTCCTCAGGCATGGGAAATGTATTTTGATGGTGCTTCCAGAAGTCCAACAGGGAGGAAAATGGAAAATCCTAAATTCAACAAAGTTGGCTTAGGAATTGTGCTCATTTCTCCATAAAAGGCAGTGTTACCTTATTCCTTCTTATTATGGGAAGGTGGTACCAATAATGAATCCGAATACCAAGCTCTCATCGCAGGCTTGGAATTGACGCTTCAAGCACAAGTGAATCACTTAAATGTGAAAGGTGATTCAGACCTGGTAATCGAACAAGTCAATGGGGATTATGCCATCAGAAATGAAGAATTAATCCCTTTGTATGATTATGTTAGAGATTTAATGGCAGAATTCCCTTCAGAACTAATATTTTCTTATGTCCCTAGATCACAAAATGCTCAAGCTGATGCACTGGCTAATATAGCCACAACTCTGGCAGATCCAAATCGGGATGAGACAACCATCAGTATTGCCCACCGTCGTGCAATTTCACCATATGTTCGATCCAGAAAAGAGGAAATTAATGAAATTAGTCCCATTCCTGAACCGTATGGTCATACTACAGGATGGATGTCACCTATCAGGGAATACCTTCAAAATAGAACACTTCCACCCAATAGAGCCGAGAAAGATCAAATCTGGCGATGTGTGGCAATTTACCTCTTTATGATAGCCCAGATCACCTAGAGAAAATTCTCTACAAATGTGGTTTTGATGGAGTTCTCTTCATATGCATTGATGGTGAAGAGATAATGGCTTCCATGAAAGAAGTGCATGCAGGAGTCTGTGGTGCCCACCAGTCTAGACATAGACTGTCTATTCAGATTCAAAGGCTTGGATACTTTTGGCCTTCAATGATACAAGATTGTGTTGATTTAACAAGGAAGTGTCATTAATGCCAAGTACATGCCAACTTCTTTCATAAAACTCCAGAGTTTCTTCATACAGCTAAATACTCGTGGCCATTTTCCACATGGGGAATTGATGTGGTGGGATCTTACCCTTTAGCTACAGCCAAGCAGTTTAAATATATTCTTACTACTACTGATTTATTTTCCAAATGGGTAGAGGCAGCACCTCTCAAGGAAGTCAGTTCTAAATGCATTGTTAGTTTCATCAAGTCTAACATCATTACCAGATTTGGTGTCCCTCATACCATATTGATGGACAATGGCACCAACTTCTGTTCATCCGAGGTGAAGAAGTTGTATCAAGAATACAACATAAAATCCAATCATTCATCTTGGTATCATGCAGCGGCCAATGGCTAGATAGAATCCTTCAAAAAGAATCTTTCCAATATAATGTAGAAGATGGTGAATAAAGATAAGAAGACAGGGCCTAATAAACTCTTTCATGCTTTATGGGCTTATCGGACTACCACCAGCACTGCAACACGGTCAACTCCATATTCACTGGTATATGGAACGGAAGTCGTCTTGCCCATTGAAGTTCAACTACCCTCACTCAGAGTATCCATTTTTGATCAGTCATCTACAGATGAACAATCTCAAAATTGATTGAATGAATTGGAATGATTAGATGAGAAAATATTGTGCACTTTGCACCACTTGGAAGTCTATCAGAATCGAATAGCATGAGATTTCAACAAAAAAGTTCATCTTTGTTAATTCACTCAGAGAGAATTGGTATTAGTTCTCAGAACTCCAATGATACCAGGAAAGAAACCTCCCATGATTGAGCCAAAATGTGAAGGTCCTTACTCAATACATAGGGTCTACTCTAATAGAGCTTATTCATTAATCTCGATGGATGGAGAACTCATCACTACTCCAACCAATGCCAGAATTTTAAAGAATTAAATTGTATAAACAGAAAATGCATAACCAATGGTCCAGTATGACCTTAAAATGCACCATGGTCTAGTATGACCTTAAACTGCACCACCGTCCTGCATGACATTAAAACTGCTCATCACGTCCAACAAGACGTTAAACTGCATAACCAATGGTCAATGCATATGACCCTAAACTATTGGCATAATTCGTCCAACATGACGTTAAACTGTGACTTCCTAACTACATGATGCTAAACTATATAGATATCCCTTACATCCAGCATGACATTAAACTGCACCATCCATGGTCCAGCATATGACCCTAACTATTTGAAAGTCCCTTACGTCCAACAAGATGTTAAACTGTGTCACCAATGGTCTATGCATACGCCCTTAAACTATTCGCACTTACGTCCAACATGAAGCTAAACTGTATCGTCCCTTTTTTTCAAACATGATGTTAAATGATGAAAAATTTCCTAATAAATCCAACATGACGTTAAATGGTGTACTCTTTTGTCCTCATTGCATAACATTAAACTGCACAATCCTTTTTTTTGTCCAACATGACATTAAACTGTATTGTCCCCATCATCCTAACTACATGATGCTAAGCTATACAGAAAGTCCTTTAATATGTCCAACATGACGTTAAACTGTATTTTATCCCGGCTACATGACAATAAACTGTGCATCACCAATAGTCCTAACTGCAAGACATTAAACTACATAGTCCCTTCATATGTCCTACGTGACATTAAACTGTGCATCGTTAAGGTTGTTACTTCCACTTGTTTCTCACAACGAGTATGAATCACGTGAGCTTCAAGAAAACATCAACCATAACACTATCTCTGGGCTACTAACCATGTGTAAGTCCCAAAACTATTTTTTTAGATCGTTGTCCCCAAGAACAACTTGATCACTAATTCATTATTTAATTGAACTACACGGACTTTGATCCTTTCCTTCTAGGCTGGGTACGTAGGCAACCTACCAAGGATCAAACCCAAAACCAATCTCTTCACATCAGTTCATCTCCATCTCATACGATGTTGATTCGTGAAACTGCCCCTAGAATCAATATTTTTACATTGGTTCACTTTTGTCCTTACTATACGACGTTAAACTATACAACACTTTTGTCCAGTATGACAATAAACTACAATATTCTTGGATACCCTCACCTGATAGAGAATCATTATTTACATTGATTTTCAATCATGATTCATTACAAAGACAATGTGTATACATGACAATGCCCGAATCTGTTATCTTAGGTCAAACCATCATTGCACTAAGGTACCCTTTCACCCTTCACATGTACGAACCAAATTTGTACATAAGGTAGTTCTAGAACTACGTGGGCTTGATTCCCATACTTATGGGATATGTAGGAACGTTTGAGTGTCCCTAGAGTCCAACCCCAATTCTTTTGGGCCTAACCCCAAATTCCTCTTTCAGTCCCCTGGCTGAAAAGTACGCATGAAAACACACACTGTGTATTTATTATAATGGTCCAAGATCTATGACACTAAACTAAGATCTCCAAACCTTTTTTCCCACACAATGTTAAATTGTAGTTCAAGAACTACGTATGGCTTGATTCCCATCCTTATGGGATACGTAGTGAAGTCCAACATTTCCATTCAGGACCCAGCCACAACATGATTATAGTTAGTATTGATTTGTGTATCTCTGCATACATTGGAAAATACCCATCTCTATGTGTCATAATCCTAACCTTAAATATTTTCAGATATTCATAACCCTTTTCTTGAATTCTAGTCACAAAAATGTCAACCTTTTTAGAGTTCTTTTTCCTGACTGTGCAGTACGTGCCCTTAGGTGGCCTTGCATAAACAGTCTCTATAACAGATTTTTCAGCCAAAAGATACTATTATTTGACTATGCAGCCATTCCCCTTAGGTGGCCCTGCATAATTCAACCCCCTAATGGGTTTGTTAAATACTGGTAACTTCATTCTTGGGAAGAGAGCCACTTTTGTCCTTATTTTTCTTAAATGACAATATGTAGGGATCTGCAAAAATAGCCATCCTTAACATATTTGTCCCATATCCCTTTTCATGATCTGAATGTATTCAAGTCTATGGTTTATATTCTCCTTCCCAATGTTTGGTTCAGACCTTCGTAGGAGTGATATCCATCCAGTTCTCCGATATTCTTGTTTGGAAATATTTTCTCCATATTCAAGTACCTTTTCCATACAGAAAACTCTATACTTTGAAAATTTTGAATCTTCATAAACACTCACTGTCTTTTAACACTAGGAAAGTAAATTTTCTGAGAGTTCTTTTGCCTAAATATGTAGCACGTGCCCTTAGGTGGCCTTGAATAAGTAGTCTATATAACGGACCTGTCAGCCAAAAGATTCTATTTATTTGACTATGCAGCCAATTCCCTTAGGTGGCCATGCATAATTCAACCCCTAACAGGTTTTTTAAATAATGGTAAATTCATTCTTGGGAATTACTTCTTCTAACGCCTTTTAGTTCTTTTTCATATCACTCCTCAGATTCAAATATTCTTAAGTCATAGTTTACATATATTCCCTCATACTTGAGTATGGTAATATGTTTTCAGATGAATTTTAAAAGAATTGAGTCAATTGTAATTCATTCGTTCAAAGTTATTTCGACCTTAAACATTAGCCTCTTTATGTCCGACGTGCATGACATTAAACTGGCCACAAAAGAAAAAGGAAATCTGAATAAAAGTCAAGTTCTAGCTCACTGAACATACATTTTGTATGATTTAGGTAATATTGAGAAATTAAGAGATTCAAAGTTTATAGGGTTATTTATAATAATCCTAGTAAAAATAAAACTATGATTACTAGGCCCATTGGCTTAGGTAAAATTTAAAGTAGATAGAAAAAGAGAATTCATGTAAAAATGATTGAAGGCGAAAGTGTTTTTCATTGATGCACAAGAGTTATAAGGACATCCACAGACTGGAGTCTCTTCTCTTTTTCAGGAATTACAAAAGACTTTCAACATAACTCTTCATTTGGGTTGCGGCATCCCGAGCTTCATCAGCAACCACCTGGAATTAATTCATTCAATTGGATACAATAAGAGATGCAGTGATACCAGCTCTTCTTGGAACAATTGCAAAAGAATGTTCTTGAGTGCGGTTTGAGAAAATTTTCTGTTGATCAAATAGTGACTCTGTTTCTGTCCAAGAGACATGGAATATGGATACATGGATTTGAGAATAAAGAATTGGATGTAAAGAGACATTTGGAGAGATTACTCTTTACAGATATTGCTCTAATGTCATGTTTGTCTTCTCTCCACCAACCGGCAGTGGAAAACATTTCAGCCCATGGGTTTTCCATTTTCATATCTACAAGGAAATGGTATGCAGGAAAAATTTGAAAGTTCATGCCAATGTTGTTGCTCTTAATGCACAGCATAACCAAAATAGAGGAGTAGTAGTGCAGTTGCATCTCAGGCATATAGTTCTTTGCATCTGGAACATTGACTCCTTACAGATGACCATGACCACACAGAGGAAGATAGATGCTCTGTAGGAAATTAAGATGATATTTCTTCAAATACATAGCCAAATCTGTGAGAGTGATGTCTCAGATATCATAGTAATCATGGCCAACAATGTTAATCTTTTCATCAATCCACTTTCATTCCAGTTCATCATCCATTCCAATTCTCTTGGTATCCATTGAATATGCACAAATGTTTAATAAATTAACTCTTAAGTAATTTTATTTTTCATAATATTTGTGAAGGAAATCAAAAAAATGGCTAAGGCATTAAGGCGCGCAAGTCCAAAAATTGGCGCGCAAGTATCAGTGTGTCATGCAAGTGTTGGCACGCAGGTATCACCGCGTAAGTCCAAATACCTCTACAGCAGCACGACATCAAGGAAACAATGGGAAACAGAGCAACTTGCGTGGCAAATGAAACTTTCGCGGCGAGAGATCAAAATTTTCAAATCAATATGCTTTGTACGGAAGTGAGGCCCTCTATTTATAAACGCAGCCATAACCCTACGCGCCATACCCTGCATGACCAAAGGTTGTACCCCTGCTCGCCAGACCTTGCGCGCCTGAAGCTCATTTGCGCGCCAGACCTTGCGCGCCCCAATTTCCTTTTGATTCTCGATTTCCTCAGAGTCAAATCCTCATTTCTTTTGGATCCAACTCTGAGGGGGGAATTTTGTTGATGCACCTTTCGTCACAGAGTCTAAAGATTGGAAAATGGGAATATCTTAGCTCAAAGTGATTCATCCTTTGGACATATATCAAGAATTGACAATGGATGGATCAAGAAGAACATTGTGCAAGGGTCGCGTAAGTTCTACAATGGTCGCACAAGTACACTTGTGCGCCGAAGTTGGTCATGCGTGTCACTTGTAGGCCCTTGGTGATAACCGCTCGGGGTCTTCTCCAGCCTATAAATAGACCCAGTGGGCCCCCCATTTCGAGAGAGAGGAATTTTTCCAGAATTCAGATACAGAGCTCTGAACGCCCAAGTCTCTTCTTTAGGTCTTCCAAACACTTCTAAGGTAATTCTTTACCTAGAATAGAAGGTCTAAACAAGAGGAGTAAGGTCTAAGTGTTAGAATTCACTAACACTTGTGAACCTAAGGTGTTTTAACCTTAAGGGAAATGACCATACTTGTGTGCCACCCTACTTCTTCACCAAAATGTGCGCTCCTCTGTTCTGAAAATACCTCCGGATAATTATAAAGGCTTTGGTGAAGGATTGACCAACTATTACCCAACTGGTTAACAATCACGCAAGTACCCATGTGTCACGCAGGTATACCTGCACGACCAGAACTTGTGCATGCACGCAGTACCTGCGCACCTGCCAGGACTTGCGTGCCCATGCCTTTTTGGGTGCCCTTAATGCCCATTTAACCCATCTTATACAATTCCACCTCTCCTATTCAAGATTCAGCCTTAAAGACATTCTTCAAATCCATTTATGGCATGTTTTCTTGATTGACTTCCTTATCTAAAAAGAATTATGTGGAGAATCTCATAAAAACTTAGTGATCCACAGAATCTTTATGTCACTAAAGATTGAGATTTCATTCATTCAACCTCATCCTTTAAGATGAGAGAACCCCTTAAAGTGGGCCTCCTTTTCAGGAATAAGCCCCAGTCATAATTCTCAAATCTGGGCATCCTTCTTAGGAGTAAGCCCCAAGTCCTCATTAACCTGGGCCTCCTTTTCAGGAATAAGCCCCATGTCCTCATTAACCTGGGCCTCCTTTTCAAGAATAAGCCCCAGGTCCTCATTAACCTGGGCCTCTTTTTCAGGAGTAAGTCCCAGTCATAATTCACATTAATTTTGGGCATCATTTTCAGGAGTAAGCCCTAGGTCCCCTAATTCGGGAATCCTCCTTAGGAGTAAGCCCTAGTCTTAATGTTCCCAAATATGGGCATCCTCCTCAAGAGTAAGCCCTAATCATAATTCTCTTAACCTGGGCCTCCTTTTCAAGAATAATCCCCAGTCTTAATTTCTCTTAACCAGTCCTAATTTCCTTTTGATCTGGGATTCCTTATCAGGAGTAAACCCCAATCATAAGTCCCCTCTTAACCTGGGAATCTTCCTTAGGATTAAGCCCCAACATTAGAGTATCTAAATCTCCATGAAGCACATATAACTTTATGGACCATGTTCCTGAATTTTTTCCCTAATTTAAATCTTAAACCTCATCTATTTGGGCAGTCATACACACATAAGTCGCACATCATTGCATCTTTCGTGGCACAATTTTCTAGTTTCACCAATACCTCTTTTTTCTCACACCGAGCATGACCCACGTGAGCTTAGAGTGTAAAAGTAATCCTGAAATCTTTCTTTGAGCCATCAGTCATGAATAAACATCATACTCCCTTACTCGAACTATGTGGGTTCTGATTCCTTTTCCAAAACATAGGATACGTAGGTAGCCCATCTGCGGGTACGATCCCAACTTTGAAATAATCTATGTCCTTCTGAATGACAATAAACATCAATTGCCCCACTGAGTTGATTTAAAACTAGTATGGTCATCATAATGACCAAGAGACTTTTATGTATCAAAGGATACCATTGACTAAGAATCTCTAACAAATACAAATGATTCTCTATCAATGAAAAACCTCAAATACATATAAAATATTCTCTAAATTTCCTACATATCAATCATTGATTATCAGATCTAAAGGAAAAATCATTTTATACTTGGTAATGTAATAAGGATTCATGAACATAACTTAAATCTATAAAGAGAGTCTCAGAGTAGACAATAATTCCCTCAAAAAAGGTGTGATGAGTCCGACCTCCCATCCTCTCGACCAATGAAAATTACTAAGCCTCATCAGTCCACAACTAATGAGCGCCTACCTTTGGAAAGTAGGTTCAAATGGATATGGAATCATTGGATGTTTTTGGTTCTACGAACAAACCCGTTAGAAACCACTTGGAATGTTTGAATCTTAAATCAATGATATCATCCCCAATTCTAGAGAGAAACACACCATTTGAGCCACTCTACGGGAGGCCTTGTAGATCTCTATTGTGTTGGTCAGAGGCCGGTGAATCTGAATTGATGGGGGCATGTCTCGTGTAGGAGACTTTAGAGAGAGTTGAGTTGATTATGAAGCGAATGGCTACGGCTCAGAGAAGACAAAAGTTGTATGCAGATCTAAGGCATAGACCCCTTGAGTTTGGGGTGGGTGATAAAGTGTTCCTTTGGGTGTCCCCTAGGATGGGGCACCGTTGAATTCGAAATTAGGGTATGTTGGCACCCAGGTATGTGGGACCTTTTGAGATTGTGGAGAGTATCGGACAAGTGGCTTACTGATTGTCTCTTCCACAGCGGTATGGTGGGATGCATGAAGTGTTTCTTGTGTCACAACTTCAACAGTATCACCCTGACCCATCTCATGTGGTTGATGTGGAAGATGTGGAGCTTGAGGCTGATGCGTCCTTTGAGGAGCATCTGGTTCATGTGGTGGATCGTAGTGAAAAGGCCTTGTGAGGCAAGGTTGTGCCATTATTGTGAATACTATGGAATCATGGGATGGTTCAAGAAGAAACTTGGGACTGAGAATCGGATATGTGGGCTCAGTGGCCTGAACTCTTCTCTTCGTTGGATAAATGATGCTAGGAAACTCAGCTCGAGGATGAGCCGTTATAAGGTGGGGAGGTTGTAAGATCCCGAATTTTGGAAAGGTATGTTTTCATTATGATTTTGTTTAATACATTATTTCTGGATTCAATGGATGTTTCCTAAAGGTTTGAGAGGTTTTGGGGGTGTTTCGGGGGCTCAGGGCATGAAACAAAGGAAATCTGGGCAAGACAAGCCAGGGCAAACGGCCAGGGAAAACCGTGCAGCCTACCCAAGCAAACCATACGACCCCTCCCCCTCCGGACAGTAGAATATTCATGGTTTGCGCACGGTTTTCCAAACCGTGCATCTAAACCGTGCGACCACTTAATGTTTGGAAAATTTACAAAATTTCCACTCTAGGGATTTTAAGAACCCACTCGGGTTTTCCTCTCATTTCCTCCCTCTTCACCCTAGGCACGAACCAAATTTTACAATAGCTCTAAGAGATAAATCTCCCTCATTTCTAAGGAATTTTTGGTGCCGTTGGATACAGATCAAAGCTCTAGGTAAGGCTAATCCCATCCATGCTTCTCTTTTTTGGTTTAGGGTTTGACTCTTCTCTCCCTCTTGTTTTGAAGCTCTAAAACCCTATCTTTTGGGTGAGTTTTAGGTTGAAGCTACAAAGGTTGGTTGGATCGAGGTATAAGGACTCGATTGAGAGTGCTTTCAACCGCGGTTTCGAGGTAGGTGGTCTAAAAGTTATATCACATTTTTATTTGGGTATTTATGCATGTTTAGTTGTGTTCTTGTTTCCCCTTGGTTATGTTTTGAATAAAATTGGCATGTATGGTAATAATGGTGTCTGAAATAGAAAATGGGAACCCTCACGATCCCCGTGGGATGTGTTGAGATTGACTTGACCTAATTTAGGTCCATCCATGGGACGCGCTGGCTATCTCGGACTTAGGGATTGTTATTAAACAAGTGTCCTTGTTGTAATAAATGGTAGATCCCTTGATAAATATGTTGGAATGATTGGTTAAACTTGGAATAGAAGTTAGGTTATGCACCTAGACATGGCAATAAACCAATGGTTAAATTGGAATGGGGTGAATAGTTGATTCATGGGAATGATTAACGGGTTAAATGGGTTAATGTGTAAACTGATTAATGACCATAATGGGATGGATTATGGGTGTAGTGTTGAATGCTTAGTGAGTTAGGCATAAAACATGGGAATTGGGTGAATAATTAAATGATGTGAAATGATCATGTGTTAATGGGTTAAGGCATGATGTGGATCCCCATGTGGGTTGCTGTGAATAGTGCTTTCCAAAGGGCAATGATTTGGATGGTTGATGGTTACATATATATATAATCATGTGCACATGGATTGGTAGAGTGGGGTATGACTTGAGGATCTACTCCCAGAGGGTCGAGTGAATACTGATGCTCTAAACTCAACCCTAAATGAACGGGTTAGGAATGGGGACTGATGATCTATTCTCCTAATGGTTCCATCCACCCGGACTGAGGCTTCGTGGTGATAATATGCTTCCTATGAGGGAGTTGGTCCTGGTGCGATAGGATAACGATGTGGTTACTCTCTTGCATGTGATTCATGGCCTTAGACCCATGTAACAAAATGTATGTGTTTAACCCATGGAAATGTGATGAAATTGTAAGCAATGGTTATTGGTGTGAAATGAATGGTAATGGAAGTGGCAATGGATTTGGATCTAAACTGGTTAATGGAACCTTAAACAATTACTCGGCAATTAACATTCATATTCATTTTTCATGCACTACCTTTTTATACTGGTTATTTTGTTAACACCGTTGGTGGTGGCATATTGAGTTGTACTCACACCCTGCTCGGGCCGCCGTTGGGTACCCGAGCAGACTTCATGTTTTCAGGTCAAGATAAGGGAAAGTGTCCTTGCTAGATAGTTGAGCAGACATGGGTAGCACTTGGTGGAGGATCCAGACTTGTAGTCGGGACCATTTTAGGTATTTTGTCTGTTGTCTTTATTTTGGGATTTTGTTCACTTTTTCACTTGTGGTATGATATGAAATATTTATTGTTGGAAGTAGTTGTTATACATGTTCCTTGTTGTTGGTTATTGTTTCCACTATTTGGTTTATTTCTGTTGTGGCTTAATCTGATAAAAAAGGGGTATAGTCTCCCCACTTGACTTAATAGACCCCCACTGCTAGTCAGCAGCCTTTAGCATACAGGGAGGAATGCTTAAGTTCATGTAACCTCCCAGCTCGGAGCACCGGTTTAGTGGTTTCCAGGTCGGAGACGTTACACCACTGGTACAACAGTGTGTCCTATAAAAATAAGTATGTTCTATCCACCTTATAAATATTCATCAATAGCATGTCCTATGGATAACTGATCACGTAAAGCCTCACAGTCAACATCCCCATGTTCTGCCTCCCTAACTAACTGTAAGAGTGAAGGGGTGAAAACCATCGACTGAAGGTAAGCTGCATCCTCTCTGTCCATGATGGATAACTACAACGTGGATCACTGTTCTTTCACATCACTCAACAACTGCGTGCTCGACCATCTGCTTAGAGCATCTTCCACCTTGTTCCCCTTCCTAGAAGTATAGATGATATCAAAATCATTGTCCTATAACATCTCTATCCAACATCTTTGACTCATATTCAAATCCTTTTGTGAGAAGATGTACTTGAGGCTCTTGTGGTCAGAGTAGACGATAAACCCCTTTCCCATAAGGTAGTGTCGCCACATCTTCAACATGAAGACTACAACTACCAACTTGAGATCATGGGTCACATAGTTCTGCTCATGTGGCCAATAATGGCATGAACCATAAGAAGTCATTGCCTGTCCCTACATTAGGACACACCGAAGCCCGGTCACCGAGGTGTTGTAGAAAACAATGTACCCGAAACCCACCTCTGGTAATCTCATGATCGGAGCACTCATAAAACATTGCCTTAACTACTTGAAATACTACTAGCACTTCCCATCCATAGGATGGGTTTTCCCTTTCTGGTCAAGGCGGTCATTGGTGATTATATTTGTGAGAAAAAAATGAATGAATCTCGGGAAATATCCTACCAACCCAAGGAATCTTCGCACCTCCATCCTGCTCCGAGGTGGCTCCCATGTTAACACTGCCTCCACCATGGATAGGTCCACCGCTACACCATCTATTGAGATGAAATGTCACTGAAAGTGGACCTCCTGATTCCTGAACTGACACTTTGAGAGCATTTCATGATGCCAGTGCTCTCAAAGTTTGTCTAGAACCATCCACAGGTGTCTTGAGTGCTCCTCCCCTAACACCGATTACACAAGGATGTCTCAAATGAAGACCACTAATAAATGATCTAAGTATTGTGGGATTATCCAGTTCATCAATCCCATGAACACTATTAGGGAGTTTGTCACGCCAAAAGGCATCACCAAGTACTCATAGTGACTGTAGAGGCATCTGAAAGCTGTCTTCGGTATATTTGCATCCTGTACTCGTAACTGGTGATAGCCTGATCAAAGGTCAACCTTCATGAACCATTATTCCCCTCTTAGCTGATCAAAGTGGTCATCGATTCTCAGTAGTTGATTCTTTTTCTTCACTATTACCTAATCCAGGCAATGGTAATCCACGTACAACCTCAAACTCTCTTCTGCCTTCTTGGAAAATAAGACCAGGGCCACCAAGGGTGAAACGCTGGGTCTTATGAAACCCTTCCTCTGCAAATCCTCCAACTTCACCCTTAGCACGTGAAGCTCTGCAGGATCAATCTGATATGTTGATGATGAAATTGGTGTCGTCCCGGGGTATAAGTCGATGCAGAAGTTGATTCCCCAGTGGTGAGGTAGTCCTAGAACATCTTTAGGAAAGACGTCCCTGTACTCCACCACTACTTCTGGGAACTTGGAGCTCGTAACATCTACTTCTCTGAGGGAAAGTCTAACCAATTCATTAGTGATCAGCTACAACCTCCTATGCATGAGCCCATTCTATGCTGCTTGGGTCTCCATTAATCTGAAAAAAGGAAACCTCATCCAATCACAAAAGACACACCGCACCCTCCACCTAAAGCAGTCAATCTGGTCATGGACCGAAGATAACTAATCCATACCGACAATGACGTCGTAAGGCCTTGACGATACCACCAAGAGGTTTCAACCAAAACTCTTGCCTCCGAGGGTAAGATCACATGGTCTTCAAAGGTGTGTGATCATCGATTCTCCTCCCATATGTGTCTCCAAGTATAAATATCGAGTCATCAGCTCTATTGGAATCTCAAAGATTTGCCTAAGACATGTGGCGATGAAGGAATGGCTAGCACGTGTGTCTATAAGTATGGAATCTACGGTAGAGAAGACACATATCATACCTTGGATCATCTATGGATTCCCTGGGAAATATACCTCAACTGCATATAGTTTTCCCTTCCCCTGTACCCCAGCTCCCTAAGCCTGGTGTGGACCTCCTGTGGGTGGTGGCGGTAGTAGATCAAAGAATCTTCCCCAACCTGCAGCTCTCCCTGCTCCTCTGCCACATCTGCCGCCTGGCAAGTCTATCTTCTTAACTCTCTTCCTTCGGCTCAGTGGTCCATCCACTGCCTCCCTGTCAGCAGCTCGATGAGTCGGACAATCTCTAGTAAGATGTCCCCTACCGTCGTACAAGTAGCACCGCCTCTCCCTAGTATGACTGAATCCAACCTAAGAGCCATGGACTGTCGATCCCCTATCCCGAGTCCTCCCATGACATCTCCCACATCCTGATCCCTGTGCCTGATGCCAGCTCCCTACTGTCGAGGTCTCCACGTCTATCTACCTGTTGTTGACTACCGTCAGCTATCGCTCCTCCGTTAAGAAGCTCTTGATCACCAAGGCTCACTCGAGCACTCCATCATAAGTTGAAATGCATAGAGTCACGACACTAGCTTGGATTTCCTTTCGTATAACATTATTGAAAATCCTAGATCTAAAGTACATATCCCATACCAAATCCATTGAGTACCTGGAGATGTTGGTAAACTTTGATGAATAGTTAGCTATAGTCAAACTGCCCTGCTAGAGCTGATGAAGCTCCTGGATACGCACCGCTCTTAGCGTAACAATAGAGAACTCCTCCCTGAAGTGTTTCTCAAACTCCGTCCATGAAAGAGTCTCCTCGTCGTGAGTCTGTGAGGTCATACTCCACCATCGCCCTGCCAAACCCTGAAGAAGGCTCGCTCCTAGGATCACCGTCTGATTTACTAGTGTCCTCACTAGAAGTTAAACAATTGTTACCACATCAAGGCAGTCCTAAGCCACCTAAGGGTCACGGTCATATTAAAAACTGAGGGGTGTATGTCCTTGGGACTCTTTGAGTGTGCTCAGCCTGCACTCCTCATCTGTCGGTACTTCAGGTACCACGGCTGATCCACTAGTGGTGGTATATCAGTTGCACCACTAGGTGGAAACGCCTGGGGAACTAGTCCTTGTATTGATGCCTCATCACTGAGGGGGTCATCCTCATGATTGTGCTGCTGAATCCTAGTGGGTATGAATCACGAAGGCATCCTGTAAGAAAACAAGACGCACCATGGTTAACGAGTATATCTAGATAGCTGACACAAAGGACATGGAAAACACAACCCATTCCTATATGATGCATATATCATTCTTTTATTTCCCCAAATCTAGTTTCTTCATGTACTGAGATGAAAATAAGGTTTTTAGAGTCCTAGTGTATGGATATGTCGGTGGCCCGCACCAACACTAGAGTCTCTGGCCTAAAAGTTGATCTTGAAACAATTATGTCAATTTCCCCAAACCAACCTCACAGTATCTTGGTCATAAGGTAGAACCGACCACCTCTGATAAAACTCTGTCATGACTCGTCCTATTGGGGCCCACGCCGCAACTCCCTAGGCCCACCTCTAATAGGCCATGGGTTGGTGACTAGCACCAAGTAAGAATATTACTAACATGGGAGGAATTTCCTATGCACATATACACAAAAACACATATCCAATACCACAATGCGTAAATGTAATGAAAAACAATTGGGAACAAAAATGAATGCATTCAACTAAACCCAACCAATAGAGTATGACGAAAAGTAAATTTCTGAAATTAAACTGGGCCAGAATAAAAGCCCACCAAAAAAAGAGTTTGGAAACTACAAAGTCCAACCAATTAACACAAAGAGGTTCTGGGACTAATACTCGTATTCATAGGAGCACCTCAGCTTGTAGAAAACCCAGAAATCATGGACCTGTCCTAGTCTGCCCTGGACTCTGTCAAACGGTTACTCATCTGCACAAGACACGACACGTGCGGGCTAAGCCTGTGTAGGGGTGAGTATAACAATACTCAATAGAGTACCCCGAAAACCACAAAGAAATACACAATGGAAAGGCACAATCATCTCTACACAGTATATTTCTACTGAACATATAATAGAACAACACAATACAGATATACTCAAATACCAAGCCCGTAGTCTAGGGACAAGTCACGCAAAAGCATACCCCCTATAGGGATTCAATTCGAAGGTTCCATGAAGCACTCGCCTTGGAGAACTCACTCCATGTGTCTGATAGATGTGATTCCATCTGTCCTGTAAGTACTATCCATTAAAAAGGTCACGAGAGATATATGAAATCATTCCGGGAGAACACACTCTTGAGTGGGGAAAAGATCACGATACTCAGATGAGGACCACTACTAGGGCCTTGGCAGATACTGCGACTCATCTGGAATTTACCTGCTAGGTAAAGGATCAGCGCCCTATGGAAGTATTCATGTCAATACCTGACTCTACCAAGGGTAGAGAATGGATAGAGGGTCTCGATCCGGGCCTCTTAGAGGGATACCTGACTATATCTCAGAAATTATTGTTGAATGGATTATACTCCTGTAGTAGGAAATGATACATAACCTTCAGGGGAATGAGAAAAAGGGGCACTAACCCACACGAAACATATCTAAGATATGGTGGACAAGAAGATCAAGCCATGATCTAAAAAGTACAAAACTTATAGACGTGTCACACGTTGGGTCTTCTAACCCTGGGTAGTGCTCCTGTACTACGGCCCATGTTTCAAGGCTAGTCATGTAGGAAAATTGGTACACAAAATGTCGTATAAATCACTGATAGGGCCTTGGAGGATACCGCGACTCATCAAGATTTCACCTACTGGGTACAGGATCGGCACCCTATGTACGTATTCATGTCGATACCTGACTCTACCTAGGGTAAACAATGGATAGAGGGTCTCACTCTTGGCCTCTCAGAGGGATACCTGGCTCTATCTCAGAAAGTCCTGCTAAAGGGATCATGCTCCTATAGTAGGAAACAATACATGACCTTCAGGGGAAAGTGAAAAAGGGGCACTAACCCACAAGAAACATGTCCAATATATGGTGGACAAGACGATCAAGCCATGTTCTAAAAAGTACACTACGTGTAGAAGTGTCAAACGCCATGTCTTCTGACCCTGGGTACTGCTCGTGTACTACGGCCCGTGTTGCAAGGCTGGTCATGTAGGAAAGTCAGTACATGACACAGATCACACGTTGTGTCCAAGTAACTGGGGTCGGCTCTATGTACGTAGTCATGTGCCCGTACACGGCTTTATTTTGTGTGCTTCATCCCATGTAACTGGTACATGGGGTAACCCGTGTAGTCAGCCTGGTCTAGCTGAGTGGTGGAGTACACAGCTGTGTAATCCATCCCGTGTCTTTCGATTGCACGAGATACACGATGTGTCCTTCGTAAGGACCCACACGTTGTATCATCACTTCATGCCTCGCAAAACCCTATCCACTACTAAGATGGGACCACATGGCGTGTTCTTCAGGAATACACTTTGTGTTCTTCAAAAGTTTCCAGAACCTATGTTTCTCATTGCTGTACATCGGAGCTCCTCCGATCCACAATCCAGTCATCTAATCATCGCAAAACATAAGGGTTGAGGTCGCCCAATCCTTATAAAGCCGATTATTTCGGTCTCGGGCCTTTGATTGTCACCAAAAACGTTTTTTGATCATCTTCATGAAGAACAGTCAAGGAACAATTAATCCTGAACCATGTCGATTCGTCCCCCACCATCGCCATCACACCTCTTCTACGTCACCAAAATGTTATATCTCTAATTTGGGATCGTTGCGTCACAAAACGGATGCACTACGATTCGATGTTTTTCACCCCATGAAGAACGCAAAGAATGTGAGAGAAAATAAAAGGGAAAGAAATCCAAAAGCAAATCAAGGAATGAACCTCCACCATCATTCTTCACAGTGTTGATCCTCTCCCGTTAGTAGGATCCAATGGAGCATAATCAAAACATTAATCTAACATGGATTATTTCCCCGAGATCAACCCAATAAACACCCTCGCGCAAAACTGTATGAATCCACGGATCAACCTATTCGTGGGTAGACCCATGTTCATCTTATAATCCAATAATAGGGAATATGAATTGAAATAACCACATCTACCTCGATCTGGTTGAATAATGATTTTCACATCGCGTTCGTTAGAAAGGTTCGTCATATCTGAGATGCGTCGTCGTCGTCTGCCAATAAGTTCTCCTCCAAATCTCCAACATCCTCTCTCTCTCTCAATTAGTAGGGTTATGAGGCTAACCCTACGAACATTCCATATGTAGGTATTTAAAAGGGGAGGAATTAGGCACCTGTACAAAAAAAGGAAAATTTTAAACAAAATAATTTTTTATTTTATTTTAATTTCATTAAATGTCTAAAAACTAACTCTCGCAGCTGACCCGCACCGATGGATGTTAGGCCTCACCTTATGTAAGGTCGTTGCTTAAAAATCAACGGTGCCCTCAGATTTCTGATCTGGGAACTGTTTAAAATATATTCCACTTTTATAGTAAAACCGCTCATGTGTGCTATTTAAAATTTTAATTTATTTCAAACATTTATTTCGGGCACTCCGGGCCTCAGAATCACACGTCGTCGAATGTTCTGGTCTTGAAATAATTCAATATAATATTTAAATAATAATATATAGAAAATATGTGACATTGCATTATATGAGGTATTTTAAGATGAACTAAAGTGAACAGAGATGGTTTTAAGAGGTTATGTAATTATATAAAGTGATCTGATATGAATAGAGTTCATATGATTGAATAATTATTATTTATTCTGTTCTATGCATGAATAGATCTATGATAGCTAGTCTTTCATAAGATTAAGTTTGAATATTTTTAAGAGTATCTTCCATATTTCACATAGTTCATATGATTAAGTCAACATTGTAAATAATTCAATTAAAGATACAGAATATTAACTCTAACCTATTCCAAATTAATGGAAAAATTTACACTACTAAATTAGAATAATATAATGTTCCTTAATAATAGTTTTGAATTTCAAGATTCTATTTTAAAGTAAATTCTTATCACATGTGAATATATCTAAAAATTTTCTACTATTAACCTAATGTTTCTAAAGGCAATATAATATCCTTTAAAGGCTCAAGTAATATTAAAATAATTTTCTAGGTGAATCTTCAGAATAAAATTTTAATATGGTATGTAATTATTTTGTGAATAAATATCATAATTATTGTGGTTAATCTATGATTCAGGCTGAGTTTTTTATTATATAATGGGATTAATAGTTCACCATTCCATGAGTCTTTTCAAAAATAATGTTATTTTTTCTTAAGAAAATGCATACGTGGAGAAAATTATCTTTTGGGTTTTATATAAATTTTATGGAATGTAATGCCAATTATTTTATAGAATTAAATGCGATGTTTTGAAAATATCTTTTCATGGTATTTATGGATATTATAAATTGAATATTTGGAATCCTGTTACAAAAATAGAAGTTTTATTTTTTTATTAAAAAATATTTTGACAAGTTTCAGAGCAATAAAAGTCCCAATTCTAAAATTCATGAAGGTTATAATTTTAAATGTTGTAAAATAACATTAAGGTTATTTATTTAAGAAGAACAGTCATATAGAAAGAAAAATATAGAGTTAGTGTTACCATGATTATATATATTGAGTGTCAAAGAATGAATATTGTGAAAAAACATATATTAGAGAACAAGACTGATGATCAGATACTACAGATAAAATTGTTTATGTAAATTTTCTTAAAGAAGGAAAAGCATGTATTGATGAAAAATATTATAAATTATTTATGAAGAAATCTATCATTGGTTGTGAAACATCTGGAGGCTAAAATAATATCTTTTTAGTTTTTTTTTCATCATCATTCTATAAATTGGTGGGATCTAGTTTAATGAAATATTATGAGGGTTTTCTATTGGAATATTTATTTGGATAAAATATGATACATGTGCTATTATATTATTTTTATGATATTAGGGATATATATGTCTCTTCTGCTCAACCCAAACAAAATAAAGACGTATTCTCCAATATTGGGGGTGAAACATGTAAAAATTGTGTGTTCTTATGTGTTATTTTTGTTTTTGTTTCGTGTGGGAATGGGATGGATATAAATAGTGGGTGGATCATGATTCTATAAAATCATATTGATTTATTTCTTAGGATATAAATTATAAAAAGTAAAACGGTCATTCATCCCCCACCCATCATTCAGTTGCACCATTGAGAACCTAGGCACTACTGCGACATCCAAATTATGATTTTTGAAGACATGGGTCCAAAATATACGCACCTAAAAATTTCATTTTTCATTATAAATTATAGTTTTAAATTATAAGTTGTGTTTTTTAAAGAGATTTTTTTTTGTTTATTATAATTTAAAAAAATGTTTCAGTTAAAAATCTCAAAAACCATTATAAGTGCAAGCCTGCACTAAATCTAGGGGTTATTTAAACTATACCAAAAAATTAGATTATATGTTCTAGATTTAAATCAGATTTACATGGTTTGTTAATTTATAAAGTGTAATGTGTTTATATTTATTTATGAATTATTCATAATTTCGAATATAAATTATCTATATTAAATGCATTGTTTCATAAATTTATTTAATCCATGAAAAATGGAGTTTTATATGATTTTATAAATAGTTAAATAAAATGGAATATGTTTTGTACATTTATATAAAAATGTATATAAAATATGAAAATTTTAAAACATTATAAAAGTTCCAATAAAATATCACATATTTTTAAAATATAAATGCATCCATATTAAATTTCATATAAAATAATAATATTAAAAACTTTATATTGAAATGATTTTGAAATATCCATGTTTATTTATTTTTATGTTGTTATGAGTAGAATGAATAAATTATAAAGTGTTTATAATTATTTATTTTTAAATTCTTATTAATGTTTATATCATCTCTACATTTGACTTGTTTATCTATATATTTTATTCACTGATTTTATATTCATAAATTAATGTTTTATATTATGAATTTATTTATACATTAGTATAATGTGATAAACTACTTCTTATAAATTTCATACCATATATATAAGGCGTTACATATTGATTTCAATATAATATTTAGTTATGTTTAGACATAGCAATGAATTTTTTATGCATTATGAATTTGAACTTACATTTTTAGGATTTATACTTATTAGGTGTTACCATTACAGTGGAAGTAAGATCTATCTTGAGTATTTATCCATGTATAGTGGGATTTTGGGTTAGACTACTCACTAGAAATAATGCTTAATCTCTGTCTAACAAAGTAGTGGATGGATACCTATCGCGCCATGCTTTCTCCTGTAGTAATTTTGTAATTATGTGATTATAAGAAATTATATGAATGGTTTTAAAGTAACTTATGAATGATATTCATTTAGATGTGTTTGAATATAATTGGAATTGGTTTTTGGGTAAGTAACCAAAATCATGAGATATCTAAATATTTATACACTAATATGTTTTGGATATATTAATTTGGTTAAAGGTATTTTGTTCTTAAAATATATTTATAAAAGTATCTATATATAAATTGGGTAAATAAAATAAGATCCAGATATTTAAAACCCTTTGAAAATAATAAGTATTATATTTTTTCGAAAATAAATTTTTTTCAAGACCTTGATCATCCAACATGGTTGGTTCTTCCATAATAGGGTGCCTTTGGATTATCATGTGTAAGGAAATCATATTATGGGTGATCCTAATTTGATTATGTGTGTGTACTTGGTATCAAATTTGGTTTATAGTTATCTGGGAAACCCTAATGGTTTGGATAACATAGGAATAGTATTGTTATAATCTTTATGATTAATTGGGGAAATGAGTTATCCACTCAATAATACAAGATTCGTATATGATATGATAAAAATAATGTTCTCTATAAATAGATTATCAATAAGAAAAATGAATAAGTTGAGTCATTACATAGTGAAATATATATCCTGGTCCACAAATGGATATTATGTAATAAAAATGGGATACCATTTTAGAGGAATCAATCATGAATGTCTATAAAATTAATATAAAACATGGTACTAATTGGATAAATTATTTTCTGTAGATAAAAAATGTAATCAATATCATCAAATATAACATTCAGATAAGAATAGGATAAAGAAAAAATTAATAGGAGATAACTTTCTGGACTACTCTAGGAACATGGAAATAGTTCTCAAACAAGATGTTTTATGTGTTATAGAAAAAAACATTTTGAAAATCCTCTGACAGATAAATATCGTTATGATGAAAAAAATTGTTACAGTAATCAAGATTCTTGATGATGGTATAGAAAGGAAAAGGGTAACATTTTTTCCATGAGGATATGAAGAGAGTCATAGGGAGTGTAACAAAACATATAAACATGAAAAAAAATCATCAAAGGAATAGTAATCTCTACAATGTGGAAAACCTATAAAATGGATAAAAAGTCTCCTATAATACCTGAAGAGGTTAAAGAAACTCCTTAGAGATTCCATGCCTCGTATTAATGTAATGGTAATAAATTCTTATATTATAAAGATTTTATGAAAATAATTATGCATTAATACAATGATTTCAATATGTATAGGGGTCAAAATTAAATATTAGTTAATGGATAGTTCTTGAAGTATTCATTTAGTGATAGGTTATGGTTTAATATATCAAGTGGGTGGATGCAATTGAATACATAAAATCACTAGTGTATTTAAATAATGAATTTATATTTTTTATCATGTTTTTCTCTTATTCAATAAGATTAATTCATTGTAAACAATTATTAATATAAGTAATATGATATGAGAGTTTTGATATACATGGTTATGATTATTCAAATTCTATTACATGATTTAAAATGACTTAAGGATAAAATGTGTCTTATAGGTAATAAAATTATTTTTTCTATATATATTTTAAAATCGGAGGGAAAGATATTTTGTCACCTTTCAATGAAATATTTTTCTAAATAAAGTCTTCCTTTAAAATATTTCTCTAGTGGCATAAAATAAACTATAAAATATAGATTATCATTTTTTATATTTTTCTTACAGAACTAAATAATTTATATTTTCAAAAATAATGGAGTTCATTACTTAGAAATTGGGTTTTGAGAAAATATGATTTTGAAGAGGATATTGGATCTATTTTTTTACATATAGTAGTTCTAAGTGTAATAAATAAATGATGATACCAAAAACATTGATGTGATTGTTACTTTAAATCTAAAAGGATCTAAGAATGTGTTTGTAAATAATTATCTTATTGTAAAAAGCTATATTTAATTTTTTTATCAAACTTATATTGAAGAGAATACTGGATTTTTAAAATTGTATTTTATATCAACCAATAAGTTGGTAATAAATATATATAGGGTGATTATTAATTGCCTGATGATTGAATATATTATAGGTTTGAGATAAAACATCATGATAATTTTTATAGTTTTATGATTTTTTAGATCATTGTATATGATGATGGATATACATTCATTAGTTAGAAAAAAATAGTTAAAAAGAGTTTGATATGTTTCCCTATATAATGGGAAAATAATATTGAGAAAAATTTTAGTGTTTTGGAATATATATATTTAATAAAGCATCTTTCATGTTTGTTAATTATCAAACTAATCATAATAAAAATGAATTATAATTTATGATGGTGGATAAAATAATTATCTACTATATGATCTTGATAATATTTGAATACTTTCTATTAAAAATATTGAAGAAATGTTGAGTGAAAAATGGATCGGGATATGATTTAAAATTATTATTTAGAATGGGAATATTTTGAATGTTCCACATTTATGATAATGAATATTGAAGATGTTCTAATAGTTTTCACAATTCTTTTTAATTAATTAATATACTATTTATGATAATAATTATTGAACAAAATGTTTTATGGTATAGGATATTTTTTGAGATAATTAATTAAAGTGATTATATGCTACAAAATGGTTTTAGAATTATGCTGAATATATTTGTGTGGTTTTGATAAATTACTAAAATCATTTACATTATTTTATGTTGACATAGAGTGGGTAGAGATTCCCAAAGTTTTTTTGTAGATGGTTTAAACAAATTTATAGATGTTTGGAAATTATGAGTCGGTGCTAAAGTATTAAAAAGGGAATAAATATTATCCCTTATAATATAATGGTGAAAAAATAATACATTTACTAATATATGTATGATTCTCTTGATAATTCATAAGGAATTTTGGTAGTTTATATAGATATTAAACAAATCATTGATGGTATGTAAATTTTATTCAATGGTACGTAATATTTTCTTGTGAGGGAATAATACCTTTCATATAACACATAATAATCTCAATATGTTAAAATTATATGTACCATATTTTAGTTGGTACCTAATATCCTTTATATGATACATAAAAATATCCAAACAAATTAAACAATATATAAGATCTTTCTGGTTGATATGTAAGTTTCTTTAAGTTTTTTCCAAAGTGATTTATATGATTTCCAAATAGATTTTTAGGAATTTTTTTTGAAATTCTAATTAGATATTTAAAATATAAATATAAAGAGATAAATCAAATGAAGATTATACTGATCTTCAAATAAATAATTATCATTATGTTGTCAAATATTCAGTCATTATTCAAGAAGACATAATTGGAAAATGAAATCAATTTCATGAGAATAACCATAATTCCAAAAGGGTCTATTGAATTTCATCATATAGACATGGTTTTAAAATAAGTAGATTTAATGGAGAAAGTTTTATAGAAATTTGTTGCAAATTTTGTGAATGTATTTGTGTAATAAATCATGGATTTCAAATATGATTATTTGAAATTCAATTCCAAATATAAATGATGGATAATTTTTTAAAATAATGTTTATCCAGGTAAAATGAGGTATACTCATAGATAATTATGATGGAAAATGATAATATCACTACCTGATAATTATATAGTTTCAAATATTAATATTTGATACTCATTAATGAAAATCGATGATGGAATAATTTTTTGAATTTTATTTTATTAGTATTAAAATATAATATAGAATAGAAAAATATATTAGGGTTTCCATATTTAAATTATTAAAATTATTAACATGATAATTCTTAGATAATAAAAATAATAATATAAAAAAGTTAAGTGATGTATAGAGAGATAGAGATAGATAAAACTCTAATATTAAAAATATATATTTTTCTTCAAAGAAAAAAATGGGATGAAATAATGACCTATTTGATAATAGATCTAAATTATTTAAGAATAAGAAAAGAGAAAAATATAAGAATATACAATGAGTAAGACTGATTTGTTGCATCTATAGGTATGTTCATTAGTCATTATTGTTCATGATGAATGGGGAGATCTAATGTTGAACATCATTATATGTCTCAATGAAAATTCATAATGAAGATAGTATATGTTTTTTTGATCCCATGCATGTATTGATCATTTTGATATTAAGAATAAGTGGTTATATTCCAAGTTACTGATACTAAACATCTATTTGATTTTAAAGACGTCTTCTTGATAAGTAATATATTACCCTCTTAATTACATGACATTGTATTGTTCAACTAAAGATCTTGTTCATTAGTGATATTGTAAAACCACTATAAAATGGAGGGAGTTGGTATAAAGAGTCATTAATGAGACTATAAATAGTTTGAAGACGGGTTTTTATCCACTTTTCATTTTTAGTGGATCACCGATTTCTCAAAATTTATCCAAATTCAATAAAGAATATATACTCACATTGGGATTGAACCGTGTAAAAAAATTATGTGTCATGGTATCTTTAATTCATGTCTTAAATTTGGTGTGAATGCATTGATTTAAATATATAATATCCATAAATTCTGATCATTACAAAAGATAGAATTGATTTGAGTTAAAATAATTTCATAAAATTAGGTTCACACTAATTCACTCCCCTCTCAGTGTGATTTCATAAAATCACTGAGCACTATAAGCTGTATTATAGCACAAGGTTATGCCACTTATTGGATCTATTTTTTCTCAGTTGTTTTTATTTGTTGTATACAAAGTTTATATTTGAAAAATTTTGGGAGATCCCCATCAATTCCATGAATGAATTTATGTCATCAAAAAAATTAGGGAAAAATAATAAAATATAATCTATAAGGAAGAAAATTCTATTATCTGTGAATAAATAGAAAGATCAATCACCACTGGTTAAAGGTAACCAATGTTGTAATTTTTAAGTATGACCCACTAGAAATAATACCCTGAGAGAGGAAGTGAATCGAGTTATGATGGATAAAAATGATCATCCCTTTAACCTTTTTTCCTTCATTAATCAAAACCCTTTTGTCTCCTCCTCGCTCAAAAATATATATATATATAAGAAAACAAGATAAATAGAGATTATACTTGGTTCAATCTACCCTAGCTAGTCTAAGGAGAATACAAAGGTGGTGTATTAATATACTATAATCCACTATAACACACTGTTTTCTCAATGTTTAGAGTATGATTTTTTCTGCCTAGTTTGCTACCCATCATATGTTGAAGTCTCACTTTTCATTATGCTAAAGTGTACTCATAGTTCCTTTAGTTGATAACCGTTGACTACATCGAATAATGTTGTTTACACCATAATCAGTCTTCCATCAACCACTTATTTATAAAAATAATGAATGAAAATTAACTAAATAAATTATTGGTATTCACTTTTTTGGTTCATGATATAACATCCAGATATTGAAAAATAATTACTATGTTCAGTAGTGTACATTATACACAACAACGAGCATAAATGAACCATGTAATATTAATATTTAACAAAAACCATTATAACCTGGTCATTGAATTAGAGGGTATGAATAATATTAATCACATTAAAATATATATATATATAAACATCCTAATAAATACAATGTTTATTTATTAATTCTTAGTAAATAAGAACACAATATATTATAAAATTGTTTTTTCTTCAAAATTATGTTTTCTTCGAAAACATTTTTTAAATTTTTTATAAATGTATAATATTATTATTTTATAGAAATTTTATAAATTTTATCAGATAAAAAAGATATAGTTTTTTAAATGTTAACATCAATGTTAGTTTATGTTAAAAATTTTGATATTTTTTTTGAAAAGTATTATTTTTTAAATTAATAGTGAGAATACTAATTTTGTATTGAAAACCGTATTTTATTTTAAAGTATTCAATATTTAAAAAATATGTTAGATTATTTTTAAATTTTCATTTTTATCCAAAATATTCCAATTTTAGTCATTGTAATTAATTATATATTTTTATTTTGTATAAAAACTTTTTATACATAATAAGGCATTTTTCAATAAAACTATTTTTCATTACAATTTGCGTTTTAATATTAAATTATTTTAGTTGAATTCATGAAATTTAATCCTAAAAAATGTATACTATATATATAACCAAGAATTCCAAATTTGGAAAATATTTGAATTTTATTTTTTAGATATTATAAATACCGACAGTGGTAAATACTCATTAACATGATAAGGGTAAATCAGTTAATTAGGGTTTAAAATAATATGACAAGGACTCAAAAATGACCATAATACTTGCCTCTATCCTATTTTATGAGTATGTTTCCTCCATGGACAACCAAAGTTTTAATAATATGGAAACTTGGTTCCATATTTCCTTTAATTTAACCTCTATAATATTTTATTTAAAGAAAGGCTAAAAATAAAATTATCATTGTTTTATTATTTCCAAATGTATTACATTGGGATAAATAAAGGATATGTTTGGTAATAAAGGTTTTATTCTAAATATAAATAATTTTCATTCATGTTAATTTATTTGCAATTTTTAGTGATGAGATAATTACCTTTAGTGTTTTTACAATGCCGACGAATTATTTATTCAATTAATTTAAAATATAAATGGTTTTAAAAATATTTAAAGGAATATTATTTGGATTAATTATTTTTATTGATGAATTTTTTAGAAAAACAAAACAAGTTACTGATAGGTGAAATGTTTATATTCAAATTTCTTTGTTTTTATCATAATTACAAGTTGAAATTAAAATAATAGTGTCAAAAATGACATAAATGATATATAATGATAAATAAAATTTTATTAAATGAATTAATATTCCATAGAAAAATATATTAAGCTACATTATAGTTATATGGTTTAAACCTTGACAAATGGACCATTTATGGGACAATTTTAATATTACAGTAACTATATTTTCCCATAAACAGTAAAAATGGTGTCATTATGGTAGTCATCAAAAGAGTAAACATAGGCTTAAACCAAATAGATAATGTACCAAAAATCAAATAAACATTTAAAAAAAATAGTTGAACTTATTTCAAATAATCATAATATTGTGATATAATTGTAATAATTTGGATCCATTTTGACCCGAACATTTATTTATATTAATTTAATACATTAATATATTCTAAGAATTCTCCACACCATATTATAAAAGGGCACTCACTCTCTTCTTATTAACACACATCAAGAAACATTTATTTTAAAATATATAGAAAAAAATAACTTCCTGCATCCCTTATAAAATTTTAGGGGTATTATTTTGGGAAAAAACACCATCCTTTTGGGGATTAGGTTATAAAATAATGTAAATTTTATGAAGAAAAGGTATAGTTCTTAACCAAGAATTCTCATTTTGTTTTATATTTAAACACCTTAATAAAATTAACCAGTTTAAATAAAAATAATAGAATATTATATATAATAATATGTTGTTATGTAAATAAAATTCCATATATCCATATCATCTTCCATGAAATGAAAAATTAAATCATCATTCATGTGTATGGCGTACTACCACCTCAAAAACAAATTTAATTCATTTTTTATCACTGCCTATCATATTTGGTTATAAGTATAGATTTAATATTTGAATGTCATATTCATCAGATATGTTTCATTCTAAAAATATAATAAATCCTCTAACGTATTACCTTTCCATCACTTGAAAATTAATAATATACTTACTATATACATGTGGACAACCATCTCTATGAAACAATATGATTTTTTTTTCATCACAACATCATATAGATGATATATAAAAGTATTTTAAGATAATTAATGTAGTATTTATGATCATTGTATATATATATATATATATTAAGTACCATCTTTCCAACATTATCATTGAAAATGGAAACTTTACTCATGTGTTTGTATAACCCACAGTCTCCATGATTATGATGTAATACATTTTTCATAATAATCCTTCATGATTGTTTTGTAAAATTATATTTCATGTATAAAAATGATTATTATTTTGTGATTATTATTTTTTAGATTAAGTAATAATTATATCTTTTTCTATATCCAAAATATTAATGCCATTTTGGATATATGAGTTGAATATCATCAATACAGATGACAAAAACTTAACTAATTAAGTAATTATATATAACATTGGGAGAAATGAAATAATAGTAATAATAAACATCAAAAGGTTAATAATAAATTATAAATTCGACATAATTCTATTATTGAGGTATATAGAGAATATATGTGGTGAGCCAGACTTCAGGTATGGGACATTATACTTTCAATACCTTGTTTTAAATGTTTTAATGATTTATTTTATAAATAATTATCTTCTATTTAAATATTTTGAAATTATTTTATAGAAATATATATGAAATATAAAAAAAATTATAAAAAAATTACTTTATTTCTATGGTTTTAAAAAGGAATCATTTTATTTATTTTATACAGAATATTATGACGTTCCTGACAAAAGAAAAGAATAAATGTTCTAAATTAACATATATGGAATTGATGTATCTTCATATAGATTAAACCACTATTTAATTTTTTTATTGTTTAATAATATTCAATGTTTTCTTCAAAGAAAAATCGTCATCTGATTTGTTCTAGAAATTTTAGTTCTAAAAAATAGGTTTTAGTGAAAAGAGAAATATAAAGATATAGAAATGATTTGGTATGGGTGAAAAGAATGTTTTTATACTTAAAGATTCCATGTATTATGATTATGAATTTTTATATATTTCCTTTCGGGATTCACATAATCATGAACATATTAATATGGGTTCTCCAATATATTTCTCCTATGAATTCTCCTATGTTTTTTTTTCTCATGAAACATTTTGTATGGGATTAGGGAGTAAACATATTTCCTTATGGGACTCTATCCACCATCAAATATTTTCTTTTAATTTGTCATTTTAGTATTCTTAATTAATTTTTTGTTTCTTTGAAATATATAATTTTTGTGTTTAATTATTCCATGAATATTTACTATGAATTATTTTTAAAAAATTATATGGGAATAAAATATAATTTGATGCATAATGAAAAAAGTTCTTATCCAAGTGTTTATTTTTTGAGAAAAGAAAGTTTTTTATAAGTATTAATAAACTAATGGGTTTATTTATTTATTTTTTTCATACTGTTCTCTTGGTTATCATGAAATATTGTAAAAAAAATTAAAAGACTATAATGATGATTAGAGATAAGGATGATGTCAAGTTGAAAATTATGAATAATTTTCCTGAAAATAAATCAGGTTATATAATAAATGTTTTTTTCTGTTGAAAAAATGGTTATTGTATGGGAATATAAAATTTGAAATATTTTTTAATAATTTTATAAAATTATAAACCCAAAACCCTCATTATGATTTTAATTGATCTGATAATATGTTTTTATGTTATAAGTTTTTAGTTGATTAAAATTGGGTCACATTTTTTTGGTATCAAATCTGGAATTTTATTATTGGTGAATATGTCATTGGATATGAGAGTGAGGGTCTTGGGCTATTATAGTGGGTATTAGGAAAGATTTTAGACCAATTTTTATATTAAAATGATTTCATGAGAAGTTAACTAAAGATTTATTGATACCATTATGGGTTTATAATTTTACAGTTGATAACAAGTTTAGAGGCCTAAAGATCCCCCTTTTGTGGTTTTAAGTGATTTTATTTTAAGATGATTAACGATATTTTGGTATAATTTTTATTGGGTTGAGGTATATATAACCCTAATATTTAATGTGAATTATAACTTTTAAATAATAACATTAAATTACATGAAGTTATAAAAAATATAATGAGATAACCTTTTACATTAAAATTTTCTTCAATGTATAAATTATTGAGGATATAGGGTTATCTATTTATGGAAATATCTATTTTGATCCTTTGGTTGTTAAGTGATTAATTTTATTATTAAATAATATCACTATAATTTCGGGGGAACATCATATGATTAAGGTAAAATAAAACGTTATGGGATTTTATTGGAGGAATAAACTTTTCAAAGAATATATGATTTTAATGTAGATTTATGGTTGTACCAATTATTTAGGGAAATAATTATCATATTTTAGAGATTATATTTTTCGGGGATATGAATTTTTTGGTATATAAAATTTTTAATTACTAATAATGATTGTAGATAAAATGTTATATTTATCTTGGGAGAATATGTGATCAAATAATTGTGATTTTTTGGTTTCAATATTAGTAATATTTTAAATAATTTTATGGTTATTTATCTTTAAAATGATCTAAGATGAACTTTGGGTTTTATTTTTTAGGATTTGGATATTAATGTTTTATTTCATCACATGAAGTTTTATTAATTTTGGGAATTATCTTACCTTGGGTTAATAATTTTGGTTTTCTTTAATGTGTATGATGGTTGGAATAGATTTTTATCCTTTTATATATTATTATCTCTATTATAAGTTTATTTGTAAAGACCCGGAATTTTGATGGAAATTTGGTTTTTCTTAATTATTTGGAATTTTACGAGTCTGTAGATTCTGACGGCACTTGTTTCTGAGGCCCGGTGTGCCCGGAATAAATTTCTGAAGTTTCTTTCGGGTACGTTCAGTAAAGGTGCGTGCGGGTTTTTCAATATTTTAAACCATTTCTCGGAATTGAAATATGGGGGCACCGATGAACTCAAAGTGCGGGTAATTTCTTAAGGGGATCATTCCCGTAGTTGCGTTTTATGCGGGTTGAAAGTTGAAATTTGGGGATTAGTTAAAAAGATAAATAAAATTGTATAGAACAATTTTATTGACCATGGTGGTAAAATCCTACATGGGTAAGTTAATAGTGTGGGCACACACCCACATAACTTCCCATGTGTGGATATTTGAGGGGTGGGGCCCACACGAGCCACAACCTTTCATCTCCCATAACTCTCCTCAAACTCCCCTTCTTTAATTACAACTCCCTTGAAACCCCCCTTTTAACTCGCTTGTATTTATTATGACAACCATCCTCTTTCATCATGTTTGTCAACTCCACTCTTTTATTTTGTGGATCCTCTCCATCCCCCATTCATTTACATTGCAAACCCTAATGTCTTAATTAAATCAATTTGAATTAATTTGAATTACATGGCATGTTATATTATGGGAGAGCCATTTAATTATTTTGGTTGGCAGTATTGGTGGGAGAGCTCTTGAGAAGATTTAGAAGGAATGGTTCTTATCTAATGAAGAACACCAACCTTCAATGAAGAACGAATCCGACAAATAACGTGAAGTCACTGACGACGTGCCTTCTCTTCTTCTTCCTCCGTGTCAAGGGAGAAAGACTCTGCCCGCGAAGAATGTGAGGGATTTATCCAATGACATTTCCACTTCGGACGCACCCCAACGTTAACAGAATTGACATCCATCTTCTGCGATGCCGTATTCTGCGACTACATCGGACGAACCTTGAATTCGAGGTAAGGGGTTTAAACATTGTGTTGATATTGAACACCTTTTCTTACCTTATTCAAGTGATATAAAGGGATTGATGCAGACATGTCTAATAAACATCTTTTACTTGTTGATCCAATTTATATCCACCTAAACGCGGAGGGTTCGGATCAACCTCACATGGCCCGACACCCTCCGTCGGTTATGCTTTTGTTGGTATTCGATGCGGTAACTCGGTATGGAAAAGAGGTGATGGCGACGAAGACAGCGGGCAAAGGCATCGTCGTCCCCGCGGCGCCCCGGCGCGCTACCCGCAACCTAGCCGCGCCTCGCCGGCGCGCTGCCTGCCCTTCCCCGGTGCGTTGTCGGGCCCGCCCAGTGCCCCCCTTGGCGCGCTGCCTGGTGCCCCCTATGGCGCGTTGCCCGGCCAGCCCGGCGCACCCCTTGGCGAGCTGCCCGGCCCGCCCAGCGCCCCCCTTTGCGCACTGCCCGGCCAGCTCGGCGCCCCGGGGTGCCATGCCCAACGTACCCCGGCGCCACCGTGACGCCATGCCCGGCCTCCCAGCTGCACCCTGGCACCCCCGGGGTACCATGCCCGGCCTGCCCGGCGTACCCTGGCACCCCCGCGACGCCCTGTCCGCACTCGAGGCATGCCCTCGCGCGCTGCTCGGTGTCTGGCGCCCTACCGTGCTGCACGGAACGTCCCTGCACCCTAATCGGCGCACATGCACCATGCTGGGTGCCCCCGCGGCCTACCCATAAGCCAACAGGCCCACCCACACCCACGCAATGTCTGCCCGCTGGTCTCCCGGCCATGACCATCTGAACCGACCCGCGGCGCCCCTGCGGTGTTTCTAGTCAATCTGGCCCGGTCTCCCGGGCTGAGTTACCAAGACACCTACGTGGAGACTATCGATCTGAACCGCCCTCACGGTTTGAAGGGCCGGGCCGTGCGGACCGGGTTAAAAATTAGTAGGCTGACCCTCCCAATGGGCCGGGTCAGACCCATCATGTCTGACAGGGTCGTACAGGACCCGTGCCCACGAATGACTCGTTGCTTACATGGCCATATATTTGGCATCGAACGTCCATTTGATGAAACGTCAACGGAACTGGTAATCTCATTGATAATTGTACCCTTCGATTATACCCCATGGGTGTTCGGGGTATGGTTGTGCTTCGGCCGGGATGGTTCGGACCCGAAACCAACCAGGCCCTCAGATCGAAAACACTTATTACTTAAGGACCGGATGTCTGATAGATGTGTCGTCGACTATGTTGGATTCATATTGATGAGATGGTTATTTTGGCATACTCTACACAGGATTCAGATGTATTTTGAGAATGGTCGGGTTGTGTTGTACCCGAAATCCAACCGGGCCCCTAAAACGGAAAAGCTAATAACTCACAGATCGGGCGTCCGATTGACGCTCCATTTGTTGCGTTGAGATTCCTATGAAGAGGCGGTCATTTGAGATACTTCCATGTGAGATTACATGACACATGGAGTATTGAACAGTAGCTTGTGGAGAGGATCCTCCTTTAGACGAGCATATGGAGTTCGGAGACCTAGTAGCTGGCTGAGACCTGATGACTACTTGTCTGATATGTTTCGGAGTGACTTGATTTGCCTAGTGTGGAGCGCTACTATGTTGGGGTGCAGACCCATGGAGGAGGAGAGCTACTTTGTTGGCATGGAAGACCAGTGGTAATCGACAGGATGAGTACCTCTGTAGGCTATTAGGGGGGTGCTACTGTGTTGGGGCGGCAGACCCATGGTGGGGAGAACTACTGTGTTGGGGTGACATACACGCGGTACTCGAAAGAGGAGGAGTACCTCAGCAGTCTAAGTTTAGTGAGTAGCACCTCAGAGTCGTGACAAGACGACTTTACTTGACATGGGAGGAGATCTCCAGCAGCCGTGGTTTCAACATCATGAATAAAATCCTAGTTTGAGCTGATTCAATGACCTTTATGTTTTTTTCTTTATTGATATGGGTTACTTGATAACTTAGGTATATTTATGGGAATATACCTGAGTAAAGGTTATCAGGTGAGATCTTTCTTTGTGGTTTATCCTTGTTGGATTTTGTGACACATTGAGGGTCTTGGGGTCCATACTGAGTATCGTTATACTCACCCTGCACGGGCTATGCCCACACCTTGTTGTATTGGATGCAAACGACGGACAATGGTGACAGAGGTAGAGTGTATGAGGACTAGACAGTACCCGGAGGTGGACACTCGGCGTGACGGCATAAGGAGCGGACCGATAGACGCGGAGTGCTGAGGAGGACATCTATACCTACCCTTCAGGTAGGATCCCGAAGTATGATCCAGGAGCTGCTTCACCATTCAGCTATTGTATTTTCAGTTGTACTTTTCATTCAGTTGTAGTTGTACCTTTCTATTAGGCTTGTATTTCCGGCCCCTTTGTACTTCCAGTACACTTTTTATACTGCATTACTTAGTGTTTTCTTCTTCTTGTTCTCTAGTTGTGTGACTTTACGTATTATAAAGGCAATGTCTTCCCAGTACTAGGGAATCACCCCTTTGGTGCTAGTCGCCAGCCCCTGGCCTATGGAAGGCGGGCTTGGGGTAGTCACGGTACGGGCCCCGAAGACGGGTCGTGACAAATTGGTATCGGAGGAGTCGGTTCTACCATATAACTTATAACTCTGATATTTCTTTTCTATGAAGAAATATTTTTAAGAGTACCAAGTCTGGTTTTTAGTTCAGGGAGTCCAGTGTTGGTGCGGCAGCCAAGGTATCCATACATCAGGAACCTGACTACTGATTTCTGACTCAGTGCATGAAAACACTATTTATGTGTGTGTTTTCAAAAGTTTTCTTTATGTCATCTCAACCAGGTCCGCTAACCAGGTTTTAATCATTTGATTGTGTCACATTTGTTCATGCTGCCTCCACATAGACATTCAGTTGGACTTTTGAGAGAGTACCTGATGATGGTCCACTGAGCGATGAGGCTTTGGTGCAGGACCCTCTTACTATGATGGCACATTCTGGTGGTGTACCAGCAACACCACCACCCGTTGGGCAGCAGATGCCAACATCCATACTAGCGGACGGTGCACGCTGATAGAGCGTGTTGCATGAGTTCTAGCAGTAGAGGCCTCCGAGGTTACGAGGCGAGGCAGATTACCAGGCAGTAGTGGACTGGCTGGAAGAGATTTCTAGAGTTCTCACCTAGTTTAGACACTAGTAGAGAAGATAGTGATCTTAGATACTAGTGTTTCCTAGTGAGTGACCATGAGGTTGGTCTGCATAGTGATGAGTATTCAGTATGTGGACCGATGCCTAAGATAGTACCTTCAGGTAGTGTTCCAGTTATATCACTACCTGTTGGTCAGCAGTTTCAACCTGCGGTACCGGTAGATGACACATTTAGTCATAGGGCCTTAAACGTGTTTCAGTATCATATACCCCTTAGGTTCTGAGGTGAGACTGACTCATAGGCGGCTGAGGACTGGCTTGAGCAGGTGGCTGAGAGTTTTCTAGAGCTTATACGGCTTCCGCAGGATGACATGTCGGTAGCTGAGTATTCATCGAGGCATGCCAATCGTTACTGGTACTTGATGACTATGATTTGATCAGAGCATTAGAGCTCAGACCTCCGAGGGAGGTGTGTTTTGAGGATATCTGAGACAACACTTTTCCTCTATGCATTCCTACTTATGTTAGGGTGCTTGAGAGAACTTTGTGGTTGAATGTTCTTTGGCTAAGTGGATACAACCAATGAATGTTAGCATTGGGAAAATAGGAAACGGGTGGCAGTCTCAAAGAATTGGGCATGTATAATGTTTCAAGAAGAGGAATTTTTAAGGACCGATGAATCTGCAGAGAAAAAGACATGGAAGTAAAGCTAGAAGAGCAGCATGAGGTGGTGTACATTTCGATATGTTACAACCACCCGCCTTTGTAGTCCCCGTCAGGCTCAGGGAGTAAGAGGGCAGGGAAAGAGAGTAGCTACATGCGGTCAAGGAGTGTGACCCAAGGGCTCAAGAAATGATTTGAGGTGTGGTATGTGTCTACTACTAGTTGTCGTAACAACCGACATTGATACGAAACATTTTTTCCTTTCCACGAATCTTGTCCCAGACTAAGAGGTTCTAGTTGAAACTATTGAATTGACCCTCACTTTCAAGATTTCTACTGTAGGAGACCTAGTAACCACACACTGATGCTGACCGTGTGACTCAACCCTTGGAGGCGAGAGTAATGGTTGGATCTATTGGTAGTAGCGTTGAGGCCTTACGACGTCGTCCATGGAATGAATTAGTATCGTTCATTCAGGATTGAATGTATTAGGAAAAGATCATGGTTCATCCAGAGGATGAGATGATATTTCTATTTTCAGAAAAGGGGAAATCTTAGCAGCTATAGTAGGACAAGATATGGTGCAGACTATGTTGGAGAAGGTGCAGATCATCCAGGAGCAGATGAAGAGTGCACAGAGCAGACAGAAGTCATATGATGATAGGAGACGGAGACCACTGGTGTTCGAGGATGGCGACCATGTTTTCTTACGGGTCTCACCTCAATGAGGTCTACAGAGATTTGGCCAAGGCGGCAAGTTATCTCCATGTTTCATTGGAACTTTCTAGGTCCTCAGCAGAGTAGGCAAGGTGGATTGTCGTCCATCCCTTCCACCTCAGTTGCACCAGGTGCATGACGTCTTCCACGTATCTCAGCTGAGAAGACATGTGCATGATATGTCCTACATCATCGACCATGGAGAGCTGGACATTGAAGATGGGGCAACATTTACGGAGGTCCTAGTGGAGATCGAGGATCGACAGGAGCGGGTCCTACGTGGATGGTCGATTCCTCTGGTGCACATTTGTTGGCGGCACAGGAACCTCCAGGGAAGCACATGGGAGCAAGAGGCTCAAATGCGTGCTCAGTACCCCTTTAGTTTCACTAGTTTGTGTTGTAGCATTATGGGGACATAAAGCCCTGAGGTGGGAGTAATGTAAAGACCCAGAATTTTGAAGGAATTTTTTTCTTGATTCTTTGGAATTTTATGAGTTTGTAGCTTTTGAAGGAACTTGATTCTGAGGCCCGGTGTGTCCAGAATCAATTTCTGATGTTTTGGTCGGGTATGTTTTGTAAACATACGTGCGGGTTTTTCTATCTTTTGAACAGGTGCTCGGAATTGAAATCTGAGGGCACCGATGAACTCATAGCACGAGTAATTTCGTAAGGGGATCTTTACTGTAGTTGCGTATTATGCAGGTTGAAATTTCAAATTTTGGGATTAGTTAAAAAGATAAATAAAATTGTTTAGAACAATTTTATTCACATGGTGGTTAAATCCTACATGGGAAAATTAATGGTGGGTCCCACACCCACATAACATCCCATGTTTGGATGTTTGAGAGGTGGGACCCCCACGAGCCCCAACCTTTCATCTCCCATGACTCTCCTCAAACTCCCCTTCTTTATTTACAACTCCCTTGAAACCCCCCTTTTAACTCCCTTGTATTTATTATGACAACCATCGTCTTTCATTAAGTTTGTTAACTCCCCTCTTTTAATTTATGGAGCCTCTCCATCTCTCATTCATTTATGTTTCCAACCCTAATGTCTTAATTAATTCAATTTGAATTAATTTCAATTACATGGCATGTTATGTTATGGGAGATCCATTTTATTATTTTGGTTGGAAATATTGGTGGGAGAGCTCTTGAGTGGATTTAGAAGGAAGTGTTCTTCTCTGATGAAGAACACCAACCTTCAACGAATAATGACTCCGACGAAGAACGTGAAGTCCTGGACGACGTGCCTTCTCTTCTTCTTCCTCCACGTCAAGTGAGAAATACTTCGCCCGCGAAGAATGTGAGGGATTTCTCCAATGACGTTTCTACTTCGGAGGCACCCCGATGTCAATGGAATTGAGGTCCATCTTCCGCGATGCCGCATTCCGCGACTACAGCGGACGAACCTTGAATTCGAGGTAGGGGGTTTAAACTTTATGTTGATATTGAACACCTTTTCTTAACTTCTTCAAGGGATATAAAGGGATTGATGTGGACATTTCTAATAAAAATCGTGTACTTGTTGAGCAAATTGATATCCACCTAAACGCGGAGGGTTTGGGTCAACCTCACATGGCCTGACACCCTACGTCAGTTATGCTAGTGTTGTTCTTCGATGTGTCAACTCAGTATGGCAAAGAGGCGACGGCGACGAAGATGGCGATCAAAGGCCCCACCACCCCCGTGGCGCCCCGGCACGCTACATGCGCCCACGCCACGCCTCGTCGGCGCCCTGCCCGCCCTTCCCCAACTCGCTGCCCGGCCAGCCCGGCGCCCCCCTTTGCAGGATGCACGGCCTGCTCGGAGCCCCCATGGTGCGCTGCCCGGCCAGCCCGGCGGCCCCCTTGGTGCGCTCCCCGGCTAGCCCGACACCCCCCCCTCCAATGGTGCGCTGCCCGGCCAGCCTGGCGCCCCCGGGGCGCCTTTCCCGGCCTGCAAGGTGCACCCCGGCGCTCCCCGGCGCCCCCACAACGCCCTACCTGTGCTTCCGGCATGCCCCCGCGCGCTGCCCAACGTGCTGCCGCGCTACCCGGCAAGTCCCCACGCGCTTTCTGGCACGCCCTGCACCCAGCCCGGCGCACCCGCGCCCAACCGGGTGCCCCTGCGGCCTACCCGGAGGCCAACAGTCCCGCCCATGCCCGCGGGTTGTCTTCCTGCTGGTCTCCCGGCAATGACCTTCGGAACCAACCCACGGCCCTCCTGCGGTGTTGCTGGTCAATCTGGCCTTGTCTCCTGTGTCGAGTTACCTAGCCGCCTACGTGGCGACTATCGAGCCGAACCGCCCTCACGGTCCGCAGGGCCGGGCCCTGTGGACCAGGTTAAAACATAGTAGGTAGACCCACCCAATGGTCCGGGTCAGACCCAGCAACTCTGACCGGGTCGACCCAGACCAGGTCGTCCCAGTTTGAGATGGGTCGAGTCGGTCCGACCGGGTCGGACCGGACCCGAGTCCACGAATGACTCGTTGCTTACATGGCCATATCTTTGGGACCGGATTGTACTTTTCATGAACCGTCAGTGGAACTGGTAATCTCGTTGAGAATCTCACCCTTTGAGTATACCCCATTGGAGTTCGGTGTATGGTTGAGTTTCGGATTGGTTGGTTCGGGCCCGAAACCAACCAGGCCCTCGGAGCGGAAACACTTATAACATAAGGACCGGACATCTGATTGACATGCCGTCGACTATGTTGGATTCCACTTGATGAGACGGTTCCTTTAGAATACTCTACAAAGGATTCAGATGTAGTTTGAGCATGGCAGGGTTGGATTGTACCCAAAATCCAATCGGGCCCCTAGAATGGAAATGCTAATAACTCACAGACTGGGCTTCCGATTGACGCACTGTCTGTTGCGTTGAGTCCCCTATGATGAGGCGTTCCTTTGAGATACTTCCATGTGAGATTACGTGACACATGGAGTATTGACTAGTAGCTCATGGAGCGGATCCTCCTGGAGATGAGCATATGGAGTTCAGAGACCTAGTAGCTGGATGAGACCTGATGGCTGGTTGTCTGATAAATTTCGTAGTGAATTGATTAGCGCAGTGGGGAGCACTACTGTGTTGGGGCGCAGACCCATGGCGGAGGAGCGCTACTGTGTTGGGGCGGTAGACTCGCAGTACTCTATTAGAGGAGTACCTCTGTAGGCTATTAGGGGGAGTACTACTATGTTGGGGCGGCAGACCCATGGTGGGGAGCACTATTGTGTTGGGGTGCCAGACCTGTGGTACTTGATAGAGGAGATGTACCTTAGTATTCTACGGTTAGTGAGTATCACCTCGGAGTCACGACAGAACTATTGTACTCAACAGAGAAGGAGTTCTCCAGCAGCCAGGGTTTCGACATCAGGAATAAAATTCTGGTTTGAGCTAAGTGGATGACCTTTGTGTTTTCCTCATGATTGAGATGGGTTACATGATAACTTAAGTATATGTATGGGCATATACCAAAGTAATGGTTATCAGTTGAGATAATTCTTTATGGTTTATCCTTGTTGGATTTTGTGAGACCTTGAGGGTCTCAGGGTCCCTAATGAGTATCGTTATACTCACCCCTGCACGGGTTATTCCCGCACCTCGTTGTGTTGGATGCAGACGATGGATAGCGCTGACCAAGGTAGAGTGTACGAGGAATGGATGGTATCCGGAGGTGGAAACTCAGTGTGACGGCACACACAGCGGACCGAAAGATGTGGTGTTCTGAGGAGGAAATCCGCACCTACCCTTCAGGTAGGAACCTAGAGGACGATCCAAGAGCTGCTTCACCATTCAGCTGTTGTCTTTTCAGTTGTACTTCTCTTTCAGTTGTAGTTGTACCTTTTTGTTGGGATTGTATGTCCGGCCCCTTTGTACTTTAAGCACACTTGTTATAATGATTTACTTAGTGTTTGCTTCCGCTTATTCTCTGGTTCTGTGAGTTTATATTTTATAAATGCAATTCCTTCCCAGTACTAGGGAATTACGCCTTTGGTGCTAGTCACCAGCCGCTGTCCTATGGAAGGCGGGGTTGGGGTAGTCACGGCATGGGCCCCGAGGACGGGCCGTGACAATATTTTAGTTTTTCACACATAAAAACGACTATTGAATACACCCAGTTTGGTGAAAAAGATTAGATTGTGGTTGAAGTTGACTAAAGGATGAAATTATACTTCTTAAGTAAGTATACTTTCTTGTGTTATTATTCTAAATGTTAAAGGAATTCCTCCAACCTAGAAGACGGATCTTGAAACAAAAATTTTATCCTATTATAATCATTTTCAATGAATCAATGGTCTTTTCACCCATTACAGATTTATGGATTTTGTGTTGTTAACATTATCCAGACAATGTTCTCAATCACTATCTTTTATTCCTTTTGAATTATTTTTCTCCCACATGTCTAAATTTTGACTTCCCACTACCATTATCTAATTTGGAAACCTTTTTTGTGTCATTCCAGATGACTTTTGTATTTTCTTTTACCTCTTTGTATGATATTATTTTTTACCATTATAACAGCGTAGGTTTTCCATAAATTAATTTTTAAATTTCAACCCATTGATTACCGAGAACTGGTTCATATTAGGGGGATTAAATTTATTGAAATGGGTAAGAATGTAACACTCTTATAATTTCAAATAATGACTATGTTCGATAGCGTACAAGATATACAACACCATGTATAAATGAACAATGAAATATTATTATTTAAATGGGATAGTTAGAACCTAGTTATTGAATTGGTTGGTATAAATTTTATTAAATCCATTATAAAAAATATATATATTTATTAATAAATAAAAATTAATAAATTGATTCTTAGTAAATAAGCACATATTTTTAAGTAACGTTTTTTTTCAAAAATATGTTTTGATCACAAATGGTTTTATAGCATTTTGTGATTGGATATTATAATTAATTTTGGGAAAATTAAAAATTTTATAAGATAAAAATGATATCATTTAGGAAATCATCGTATCAAAATCATTTTATAGTGAAATTTGGATATTTTTCAGAAAAGTTTGATTTTTCAATGAATAGTGAAAAAATAGATTGTTTTTTGAAAAATATATTTTATTTTAATATATTTATAATTCAAATTCTATTTTATAGAAGTTTAAAATTTTTATTAGTTTATATTGATTAAGAATAATCCAATTTTTTTCTTAATGAATATTATGATTCAATTTTGTATAAAAACATTTTGTATTTTTAAAATAGAATTTTTCTTAATAATGATTTTTTTTATTTTAAGTATCAATCTTAATTTAATTTCTACAACTAATATAAATTTAATCATAAAAATGTATAATATATTTGGAATCAAAAGTTTCAAATTTATAAAAAAAATTATTTTTGGTCATTATTAAAAGTAACCATGGTAAATAATTATCACCCTTAAATGGTAAATAGACCAATTCAGATTAAAAAATTATTAGATAAGGCCTATTAAATGAAATTATTAATTTCATATATTCTATTGGATGAGTGGTTTTTGTAACTTTCCATCCATGTTCTGAGAAAATGGAAACATGCTTCCAAATTTCTTTGAGTTTGGCCTTTATATTATTTTATGTAAAGAAAAGTCAAAAATGATATTCTCATTATTTTGTTATATATAATGTTTTGAAATAGGGATAAATAGACTATATATTCTATTTTTAAAGGGTTATTAGAAATAAAATTTATTTTTTTTATCATGGAAATATATTTCTAATTTTTAGTTATGAAAAAATTATTTTAAATTCTAACGCTCTGCTGACATACTATTTATTAAATTAATAGGAAAACAAAATAATTGACTTTGAAAATATTAACGGTAATATAATTTCAGTTAATTATTATGGTTTATAAATTTTTTAGATAAATAAAACATTTTAGTTATGTTTTAAAATATTATATTAAAATTAATTTTATGTGATGTTTTTTTTCATAGTCAAATTAAATTAATTGTGTCAAAAATGACATAAATGGTATTTTGTGTTAAATAATATTTTCTTAGATGATTTAAAATTCCTAAAAATAAAATAATATACAATTGATGATGATATGACTTAAAATATCAATCATGGTCATCTTATTGTCCAATTTTCATTTTATAGTAACTATCATGGCCCCTAAAGAGTAAAAAACATTGTTATCACAGTAATCATCAAAAAGGATAACAAAGGGTTAAAATAAAAATGATACGGGTGAAAACATCACCTAAAAATGAAAAAAAAATTATGATATTATTTTAACTCATACTAAACACATATTTAAACTTTATTATTATTTTTTCATCTGAACGTGAAAATTAATTTATATTAATTTAATACATTATGAAATTCCAAGAATTAATCCCCCCACATTGTATAATAGAACCCCATATCCTCTTCTCTGTGCACAAAAAGATCCACTTACTTAATCCAATATCTACACAAATAAATTCCTAAAATTCCTTCTAAGTTTATAGAGGTTTTTTTGTAGAAATCCAAACTTAGAGGGATTATGTTTTAAATCAATGGAGGTTTCTCGTACAAGAGGTATAGTTAATAACCGGTAATTTTTGTATTATTTCATATTATAACTCCTTAAATTATTCTTAAACCATTATTAAATAATAAAAATAGTATTTATATATAGTTTTATTTTTTATGTTAATGTCATATCCAATATCCACCTCCTCTTTCGTCAAATGGGAAATGAAATAGTAATTATTTTGTACAGTGAACTACCATCACATGAACATCTGTTATTAATTTTCCACCACCACCACTGTATGCTAGTTATAAGGATGCATTTAATTTATATATATGATATTAATGATATATTTATCATTCTATAATGATAATATATCATATACTTTATATTCTTTCCATCCATTGAAAAATGATAACGTCATTTGTGCGTACATGTGGACTTCCACCACCATGAAGCAATGTGATTCATTTTAAATCTCCACAACACATGGATAAAATATATAATATTATTTAAATAAATAATATTATAATTATGATAATTACATAATGATAAAATAATACTTACATTCCTTCAATTGTGATCCTTAAAAATTTGAAATGTTACTCATATTTACAGCCTATCTTCTCCATGGTTATAACATAGTTCATTTTTCATAACCATCATTTATTATTTGTTTTTATTTGAATATTTTATCTATAAAATTAATAATTAGTTCATGATTATTATTTTGGAGATTATGGAACAATTTTCTCATTTTCCATTTCCAAACTAATGATTTCATTTAGGATATATGAGTTTACTATCATCAAAAAATCAAATGTAAACCTAACTAATTAGGTAATTTTACATGACATAGTAAAAACTAAAATAAATTTAATAATAAATTTGAAAACGTTTATAAAGAAATTAAATATTTAACATAATTTTATTATTCAGGGAGATTAATAATTTTTTTGGATATCCACACTCGAGGTAAGGGACACTATACTTTCTAATCCTTGCACTAAATGTTTTAATGGTTTATCTTTTAAATCATTCTCTTCATTTCCATATTCTTGAAGTTATTTTAAGGATTAATTTATAAGTTAAAAAAATGTGTGCCTATTTTACATTGTTTAAATGGTTTTATAAGAGAATCTCTTTATATATTTTATTCAAAATGGTTTTAAATTCTTTACAGAACATAAAAGAAATATTTTATTTTAATAAATATAGAATCAATGGATTTTCCCACTACCAAACCAAAATTTGTTTTTTGTATTCCCTTATATGATTATAAGTTATAATTAAATAAAAATATTCCTTCAACATGTTTTTGGAATTTAAATTTCAAAAATTTGGTTTTAATGAAAATGGATATATCAATATCTGAAAATGTGTTCTTATGGATTCAAAGACATTTTTTATGATGAAATATCCCATGTAATATTACTATTCCTTCTGATTTATTGTATTTTTTCCAACATTATTGTAAACATTTTTTAGGTTTTTGGAGAAGAAAATTTATTCTTTTACTAGTACATCACAATGGCTGACCATGGTTTTATCACTTGAGAAACTAGACAAATTCTTCACTTAATTAATCTAGTTCACCTAAGATACTTGTTTTTGTTTTTTATTATTATATTAAAAAAATTAGATTTTTGGGTTTTCAATTAGTAGTGTATGATAAAAATATAAACTATATTAACATACATATGCAAATACATTGTGAGTGAGGGAGAAAGAACATGGCCTTAACGTTTGGTTTATGGTCTCCATCTTTATTCATATTTATTTGTTTAAATTTTTGTTTGATAATTCTGTTATAAAATCTAACACATGAATTAATATTGTTTAGTTTATTAATTTTAAAACCTTGAATTTTTAAGAAATATAAATTCCACCTCCCCCCTATAATCAATCTTTCTGGAAAACCTCAATAGGGAATCTGAAACCTTCCAGGACCCAGAACCATTAAATGTCATTTCATTCATTGAAGGTCTAAACACCATCTTATGAAGTGATTTTCTTTAGTATAATGGATAAAACAGTTTTAAATAAAATAAAATAATTGGATTCTACTTCCTTTCCATAGTGGAATATCTCCACACTCATTCATTTCACATTCTTCCACTACAAACTGATTCAAATCATTTATATATTAATAGCATAATTTTAGAACACCAATGTCCCCCGATGCCAAGCCTTGGGTTAGCCTCCCATTATTGGGAGTAAAACATCATTTGTCAAATAATGGGAATAAGAGAATAAATAAATAATATAATAATAATAATAATGACATATATAGAAAAAAAAGAAAACAAAATAGAAAAAAGAATGAGAATGGAAGAAAAGAAAGAAACACAGTGGAAGTGATTTTCATGGAAAACACAATAATTAAAGAAGATGAAAAATTAAATGTGTTATATAATTAATAAGTTCAATAAAGTTGAATTAAAATTATAACTAAATAAAAAAGAAAATAAGATTAAATAAGAACGCGTCATCTTTGGCCTCCTCCAATGTGAGTATTCCCCTCACGGTCCAACTCCAATTGTAGTTACGAGGTCTGTTCCTATTATTTGTTCTTGTGATTTTCTCCCCTGATTCTTTACCCATTGTAGTCATTATTCATTTGGCATGTGGTTTGGTATGTCCTAATCAATCGATCTTTTTTCACCCTTTTCATGGTTCAATGATCTGATATTGTATATTTGGGAACAATATGACATGATTTTGGTACAACGATGGATACAACAGCTGCTTGAACAAACTTGATACTTGATTTTCATGTTATTAAGTGCACAATGAATAACACCTTTCAAGTATATTTTAAAAATGTATAAAATTGGTGTAATTTTATTATTATTGATGGAGAGGCTCAAAAAAGGTGTGTCCTTTATTTTACAGGTGAGGCGTTGCTGAAATGGAGGCTGAATCATTAAAGAAGGTGTGCAGATTCCAAATCTAGGTTTCTAGAAGTTCCTCTGATAGACGTCAATTAATCGGGAACTACATTCCATGTGGGGCCCCTTTATGGTGGATAGGGTTCAGGATGTAGTTAAGTATCACATGGTGTGTGGTCTCTCCCCGATGGCTCAACATATACCTTAGAGGGTACACAAACATGGGTTGGATTACAAGGTTTGGAGCATGTAGTGTACTCCCTTACACATACATGACCTAGAAAAGTACACAGGCTAAGGCATGTACTGGTACATGGTAGAGTACAAGGGCATCCAACAAGTCATGTACTTTTACACGAACATGGTTTAAGACATGGGTTGTTTACATGGGCAGGACCTGGGGTCGAGGGACATGGGGTGCAACCCCTTTTACACGTCATGTACTCTATTAAACCTGGCTTGGAGCTCGTGTCCTCTATATATTGGAAATGTTTTGTTAGGGTGTGTTTCCCATATCCTTTCCATGAAGGTTAGTATGGAATTTCCTCCTATTCACATGATAGTTATCCCTTCTATAGGACTTCATGGATAGAGTCATTAGAATCCCTCTGTGAGGCCCAGTGTGAGATCCTTTATTTATCCTTGTTCCCTAGGTCGAGTTCTTTGAATCTTCATAGCCCAAAATACATGGGAACTGATCCTTTCCTTAGTAGGTTAATATAGATTTATTTTTTGGTATCAATTGATGTAATTATGAGTGATTATAATTTTTATGTCACATCTCTTCAGAATTCAGTGTGTTATTTCTCATGAAGAGACCTGATGAGATTACCACTCCGACAGACATCATCAGTGTTATTAGACTCAAGAGTGTGCTCTCTCAGATAAGTGCTCTATGGAATCTTTGAGCCAAAATCCTAGGCCAGTATTACAATTGTTTTAAACCTTTATATTGTGTGCCTTTCATTTGTATATCTTAATTTTCTTGTTGTATTTTCTATAGAAATATACATTTTTTGTGCTGACAGTATTCTCCATTGTTGTATTCTTTATGGTTTCAGGGATTCATATTATCTATTATTATACTCACCCATATATGGTAATTACCCACATGTGTCATGCATTGTGAGTATTATCATCCATTTGATGGATTCCGAAAAGGACCCAGATGAGACAATTCTTTGTGAAACCAGATAGTTTGAGGTTTGTTCTATCAGTATTATAAAAGTAGACCCAATTTTACATTGAGGTTGGACTGTTTTTAGAATATTTGGATTGGTTATGAATTTGGCCATATTTACATTCCTTTACTTCCTTTCATACTATAGTTGTGGGATTTTGATATATTCATGCATGGTTGTTTAGTTTTTTTACAATTCAACATTTTATAGGATTGAAGATGTGTTCATGTGTACAAGTACATCGGATAAGGCCTCCAATGTTATTGATATGCGTAATCGGTGTTATTCGCCAGCCCCTAGGTTATTGAAGGTGAGCATGGGGAGTCAAAACATAAGACCCAATGGTGTGATTCATGATAGAGTGGTATCTGAGAAGTTGGATATACCATAAGACCAAGAGTCGGTAATTTTGGTATTGGGAATATAGTGTTATGTGTTTCAAGTTTGGATTTTCGGATAAGGACTCCAGTGTTTGTGTGGCATCTAATGTATACATACATCAAGACTTTGGTCACATTCTATTTGGATCTGTATATAAGAACACTATTTGTAGATAAAATAATGGTACAAGAATCATATAGGAATAGGTTGTGGTTTTCATGTCCTTCTTGATCCATCTCTCTTGATATACCCATTGATCATGGTATATGTTACTTACTTTTAAGATTCCTCTATGATATATTCCATCTAGGATTCTACATCATGATCATAATGATAATCTCTTCAATTATGAGTCATTGATAAAGGGACTAGTTCTAGAGGTTCTACCTCCAGGTGGTGCACTAGTTATACCACCACCTTATGAGCAACAAATGGAACCCATATTACTAGTGGATGAGGTGTGCATGCTTAACACACTTCACGAGTTTTAGTGGTAGTGACCCCTCCGTTTCCAAGGTTATCTCTACCCATAAGAGGTTGAATACTAACTTGAAGAAGTGACCTAAGTTTTCAATCTAGTCATGACACTAGTGGAGAATATGGTGGTCCTATCAGTGATCATTCTTAACAGCTCAATATGGAAATGGTGGAGTTTAGTGACCCAAACTTACAATGAGGAGACTCTACCATGGTCAGATTTTAGGAATCTTTTTAGGGTAGGAGTTCTCTCTATCTAGGATAATGGATGTACATATCCTTGAGCTTCTGTTTCTCTACTAGAGAATCATGATAGTATTTGATTATTTATCATGGTTTAACAATATCTTGAAGTACTCAATCGATACGGTTAGTGACTAGTTATTTAAGGAATTTAATTTCTTGTACGGTCCATATAGATATATCTGATCCAGTTTTTTCCTTATATTTATTCTTACCTATCTTGGGGTTCTAGAGAATGCTTTGGTGGTTGAGTGATTCTTGGATAATAAGATACTGCCAGTGGATCCTATTATAATTCATATCGGAGAAGATACCTCAGAAGATGGTAGAAGGCGTCAATCATAGGGTCATGTTCTTATGATAAATTTCATGAGGAGGTCCCAAGATAGAGGGAATTTGGTTCAGATCTCACGATATGGGTCTAGTCATCAAAGAGAGAGGTGGTTCTACTCATGTGATGGTAAGGGGAATACTGGTAGAGATTTTCCAACCCACCATGTTTTGGAAAAAGAATCCATTGATGGGCCACCAAGGTAGAGGTAGTGGTAGGAGTAGTGAGGTTCGTAGGGAGATAAATGTGGTAGAGGAGTTGGGAGAGTTGCAGGAGGTGGTATATGCTTTTACTTGTAACCACCACCACCACTAGGTGGTCCACACTAGGCTTAGGTATTTGGAGGGAAGGGATGAGGATAGCTACAGGTGGTCAAATATTATGATGTATAGGATTCAAGAATGATTTCATGTATGATATAGGTCATTTATTCCTTATTTTTAGTACTAATGGACATAGATTCTAGACATTCCTTTCTTTAAACCTATATTTTTTTAGACTCATAGATTCATGTTGATTCCTTGGCTGGACCCTTGCACATAGATACCCCTACTGGAGAAGACTCAGTGATCACACACTTGTCATGATGGTGTGACATGACTGATAGTGGAAATAGTTACGATAGGGATCTCTTTATAGAAGTGATGAATCCTTATAACATCATCTTAGGTATGGAATGGTTGTCCATAGTTCATTCCAAAAACAATTATTGTAGGAATATCATGTGATGTATATGCAGTGATGGAACCATGTTTTTTATTTTTCATTGAAAAGGGATCCCAGGAAGTGCTGGATGTACTCATGCATAGGGGGTGAAGTTGATTGCTCAATAGTTGTATAGCCTAACCTTTCGTACAGTGGATGTTATGTGTTTCAATTTTATTATAGTGGTGGATGATTATAAGTATGTATTCCATGAGGATGTTCTATGTTTACCTATGAATCGAGAGATATAATTCGGTATTGATCTACACCCAAGGATAATGTTGATATCTACATCATTATATTGGATTGATCTCACAGAGATTCATGAGATGATGTTTTAGTTGGAGGAATTGTAAAAAATTGCTTTGTTTGACCCGGTTCTTCACCCTTGGAAGCTACAGTTTTGTTCACAAAGAAATAGATCAGAAGCTTGAGGTTATATTTGGACTACTAGAACTTTAATAAGGTGGTCATAAGGAATAAGTATCCATTACAAAAGATATATGTCCTCTTTGATCAGTTGAGAGGGGTCATGATGGTTCTCAAAGTTTGACTTCGGGTCAGGCTATCACCATTTGCATATATACTATAAGGATTTACCAAATATGGCATTCTAATTTCATTGTGATCACTATAAGTACTTAGGGATTCCCTTTAGAGTGAAGAGCTCCCTAATAGTGTTCATGGGACTCATGAACTAGATTTTTCATCCTTTCTTAGAAACGATAGTGACTGTCTTCATCAAAAATATCATTTTATACTCAGAATGTGAGGAGGATCGTGCGAGACACTTGAGCATGGTTTTGGATATACAATGATATCACCGAATTTACATAAATATCTCAATGTGTAGTTCTAGATAATGGTGGTACACTTTCTAGGATATGTTATCTCAATGTATGGATTGGTAGTAGAACCAGCCAAGGTCGAGGTAGTGTTTTCTTGGGATCCACTTAATAGTGTGATGGAGGTGGAGAGCTTCCTTAGGTGGAAAGTATATTATTATAGATTTATACCTGATTTCTCGGAGATATCATCACCCATGATATATTTGAATTCAAAGGGGAATAATTTTTGTAAGAATAGAAAGGATCCAGTAGTATTTACAGGTTGAGGAAAAGTTTTAGAATCACTCTCATGTTGTGATTTCCAGAGGAGGGTGTCAAGTACCAAGTGTTTTGTGATGCCTCAAGAATTGGTCTTGGATATATTTGGATATAGAGGCATGTAGTGATTTAATATGGTTCACATCAGTTGAGACCACATAAGAACATCAATGTCACCAATGATCTTGAGTTAGTAGCTGTAGTCATCACACTAAATATTTGGTGATACTGCCTGATGGAAGACCAGTTTATTATCTATTATGATCATAATTGCCTCAAGTATATCTTCTCTCATAAGGATATTAAATTCAGATAGATATGATGTATTTATTTCCTCTAGGATTATGACCTCAAATTTGTATATACTTCTTTGTAGTGTAATGTGGTAGAATATTCTATATGCATGAGATCTAGTTTTCAATTTTTGAACAAGGAATTGGGGTATTTGTTCTTGTTATAGTTATCCTTTCTGATTGTATATGGAGCATCTTACCTTCATTACATTGTTTTACAACACCCATCCCTATTGTATAGTGATTTAGGGAGGCACATCTTGAGGATTTCAACTTTGATACCCCACGTACTCAGATAACCATGGGACATGCTTTGATGTATTTTTTGAAGGTAGGGAACATGTCGTTCTTTTTAGAGGATGCATGATGGTTCTAGTGAAGTAATGGTAGGAGGTTCTAAGAGAGTTTCACACATCTCCTTTGAAATTAAATCCAAGTATGGAAAATATATACTATGACCTCTGGTGTCGGTTTTGGTGACCAAGTATGGAGAAGGGAGTTTCATAGTTTATCTCTTGATGCCTTAATTATTAGTAATTAATTTCTAAGAACCATATTATTGTGGGTTTGGTTCAACCCCTTGGGTTTTATAGTTGATGTGGGACGGAATATCCATGTACCTCATGATAGGACTACCATGTATACATAGGGGACATGATTCCATCTTGGTGATCATAGACTGACTCACCAAGCCATCCCACTTCTTAATTATTCGGTAGTAAAGTTCAATAGAGAGATTGGTATTCCTATACATGCATGAGATAACATGAATTCATGTAGTTAAAACAATGATCATTTATGATCACGATTCTTGCTTCACATCCTAGTTGGGAAAGATATTGTATGAGGCATTTGGGACTCAATTACCCTTTAGAACTATGTTTCTCATCCAAACTGATGTCTAGAATGAGTGGACCGTTCAGGTTCTGAAATAAATTCTATGATATTTAATGTTAGTCTTCGTCCATAGTTAGGAGGACCACATAACACTATTAGAGTTTGTGTACAAAAATAGTTTCCATTACACCATTAGTGTGGAACCATTTGAGGCATTATTCGGAAGACCATGCATATCACCACTTTATTGGACTGACCCAGGAGAGTCGGCTCTCAAGGGCCCAAAGTTGGTGTGATCTACTAACTTGAAGGTGTGGATCATCCAGAAGATGAATACGATAACACATAGCCATCATAACTCTTATGTTAATAGATGATGGAGTCATTTGGAGTTCGAGGAAGGAGACCAAGTGTTCCTACATGTTTCACCTCACCGTGGGTTACCGGGATTTGGTCGGGGTAGCAACTGATCTTAGAAATTCATTATTTCTTTCCAGATACTATGTATATTTGGATATGTGGTATAACTATTAACTCTAGCTATGAATTTAGAACGGTTACATGATATCTTGCATGTTTTTTGGCTGAGGATGTACATGCACGACTCATTGCACATTATCGACAGGGGTGATCTAGATATGTGGACAGAGATACCTTTTCAGAGTGCCTAATAGATATCAAGGAACAATAGGAGAGTATCCTTAATGGTATATCAATTCATTTAGTTTGTGTCTAGAATCATCATGAATATATTCCAGAAACAACATGGGAGTAGGAGGCTCATTTTCATGTTCAGTAACCATATCTCATTATGTAGCCATGTTTTTGGATTTTTGAGACCTAAAGCACCAAGGTGGGAGAATTTAATTACTCAAATTTTACATGTATTATATTTTTATGTTTTATATATTGTTTTCAAGTCCATACACTAAGAAGGTGTTGGATTATGAGGCTGAGTATTCCTAGAATAAATGTTCTAAATTTATTAAATAGAAATCACGTGCAATTTTCCATAAAAGGTGGAATAACATCTAAATAGAAGCCCATATTAGATATTTTAGGGATCTTTTGGGTTAAAAACATTGGTTTTATCATAGGAACAAGTTAACCTTGGCAATCCTAGGATGTTTGTGGAAACTTCATTGTGGGTGCTGAAAAGAATAAAATAATTAAGTGAATTATTTTATTTCAATTTTTTCAAAATAATTATTGACAGGTTTTAAAATATATTGTTACGGATAAATCCCAAGGTTAGCCTCATAGCCCTAGAGACATTAGGGAGTCATTATAGATATCATTTCAGGATATCTCTCGTATGAATGGTGATTAGATCGTGGACCGATGATCAATGCACAATAGATTCCAATGATCTGACCAATGATCATAGAATATCCCCTTTCTTCATAACTGACAAATATGAATCAAGATAGGATTTTTGTTTTGATTTGATTTTTCCCCTTTATTAATTTCTACAAAAATCATGAATCAATAAACTAATGGATTGATTCATGGATCGGTTGTCTTGTGTGATGGGTCAATTGAATCATGTTTTGGGAGAATTACTTTTTAATTGTTGTGTTGTTCATTATTATTTTCATGGAAATGAATCAAGTTCAACACCAACTTCTATTGATCTATATTTTTTATCAGTTCTTGTTCTTATTATTTTCTCATCCAATTCATCTTTCATCAGATGTTCTTCATTTGGGCCATGGTTCGACATATCCCAATCAATTGAATTTTTCACACACATTTCCTGGTGAAATGATTTGATATTATAGATCTGGGATCGGCATGACATGTTAGTAGTGTGGTGATAAAGGAATCAGTGAATCGAATGATGTTGATACCTGGTTTTCTTTCTCTTCAGTTCATAATAATGAAAACTATTCAAATCCACTTTGTAAATGAATCGTAGGGATGAATGTTGTTGTTCATCTTTGATGAGGCTCAGATGTGTATTCCCCTTGATTTTTCCTACAACGAGTGGCTGGAAGAGTGGTTGGAGAATCAGAGAAGCTGCAGAGATTATAAATATGAGTTTCTTTAAATTTTTGTGCAACACAACATGTAATTCAGTTCTTCTTTCCCTATGGGGACCCCATTGTGACATCTAGGGTTTTGATAGAAATTTATGTATCACACAGCATGTGACCCTGTCACATGGTATATGGTCTATCCATGGTGACTCAACTTGTACCTTAGAGCATACACAGACATGAGTAGAAGTATACGGTTTGGAGCATGTCGTGTACTCCCCTACATAGAAATGTTCTGGAAAAGTTTAAAAGCTAATTAGTAGAGTATATGGGCATTCGATACATAGTGTATTTATACATGGACACAGATCAAGAAAAAGTCCATTTACACATGAAGAACCTAGGGTCAAGGGACCTATAATGTAACCCCTTCAACATACTATGTACTCTATTAAACATTGATGACATCCCTTTTCCTTTGTATATTGAGAATGTTTCATTACGATGTGTTCCCCCTATCCTTTCCCATGTGGTTAGTATGTAATTTCCTCTTACACATAGGAAAATGATCTATTTAGTAAGAATTATTAGATAGATTCATTGGAATACCTCTATGAGGCCTCATGTGATATCCTTTATTCACATTCGTTACCTAGGTGGAGTTATTGGAATTTCCGAGACCAACACTATGTGGGATATGATTATCTACTAAAAAAGTTTAATCCTGATTGAGTTGTTTGTATCACATGATGGCCTTTGAAGTGATCCTCATCTGTGTATTGTATCTATTTAGACTTTTTAATGTTCTTTATCATTAAGAGACCCAACAAGGATTACATGTCATGTAGATTTTATCATTACTATCAGACTCAAGGTGTTCTCCCATATGAGTGATTTATGGAATCTTTTAAATAGAATCCTAAGCTAGTATTATAGTTTTGTTATACCTTTAGTCTTTGTTTCTTTCTTTATTATATCTATATAATCTTTTTACATGTATTGTAGACATATACCTTTATAGAGATGACTTTATTTTCTTTTTTTGTATTATTTGTAATTTTAGGGTGTCCTATTAAATATTTTCATACTTACCCTTTCATGGTCATTGCCCGTACTTTTCATGTCTTGTGAAAATGGTCGACCTTCTGAAAGATTCCTTAATGGACATGGACTATATGATTTTTTGTCAGACCAGACAGGCTGACATGACATGTCCTCCTATGGTATTATGATAGCAATTTTAGTTTTACATATTGGTTGGACTTATTTTTTAGAATCTTTGTTGTGGGCCTGTATTTGGACCTGTTTATTTTACTTTAATTCATGTCATACTATGGTTGTGATATTTAGATGTTTGCATGAATGTTTTTTCAGCTATTTTTACATTTCAATGTTTTATAGGCTTGGAAATATGTGTGTGTGTGTGTGTAAATAATTACGATATGGCATCCCAAGTAAGTGATATGACTACTCTATGCTATTCTCTTGTCTCTGGCCTATTGTAGGTGGGATTGGGGAGTTGCAGAACAAGCCCCACTGGGAGGGTTTGTGAAATATTCCATCTTCAAATTGGTCTCTATTATGGTCATTAAGTCCCCGAAGATGATCCATAGTTTTCCCGTGCATGGTGGTGGTGGTTCTGATGGATCATAAGCTTCATAGGAATTGGATATTGAATCTCGTGTGTCTTACAGTGATGTTGTGTGATGTCGAGTAGAAAATAAGCTATAGAAAGTAGGGGAGGACATGTCTGAGGTGGGGTGTCACACAACCGAAGAAAAATGACAGCCTTTTTTCAAGTGATGAACAATAAGTTCATAAAAACATTGGACATCAAAAATGATATAGGGCGTCACGATCATTTATAATGAATTTCATTCCACTGCCAGATCTGAATCCTACACTAAAGATGAGCCCCTAGTACACACACACACACAAATAATTGGATGCGTGGAAAATGTGATTAATGTCCCACCTTAGGAAATGTCATCGGATCATCCCCGTAGTCTACACACTCTTACCCTTTGTGCGTGTTCTCTCATTTGGATTCATTTTCGGCCAACCCTCTCTTGGAATTTCCAAGATCTTTGTGGAATATTGGTTGAGGGATAGCCTTGGTGGCCCCTTTTTTCTTTCCCTAATATTAAAAAATCATAATAATATTCCCAAAAAATATTTTCAATAAAATAACTAATTAAAAACCAACTTAATAGTTCATTTTAATTATTTAATTGAAAATTTAATAATTCTAAATGAATATTGAAATATATTTTAATATTCATTGAAATCCATTAAAAATAATTATAATTTGTTTAAGTAATTGCATAAATATATAAGTGCATCCAATACCCCCTCACTTAAATTATGATTGTCCTCAATCATAAAATATCTTATTTGAATTGAATGATGAAACTAATGTTACCAATATTTAAAATTTGAAGTAATTAAATTAAACAAATTTCATTGGAAAAAAATATCCATATTCCACATAAAATATCAATTCAATTTCTCACTTTTCAAAGAAATAATCTATCCAGGTATTTTACTTTCTCCCTTTTGAAAATGGTGGAATCCCTCCTTTTATTAAATCATGTTCCTCAATTTATTATCATTAAACATTTCAAGTCATGATCTTCCTTACCTTTGTATCTTTAATATCATCAATCTTGATACAAATTCAAGTATATTTATACTCATATCATGAGTTGATGATCCTTAACCACATGCTTGAAAATGAACTACATTCTTCACTTTTTAAAGTCAAAAAAATAACATAAAATCAAGACGACTTTAAAATACAAGTTTGAATGACTATGTGGCTTAAGATTGGTAGGAATTTATTTGAGTAATTAATGATCGAATGAGGAGTCTATCTCCAAAATCACACCGTAAGTCATCAAAAAGTTAAATTTCAATGAAATTATCCACTTAAAAAGAACAACTCTAACTTCCTCGGATAAAATCAAAGGTTATGATCTATGAAAGAATAATGAATGGATTTATACTTCCTAAATATTTTTTTCTAATATTTTTTTCTTTATTTTTTCCAAAAAACTGTTTATATTTTTTTACATTTTCAAAATTCATGCTGGGAATAAACCTCTCATCAATCACCAAACAATGTATGATAAAAATCATCGGTCTAGAAATGGTGGTTTTTTATCATTCCAAGTCACAAATCGTTCATAATTTTTTTAGAGAAGGGAAAACAATAATGTATAATGAATAAATTAACAACCTTAATTAAAACCCACATTAGAAACCCCATAGGTTTTCCTTACAATGTAGTTAAACCCTTTCACCATGAATTTCCTCACCCATACACTTCAACATTAAGATATCCGGAAAATACTATGATGCTGGTAGGAATGGATAAAAGTGGCATTAAATATGGATCATCCCTAATAAGGAGATTCACAATCTCTATGGCCTAAATAAGGATCTATGTAAAAGGAGGTCGTGAGGAAATTTTATTAGGCAAAGAAAATGAATCAATCTTTTTTAAAGTGTTTTTCTATAATTATAGCATCAATAATGTCTAATGAATGTTCTACCAGGTGGAATATCCCATGATTAATCATGAAATATGATCATGAAAAAATATGAAGTACTTGGTATATAAATCTTATTAGTAATGGAACATATGATTTTGGAAAATCACTTTTAGTAAAAATAATAAAAAAATATTAGTTTACTTAATTTTCAATAATAAAAAGTATGAAAAATAGTAATGGAAATTTTATGTATCTAAATCTACCAATTCCTTTATATCATGAGTTGTCATTTAAATTTTCATGCTTCACTCTAGTAATTAAATTCTCTATATTACTAATTTAATATCACTATAATTAAAATAAAAAACATGGCATCATAAGGTTCTTAAGATACTCATATCTCATAGATAATTCCAGTAAAGCATAAATTCAAAGAATGGGAAATAAAAATAATTTTTGAATATCAATATATGTTTCTATAAAACAAATATAATAAGTTTAAAAGATAAATATTAAAAGTGAACTCTATTTTATCATGAATATTTAGTCCTCTTACAATACTGTTTGGGGATGCCTTTTCCAATAATGGGCCTACAAAAAATAATCAATCATTAAAACCTAAGGATAATGTTAATAAAGCTCAAAATAAATGAGGCTACGAGGATAAATTCTAGACTAATTTCTAATAAAACATCAAAAGTACCTAGAAGTTAATTAAAGGGATAAGTCCTGATTTAATCACCCAAGTAGGCCCTGAATTTTTACTACCTCAAGAATGAAGTTACTAGTGGTTATCCATAGTCGGATGGTGGGTGGATCTTTTTATATTTGAACCACCACATGTGGGATTTCATAGCTTAAACTTCTTCTTTGGAAGTGAGGAGTCCATGGATAGAGTAAACCAAATCTACCCCCTTAAAAATTATGTATATGTTGCATGGCATGGTTGGGATTAAATGTCCATCATCATCCTTTATGGTTGATACATGTAAAAACTTTTATTTCTTATACAGTGATTAATCAATATGGGTTGCATGGATTGAATGATAAAAGAATAGTTCATATTTATTTTAAATTGGAATGAATGTGAACATGAATAAAAAATATGGAAATTCTCCTTTTTCAATGTGATAATCATATTTCTCAGTTTCCTTAGGCTTGTATAGTCTGATCTTTTTATGGTCCTCCTCTAATTAATTTTGACTAAAATTAGGGAGTTACATGTGTTCATCAATAGGTACATATACTTATTCTTTATCCAAATCCATGATAAATCTTGGATTGTCCAAATTCAAAATCTCAAAATAGTTTTAATTATTACGAAATTCATAATTAACAAATAAAAATGAGAGAGAGTTTATGATAATATCACTCTCTTCTCTTGGTTCGACTTGAAACTCTTCATCAGTGGTATGTTCCCCAAGAAGATTGATTTTTGTGTATGGAGGTAGATAGTCAGGTCCTCTATATTTCTTAAAATTCCACAAAATGGCTGGTTTTATCTTATTAAAATGCAAGAGATAAGTAGAGTGGCATTTTCTCTTCTACATTGTAGGTGGGGAGATCACTTTTCATTTAATTATCTAACCAATCACTCCAAAAATTATTGTGGTCTTGTTGATCTCTCATTTTCAAATCATCATGTCATCCTCATCATCACTAGTTTGGCAATGTATATTTCTTATGATGGGACTCAACCTTCTTGATTTCATTCACGAAATCAAGAAATGCCAATTTTTTACAATCTGGATCAGGTTTTAGTTGTTTGAGGTAATCATGATTTATTTCTTATACTTGATTCCTCACTAACACTATATTTCTTTCAATCAATTCAACATAATCATTTAAATCATTACTAACATATTCTGGTTTATGGTAATATACCTGAGAGTTATTTTCCAATGCAATAAATATTTTATATTTGGATAAATCATATAATTTTTTAAAAAAATTTATTTTTCATAAAATAAATCAAAAACTACCAGGGAAGTGATAAATAAAAAGTAATCAAATTACTGATCGGATTCCTAAAAATGGTTTCAATTTTAAAATCACACCTGTTTTATTGTATAGAAAAATAAATTTTATATTTTCTCTAGTGTATCCTTATGGTTATTTTGGGTTTCTCAGATGAAGAAGAACACAAATTTTTCACTTGATCTAACTAAACTATGATAAATTTTTTATTGTTTTTATTATTATCTATAAATAATGATTTTTTGGGTTTTTTTAATGTGGTTAAGAATGAAAATTTAGACTTTCTAGGAATGAATATGAGAAAATAATGGGGTGAAAAAACAGAACTTGGCCATGAAGTTTGTTTTATGGGATCTATCATTATTCTTATTTATTTTTTAAAATTTTATTTTTTAATTCATATATGAAAAGTCACAACTGAATTAATATTCTTTAATTTATTTATTTTTGAACCCTTAATGTCCTAGTAACTCAATATTCGTCCTCCTCCCATAATCAAGGTTGATGGCACAACTCAATCAAGAATGTGGAACTTTCAAGGACCCAAATCCATCATATGCTATTTCATCCATTGAACAGATCAAGTCCATTGTATGAAGACATTTTGTTCAGTAGTGGGGAGGGAAATTTTTAAATAAAATAAAATAAGGGAGGTCAGGTTCTATTCTGTAGTAGAAAATCACTTTAATAATGTATTTCACTTCCATCCACCAAAAACTAATTCAAATCTTTTATAAATTAAAATCATAATTTAGGAACACCTATCCGCCCTTGAGGACAAGACTCATGTTGGCCTCCCACTATTAGAAGTAAGAGGTCACATAGTGGAATAATGGGAATAATATAAGAATGAAATTAAATAAAAATAAGAAGAATGAGAGGGAGAGATAAAAAATAAAATGGAAAATATTGTGAGATTTGTTGAATAACAAGAAACATAGTGGAATAGATTGATGTAGAAAACACATGAATGTAATTAGAAAAAAAATCATCTGTTATATTATTATTAAGCTAAATAAATTGAAATGAAAAATATAGCTAATTAAAAAATAAATAAAAGAATAATAGAGAGAACATGGCTGCTTCAGCCTCCTTTAGCATGTTGTCTCCCCACATGGTCCATCTCCCTTCGTATTAGTGCCCCCTCTATTTATAGAGGGTAAAATTCATGTATCTTAATTTGTTCATAAGTCTCATTAAAGTTAATATTTATTTCAAATTCTGATTATCTATTTATATGTATCCTTTTAATTTTACAGTATTTCATGGGTATCTCCATAGATAACAATTGTTTCCTATTTTTCCGTGTGAACCAGTGGGGAAACACTCATGCATGGTGATCATGGTACATGTTTGGATTTTTGAACATGTGGAATATCAGTAGTTTTTGTAGGAGATGAAGTAGTAGAGGGATCATTATAAATACTTTTGACCTCCAAAGTGGCCTAAGGGATCTCAGATTGTCATGAATGATTTTCCTTCAATGTATTGGGCTTCGTGGTGATCATTTTAATTCCAAAAGATTATCCACGGTAATATTGATCTCATTGATTGTGGTTATGATGGATATTGATCTTACCATGCATCTTCTATGGAATCTTGGGTGTATGGTAGTATCATCCAGTGACATCAAGAAGCTAAGCTTTGGTAGAAGCTGGAAGAGGAAATTACATAGGCAGGGTGTTGCATGGAAGAAGTAGAATGATGGTGTTTTTCAAAGTGATGAACAATAACTTCTTAAATTTGTCATGTGTCATAAATGAGATAGGTTTTCACAATTTTTTAGAATGAATTGTGTTCCATCCCTAGCACAGAATCCTGCTTCAGATATTGGCTCTTGGTACACACACACACAAATAAAATGGGTCATGTCAACCCCTATAGACCATGCTAGCTATGGAACACCATATTCAATTACATGGGATCCTCTTTGTGGTCCACGTGAACCTAACCCTTATTTAATCCCTCTGATTTGTCTATATAGATAGCCCCCCCCCCCCCCTCTCTTATTCTATCTAAGAAGCATGTCACGGACTGTTTCAGTAATATCCTTGGTGGCTGATTTCTTTCCTCTATAAATCATAAATAATAACAATTAAATTCCAATAAAATATTTTCAATAAAATAAATCATTAAAAACACAAATTTTAATTCATATTAATTCGTTATTTAAAAATCCTAATATTCTAAAAAAATTAAATACTTTTGATTATTAATGAAAATCCACTTAAAATCATTAAAAGATGTTTAAATAATAACATGATAATATAATTGAATTAGTAAAAATAATCAAAAACATGTTATGATGGGTCCAACCAAATAGTGATACTATGCCATTTCTAAATTTTTTGTCTCATTAAATGCTTTTACAGGATTAAGAGTAAACATAATCCTCTATGGGAATCTGTATACCATCTAATGTTGTCTTAAATGTTTTTTTTGGACTAATGATTATGTTATATTTTTGAAAACAAAATACCATTTGATTTTTATTTTGGGTAGATCATGTTTGTTGAAAAATATTTATGTTGTTGATAAAGACTGGTAATCCAAGTATCCACGAAGAGTTTGTGTGAATGTGTGAGCTAATATCAATGAGAGTAAATGTAAAAAGTGATAATGTGGAGTGTGAATGTTTGAAATAATCATGAAGAGAATGAATTTCAAAACTAATCATGTGAAGGATGAATGTAAGAACTGATCATATAAAGCATGAAATTTAGAATATATCATGTGTAGTACCCGAATACACTACATGATTTTCCATGGAGCTCCTGGTGAGAACTTGTGAATCGCACAAGATTGTCAATGGATATCATAGTGAGATCATGTGAAGCACTCATGATTTTCACTTGATCTAACTAATTGATCATTAAAATCACATGAAGAATAATATGTGGGAAATGATGGAGTCTTAATTCAGACATTAAAAATTACATAAATCATACAATATTTTCTAAAGATCTCATGATGGGATTATATGATGGTTGTATAATTATTTTTTTTGTCATACGATGAGATAACAAAATGCACTGGAAGATGCTTTTGTTGACAATATAATTGTCTTTGGATCTCACAACCAGATCACATGAAGCATGCATGATTATCATTTTATCATGTGAAGACAATGATCATGATCATGCGAAGTGCATAAGGCTGATTTCTAATGTTGTGGAACATATGGATAACTATATTTAGAAATTTTAATCTAGTAAATTTATCCCTATAAATACCCCCATAACACATTATTAAGGAACTAAAAGTTCTTTCTTAAGTGGTTTGATCTGAAGAATATTATTTCTCATGATCTGACTAATTTTTTCCTCCATAGTCACGTAGTCAGAATAATTCGAAAACGGTTTCGTAAAGGAGTCACCTGGAGTGATATCTATAATGAATCATGTGAAGTAGAGTTTATATGGTGTTTTTATAGTCGTTGGTATTCCAATTTATATCACATGAACTTAGCAACCTTAAAAAGGCATCATACTAGATTCATGTGATCAATGTGAACTAAAGAAGGAACTGTGAAGTGATCTCATAGAGGGGTCTCATGGAGGGATATAATGGAGTGGTATCATGGAGGGGTCTCAAGGCGAAGTCTCATAGAGAGGTATCATGGAGAGGTATTTAGAAGGAGTCTTGTTTAGGTGTCACAGACTCCCAAAATTAAATTCTTCTGAAAAGGTGGTTTCCTTCTCATTGATGAATCATGACCATAAAGACTCATGAATGTGTGAATTAACTATTAACTGATTGTCAAAAGATTTTAATGGGGTAAAAGTTAATTCACTTTAGTGGAGACAGCAGTGAGATTTAAAAAATGGAATAGTTATAAACCAAGATGGGTACTGCTTCCGCTTTGAACCTTGTAATAGTATTTCACTTTAGTGGATTTAGTACGTCATTGGAGTGCCTTTATATTATCCATAGAAATATCTTAGTGAGGTAGAACCAAGTAAAATTTCAATGTACAATTCAGGTTTTTATTACCATTTATTCTATACTATTAGAAGGATAAATAAGTGATTTTTGTTTAATAAAAAAACACGATACAGGGAGATAGTTATTTTAATTTGTCATACCTTGATTCACCCCCTCCCCAACTTCAAGGTATTTAACCTATATGGGATAATAATTTGTATCAAGGAAAAGTAATAATGTCATAGTTTCTCTCTAAAAATATGTAATATAATTTGTTAATCACAAATGAATTTAGATCAAAAATGGAAGAAATTATCATCTATCGAAAAAATAAATGCAACACTACTTATGATCATTAATAATGGATGTCTTCATAGTTTCAATGCATGGTATCTCTACCATTGTGGACATTGGAGTTTTATTATATGTACATCTAAGGGAATTGGTTATTATTTCAAATTAATCAATTCCATAGGATGATATTTATCTAACACAATCTACACAAATGTAATTTCATACAAATAATCTCATACCATGGGAGAAATGTTGATAAGTATCTATTATGTTGATTGAAATGTCCGAGAAGCTAAATTGCTGGTTCTATGGAAAACAAAATGAGGACTTGATAATGCACCTGAATGAATTTGTATATACATTTTTTACTAGTGAATGTTTCTGTGGAAGATATTTGTGGTCTCAAAAAAAATCTAAAATATTTAAAGATTGTTAAGTGCTTCATAAGTAGACTTACACCTTGGTTCAATCCTAAATATTTTTTACTAGAAGATAAATTTCCTAAGGAGATGAAATTAGATAGCATACATTGTACTCTTGTCACATATAGAATGGGAAATGATGATAATGGGTCTATAGAAAAAAGAAATTAAAAAGAGGATCCATTCAAAAGCATGAATAATATCACAATAGAATATGTCCTAGAAGAAGATATTGTGGATGAGGTTATGTCACTTCATTCCTCAAAATGAAAAATGGTGAAGTAAATTTTAACAGAAAACTTAATATTGTATAATTACACTATGGAATTATTTTTCATCATGTAGAAAAGTGTCCCCATAAGTTATAAGATTATTTTGGTGATGATGATGACGATTAAACACCCAAGAAGAAGTTTTCATCAAGTGTCAAATTTGAGAAAAATATTAATCACAATTTCCTCAAAAAAAACAAATCTTCTTTCGTAATGAAATGATATTTTAGTTGAATATAAGGCATAGATAATAGAATACTGAAGGTTCCTAAAGAATATTCTATGGTAAAATTTGTGTGAAATTGCCCGTCAATAAATGAAAGAAATAATGGTGAATGAAAAATAGAAGGGAGGGTTAATCGTCAGCTTGAATTTGACGCTTCACATAAAAAGACATATGTTTAAATATCCAAAACTTAGAAATCCAATAGGGTGGTTCATGATCCCAAAATCTATATACAGCAGCAAGAAGAAGAGAAGTATGAGGTGAATGTGGAAACTGAAAATATCAGACAAAAAAAATCTAGATAAATCAGAAAATGTCAATGAATTCAAAATGAAATTTAAAGAAAAGACCAAGGCTATCAATGGTCTGAATAACATAAAAAAATATCAAGTTAAACATATTTAATAACATGAGGAGATATATCCACCTAATGATGAAAGGTATAATCTCAAGATAAACCCTTGACCACTAATATGGTGTTGGGCAAGAAGGTTTCAAAGGTGATATAAAAAGGGAAATTTTAGTTTAGAGGTATAAAAATAGTCAAAGGAATCTATTGAGTAGATAATGATACCTAAAAATGAGTTAGTTGGACTTTATATTTATTGAAAATAGAAATCAGTAATAATATATGTCAGACCACTATTAACCACTAAAATGTTTAATATTGATTATATTTTGAATCAAAATAATAATATTCAAATATCCTAAGGGAAAATAAATGGTTCAGTAACAATGCACAAGGATACACCTCAAAACAGATGTTAATATTGTGTAAAGATGGTGTATTTTTAAAATATTTGTTCCATATACAAGATATTTCGGTTGGAGAAAGAGTAACATAGTCATGAAAATAGAGTTCATTTTTCCATAAATGATTTTGCTGGTCAATGTTTTTTGGTGTGCAGGATTCACACACATCAACAGATATTACTCAATGACAATGTTGAGGACTGTACTATAGTAGACCTGAAGTGGCTATATGTATAAAATCAAGGGATCCTTAAATAACCTGATTATGAAGTATAATTTTTTAGATTTAAAGGATGTGTTTGGAACATCATACCTGAGGACGATCATGAATATCAATCAGAGTCATGTCTGAAGTCAAATACATGGGTCTAAAAGAAAAGAGTTTAGTGGGAAGTGGTTAGAAATATTACCAAAAAACCATATAATAAATCTATAATATGGATTATTTATATTTGATGGACCTCAAATATGGTAACAATAATAATACGTTGATAGGAATTAGATACAACAAGGATGGTTTCCTAATATTTGATAATGATGAATCTGTGATGATTATTGGCATAGGAAAATCATCTTTTTTGGGGAAAAAGGCATGAGATATGAATATTTATTAGTTTTTGAAGTTCATAGTCAAAACATTATAAGTTTCATCCAAATATGTGACTTAGTAAATTACATAATATTTAACAATAATTTTTGTATCATTGAGGGAAAATATAGTGATATTTTTCTACAAGAAAATTGTATGAAGGTCGAACCACTTTCCTAATAGTAGTGATGAAGACATATGATTTCTATCAAAAGATTAAGAGAGTAATTTGTGGAATAATTCTCTTGATCATCTAATCCAAACATCCTTGGATAATTTTATGAAATGTGATGCAGCTTCATTTTTCCTGGTGTTAATATATTATCATACTCATAAGTTTGATTCTTTCCAACAAGTAGAGATTCCTCAAAATACGTATAAAGAAAAAAGACAAAAGATCAACAATAGTTCTTTAAATTGTGCATATTTATTTTGGTGGAACTATTTCACCAATATATATTAATGGAAAGAGATACTATGTTGTTTTTAATAATAATTTCATCATAATATAATGGTTTTCAATTAGAAGCAACATATTTGGGATGTTTAGTTGTAGATCAAATTATTATAGATAAGTTAAAAAGATAATAGATCAAAAATTTATAAGTACCAAACTGATAATAGATAATATATTACCAATTGACAAGTATATAATTATCTCAAGAAACATGGGATATGTAACCATGTTTTTATAAGTGGAAACACACACTAAAATAGAGTGTTTGGAAGAATTAATTAGATTATAAACAACATGGATAGAATGATTTTAATTGATAAATTCCTTCTAGAGAATATTTTTAAAGAATTAGTCTTGATATAATTCTATATTTCTAACCAAGGCTTTTTGTTCCCAAAAAGTCTAATACTTGATATGAGCTATTTTATAAAAGTAATCCAACATAGAAGTAATTTCATGTCCTTATAGGTAAATGTTTCATTCTAAATAACAAAAAATATAGAAAATTTGAATCATGTGGTGATGAAGGGATATTTCTTGGTTACTCATGAATAATAAAATAATATAAATTATTCAATAATAAGCAGGGAAAAGTAATAGAGATAAATGATGTTATTATAGTGTAAAATGAGAGAAATCCTCAACAAATTCATGAAAAAACTCTCGAGGATTGTGATGAAGAGTTTAGTGGCTGAGGGGGAGTGAAAATACCTGAGGTAAACATAGAAAAGGATTCATATTATGATCTTAATAAAGCTATATATAAACCAAAGAGCTAATTAGTAGTCAATAAGAATAATTACATTGGGGATCAAACAACATTAGTGAAAATAATGAGGACAGAGAATAAACATAAATAATCTTTCTTGTCATTGGTAGAGACAAAATTTTTTGAATAATATTCAAGAGATTAAAATTGGTTTCATATGATTATTGAAGAGCTTGAAAAAAGTCAAAAATAATCAATCATGGGGTATTTTTTCACAACTGACAGACAAGACTATCATCATGAAAAAATGGGTTTTCTATAACAAGTTAATAAAGATTATAGAGTTATTAAAAACTATTAACATATTATATAAAAGGGATACTCCCAGATTGAGGGTAGTAATATTGGTGAAACATTTTTACATGTTGTATTATTCTTTTCCATAATAGTGATAATTAAATACAAAGCATTATAGAAGAATATAAAGTTATCATTTATTAATGTGGTTTTGGAAGAATAGATATATATTGAATAGCCAAATTTATTTTTTATTTAGAATATGAGAAAAAAATTGGGTAAAGAAGGATCTATATTGATTGAATCAAAATATAAGATTGTGGTATGCAAGACATGATCAATATTTGATGAAGCTCAGTTTCCAACATGGTCGAGTTAATTATAATCTTTGTGTCAATAATGAGAGAAATCAATGGATGATGGTTCTATTATATGTTTCTAACATAATATTTAGTGGATGAAATGAATTTTAATGCAAATTGTTTATATAGTTCATGAAAATAACGTTTTAAAATCAAATTATTGATGAGATAATATTTTTATATGGTTTACAGGTAACATAAGTAATCCTTGGAACATTTATTTCCCAAGAAACATATTCCAAGGATTTTATAAAAAGACATGGAATGTAAAATTAAAAATAGACAAAAACCCATATAACTTCTTAGAATAAAATATTCAGGGGATGATGAAGGAAATGTAGTTAATATCACAAAATATAGAAAGATCATTGTATTTTTCTACATAAATTTTGGACACAATATGATATTTCTTTTTCCACATTCTAAGTGGAACGGTATCAATGTAATCACAAATAAATACACATAATTTTAGTAAAAAGGATAACAAAATTATATCAAAGGTATGATGGTTTTTAATTTACTATATAATGAATAATATTAGTAAGATTTATTGTGTTTTACATTTGTATATTTTACTGGTTCAGGAGAAGATTGAAATTCAACATCATGTGGTGAATTTTATCTTGTTGGACTATATATTTCATAGCTAATCATGAAAATATATTTTATTTCATAAAATATCGTAGATGTTAAATATAGTAAAACTACACAAGATTTCGCATAGTTACTTTTGATGAAGTAGAAGCTTGAATATATAGGAGTTGAAGTTAAATATACTACTAGAATTTATTATGGTAATTCAAGTGCTATAAATCATAGAAAAAATATGATCCATAACTCAATGACACTGTATATTGAAATAAAATATCATTTATCAAATAGAAATTGGATAATGGAATCATGAAGTTGGAGTATGTTCCTATTAAACTACAGATTATGTGTATCCTGATGAAGGCCCTGCAAAAGGAAGAATTTGAATAGAATCATTTTGTTCTTTGAGTTCACTTGACTCCCCCCACATGAATAGTATGGTTATATACCCCTCCCCCCCACCCTAATCTATGGGTTTTTTCTCCTATGTATTAATGTGTGTTCTTTACCATATTGCAAACCACAAAGGATTGACAATTGGGTTCATTTACATTTTTTCAGAAAATTTATTCATCAAGATAGGGGATAATATATTAGCAGACTTAGTGAAATAGGAGATGTTTTAAATATGATGGTGATAAAATGGGTCTATAAATAAAGAATAATTATTAAAATGAGTGGCCTTTGGGTATGATAAAAATGTTCTATCAATGAAAAATATTCATGCAAAGGAGTGTCCTTCATGTTCATAATTGTAGTTGTCGATATGTGTTGGATAATAAGTGATTTATCAATAAACATTTTATTCTACTCTTGTTTCTCATTACAATATTGACTACTTTGAGCTTATAGTAAATGTTAAAGAAGTCTTTGATCACTATATTATGTTGTATAATAAAATTGGTTTTTGGTTCATAACTTTCCAAAAAGATTGTTCTTGATGATTATTAGTGTTGTTAAAAATCCCAATGGGGGAGATTATTGGAAACAATACCTCATGATGATGCTTTTGGTTTATTTTCTTTAATGAAAAGGTTTGATGTTGTTGAAAAATGATATTTTTTGAAGGAAACAAGAATATTTTTCATTAATTAATGAATTAATCATGTGGAGGGTGAATGTAATAACTGATCATGCACAGTGAGAATGTATATAATCATCAAGTAGGATGTTAATTTTAGACATGATCATGCACATAATGAATGCATGATCCGATCACATAGACCCTGAATGTTATAACTAGTCATTTGATCCAACTGAAAACACAATAATATTTTCAGTGGATCTAATTGGAGATCATGTGAGGCACACACTATTGTCAGTGGATCTTGTGGTACGATCACGTGAAGCACACAAGATTGATAGTTGATATCCTGATGAGATCACATGAAGCACAAGATGAAAAATAGGATGGAAATTATAGAGTATTATTAAAGTTTTGTAAAATAACATGAATCATGCATGATTGTCAGAGGATCTCATCATGGAATCTTCAGATGACCACATGATTGTTTCTAGATCTCACGATGGGATCGTCGATGTGTGGGAAGAAAATTTTGTTGCCTAAATGATTGTATTTATATATTATGATAAAATCATGTGAATAATGAATGATTATAATTGGATCATGTGAATAAAATGATGATGATCATGAAAATCACATATGACATACGGCAGGATATCATAAACTTAGATAATGTGGAGCATGTAAATCCGATTGTAGAGGTGGTCGGATGAACGGATAACCATGTTTATTAGAGTTATGGTGTTTTATTTATCCCTATAACTAACCCCTAACCCATCCTAAAAGAATATATAGGTTTTTTTGAAGTGGGTTGATTTGAATAAAAATATTTAACATGAGAAAATAATGTCTTTTAGAATAATTAGGCAATCCACATAATCAGAAGAATGTCTCATGAATGTGTCTCATGGATATATCTCATAATGTAATAATGTTAAGAAAATTATGTGTTTGTTTTTTATAGGAATAGGAATACCCATTCATATCACAAAAAATATCTAACCATAATATGGTCCAGAATGAGTGTCACGTGATCTACGTGAATAGAATGACACTGGAAGAGATGTCATAGAGGGGTCTTCTAGAGGGTTCTTGAAAATGGTTCATAGAGTGGCCTCGTGGTAGGATCTCACCGAGGTGTATCTTAGAGGAGTCTCATAGAGATTTTTCATGGATCTAAATCTTGTAGAGGTATTTTGAATTAGTTTTTCATAGGGGTTACATACTCCCAAAAGAAAAGTCTCTCGAAAAGGAAATTTTCATCTCATTGATTATTATAGAACATGAAGATACACACAGGTGTGAATAAACTCATATTTTATTGTCAAAATATTCTATCGGAGGATAAGTGAATTCACATTAGTTGACAGTGTATTGAGCATTCAAATTGTGAAGTTTTTTGAACCATGAGGGATTGTATGTCTTCTTTGAACTTCGTAATAGTAGTGTACTTTAGTGTATTTGGTAAACCAAAAAATTTTGTTTGAAAGATCCTTAGAAATATCACAATGAGGTTGAAACAAGTAAAAAAATTGCAATTCATGTTTTAATAACAATTTATTATGTACTTTAGAAAGGAGAAAAAAGAGAGTTTTTCTTAAAAATGAAACAACATCCAATGAGAGATTTGTTTTAATCTTTTATACCCTAATTCACCCCCTCCCCCCAACTAAAATTAATTAAGTCAGTTGATCTAACCTATGTTTTTAGTTTCTTCCACAAGTACATAATGATTTTTAACTTCTCCTTAAAGACTTATAAAGAAATATTTAATGAAAATCTTTGGGAACATAAGTTGACATTATGGGTAATAAAATGTTTATTTTGGGCACAATGTTTATTTTTTAAAAGGAAATTTAATTATTTGTATTAATAAGATAAAGGGTTTATTTTTTTATTTTCATGTACCTTATTAATATTTTTGTTCTTATTATATATTTTTTTTTAAAATCATAGGTTTTAAGGATTAATAAAGAGAATGATGATGTCATGATTAAAATTGGGTAGATATGTTATGAAAATAAATTTTGTGATATCATAAAAGTTTTTTTGTAGGGAAGATAAATACTATGTGGAAATGTCTAATTTTAAAGATTTAATCCTTATTCACTAAAAATTTAAACCTAAAAAATTTCCTTTTGAATTTATGTGATCCCATGTTTCTATTTAATGTTGTAAGATTTTGGATGGTTAAAATTGGGTCTCATTTTTGTATCAAAGAGAGAATTGTAATATTTATGATTATGTCAACAGACCTGAGTGTGTGGTTATTAGGATATTATATGTGATATTTTAACTATCATAAAACCATTTCAAACACTTACCAAATTTTAACACCCTAGATTTAAAAAAAGTTAAACTATTTTAATAGCATATGTGACACAAAACATTGAGGCTAAAAAAACCCTGATTATTTATTATAGTTATTTACTAGCAGTTAAATTAGTGGGAATAAATAGTATTAACTTCTTTATGAAATATATATATATACATTTTCTAATCAATATAAATTTTTTTATAAATTCTCTAGAAATAATCACTCATTTTTAATAGACATTTTATCCTCCAAAAATATGTTTCCATTGAAATGATTTTTATTGGTTATTATGAGAAAATATTACAATTAATATAGGGAAATTTTAGAAATGTTATTTTAAAAAAATAACATAATTTTTTACCTCTATATATCAAAATTTACATAGGGTGAAATTTTTTAATTTTCAAAAAATGTTTAATTTTTAAGTGAACAGTGAAAATTGCATATTTTTAAATACTCTCACTTTCTTTCAGTAAATCAATTAATTTAAAAGTTAAATTATATTATTTATTGGGAATTAAATTTAAATATAAAATATTTGATACATAATAATCTAATTATTTTCATTTCAATCAACAGTTTTCATAATTTTGGTAAAAGATTATTGTTAATGCTTAAAAACATTGTTTTTAGCAAATTAATTTTAAGTGCCTAATGTACGTCAATATTAATTATTTAAAATAACACCAATTAAAGTATAATTTAACTAAAATTTTATATTTTATTTTTATTTTTATGAATTTATTATTCATATAATGATTATTACTATTCATATAGTTGATGTAATATCTTCTTATGCTTTAAAAAACATTTCCAAAAAAACTATTTGTCAACATGTTTTATGGGATTAATATTAAATTAAATTTTGATAATTATTTGAATATAATTTCATATAATGGATTTAATATTTTTAATTATAAAAATTATTATTATTTGATAACTTAAAATTAATTTTTTATTATAATTAATTGTAAAAATTGTAAAAATCAATTAGCACAGTTAATGTTAGTACCGGTTTAGTAGGGGATACATTAAAGAGTAAACAATGTAACTTGTTTAAGAACAATTTTTTTTTTGTATTTTTGAGGTTTTTATTCATCACATATCTCAAAAATTCAAATATTTATTAAATTTTGAGGCACATGGCTACTAAGTGACTACCCATTATTGGGTTATTTAGGGTATTAACAAGATTGATTCTCTTTATAACTTATAAAAGGGAACCTCCTCTAAACAAAATTACACACATAAAAAGGAAATTGGGTTTTAAAAACCCTACCCAAATACCTTTCCTTAAATCCGTAACTAAATCCTATAATACTTTTTTTTATCAAAACTCCAGTCTGGGAAGTATTTAGGTATAATCTTAATGAGTTAGTCTAAAGAAGAGGTATCATTATTAACTGAGAATCATTATTTTATTCCTTATTCCACTTAATTCAAAAATTAATCAACAATTATGATATAATAACATCATTATATATCATATATAAACAATTAATTATGTTAATGTAATAACATAAATCCCTATCCACTTCCATTAAATAGGAAATGAAACCAATGTTTATGTGTACAACGGACTACCACCTTACAAATTGATGTAATTATTTTCCATTATCGACACTCGTGGATGTTTATATCTGATATAAATGACATATTAATAAGTATTTAAAGTTTATATATCATATAAATTATCACTTTATAATCAATTTAAAAATGATAATGTCTTTCGTGTGTATGGTGGAATACCATTTCATGAAGATATGTGAGTCATTTTTTCTTATTACCGCATCACATGGATGGTATATGTAAGTGTATTTAATGAAATTATATTATATTTAATATATTATCATAATTATGATATGTTAAAATTAAATTTACCTTAATTCCATCAACATCTTTGAAAAATGGATATTTTACGAATGCGTATGTATGACTGACCGTCTCCAAGATTGTAAGGTAGTTCATTTTTAATAACAGTATTTCGTGGATGATTTGAAAATTATATTTGATGTATAAAAATGATAATTATTTCATTATTATTATTCTTTATATGATTAATTAATAATATCTTAGACCTTATTCAACTTTCCAAAGTGATTTTGGAGATATGAGTCAAACATCATCAAAACATTTGAGTTGAACTTAAATAATTAATTAATTGAATATAACCTGATAATAAACAAAATAAATTAATAATAAAGTTGAAAATAAATTCTAAATAAATTGAATTTTTAAAATTTGTTTATTATTTTGGAAGATAAATAACATAGGTGACATATTATGCTCGGTGTGAGGGATCCCTCTAAACCACCCTTTCCTTTGTGTAATGACTATTCTCTCCCTAACTCACTTTATCTCTCTCTTTAATGTTATGAAATGATTCTGAAATCTATATATGTACCTCTCAAATATATTTCTAGCTCATTATCCCGTGATTTTATATGTAAATATACTCCTTATGCTCATTTCTAAAATTTCTTTTTCGTGGAATTTCCATTCATTATGGTATGAGGCAAGATTATACAACCCATTTTATTTCCATGGGTGATTATTATGTAATACCTCATGATTTATATCATTTATGTGGTGGAAATAAATCATGAACCTTTTGTGATAAGTGTTCTTATATATATCTCTAATACATTAGGTAAATCTTTAGTGGCATGATGTGTATTTTGCGATATTATAGAGTTAACCTAACACATTATGGAACTTAGTCCACAATGTGAAATTGTATATGATGTTTGGATTAACACATGTTCATGTTTCCATATATATTTATACCTTCTTTCCTATATTACCTTGATCTTATGATACCATGTTTGTTAGGTCATTCTTCCATGTGACTACACCTGGTCCTTATATTTTATGATATCATGTTGTATCTTTTACTCACATGTTATGTTTTCTTATCATGTTTATTCACTTACTGGTAATTTATCTCACCCCAATAGTTCATGTATTTCCAAGGTTATCATATGCATTTTTAGAAACTCAAATGGACCTATCAGCTCATTATGGAGAATTAAAAGATGATTTCATGATTTATTTTTCTTTTGATATATTATGAACATAGTCTTCCAAATACATTAGGCATTACGGTATTTAGGTTTTAATTAATGGATTTTTATATTAAGGATCATGTGATAATATCTGTAAATGTATGGGAACACTATATTTGTTATTAGATAAACTATTTCTATAACATTTGGGAACTAGGATTAGGAAACTTCATTAAGAACCATGAGGATATGTCTATATATAGTAAAATATCCAGATATTTTAGTGAAGTATAGAATGAGCGGTGTCCAAGAAATTACATCCATATATAGATAATAAATGTGGAGTTTGATCTAGAAAAAAATTTCCTAGGGGAAATAACTATAAAAAGGGTTTATTTAACGGGACTTAATCATCACATGGTTCATGAAAATGGGCCTTAATAAACACCTTGTTTAACATTCCATGGAGGTATGCTTTGGAAATTTAGATTCTCTTTATAAGCCATTATGAATGAAATGAACAAATTTTTTGTTTAGAAAACCTAATACGAAACATTACCATTGATAACCAAGATTGAAACCAAAGGATTCATAAGTCAATATATACTTATCATTTATATTTTATTCCTCTTAATTTTATAAGATTCTATTTTTTATGTTAATGTATATTTGTATTGATTTTTTACTTTAATTTAGTGGATGGAAATGGGGGAAACCAAAATGATATGCGTAACCTTATGGGTGTGAAAGATGGTAACTTCATGGAAGTATTCTCTAAACTATCTCTAGTTAGGAATAATAAATTTAGTCATGTGGAATAAAACCCTCCTCATAAGAAGTGGCTAGTTGAATTCGAGTCTTTTATGAGACATATACCTCCTACCATTACTGGATCTTATGATACCCTCATCTTAGAATATTGAATTAAATCCATTAACAAGGTATCCTCTATCCTCTAGTGATCATAGAAAGATAATTTTGTACTGGTTGTTTATCACATTGAGGGAGAATCTGATTAGTTGTGGACACTTTTCAAGAACATAAATCACAAAAATGGAATTTATTCCATGGAATTAAAATAATTTAAGAAAATATTTTTCACTAAATATTTTCCCCAAACTCTCTATCTAAAAATAGATATAGGGTTCCTCGGTTTGATAAAAAAGAAAAAATGTCTATTGGGGTGTGTGAGGAAAATCTCAATATACTTTTACACTAAACCTATAGTTTTCTCATCAAGAAAAATTATGGTGGTCGATTTATTTATTGTGTTAAATTCAATTCAATGGAAATCGTTACTGATTCAGGACTTCAACAGTTATGAAGATATTTTGTGTTATTCCCTCAATGTTGAGACAAAGATAAGTGACTCCCTGTGGTCTCATGGTACTAGAGATAAAAAAATAATATGGATTTTTTTTTTGAAATTATCAGTTGATAAATCACATGGAGGGAATACAATTCAACATCCCACTTGTATAGGGTTTGGGAAGAATAAACTTGGAAACTATAACGTCTAGGTTCTGGATGCCACACAAAGGTTCTCAGTACTGGGAGGACACATGGCCTCAAGCAAATATCCATAAATGATAGATGATTACAACTACCAATGAGAGCCTCGGTGAGTCGGTGGAGATATTATTCACTCTTTATAATAGTATTACACATTATAAATAAAATAACAGTTAAATAGATGTGGTAGTAAACCATACAATAGAGATAAATAACAAAAGAAAAATAAATGGCAATAGTAGAATATGTCTCATATATAGAATAATAATACATGTAATGTGCCTCTAATGATTCATCCAAAATAGGAATACAAGGAAGATTTACAATCCATATTACAAATGTAAAAAAGTTCAAAAGGAGTCATAGTAGCACCGCAAGCCTCAGCTTGGTCTCATGCTCTCCAGGTCCTAAATAAGAAATAGTACCTGTAAGAGGGCATTTCCCTTATCATTACCTACTTTCATATAATATTTTTGGGTGAAAAATAATGACCAAAATAGGGTGTGAGATAAAATGCTAGTAGGAAACCACCAAAGGTCTATTCCAATCAATAACTAAATATATTTGACAAGAAATGTGAATTAAGAAAAGTAGTATATAAGGATTCACTCAAAATTAAACATCCTACATGCATTGGTTTCCATTTACATTCAATTTATTTCCATTAAAAAATTAAAGTACATTAAATTTACAAGTCTTGGGATTCGGATCAGGCCTGGAATATCATGTGTAACAAGAAGAGAAATTAATGCCTCAAAAGTCCACCAAAATGATAGAAGCCAAGATAGACTCCAATATTACGCATTAGCTTTCCAGACTCATCATAACAGTTATTTCCTTTTAATTATATTCAGAAATTGTTCCTTTTTTTGACATTCCTAATTTATAATTAAATTGTTGATCCATGTGAAATATGAACCAACACCCTATAATCCCACACATGGAAAACCTCTCAGGAACCCAGTATAACTCTAGACGATATATAATATCCTAGGAAATCGAGTTTGTCCTCAGAGATTCACATGAAAGCCTGAGAATCGCCCTTGGAACAATATTCAAATTCCCATTTATACCATCCACAACATTTTTTGTAAGAAACCATGTATCACACATCATATAAGTTTATCCACAATGAGCCCATCCATGGTATCCCTCAAACGATCCATGTATCACTCGTGGCTTAATAACATTGAACAACTGAGTTTGTCCATGGCATCCTAAGGATGATACATGTATCGCCCAATGTATAAAGGACTATATTCACATGATTCCATCCATGTAATTCTAATTTGAATCTATGTATCTCCCATGTCTATTTATCATTTAACCAATTCAATATCATTTAAACATTTCATTTAATAAACCAAAGTCAAACCCAAGATAAAACATTAACAAACTCACCTTATGGGTTTGACTAAAGAATTAACCAAACACATAAGTCCTGGTCACTCATTTACTCATGTATCATTCCTCATTTTGAACCAAATTAAAAACAACAGAATTTAAATTTCTCTGTTTGGTGGGCAGGTTGTTTTAAAAAACCAAGCATCGTAACCTTTTTTTCTCCAAGAGTTTATGTTTTGACATTTGTTCTTTTTATTTAAAGATGTTTAATTATTTAAATAAATTTAGAATGAAAAGTAATTTATATTATAATTTAATGGGAAAATAATAATAAATTTTTCTGTTATTAATAGTAATATTATTATTTTTATTAAGATTATTATTATTAGTATTATTAATATGACCATTATTATTATTATTATTATAGTAATTATTGTGTTAATTAGGGTTTTATTTTTATTTTTATTTTATTTTTATTTTTATTTTATTTTATTTTATTTTATTTTATTTAGAGAGAAAATAAGGGAGGTGCATTCCCTCCCCTCTATTTCTCAAACCCATGCAACCCCCCCGCCCCTTGGGCTCTCTCTACAACATGCATGATTCCACTCCCCAGATACCTCTCTCATGGTCGGATTCATTTGATGTCTCCGTGGTTTCTCTCTAATTAATCCATATAGGACATTATCCCTCTTTTTCTAGCTTCTCATTAGCCTATTCAGTGCCTAGTGATAATCTGCTGAACCCTAGGTCTTTAGGGTTTATCTTATTTTCTGTTTGATTTTGTTTTAGGTTAGTCTGGAAGGCCACTCGGGTCTTGTTGGTGTGTGTTCCTACAACCGCCACCGAATGTGAGGAGATTTGGGTGTTTGGTGTCCACTGGTATCATTCAGGGGTAAGATTTATAGCTTTTTCTTTGTTTCTCACCTCTTTAATTAGAATATTTTTTTGTTATTGATTCTTTATTCTTTAATCGTTTGGGAATTGGTTGGTTTAGGTTGGTTTCATCTTAGTTTGGTTCATTGCTGACACATGAGGTAAGGGTTTAATGTCGATGGTTGGTTTCGCACTGGTTATGTAGCATTCTATATATGTTTTAGAATTCATAGTATCCTTGATGTAGTGCTTTGGTCCCAGTCAAGTGTTTTTGAGTCGCCAAGTTAAGGGTGACTCGCCTGCGTATGCATAGGTATGTGTTTGAATATATATATATATCGGTTCCACTGTTATATGTATACTCTTACATGTAAGTGTTTATACATGTATATGTCTAGGAGTGCCTATGTATGTATTTATATATATATATATATATAATTTTATGAATTTGTGTGTGGAGACGAGTATATGCATATAGGCATATATATAAGGTTCTCCTTACGCATGCCCATGACCATGCAGCTGTGTGCATAGGAGCTAGGTGTCCTTGAATGTATGTGAAAGTGTGTATTCATAGTGGGGGAGCATCATCCTTTAGTTAGAAATCATGAAGGGCCAGAGTGGACATATTAGTTCCACTTGAGGTAGGATCTCATTCCTTTTCCTTTTAATTTAAATAATGCATCAATTAGTACTTTTACTAAATTTTGTACTACACTTTTATCAGTTTTTACATAATATAGTTAAGTATATATTAACTTCTATATTAATGAGAATACATTTTGATTCCTGATTGAAGTGTTAAATGTGATAAATGGTTGCTTGATATAAAATTCATGGTTTTATAATAAAACCCCTCCAATAGAGGTGCGTTGTCTGCAAAAACTCATAGTGATTATTTATGATTATTTTCAATTTGATTCACTTATTTATATCATTTATTGATGAATGTGATTTAAAATAAATGTTAAATATCACTAAATGATTTGTTTGATAAATTAATTACATGTTTTCTAATTAAACTCATCCAATGTAGGTGAGCTGTCTTCAAGGTAAAAAAGTAGTGGTGGAATTCTATGCTTACCAACCTTAATTTCTTTTTCCTTTTTATGATTGATGATGTGGCAGTGATTTCACACTCTTTTCCACATCCTTTTTGCATTTTTATTTACTTTTTTACACCAAAATGATGTTTTTGATTATATTATTGATAATTGTTGTGCTTTTTTTCCTTGCTGTGTAAAATAAGAAATTTTAGTTTAAATCATGTGTTTTAACATGAATTATTGCCATTTTAAATAATTCTATAACTTACTAAATTCTTTTGAATTTGACTTTTATTTTTTATTCTTCTATTTTTACAATTTTTCATTCTAGTTTGTTTAGTAATTCATTATTTTAATTAATTCATTAATTCTTGGTAATATTTAAATAAATAACTCATTTCAGTTTTTAATTATTTTACAAATTTAATTACTTTTAACATTTTAATATTATTCCATTAATAATTTTATTCTTTAATTTAATTAGTTATTTAATTATTTATTTAATTTATTAATTGATTAATTAATTAGTTGATTAATTTAAACAAGCGACTTTAGTTATTTTAGTTTGTTTTAAATTAAATTTGTTTATAATTTTTAATACAAAAAATCCATTCTTTTAAATTAAGAATATTATTTAACTTTGTATTATTTATTTAGTTTTAGATTTTATTCTATCTAATTTAATCAATTAATTTATGAATCTATTTTTTGGTTTTATTAATGTTTTGATTTATTTTATTTTATTTGTTTGGTTTGTTTGACTTGCAGGTGTTGCTGCGTACCACAATTTCTTCACGGTCATGGTGTCACCACTTCTGCATTTCACCAGCCATGGTTTCATACCTTCAAGGTGCCACCGTCTTGCTTCCAACCTGTCTAACCATTTCAAGAACAATGCCACTTCCCACCATTCCATACCCATCTCACCCTAGCTCCATTTCAGAACCTGTGGAGCAATATATCTTCTTGTTGTCACCACTTCTCCTTTCCCCCACACACTTTATTTCCTGATGTCTCACCATCTCTTTCTACAAAAAGTGTCAACCACCATTCCCACTATACTATCTCACTGTTTCCAGTATTCCAACAACAGTGAGACAATCCACCACTACTGCACCCTGTCACCGCTGCTTCACCAGCCCGATGAAATTCTCTCAAACCACTGCTCCCCTCTGGTTCCTCTACTCCTCTATCCTCCATTCCAGCACCAACAACACATCAAAACCTCTATGCCCTCATCTTATCCTCCATCTCACAGATGCAAACACAAAAAATCCAAAGAATCAAATAATATCATGAACATTTAAAGTGAATAATTCAAAATAAGAAATCCAAATCCAAACATCATACCAAATCCTGAAACTCGTGGCATCTCCTGCCCGAAGCCACCACACTCTCTCTAGAACATCCACCGCCTTGTTGTCGCGATCCCGCACCACATTCTCATCGACTACTCTGAGTCCACTATCACTACTCCCAAAATCAAACCCTAACTGAACCCCTTCATCACCTTCCCTTCCAGCTTCACCCTCTCTCACCCCCTTATGTGACACTGGCCGAATCTCTTGCGGCCCCTCTGCCTTCACCGCCGCACTCCTTCATCCTCTCCATCTACAAACCCTAATCACTAGATCTAAGATGCCACCTTCACCGTATGACTATTTTCATGATCCGGCATCACCACCTGCCCTCGGTAATGCGACCACCTTGTGAAGCTGCCACTATCATCATTCCTCCTATGTGTCGCCTCAAAAAACCCCTAACTCGACCACCAAAAAGGGAAAACTAACTTAACCACACTTCCCATTCGAACTGATGGCCAAATGACACCTGCGCACCAAACCTCCTGGATCAGCCGCAACCCCAGAACCTCGTTGATGTTAGTCAAATCCGTGAAAACTAGAACCATGCCGCACTACACCTACTCCGAGCCACCTCTCCCTTATGCTCCTCACCATACGCCACGTGAACAAACCACTCCCCCCCCCCCGATCTTTGTTTCATTCTTCTTCCTTTTTAATTTTTATTCTATGTTATTATATCATATAATATATTATTTTTATATATTAAGTGTTATATATCATATACAATATTAATTTCTTATATAATCATATATGTTAAATACAATAATTTTTATATTAATAATAGTATTAGGTATTATAAAATATATATACTTATAATAATTTTTATTTAGTATATATATATATATTAATAATTATTTTAATTAATTTTAATTGGAATTATTATTATATAGTATGCATATATAATATTTTAATTCTTTTCTCACTCACGTACGTTTTTTGTTTTTTGAAAAGGGAAGATTCTGGCTCCTCGCATGTTCACTCATCATTTAGTTAGGAGAAACTACTCTGGTGACCAGCACAAGAGACAAAGAACTATAAAGGCTCCCCATGGAGGCCAAGGAACACCTCAGGAGAGATTCCAGAGAGTTTGACTAGGTTATTAGAATTCATCATTGCGACTATATTATTAATTCCTTAAGGAGGGAAGGACGAGGGGAAAATTCATCCAGAGAGAGGGAGACTGGAGCAGGGGGATTATAGAATTTCATTTCATGGGGTCAAGCATCCATTCTTTCATTGCAATCATCCTTTAATCCATCTCATCACTAAAAAAGAGGAAGACAAACACTGAGCAGGAGATCAGCATCGAAGCTGTTTTTGGAGAGAGGAGCAATCTCACGGGGGATGTTTCCTAATTCATTATATGTCTCTATCTATTTTACTTTTTTAATGTGTAGTTAAATATATTAGTGGAATCAGGCTATAGGGAACTGATCATCCATCTATTCATCATGTTTTGTTAGTTTGATTTCTCAGGACAATTTCATTGCTCAGTTTTCTCTTCTGCTTATTTTGTGTATCATTTCACATTACCTAGTGACCGATAGGTGTGGTAGTGAATCATTGCACTATAGATCATTGAATGAAGTGTCATGAATTGGAAAAGTTTAATGCATCTATTATCCAATTTAATAATATTTATCCAAGGGTTAAGATCGAAAGATCGAGACTCAAGGAAGTTAATCGAGCTGTGTTCATCCACTAAAGTGGAAACTCAGTGGATTAGAATGATTTTTCTATGCACTGAGTAATTTAATTAAACCAAGCATAAGTAGAGAATATCTTTTTAATCAGTTCAATGTAGCATGAGGACCCTAAATTCATCATTATTGTTTGTTCTCTGTTCAATCCATATATTTCATCATTTAACCATCATTTTCTCACCCACTCTCAGTGTTTGTTTCATTGTTTTCGTTTATTTTTTGTTATTATTTATTTGTTTTAGTTTTTATTTTGGTCTAGCACAACATAAGTCCATATATGTGGTTTAACACCCTTCTTACCACAATACTAGCAGTTTTAGGGTTTATATATTTTAAATTTACGCGTAGTCAACGACTGTGCGGCCAAATTTTGGCATCATTTCTAAGGAAGGCATGTGCTGACAAGTTTTAAAAAAACAAAAAATATTAAATAGAACACAAACAAATAAAAAACATTAAACTATACAAAAAACTCTCAAGAAAAGCATTTTGTTGAAACTGTATTCACATGAGAGCTTCTAAGTCTGAACTTAAAACTCCTATTGAAGAAATCAACAAGCATTGTTCTAAACATAGAAAAGAAAAAGAAATAAGAAATGGAGAATTTGGATAACATCTATGGAAATCAAAAATGCCAATGGGACATAGCCTTTAGTTCCTTCCCCTATGAGACCTATGCTAAGAGAGTTTCGAATTCCTATTGTGTCAAAAAATCCATCCTGCATCAAATTGTCCACATGTTCTAGGAGCTATGAAATCAAATAGTCTCATATTTCTCAACTGCCATCATTTAATGGTCTTCCGTCATAGGACACCATAGAGTTTATCAGATATTTTTTTGTTTTTGTTCAGCAGTTTCCACTATGAGATCTTAGTGCGAATGAGTTGAGGTTGGGGTTGTTTCCATTCTGTTTAAAGGGGAGGGAATGGACATGGTTTCAAAATTTAGATGAGGAAATATTTGAAACCTAGGAAGAGGTGTGCAATGCATTTTTCTCTAAATTCTACCCTAGGAACACCACCATTGAGGTTAGGAATAAGATCACTCGCTTTGTCCAGGATGAGGGGGAACTCTTTCATGAAGCTTGGTATAGGTTCAGAGGTCCTCCTAGACAAATCATCAACCATCAAATCACTCCCCATTTGAGCATGGAGACTTTCTATAATACCCTCACCCCCTACCATCAGAACATAGTTGATCAATATTATGGAGGTGATTTCTATGATTCCACTGGTAATGATCTGAAACAATTGTTTAATAAGTTGGCTCAAAAATCACAGTACAAGTGCACAAGGAAGAGAGTCATCTATAGGGATGATACAAATCCTTATGTTTTTGTTGTTGATGATATGGTCCTTAGGGATTGTTGCTATCTTTATGGGATGTTTTCTCATACTTAGAGATATTGTCCAAACATTGATCTCCTTATTTCATGTGATGAGAGTGCCCCGTTTTTCGATTACAATGCTAGGAATCAAGGATTCCATGATCAACTCTCAAATACATACCAATCTCGATATCAAGGTCATCCCAATCAATCATGTAGTGAGAAAGGGGTCACCAAGCTGCCCATTGCCCCAACCATCCACCCATAGCCCAAAAACAATTTCCAGAATCAATATAAGGTTGAATCTTATAATACTCAAGGGGAGTTAAAGGGGATGCAACAAAAATTATTGAGTAAGATGAGATCATTTAAGAATGACACAAGTTCTAGGATTAATAATTTATAACTTCAAATGCATCAAATGGATAAGAATCAAACTGGTAAATAAAAGATGTTAGGTCCACTAGGCTGAGTACCCTGAGAGGGGGGGTGAATCAGGGTATGACTAATTCAAAATTAAAGTGTGTTCTGATCTTGTTTCGCTGTTAATAAAAACACTCTTATCTCACTTTACTATTGCACAATATAAACAGAAGGTAGAGCATGCATAGGACACAACAATTTTTACTTGGTTCACCGCTAAGGGCTACGTCCAAGAAGCATACGCCGACAAGTTGTCGGTCGTACCAAATTCCACTATTCTTCACTAGATGTGGATTACAATGTTCAGGAACAGTCACTCTGTCCTAGGCTCTCTGCCTTCACAAGGTTTAGGGTCAGATCACTGCTTTCCCAAGGGTCACTCCTTGTTTCTCTCTCTCTCTGGCTCACTGCCAGTGGATAGGATCGCCTTATTCCTCTTCCTTCACTCACAGCTCTGGAAAGGATCTACTCACAGTTTATAGACATGTAGGTCTCTTCATTTGCATGAAATAATGCATCTTCTTCTCTATGTAGATGCTCTGTTGAAGTTCAACTTTCACACATAGATGAATCTCCCTTTTCAACGAAGTTATCAATCAAACTTCCAGCTTCCACGCAGCCCGATAATCACTGCTGGAAATAAACCTTATTTGGCGTGCAAGTCACCTTGGCGTGCACGTATCGGAGCGCAAGTCACAACAGGAGCGCAATTTCACCTCAGACACTTGCGCGACACAAGCTTACCCAACTCCAAACTTGCGCTACTCTCTTCCTTTTATGCCCAAAACAATATTGGCGCGCAACTGCCAACCGGCACGCAACTTCTCACATCGGCACACAACTTCAACCACCGGCGCTCAACTTCACCTGCGCGACCACACACCACTTGCGCGACCACCACACCTGTGCAATGGGAGCTCTGAATCTTCAAAGTGTTGAACACCGGTTAGGAATGATTAGGGGTGGTCTAGTATTTATAGGAATTTGGTCACCCCTGTGCGACGACGCACAACTCTCACCTTGGCGCGCAAGTCTCAGCGCGCAGATCTCTTCTTTTGCAAGTCACTTGCGCGACCTAATTCCAAACCTGCGCGAACCACTTTCGTTTTCCATATTTTGATCATCTGATCTTGAAAAACAATAGGTGTGCAGGTTCTCAAGCTTCCAAGGCATCGGGGTGCAAGTCTCTTTCACGGCGTGCAAGTCACTTGCGCGACACCACCAATACTTGCGCGACACTTATCCCTTTACAATATTTTGATGATCTAATCTTGAAAAACATATGGCACACATGTTTCCAAGCCTTCATGTACAAAGTGCGCAATTCCTATTGCCAAAAACCACTTTTATTCATTTGACGATCTTCAGGCCCAAATATTAGGAAAACACTAGAAAACGACGCCACCTTGTATATGTTATTTTGTACCGCCTCCAGATCACCCATTCCTCTTGTCGACATTCTTGAATCAAACATGGATCTTTGAACTCAACTCTTGAAATTGACATTCCATCATGAAATCCATTTTGTAAACAAATTTGTATGTCATTTTTTTTCTTTGTCAACAATCACCACTCAGATTTCCACTTTGTCAACAAACACAATCACTTCAAAAATGATTCAATGATACCTTGAGGGATTTTTTCCCAACAATCTCCCCCTTTGGGTTTGTTGAAAACTCTTCTATAAAAAGATACATCGTTGAATATTCAGCCACCATTCACCTCATTGCGATTATGATAGAAATCAGGCATTTACTCAACTCATACTCTAAGCCCACATGACCAATGCTCGGCGTGAGAAACAAGAGTGAATGAAAAGTTCATCAATGAATCACTTCAATTCTGACACCCTCTGTTGACACCAAACTGATACCAATTTCCAAATTGATACCAATTGTTGATACTTAACTTATACCAATTTTTGGAAATATTTATACCACATTCCAACACCACTCTTCTCTTCTACTTTTATCACGATCATCAGCTGTCGTGATATCTATTCTTTGATCGATCACTTCTAGCATCGTCAGATTTAAAAATCTCCCCCTTTCTCATTGCTCCCCCTATCTGGCTGCTCCACTGGTCAGCTTCTCCCCGTATCAATCATGATTTATCAAATTGCCACACTGTCTCCCCCTTGAACAATCACTATTTTCTCCCCCTTTGTCAACGAACCCAAAGGTCACTCCTTTGTAGTCTGTAACAGAGTAGAGAACACAAATCAGCACATTAGGGAAAAACACATCATACCTCAGGGAGAGGGGGAGGGTTCACATCCACACACTTTTAAGTGTGGGGAATCGACTGAACTCCTAGAGCCAGTCAATGCCTTTCAAATTCTTCCTTGGGTAAGTCCTTTGTCATAATATTTGCAACCTGGAACTCTGTAGGCACATACTCCAACTTCACAAGACCTTGCTCCACTTTCTCCTTGATAAAATGATATTTGATCTCAATGTGCTTTTTTCTTGAGTGATGAACTAGATTTTTTCTAAGATTTATAGCACTTCCGTTATCACACTGGATTCCGATCGGAGACTTCACTTCAACTCCCATGTTGTCAAGCTGCTACTTTATCCATAATAAATGTGTGCATGCTTGAGTGGCTGCAATATACTCAGCTTCTGTGGTGCTTAATGAAATGCAAACCTTCTTCTTTCTTAACCAAGAAATACATAGTCTGCCAAGATAGGATGCACCTCTAGATGTTGATTTCCTATCATCCGCTGAACTGGCCCAGTCTACATCAGTATATCCCAATAACTTTGTCTAATATTTTTCATTATATATCAAGACGAATTCCACTGTGCCCTTGATATACCGAAGTATTTATTTACTGCAAACATGTGGCTTTCCTTGGGATTGCTCTGATATCTCACTGCTTGGCATGTGGTGAAAACAATATCTGGCCTTGTTGTAGTCAAGTACAACAAACTTCAAATAATTTGCCTATATTCTGTGATATTAACTTCCTTGCCATCAACATCTTTTGATAATTTCATCTGGGTAGAAACTGGAGTCTTCATATCCTTGTAATTATCCATTCCAAACCTTATTAGAACCTCCTTGGAATATTTGGATTGAGAAATGAAAGTTCCATTACTTCCTTGTGTCACCTGTAAACCAAGGAAAAATGTTAGCTCTCCAATCATTGACATTTCAAACTCATTTTTCCTGAATTCAGAAAACTGTCTGCACTGAGCTTCATCTGATCTGCCAAATATTATGTCATCAACACAAACCAGCACCATCATCCTTTGATTACTATCGTTGCTGAAATAAAGATTGTAATCAACTCCCCCACACTGGAAACCAAGCTTCATCAAGTATTGATCAATTCTTGAGTACCATTCTCTTGGGGCTTGTTTCAGACCATACAATGCCTTCTTTATCCTTAAAACTTTGTTCTCATCCTCATGAATGAGAAAACCATCTGGCTGTTCAATATACACCTCCTCTTCCAGAACACCATTCAAGAATGCATATTTGACATCCATCTGGAACAATTTGAACTTTCTTTTCACTGCTATGGAAAAAAATAATCTGATTGTCTCTATCCTTGCAACTAGTGAAAATGTATCATCAACATCTATACCCTCAATCTGGGAGTATCCCTTACACACTAGTCGTGCTTTGTTCCGAATCAATATTCCATCTTCATTCATCTTGCTGTGATAGACCCATTTAGTCCCGATGACATTCTTGTCTACTAGCCTCGAAACAATCTCCCATGTCTGGTTCTTCTCAATCTGATCAAGCTCTTCATTTGTAGCATGAACCCAGTTTTCATCTTCAGCTGCATCAAAAAACCATTTCAGCTACACCTGAGATAAAAATGATGTTTGATGTAATGACTTCATTCTTCGAGTCTGAACGGGAGCTGTCTGATCACCAATGATATTCTGCCTATCAATTTCAGCTCGACACTTTGTCTTCCTTGCAGACATAGACTTGACACTTTCTTGTTCATCATCAGTATATTCTTCTGATTCAGCCTCTGCCACTTCTACTCCCCTATGTTTCTTACCTCATCATCACTTTCATCCAGGAACTGTTCACTGGGTCTTTGAGTATTCTATTCATTTTCAAATATAGTGACATCATTGCTCTCAACAATTTTTCCCAGCCTTTTGTTGAAACATTTATATACTTTTCTTTACCCTGAGTATCCATGTAATATCCCCTCATCTCATCGTGCCTCAAACTTCCTTTTATTTTTTTGTTGAGAATAAAACACTTACTTCCAAAGATTTGAAAGTATTTCAACTTTGGATTCTTTCCGTACCACAGTTCATATGAATTCTTCCCTTTCTTTGGACACAACAAAGACCTTTTCAAAACATAAACTGATGTCAAAACTACTTCCTTCCAAAATTTCTCTACTAGGTCTTTATCAATAAGCATCGTTCTAGCCATGTAGTTGATGATCGGATTTCTCCTTTCAACCACTCCATTCTTTTGGGGAGTTCTTACTGATGAAACTTGATGCCTTGTCCCATGTTTCTCGAGATAGTTTTTAACTTGACTGTTTGTGAATTCCGTACCATTATCAGTATGAAACTTCAGAATTTTCTGCCCAAGCATCTTTTTTGATTCCCTCCTATACTGCTTCATGCAACTGAACACCTATGTCTTATGGGTAATGATGAATACCCAGGACATTATATTATAGTCATCAATGAAAAAGACATAGTACCTTTTCCCATTTATAGCTCATGGTGAAATAGGTCCACATACATCAGCATGTACCAATTCGAGCACTCTGGATGATTTCTATTCCTTTGACCTGTATTTTTTCTGATGATCTTCTCTTGTTTACAAGCATCGCATGTATGAGCACGATCACATGATAGTTTGGGAAGGTCTCTAGCAGCATCACACATTACCAGATCTTCCATATATGGTTTTCATAGATGACCAAGTCACTTATGCCACAGCTGGTTTTCTTCCTCTCTGGATAAAAGACATATATCTTCTTCCTCACATACAAGGTAAATATTTCCCTTTGTCCTTTTTCCTTATAGAACAACTGCCCCATCTTTTCCCGTGACAGTACAGGTCTTCTTGGTAAACCGTGTAGAATGTCCTGAGTCACAGAATTGACTGACATTGAGCAAATTGTGACTGAGGCCTTCTACAACCAAGACATCAACACGTCTGATTTGTTTTCCCCCAAACCTAGCCTTTCATGATCCAATTTTCTTCAGGCCTTCATCATTTCCAAACTTGAAAACTCATTCTTTGCCATATTTTATTCCTGTAACCAGATCCTTGTTGCCTGTCATGTGAGACGTACAACCACTATCAAGAATCCACAAACCAGAATGATCTAATGCTTTAAGGGCAATTTCAGCAACTACTACCTTCTCTTCTCTTTTCTTCTTGGTCCATATTTTTGTCACCATACTTGGTATATATTAAGACTCATGAACATTCTTAGAGTACGATGGACCAACTTCATCTTGCAGAGCTGCAAATCAGTTCTGAACTTGTAACTCACTTGTCAGTTTATTGATCTGCTGCTTGTGAAAATTTTGATTCTGCTTTGGCACATTTCTCTGAATGATCTATGTTCAGTACCTAGCCATGTTCCCAAATCCTCCACACCAAAAACAGTGTCCTTCAAAATATGTTCTGGGAAACCGTTCTCTGTTTGGATATCACCTCTATTCCTATTCCCTTCTATATCTCTTGGCTATGGAACACACATATTGTGAATGTCTCATCTTTCCACAACAATATCACATGACATAGGGTGCATTTCTTTGTGTTACTTCAGCACTACGATTTTCCCTTTGGGATCTCTAAATATTCTGATTCTGTTTTGTGCCCAAATCAACCTTCAATTTTGGGACGGGTGCTTGCGGTATGACATTAACTACCACAGATTTTTGTTTCTTATCAAGCCCTGAATCAACCTTAACATTTGAGATTTCTTGCTACTTCACTCCTGCTGAACTACGAGCCTCCTCTTTCATATTCTTTGTCTTCTGAATGGCCTGCTTTTCTGATATCACATTGGGGGTCAAGAGTTTTTATTGATCCTTCATTTTTCATTGCAGACTGACCACTTATTCTTCAAGCTCATTGATACGTCTGACCTGATCCTTTCCTGTGTTAGTCAAACAATCAATTTCCTTCTTTTGTTCCTCAATTTTAAGCTTATGCTCAATAATATTTTCTGAGCTCTCTGGTGTTGAGGATTTTAGTCTTTCAATTTCTTCTAACAGCTCTAACTTTTCTTCATCCTGTTGTTGTATATAGATTTTGGCATCATGAACCACTTTATTGGATTTCTTCATTTTGTCTCTCCAATCATCTATCTCCTCAAAAGATGCTTCCAATTCAGCTTCCATATCAACTCTCCCTTCAATTTCTTCTTCTTCTTCAGCGTCAGCTTCTTCCTTTTTCTGAGAACTACCAACAATTTCCACCAAGTCATTTACCCCACGATCTATGTAATTTTCTATCTCCTCAACCTCTTCATCCTTAGACTCATCTGAGCATTCAAATTCTTGTGAAAGAAGATTCTTCTTCTTGAAGAAATTTCTCTTGAATTGTTTCTTCCCTTTCACAAAAACTGACGTCTTCTTCTTGGGAATCTCAACTTCATAATCATCATTATTGTTATCTTGAAAATTCTTTGGGAATCTTGTCGTAAGATGACCAACCGTTAAACATTGAAAGAATTCTAGTGGAAGTTTCCCTTCAAGCTTTCCTCTTCCTCTTTGCAGATTTGAAGAAAGGAATGACATCACCTCATCTGTCTCTTCTTCTTCTTGAGAATCTTCAATGGTGATCTTCTTCATGGCCTTGATTTCCACTTCTTTGGATTTCCCCTTTTCAACAGCCTCGTTTTCATTATTCCTCATCCCATATGCAACCAAGGTACTGTTCAAGTTGTCCAGTGTCAGCTCTTTGAGATCTTTATCTTCTAGTATAGAAACATTTGGATTGAACCGAGGTGGATGCTTCCTCAAGATGCGCTTTACGATATTTATGTCTTCAATGAATTCACCAAGACTTTGCATATCTTCCATAATAATATTTACCCTGTCAAAAAATGCATCAATAGACTCATTCGGGTTCATCTTCAGATCTTTATAATTATTCCACAATACTTGCATCTTTTCCTCTCTGACCTTTGTATCTCCTTCATATATATTCAATAGTTTTTCCCACATGGCACGTGACATTTTTCATGACATTATCTTTGTATAGATAGTATTGGATAGATTTCCCCCCTAAGGCATTAATTTCTTTGGCATCTGCATCCAACTCTCTACGTTTAGCTTCTGATAATGCGCCACTATTAATATCAGCTGTTATTCCATGCATTGCTGCTGTGAATACATCCATTCCCAATGATCAGAAGTAGTGTTGCATCTGATTCTTCCATAGCTGAAAGTTGTTCCCATTGAAGATCGGGATCCCATTATGATTGGGGACCTCCTTTGAGAAAATAACTAATATCAACCTTTCCCTCTGATACAAATTGTTAGGTCCACTAGGCTGAGTACTCTGAGGGGAGGGGGTGAATCAAGGTATGACTAATTCAAAATTAATGTGCGTTCTGATCTTGTTTCGCTGTTAAGAAAAAAACTCTTCTCTCACTTTCCTATTGCACAATATAAACAGAAGGTAAAGAATGCACATGACACAACAATTTTTACTTGGTTCACCGCTAAGGGCAACATCCAAGGAGCATACGCCGACAAGTTGTCGGTCGTACCAAATTCCACTATTCTTCACTAGATGTGGATTATAAAGTTTGGGCACAGTCACTCTATCCCAGGCTCATTGCCTTTACAAGGTTTAGGGTCAGCTCACTGGTTTCCCAAGGGTCACTCCTTGTTTCTCTCTCTCTGGCTCACTGCCAGTGGAGAGGATCACCTTCTTCCTCTTCCTCCACTCACTGCTCTGGAAAGGATCCACTCACAGTTTATAGACCTGTAGGTCTCTTAATTTGCATGAAAGAATTCATCTTCTTCTGTATGTAGATGCTCTGTTGAAGTTCAACTTTCACACGTTGATGAATCTCTCTTTGCACCGAAGGTATCGAGAAAACTTCCAGCTTCCACGGAGCCTGAAAATCACTGCCAGAAATAAACCTTACTTGGCGTGCAAGTCTACCTCAGTGTGCAAGTATCGGCGCGCAATTCACAATGGGCGTGCAATTCCACCTCAGACACTTGTGCGACACAAGATTACCCATCTACAAACTTGCGCGACTCTCTTCCTTTTACGCCCAAACCAATATTGGCGCGCAACTGCCAAACGGCGCACAACTTCTCACACCGGCACACAACTTCAACCACCGGCGCGCAACTTCACCTGCGCGACTACACACCACTTGCATGACCACCACACCTGTGTGACGGGAGCTCTGAATCTTAAAATTTTTGAACTCCGATTAGGAATGAAGAGGGGTGGTCTAGTATTTATAGGCATTTGGTCACCCCTGCGCGATGGCGCGCAACTCTCACCTCGACGCGCAAGTCTTGGCACGCAGATCTCTTCTTCTGCAAGCCACTTGCGCGACCTAATTCCAAACTTGCGTGAACCTCTTTAATTTGCCATATTTTGATGTTATGATCTTGAAAAACCACAGGCGTGAAAGTTCTCAAGATTCCAAGGCATCGGCACGCAAGTATCTTTCACGGCACGCAAGTCACTTACGCGACACCGCTAATACCTGCGCGACAATTATCCCTTTGCCATATTTTGATGATCTGATCTTGAAAGACATATGGTTCGCAAGTTTCCAAGCCTTCATGTACACGGCACGTAAGTCCCTTTGACAAAAACCACTTTTAATCATTTGACGATTTTCAGGCCCAAATATTTGGCAAACACTGGAAAACGGCGCCACCTTGTATCTGTTATTTTGTACCGCCTCCAGATCATCCATTACTCTTGTCGACGTTCTTGAATCAAACATGGATCGTTTACCTCAGCTCTTGAACTCAACATTCCATAATGAAATCCTCTTTGTCAACAAATTCATATGTCATTGTTTTTCTTTGTCAATAATCACCACTCAGATGTCCACTTTGTCAACAAACACAATCACCTAAAAAATGATTCAATGATACCTTGAGAGATTTTTTCCCAACAAAAGAGATAGCTTCCCAGCACTCCAACTCCCAATCTAAGAGAAAATGTGATGGAAGTAACAACCAGGCCAAGGATTAAACTTAAGGAACCTGTTAAAAAACCACCTAGGAAAGAGGAAAACAATTTTCAAGCTAAAATTGAAAATCAAAATCTGGAAAATCCCAATTTTGGAAATCTGGAAAGCGAGTTTCAAACTAAATAGATTATGAAAACCACACCTGAGAAAGCTAAGGAACCAAATAAAATGATGTGGGAATTGATTAAGGAAGCTAAGAATAAAGTGGGTTCTAAGGAGATGCTGAATAACCTTCCTGTTCTAAAAGATTATGCCCCTCCCATTCCCATCCCAGAAAGAGTGAGGCAAAGTGATGAACCCAATTACCCGAGATTTTTGAAATTGATTCAAAATGTCACCATCAACATGTATTTCATAGAATCCTTAGATAAAATCCCTTCATATATTTCATTCAAAAAACTTTTTCTAATGAACAAGAATAATTGGAAGAAGTTGGATAAATTTGATCTCAATGCAGAGTGTAGTGTAATTTTCCAAAAAACATATTCCTCCAAAATTAAAGGACCCTGGTGGATTTATCATTCAGTGCCAAATAGGAGGAAGTGGGAAACAAAATTGTATATCTGACTTAGGATCAAGTATCAATCTTATGCCTTTCTCCTTGTTTAAAAACCTGGGTCTTTGGGATATGCAACCAACTTCTGTTTGTCTTTATCTTGGTGACAGGTCACTTACACAGCCTTATGGGAGAGTGGATGGCCTATTAGTAAGTGTAGGAAAACTCACATTTCCCATTGATTTCATGATCCTTGGTATGGAATGTGATGAAAAGGTTAAAATAATCTTAGATAGAACCTTCCTTGCTACTGTTAGAGTCATCATTGATGTCTCCAAAGGTAAACTCACCCTCCAAGCAATAGATGATGTAGAGGAAGTTTTGGTGTTTGAAACGCCCCGACATGAGGTTACATGTGATGTGATTGATGTGGATATGAATCAATGTTACCAAATTGAGGATAGATCTGAGTATGCGTCATCGCAAATTTTGTTCACAGAGATAATAATTCACCAACCCACTGAAAATTTTTCCTTGGTTACTACTCTTTCCCCACACCCTCCTATTGATGAGAAAATTATTTCATTGGAACCCATTTTAGTGAGTGAGTCAAAACTTTTACCTACACTTTATCAACCTATTAATGAAATTTTACCTTGTTAAGTCTATTGTATAAGAGTTCCTAAAGCTAGGGAATGTTCTAGGTTGAGCCATGATGAAGAACTTGATGATTTCCATTATGAACAACTGCATTTCCTAGATATCATCTTACCTGCCAAGATTAATGTTGTGAGTGATGATTTCAAACCTGAACTCGAAAGATTCACTTCATTTGAGTCCTATGTGGACATTGAGAACAATATATTGAAAGCTGAATTTGATAACTTCTTCTGGAATATTTCTGAGTTGTTTGAGTTGTGAGATGTTTTGGGACTTGATGTGGGTTTTGTTGATGTGCCCTCTTCTGTTTTTGGATTTGATAAATACTCTAAGTGTGGTGGAAGCTCTAAAAGTATTCTTGATCAGATCAGTGGTTTTCATGGGCAATGATTGAACATTTTATGAGATAATGAACAAATTTTTTAAGAACCAATTGAGTTGGAAAACATGAATCCTCTTAGTGATATGGATGAATTTTGGAGAATTTTTATTGGTGCTGAATATGAAAATGTCTCAAGTAGTCCTTCTCTTAATTCCATAAACAATTGTGGATTCCACACCATTGAAAACTATTTACCATTGAATGATCATGGTTATAAATGTTTAGGGGAATAAGGTCTGGCTAGGGACATCAAACCTAGCGTTGTATGGGAGGAAACCCATGGTTTACTTTTTTTTCTGCTTTATTTTTTTTAATTTGAATAAATTATCCTTGCACAGTTGTTCCTCTCTCTATTTGATGGACAATAATTCCTACATATCATTTTCATATGATGTAAGTGGTCTGGTGGTCCTGGTTGGAAAAGAGAATGATGTTTTAGGGATAGCCTTGTTTGGCACATTCATGGTGGAAGGAGGATGTTGTCGGCGAACACTAGATAACACTCCCAAACTCATGCTATGCGTTCCATTTTACTTGAGTTTTAAATTCTTGATCACTAATGTTATACTGTTCTATCTTGTAGGTACGTAAACTGCCCATCCAAAGTTCATGCACATGTAGAATAAAGGGAGACATTAAAAAATTGAACTAAGAAGCTTCACATTCAGAGGAGTTGTGTTTTTATGCTTCCATTTGTTTTAATATCCACATTTTAATTGAATTCTATTGTGAAATTAGTGTGGGGGGAATCCCACTTTTTTTTGAAACTTATGAATTGTCTTCCTGATTGGGTATTAGCCTGCTAATATCTAGAGAGTGGAAAAATTACGTTGGTTGGTTGGGTTGGGTTATTCTATATTTATTTGTTTGTGTTTTTATTTTCATTAACCTTTTGTGTGGCAACGAAAATTTTAGAACCTCATTTCTACCCCTCCATATCCTTTTCAGTTAAAATGGCCATCTGCTTTGAAGATAAACTGTCTCCCACCTTGAAAGTCAAAATTGGGGAAAATGTTGGGTTTTAAGTGTGGGGGGGGGGGTCATTCTAATGTCATGTCAAATTCCCCCTTCATGAACATGTAGTTTGTGTCTGTTTTAAAAAATGTTTATTTTTTTCAAAATTCTCAGAATTCCTTCAAAAAAATTCAAATTCATTCATTTCATGATGGTCATTAGAGTTTCCCTGGTAATTCAATTATGTCCATCTTAGTGGGGAACTACTCACTAGATAATGATAGTGGAACTTAGTCAGAAACTGTTAAGTTAGAGTGATTGCTGATGGAAATTGATCACTATCTCTATGGATCTATCTATTTTGGAACTAAGGATGGGAGTATGACAAGATAGGTGTTGTGGGATGATGATCATGACATAGGGTAACTTGATGTTCTTAATGGATCCCATGGGACTCAAATTTTTATTAAATAGTACTAAATCACTTTAGGAAGTTATCTTGATTTATTATTAATTATGTCCTTTGTAACTGGAGTAAAATCGGAAAATGGGATCCCATGGTGAGTATCTGAGAAAAGGTTCATTGGGTGTTTCTGTGAATAAATATAGCCAATTTCAATCTTAATAAGTGCTATGCAGAGTAGTTTTCACCTGGAATATGGATGGGAAAATATAAATAAAGCACCCTAGATAAAAATGAACTCATTAAGGTGAAAGGAATTTTGAACCCAGATGAAGAAGGGAGTAATTGAATTGGTTAAAATTTATTTGACTTTAGTCAATAAAGTGATTAAATTAGTGTACTTTATTTTTTCGAACCTTGGGGAAAGTGATAATGGAAGGTGCCTTTGGTTAAGTTTTGAGTTCCACTTCATCTAACCTTTCATCGCACACTAAATCATTACTTGAATTAGAAATTGAAGTAGGAAAGTTAATGAGTTCACATAGGAGTCATGAAATACATGATTGTGTATGAATTTGTTAGGCTTTTGACTTTTGGTGAGTATTTGAAGCTAGTCAGGACACTATTTTTGAACAACTTTGAAAATCCTGGCCAATTTTTTGGTCTTTCTCCTCTGGGTATTAAAGTTTAATCATTATCTTTTTGAACTGAAACTGACAAATCATTCTTCTGTTTTAATGTCAAAGGCATGCACTTGTTTGAGGACCGACAAAGTTTAAAGTGTGGGAGAGTTGGATGTGGCAGTGTTTTCACACTCTTTGCCACATCCTTTTTGTATTTTTTATTGTCTTTTCTTACACCAAAATGTTGTTTTTGATTAAATAATTGATAATTGTTGTGATTTTGTGCCTCAATGTGTAAAATAAGCAATTTTATTTTAAATCCAATTTTTTAACGTGCATTATTGTCATTTTAAATAATTCTTTAATTTAATTAATTCTTTTGAATTTGACTTTTATTTTTTATTCATTTATTTTTAAAAATTTTCATTCTAGTTATTTTATTAATTAATTAATTTAATTAATTAATTATTTATTGGTAATATGTAAATAAATAACTCATTTTAGTTTTTAATTCTGTTAATAATTTAATTACTTTTAACATTTTAATATTATTCCATTAATAATTTTATTATTTAATTTAATGAGTTCTTTAATTAATTATTTAGTTATTTAATTGTTTAATTAATTAGTTGATAAATTTAAAAAAGCAACTTCAGTTATTTAGTTTGTTTTAAATTAAATTTGTTTATAATTTTTAATACAAATAAATTCATTCTTTTAAATTAAGCATAATTAATTTTATTTTTAAACATTTTCTTATTTATTTAGTTTTTGATTTTATTCTATCTAATTTAATAAATTAATTTATGATTCTATTTCTTGGTTTAATTAATTTTTTAATTAATTTTATTTGAATTGTTTTGTTTTTTTAACTTGCAGGTGTTGATGTGTGCCATAGTTTCTTCGCGGTCACAGTGTCACCGCTTCTCCATTCCCCCCTGCCACCATTTCATACCTTCACGATGAGACCATCTTACTTCCACATCGCACCGTTCTATACCACATCGCACATGGTGCATTGTTTCAGAATCAGTGGTGCAACATATCTTCTTGTTGTCCCCACTTATCCATTCACCCACACACCGTATTTCCTGTTGTCACATCGTCTCTTTCTACAAACAGTTTCATCCACCTTATCCACTATACTATCTCACCGTTTCTACTACGTTAGGCCATCGTTCCTACAACGGTGAGACAATCCACCACTAGTGCACCATGTCACCATCGCTTCACCAGCCCGCTGAAATTCTCTTAAACCACTGCTCCCCTCTGGTTCCTCTACTCCCCAGTCCTCGGTTCCAGCACCAACAACACATGAAAACCTCTATTCCCTTGTATCATCCTCCATCTCACCATAGAAAACACAACAAATACGAAGAATAACATAATTTCAAGAACATTTCAAGTGAATAAATCAAAATCAGAAATCAAAATCCAAACTCCTTCCCAAATCCTACAACTCTCGGCGTCTTTTTCCAGAAGCCGCCGCACTATCTCTAGCACAACCACCGCCTTGTTTCCACGATCCCACACCTCAGTCGCATATTCTACTCCAAGTTCGCTGGCACTGCTCCCCAAGTCAAACCCTAACCAAACCCTGACCTCACATTCCCTTTCGGCTTCACCCGCTCTTGCCCCCTTACCCGCTGCTGGCCGAATCTATCGCGACCCCTCTGCCTTGACCACTACACACCTTCATCCTCTCCATATTCAAACCATATTCACTAGATATATGATGCCGCCATAACCGTATGACTACTGCTACGAGTCGGCATCACCACCAGCCCTCGATGCCGCGACCACCCTGCGAAGCTGCCTCGGTGGTCCTTCCTCCTCTGTGCCGCCTCAAAACATCCCTAACCGGGTTGCCGCATGGTGTAACCTAACCAAACCACACTTCCCATTCGAACCCCTAGCCTCGTCACACCTGTGCACCGAACCTCCTGGATCAGCCGTGACCCCAACACCTCACCGCTGTCAGTCAAATTCGTGCAAACCAGAATCCTACCGCACTACCCCAGCTTCGAGCCGCATCTCCCCTCTGATCCTCCCCATGCGCTTCGCGAACAAATCCCCCCCACCCTCTTCATTTCTTTCTTATTCTTTTTTAATTTTGATTCTATTTTATTATATCATATAATATTATATATATATATATATATTAACTGTTATATATCATATACAATATTAATTTCTTATATAATAATATATATTAAATACAATAATTATTATATTAATAATATTATTTGGTATTATAAAATATATATTCTTATAAGTATTTTTTAATATATATATATATATTAATAAGCATTTTCATTAATTTTATGTAGATATATTATTATATAGTATGTATATATAATATTTTCATTTTTTCTCACTCACGTACGTTTTTTTTGAGAGGTAGGATTGTGGCTCGTCGTGCACGCACTCACCATTCAGTTAGGAGAAACTGCTCTACTGACCAGCGTAGGAGACATTGAACTATGAAATCTCCACATGGTGTCCAGGGAACACCTCAGGCAAGATTCCAGAGACTTCGACTCGGTCATTTTCATTCATCACAGGGACTAGATAATTCATTCCCCATGGAGGGAAGGATGGTGGGGAATTCATCCAGAGGGAGGGAGAGTGGAGCAGCGGGATTCCATAATTTCCTTCCATGTGGGAAAGCATCAATTCATTCATCACGATCAACTTTTTATCCATATCATCACTGAAATAGATGCAGACAGACACTAAGCACGAGATCAGCAATGAAGCACTTTATGGAGGCAAGAGCAATCTCGTGGGAGATGTTTCTTAATTTATTATTTGTTTCTATCTGTTTTACTCTTTTAATTTGTAGTTAAATAGATTAGGGGAATCCGGTTGAAGAGAACTGATCATCCATCTATCCATCATGTTTTGTTAGTTTGATTGCTCAGTGCGATTTCATTACTCACTTTTCTCTTCTGTTTATGTCACACCCCGACCGCGGACGTCCGTATTTTTTTTCTTCTTTCTTAGTCCCGGTTTAAATTTTTCGAAGTTTAATTGCGATTAGCGGTTTCGCGCCGGTGCGCGGTCACCGCATCGTCAGCGGTGACCGTGCGTTCAGCCCGGGTGACAGTGTGTTCACCCGGTGTTTTAAATTTTATAATTTTTATGTTGGTATTTTATTATCAATAACTTTTATTTGTGTTATTATTATTGTATATATGTTTGTATATGTTTTTATATATATATATGTGTAGTAATGTATGTATATATATATAGATTTATATATGTATAAATATATATTTGTGTAACATCTTTAAATTATTTTATAATTATTATTTTAAATATGTGATCAAAATAATTATGATTTGAATTAACTAATTTATTATTTATTATTATTATAAGTTTTATTATTGTTATATAAGTTTTATTATTATTAATATTATAAGTTTTATTATTATGATTATAGTGTTATTATTATTATTATTATTATTTGGTTAGATATATATATGTATATATTTCTAACCCTAATACTACCCCCCTACCCAGCCGCCACCCCGTCCCCCGTTTCTCTCCCCCTTCCCCGCACCTTCCAACGTCCCGGCCTGCCAGCGCTCATCCAGGCGATCCCCGGCCCGGCGCGCTCCCTCTCCACCTCGCCGCACCCAGCCGCCTCCTCCCGCCGGCGTGCGGCCCTTGCCCCCTCTTCCCCACATGCGCGTTGCGCACCAGCCCCGCTCGGATCCCCTCTCCCCCGCCTGTGTGTAGTGCGCCTCACCCAGCCTCTCCCGACCATCCGCCTCCTCCCCTCATCGCACCGGCGTTTTTCCGGCGCGACCCAAGCCTCCCAGCCCTCTCTCTCCCGCGCGACGGCCTCCCCACCGGCGAACCCCCCCTGCTCAACCCCTTCTTGCTTCGAACCTCCTTGCCGACGCTCTCCTCCGGCAGCCGCTTCCCTTGCCGCACCCCTCCAGCCCTCCTCCTGCCTCGCTCCGCCGCGGCGACACCCCCACGCCTGTCCCGGCCTCCTCCGCCTTGCCGGCTTCCGCTCACCCCCAGCTCTGCACACTCCGGCTCGCCGCACCCAGCCAAGCCGTTCCGGCCCCCCTTCCTCCAGCGCCATCTCGCCCTTCTCCTCCACGCAGTGCCGCCCGCGCGACCTCCTCCCTCCCTGCCGCCTCGCCGCACCGGTCACCCCGGCTGCCGGCCCGCATCGCCGTCCTTACCTCCTGTCCGGCGCACCCCCTGTTCCGGCTCCCTTCGTCGCCGCATCCCCTGCTCTCCGACCGCCCTCGCCCAGCCTTTCCGGCCAGCCGACCCCCCCTTCCCTCCTGCGCGCTCCGCCCCTGCTCTCCCCCTGCACCCCCGCCTTTGCCGCGCCCAGCGGCTGTCTCCGCCTTGCGCCGGCCCGACCCACCTTCTCCCTCTGGCTCACCCCCCTCCCGCTGTAAGTTTTTTATTTTATTTCGTTTGTATTTTGTTTTATTTTATTTCGTTTGTATTTTGTTTTATTTTATTCATTTTTTTTATTTTATTCATTGTTTTTATTCATTGTTTTGATAATAATATTTTTATCATGTTAGTAATCTTATAATTATTTTATTGTTAATAGGTTAATATTATCATTAATATTATTATATCATTATTAAAATTATTATTATGTTATTATTATTAATACTATATTATTATTATTATTATTATTATTATTAATATTATGAATATATTTATTATTGTTTTAATTATTATTATATTATGTTGTTATTTTTATTATTATATTATGTTATTATTACTATTTTTATTATTATCATTATTATATCATTATTATGCTCATATTATTATTATTATTATTAAGTTAATATCATTATATTATTATTATATTACTATTGTTACTATTATTATTAAATTATTACTTTATTATTATTATCATATTGTTATCATGTTATAATTATTATTATTATTGATCGTTGAACCCGTTCTACGGTCTTCTGTTTTAGGACCCACGCGGGGCTTTTTCGAGAGAGTGTCATCGCTGCGCTTTGTTTTCGAGGTTCCGCCGTCTCCGCGCCTCAGTTTCGAGAGTGTTGGACTTTATCACGTGGCTTCGGATACACGTCGTGTCATCGCGCCTTGGTTCCAAGGTCGTTTTACCGCCGCGCTTGGATCTTGAGGTAGGTCTCCCTTTGCACTCGCCTTTAAATTTAGAATTTATTTATTCCTTGACTTTTTATTAAGTTTCAGCAAATTCAAAAGTATTACTAAGTAGTTATCTATAGTTTGGTGATCTGCTGATGATAAAAGTTGTTTTAATTCTAGCGTTTCATTAAAAGCGTTTTCTTGGATTTAATTGTGTGCTTCCATGGTAGTTTTGCTAGATGGTTCTTCTTGATTAACGAAAGATCATGTTGAATTGGGTTCTGAAGCGGTTTTGGTGTGTGTAAAATGGTAGGTGTATTGGTTATGGAAAATGGTGTTTTTATTTGAACCTTGATTAGAGGAAGTGCCGTGTGACCTTTAAACTTGATTTTTGGAAACATTAAGCGTGGTTCTTGGTAGTTGAAAAAGAAAAATGTTTTCCTTTGATGCGTGATTAAAATTCTGGATTTCATTTGAGAAATATTATTCTTTCAAAAGGTGTTTAAAGGCCCGTTTGGCTCTTGATAAAAGTGGGGTGCGTTTGGAACTGGGAAAATGATTTCTTACTTGTGATACCAACGTCTTTCAGGTTTGAGATGCTGATTTGAGTTTCTTAAATAATGTTCTAAGTGCGTTTTTGGTTTTCAATCGTGTGGCGTATGTCATGTCCCTTGGAAATGTTTAAGTGTTAGATGTTCAAAGTGTAAATGATATGACGGCCCGGTTGGCACTTTAATAAATGTGAAGTGATTATACTTATATTTATATATATATATACGTACTTGTGAGGGCATTTCTACAGGGGGACTTCCCTTCGAGGGTTGTCGTGTAGCGATGTCCGTGTAAGGGGTTGGCAAGTGCGGTGAGATGAGTCACGCGTGCGCGGGTCTCCCACTTACACAGTGATACAAAAACTACTATGGGTTCCTGGGCGTCTTGTAGATTATCGAGTGACGGTTGCTTGCTAACCCTGATTAGACGGGTTAGTACCCCCTGGAGTTACAGACAGGCCAGGAGGGATGTGCCACTGGTTGGCTGTTAGGGCGGCCAGTTGGTTATTGACTATGGAGTACCATGCCGGCAGGTAGTCTGAACCCGAGTACGTCCAGGGGTTTTCTAGGGATGTTCAGGATCGCCCATGGTTATTGCTGATAACTTCTGGTTTATTTTTACTTGCACTTGGTTTTCCTTGCCTGTTTACCTTTACTTGCACTTGTTTTCCCTGCTTGTTTTCTTTCAGTCATATTTCACAACCTATACTGTTAGACTTTGAGAAAAATGGTTTTCAAATGAAAATGCTTTACTTGCTTTGGGTTAGATTTGAAAATGTAACACTGTGCTTTTCAGAATGAGTTTAAAACTAATGAAATGGAACTAACTTTCGAAAAAGAATAAGGGAAATGTCTCGTGTTTGATTTTCAAGTAAAACATTATGAAAAATTACTTTTATACATTATAGTTCAAACCTGGATTATGTAGATTCTATATTTACTGGCAGTGCTTTGGGTTTTGTTGTTGGGCTCATCTACTGAGTACTTTTGTGCTCACGCCTATCTTTTACCTCTTTCAGTTGCAGGTTTCTTGTGTTCTGGTTTTCCTGGCTTGAGTCGCTCAGTGATGGAGCGACGCTGGTTTGTAGTTGGGTGGTGACCCGCGAGGTCACGTGGAGGTATGTCGTGGTGTAGTTGTTTATGTCTTTAGTGTTCGTCTGTTTGTTTAGTTTATATTCTTTCTTTCGATCCTGTTTTTAGTTTGGGCTGAAATCGTTCCCAACGATTAAAGTTTCAATGCCCGACACTTGTTGCCATCCCGGGGGGATCGGGAATGCCCCTCGGGACTTGCCGCGGACCGGCTCGGGTGACCGGTTCAGGGTTGACCCGGGTTGGTTCGTGACAAAATGGTATCAGAGGTGGTTCTTGTTATTTGGGTTGTCCGGTAGAAGGAGATTAGGACTGTCGGAACTCGAGGGGTAAGTACGGGAAGAGCGTCGCGAACTCTTGCTCGCACTGATCTTCGAGTTACCAGGGGTAGTTCGGGAATTTTGTCTTTATCTCTTTCTGGTAGTATTGGATTGAGAGATGACAACAGAGGCAAGCCGATGTTATGTCGAGATTTCACATGGAGTAGTGACCCATGTGGAGTCCGAGTACATGGTTTGAATTCCTCCTAGTGGTCGACGCTGACTTGGGACATGACCCACTACCATGTCTCCAGGTTGAGCGTGACTACTAGTCTCTCACCCCAGTGGTTGATACAAATTTGGATGCTTCTTTTGTTTCGGTCAGTGTGAGTACGTTGTTTGGAATGAAAAAGGTTTTTTTTTGTTTTGAAAATTGGACTGGTTTCTTTTAAAGGACTTTAAATGTATAAAATGGGTTTTGAAACTGAAATCTCTTGATTTGAAAATCTGTTGTTTGCTTGGAATTGGATAAGAATGATTTGGGTTGAAACCTCGGTTCCTCTTTATGAACGTTTGCACATGTGTGAGAATGCATGGAAAGTGTGTGTTGACGCACGTATGAATGGAATGTGGATAAAGACATGTGCAGCGGTTCATGAGATTACCTGGGTGTGTATTTGAAATTAAGGGCTTGATCTTGTTTTCTAAATTGGTTTTAAAGAGGAAATGTTTTGGAAAGCTTTTGGTTTGAAAGTGGATTGGTTTTTGGAAAGTGATCTTGAGAAAGGGTGGTTTTGAAATCAAAAATGAAAAGGGAATTTTAAAGAGGAGATTTTATTTTGGGTTGTGTTGTATTTGTTTGGTCCTTCTGCTGACTGTTTATGATGAAGGCGCTTTTATTGATGTTGCTTCGATTTGATGTTGGTTTTGGCCTGGTGTTTTATATGTCGCTCAGGAAATGCCGCCCAGAAAGGTCCCCAAGGATTCTAATAGGTCATGCCCAGATGTTGGTCCTCCTCAGACTCTGCCTATTCTCCATGGTGATCAGGGTCCGTTAGAGGCAGTGAAATGGCTCGAGGAAGTGGAGCGTGTCTTTAGAATGTTGGGAACTCCCGATAATGTTAAGGTTCGTGCAATTATGGAGTTGTTCGAGGGTCCAGCTCTGGACCAGTGGAAGGTGGTTACCCCACCGTCAACGCAAGGTGAAATGACGTGGGATGTCTTCAGAATCATTTTCATCCAATGGTTTGTACCTGAGGAAGTGAAGTTGGGGAAAAAGAGAGAGCTTGTGCATATTCAACAAGGTCAACGGACGGTGAAGGCATATGTTGACCATTTCAAGGAACTGATTCCCTTTTCTCCAGAGGTAGCATCGCATGAGCTCATGAAAGCCTCTCTTTTCACTGGGGGTCTTCGTTCCGAGATCAAGGAGCGAGTCCTCCCTTCTGAAGACCTTTGTTTCGAGAAGCTGGAAGAGAAAGCTTTCTTGGCTGAGTTGCTTTCCGGTGTGTGGGTGGTTACTACTTCAGCGTCCCCTGTTGTTGTTCATAAGAGTTCCCCCTCTGGTGAGGAAAAGGCGCCAGAGATACCTGTTCCTAATGAGTTATCCCCTTTGGTCCCAGCTTCCAGTTCATCAGATCGTTCGATGGTATGCTTTCAGTGTGGTCGTTTAGGGCATTTAAAGCCGTCTTGTCGCAACCCCCCGAAGACGTGTCATCGCTGTGGTTGTCTGGGTCATCTGGAGAAGTTTTGCAAGAAGCGTCGCTTGAAGAGGAAGCTGTGATTGGAGAATGTCAGTACCTGACTGTGAGGCAGAAGATGCTTCAGCCATCAGAGCCCCAGCCACAAGTCTCGGGGTGAAGCTCGCGCACAGTCAGGAGTCCCCAGGGGTGTGAAGCCTTGGTCCAGGTTTTGAGTTCCGCGTTAGCAGTGGAACAATCAAGATCTTTTAGTACTTGTTTTTCTGCTGATAAGTTTTGACGTTGTTGTATGTTCATCGTTTTACCATGGGGTTATCATGGACTTGTTCTATTATAATCCAAGTAGTCTGGTTTATGTAAATGTGTGGTTTTTCTAAAAAGTGACAATGGACTTGTTCGATGATAAATCTAAGCGGACTTGTCATGGGAATGTAATATTCTAAATCGGGTGTCCTTCCTAAAAGTGTGTTCGACTCTCGTGTGGGTTGACCTCGTTCTATTAATGTTGTCGATGTGGTTATGTTTTGTGGAATTCGGTGGATCATGTCTCCAGTTTGATGTTGGTTAAATGTTTTTCTATGGTTTTTTCCCTGGTGTTGAAGGTTGTTGACTCTGGTCGAGGATTTAATGTCTAGACGGAGGTGTGGTTTTAATTGTTTTATAAGAGTTGGTTTAAATTGGTTGGGAGTTCCCGCGTCGACCCCCCCCCCCCTTCCCGGGGTTTTCTATTTAAATGGTCATCTTTTCTGCACTAGTTAAGTTCTTGTGGTGGGGAGAACCCCTTCGTGTTCTCCCCTCAATCTCGGACCCCAGTTTTCTCTTGAATCGGTCGGGTGTGACCTGTGTAGAGTAAGGTCATCCCCGAGAACCTCAGTTTCTTCAGTTCCTTTAGTTCTGTTTGGGCGTAGACTTGGTTTTTGGCTGACTTGTGACCTGGTGACTTTCTGGGGGCAGAAAGTGTCTGTGGTGGGGAGAATTGTCACACCCCGACCGCGGACGTCCGTATTTTTTTTCTTCTTTCTTAGTCCCGGTTTAAATTTTTCGAAGTTTAATTGCGATTAGCGGTTTCGCGCCGGTGCGCGGTCACCGCATCGTTAGCGGTGACCGTGCGTTCAGCCCGGGTGACAGTGTGTTCACCCGGTGTTTTAAATTTTATAATTTTTATGTTGGTATTTTATTATCAATAACTTTTATTTGTGTTATTATTATTGTATATATGTTTGTATATGTTTTTATATATATATATGTGTAGTAATGTATGTATATATATATAGATTTATATATGTATAAATATATATTTGTGTAACATCTTTAAATTATTTTATAATTATTATTTTAAATATGTGATCAAAATAATTATGATTTGAATTAACTAATTTATTATTTATTATTATTATAAGTTTTATTATTGTTATATAAGTTTTATTATTATTAATATTATAAGTTTTATTATTATGATTATAGTGTTATTATTATTATTATTATTATTATTATTTGGTTAGATATATATATGTATATATTTCTAACCCTAGTACTACCCCCCTACCCAGCCGCCACCCCGTCCCCCGTTTCTCTCCCCCTTCCCCGCACCTTCCAACGTCCCGGCCTGCCAGCGCTCATCCAGGCGATCCCCGGCCCGGCGCGCTCCCTCTCCACCTCGCCGCACCCAGCCGCCTCCTCCCGCCGGCGTGCGGACCTTGCCCCCTCTTCCCCACATGCGCGTTGCGCACCAGCCCCGCTCGGATCCCCTCTCCCCCGCCTGTGTGTAGTGCGCCTCACCCAGCCTCTCCCGACCATCCGCCTCCTCCCCTCATCGCACCGGCGTTTTTCCGGCGCGACCCAAGCCTCCCAGCCCTCTCTCTCCCGCGCGACGGCCTCCCCACCGGCGAACCCCCCCTACTCAACCCCTTCTTGCTTCGAACCTCCTTGCCGACGCTCTCCTCCGGCAGCCGCTTCCCTTGCCGCACCCCTCCAGCCCTCCTCCTGCCTCGCTCCGCCGCGGCGACACCCCCACGCCTGTCCCGGCCTCCTCTGCCTTGCCGGCTTCCGCTCACCCCCAGCTCTGCACACTCCGGCTCGCCGCACCCAGCCAAGCCGTTCCGGCCCCCCTTCCTCCAGCGCCATCTCGCCCTTCTCCTCCACGCAGCGCCGCCCGCGCGACCTCCTCCCTCCCTGCCGCCTCGCCGCACCGGTCACCCCGGCTGCCGGCCCGCATCGCCGTCCTTACCTCCTGTCCGGCGCACCCCCTGTTCCGGCTCCCTTCGTCGCCGCATCCCCTGCTCTCCGACCGCCCTCGCCCAGCCTTTCCGGCCAGCCGACCCCCCCTTCCCTCCTGCGCGCTCCGCCCCTGCTCTCCCCCTGCACCCCCGCCTTTGCCGCGCCCAGCGGCTGTCTCCGCCTTGCGCCGGCCCGACCCACCTTCTCCCTCTGGCTCACCCCCCTCCCGCTGTAAGTTTTTTATTTTATTTCGTTTGTATTTTGTTTTATTTTATTTCGTTTGTATTTTGTTTTATTTTATTCATTTTTTTATTTTATTCATTGTTTTTATTCATTGTTTTGATAATAATATTTTTATCATGTTAGTAATCTTATAATTATTTTATTGTTAATAGGTTAATATTATCATTAATATTATTATATCATTATTAAAATTATTATTATGTTATTATTATTAATACTATATTATTATTATTATTATTATTATTATTATTAATATTATGAATATATTTATTATTGTTTTAATTATTATTATATTATGTTGTTATTTTTATTATTATATTATGTTATTATTACTATTTTTATTATTATCATTATTATATCATTATTATGCTCATATTATTATTATTATTATTAAGTTAATATCATTATATTATTATTATATTACTATTGTTACTATTATTATTAAATTATTACTTTATTATTATTATCATATTGTTATCATGTTATAATTATTATTATTATTGATCGTTGAACCCGTTTTACGGTCTTCTGTTTTAGGACCCACGCGGGGCTTTTTCGAGAGAGTGTCATCGCTGCGCTTTGTTTTCGAGGTTCCGCCGTCTCCGCGCCTCAGTTTCGAGAGTGTTGGACTTTATCACGTGGCTTCGGATACACGTCGTGTCATCGCGCCTTGGTTCCAAGGTCGTTTTACCGCCGCGCTTGGATCTTGAGGTAGGTCTCCCTTTGCACTCGCCTTTAAATTTAGAATTTATTTATTCCTTGACTTTTTATTAAGTTTCAGCAAATTCAAAAGTATTACTAAGTAGTTATCTATAGTTTGGTGATCTGCTGATGATAAAAGTTGTTTTAATTCTAGCGTTTCATTAAAAGCGTTTTCTTGGATTTAATTGTGTGCTTCCATGGTAGTTTTGCTAGATGGTTCTTCTTGATTAACGAAAGATCATGTTGAATTGGGTTTTGAAGCGGTTTTGGTGTGTGTAAAATGGTAGGTGTATTGGTTATGGAAAATGGTGTTTTTATTTGAACCTTGATTAGAGGAAGTGCCGTGTGACCTTTAAACTCGATTTTTGGAAACATTAAGCGTGGTTCTTGGTAGTTGAAAAAGAAAAATGTTTTCCTTTGATGCGTGATTAAAATTCTGGATTTCATTTGAGAAATATTATTCTTTCAAAAGGTGTTTAAAGGCCCGTTTGGCTCTTGATAAAAGTGGGGTGCGTTTGGAACTGGGAAAATGATTTCTTACTTGTGATACCAACGTCTTTCAGGTTTGAGATGCTGATTTGAGTTTCTTAAATAATGTTCTAAGTGCGTTTTTGGTTTTCAATCGTGTGGCGTATGTCATGTCCCTTGGAAATGTTTTAGTGTTAGATGTTCAAAGTGTAAATGATATGACGGCCCGGTTGGCACTTTAATAAATGTGAAGTGATTATACTTATATTTATATATATATATATACGTACTTGTGAGGGCATTTCTACAGGGGGACTTCCCTTCGAGGGTTGTTGTGTAGCGATGTCCGTGTAAGGGGTTGGCAAGTGCGGTGAGATGAGTCACGCGTGCGCGGGTCTCCCACTTACACAGTGATACAAAAACTACTATGGGTTCCTGGGCGTCTTGTAGATTATCGAGTGACGGTTGCTTGCTAACCCTAATTAGACGGGTTAGTACCCCCTGGAGTTACAGACATGCCAGGAGGGATGTGCCACTGGTTGGCTGTTAGGGCGGCCAGTTGGTTATTGACTATGGAGTACCATGCCGGCAGGTAGTCTGAACCCGAGTACGTCCAGGGGTTTTCTAGGGATGTTCAGGATCGCCCATGGTTATTGCTGATAACTTCTGGTTTATTTTTACTTGCACTTGGTTTTCCTTGCCTGTTTACCTTTACTTGCACTTGTTTTCCCTGCTTGTTTTCTTTCAGTCATATTTCACAGCCTATACTGTTAGACTTTGAGAAAAATGGTTTTCAAATGAAAATGCTTTACTTGCTTTGGGTTAGATTTGAAAATGTAACACTGTGCTTTTCAGAATGAGTTTAAAACTAATGAAATGGAACTAACTTTCGAAAAAGAATAAGGGAAATGTCTCGTGTTTGATTTTCAAGTAAAACATTATGAAAAATTACTTTTATACATTATAGTTCAAACCTGGATTATGTAGATTCTATATTTACTGGCAGTGCTTTGGGTTTTGTTGTTGGGCTCACCTACTGAGTACTTTTGTGCTCACGCCTATCTTTTACCTCTTTCAGTTGCAGGTTTCTTGTGTTCTGGTTTTCCTGGCTTGAGTCACTCAGTGATGGAGCGACGCTGGTTTGTAGTTGGGTGGTGACCCGCGAGGTCACGTGGAGGTATGTCGTGGTGTAGTTGTTTATGTCTTTAGTGTTCGTCTGTTTGTTTAGTTTATATTCTTTCTTTCGATCCTGTTTTTAGTTTGGGCTGAAATCGTTCCCAACGATTAAAGTTTCAATGCCCGACACTTGTTGCCATCCCGGGGGGATCGGGAACGCCCCTCGGGACTTGCCGCGGACCGGCTCGGGTGACCGGTTCAGGGTTGACCCGGGTTGGTTCGTGACAGTTTATTTGGAGTATAATTTCACATTACCTAGCAACCGACTAGTGTGGTAGTGAATCATTTCATAGTAGATCATTGAACGAAGTACCAAGAATTTGAAATGGTCAATGCATCTCTTCTCAAATTTAAGATTATTTATCCAATGGTCAAGATAGAAAGATCGATACTCAAGGAAGTTAATTGAGTTGTGTTGATCCACTAAAGTGGAATCTCAGTGGATTAACACCATTTTTCTATGCACAGAGTAGTTGAATTAAACGAAACAGAAGTGGAGAATTTCTTTTTAAACTGTTCAAAGCAGCCCGAGGTCCCTAAAATCATCATTACTGTTTGTTCTCTATTCAAGCGATATATTTCATCATTTCACCTTCGTTTTCACACCCACTCTCAGTGTTTGTTTCATTGTTTTCATTTAGTTTCTGTTTTTATTATTGTTGTGGTTTTAGTTCTTAATTTGGTCGAGCACATTGTAAGTCCTTCTATGTGGTTCGACACCCTTATTACCACAATACTTGTAGTTTGTAGTGTTTATAAATTTTAAATTTGTGGATACTCAATAATGGAACTGCCACTCGACATTATAATTGTTAAATTAAATGCTTATACATACGATTTTATACCATTTTTATTCCAAAGGGAACAAAACAAAAACAAACAATAGACAACGTACAACGAACAAGGAGCGCCAAGGCTTACAGAGGGCGGAAATAATGAAGGCCAAGGGCATCCCCCTTGATCAGGTTCACCCCCTTAGGTTTGAGGTGAGAAACATGGGAAATACTTTGAAACAGGTTACCTCAGGTTGCCATAGAATCCAAATGGTCGGCCACCTTATTCCCCTCCCTCCATGTATGTGTGACTTGTGTGTTGTTTCCGATTAGAGCCCTGCATCTTCGGATTGTATATACAATGGACCAAGGTATCATTCTCCTTCCGGGAAAGGCTCCACAGATGATCAATGAGTTTGTCTCCACATGGGTAATATGGAGCTCTCGTTTCCTACATTGGATGATGCCCGAGAGAATAGCTTGTGCCTCTGCCTGCAGGGAGGAGCCTTCACCATAATGCATCGAAAATGCTATGTACACACTGCACATGCAGTCTCTAACCACACCTCCGCCGCGCATAACGCCCGCCACTCAAGACCCATCAGTGTTCATCTTGAGGCCAAAAGCTGGAGGGTTCCACCTCACCCAGGCCCCCTGCTATCGGAGACCCATTTGTTTCACGGGACGATGCACATTCAGGTTCCACCTCACCCAGGCCCCCTGCTGTCACATCTTTGTACCGCTCGCTGCATCCTTCTTGTGATGCATTTTCATCACTTATTTAATTGTCTATATTTTTAAATAGTGTCGTTGTGGCCTTTGCTTATGGAAAAATCCATTTAGGGTGTTCACCCTACCTCATGGACACCTCCTCTTGAGTGTTCCTCGCCTAAATTCCCTCTTGCATTGTTCTTTAAATTATACATGTAATGGGAGAGTATGAAATGAATTCCCTTCTTGAACAAGTTGGTTTGCTTATAATATTTAATTTCATTAATAACCAATCATTGAGGAATGTTGATGCCATGTTCTTTTATTTACATTCTATTTCTCATTAAAGTTCCAAAGTTTTATTCCATCTTCCAGTGGTTTGACCTGCATTCTAAACTTACTCTCTTGTGAAAGTGAAGATATTTTTTGGTTTCCTTGGACTTTCTAAAAACCTATGAGTGATATCGATTCGAAAATGGATTATTGAGGATGGACTCTTTAGAAAAGTTTCCACGCTAAGCCTCGAGTGGTACTTGACCTCTTCTGTGTGATACCAAGATGGGCTCATGGTAAATCCATTCCCCGAGCGATACATGGTATTTCTAAATATTTCCTTTGATGAGCTCAGTGGTATTGGTTAATTTGAAGGATGTACCGAAGCAATACCTATTGGGACAGGCTCAAACTCAGACTCTACAACTTTAAAATAAAAATAATGAAGATGTTTTTTGGTTTCCCTAGACATTCTAAACACCAAGAATTGATATTGGTTCTCAAAGGGATTATCGAGGACGAAGTCATTGGTAAAGTGGCTATGCCAATCCTTAGGTGATAATCAACCCCTTCTGTGTGATACTGGGATGGTCTTGTGGTAAAGTCATTCCCTGAGTGATACTTGGTCTTTTAAAAGATTTCCATTGATGAGATCGGTCATATTAAGTAATTTAATGGATGTACCAAAGTGATACCTTTTGGGATGGGATCAGACTCTGACTCTACAACTTGAACATAATAATAATAATGATGTTGTTTGTTTTCCCTAAACTTTTTAAATACCTATGAGGGATACATGTTCCCAAAGGGTTTATCGAGGACAAACTTTTTGGAAAAGTGGCTACCCCAAGCCTCAAGTGATACTCTACCCCTTCTATGTGATACAGAGATGGGACCGTGGTAATTCCATGCCTCGGTCGATACTTGTTCTTTCAAAATATTTCATTGGACATACTTGATGGTATTGGGTAATTTTAAGTATTTAGTGAAGTGATGCCTTTTTGGATGGTCTCGGACTCTGACTATACAACATGAACATAATGACAATAAATATGATGTTTGGTTTCCCTTGTGGTTTTTGACACCATTTTGATGTCCTATTTCACTCTCTGTTGATACATATTTTAGAACCCAAGTTAAAGCACTGGCTTTGGGGTGTGTTTCCTTTTTTTCCTTTAGTTTTCTAGACCTTTTATACATAAATATAAACCATGATTCTTACAGGGACTCATTCCAGATTTTTGGAATTGGCCAAAGCAGGTGGTATTGGAAGGGTGTCCGTTTAGAAAACCAAACCAATTTTATGGTTTCAATTTCTATCACAACAATATTATATATGATACAATTTTTAATTTGAAAGTCATTTTTGAGATTGGGTTATACACTAGTGGTGCTAGCCTACTAAGATTTATATCTCACACCCTACTCGGGTTTCCATTGCACTAGGGTACTCGAGTAGACTTTTCTTATTCGTAGAACTACGGACGATGATTTATTGATCATGTAGTGTTGTTTGTATCTAGGATTTGGGAGAAAAGGATCGATCTAGAGCTCGGGACGCTCAAGGAGATCTCCTATGGGGATTTGATATTTTTTCATTATTATTGCTCTGTGTTTTCAAACATGCTATATTTTTTACTACTTTCAGTAAGTATCATCACTATGATAGGATTTAATTTTCTTTATAATTATCATTGTACACTTATATAAATTTGTTAAGGTTTTTCTTCTGATTATTTTTCAGTTATTTATTTACAACTTACGTTGTTGTATTTTATTTATCCTTGATATACCACTATGGAACTCTGATTTATAAGGGCATAGTCTCCCCACAGACACACCCTTTTCCCTCGCTTCTAGTTGGGATCCTCTGGCTTTCGGTGATATGTGCTTGAGTTCATGTGACTCACCACTCTGGCCAATGTCTTAGAGGTGAGCTAGGTCAGTATGTTACAAAGTGGTATCAGGGTGAGGTTATTTTCCTTCATCTGACTATTTTGGGTTAGTAGATGAGATACTTGGAATGTTTCAGCACTTTTTTAGAAGTCATGCTTGGGACTTTTCACCCCACATGTGCGAAATGACCTTCTTTACATGACTGTGAATTGATGTTCATGATTTTCGATATTACAATTGATATGATTTCACCTTAAGTGATTGGTGTGATTTCCACTGCTTATTAATTTATAATGTTTGTGATATATTACCCTTGGCCTGTCAAGGTAATGATAATGCATTTCATGCATCATATTAGGCACATGGGAATTCACATTCCATTCATAGTTCCATGCCATGTAGTTTCATTTTAGTTTGTCTGCTAATATGATTTAGTTCCTTAAATGTATGCCATGTTTTGTATTTATTTGGCATGATAGCTTCTTTTAATGCTGCCTGTTTACTATCATGTTTGCCTTGTATCATGATTTTCTACTTATTAGCATGTATCTGTGATTAATTTTCCATGCTTCGGTTTTATAGTTTGTTGTTTAGTGTTAGCTTCTTGTTGCCACATGCATTTCCCTTGGGTCGTTGGCTAAATCAAGTATCTAGTGTTTGTTTTAAAATAGTAACTCAATGTTTATTTTAAGCTTTCTAATTGTTTAAAAAAAAGATAAATTTGAATAAATGTAAATTTATTTTGAATGGAACCAGAAGTAGTGTGCTCATTTAAACCATCATGTAAGGATAGATTAAGTTTTTCCTTGAGTTTCCTTGTGAAGATAGTGCGGGTTTTGTCAACCAGGGATTTTCATAAAAAGTTGGATTAACATTGGATTTATGGTCAATGTATAATTTTCCAATTTCTAACATTAAAGATTAAGGTGGGAAGTAACTTTGAACAAATGTATAATGAGATGATGACATGGTCATGTCTCTTGCCGAACGTGTCTCTAGAGGAAGGTCTATGGATGGGTATTGTCTCGTTGTTTCAGTTGAAAAATGAGCTTTGGCTTTGATCTTAATTCCATATGTTCTGCTTTCCTAATCAATTATTGAAGTTTTTTTGGGAGTTTGGAGACACAATTCAGCCATCTATGAATGTTTTTCGCGACCTATGTTGTTCTGGTGATGTCTATGTTGTTCCTGAAGGCTTATTGGAGACAAGAAGTTATAAGGTGGGAAGGTTGCAACATTCCGCATTTTGAACTGGATGAAAACGCGACGGAATATAAATTTCATCATTGGGTGGGTAGTCTATTTTAAAAAAAACCATCATAACCTTTTTTCTCTCCGAGATTTTATGCTACAATGTGTGTTTTTTTAATTAAAGATGTTTAATTAATTAAATGAGTATTTTAAAAGAAAATAATTTAAATGAAGAATGAATGGGAAAATAATAATAAATATGAGTGTTAATAATATTAATAATAGTAATAAAATAATTATTATGATTATTATTAGTATTATTAAGAATATCATTAATATTATTATTATGACTATATTAATTATTATGTTAATTAGGGTGTTATTTTTATTTTATTTTATTATTATTATTATTAGTTTATTTTATTTTTGAGAGAAAATAATGGAGACTCAATCATTCCCCTCTCTCTCTCAGACCCACGTGACCCCCCCCCCCCTCAAGCTCCCCCTATAGTGCGCACAACGCCGCTCCCTGAATCCCTCTCCCATTGTCAGATTCGTTCGTTGTCTTCACAGTTTCTCTCTGGTTCATCCATGTAAGTATTTATCCCTCCTTTTCTAGCTTCATAGTGGCCTATTTGGCACCTAGTAAGAATCAATTGAACCTTAGGTCTTTAGTGTTAATCAAATTTTTTGTATTCTTTTGTTCTAGGTTGTTACGGAAGGACACTCATGTCTCCTTGTTGTGTGTTCTGACAACCGTGGCTGAAGGAAATGCGATTCTGGTGATTTCAGTCCATTGGTATCATTTGGGGTAAGATTTATATCTTTTTCATTGTTTCTCACTTCTTAAATTAGGATCCTTATGTGTTATTTACTCCCTAGTATTTAATTCTTTAGGTCGTTGGATGGTTTCATGTGGTTTCATCTCGATTCGGTTCATCGTGGACACCTGAGGTAAGGTTTTAATGTCATTGGCTGGTTCTGCACTAGTTATATAGTGTTCTATATGTGTTTTATGATTCTTAGTATCCTTGGTGTAGTGCTTTGGTCCTTTTCAATTGGTTTCGAGTAGCCAAACCTAGGGTGAATCGCCTACGTATGTATATGTATGTATTTATATATATATAGGTTCTATTTTTTACATATATTCATGCATGGAAGTGTTTATACGTGTATAGGACTAGGTGTTCCTATGCATATATATATATATATAATGTGCATTCTTAGGTGAGTGGAGATGGGTATATTCATATAAGAATACATTTATGGATCCCCTTGCGCATGCCCATGGCCATTCTGGTGTGTGCATAGGGGATAGAAGTCCTTGAATGTATGTTGAAGTGTGTATGCCTAGTGGGGAGAAGAAACGTTTAGTTAGAAATCAAGAAGGACTAGAGTGGATGGTTTAGTTCTACTTGAGGTAGGATCCCATTCCCGTTCCATTAAATTTAATGAATGCAACAATTAATATTTTTATTAAATTTTCTACTGCACTTTTATTAGTTTTTACTTAATGCAGTAAAGTAAAGATTAACTGCATTTTTAATGAGAATTTAGTGTGGTTATTGATATAATTGTTAGATGTGATAAATGGTTTCATGATAATAATTTCATTGTTTTATAATAAAACCCCTCCAACGGAGGTGTGCTTTCTGTGAAAACTCATAGTGATGATATATGATTCTTTTTTGTTTTCATGGCTTATTACTTTCATTTATGATTGAAAAAGTTTTAAAATAAATATTAAATATCACTAAATTAGTTGTTTGATAATGTAATGACATGTTTTCTAATAAAACTCTTCAAATAGAGGTGAGCTATCTTCAAGATAAAAATTTAGTGGTAGACTTTTATACTTTCTAACCTTAATGTCTTCTGTATATTTATGATCGAAATTATAATTTTTGAATGACATGCTTGTAAGTGAATCTTCGTAGTTATTTCTAAATGATGTTTCTCCTTTGAAAAATGATATAAGATCTAAGAAACCTCCCATGCGTGTGGCTCAACCTTTAATTAGGGTGACCAGTATAAGGTGTATACACTCTCATCTTTACTTCGTCTCTTATGTCTTGTTAATCATTGTTTAGATCACTTCACCCTTCCAGCGATGCATTTCCATAACTTATTAAAATTTATAGTTTGTTCAACAGTGTTTTTTTGGACTTCTCTTATGGTGAAACCCATTCGGGGGTGTTCACATTGCCTCTTGGCCACCCCTTTTTGGGTGTTCCCTGCCTAAATTCCCTATTTCCTTGTTCTCTTAGTTATACATGTAATGGGATTGTTTGAATTGAATTCCCTTATTGAACAAGTTGGTTAGATTATAATATATAATTTCATTAATAACCTATCATTTAGGACTGATGATTGAATGTGATTTTTTTACATTCTATATCTCATGCAAGTGCCAAAGTGTGATGCTCTATTCTAGCGGTTTGACCAGCATTATAAACTTATTTTCCTGAGAAATGAATTTGATGTTTGGTTTCCATATACTTTCTAAATACCTATAAGGGATAATGGTTACCAAAGGAAATATTGAGGATGGAATCATTGGAAAATTGGCTACTCCAAGCCTCAGGTGATACTCGAACCCTTCTATGTGATACCGGGATGGGATCATGGAAAATCCATACCCCAAGTGATACATGTAATTTCGAAATATTCCCTTGGATGGGCTCAATGGTATTTAGTAACTTAAAGGATATACCAAATCAATACCTTTTGGGATAGGCATGGACTCCGAATCTATTACATGAACATAATAATAATAAAGAGATCTTTTGTATTCCATGGACTTTATAAATACCTATGAGTGAAATCAGTTCTCAAATGGATTATCGTGGAAGGACTTGTTAGAAAAGTTGATATTCCAAGCCTCAAGTGATACTCAACCCCTTCTGTGTGATACTGGGATCGGATCTGGGTAAAGATATGCCTCGATTGATACATGGTATTTTAAAATATTTCATTTAATGGGATTAGTGGTATTGGGTAATTTGAAGTATATACTGAAGCATTACCTTTTGGTACGGGATCGAACTCTGACTCTACAACATGAACATAATAATAATAAAGATTTTGTTTGGTTTCCCAAGACTTTATAAATATATATGAGTGATATTAGTTCCTAAAGGGGTTATTGAGGACGGAGGTGTTAGAAAAGTGGCTACGCCAAGCCACGGGTGATACTTGACCTCATCTATGTGATACTGGGGCAGGCTCATGCTGAAGCCCTGACCCAAGTGATACGTGTTCCTTCGAAAGACTCCCTTGGATGGGCTCAGTGGTATTGGGTAATTTCATGGATGTACAGAAGAGATACCTTTTGGGACGGACTTGGACTCTGACTTTACCACTTCAACATAGTGATAATAAAGATGGTGTTTGGTTTCCCTTTAGCTTTGTGACACCTTTCTGGTGTCCTGTGCCACTCTTTGTTGATATATATATTAGACCAAATGTTAAATCACTGGATTTGGGGTGTGTTTTCTTTTTTCCCTTCAGTTTTATTTCCCTTTTATATATAAATATACATCATGCTTCTTACACGTACTCATTTACAATTTCCAACTTATGCCAAAGCAGGTGGTATCGGAAGGGTGTCTGTTTAGGAACCCAGACCAAGTTTGTAGTTTTAATTTCTATCACAACATTATATTATATGGAACATTTTCAAATTTCAATTCATTATCTGGATTGGGTTAGACACCAGTGGTGGAAGCCTACTGAGATTTATATCTCACACCCTACTCTGACCACCATTGCACTGGGGTACCCTGAGTATACTTTTCTTCTTCGTAGGACTACAAACAATTACTTATTTCTCATGTTATGTCATTTTTATCTAGGAGTTGTGAGAAAACGATCGAGCTGGAGCTTTGGATGCTCACAAATATTGATCGTGGGGCTTTGCTGTATTTTCATTATTATTGGTATCTATTTTCAAACATGTTGTATTGTTTACTTCTTTCAGTAAGTATCATCTGCATGACATGCATTCATCTGTTGTAAAATTATAATCTTTCAGTTTTATAAATTTGTTAAATTTTTTATTCCACTACTTTTTTAGTTATTTATTTACTGCTTCTATTGTTGCCTTTTATTTTACCATATTATACTACTATGAAACTCTAATCTATGAGGGCATAATCTCTACACAGGCACACCCTAGGCCCTCACTACTAGTCGGAAGCCTTTGGTGTTCGAGGATATGTGCTTGAGGTCATGTGACTCACCGTCCGACAACCGTCTTAGAGCTAAGACAAGTTGGTATGTCACAACTCACGTGCGTATACATGATAATGAGATTCCCCTACTTAATAAATCCATTACATAGCATGGTCTCCACATAACTCAAATGGTAATTTTCATATACAAGGCCGAACATGAATAAATTATCCATCACAAGTCATAACAACCTTTAACTTACAAGGGAATATCAATTCAATGTCCATTCAAATACTCACATGTACATTTTTAATATAACAATTCTAACAAGACTATCAATCTATCGCATGGAATGGTTATCATATAACTCACATGGTGAAATCAACAGTTAATTTAATTCAATCCAATTGCGTAAATTCATGGAATAACCTCTACATTAATCACATGGGCATGTAAAACATTATATAAATAGAAAAATAATACATGGGTTAATGGGAAAGTCATCCATCCCATACCCTTAATTAATTTAACTTAAAATTCATAACATTTCAATTCAGTTCATAAACTAATTCACATTTTAAATCCCATGACATGGAGTAAAGGGAATTCCTCAAAGGCATCCACGACTAAAATCAATAAAATGTTCCATTTAACAATAACACACCCATGGGGTGGTTCATAGTCATGGTTTACAAACTATAAACATCCTTTAACTATCCTATTTAACTGATTATGTCAATCCAATCAATTCATGGATTTAATTTAAATTTTGTCGACACCATGAAATTGGGTGTTAGAAACTATGGCATATATAAATAGATCAATGCTAAGATAATGTAATGATACCACCAACTTTAGGTATATTCTTAATAGATCATCTAGTTACAGCTCTTGATTTGACCAATATTACCAGAAATATGAAAAATAGATGTAGAACAATAAACTAGGGAACATGATCCTAAATCCAAATAGGATGACTAATTCCTAGAAGAACAGATAATGGATAAATGGGAATTAAGGCTTTGCCATTGTAGATCCAAGGAGATGAACCACATTCTATTTGAGGATCAAACGAATAAGAGAACTGGAATTCATGTTCAGGTAAAGGTTAGAGCTCTCAAAGGAGACCCCGATTGTGTGTTGAAATGATACCTCATTTTAGGTTAAAATTAAAATTTTAATCTAATTAAAATTTGTTAGAATTCCAATATATCTTGGGTTACATGTTTTAGGTGAATGGTGTGAAAACACATGCACCGATCGTGAACATATTTTTGTGGTCCAATGGGAACTTGCATGGCTTACCTGCACGGTTTAGAAACCATTAAAAAAGACTCTATTATGTTTTCTAAAACCTACAGACCCATTCACATGGTCATGTGGCTCCTCCCACACAGTTTTCTCAACCCATGTGGCCTATATGACCCCACTTTATAGACCCATATAGTTTATACAAATCACGTATCCTAACCCTCGTGGTTTTTATTAACTGTAGGACATGCCAAAAAAACCCCAAGACATGGGTTTCGGGCTACAAACCATCCATGGACACCCCCGATATCCCTATAAACCCAATGGCCATCCACATTAGTCCATATTTATGCAATTAAAATATGAAATGATTAAGAAAATGAAGTCATTACTCAAGGATTATTTGAGTTCTTGCAAAAATCACCCTTAATGAAATTTTTCAAAAACTTTCCCTAATAAGGGTGATGAATCATGATCTGAGAACAAATCTGGACACTGTGATTGAACATCGGCCTCCATCTCCCTGGTCTCATCCAGCACTCATATGTGATTCCATATTATCCATATTAATGGCATGTACTATCCTCGGAGAACATTCATGCTATGATCCAAAATATGTATGGGAAGCTCTTCAAAGGACTAACCATCTCGAAAATCAACCACATTGGGATGAAAAGAATAATATTGGTAAGAATTGTAGTGTCATTTCTGAGAAATAAAGAAGATGTAGTGCATATACTTGTACCTCCGAGGTCACTGCAACCGATTGGCTACCGGCCCGGCTCTCTCCAGACACATAAATGGCCAAAGATACCATGGTGAAATCTTACCATGTCTCATAATCTTCTTGTGTCCCATCCCCAGTTAAACATGATAGAATACCCAATCCCCAACCTCAAACTCTAGAGGTCATCTATGAATATTTAAATATAACTTCTATCAAGAATATATTGTATCCATATGCTTCTGAATCACTTTCACCTACCTAGTGGTCTCTTGGATGAGACAAGGTCCCATCATAGTTGCCTCTTCTGCATCTAGCCAACAAATGGATGACTGACATGTTCTTCCAAACAAAGTCTCATATGGTGACATCTGAATACTAGATTGAAATCTATTGTTGTAGGAAAACTCAACTAGGGTTATATGCATCTTCCAAGAACCCCTTAAATAAATAGTGCATGCTCTCATCATGTTCTCAAAAACCAAAATTGTGTGCTCTGACATGAAATATGTATGGAGGTGGTATGTTGTGCTCAGAATCACCTATGTACCTGATGCCCTATATAGAACATTCTTAAATCTATATGTAAAATGGTAATCCCTATATAAAATGATAGTATGTGTAACCCCATGTAGTCATACAATCTCTTAGATATACAACCTTCTAGGACCATCGACCCTAATGTTTTATTTGATCGGTAGGAAATGGGAAACCTTCTTTATCTTATCAAAAAAAACATACAACATAATTAACTTGAGGAGTCTTTGGTAAACCGTTCATGAAATCCATCATGACATCATTCCACTTCCACTTGAGAATGGATAGCTATTGTAAAAGTCTAGATGGTCGCTGGTGTTTTGCCTTCACCTTTTGACAGGTGGAACACCTCATGACAAAACTTGCCACATCCCATTTCATCTTCGACCACCAATACTAACAATGTGAATATTGATACATCTTGGTGAAACCAGGATGAACTGATTATGATGAATCATAAAAATCTCACATCATCTCCTCGTGCATGTATGGACGGACCCATACACCACCATGTACTCACATGATCTCAACCATGTATATGATCTAACTAGCAGAAGGGTCCTCACCTACCACACTTTCTTGTAAACTAGGACTTTAGAACCTAATAGATGTATCATCCTCACTCAATACATTAATTTATATTTCATAGATAAGGATGAAAATAATTTCTCCCCTAACTTTCCTACAACACCAAGTGTATCTCAGAAAAAAAAAATCCATATGATTCCACTAACTAATGGCCTATTACACTACATGTATATTAGTCCTCATTCATAATACACTATCCACTGCATTTCAGTTACTAGGAATGTAGGATAGCTCTAAGTCAAAAGACTGAAGGTATTTGACCTACCTTCATTTCCTTAGGTTTAAATCATGCTGTCTAAATATATACTTGAGTATTTTTGATACGTGTGCACCACAAAATGGTCTCCCAATACTTAATGGTAGACATTGAAAAGTGCGTAAGTGTCGGAGATAGTTCCGAAATGAAAAAGAGAAGTAATATTCGTACCTGGAGGCCCAGTCTGGAGGGCCTGAAGGTGTTGCGCAAAAAAAGGGGAAGTACATGAAAAAAATATGGCCCGCGCAGAAGGTACCAGGATTCCTGAAAAGTCTCGGTGCCAGTGCAAAAAAATTTCACGCCTGCACCCCACGCGCTTGATATTTGGCGCCGCTACATCTATCACGAAATTATTTCGTGCAATCCTGAATTCTGTGCCCCGGGGTGCCTATAAATAAAAGGCGACCCCCTTCCTTTTTGGGGCTAAAAAATTCAAAATGAATCTCGTGCGTGTAATTAGCATTCCGCGCACGCACAATATGGACTTTAGGTAAGGTTATTTTTCATGCCAAGTCACCCTAGGATCCGCCTTTATGCGAGATCCCCCATGGATTAGACTAAACCCCAACCCCTTCAAGGTCAGCCCTGTGCACGCAATTCCTTCCACTGTGTACAGGCCCGTCAGTTGCACGCAATCCCAGCATTCGTGTTCCCCCCTGTCCTTACACGCAGCCCTTGCCACCTACGTGTAATTCTGCCCCTTGAGTGCAATCCATTTGAGTCACACGCAAAGCCTCAGGCCCCTGTTTTGCGCTGGCCCCGCCTATTTCGTGCCAACCCACGACTTTCCATGCCAGGAACCCCTTATTTCATGCAGCCCCAAGGGTTGCGTGCAATCCTTCGGCTCCCTTCACCTCGGTTCTCCCCGGGCACCCCCTGTGCGTGAATACACCATGCCCTCCTTTTGGGTTCCATTCATAGGTGTCTTGTTCACCCCTGGCATTCGTATCATACACAGTTTTCCCGTACATCCTTCTTGGCTAGTATGAAGTAACTTCAAAGTCCCTTGGGAAATCCTTCCCGTTGCATTTCCCCGCCTCATTCTTATACGCATAGGCGTGCTGACGGCTATTGATTCTTCACATAGCCACGCTAATGTGGACCCCTCGATGGTTCGCCCCGTGACACCCCCTATGTACGTCCTTGCCGATTCCTTCCCTACCACAAGGGGTAAAGGGCAACGGTTATGTACGTCCTAGGGGTACAGAGCTAGCACACGTCGTCCGAGCTGCAGAAAGTTAAACTGCCAATAACCTCGTCCTCAACACATGACGTTAAATTGTGACCGGGCCCCGTGCCTCGCACACAGGGTCCCCCCTCCTCGGACATTCTCCATGCTTGCTCATCGCCACGGGGAAGGTGGATTTATCCCTCACAAGGTTTGATTTATTGGAGTGAAATTTGTCTGTGGGGAAGGGCAGACACCTTTGCATAAGCCCCTAACCATTCTTGAAGGAGGTAGTGCCCATGTTCCTCCCCTCTACCTCGACTCCACGTCCAACGAAGGGCATGGTGGGGAATGGTTCTCCCTCCTTTAATCTTCAGTCCCCAAGGCCAGCGGAGGATGTGATAGGGAACGGGACCCCTCCTCTCTTCCTGGGTGCCAAATCCCTCTCCTGCTGCGCTTTGTCACCCTCAGGCATCCATCCTGGAGTATGTCATGGCACCATGGGATGATCAATGCGTAAGCCTCTCTTCACTTCCCACAGACACACCCTTCTCGACATGATCGTCAGGTCCCTACAAACACTTGTTTTCCCACACTGAGCATGAATCCTACGATCTTACAGTGAGCACCAACCATGACACACCATGGGCCGCCTCAGAGCGTAATCCCAAAATTCTCAAGTCCCGCAGGAAGTTAAAATGTATACCCAAACTACAGGAACTTTGATCCGTGCTAAGGCGTGGAACGTAGGAAGCCTCCACGAGGTTCAAGCCCCACCACCATGGGTCGTCTCAATGCGTAATCCCCATCCATTCCGAACTGTGGGGAATTTCATCAATGCTAATGCATGGTACGTAGGAAGCCTCCATGAGGTTCAAGACCCACCACCATGGACCATCTCAGAGAGTAAGCTCCATCCCACCCAAACTACGGGGACTTTGATCCGTGCTAAGGCATGGTATGTAGGAAGCCTCCACAAGGTTCAAGCCCCACCACCATGGGCCGACTTAGAGGGTAAGCCCCATCAATCCCGAACTACGGGGACTTTGATCCGTGATAAGGCATGGTATGTAGGAATCCTTCACGAGGTTCAAGCCCCACCACCATGGGCCGTATCAGAGCATTATCCCCATCCATCCCAAACTATGGAGACTTTGATATGTGCTATGGCATGGTATGTAAGAAGCCTCCATGAGGTTCAAGCCCCACCACCGTGAGACGTCTCAGAGCGTAAGCCCCATCCATCACAATCTATGGGGATTTTGATCCATGCTAAGGCATGGTACATAGGAAGCCTCCACGAGGTTCTAGCCCCACCACCAAGGGTTGTGCTAGAGCAGAATCCCCATCCATCCCAAACTATGGGGACTTTGATCTGTGATAAGGCATGGTACGTAGGAAGCCACCATGAGGTTCAAGCCCGAAAAACTATTGGTCACAACCATCTCCATGACTGTATGTAGAGCCCCTATCTCCACCATGGGCCACCTCAGATTGTAAGCCTCGTTCTCGTCCCACGTGAAGTTAACCTGTATCAGCCACCTAAACTACAAGGACTTTTATTCCCCACCACGGGGATACGTAGGAAACCTCCATGATGTTCTATCCCAACACCCATGTCCCATCCTGATCTCTCCCTCGAGCCCACGTGTCTCGGGAAGCTCATGCCTTAACCCGAAGGTTCTACTTCCTATGGGTCCCATCCATGCGTCCATTCTCATGGGATCCCACTTCAGGTGTCCCACCATATCATCAAACTACGCGGACATTGATTCCCTATCACGGGGATATGTAGGAAGCCTCATTGAGGCTCATGTCCAAAGCCATCATTCATCCTGATTCTTACCCGGGTCGCCACATCCCAGTGGGATCATGCCACTTCATTCCCCTCCACAATGTTCGGGAAGCCTCCCACGTGCTGGCGCCATCATCGGTGTTACCTCTAGGGGTTTCTTCAATCTGATCCACTCTAGTTAGTGTTCCGATCAGTCCGATCTGTCTCCGCTGGACGATAAACTTGTGGAATACCCTGTGTTAATCATGGAAAGCTGAGGAAAACCTCAGATACATGCCTATGGCATACAATTCCCCATGTTTGATGTGGGATGCATCGGGCTTCTGCTTCCTCGAGAAGCCCTATGATAAGGGACAGAAGACAGACATGCTAATCCCCAGTGTCAAGACACACCAGTGATTCCCCAATGCAACTACTCTCCTAACCGAAGATGGATTCCCTGGCCAGACCCCATGGAAGGTCCTCACATAAGTGGCATAATTAACTGTTGTCCGTAAAGATATGACACTGGGAAGAGCTTCATGAACTACGTTTTAAATCTATGTGGGAGACCCGGACTAGGTGATGATCTCTGAGGAGGAATCCATGGAAGGAAGAAAGAACATCCCATCATCCCATTTCGATCAAGGAGAAGATGTCCCAGAATAAGAAGTGGATGAAACCTGCCTTTGGAAAGCGGGAATGCGGGGAAACAGCAGCGCGTCCACTGCATGACTGATGCGCGCACCCTAGTGAAAGCGTTGGAAATAGAAAATGGAGAACCCGATGTGAATCTCCTCTCATCAGCTTGGGGGATAGTACCATTACAGACATCAGTGTATAAGAATGTTGTCTGACCTCATCATTCGGTACCAGGTCCCACCGAGCAGGCCTAACATGAAACTCGCCAGATGTTGGGATAGTCAGGATGTTGAGCATTATGTTCTGTGATGTTGTCTGCGTGGATCCCTCTTTCCAACCATGGAAGACGGAATGGTGCTGGGGAACTGGTTGTCGATTCCTTTTCCTAACAGTATTAATGAGTTCCTCTCCCTGCTTCAGGAATCAAGTCGTTGTCTCCAGAGCTCGATCACCTGCCCACTGATGCAGGGGAAGGGGAAATATCAACGCGGATTTCCCGCGCGGTTTTTTTCTCTTCCACAACGATCGTGATCACCATGACTATTGGGCGCCCACACCCCCTATCCCCATCATATATCATCCAGTAAAGGGTAATCAATGACCTTGTATGCAGGTACGAGGAGGAGGGGGTCATCCCTAACAGGGATATGGCCCACCTAGATCTTGAGGCAGCTGCGCCTCACCGTCCATGCCGCCCCCAAGGGCCATGCAGGGAGCCGCTGCTCCCCACCCCAACATTCAATTACTTCGGTAGCATCTCCTCGGAGTGCCTCGACAACTCCCTCCTCTACACCGATGAGGTAGGAGGTATCCGGGCCGACCCGATCGGGGTCCCGCTTCAAGGACTCCAAACAAGGGCCCGCATGAGGCCGTGTGAGGGCCACCGCCCGATTCCCCGAGCTGAAGAGTAGGTAGTTCATGCGCCTGCACCACTGGCTTCAGTCCACCTGACCTGACACCAGCGCCGGGCACGAGCATAAAAAGACGCCAGTTGTGGGGCATTAGTGTCCGCGACTAATGTGGCCCAAGCCACTGCTGGTTCATATTCCCAAATCCCTGTATGCGTTTAGCAGAGGCAACTATACGACCGACCTGGATCGAGGCCCCAATCACCCCACGGGAAGGTTTGGTCGACTATCCTGGTCGTCGGCATAGGTGATGGCTTCTGCGGACCGATCTGTAGTAGTGCCACCTAGTGTGGAGGCTCACTCCAAACCACCACTACGGAAGGTGTGGGCCCTCCTTGCTTCCAATATCGGCTTGGAGGTCTGCCCCATACTAGCATCAACCAAGGCGAGGGTCTTCTCTATAACAACAAACTCCACATGGGGGTCTCTCCCGCACACACTATATTGGGTATGGGGTCACTCCACCTACCGCAGACCGTGAGCGTGGATGCATTGCATTTCTGGTCACTCTCCAACATGGAGGTACTCCCCATGTCCCCGTTCTAATCGGTAAGGGACCTCCTCACCCCAGCAATCAGAGAGGTGGAAGCCAACCCCACATCACTAATGCTCAGCATGGAGGTCCTCCCCGTGTCCCTTTAGACATTTTTCCCGGTGATCCTCGCCCCCCGGCTTCTTTGAGGGGAAACCTTCTCCACCCCGGTACTAGTACAACTGGAGGACCCCTTGTCGGAAATCAACCCTGACCTGAAGAACCATCCAGAGCAAGGAGAGAAAGTCGCCGCCGCCGCAAGAGGAATCCTGGGGAAGGCCGGGCAGGAATCACTTCAGTCTGTTTCTTAGACTCTGAGGTGGAGTATGATTCAGCGCGGGATCCCTCCCCTCAGTCCTCCGAGTTAAGGGATGGGGCAGGAATGAGGAACATCAGCCTCGTGCTCCCGGAATGCGATATCCACATGATCCCTACATCCCTTCAAAGGTATATCCAGGATTACAAGGCCATGGAATGCTTCCAGGGGCCGACCACACAGTCAACACCATCATCTCCGGAAGCACCCTCTACCTCGGAGCTATTTTGGGGGTCAATGATGGAAGAGTCGGGTTATAACCCACCCCTTGCAGACACTACTTCTAGGTCAAGAGCTCTAGTCGTTGGTCCATCCTACCATGACATGGAGGCCAGGTCGCTGCAATCCTTAGGGGATAGCCCATGATTTGGCGGCAATCAGTCTGCTCACTGTACTCTCCACCGGCCAGCCTGACATCCCAGCGGCCCGCCTCTGCGCTACTTCCAGTTCCTTATCCACCCTTAGTCGATGAGTGGGGCAGTCAAAGTTTAGACCATAGATTTGATCTGGGGAACTTCTGGACAATCCTAGAAGCGGGCCACTTCCCTGAGAAGTTTTGGCCAGTAGTAGGATTGAATTTTGGTACACCTGAATCAGTTGGAGCCCTCAGAAGCTGTGGCCACCACTTATGTATCCTCATCTCAGCCGGCCACTTCCTTGAAGAGAAAGCATCGGTGGTGTAAGAAGAAGCAACACGCCCCACCAATTCTGTCATCATCCCCCACTCTCGGTGACTTTATGCCCCCTGAGATAGTCATCCCTCCCAGAATCCGCCCAGTGGTGGATGATTCGTCAAGTGACAGTCAAGGGTACACTTCAGTTAACACCGTCGAGTTGGTAAATCCTTATATGACCCTCGATGAGGGGGAGCACCAAGAGAGCCTCCATAATGTTCCCAGCCGATGCCAACATCGGCGGAACCGAGACCATATGGGTCATCGGGGCACGTCGGTTGGCACCTCCAGCTAGGCCGTGCACACCGCTGAGACTAGACAGCAGGTCCAGCATAGAAATCAGCACGCGTAGCCTCTGCATCCAGTGTCGAAAGGCCCACGTCCTCCACCGTTTGTGGTACTGGATCAGGCAGATCCACTTCGGTCGTACCACGACTAGCTTCGCCCAGCTACATGCCGATATCAATCGCCCGGTCTTCATCTAGCAGCTACCCTCTGAGCTACGACTTGTGAATAGTAAGATGTCCCCACTACCAGTCTACCACCCATCTGGCCAGCAGGGTCCGCCATGTCTCCAACCGACAAGCGGCCTCCTGTAAGCAGAAGTTTGCGCCTCGCGTGGAAGTATGATGTTCTAATGCACCTCGCCAGCATCCCATCAAGGCTCTCCATCCTTGAAGACCTTCTCCGGTTGCCAGATATGCGCGAAGCACTTACTGAGGCTTTAAGAAGCCCCCTTAAGTTTGAGACAGAGGTAGCAGCTGTAGAAGCCTTCCATGCTGAATCAGTTGAGAATGTAGAATGTCAAGCCATCATCTCATTCTCTGGTGAAGATGAAGACCCTTCCATACAGGGGCATATTTTTCCATTTTACATCATTGGAAAGTTCAATTATGTGGAGGTTTTCCACTATCTCATTGACACTGGCTCTGGGAATAAACTAATCCCAACTCGGACACTGCGGAAGATGGGGTTGTTTGAGGATGATTTAACTCCCTCCTACCTAAGAATCCAAGAGTACGACAGGACCGAGCAGACCCCGGTCGACAAGATTCGTGTGAAGACCCAGTTTGGTGGCCAAGTTTCCAGTACCTAATTCATGGTTGTCTCACAGGACACCACATTCAATATGTTGATGGGTATGACATTGCTCCACCTGCACGCGGTTGTCCCCTCGTTATATCACTAATGCCTCATGTACTCCCTTAATTGTCGAGTAGGCATACTCCAAAGTGATCCAGCTCCTTTCTCCTTTTTCGAAACCTACTACATGGATGAAGATTACTACAAGAGCAAGGATAACCATGTCCAGGCAAGTGAGGTTGAGCCCGTTGCCGCTACGAATGACCCATGGACAGGCCTAAATGACACCTACATCTTCCCAACCAATCGGTTGGAGGCCAAAAACCCCAATATGGGGTAGTGTTTTGTCATTTCTGATACAAGGGGGAATCATGATCCTAAATCCAGGCAGTGTCGGAGGATCACTTCATATTCTTATACGAACCAGGCTCCAGTGATTCCGGAGCCTCCCACTCCCGTTAGGTATCGAGACATCTAGCTCATGGCAACAACAGTCCGTCATACTTTTTTGTTTTACTAGGCTGGGATATGTGGGCTCCGGACGACGCGCCACTACTTCTTTGATATTATCAAGTGTGGCCCCTTGGTCCGAAGAACAGATGGTATTTGATTGACAACCTTCATAGCCATGGTCTCAGCGGCACCAGAGTGCCCCGATTCAATAACCGCGGCCGCACAAGCGGGTAGCAGCCGCCCATCAGGGATTGATAGCTGAGAAGAAGCTCACCCTATGGGGGATACCTCCATAAGTATAGAACAAGATATAGAGGATGCTCCCCCTAACTTTGAGGAAGGAATCTCATCCACGGTTGACGAGTTGGTACAGGTGAACCTCAGAAGTGAGGTGGATCCGAGACCCACATTGATCAGTGCCGCTATGTCCCTCGAGGAGCAGAAGCGGTACGTGGGATTCCTCAAAAAACACTGTGATGTGTTTTCCTGGTGTTATGACAAGATTTTAGGACTAGAACCTCAGGTATCCGTCCACTACCTCGGTCTCCCTGCAAACCATCACGGGTTCAAGCAGCCTCCCAGAAAGATGAATCTGTCTCACGGTGCCACGGTCGAGGCCGATGATGACAAACTATTCAAAGCCAACATCATCAAGGAGGTTTAGTACACAAAGTGATTAGCCAAAATCATACCAGTAAGGAAGTAGAAAGGGCAGATCAGAGTCTATACCGACTTCCGCGATCTCAACTGCCACTGTCCAAAGGATGATTTTCCCCTTCCAGTGACAGAATTTTTGATTGACGCTATGGCTGGATTCAAGACCTCTCGATCATGGATCGTTATTCTGGATATAATCAGATCTGGATGGCCCACGAGGATGAAGAATATACCGAATTCAGGGCACCCCAAGGTACTTTCTGTTTCCAGGTTATGACATTCGGCCTGAAGAATGAAGGTGCCACCTATCTGTGGGCCATGTATTGCATATTCAATCCAATCCTGGGAACGTTGGTGGAATGATATGTGGATGACGTGGTGGTCAAATCTCACCAGCGCCAGGACCATCTCAAGGGCCTAGAAAAAGTGTTTGGTTTCCTTCGTTCCCTCCACCTGAAGATGAACCCATTAAAGTGTGCCTTTAGGGTCACCTCAGGGAGGTTTCTTGGATTTTTTTTCCAATACTGGGGCATCGAGATCGACCCAGAGAAGATCAAGGAAATCGTCCAGATGCCTCCCCCAAGCAATATTCGGGAGCTTCAAGTTCTTCGAGGCCACTTAGCCTACATACACCGATTCATTGCGAATCTGGCTGGCAAGTGTAATCCCTTTTCCTGGCTCATGATGAAGGGCACCGCTTATATGTGGAATGAGGAGTGCCAGACCGCCTTTGAGGAAATCAAGCAATATTTGCTCTAGCCTTTAGTCTTGATGCCACCCATCTCCGGGAGGCCACTAATTCTATATGTCACCACCATGGAAAGATCCCTTGGTTCCCTTCTCGCGCAGAAGAACAATGAGGGGACGAAGAACAGCCTCTACTACCTTAGTCGCATGATCATCGATATGGAGACCAAATACTCCGCAATCGAGAAAAGATTCCTTGCGCTCGTATTTTCTATGAAAAAGCTGTGGTATTACCTATAGCACCACGAGGTATAGCTGGTCTCTCGGGTAGACCCGCTGAAGTACATGCAGAATCTCCCCAGGTTGACTTGACGACTAGCATGGTGGGCGGTGACCCTCTAGAAGTTTGACCATAGGTTCATGTCCTAAAAGGCTATCAAGGGGTAGGCATTGGAAGAATTTCTAGCTTCCCATCCAACCTCTGCGAACTAGTAACTGGACTGGGATTTTCCTGACAAGGCAGTCCTCACAATCGATCAAGTCGTCCCATGTTGGAAGATGCACTTTGATGGTGCCTCCCAGAGCCCCACCAGTAGGAGACTCAATGATCCCAGGCCCAACAGAGTGGGCCTGGGTGTCGTCTCCATCACCCCGGAGCAAGAAATTCTTCCACCTTCATTCTTGTTTTCAGAAGGCTTCACCAACAATGAGGCAGAATATTAGGCTCTCATTACTGGTCTCGAGCTAGCCCTTAAGATCGACCTGCCCCATTTCTATATGAAAGGGGATTCTTAGCTGGTCATCAAGAAGGTCAATGGCGACTATGTTGTCAGGAATCCATAGCTCGTACCATTGTTAGAGCGCACTCTCTGGCTAATGGTTGAGTTCTCTTGTCGGCTGGAGGTTATCCATGTCCTTTGGTCACAGAATGGTCGAGCAGACACTTTGGATATCCTAGCCACGTCATTTGTAGAGCCTAAAAAGGATGATCTGATTATCCATGAGGCACACCGGAGAGTCATTTCTCCTGAGAATGATAACGGCCCGTGGGTAAACCATCTTACCGCCGGTGCCTCTACGTCAGGAACCCAGGGTTCTTCAGATGTGGTGATCAAAGTAATTGGCGATTGGAGGACAACCTTCATTGAATACCTCTAACACGGTAATCTCTCGTCAGATCGAGCTGAGCGTGAGCGAATCCGATGCGGCGCAATATAGTTTACCCTTCAGAGCATTTCCCAGCCTTGAGAAGATCCTCTATAAAAACGGATTTGATGGCGTTCTCATCTGTTTCCTTTAAGGAGTGGAGATCCCACAAGTCATGCAAGAGGTTCATGCCGGTTCCTGTGGTGCCAATCAGGCTGGACCAAAACTGTCTCACCAGATTCAGAGACTAGGGTATTTTTTTCCCCTCCATGATCCACAACTACATCGAGTTCGCTAAGAGGTTCCATGCATGCCAAGTTTATGCTAACTTTGTGCATCGACCACCGGAGCCTCTCCACACTACCAAGTAATCTTAGACCTTTGTAGTCTGGGGGTTAGATGTTGTGGGGCCGTACCCACCAGCAACGACTCTCCAATGATGGTTTTTCCTGACCGCTACAGATTTCTTTTCTAAGTGGGCGGAGGCAATTATGCTCAAGGAATTCAAGGCCCGTTATATCATCGACTTTGTGACTTCCAATATCATCTATCGATTTGGGGTACCTCACGCTGTCCTCACCGATAACGACACCAACTTCCGAGCAGCTGAGTTGATGAAATTGTACGCCACATACAACATTCGCTCCAACAATACCTCCCAATATCACGTGCAAGAAAATGGCCAGATTGAGGCGTTCAATAAAACCCTCTCTAACATTATCTAGAAAATGGTTGGTTAGAACAAGAATAGTTGGCCGAATAAGCTCCCCAACGCCCTTTGGGATTATCGGATGATGACCTATAACTCCACCCAAGTGACCCCATATTCCCTGGTGTATGGAACGGAGGTCATCCTACCCATCGAGATTCAATTTTCCTCATTGCGCACAGCGGTCTATGACTAGCAAGCGCCGTATAGAGTGGTTGAAATTCTTCTAGAAGAATTGGAAGCACTGGACGAGAATAGGCTTCACGCCTTGAACAACCTAGAGAGGCATCAGAGCCAAATGGATCGAGATTTCAATAAGAAGGTTCGCCTCTGCTCTTTCCTACAAGGTGACTTGGTATTATCCCTCTGAGCGCCAATGATCCTCTGCAGGAAACCACCCAAGCTAGAGCCCAAGTGGGACGGGCCTTTCATTGTTCATAAGGTTTATCCCAATAGAGCATACACAGTGGTGAGCATGGATGGTGAGCGTATAACTCCTCCCACTAATGTCAAGTTCTTCAAGCAGTACTTTGCCTAATTAATTAGTCTTGAATGACCTTAAACTATGTTTGGTCCTACATTCGGGCCTCTACGGTCCCGCATGACCTTAAACTGCACGCTCATCCTCACTGCAAGACGTTAAACTACAAGCTGGTCCAGCCTTCCTGACTGAGGCCTAGCCCCATGCCCCTTGGCCTTCTCGGGCCCCTGGCCTAGGTTCCCTCCTCTGGGGTTGTATGGTGTGGTATGGGATTAGGTCCTCCTTCAGGTCAGGTTTCTCACTGTGCCGTACACACCCCCGGGTGAGACCTTCCCTCGACTTTATCCTCAGGGCAAGACATTAAACTGAAAGCTGTCCAGGCCTTCCTGACCGAGGCCCAGCTTTAGCCCCCTTGGAATTCATGGGCCCCCGACCCAGGTTCCCTCTTATGGGGTTGTACGGTGTGGTATGGGATCATGTCCTCATTCACATTGGGTTGCTCGTCGTGCCATACACATCCTTGGATGAGATTCCTCTCATCATCCTACAAGATGTTAAACTATGCTTATAGAACTACATGGGGCTTGATTCCCATCCCTATGGGATATGTAAGACCACCTGAACACCTAGATTTTATGTTTATCCCCATCTCTTAAAAGATCCCACGTTTTCCCTGTCACCTCGGTCACTTGGTCTATCCCTCTCCACGAGGGGGGATATACAGTTCTGGTACATGGTTTTTTTCACCTTTCCCCCTTCTTTCGGGAATCCGCAATCTCTTGGTTGCTCTCAGATTGAGACCCTCAACCAATTGCAGTGGTCATCCAATGTGTTCAGAGTACTTTGGTCTAGGACTTGGAGTGTCAGATTCAGTTTAGGCAAGTTCCTTCCACTTTTCAAGCTTCATGTTCCCCTTCATTTGGGCCCCTGTTATCTCTCACACCCAAAGGGACCCCCAAAAATGGCTTGGATACCACGCCTAAAGGCTCTCCTACCATTACGGGACAACTCCCCTGAGGGATTTGAACAAAAAATTGATATAAATCCCACGTTCCAAACATGGTCAGCGGTCGATTCTCATTTTTTTGTCGCCATTTCAGGCTAACACGATAGGATGTTGTGTTGTGAACATGGTCAGCAGTAATCCTTTGCCGTCACACTATCCCCTTCATTCATTGAATTTTTGTTGCATGATTCACATTATGTTCCACCCCATCATGTCCAGGTGGAATCTCGACACTCTTTTCACTAACCCTCAGTGCACCTCCACACATCAGGAAGACAAAGCTGTAATACGGCGTCTCTTAGGGCTCCTGCGATCCGAGCGTTAAGACTATAGGCTGAGATTTTCTCTAAGAGCCACGTGAAGCTTGACCCTCATCCCCATGGGATATTTGGAGTCATGTGGACATTGCATTTCGGGCCCAGCGTGACTAGAAGCTATCTTCCCTTACCCCTTACCCTCTGACCCTCATTGGCCCCTTGGCCCGAGGCTCCTCTCCCGGAATCACGCACGGTGATGGTATGGGATTATTTCCACATTCACGTCGGGTATGATTTATTGAGTCGTGCACATTCCCCTAGGTCCAATATATATGACCTTAAACTATGCTGGTTTGTCCTACCACATGACCATAAACTGTGATGATATCATCCCGGACGCACGACGGAAATTGACACTTCATTGTAATGACCTCTTCATAGAGGACATCACGTTGGGTATCAGTCATTTACCATATCATTTGTCAACGCCCATATATAGCTTGATTATTGTGGAGATGCCAGGTATTTCTACCCTAGGTCGGTCACTCCACAAAAGAAAAACTATTCACCGCAAAGGAAAAACAGGATACATTAAATGCCGCTTCTTTTGGTGCCAGGGCTAGACCCGCACGCTCCTTTCATCCATTGCACAGGTACCCTACCGCGTCGTTCCAAAATCTATGAACTATTTGTGTCTTGATTATCATCCTTATTAGATACATAAGAACAAATGGAAATTTCATCTCGGGTCCATCCCCGATGATTACTAACTTCATTCCCCCTCACTGTTGGCCCTTTGGCCTGACTTATCGGGGAGTTGTGTAACTGCAGCATTTGCCCTGAATAAGTTCGGGATGCCCCATAATGTCAATGGGAATAGATAGTTATCTCACCAGAGGGGTCCTATCTAAAAGTAGGGATTATCTATGATCAGATTGATTCACCTGTCTAATGTTCTTTCCCCACAGTGGCGTAATCTTGGGAGTGTTGGATTCTATTCGAACAAACCACCACTTCACTTTCCATGATTTGAGAGCCCTTTATTTGGATCTTCACCCCCTTTCATGTTTTATGGTACACCATAACTGTATAGATTCTTGTCCTATGGTCTACCTGCTGTCCTAGGCCAACGTTCCGGAAGACTGGTCACGTCTGGAGGGACCCCCTAACATTTTGGATGCTCGACCTATGGTCCGTCTACTGTCATGGGCCAATGTTCCGGAAGACCGATCGAAGATATTTGAGTTAGGCCCCATGTTGCGAACATGGTTAGCAGTCTGCCCTCATTAGTTGTCCCCATTTTAGGCTAGTGCAAGGGGGATGTTGTGTTTCGAACACAGTCAACAGTCATCCTTTTTTGATATTCCCCTCCCATATTGTTTCAAATTTGGGTAACATGATTCACGTTTCCCATTTACCTATGTTCGGACTGATTCCAATGCCCCTGGCATTTCCTCGCTCATGTGCTAGATCACATTGAGAAGAAAATACATCGATTGGTCTGAGGTCCTCTTCATTTGGATGGGTGTCCCTCTTATCCTCAGAAATCTGGTTTCTAATTTCAATTGCCCGAAGCTTGGTTGATGCTCCCACAATTGAATGACGTGATAGTACGAGCCTTCGTTGTTTCTCACGGCCAACATGAGCTTATAGATGAATTGATATTTATTTCAGGATTATGGTTGTGCTTGATAAACCAAAGGGACATGTATGTGAAGCAAGAGGGCAAATAAATTTTTCTATGCATACAGTTCATAAGAACGGAAAGTAGTAAGGTGGGACAAGTGTATGGGTGTGGCCAAAATAGGGCCCATAAGGGTTGGATTCCAGGATAGACCTCTCCAACGCCACCACCTTTTGGTCGGTATCCTTCAGGACTACCTCCCATCCTATGAGAACTCTTTCTTCATTAGCAGCTGCGAAGCGCAGTTCGTTGGCCCTGGCCTATGTCTGCGCCTATCCAGCTTGGAGCTCGGTTATCTAACGACCTGATTCTATGATTTGATCTTGAGCATCCACCATCTGGGCCATAAACTACTCCACAAGCTCAGAGCAGGTTGCAATGAACACCTCCTACTCCTTCACATATTCCTCAAGGTGTCGGACCTCCTGCACTACCCTCATAAATGACCGGGTACTCCTCGACTCCTCCTGGAACTGGATGACGTCGGTGCGCCGGCTGCTCTCATGCATCTTCTCAGACATGCACTCACAGACCATCAGATGAAGACGTTGAGCATCCTCCCCTCCAACACACAGGAAGTGTAGTTAGGTGTGGAGGGACCCCATACGCTTTATCCATTCCCCCTAGGGCTGATTGAGAAAACCCCGGATGCACTTCCATCCATTGTGTCATGCCATCTGAATCTCCTCGGCCGCTTCTGAATCTGAATCATCGATTTCTTCAAGATCAGTAAGACGATAGTCAGGGAAGACAACCAACAGGGAAGCAGCAGGGTCTTCCTCAGAGATTTCTCCCATGGGAATAGGCTCATCAGCATATGGGTGACCCTCCTCTCTCCCATCGGACCTGGTAGTGCTCACGTCGATTTCCGACCCTGCCCCGCCGGAAGCACCACTGACGACTTCCGCTCCATGTTCAACAGTTTCCGGAGACAACTCGGTTTGGGAAGCATGTTCTGGAAGGGGCGGAATGTTCACCATCGGTGCACTAATAGATGGTTCGGGATCAGCAGCTCGATGAGCCTCCAGCGCCGCAATAATTGTACAGACAAGGAGCACCCTGATCAATTTAGTCCTCTGATAGTGAGTACCAGTATTGAAGTAGGGAACTTACAGGAACCCAAGGTATCAGACTCCAGTGCTCTGGCCACTATAGGAGCTATCATGGCAGGGGATCCCTCAGCACTTGTCAGCTTGATAATGAGCGTCAGTGCCCCACCTTTCTCTATTGATGCTTCCTCCCCACTTTCAGCTGGAGAATCTTGGTTAGCACTGATGTGCCCCTAAGTAAGATGAGGAAGCTGGGTTAAGGGTTGAAAAAGAAAGGGAATATAAGAGAAGATTGGTAAGGGTCAGATCCTACCTCAAGCAGTTCCGTCATATCCATATCGGAGCTGACGATCTCGCCGCTTTCTCAATGACTCCCTTGATGGGACGCCCCTTGAGATCCTTCACCTTTAGACTCCCCTTATCCCTCTCCTTCACCTTACCCTTCTCCTTAGGACCACTCTCCTATTTTTTCTCCCTCTGATTCATCGCTTTCATCATCCCCCAACGGCATCCTCTACATATCACGCTCCTGGCTGAGCAGCACCTTCACCAAGAGAGGTGGCTTCACACGCTGACCCCACTAACGCGCATATGTGCCCATAGCCGTCAGGTATGCATGCTGTCGGTGGAATTACACTCTATCGGTGACCCGGACACGCCCTAATTCTAGTAGTTTGATCCCATCCCGCACTATATTCTACCAGAGGGATTCTGTACTCATTGACTACCACAGGGTTATCCAAGCTAACCACATCACAGGGAAGATGACATCCTGGGAAGGTTGAAGAAAGTATTTTATTTTCTTCCCAGGAAGTTCTTTGGCCACTCCGTGGGGCCCTCATCCTTCAGGCAATGAGGATCCGGTCATGCCATGTGATGCCCCTGCCGTTGAGGTCCCAGACTACGCAGACCCTATTTTCTGAGTCACTTCTGGTCCTCCTCTCATAGTGGCACCCCTCCAGCTCTCTCGCCGCTGAGGTTCTACACTGACAACCTTGAGATGCTGGACTTACTTCCATAGATGCCCCTCAGGTTATGCTATGGTCCAATGTTCAATATACTCAGTTGAGAGGCCCACATCGACTCCGGTGCGAGGAAAAGTGATGATGTCACCAGAGCCATAGGTTGTGAACATCAGCCACAACTGACGAAGAACACCGAGATGCATCTCCTCTCAGACATCTATGTATACCCTCTCCAGTATTTGCTGGAGGATTCTGAGCTACCCAGCAAACCGGGATGGCACATAAGGCTCATAGAAAATATTCTCATCAATCCGGACCAATAGAACCCCGCATCTGATGCTTTGGAAGTACTCCTACTACTCCAGTGAGCCTTGAATGTCGTCTACCAGCTGACCGGTTGGGGTGGGGAATGGGCTGAAGGAGAAGTTGGAATGGTTACCAATCCTGATCCGTACCCCCTCCTCGTTGAGGGTCATTGGAATGACCCAGGAAATATTCAGCAGAGAGGGTCGCAGGCCATTGCCCGGGGGATGAATGGAATTTGGGAAGGAGTAGCCTCCACAGTGAGCCACAACCCAGCCATTGGAGATCTGGAAAGGGCCACATACTCTCCTAGGTGATCCCCATATTGAGATGTTCCCTAAGATGGAATACAGCAGAGCCAGCACGGGGACCCCTAGTTTGAACCTCTTGTTGGTAGCCATGATGCCCGCCATCACTAGAGTCATTGGGAGGATTCCCATCCATGTGTCCCATACCGGCAAGAGCCACCCGCTCAGTAAAGTGGTGAGGAATCCGTCATACCTGACATTCGGGTCTTGGGCTTCGTTAATGCTATAGCCCCATGATTGGTATTACCTGACCTCCAGGATCCTCTAGTAGGATCCGCTCTATCTCCTCTGAACCGTGGTTGGACACCGCTTTCCCCGCCCTGGCATCTTGACCTCTGGGTCCTTCTCCAAGAACAGGCTGAACCAGTCCTTGTAAGCGATTTTCTTCAGGAAGTCCTTGACCATCAGCCACAACTTGGCCAACTCCAGCGGGTGCCATGTCAGTATGGGGTTTCAAGACCTTTCACCCCAGATATTCATCGGTGGGAGGAACTTGTCGTATTGATGGCCGTACAAAGGGATGCCTCTGATATAGTGGATGTCCCAGAGACTGATGCCTACATCCCCATGGTGAAGATGGAATGTTTTGGTGTCAGGATACCACCGAGTGAACAACTTCGGTCCAAGCTAAGGCTGATGGTAGAAGTGGAACTGTGATGTCCACACCGCCTCGAATAGACCAATGTGCCGCAACTTGTCCCCGAATTGATCGCATGTGTGGCAAACCCAGTACACACAAGCCCGCTCAAAGGTAAAGTTGCCTACGGACCGCAGATCCCAGTCCTGCTGCCAGCCTTTGGTCTCGTTAGTGATGCTCTGATGGAAAGTGCTCGCTTAGAAGGTTGGTGAGCTCTTTGCAACAGGATCACCCCCAGCAATGGTCCTGGTCCTGAGATTCTAGACATATACATCCATGTGCATGGTTTCTGTGGTAGGATGACCATTTTTTGTGATGTTGTCTTGAGGAAGGTCATCTTCACGGGTCACCCATGACTGTGGGGTATAAACCTTGAAGCCCAGCAGGGGGACCTCCTCCAGAATGCCGAAGTCCCACAATGAAATTTTATCAGATAGGGAATACTCTTTCTGGGCACGAGTTAGCATGTTGAAGAGAGTGTGGTTATTGGAGACCACCTTCTTTGCGTCGTAAACCTTCAGGTTCACATCCATCTCAGCTCTGTGCACAGTGGCCTCCCCCTCATTAACCCAGTTTGTGGCCATCTTCTTTCAACTATGTTTTCGGAACTGCTACGTAAAATCTGGAAGGCTAGCGCGCAATTTGGGAGTCTGGCGTATAAAATAAGTGGCTTGCGTGAAATTTCATAGTGTTTCATGGAAAAACCCGGGTTTTCACATAAAACACCACTAAATCTAGGAAGAATTACGCACAGCCAAGCGGTTTTCTTGTAGTAGCGGAAGCAATTTCGTGCACGAGAGCTCTAAGCTTATCACGTAAGAAATGCCATTTGGAGCCTGGGACCCACGGTGGCTTTTATAGGCTAAACCGAGGTTCCGCGCCCATGCAAAAAGATGATTCCTTGCCTGACCGGGATTTTTTTCGCCGCTCGAGTTTTTGCGCGCCAGCGGCCCACTGGCCCTTCATTTCAGTGTTTCCTTCAGAATACGATCGTTGCGACCCTTCGGGGATCCAATTATGATGGGCTTCATTTGTAGACGCCGAAAAGTGCGTAAGTGATGAAGAATGTTCTGAAACAAAAAAGCGAATTCATATTCGGACTCGGAGGCCAGTTTCGGAGATCCCAGAGGTGTTGCGCGAAAAAAGGGGTAGTGTGCAAAAAAAATATGGCCCACGTGGAAGGTTCTTGGATTCGCGAAAAGTCTTATCGCCGGCGTGAAATAATTCTGTGCCCGCAACTCGTGCGGTTGATATTTCGCATCTCCGCATATTTCGCGCAATTATTTCATGCAACCTAGAATTCTGCGCCTTGGGGTTCCTATAAATAGAATGCAAACCCTTCCTTTTAGGGGCTTAAAAATTCAAACCGCCTATCGGGCACATAATTGGCATTCCAAGCACGCGCAATATGGAATTTAGGTAAGGATATTTTTCGCGCCAAGCCCCCCTGGGATCTTCCTTTATGAGAGATCCCCATGGCATAGAATAAATCCCAACCCCTTCAGGGTCTTCCCCTTGCACATAATTCATTCCATTGCACGCATGCTTGTCAGTTGCATGCAATCCCTGCATTTGCATGCCCCCTGTCCTTATGCCCGGACCTTGCCACATGCGCGTAATTCGACCCCTTGTATGCAATCCATTCGAGTCACGCGCAAAGCCTCAGGCCCCTATTTTGTGCAGGCACCACCTATTTCATGCCAACACGGGGATTTCCGCGCCAGGCTCCCCTTATTTCACGTAGCCCCATGGGCTGCGTGCAATCCTTCGGCGCCCTTCACCTTGGTGCTCCTTGAGCACCCTCCGTGAACGAATACCCCATTCCCTCCTTTCGGGTGCCATTAGTAGGTGTCTTGTGCACCTCGGGCATTTGTATCATACACAGTTTTCCCGTACGACCTTCTCAGCTTGTATGAAGTAACTTCAAAGTCCCTTGGAAAATCCTTCCCAATGTATTGCTCCGCCTCATACTTTTTCGCATAGGCTAATGGCTATTTCGTCTTCGCATAGCCACACTAACGTGGATCCTTCGATGGTTCACCCCACGACACCCCCCCCCACTACGGCCTTGTCGATTCCTTCTCTTCCACAAGGGGCATAGGGCACTAGTTATGTAAGTCCTTGGGGTGCGGAGCCAACCCACCTCATCCGAGCTGTAGGATGTTAAACTGCCAAGCACCTCATCCTCAACACATGACGTTAAACTGTGACCTGGCCCAGTGCCTCGCACGCAGGGTCCCCCCGCCTCGGACATTCTCCTTGCTCGCTCGTCTCCATGGGGATGGTGGGTTCATTCCTCACAGGGAGTGATTTATTGGAGTGGCGTTTGTCTGCGGGGAAGGGCAGCCACCTTGGTGTAAGCCCATAACTATTCATGCAGGAGGTAGCACCCATGTTCCTCCCCACTCCCTTGGCGCCAAGGCTAGCCAAGGGAGTGGTGGGGAATGGTGCTCCCTCCTTTCATCTTCGGTCCCCAAAGCCAGCGGAGGACGTGATAGGGAATCGGGCCCCTCCTCACTTCCCGGGTGCCAAAACCCTCTCCCGTTGTGCTTTTTCACCCTCAGGCCTCCATCCTGGAGTAAGTCCCAACACCATGGGCCACTCAACGCATAATCCCCTCTTCACTTCCCATGGACGCACCCTTCACGACGTGATCTTCAGGTCCCTACAAACTCTTGTTTCTCACACCAAGCATGACTCATGTGAGCTTCGAGTGAGCACCGACCATGAAACACCATGGGCCACCTCAGAGCATAATCCCTAAATTCCCCCATCCCGCATGACATTAAACTGTATACCCAAACTATGGAGAATTTGATCCATGCTAAGGCATGGTATGTAGGAATCCTCCATGAGGTTCAAGCCCCGCCACCAGGGGCTGTCTCAGAGCGTAAGCCCCATCCATCCCGAACTATGGGGACTTTGGTCCATGCTAAGGCACGGTACGTAGGAAGCCTCCATGAGGTTCAATCCCCACCACCATGGGCCATCTCAGAGCGTAATCCCAATCCATCCCGAACTATGGGGACTTTGATCCATGCTAAGGCATGGTACGTAGGAAGCCTCTGCAAGGTTCAAGCCCCGCCACCATGGGCCATCTCATAGTGTAATCCCCATCCATCCCGAACTACGGGGACTTTGATCCGTGCTAAGCCATAGAACATAGGAAACCTCCACGAGGTTCAAGCCCCACCACCATGGTTCGTCTCAGAGCGTAATCCCCATCCATCCCAAACTACGGGGACTTTGATTCTTGCTAAGTCGTGGTACGTAGGAAGCCTCTATGAGGTTCAAGAACCACCACCATGGGTCGTCTCATAGCGTAAGCCCCATCCATCCCAAACTACGGGGACTTTAATCTGTCCTAAGGCATGGTACGTAGGAAGCCTCAATGTGGTTCAAGCCCCACCACCACGGGCCATCTCAGTGTGTAAGCCACATCCATCCCAAACTACGGGGACATTGATCTGTGCTAAGGCATGGTACATAGAAAGCCTCCACGAGGTTCAAGATCGAAAACCATTGCTCCCAACTGTCTCTGTGATGGTGTACCGAGACCCCATAGCCACCATGGGCCACCTTAGAGTGTAATCCATGTTCTCATCCCACATGATGTTAAACTGTATCGGCCACCTGAACTATGAGGACTTTGATTCCCCACCACGGGGATATGTTGGAAACCTCCATGAGGTTCAAGACTAACACCCATGTCTCATCTGGATCTCTCCCTGGATCCCATGTGTTTTGGGAATCTCATGCCCTAACCCAATGGTTATACTTCCTCTGGGTCCCATCCATGCGTCCATTCTCATGGGTCACCACTTTCGGTGTCCCATCGTATCATCGAACTATGCGGACTTTGATTACCTGTCATGGGGATACGTAGGAATCCTCCTCGAGTCTCAAGCCCAAATCCATCATTCAGCATGATTGTTACATGCACTGCCAAATCCCAGTGGGATCATGCCAATTCATTCCCCTCCACAGCGTTCGGGAAGCCACCCACATTCTGGCCCCAACATCAGCATTCCCTCCATGGTGTTCTTCAATCTGATCCACTCTTTCTAGTGTTTCAATCAGTCTGATCCATCTCTGTAAGACGTTAAACTTGCGGTATACCCTGTGTTAAACATGTGAAGCTTAGGAAAACCTCAGATACATGCCTATGGAATAAAATTTCCCGCATTTGATGTGGGATGCCTCGGGCTTCCGCGCCCTCCAGAAGCCCTATGATAAGGGAAAGAAGACAAACATGCCAATCCCCAGTGTCAAGAGACGCCAGTGATGCCCCAATGTGACTACTCTCCTAATTGATGGCTGCTTCCCTAGCTGGAACCCTTGGAAGGTCCTGACAGAAGTGGTGTAATTAACTGTTGTCTATGACGATATGGTGTCAGGAAGAGCTTCACAAACCACGTTTTAAATCTATGAGGGAGACCTGGACTAGGTGATGAGCTTCGAGGAGGAATCCACGGAAAGAAGAACCGATATCCCATCATCCCATTTTGATCAAGGAGAAGACGTCCCTGAATAAAGAGTGGATGCTACCCGCCTTTGGAAAGTAGGAATGCGAGGCAACTGCAGCGCGTCCTCTGCGTGACAGATGCGCGTGCCTTGGAGAAAGCATCATAAATAGTAATGTATCTAAAATTGCAATGAAAGAACCTTTACAAATAACTAGAGATCATATTTCAATTAATTAATCTCATTTGGTTTCAAATATCATGACCCTACACGATGACTTGATCCCACTGCATAAGAACCACTCCTAGCATGATACCTGATGCATCTTCGTACATAGTGTAACTCCTACCTGGCTCAAGAAAAATCAATATCGGCACCAAAAACAATGTCCCTTTCAACTATTCAAAGGTCATACTGTAGTAATCTGACCATAAATTCTTCACACCCTTATTATTCAAGGCTGGTAATAGTGATGCTAAGCATGATAAGTCATGTATGAAATGTCTACAGTATCTAGCCACCTCTAAGAATCTCTGCATATCAAAAAAATCTTGGGATGCTCCCAGCTAACTTCTAGTCTTCAATTTTTTGGGTCTATTAATACTCTTATCTCTGATGTGAGGTGAAAAATGAAATGAATCTAATTCATATATAAGTTGCACTTTGTGAGATTAGAATATAATTGATGATCTCTTAGTGTATTCAAAATGATCTCAATAAGTTTGGCAGGGATGTGATTATTATGAGAATACTCCAAGATATCATCAATAAAACCACAACATACAAATAAAGGTATGGAAAAAACATGTGGATCATCAGTTCCATCAAGACCTGTATTTCATTTATAAGGACGAATGACATAACCAAATAATCATATATATCATACCTACTCTATAAGTTTATGTGAGGTGTGTATGATGGTCTATCATGCACCTGATGGTAACCAGATATCAAATAAATCTTTGAGAACAACCAAGATCCTTAGAGCTGGTTGAACAAATCATCTATCTACAGTAGAGGATACCAATTTTTAACTGTCAACTAGTTCAGCTTCTAGTAATCCACACATATCCTAAGGGCATCGTCTTCCTTTTTAACAAAATGGACCTCCTAACCCCAAGTAGGCATATTGGTTCAGATGAAACCCTTTTACTCTAAATCCTTTATCTACCACTTGAGATCTTGAAACACTATCATAGCAATCCTATAAGGAGGAATGGATACTGGTGGAGATCATGGCACTATATAGATAGATAAATCTACCTCTCTCACTAGAGGTAATCCTGATAAGTTTTCTGGGAAGACGTACCTAAAATGATTAACCATTAGAGGGAAATCAGTCTGATGTGTCCCTTAATCATCCATATATTAACTAATAATCAGTGTTTTCACCCCACTCATCCCACGATGCTCGAGTCTATCTCGACTATCCAAGACATCCCTATGACAACCCTGCTTTTTATTACAACTTAAACATGATTCATTACATAAAAATTCACTTGATACAACAAAGAAGGTTGAGAGGTTTAGTGTCATTGGGGCTTAGGATCATTACATAAAAACATAAAACATGAAATACAACAACTTTATTGTAAACTTCCTTTACATGACCACTACATTCCTTCGTACTTAGCATTGCATGGGATAACCTGAGGACATGCATAAGAAAAGGGTGAGCTATAAAGCCCAGTAAGGGAGTACACATGGAATAACATGAGGAGTATAATAGATGTTAGACAATAGGCATATCAATATATCATAAAAGAAACATGAACATAAAGGCATTATAAAGCATGATAATCATAACATGGAAATGTGGCAACAACACTTAACATGGAATTAGCATGAGCCAAGACTCATTGCACATAAAGCATGAGTAAAACCTCATTGCACATGAAGCACGAGTAAACCCTCGTTGCACTTGAATTAGCATGAGTCAACACTCATTGCACATGACGTATCATGATACTATACTTTACCCAATGCATTGGTGCGCTATAAGGGTGCACCCTTCTTAAACATTTCATTTCATGCATAAGTGTGCCACATTGATCATAAAACATGGATTCATAAAACATAATCATTTATTCCACGATAAAGGAATTTGGAATTCATACATGAAAATTTACAATCAATAAGTAAATGTGCATAGATGTGAATATCCTTGATGGAGAAATGGGCATGGTATTCACTGCACAATGATATTGGCTTAGAAAATCGGTGCGATTTCGGCAGCGTAATAGCGTGACATAACAATTCATAAAAATGGTTGATGAGAGAGAAAGGGGTTCCTCATCATATTTACATGTAATGGAAAGTAAGCAGGACATAAATATACATGTACCAACAATTTTAATGGAATTTATATTCATGATACAAAAGTATTTCTTGAATGTAAAAGAGGAGGGAGAAGTTACTTTCGGAATTTCGGCATAGTAACGGGTGTACATGGGAGGCATTTAATGGGAGAGAAAGGGGTCTCCCATCATTCAAACAATAAGAGGGATGTATGGGGGAGGTGAGGAACCATACCCCAACATTCATAATTGAAATTAAAAGGGCAATACAACTTAAAGAAAATTGACAAAAATGTGAAAGGAAGAAAAAACCCTTACTTGGAAGTGTGCTTCCAAAGGCTAGAGAGAGGCTTGTGAGAGGCTTCTTGGGGGATTGGGGCACCTTGGGAGGATTCTAGAGAGAGTAGGGCTGAGGTTGGACGAACTCCAAGGGATTTTAGTGAGGATGAAGTGGGAGCTTGGGTGGGCTCATATAGGAAAGGTGATGGGATTCGTTATTATTTAGGTTTGGGTCCCCTTACATTAAAGTAATCCAAACCACAAACCAACCCATGGTTTTTGCCCATGGTTTTTGGAAAAGGGACGAGGAAAAAAATATTTTATAAGGCCCATGTCCGAACTTCTTAAAATAATAAGGTTGCTTATGTGGATGTGAGTCACACTCCATTGGAAATTAATTTAAAAAGGAAAAGTGTTGAATATGTCTTGAGGGGTCCATTAATGCTTTGAAAAGTAAGTCAAACAAACCCAAAATAACATTATTTTAATGATAAAACATATATTTTCTTAACATAAGGATTATGGTATTTTATTACATCAACATTGGGTCATTATGATGTCATAAAACACATTATATATTTAAACGGTATTTAATTTTTACCCAAAAATTTGACTCTGTCAGAAAATTATGAAAAATTCACCGTTGGATAATTTTGACATCCTGATTCCATAAATAACATTTATTTTATCTAAAAAAATTATAAATATGTTAATTTTCACTTTTAAAATAAAAACCAACATTTATCGAAAATCCACGGGTTTTTGACAGAAATGGCTTTCAAAACTTAATATAAAAAATTATAAGATCATTTATATTTAATAAAAATTAATTTAATAATATTATTATTATTTTATTAAAAGATTATTTAATTCAAAATCCCTTAATTTAAGAAAATATATTTCTTAATTAAATAATAACTAAAAACACCATTTGTACTTTAAAAACTATTTAAAATGTATCTAAAATGACTAGAAATTATATTCATTATTATATACAAAAATAATGTACATGAACATAGTACTACTTATTTGTTACATAACCCCTTAAAACAGCCGCATAAGACCTAAGGGTAAGGTGTGCGATGGTGACAGACTCTTGGGGTGGCTCGGATAACATCGCTCGAGTGGTAATCTCTATCAACTTCCACTTTTCTCGTAGACGGTCCTGTTTGAGCTTGACATGGTGAAGCTCAGCATGGGCTTGGTCAAGGGCGAAGCCCAAGGATACCACCTCTTTTCCGAGCTCCGACAAATTGGCTTCGTATGGAGAAATTCTACTGGACGAGGCCATCGCTTCTTTTGTCTGAGTGAATTGGATTTGTTAAAGTCCTATATTTATACTAATCATGTGGTCACTGTTCAACGACTATATTAACAATGGTCAAAAATTCTTAACATAATACCAAAGAAGTTGACATCTTATAAAAACATTTTTCATAAAGAGAAATTTAACTTGATCGAGAGGGGTTTTCCATTAATGAAACTTTGGGTCGTTACAATATTCCCCCCTTAATAAATTTCACCCTCGAAATTTTCCTTTTCCCACACTAAAACAAATGTGGGTAACTCAGCATCATCATATCCTCCGATTCCAAAGTCGCTTCTTCAAACTTTTGGTTTCTCCACAACACCTTGACGAGGGGCATTGTCTTATTTCGTAGAACTTTTTCTCTACGATCTAAGATCTTCACTGGTTGCTCCTCATAAGAAAGATCATCTTCCAATTGTACCACCTCGGAAGAGAGTACATGTGAAGGGTCCGATATGTACTTCCTTAAGAGGGATACATGAAATAAATCATGTACTTTGGCCATAGTAGGTGGAAGTGCTAGTCGATAGGCCACAACCCCATCATGATCAAGAACCTCGAAGGGGCCGATGTACCTTGGACTTAACTTCCCTTTCTTTCCGAACCTCGTGACCTTTTTCCATGGAGATATGCATAGAAACACCATGTCTCCAACTTTAAACTGAAGGTCTCATCGACGATTATCTACATAACTCTTCTGTCAACTCTGGGCTGCCTTGATATGCTGTTGAATGGTTTTCACCTTCTCCACCATTTCTTTGACCATTTCTTGTCCAATCAGCTTATGTTCACCGAACACATCCCAACATGCCGATGTTCTACACCTTTTCCCATATAGGGCATCATATGGTGCCATTTGGATGCTCGAGTGGAAACTATTATTATAAGAGTACTCAACCAGAGGAAGATGTTGATCCCATCCTCCTTCAAAGTCCATTGAGCATGCTCTCAACATATCCTCATGTGTTTGGATAGTCTGCTCGGATTGGTCATTAGTTTGAGGATGATAGTCCGTACAGAAGTTTAGTTCAGTATTCAGAGCATGTTGAAGACTCTTCCAAAACATAGAGGTGAATCGTGGATCTCGGTCAGACACAATAGATAGTGGTACTCCATGCAACCTTACCACTTCCCTGATATATATCTGCGCCAGTTGATCCAATGAAAAATCCTCCTGAATAGAAATGAAGTGTGTAGTATTTGTAAGAAGATCCACAACAACCCAGATTTCATTGTTGCCTTTGGATGTACTCGGATGTCCGGTGACAAAGTCCATGGTGATGTTCTCCCATTTCTGTTCTAGTATGGGCAATGGTTGCATCATCCCCATAGACTTCTGCCTCTCTGCCTTCACTTTCTGACACACCAGGAACTTTGATGTATATTTGGTGATCTCCTTCTTCATATTATCCCACCAAAAGTTTTCTCGAAGATCTTGGTACATCTTTGTGCTCCCTAGGTGAATAGAGAAATTTGAACTATGTGCATCATCCAAAAGTTCTTTATTCAGCTCCGGACATGATGGAACACATAGTCTTTTCCCAAACCGTACAATTCCTTCTTCATTAACATTAAACTCCGAGGATTTCCCCTTTTTGATAACTTCCACTTTTTATTGAATTCCCACATCATCCTTTTGAGCATCCTTTAACCCTTCCAAAAGAGATGGTTGAGCAATCATTTTTGAAAGGATTGATGATGTTCCCTTTTTTATGATTCCCATGTCCATCTTCATCAAGTCTAAGAAGATTGGATCCTTCTCAATTCTCATCATTGATAGAATCACTGGATCCTTTCTACTTCGGGAATCTTCCACCTTGTTCGCTTTCCCAGGGTGGTAATGTATTGAACAGTCATAATCCATGATGAGCTCTATCCATATTCTCTGGTGCATATTAAGCTCTTTCTGTGTGAATATATATTTAAGACTCTTTTGGTTAGTATATATCTCACATTTCTCTCCATAGAGATAATGCCACCAGATTTTCAAAGCAAAGATCACTACCTCCAACTCCAGATCATGTTTTCGATAGTTTCGATCATGGATTTTCAACTGCCTTGAGGCATAGGATATCACTTTATCATTCTACATCAGCACACAGCCTAAGCCCTTCTTTGAGGCATCACTGAATACCACAAAAAGTTCCCCACTTGTGGGTAAAGTGAGCACGGGCACAGTGATAATCCTCCTTTTCAACTCCTTGAATCTTTCTTCGCATTCATCACTCCAAGCAAACTTTACTCCCTTTCAAGTTGGCTTGGTAAAAGGGTTGGACAATCGTGAGAAATTCATCACAAATCATCAATAATATCCACCTAACCCTAAGAAGCTATGGATATCCGTTGCTGATGTTGGACTCGGCCATCCCTCAATTGCATCTGTTTTGGAGGGGTCCATAGATATCTCATTGCTTGTGATGATATGGCCCAAGAATGAGACCTCCTTAAACCATAACTCACACTTGCTGTACTTTACATAGAGCTTCTCCTTGCACAAAGTCTCTAGTACATTTTTTAAATGTTCCTCATAATCCTCTTGGTTTTGGAGTATATTAGAATATCATCTATAAAGACTACCAAAAATTTGTCAAGGTAGTATCTAAAGACTCTATTAATCAAGTCCATGAATATTTTTGGAGCATTGGTGAATCCTAAAGGAATTACTATGAATTCATAGTGCATGTACCTTAAACGAAAAGCAGTCTTGGGGACATCTTCCTTCTTCACCCTTACTTGATAATATCCCGACCACAAGTCCACCTTGGAGAAGTATTGTGCTCCACGCAGCTGATCAAACAAGTCATCGATTCTTGGGAGAGCATACTTGTTGTTTATCGTGATTTTGTTAAGTTCATGATAATCGATGCAAAGCCGCATTGACCCATCCTTCTTCTTGACGAAGAGGACTGGTGCACCCCATGGTGAAGCACTTGGGCGTATAAACCCTTTATACAAATTATCCTGTAGTTGTTTCTTCAGCTCTTCAAGGTCAACAACAACCATTCTATATGGAGTCTTGGATATTGGTAGCACCCCAGGTATAATTTCAATTGAGAACTCAACATCTCTTCTTGGAGGAAGACCAGGCAGTTCCTCGGGAAACACTTCAGTAAATTCCCTCACAATAGGCATTTCTTCAAGGATGGTTTCTTCCTTGGACTCAATCATCTGAGCCCGATATGCGTGCTCATAAGGAAGTAATATCCATGCTTGATATGATGGAGCTAAATGAGATTCATCTTCCTCCAGACACTTGTAAAGAATCGAGGATCGATTCTCCATATGGAGTGTGATTTACCTCTCCCGACAATTTATGTTGGCTCTATATAAGGAAAGCCAATCCATGCCAATAATTGCATAAAATTCCACCAGAGGGAGTATGAAGAGGTTCACCGGGAAATTCAATCCACAGAGTATAACAGGGGAGGAGTTATATTCATGGGATGCATGATTTCCCCATTTACCGTACTCACCGACATCTTTACTTCCATGATATGTGGTGGTGCTGGGATTGTTCTACTAAACTTTCGAGATATAAAAGAATTCATAGAACCTGAATCAAAAAGTACGTTTGATATTCTTGAATGAATAACTAGCGTACCTGTCACCACTTCGTTGTCGGGGTTCACTTCGGCAGAAGTAATGGAAAAAGCTCTTCCTTGTTGTCTTGGAGGTTGTTGGTTGCCTCTGATAACCCTTGGATTAGGGCACTGATTTGAAAAATGACCCAGTTCTTTGAATTTGTAGCATTGAACAATGCGTTGAGGTTTGAACGGAGCTTTCCTCCCCTCTGTCACAACCATGGGTCCTTCTTTCCGACAGTTAATAGCTAAGTGCCCTTCTCTTCCACAACTGAAGCAGTTTCTCGTCCCCTTAAGGCAATTTCCAGGGTTCTTCTTCCCACACTTTTAGAAAGTGGGGTGGTGGATCTTCTTAGCACCATTGGATTTATCCATAGGACCACCATAATTGAAGTCCACCTTACGCTTCTTGTCCCCATGATACCCCTGTGATTCCCCAATCTCCATTTTGGCCTTGAGGGCACATCAGATAATTTCCTCATAGCTGTCGAAGTCACGGATCGCTAATGCTTTCCGTAAGCTAGGCTTCAGCCCACCAAAGAAGCGTTCGACCTTGCATTCGGGGGTAATGACAAAGCCGAAAGCGTATCGTGAAAGCCTTGTGAGGTTTACCTCTTACGATCCAATAGATTCTTCATCTTTTTTCTTGAGGGAAAGGAAGTCCCTTTCCATCTTAATCTGGAGGGTGCGTGGAAAATATTTATCGAAAAACATCTTCCGGAAATCCTTCTATTCCAACACCTCGATCTCCTCCTCAGGCTTCATATTTTTGATCAATGTCCACCATTGATCAGATTCACCCTCCATATGATAAGCCGCCAGGAGAACCTTCTCTTCTTCAGAACATTGGAGGATGGAGAATATCTTTTCAATGGAGTGGATCCATTGTTTAGCAATCGTGGGTTCGGATGATCCACTAAAAGTAGGAGGCCTTTTCCTCATGAAGCTCTCAATAGTGACTTGTTCCTTCTTAGGGGGTTTGGATGTTTCTCTTGACCCGTGTTTCTATTCAAAACATGAGTTAGCTGAGAGAGAAGCGTGAAAAAGTTCGTGATTCCCGCTCCCATTGGATTTGGCATCTCATTAGTACAGTCATCACACTGATCTTCCCAATGGTTGTTAGCCCGAGTCCTCCTATTATCGGCCATTGGCTAGAATAAAAGGAAAGGTAGGGGTAACACATCAAGGGTAATCCAAAGACAAAAGTTGATGACTTATAAATATACTTTTATTTCCTTACTCAAGAGTCTATAGGCTTCAATCTAGGCTTTTCATGATATACTTTCTAACATATATTCATAGGGGCATTTTTTAATTCTCTTAATAAGGGTTCATACTATGCTTTTGAATTTATAAAAACATATCCCCCGGGAGTGTCATAACCAAGAGTGCAGCAAGGCCCGTTGTCGTGCACTAGTTCCCGTTCGAGTCTAGCTCAAAGTGGTGTTTTCGGGTTTTACCCCTAGGATACATTTGTGCTAGAGCCGCCTCTACATGCTCATATCCAGACAGGGATGTATTTGTTTGATAAACCACTTACTTAGTACTTACCAAAACATAGGGACATTTTTATTGTACATATTCTTGTATCTAAGGCTTTACTAGGGTTTCTTAATCCCAAAAATAACTAAACCTATCCTTTGATACCAACTATGATAACCCTGCTTTTTATTACAAATTAAACATGATTCATTACATAAAACTTCACTTGATACAACAAAAAAGATCAAGAGTTTTAGTGTATTTGGGGCTTAGGATCATTATATACAAACATAAAACATGAAATACAACAACTTTATTGAAAACTTCCTTTATATGACCACTACATTCCTTCGTACTTAGCATTGCATGGGATAACCTGCGAACATGCATAAGAAAAGGATGAGCTATAAAGCCCAATAAGTGAGTACACATGGAATAACATGAGGCGTACAATACATGTTAAAAAATAGACATATCAATAGATAATAAAAGAAACATGAACATAAAGGCATGATAAATCATGATAATCATAACATGGAAATGTGGCAACAACACTTAACATGGAATTAGCATGAGCCAAGGCTCATTGCACATAAAGCATGAGTAAACCCTCATTGCACATGAAGCACGAGTAAACCCTTGTTGCACTTGAATTAGCATGAGTCAACACTCATTGCACATGAAGTATCATTATATTATACTTTGCCCAATTCATTGGAGCGCTATAAGGGCACACCCTTCTTAAACATTTCATTTCATGCATAAGTGTGCCACATGGACCATAAAACATGGATTCATAAAACATAATCATTTATTCCATGATAAAGGAATGTGGAATTCAAAAATGAAACTTTAAAATCAATAAGTAAATGTTCATAGAGGTGAATAACCTTGATGGAGAAATGGGCATGGTATTCACTACACAATGATATTGGCTTAGAAGATCGGTGCAATTTCGGCAGCGTAACGACGTGACATAAAAAATCATAAAAATGGTTGATGAGAGAGAAAGGGGTTCCTTGTCATATTTACATGTAATGGATAGTAAGGAGGTCATAACGATACATGTCCCAAAATTTTTAATGGAATTTAGATTCATGATACAAAAGTATTGCTTGAATGTAAAAGAGGAGAGAGAAGTTCCTTTCGGAATTTCAGCATAGTAACGGGTGTACATGGGAGGCATTTAATGAGAGAGAAAGGGGTCTCCCATAATTCAAAAAATAATAGGGAAGTATGGGGGAGGTACGAAACCATACCCCAACATTCATAATTGAAATTAAAAGGGCAATACAACTTAAAGAAAATTGAAAAAAATGAGAAAGGAAGAAAAAACCCTTACTTGGAAGTGTGCTTCCAAAGGCTAGAGAGAGGCTTGTGAGAGGCTTCTTGGGGGCTTGGGGAACCTTGGGAGTATTCTATAGAGATTAGGGCAGAGTTTGGACGAACTCTAAGGGATTTTAGTGAGGAGGAAGTGGGAGCATGGGTGGGTTTATATAGGAAAGGTGAGGGAAATCTTTATTATTTAGGTTTGGGTCCCCTTACATTAAATTAATCCAAAACACAAACCATCCCATGGTTTTTGCCCATGGTTTTTGGCAAAGGGAATAGGAAAACAATATTTTATAAGGCCCAAGTCCTAACTTCTAAAAATAATAAGGTTACTTATGTGGAGGTGAGTCACACTCCCACTGAAATTAATTTAAAGAGGAAAAGTGTTGAATATGTCTTGAGGGGTCCATTAATGCTTTGAAAAGTAAGTCAAACAAACCCAAAATCACATTATTTTAATGAGAAAACATATATTGGCCGAAAATAAGGGTTATGGTATTTTATTACATCACCATTCGGTCATTATGATGTCATAAAACACATTATATATTTACACGGTATTTAATTTTTACCCAAAAATTTGACTGTCTCAGAAAATTATGAAAAATTCACCATTGGATAATTTCGACGTCCTGAGTCCAAAAATGACATTTATTTTATCTATAAAAAAATTCTAAATATGTTAATTATCACTTTTAAAATAAAAACCAACATTTATCGAAAATTCACGGGTTTTTGACAGAAATGGCTTTCAAACCATAATATAAAAAATTATAAGATCATTTATATTTAATAAAAATTAATTTAATAATAATAATATTATTTTATTAAAATATTATTTAATACATAAATCCCTTAATTTAATAAAATAGATTTCTTAATTAAATAATAACTAAAAACACCATTTGTACTTTAAAAACTATTTACAATATATCAAAAATGACTAGAAATTATATTCATTATTATATAGAAAAATAATGTACATGAACATAGTACTACTTATTTGTTACATAACCCCTTAAAACAGCCACATAAGACCTAAGGGTAAGGTGTACGATGGTGACAGACTCTTGGGGTGGCACGGATAACATCGCTCGAGTGGTAATCTCTATCAACTTCCACTTTTCCCGTAGATGGTCCCGTTCGAGCTTGACATAGTGAAGCTCATCTTGGGCTTGGTCAAGGGCAAAGCCCAAGGATTCCAACTCTTTTCCGAGATCTAAAAAATGGGCTTTTTATAGAGAAATTCTATTGGATGAGGCCATCGCTTCTTTTGTCTGAGTAAATTGGATTTGTTAAAGTCCTATATTTATACTAATCATGTTTTCACTGTTCAACGACTATATTAACAACGGTCAAAAATTCTTAACATAAAACCAAAGAAGTTGACATATTATAAAAACATTTTTCCTAAAGATACATTTAACTGGATCAAGAAGGATTTTCCATTAATGAATCTTTGGGTCATTACAATCCCACTCACCCTTGTGAATGAACTCTATGCCATTTAGTGATGTAAATCTCACCATACAACGACATATATCTATGAAAATATGATAAGGAACCGACCATACAATCCCAACAATGACATAAAATCCTATCCTCTCAAGGGAGTAAAGTTCTCATATGAAATGAAACCCTCCATCCTCGAGGAGAAATCCCTACAATAACACACACCTTTGATCCTAATCCCAAACGGAGTGTCCAGCTTCGTAGCACCAGCAGAAGTATAAACACATAGTCCAAGAGTCTCCACAATAGGAACATATATAAAACTTTGTGAAGCCATTGTATCAAGGATTGAAAAATCTAAAATGGAGGCTACTAGCATAGTACCTATGATAGTAGAAGGTCCAAGATTGGTCTCTTGTTGGGTCTGTTTCACTTCGTATTCCAGGCATGTACCATGGCCATGTGACACTGCCTTGCTACCCTGGGATAATACACCCTATTGTCATTATGAACCTAAGGTATTCTTACAATGGACATGACCACCACTATTTATTGATTAGCCTATTTCACCACTGTTCCCTACCAGATGATACTTTTTTGACCCTGATCCTAAATGTAGAGTTGGTGTAGTCCCCCTCTCATTGAGTTCTAGAGGAAATGTTCTAAAGAAGTAATTTAGATGTCCCATATTGCCACAAATTATGCACTCGACTAGGTCGTTCATACACTCAAACCTCATATATCCCATCCTAACACACTGGTAGCACCTCAACTGACTAAATGAAGAAATTTTCTGACTGCTAGTATCACCATGTGTAATCTCTAGGAAATTCTTCCTACAACTGGTTGATGTACTTAAAGATCTAGGTACTTAACCTCATAGATTCGTACCTACAGATTCCATCAGGTTACACACTCTGATCAGCATTTGGTTCACTATCATAAATATAGTAGTCACCTAGAAGACATATATCTTCATGCGGATGTGGTATCTAAGAACATCCCAAAATCTCATAGGTATTGATAAATCATCACCCATAAAAATAGGTGAGAAGCACCAGAGCTCAGTAAAAAAGGTCATGTATTCCATAACTAATACCACACCCTACTCCGGATGTAAGAACCATCATTCTCTTTCATACCTTATAATTTCAAGATTAAAATAGTTTTAGAATGTCATCTGAAACTCCCTAAATGATATCTCTCAATTATGATTAGTCTGGGTGATAACATCCCAACATCTCATAGCGAAATCAATGAGCATATATATAGTAAGCTTCACCCTTATATCAGTAAGCATCTATAAGTGCTCAAAGATAGAAATAATGGCCTCTATCCATGAATCTATAGTCTATCGTCCACTATCCCAGGAAAACATGGGATGATTCTACAACTACAACTCATGCATCAACACTTTCACAATCGGGGTAGGTCACGGTTCCCCCTAAACGATCTATAGAAACCACATAAATCATTCACAGAACTTTTCCTCATCACCAACATCCTATACAATAGTCGGTTCCATATCAAGAATGACTAGAAAGTCCACTAGTAGCCCATGTACTCCCACATCTAGAGTATGATCATCACCACCCTCCTGGCATACAACTGGACGTCATCATGGTGGCATGACTTTATAATTCCATACACACACCTTAGTTGTTGACCATTATCCAATTTCATAGATCTAACATGTTTATATTTAAGTAGGAAAGGTAAAATCATTCCTCTATAAGAACTGACCCCTCTCCCTGTCCCATGGGTCGGTTATGGGTATCAAAAACCAAGAGAAGCTACCGAAATCCCTCGTCCAAGATCGAGTCTGGTCAAGTTTTCTATCGTAATCCATTTTAGTTTCATTTTTCTTCATATTAATTTCATTTCAAACTGAGTTCACATATACATTCACTGAATTGATACTCATTTCAATTTTATAACATTCCCATTAGAAAGGCAATTTATTAGCTTTTAGAATTTTGATATGTGGGGCCCCATACTCCCCCAAAATCAAATTTTGGCATCCACGTATATCACATCATAAGTCATTCACTTTAAGGATGAACCTTTATCCACCAAATTCCTATCCAATAGGATTTATACACCTCAGGGAACAAATATTTTCATCCATCTATTATACACTATATCATATCTCAATATAACTAACACAACAATAGCCATATTTATCACAACGCCTATCACAACAGCATGAAATCAGTAATTTATCCTAAATGGAATGGAATAATGCTTAGAATGTGAAATCCAGAAAGTTTATATATGATGTGTGAGATGGAATACCCTCTTCTAATTGGGTATCATCGCAATAAAACTAAAAATTCAATCAACAATAATAGTATAAATCAAGTGCATCACCCAATGGAGGAATCAATAGATGGTAATATTCAAAATCCATAAAATAACAATTCAATTTGAGGCAACTTGTATTTTTCCTATAAATGGGTATGCTACACCCAATCATAAATCATTACCAAATCCAATTTCATTTTTTATCCCTTTCTATTTTCCAAAAATATTAAGTCAACCAGAATAGAATTTCTCTAGTACTACATTGTAGCATCCCAATACTGGATTCCACTAAAAGGTGCTTCGTACCCAGTTGGGAACATGGCCTCAATGGAATCACTCCAAACTTCAGAGGATTCCAACTAGTAGTGAGGGCCTAGGTGACTCAATGGGTATACTATGCCCTCATTTTTAGAGTGTAAAATAACATAAAAAATAAAATTTAAATGGTAGAAGAAGTGAACCATACAATAGAGGTAAATATTAAAAGATTGATAAATGATAACAATAGAGTATGTCTCAAAGACAGAATGATTATACATGTCATGTGTCTCTAATAAAGTATCCAAAATATGAATACAAGGTAGATGTACAATCCATATAACAAAAAAACAAAAATCCCCAAAGGTATCCATGTAGTATCACAAGTTTGAGCTCAGTCCCCGACTCTCCTCCTCCTAAGTAAGAAATCAAGAACATGTAGGAGGATGTTTTACCATATCATTAGCTATATTAAAATAATATTTCTGGGTCCAAAAAGGTGACCCAAATAGGGTGTGACATATAATCGCATTGGGAAACCATCCATGTTCCATTCCAATCAGTCAGTGAATATATATGGTAGGAAATGTGCAATAAGAAAAGTAGTAAGGAATTACTCAAAATTAAGCATCCTACATGAACTAGTTTCCATTTACATTAAAATAAAATCCATTTAACAATTCATATAGCATCCCTCCTTTTTATCACATAAACTTTCATTACCTTTTACAAAACCGAGGATCTTTAAGGGTTAGTGTCTTGGAAACCAGGAACTTAAAACATGAAAACATACATAAAACATTCTTCTTAAACCCTTGAAAGGATTCTCCTTAAGTTCATCCTAGGTTCATTACTACATCTCGTAACCTGGGGACATACAACAAAAGAAAGGGTGAGCAGAAGGCCCGGTAAGGGAAACAAGAGAAACATTTTACATGTGAACTTGAGATACTTCAATAAGGACATGAAAAGAACTTTAAGGCATGAAAATTAAACCATAAAGAATATCATAATAAAAATAACAATTTTCATAACATGAAGATGTGGCTACAACATTTAATATTGACAATCATTTCGTTTCACTAAGGTCCATCCCCAAGGTTTCATTCAAAATTACCAAGGTTATTCACCAAGGTGTCGTTAAAAAATGGTCATCTCTAGAGATTAAGTCTTTACCCAATGCATTGGAGCGCTATCAGGGCGAACCCTTAAATTTTACTTTATTATCATGTGAGCCACATATATCATCATCAAACATTTCATAAATAACCCATATAGCATAAAATAAATGGGATTCATTTCATAATCATAACGTTTTAAAAACTGCTTTAAAGACATGATCTTTACGTTACTTTAAACCCACGGAAAGGGAAAGGAGGTATCATGTATGTAAATCCCAGAATTTAAAATAGAAATTTTTTGTATATATGTGAATAACCCTGTAGAAATAAGATCTTTGAGTATTCACTTAATAACATGAAGTAATTTTGAGAAAAAGAGAGAGGCATTTTGAGACGAAAATTCGGCAGCACAACGGCTACGTTACAAGGTTTTATAAAACGTTGAAAAGAGAGGGTACATGGGTCAAACAATGATAAATGACCCATAAAATAGTAGAGGGACAGAATATAAGGGATTTAAGAACATGGTGATGAAATTTGAAAATATACCATATGAAATTAAAAACATGAAAGGAAGACAAGAATAAGATTTCTCTTATGAAAATTCGGCAGCCTAACAGCGTTACATGAACTTCAACCAAAAATGAATTGATGATGTAAAATAGGGTCTCACATAATATGAACATAAAATATCAGTATGATAGATATAGAGATCATACCCCATCATAATAAAAAGGAACTTTCAAGACTTGACATGGAATTAGAACTTTGAAAAGGTGAAGGGTGAAAGAATCCCTTAAAAATTCGGCAGCCTAACGGCGTCACTTAAACTTCAACAAAAATGAATTGATGAGATCAAATAGGGTCTCTCATCATATGAACATAAGAGTCCATTATGATAGATATAGAGATAATACCCCAACATAACAAAAAGGAACTTGAAATAATTGACATGAAAGTAGAACTTCAAAACGAGAAGGGTGAAGAACCACTTAAAAATTCAGCAGCCTAACGGCGCCACTTAAAACTTCAAAAAAACTGAATTGAAGAGATAAAATGGAGTCTCTCATCATATGATCATAAAATATCATTATGATAAATTTAGAGATCATAACACAACATAACAAAAAGGAACTTGAAATAATTTACATGATAATAGATCTTGAAAAATGAGAAGGGAGAAAGAATCTGTTACAAGAATTTCTGCAGCCTAACGGGGCCACTTAAAACTTCATAAAACAAAATAATAAGAGTAAGAGGGGATCTATCATTATGTGAACATGAAAAGGGAAGTAAGAGGAGTATAAAAGAACACTATTTAACATAAGAACATGGAGCATAGAAGAAATTACATAAAATAGATTTCTTGAAAAGAAAGAGAGAGATCGGATCCCTTACCTTAAAACGTGACTCTTGAAACTCAAAGGTTTGGACCTTGAGGGCTTGGGGGCACCTTGGGAGGACTCCTTGGGAGGTAATGAGACCAGAACTTCGTTGGGGGAGAGTGGGGAGTCGAAAACTAAAGGAGGAAAGGGTGGGTATTTATAGGGAAAGTGAGGGGACAAGACATTAATGGCCAAGGGACACCACATTAGTGGTTTTGGCAAAACCATGGGCTTTCCCATGGTATTTTCCCATGGTATTGGCCACTTGGGACACCTCATAACTTATATTACTATTCATAAGTCGAACATATTGATTACATACTTAATACATCATTTAATGATGTCATTAAACACCCGTAACTTAAAAACTGTATTTTTACTATTCACTGAAAATTCAACTTTCTCAGAAAAATCCCAAAATTTCACATTAACCAAATATCAAGGCTCTGATTTCAAAAATGAACTCCATTTTATAAAAATAATTTTCTAAATATTTTTAATTTTATTTTTAAATAAATACACTATTCACCAAAAATTCATTTTTTTAAAAAATCCCCAAAAATTACCATAACATAGTATCGATGCTCTGAGTTCAAAAATAAAGTCCATTTTATAAAAATAATTTTCTAATTATTTTTAATTAAAATTTTAATTTAAAAAAACACTATTCACCCAAAAAACTAATACTTGACTAATAATTTATGAAAACATTATTTTACCATTTTATTGAATCACATTACTTAATCACGGTGCCTAGATTATATTAATACTTTATTTAAGTGAGATTACTAATCCATTTGGACTCATTACTAATCCTAATCATAAAATCACTATTCATATTTTACTATTCATCAAAAATCATGTTGATCTTATTAGACTCTAAATTTCGTACAGAACATAATTGTAGAAGACTATTTTTTGCAAATCATTACACATTTTTAATTATTTAAGGTTTACAAAAACATTTTTAAAATATACTTTTTCTAAAATTCATCAAAAATATGCGTACTATATTTATCCGGTCATTTGAAAATTCATAAACTTCATCATAAGAAGAAATCCCAATTTTTATTTAAAACAAAGGATTACACAAGGCAGTTACAGTCTCCTTACATATCCCCTTATCACACCAGCATAGAACCTAAGTGTAAGATGTGCTAAGGTGATATAATCCAAGGGAGGCTCGGCCAACATCGCATGAGTAGTAATTTCTATCAGTTTGAACTTCTCATGAAGGAGATCCCGTTCTAGCTTCACACGATGAATTTCAGCTTGGGTTTGGTCCAGAGCAAAGCCCAGTGGTGCTACCTCCTTCCAAAGTTCTGTTAGATGGGCTTCGATCGGTCCAAGACTACTGGGTGAGGCCATCAAATCTTCTTTCTATATTAATTAACCATGATTACTTGTATTTAGAGACATTAATCAAAACGTTTAGTTTCCAGCGGTCATATTGACCAATGGTCATATAATAGTTAAAAACCAACGGTATCATTTTAATTATACTCATGTTATCAAATGAAACATTTTTGTTGAGTATAAAAATAAAATAAAATAACACATAAAATTAGGAAACAATATTTATTCAAAATTTCGGGTCGTTACAATCTTCCCCCCTTAAGAAATTCCATCCTTGCAATTTTTTTTTAAAATTAAGTTTTGAAATTTCATTGAAAGTCCCACATTGGAAAAGGAGTCAGTAAAACTATTACTTTAAAAGAAAGAAAGGGAAGTACTAAGGTCACCCAAGTTATCCCACACTAGGATTCCATGTAGGAAAACATGGACATGGAAGAAAAACAAAGGGTCAAGTTCTGAGGGAGAGTGATAGAGAACGTGATTAGGAGAAAGTTAACCATAAGAAAATCCCAAAATTATGATGTCTATAAACGGTCTTTGATTACCTAGTAGGAAAAGTATACCAACAACGTTTTTGTTTTACGTTCCTTTTTATAATTTTTAGGAATTCATTTACAACATAAAACAAAAACATAAGAAAATATACCTACTTTCATGTAGAGTTTCATCCTTTAATAAGTTTCTACCAAAACTAATCTTTTCTCCAAAATATGAGCATTAAAACTACTTGGTCTCATCAAAACACAAGAATCATCTTCTAGAGAATCACATAATCCACAAAATATTAACTATCTATTTCTTATATCTTTAAACATTATCCCAAAAACAGAAAGGGTAAGGTAAAACAACTCTTCAAAAGGAAAGAATCCCATAAGAAGGGAAACTATTTTTAAATCTTCAAAGTTCCATGGTACTACCCAAATTTCATCATAGACCCTCCCATAAATAACGGTCCTTATAATTCCTCAAAATAAACCAAACTAATATTGAAACCCAAATACAAGAGGGATTTGATAACATAGTCTTCCAAAATAAACATCATTGTTCATCTCCAAACATCATCAACCACACCTAACATCTTATAACAAAAGTAGATAACCTAAACATATTTTACCCAAGATAGGTTAATCATTTCCATAAGTAACCTAAATTACTATAAGTCCACCTTAAATTCATTGATTCTTCAAAATATAAGTCAACCTTACTCCTCAATGAAAATACCGTAGTAATCTATTTACCTTGATCATATAGAGTCCTCAAAATAGTGAACATCTTCCAAAATAATAATCATCTTTTAATCCCCTAATCATCTCTGTCATATTAATACGACAATCGTAGCATTTCCTATCACATTGGTTTTTGGGACATGTTCTTCCATTTCCCGCTATTAACTAAGAAAAGAAGCTATAATTAGGGGCTTAAATACTTAGCCAATAATCATGAAAAGAAACTTAAAGCATATAAGGATAACTTGTAGAAGAAAAGTATACCCTAACTTGTGATCCCCTAGGTTCCCATCTAGGTTATCCATGATCATATATTCTTATGTGAACCTTTATTTTATTTTATCTTTGTTCCTTTAACAATGGTTCATACTAAGCTTATGAATTTACCAAAGCATATCCCCCGGGAGTGTCGTAACCAAGAGTGAAGCAAGGCCCGTTATCGTGTATCAGTTCCCGTTTGAGTCTAGCTCAAATCGGTGTTTTCAGGTCTTACCCCTATGTACATCTATGTCAGAGACACCTCTACCTGCTCATATCCAGATAGGGATTTATTTTCTTGGAAACCCCTTACTCAATACTCACCAAAATACCAGTAAGATTTACTATATTTAAAATTTTATATAGATTTCTTCATAGAGTTTTCATATCCTAATTTCCACAAATAACTAAACCATTATTTGATACCAACTATAGCATCCCACCTTTTTATCACATAAACTTTCATTACCTTTTACAAAACCGAGGATCTTTAAGGTTTAGTGTCTTGGAAACAAGGAACTTAAAACATGAAAACATACATAAAAAATTCTTCTTAAACCCTTGAAAGGCTTCTCCTTAAGTTAATCCTAGGTTTATTACTGCATCTCGTAACCTGGGGACATACAACAAAAGAAAGGGTGAGCAGAAGGCCCAGTAAGGGAAACAAGAGAAACATTTTACATGTGAACTTTAGATACTTCAATAAGGACATGAAAAGAACTTTAAGTCATGAAAATGAAACCATGAAGCATATCATAATAAAAATAACATTTTTCATAACTTGAAGATGTGGCTACAAAATTTAATATTGACAATATTTTTGTTTCACCAAGGTCCATCCCCAAGGTGTCGTTAAAAATTACCAAGGTTATTCACCAAGGCGTCGTTAAAAAATGGTCATCTCTAGAGATTAAGTCTTTACCCAATGCATTGGAGCACTATCCGGGAACACCCTTAAATTTGCCTTTATTATCATGTGACCCACATATATAATCATCAAAAATTTCATAAATAACCCTTATAGCATAAAATAAATGGGTTTCATTTCATAATCATAATGTTTTAAAAACTGCTTTAAAGACATGATCTTTGCGTTACTTTAAACCCACGGAAAGGGAAAGTGGGTATCATGTATGTAAATCCCAGAATTTAAAATAGAAATTTTTTGTATATATGTGAATAAACCTGTATAAATAAGAGATTTGAGTATTCACTTAATAACATGAAGTAATTTTTAGAAAAAGAGAGAGGCATTTTGAGAAGAAAATTCTGCAGCACAACGGCTATGTTACAAGGTTTTAGAAAACATTGAAAAGAGAGGGGACATGGGTCAAACAATGATAAATGACCCATAAAACAGTAGAGGGACAGAATATAAGGGATTTAAGAACATGGTGATGAAATTTGAAAATATAACATATGAAATGAAGATCATGAAAGGAAGACAAGAATAATATTTCTCTTATGAAAATTCGGCAGCCTAATAGCATTATGTAAACTTCAACCAAAAATGAATTGATGATGTAAAATAGGGTCTCTCATCATATGAACATAAAAGATCAGTATGATAGATATAGAGATCATACCCCAACATAATAAAAATTAACTTTCAAGACTTGACATGGAATTAGAACTTTGAAAAGGTGAAGGGTGAAAGAATCCCTTAAAAATTCGGCAGCCTAACAGCGTCACTTAAACTTCAACAAAAATGAATTGATGAGATCAAATAGGGTCTCTAATCATATGAAAATAAGAGTCCATTATGATAGATATAGAGATCATACCCCAACATAACAAAAAGAAACTTGAAAGAATTGACATGAAAGTAGAACTTCAAAACGAGTAGGGTGAAGAACCAATTAAACATTCAGCAGCCTAACGACGCCACTTAAAACTTCAAAAAAACTTAATTGTAGAGATCAAATGGGGTCTCTCATCATATGATCATAAAATATCAGTATGATAAATTTAGAGATCATACCCCAACATAACAAAAAGGAACTTGAAATACTTTACATGATAATAGATCTTGAAAAATGAGAAGGGAGAAAGGATCTGTTACAAAAATTTCGGCAGCCTAACAACGCCACTTAAAACATCATAAAAAAAAAATAATGAGAGTAAGAGGGGATATCTCATTATGTGAACACGAAAAGGGCAGTAAGAGGAGTATAAAAGAACACCCTTTAACATAAGAACATGGAGTATAGAAGAAATTACATAAAAGAGATTTCTTGAAAAGAAAGAGAGAGATCGGATCCCTTACCTTAAAACGTGACTCTTGAAACTCAACGGTTTGGACCTTGAGGGCTTGGGGCACCTTGGGAGGAATCCTTGGGAGGTAATGAGACCAGAGCATCATTGGGGGAGAGAGGGTAGTCGAAAAATAAAGGAGGAAAGGGTGGGTATTTATAGGGAAAGTGAGGGGACAGGGCATTAATGGCCAAGGGACACCTCATTAGTTGTTTTGGCAAAACCATGGGCTTGCCCATGGTATTTGCCCATGGTATTGGACACTTGGGACACCTCATACCTTATCTTACTATTAATAAGTCGACCATATTGATTACATACTTAATACATCATTTAATGATGTCATTAAACACCCGTAACTTAAAAAACGGTATTTTTACTATTCACTGAAAATTCAACTTTCTCAGAAAAATCCCAAAATTTCACATTAACCACATATCAAGGCTCTGATTTCAAAAATGAACTCCATTTTATAAAAATAATTTTCTAAATATTTTTAATTTTATTTTTAAATAAAAACACTATTCACCGAAAATTCATTTTTTTAGAAAAATCCCCAAAAATTACCATAACATAGTATCGATGCTCTAAGTTCAAAAATAAAGCCCATTTTATAAAAATAATTTTCTAATTATTTTTAATTAAATTTTTAATTAAAAAAACACTATTCACCTGAAAAAACTAATACTTGACTAATAATTTATGAAACCATTATTTAACCATTTTATTGAATCACATTACTTAATCAAGGTGCCTAGATTATACTAATACTTTATTTAAGTGAGATTACTAATCCATTTGGACTCATTACTAATCCTAATCATAAAATCACTATTCACATTTTACTATTCATCAAAAATCATGTTGATCTTATTAGACTCTAAATTTCGTACTGAACATAATTGTAGAAGACCATTTTTCGCAAATCATTACACATTTTTAATTATTTAAGGTTTACAAAAACATTTTTAAAATATAATTTTTCTAAAATTCATCAAAAATATGCATACTATATTTATCCGGTCATTTGAAAATTCATAAACTTCATCATAAGAAGAAATCCCAATTTTTATTTAAAACAAAGGATTACACAAGGCAATTACAGTCTCCTTACATAGCCCCTTATCACACCAGGATAGGACCTAAGTGTAAGGTGTGCTAAGGTGAGAGAATCCGAGGGAGGCTTCGCCAACATCGCACGAGTAGTAATTTCTATCAGTTTGAACTTCTCGTGAAGGAGATCCCGTTCTAGCTTCACACGATGAAGTTCAACTTGGGTTTGGTCCAAAGAAAAGCCCAGTGGTGCTACCTCCTTCCCAAGTTCTGTTAGATGGGCTTCGATCCGTCCAAGACTATTGGGTGATGCCATCGAATCTTCTTTCTATATTAATTAACCAAGATTACTTGTATTTAGAGAGAATAATCAAAACGTTTAGTTTCCAGCGGTCATATTGACCAATGGTCATATAATAGTAAAAAACCAACGGTATCATTTTAATTATACTCATGTTATCAAATGAAACATTTTTGTTGATTATAAAAATAAAATAAAATAACACATAAAATTAGGAAACAATATTTATTCAAAATTTCGGGTCGTTACAATTCAATTACATTAAATTTACAAGTATCAAGATCCACCTCAATCCCATCATCTTCCTTGTAATTGGAAGCAGAAAAGATGCCTCAGAAGGCCATCTAAATGATACAAGTCAAGACCGACTCCAAGATTGTTATTAGGATCGGTTGGTGCATCATAATAGTTATTGAATTATTAATTTCATTTAGAATGTGTTCCTATCCTTAAAATTCTTATTTTGGAATTCAATTGTCACTCCAGGTTCAATATGAACCCGCACCCTATAATATCATCCCTAGGGAACCTTTTAGGAACCCAATATCTCTCTTGGTGAGGTATAATGTTCCATCCAATGAATTCATCCTCAACACTTCTAATGAAAGCCCGAGTATCACCCTTGGAATAATATTCAAATTCGCTTTTAGTCCTTCCATGTAATTCACATAAGAATTCGTATATCACCCAGCATATAATTCTAGCCTCGATGAGTCTATCCATGGTATCTATCAATGTATCGATGTATCGGATATGGCTTAATCACATTTAAGCATTGAGCCACTCCATGGAATCTTAAGGTTGATCCATGTATCACCTAAGGTATATAGTCCCATATTCACAAGAGTCTTTCCATGGAATTCTAATTGGTATCCATGTATCACCCAAGGCTATTTATCATTTAAAAAATTCAATTTCATTTAAACATTTAATTTAACATTCCATGGTCAAAACCAATAGCATCCTTTAACAAACTCACCTCAAGGGGGTGACTCATGAATTGGACAACCTCCAAAAAAATTTACTTTCCTTTACTCGTGTGATCATAACATGTTAATTATCATCCTATTCTTAATCAATCCATTACATAGGATGGACTCAACAAAACTCACATAGGAATTCTCATATATAAAGAATCACATGTTTAAATGATCCACCATGAGGCATTACTTTCTTTAAATCAAATGGGAGTAGCAATTGAAGGGCCATTTAAATACTCAAATTTCCATTTTCAATTTAACAATACTAACAAGAATATAAAGATATCACATGGATTAATTATAATTTAACTCACATGGGAAAATCAACAATTAAATAAATCCAATCCAATTGCATCAATTCATTGTATAGCCTCTATTTACTTGGATGGGAAAAGAAAACATTCTTTAAAGAACAAATCAATAAAATTTTCAATGGGAAATCCAACCATCTGATACCCTTATTTAATTTAATTTACAATTCAGTTGATAAACTAGTTCACATTTTGACAACCCATGAAATGGGGTAAAGGGCATGCCTTATAGGGATCCGAGGCTAAAATCCAAAAAATGATCCATTTAACAATAACCCACCCATGGGGTTGTTCATATTCATAGAATAATACCTATAAATATCCATTAACTATCCTATATAACTAATTTTGTAAAACCTATCAATTTTAGGATTTAATTTCAGTTTAGGCAATACTTGGGCATGTGGAATTCTGGAATATATAAACAACTTGACTCTAAGTGAAAGGCATGATACCACCTACCTTAGGTTTTTACTATATATCTCATCAAATTCCAGCACCTGATTCAACCAAAATTAGGATAAATCTGAAGAATGGACGAAGAAAAGAAAAGTATGGTATATGAGCCTATATCAAAATTGTGATATTGATTCCCATAAGAATAGAGAGTGACTATAAAGGAATTAATGAATTATTATTACATATCTAAGTTGAAGAACTGTCTTAGATTCCGAGATCTGATGAAAAAGATATTGAAAATTCACGTTTAGCCCAAGGAGAGATCTCTTAAAGGGGACCCCCTACTGTGTGTTGAAATAAAGCCTCATTTTTTAAAATTTATTTTTTAATTTAATTTAATTTTATAAAAATTATAACATGGACCGGGTATCAAGGTTGATGTGAATTGTTTGAAAAAACGTGAGCCGATCATGCATGACTTCCTCTAGTCCAAGGTTCACTTGCACAGTTTACCCTCATGGTTAAAAATAGTGCACAAAATGTGAGTAGAGACTCTTTCAAGTTTTGAAAAAACTACAGACATGACCGCACAACCATGCAGATCCAACCAGATGGTTTCCTAAAACTATGTGGCATGTTGTCCCCTATTTTCCAACCTCACATAGTTTATAAAAACTTTGAGGTCTACCCGGAACGGTTTGTACTAACCATACAACTAGACAAAACACCACAAAACATGGGTTCTGGGCTTTGTACCCACCCTAGACACCCCTAACCCTCTATGACCCCAAAAGGAATTCATGTCAGGCCACATTTAAGCAATTAAATTGAGAAGTTTTGAAAATTAATGATTCTGTACCTCAAAGAAGAATCGAGTTCTTTCAGAAATAGTCTAATGGGAACTTAGAGATTCTACAAATTTAGAAAAGTTTGGAATCAAGATAATCAGTTATGGAGGGAAATTAAGAGAACCTCTAATTTGGAAGATTAAAGGAAGCATTAAATCAATACTGGGCCTATAGTGTAGTGTTCCAACTATAAAGAACGTGGTCATTATAAAAGACAATATTCTAAGACAATGGTTGTTGGATACAATCAACTACAACAACCTCTAAGAACTAGAGAGAAATTAATAACATATGTTATCACTACTACTGATTTGGATTTAGATAATTATATAGTGATAGGTACTCAATTTATTCATTTAAAAATTGAGAAAATACTATTTTATTATGGCTCTATTCATTATTTCATATCTTGAATATTTAGTAGAACTATTAAATAACCACACAATAACATGGTGGTTGAGTTATCTTTGAGAATAAAAAATGGAGAAATGGTTTCATCCCAAGTATATAACTCCTCAACAATAAATTTTTTTGACTGAATCATCATGTTAACCCCATATTATTTACTTTAGTTTAGTTTAATTCTAGATTGGGAATAGATTATATATCATTATATAAAGCCAACATCTACTATCGAGAGAGGGATATTGCTCCGAACATCCCAATTCACCCTCTAATTTGATACAAGTGTAATGAGATGAATGAATCTCCCATAAATCCTTTATTCAAGCATGTATATTATTTAATGATTAGAAAAATTATCTGAATCAAATTATTGAGAAAATAGGGAGAAAAATTCTTGAAGACATTCCCATTGTGGGGGAATATATTTATGTATTCTCTAAAGAGATTCATAGTCTTCATCATGACCAAGAGGTTGAGTAATCAATAAAACATGTACCTCGATATCAACCCATATCCAAGACTCTTTATAGAATGGACAATATTATGATAGAAGAGCTAAAAAATACTTGTAGGAGAATCCAAAAAAGGGTTTTGTTTTTCTGAGTGCTTCACCGTGGGGTGTGTCATTCCTCTTCATCAAGAAGAAGGATGGTTCAATGTTACTTTTCATTGATTATCATGAACTCAAAAAAAAATCACGATAAAGAACAAGTATCCCCTTCTAGGGATAAATTACTTCTTCAATCAACTATGTGGATCCCACTATTTCTCTAAGGTGGATATTTGAATGGGACATCACAAATTAAAGGTGAAAACAGAATATATTCAAATAAACTTCCTTTAAAACAAGGTGTGGACACTATAAGTTCTTAATGATGCCTTTTAGGATCACTAATTCACCTAAAATCTTTTTGAACTTGTTCAATATATTCATTAGATATTACATAAAAAAATGTTTGTGGTCATTGTAAATCATATCTAGTTTTCTACAAAATAAAGGAGTATCGTGAGTAGTAATTGAATATTATGATGAAGTATAATAGAGATGAGAAGATATGAGAAAATTATAAGAAATGTGAGTTTAGGATAATGGAAGTATCATTCATATGTTTATCATCACTAGAGGGATATCTATGTACACTTCTATGACCATAGAAATTGAGGAATGTCCTAGGCTATAATTTGTAATTGATATCCATAATTTTTGTGGACTATTTAGGTATTATATACAATTTTTGAAAAAATTGTTTTTAATTTCAAACCTTTTAACAAATATAACCTGAAAGGGTGTAATGTTTTTCTAGGTAGGTCAATGTGAAGATATATTTAAGGATTTGAAAAAGTGTCTTATCACAACATGAGTACTTACACTGCCCTGATGTAATAGATTTTTTATTATAAAGTGATTCTTTGTAGAAGATATTTGGTTGTGTACTGGCGAAAAATGATAATTCAGTAGACTACACCTCAAGGCATGTGAAATTTCATGATAAAAATTATCCCACACTTGATATGTAGTTAACTATAGTGATATTTTCATTTAAAACCGGGTGAAATTGTCTCTATAGGGTGAAGTGTGAAATATATATACCATAAGATCTTCAAATATATATTCACACAAATGTATCTTAATATGCACCAATGATGATGGTAATATTTTATCAAAGACTATGACTGCTCAATCCATTACCAACCTGGGAATGAAAATAAAGTGATAAATGCTCTATGTAGAAAGGATAAGGGAACCTTATCAGTAATGATAATTGAGAAGAATCCACTAATATTATACCTGTAAAGTGAGACATGAGAATCATAAATTAAGTAACATCATCATTCCAGTCTCAAATTATTTCTCAATAATACCTTTTAGAGAATTTTAAGGGTGATAAAAGAGATGATTTAGAAATTTATATGAAGGTGGAAAATTTATGAAAAGTGAAATCCATGGAATTTAAAATTAATAATGAAGATGTTGCAATATTTGTGTTATGATTATGTATACTAATATGTCCAGAGAAAAAGATTTTTTTTGAATTATACACATAGCTCGTTCTTTTCCATCCACTTGGGGATTTTGAAGATGTATCTAGATCTTTGGGAGAACTATTTTCAAGATGATATGAATAAAGAGATCATAGGTTTAAGTAAAAGCATCTCACATGTCAACAAGTGAAGGATAAATGGAAAATTATAAGGGGATGATGCAATCATTTCCATACCTACATGGAAATGGGAAAAAATAAACATGGAGTTTTTCATAGGTCATCCATGGAATATATAGAGGATAATTTTATATGGGTTTAGTAGAACATATTACAAATATTTATCACTTAATTTCAATTCAACAACACTTCTCACTCAATTAAAGGGCATGCATATACATTAAAGAAGTAGTGAGGCTGCATGAAACACCACTATTGTGTGTATCTGACCAAGAGACGACATTTACCTCCATGTTCTAAAAGATCCTCTGAAATTATATAATTATTCAGTTAATGTTTAGTACAGCTTATCACCCCCAAGTAATAGCTAATTTGAACATAATGTTCAGAAACTGTAATACATTTTAAATGCATGATCGATGAAATTTTAATGAAGATGGTATCAACGTATTCCTTTAGTAAATTTTTTATACATTAATAGCTTCCACTCAATTTTCCAAATGCCTCTATATGAATCCCATTATGAGAAGAGTTATAGAAAAATTATTTTTTTTGGATGATGTTGCTGAATACAAGGTATTGGGACATTAAATTTTTAAATAGATGGTAGAAAAGGCCAAGATCATTCAGCACAACATTAAGGATCCTCAGAGTCGTTAGAAGAACTATACTGATAATATTCAAATGTGACATGATGTTTCAGGTAAGATATAAAGTGTTTATCGACATATATCCATGGAAGAGGGTCATAAGATTTGGAAAGAAGGGGAAACTAATACCAAGGTACATCAGCCCCTTTGAGAATCTCGATTTCATTAAAGTTGTGGATTGATGACTAAAACTACCAATGACCATTTCTAATGTACAAAACCTAATCCATGTATCCTTCATGGGGAAGAAAAAAAATATCCCTCACTTGTACTAAATTTATAGGATGTATATTTGTAAAATGATCTCTCTTATGAGGAAGATCTGGTGACGAACTTGGACCATAGAGATAATGTTCTACGTAAAAATGAAAAACTCTCCTAGTTAAAGTGTAATGGTGGAACCATAAATATGAAGCAGAAACTTGGGAAATGGAGGAATCCATGAACCAAATATATCCCCTTACTTTTTCACCTTAGTATGCCATATGAAATTTCAAGGGAGAAATTATTTATGGGGGTAGAATGTAACAACATATGTTTTTAAAAAAGGAAAACTATTCTTGATAGTGTGTCCAACAAACAAAACTTATCATAAACAAACCATGATTATTTATGACTACAATAATATAGACATTAAATTAGAATGGATTAATAGTGTTAACTACTTTATAAATTATATATAATGTTCCTAGTAGATATAAATGTCTTAAGGACCCAGCCTTAAAAATTTCATATACTTTTTACTTTAAACTAGAATTCACTTTCTCACATTTCCATATATCATTTAAGTTTTTGTTCTATATTTATTAGGGTCATGAAACATACATCACAGAATCATATACTACAAAGTTTATATTTCTAATTAGTATACATTTTTTCCAAAATAGAAAACTGTCAAAATGATACATATTTTCTTTTTATGAAAAATATTTATTACCTTTAAATTTATTTCTTATTTTCCATTACCAACCTTAAACCCTATGAAAAAAATTAAAATATTGGATGAAAAATAAATCTTCTTAATGGAATTAATAATAAATATATAAATCATTTGCCCATAAATAATTATAAAAAAATCGTTTTTAAAAATAGATTTTTTTCTAAAAAAATTAACCCATGAAATCACCTTCTATTCATAAATCCATTCATAAAACAATTCATAATAAATATTGAAGGAACCCAAATCATAAATATTTCTTTGAAATATTGAAATACTCATAATAAAATTTGTAAAAAATTATACATTTCAAACTTCCTAAGTAGCATATACGTTCCTTTAAATTATGAAATCATTAGATTTCCATAAAACCCCATATAAATCATAAATAAATCAAGTAGGTAGATTGAGGAATCATTTTTATATTCCTCTTACTAACACATGGAATGACCATCAAGGTTATACTTAGACTATACATTGTAGTTACACTTGAAATATCCTTCAGGGATATACGTTGAATAACCATAACAATATATTCTCAAAATCTCTTAGGTGAAACCAAATCTGTTAACTCTTCCCCTTTACCCAATGATTTGGATACATATATTGGGATCACCCATTATTGTTTTATAATGAAACAACACATCCTCATAACAAATTCCAAGTAACTATAATAGAATACATAAAACCATTCATCATAAAAATGTTTTTTAACCCTTAAGAAAACTTTTTTATATATTGATAAATCCTTTCAATTTTAAAAATATTTTTTTAATATTTCTAGACCATTTTGAAGGTGGTTTTTTATTTTAAAAACATATGTATTATTTTAAAGGAATCCAAAATTTTAATAATGTCCATAGTGGCATGAATTTTTATTATCGTCATATACATTAAAATAGAAAATTGCTTATGTATTTTTATAAAGAATGTTAAAAAATTATATAGAATGGTTACTTTTGATAACATTTGAGATAAATTAAAAATAAAAATAAATATTATATTATATTTCACATATTTATATAATTTAAAAACATGGATATGGAGGAAACATAGATATTTAAGGAACCCTTTAAAATAGGATTTTAAAAAAGAATGTCTCTTACCTGGAGTCTGACTCACCACGTATGTTATTTATTTTCATAGATAATAAAATTATGTTAATCATTTAATTTATGTAGAAATTGTTTTATTTTATTATTCATTTGATATCACTTAGTATCATTTTATAATAATTACTTAATCAATTAATTTCACCTTGGATATTTTGATGATATTCAGTTCATAAGTCCAAAATGTAATTGGTAGGTTCACTATGGTAAAAGAGGAAATTATTCCATAATATCCATAATTATAATCATGAAATAATTATCATTTCTATATATCAATTATACTTTTAAATCCAACCATTAAATATGGCTATAAAAATGAATTCTGTTATAATCATGGAGATGGTAGGTTGTACGTATACTTTGATAACGTTTTCATCTTTCAATGATCATTATGGAAAGAATGTAAGTATTATTTTATAGTTTTAGAATGATTATAATATCATAAAAATAAGATTAATTTTTAAAATATACTTACATTTTTCATCCATTTGAAGTGGTTCTGAAAAATTAATTACATTGCTTCACGGAGGTGGTAGTCCACAGGTACACATAAACGAAGTTATGATTTTTCAATGAATAAATGTTAAAATAGTAAATAATATATTAGGTTTTCATAATGATAAATAATTCACTAATATAACATAAAAACATTAATTCAATAATTATATTCTAGTAAAGAGAGACATTGATGGAAAAATAATTACATCGGTTCACTTGACAGTAATCTACCGTACACACAAACGATTGTTTCATTTCCCATTTGATGGAATATAATACAAATAAAGGTTAATAAATTAAAATAATATAATATAAGTTTGTATAGGACAATTTTTTTATTTTATAATCATTAAATAAGATTTAAGGGAGGTGTAAGACGAAATAAAACAAAAATTTGCAGTTTAAACTACAACTTTTCTTTGGAAAATCTCATTTTATTAACACCTTAAGTCCTCTAAGATAGGTATTCTATCTGAAATAAGGCCTCTATATAATGGGTATATATTTCATGAAGGTATATGGGTTGATATTGTAAAAAATATATGTTTTATAGTGTAAATAAATGAGAATAAGTGGTTCCCTTTAATAAGGGAGGGAAGTGGCACTTTTGGAATTTTTTTAAATTTTAATTTAATATAACATACTTTTGATAACTAAAAGGATAAAAATTGATACAATTAAAATAATATATTATTATGAGTTGAAATAATATCATCCAATGTTTTTTGACAATCTTATATCACATGTTTACCCTTATGTTTTGTTTTAACCCCCTAGTTAACCTTTTTCACACTTACCTTGACAATATGGTTTTTTATATTTGAGGGTTAAGATTGATACTATAAATGGAAAAAAATCCCATACATGGTATTTGATTTATATTTTAGATAATTTCATAATCGATTTTCTAAATATTTTTTTTTATGGATTTTACATCATTTAATAAAATATTATTTTTATAAAATATCATTAATGTCAATTATAAGAATATTCATTTAAATTAACTTTTATAATGTCAATACAACCATTGAATTATAATATAATCAATTAAAGTATATAAATAATGTTATAGTTAATGAAAAAATTTATGTATCACAATAATTTTATCTAATTATATTACTTATTATATTTTTTGTATCAATTATTTTATTTTTCAATTAATTGAATAATTATAACACAAGCATTGTGTAAGAATTTAAGGTAAAAATTACTTCCATAAATATTAAAAATAAATTTCCATGATGAATATAATTAATTTATATTTCCAAATAATATTTAAAATCAAACATATCTTTTGGTTATCCCCATGTTAAGAATATTATAGTTTTTAAAAACATGAGTATGGCAATTTTTTCTTTTCTATACATAAAATATTATAAATGTAATGATCACATCTGAATAGAAAAATGTCATATATTACAAATTGGAATTAATATGGATTAAATATACTCATACCATAAAATTTAGGTAAATTTTTAGGGTCATTTTACATTCATTAATATTTTATTTTTAACTTTTATTACCCAATTTATCCATTATTATGGAAAAATTTACTAAGTTTCCTATTAATATTGACCAAAAATTAAAGAGAAATACATGAAAATTTTAAAACATCAGATTTCAAATATGGAATTTATATTTTAATATTCAAAACATTTTATTTCCAAATATAATTTAAAATTTAACCAAAAATGTGCATCTAAAAAATATTTTTTCAAAAAAATCACCTTTTTAAGTATAAAATGTTTTATAATAAATTCAAGTATAAAATTCATTTAAAATATATAATTATATTTTTTTTAAATAAAAAGTATCTAATGAAATTTAAAAACACATTCAAAGTATAATTTACTTTTAAAATAATAAAAAAGATATAATTTTCAATAAGAATTATTATTTTTTATTATTCATTGAAAAATATTTATTTTTAGAAAATTATAAAAAATTTATCATAAGATAATTTTGATATCCTAGATTAAATAATTAAATTAAATTTTTCAAATTCGACTTCTATAATTTTAAAATGAAACATTTATGAAGCCATTTAAAAAAAATAGTTTAATAAAAGTATTTCCTTTTTTATTTAAATATTTATAATGAATTCAAATATCTATCTCATGAATAATAGTAAAGATAAAAATTATTTCTTCTATCATTTCATAGGTTGTTTAATTCATACCACTTTTGGAAATTGTTTCATTTCAATTTTCTTCACTTATCAAATAAGTGGGTATATCCTTCCCTCATATCATTTTCAGAATTCCATGATTCTTCTTCTACCATATGATTTTTTTCATGAAACATTAACATAGTGAATTAAGTTGTTCCATTATAATTTATCTCTATGTTATTAAATCTAAAAGGTTTATTCCCCATAAAAATATTATCTTCTAACTAAACTACCTTAGGGATCAAAACATGAGATGATTCGGCGTGTACTTTCTTAACATCAAAACATGAAAGGAGTTATTTATCAAGGACAAACTCGAAGTTCATGCTACTCATAAGAAAATAAAACAACTTTTTCAATGATTTCATATGGTCCAATGAACTTTGGACTTCGCCTCCCGTTTTTAAAAAAAATTGTAACAATTTTCTATAGAGATACTTATAGAAAATCATGATCATCAACCTTGAAAGAGTGATATTTCCTTTTATTATCCGCATAGAATTTATACCTATTATGAGATTTACTCATATGTTGTTGAATTACCTTTAACTTCTCAACCACATACTCTTCCAATTCTATTATAATCAACTTCTATTGGCCTATATCATCCTAAAAAACTAGAGTATGATACTTTTTTTTAAAATTTCAAAGCACAATATATAAAATAAAAAGGTTACAAGAGACAAAAAGATGAGATTTTTTTACAATATTTGTCGAAAAGATAAGATAAATCAGCTCGTAGAGTGTCAAACCAAGTCATGCTTTGATGTACTCCTTTGTTAGCAAGAGCATCAGCAACAACATTTGCTTCACGGTAGGCATGAGTAGCAATGTAATCAATCCCATGGAGAGTCTTCAAGCAATTCATCCAGCGTGTAGTGAGAGGCCAGGCCAGATGAATGATGCCATTCCAGATGGCATGAATGATGGTGGTAGAATCACTTTCAATCCAAAGATTTCTCCATCCTTTTTGAAGCGCAAACTCAACAGCATGAATGAATCCAAGCATTTCCACCTCCAGAGATGAAGAGTGACCACATCCAACACAGAAGAAACCCTGACATTGGCCAGCTGAGTCTCTGAAGATAGCACCACAACTGGAAGGTCCGGGATTGCCTTTAGAAGCACCATCAACGTTCACTTTGATCCATCCCGGTATCGGCGATTGCCAGAAAACTTCAAATGAGCATTTGGGTGCAGGGTAAATTCCAGGAACACGGAGATGATGAAGTATCTCAAAGTCACCAACCGAGTTATTGCAACAGCCTTTTTGAATTGAGGCGACTTTATGGATTGTAATAAGAATCCGAGATTTTCCTGCATTGAGACTAAATGAGCGATTTTTATGAATGATATCATTTCTAGCGTACCAGATCTCATGAAGGAGTTCCTCCATAGCCGCAAGAAAAATATTTTTAACCTGTGAAGAAGCTTCGTGTCTAATTCAATTTTTTAATAACAAAGAAATAGAGTCAGTTAAGATCCATCTGCAATTGAATAATTAAAAAACATAATTCCATAAAGCAGAGGTCGTGGAAAAAGAAAGAAAAAGATGATCGACATCCTCCCTGTGTTGATTACACAAGAGACATTTAGAACAAAGCTGAATGCCGAAATTTTGCAGAATAATTTCACTGGGAAATCTATTATGAGAAATACGCCAAATAAGGGTGACCCTGGAAGGTTTAATCCAAGGTTTATTGAAATGACTCACCCAAAGATAATTAGAATCCTCATTAGAAAAGTTATGCTTATAAAAGTTTTTTGAGTCAAGCATACCATTTGGAGTAGGTTCCCAAACAAAGAAGTCCCCATCAGAGGAAAAGGGATAATTATCAATAGTCTGCAAAATATGTTCAGGGAGGTCATGTATATGTGAATGTAAGACATCTTTTATGGACTGACTAGTATCAGCAGGAATGAAATTGGGTGGTAACAGAGAGATCAGGGGGTTCCCACACCATTTGCCACACCAAAAATTAATGGAAGAATCAGCACTGACCATCCATCTAGAATTTTCCATGATCTTACGGTAAGAGTCTCTGATAGAAGGCTAGATTGATGAGTTGATGAAAGTCGAATTACCCGTTAAAATTTTATGAAGAAATCTTTGATTTAAAAAATCATAAACATTAGAAGTAGAATTGATAATACACCATGTTAGACGGGCTTGCAGAGTACTATTGAACAACTTTAGATTTTTAATGCCAATTCCACCTTTATCAATCGGTTTACAACAAGAATTCCAAGGGATAGTGACAAGCTTCTTTTCAAAAATACTTCTAGTCCAAATAAAGTTTTTAATGTAAGTATTAATTTTTTTGAAGATGCTTATAGGCCATTTATAAATCATGAGGGCATAAACCATTTTAGAAATAATGGTGGATTTGACCAAACATATTCGCCCAGCCATGGAAAGGGATTTACCCTTCCAATTAGAGAGTTTGTTAATGATTTGATCTATGATATTAGCAAAGTGGCTAACTTTGGGTCTACCCCAAAAGATAGGAACACCTAAATAAGAGAAAGGTAAGAGACCTTCTTTGATACCCAGATAAGTGGTAATGGTAGATTTTCTTCTAACCGGAAATTTCTTACCAAAAAATATATGAGATTTATTCCAATAGATAGCTTGACCAGAAACTTCCTAATAGTGGGTTATGGCTCTCTTGAAAACTTGAATGTTTTTTTGACCCCCTTTAAGAAACAGAATAATATCGTCGGCATATAAAAGATGAGTAGGGTCCATTAAGTTTCTGGTAACTTGAATAGGCTTAAGTTTACTCTGATCCACCAGACTGCTGAGAAGTCGACTTAGGTAATCCTCAGCGATAACAAAAAGGATGGAAGAAAGGGGGTCTCCATGTCTAACACATTTAGAGCATTTAAAAAAACCTCTAGGAGTGCCATTAATGAGGATAGAGATGAAAGCTGATTGAAAAAGAGTCTTAATTATTCCAATAAAGGTATCATTAAACCCAATGTTTTTTAAGACTTTGAAGATAAAATTTCAGTCTGTGGTGTCAAAAGCCTTTATGATATCTAATTTAATAGCCACACATCCTCCTATAGTGTTTTTATTTAGACTGTTGGTACATTCGGAGGCAAGACAAATGCAGTCTTGAATGGACCTACCTTTGATGAAGCCAAATTGATTCCAAGAAACAATTTTATTACAAATAGGAGCAAGTCTATTCGCAATGATTTTGGTAATAATCTTATAATGAGTGTTAATCAGGGCAATCGGTCTGAATTGATGGATCTTATAGGAATTTGCAACCTTGGGAATTAAGTTTAAAAATTGAGTGTTGATCCCATGTGGTAAAGATCCATGAATAAAGAAGGTCCTGACAAGTTTACAAACATCATTGTGGATAATATCCCAACGCTTTTGAAAGAAACTATTATTGAACCCATCTGGTCCAGGTGTACTATCTGGATTAAGGCCAAAGAGAGTGTCTTTAATTTCATTGTCAAGAGGAATGCTTAAAAGCATTACATTGTCCCTTTCATCCACCATTAAGGGAATGATGTCAGGTTTAAGATCCGTATTAATATTCGGGCCATTAAATATGTTATATAAGTAATAGGTAACATGGTCCATAATGGCCTCTTCTAAATCTATGATTAAATCATTATGGATAAGCTTAGAAAGAGGACGATTGACCTTTCTGATTCTTTGAAGGCAATTGTAAAATTTGGTATTACGATCGCCATCTGTAAGCCATTTCGTCCTAAACATTTGTTTACAAATATCATCCTTAAATGTGAGCAAGGAGTTAAGTTTGAGGGAAATGCTTGCTTCCAATTAGGGATCCATATTGAAATCTGAATTTGTATTTTGAATTTTAACCCTCTTAAGCTCACTTTCATGATAGGAGATATCAAGATCTATTTGCGAGTTCGTAGTTTTACACCAATCTTTAAGGGCATGTTTAAGAATTTTCAATTTGTGTAAACAGGCAAAGGAATCATTATGATGATTCATAGAGTTCCAAGTGTTAAAGATTAAAGTGACACAGTCCGGGTTTGTGGACCAAGAATTATTAAATTTGAAGGGGAGAATAGGATTATGATCATTCATATGGCAGCTAATAAGGATGGGATGATGATCAGAGTTGAGTCTAGGGAGAGTAACGCTGGATATTTTATCCCAGTTATCAAGAGCCTTCATGTTAACGAAAGCTCTGTCAAGCTTACTGGCAACATTTTTGTTTTAGTGTTTCCTGTACCAAGTATATTTAGCACCAACAAGAGAGATTTCAAAAAGGCTACAATTTCCAATTGTAGACCTGAATTCCCTAGAGGATATGGAAAGATGCGAGGGGCCAATTTTTTTAAGAGATCTAAGGATGGCATTGAAATCACCCATCACTACCCAAGGATCAGTAATAACATTGGCTAAATCAATAAGTTCATGCCATAGAACTCTTCTATCTTGATATCTATTCCTAGCATAAACCATAGTGCAAAAAATGTTCCTTCCATTCCACGAGAAATCACAGGTGAGTTGTTGTTCAGAAATTACAAAGATGTTGATATTTTAAAGGGAATTATGAAAAAAGAGCCACATGGAGTCCATCTGAGGACTATTTTGACAAGATCTAAGAAAAATATAGTTAAGAGAGCCAAATCTCATGAAGCTTGTATTAAAATTGACTTTAGGTTCTGAAATGGAAAAGAGATGGGGATTATGGTTGTTTAAAAACCTCCTAAGATTTGAGAAGGTATCCTTGTTAGCCACTCCCTGACAATTAAAATAAAGAAGATTCATAATTATTTATGTTTTGGGTTGGAACCCTTCTTTTTTTTGATTTTCCAGCTAATCCAAGAAAACTATGATTCTCAGTAACATGTATCGGTATTATACATTCATCAACCATGTTAGTTTTTATAGGATCAAAAGTTATTCCATCTTTATTTATGATCTATATAAGGAATGAAATATACAATAAAAATTCATATTTGTTAAATTTTCTGTATAACCTATTTTCCTTCAGGGTTTTTAGAATGATAATTAGATGTTTTTATGATCCTCATAAATTTTTGAAAAAATTGTGATATCAACAATAAAGACAACCACAAAATTATCTAAAAAATCCTAGAAAACTCAATTAATAAGATACATTAATATAGATATGGATTGTTTCAACCCAAAAGTGAATAACAACAAAAAAAAATGCATGCATATAGTCAAAAACATTGTTTTTAATGAAATGATACTTCAACTTAATCTTATAATACCTAAACCACTGGTCAAACTTTAAAAAATTTTGATCTCCCTGAATTTGATCAAAAAAATAATCGATATGAGGAAAATAATATTTTTTATAAACATTAATGTTATTAAAGTCTCTATAATCAATGAAAAGCCACATGGATCCATCAATCATTTTAACAAATAAGATATGAGATCTCCATTATGAATATTTATGATGAATTAAACCTTCACCAACAAACTCATGTAACTACTTTTTCAGCAACAAAACTTTTACTTCTTCCACTCTATATGGTGGTTTTAAAATTTTCTTAGCATATGGAATTAATTATATATAAAATTCAACTCTATGTCAAGTATAACATAGAGAAACTCGCCAATAAAAACATCAAAGAATTATTTTACTTTTGTTTCATCATTAATCAATACAACTATATTATTCTTGATAGTGTGTGAAAGATAACTTTAATTTCCATCTTTTAATAGTTTCTCATATTATTGGTTTGTTATAAATGTTAGGTTTTCATTATTATATAAAAGTATATACACTTTCAAAAAAATAGCTTATTTATCTCTATAATATATCTTATCAAGGTAAATGGAAATCCAATCAATTCCAATAAAAACCCAAAAAAAATTCTAAGGGAATGAAAATAGGGTTTCTATGTAATTTCTTTCCAAAACTAATGACAGGATGTTAATATAATTTTTTCCCATTAATACACCCCCTACCTATTTTTATCATAAATTCTAGCTTCATTTCATGAGGTAGAATTTCTAATTTATTAGAAATTAAAGACATTGTAGACCCCAAATCAAACATGATATTAACATAATATGAATAAAAATTAAATATAAATGATTCTACATCAATTAATATCCAAACATATACTAAAGTAGTAGAAGAGGATTTCACCACTACTTATAGTATGATTGTTTCCGATCATTCGTGTTTATATTTAAACACACATGTGCATAATAATAAAATCATTACATTTAAAACAGTTTAATTTTTATTTATAAAAATTTCACTTACCAATACCAAGATCTTTTTAATTGTAATTACATACCATGTTCTTAAAATTACCACAGTATAAGAACATACAAGACATCACAAGGAATTCATCGGTGTTCTTTTTACCCTAACTCTAAAAAACTAAAAAGTTAATTTTTATACAATTAATTTTCTTTGAACCATTATTCCCCTTTGGATACCACCTAGACTAATTTTATTATTGGATTCCAATGTATATATGATCATCATCAAACAACAATTCTACCTGTTGTCACTTTGAAAAATTTTCTCATAAATTTTGAATTCACAATAATCCATTTCCATTTGATATTTTTCCTTCAAACATGTGTACAAAATTAATAACGATCATGATTAAAATTTGGTTCATACCAAGATAACCTGGATCATTCTACTTCATATATGGCCACATAATCTCACTCAATTTTCTCCAATTGTATGATTTTTTCATTATAATTCTATAATTTTAGGAAAATATTTCTCAAGGAAGATATTGTTAAATTCATCCCATTACAAGGCATCAATCTCCCCTCTTTCCCTGATATCATAAACTATTATCACCCACTCATCAGCTTCACCTTCATAATAGTAAATATCAATACATTCCTTTTGATGATTCAAACATCCCATGACATCAAATACCTTTTCAAGAGATTTAATCCATCCATTATCTACCACTAGGTCAGAAGATCTATTAAATGGAGGAGGGAGTTGTCTCATAAAATACTCCACTATTAATATGTTCCTCTATGGTAGATTTGGTTTTTCTTTATCATGGATACAAACACTGCTTATATCCTATGTCAACTGGTCTAACATAGTGATAAAACTTATCTATTCTGATTCCATCCATTTTAGGTTGCTAATTCCGAAGGATATCACCCCCTTGGTCTCATACTAAATCGTCTTCTATATTCCCTCTATAAAATACCATTATGAATGAACATAGTTTAGATAAATACATATGGTAATCATAAAATTCTATATCATTCCAACTTAATGATATAGTTAAATATGTTAAGGGTATTCTATTAACATTAACCAAACCTCTAAAGTAATTTAAACATCGTTTTAATACCAAATTTAAGGAACTATCCCTAAACATTACATATTCTAGTGACCATAAAATGGAATTCACATTATTATTTTCCAAAATATCTTTTAGGTTTAGTGTATTGGGGAGTTATATCATTACTGTAATATAAACAACCCATATATTTGAAAATGGACACTTATACTCAGTATCAATTTTTTCCATAACATAAATCTTTCAAAACATAACACATTTTATTTTTATAGAAAATCTTTAAGACATTAAACATGACTTATTTTTTCCCTTTCAAATTTTTAAACCAAGTGGAAATCATTTTAAAACATTTTATGTGAAAAAAAATCCTCGAGGGATATAAAAAAGAAATAAACATTTAATCCACGAATACTTAAAAACAATCATTTATTAAAATTAAATTGGGCTCGAAATTAAAATTTGGTTACCCAAGAAGTCACTTTCCTACCCAAATAATTTCATCAAACATTTCAAAATAAATTTTAATGGGAATAAATAAAACTCATAATTGTTTCTTTGAAATCATTAAAAACTCATAATAATTGTTTTTACAAAGATATACTTTTCAACCTTACAAAGTAGGATATACATTCTTTTACCTTTTTAAATCATAATATTTCTATAAAAACTCATATAGATTATAGATAAATTTGGAATGTATCTTTAGGAATAATTTTAATATCACTCTTACATAAACAGGGTGTAACCATCGCAGTTATACTTGAAATAACCACAATGGTTGTACTTGAAATAACCATTTGAGTAAATTCCTATATTCTTATAAGAGAAATAAAATTTGCTAACTTCTCAACTTTAACAAATGCATTAGATAGTTATAATAGTCTCACCCATTTTCAGTTTATAACAAAACCACCCATCCACATAATCAATTCCCAAGAACCATAACAAAATATATAAAAGATTTCATTATAAAATGTTCTTTCCCCCCATTAGAAAACATTTCTGAATATTGATATATCCATTTAATTAAAAAACCATTTTTTAAAAAACCAAATCAAAGGGAGGGAGGGTTTTTATTTGAATAAAATATGTAATCTTATAAGGGAATCCAAAAATAAAAATAATGGTTATGGAAGTGTGAATGGTTGTTGTCATCATATACATTAAAATAGAACATTCATTTTTCATTATTGTAAAGAACATCAGAACATTAGATAAAAATATTCCTTTCTAATCAATTTGAAATAAAGTCAAAATAAAAATAAAATTTCCTTTATAATTCACTTACGTTTATAATTTAAAAATATGAATACAGATGAAAAGGTACATTTAAATGGACACATTATAAGAGTATTTTTAGATAGAGAGTCACATACCTTGAGTATGACTCTTAATGTATGTTATTTATCTTCTAAATAATAAAATTATGTTAATCATTCACTTCTTGTAGAACCTTTTTCATGTTTATTATTCATTTTATCTTACTTATTTTCATGTTATAATAAATACTTAATCATTTAATTTCACATCATATGTTTTGATGATATTTGGCTCATAAGACCAAAATTACATTTGTAGTATCATTATGGTCAAAGAGGCCATTATTTCCTCATCTCATGAATAATAATAATGAAATAATTATAATTTTTATACATAAATTATACTTCTACATCCATCCATTATATGTGGTTATGAAAGATTAACTGTGTTATAATCATGGAGATGGTAGGTCGTATGTACGAATGAGTAACATTTTAATTTTTCAATGATAATTATTAAAAGAATGTGAGTATAATTTAATATTTAAAAACTTATAATAATATAATAAATATCATGCTATTTTTCTCAATATACTTATATATGTCATTCCTGTGATTTGGTGTTGATAAACAAATCACATCACTTCATAGAGGTGGTAGTCCACATGTACGCATGAACATTGTTATAATTTTTCAATGAATGAAAAGGTAAAAAGGTAAATAATATATTATATTTTAGGAATGAAAAATATTTCATAAAAATATTATACAAATATTAATTACATATTTAAAATCCATCCATGATATACGGTTGTTGAAAATGAATTACATCAATCTTTGAGGCGGTAGTCCATAGTACCCAAGAACGATGGTTTTGTTTCCCGTTTAATGGTAGAGGAGATGTATATAGTTTATTCCATCATAAAATTAATATATCATTATTTTTAGTATAATTTTATTATTATTATATCATGGTTTAAGAATATTTTAAAAAGTTTTTAGAATACATAAAACTAAAATATGTTTTTAAAACTATAGCTCTTCCTTAGAAAATCTCATTTTCTTAACAACTTAATACCTCTAAATTGGTATTATGCACAAAATAAGGCATCAGAAACATGTTGATGGATGTTAAGAAATGATTTGGGTGGAACGTTTCCAATAAAAAGGTTTTTTAACTGTTAATAAATGAGATTAAGTGATTCACTTTTATAGGATATGGGAGGGGCACTATAACACCCTGAGATTTTGTGGAATTATTTTTTTCCTAATAAATTTATTCATTATGATAATTTATATTGAATGAAATATAAATTTTATCCTTTATTAAATGAAACACTTTTTATATTATATTATATGCATCACTAAGTTTATCTTTCATTACACTCAACACCAAGCTTAACTTGTGTTACAGGCAACACTAAGTTTAACAGAAACATGTCATACTATTAAACTAATATTATTTAATATGATATTTATCACCTAGCCATTAGAATAGTGAGTTGGAATAGTATTAACTAAATTATGAAAATATATGGTCTACACATATATATATATAATGAAATCTTTGGTGACCAATTAATTAGAAATGAAAATAAAAACCTTTTACAAATATGGGAAATCATTTTCTGGAAAACTATTTTTATGAACATAAACGTGTTTTACTTAAATAAATTAAATGAATTATTTTTTTAGAATGATTTTAATAAAAATTATATATCATTTATTGAATAAAATTTTATCATTCATCTTATGTGTTTTCAATACATGAAATAAGAATAAATTTAATTTTATGCTTAAAATAGTATTTTAGGAAATATAGTTTTTTCATCATTGATGTACTTATATTAAAATTACTTTTTAGAAATTTTAAATAATTTATTTAAGAAAATGTAATTTTTTAAATTATAATATAAAAAAATTGTAATTTTTTGGGTATTTTTCAAAAAAGTTTCATTTTTATGAATAGTTTAAAGTACCAAATTTTAATTGAAAACAACCGTTTCATTTAATTTATTTAAAAATTTAAATATATATTTTAAAATTATTTTAATTTTAAATTAGTTCAATAATAAATCAATTAATATATTTTAGGTCATTGAAATAAATTTCATATTGTATTTTGATATAAAAATTTTGTAAACTTTTGAACATTATCTATTTAAAAACCTTATTTCTCACTGCATCTCTGGGATTTATTTTAAATTAAAACATTCCAATAATGTGAATTTAATTTTAAAAAATGGATTCTATATTTTTAGTAATCATAATTTATGTAATATAATAAGGTAAATTAATTTTTTACCATAATGAATAGCGAATAAAGTAAAAATAATTACCACGGTTAAGGTAAAAGTGGGTTCACTATGGGTTAAAGTAAAAACATAAGGGTAAAAATACCCTATAAATAGGTATAAAAACTATTTTATATCCATATATTGACCATTACACCTATAAAGTTAAATAATTTATCATTCTTAACCCTTTTGATATGAAAAACATGGGGGTATTGAATAATTTTCAAAAAATACAAAGTGTGTCCTATCCACCACTTATAAATGGAAACCCCCTCTCTTATTTTCACCACACCATAAATACCCCATTGGATCAACCAATACCAACCCATAAAACTTATAAACATCCATCCTATATTCCTATAATCCTTATTTTCTTATTTAAATCTAACCTAGAAATTCTTTTGGTGCAATCCTAAAGAGGATACCCGATGAATAGGAATCGTTGATCAATGTGATTTTTTGTTTTATTGCTTCCTCCACCTAATTAAATTATTATTATACTATGATGATATAATAAACTCAATATCTTCCATATAATTTGATTTTTTTTACAAATTTCATTACCTACAACAATATCCACTTCCATCAAAAAGCTTACGAAACCATCATTCATGGCTATGGCGAACTATCGTCTCATAAACCTATATCGTTAATTTTTTCATTACCACCTATCATGGTTGGAAAATTGATGTATTTTTTATTTATATATTATATTTTTGATATTATTCTTATTTTTATTTATTTATTTTGTTACACATACATTAATGTTTTCCATTTTTTGAAATATGATAATGTCACTCATGTGTATGGTGAAGTACCGCTTCCCAAAGCGATGTGATTCGTTCATGATTTACATAGAATGTATTATAAATGATGAAAATATGTGATATATATGAAATGAGAATTATTATAGAATAATAATATATCATTTACCTTTGTTTCTTTAAATCTATCAAGAAATGGAAACAATGTTCAATCATACGTATGGAATACTATCTCCTTGAATGGTTTATTTCATTTTCTATCACTAAATTTTATGGATTACTATAAAAAAATATATACATAATATATATGATAATTATATCATTTTTATCATCCTAGAGATTATGGGTCCATGGGAAAAATAATATGAAAAAAATAAGAAATCAAAATACATACTAAAAACAAAGGGGTTATTACCGAAAATGTAACTTTAACATGAAATTGTTAATAAACAGGTAATAAAAGGTTGGAAATGATGATTACAAGTTTCTCATAATATACATATAGGGTTCCTCCACCCATAGGGTAGGAGGTATAATCTCCCATGTGGCTCCCCCTCCTCTGAGGGGGGGGGGGGGTTAATGTTTACCTTCGTCTCATCAATCCTATCATCTCTCTTATAGAGATTAAAGATATTAAAGATGTTATAATATGCAAAGACAGAATGTACATGTTTTTTATTTCACTCCAAGAATTCACAATGGAACCTCATTATTAGATGTCAATTTTGTGGGTCATTTCAGCAAGAACTAGCCCTCGATGGATTCCATTGATTGGTTTATTTAAGAATCATTGGGTTTCCATGATAGGGATATTGTTGAGATTCTGAATCCATGTAGTTTTTTATTAGGTTTTCATCTAAATAAGACTAAATATTAGCATGATAAAGAACTTAATGTGTTTTTTCTAGATTCTTCTAATCTCTTTTAAATTGTTCATTTGAATTTAAAATTAAACGGGACGCCCCCCCATCAAACTAATTTGGATTTTCTTTCCGAGTCTTCCTCTACCATTTCCAAATCTGGAATTTCATAGGATGACTGGTAATATGGTTTGTTGATTCCTTTGTATTAACAATCATACCCAAGCTTGTAGCCATACTATCACTCCTCATTATTGGGTTTAATTTGATGTCCCCATGGTACTAGTGAAATTTACATTCAATGATATTTTATGGGAGATATTATAGAAATAACAAATTCAATTTTAATCCTCGGCGAAGATAAATTATTCTAATAACCGATTAGGTCAAGATTATTTTACTTGCCATCATGGGGCATTTCTTGATCATGTATACCTCTTAGCCAGTTTTCCGTATAAGGTGGAAACTACTAATTTTTATTCTAATTGTAAGGGGAAATGATACTTCTTCTTTAGTTAAGGTTCAAGGATCATGGGAAGATCAATTCCTTCACTCTGAGCGGGTCTCAATCTCCTATTGTCCTATCAATTGGCCAATTTTTTATTGAGGTAAAATCTATTGATCACCCTCTTCAAAAGGAGAAAGGTACTGAGAATTATGTTCTTAGGGTCATTAATATTTATCCTATTTTTAGTCATGATTTGGGTTCTAACAAGCTAGTTATGCATGTCACAAACTGGGCTAGGTCGAACCTGAAATAGTCACCTAAGCCAGTCTGTGGCATATCTCGATGGGACTTCCCAATACCCTCATGATATAAACTAGTATTGGGCATCAAAGTATACAAGAGGGAAAAATTTAAGACATAAATAAATTACCAGGATTAGATAAATAACTGAACCAAAAAATACCCAATATCCAAAAACTTAACATAAATAAAGAATTGGTCTAGATACATAGTACACTGAATAAGCGGAAACAAAACTCAAAATTGAAAACAAAACCATGCTACCATGACCTCCATGTAACCTCTTGATCACCTCCAACAACTAAATTGAACCATATCCAACACAGGGTAGTAAAACCTAGAAAATAATAACATAAACTAGACCAACACCTGAAAAGATATGATAGGCATGAGCACTGAGATGGTCCGTAGGAAAGCCAAAGATTAACCACAAAATCCAAAAGTCCCACTTCCCAAAGTTGTCCATAAACACCAGTTTGAAATCAAACTATAAAATAAGGTTTTCAAATTTTAATAAAACAACATAATTTACCCATTTTAAAATACCACATCATAAAAAATAATTTCCAGAACCAACTTCCATTTATAAACAAAAACAAAGACTAGTGATACCAAAGCTATTCTAAAGAAAATAGGTAAACTGTGCAAGCAAGAAATAAAATAGTAAAATGGAAATTAAACAAGAAACGTAAGTAATTAAGTAACCATTTGTGATCTTAAACATCCTTAGAGGACCCCTATATGTACTCAGTTCGGAACCACCTATCGATGTATATTGAATCCCCTAAGTAAATAACCAACTATTTTCCCTAACCTGGACTCACAAGTGGAAAACCCATCCTGGACTGTCTAAAACTCCATGGGGTACTAACCCATCTAATCAAGGCTCTGACGAAACCATCACTTGATCAACTAAAAGATTCCCCGGAACCCATGGTGGAATAGTACTATGTTAGTAGGATGCCCTCACATGTGGGACTTACCATAGATGTCGCCATCGCACTTGAATACCCCAAAAATGAACACTCTATATGATAACCCATCACGGTAAATCCCCCAATAGTGGTTCCCCCTATATATATATATACGTACTTATTTTGTATATTCACATTGTATCGTCGAAGGTTCCAACTAGGCCACTATAAAACTTAACCATTTAAAACATTTTACAAAACAATTAGGTTTCCAAATGGGAAAAGAGTTTCCAAACATTGAACCCTTTCCATATAACCATACCAAAAGTTGTAAATGGGCCATTAGCTTTAACCATCCAAGGAAAATTTACCAAAACACTTTAGGATAAGCATTTCAATTATAACTCACATATTTTGATAATTCCAAATCATATTTTGATAATTACAAATCATATTTTGATAATTCCAAATAATATTTTGATAATTCCGAATCATATTTTGATAATCCCAAATCTTGTTGTCAATTAAGTGAGAATAATATCTTCATTATTTACTAATTATGTTTCATTAATGTTTCCTCTTCCTATAGAGTAATATTCATATACTTTCAATATCACCTCTTGATTGGTTAAGCTTACAGTGCAGAATTTATCTAAGTACAAGCTCACCATTAAAAGGTTATAGTTACAAGCTTACCGTTACAAGGATACCGCTACAAGGTCACCGCTACACGGTCACCGATAAAAGGTTACCATTATATGGTCACCACTAAAAGGATACCGCTACAAGGTCACCGTTACAAGGATACCTCTACCAGGTCACCATTATAAGGTTACCGCTACAAGGTCACCATTACTGGTTTACCGCTACAAGGTCACTGTTACAGGTTTACTGCGACAAGGTCACCGTTACATGGTTACTATTGTGAGCATACTATAAACGGTTACAGTTGGATATTTTCTATATTCATGTACTATTGAAGACTAACGATATTAAGGGTACAATTACCATTATTCAGACGCTTATTCATCAATACATTGTCAATTTCTCAATACTTTTCTAATGGTTATATTTGATAAAATAAATGCTCTGACATTAATTAATGCTGACTGTAAATGTTTCAGGGGACAATACCTTGGACAATATGAGGTACGAGAAAGCATGCACATGATATACTCATTCCCATTATCGGACCTCAAATATGAAAAGGGAATACCATGAAATAAAAAGGAAGGATCGAGGATAAAAACAAGTAGTGTAAAATATACGCAAACACGAAGAAAAGGGCACATGAGAAGTGTGATAGATCTTACTTTCCTAATAAAAAATCGGAACCATCCAACACTAGGATCCTAAACCCACAAGAATCACGAAGATAATTCTAGGATAAACTAATTCATGCCTTCTGTACTTCATCAAATCTTGATCAACATTAAAAGAAGAATACTGATATCTTGAACCTGGAGTTGCAACACTCTGTTTTGGAAACAACTTCCAGAGATTGACTCGAACTTCAACATTTCTCATTCCAATGAGTCAAGAGCAGAACTGTAAACACATAGATCCTTATAAACTCTTTTTCATCATAACTGCTCTATTATGTTTCTTTATTTTATATATTTGAGAAGTGTGTGTGTCTGTTTATATCACACATTGTCTCCTGTTTTTGAACTGGAGGATATTAATTATCCTCACATAAAACATCACATTATCGATGTTTCCCACGTATAACTGTGGAAGAGACCATGTGTGGTATATTTTGTTTGTCTTTCCCATGAAGAACTATGGTAGAGGGTGTGTTTCCTAGATAGTTTGGAAAAATATTGTAAAGCCCGATACAAGATGTGTATCATGTTTTAATATAAACTGCTTAGTGGAATGTGATCACCAAGTGGAGAGGATTAGGTCTCGACTTGAGACTAAACCTCTTGTTTACATTATTATGGAAATCTTCATACACTCTGTTTTAATTTTATCCGCTGCTTATATTTTCTAAAACATAAAATAGTTTTTCTTACACTTTGATAGTTAGTTTTGGATAGTGTGTGTATTTTTTTAATTCAATAAACATGTTTCAAAAGTTTAATTGGTGTTCTATACTAATTTATTTGAGGATTAATCACCATTTTAGAAACCTGTGGACAAGTTGAACATTTACATTTCTACTACCTTAATTAATTGGGATGTTTTTAAAAAAAATTGGGGGTTTTCTTAACCATAACGTTTTTAACAGAAATATTAATTAGAACTCAATTCAACCCCCCCCCCTTGAGTATCCACTCTGACCAACATTTGGTATCGATGGTCTTTTTATCAACTATGAAAATTCTTTTTAACTGTGATTTCAGTTTTATCTCAAAGATCTTAAAAAAAATTCATATCTAAATTTTCAGTTCTTTAATATTCTATGTAATTATGGATAATAGATTTTAGGGTGCTGCTACTAACAGGCAACCTTTCATTAATGGTAATAACTATGTTAAGTGGAAATTAAAAATAAAAATGTATCTAGAGAGCATGGGACCTGAAATCTAGGACACAATTAAAGAACAACATACATTACCTTCTACTGCTAGCGAAACATGGTCTTAGTTGACTAAAGCTACATATAATAATAACTATAAAGCAATGATTGCTTTGTATAGTTCTCTAGGAGATGTTGAATTTAGTAGAATATCTAGTTGTAAAAATACATATGAAATTTGGGATACATTATCTATTTATCATGAAGGAACAACCAATGGTAAAGAAATGAGATTAAATAATTACCCTAATAAATATGATAACATTAAAATGAATCCTGATGAAATCATTTCTAACATGTATACAAGGTTCAATGAGATAGTAAATACTATGAGTCTACTTGGGATACTAGTGGATAGAAAGGACCAGGTTATGAGACTACTTATATGCCTACATTATAGATGGAGAGGGACCTCTGTTTCTATCTGAGAATCTTGTGACATAGGCAAACATCCAGTAAAGGAACTAATAGGAAAGCTCATGATGTATGAAGAAGAACTTAAGGTGAATCAATAAGTAAATGGAGAACCAAGGAAGAAATTTGTATCATTTAAGACTACTACCTCAATGAACAAGGATAAAGAAAAAAGTTCAAGCTCCAATATATACTTACACAAGTGAAGACTCAGACAGTGATGAGTAGATTGCTCATCTTGCTTGAAGATTCAAAAAATTCTACTGAAAGAATTGATTCTTTAATAAGTTAAACTATAAGTGAAAGTGTGATAGTAAAGGACAATGGAAGAAAGGCAAAAAATGGAATAAAAACTCAAATGAAATATTTTTTTATGAGTGCAAACGAAAAGGACATGTGAAGGAAGACTGCCCCAAGCTGAAATATAGGAATAAATATGAAGATAAGGGAAAAGGTTATAAAAATGCTATGAAAGCTACCTGGAGTGCTTCAGAAGACGTCTCCAGTGGATCTGATGCTTCTGATAGTGAATGGAACAATCATGCCAACTTATGTTTCATGGAAACAAAATCTGAGGTAACACCTAATTCCCCTATGCCTAATAATTATTATTCTGGGAATGAATATGAATCAAACAATGATGAAAATATGACTAAGGATGAAATATTTGAATATTTTGGATTGATTGAGGATTATTTTAATGAACTCAAGGATAAATATAAATTATTGAAAAGAAAAAATGCTTTAAATACTAATTAAAAATATTATCTGGATACTGAGAAAGAAAAATGTGATCATCTATTCAAAGAAAATACTGAAATCAAATTATCCAATGAACAATTAAGGAGATATCCTGAAAATTTTACTTCAGGTATAGATACCTTGACTCAGTGAGGACAACAAATTTACCCAAAAATGTACAACTAGTCTAGGATATTAGCCACGATAGAGAAGGTTTATTAAAACCTAATTTGTTCCAAAATCTGGACAATTCTCAACTAGTTCAAGCTCTAGACCATTTCATGAAAAAAAATTCTCTAAAAGACCAAACAAAGTGTTTATGTCTCAAAATATATCTTTTTATTATAGGAAATATGTGAGACACGTATGGGTTCCTAATGTATTACTTTCTAACCTCTCTGGACCCAAGAAAACCATGGTACCAAAGTTACCCCATATCTAATCTGTTTTGCAAGAAAATTGTCTAAATAGTTCCTGTAGAGCTCTATGGTACTTGGACAGTGGATGTTCAAGACACATGACAGGAGACTGTTCATGTTTCAAAAGTCTAATTATTGTTGATGGTGGATATGTCACATTCGGTGATAATGCTAAAGGTAAAATCGGCGGCATATGCCAGATTGGTATCCCTAATACTCTATTAATTTCAAAAGTACTTTTTTTATGGGTTAAAATAAAATTTTATTAGTATTTCTCAGTTGTGTGATGATGGTTTTAATGTCAAGTTTGAAAATGATGCATGTAATGTTTTTAATTCTAAAAATTATTTAATATTTACTGCTCTTAGAAATGAGACTGTATATGCTGTTGATATGGATTCTTTAGCTAAGCAAAATTTTTCTTGTTTAAATATGTTTCATAAGGAATCTTGGTTCTGGCATAGAAAACTAGGACATTGTAATGTGAACTCACTTAGAAAACTAACAAGGAAAGGTTTAGTTAGATACTTACCTAAATTGGAATTCCCTTTTAACAAAGTGTGTAATTCTTGTCAAATGGAAAAACAACACAAAGTTTCTTTTAATCCAAAGAAAGAAGTTTCTACTTCTCAACCGCTTGAGTTGGTTCACGTGGATTTGTTTGGACCATCAAGAGATTCAAGTTTAAATGGGAAGCACAATGTCTATGTTCTTGTAGATTATTTTTCAAGGTACACTTGGGTGTACTTTCTGGCTCACAAAAGTGAAGCTTTTTCTTATTTTATCAAATATTCCAACTCTGTATAAAATATTAGGGGACTTAGGATCAAGACCTTGAGAAGTGATCATGGACGTGAGTTTGAAAATCAAGAGTTTGAATCGTATTGCTCACAGAGTGGCTATAGTCACAACTTCTCTTCTCCTAGAACACCTCAACAGAATGGAGTCGTGGAATGAAGAAATAGGACTCTTGAAGAGATTTCTAGAACAATGCTCAATGAATATGATTTGCTAATTTACTTTTTGGATGAAGCTATTAATATAGCTTGTTACATTATTAAAAAAGTCTTGATTAGACAGATTCTTAAGAATACCCATTATGAGCTTTGGAACAATAGAAAGCCTAATGTTAATTACTTAATAGTTTTTGGTTGCAAAGTCTTTATCCTTAACACTAAAGATAATCTTGAAAATTTTTATTCAAAAAGTGATGAAGGAATTTTCCTAGGTTACTCAATCTCGAGTAAAGCCTATATATTATTCAATAAGAAAACCAAATGTGTTGAATAATTGGTTAATGTAATGTTTTATGTGACTGATCCACATGAACCCCAAACCTCTCTTGAATGTCTTGTGGAAGATATGTCAATTCTGGATCTTAATGGTAATGATAGTGAACCTCCTATAAAAGTAACCAGTTCTGGGAATCTTCCAGACACTGCACATATTGTTTCTGAACTAATAGACGACCACGAGTAGTCTAGTTCAACTCTTTCTAGAGGTATTCAAACTCTACAGAATCATCCTTTAGATGCTGTAGTTTGTGATTTAAATCGAGGGACACAAACTAGAGATTCTCTGAGAAACCAGGTTGAACATCAATATTTTCTTTCACAGATATAACATAAAAATATCAATGATACAATCAATGATGAATTTTGGGTGATGGTTATGCAAGAAAAACTGAATCAGTTTGAAAGAAACAATGTTTGGGAACTAGTAGACAGACCTAAGGACACCTTAACCATATGCACTAAATGGTTGTTTAGGAACAAAGTTGATGAGTCTAGAAATATAGTTAGAAACAAGTCTAGACTAGTTGCACAAGGGTATAGTCAAGAAGAAGGAACAGACTATGAGTAAACCATCGCTCTTCTTGCTAGACTAGAAGCCATTAGGATACTACTTGCTTATACAGCTCATCTGAATTTCCAACTTTATCAAATGGATGTAAGAAGTTCATTTATAAATGGATATATAATTGAATATGTATTTTTTGAATAACCCCTTAGATTTAAAAATCCCCATTTTCCAAATCATGTTTTAAAACTGTCTAAAGACTTATATGGTCTAAAACAGGCTCCAAGATCATGGTATGACCGACTCAAATCTTTTCTTATTTCAAAAGGTTTTATAAATGGGATAGAAGATCCTACTCTCTTTATTAAACGGATTTCCAAATATGTTTTAATAGTACAAATTTAAGTAGATTATATAATTTTTGGATATTCTAAACATTCTTTATGTACTGATTTTTCATCAATGATGCAAAATGAATTTGACATGAGTTTAATGGGGGACTAAAATTTTTCCTTGGATTTAAAATTTTTCAAAACAAAGATGGTATTATTTTAAATCAAAATAAATATATTAAAGATATTTTAAAAGGTTTTGGTTTGGATAGTATTAAAGGAAGTGATACACCAATGAGTACAACTTGAAAATTGGATGCTGATGAAACTGGAGAACCAGTGGATCAAACCAATTACAGAGGTATGATTGGGAGTCTACTTTATCTTACTTCTAGTAGACCTAATATTATGTTCATTTTATGCATGTGTGCTCGATTTCAAGACAATTCCAAAGAATATCATTTAAATGATGTTAAAAGATTTTATAAATATCTCAAGTATACTATAAATTTAGGACTATTTTATCTGATAGGACATGATTTTGTTTTAATAAGTTATTTAGATTTTGAATTTGTAGGTTTCAAGTTAGATAGAAAGAGCACCTCTGGAACCTGTCACATTTTAGGCAAGTCACTAGTATCATGGTGTAGTAAGAAACATAATTCTGTTTCATTATCTACTGCAGAGGCTAAATATATAGTTGTTGGTAGTTGTTGTGCTCAAATTCTGTGGACGAAACACACTTTACTATACTATGGATATCAATTCAAACATTTCTCTATAAATTTTGACAACACAAGTTCTATTAATATCTATTAGAATCCAGTATCTTATGCTGGAACAAAGCATATTGATGTAAGACATCACTTCTTATGAGATCATTTTCAAAAATGTGATATCACTCTTAAATTCATTGGTACTGAACACCAATTGGATGATATATTCACAAATCCTTTTAATTATGAGAGGTTAAATTATATTAGACCTGATTTAGGTATGATAAACAGTTAACTGTTAGAACCTCACCATTAGAACCTCACCATTAGAACTTCACAGTTAGAACATCACCGTTAGAACCTCACTGTTAGAACCTCATTGTTAGAATCTCACCGTTAAAATCTCACTGTTAGGACCTCACTGTTAGGACCACACTATTAGACCTCATAGATAACTCCTTACCAATAGACATTTGAAATCTAGGACTTTGCGTTTTATGTGCTCTCAACTAGAATCTGAAACATTTTTCTACTATTATTTATTTATTTTATCTGTTTTATTTTTCAATCCCTAAATGATAAAAATAGAACACATGACACATTTTAATCCACATCAAACCCTCCTAAGAATCTCTTTCTCTAAAATATAATAACCTAAACATCCATTGAAACCTCAAACCGCTCTGAATTAATGGCTAGATTGAAGAGGCCACTGGTCAGTGATGAAGGATATGTGCCTGATCCTAAGAGACCTAGAGATGAATCGAGTAGAATATGCCAGATAGTAGAAAAGGTACTGAAGCTGCATTTATCCAAGAGGGAGATAGTAGGTGAGAAGTAATTATGTTTAGAGTGGCTACTTTGAAGTCAATATTTAGTGCTTAAGGCACTGGAAGGTCAAGGATGGGTCGAATGTTTTTCAAACAACAATGGACCCTATTACCTAAATTTGGTGAAGGAATTCTATGATTACTTGAAGTTTGGATAGTCTAAGAATGAGCAATGGATGACTTCCAGAGTAAATGGAGAAAATGTATGTTTCTCCTCTACTAAGTGGAATGATTTTTTAAGGATTCCTCATGAAGGAATTTATGACTATTACTCAAAAATGGTGCCTCTCACTAGTGAGTTCTTTTTCTATGAAGAAGCGTTAGCTGAATTGACGGGAATTGTAATTCTGAGTAAAGTCATTGCTGTTGAGATGGAATGAGAGGATAATATGCTTTTAAAATATGTTCATCATGTGATAAGTCCTAGTAGAAGGGACTTTTCTATTTTGAAGTATCAAGAAATATTCAATCTGTATTTGCTGAAGCATGGATATAAGATTAACCAGTGCAGGCTATTTATGATTTAACTTGAATACATGACCAATCCTAGTTCCAAATACATTGCTCTATTCCATGCCAAGATTATATATCTTATGTTGAAAGTGAAAGGAGTTGTTGGAGATAAAGAATAAACTATTGTTGTACAAGATAACCATTGCATCACCAAATTAATTGGCATGATGATGAAGATTAACTGCAATCCATGGCTAAAGAGATGGGTGAATGATGAGGCTATGGTGTATGAAGAGTTTAATCATGTGACTCATCCTACTAGGCCAAAGAATATGAGAGACCCTGGTCTTATGCCTGATGAAGCCGAGCCTGCCTACTCAGAAGAAGAAGAAGAAGTTTTTGTTGTGCAAGAAAGAGAGGACTCTTCTATAGATGACAGGAGTGACCCTGACCATCCCTCCAATCCTCGTGTGACTACTGTATCATTTGGTGAGCCTAGCCCACCAAAGAGTTTTCCTATAAGGGAAGCTGTCCTAAGGGACTGTGATTAGCAGACCATTGAAGAATAAGGGGCTGAAATTGTTTTAAGAGAAGTTAGAGATACCTCAGATGAGGATGAGGACTCTGAATGAAGTCATGTTTTCCTTGAGACAACTACTGTGGAAAATGAAGAGGAATGTCTATGTATTATTCCTCTAATAGGACATACAGAAAGGGTTGAAAGTGGAGAAGAAGAAGAAGTTGCTGATTCAGTGGAGGTTGGACCTGTCTTGTAAGTAGTTGAAGATTCTAAAGTGGAAGTGGAAGTGATCCTTCTGGATGTTTCAATTAATAAAGGAGGTCTGGAGGAAATGAATGTGGATGATCATGAGATTACTCAGATTGAGGGGGAGGAACCTGCTATTATAGGCTCAGTTGCTATTTTTCATGAAATTAAAGGCCGGTCTGAGGACCCTGGATTTATGGTATTGGGTCTAGAATATGATAACTCAGAATATGAGAGGCCTAAAAGAAGACCCATAGTGCCAAAAATCACTTTTGTTTCATCAGAAACCTTTTTCCCTCTAGACTATTTTAGAAAAACAGATCTTGAATCCCTAAAATCAAACCTGCAAAAAGGTGTTTGGGGATATGGATTCAGAAGTGGAAAAGGATGTTGCTCTAGCTCATGAGCATCTAGCATCTAACATTGCCAAAATTCACTCCAGTATTCCATCTACTCTACTCCAGGAAGTAAGGCAATGCCGGAGTCAAATCAGTGAGTTGATAGATTCTATGGTTTATGTGAAACAATCTATTGCAAAATTATATTCTTATATGGATTCAAGGACCCAAGTGGGCATAGAACTTTCATATGAAAAAATTATAGTTCAGAAAATGGTCACATCATTTGAGAATTTCAATAAATATATGGAAACACGTGTGAAAGAGAAATATGATGATGTCAAAAGACAGATCAGTGGGCTGACAAAATCTATCAAGGAGACAGTGGCCTTCTCTTTGGCTACTCTAGCTGCATCTTTTTCCACTTCAGCTTCTCCTCCAATTGACATTGAAGCTTTCAGGACCATTGTTAGAGAAGAAGTGGAAAATTTCTCTGGTGGTAGTTCCTCAGATTCTCAGGTCATTTCCATCACTATAGAAGTTCATAATCTTGTGGGAAACTATTTAAGGGAAGCTTCTCAGTATCAGAATTCCATCAAGGATGAAGTTCATTTCTACTACAAACAGGTGTACACCAAACATCATATGGATGGTCACTTCATGTTGTTGTTGGAAAACTTAAGGATCCCACCTGTCACTCAGGCCTTTATGGATCAGGTTAGCCGACTCAAGGAATTGACTCTTGGTTTGGAAAAAATAATGGATAATAAGGATGATTTTATTTCTTCTATGGAGAGAGGTGGTGGTATCATTATAGACTTCAGGAATCTTCTCTTGCCTTTCCTCCATGTGGACTACACTCTAATCATAGTTCCTCTTGCTCTGACTGTTTCTTCAGCTGCTTCAGGTTCCACCAGTGCTGCTCCTTTGATGACTCCTACCCAGTCCATCAGAAGCTTGACCCCCCGATTCCTCATAGATCTACTCACTACAAGTCTACTGATGCTACTATTGCAGCTCCTCCTACCTTGATAACTACCATCCCTCGGCCTATCCCTCCACCTTCAACACCTTCATCCTCAACCTCCATGGACAAAGCTCCTATGGGCATATCGGATGTGGATTGAGGGTGGACTGTATTAGTTGATAGGGATTGGTGTATCAATTTTTGAATAACGTACTCTTGTTTTATTAATAAAGATTCTCTCTTTTCACTTTTTTCTTTATGTACGCTTTCGGTTAATCAAAAAGGGGGAGAAAATATTAAAGGGGGGAAAAGGGGAGAAGTCATTCTCACGGGGGAGAAAATATTCAAATCTTAAATCTTGTGATTCAATTACATTATCATATGTGTTTTATCTGGATTCAAAACTCTTAGCAATGTCATAATTTTTTATTATCAAAAAGGGGGAGATTCTTGGAACTCACAAAATTTGATAATTCCAAATCATATTTTGATAATTCAAAATCATATTTTGGTTATTCGAAATCATATTTTGATAATTCCAAGTCATATTTTGAGAATTCCAAATCTTGTTTTCATTTAAGTGATAACTATGTCTTCATTCATTGTTAATTATGTTTCAATAACGTTTCATGTTACTATAGAGTAATATTCATATACTTTCAATCCCACTACTTGATTAGTTAAGCTTAAAGTACAGAATTTATCTAAGTTCAAGCTCACAGTTACAAGGTTATAATTAGAAGCTTATCGTTACAAGGTTAACTCTACAAGGTCATAGCTACATGGTCCTTGATAAAAGGTTACCGTTGTATGGTCACCACTATAAGGTTATCACTACAAGGTCACCATTACAAGGTTACCGCTACAAGGTCACCATTACAAGGTTACTGATACAAGGTTAGCATTACAGGTTTACCGCGACAAGGTCACCGTTATAGGTTTACCGTGACTAGGTCACCGTTATATGGTTACTGGTGTGAGTATACTGTTAAAGGTTTCAGTCGGAGATTTTCGATGTGCACCTACTATTGAAGCCTACCGATATGAAGGCTACCGTTACTAGTCTACCGACGCTTATTATTCCATACTTTGTTAATTTCTCAATATTTTTCTAATGGTCATATTTGATAAAATAAATTCTCTGACATTAATTAAGTCTGACTATAAACGTTTTAGGAGACTGTACTGTGGACAGTACGAGGTACGAGAAAGCGTTCACATGATTGAATCATTCCCATTGTCGGACCTCAAATATAAAAAGGTAAGACCATGGAATAAAAAATAAGGATCGAGGATAAAAACAAGTAGTATAACATATATGCAAACACGAAGAAAAGGGCGCATGAAAAGTGTGATAGATCTTAAATGCCTGATAAAAAAGTCAAACCATCCATCACTAAGTTACTAAACTTACAAGCATCTCAAAGATCATTCTGGGATAAACTAATTCCTGCCTTGTGTTCTTCATCAACTCTTGATAAACATTAGAAGCATAACAATGAAAGCATGAACCTGGAGTTAAAACACTCTGTTTTGGAAACAACGTCCATAGATTGACTCCAACTTCAAAATTTCTCATTCCAAGGAGTCAATAGTTGAACTGCAAACACGTAGAGCCTTGTAAACTCTTTTTCATCATAACTGATCTATGGTGTTTCTTTATTTTATATATTTAAGAAGTTTGTGTATCTGTTTATATCACACACTATCTCCTGTGCTGGAACTGGAGGATATTATTTATCGTCACATCAAAATTCACATTATCTATATTTCCCACGTACAATTATGGAAGAGACTGTGTGTGGTCTATTTTGTTTTTATTTCCCACGAAGAACTGTGGTAGAGGGTGTGTTCGTTGGACTGTTTGACAAAACTGTTGTAAAGACCTATATAAGCCGTGAATCATGTTTTAATATAAACTGGTTGGAGGCAGGTGATCACCAAGTGGAGAGGATTAGGTCTTGTCTTTACACTGAACCTCTTGCTTACATTGTTGTGAAAATCTTTATATACTTTGTTTTGATTTTATCCACTTCTTATATTTGATAAAACATAAAACTGTTTTTGCTTACACTTTGATAGTTGGTTTTGGTTAGTGTGTTCATTTGTTTAATTAAGTAAACTTGTTTAAAAAAGTTGAATTGATGGTCTATACTGATTTATCTAAGGATTAATCACCCTTTGAGAAACCTATTGACCAGTTGAACATTTACATTTCTACTGCCTTAATTAACTGGACCATTTTTTTTAAATTAGGGGTTTTCTTAACCATAATGTTTTTAACTAAAATTTTAATTGGAACTCAATTCAACCCCTCTTGAGTATCCACTTAAACCAACAATTTCCAAAAAAAATAGAGATCCCATTTTCACTATTACTTTTCGAAACAATCCATTGATTTCCCAACACAAACCCAAACATATTAAAATTTCCAATTGGTCCTTTCGTTCGAATCCACTTTATCATGATATTAATTTAAAAATATAAAAAACTCACTCAAATGTCCCATTTGTGCTTTCAAATATTTTATGGAACAATTTTATGTTATCAAAAACTAAACAATTCATGCTTCCCACACAGTTTTGAAATCACCCCAATCCATTTAAAAAAACCACAGAACCATTTATCCAATAGAGAGAGAAGAAAAATAGATAAGAATTCCTTTATAGAAAACCAAGGCTTGAGATGAGATTTATTCCCAATGTCATCTTCATTTCTTGGCATGTCCATGAGTGCACACTGTGCACCCATGGATGTTCCCACATCTAACAGAAAATCACAATCGGTCCTTTCCCAAGCCATCCTTAAAGATACCACCCACACACTTTTGTTAACATGGTGAAAAACTATATGAAAACCCACAAAGTTTCACAAATCCACTCCAAAACAAGTTTAACAGCTTTAAATTTTTTTCTAATGGTAAATACTACCCAAAAAATATAATAAAACCATTTTAAACTAAGAATTAGTTATCCAAACTCAATTTCATAGGTAAAATCATATCAATAAATGGGAGAACATCTCAAATCCTATTTTTATCAAGTTAAACCCATGATAAATTATTATCATAAACAATATATGATTGTAATAATGGTTGGAAACAAGGTTTAAAAATTAAATACTAAAACTCAAGCATCTGATGGACTGAAATTAAAAATAAAGTCATTGAACGCTTACACATAGTTAGAGATTTATCTCCAAAATGCTTTAAACTATTTTTAACTAATATAAAAACACTACAATGATTTAACTATAACACTTCTAAATGTTTGAATAACTTTTAAAAAGTAATTTCAAACACACAAGTGTTACGGTTGTACTCAAAATGAATGGAAATTCGGAAACTCATACCTTAATCAAGTTCATGTGGAGTAAAACATCAAAGAGAGAGATAAAGACCTTGAGAACCAATCATAGAACTAGGAGGGAGGAATTTGTGCGCTGGAGGGGAGGCAAGGGCACTACGAATGGGGTTTGGGATCACATTGTAAAACTGTCTGAAAAGTAGGGGTTAGGGTCGTCAGAGGTGCAACAGGAATGAGAAATTATGGTAGGGGCTCACCCAGAGCACCAGAGAGAGAGAGAGGTATGAAGGGTAGGTTGTGCACACATAGGGTGGTCGGTGAGCTACATGTCAAATGTGAGGGGGGAGGGTATCATGGTCAGGCCTTAAAACATTAAATAATCTTGAATTCTAGTCAAGAATATAAATTTATTACATATTGAGAATATTTTCAGGTTTATTGTTTTAGAGAGTTAGGAAATATTACATTTATAACATACCACATTCATACAAATATGATACTATTAAAAATAGTATCCATTTTTTCGATGTATAAAACATTAAAACATAAAACACGATTTATTTGAAAAATATTTATAAAATTCATCATGACTACCTTATTACTCATACCCATCCTTATATCCTAGGAAAAACATTTAAAAAATGTGGTATTAGTACATAACTCAGTAAGGGATATAAGGAGAGAAATATTTAGTCAAAAGACACCTTAAAACCCCAATAAATATCAAATCATAAAAAACTTGAATGCATAGAATACTCATGTAGTTTACTTAGGACACATTTACACTTTAATTATTACATTCAACCATACACATGGAATAATAATTTGGTCAACTTCCATCTCCATATTACCCAAGGCATTGGAGAGCTATAACGGGGCTCACCTGTCATGTCTTGGGATATAATGGGCTCAACCCAACATATCATGAGCTATAATGGTGCTCACCCTTCGTACATTGAGCAATAATGGTATTAAACTGACATAAATATTTTCTAAGGAACATACCTTGAATAAAACATTTCATAACTCGTATACACCCTTGAGAAAAACACATTCACAATTCAAAATACACTTTTCCTGTAAAAATCACTCTTAGAACATAAACACTCCACAAATGATAATGGAATATTATTATTAAAAATGACCATAAAAACATATACAGGAGACATTATGGTAATAAAACATCATGAAATCCTAATAGTACACTCGTGTCATAAAAAAAGAACAATCTCTTTGGATCTCATAAAGGAGACATTAAAAGGTATTTTAAGAGGGAGATCCTTTACAAATACCATAACATTGAAGAGAGAATTGATTAAACAAAGTAAATATGTACATGTACTTTAAATACAGTTAATAAAATATTATATAATCAAATTATATTTCAAAATTAATCTCAGTATGATAAAAAGTATTGAAGTTTAATGTTAACCAAAAGAATGGAAATTGGGATTAAAATTCTCTTATAAAATTTCGGCATGGTATCGGGTGTACATGGGATGGATTAATGAGATATAATGGGGTATCTCAACATCAATTTATAATAAGGTCATTATAATGGAGGTGATAAAATATACCCCATCATTAGGAATTAAAAATAAAAGGACACAACATAGAGGAGATTCTTTAATAAAAGTGAGAGAGATAGAATCCCTTACCTCAAGTTAGACTTCCTTGAAACAGGTTTAAACCTCATGTATAATGGTTAAAATAGTGTTATTATGATTTAAAAAAACATTTTCATGTTTATAAAATCTTCTATGATCACTTTATAACATCATTCCACCCATTAATTAATAATACTTTGTTATTTCCCTTGTTTCGGTTGCGTGCATTAGAGGGTTTCCATGGGGAGTTTGTAATGGATTTTAATGTCAGTTGTAAAATAACCTATAGAAGTGGAATGAAATGGTATTTACATGACTCCATAACTTTAATTATACAATTTATAATTTTGAATTCTAATACAAGAATTATTCATTAGTTAAAACAATAATGATGTTCGTTTAGATCATTTTAGTGGTTCTATGACAATAATGACCTCATTTTGTTTTATAAATTAAAACCATGTGTAGAAAAGGATTAATGAAACATGGATAATAAATAAATAAAAAATTATAACCCAGTTCAATAATAAAAATTGTTTCAGGTATAGACTTAAAGGAATTAAAGCAAATTAAAATCACATTATCCATGATATTGGTAATTCGACACATCATAGACAATGATTTTATTCCTTGAATAAGTTTAAGAGGTGAAGAAGAATAATCATGAATTTTCCATGATCATGGGAAAATGTAGAATATACATGATTCCTATAGATTTCATGCCTCTTGGATAAGAGGATGGGAAGATACTGTAATAAATATAAAGGAAAGGAAAGGAAAACACATGAAAAAAGGAAGAGGATTTCTAACCTCTTGATCTTATCTCCTTGAGATCCTCCTTAAAGATTTGATTTTGGACTTTGGGTGAGACCAGAAGGTACTGAACGCGGGGAAGGATATTGGGGAGGGAATTTGGAAGAAATTATTCAATTATCATGGCTTGAGAGGTGTGGTTTGGAAAGGGGAGGGAGAGGGTTAATTTTTACATTAGAAGGGGTGTTTTTGGAATAACAAATTAAATAAAATAATATATCAAATTTTAGACTTGTAATAGTAGTTTTTTTACAACATAAATCGTATATTAATATAATATAATTATTTTTAGACCTTAAATAATCTTTATAATTCGAATTCATTAATTTATAAAAAGGAAATTTAAAACAAATAGAAAATGACACTTTGAGGAATCACTTTTTGACTTTAGGTTTTGGAAAGTTATTTTTAGGTTTGGAAATAAATTTTATTGTATTTTGAGGAACCATTTATGAAATTAAATATATCATGGTGGAATATAAAGTTCTAGAAATTTTTATGTCATCATTACTTCCTGAATGATGTAATTTAAGATATACCAGTTAGGTGAAAACTACATTTTTACTATTCAATCGACAATTGAAGTATTTAAAAAAATTACTACAAACTCACTAAAATGATTTTCTAATGATTAGAATACAAAAATGAATTAAATTTTTTAAAAATAATTTTCTAAATATTAATAATTTAACTTTTAATTAAAAACCTAATCTAATTGAAAAATGGAAGTTTTAAATTTAAAATTGATTTCATAGTTCTTTCAAAAATTACATATGGTCTTATAAAAGTATCCTAAAACACAAAACACATCTAATTGTTAATTTATGGTAACATTTTAGGAAAATAAATTTTATTTTAAATTAATTAATTAATTATAATTAATTATTTATGACTTATAGAAACACCAATACTTTGACTATAGCCAAATTGTCACTTATAAGATATCTAAATTTTATTTAATCATTCATGGGTAAGGTTACTATTATTTTTGATATTTTACTATTCATAAGGGTTATACTATTATTAGTAAGGGTAGGTTATTATTCACCAATAATTATGTTTATCCTATCAGACTCCAAACTTCTTACTCATTGCAGTCGTGTATGTAATATTTTGGAAATTAAAAACACAAAAGTAGAAAATTAATTTTAAAGTTAATTATATTATAAGTAAATGGGTTCTTACATTCTCCCCACCTTATGGAAATTTTATCCTCACAATTTTTATTCTCTTACCCAAACAAGTTAGGGTACCTTTCCCTCATAGAATTCTCATATTCCCATGTTTCTTCTTCAACCATGTGGTTTTTTCACAAAACCTTTACCTTGTAGATTACCTTATTATGCAATACGTGCTCTCTATGATCAATAATATAAATCAGTTTCTCTTCATTATAATGGTTCTCATTTATAAGAACTAGTTCTGGACTCAAAACATGAGATAAATCTATCACATACTTTCTCAACATCGAAACTTGAAAAACTTTGTGTACCTAAGATAATCTCGGAGGAAAATCCACTTAGTATGCAACTGGTCCAAATTTCTCAAAGATTTTAAAAGGGTCAATGAACTATGGACTTATCTTTCCTTTCATACCAAAACGCATCATACTTTTCAAAGGAGAGATTTTAAGGATGATATGGTCACCTACCTTGAAATCGAATTTTTTTCCTTCTTTTATCTGTATAAATTTTCTGCCTACTATGAGTTGTCATCATGTGTTACCGGATCATCTTCACCTCTTTAGCCACTTCCTCTACTAACTCTAGTCCCATCAAATTTACTTCACCGAATTCATTCCAAAATTCTAGAGTCTTACACCGCTTCCTATACAATGCCTCAAAAGGTTCAATGCGAATACTGGAATGATGACTGTTATTATAATAATACTCAACTAAAGAAATATGTTGATCCCAAATTTCCTCTTATTCCATTGAACACACTCTAATAATATCTTCTAATGTTTGAATCGTTCGTTTTGACTTCCCATCTGATTGAGGATTAAAAGATGTACTAAAATTTATTTACATTCCCAACGACTTCTGATGGCCCTTCCAAAAAATTCGAACTGAACTTGGGATCATGGTCAGAAACAATGGAAACAGTAACTCTATATAACCTAAAAACCTCTTTGAGGTATAGTCTAAAAGTTAATCCAAAGGAATTGTATCTCAAATAGAAAGACAATGTACATATTTAGTCAGCCTATGTCATCCCACCATTTTATTTCATAACTTTTCATTACATAAAAGAACTGAGGATCTTTAAAGTCTAGTGTCTTAGAAATCAGGAATAAAAACATGAAAACATAATCACCGTTTAAATCCCTTTGAAAATATTCTTGAAAATTTAATCTTATGAACAATTACTATATCTCATAACCTGGAGACATAAAATCAAAGAAAAGGGTGAGCAGAAGGCCCAGTAAGGTAAGCAAGGGAATTAGTTTACTTGTGATATCAATAAAAACTTAATGAAAGACATAAAAACATGAGAAATTGTAATAGAGAAATATCATGATAAAAATAACATGAATCATAACATTAATATGTGGCTACGACATTTCATTTATACATTCATGAACATATCACCAAGGCCTATCCCCAAGGTGTCATAAAATTTACCGAGGTTCTTCACCAAGGTATCATAAAACTTGTCATCTATAGAGATTAATTCATTGACCAATGAATTAGAGCGCTATCAGGGCACACAATTTATATGTCTTTATTTTAATGTGATCCACATAGATCATAATCAAACATTTCATAAATAACCCATAGAGAATAAAGAAATGGGTTTCATTTCAAAATCGCGATGTTTTAGAAGTTCTTAAAAACATGATCATTTAGTCATTTATAACCCATGGAAAGGGAGTGAGGGTTATAAGTATATCAATTTAAAAATCAAATAGGTTGATTCTATGTATTTATGAATACCCCTAGACATGAAAATATAATTGGTTATTCACATAAATAATACAAGAGAATTTAGTGAGAAAAAGACAGAGATTTTGAGACGAAAATTATGCAGCAGAACTGCGATAAAACATGGTTTTAGAAAAATTGAAAAGAGAGGTGACAAGAGTCACCCACTAATAAATAAATCTTAATAAAGTATGGTTACATAATAATATCATGTTATGTATGTTTGAATTACATACCACTTGAAAATAAAACATGAAGGAAAAGAGAAGATGTGATTTCTTTTACGAGAAATTCGGTAGCCTAACGATATCACTTAAAAATTCAGAATACAAATTGATGAGAGTGGAAAGTACCTCTCAAAAATTATAAATTAAATGGAAAATAATGAGAACTTATAAGAACATAACCTCAACATAAAGAGATGTAAACTAGAAAACACAACATATAGAAAGTCATGACTTAAAAGAGGAGGGTGAAAGGATCCCATACCGATTTGGTAATTTTCGAAATGTACACCCCATGGAAGAAGGATCAAATAATGTATATGTAAATACCCATTAATTAAAGTATATTACACAAAGAGTACAATCATGGGAAGTACATACACCACACAAAAGTAAATAGTGGAAAATCTACCATGAATCTCACAGGAATAATAAGTGAGATGAAAATCCCTTACCATGTTGTATTCAATCGAATCGTATGAACAAAAATTACTAACCACCAAAAGAATCAAATAATACCATGAATATAAAGAAAATTATGATAATATATATCCAATTATAGTACACAATATACCACATTCTACAAATAAGTGGCAAAAAATGGAAATCTCACGGAATTGAAAGTGAGATAAGAATCCCTTACCACGTTTTCTGACATGACTCGCTTGTTTGTTCCTTGTTCTTCCTAAATAATAAACATAAGTTAATTTATAATTTCTTAAAAATGTTTTTAGAGTTTATTATTAATTTTATATTACTTATTACCCTACTATAACAATTAGTTAATTATTTGAGCTAATATCGAACATATTGTCAATGTTTGGAAATTGAGTAAAAAATGAACTTGTTATTATTATAAAATTGTTCTTGTTGTCAAAATTACATTATATTCATAATGATATTAATCATTTACATGTTATAAATATAATATATATATCCAGTATATATATTTATTTATAATAGTACATAACATTTGGAGATAAGAAATGAAACACACCGTTCATGGAGACGGTAAGCCTTATGTACGCATGGACGCTACGTTCATTTCAATTTCATATTTTAATGAAATGAAAACATTATGATTCATAGGTATATTATAATTTAATTATAATATTTATTTCATATATGTTACATAATTTCATAAATTCTATACTTTAATTTTTTCATGTATGGCATAAACGAGTCATATCACTTTGAGGGGGCGGTAGTCCGCACTTCCTCTAATGAAATTATTGTGTTTACCAATTATAGGAACCATAAAGGTATGATATAAATAAAAAAATAAAGAATAATAAAGAAAACATAAACATAATAAATATTATATATAGATATAGAACCATCATAATGTCCACCGTGAGAGGCGGTAGGAGATAATTGAACAATTATCGTTTCGTGAGGCAGTAGTTCCCCGTCCACTGAAACAGTATGTTCTTTACCCATTAGATGGAGGCGTGTGTAAGTGTAGCTCGAAAACATCTCATAACAACATACTTGTATATTTATGATAATGTTTTTTATAAGATAAAGTAATAAAAAGAGGTTAGGGGGTTGGAGAAGTAAAATAAAACAAAAGAACTTAAGAGAAGACGTTACATTTAAATCGGGTAACTCCCTTTGGTTTGAAAGAGAAGAGTTTATTGAAGTTATTTCAGCCTAAGGTAAGGATTATAGGATAAATAGAGGGATATTAAAAGATTATTGGAGCATAGGATGGATGAACCAAGGGCTTTAGATGTGTGATAAATGGGTAGGAAGTGAGGAATTTTTATAAGGGAGAGGAGGGGCTCTTTTGGAAAGTTTGAGAATATTATTTTATTATATAAATATTTTCGGTTTCTAAAGGTCGAAAAATAATTAAATACGAATATAAGTTGGCCCATGTTCGAAATAAAATCATCCAATAAGAATTGGATAATTTTTGGATATTTTTTTAATTTTTATCTTCTTATTTATTTAAATCATTCATTAATGATGTAAACATTACATCATCATTGTGTCATAAATCTATTTATTTATTTGATGTCTAAAAATTATAAAAAATACCATGATGTTGGAAATATTTTTAGATTTCCAGTACAAAAATTTAGTTGAAAGGATAGCTTATATAACCCCATGTAAAAATTCTTTTAGTAAAATAATACATGTTTATGACATTTTTATTTTTGTTTTAAATAAAAAGTTATTGATGTCATTATCTTACCCAATTGGATACATGGGGTCCCTAAATTGACCCATGGATTGTATTGGTCAGACATTACTCATCCAATAATGTTAGGACAAGTTTTAAGGAAATTGTTCACTATTATAACATTATTTTTACCTTAAATTACCCTAATTACCTTTAATCGTGGATAATAAAAGTCTAAAGTTACTATTCACCAAAAATTATTTTCATATCATTGAACCACATTTTACTTACAGATGAAAACAATGTATGTCATATTTTTGAAATTCAATTCACAGAAGCGGTAAAATTTCATTTAAATGAAAAATTCAGTTTTTTAACAACTACTTAGTGGTTTCACTATTCATCAAAAATTGAAGGTTTTCATAAAAATTCCAAAAATTTACTCTAAGATAAATTTGATATTCCAAATTAAAAAATTATTTCTATTTTAAAAAATTAAAAACATATAAGTTGAATTAATTAATTTTATAATTAATTCTTGTCGTCAAAACAAAAAGCGTGTTTTTAAGAAATAATGACCATCAAAAGATTGATAATTTTTAATATCCAATTTCAAAATGAAATTACTTACAATGGCCAAAATTGGGATAAATAGTAAAAATATAATCTATTTATTATTTAAAAACAATTAATAATATAAACTAACAATATAAATAAATTAGATTAAAAGGCAGTTTTTAATTAAAATACAGAATTTTTTCACTATTCATTAAAAATGGACATTATCAGAAAAATATCAAAATTTCATCAAAAGTAAATTTTAATGTCCAAATTCTAAAGATAAAAATTATTTTCTCTAATATAATATGTAAAAGTGACAAATACTATATTTAAAATAGGGTTTGCCATCAAAATGGTGTAAATCGCCCTTTTAAAGAAAATTATTCTTAAAATTAGATTCACATACATTTTAAACCTATAACTTTTATTGAATGAATTTAAAAACATTTAACAAACATATATTTTCATATTTATGTTAGTTCTATTAGTTCCTTCCAATATAATGGTCAGGTGTTAACTACAATTTAAAATAATAATATTATATTATTAGTGTGAAACATAAGATTTCAAAGAAACCCATTGTTGTGTATCAGGTACGCTATTGAATATAGAATCCCCTTTAAAATAAAATTAATATTTAATTCCAAAATATTAATAAATATGACAATTTCATATTCTTTATTTTCTTGGGATGCTACATTCATCCTCCCTTTTTGAAATTGCATCATCGCAATTTTAAAATTGGGCTTGGAAACATCATTGAAAATCCCACATCAGAAAAAAAGTTAGTAAAACTATAACTTTAAAAGAAATAAAGAGAAGTAAAAAAGGCCACCTGAGTTAACCCATACTTGGATCCATGTAGAAAGACATGGATATAGAAGAGAAAAGAAACGGTAAAGTTTTGATGGAGAGTGATAGAAAACATTATTAAGAGAAAGTTAACCACCAAAAAATCACAAACTTATGATCTGTTAAATGGTCCCTGATTACCCAGTAGGAAAAGTAAAACAAAAACAGATATTTTACGTTCCTTTTCATAATTTTGAGGAATTCATTTACTATATATAATATAAATATAGGGAAATATACTTACCTTCAAGTAGAGTTTCATCCTTTAATAAGTTTCTACCAATACTAATATTTTCTCCAAAAAATGTGCATTCAAAAAGACCTAGTCACATCAAAAGCACAAGAATCGTTTTCTAGAGAAACATATCATCCAAAAAATAAGAACTATATATATCCCTTGTCTTCATACATCAACTAAAACCAAGGTTTTTAGTACGAGATCATATATTCACTAGAAAGGATAATCCTTTATAAAAAAAATACTACTGTTAATCTCCAGAATTCAACAAAAAGAACCCAATGTTCAAGAAAGACCATTCAATACCCAATTTTCCTTAAAATTATTCAAAATAATCCAAACTAATATTTAAACCCAATACTCAGAAGGATTTAATCACTTATTATTCCATAATAAATATTAACATTTATCTCCAAATAACATCGACTACTCTCAAAGTCTCATACTAAAGTGTAATTAACCTAATCACATATTCTCTATGTAAGGTTAATCGATTTCCAGAAATAATCCAAATAACCATATGTCCACAATAAATACATATATTCCTACAAAATAAAAGTTTTAACCATTCCTCCACAAATTAAATCCTCTAGTATTTTATTTTCCTTAGGCATATAGTATTCCAAAAGAGAAAACATCTTCCAAAATAACTTTTATCATTTAATCAACAAATAATTTTCCTATACTAAAGATATCCATTTTATAAAACATATGTTCCCTAAATCAAATTATTCTTGATCTATAAAATCATTTAACTAAAAATAATAAGTCATACAAATTAGGGACTTCATGTAGTCCAGTGGTAGGTGATAAAACCCAACCGCACTTTTGTTGTGGGATTTATTGCCACTGCTTTGTCCGACGTGACTGGTTGTCACACGGTCTATGTGTTGTTCTTTTTATAAAACTCAAAAATAACCCAAACTTTTTTTAACCTTAAAGGGTTTCTTATACCTTTAATTTTCTTCCCAACACTTTGAGATAGCTCTACTCCTATCCAGATAGGGATGTATTTTTTTGATAACCCACTTACTCCATACTCACCAAAATACCAAGAATTTTTCCTATATTTATACTTTTATATTGGGTTATTCCTAAAGTTTTCATAGCCTAATTTCTATAAATAACTAAACTATATTTTGATACCAACTATGGCATCCCGCCTTTTTATTTCATAACTTTTCATTACATAACAAAAACTGTGTATCTTTAAAGTATACTGTCTGGGAAATTAGGAATAATAACATGAAAACATAAACAACCTTTAAATCCACTTGAAAATCTTAGTGAAAAGTTCATCCAATGTAAAATTAATACATCTCATAAACTTGAGACATGCAATCAAAGGAAAGGGTGATCAAAGCGCCCAGTAAGGAAAGCAAGGGAATTAGTTTACTTGTGATATCAATAAGAACTTGATAAAAACATAAAAACAAGAGCAATGGTAAAAGAGGAATTTCATAATAAAAAGATGATGAATAATAACTTTAATAAGTGGCTACAACATTTTATTAAGACATTTATGAACATATCACAAAGTTCCATCCCCAAGGTATCATAAAAATTATAAAGGTTATTCACCAAGGTATCGTGAAACTTGTCATCTCTAGAGATTAATTATTTACCCAACGCATTGGAGTGGTATTTGGTCACACCCTTAATATATCTTTATTTTCATGTTATCCACTTAGATAATAATCAAACATTTCATAAATAACCCATAGAGAATAAAATAAATCGGTTTCATTTCAAAATCGTAACATTTTAAAAGTTCTTAAGAACTTGATCATTCAGTCATTTATAACCCATGGAAAGTGAGTGAGGGTTATATGTATGTAAATTCCAGAATAAAATAGATCAATTTTATGTATTTATTAAAAAAATTGTACATGAAAATATAATTGGGTATTCACATAAATAATACAAGATAATTTCTTGAGAAAAAGAGAGATATTTTGAGACGAAAATTCTACAGCATAACATCTATATAACATGGTTTTAGAGAACATTTAAAAGTGAGGTTACCAGAGTCACCCACTCATAAATAACTCATAATACAATATGGTTAAATAATAAGAACTTGGTAAGGATGTTTTAATGATATACCACATGAAAAGAAAACATGAAGGAAAAGAGAATATGCGATTGCTTTTACGAGAAATTCGGCAGCCTAACAGCGTCACTAAAAATTTCAGAAAAAAAAATGATGTGAGTGGAAGGGGTCTCTCAAAAAATAGACATGAAATGGAAATTAATGAGATCATATAATAACATACCCTAAACATAAATATATGGAAGATATACGACACAACATAAAAGAAGTCATGACTTAAAAGAGGAGGGGAAAGGATCCCTTACCGATTTGGTAACTTTCAAAACGTAAACCCCATGAAAGAAGGATAAAATAACGAATATGTAAATACCCATAAATTAAATTATATTACAGAAATATTACAATCCTTTTAAGTACATACACCAAAGAAAAGGAAATAGTGGAAAATATACCCTGAATCTCATAGAAATAAGAAGTGAGATGAAAAATCACATACTATGTTATATTCAATTGAATCGTATGACCAAAATTTACAAACCACCAAATGAATCACAAAATACCATGAATAAAAATATAATACAGATAATATATATCCAATGGAAGTACAAAATACACCACATGCTATAAATATGTGGCGAATAATGGAAATCCCATGGAATTCAAACTGAGATAAGAATCCCTTACCTTGTTGTCTGACTTGACTCGCTCGTATATTCCTTGTTCTTCCTGAATAATAAACTTATGTTACTTTATAATTTATTAAGAATATTTTTAAATTTTATTATTCCTTTTATATTACCTTGTTATAACAATTAGTTAATTATTTGAGATCATATCATACATTTTGTCAATGTTTGGAACATGAGTCAAAAATGAACTTCTTATAATTATAAATTGGCCATGTGGTAAAAATTACATTATATACATAATTATATTAATAATTTAGATGTCATTTATATCATATATATCCAGTAAATATATTTATTTATAATAGAACATAACATTTGGAGATAAGAAATGAAATGCACCGTTCATGGAGACGGTAAGCCGTACGTACGCATGAACACTACTTTCATTTCTATTTTATATTTTAATGAAATGAAAACATAGTTATTTATAGGTATATTATAATTTAATTATAATATGTATTTTATATATCTTACGTAAGTTCATAAATTCTATCCTTTATATGCTCCATGTATGGCATGAACGAGTCATGTCACTTTGAGAGGTTGGTAGTCCGTACTTCCTCTAATGAAATTATCACATTTTCCCATTATGGAAACCGTAAAGGTATGCTATAAAAAGGAAAATACAGAAGAATAAAGAAAAAATAAATATCATATATATCTAATATAGGTACAGTGTCATCATAATGGTCACCATGGGAGGTTGTAGGAGATAATTGAACAATCATCGTTTTGTGAGGCAGTAGTTCGTCGTCAACTGAAATAGTATGTTATTTACCCATTATATGAAGGTGTGTGTAAGTGTAGCTATAATACTTCTCATAAAAACATACCTTTATATTGAGGATACTTTTGTTGATATAAAATAAAGTAATAAAAAGATTTTACTGGTTTGGAGAAGTAAAATAAAACAAAAGAACTTAAGAGAAGACGTTATCTTTAAATCGAGTAACCCCCTTTGGTTTGAACCAAAAGGGTTTCTTGAAGTGCTTAATGCCTAAGGTAAGGATTCTAGGATGAATATATGGATATTGGGAGATTATTTTATCATAGGTTGGATGAGCTAGGGGCTTGATAAGTGTGAGAAATGGGTCATAAGTGAGGGATTTTTATAAGGGACTGGAGGGGCTCTTTTGGAAAGTTTGAAAATATTATATTATTATATAAAGATTTTCGTTTTCTGAAAGTCCAAAAATTATTAAAGTTGAAGATAAGGTGGCCCATGTTCGAAATAAAATCATCCAATAAGAATTGGACAGGTATTGGGTATTTATTTAGTTTTTATCTTCTTATTTATTTAAATCATCCATTAATTACTTAAACACTACAACATCATTGTGTCAAAAATAATTTTATTAATTGGATGTCTAAAAATATAAAATAATACCTTGATGTAGTAATTCCTTTTATCTTTAAAATTTATATTTATAGTCGATTATATATCTTATATAACCCCATGTAAAAATTGTTTTAGTAAAACAATACCTATTTATGACATTTTTTTTACTTTAAATAAAAATTTATTAAAGTCATTATCTTACCCAGGTGGCTCCATGGGGTCCCAAAATTGACTCATGGATTTTCATTGTTGGAAATTACTCATACAATAATTTTAGAACAAAGTTCAAGGTAATTTTTTATTATTATAAAAATACGTTTTCCTTAAATTACCCTAATTACATTTAATCGTGGTTAATAAGTCAAAATATACTATTCACCAAAAATTATTTTCATCCCATTGAACCAAATTTTACTTACTAATGACAACCATGTATGTTGGATTTTTGAAATTCAATTCACATAAGCGGTAAAATTTCATTTAAATGAAAAAGTCAGTTTTTTAACTACTACTTAGTGGTTTCACTATTCATCAAAAATAGTAGGATTTCAGAGAAATTCCAAAAAATCACTCTAAGATAAATTTGATATTCCGAATTTAAAAATAATGTCTATTTTAAAAAATTCAAAATATAGAAGTTTCATTAATTAATTTTATTGTTAATTACAGTCGTCCAAACAAAAAGTGTGTTTTTAAGAAATAATAACCATTAAAAGATTGATACATATTAATGTCCAATTTCCAAATGAAATTACTTACAATGGCCAATATTGGATTAAATGGTAAAAATATAATCTATTTATTCTTTAAAACCAATTAAAAAGTTAATATAACCATATAAATAAATTATATTAAATGGTGGTTTTGAATTAAAATACATCATTTTTCACTATTCATTAAAAATGAACATTATTAGAAAAATATCAAAATATCATCCAAAGTAAATTTTGATTTCCCAATTCTAAATATGAAAATTATTTTTTCCAATATAATATGTAAAACCGACAAAAACTAGATTTAAAAAGGGTTCTCCATCAAACGGTGGTAAATCGCCCTTTTAAAGTAAATTATGTTTAAATTTTGATTCATTTACATTTTAAGCCTCTCACTTTTATTGGATGAATGTAAAAACCTTTAAAAAACCTTTATTTTCATATTTAAGTATGTTCTATTGATTCCCACCAATAAAAAAACTAGGTGTTAACTACCATTTAAAATAATTATATTATATTATTAGTGTGCAACATATGATTTCAAAGAAATCGGTTGTTGCGTGTTTGGTATGCCACTGAATATAGAATCACCTTTAAAATAAAATGAATATTTAATTCAAAAATATTAATAAATATTAATATTTCATATTCTTTATTTTCTTGGGATGTTACACAACCGATCAATAATAACCCAAATCAAATTGTTACCTCTAGAATTCTTAAGTAATCCCACCACAAAAATCAATGGATGTATTCTCCCATTTTCACTCCGGCACTGGTAGTGGCTGAAGCATCCCCTTCGGTAGTTGTCTCCTTTCTTTAACCTATTGACATGTCAAAAATTTTACTGTAAAATATGCAATATCTCTTTTCATTCTTTCCCACCAGTAATATTCTCGAAGGGCTTGTTATATCTTGGTACTTCCAGGATGAACTGAAAAATAGAGAACTATGAGCTTCACACAACAATTCTTTCTTCAATTGAGGATCACAGGGCACACAAAATATTTTCCCAAATCTAACAACACAATCTTTATCAAGGATAAATTTTTTCAACTTACCCATCTTAACAAATTCTACATTTTCATGTAGCTCATGGTCTTCCTTTTGGGCTTACTTGATTATGTCTGAAAATGATGACTGGACCAAAACCTGAAACAGAATAGATGTAATCACTGCACCAACAAATTATAAGCCAAAATTCATCAAATAATTAATAAATGGATCATATTCCAAATGTAACATGGTTAGTGATGCATGATGATTTCAACTCAAGGTATCTGCCAGTTTTTTATTTTCCTGGATTGTAATTGATTGTGTAATCATAATCCTTTATCAGTTCAAGCCATCTTCTCTTCCACATGTTCAATTATTTCTTAGTGAATATATAAATCAAAATTTTATGGTCAGTATGTATTTCACATTTGGATCTATATAAATGAGGCTTCCAAATTTTTAAATCAAAAACCACAGCTGCTAGTTCCAAATCATTTTTGGGGTAATTTAACTCATGAGGTTTCAACTGACTTAAAGAAAAAGAAATTACCTGATCATTGTGCATCAGAACACAACCACGTCCTTTCAAAGAATAATAATTTTAGATAACAAACTCTCCATTTTTTGGAATGTAGACTCATAACTATATCATTCCCTAATATTCTTTTCAATTCCTAAAAAAACCATCACATTATTTTGTACATATGAACTTAACACCTTTTCGAGTTAACATAGTCATTGGGCTGAATAACTGTGAAATTGTTTCTACAAAACGTCGGTAATAGCCCGTCAGACCAAGGAATCTGTGAATTTTAGTCATATTTGTTGGTGTTGTGAATTCTCTAACAACATTTGTTTTAGCAGGATCAATAGTTATGCCATATTTATAAACAATGTGACCAAGGAATTAAATTTATTTCAACTAGAATTCACACTTTCTGAATTTTCCATATATTTTCTTTTCTTTTAGGGTTTTCAAAACTACACTTATATTTTTTTCATGCTCTTCTTTTCATTTAGAAAAAGAACAAGAATTTCATAAATAAATAGAACCAAAAATTCATCCAAGTACTCATGAAATATTCTATTGATAAGATCCATGAACATAATAGGTGCATTTTTCAAACCAAAGGGCATAACCACAAACTCATAATTCCCATATCAAGTATGAAAAGTGTTTTTAGAATTTCATATTACTTCACCTTTAGTTGATGGTACACGGATCTCATGTCAATCAAGGAAAAATGATGAGCTCCCTATATCTGATCCAACAAGTCATCGATATGAGGCAAAGGATACATGTTTTTAAAAGTTATGTTATTTAATGTTATACAATCAATGAAAATTCAATGGAACCTTCATTATTTTTGACGAACAAAACATAAGCACCCAATGGTGAAGTGCTAGAATGAATAAATCCTTTCTCAAGTCACTCTTGCAACTAATTTTTAAATTCAAAAAGGTCAACTTGTGTCATTCGATAAGGGGGTTTTGAAATTGGCTTAGACTCGGGAAATAACTCTATTGTAAATTCCACTTCTAGATCAAGTAATACATTGGGAAACTGATTAGGAAAAACACCCTGGTATTCATTTAACACCAGCACATCCTTAATCTGAATAGTTCTCTTATTTTCTACAATGTGATCATGATAACTTTCATTTCCTTATCTTAATAGTTTTTTTCTTCTTGGTAGGTTTTCAATGGTATGGGTTCAGTCTTGTACACAAACAGAAACTCAATATGAAAAAAAACTTCTTTAGCTCTATAATATATCTTAGAATGATAAACAAAAAGCCAGTCCATCCCCAAATTTATACCAAACTCAAATAGAGGAAAAACAACAAGGTTCGAAGGTAAACACTTTCCACAAAAAAAGATAAGAAGATTATTATAATTTCTTTTTGAAACATTATTTCCTCTATGTTTATTTACCATAAGTTCAAGATTCATTTTTTGAGGTTTAAATTCCAATTTGAACCAAAATTTCTCAGAATTGAAAGAATGTGTAGACCACGTATCAAACAAGACATTAGAAAAATCTGAGTAAACAAATAATGTACCTAACACCACTTCATTTGATGGCTCAATGGCTACTGAAGTATTCACAAAAGATTTTTCCACAACCTTTTTCTTCAAATCTTGCTCATTTCCTTCCAGAGTAACTAGATTTGGAAAAAATTGCATAATGACCGAATTTCTTACAGTTAAATCGTCTCAACATGGATTTCTCTTTAATTTTTGGATCACATTCCTTCCAGTCTTGAGATATGTTCCAAATATTTCTAAATCAGTAGAACTTCCTAGAATTCAAAACACATTCTCTTAGATGGTTTTTACCACACTTTCCACAAAAAGTAAAATTCATTTTCTTACCTCCAGAATTCATTGATGAGTTCATCACAATTTCATTTCAACCCAACCGCTTCTTATTCATTTCATCACAAGTCACATACATATCAGTAAACTCCATCTAAACTTCTTCAGCACACCGAAAAAGTTTTTCATAGATTTTAAACTCTCACTAAGACAAATACCTGCATTTAAATGGTTTCATACGAGAGAAAAATCTTTTAATTTTACTATCAAAGTTCTAAGTAAAATATGGTATTTACTTGGGTAGTCATGTAAATATGTCTTCACATGCAGCCACAGATTCATGATCTTTCTACCTCAGTTCCAAGAATTGTTTCTCCATTCTGAGTCAAACAGTTTTCAGAAAATATTTTTATAGAAAAATATTCTTAAAATCTTTCCATTCCAGACTATCAAGATCATATATTTATCTCATATTCTTAAATAGATACCACCACTTATTATCTTCACCTTAAAATGATAAATGAATAGTATTACCTTTTGACGTTCTGAATATCTCATGACATAAAATATCTTTTCAAGGGCATTGATCCGTCCCTCGGATATCACTAGATCATCAATTCCACTTAAAGCTAGAGGATTCTACCTCATGAAATTCTACACAAAATATATGTTCCCTCATGGTAGATCATGTTCCTCTCTAGCACAGATATCACCACTATTTATCGCTTGTGGTAACTGCGCCATTGTATTCCTAAACTTCTTAGTTATGATTCCCACCATTCTAGGCGGTAAATTTAGACACATTTCAGCCTCTTGGTTCCTTCTTACATCATCTTCCCTATTTATTCTGCGAAAATACATTCTGAATAGACATGTCTTAATTGAATAAAAATGGTAACCTTCAAATTCTATTTCATTTTAAATTAACCATAAAGTAAAAATTATATAAGGTATTCAATTTACATCATTACAACCACTCAATTTATCTAAACCATCCATTGATACCAATTATTTGGACTCGTCCATAAAACATTACAAAATCTAAAATTTTATTCAATAACATACATTTATTAGAAATTAAGGAACTTTTTGCGTTTATATTTTTAGAGAGTTAGGATATCATATATATATAACATACCACATTCATACAAATATTATACTATTAAAAACATTATCAATTTTTTCATTATATAAACCATTTAAACATAAAACATATTTTTTTTGAAAAATCATTATAAAATTCATCATGACTCCCTTCTTACTCAAACCCATCCTTACATCCTATGAAAAAAATTTAAAAAATTTGGTATGAGTAGAAACCTCAGAAAGGGATATAAAGAGAAAAATCGTTAGTCATGTGATAACATAGAAAACCAATAAATAACATATCATAAAAAACTCAAATTCATATAATACTCATGTAGTTTTTTGGGGACACATTTACCATATAATTTTTACATTCAACTTTACACTTAGAATAGACATTTGGTCAACTTCTGTCTCCGAAGTACCCAATGCATTGGAGAGCTATAATGAGGCTCATTCGTCATATATTGTGCTATAATGGGCTCAAACCATCATATCATGAGCTATAATGGGGATCACCCATCATATCTTTTGCTATAATGGGATCAACCTAACATAAATAATGTCCAAGGAATATACCACGAATAAAAAAATTTGTAACTCGTATACACCCTTGAGAAAAACACATTCACAATTCAAAATACCATTTTCTCGTAAAAATTACTCTTTGAACATAAACACTCCACAAACGATAATGAAATATAATTATTAAAAAACAATAAAATCATATAAGGGGGAAAATATGGTAATAAAACATTATGAAATCATAATAGTTCACTCGTGTCATAAAAAAATAACAATCTCTTTGGATTTCATAAAGGAGACATTTAAAAAGATTTTAAAAGGGAGGTCCTTTACAAATACCATAACATTGAAGAGAGAATCGATTAAACAAAGTAAATATGTATATATAATATAAATATAGATACTAAAAAATTACTTAGTAAAATTAAATTTCATAAGTCATCTTAGCAAGATAAAAATCATTGAAGTTGAAGGTTAACCCAAAGAATGGAAATTGTGTTTAAAATTCACTTATTAAATTTCGGCATGGAATCAGGTGTATATAGGAGTGATTAATGAGATATAATGGGGTGTATCATAATCAATATATAATAAGGGAAGTATAGGTGAGGTTCTAAAACATACACCATCATTAGTAATAAAAATAAAAGTACACATCATAGAGAAGATTCTTGAATAAAAGTGAGAGAGAGAAAACCCCTTACCTCGAGTTTGACTTCCTTGAAACATGTTTAATACTCTCTTATAATGGTTTATATAGTGTTATTATGATTTTAAAAAAAATCATGTTTATAGCATATTAAATGATCACTTTATAACACCATTCCACCTATTCATTAATAATACTTTGTTATTTCTCTTGTTTCATGTGTGTGCATTAAAGGGTTTCCATGAGTGGTTTGTAATGGATTTTTAGGTCAGTTGTAAAAGAATCTAAAAAAGTGGAATTAAATTGTATTTAAATGTTTATATAACATTAATTATATAATTTATCATTTTTAATTATGATTTTAGAAAGATTCATTAGTTAAAACATTAATGATGTTCATTTAGATCATTTTAGTGGTTATTTGATAATAACATCCTCATTTTCTGTATAAATTAAAACCATTGTAAAATAAGATTATAGAACCATTAATGAAAAATAATAAGTATATTATAACCTGGTTCAACCATAAAAATGGTTTCATGACCAGAGTTGAAGGAATTAAAACAAATTGAAATCACATCATCCACGATCTCGGTGATTCGACGCATCATGAGAAATTTTTTTATTCTGTGAATAAGTGGAAGAGGATAAGAAGAATGATGATAAATTTTCCATGATCATGAGAAAATCAAAAATATACAATATTCATAGAACATTCATTCATCTTGGATAAGAGTAGTGGAAGACACTATAATGAAATGGAAGGAAAAGAAAGAAAAATACATGAAAATGGAAGAGATTCTATACCTCTTGATCTCTTCTCTTTGAGATCCTCCTTAAGGCATTTTATTTTGGCCTTTTGGGTGAGACCAGAAGGTCTTGGATGTGGGTAAGGATATTGGGGTGGGAATTTGGGCGAATTTATATAGTTCTCAAGGAATATGAACAATTTAGGAACCACACTAAGAGTAGATAAGGCTTATCAGATTTCGGTAGAACGAGCTCATCACCCAACAACAAAAAGGATGAGATTACGAAATCGATGAGAATAGAACTAGGAAACATTGATTATTTTAATCCAAAATGTGAAAACATGATCTAGACTAAGGTTTCAAACACTCTTACCAACTTCTGACTATATGTTAGCTTCACCCCGGGATATGTGGTTGGGGCTTAGATGGATGAAGCATCTCCTGCCTTGTAGTCATACATTTTCATCCACTAGTCCCCAAATTCTTATTCCTCCCAATGATTCAAATGACCACAATATTGGTACATTTTCAATGGGATGCAAAATGATGTCATGGAATGTTCAAACTGGACATACTAGTGGCACACTAGATAATTTTCTAACAAATAGGAATCTCGTACCAATGAAGCTAGCTTCATGGAGGTAGGTTCCTCCAATAGGCGCTCCTTCGAAGATAGGGAACCCATACAAAAGCTAACCACCACCAACTATACCCCAAACTCTAACGACGATGAGACATCCCATATTCACTAGTCCAAAATTGGACCCTCAAATAAATCTAAGCTGGTATGAAACTTAAAACCCTCAGGAGTTCCCCAAAACCCAAAGACACACTCCATCTCCATGAACCACACTACTACCTCTAACGAAATATGATTACCTCAATAAAAAGGCAACACCTGAAAATCCCCAAGAACTGGGAATGAATCATTGGCAACCTTGGGGGACTTTATAGGAGGCACATCAAAAAAATCATAAAAAACACAACCTCAAACCATCATCAATCCCAAAACAAAATTAAAAGGAACACCCTGAGATCAAAACAAATGGATCATAATCCATACAAACTCGATTATAACCAAAAAAATATTTTCAAAAATCCCATTTCATAAAATTTTTAAAAATAGACACATTTTCAAATGAATTTCAAAATATTGAAACCCTATTTTTAAACCAAATTCAATTCCAAAAATCTCATTTCCCTTCTCAAAACCACAATTCCCATTTAAATTTTAACACTCACCTATGGTATCTTATGAACCGTCACATGTGCATTTATCTAATCATGCTTACATAATCAATGTATAGGTGCCCCAAGCACTCAATGTACATTCCCACACACATGTGACCCTCCATAAATATTTCCAAGGTCCAAACATCTCTTTTCCTTATCAAGTCCAAACACATAAAAAATTTCCCAAATTGAAACACTTCCACTTTAAAAACCCACTTCTCCTATTTCAGAACAACTTGAAAGGAATCCTTTTTTCCATTCTAAAACCACATTTATTTTGAAAATCTATTTTCATTTCAAAATTTATATTCACTTTCAACAAAAACCCATATCAACTTAAATTAAAATGAACACAACCAATAACAATCCACCAAAATGTGGAACTAGTGCTTATGCCTAACCTGAAGACATGGTGGTGACACATGACCCAAGTAAGGAATAACACTAAGAGGACCTTGAACCTAGAACATGGACTCCACATGGTTCACCACCCCATGTGATTCCATAACATGACACCAGTTCAACTCCATTTTCATCCCTCAATCCAAAATAACCCAACACATAAGACTCACTCCCGGACTACCCCTCGTAACTCAAGTCTCATCATGAGTAGTGGTGATCTGGCACCGACCCGTAATCTACCTCCTGAGCCCCGAAAATCCTAATCTCCCTCTACCAGACACCCTGAATATCAAGGACATTCTCTTATTCCATTTTTTCACAAATTTCCTTGAATTAATCGTTCAATTTCGACCCAGGATGGTTCGTGACAATGCATGTCCTTAAAGAGGAAAAAATGATCCATTTGAAATCTTCTCATTCCTTGAATGTCGTCGTGAAGGTTATGGTCTATAGTAATAGACATGATCTTCACCCTATAAATGGAATAGTATTTTTGGATAATAGGACTTCTATTACTGGTTCAAACCCTTCATTTCAGATGTCTCTTAGAAGGAGTGAAAAAGATGTTTAGGAACAAAGATCTTCTGACAAACAGGATGCTCTACGATCGATCTAGTTTCAAAATTGATTTAAATATTTGACTTCTAATGATCGAAAATATATTGACTCTGAAAGGTGGTATACTTTTTTACAAAAATGAAAAAATAATCATTTATTGGAAAGAAACATTGAAGACTCCGAGCTATGTGAAAAAACATAGATTCGCATCAAGAGTCGTATGTTGAGAAGGACACCTATGATGGAATAACTATTGGATCTAGATTGAAGAAAGGTATGTCAGGGAATATTATATCTAGAAATTTTCATGTTCCAAAGGGCTTGTAACCATGTAATCTCAATGAATACTCAAATCAAACAAAGTCTGTTGTAATTTTTTCCTTAGGTAGAGCAACAAAATGTGGGACTTGAATAGGGCCAGCCAAATCGATAGTTGTAGAAGGGATTAATCAAGAGCCTAGTGAGGCAGGTGAGAATGATTAAAGTGGGGCCTATAGGGAGCAATAATGTGAAGCCATAGGGCTGGTCTAAAAATCATTACCAATTGTAGTACAGAATGGTATGGTAGTAAAAATAGAAATAGATAAAGGGGAAGTTTGGAGCTCATTCGTCACTTTAAGGATGAAATTCATGAAGCGGTATTCTGGATCTATGATCTGAAGGGGGAGTTTAATACAATTCAAGAGAGAAGGCTTCAAGTTGATACCAACAATGATCAAATGGTGTGGGTAATAAAACAAGATCTTATTTTGACTCGAGGCCATAATGAATAGAAGATCAATATGGAAGAATATATATAGACATGCAACAAAATGGACAAACACTTTGAAGATCTTATCAATGATGATCAAAATAAATAGGTAATTACACTTTACTAGGATTTATATAGTGTATCTAATTATAATAATCTTAGTCTTTTCTTTAATAATTTTTTGAGTTCTTTCTATTTGTAAGGTTAATTTTCTTACTCATATGGTTTCCCACTTTTTCCACAAAATTTATTAAAAAAATGAGGAGCTAATAAAAGGTCATAGGAAAATAACATATGGTATGAAATATATAAATACTATTCTATAATAGATGTGTAATAAGTTATATTTATTATAAAGGAGTTCTGAATATGTAATATGGATGTTAATACTTATAGTAAAAGATTTATAGTCTCTCTTTTATTTATAGAAATGTATGAAAATTCACCACAATTTTTTTCTGTGTGCTTTATATAATTCCTATAAGAAATATTTTATCATAAATAGAATTAATTTAACGATATTTAATGTTTTACTTGATGTTATTCTTTTTTGGTGATTATGATTAAAAATATTACTAAATCAGTAACTTATTTATGACTTGATTTTTCTTCTTTGAGACTTATATCATGTTATGAACTTATATTAGATTATAAGGAGTGTATATATTACCTTTGATAAGTAATAACATTACATTATTTATTATAATGTTATTTTATTTTTCATTAATTTTTATTCCTCCATCGAGATTATAATTAAAAGTTACGAAAATGGTAAATATGTTTTGCTACAATATCATTATTTATCAGGATTTTTTTTCTATGTTTCTAATAATCAAATATTTTGATCCACATATAAAGATACTCATGAATTTTCTTATCCATATTTTATTTCATGACATTAAATTGTTTCCCTTCATTTTCCTCTATTTTTTACTCGATAGTATAAAACAAATTTAAGAAAAATCATATTTTAAATCAAAAAAATTTTCACTTACAAAACATTGTGTTCTATATATATTTTTGAAGGGTTTTATATTTTAAAAAGTTTTATTAAAAAAATAATATTTTCTTTATAAAATATTTAAAATGATTTTAAATATTCATTTATAATTTTTCAAGGTTATTTCCAAATAAAATTATATTCAAGGTGTTTTGATTTTTTAAAAGATGATTTAAAAAAATCATGAAAAAAGATTCCACAAGATCTTTCAAAGTAATTCTCCATATAAGATGATATACTTTGATGTAACTAATTATTTTTTGGGGATATTAACCAAGTTTACCATAAAAATTATTTCTATGAATGGTTTATCATTACGAGATATTTATGAGACTCATTTATCTTCCATGGGTTATACCATGATAAAATTTAAATAAAACACATTAATTTTTCCATGGGTTATACCATGATGAAAGGATGAAATGATTATGAAACATATCTCTTTTAAAAATGTTGGATATGATGGAATGTTTATAATACCCAATTCATTTATTCTGTTACGAATTGATGAATGTTTTATGATCGTGTATTACACGTATGTATTAATTTCAATATTTGATGAGTAAGACATATATATCCCTCTAATGAATTCAGTAAAGATTTATATATGATGAGATAAAAATGGGAGAAGGTCTATGATATTGATATAATAAGGTAAACATGTGTGTCTCGGTACACTATAGTAAACATGTGTTTCATGATCCACTATGGGGAATAGGTGTGTCCTAATCCACTATGAGAAACAAGCGTGTCCATATCCACAATGGGAAATAGTTTATGAGTTATGATCTGCCATATTGATATTCTGGGTTTTTAACCTTGACATATGAAATATTTTTCAATATTTATGTTGGTTAAACACTTTAATGAGATTAAATTATGGTTCTTGATTGATTTTTTATGATTTTCCACCCTTATGAGACATGTTTGGAGAAATGATAAATTTTTATAATGTGAATCTTTTTTATGATCTATGATAGGTTAGGTATGAACTTTTTCAGTTATTTTCATGATCACATGACCTTATTCTTATTTTTTGATTTTCTATGATCATAGATTGAAATAAATTTTTTTCTTAATAAGAATCTAACCTCACCATTTCAAATGTTTTCATTCCATTGGTAATGAATAAATTTTATAGGTTGGGTATTTTTATGAAGAGTAAACAATGGGATATCTTTATGGGATAGATTAATGATATTTATAATAAATATATGATCTTGTTTCTAGTCTCCAAAGTCACTATAATATTATATTACTTATGTTTTTTTGTATAATGTATTCAATACTCATATAAAAAGATGTAACATCCCAGTTTAGAAAGCTTGGGTCTCTATAATTAGTATAATAGAAAGTCTTAGTTTACCTTTGTAAACTATGATGAGAAAAAACATAGTGAGATCACTAAGGATATGTATAAGGATATGTTTTATGATGATACAATGTATTTTAAAATTTTCTAGTAATTTGGTTAGGTATAGGGTGAGTGGTTTCCATGAAATTAGATACATGTCTGGATACTAAAAGTGGATGTGGCATTGGAAAAGAGGAACCCAATGGTAATAAATATAAGAAGGGTACCTTATTCTAGACTCTATTTTTACCTACTGCATGACAATGGGCCTCAATATGCCTCTGGTTTAATACTAAAGGGGATATACTTTGGAAATTCAAAAACTCTTCATTTTCCATCATTAAGGATTTAAATAGATGGTGAATATAAATAAGTTAGGATTAATCTCTAGGTTTATAGATTGAAATTAATTTTTCAAGATTTATACATCCAATAATTTATTTTTCATAATCATTTGGTTTTCAAAGAATATTAGTTTTTCACACACTCTATTTTCTAGTTTTTATGAATGGATGGAAACTAAAATTACCATTTAATGTTGAATGAAATTGACACCATAATTATTTTCCCTTGAGAAACCAAATGTTATGGGAGCTAAATCATATTGATATTATTAAGTAACTTTATCATGTTATAAATCATGTTTAAATTCTAAATGATTTTAAGAGGAAAAAATTTTCAGTGGATTCCATCATAAGGAAATTCCCACCTCTTTAAGCGGTATTAATGATACACTAGGTACTGAGTAATAGATCAGTCCCACTGAAAATATTTTTTTCATTTTTCATTGATTGGAGTTTGAAAAAAATAATTTAGTATGTTTATCATTTGGAAGGTGAAGTCGATCATTTGTGGACTCTTATTAAGAACACTAGAAAAACAATCTATGGTATGGGAAGAGTTTAAGGGGATATTTTTAAATAATTACTTCCATTATATTATATTAAAATTATGGAGGAAGAATTCATTTATCTTAATAATAATGATGATGAATCAGTTGGAACCTATGAAGAAAATTTAACAAGACTTCTAAGGAAAGATTATGATTTAATCATCATCCTTAAAAGAAAAATTGATCAATTATTTGGTGGCCTAAAACTAGGTATTTGAAAGTCCTTGTATATAAGAGAATTTTGTAGATAAAAAGAATTCATTCGATTTTATTTGATGGTAGAAATATAAATTTTATATTCCAACCAGTCCTTTGGTTTTAATAAGAGAAAGAAGATTTAGTATAATGAAAACTAAAATGGTGGAATAAAATTATAGAGATATGTATTCATGAAATGTGGGAAGAAGCCTCAAAGGAATTTATTGAATCGGACTAGGATGTTCTTTAAATGTGTAAAGGAAGGTCATTAATACCATGAATGTAGAAATATGATTAATGGACAAATTAATGAAATGTAGTAGAAGAGGATACCAACTAATGAAACACCCACACTCCAGTTTTTCAAGTGTAAGGTGTTCAGAAATTATTCATATCAACTACCCAATCCAAGGTCTAATGTGAATGATAATCCACAACAACCTCTAAAGAAAGAGGACAAAGGGAATGCTTATGAAATCATAATGGATGAATTTAATCATGGAAATTAGTGAACAATTATCCTCCCCTCCTTGGATTGTAATTTCATGTTTGATTTTGTACAAATGAACGCTATGAAAATATTATTGTTCATCCTTTACTGAAATATAATGTGATTATCTCCCCGTAAATGAATTCTGGAATATAAAAATTACATTTGATATTCTATCAGTCCAAGTTTCATCCCAAGATCCTAATAGACATTTTTTGTATAAGGTATTATCTTTTATAGGGAATAATGGGTGAATTGACATTTTGAAGTGTATATTTCCTTGTGTATGATTAAATTAAGTGTTTTAGATACCACTAATTTTTTATGAGTATAGGGTTTATTATAAGTTAGAATTAATTGACAGCAATTTTGAGGTATCATGTGATTGGATTTTGTCAAGATTAATGATATTTTAAAAGTCATTTATGGTAATACAAACCATAGGATTTTTATATGTTTTAGTAAAAATTATATTTAAGGAATAATGGTTAAAAATTTCATGGAAATGTGATTAATGGTATTGGTAAACATTAGGGTTTTTCTTATCTATGATTTTGAGTTAATTATGGGTTAAAGTTGATCACCTTGCAAAGTCAACACACTTCATCGCTGTGAGGTAATATTTATCTTTAGATCTAATTTCTAAAATATACATTAAGGTATGTGGTAAGTGTATATTTTTTACTAAATTAAATTTCATCTAATGGGTATTTAACGTTTACATCAATTTTTGGGTGAATTATTTAGAAATATATTGATATAGAGTTGAGTATTAGCACTACGAGAACAATTCAAACCCTAAAAGATAAGATAATATATTTTTTGATGGATTTAAAAGGTGTTTGGCATCACACCGTTATTTATTTGATATTCCATACAACAATAGATTTCTCTAGATCATTTAGAAAAATACTTATTATGTCCCTTAAATGTACTATAATGAAGTTTGATTAACAAAGTTATTGGAAACTGAGTTTGTTGATGAGATAGCACTGAATGTTAGAGACATTCAACAACATGTAATTATAATAGAAAGTTGACAAAGATATTATTCTAATAATCATCAATTAACCCAGAATTTGAAGTTGGGGATATCACCTTTCTATGAATTTCTCCATGTAATAAATAAAGTAAAACTAATCCATAGATATAACGGTCTCATTAAAATACATGATCCAATTACGATAGTATGTTATCCTTTGGAGCATCAAAGAAACCACTTTAATATTCTAGATGTATTCCACATATAAATATTGAGAAGTACATACCTGATCTATCACATGTATTGAACTCAAATTTCATACCGCTGTATCATGAGGTTTCTTATGAGGAACAACTGGTAGAGATTCTATATGGTGTAGACAAAATTATAGGAAATAAATCCACTCCCCTGGTAAATGTTTTTCGTGAAAATAACATATTAAGAAAGATATAAGGTAACTCTAGGATGTAATGAGGTTGAATTATATTCATTTTCTCGTACCAAAGTGATGAATTTTTAGGGTAAAATTAATTTTAAGGGGGGTAGAATTTAACAGCCTAAGATTTTGGGAAATTGTAGTTTTTTAAATAAATTTACACCTTTTGATATTTTTTTACACATGAAAAATATAATTTATATTTATTTACACAAAACAAAAATTTTATCTTACATTATATTCTATAATGATTTTATCTTATATTGCAATCAAAAACAATTTTATCTTGTGTTACATGAAACCCTGAGTTTGAAAAAACGTGTCATACAATTATAATATTGCTATTTAATATGATAGTTATCACCAAGACATTGTAAAGGAGGATATGAATAGGGTTAAATATGTTATTAATATATATATATATATATATTACACAAAATTATATATAATTAATTCTCTCATGACTAATTAACTAAAAATTCAAATAAAAACATTTTAAAAGTATAGGATATCATTTTTCTAGAAAAAATTTTTTTTTTATACACATAAATTTTTTCTACATTGATAAATTAATTGAATAAATTTTAGTGAATTATTTTAATGATAATTATATACTATATATTAAATAAATTTTTTAGAATTCATCTTTTTTTCTATATAAGAGATATAAATAAAATCAATTTTACGCTTAAAGTTGTATTTTCTAAAATATAGTTGTATCGCCTTTGGTGCACTTATATTATAATTAATTTCTTACAATTTGATAAAATTTATTTTAAAAAATAATCATAATTTTCTGAATTTTAAGATGAAAGTTTTTTATGGTAAATTTTTGGGATTTTTCTGAATGTTTTATTTTTTGATGAATAGTGAAAAATAGTGAATTTAAATCAAAAACTACCTGTTCATTTAATTTATTTATAAATTAAAATTATATTGTAAATTGATTTTTACGTTAAATATGTTCAATTTTACATCCATTAATATTTTTTATCTCTTTTAAATCAATTTCATTTTGAATTTGGATATAAAAACATTATAAACTTTTGAACATTATTTCTTTTAAAACATGCATTCTCATTATGTATGAGGGATTAATTTTAAATTAAATTTCTATAGTTATGTGAATTTATTTTTAAAAAATGGATTCTATATTTGGAAGGAGAATAATGTTTTTATCTAATATGTTTAACTTAATTTTTGACCAAAATGAATAGTGGATGCAGCAAAAAATGATTATTTTGGTAAAGGTAAAACTGGGTTCATCAGGGGTAACCAAAAACTATAAGGGTAAACATAACCTATAAACATTGCTAAAAACTGTTTTACGGCCATATTTTTACCAATAAACCTCTATGTTTTGAAAATTCCAAATTTTTTAACCCCCGTGACATATTAAAAACATGGGAGAACTCATTTCTTTTAAAAAAAATACTAAATGTGACCTCTCCCCCACTTATAAAAGGCCACCCCTATCCTATCTTCCTCCTGATTTAAAATCCATTTGTTTCATCCAATAACTACCCAAATAACTTCAAAACATAACTCCTCTTATCCTATAATCCTTATATTTGATATTAATTCAACCTAGAAACGCTTTTTGTGGAAAACATAGGAGGATGTCCGAAGAATAGGAAACGTTCATTATCGAGCATTTTTTGTTTCTTCCCCACATCCAAAAATTAAAATTATAACATGATTTTATAATAACCTCAGTATATTCCATACAATTAGAAGTTTTTTTGTAATGTTTATGACCTAAAACCATCTCAACTTCCTTCAAATGGGTTACAAAATCATTATTCATTTGTACGGCAGACTATTGTCTCGCGAACTGATGTTGTTAATTTTTCTATTACCAGATATAATGTTTGAAAAAATTATTTGATTAGTTATTTATATATTATATTTAGGATATTATTAATTTTAATTAGTAATTATATCATCCATACCTTTAGGTTTACCAAGTTAAGGGAATATGATAACATGGCTCATGTGTATGGAGAACTATGACCTCGCAGAGTGAAGTTATTCATTCATGCTTTACATGGAAGGTATTATGAATGATGAAAATATTTTCTATATATCAAATTAAATTGATTATATAATGATAATATATCATTTACCTTTATTTATTTCAATCCAACAAAAAATGGAAACAACATTCAATCATACATACAACCTACTTTCTCCATGAACGGTGTATTTCATTTTCTATTACTAAATGGTATGGATTAATAAAAATAAATATATACTTAATATAAATGATATTTGTATCTTGGTTATAATTATATATATTATTTAACCATGATCAAAATTATAGGTCCAAAAATATAACAAATCCAAACATATATAAAAACAAAGTGGTTATTACCGGAAATGTTACTTTAACAAGAAATTTTTAATAAACGGGTAATAAACGGCCATATAAAAGTAATATATCATATTAAATATATAAATATTTTTCAATAATAGATTTTTAATAAACATATATTTATTATATATTAGGTTTGAATGTGTGTGAAGAATATTAATACATATGGTAATGGATTTCTTGTCTCTCTTTTATTTTTTGGAGACGTACACAAATTCACCACTCATTTATTTTGTGTGGTGTATATACTAATAATTTTATATATAATATAATTAATAAAATTATTTTAATGATATTTAGTAATTATTTTCATGTTATTATTTATTGAGTATTATGATTCAAAATATTACTAAATTGATATGTTATTTTTGTCTCAATTTATCTTCTTTGTGACTTATGTCTTTTTATGCACCTATCTTAATTTATGAAGTGTATATATATCCCCTTTGACATGTAATAACATTAAACTTTCAGTTATCATGATATTTTATGTTTTGTTTAGTTTTATTCCCTCAAGTGTATTACTATTCAATTTTACCAAAGTTGTAAATATTTAATGTTATAATCTCAAATTTTATCAGTATTGATTATCACTATGTTTTCGATGATCAAATCTTATGATCCATATCACTAGAAACTCGTGAATTTTATTCACCTCAATTTATGTCATGAGAATAAATGTTTTATCTTAATTTTCCTCTCTTGTGGTACTAAATATGTCGAATAGAATTTTTTTAATAAAAAACAATTTTTTATATGAAAACCCTTATTATTTTAAAATGATGTTTTCTAAAAATATTTTCAAAATGTTTTATGTTTTAAAAAGCGTTTAAAAAAAACAATGGGTATTTTCTTCAAGAAATTATTTAAATGATATTAAAACATCCTTTGTAATTTTTCAATGTTATTTCGAAAGAAAAGGATTTTCAGACAGTTTTATATTTCCAAAATATTGTTTTTAAATGAATTATATTTTCCAAAAAAAACATTTCAATAAATATTTTAGAATCATTATTCATCTATATTGATATCATTTGATGTAGCATTTTTTTATTGGTATATGAACCAAGGATACCATTTATATTATTTCTCTAAATAGTATATCATAAAATTATATTTATGAAACACATTCCTCCTACATGAGTTATCCCATGTAACGCCCCTACCCCAGTTACCCAAAGTCGGTGATTTATTACATAACATTGGCATGATCACAAGAAAGATCAAATATCGAATGACCGATTGGTTTAGTAGCCTTGGAAACACTAGATATATTCATAAATATTTACATTATATCATGAAGTGAAAAACTACTACAACAACATATTATCTCCATAATCCACACTATTATCCCCTCATAATATCCCTGCAGGTCATTCATAATTTACTTCTTCACTTCCTGGGAAAAATAAAACATAGAAAAGGGGTGATCTCAAATGCCCAGTAAGGATAAAAATATAGCGGAAACTTTCATAAATAATAATAAACATTTAAAGAAATGTATAACTAAAACAAAATCCTTTTAAACTTGAACTTCAACATAGTATGACAAAAATAAAATGAAATAATTTCATTTACTTAGTCACATGGATATTCTACTAATCTAATAATCACATGCAATATCAATAACCACTTTCATAATGATGGAATGCATAATGCCAGACTATCATAACCACATAGCCAAGGCCTCGTGCCAGGACTTCAAATAATATTTTTCCAAGCCTTGTGCCAAGACACTAGTTTGTCTCATGAGACCTACCGATGCATCGAGGAGCTATAGTGGGCTCCACCCGTCACATATTAAGTCCAATTCATTCCCATATGAAAAGGTTTAAACATAACATAAACATTCGTATTAAAACTAGCATAAGAAATGTCAATACTTTCACCATAAACCATGAATGGTATAAAAATAGCACATCCACAGTCAAACATATCACAAAACATTCAATACAACATAGAAGTTTTTTATCATAATAAATCAACTTCAAATAAGCGTAAAATCCATCAATGGATGTTGACATAGATGAAATCAAAACTCTTTATAGAGAAATATCTCTTTCTATTTTGAAATCAATTAAGAGTCATATATTTATAAAATAAAACATTTTGTTTGAAAATATTCTTATAATCTTGTACGGGAAGCTATGACGATTTTATAATGGCAGAAAATAGCCTCACCCACCATATAAGTTAAAAAAACATTCTTACCTTAATTCTGTCGAAAAGGATAAAAAGCACCTTGTTTGGAAAATGACGAAAAGATTCCTTTATAAACCACTTATAAAAGTCAACAAGGGTATAAATGACTTTAACCCATATTCTATTAAATAGTAAAAAATGTTTTGAAATACATTTTTAAGAAACATGAATGTGGATGATAAGGAAATCCCAGTAGATTATTACGTATAAACAACCTCGGATAATGAAGAGATTGTGAAATAAACTCTTACCTTGTACTTTTCCTTGGTTGGGGGTAGGTTAACCTTTTTTATAATGGTGAAATAATTGTTATTAAATTATACAACAATCATATATATTAATATGATATCATATATGATCTTTTAACATTGATTTGTTAATAATATCTTAGTATTATCGTTGTTTCGGGTGTTAACTTACTCGTATTCTTTTATATGTTTTGTTACCTAATCCATATTTGTCATGGATAGGATGTATATTATTCATATCAATAATTATATCAAGTCCTTATACATTATTTTTAAATCATCAAATGATAATTATACTTGAATGGATACGATGTAGAATGAATCTCATCGCGTTCGTGGAGACGGTAGTCCGTAAGTACACACGAGCGACAATATCATTCTTTTGATATTAAAATAATATATAATTGGATGGTATAACATATATACAGAATAAATATCATGTTATTGTTGGATCGAATAGTCGATATAAAAGTCTATTAGATGGAACAATACAAGAGGGGGGGTGAATTGTAGGTTTAAAAACCTTGAGTTTTAGTAACAAAGAGATTAGTTTAAATGAACTTAAACTAATACAAACACAAACACCCACAATTGTATTGAATGTAAAAGGTATGATGTATTGTAATACTATTGTTATGTAAAACAATTGTATTCAAGATGAACACAATAATCAGAGTAATACAAATGTAAATGATTCTACCTTAAAGCGTATAGAACCAATCAATACAATAAGTAATGGAATGATTGTAATTGAAACAATTACAATTGAATAAGTAAAGGAAACAATACAAATCCCTTTCTAATACAACAGCGGAAATGTAAAAGTAATACAATTCTTTTAACCCAAAGAGAAGGGTTATCCTTTCACCTAGGATAAGAGGTCTGTCTCACCAACACCTTGGTGAGCCCTCGATACGATGATCGGCACGTCTGTCTGCCTATCCCCGACAGCCCTCGATACGATGATCGGCTCGTCTGTCTGCCTACCCCCGGCAGCCCTCGATACGATGATCGGCTCGTCTGTCTGCCTATCCCCGGCAGCCCTCGATTTTGCAGGTAATCAGCACCTCTGTCTTTCAATTACTTGAAAGCCCTCGATACGATGATCGGACGCACAAGGCTGATGAGAGAAGTCACAGTGTCTCTCTCTAGAATCTTCGTAGTTCACAGAGTCTCTTCGTTCATCAGTATTTTCTTAGCTTCAAATGACCTCCTATTTATAGGCCTCGGGTTCCAACGGTCATATTGCCTCCAACGGTCATATTGAAACAGAAAGCACGACATCGTTTTGATTAGTATATAACTAACTCAACGACATCGTTTCGTTAGGATAAGAGATATATAGAAATGTAAAACATGAGTACGATTCATATGCAGAGAGAGTTTTTGACAAAGTACCAAAACAAATAATGATTATCTGAATAGCAAAGTCAGTACGATACGATTGACAGAGTCAGTACGATACGTTTGACAGAGTCAGTACGATACGTTTGACAGAGTCAGTACGATACGTTTTGGTCGGTACGATCAACATCGTATGATACGATAAACATGATAAAAGACAATTTGTTATTTACAAACATATGATAGAATACTTTTGAGATTTCCAAAACATGACATAGAATATATTTGTGATTTACAAAACATTATGTAAAAGCCAAAAGAAGACTTTTGACTTAACAATCTCCCCCTTTTTGGAAATCACAAACACACAAAGTAAATGAAACAAGAAAAACTTATCTCCCCCTGAGTTATTGAAAACTCTTCTGAATAAGAAATTGAATACAACTAACTCCCCCTTAGGTATTGACTTTCCTAAGGATTGTATTCAGATTTTCCTTAAGAGCATTGTAATGCATTCTCCCCCTTTGTAAAACAACCTTTGCTTTGTAAATATTCTCCCCCTTTGTGATTTACAAAAAGAAAGAAGGAATCTCGAATTGTCTGGAAGAGTTAGTGAAGTAATACAAGACAATGGACAAAAGAGAAAGGATTATAAGAGTTATTACAAAACAAACAAGTTCCAAAAGAAACAAATACAACAATCATTTGTTTTCTCTTTCCTTCTCCTTCTTTATAAGCTCATGAAGCACAGCTTTCATCTTCTTGATCTCCTTCTTGTCTTCAGAAATTGATTCACCCTGAGTTTTGAGAAGCTCCTGTTGATCCGAAAAAATATGATCTTGATTTCTGATGGTCTCCTCCTGTACTCTGATTACTTCTTCAAGGGTATCAATTCTGTTTTGCAGAGTCTTGTTATCCTTGGACAACTCGGAATTTTGATTCTTCAGTAAAACCATTTCATCTTTGAAAGATGAAACCTTCGAGAATTCAGATTGGAAAGCATTCATCCTCTCTTGCAAATCTTTCACTGAAGGAACATCGGCTCTTTGAGACGACAAAAGGTTCAGCCTTTCAATTGTTTCTTTATCAAGCTTGTTGAAAGCAATTGCAAGCTCATTTGATAACCTTCTTATATCTTCAATAGCAATCTCATGGTCATTGATTGAGCTCTCTGTTTTGTATGACCACTTGGTCATCTTATTACAAGCTTTCTTATGAGCAACTGAGCTTTCCGAAAGAACTTTCAGATCGACTTCAACAGACAAGACTTTCTTTCTCAATTCTTTTACAGATCCAAACTTCTTTCTCTGATTTTCAGTGATAAAATCAATCTTTCCTTCCAGCCTCGGAAAATAAGGAATGGTTTTCTCCATCCTTCTCAAAACTTGAACAATGTAATCACTCTTCTTGAGAGAGATTGTATGCTCTGAATCGGTATCAACATCGTACGATGCTAGTTCATACGATCTGCTTGAATCAACAACTGGATGTTTCCCTTTCACTTTTTCTTTCTGCTTTCTTTCATCTTCCACTCTGTCACTAATGACAACTACTTTATCAGATTGAGAAGATTGAGCATCTTGCTTTTCTCGAGATGACATCCTGTCCGAAGATTTTTCCTGATCGGCATGAGGAGTTTGTTGAACACCTTCGCTCAGCTTTTGAAGCGATTCCTCTCTACTTTTCTTTGAACTTTGAAGAAATTCTAACAGAAAATCTCCTTCTTCTACTTCCACTTCTTCTATCACTTGTTTTCCTTTTTCTTTCTCAGGCAAACTCTGTACGATGGGTTCTTGATGTACTTCCACAGTTAGTTGAGCACTAGCATCTTCAACTGCTTTCAAGACTTTAGAAATATCAAAGTCCTGAGCCTTTCTTTTCAAAAGAGTCTTCTTTTTCTTTTCAGCTTGAAGGGTTTCTTCTACCCTTATTCTTTCTGCAAAGGCCTCAGCAGGGTCAAGTCCAAACTTTGGATCACCCTCTTTTCTCTGTTCCTTGTCCTTTCTCCATTTGGCTACAACTTCCTTACTGTACCTCGGCTTCTTCTTCTTCGGCTTTGAACTAGTCTGCGGATCAGACTTTCGAGTAACACCGGCGGATTGATTGTCTTTGGCTGGCATAGGTGCCGATTGATTTTCAGGCAATTCAGCTTCTACATCTCTGACAAAAAGTTTTGAATTTGAATCAAAACAAACATTCAGCCTTTTCATCGTACTCTTATTAATGAAAGACGGCCACAAATCCATAGGTTTTCCTTTCAAAGGAATGTTACAAAACTTCATACTCTCAAGAATGAATTTTGTAAGGATGGCTGGATACATTATTATCTGGGATTTAATCCCTCCTTTCTTGACATTCTTGACGGTTTCAAAAATATATCCCATGAGATTCACTTTCCTCATATTCACAAGATAATCGAGCATAAAGACATCAGAAACTTTAAGAGTTTCTCTATCCCCTTTCCTTGGGACAAGAAAACCTTTCATCCATAAAGTGACAAACCGATTGTCCGGTGAAAGATGATAAACTTTCCTCTTTCCCTCATTAACAACAAACAAAGATTTTTCAGCACTCTCTCTATTAAACGTACCAACTTCCTCTGGTAGTTTGTGAGATGGACAGAATGAATCCCCTTCTATAGAAACGTTCAGAAAGTGTGCCGCTTGTTTCACAGACATGGATAATTTTCGATCGTACACAGCGAAGTTTATAGTCATATCTTTGTCGAAAGACACAGTTTTGTAAAATTGACAAACTTCATAAAAAAGAACTGGATCTTGAGTATCAGGCTTTTCCACACAGAGATGTTCCCATCCTTGAAACAAAATAATCCTCTTGATTGTAGAATCGTACATATCGAAGAATTCTCGGGATACTAACCTTTCTCTGTGAAAGTCTTTCTCTGTAAAAGTCTTTGAAGACATTTCAGCGGGAGTGTTGGCAGAGGATTGAGACATAAAGATGATGCCGATTGAGAAGATCGTACGATTGTTTATAGCTGGGGGAGCAGAGCTTCGCCTCAATTCCTGAACAATCAATGTGGGTTTGGGGAGGGGAGGGGGGTATTTATAGGCAAAAAAAGAGATGACCGTTGAACTTCTACGGTCGAGATTAGATAATATCAGATCAATGGTTAGGATTAAAACAAAGAAAGAAAATAAAATAAAAATTGAAAAAGATACCTGTCGGAGAACAAAAGGTGATTGCTGGATTTGGTAAGTATCAAAGAAACAATCGTAAGGAAAAAAACATGATGCCGATGGAAAACAAAGTCATTACTATGGTCGGACCGTACGATGGAAAATAGTTGTTACCATTAACCGACAGTACGATGGAAAACAATCTCAATACTATCATCGGTCGATACAAAAAAATATTGAATGATACGATGGAAAAGAATTTGAATACTATCATCGGTCGATTCAAAAAATATTGAATGGTACGATGGAAAATAATTTCAATACCATCATCGGTCGATTCAAAAATTATTGAATGGTACGATGGAAAAGAATTTCAATACCATCATCGGTCGATTCAAAAAATTATTGAATGGTACGATGGAAAAGAATTTCAATACCATCATCGGTCGATTCAAAAATTATTGAATGGTACGATGGAAAAGAATTTCAATACTATAAACAGAAAAACTGAAATGGTCAATACGATAAACAGGAAAACTTAAAAAGAAACAATAAAACTGTCAGTACTATAAACAGAAAGAAACATATATAAAGAGAGTAAATATTTAAAGATCAGAAACAAAAAGACATAAAGAAATGTCCTCCCCCTTTCTACGAGGAGTTTCTTACTATTAGGAGAGATGTAAAACAGGAAGTAGATATGAATGATTATTTTATTGTAATCATTCCTAGCTTCTGTTTTATAAATTCAAATCTATCGGAAGGTAAAGGTTTTGTAAAAATATCAGCAAGTTGTTCTTGCGTTCCGATGAATTGTAAAACAATATCTCTTTTTTTGTGTGTGATCCCTAAGAAAGTGATGCCTAACATCTATGTGTTTTGCACGAGAGTGATGTGCTGGGTTTTTACTAAGAGCTATGGAACTTGTATTATCACACAGAATTTGAGTTTTGGAGAACCTCAAACCATAGTCAGTGAGTGTGTGCTGCATCCACAATACTTGAGCACAACAACTTCCAGCTGCTACATATTCAGCTTCAGCAGTGGAGAGTGCTACTGAGTGTTGTTTCTTGCAAGACCAAGAAACCAAAGAATCTCCTAAGAAATGACAAGTTCCAGATGTACTTTTTCTATCCATTCTACAACCACCAAAGTCAGCATCTGAAAAACTTTTTAAAACAAAATCATTTCCAGAAGAGTAGAAAAGTCCTAAATCCATAGTGTCTTTTAAATACCGAAAGATTCTCTTTACGGCTTTTAAGTGAGACTCTTTTGGATTAGATTGATATCTTGCACATAAGCATACAGAAAACATCAAGTCGGGTCGACTAGCTGTCAAGTATAGCAAACTCCCTATTATACCTCTAAAAATTGTTTGATCTACTGGTTTCCCAGTTTCATCAAGATCAAGAGTATTTGAGGTACCAATTGGGGTGCTAATACTTTTAGTTTTGTCAAATCCATACTTTTTGAGTAAGTCTTTAATATACTTATGTTGAGATATATAAGTTCCTTCTGGTTTTTGAGATATTTGAAAACCTAGAAAGAATGTTAACTCACCCATCATACTCATTTCAAACTCAGATTTCATTAAATTTGCAAAAGAATCGGTTAAAGATTTCTGAGTTGATCCAAATATGATGTCATCAACATAGATTTGGACAACCAAAACATTTTTGTTTTCCATTTTGATAAAAAGAGTTGGATCAGCTGTACCTTTTCTATAATTGTTTTGTAAAAGAAATCCTGTAAGTCTATCATACCATGCTCTAGGGGCTTGTTTAAGACCATATAGAGCCTTGGTAAGTTTAAAGACATGATCAGGATGTTTTGGGTCTTGAAAACCAGGAGGTTGTTCGACAAAAACTTCTTCTTGAACAAAACCATTTAAAAAAGCACATTTGACATCCATTTGAAATAGTTTGAAATTGAAATATGCTGCGAAGGCTAATAGAATGCGAATAGATTCAAGTCTAGCTACAGGAGCATATGTTTCTTCATAGTCTATTCCATCTTGTTGATTATAGCCTTTAGCAACAAGTCTTGCTTTATTTCTTACAATGATTCCATTTTCATCACACTTGTTTCTGAAAACCCATTTTACACCAATTACAGTTGTTTCTTTAGGTCTTTCAACTAAAGTCCAGACTTGATTCCTTTCAAATTCATTTAGTTCATCCTGCATTGCTTTGATCCAATCATCATCACCTAAAGCCTCACTTGGACTTTTAGGTTCAAATTGGGAAAGAAAAGCAAGATGTTCTATTTCATTTCTTAAGGAATTTCTGGTCCTTACAGGTTGATTTATATCACCAATGATATTATCACTGGGATGATTCCTAAGAAACAATTGATTTTGGTTTTGTAAAACCTGTTCATCAACATATGGTAGAAAATCTTCTGTGGTAAATGTTTCAGGAACACTTTCTTGAACATTTTCCTTATCAGAATGTTCTTCTAACAAAGGTTGATAAACATCTTTAGAAAACACATCCGAGGATGTAGGATTGGGTTGGTTGAAAACAAAAGGGTTAGTTTCATCAAATTTTACATGTACTGTTTCTTCAACAGTACAAGTGTTTTTATTGAAAACTCTATAAGCCTTAGAGGTTGTGGAATAGCCTAGAAAGATTCCTTCATCAGATTTTGGTGCAAATTTGTGTAAATTTTCTTTTGTATTCAGAATGAATACTTTGCATCCAAAAACTTTGAAGTAAGAAACTTTAGGTTTTCGGCCAGTCCATAACTCGTAAGGAGTTTTATTAAGAAATGGTCTAGTTAAAACACGATTTATAGTATAACAGGCAGTACTTACAGCTTCAGCCCAAAAATGCTTAGCAATTGAGTATTCACTCAACATGGTTCGAGTCATTTCCTGAAGAATACGATTTCTTCTTTCAACAACACCATTTTGCTGAGGAGTTCTTGGTGCTGAGAAATTGTGAGTAATACCTTTCTTACTACAAAAAGTTTCAAAATCTGAGTTTTGAAATTCACCACCATGATCACTATGAATAGTTATCAATGGTAGGTTTTTCTCATTTTTAACTTGGGCTCTAAAAGTTTTGAAATACGAAAAGGCTTCAGATTTCTTTGTGAGAAAGTAGACCCATGTAAATCTAGTAAAGTCATCAACTAAAACAAATACATAGTATTTGCCTCCAATGCTTCCAGATTGTGAAGGACCAAACAGATCCATATGCACAAGCTATAATGCATTAGAAGTTGAAACTTCATTAATTGGTTTAAAGCTAGTTTTATGTTGCTTGCCAAACTGACAAGGATCACAGACTTTTGAAGAATCATATCTAAGATCCGGTAGCCCTTTTACAAGTCCTTTCTTTGAGAGTTTTCTTAGGTTTCTCAAATTACAGTGTCCTAATCTCCTATGCCATAGCCACGATTGGTCTTCTATTACACTTAGACAAGGTAAGTTTTGGTTCCTAAGGTCTTCTAAGTTAATAGTGTAAACATTCTCTTGCCTATGGGCAGATAGAATGAATTCATCCTTGGAATTGTGAACTAGACACTTGTCATTTCTAAAATTCACAAGGTAACCTTCATCACATAATTGACTTATGCTGATGAGATTGTGCTTAAGACCTTTAACAAACAAAACATTTGAAATAAGAACTTTTCCAAGAAAAACGATATTACCTATACCAACAATCTTTCCTTGAGCATTATCTCCGAAGGTAACTTTTCCACCTTTTGTTTTGATAACCTTTTCAAAGAAAACTTTGTTTCCAATCATATGTCGAGAGCAACCACTATCCATGTACCAAATGTTCTTATTGATACACTTCTCGTTTTCCTGAAAAAGAAACAATTAGATTTTCGGAATCCAAACTTGTTTGGATCCAGAAGGATTAGATAAAAGAATTTTAGGAATCCACATTTGTTTTGCAAAATGAGCTTTATGAAATCCTAAGGATTGAGTTTTGTAAAGAGAACAATCTCTTCTCCAATGTCCACCACATTGACACTTGGAACAGAAAATGGTTTTTTGAGGAACAAAATAGTTATTACTAAAAACAGGTTTGGAATAAGTAAAACCAAGACCAGAACGATTTCTCAAAGGTCTTATTTGAGAGTACATCCTATCAAAGTTTTCTTTTCCATGAGTAAAGTTTGACAAACACTTTTTCAAGGATAAAATCTCTGACTTTAGTTTTAAAACCAAATTCTTGTTTTCTAAAACATTTGAATTAGAACTAGAGTTAGACTCTAAAATGTTTTTCTTTGAAATAGCAGTTTCAAGATCCTTAGAAAGTTTATCTTTTTCAGATTTGAATTTCTCAAGGGTTTTCAAAATACTTTCAAAATCAGAAGTTTTCCCATCAAGATCTTTAGAAAGATCTGATACTTCTTTAGTCAAAATAGAAATTCTAGAATTTGCTTTTTCAAATCTCTTTTTGAGTTTAGAATTTTCATTTTCAAGTAACTTAGCAAATCTAGAGACTTCTTCAAAAGAAGGTAAAGTATCATCTTCTGATGATGAGGGTTCATCATTTGAAGATTCATAATATCTATTATCAACATAATTTGCATTTAAAGAGACATTTGTAACAGCTTCAGCATTATGTACCTTAGCCATGAGACAATGATCTTCAATTGGTAGTTTGGCTAGAAGTCCAATATTCCTTTGTCCTGACGTCTCATATTCTGAAGAATCAACTGAGGAATCACTACCACTTGCACTCCATGTATCATTTTCTTTCAAGACTTTCTTTGTCTTATAAAACCTTTTCTTGTTTCTTTCAGAGTGTTTCTCTTTTCTATCTTTCCTCTTCAGTAAAGGACAATCAGGCCTTATATGTCCTGCTTTCTTGCATTCATAACAAGTTACCTCTGAATCTTTCCTATCTTTCCTGTCTTTCTTTTTGAATCTATATTGAAAATATTTCTTTCCCACAATCTTGTTCATCCTCCGAGCAAGATTAGCTAACTCATTGTCTGAAAGATTACAATCACTTGAATCAGAAACAACAACTTTCTTGGATTTAGACCTTGTAACCCTTTCAGGTGTTTTAGCTTTAGATGCAAAAGCTACACTTCCATTCCCATTCTTCTTCTTATTGAAATCAGCATCTCTTTTCATTCTTGTCTCATGCTGTAGAAGAGTTCCAAAGAGTTCATCAAGAGTAATCTGGGAAACTTTTCTATTTTCATCAATAGCTGTTCTTTTTGACTCCCATTCATTTGGCATAATATCTATAATCTTATCAACAAGAGCTTCATCATCAAGACCTTTTTCTCCCATAGATTGTAAGCTGTTGACAATTGTCATAAACCTTTGTTGCACTTTACATACTTGCTCTCCATAAGGAAAAACAAATCCATGATACTCTGCTCGAAGCATTGCTCTCCTTGTTTCTATAACTTTGGATGTACCAAAATGAGTGACTTCTAATTTCTTCCAAATACAGTTGGCTGCTTCACATGAAGATATCTGGCTATATATATTCCTGGTCATAGAACATAATAAAGTATTGCGTACCTTGTAATTCAGTTGATATTCTTGCTTCTCTTGATTGGTAAAAGTACTAACTTCTTTGTCAGGAATTTTGTAACCCCCAGTAAGCATAATAAAATTGTCTACACCAGTATTGATGACGAAAGTCTTCATACGATCTCTCCAATACTCATAATCATTCCCATCAAAGATTGGTGGTCTAGAAGGATTCAGATTATCTATTGATCCGATATTTATTCCTGCCATCTAATATAACAAAAACAACTTTTCCACTCCACACGTTAGTGTAGTAAGTATTTAAGAAAGTAATAAGAAATAAAGCTAGTAATACAATTCAGTGGAAAACCTCCTCTGATACCAATTGTTGGATCGAATAGTCGATATAAAAGTCTATTAGATGGAACAATACAAGAGGGGGGGTGAATTGTAGGTTTAAAAACCTTGAGTTTTAGTAACAAAGAGATTAGTTTAAATGAACTTAAACTAATACAAACACAAACACCCACAATTGTATTGAATGTAAAAGGTATGATGTATTGTAATACTATTGTTATGTAAAACAATTGTATTCAAGATGAACACAATAATCAGAGTAATACAAATGTAAATGATTCTACCTTAAAGCGTATAGAACCAATCAATACAATAAGTAATGGAATGATTGTAATTGAAACAATTACAATTGAATAAGTAAAGGAAACAATACAAATCCCTTTCTAATACAACAGCGGAAATGTAAAAGTAATACAATTCTTTTAACCAAAAGAGAAGGGTTATCCTTTCACCTAGGATAAGAGGTCTGTCTCACCAACACCTTGGTGAGCCCTCGATACGATGATCGGCACGTCTGTCTGCCTATCCCCGGCAGCCCTCGATACGATGATCGGCTCGTCTGTCTGCCTACCCCCGGCAGCCCTCGATACGATGATCGGCTCGTCTGTCTGCCTATCCCCGGCAGCCCTCGATTTTGCAGGTAATCGGCACCTCTGTCTTTCAATTACTTGAAAGCCCTCGATACGATGATCGGACGCACAAGGCTGATGAGAGAAGTCACAGTGTCTCTCTCTAGAATCTTCGTAGTTTACAGAGTCTCTTCGTTCATCAGTATTTTCTCAACTTCAAATGACCTCCTATTTATAGGCCTCGGGTTCCAACGGTCATATTGCCTCCAACGGTCATATTGAAACAGAAAGCACGACATCGTTTTGATTAGTATATAACTAACTCAACGACATCGTTTCGTTAGGATAAGAGATATATAGAAATGTAAAACATGAGTACGATTCATATGCAGAGAGAGTTTTTGACAAAGTACCAAAACAAATAATGATTATCTGAATAGCAAAGTCAGTACGATACGATTGACAGAGTCAGTACGATACGTTTGACAGAGTCAGTACGATACGTTTGACAGAGTCAGTACGATACGTTTTGGTCGGTACGATCAACATCGTACGATACGATAAACATGATAAAAGACAATTTGTTATTTACAAACATATGATAGAATACTTTTGAGATTTCCAAAACATGACATAGAATATATTTGTGATTTCCAAAACATGATGTAAAAGCCAAAAGAAGACTTTTGACTTAATAGTTATATTTATTATTTACATTAGTTACACATCATTATTATACCCATCCAAATAATAATTTTTTGAATAACAATTACACCATGACGTGGAGACGGTAAGTCGTACGTACGCACGTATGGTGACATGTTCTTCAAAGGATGGATAGAATACTGAATATGGTTGTACCATATTTATAATAACATCACAGTATATATATAATACTGGAGTTATTATTTTATAATGGTAATAACAAAGAAAGAAGAAGTGGAATAAGAAAGGAACTTGAAAAAGGGTGGTGAAATCATTACCTCTTCTTCAGGTTCTTCCTTTGGATTTGATAAAAAGGGCTCTTTGGTTGGATTTCTGACTAAAGGAAGGCATCTAGGATGAAGTGAGGGATGTTTAGAGAGTATTGGGGCAGAGTTTGGCTGATACAAAAGGCTTTGAAGGTGTGAGTTAATGATAAGGGAGAGTGCCCTTTTATAAGAGGGGTGAGGGGAACCTTTGGAAAAGCTAGAAATGTTATTTTATAATAAATTCATATTCGGTTTCTAACGGCTCCAAAGTGGATTATTTAAAGGTTAAGGTGGGTATAGGTAGAAAACCACTCAACCAATATAATTTATACAGGTTTTGGTCATTATATTAACCTTATATTTTATTTTTAACTCTTAGTTAATTAGTTCGACACATACCATGTCACTTTGTATTTTTATATTATATAGTTAATAAACTTACTATATACCTCCAAGAGACCCCCCAGTGGTCCATTAATAATACAACTAACATTATATAAGTCTCTTGACGGAACATTAGATTTTTAGGAATTTAATATCAATTAATAATATAATATTTGTTTTAAAAACTCTTTTATGTCAATTTTGACACTATTCAATAATTGATTTTTTTAAAACTCATAAAAGAATGATTACTTCAAAAAAAGTCAATTAACTCAATACTAATATGTCATAGTATCCTAGAAAATTATTTTTATTCATTAAAAGTCTCAAATTATATTTATTTGGGTATTTATAATATCAATTATTTTAATTTTTCACTATTTTGGTAATTACATCATCATCATTGTGTCATAAATAAATTAAATTATTTAATGTCTAAAAATTATAAATAAAATATCCTTATGTATTAAATCTCTTTTTCTTTCTAATGAATATTTACAACCGAATTTATCTTATGTATAACCCTATATTAAAAATGTTTTAGAAAATAAACATTGATTTTAACACTTTTAACTCTTCTTTGAATTAAGTAATAATAAATGTCCTAATCTAATCCAAGTGGACCGAAATGATAATATTTTATTCCTAATGTTGTTTTTGGTCAAGATACACTTGTCCAATAGAATTATGACATGTGTTAGGGTAATATTAATATCATTTTTACCCTTAATTACCCTATTTACTTTTAATCGTGGTAAATAAAAGTAAATAGTTACTAGTCACCAAATGTTATTTTCATCTCATTGAACCAAATTTTACTCCTTGATATTAACCGTGTCTCTTGGATTTTAGAAATTCCAATCACAGGAGCAGTAAAATTCAGTTTTATGAAAAATTCAGTTTTTTAACTACCACTTAGTAGTTTCACTATTCATCAAAAATTGAAGTTTTTCTGAACAATGCCAAAATTTCACCCTAAGATATAATTGATAGTCCGAATTCAAAAAAGATGTCTATTTTAAAAAATTACAAATGTATATGTTCCATTAATTAATTTTATAATTAATTCCCCTTGTTACAACAAATAGCGTGTTTTTAAGAAACAATATATATCAAAAGATTGACAATTGTTTATGTCCAATTTCAAAGTAAAATTAATTTTAATGAACACCATTGGATAAAATGGAAAAAATATATTCTAATTATAATTTTAAACCACTAAATATTATAATTTATCACTATAAATTATTTTTATTAAAAAAGTTGTTTTTAAGTATTTTCACTATTCATAAAAATTGGAAGTTCTCAGAAAAATACCAAACATTATACTTAGGATAATTTTGATATTCTGAATCCAAAAATGAAGTTCATTTTGAAATATAAAATATATATAATTTCAAAAAGTAGGTAGTACTATTCATAACGGCTAGTTTGATCGGTTGTGGTGTGCGTTAGAACTCGATGTTGCATACAACACATGCTATTACATTATTCAAAGGGAAACTTACCGTAGAAGATTGGGGTCTTACATTCTCCCCTCATTCAAATAATTTCGTCCTTGAAATTTCTAGAATTCTACCGCATGAAAATACTCAGGTGGTTCTTCATCAAAAGTTCCTCAGGTTCACACGCTGCCTCTTCCATCTTATGGTTTCTCCACAAGACTTTTACCAGACGAGTCGTCCGGTTTCTCAGTACTTGTTCTCTGGTATCAAGAATCCTGACGGGCTCTTCGCAATAAGACAGATCGGGTTACAGTTCTAATTCCTTATAGGTGAGTACATGCGTTGGGTCAGGCATGTATTTCCTCAATAGAGATACGTCTAACACATCGTGAACTTTGGAGAGACTTGGCGGCATTGCCAATCAGTAAGCTACAACCCCAATTCGTTCTATAATTTCAAAAGGTCCGATGTACCTGGGACTCAGTTTGCCTTTCTTACCAAAATGTATGACTCCCTTCCATGAAGATACCTTCAAGAAAACATGATCACCGACTTGAAATTCAAAATCCTTTCTTTGATTATCGGCATAGATCTTCTTCCTACTTTGAGCTGCTTTGATGTGATTTTGGATTACCTTCACCTTTTCCATCGTTTCCTCCACCAGTTATGGGCCTACAAGTTTTCTTTCACCAACGTCATCCCAACAGGTTGGTGTGCGACATCTATTTCCATATAACACTTTATATGGTGCCATATGAATACTCGAATGGAAGCTATTGTTATAGGAAAATTCTACCAGAGGTAAATATTGATCCCACATACCCTGAAAATCAAGTGAGCAAGATCTCAACATGTCTTCTAAGATTTGAATAGTCCGTTCTGATTGTCCATCTGTCTGAGGGTGGTAGGCAGTGCTCAAATTAAGTTCAATATCCATGGATTTCTGAAGACTTTTCCAGAATCTTGAAGTAAAACGGGGATCACGATCAGAAACAATCAATAGGGGTACTCCATGAAGTCTCACAACTTCATTAATATATAGTCTTCCTAGACGTTCCAGTGGTAGATCTTCTCTTATAGCAAGAAAATGTGCTGACTTGGTAAGACGATCAACAATGACCCATATTTCATTGTTCCTTCTAGGATTCTTTGGTAGCCCCATGACAAATTCCATCGTAATATTGTCCCATTTCTACTCCATTATGGGAAGAGGTTGCATGACTCCTCCAGGATATTGCCTTCCAGCTTTCATTTGTTGACAAACTATACATCTTGACACAAAATCAGCAATCTCCCTCTTCACGTTGTCCCATAAAAAATGTTCCTTCAAATCTCTATACATTTTGGTGCTCCCAGGGTGTATAGAGAAATTGGAACTATGAGCATCATCAAACAATTCCCTTTTTAGATCAGGTATATCGGGAACACAAAGTCTCTTCCAAAATTTCAAAATTCCATCTTCATACACAAAGTCTCTCAATATCCCATCATTCACAGCTTTAATCTTCTTTTTAATTTCTTCATCATCGGTATGGGAACTATTAATACTTTCTATTAAAGATGGTTTGGAAACCATTTGAAAAATCATTGATGTTTCACCTTCCCTGGTTATTCCCATGTCCATCTTCACTAGATCCATGAAAATTGGATCCCTTTCAATTCTAATATTGTTCAAAACTCCATGATCTTTTCTTCTCAAAGCATCTTCCACCTTGTTTTCTTTCCCCGGGTGGTAGTTTATCGTACAATCATAATCCTTGAGTAATTCAAGCCATCTCCTTTGCCTCATGTTAAGTTGTTTTTGTGAGAAAATATATTCAAACTCTTGTGATCAGTATAAATTTCACATTTTTCACCATAGAGGTAGTGCCTCCATATCTTCACAGCAAAGATCACAACTGCTTACTCCAGATCATGAGTAGGGTAGTTTTTCTCATAAATTTTCAACTGTCGTGATGCATAGGCAATAACCCTATCATTCTGTATAAGGACACAATCGAGTCCTTTCTTCAATGCATTACTATAAATAACAAACCCATCATTCCACGATGGTAGAGTCAATATAGGAGCATTGACTAATCTTCTTTTTAGTTTTTCGAAACATTCTTCATACTCTTTTGTCCAAACAAATTTAACCCCTTTACGTGTGAGCTTCATTAATGGGTTTTCCAATCGGGCAAAATTCTGGACGAAATGTCGATAATAACCTGCCAAACCAATAAAACTGCGTACCTCAATTATACTCATAGGTGCTGTCCATCCTTGGATTGCCTTGGTCTTAGAAGGATCAACAGAGATTCCATCTTTAGAGACAATATAGCCAAGAAAAGAAATCTCATGAAGCCAGAATTCACACTTGCTAAACTTCCCATATAATTCATGTCTTCTCAGAGTCTTCAAAATAATGTGCAAGTGACTTTCATGATCCTCGTATCATTTAGAGTATACCAAGATATAATCAATAAATACCACCACAAATTCATCATGATATTCCTTGAAAACTCTATTAATCAGATCCATGAATACAGACGGTGCATTAGTCAATCCAAAGGGCATTACAGTAAACTCGTAATGCCCATACCTGGTTCGAAATGCTGTCTTCAGAATGTTTTCCTTATTTACACACAACTGATGGTATCTAGATCGAAGGTCAATCTTTGAAAAGTATTGAGCTCCATGCAGTTGGTCAAATAAATCATCAATGTGAGGTAGGGGATTCTTGTTCTTTATTTTTATAGAATTTATCTCCCTGTAGTCGATACATAACCTCATAGATCCATATTTCTTTTTAACAAAATGAACAGGGGATCCCCGTGGAGAAAAACTAGGGCGAATAAATCCCTTATTACTCGATTCCTCTAGTTGTTTCTTTAGTTCGACTAATTCTATAGTGGCCATTCTATACAGGGTCTTCAATATAGGCCTTGATCCAAGAATCAAATCAATGGAAAACTCAACTTCTCATTCTGGAGGATGTCCAGGTAAATCTTCCGGAAACACATCTACATATTATTTCACAACAGGTACATCCTCTATTTGAACAATCCTTTCCTCACCCATAGTCATTTCATTCTCTTCCTCCCCAATAATTGAATTTAGTTGAGTTACTGGGGGTGGATCTAGATAAGAATTAGGTGGTGACGATTCTGCTCTAAAGATAAGGTGTTCCTTATCATCATTATCAATAATCATAACTCCTTTCTTCTTTCAATAAATCTTTGCATTATAGTTCGAAAGCTAGTCCATACCGAGGATTATATCAAACTCAATCATAGGTATGACGATGAAATCAGCAGATAAAGAACATTTATGTTCTCTAATGGGGACTGATTCACAAAACTTTGTTGCAATGATACTTCCCTTAGGAGTTTTAACAGACAACTCCCTTGTTAAATCAAATTGGAAATATCTAATTTTCTTAGAAAACTGGGAATATATGAAACAATGCGATGATCCAGAATCAAATAATGCATTTGCTAAACTTGAGGAAACCAGTAAATTACTTGACACCACATCTTTTAGAGCTTCTACCTCAGCAGTAGTGATATCATAAGCTTGGCCTTGATCCCTTGGCCTTTTCGGAGGTATGTTACCCTGACGATTAGGATATTCATTTGTATAATGTCCAATATCCCTGCAATTTTAGCGTTGAACATTGGTAGATTCCTTCTTCCCTTTGCAATCACGATCTTGGTGGCCTTTTTCACCACACTTGTAATAGACACCCATTCCCTTCAAGAAAGTATCGGGGTGTTTCTTCCCACATTTACCATAGGATGGATATTAAACCTTTCCCTTCTTCCCCTTATTTCCATTCCCAGATTGATCAACAGATCTCTTCTTCTCTTGCTTTTCTTTAAAGTCATAAGACTTAAGGAATTCCTTTTCAGTCTTGATAGCACATGAGACAGTGTCTTCGTACGACGAGAAGGATTTTGAGACTAATGCTCGACGGAGAAATGGTTTTAACCCATCAAAAAATGATCAATCTTACTTCTAGGGTTACGTATATAATCTTCAGCATACCTTGCTAACCTTGTAAAGTTATCCTCATACTTTGCAACATTCTCATCCTCCTTTTGTCTCAGACTCAGAAATTGCCTTTCCATATCTGCTCGATGGTCACGAGGAAAGTATTTTTCTAAAAATAGATCTTTGAACTCCCTCAATTCCATATTTGATACTTCATCATCTTCCTTCATGTTTTGAACCAATGACCACCATTGATCTGCATCTCCAGTGAGGCGGTAAATTGCCATGATAATTTTTTCTCTTTCACTACTCCCCAAAGCCTGAAATATTTTCTCTAGGGAATTTATCCATTGCTCAGCTACTATGGGATTTCTACTCCCATTGAAATTTGGTGGTTGTTGCCTCATGAATCGATCTAACATTGATCCTCCACGTTGCGGATCAGGGTGCTCCATACGGGTAAGGTTATTATTCATAACCTGAGTGAGTTGTCCCAGTATGGTGATTAGCTGATCGGCACCAATTGCATCACCAACTCCACTATAATTATCTTGAGCAGGAGGAAAATCCCTACATGGAGTGTGTGCATTGATACAATTTCCATTTCTTCCATCAGACGCCATTTCTAAACAATGTCATAAACTAGATCAGTTTATGAAACAAAATACATAATCCCACACTTATAAAACACTTAACATAAATTGGACTATTTATAGATATAATACATAATCATAAAAAAAATGTTTTATTTGAGAAATTATATACTCATAAACCCTTCATAATGATTTGTAACAAAAACGAGATTTATCCTAAGCATATCCTCCAGGACTGTCGTAACCAAGAGTGCAGCAAGGCCCGTTGTCATGCACCAGTTCCAGTTCGAGTCTAGCTCAAAGCGGTGTTTTCGGGTTTTACCCCTAGGTACATCTGTGCCAGAGCTGCCTCTACCTGCTCATATCCATATAGGGATGTATTTCTCAAAAAACACACAAAATATCCACAATACCACTATTCTAGAAAGTTCTTCTATACTGATCCTCAATGTCCATCTTAGGTCTATGTGCTCTAATCAGGGTTTATCAAAATCTAGCTTCGAAGGATTGTACTAAACTTCCTCTGATACCAACTGTAACTCCCCAATCCCAGTTACCCAGAGTCAGTGCATTATTACATAACATTGGCATGATCACAAGAAAGATCAAATCTCGAAAGACCGATTGGTTTAGTAGCCTTGGAAACACTAGAAATATTCATAAGGATTTAAATTACATCATGAAGTGAAAAACTACTACAAAAATATATTGTCTCCATAATCCACACTATTATCCCCTCATAATATCCCTGCAGGTCATTCATAATTTACTTGTTCACATCCTGGGAAAAATAAAACAGAGAAAAGGGGTGAGCTCAAATGCCCAGTAAGGATAACAATATAGCGGAAACTTTCATAAATAAGAATAAACATATAAGGAAATGTATAAATAAAACAAAAGCCTTTTAAACGTGAACTTCAACATAGTATGGAAAAAATAAAATGAAATAATTCCATTTAATTATTCACATGGATATTCTACTAATCAAATAATCACATGCAATATCAATAACCACTTTCACAATGATAGAATGCATAATGTCAGACTATCATAACCACATATCCAAGGCCTCGTGCCAAGAATTCAAATAAGATTTTGCCAAGGCCTTGTGCCAAGACACTAGTTTGTCTCATGAGACCTACCGATGCATCGAGGAGCTATAGCGGGCTCCACCCGTCACATATTATGTCCAAAGCATTCCCATATGAAAAGGTTTAAACATAACATAAACATTCCTATTAAAAATAGCATAAAAAATGTCAATACTTTCACCATAAACCATGAATGGTATAAAAATAGCACATCCATAGTCAAACATATCACAAAACCTTCAATAAAACATAGAATTTTTGTATCATAATCAATCAACTTCAAAGAAGCGTAAAATCCATCAAAGGATGTTGACACAGATGAAATCAAAACTCTTTTTAGAGAAATATCTCTTTCTATTTTGAAATCATTTAAGAGTCACATATTTAGAAAATAAAAACTTTTCTTTGAAAATATTCTTATAAGATTTTAAGGGAAGCTTCGACAATTTTATAACGGCGGAAAATAGTCGCACCCGCCGTATACGTTAAAAAAACATTCTTACCTTAATTCTGTCCAAAAGGTTAAAAAGCACCTTGTTTGGAAAACGACGGAAAGATTCCTTTATAAACCACTTATAAAAGTCAACAAGGGTATAAATGAATTTAACCCATATTCTAGTAAATAGTAAAATATGTTTTGAAATACATTTTTAAGAAACATGAATTTGGATGATAAGGAAATTCCAGTAGATTATTACGTATAAACAACCTCGGATAATGAAGAGATTGTGAAATAAACCCTTAACTTGTACTTTTTCCATGGTTTAGGGTAGGTTAAACTCCTGTATAATGGTGAAATAATTGTTATTAAATTATAAAAGAATCATATATATTAATATGGTATCATATATGATCTTTTAACATTGATTTGTTAATAATATCTTAGTATTATCGTTGTTTCATGTGTTAACTTACTCGTTTTCTTTTATATGTTTTGTTACATAAGCCATGTTTTTCATGGATAGTTTGTATCTTATTCATATAAAGAATGATATCAAGTCCTTAAACATTATTTTTAAATCATCAAATGATAATTATACTTGAATGGATACGATGGAGAATGAATCTCATCGCGTTCGTGGAGACGGTAGTCCGTACATACGTACGAGCGACAATATCATTCTTTTGATATTAAGATAATATATAATTGGATGGTATAACATATATAAAGAATAATTATAATGTTATATTTATTATTTACATGATTTACACATCATTATTAAACCCATCCAAATAATAATTTATTGAATAACAATTACACCACGACGTGGAGACGGTAAGCCGTACGTACACACGTATGGTGACATGTTATTCAAAGGATGGATAGAATACTGAAATTGGTTGTAAAATATTTATCATAACATCACAGTATATATAAGATACTGGAGTTATTATTTTAGAATGGTAATAACAAAGAAAGATGAAGTGGAAGAAGAAACGAACTTGAAAAAGGGTGGTGAAATCATTACCTCTTCTTCGGGTTCTTCATTTTGATTTGATCAAAAGGGCTCTTTGGATGGATTTATGACTAAAGGAAGGACTCTAGGATGAATTGAGGGATTTTTGGAGAGTATTTGGGCAGAGTTTTGCCGATCCAAAAGGCTTTGAAGGTGTGAGTTAATGAGAAGGGAGAGTGCCCTTTTATAAGAGGGGTGACGGGCACCTTTGGAAAAGCTAGAAATAGTATTTTATAATAAATTAATATTCAGTTTCTAATGGATCCAAAGTGGATTATTTAAAGGTTAAGGTGGGTATAGGTCTAAAACCACTCACCCAATATAATTTAGATAGGTTTGGGTCATTATATTAACCTTATCTTTTAGTTTTAACTCTTACTTAATTAGTTCGACACTTACCATGTCACTTTGTATTTTTATATTATATAGTTAATAAACTTACTATATACCTCCAAGAGACCCCCCAGTGGTCCATTAATGATACACCTATCATGATATAAGTCTCTTGGCAGAACCTCAGATTTTTAGGAATTTAATATCAATTAATAATATAATATTTGTTTTAAAAACTCTTTTATGTCAATTTGACACTATTCAATAATTGAATTTTTTAAAACTCATAACAGAATTATTACTTCTAAAAAGTCAATTAAATCAATCCTAATATGTCATATTATCCTAGAAAATTAGTGTAATTCATTAAAAGTCTGAAATTATATTTATTTGGGTATTTATAATATCAATTATTTTAATTTTTCACTATTATGGTAATTACTGCATAATCATTGTGTCATAAATAAATTAAATTATTTAAAGTCTTAAAATTAAAAATAAAATATCATTATGTAGGAAATCATTTTATATTTATAATGAATTTTTACAACCGAATTTATCTTATGTATAACCCTATATTAAAAATGTTTTAGTAAATAATTATTGATTTTAACTCTTTTAACTCTTCTTTGAATTAAATAATAATAAATGTCCTAATCTAATCCAAGTGGACCTAAATGATAAAATTTTATTCCTAAGGTTGTTTTTGGTCGAGATACACTTGTCCAATAGAATTAGGACATGTGTTCGGGTAATATTAATATCATTTTTACCCTTAATTACCCTATTTACTTTTAACCGTTGTAAATAAAAGTAAAAAGTTACTATTCACAAAAAATTATTTTCATCTCATTGAATCAAATTTTATTCCTTCATATTAACCGTGTCTCTTAGATTTTAGAAATTCAAATCACAGAAGAGGTAAAATTAAGTTTTATGAAAAATTCAGTTTTTTAACTACCACTTAGTAGTTTCACTATTCATCAAAAATTGATGTTTTTCTGAACAATGCCAAAATTTCACCCTAAGGTATAATTAATAGTCTGAATTCAAAAATGATGTTTATTTTACAAAATTCCAAACATATAAGTTGCATTAATTAATTTTATAATTAATTCCCGCTGTTACAATAAATAGCGTGTTTTTAAGAGACAATATATATCAAAAGATTGACAATTGTTTATGTCCAATTTCAAAGTGAAATTAATTATAATGAACACCATTGGATAAAATGGTAAAAATATATTCTAATTATACTTTAATACCACTAAATAATATAATTTATCACTATAAATTATTTTTATTAAAAAAGTTGTTTTTAAGTATTTTCACTATTTATAAAAATTGGAAGTTCTCAGAAAAATACCAAAAATTCAACATAGGATAATTTCGATATTCTGAATACAAAAATGAAGTTCATTTTGAAATATAATATATATATATTTTCAAAAATTAGGTATTACTATTCATAATGGCTAGTTTTATCGGTTGTGGTGTGTGTTAGAACTCGATGTTGTGTACAACACACGCTATTACATTATTCAAAGGGAATGTACCATAGAAGCTTGGGGTGTTACATACCATGATAAAGTTCATTGGAAATCCATTTATTTTTACACAGGTTATGACATGATGGAATAGTGAAATAATTATGAAATCTATCTCTTTTACATAGGTTATGATATAATGAAATTTTTATTAAACTCATTTAATTTCATGGGTTATGATATGATGAATGTTTTATGATCTTATGTCACACAAATGTATTATTTTAATTATGTGATTGGTGGGACCAATATCTTCCTCCAATTCATTGGGTAAATAATTAAATCCCATGAGATAAAAATCAGAAACAAGTTTATGGTATAAATATAAGATTAGAAATAGGTGTTTCCTGATCCACTAGGGGAACCATGTGTGTCCTAGTATACTATGGGAAATAGGTGTGTCCTAATCCACTATGGGAAATAGGTGTTTCCTGATCGACTATGGTAAATAGGTGATGATTCATGACCCACTAAATTGATATTCTTAGTATTTAACCATGAAATATGAAATTATTTTCAATATTTATGATTGTCCCACACATTTATGAGATAAACTTATGATTCATGATTGATTTATATTGATTAATTACCCTTATGTGACACATTTTTAGAAATTATAATGCTTTATTCAATGGGTAATTTTTATGATCTATGATATGTTGAGTATAAACCTTTTAATTTATGTTCATGATCACGTGCCCTTATGTTTAAATTATTCTCTCATATGATCATTGATTAATATCTCTTATGTTTACCCTTATTGAGAATCTGATCTCAACTTTTCGTATGTTTTCTTTCCACGTGTTATGAGTAATGGTATAAAGTAGGATATTTATATGAATAGTGAAAAATGGGAAGATCTTTATAGGTGAAATAGATTATATCTCATAAAATTAGAATATTTTCTATCGACTCTCCAAATACACTAAACTATTATAGTCCTCAACCGTATGTTTGTGTAATGTAGTAACTACTCATAAAAAAGATGTAATATACATGTATGAAAATATTTGGTCTCTATATTTGGCATAAGATGAATGTTTTAATTAAAATTTGGAAACTAGGATGTGAAAAAACCTAGTGAGATACCTAATCATATATCTAAGGAAAAGTTTAAGGATGAGACAAAGTATATGAAAATGTCTTGAAATTTTGTTAAAGGATAGGGTGAGAGGTTTCTATTCAATTACATCCCTCTCTGGATACTAAAAGTGGATGGGCATATAAAACAAAGGGTACTCTAGGTTAATAACTATGAATAGGGTGACTTTTTTTGGACTCAATTGCCACATTTTTTACAATAATGGACCTTGCTGAACACCTAGGTTGATACTCTTTGAGGATATTCTTTAGAAATTTATAAAATCCTTACAACCCATCATGAAGTATTTAAATATATGGTGACTATGAATGACATAAGTTAAACCTAAGGGATCATATATTGAAATTAATTTGTCAATATTTAGACATACAATATGTTATTTTCCATGATTGTGTCATTTTTTTTCCATGATCAGCATTTGTAACACTCTACTTTCTAGTTTTATTCAATAGCTAGAACTAGAAGAAACCATGTTAATGATGAATAAAATATACAATGAGATTATATCACTCCTTATAAACTAAAAAATATGGTCACTAGAATGAAAAATATATTAATATGATCAAACATATTTCTTAATCTATGAATCATGTTGAACTTTCAAATGTAAAAAGGAAGAAACAATATTCTGTTGAACCGTTCATAAGGAAACATTCTCCTAAATTAAGTGTTCTAATGATACATTATTTATTGAGAAACGGATTAGTACAACTAAAAATATATTTTTTTAGTGTTTGAAGAATGAAAAGGTCATTTGGATTTTTATCATTTAGAAGGTGAAGCAGATCAGTGGTGGAATATTATTAAGAACATAAGGGAATATATAGGAATTGAAACTATGGTATAGGTAGAGTTTAAGTGGAAATTTTTTATTAAGTAATTCCCTCGTATTATATTAACAATAATAGAGAAATAATTTCTTTAGCCAAATAAAAATTATGATGAATCTATAAGAAACTTTGAGCTAATTTTACAAAACATTAAATGTATGATTCTTATTTAATCATCATACCTAAAAGAAAAATTGATCAATTATTTGGTTCCCTAATACCAAACCTTCGAAAAGCCTTGGATATAAGAAACATTAGTAGATGAAAATATTCGTTTGATGTGAACTGACGATAGAAATATATATTGCATATTTCATCCATTCAAATGTTTTTAATAATAAAAGGAATATTGAGTCTTATGAAAACAAAAATGTTGGAATGAAATAACTGGAATATATATTTGATAAATGTGTGAATAAGCATCAATGTAATTGTATTAATAGAACTGGGAGGTTATTTAAATGTAGAGGTGAAGGTTATAGAGTCTATTAATACAAAAATATGAATAATTTCTTAGTTATTACATTTTATGAAAAGAGGATACCAACTAATTCACCGACCACACTCCAATGTTTCATGTGTAAGGAGTTTGGGCATTATGAAAATAAAGTCCTCAATCCAAGGGCTAATGTGGATGATATGGCACAAAAACTTCTCTATACAAAATAAAAATGGGAATATTATTAAATAATAATGGATTAAGTTAATCATGATATTTATAGAACACTTATCCTTTCCTCCATGGTTGGGAATTTCATGTTTGATTTTGTTTGAATGATCCCTGTGAAAATATTATCATTCATACATTAGTGAAATTTAATATGATTATCTCTCTCTACATGAATTATAAAATAATGATATCACATTTGATATTATATCAGTACAAGGTTCATCCCAAGATCAAAGTGGAAATGTTTTTGTAAAAGATAAGAGATTTTATATGAAATAAAGATTGATTTAACATTTTTAAGTTTATATATATCCGTGTATGATTAACTTAATAGTTTGGGATAAAAATATTGTTTACGAGTTTGAGGTTCATGATAAGTTCCATCTTATTGACACACCTTTTAAGGACTCGTTTAATAGGAGTTTATCAATATAAAGATTATTTTACGATATATTTATGGTAATAAAATCCTATGGTTTTCTATACATATTATTAAAAAAATTATTTAAGAAAGAATTATTATACACTTTATGGAAATATGATTAAAGGTCCTGATAAACATTAGGATTTTCCTTGTCATTGATTTTGATGTAATTATGGGTTTTATTCAATCACCGAAAAAATTAAACACACTACATTTCTATCAGAGATATTTCTCTTTAGATTCGATTATAGGAATATGCATTAAGGATATGGTATGGTTACATGCAGTATAGCAATCAACTGTATATAATAAAAATCTGATGTTTACCTCAATGTTTTGGTGAAGTCTTCATAAATATCTTGATATATAGTTCAATATCATTACTATGAGAGCAGTTGAAACCTTATAGGTTATACGAATATCTTTTTCAAAGTATTTGAAAGGTTGTTGGGAAAAAAAATTTCATTAGTTTGGTTTCCTTGAAAAAATATACTTCACTTTAGAATTTATAATGATTTTTATGAATCCCCTTATACATAATAGAATGAAGTTTAATAAAGAATTATATTGTGACTTGAGTTAGTTGATGAGATAACAGTGAAGTTTTGATCTATTCGGAAAAATGTTAGTATTATAAAACGTTGACAATGATGTTATGTTGAGAATAATAAATATACCTCGATTTTGATGTTGTTTATAATTACATTATATGAATTTCTCCATGAAAGAATGATGGGAAAACTAATACCTAAATATAATGGTCCCATTAAAATACCTGATCATATCAGGATAGGAGATTGTCATTTGGCTCTTCCATTAAACCTATTTCATGTTCTATATTTGTTCCATGTATCCACTTCATTTGAAGTGTATACCTGGTCTATATGATGTATTGAACTTCGAGTTTTTATTGTTATATCATTAGATTTCTTATCAGCAATAACTGGTAAAATTTTAGGATCGAATAGTTAAAATTTTGTGAAATAAGACCACCCACCTAGTCAATGTTTTATGGTCAAAAAAAGCTTAAGAATGCAACATGGGAAACTAGGGATATAATGAGGTATAATTATCCTCATTTTTGGTATAAAAGTGATTATTTTTTAGGGTGAGATTAATTTTAATTAGGGTATAACTTAACACATCAAACTTTTGTGATATTATTTTTTCTAATAAATTCAATATTTTACATATTTTATGTTACAGAAAATATTGAGTTAATATTGAATTACACATAGAACTAAGTTTGTCTTGAATTATTTTTAGTAATGAGGTAATATTTTGTTATAAGAAGAACAGTATTATCTAGCAATATAAACAACATTTAGTTAAAATGGAATGCGTTACAATATAAAAATATTGTTATTTAACAAGACAGTATTCACCTTGCCATTTGAATGGAGGGTATCAATAGGATTGACTAAATAATGAAAATATATGTTTTACACATGTATTTATAATGATTTCTTTTGTGACCAATTAATTACATATGAAAATAATTTTTTTTTGAGAATATATAAAATCATTTTCATAAAAACTAATTTTAGGAACATAAATTCATTTTAATTCAATATGTTAAATTAATCAATTTTGGTGAAAATTGTTAATAAAATGTACATCTTATATATTCAAAAAATGATCAAAATTTATATTATGTGTTTTTAATATAAGAGATATGAATAAATCCAAATTTATTTCAAAAAAAGAATTTTTTAAAATATAGTTTGTCATCATTGACGCACTGATATTAAAATTTATTTTTAACAGTATTAGAAATTTTATTCTAAAAAATTACCTTATTTTATATTATTATAATATAAGATTTTCACCTTGGTGAATGTTTGTGATTTTTCTAGAAATTATTATTTTGGATGCATAGTGAAAAATACAAAATTTTAATTGAAACCTTACATGGAATTTAAATTATTTATAAATTTAAAAGAATATTTTAAATTGATTTAAAGCTTATATTCATTAAATTATACATTAATTAATCTAATTTTTCTGATTTAAACCAATTTCATATTGAATATTGATATAAAAACTTTGTAAACTTTTGAAAATTTTCTCTTTAAAAACTATGTTCTCATGGCTTCTGTTGGATTACTTTAAAATTAAAATTTTCCACTTATATGAATAGAATTTGAAAAAATGGATACTATATTTAAAATAAGAATATTTTATATTATCTTATAATTTAAACTTAATTTTTTACCAAAATTAATAGTGAATGAAGTAAAAATTAATTACAGTAGTTAAGATAAAAATGGGATCATCAGGAGTTAAACTAATAAAATATGGGTAAAAATAACCTATACAAATGTACAAAAACTATTTTATAGAATTTTTTTACCATTAATCCAATAATGTTTTCGAATGGAACATTTTGGACTCTTTTTACATATGATAAACAAGGTATCACTCAATTCATTTAAAAAAAATACCAATTATGTCCTCTCTCCCACATATAAAAGGTCTCCCCCTATGTTATCTTACTCACACCATCTAACCCATTTTTGTTATAAAATACCTACCTAGATAAATTCATATATTCAATATTATCATCCTAAAATAATTATGTTTTATATTAGTCCAACCTATAAATGCACTTGGTACAAACCTAGGAAGGATACCCGAAGGAGTGGTAACGTTCATGAACGATCTTTTCTATTTTATTTTTTCCTCACCCTCAAATAATTATTATTATACCATGATGATATAATAACAACATTATATTAAATATAAATATATTTTTTTATGTTATAATTATGGCGTACAACAATCTCCACTTCTATGAAATTGGTTACAAAATTATCATTCATGTGCATTGTGGACTACCCTCTCACGAGCTGATATTGTTCGTTTTCCCATTACCACCTCTCATGGTTGGAAAAAATGATGTATTTTAATATATATATATATATATTATATATATTCCACTATTATTATTTAATTATTATATCACAAATACCTTAATTCTTTCCTTTTTTGTGAATATGATGATGTTTCTTATATGTATAGTGACCTACCGCCTCACAATGAAATGTGATTCATTAATGCTTTTTTATAAGGTTTTATGAATGATGAAAATATGTGATATATATGAAATGAAAATTATTTTTTTAATGATTATATATCATTTACTTTTCTTTCATTCAATCCAATAAGAAAATGGAAACAACATCCATTCATATGTATGGCCTACTATCTCTATGAACTGTGGATTTCATTTTCTATCGCTAAATTTTATGGATTATTAAAAATACATATGTACTAAATATATATGATATTTTTTTTATAGTTCTAATTCAAGAGATTATGGAAACATGATCAAAATAATAATACCAAGAATATAAAAAATCAAAAAAAAATGAAAAATAGAGTGTTTGTTACCCAAGACGTAACTTTAAGATGGAATTGTTAATAAAAGAGTAATAAAATGCCATTATAAAATAATATATGGTATGAAATATATAAATATTTTTCTCTAATATATTTATAATAAACTTGTATTTATTATAATTGAGGTTTTAATGTGTAAAGTTGATGTTAATACTTATGGTAAGGGATTTCATGTCTCTCTTTTATTTCTGGGAGATGTATGAAAATTATCCCTAGTTTATTTTGGGTGGTGTATATACTAACCCTTTTTCTTTGAAAACCTTGTTTTCTAAAAATATTAAAATATTTTATGTTTTTAAAAGTTTTTAAAAAAAATTATATATCAGTTATATATTTTTTAAATGATTTTCAATCTTTTTTAATAAATTTTTAATGTTATTTTAAAGGAAAATGATTTTTAAACTGATTTATGTTTTAATCAGATGATTTTTAAATAAAATATATTTTCCTCAAAAAACATTTAAAGGGGTCTTTCAAAATAATTCACCATCTAAAATGGTATCCTTTTATGAAACTTATGATTTCCTAGGGACATGAACCATGGATACCATTAGTATTCTTTCTCTAAATGGTTTATCATGACAAGATGTTTATGAAACCCATTTCTATTCCACAAGTTATATTGTTACAAAATTCATATGAAAACATATTTATTTTTCCATGAGTTATACCAGGGTGCAATGATAAAATGATTATGAAACCTGTCTCTTTTCCAAAGGTTATGATATGATTAAATGTTTAAGAAACCCATTCATTTCATGGGTTATGATATGATGATTTTTTTATGATCTTGTGTCATGAATATGTATGATTTTCAATAAATGATGTTTGGAACCTATATCTCCCTGCAATGAATTGGGTATATATTTATATCTCATGATATCAAAATGTGAAACAAGTCTTTGGTGTTAATATAAATTGGGAAATAGGTGTGTCATGATCCACTATAGAAAATAGGTGTATCCAGATACACTATTGGTAATAGGTGTGTCCTGATCAAATATGAGAAATAGGTGTGTCCATATCCACAATGGTAAATAGATGATGAGTATTGATCCACTATATTGATAGTCTTGTTAGTTAACCATTACATATGAAATGTATTTAAATATTTATGATTTTTCAACCATTTTTATATATGAACTTATGGTTCATGATTGATTTATGATGATTTATCATTCGTATGAGATACCATTTCACAAATGATAATGTTTTACACCCTGAATCATGTTTATGATCTGTGATGTGTTGGGTGTATACATTTTATGTTATGTTCATGATCACATACCCTTATGATTATATTATTCTTCCATAATATCATAGATTGACATCTATTATATTTACCCTTACTGAGCATCTGATCTCACACTTTTATGTTTTTTCATTCCATAGGTTATGAAGAAAGGTTTTAATTATGGAATTTCTATGAAGTGTACACAATGGAAATATATTTATGGGACATATTGAAGATATTCCACAAAATTAAAATATTATGTTCCTAATATCCAAATACCCTAAATTTTTTCAGTACTTTGGCATGTGTTAGTGTAGTATATTTAATACTCATCTTAAAAGATGTAATATTAATGTATGAATTTTTTTTTCATTATAGTTGCAATCATAGAAAATTATTCCCTGGTATTCTATACAAAAATATAGAAAATGAATTCATTAAGGTTAAGAAAAAAGATGATAAAACTATTAGAACCTATGACTCTAATTTTAAAATACATGTAAGGTATGCTTCTACTTTGATCATTATACCTAAAAGAAAAATTGATCAATTATTTGGTGGACTAAACACATTTCTCAAAAAGGCCTTGAATATAAGTGATTTTAGGAGATAATTTTTTTTAATGTTCCCTAAATGTATAAATGAAAAATGGATATTCCTACCATTCCTTTGGTTTTAATAAGAAATGGAATATTGAGTCTCATGAAAACTAAAATGGTAAAAATAAATTGAATGCATCTGTATGTTAGAATAGTTGGAATAATAATTTAGGAAATGGATTAAATGTAATTGAGAGGTGCTTTAAATGTCGAAAAGAAGGTCGTAAATTCTTTGAATATTGAAATATAATTAATGGACCGGTTAATGAAATGGAGTAGAATAGGACTCCAACTAATGAACCACCAAAACCCATTGTTTCAAGTGTAATGAGTTTGGTCATTATGAAAATCAATTCCCCAATCCATTGGCTAATGTGGATATTAAGCCACAAAATATCTAAAGACAAAGGAAGAAAGGGAAATATTATACAATCATAATGGAAGAAGTTAATCATGATAATTAGGGAATACTTATCCTTCCCTCCTTGGTTGGGAATTTGATTCTTGATTATGTATGAATGATACCTATGAAAATCCTATCCTTCATCCTTTAGTAAAATTTAGTGTAATTATCTCCCTCTACATGAATTTTGGAATAAAAAATCACATTTTATATTCTATAAGTACAAGTTACATCCCAAGATCCCAATAGGCATGTTTTTGTATAAGATAAGACCTTTTATAAGAAATAAGGGGTGAATTAACTTTTGGATGTCTATATGTCTCTGTTTAATATTATATTAAATGTTTTATATACCACTATTGGTTTATCAGTTTTAAGTTGATCATAATTTCAAATTCATTAACACCCCTTCTTAGGTTTCATGTTGTGGGATTTTATCAATATTAAGGATATTTTAAAAGGAAATTAAGGTAATACAACCCATTTTTCTATATATTTTAGTAAAAAAGTTATTTAATGACAAATTATTATATACTTAATGGATGTATGATTAAAGTTACTTGTAGACATTAGGGTTTACCCTGTCTTTGATGTTGATGTGATTATGGGTTGTAGTCAATCACCTTAAAAATTAAACACACTTCATTGCTATTAGATAGGGTTTATCTATGGATATTTTATCCATAGTATACATTTAGGAAGTGGTGAGGTTACATGGAGTGCCACATTAATTTTTATTTAATTTAAATTTAAATTTTACCTCAATGTTTTGGTAAAGTATTCATCAAGATCTTAATACAGAGTTGAATATCAGTACTATGAGAACAATCCAAACACTAGATGGTATGCTAACACCATTTTCAATGGATTTCAAAGGTTGTTGCGTTCAAAAATTTTATTAGTTGAATTTCCTTATAAAAATAGATTTCACTTTAGAATTTAGATAGATCCTTATAAATCACCATAAATATTTTAGAATTAAATTGCGGAAAAAAATCTATCAGCACCTGAGTTAGCTGATGAGATGGAAGTGATGGTTATATACATTCATTAACATTTAAATACTATAGAAAGATAAAATAGAAGTTATTATTATATGGATGAGTGCACCTAGAATTTTAATTTTTTTATAATTAATTTATATGAATCTATCCATGGAATAAAGAAGGAAAAACAAATCATTAGATATAACAATCCCATTAAAATACTTGATCAAATTATGAAAGTAGATTATCATTTTTCACTTCCACCGAACCACTTTCATGGTCTATATATTTTCCATGCATCACCACAGAGTAATTAAATACCTGATCTATCATAAGTACTAAACTCAGAGGTTGTATCACTAAATAATGAGATTTATTATGAGGAACAACTGGTAGAGATTCTATAATGAATTGAGAAAATTCTACGAAATAAGACCACTCACCTGGTAAATGTTTTTGTGGGGAAACAAATATCTTAATGAAGCTATGCGAGAACCTAAGGGAAAAATTAGGAAAATTTATCCTCAGTTTTTGGTGACAATGTGATGAATTTTGAGAGATAAATTCATTTTAAGTGGGGTATAATTTAACACCCAATGATTTTGAGAAATAATTTTTTACAAATAAATTTATTCTTTTCTATTTTTTGGATTAAATGCAACATATATGTTATATTTAATTATAAAAACACTATATTTATCTTTCGTTATATGTAATTATGATTTTATCTTATGTTACATGCAAAACTCAGTATCAATTTCCATACATGCAACATTGAGTTTAAACAGAACGTGTCCTACTACTAAAATATTGTTATTTAACATGATACATATCACATAGCTATTTTAATGTTAGGTATGAATATTATTAAATAAATAATGAAAATATATGATTTACACATGTAGGTATAAATAATTCATGGGAGACCACTTAATTTATAATTAAAATAAAAACCCTTCGAAAATATAGGAAATCATTTTTGGAAAAAATATTGTTTTGCACGTAAAAGCATTTTACAAAAATAAATTATAAAAAATAAATGTTGGTACTTTATTTAAATGAAATTTATATATTATATATTCAATAAAATTTATAATATTCATCTTATGTGTTTTCTATACAAGAGATGGGAACAAATCCAATTATATTCTTCAAACTATATTTTCAAAAATACAGTTTTGTTTCCTTTTTCACACTTATATTAAAATTCATTTTTACTAATTTTAGAAATTTTATTTGATGGATAAAATTATTTTTTGAAGTTTTAATATCATAAATTTTATGGTAAATGTTTGGGATTTTTCTAGAAGGCCTCCATTTTTTATGAATTCTGAAAAATAATAAATTTTATTTGAGATCTACCTTTTTATTTAATTTATTTATAAATTTAAATTATATTTTAAAGTAAATTTAGTTAAATTATACAGTAATTAATATATTTTATTACACTTAAAATAATTTCAAATTGAATTTTTATATAAAAACATTGTAAACTTTGGAATATTTTCTCTTTAAAATCATGTTTTCTCATCACGTCTGTGGATTTAATTTTAAATTAAATGGTTCCACTACTATTAATTGAATTTGGAAAAATGGATTTTATATTTTTAATTATAATAATTTATTCTTTCTATTATGGTCAACTTAATATTTTACCAAAATGAATAGTAAATTTAGTGAAAATTAATAATCAGGGATAAGGTAAAAATGGGTTCCCTAGGGGGTTAGACTAAAAATGTAGGGTAAAAATAACCTATACAATTGTCTAAATAATATTTCATGGACCTATTTTGACCAATAAACCTCTATAATTACCCATTTTTTACCCTTGTGACATATGAAAAACATGGGAGCCCTAAACTCATTATAAAAATAATAATAGTGTCATATCCCCCACTTATAAAAGGACACCCCTATCCAATATTCCTCAAACCATAAATTCATTTTCTATAAAAATACCTATCCAAATAACTTCTCAAATTCCTTACTATCATAATATAATTCTTATGTTTTATAGAAATCATACTTATAAAGGATTTTGGTGAAAACCTAAGGATGATACTCGAAGAAGTGGTGGCGTTCATCAACAATAGTTTTTTATTTTATTGATTCCTATACCACCTTAAATTATTATTATAAAATGATTATTTAAAATCATTAGTATCATAAATATACTAAGTTGTTTTTAGGTTATGGTTATGATCTAAAACCATGTCTGCCTCTATCAAGTGGGTTATGAATTTATCGTTCTTGTGTGTGGAGGAACACCGCCTCGTGAACCGATGTCAATCGTTTTTCCATTTCCAGCTATCAAAGTTGGACATAATGATGCGTTAATTATTTATATATGATAATTATTATATTATTAATCTTTTTTAATTATTATATAACACATAAAATCATGTTTTTCATTTTTTTGGAAATAAGATAATGTCACTCATGTGTAAAGAGGATTACCAACTCTCGAAGTGATGTGATTCATTCATTCTTTACATGGAAGATATTAAGGATGGTTTTAATAAAAATATGTAATATATATGAAAAAAATGTATTTTTTAATTATAATTTATCATTTAAATTTATTTTGTTCTATCTAATAGGAAAATGGAACAATTTTTATGCATATGTGTGACCTACCGTCTCTATGAATGGTGTATTTCATTTTCCATCAAAAAATTGTAGGGATTACTATAAGTAAATATATCTAAAATATATATTATATTTATATATAGGTTATATATCTTGATAATATTGAACCGTGATAAAAATAGAAGGACTAAAAATATAACAAATCGAAACATATATGAAGAATTAAGTGGTTATTACCTAAAACGTAACTTTAACATTGAATTCTTATTAAATGGGTAATAAATGGTCGTAAGAAAATTATATATGGTATGAAATACAGAAATATTTTTCTATAATAGATATATAATAAATTTATATTTATTATATAGGATTTTTTATTGTGTGTGACCGAAGTCAAGACCTAAGGTAAGGGATTTATTATCTCTCTCTTTTTTGGGAGACATATGTAAATTCACAACTTGTTCCATTTGTATGGTGTATAAACCTAACCTTTGAAATATTATATCATGTATACAATTATATTCATGATATTGAATGTTTATTGTGATTTTATGCTTTATTGGGTATTACGATTCAAAATATTACTACAGTAGTAAGATATTTTTGTCCCAATTTTCCTTCATTGAGACTTAGGTCATATTATGCACATATATTCATTTATGAGGTGTATATAAAAAAACTTTTACATGTTATAACATGAATTTATTTATTATCATGATATTTTAAGTTCCATTTAATTTTATTATTTTATGGTTCTTATAATACAAAGTTACTAAAGTGCTTTTGATTTTATGTTGCAAACTCATCCTATATCGGGATAGTTTATGACTATGTTTCTGATGATCAAATTTTATCATCCATATCTCAAAAAACACATGAATTATATTATATTTTTTAATCTCATGGTAATAAAGTTTCTCCCTTGATTTCCATATATTCATGTAATAATGATTTCAGAAAAGAAATGTTTTATGAAAAATTGTATTTTTTTTCCAAAACCCTTTTTCTTCCAAAACCATGTTTTCTAAAAATATTTTCAAAATGTCTTATTTAAAAAAAATAATTTTTAAAACGAAAGGATATTTTCCAGAATAAATATTTTAAATTATATTAAATATTAATTTATAATTTTTAAGGTTATTTCCAAATAAAAGGATTTTCATTCTATTTTATTTCTTTATAATGATTTTTAAAGAAAATATATTTTCTTTAAGAAACATACCAAGTGATACATAAAACCATTATCTATATAAGATGATGTATTTTGGTATAAAATATTATCTGATGTAAATATTAACTAAGGATACAATTCATATTCTTTCTCTATATGGTTTATAATGAAAAGATGTTTATGAAACCCATTTCTCTTCCACGGGTAACACAATTATAAAATTCTTAGAAAACCTGTCTCTTTTTTCACGGGTTCTTCCATGATGGAAAGTTGAAAATATTATTAAACATATTTCTCTTACATGGGATTTTATATAATGAAATGTTTTGAAACTAATTTTATTTCATGTGTTATGATATGATAAAAGATTTATGATCATGTGGGACACATTTGTATAATTTTTAATATGTGATGGGTGGGACCAATATCTCTCTACAATGCATTGGGTAAAGATTTATATCTCATTAGATAGAAATAAAAAACAAGTAAATGGGATAGATCCATTATGGGAAAAAGATATGTCTTAATCCACAAAGAGAAATAAGTGTGTCCTAATCCCCTGTAGAAAATAGGTGTGTCCTGATCTACTATGAAAACCAGGTGTGACTTTATCCATAGTGGTAAATAGGTGATGAGTCTTAATACACTATGATGATGGTATTAGTAGTTAACTGTGACAAATGAAATGGTTTTAAATATTTATGATGGTTCCACACTTTTATGAGATGAAATTGTGGTTCATTATTAAATTATGATGATTTATCACCGTTATAGACCCTGTTTTAGAAAATTATGACATTTTATTCCATTAATTATGTATGTGATCTATGGGAGTTTCTTTTTAAAATTGTTATGTTATGTTCCAGATCACTCACCCTTATATTTATCATATGATTTCATATGATAATATATTGATATATATATTTTTATCCAAACTCAGAATTTGATCTCACCCGTTATTATATTTTCATTCCCTAGGTTTTGAATAAAGGTTTAAAGTAGGGTATGTCTATAAAGAGTACACAAAAGAATGATATTTATGGGAGACATTGAATATATTTCACAAAATTGGAATATAATGTGACTAGTATCCAAATACATGAAACTATTATAGTCCTCATGAATTTTTTATTGTAATGTATTGAACATTCAACTAAATTATTTAATATCCATATATGAACAGACTAGGTTGCTATACGCACTCTTGGAATTTTTTTAGAACAATAATTTAATATAATTTAATTTTGACTCCCAAATGGTTAAAATTTGATAATATTTGAAGATAAAATTAGTATGAGCCGAAATAATATCATATATTAATTTTTTTACATGTTCATATCACATTTGTAACAATATTTTTTGGTTTTAACCACCTGTTAGCCTTTTCACACTTAACATGACAACAAGGTTTTTTCCGCTTTGAGGTCAATATAAATAATATTAACATACCAGCAGACCATAAATTATACATGGTATATATTTTAAACCATATAATAATCACCTGTATAAATTTAGGATATTTATTAATTTTATATACTATAGTTATATATTATTTTCAAAAAATATCAAAAATGTCAATTTTATAAATCTTCAATTACATTACCTTTTATAACATCAATAAAACCAATGAATTTTATTAGAATAAATTGACATAAATCTAATATGATAAATTTATCTAAAAATTAATCTATTACATTAATTATTTCAAATAATGTTACTTTTAAATTTTTTGATATCATTTATTTTATTTTTCAATTCATGGAATAATTACTACATCAAAGTTGTGTAAGAATTTCAGGAAATTTTGTATTCACTAAAATTTAAAATTAATTTACCATGATGAATAAAAATAATTTATCTTTACAAATAATATTTATAATCAAACATATCCTCCAATGTTAAAAATATTATAGTTATTAAAAACAAGTGTTTGACATTTTTTACTTTTCTTTACATAAAATATTATAAGAGTTATAGTCATATAAAAATAGAAAAAATACCATATATTTTAACTTTTAATTAATATGTAAATAATATAATCATATAATAAAATTTATTCAACTATTAGAGTCATTTTATAGTCCTTATAATTTTATTTCTAGATTTAATTACATAATTTACCCTTTACCATAATAAAATATTTAATAAGGATACTATTAATATTGACCAAAAATAAATAAGGAATATTTAAAAATATATATAACCCCCATCCCCACATTATAAATTTTTAATCTATTTTTTATGATTAAAAACTTATATCTGGAATAATTTAATTTAAAATTTAACAAGAAAAAATGTGATGAAAAACAGTTTTTTAGAAAAATTTACATTTTTAAGTATAAAATGTGTTTATAATAAATTAACATATAAATTTATTTCTAAAAAACATAATTTGAATATATTAAATAAAAATTAACTGATTAAATTATAAAACTAGTAAAAAATATAATTTTATTTTATAAACAATCAAAAAAATACAATTTTCAAAAAAATCAGTATTTTTCACTTTTCATTGAAAAATCCATATTTCAAGAAAATTATTAATAATTTATCATAAGATAGTTTTTAAATGATGAATTAAAAAATAAAATTATTTTATAAAAATAAAATTCTATAATTTGAATATTAAAATTTTAAATAATACCATATAATAAAAGAATTAAATGAAAATATGTCCTTGTTGATATAAAAATATATAATGAATTTGAATAACTATCTCATGAATACAAATAAATATGAAAATAATTTATTTTATCATTACCTCAGTTGTTACAAATGTGTTGATTTATGATCATGAAATAATCACTCTTTTTTTAATATAGTCATTTTATTATTAAAAAATATATTTCCTTAAAAATGATTTGTATTTCCTTTTGAAATAAAATATTATAATTAATTTATAGAACTTTTGAAAATTTTATTTTATAAAATTAATATAAATTTTTTAATCATTATATTAAAATTAACATAGGGTAAAATTTTGGAATTTTTCAGAAATGATTAGTTTTTTAGTGAATAGTAAAAATTACAAATTTTTCAAACATTATCACTTATTTCATTAAATAAATATTTTAAAATTTATATCATATTTTTTATTTGGTCAAAAATTTAAACATTAACCATTTAATTTACAATAATCTAATTAATTTCATTTTAATCGTCGTTTTTCATGATTTTGGTAAAAGATTATTTTTATGCTTAAAAACACGGATTTCTGCCATCTTTTTTAAGTGAAGAAAGTATTTGCATATTTAGTAATTAAAATAAACCTTGTTAAGGAAATATTTAAAAGAAATTATATATATATATATATATATATTTGAATTTAAATTCAAATAATGTTGATTATTAATCATATAAGATAATCTTATGCTTGAAAAACACATTTCATGAAAAACAGTTTTTTTCAAAAGTTTTGAGGGCTTAATTTTAAATTAAACTTTTACACTTATATGATTTAAAGTTGATAAAATATATTAAAATTTTTAAATCATCCTAATTAACATTATATAATAATTTAAACTTTATTTTTTATCATAATGAATAGTAAAAATAGTATAAATATATTACTATAGTTAATTTTAAAAATGATTTACCCAGGAGTTAAACTGATGATGTAAATGGATTTTCATGTTGAAAACGTATTAATTAATGAATTTTGTAGATTTTTATCAACTAAATAACTCTTACACGCCCTTATTTATCAATTTTTTAGGTACTTGGTTGGAGATTGACTTCCAATTATTGAATATTTTTGTGTATTTAAAAAAATATCACTCCCTATCACTTATAAATAGTAACATACTCTACTATAATTTACTCACATAAAAATAAATTTGGTTCAGAAAATCCATCCTCTCCACTCCTTCAAACACATTAAAATACAGCTGGTTTACAAACCATCCTTTTTGGGTAAAACTAATTATTACCTCATGAATCGATATAAATTTTTTCCATCATCACCTACCACAGATATTAAAGATGATAGATTTAATTTTTATATTTTATATTAATGAAATATTATTAATTATGTAAAATTAATATATCATATTTTTGACGCTCATTTTCATCACATTGTCTAAATGAATGGAAAGGCAAATGCCTTAGCACAAATTGATTCATCCTTTGAAGAAAACATCAAAAATCGACAAAGGAATAAACAAGGATTCAAATACCCTTGGGTCGCGCAAGTTCCCTCATGGTCGCACAAGTACACTTGCACGCCACCTAATGGTCGTGCAAGTGACTTGCGTGCCCTATTTGAAAACCGCATGGGGTCTTCTCTAGCCTATAAATACCCATGTGGGCCCCCCATTTAAAGGACGAAAAAAATTACAGAACCTCCAAATTGAGCTCTCGGCACCCTAGTCTCTTATCTAAGCTTATGAACACTTCAAAGATAATTTCTTACCTAAAACGGAAGATCTAACGAAGAGGATTAAGGCCTAAGTCTTAAAACTCATCAACACATGTGCGCCTGAGTGGCAAACCCTGAGAAGAACTCACCACACTTGCACGCCGCCCTACTCCTTCACCAGAACTTGCGCGCCATCATCTTTAAATTATCTAGGGATAATACCAAGGGTTTGAGCCAAATGTCACCCTAGTATTACCCTAAGAGTTGAAAATCACGCAAGTACCCATGTGCCGCGCTGGTATACCTACACGCCCAGGACTTGTGCGCCCACGCAGTACCTGTGCGCCTACCAGGACTTGCGTGCCCCTATCTTTTTGGGTGCCTCTTTTGCCTATTTCACTTCTCTTACACCTATCCACTTCTCCTCTTCAGAATTAAGCCTTCAGAACTCTCTCCAAATCCATTTTTGGCATCATTTCCTTGTTGGCTTCCTTATCTGAAAGAAATTCGGTGGAACATCTCTCAAAACATAGTGATTTACACATCTTTACCTCACTAAAGTTATAGAGTTCATTCATTCAACCTCATCCTTTAATGATGAGAGAATCTTCAAACTGGGAATCCTCCTTAGGAGTAAGCCCCAGTCTAAATTCTCATTAGTATTTGGGCATCCTCCTTAAGATTAAGCCCCAAGTCCTCATTAATTTGGGCATCCTCCTTAGGAGTAAGCCCCAATACTAATTCCCTTAACCTGGGCCTCCTTTTTAGGAGTAATCCCCAGTCCAAGTTCCCAAATATAGGCTTCCTTTTTCAGGAGTAAGCCCCAACGAAATTCTCTTAACCTGGGCCCCCTTTTCAGGAGTAATGCCCAGTCTCAAAATATGGGCATCCTCCTTAAGAGTAAGCCCCAAGTCCCTTAATTCTAAAATTCCCTTAACATGGGCCTCCTCCTTTGGAGTAAGCCCCAGTCTTAATTTCTCTTAACCAGTCCTAATTTAATTTTGATCTGGGCTTCCTTCTCAGGAGTAAAACCCAATCATAAGTCTCCTCCTAACTTGGGAATCTTCCTTAGGAGTAAGCTCCAAGATTAGAATATCCAAATCTCCATAAAGCACATATACCTTTATGGACCCTGTTCCTATATTTCTTCCCTGAAGTAAATCTTAATATTCATCTGTTGGGGAAGTCATACATACATAAGCCCCATATTATTTCTCATGATTTCATATTTCATGGCACAATTGTCTGGTGTTACCAATACCCCTTTTTTTCACAACGAGCATGACTCACGTGATCTTAGAGTGTAAAAGAAATTATGACATCTTTTTTTGAGCCATCAATCATACATAAACCTCATACTCCCTTACTCGAACTATGTGGTTTCTGATTCCTTCTCTAAACAAGGATACGTAGGTAGCCCATCTTCGGGTACGATCCCAACTTTGAAATAATCTATGTCCTTCTGAATGACAATAAACTTCAAGTGCCCCGCTGAGTAGCTTTAAAACCATCATGGTTATCATAATAACCATGAGACTTAAATATAATGTATTAAAGGATACCATTGACTATGAATCTCTAAACAAACACAGATGATTCTCTGTTGATGAAGAACCTCGAATACCTATAAAAGATTCTCTAAATTTCATACATAGTTATCATTGATTGAAAGATCTAATGGAAAGATCATTTTAATAGTTGGTAATGTAATAAGGATTCACCAACATAACTTAAATCTATAAAGAGAGTCCCGGAGTAGACAATAATTCCCCTAAAAAAGGTGTGATGAGTCCGACCTCCCATCCTCTCGACCAATGAAAATTCCTAAGCCTCATCAGTGATTAACTAATGAGGGCATGCCTTTGGAAAGTAGGTCCAAATGAATATGGAATCATTGTATGTTTCTGGGTCTATGAACAAACCCATTAGAAACCACTTGGAATGTTTGAACCTTAAACCAACAAGGTCATTCTCAATTCCAGAGGGCAACAAAAAATTCTGAACCCGACATGAATCCTTAACCAAGTTAAAATGATAGTTTACCTACTTGTTAGGCCTCTATTTAAAACTCAATGAGAGGGCCAACAAGACAATCAATAACATATGTGTTCATCCAAAAGATGTAGTGGTCGTACTTATCTAGATTACATCTGTTATATAAAACAGGAACTCTTTTCCAAGATCTTCTGCATTACGAGAATGGATTCTCTCAAGTTCATACCCGTGAATACTTCTCCTGGAAAGGTCTCTACTGCTACTCCTGTTGGATCATCGTCCACTCTGAGGAAATTATTACATACTCATTGTCTTCAATGCTGGTTATCAAATTCACTAGTTAAGGAGTACCATCAACACGGTACCATTCCAACTCTGGAGGCTGCTCGACAAGCCCTCCAAGAAAATAATTCACCCTGGTCTTCTGGACAGCGATGACCAGTGATCAAGAAGTAGGTGGTGCCAACAACCGTTTTCAACCGTTTCGGGTCGTTATCCTCAGAACGCAGTCACCAGTCCCTCCCATATTCTGGGGAGGTGAATGAGTAGGCCCCTCAGGGCCTTAATTCAAGTAGACAGGAGTCCTTCCCGAGGGCTCCCATCAACAGATGCCGCCAGACTCGCGCGGCAGTGTGCCCTCAACATGATGAGGGTGTCATCTCCATGAATTCGGCTCAGGTTCCTCAAACCCGAGCAGGAAAGATGAATCGCCAGAGGCTAAATCCGGTCAACAGTGAGCAGGTTCTCATATCTTCCATCTCTAGATAATTCCACCAACCTAACATGGTGGCAAGCAACGAGCGGGCACATACACCCATCCGTTTTAATTCTGTTGTCCAGCAGAATCATCTGGCAGCAGTGCACTAATCCCGCCAAGCAATTCCGGTGGAGTATTATAGACATGAACATACACCTGATTATAAATCATCAGCTAGTCAGCAGGCTCGTTTGACAACATATGATGGAGCCCGCTTACCCAATGCATTGACCACTGGTAAATAGGAATATACACCTACTTACACTCATCAATCCTTCCAGCAGCCTCGTCTGTCAGTGTTGAAGAAAGTTCATCAACCACGTTTGGCGGAGTGCAATCAGCAGGCACATACACATGCTAGTATTGATCAAGCCTACCAACAGTCTAATTTGGTAGCATTTGGAGAAGTCCGTCGGAAAGCTCCTGCGACAAAAAGGAGGCAGACTCAACTCTCTACCCCCACACTTGAGTACTATCAGGATTCACTGATAGGAAAAGGAGGACAGGAGCAAGAACACACACCTACTCCAAGCACGAAATGGACGTATATCCCCGTTCCGGAAACTGAAGTCACCAAGAACATTCTGTTAATGGTGAAAGAGCAGAAGAAAATCCCTACTCATATTCTAGATGCCTGCTAGGATATTATAACAGCTTCAGTAGCATCTCAGGGAAATACACATAAATTTTTCCCTACCAGTGGAGTGACTCATCAACATATCACTCTGGAGAAGATACACACCTCTGTTCCAGTCCAAGAGGGTTGTGGGGAGTACTCCCCCATATCATATGGACAATCAAGTTAGGCACATACACCTGATTTGAGTGGATATCATCAGCTTAACCTGGCCATCTCTCCTGATTAGGCACATACACCTGCTCAGAGTAGACACTTTTTACAACAAGTGGTTTCCAAGGTGTGTAAGAAGACGTCTAAGAAAAATACCCATCCAGCACAGTCGAGAAATCAAGAGCCAATTTGTAACAAGGCCTTGCTCGATGTTGGAGTTATTGAATCCCTCAGACAGTTATATGTTAGAATCCAAGATTCTACTCCCTCATTTCCCAATAGTGGGAACATTAATTTCGAAGGTCTTCAACAGACACTTCCTCATGAAGTATTTCTTCATGACAGTTCGGTCGATCTTGAAATTTCATCTTTAGATAAGAGCTACAATAACCCTCTGTGTTTCCAGAAGACCAACGAGCAAGAGATCTCATCTTTTGTTGTAACCCACCATGGTGGTCCTCCCCATGATGATGAATTTCACTGTGAAATTCCTCTCCGCAGTAGTGATGCACATTGCCCGGAAAATGCTCCTATGGACAATGTAGTTCCAAGAAATCCCTCTTATCTTGAGGCACATGCAAATGTGAAACCAGTCATGTCTGATGATTTACCATCAGCAAGTGAAATACTTTCTCAATCAGAAGATAGCCCGGGCATAGGTCATTATCCGAACCACCTTTGGGTCATTTATCTTCTAGTTTGATCAGTGGATTCTCTACCAATCCTGTTGAATCCGATGAAGCAACAAGGAAGCACGAGCTCTGGTCAAATCAGGTAGAATAATCTTCATTGAATGATAAAGAGGAAGTTTTGAATATGAGAAAACAACTGGAGAAAGGTGAAGTACCAGTCATGTTTTGGCCTTTGGCTGACTCTCAGTACGACATCCCAAAAGTGTTGACCGAAGATTGTATTCAAGATATTCGTCTCAACGTATGGAAAACTCTTTGTCAGTTGAAAAATAAAATATTATATTATGATGAATATGAAAATAATGTCAAGATAATAGAAGGGTTATAATGTAAAATTGACTTGGCATCTCTATCAGTCTCTCGATATCCAAAGGCTGAAAAGCAACAGAGATCCCTTCAGTGTTCATGCCTTGGCGCACTAAGGAGATTGATCCAGTTAATTGCCAATGCCCCATCTGGTATTCATATCAGAGGATGAGGTGTTCATGGAGCACTACATTTCACTTTGCTCTCCAGTCAGCAAAGCCCGCCGAAAATGGTTTCATGCAAAGTTATTGCCCATGGTCGGCCACACTCAATGGGTTTTGTTTGTAATCAAAGGCTTGCCCAAGAACATGCTTCAACTAGTTCCTCTCAAAATCAAGAATATAGAGAACAAGTTATTGAATTAATCCTACATCAAACGAACGATAATATTCAACATGCCTCTCGTATGGAGCATGCACATAATCAAGTGACAGAAATGTCAGAAATCATCCAGTGTTAATTTGAGCCAGGTGATAAAAGTGGATACAGGTTGATGCATCCAGCTAATTTCCGGACTAAAGTATGAAAAACCAGGAGATCTTTTATGAAAGTCTCAGACATAGCATTTCAAGAGCCACCCCAGCTTTCCAGACTAGGGACTCTTTTAAAAGAACCCTCGGAATCAACAAATAAGATTCGAGGAGTTGAGCGGGAACAGCAGGAATAGCCCCAGTCCACTAGACTGGGGACTTTTTCAAATCCTCAACCCCTCCCTTAGAGAAAGTCAGTCTTATCTCGATTGGGGAAGAAGCCCCAAGAGGAACGAAGATCCAAGTTATCAGGAGATTCTCTCTAAATTACGGTTCATCAAGAAGTTCATGAGGGAGCGAATCAACAAAAGGCAATGTCCCATCAAAGACATAGAAGAAGAAAATATCGCAGAAATGCTAATAGGAGGGATGAAATGCATTATGCATGAATCAATGTCATCAATTCCTTTGTTGTTGATCCACCAGATGAGGTTCACTCAGAGGGATCAGATAAATAGGTTCCTGCTCAAGAAGTTGTATGCACAGACACAAATGAAGAAGGTGTGCGTACACGAAATCAAACCATTACTCAGAACCTAGGTAATCCTTCAAATAACCCCCTTCCCCTCTCTAAAAGGGATCCATCATGGGGAAAGGAAAGAATTAGGTTACATACCCTTCCTCTGGAGAAGTCCAATCGCTCTCATTAGAGAAAAGATTTGCACAACAAGAGGGAGAAATGAAGGAATTAAGTAGGATGAATGTAGAACTACTTCAGGGTAGTCTTCCTACTAAACATGCTAGAGCCAGTCAGCCAAAGGAATTTGTTGCCTCTACTAAGATTGATGAAGAATATCCTCCTTTATCAGTACACCCTCATAGGTCTAATCCTACGGGTCCAGTGCAACAACAATCGGTAGTGCTGCCATCGATTGCAGTACCATCTGTCATACCTATCCAAGCTCCAGTCATTGCACCTGTTCAGGTCCCATCTCAACCAGATATTTCTCAAAAGTTAATAAATATTATTGAGTCATTAACATATCTGTTGGAACCTATGGAGGGAAAGCGTGCTCAAAATCAACCGGAAAAGAGAGCTTACTCTGAATGGGTTGATGCAATCCCTCCCCCATCATGTTTTGGGAACCCTTTATTCCCTATTTTAAATGGATCATGCAATCCTGAACAGCATTTGATGCATTACGTGTCTTGTTTTGATCCTATTATGGGAACTCCGGAACAGCAAGAAGCAGTAAAACTCAGATGCTTCATGAAAACCTTGCAAGGACCAGCTTTTGTTTGGTATACAAGCTTGCAATCCCGGTCAATTACAAGATGGGAAGATCTCTGTCAACAATTCCTTCTTAAGTTCAACTCAACTTTTCCAAAGACAACAGTTTTTGATCTTACAAACTATAAGCAAAGGGAGAATGAAAGGGTCTCAGATTTCATTACTCACTTGAACGGATTAACATATTCCCTAAGCTTAGCACTCCCTCAGGAAGAATTTTTGCCAATTTGCGTGGAAAATTTATGTGATGAGTTGTGTACACCGTTGATCCCTGTGAAATACACAGGAGGGTTTCGAGATCTTACTTCAACCGCTCAGAAGATTTAGGATTGCCTTATACAGACTAAGGCTAAAACTCATCTAATCCCATAAGCTCCAGGAAGGAGAATGGGTAAAGGAGAGACTGCTACAGTTATGCTTAAGCAAGCACCTATACATGCTTCAAATTCAAAACCTTCATCTTTACGAAGGGCTCCACCTCCTGAGTGTCAGCAACAGAGTCCGTTTTGTCAAGATAATCAAAGAGATCAAAGAAGGAAATAGTTTGATGAGTTGAATAGTAATGTTTATTATTTCCAAAATGAACAAGTTCTTGGATACTTTATTTCGGTTCTGGAAAATAATTTAGTTCAGTATCCAAGGCCCAAAAGGCCAAACAAGGAAGGAGATGAAGACCATCCCATTTATTTCCCCTTTCATCAAATATTGGGGAATCCATCCAGCAATGTTTTGTCTTCAAAGACCTCCTTTAAAAGATGGTCGACTCGGGAAAAGTCAAATTAAAAGGCTCTTCAGCCCAGGTATCATGTGTTACTACTACAGATCTGGAGGAAGGAGGCGAGTGGCAAGAAGCCAAAATAAAAAATGCACAGATATATGATGATTGGATGGTTAGAAAAATGATCAACCGAACTCATGCAATTTTGCGAACGCAATTGAAGAAACCAATTGTGTCTTCTGCAGTAAATGCTGCAGTGAAACCTCCATCAAAAGAAAAATCCTAAAAAGGACAACATAATTTAGGGAAGGAAGAAGAATCAGGAGAAGATGATTATGTGTCAAAGCCTAAGCTATCTTTGACTCTAGAAAATTTAATGCCATCTACTTCGAAGCTATGGGCACCGTCCCACTAAAAGGAATGGCCTAAATAGGCTAGTCAGGAAGAGTCTTCATCAGATGAAGAACTGATCTTCAGTTCTATTAATATGATTCATTTAACAGATCCTTATGCCAGTCGTAGTTTCAATTTCGATGAGCCTGAATTCCCTGTATCAAATAGAGGAATTAGAGGGAGTTCTAGGGGTCTGGTATACAGAGGAAGACGTGGATATCCCAGAATCCACTATTCCAATTCTACCCCTTCTAGAACTGTGTATGCAGCAGACACTCGTGGCAGAGCCCTTCAGCGAGCTCAACAAGAACAAGAATGTTCTTCCACCAATAGCAAATTTAGTCCTAGCATAGTTATTATGGATAATCGGTTGGGGATTCCACCTTCATCCTCTCAAAATGTAAATTGATCTAATCGGTTTAATCTTCCAAATCCAGGAATATTTCCAACTCCTATCCTGATACATGATGCATCAACTCCAAAATCATCAACTTCCAAGGCTCCTGCAAAACCACATGTTCATGCTGGGAAACGCAGACCTCTGGATCAAAAGTATGATGTGTTGAAACACCTGGCCCATGTACCGTCCAAGTTATCAATTCTGGATGCTTTGAATCTTTCAAAAGATCTTCGGGAGGCACTCATCGAGGCTTTGTCAAGTCCTCGGAAGTTTGAAACTAAAATTGCTTCAGCTGAAGTCTACCAAATAGAAAATAATCCTGCATAATGCCATGCAGTGATATCTTTCACAGATGAAGATGAATATGATATCGTGTATGGGAATATTAGACCTTTGTACTTATCTGGAAAGGTCAATGGTGTCAACATCCGAAGAGCTTTCATTGATAATGGTTCAGGAGTCAACCTCATCCCCATTCGTACACTTCGTCATTTGGGCCTCAAGAAATTTAATTTATCTCCTTCTACTATGATGTTACAAAAATATGATAAAAATGAACAAGAACCACTGGGCAAGATTACACTCAGAACCTAGTTCGGAGATCTTGTATCCAATTTAGATTTCATAGTTTTTGATCAAGACTCAGCCTTTAACATCTTGCTTGGAAGACCCTGGCTATATCAACGTGCGGCTATCCCTTTATCATGCCATCAATGTCTCAAATATTGTTTCGATGGTCAAGTTGGGACATTGTATGGTGATAAGGCCTTGTTCAAGACATGTGAATCTTAGTATATTGAGGCATAATTCTATCACATGAAGGGAAAGGAGAAATCCACAACCATGGAGATTACCAAAGTTAATGCTCTATATGGTTTGGAGAAGATCCCAGTAAATCCATTTTCATGTTTGATTACAGATTATGTGTTGCCTATCAGTCAAATTGAAAGGATAGAACCAAATCAAAATACTCTTATGGAAGGATCCATAATGTCAATTACAGAAATTGAGTCGGACAACATGGGAGAAATTGGTGATCCTCCAGGCAATGATGAAAGCTCAAATGGAGATGTCTTCATTTCATCTGCTGAAATCCTACAAGTCTATACTTCGCCAACCAGGCCAGAAGATGTTATAGAAATACCAGAGTTGAACGATGATGTTGAATCTCAATCCATCATCTCCTCTTTGTTACCCATGGATGACCCTTCATCATAAATTGAGTCAGAAATGGAAGCCTCTTCTTCAAGATGTTCAAATTTTAACATCTCTTCTGATCATGGAAATTCGGATTCATCATCTACTATGAAAGTAGAAACAGAAGAGGTAAAATATGTTGAAGAATAAGAAGAAGATCTTAGAGATGCTCCTCCAGTATTTGAAGAGGGTATCTCTACCACTATGGATGAACTCAGAGAAATAAATCTGGGTAAAAAGAAGATCCACACCCCACTTTAATCAGTGCGGCCATTACTATTGAAGAACAAGAGGTGTATATTTCCCTTTTAAAGAAAAATCATGACATATTTTCTTGGAACTATACAGAGATGCATAGGCTTGATCCTGATGTTGCTACTCATCATTCGGGTTTACCAGAAGAACGTCGGGGATTTATGCAAGCCGCAAGAAGAACACACCCAACTTATGCTACCAGAATTAAAGCTGAAGTGGATAAGTTTATCAAATTTAACTTCATTCGAGAAGTTCAATATCCCAAGTGGTTAGATAATATTGTCCCTGTGAAGAAGAAAAATGGAAAAATTAGAGTTTGCATCAATTTCAGAGATCTTAATCGACATTATCCTAAGGATGATTTTCCAGTTCTAATTACAGAACTTTTAATCTTTGCAACAGCTAGCTATGAAGCACTTTCCTTCATGGATGGATATTCCAGATATAATAAAATTCGAATGGCTCTAGAAGATGAGGAATTCACAACCTTTAGAGCCCCATAGGGTTTTTTTATCAGGTAATGCCCTTTGACTTAAAGAATGCAGGCGCAACATATCGGTGCGCCATGAATCGTATCTTCAATCCCTTTTTAGGGAATTTTGTTGAATGTTATGTGGACAATTTAGTGGTCAAATCCAAAAAACATTCTAATCACTTGTCTGATTTGGAAGTCATATTCCGCAAGCTTCGACAACATAATTTGAAGATGAACCCCTTAAAATGTGCTTTTGGGGTAACCTCAAAAAAATTCCTCAGCTTTGTTGTGCGCCATTGTGGTATCGAAGTCGATCATGAGAAGAACAAGTCATTCATTGGTATGTCACCTCCTCAAAATTTGAAATAATTAAGAGGACTTCAAGGAAATTTATCCTATATTAGGAGTTTCATCGCCAATTTGGCGGGAAAAAGTTTAACCTTCACCAAATTGATGAAGAAAGGAGTCACTTACCAGTGGACTGAAGAATGTCAAGAGGCATTTTATATTCTCAAGAAATACCTCTTGATTCCACTAGTACTTATGACACCTGTTGAAGGGAGGCCACTTATCCTATATGTGACAGCCTTAGAGCGATCACTGGGTACCTTTCGTGCTCAGAAGAATGATGGTGGGAATGAAAACAGCCTTTACTATCTCATTCGAACTATGCTTGAAGCAGAAACCCGGTATTCAAATATTGAGAAGTGATGCCTGGAATTAATATTTGAAGTTGAGAAGTTGAGACACTACCTGCAACATCACGAGGTCCAATTGGTATCTCACAATAACCCGTTCAAATTCATCCTTAGTCGTCCAATGCTTATAGGACGTACGACAAGGTGGGCAGTTATTTTGCAGCAATTCGACATTCAGTATGTGTCTCAAAAGGCAATAAAGATCCAAGATCTGGATGATTTCCTTGTTGAACATCCTTCAGTGGAAGACACATCTTCAGATATTGAACTCCCTGATGAGTAAGTCTTCTCTATTCAGGATAGTCCTCAGGTATGGGAAATGTATTTTGATTGTTCTTCCAGAAGTCCAACAGGGAATAAAATGGAAAATTCTAAATTCAACAAGGTTGGATTAGGAGTCATTCTTATTTCCCCGGAAAAGGCAGTGTTAACATACACCTTATTATTGTGGGAAGGTGGTACCAATAATGAAGCAGAATACCAGGACCTCATCGCAGGATTAGAGTTGGCGCTTCAAGCACAAGTGAATCACTTGATGGTGAAAGGTGATTCATACCTGGTAATCAAACAAGACAATGGGGATTATGCAATCAGAAAAGAAGAATTTATCCCTTTGTATGATTACGTCAGAGAGTTAATGGCGGAATTTCCTACGGAACCGACATTTTCTTATGTCTCGCGGTCACAAAATGATTAAGCTGATGCACTGGCTAATATAGCCACAGCTCTGGAAGATCCAAATCGGGACAAAACAACCATCATTATTTCCCACCATCGTACAATTTCACCTTATGTACGAACCAGAACATATAAGATCAATGAAATTAGTCCCATTCTTGAACCGTACGTTCATACTACAGGATGGATGGAACCTATCAGAAAATACCTTCAAAATGGAACACTTCCACCTGATAGAGTCGGGAAAGAACAAATCTGGTGACGTGTGGTCAATTTTACTTTTTATGATATCCCAGATCACCTAGATAAAATTATCTACAGGTGTGGTTTTGATGGAGTTCTCTTCAGATGCATTGATGGTGAATAGACAATGGTTGTCATGAAAGAAGTGCATGAAAGAGTATGTGGGGCCCACTAGTCTGGACATAGACTGTCTGATCAGATTCGAAGGCTTGGATACTTTTGGCCTTAAATGATACAAGATTGTGTTGATTTCACAAATAAGTGTCATTCATGCCAAGTACATGCCAATTTCATTCATCAACCTCTAGAGTTTCTTCATACAGCTAAATACTCGTAGTCATTTTCCACATGGGGAATGGATGTGGTGGGACCCTACCCTTCAGCTACGGCCAAGCAGTTTATGTATATTCTTACTGCTACTGACTTCTTTTCCAAATGGGTAGAGGCAAAACCTCTCAAAGAAGTTAGTTCTAAAAGAATTGTTAGCTTCATCAAGTCTAACATCATTACCAGATTTGGTGTCCCTCATACCATATTGACGGACAATGGCACCAACTTCTGTTCATCCGAGATGAAGAAGTTGTATCAAGAATACAACATCAAATCCAACCATTCATCTCGGTATCATGCAGCAGCCAATGGCCAGATAGAAGCCTTCAACAAGACTCTTTCAAACATACTAAAAAAGATGGTTGATAAAGATAAGAAGTCATGGCCTGATAAACTCTTTCATGCTTTATCGGCTTATTGGACTACCACCCGCACTGCAACGCGGTCAACTCCATATTCATTGGTATATGGAACAGAAGAAGTCTTGCCTATTGATGTTCAATTAACCTCACTCATAGTAGATATTTGTGATCCATCATCTATAGATGAACAATATCAAAATCGATTGGATGAATTGGAACGGTTAGATGAGAAATGATTGTGCACACTACACCACATGGAAGTTTATCAGAATTGAATAGCACGAGATTTCAACAAAAAATTTCATCGTCGTTTATTAATTCAGGGAGAACTGGTATTGGTTATAAGAAATACAATGATACTAGGAAAGAAACCTCTCAATCTTGACCCAAAATGGGAAGGACCTTATTCAATAAATAAGGTCTACTCCAATAGAGCATATTCATTAATCGCAGTGGATAAAGAACTCATCACTACTCCAACCAATGCTAGATTTCTGAAGAATTATTTTGTATAAACACAAAATAAATTGTTATGGTCCATACATATGACCTAAAACTATTTTTATTACTTCTGTCCCATAGGATGTTAAACTGTGACGTCCTAACTACATGATGCTAAACTATACATAAGTCTCTTATGTCAAGCAAGACATTAAACTGCACGATCTACAGTCCATACATATGAACTTAAACTATTTGTATTACTTTCATCCCACATGACGTTAAACTGTGACGTCCAAAATACATGACGCTAAACTGTACAGAAGTCTCTTATGTCCAGCAAGACATTAAACTGCACCATCTACGGTCCATACATATGACCTAAAATTATTTGTCTTACTTTCATCCCACACGGCGTTAAACTGTGACGTCCTAACTACATGATGCTAAACTATAAAGATGTCTCTTATGTCCAGCAAGAAATTAAACTGCACCATCTACAGTCCATACATATGACCTTAAACTATTTGTATTACTTTCGTCCCACACGACATTAAACTGTGATGTCCTAACTACATGATGCTAAACTATACAAAAGTATCTTATGTCCAACAAGACATTAAACTGCACCATCTATGGTCCATACATATGACCTTAAACTATTTGTATTACTTTCGTCCCACACGACATTAAACTGTGACATCCTAACTAGATGACGATAAACTGTACAAAAGTCTCTTATGTCCAGGAAGACATTAAACTGCACCATCTATGGTCCATACATATGACCTTAAACTATTTGAATTACTTTCGTCCCACATGACATTAAACTGTGACGTCCTAAATACATGAAGCTAAATTATACAGAAGTCTCTTATTTCTAGAAAGACATTAAACTGCACCATCTACCGTCCATATACATGATGTTAAAATATTTGTATTACTTTCGTCCCACATCACGTTAAACTGTGAAAAAGTCCCTAATATGTCCAACATGACGTTAAATTGTGTCCCCTTTTGTCCTTACTGCATGACATTAAACTGCACAGTCCCCCTTCTGTCCAACATGAAATTAAACTATATTGTCCCCATCGTCCTAACTACATGACGCTAAACTGTACAGAAATCCGTTAATACGTCTTACATGACGTTAAACTGTATTCTGTCCCTGCTACATGACACAAAACAATGCAGCACCAATAGTCCTAACAACAAGACTTTAAATATCAAAGTCCTTTCATATGTCCTACATGACATTAAACTATGCATCGTTAAGGTTGTTTCTACCTCTTGTTTCTCACACAGAGTATGACTCAAGGGAGATTAGAGAAAACTTCAACCATAACCCCCTCTCTGGGCTGCTAACCATGCATAAGTCCCAACACCATTTTTTAGGACGTTGTCCCCAATAACAACTTGATCACTAATTCATTCTTTAATTTAACTACACAGACTTTGATCCTCTCCTTCTAGGCTGGGTACGTAGGCAACCTCCCAAGGTTCAAGCCCAAAACCAATCTCTTCACATTGGTTCACCTCCATCTCATACAATGTTGATTCGTGAAACTGCCCCCAGAATCAATATCTTTACATTGGTTCACCTTCTTCCTTGCTATACATCGTTAAATTGTACAACACATTGTCCTATATGACAATAAATTACAATATTATTTGATACCCTCACCTGAGAGGGAATCATTATTTACATTGATTTTAAATCATGTTATATTCCAAAGACTGTGTACATACATGGCAATACCTGAACCATTTATCTTGGGTTAAACCATCATTGCACTAAATTCCCCTTTCACCCTTCACATGTATGAACCAAATCTGTACAGAGGGTATTTCTAAAACTAGATGGGCTTTATTCCCATCCTTATGGGATACGTAGGAACGTTCGAGTGTCCCTCGAATCCATCACAAAGTCTTTGGGCCTAACCCCAAATTCCACTTTCAGTCCCTTGGCTGAAAATTCCCCATGAAAACACACACTATGTATTTCTTATAATGGTCCGAGCTCTATGACCCTAAACTAATATCTCCCATATTTTAGTCCCACATGACATTAAACTGTATTTCAAGAACTACGTATGGCTTGATTCCCACCCTTATGGGATACATAGTTAAGTCTAGTATTTCAATTCAAGACCCAACCACAACGTGATTATGGTTAACATTGATCTATGTATCTTTACATACATTGAACAATACTCATTTTTATGTGTCATAATCCTAAACTTAAATATTTTCAGATCTTCATAACCCTTTTTCCTGACTTATAATCACAATATGTCCAAATTCTGAGAATTCTTTTGCCTGACCATGCAGCACGTGCCCTTAGGCGGCCTTGAATAAATAGTCTACATAAAGGACCTGTCAGCCAAAAGATGATATTATTGGACTATGCAGCCAATTCCCTTAGGAGGCCCCGCATAATTCAACCCCCTAATATGTTTGTTAAATAGTGGTAACTTCATTCTTAGGATGAAAAACTCTTTTTGTCCTTATTTGTCTTAATGACGATTTGTAGGGATCCACAAAAATAGCCATTCTCTACATATTTGTATTATACTCTTTTTCATGATCTGAAAATATTTAAATCTATGGTTTATATTTTCCTTTCCCTACGTTTGGGTCAGACCTTCGTAGGAGTGACATTCATCCAGTTCTTAAACAATCTTATTTGGAAATATCTTCTCTATATTCAAGTATCTCTTTCCATACAACAAACTCTATACTTTGTAAAAGTTGAATCCCCATAAAATTTCACTGGATTTTTAGGAGTAGAAAAGTAAATTTCTAAGAGTTTCTTTTTCCTGACTATGCAGCACATTCCCTTAGGCGGCCTTGCATAAGTAGTCTACATAACGTACCTGTCAGCCAAAATATGATATTATTTGACTATGCAGCCAATTCCCTTAGGTGGCCCTGCATAATTCAACCCCCTAACGGGTTTGTAAAATAATGGTAACTTCATTATTGGGTACTACTTCTTCTAATGCATTTTAGCTCTTTTCATATCATTCCTCATATTCAAATTTTCTTAAGTCTTAGTTTACATATTTTCCCTCATACTTGAGCATGGTAATATGTTTTCAGATAAATTATCAAGGAATTGAGTCAATTCTAATTCATTCGGTCAAAGATATTCGACCTTAAACATTATCCTTTTTTATGTCCGACGTGCATGACTTTAAACTGCCCACAACAAAAAATGAAACTCTAAATAGATGTCAAGTTCTAGCTCACTAAACATACATTTTGTATAATTTAGGTAATATTTAACAATTAAAAGATTCAATGTTTGTAGGGTTATTTAAAATAATCCTAGTAAAAATTAAACTATTCTTACTAGGCCCATTGGCTTAGGTAAAAATATAAAGCAGGTAGAAGGAAAATATCTGCACAAATGATTCATGATGAAAGCGTTTTTCAGTGATGCACAATAGTTAGAAGGAAATCTACAATCTGGAGTCTCTTCTATTTTTCATGAATTACAAAAGGCATTAAACATAACTCTTCATATGATTTACGGCATCTAGAGCTTCATCTGTAGCCACCTGGAATTCATTCATTCAACTGGATACAATAATAGATTCTATAAGGCCCCGACCTTAAACCTTACTTAATCTTGAGTTATTACAAGATTACACATTGAGGATCTTTTCGGGTTTAGAGTTTTAGAGAATTAGATCATAAAACTTGCATTACATTCCACATATAAACAAAGTGGTTACATAAAGATAGTATTCTTCATTCCCATCAATGGAAACATATCTAAAATAAAACATGGATTCTTTCTTGACACTTCCTTGACACTAGCATCATATCATGTACCTTTCCCTTGACCTATGAAAATCATTTCAAAAAAACTTGGGATGAGCATAAAAACCTCAGTAAGGGATATAAAAATATGGAAAGGAAACATGGGTACTTATATACATAAGGATGAGATCATACTTTACCCATAAAACATAAGCACTTTAACATATCTCATCAAATCATGAATAAATCATAGAAATCATAAGACATAAAGGTAACTTGAGGCATTCATAACATTCTTACGTAGGAAGTAACCCTCTTGGTTACGTTTGGAATACCCATCATAGTATATTCTTTAAATCTCTTTGGAGAAACCTTAACGTTTCACTCCTTCACGTTACCCAATGCGTTGGAGAGATATATCGGGCACACCCGCCCTTAGTTTATCACGGAACCACCCATCTTCATAATAATGCCCAAGAACCTCAACATAATCATATCACATAAAACATGCATAAAGGAAACATAACATTTCCACCTTTCAATCACAAGATATCAATACAACACATTGATATAAAAACATTATGAAAACCATTTTCGATACCAAAATAAAAGAAATGTAAAACATGGTATTTTTTTTCCTTTAAAAAGAAGGTATGGCTTGTAGAGGAAGCCGAAACTCAAAAAACGGTCACGACGACGGAGAAGTCGTTGTCACCGCATACGTACGACAAAAACATTCCCTTTTGTCATTTAGTAAATGCTTCGTATAAAAAATATTCCTTTTGAATAAACGTAAAAGTCAAAGGGGTTTATACACCATATAAAAGAAAGTTTTGTATAAAATAAAATATGCCTCAATGAAAGGAGATTGAGACGAAGTCCCATACCTCGGGTCTGACTTGACTCGATCGTTATTTAATGTCCTGAATAATAAACTTGAGTTAATTTATACTTGTTTAAGAACCTTTTTCAAGTTCATTATTCCTTTTATATCACTTATTTCCATGTCATGAACACTATGTAATTATTTAAGTTAATAACGGTCGTTTTAACGATCATTGGTACTTGAGTCAAAAATAAGCTCTTTATAATTACAAGTTGTTCTTGTATCCATTATATCCAGGATTATAATCATGATTCATATATCATATATATCATTTATATTCATTATATACATGCATTTATAATATTACATAATCATTTAGAGGTAAGAAATGAAATACACCGTTCATGGAGACGATAAGTCGTACGTACGCATGAACGCTACTTTCATTTCTATTTCATATTTATAGAATGGAAATTAATTATATAAAGGTATATTATAATTCCACTATAATATCATATATAATATCATAGTTCCATCCTTTATACGTCCCACATATGGTATTTAACGAATCAAATCACTTTGAGGGGGCGGTAGTCCGCACTTCCTTAAATGAAGATATCGCGTTTACCCATAATGGAAACCATAAAGGTATGACCAAAAAGAAAAATACATAAGCTTAAGGAAAACATAAAAATATTATATATCATATATAAATATAGTTACATCCTAATGGCCACCTTTGAAGGTGTTAAAAGAATGTTGAACAATCATCGTTTCGGGAGGCATAAATTCACCATCCACGGAAACTGTATGTTCTTTAACCATTAGATGTAGGTGTGTGTAAGTGTAGCTTGAATCCTTCTTATAAAAACATCCTAGTATATTGAAGATACATTATTTGTTACAAATGAAATAAATAAAAAGAGTTTAGGGGGTTGGAGAAGCAAAATAAAACAAAAGGACTCAAGTGAAGACATTACCTTAAAATCGGGTAACTCCCTTTGGTTTGAGCTAAAAGGCTTATTTGGGAAGTCTTATTCCCAAAGTGAGGATTCAAGGAGTAAGAGAGGGAAGTGGAGAGACAAAATGGGCAGGGGTTGGCCGAGCCAAAGGCTTTGGGAGTGTGGGAAAAGAGGTACAGGTGGAGGCCTTTTATAAGAGGAGAAGAGGGGCACTCTTGGAAAGTAAAGATAAGTTACATTATTTTAAAATGAGTTTCGGATTAAAAAGGTCCCACATTGATATAATTAGGGGATAAGGTGATAAGGGTTCTAAATCCACCCATACAACAGGTTTTGGACATGTGTAGGTCATAGATTTTACATTATCTTTTCATTTTATTTAAATCCATTATTAATGAGGTAATCGCTACATCATTATTATGTCATAAATACATTTATTTATTTAATGTCAAAAAATTATAAAAAAAATACTATGATGTAGGAAATCTTTTTAGCTTTCTAATTAATATTTATAGTAAAAAATATGACTTTTATAACCCCATATAAATGTTTTTTCGTAAAACATATTATGTTTGTGTCATTTTTACTTTTACATTAAATAAAAGGTTATTTATGTTATTTCCCAACCAAAGTGGCTCCATGGGGTCCCCAAGTTGACCCATGGCTTGTCTTGGTCGGCCATGACACATCCAATATGGTTAGGACATGTGTCTAAGTCATTTCATATTATTAAAGCATTATTTTTACCTTAAACTACACTAATTACCACTAATCGCGATTAAAAACATAATAAGTTACTATTTACCAAAAAAATATTTTAATCTCATTGAACCACATTTTACTTCTTAATGAAAACCATGTATGTTGAATTTTTGAAATTCAAAACAAAAAGGTGGAAAAATTTCATTTAAACGAAAAATCGGTTTCTTTAACTACAACTTAGTGATTTCACTATTCATAAAAAATTGAAGTTTTTCAGAAAAATACCAAAACTTCACCCTAAGCTATATTTGATATTCTGAATTCAAAAATGAAGTCTATTTTACAAAATTAAAAACATATAAGTCACATTAATTAATTTAATAATTAATTCCCGCTGTCAGAGCAAATAGTGTGTTTTATGAAACAATAAGTATCAAAAGATTGACACCAGTTTAAGTCCAATTTCAAAGTGAAATTGATTCAAATGACAACCATTGGATTAAATGGTAAAAATATATTCTAATTTCACTTCAAAAACAATTCAAAACATAATCTAATCATATAAATAAATTACATTAAAAAGAAGTTTTGATGTAAAATGCAGTATTTTTCACTATTCATTAAAAAAATGAACATTGTCAGAAAAATACCAAAAATTAACACAAAGTAAATTTTGATGTACCAATCATAAAGAATAAGTTTATTTTGACAAACATAGTTTATAAAATTGTCAAAATATAGATTCAAAAATGTTTTGCCATCAAAAGGCAGTAAAACAATTTTTTAAAAATATTAGTGTATTCCATGCTTAAGATTGGATTTATTTTCATTTTAGGCCTCTAAAACACTATCTAATTCATTAATAGACATAGATAAAAAATATCTATTATTCATTACTTACTTGGGATGTTACATCCTTCCCCCCTTTAGAAAATTGTGTCCCCGCAATTTATTTACTTATCGAATAAATGTGGGTACTTATCCCTCATTGCATTTTCAGATACCCATGTTGCCTCTTCCATCATGTGGTTTTTCCACAAAACCTTTACCTGATTAATCACCTTATTTCCTAACACTTTCTCCCTGTGGTCAAGAATCTGGACCGGTTGTTCCTCATAAGATAGTTTCTCTTCCAACTGAACTACCTCTGGACTCAAAACATGAGATGGATCTGGCATATACTTTCTCAACATTGAAACGTGAAAAACATTGTGTACCTGAGATAAACTCGGAGGTAAATCCACCCGATATGCAACTGATCCAACTCTCTCCAGAATTTCATATGGTCCAATGAACCTTGGACTCAGCTTTCCTTTCTTACCAAATCTCATCACACTTTTCCATGGTCAGAGTTTGAGAAAAACATGATCACCTACCTCTAAAGTTAGATCCTTCCTCCTGTTGTCCGCATAACTCTTCTGCCTACTCTGAGCTGTTCTCATGTGCTTCTGAATCAACTGAAGTTTTTCTGCCATCACTTCTACCAATTCTGGTCCCATCAACTTCCTTTCACCCACTTCATCCCATAAAGCTGGAGTTCGACACCGCTTCCCATATAATGCCTGAAATGGTGCCATCTGTATACTGGAATGAAAACTGTTATTATATGAAAATTCAACCAAAGAAAAATGTTGGTCCCAACTTCCCTGATAATCCATAGAGCAAGAACATAGCATATACTCCAAGTTCTGAATTGTTCGTTCTGACTGCCCATCTGATTGAGGATGAAAAGTTGTACTAAAATTTAATTCAGTACACAACGACTTCTGAAGGCCTTTCCAAAAGTTAGAAGTGAACCTGGGATCACGATTAGATACAATGGAGAGAGGAACTTCATGTAACCTGACTACCTCTTTAAGATACAAACAAGAATGTTGATATAGGGAAAAAGTATCTCGTATAGCAAGGAAATGAGCAGACTTGGTCAAACGATCAACAATAACCCAGATTTCATTATTACCTTGAGATGTATTTGGTAATCCCACAACAAAGTCCATGGATATATTCTCCCATTTCCAATCTGGCACTGGTAATGGCTGAAGCATCCCTTTCGGTAACTCCCGCTCTGCTTTAACCTACTGACAAGTCAAACACTTCACAGTAAAATCAGCAATATCTATTTTCATTCCATCCCACCAGTAATACTCCCGAAGATCTCTATACATCTTAGTACTTCCTGGATGAACTGAAAACGGAGAACTATGAGCTTCACATAACAACTCTCTCTTCAACTGTGAACCACAAGGAACACACAATCTCTTACCAAATCTCAAAACACAATCATTATCAATGTTGAATTCAGGCAACTTACCTTTCTGAACCAGCTCTACCTTTTTCTGCAACTCACTGTCTTGCTTCTGTGCTTGCTTGATTCTATCTGATAGAGATGATCTCACTGATACCTGAAACAAAACAGAAGAACTTCCTGCACCAACAACTTCTATGCCAAAGTTCATCAAATCCTTAACCAGAGGATGACGTTCCAAATGCAACATTTCTAATGAAGCATTACTTTTTTGACTCAAAGCATCCGGCACTTTTTTTGCTTTTCCCTGATGGTAATGAATTGTATAATCATAATCCTTGATTAATTCCAACCATCTCCTCTGTCTCATGTTTAACTCTTTCTGAGTGAATATATACTTCAAACTTTTGTGATCGGTATATATTTCACACTTTACTCCATACAAATGATGCCTCCAAATTTTTAAAGCAAAAACAACAGCAGCTAATTCCAAATCATGTGTAGGGTAATTTACCTCATGAGTTTTCAACTGTCGTGAAGCATAAGCAATTACCTGATCATTCTGCATTAGGACACAACCAAGTCCTTTCAATGAAGCATCACTGTATATAACAAACTCACCATTCCTGGAAGGTAGTGCCAAAACTGGAGCATTCACCAATCTTCTTTTCAATTCCTGAAAACAATCATCACATTCATTTGTCCAGATAAACTTAACACCCTTCCGAGTTGGCTTAGTCATTAGACTAGATAATCGTGAAAAATTTCTAACAAACCTTCAGTAATAGCCTGCCAAACCAAGGAAGCTACGAATCTCAGTTACATTTGTGGGTCTTGGCCAGTCTTCCACAACTTTTGTTTTTGCAGGATAAACAGTTATCCCATCTTTAGAAACAATATGACCAAGGAAATAAATTTGTTGCAACCAAAACTCACACTTTCTGAATTTTCCATATAGTTTCTTTTCTTTTAAGGTTTGCAAGATAACCCTTAAATGTCTTGCATGCTCCTCTTTACTTTTGGAAAAAACCAAAATATCATCAATGAAATACACCACAAACTTATCCAAGAACTCATGGAAAATTCTATTCATTAAGTCCATGAATACAACAGGTGCATTGGTTAGCCCAAAAGGCATTACTAAAAATTCATAATGGCCATATCTTGTACGAAACGCAGTCTTCAGAACATCTGTTTCCTTTACCTTCAGCTGATGGTACCCCGATCTTAGGTCAATCTTTTGAAAAATACTGAGCTCCCTGGAGCTGATAAAACTTCATTTGATGGCCCGACATCTGCTGAAGTAGTTGCAAAGGATTTCACCACCCCTTTCTGCTTGTAGTCTAACTGCTTCCCATCACTCAAGCTCTTTGTCGGACACTCGTTTGCATAGTTACCCATCTCATTTCACTTATAACATTTCACTAACTGTAAATCAAATTTGTTCTTACCTTCACCTTGATTCTTTTCAGTGAAATCACAAGCCTTATGTCCCATCTTACCACATCGGTAGCACTTTCCAGAATTCAGAAGGCATTCCCCTGCATGACTTTTTCCACATTTATCGCAAACTGGAAACTTAGTTTTCTTACCATCAGAATTTTTTGAAGAATTTTTACCTTTCTCCTGCCACCTCAGTCTCTTCTTCTGTTGGTTGTTATAGAACACCTGATCATCGGAAAACTCCATTTCCACCTTCTCAGCACATCGAATAAGATTTTCATAACTTTTAAACTCACGAGAAGCTAATGCCCTTCGATATTTTGGCTTTAATAATGAGTAAAAACGATTGATTTTACTATCAAGGTCTCAGATAAAATTTGGAGCATACCTTGCCAATCGAGTGAACCTTTCTTCATAGGTATCCACTGAGTATTCCTCTTGCCTCAATTCCAAGAATTGCTTTTCCATCCTAAGTCGAACAGCCTTAGGAAAATACTTCTCAAGAAACATACCTTTGAATTCATCCGAGTCGAGAGCATCAATCTCATCAGTGTCCCTGATATTTTTAACCATCGACCACCACTGATCTGCCTCACCCTCCAAACGGTAAATAGAAAGACTAACCTTTTGATTGTCTGAACACCCCATGACATCAAAAATCTTCTACAGTGCTTTAATCCACCCTTCAGCTAGCACAGGGTCAGATGATCCTCTGAATGATGGGGGGTGTTGCCTCATGAAATGTTCCACCACTGACATGTTCCTCTATGGTTGATCTGGCTGATCTTGTGCATGGATACCACCACCATTTATCGCTTGAGTCAACTGTGCCATTACTGCAACAAACTGTTCAGTTCCAATTCCGACCATCTCGGGATGCTGATTCGGAAGGTTATTTCCTTCTTCATGCCTTCCTATCACTGCTTCCATGTTTCCTCTGCGGAAAACCATTCTGAAAAAACATGTCTTAGATGAAGCAACATGGAATCTTCAAATGCTATATCACTTCAATTTGACCCAAAAAAAATATTTTTGGATAATCATTTAATAGAATTCTAACTCCTAAAGTTATCTAAACCGACCTCTAATACCAACTATAAGGCCCCGGCCTTAAACATTACTTAATCTTGAGTTATTACAAGATTACACATTGAGGATCTTTTCAGGTTTAGAGTTTTAGAGAATTAGATCATAAAACTTTCATTCCATTCCACATATAAACAAAGTGGTTACATAAAGATAGTATTCTTCATTCCCATCAATGGAAACATATCTAAAATAAAACATGGATTCTTTCTTGACACTTCCTTGACACTATCATCATATCATGTACCTTTCCCTTGACCTGTGAAAAACATTTCAAAAAAACTTGGGATGAGCATAAAAACCTCAGTAAGGGATATAAAAATATGGAAAGGAAACATGGGTACTTATATACATAAGGATGAGATCATACTTTACCCATAAAACATAAGCACTTTAACATACCTCATTAAATCATGAATAAATCATAGAAATCATAAGACATAAAGGTAACTTGAGGCATTCATAACATTCTTACGTAGGAAGTAACCCTCTTGGTTACGTTTGGAATACCCATCATAGTATATTCCCTAAATCACTTCGGAGAAACCTTAACGTTTCACTCCTTCACGTTACCCAATGCATTGGAGAGCTATATCGGGCTCACCCGCCCTTAGTTTATCCCAGAACCACCCATCTTCATAATAATGCCCAAGAACCTCAACATAATCATATCACATAAAACATGCATAAAGGAAACATAACATTCCCACCTTTCAATCACAAGATATCAATACAACACATTGATATAAAAATATTATGAAAACCATTTTCGATACCAAAATAAAAGAAATGTAAAACATGGTATTTATTTTTTCCTTTAAAAAGAAGGTATGGCTTGTAGGGGAAGCCGAAACTCAAATAACGGTCACGACGGAAGAGAAGTCGTTGTCGCCGCATACATACGACAAAAACATTCCCTTTTTTCGTTTAGTAAACGCTTCGTAAAAAAATATTCCTTTTGAATAAACGTAAAATTCAAAGGGTTTTATACACCGTATAAAATAAAGTTGTGTATAAAATAAAATATGCCTCAATGAAAGGAGATTGAGACGAAGTCCCATACCTTGGGTCCGACTTGACTCGATCGTTCTTTAATGTCTTGAATAATAAACATGAGTAAATTTCTACTTGTTTAAGAACCTTTTTCAAGTTCATTATTCCTTTTATATCACTTATTTACATGTCATGAACACTATGTAATTATTTAAGTTAATAATGGCTGTTTTAACGATCATTGGTACTTGAGTCAAAAATAATCCCTTTATAATTACAAGTTGTTCTTGTATCCATTATATCCAGGATTATAATCATGATGTATATATCATATATATCATATATATTTAGTATATACGTGCATTTATAATATTACATAATCATTTAGAGGTAAGAAATGAAATGCACCGTTCATGGAGACGGTAATCCGTACGTACGCATGAACGCTACTTTCATTTCTATTTCATATTTATAGAATGGAAATTAATGATATAAAGGTATATTATAATTCCAGTATAATATCATATATAATATCATAGCTCCATCCTTTATACGTCCCACATATGGTATTTAACGAATCAAATCACTTTGAGGGGGCGGTGGTCAACACTTCCTTAAATGAAGATATCGCGTTTACCCATAATGGAAACCATAAAGGTATGACCAAAAAGAAAAATATAGAAGCTTAAGGAAAACATAAACATATTATATATCATATTAAATATAGTGACATCCTAATGGCCACCTTCGAAGGTGTTAAAAGAATGTTGAACAATCATCGTTTCGGGAGGCATAAATTCACCATCCACGGAAACTGTATGTTATTTAACCATTAGATGTAGGTGTGTGTAAGTGTAGCTTGAATCCTTCTTATAACAACATCCTAGTATATTGAAGATAATGGAGTTGTTACAAAAGAAATAAATAAAAAGAGTTTAGGGGGTTGGAGAAGCAAAATAAAACAAAAGGACTCAAGTGAAGACATTACCTTAAAATCGGGTAACTCCCTTTGGTTTGAGCTCAAAGGCTTATTAGGGAAGTCTTATGCCCAAAGTGAGGCTTCAAGGAGTAAGAGAGGGAAGTCGAGAGACAAAATGGGCAGGGGTTGGCCGAGACAAAGGCTTTGGGAGTGTGGGAAAAGAGGTAGAGGTGGGGGCCTTTTATAAGAGGAGATGAGGGTCACTCTTGGAAAGTAAAGATAAGTTACTTTATTTTAAAATGATTTTCGGATTCAAAAGGTCCCACATTGATATAATTAGAGTATAAGGTGATAAGGGTTCGAAATCCACCCATCCAATAGGTTTTGGACATTTGTAGGTTATAGATTTTACATTATCTTTTCATTTTATTTAAATTCTTTATTAATGAGGTAATCGCTACATCGTTATTATGTCATAAATACATTTATTTATTTAATATCAAAAAATTATAAAAAAATACTATGATGTAGGAAATCTTTTTAGCATTCCAATGAATATTTATAGTAATAAATCTGACTTGTATAACCCCATATAAAAAATCTTACTTGTATAACCCCAACCAAAGTGGCTCCATGGGGTCCCCAAGTTGACCCATGGCTTGTCTTGGTCGGCCATGACACATCCAATAAGTTTAGGACATGTTTCTAGGTCATTTCATATTATTAAAGCATTATTTTTACCTTAAACTACACTAATTACCACTAATCGCGATTAAAAACTTAATAAGTTACTATTCACCAAAAAATTATTTTAATCTCATTGAACCACATTTTACTTCTTAATGACAACCATGTATGTCGGATTTTTGAAATTCAAAACACAAAGGTGGAAAAATTTCATTTAAACGAAAAATCAGTTTCTTTAACTACCACTTAGTGATTTCACTATTCATCAAAAATTGAAGTTTTTCAGAAAAATACCAAAACTTCACCCTATGCTATATTTGATATTCTGAATTCAAAAATGAAGTCTATTTTACAAAATTCAAAACATATAAGTCACATTAATTAATTTAATAATTAATTCCCACTGTCAGAGCAAATAGCGCGTTTTATGAAACAATAAGTATCAAAGGATTGACACTAGTTTAAGTCCAATTTCAAAGTGAAATTGATTCCAATGACCACCATTGGATTAAATGGTAAAAATATATTCTAATTTCACTTCAAAACCAATTCGAAACATAATCTAATCATATAAATAAATTAGATTAAAAAGCAGTTTTGATGTAAAATGCAGTATTTTTCACGATTCATTAAAAAAATGAACATTGTCAGAAAAATACCAAAAATTCACACAAAGTAAATTTTTATGTCCCAATCTTAAAGAATAAGTTTATTTTGAAAAAAATAGTTTATAAAATTGTCAAAAGATTGATTCAAAAATGGTTTTCCATCAAAAGGCAGTAAAACAATCTTTTAAAAATATTAGTGTATTTCATGCTTATGATTGGATTTATTTTCATTTTAAGCCTCTAAAACACTATCTAATTCATTAATAGACATAGATAAAAAATATCTATTATTCATTACTTACTTGGGATGTTAAAGATGCAGTGAGACCAACTCTTCTTGGAACAATTGTAAAACAATGTTCTTGAGTGCGGTTTGAGAAAATTTTCTGCTGATCATATAGTGACTCTATTTCTGTCCAAGAGACTTGGAAGATGGATACATGGATTTGAGAATGAAGCACTGGAAGTAAAGATCCATTTAGAGAGAGTACACTTTTCAAATATTGTTTCTAATTTCATGATAATCTTCTCTCCATAAAACGGCAGCGGAAAACATATCAGACCATGGTTTTCCATTTTCATATCTACAAGGAAATGGCATGGAAGGAAAATTTGAAAGTTCACACCATTTTTGTTCTTCTTAATGCACATAATAACCGAAATAGAGGAGTAACAGTGCAGCTGCATCTTAGGCAGATAGTTCTTTGCATCTGAAACGTTGACACCTTGCAGATGACCATGCCCACACAGAGCCAAGTATATGCTATGTGGGAAATTAACATGATATTTCTTCAAGTACTTAGCCAAATATGGAAGAGTGTTGTCGTAGATATCATAGTAACCATGGCCAAAAATGTTCTTCATGTCATCAATCTGCTTCCTATCTAGTTCATTATCCATTATGATTCTCTTGGGAGCCATTGAATATGCACAAATGTTAAGTAAATTAACTCTTAAATGGGTTTATTTTTCATAAAATTTGTGAAGGAATTCGGAAAAAAATGGAAAACCCATTAAGGAACGCAAGTCTAATCTTGGCGTGCAAGTGTGGATGTGTCGCGCAAGTGTTAAATGTGCTGCGCAAGTGTTTGGCATTCAGGTATCACCGCACAAGTCCAGATACCTTGACCGCAGCGCGACAGTGAAGAAAAGAGAAAAAAAAGAGAAACTTACGTGGCGAAATTGACTGGCACGGTGAGAGCTCGAAAATCACGAATTTGTTGCTATGCGTGCCAAATGGTCACATATTTATAGGCCAAGATACCCACTTGCGCGCCTAAACCCAGCGCGCTCCAGCCTTGCACGACTCGCACCTGCGTGATGAGTGTTGCGCACTAAACACTTGCGTGCCTCGTTCCCTTTGGTTTTATTCTTTTCCTAAGAGTCACATCCTTATTCTTTCAAATCCAACTTTGAGGGGGGAATTTTGTTGATGCTCCTTTTCGTCACATTGTCTAAATGAATGTAATGGGAAATGCCTTAGCATAAATTGATTCATCCATTGAAAAAAACATCAAAAATCGACAAAGGCATGAACAAGGAGTCAAATACCCTTGGGTCGGGCAAGTTCTCTCATGGTCGCGCCATTACACTTGCGCGCCGCCGAATGGCCGTGCAAGTGACTTGTGCGCCATATGTGAAAACCGCCCAGGGTCTTCTCTAGCCTATAAATACCCATGTGGCCCCCCCATTTAAAGGACGAAAAAAATTACAGAACCTCCAAATTGAGCTCCCGATGCCCTAGTCTCTTCTCAAAGCTTCTGAACACTTATAAGGTAATTTCTTACCTGGAATATAAGATCTAAAGAGGGGGAGTAATTCCTAAGAGTTGAAACTCATCAACACCTACACGCCTGAGTGGCCAGCCCTTAAGGTAACTCACCACACTTGTGCGCTGCCCTACTCCTTCACCAGAACTTGTGCGCCATCTTCTGGAAATCCTCAAGGGATAATACCAAGGGTTTGAGCCAAGTCTCGCCCAAGTATTACCCTAAGAGTTGAAAATCACGCAAGTAACCATGTGCCACGCAGGTATACCTGCGCGACCAGGACTGGCACACCCACGCAGTACCTACGTTCCTTCTAGGACTTGCACGCCCCTATATTTTTGGGTGCCTCTCTTGCCTATTTCACTTCTCTTACACCTATCCACTTATCCTCTTCAGGATTAAGCTTTCAGAACTCTCTCCAAATCCATTTTTGGAATGATATTCTTGTTGGATTCATTATCTGAAAGGAATTCAGTGGAACATCTCTCAAAACCTAGTGATTTACACATCTTTACATCACTAAATCTAGAGAGTTCATTCATTCAACCTCATCCTTTAAAGATGAGATAATCTTTAAACTGGGCTTCCTCCTTAGGAGTAATCCTCAGTTCAAATTCTCATTAATATTTGGGCATCCTACTTAGGAGTAAGCCCCAAGTCCTGATTAATTTGGGCATCCTCCTTAGGAGCAATCCCCAGTCATAATTCCCTTAACCTGGGCCTCCTTTTCAGGAGTTTGCCCCAGTCCATGTTTCCAAATATAGGCTTCCTTTTTTAGGAGTAATCCCTTACCAAATTCTCTTAACCTGGGCCCCCTTTTCAGGAGTAAGCCCCATTCTCAAAATATGGGCATCCTCATTAGGAGTAAGCCCCAAGTCCCTTAATTATAAAATTCCCTTAACCTGGGCCTCCTCCTTAGGATTAAGCCCCAGTCTTAATTTCTCTTAACCAGTCCTAATTTACTTTTGATGCAGGCTTCCTTATCAAGAGTAAAACCCAATCATAAGTCTCCTCCCAACTTGGGCATCTTCCTTTGGAGTAAGCTCCACGATTAGAGTATCCAATTCTCCATAAAGCACATATTCTTTTATGGACATTGTTCCTGGATTTCTTCCCTGATGTAAATCTTAATCTTCATCTTTTTGGGTAGTCATACATACATAATCCCCACATTATTTCTCATGATTTCATATTTCATGGCACAATTGTCTGTTTTTACCAATACCTCTTCTTTCTCACACCGATCATGACTCACATGAGATTAGAGTGTGAAAGTAATTATGACATCTTTCTTTGATCCATCAATCACACATAAACCTTATAATCCCTTACTCGGACTACATGGGTTCTGATTCCTTCTCTAAACAAGGATAAATAGGTAACCCATCTATGGGTATGATCCCAACTCTGAAATAATCTATGTCCTTATGAATGACAATAAACTTCAAGTGCCCCGCTGAGTGGCTTTAAAACCAGCATGGTTATCATAATAACCAAGATACTTATATATAATGTATTAAAGGATACCATTGACTAAGAATCTCTAAAAAAACACAGATGATTCTCTATCGATGAAGAACCTCGAATACATATAAAAGATTCTCTAAATTTCTTACATAGTTATCATTGATTGATAGATCTAATGGAAATATCATTTTAATACTTATTAATGTAATAAGGATTCAATAACATAACTTAAATCTATAAATAAAGTGCCAGAGTAGACAATAATTCCCCTAAAAAAGGTGTGATGAATCCGACCTCCAATCCTCTCGACCAATGCAAATTCCTAAGCCTCATCAGTGCTTAACTAATGAGCACCTGCCTTTGGAACGTAGGTCCAAATGAATATGTAATCATTGGATGTTTCAGGTTCTACGAAAAAACCCGTTAGAAACCGCTTGGAATGTTTTAACCTTAAACCAACAAGGTCATTCTCAATTCCAGAGGGAAACACATATACCTTCTTACCTTACCATTCATTGAAAAATGATAACAATGTTCCTGTGTATGACAGATTACCACCTCGAGAAGTGATGTGATTTGTTTCTTTATCATGTAACATGGGTAGTATATGTAAATTTATTTAAGAAAATTGAATTATATTGGTGATATAATTATAATTATGGAAAGATAAAATAACACTTACCTTATTTCCATTATGATCATTGTAAAATGGGAACATCACTCATGCATACATATGGCCTACAATCTCAAGGATTATATTGTGGTTCATTTTTCCTATACATTTTTATGGTTGATTTTAAAAGTATGATTTATTTTTAAAAAGATAATTATTTAATTATTATTATTATTAATATTATTAAATAATAATTTCTTTGACCTTAGTAAACTTTCCAAAGTGATTTTGGACATATAATCCAAACATCGTCAAAACATCTGACTTTAACCTAAATGTTTATTTAATTGAATATAAAATTAAAATGAATAAAATAAAAGGAATAATGAACATGAAAAAAATTATTAGGAAATTAAATAATTTTTATATGTTTATTATTTATGTTGATAAGGAATACACATGAAAAATTGGGCTTGAGGTAAGGGATCTCTCTAATCCACCCTTTCTATTGGGTTTTGACCATTATATATTTAAATCCCTTTATAAATATCATTAATGTTAGGAATATATTCTAAATTTTGTATATATTTATTTGAAATATATATTTAGATCATTCTCCCAACCTTTTATGGGGTAATACATGCCTTATTCTCATTTCTCAAATACCGTCATTATAAAATTTCCTTTGATTATGGTTTGAGGAAAGATTATGAAAATCATTTTCTTTGTATGAGTAATTATTATGTTATGCATCATGATTTATTTATTTTGTTTGGAAAACATAAATAATTAACATTTTAAATACCAAAACCCCAATAACCCGGAGCTGGATCCTTACATTATGTCTGAAACATTGAATACCATGAAGATAATGATATTAATTATATGATATATAAATGGGATATTATAACACAAAAAATAAATATGTGGTGAAGAAGTAATATATCTCACATGAGTGAAAGTGATACAATAAAAACCATTACCTTATGTCTGAAAGCGTTATTCACTTTTACATAATTTCGTGAATAATCAAATTAGATTAATTAGTTAATTAATTCATAACCTCTTCAATATATAATTTATTTATTTTAAATTTTTATGTTCATTTATGGCCATTTTGATGAGTTAAAATGTTTTACTTGGTTGTTTTAGGAGATTTCATTTCATTGTTTTATGGTATGTTCCCTTATGTATAATTATGGGAGTTCTTCTAAAATAGAAGAAAAACAGAAAAAGATGAATTAAATGATATTAATTTACATCCAATATTTTAAATACTTTCTCTCTAGTGTCAAAAATCTTGATAGGATCTTCATAGAAAGAAAAATCCACTTCCAATTATATTTATTGATAGGTGAGTACATGATTAGGGTTTTGCATGTACTTCTTTAACAATGATACATGGAACACATCATGAACTTTAGAGATACATGGTGTCATTGTTAATAGGTAATCTACAGATCCAATTATTTATAGAATTTCTAAGGGACCAATTTACTTGGGGATTGGTTTCCCTTTCTTATGAAACCTTATATCACACTTCTATGTAGATACTTTCATAAATACATGATCTACCACTTGAAACATCAATTCCCTTCCTTGGTTATCAACATACCTCTTTTTCCTACTTTGAGATACTTTAATTTGATACTAAAGTGTCTTTACCTTTATATTTATCTTTTCAATATGTTCTTTTCTTATAAGTTTCCTTTCACCAAATTTATCCCCACAAGTTTTAGTACAAAATATCTTGCTATATAATGCTTCATATAACACTATTTGAATACTTGAATGGAAACAATTATTATAGGAGAACTGTATCAATGGTAAATAATGATCCCATGTACCTTTTAATTCAAGTGATCATGATCTTAAAATGTCTTCCAATGTTTTAATTGTCCTTCTAGATTTCCCTTCAGTTTGAGGTTGGTTAGTAGTTCTCAAATTAAGCTCAGTATCTAGAGCCTTTTAATGACTCTTTTAATGTTTTGATGTAGAATTGGCATCCCAATCAGATTCAATCGATAGAGGTGCGCCCTAAATTCTTAAAACTTCATTAATAAAGAGTCATTGTAAATGATCAAGTGTTAAAAATTATATTATAGAAATAGAATGTTCCAAATTTATAAGTAGATAAATAATAACCCATATTATAGCATTCATTCTGGGGGTATTTGGTAATCCAGTAACGAAGTTTGGAATAATTTGATCCCACTTCCCCATAGGAATGGATATAGGTTACATTAATCCTCTGGGATATTGTATCTTATCATTTACTTTTGAAAAAACTATGCATCATAACACATAATCATTAATTTCCCACCTCATTTTATACCACCAAAAAATTCCATCATATCCCAATGCATCTTGAAACTACTATGGTGTATAGATAAATTTGATCTACGATCATAATCCAATAGTTCCATTTTTTATCCTAAGTATTGATTGAACACGTCCCATATTTCAAAATTTATTATCATCGTTTTCACAAAACAAATCCTTCCAATTTCCCGTCATTCATAAATTTAATTTTATTGTAAAAATACGTATCATCAGATTGAGATATTTTTTATCTTTTCCAATAAATATAGTATCATAATAATTTGAAAAATAAGTGGTATCTTCCCTTTATTAATATTTTTTCATATCTATATTTACTAAATATTGGAACATAGGATCTCTCAAAATCTTAATTTAGGATAGAACCCTATAATATTTCCTACATTATGTATTATCTACCTAATTTTCTTTTTTTGGGTTATAGTGTATTGAGAAATCATAATGTTTGACTAATATTCACCATCTTCTTATCTAAAAGTTGATTTATTTCTATGTAAATATATATTTCAAATTATTCTAATCCATATATATCTCACATATTTTTCCATAGATATAGAGTCTCCATATCTTTAGAGAAATGATTACGGATACTAACTAAAGATCATGAGTTGTTTAATTTTTAAAATTATTCTTCACTTACCTTGATGCGTAGGTAATAATTTTATCATTTTTCATAAGGACACAACCTAGTCTTTTCATTAATGCATCATTGCATATCAAAGACTCATAATTTCTTGATAGTAAAGTCAAAATTAGAGCATTGAACAATATTAAAATTAATTAATCAATACATTCACCACATCCTTTTTCCCATATGAACATAACCCCTTTATCTGTGATCTTGGCTGGTGGGATAGACAATCATGAAAAATTCTGAATAGAATGCTGATAGAAACATACAATGATGAAAAAACTGCATTCCTCAGTTATGTTCATTTTTTAATCCATTCTTTGACCACCATTATCTTCATAGAATGAACTGAGATTCCATCCTTAGAGACATTATTTCAAAGAAAAGAAATTTTTTGAATCTTGAATTAACACTTTCTAAATTTACTATATTATTCATTCCTCTTAAGAGTCTCAAGAATGATTCACAAGTGATTCTGATGATCTTCAAAGGATTTATAATACACTAGAATAACATCAATGAATACCACAAAAAATTATCAATATATTCCTTGAATATTATGTTCATCAGATTGATAAAAATAGAGGGTTCATTAGTCTATCAAAATGGAATTACTATAAACTTGTAATGTTCATATCTCATCCAAAAATCTATCTTGGAAATGTATTACTTCTTTAGTTACAACTAATGATATCCATAAAGAAGGTATATTTTAGAAAAATAATGATATCTTTGATGTTGATCAAATAAATCATTAATGCATAATAGAGGAAACTAGTTCATTATTGTAATTGCATTGAATTATCTACAAACAATGAACAGCATCATGGGTCTATCTTTCTTCTTATCAGATATACTTGGTTTCCTCATAAATACACACTATAGGGAATAAATCTATTATTACTCAACTCTTATAATCATTTCTTTATCTCCACTAATTCCATAGTGGCTATTCTATAGGGATTCTTTGATATTAGTCTTGTATCAGTGATTAAATCAATTGAAATCTCAACTTCATGTTCTTGAGGATTTACATCTAATTCCTCAATAAATACACAAATGCATTCCTATAAAATAGATACATAATCAATTTTAATATCACCATCTTCATCCATAGATTTTTTTCACTTCCTCAACCAGAATTCCATTCATTGGAGCTATTTTTGGTATATCTAGATAAGAATCCTATGATTAAGTGTCTTATCTAAAGATAAGTAATTGTACATCTTACTCACAAATTGTGATTTCTTTATTCTTCCAATAAAATTTCATATCATATTTTGAAATAAATTACATAACAAAGATTATATCAAAATCATCCATAGGAATGAGGATACAGTTGGAAAATAAAACATGTTTATGTGTTATAATAGGGAATGCTCATTACATATTTTTTTCAATGAGACTTCCCATATTATTTTTGACTGGAAACTCCATTATTAAATAAAAATAAAAATATCTAATTTTCATGGAAAATGTTTTAGATATAAAAGTGTGTCATAACAAAAAATTAAATAAATCATTTGATAGATTTTAAGATAGGATTATTGTACCTTCCATCACATCATTGGGTACTTCTACCTTATCTATCGAGATTGCATAAGCTTTCTCATCTCCTATAGGCCTATTTTGTGGAATATTCACTTAACACATGGGATATTAGATTGAATAATTCCATATTTATTTGTTGTTGAATCACTGGATATCATTAGTTTTTCCCCCTTACACTCATTAGACATATCAACCTTGTCTTTGCACTTGTAAAACACTGTTGTGCCCTTAAAACATTTTCCTAGTTATTTCTTCCCAAAATATTAAAAACATTGAAAACACTTCATTACCTTGTTTTTATTTTTTTCTTTAACTTTATCATGTTTTTCATCCAACATATTAGACTCTTTATTTACTTTTAATATATATATATTTAAAATCTCTTCTCGGTTTGGATAGCTCATAGTATTATTTAATCATATGAAAAAAAACATTTGGGAAAATAGTTACCTTTATAGGTTTGGATTAAGGAATCAAAATAAAAGATCCATATTTATTTCTAAAATACATCTTTAATTTGTATCATACTTGGATTTTCTTTCAGAGGTATCCACATGCTTTGAAACACTCTCTTCTTCCTTTTTTAAGCTAAGTAATTTCTTATTCATTTCAATTCTTCGATCATGCAGGAAATATTTTTTGACGAATGGTTCTTTAAAATCTATACATTACAAGGTTTATATTTCATCTTCATCCCTAGTATTCTAGATTAACAACCACTATTGTCCAGAATCTCCCTTGAGATAAGATACCGTCATTACTAACATTTCATTTTCATTGTATACCAATGCTAAAAATATTTTTTCAAGGGACTTGATCCATTTATCCGCTACTGATGGATCAGTAGTCCCACTAAAATATGGGTTCTTTAGAAACATTAAATTATGCAATATTTTTTCATCAATCCATGAAGAAACATTTTTCTCTATTCGAGTATGTTTACTCATGATAAGATATAGTAGTCAATCCTAATATGTTCATGATCTGCTCAACTCCAACATAAAATGTATCAAATTTATAAATGGAAAAAATCCCTAAATATTATATTGTTATTGTTTCCCTTACTTACATTAGGTTCCATCACTAAATAATTCCACACATTGATTTATCCCATAAGCATCATGAGAATTATTACACATAATAAAAATTCCTCTAATTATAAAAGTTTTAAAATACAATAAGGATTTTTTATAGTTCTCCCCTTAGTTATGATTACTTTAAAATATAGTTCCAAAGGTAACTAATAAACTTTATATAATACCAAAAATAAATACACAGACCCTAGTAACTTGTATCTAGTTCCATACATTATTAAATTAAGATAGTTAAAACATTTAAGTCCCAAATGAAGATCAATTTTGTATCCTTAAAGAACTATATATATACATGCTACCCTAATTAAATTGGTAATCATATATAAGACATAATTATGGAAATTAATTCCATTCTTGAACTCAATAAAACAATCCATCTTCATATCCTGAGGAAAACAGCAACAAATAAAAGGATGATCTCAGATCCTCAGAAAGGGTTAAATGCAACAGAAAATTTCCTGAATCTATAATAAATGAAACATTATAAATATAGATATTTTATATATAAATGAAATTAATTCTATTAATTCAAAAACATTTCAATTAGGAAATGATAAGGGATAATCAATATGAAAATTTAAATTATTTGAAACAAATTTCATTTAATCAATAACTTGAGCATAATCTGAATCCACATATAATATCATAGTAAAAATATTATTAAAAACAATGAATAAAATATTAATGAGAGAAATGATTAATAATTTGGACATGATGATCTAAGGAATCATGGTACCTCTACCATCATGGCCATTCATGAGACGGTTTAATCATTATAGGTAATAATCCATTCAATTTGGCCAACTTGTTTATCTCATGAGACTACTCATGCATCGAGGGGATATCTATAACTGGTCCCCACTCAGCTATGGATGTCCAAATAATTACTCAAATATATAAATGGTTTATTTAATTCATAAATAAATATTACTTATTAGTAAATATCCATATTGATAAAAAGATAGATATTTAAAATTATTTCCCCAGTTAATCAAATAAATTTCAAAGTAAACACCATATGAAAAAATGGCATATGGATTAGGAAAAATATTATCCATGATACATAAAATATGGGTATTTAAATATTAAATGAATAATGATCATAAATAAAAGGGGTATTATATACACCATAAAAAGTAAAATAGCTTCATAGTATCCAAAATATGCCTCTATGAAAGAAAATTGAGGTGAAGTCCCTTACAAGGATCATATCATTAATCAAATAAATAGATTATGTGTATATAATATAAATCCACATTGAGAAAGTGAAAATGAAACATAAGATAACTAAAATTAATTTTACACATAACCTTATCATGTCATAATCAATTAAATTGAAATTTAACCCAATGAATGAAAATTGAGTTATGAAATCCCTTAACACTTGTAATCCGTAAAACTATATGCCCTATAAAATTAATGATCATCAAATGAAAAATTAAATGAAATGAATATAAATAGATTCATGATATATTATATCAAATTGTAAGTACACCACAAAAAAATAAGTGGTGAATAAGTAATATATCTCACATGAGTAAAAGTGCGACGATAAAACCCCTTACCTTATGTAGGAAATTGTTCTACACATATACTTAATAACCTGGATGATAAGAATAGATTCATTAATCACTTAATTAATAACCAATTAAAAATATATTTTATTTATTATAATTTTATGTAGTTTATTTATTCCCATTTTGATGAGTTATAATGTATAGTTTTGTTTTTTTTTTGAGCGTTCTTTTATGGGTTTTACGGTCGATTCACATGTGTATAACTATGTGAGTTCTTGTAAATAGAAGGAAACTCTAGAAGTGAAATGAAATGGTATTAATGTACTTCCGAAAATTTTAATGGTCCCATATATCATTTATTTAAGATGAAGATTCATTTAATAAAATGTTAATGATTAACATTTAGTTCATTTTGGTTGTTTTTCGATCTTCATTAAGTAGTTCTATTTTTTATTTAATATTGAATATATATATATTAGTTTTAGAAAAAAAAGTCATAAATAAATATTATAATCCTATTTAACCATAATAATTGTTTTTACTAGATTTGATGTTAGTAAAGGAAAAAAGAATAATATTCATTCACGAAGGAGGTGAATCGATATATGACGAACATTGTTTTAATTTTTAAGAAAAAAATGGGGTGATGGTAGATTTAATGATTGATAATAAATTAACATAAAAATATTATAGTATATGATTGATATTGGAGTTATCATGTCATGTTGGATATGGGAGGAGATTATAAGGTTGAAGAAAGAAAGAATTGAAAAGAGAAAGTAGAAGTTTCCCTCATGAATATCTTCTTTTTTGGACCCTCATTATGGAACATGGATTTGGTATTTTTGTAATACCAAAAGGTATTGGACATGGGGAAGAATATTGGTAAGGGAACTGGTTAGAATTTAGGAAAGATATAAGGCTTTTTATATGTGATGAGAATGGGTGGTGAGGGTGGTATTTATAAGTGGGTGGGTGTTTTTTATTTTTTATTCCTTTTTTATTATATATGCTCAAGACTATCAATAATATTGATTCTTGTGACTATGTATTATAAATAGTGAATGTGAATTAAAAAAAAGGATGATTACATCATGTGTAACATTATAATTCATGAGTTTTCCTTATAATTTTAAATACCATAAAAGGTTCCTATATCCTATTATTTTCGATGGTGCCCCACTCTACCAGTGAATCTCTTCATCACTCTCAGCTTTGGCACTCCTCATAGGGTTTTGTGGCCCTCCTTGGTGGTGAAATTATACCACTTTTTTCTCCTCCTTCATCCTTCCTCATGTCCTCTTTTATTTTTATTTTTCATGTTCTTATTCATAGTGGATCTATCTTCCTTTGGGTTTATTCTATGGTGTTCACTACCATGGGTTTTCTTCCATGGTTCATTCAGTCTTCCCATCGATGGTTATCTGATGAGGAAGATCTCGGCCATCCAAACCATGTCTGAACTAAATATCCTTTGCGCCTCTCCATGTCAGAGTTGGAGCATGGGTAACCATGAGTTTTTGGGTTAGGTGGTTTAGTGGTTGAAGGGTTTTCTAGCGCTATCATGGATGACTTTTCATGGAAGCTTCTGGTTATCTGTTAATTAGACGTTGGCATCATTTAGAGCACACAACTACTCAAATCCATGCTCTAACATCACATTCCCATGTCCCTCTCCTTGTTGGACCTGGTGTGTATGTAACCATGTGGTTTTGGGATGTGGGGTTTGGTGACTATCAGTTCTCTAGTTGATTCTTTAGTTGGTTTTCTCCTATGATGCCAATAAATGGTTTGTCTAATATATTTCTTTATTTTACCTAAAAAAATAAGTGATGGTTTGATGGGTTTTTCTGCTTGTGATATATCCATTTGATAATTTTTTGAGGATGAAGTCAGGTTGTGTTTCTGGATTCGGTGATTTGTTCTGGTGGGGTGGCTGATATCAGCATCGACGGTTGACGAAGGCGAAGCGACGATAACACATGTTTTTCGATGATGGAAACTATATTGGGATGATCTTTGACGATATCCTCACCAATGAAGTTGTGACATCAGGGGAGAGGCTCTAGGTATCACAAAGCTCAATATTATGTGACCTGATTATGGGTTAGAGAATATTTTTCTTTCTGAATTTTAATTTGGGATAGGTTGTTTTCTATATTATGACTTGGTATTGGCTGTTTTATGATACTTTGTTTCTGGGTGGAGGTATGGTTTGAATCTGGTTGGTTTTTTCATGTGACTTTCCAACTTCAACCTTAATATTTCTTTTAAAAATACAAAAAAAAAATGGATTTAGAGGAGGTTAAATACCATAAATTACCATATTTTACTATTTAAAACAATTTTATCTATTTTAGAACAATGCCAAACAAAATTAGCCTAACCATTTTTCAGTGTGAAGATTCCAAAAATGGACTCTATTTTATGAAAATAATTTTTTGAATAGAATAAATTTAATTTTTAACTAAAATAATCATTTATTAAAAAAATATTGATTTTAATATTATAATCTCTCTTATGATACTTTGAAATTTTAATTATGGTCTCATAAAATTAAATAATAACAATAAAAAAACAAAATATTAATTTATGAATCTATTTTAATAAAATTAATTTTCTTTTAAATCATTATATTAATTATAATATTGTAAAAAACATTTATGTTTCACAAAAATACCAAAACATAATTTATCATTTTAAAGAACATTTATTTACTAATTCTGTGATATAAATATATAATATTTTCATTTATGAGATACCTAAATTTAATTTATTCTTTTATAAGTGAAGTTATTATTCTAATGGTCAGATTAATATTCCAAAAAGTCACATTACTATTCCATTAGTTATATTAAAACCACAACTTTTAATTGTATATCATGGTTCAATTAAGCTTGGTGTTTCATAAGCTATCAAAAAAATTTAATATACTTAAGAAGATACATACCATAAACTCGTAGGGTGTTATAAAAAATTTATAATCGGTGTATCCAGGAAATTCTCTAATGAATTGAGTAAATTTTTAGTCTCATGAGGCATCATGTATGGGATTAAGGATTAAACCTAATCAATCATGAGATATTTTACAACATGAAATATTTTATAGGAAGTTATCCTTGAATCTTGTTTATATCAGGTTTTATGTTGTTTCCACATTTCCTTTATTTCTATGATCTTATGAATCCATATTCTTTATGTTATGATTTCATGTTATTACTCATGAGACTTTTCTTTTATGATATCAATTCATACCATTGAATCACACGTTATATTTCCTTGTCATTTTTATTCCCTTATTTTGATATTTAACTTATCCATTTATTTTATGTATTCCATATGTTATCATATGCAGTTTTAGAAGTTTAAATGGACTTAATATCTCATTTTGGAGAATAAAATGAGGATGTCATGCTTTATTCAATTTTATTTATTATGAACCATGTATACAAATACTCTAGGACTCATTATCATTGGGTTGTAATTAATGTGTTTTTATGTTAAAAATCATGTGATAATATGTGTAAAAGGAATGAGTCATAATGCACATCTTCTGAAATTTCATGAAACCTTTTCACTTTCATAAAACTTCCTACCTTTCATATAACTCACCACTTTTTGTGAAACTCGAAATCTATTGGAAAATAACTTGGTCATATAGAAATAAGTACCTTTCATTGTTTAACTGATATTCAAATACATTTTTCTACATGAGAATTAATTTTTTGTAAGACTTATATGAAATTAAAACCTTTAAATTTCTGTAAGACATTCTTCCTCCAAATGAGTGGGGTAGCGGCCAATTTATAGATGTGGATGAATTTCATTATAGTTTTTCATCTTCCATCAACCCTTATTGAAAATTTATATGATCAGAAAATGTTTCTCAATCATTTCTACCTTTCATAGGTAAATCACCATCTTAATGAAACTTACCATGCATATTATAAAAATTATAAAAACATCATCATGTTCACATAACTCCATCATTCATTAATTATCTAAATATTCTTGAAATTCGTACCATTTCTATATTTTAAGGTGTCATAATTAAATCACTACTTTCTCAAAGCTTTCATTATGTTTATTCAATTTTTGTACTTGTGTAGAGAACATTCATTTGATCAATTTTCCTATGAAACTTCTCGAGCACCATCTAAAGATTACAAACCCCTTCTTTAAAAATTTGTAAGGATTACATAGTTTGGAATCATTGTTAAAAATATTTTTCAGTAACCACACTTTAAATTTTATAGAATCCTTTTTTAAAAGTCCTAAAAAACGAAAAACCATGAAAATACAAAAAGAGGATTTTTTCCCTGAAAATATTACCCTTTAGGTTTGTTGAAAATTATTCATCCTTTGAAACAACCTTAGAAATTTTATTTGAAATGTTTTTTACACCTTATTCTTCATCCTCAATTTTCATTATGTGAATCCATATATTTATTAGTGATTCACTCATCTTATAATATATAATACATGATCTATTCTTGGAGTGAGAAACAAGAGTAGAATGTGACGTTCATCAATGAACAACTCCTTTCTTGATACCACATATTTAATATTTCTCAAGACCAAATGATGATCTATACTAATTCATCTTGTAAGCTAATATCAAAATTTATTGAGATCGATTCCATATTTGCAGAAAAAATTACAAATTGTATCTCTTGATAATATTAGTTCTTTTATCACAATTATCAACTATTTACATCACTAACTTAGAGTTTAATCCTCTCATGATATTTATTCATTGAATGAACTAATTCAGCACCAACATATTTAAAAAACACCCATTGAATCCATGATTTTCCTAAATCTTCCTATATTAGATCTCCCACTAATCAAAACCTTAATATCCTATGTAACATGTTTAATAAATATCATTTATCCCCTAATAACTTATTTCTCCAACATTGTAAATGAGCCCAATTGAACTTCTTTATAGTCTACAATAGGAAAAAAACGTTATCATATGACTTAAAAAAAATTAACATACCTCAGGTGGTGGGGTTTCCAAATCCATGCCACTTAGGTGTGGGGGATCAACTATACTTTGAGATATATCTTATTTTATTCGAATTATTTCTTGGGTAATTTATTTATCTAAATATCTATTATCTAAAATTGTTTAGGAACATACTCTAATATCACCAACCCATTAACTACTTTCTCCTAGAAAAATGATACTTTCTTTCAATGTGATTCCTTCATAGTTTATGGATTGGATTTTTTATAAGATATAAAGAACATGAATTATAAAAATTTATTCTAATCAAATACGACACTTCAACTCCCATGTTTTTACATTACTGTTTCATCTAATGAAACTATCTGTAGGCTTGAGATGTCTCACCATATTTAGTTTCTATAGTACTCAAAGAAATATAGTATAATTAATTTCTCAAAAACGAAATACAAAAACTGACATGGTAAAATGTACCACCTAATTTCAACTTCCTTTCATCCTCCATACCATCCCAATCTACATCTTTATATCCCAATAATTATTGATGATATGTTTTTCTATATTGAAAATTGAAACCCACTATTCCTTTGATATACCATTGTATTGTTTTTATTGTATGAAAAGGGATTTCCTTAGGATTACTTTAACATGATGTCACCGTACATGTAATAAATATAATTTTAGATTGTTCCAATTTTAAGTACAAAATGCATCCAATGATCATGTCAGACCTTATGCCTTGGGCCAATAGGTTATGTAAAGGTTCCCATTCAAACCTTAAAAGGGTTATTATCCATAATAAAATAAAAATAATTACTTCAGGGAATTCAGGGGGGGACCTAGATCATTTAATTATTGATCTAGACTTTAATAACATGCTCTTAGAATTTGATTTAGACCATAAATAACCTTATTCATCCAAAAACAATTACCCATTATACTGAATAGAAAAATAATAATTATTTTTTTACACATCTTCCTATAGAACTGAATTAATAAATTTTGACTCAATATCCATATAGAAAACATTTAATGATTGTTTCCCATATATGGAGAAGAATATGTGAATTTTATTTAGCATTAAAAAAGGTGAAAATGTTTTATCAACTTTGATAACCATTATCTGGTAGTAACCCTTGTATAAGATTCAAGGTTTTCATCAAATAACCATTTCATATTTATTTATTTTTATATTGAATACTCATTTGTTCCTAATGATGTTCTTATTTTAAAACTCAAATTGATATACCATATAAAATTCTTTTCAATTTGGTCAATGACTTCACCCAATGATTGAACCTAATTATCATATTTTGCAGACTCGTAAAAAAATTGTCTCTATCTATGATGGAAAGTTTTAGTTATAGACACATCTTTCTTCCCATCTACAGTGGTGTTATCTGGTAACCCATGATATTATTCCTAAAAATTCAACTCAACTATTTGTCTTCTATAAATATACATGTTTAACTTCATCCTTACCATCATCAGTTTCTTATTCTAAATATTCTTTGGGAACTTGTTCGTCTGCTGATCTTCCCAACTCCCCATCACTATCCTCTTGAAAATACTCACTTATTTTCAAATATGCCTCCTATTATCTTCCACATTTACATAATTTCTATTAATAACCATTCCTAGTCTCTTATTGAAGCATCTAAATTCGTTGATTTTTTAGAGTAGTAAAAGAATATCATTTCACCTTTATGGAATTAAAGATTCGTATGTTTATCCTTATTGAGAATAAAATAATTACTTATGAATATTTGAAAGAACTTCAACATCATCTTATTTCCATACCATTACTCATACGTAGTCTTATATTCCCTCAGAAACAATATTTCTCTATTATCAGTGTATTCCAATTTTAGTAATACTTATTTCTAAAACTTTTATAGTAGCTATTTCTTGATAAGAATTATTATAGAAATCATATTTTTGATCCAATTTATCCTCTCAACAATACCATTTTTTAGAGAAGTCCTCACTACTGAGATTTGGGGCCTTATCCCAAACTCCATGATATGATCCTCCACTTGGTTATTTTTGAACTGTATTCCATAATTAGTTATGAACATTCATATTTTATATCCAAATATATTTTAAACCTCTCTCAGTTATCTTTTATGCAATAAAACACCTCAAAATTTTGAGTGGTGACCACTATCCAATTCATAATATTGTAAACATCAATGAAAAGAACATAATACCTCTTCTCATTAATGGATCTTAGTGATATGGATCCACACACATCAACATGAACCGGTTCAAGAACTCTCATTAACAATTTTTCTTTTTCCAGGAAATTCATTAAAGTAATCTTACCTTATTTGAAGGTATAGTACATGTGGGTATGATTACATGACAGTTTAAGTAGATATTGAGCTCCATAAACTTTTCCTAGATCTTCCTAGGATGGCTATCTCAAATGTCCAATCTTCTTATTCCACAACCTATTTTCATCTTCCATGGATAAAAAACACATATTGACTTATCCATTTACAAAGCATAGATTCCCCATAATGCACATACCCTGTTAAAAATTTTCACTGTATTTTCCCTAGATAATGAAAACCTTCTTAGTAAGGATTATTGAATTACTCAAGTAACACAATTTACTAACACTTGGTATATTTTGATTGAAAAAATAAACTATCCAGATATCCAGACATCTTATATCTCCCCCCCAGAAACCCGGATTTTCCATAGATAATATTTTTTGGAATCAATCATTTAAAATTAAAAAAAAAACATTCCTTATCATACATAATTACTATGATGGGATACTTATTTATCATAATGTGTGAAGTGAATACAATATCAATTATCCATATACCGGTGTGATCAGATTGTTTAATATAATTTTTTTGTAATAATTTCCTACTCAGATCATTTATTTTTTGACCCATAAGTTTAACCTCACACACAGTGTTGATACATATACTTGATCTTCTTTATAGTATGATGGAAAAAATTCACATTACAGAGATACAAATTGATTTTTTTCATCTCTCTTGATTCTTCCATGGGATACATCATATGAATACATTGGGTCTACATCGGTAGATTACTCTACAATATTTTCAATAAATACATTTCCATATGTTCAAATCATCCATACCATAAATGGTATCCATTAAAATAAAAATTGGAATATTGAACTATAATAGGCTTCAATTGTTACTCTTGTACCCTTTGGTACCTCTTGGATATAGAACACACATATTGGGAAGGTACCATACTGAACAAAAATGACACCTGATATGAGGTGAATTCTTGTGTTTCATTATTCTGACTCTGATTATCCCTTAGTTTCTCTGAATTTTTCGAATATGAGTCATACCCAAATTGAAATTCAACACTATAGTGGGTTTTTTTGGTTTAGTATCAACCATAATTATTTTATCATTAAAATCAAGTCCCACATTGGCCATGTTATTTTGATATTACTTTTTCATCTAATAACAATCCTTTACCTATTTTACTTAACCTTCATTCTCTAATATAATTCAATACATTTTTATGAAGCATATTCTCCCCATAATCTATATGTTGATAATTATAAGAAAAATCTAGATGTGTAAGGAATTAAAATAGATTAGGAAATAAGTTGTATGATATACTTATTTAAAAAACAATATTTTATTAATTCATAATATGAAATTACAAAAAAAGAATATGAAACTAAGTATTACATATTATGGAATATTAATCACCCAGGACTAGTGAATCAAATAAAATGAATAAATTAAAATGGGGAATAAAAAGGAATAAATTATTAAACACTAGAAAAAATCTTAGATCATATTCACCTAGGATGATCTCCAAGAGCCAAATATAGCCTATAATAAGGATGACAATCATGAATGGAAAAATAATGTTATTAGATCTAATATATATGCTCACTAAAAAAATTTCTTTAAAAATATGGTCATGGAATATATGGCCATTTAAAATATTTTCATTGAAATTATTTTCATTGTAGATATGGTTGTTGGATATACTTATAATAGGTATACTTAATTTATGTGTTGTTAAAAAATATAACTCACAATGATATAAAAATATGATATTAAAATATGATATATACATATATATATATACCTTACATATAAATAACTATATTATTATATTAAAATATGATATGATGTATATATATAATTCAAATAAATTTTTCAATATCAATGAAGTAGTGAAATTACATTTTAGAATATAAATAATTAATTAATCATATTTGTTAAAACATATTTAGAAAAAAAGTAATATTAAATTTTAAGGAAATGTTTTATTAAGTATTAAATATTTTATTATGATAAATTAAATTAACATTTCTAAATTATTATTGTATATGAACAAAGATAATAATATTACATAAATAAGAAATTTAAATGATATAATATTAAAAAAACATAATATTTTACAACATAATTTCTCTAAAAAAGAGTCTTTATTTTTTATTTATTTTTATTAATTCAAAAGATAAATATATAAATTTTAGAATTTAAATTTTTTAAAATAAAATTTATTTTTGAATTCATTATATCAAAATGACCTCTCTATGAATTTTTCATATTTTTATGAAATGATCAATTTTTATATGAATAGTAAAAAATAGATTTTGAAAAAAACAATCACTTTTATTTTAGAAGATGAATTCAATGATTAAGGAACACTTAATATATAAAAAATACATTTGTATTTACTAATGTAAATAACATTAAAATACATTTTTAAATTTATAAAACACATGTTTAAAATTTGTGAAACTAAGTAATATGTTAGATTAGAAAATTATATATGCACTTATATTAAAATTTTGACTTTATCACTTTTTAAAATTGAGTGTAAAAAAATAATATCTTATTTAAATAGGAAAATATTTGTTAAAAATTTCAATTTTATTTTTTTATAAATAAAATATTTGTAAGATTAATGTTAATTATCGCGAAAATGGTAAAAACAACTTTCATAAAAGAATTGTCTTATTTATTTCGTTTAATTTTTTTAATCTATAATATTGATCTATGTTAAATTATGAAAAATATATTATTTTTAAATAGATATATAATTATATTAAAAACTCATTCAATGGCTCCCTCCCAGTTTGGCTGAGGGTTGAGCCCGTCGGGTTGCCCGACAACCCGGTTTGGCTTGAAGGCTGTGGGTCTGGCCCATTGGCACGGGTCCGGTCCAAACTGTTGGATGGGGTGCGGCCCACCTCCCGAAGACCGGCCATGCGGTGCAGTCGATGTGGCATCGTCCAGCCAGGACACGACAGTTGTTCTGAATTCGACTCCCCCAGTGGCCCGGCGGATGCGTGGCCTCCTCCAGCCATGGTCGACAGACCACGGCTCGCCAGCTACCCAGATAGCCTAGATGCGGGCCATCCCTCTGGGTGGCACCTGCCTAGCATCACAACTCCTATTTTCACGGTGCACCAATGGTCGTGATGCCCCCCACCTGTAGTAGCCGCCGCAGAACGCTGTCGGCCGCCACCGCTGCCGGTGCGCTGGAAGATTTCTCAGCAGACCACCAGACGTGTTTCGGTTGTCCGTTCTTCCCTCCGCCTATGCCAACAACCTTTGGGAAAATACCTCTTCATATTGAAGGTCTTGAAAACATCTTTCCACCACATCGGACAATCTTTTCACAAAGAGCACACTTGCAGAGGGGTCCAGGCCTCTGTTCGTGTTGGCTCGTGCCCTCTATGTTAGAATTATTAAATCCAGGGAGGCTTGGAGAAGATATTCAATCATATCAGGTAATGTTGAAACCCAGATAGATAAATCCCAAAATATAGTTACACTCCCGAATAAATTCATGAATCGAGGATCAACATGTTCATTGGTTGATCCGCGTTCATCATTTCTAGAATAGAACATGGAAGAACATCAAGTTTAAACATCCCCTACCATGTTGATGTTCGATGTCGAAGTTTTTGTGCTCGATGTTTCAAGATGTTGGCATCACTTCCAGATCCTTTCTTCGAGGCACGTTGAAGATGATGAAGTCACTCCATCATTCGTTGTTCTTTGTTGGAGAGGAAAACAACATTTGGTTCATCAGAAAATCCCCAATGTTTAATTCCCCATTCTCCCACGTGTTTTTTTAAAAAAAGAATCAGGTCGTAGCATTTCTGTTACGATGCGATGTTGTATCATTACACTATTTTATTTTTGAAATAGAATCACTATTACTTTTACTTTGTTACATCATTACACTATGTTATACGGTCCATTGATAATCCTCATTAAGGCACCACTAGATCGATGCACTACAACGTCACCTTCTTCCACCCAACGATGTGTAATGAAATAAAATAATTGCTTAAAATTATTTTATTATTTTTTTTGAAAAGTCCAAAAAATTACATTTCTGCTCAGTCCTTTTCGGTTGAACCTAAGTCATTTCTAGGTGATTCCAGGCGTTCTGAGTTCAACGGTGCCCTTGTATTTTTAATCTGATCACCGGTTCAAAAGTTAGAAAAACCCACTCATTTGTTTATTTAAATGAACCTTAAAAAAGTTCAAAAATTATCATTCACCCTCAACCTGCATCGGTCAAGGTTAGGCTCTGCCTAAGGGGAAAACGCCCCAACGACCTCAATGGTACTCTCGGATTTTCAATCAGAGTTTCCTTTTAGGAGTAATAAGGATTTGACAATAAAATAATTGTTACATAATTATTTTATTTATGGCCAAAACCTTACTTCCACTGTTGGCTCGTAGAATCCAATGTTTGGATCTTCCTATGGAAATCATACCCTAAAGAGTTTAGTGGTGGTCTCAGATTTTTAATCTCATTCACCGTTCATGAGTTATAATCATTTCAAGAATAAAATAATTTGGTTTAATTATTTTATTTATGGTTAAGACATTTTTGGGTTTTCTCATTGGAGGTCTGCGCTAACTAAAATTAAGTCACACTGAGGGTAAACCTACCATTAAAAACGCAATAGTGCCCTCTGATTTCTGATATGGGCACCCATTTAGTCGGTATTCCACGTTCTCAATAAGACTGCTCACTCGTGCTGTTTAAAGCTTAGCATTTTTTGACGGATCATTCCAGGAACTCCAAGCCTTGGAATCACATGTTATCGGAGTGTGTACTCTCTAAATAATTTCATATAATTAAAAACAATTCATGGAAATACTAGGACATTAGATTCTCCCCACCTTAAGTATTTACGACCCCAAAATCCAAAACAAGGTCTAATCAAACAAATAGGGGTACTGAGCACGAATCTGAGCCTCTTACTCCCATATGCTCTCTTGGAGGTTACTTTGATGCCACCAAATTAACACCATAGGAAATGACCATCCATGAAGGACCCGCTCATCTCAATCCTCTTTCTACACCAAGAAATCATCAGAAATCAACCCATCGTCAATGTCCAGCTCGCCCCAGTCAATGACATGTGATTGATCATGCACGTACCTCCTCAAGTGCAACATGTGAAAAACATCATGCCCATGGTTCATATGTGGGGGATGATCTAGGATGTACTCCACCTCATCAACTCTGATCAGGATCTGAAAAGGTCTAATGGACCTTGGAGATAGCTTGTAACCTTACCCAAATATCTACAATCCCTGTCGGGGTGACACTCTAAGGAAATCATGGTCTCCCTCCTCGAACTCCAAGGGTCTTTGTCTCCAATCAGCATAAGACTTCTATCTACTCTATGCTGTCCTCATATACTCTTGGATTATCTGCACCTTCTCAGTGGTAGCCCATACCTACTCTAGACCAATGAGTACTGACTCCCCTGGGTCTGTTCAGCATAGAGGTGATCTTCATGGCCGCCCGTACATGGCCTCAAACAGTTCCATTCCCATGATGTAGTGACAACTATTGTTGTACGCACACTCCCCTAGTGGTAGGTGGTCCTCCCAACTATGACCAAAATATTGGACACAAGCCATAAGAATGTACTCTAAGGTATGTATGGTCTTCTCTGTCTGACCATCTTTCTGGGAGTAAATGTTGTTCTCAAACACCGTGGAGCCCCAAACACCTCCTACAACCCCTTCCATGACCAGGATGTAAAGTGTGAGTCATGTTCTGAGATGATCATCAAAGGCACCCCATGAAGTCGCAATATCTTCTGTATATAGTGGAATCTCGATCCCTCTATCGATCCCTACCCCTAGATTTTTAGGAAGTGAGTCGACATGGTGAGTTGGTCTAAGATCACCCAGATAGAATCGTGAACCCTTGACATGTATGGTAACCCTGTCATGAAGTCCATCGAGATATCATTCCATTTACACTTTGGTACCTCAAGTGGATGTGCGATGCTTGCTGGAACCTGATGCTTAGCATTCACTTGGTGACAAGTGAGTCATCGTGAAACGAACTCGACCACTGCTTTCTTCATCCCTAGACATTAGTACTAATGTCGGAGGTACTGGTGCATCTTTTCCATTCTAGGATATACTTCCAAAGGGGATGTATGGAACTCCCTCAACACCTTCTATTGGTACATCATTGGCACTATTGTATTACCTCTGAAAAGGATGAAGTTCTCCACACCTATTAGAAATCCATCAAGAGCCCATCCTGAGGATAACAAAGCTTATTGGGCCTCGCAGTCAACATCCACCAACTATGCCTCCCTGATGCGATGTAAGAGTGGGGGAGTAATAGTCATCGACTGAAGGTAATCATTTTCACCACCATCCATAAAGGAAATCTGCATCGTGACCAACTTCTCTATCTCCTCACTCAACAGCTGCAACTTGGTCCTCTTCCTGAGCACATCTTCCACCACATTCCCCTTTCCAAAATTATTCACTATCTCAAAGTCATAGTAATAGAGGAACTATATCAATCACTGTTGTGTCAGCTATTGAAAAGACCATGTGACCTTTTCCATCCATGCATAAGGCTACCCTCATTAAATGATTGATGTTCCCATCTACCCATTTGTAGTGGGCACTTGTTATCTATGGACACTTTGTTAGGGTTCTAGTAATCCACAAATAACCTTGAACACTGGGTCTTACTAATCCCTTCTTCTGAAATTCCCCCAACTATAATATCAACTCTCAGAGCTCTGTGGGAGAAATCCAATATAATGGTGTAGATATCGGTGTCGTCACTGGGTACAATTCAATGCTGAAGTCCCTCTCCCTGTAGGGATGTAATCCTGGAAAAATCTTTTGAAAGGATATTCCCACACTATGCCACTCCTATTGGGAACTAAAAACTCAAAACACCTACTTTTACAAGGGTTAGGCTAGATGACTCAAGACTGATCAGTTTCACCCTCTTATGCATCAGTTTATCTCGGGCTGCCTGGGTTTCCTTTTTTGTTTCCCAAGGAATACTCCATTCTAACAATGTAGATACACCACATCATTTTTCTTAAAACATTCAATCTGAACATGAATTGTGGATAACCAGTCCATACCCAAAATAATGCCATAAGGCCTCGATGTAGCCACCAAGAGTCTCCAATATAAACTCTCACCTCAAGGTACAGATGACACTGTCAACATAAGTGTGATTATCGAGTCTGCTCCCAAAGGTATTTCTATGCATAAGGATCATGTCAACGGTTCAACCGGAAACTCTATGTATTGAACAATATTCATGACAAGACTTAATGATTGGTACCTTTGTCTTTTAATATTGCGGCTAGTAGTAGACACATAATGTACCTCGAATCATTCATGGAGCCCTCGGGTCATACTCTTTCACCGCATGCAGCTACCCCCTTCCCCTATCCTCCAGCTCCCTAAGCCTGGTGTGGACCATTTTTGGGGTGGTGGTTGCCACATGTCAAAATGTATACCACATCCTACTTCTCTTGTAGATCCTATTTCACGTTTTTAACCTTGGAGATTCATCTGTTCCCATTACTTCCCCTTCCTAAAACATTTTACACATCCAAGTCTTTGAGACTGATATCGGTTTCATGCTTTCCCAATGATGACATTCAATGGATGAATCTACTCAACCAAATAAATTTGAACCAAAAAGGTTCTCTCTAGAATAAAAATGTAAGTAGGAATGTAGAGAGGAATAGTGATGGCTCAGATGTCCCTCAACATATCTCACTCGGAGGTCAAATCCAGGAAGCACTGGTCATATCATATTCATTGAGTACCTAAAAAAGTCAGAATGCCTCGATGAATAATCCTCAACTAAAATGTATTTCTTTATATGCTCTTGGGTACACATACCCCATAGCATTTATAGAAATATCCCTTTCTCTGAGAAAGGTTCTCACACTCAGTTCATAGAAATGTCACCTCATCATAAGATCAGGGTAATCTAAACCCTTCCACCGCCCTGCTGGGCCACGTAGAAAGCTCACTACTAGGACCACCATTTAATATAATGGTTCCCTAGCTAGATGTAAACTCTATAAACACCTCAATCCAGTCCTAATCCGCCTGTGAGTTGGGCTCACCTCTGAACATAAGGGGTATCTATTACTGAAATTCGTGTAAGTCATTGAGCCTACATGTGTCCTCTACCAGTAGTGCGGGTAGTAACTACTGACCAATGAGTAGTGGTATTTCTCATACACATCCTGAAGGAACCATCTCTAGCAATAGTTACTGTACCAAATCGAAATAACTTTTTGGACCATCTTAGTGGTCACACATAGTAATCCTGGCTGGTTGTCTGCATGGAGGTGTCTGGAAATAGAATCAAGATGAACCACAGTCAAATGGTGATACCTGGTGAGATGAATCAAAATATATCAATAGAAAAACATTTCCAAAACACCAGAAAGTAGTTTTCTCATTAAATGAGTTATAAAACAAAATTTGGGGTCATGGTGTATGGATACATTGGCCGCTGCACCAACACTAAACTTGGTGGAATGAAATCCGAAATCAGGATACATAACCATATTGCTTCCATTGAAAATATAGACTCTTAGTTCTTATGGTAGAACCAATCGCTATTTGATACCACTTTGTCATGACTCATTGCATGTGGACCATTTCGTCACTACCCTATGCTCGCCTTCCATGCGCCATGGGCTGGTGATGAGCACCAGAAAGGCATACCCCTAGAAAAGAAAGACATTGCATTTAAACTGATACACACACACACACAACCACATACCAACAAATTGAAAGGGTGAAACATGTATACCACTAAAACAAAACTGAGTGCAAGTACAAGAAAACGTAAGCGGTCCAGAATATAAATCCAATAAAGAATTGAAAATAGTAAAATACAAAAAGGAAACTCTGATGGCCTTCTACAAAATACCCCACCTGATCATGAGAGTAGTGAAGATACTGGAAGAAGAAGTTGTATGACATACTTTCCCGGTCCTACTGGGATCCACCTAGTCCTAGGACACTAATTCCACCTTCGTAGCGTTCATCAGTCTCGTTCCCCTGAGCACCTCTATTGAAAGGTCAATTGTCTGCACCAGACACAACACATGTGGGTGAAGCCTATACAGGGGTGAGTATAACAATACTCAGTAGACACCCTGAGACCCCCAAAGGACTCTCAGTAATACAAATAGGGAAAAACCAAAAATAAAATACCATATAGATCATACCACCATGAAATACCTCAACTACATAGCACAAAGTAAAAGAAGCATCTCACACTATATATAAATTACGTACATAAATAAATATGATTCGTCATAAAGATAAATCATATTAATCTATCAGGAGGCTCTATATCTAACATGTACAGGGTCTCTAGGTCTTGACCTGGAGAGGATCACTAGTTGTTGAACCACATATGATTACTAGGTGCCGACCCACAGAGGATCACTATTCTTTCTTCACGTCACAACTAGACACTATATTTCCACACTTGGCACGCATGATTTCTGTAGGATCCGATACTCAAGCCATAAACCATACCTCAACTACCACTAATTTCCAAGTAGAGTCACCTAGAATACCATCTCTTTGTAAGGGTTCCAACACAAAAGACAACGTGATGTTCGGATGCCCAGTCTATAAGTTATAGGCTTTTTAGTATAAAGGGATCAGTTGGTTTTGAGTGTGATCCAACTCGGTTGTACTCCAAAATATTCCAAAACTCATGTGGAGTATACCAGAAGGATCTATACATCTCAAGGGACCCAAATCCACTAACTTCATGTCCATCGATCACATGTTCTAAGAGATATAGGTGTTTTAGTAAACAGGGGTCGGTTGTGTTTGGGCCCGGTCTGACCCGGTCTGACCCACCCGACCAACTTGGTCAGGGGGTCCCACATACCCTGATATAATTAGACGAACTCGACCTATCCTAGTTTAGTTTAGGGTTGGACATGTTCAGCCTGGCCAGTGGGTGATGCCCAATGGGTCGCACTGGACCTGGCCCGTTTTGGCTGAGGGTCCAGCCCACCGGGTCGCCCGGCGACCCAGTCTCATCAGGCCCAGCCTAAAATACCCATGTCCAGCCCATTGGGCATGATTCTGGCCCACCGGAATGGGTCCGACCGGGCCCGCTGGCAGGGGAGCGTCTCGCCCACCAAATACCGGTCTCACGGTGCAACCGTTTTTGCATCGTCCATCCGGGACGTGGCTGTTGCGTCGCATCCGGCTCCCCTAATAACCCCACGGACGTGAGGCCTCCTCCCTCCACAATCGAAGGACCGTGGCTCGCTTTCTTAACAGATGTGGATCATCCCTCCTCATGGCACCGCCTGGAACTACAACTCCCAACACCGCACCCTCCACCTACCACGGCTCACCAACGGGCATGCCACCAACCTCTTCCAGCAGCCGCCGCTGCGGGCCGCTACCAGCAGATTTCTTGGCGGACCGCTGGATGAGTTTTGATGGTCCATTCTTCGCACCACCTTCGCCAACACCTTCTCGTAATGTCTTCTTCACCTCTAAGGTCCTGAAAACATCTTGCTGCCACTTTGGACAATCCATTCACAAAGAGCACACCTATGGAAGGGTTGATGGCTTTGTCTGCACCAGTCTGCACCCTCCGCATTAGAATTTTTAAATCTGGGATGCTCTAGGGAGATGTTAAATCCTATCAAGTAATGTTGAAACTTAGATACAAAAATCCCCAAATATAGTCACCATCCTGCATAAATGCACGAATCATGGATCAACCAGTTAATGGGTTGATCTACATTCATCATTTCTAGAAAAGAACGAGGAAGAACATCAAGTTTAAACAACCCCATACCTCGTTAAAGTTTATGTCGAAGTGTTCATGCTTGTGGTTTCAAGATTTCAATGTCACTTCCAACTCCGTTCTTCAAGGAATGACGAAGACGATGAAGTCTTGCTGGCATTATTAATTCTTCGTAAGAGATTAAAATTGTTGGTAGTTCGTCGTAGAATCCCCACAGTTTAATTCACTATTTTCCCATGTGTTGGCTTAATAAAAACAATCATGTCACAGTGTTTCTGTTACACTGCGATATTGCGTTGTTATATTGTTTCATTTATGAAACATCATCGCTGTTATTCTTAATTTATTGAATCGTTACTCTATGTGATACGGGCCATGAATGGGCCTCATTAATGCGCCTAGTCACTACATAGTAGCATCGCTGTCCGCCACACAATGGTGTGTAAAGAAATAAAATAATTCCTTTAAATTATTTTATTATTTTTCTCAGAAAGTCTGAAAAATAACTTTTCCATTCAATCCTTTCCGGTCAAAGTTAAGTCATTTCTAGAAAAATCCTAACATTATGATTTCAATGGTACCCTCTGATTTTTTATCTTGTTAATGGATCAAAATTTAGAAAAACTTGCTCACACATTTCTTTAAATGAACCTTAAAAAAGGTCAAAATTTAATATTCACCCTCAACCTGCATCATTTAAGGTTAGATTCTACCTAAGGGGAACACGCCCACACAAGCTCAATGGTACTCTCAGATTATCAATATGAGTTGCCATTTATGATTTATAAGGATTTGATAATAGAATAATTATCACTTAATTATTTTATTATGGTTAAAAACTAACTTCCATTGATGGCCCGCGCTGGCCAATGTTAGGATATGCCTAGGGAAACCATACCCTAATGATTTCAGTGGTGGTATCCGATTTATAATCTGAGTTACCGTTCAGGAGTTATAATCATTTGAAAAATAAAATATAATAATTTAATTATTTCATTTATGGTTATTTCATTTTAATGTTTTCTCACTAGAGGTCGGCGATGACAAAACATAAGTCACAACTAGAGTAAACCAACCATCCTAAACTCAACGGTGCCTTCAAATTTCTTATTCGAGAAACTATTTAGGATTTATTCAACATTTTAATGAAAGCTTCTCACACTTTATATATAAACCTTAACATTTCTCGATGGATCATTCCTAGCATTTTGGGCCTCGGAATAATGTTCTATCTGAGCATGTAGTCTCAAAATAATTTCATATAATTAAAACTAAATCATGGAAATTCTGGGGCATTACATTCTCCCCACCTTAGAGATTTTCATCCTCAAAATCTAAAATAAGGTCTAATAAAACAAATGGGGGTACTAATTAGGAATCTGAGCCTCCCACTCCCATATGCTCTCCTGGAGGTTCCCATGCTTCCACTGAACGTGCACCAACGAAATCGACCATCCAAGAAGGACCAACTCCTATCGATCCTCTTTCTCCATTATGAACTCTAAAATTTTTACCCCATCTTCAATATCCAGCTCTCCCCAGTCAATGGCGTGTGATTGATCATGCACGTACCTCTTCAACTATGACACATGAAAAACATCATCCACCTAGTGCATCTATGGGGGAAGATCTAGGCAGTACGCCTCCTTTCCAACTCTGATCAAGATCTAGAAAGTTCATATGAACATCAAATATAGCATTACACCCTGGCCAAATCTCCACAATCCTCATCAGGGTGAGACCCAAAGGAAAACATGGTCTCCCTCCTCGAACTACAAGGGTCTCTATCTCCTATCGACATAAGACTTATTTCTGCTCTATTCAATACTCATATGCTCTTGGGTGATCTTTATCTTCTCAGTGGTAACCCGTACCATCTCTAGACCCATGATTACTGATTCCCCTAGGTCTGTCCAACATACATGTGATCTACATGGCCACCTGTACAAGGACTCAAATGGTGCTATGATAATGATGGAGTGATAACTATTATTGTACTCAAACTCCATCAGGGGTCGGTGGTCCTCTCAATTGTGACTAAAATATTGGACACCAGCACGAAGCATGTCCTCCAAGTTCTGTATGGTTCACTCTGTCTGACCATCTATCTAGGGGTAAAAGTTCTTCTCAAATGTTGTTGAGTCCTGAATGCCTCATAAAACTCCTTCTACAATTGGAATGTAAAGTGTGAATCACAGTCTGAGATTATTTTCAAAGTAACCCCATGAGACCATACTATCTTCTGGACATAGTGGAATCACATGCCCTCTTCAGATCCCTACTCCCAGATGGGTAGGAAGTGTGGCCACTTGGTATGTTGATCCACAATCACTGAGATAGAATCGTGTCCCCTGGATGTGAATAGTAACCCTACTATGAAGCCCATCGAGATAGCATCCCATTTCCACTCTGGTACCTCAAGTGGCTATGTTAATCATGCAAGAACATGATGCCCAGCCTTCACTTACTGATAAGTGAGGCATTGTGAAACAAACTAGTCCACCACATTCTTTATCCTTTTCCACAAGTACTGATGTCGGAGGTCCTGGTACATCTACTCCACTACATGATGTTCAACCAAATGGGATATTTGTAACTACCTCAACACCTTCTCCCACAACTTCACAAGAACTATGGTGTTCTCTTTGAAAAGGATGAAATTATCCCCACCTATCAAAATCCATCACAAACCTTTCCTGAGCATAACTAAGCACATCGGGCCTCATAGTCAACATCCATAAACTGTGCCTCCTTGAATCACTATAAGAGTGGGGGAGTAGCAGTCATCAACTAAAGGTAAGCAGTTTCACTATCATCCACAAAGGATGTCTACATCATGACCAACTTCTCTATCACCTCACTTAATAGCCGCAAACTGGTCTTTCTGTTGAGCTCATCAGCCACCACGTTCCCCTTTCTAGGAGTATAAACGATCTCAAATTCATAGTCCTAGAGGAACTCTATCCACAACCGCTATCTCAACTACTGAAAAACCTACAAACACCTTTCCATCCATGAAAAAGGCTACAACCGTTAACTGATAGACGTTCCCATCGACCCTTTGGTGTTGGGTACTCGTTCTCCACAACCACTTGGTTAAGGTGATGTTTATCCACACATAACCTCAAAAATTGTGTCTTACAAATCCCTTCCTCTTCAAGTCACCCAACTATACTCTCTTCTCCCAGAGCTCCACCAGAGCCATCCGATATGTAGGTGTAGATATCGGTTTTGTCCATGGGTACAAGTGAATGCAGAAGTCCCTCTCCTTGTAAGGAGGTAATCCTGGAAACATTTTTTAAAACGATATTCTCGCACTCCTCCACTACTGTTAAAAACTGAATACTCAAAACACCTGCTGCCTCAAGGGTATGTTTGTCTGACTCAAGAGTGATTGGTTACACCCCCCTATGCATGAGTTTAACCAGTGCTTCTTGGGTTTCCTTTTTCTCCTGCCAAGGAAACCCCCATTCCAACTCTGCATATACACCACATCCACTTTGCTAAAATAGTCAATATTAGCATGAATTCTGATTGACCATTTCATACCCAAACTAATGTTGTCAGACCTCAACGTTGCCACCAATAGGTTCCAACCAAAACTCTCACCCCAAGGGTCATATCACACCTTCAACATAAGTGTGATTATCGAGTCTCCTACCATATGAATTTCCAGATGTAAGGACCAATTCTATGGATTAACTTGAAACTCTAGGTCTTGAAAAATCTTCATGACCAAAAGGAATGATTAGTACCAATGTCTGTTAATATGGAATACAATAGTAGACACATAACATACCTAAAATCATTCTTGGAGCCCTCAGGTCATACTCCATCACCAAAAGAAGCTACTCCCTTGTCCTATCCTCTAACTCCTTGAGCCTATTGTGTACCAAATTGGGGTGATGATTGCAACATGTCGCAATATATACCACATCATGCTCCTCTCCTAGAACATCTTCCGCATCTTCCGCCCTGTAGATTAATTTCTCCTGTTACTTCCTCTTCTCTAAACATTTTACACGTCCAAGTCTCTGAGGTGACGTCTGTTTCTGGCTTTCCCACTACTGAAATTCACTGGTTTTACCTACCCATCCAAATTCCTTTCAAACACAATGGTTCTCCATAGAACCCTAACATAAGTAGGAATGCAAAGATGAATAGTGATATCTCGGATGTCCCTAAACACATCTCGCAGAGAGGTCTAAGCCCTAAAGCACTGGTTGTATCATATTCATCGGGTACCTATAAAAGACGGCATGCCTCAATGAATATTAAGATACCGACATTTCGTCCTGTAGAAGCTCTTGGGTATATATACCCCTTATCTTTTAAGGAAAGATCCCTTTATCTAAGAATGGATCTCATGCTTTATCCATAGAAAAGTCACCTCATCATAAAATCAGGGTAATCTAAACCCTGCCATCGCCATGCTGATCCATGTAGAAGGATCATTACTAGGACCAAAATCTGATCTAAATGTTTCTTGGCTCGATGGAAACTTGTTCAACACCTCAAGCCAGCCCTTAGTCGCATGTGAGTTGGGATCACCTCTGAAACTGAGGTGTATCTGTTACTGAAACTTGTGTAAGGCGCTAACCCTACATGTGTCCTCTAGTAGTATCCCTGGTAGTTACTACTGACCAACAAGTAGTGTTATTACTTGGACACCACCTGAATGTACCATCTCAGGAAATGGTCCATATACCAATGCCTAATCACTATGTGGACCATCCTTATGGCCACACACTGAAATCTTGGTTGCCTATCTGTGTGGATTCATCATGAAAAATAATCAAGATAAACCATGGTCAAATGGATATACCTAGTGAGAAGACTCAAAAGAGATCAAGAAAAAAAATTTCCAAAAAACATGCAACAATTTTTTTTTGTGTACGGAGTAACAAAACATAATTCACAGTCACGTTGTATATATACGTCATCTGCCGCACCAACGATGGACTCCCTGGACTGCAATACGAACTCAAGAGACTTAACACTATTGCTTACATAAAAAATATAGACTCTTAGTTCTTCTAGTATAATCAACCTCCCTTTGATACCACTTTTTCACGACACGTCTTCCAGGGGCCATGTCGTGACTACGCCTAGCCCACCTTTCATAGGCCAGGGGATGGTGACTAGCATCAAAAAGGCATACCATAGAAAGGGATGACATTTCCTTTAAATATATACACACACATTCCCAACCACATCCCAACACACTAAAAGGGGGAAACAAGTATACCAGTAAAACAAAACTGAGTGCCAGTACAAGCGAATGTAAGTTTTCCAAAATACAAACCCAACAACGAATAGAAAACAATAAAGTAGAAAAAGTAAACTCTAATTTCCATCAGCAGAAAACACCACCTAATCATGAGAGTAGTGAAGCCACTAGAAACTGGAGTTGTATTTCCTACCCGCTCAGTCCTACTGGGCTCCACTTAGACCTAGGCCACCAAGTCCCCCATCATAGCATCTGTCAGTCCCATACCCCCTGAGCACATTTGTCGAAACTTCAATCATTTACAATAGACACAACATGTGTTGGTGAAGCACATGTAGGGGTGAGTATAACAATACATAGTGGCGAACCCAAGCCCCCCAAAGGTCTCTCAGTAATCCATGAAGGAAAACACTACAAAAGAAAATACCACATAGGTCATTCCACCATGAAAGACCTCAACCACATAGTACAAAGTAAAAGATTCATCTCACACTAGGTATAACTTATTTATTGAAATAATGATGATTAGTCATAAATATAGATCATCTTATTCTTTCGGGAGGCTCTATTTCTACCCACATAGGGTCACAAGGAGCATACCCACAGAGGATCGCTAGGTGTTGACCCATAGAGGATCGTTAGGTTCTAACCCATAGAGGATTTCTAGGTGATTGCGCAAATAAGACTACTAGGTGTTGACCCATATTGGATCGCTATTATTTCTTTATGTCGCAACCAACCACTAGATGCCCGCACTTAGCATGCTTTATTTCGATAGGATATACTCCTATATACATTGGTTATACCTCAACCTCTATGAAGTCCCACATAGAGTAACCCAAAGAACTGTCTCATCGTAAGGATTTCAATGCAACAGAGGGCGTGTTGTTCGGATGCCCGGTCTGTAAGTTATATATTTTTTAGTAAAAAAGGAATGGTTAGATTCGAGTCTAATCCAACCCGAATGTACTCCAACTTCTGAAAAAACTCAAGTGGAGTATACTAGAACTACCTCATCGTCGAAAGGGTCCCAACACCACTGACGACACATCGGTCGGATGCCTGGTCTGAGAGATATGGGTGTTTTAGTAAATAGAGATCTGTTGCATCTGGGCCCGGTACGACCTGGTCGGACTGACCCGACCAAATGGGCATGGGGGTCCCACATACCCCAGTTTAATTATATGGACTCGACCAATCCTGGTTCAATTCGGGGTTAGTCTAGTCCAGCCAGGCCAGTGGGCGACGCCCAATGGGCCTCACTGGACGCGACCCAGTTTGGCCGAGTCTCCAGCCTGCCAGGTCCCTTGGTGACCGAGTCTCGTCCAGATCAGCCCGATTGGACTGGGTTTGGCCCACTAGGCACCGGTCTGGCCAACATGAGCAGGTCTGACCTGACCTGCTGGTTGGGGCGCGACCTTATCGCCGAAGACCGGTCGTGCAGTGCGGTTGGTGTGGCAGCGTCCATCCGGGACACGGTAGCCACACCGCGTCCAGCTCCCATGCTAGCCCTATGGACGTGGTTTCTCCTCCAGCCACGATCGACAGACCATAGATTTTCAGTTTCTTGGAAAGCCTGGATGCGGGCTGTCCCTCCATGCGGTGCCTGCCTGGCACCGCACCTCCCATCGTCATGTCTGGTTGGTTACGGACTCCTGCCATAATGACACACCACTTCCCTCCACCCCCATCCACTGTAGTGGTCTGATGCATGCTTCCGCCAGTGCAGGCGCACCAGTTGATTTCTTGACAGACCAAAGAATACGCTCCGGTGGTCCTTTCTTCGCGCCTCCAATGCCAACATCCTCTGGGAAAAGTCCTCTTCAATGTGAAGGCCCCAAAAACATTTTTCCTCCACTTCAGAAAATCTGTTCACAAAGAGCGCACATGCTGAGGGGTCTGGGCCTTTGTTCTTCTCAGCCCACACCCTCCACATTGGAAGTTTTAAATCAGATGAGGCTCTGGGTAAATGTTTAATCATATCAAGTAATGTTCAAACCTAGATAGAGTAATCCCCAAATATAGTTACCCTCCCAGATAAACATACGTATTGCGAATCAACCTGTTTGTGGGTTGATCCTCATTCTTCATTTCTAGAAAATAACGAGGAAGAAAATAAAATTTAAACAACCCCTACCATATATATGTTCCACTCCAAAGTCTTCGTGCTAGAGGTTTCAAGATATCGACGTCACTTCTCGCTCTGTTCTTCAAGGCATGTCGAAGACGATGAAGTCTCACTATCATTTGTTGTTCTTCATTGGAGTGGAAAACTATCAGGGGTTCTTCATAGAATCCCCATTGATTAATTCCCCATTCTCTCACGTATTGGATTAATAAAAAGAATGGTGTTTCTGCATTTCTTTTACACTATGATGTTGTGTCGTTACACTGTTTCATTTATGAAACAACATCACTGTTACACTTACTTTTTTTGCATCATTATGATGTGTGATACTGACCATTAATTTTCCTCATTAAGGTTCCTTGTTGCCGCCTAGTAGTTTTACCATATCTTCTTCATTCTCCAACCAATGGTGAGTAAAGAAATAAAATAATTCCTTCAATTTATTTTATTTGTTTTCTCTAAAATTATGAAAAATAACTCTTCTACTCGGTCCTTTCCAACCGAAGTTAATTCATTTCTAGCCGAATCCTGGTGTTTTGAGTTCAACAGTTCTGTCAAATTTTAGATCCGAGAATTGGTTTAATAGTAAGAAAAACCCGGTCACATGTTTATTTAAATGAAACTTAAAAAAGATCAAAAAATAACTTTCACCCTCCACTCACATCGGTCAAGGTTAAGTTCTGCCTAAGGAGAACATGCCCCCCAGAGCTCAAAGGTACTCTCGTATTTTCAATCTGAGTTAATGTTTATGAGTTATAAGGACATGAAAATAAAATAATTGTTTTTTATTTTATTTGCAGACAAAAACTAACATCAAATGTTGGCCCGTGCTAGCCAATGTTAGGATCTACCTAAGGAAAGCATACCCTCAGAAGTTTAGCAATGGTCTTAGATTTTTAATTCGAGTCACTGTTTGTGAGTTACAAGAATTTGAAAAATAAACTATTTTTATTTAATTATTGTATTTATGGTTATTCTATTTTTTTCTCAATGGAGGTCAGAGCTGACTAAACTTAAGTCACGCCTAGGGTAAACCCTCCATCATGAACGCAACAGTGCCATCAGATTTTGGATCTGGGCAGCAGTTTAGGAGTTATTTTACTTTTCTATAAAACCCCTCATTCATTCTATTTAAAGATTAACATTTATTGATGGATCATTCCAGGAACTCTAGGCCATTGAAACGCATGTTGTCAGAGCATGTAGTCGATAAATAATTCCATATAATTAAAAAAATCATAGAAGTTCTAGGAAATTATAGTAACTCTTATAATTATTCAATTGTAGGTTTCAAGTATACATCAATATCATTTCCTAAAATTTATTTTCTAGGAATAGTCATAGAAATGATAAAATACGTCAATTGAATAAAAATACAAGGAGGTATATTGTAAGGGATCATAATAATAGCCCAAATTCTATAACTAGTTCTCAAAGTTACAAATGGGTTGAATCCATCAATAGTCAATCCCAATCATACATTCTTAGGTTCAAAAGATAAATCTAGATGTAATTAATCAAATTTTTCCATGATTGTGAATATCTTAAATATCATGTTAACCCATCATTTTTAAAATCTATATAATGCCACGACATGTGATCGATGGTTTTTTATGAAATTAATAATCTTTTCCATTCAGTATTTAAGGGAAAGTAACACAAAATCTTTTTAGGTGTGTTACTTTTCTTATTATTCATAGTAATATGATGATCCAGACTTCCAAAATCGCCCATTAACTACCATCTAGATGAATAAAGGTTTTTTACATCTTGCTTGCTTGAATATTTTCCCCAATAAAGGATACAACCATTGGGAAATGCATCTATTTTTGAATAATCTATACCAAGCTTGTTAATAACATTTTTCATATCTTAAAAATAACCACAGATATTTTCTTCAAGAAATTAATCACTCGAAAATTCAAATATCATGGTCATCGCTTTATTTTTAATTTCATATAGGCATTTGATATGGTACAACTTCAATAGAAAATAATTTTTTTATTATTTAAAAAATCCACTATAAAAATCTTGATTTTCATCATCAAATAAACCATGAACCACATTTTTAGGCTCAATGATGTTCCCTCTTACATTAGTCTCCACAAAATCAAGTAGAGGATCCAATGATATGTTACAATCTTGAGCTTATTGTACTATAGTCCAAAAAACATTACTTGTCATGTTTCTATTTGTATCACCCTCATTTATCTGTTCTGATGTGTTTTTATGTTCATATTGGGGTCTTTCAAGGTTAAATCATCAATTATAAGGTTTTTCGTTTCATTTTCCATGGTTGAAGAATTTGGGAGCTCATTATTTCGATCGACATCAGTTCTCAAACTTTCTATAAAGTTTTAATCCCCATACCAAATCCAACACAGATATTGAGAAGGGAATTGCTTCAATGTCATGTGTTTATAAACATAATCTCTTTTCAACCATCTTCTAAATTTATATTTACGACATGGGAATCTAATTCTCCCGTCAGCGGATTGGAAATTGAAAAATCTAAAAACTACTAAAAAACCTCATCATACTGAGGTGTGTTCCTCAGTAATATAATCTAGATTTGATCCATATATATCCTAATATACATACAAATTATTAAAAAAAATAAGATACATAGGTTTTACAATGTAGAAAAAGAGATAGTGGTAAAATATGGTAATGTGGGATTTCTTAGAATTAAATAGATTCGATATTTAATGAAAATTTAAATTATTTGAATGAATAGATAATCGATGGAAATATAAAGGGGTGTTAGCTAGTGAGTAGTTTCCCAGAATCGATAAATAGGTCTATAAATTATAGCGTATGATTATAAAATACCTTTTAGAATCTCACTATGTAATTCTAAACCTCTATTATAATCAAACATTACAAAAAAAATCATTGTATCATGATTCATATAGGAATACAAATTTAATTATTCCTAATAATCATTATTACATGAAATTTTCATCAAGCCCCTAATGTATCTCAGGAAACATTGAATAGAGAATTAACCACACAGCCTCTCCAATACCACCAAGGGGAAACATCTAGTATAAATTAAACCATTCCATTCCAAACCTCTAATATGGAACCCTCAGAAGCCTATAATGGATAAAATTGATCATAAAAAAAATACACATTTTTGTTGCGTGGAGGGAACAAGGTAGCTCAAGTGTTTGAAATAAATATCCATGAAGTCATACTAGGAGATAAAATGATAAGGGTGAAATATTTTATGGTCATACCCTAACGTGATATATCATTAATATAAATAAAAAACACCACCAAGGGTGACTCTATTATGGAAAATGAACTGGGGGACAATCCAAATTGGATATACCAGGATATAATTGGGTATTGATTATATAAAAAACATCATATTGGTTTACACTAAGAGGGAGATTATAGTATATGTGAAGGATATGGTTGATTAATATTTTAGAGTAATAAATTGGTGAAATTATTAGGTTGAGCCACGTTACATATCTTATCTAATATTTTTAAAAATTATTGTTCCATTAAAGTGATGTTTTCATTAAATTGTTTTTGATTTCAATAATTAAATCATTTAGAAGAAATTTTGGGTGAAACAAAATCAAGGATTTGGGGTATCATATGTTTATGAGAAAATGTTAGTTGGGATTATACAGGTTTATTGGTGTTTTCTGAAAATGGGAATCTTTTCAAAAAAAAGGTTTTATGGATGAATTATGGCATTGATATTCTTCTTTTTTTTATAATTTAATTTAATAATTGATATTGTCATACTTAAAGTTATGAATGAAATTAATATTTGATGTGTTTTCTTGGTTGGTGTTTTCTTTTTTTGTTGTAAATGTTTTGTGGTTTTCAATGAGTTGTCAATGAATGATATTTATAGGATTTGTTTTGGTTTATACCATTATTTTTAGTTTGATTAGTTATTATACATGAGTTGATAAACATCCCATTTGGGGTGGAGAACTTTTAAAAAGTTTCACGTTGATTTGGTCTAAATTCATACATGGGTGTGGGACCTTTTAGGGTATATGAGGTGAGGATTGGAGTGTAGTGAAACATCGTACTAGTAGGTAATACCTAATCATGGTTGGTACTCATGGTCTATGAATACCTTGGGAATTGTTTATTTTTCTAGGTTTAAGAGTTAAATTATGAGAATTAGTGGATATATGTTATGTTGGTTAGGTTTTATTGTATTTTTATTTATATTTATTTCATATATGAACTGAAAAGTGTTATAAAATTTCAGGATTGTGGAATGTATTAAACAATCATTGAACCAACAAGGAATTTTCATACATATAGGGCGTGCGAGGAGATTTGGTGAATTCTTAATAGGTATAGTACTCACCAATAATTATTCTACTCTAGTCCTTGGGTATATTGTATATAGAAATAAAGTATGAGGTTGAATTATCCATTATTTATGAAGCCACATAATCTTGAAAGAGTCAGGATGAAGGGATAAATCTAGGAGATTTGGTATCATTTTGAAGCCATTTACGAGAACCACTTTAGGAGTTTCTTAGGTATAATTATATTATATTGATTGGGGTTTTATTTTATTTTTATTTTTTCGAATTTATAAAACTATTTATATGATTTTTGATTAATATTTTTTAGTGTATTTTATAAATAATGATTTTATTTTTCCACTACTTGAGTCTTTTTTTACAAGATGGATATATCTGAGTTACTGACATAATACAATTGATTTTCAATAAAGTGTTTCCATGATAGAGGTATTTATTATGAGTTGAAAACATCAATAAATGGTATTTTCAAAACCCATTGAATTTATTTCATGAAAATGATGACTTGTTTGACAAACATATGGCTGATAATAATTTTTTACAAGACTCATTTGAGATTTAGGAGCAACAGGTTTAGATAAAATTTCACTAATGGTATCATTTTTTATCATTTGGATTATAGGACTAAAGGTATGTTGAGTTGGGACTCATTATGTAGTTATAAAAAGGTGTCACAAATGTATCTACAATAAATTCATATAAAAAATTAAATATTAAAAATTTAAAATGAAAACATAGAAAATATGTAGAATGGGAAATCACTTTAAGGGGTAATCAAACTCGAAAGAAAAATTGAAGACTAGAAATCAAAATGATTGGGAAGATAGAAATCAAACCTATATGACCACACCTCCAACATTGGATCGAGTGAATGCAATGTTAGGTAGGGGGCTTAGGTGAGGACATCGAGTCAAGAAAGGGTGAGGGTGGGGGAGACAGGTCGGAGGGTTGTGACCGCAACACCGACAATGGCCCAGGGGGAATGGGATTGGAGGGAACAGACAAAGCACTAATGAGGGTTGATGTAGTGGTGCTAGGGTTCAAGGTTGGAGGGAAGGGGGCCTCGGTGGAGATGGTTTGTGGGTTTTGATTGTAGTTCCATAAAGGGATCAGGGGGCACGTGATCGAAGTGCATGGGCCAAGTGCCGATGATGGGGGGAATGATGGTGATGGGGTTTAGGTTCAAGGGGGAAAGGGGAGACTCATGGATAAGGGATAGTGTAGAATGGTGTGGTGAGTGGGAAAGGGGTTTTTTTTAATAAAAATGTAATATTTAGTGGCAGATCATTAAATACTACCACAAAATTAGATATATATTTTTTTAGTGCCGATTTAGTAAACCTCAATTAAAAAATCACTACTAAACAAACAAATCTATTATAGTGAACCCAAGAAACTTCAATAAAAACCAAGAGGGATTTTTTAACAACATTTTTTGTCTCTTAATCAATCCATTTAATCTTTGAATAGTATATACACATTAATTCACTCAGTAACTTTTACTCCGAAATAAAGGATTATTTGACAAAAAAGTATAACAACCTATCAACAGAAACATTTAAATTGCATGAACTAAAGAAAATATTTCATTAAAATGAATTCCTAATACCTTCTTTGTTTAGAGTTTTATATAATTTAGAAAAAACATGAGCTTATAAGATTCATGTATTTTTCAACTATGGACATTTCTTCCAATATATGAAAAAATAATTAATCAATAATTCTTCAACATCTCCCACAAATTCTCCATATAATATACTCTTCTAGACATTTCATACTTTTATTATCCTTATAAATAAGGGAAATTTAAACCTAATAAAGGGGTATATTAGATTCCTGGTAAGGGTAAACATAAGTGATAAAAATACAAGATCACAAGTGATCATAACATTAGCATAATGGTATAATCATAATACATAATAAAGTTACTCCTAATAAATAATAGATCATAATTCATGTGATATCATAAAATTATATCATCAAGATGATATATATCATAGAAAAAAAGAATTATTTATTATTATGCATCATCTATAAGCATAGAGATGCTAACATAGTGGACCTGGTATCAAAACCTATTTCCCCTAATGGATCAGGCTTCATTCAACTATTTATCTTAGTGGATTAGGTTTCACTCACCTGTTTTCCATGGTGTATCGGTCTTCAATTTCCTATTTACCATGGTGTATTGAGTCATTGGAACTCATTATCCATTATCTCATGAAATATAATAACATTACCAATGAATTATAGGGATATATATGACCCCATGTATTAGCATCCTATTTTTTTTGTGCCACAAAAAAAATCATTGTGACATCATAAAGAACCCATAAAAAAAACGGTTTCATAACCCTATCAAATGGAATCATATAAAGGAAACATAAATAATTACATCAATAATTGTAATGTGATATAATCATGGAATATAAATGGGTATGCAAATATATTCAATAATTTTCGATTTAAATAAATTCTATCATGATAATAACGAATTTTTTTTCATACCGTATTGATAAATGGTGTATGGTTTAGAAAATAGTTACCTAGATCAATTGAAATTACAAAATCTTGGTGAATTCCCATTGATCAAATAATATAAAACAACATATTTATAAAGAAATTTATTAGAATAAAATTTATACTTATTCATAGTGGATGGTTAGGAAATACAAAGGAAGGGATGGAATATTTATTTGATAGAAAATAATTTTACATAATCCATCCATAAAAATAAGGTGTATTTTTGAAAAATAACATATCCCTAGTGTAACAATATAACCTCAAAAAGATATTTACATAAATTAAAAAAATTATTAAAAAATAATTCTTCAAACACTATAACAAAAAAAGTGATCAGGTATATAATTTTTTAATATTATATATTCAATCCAAAAAATTATAAATATAAATATTTATCAATGGAATAATCATGGATCATAAATACCAGGAGTGTAAATAATTTTAAATATAAGAGGTAAAATTGAGTTGAAAACTTAAAATATAATTTAGAAAACATTTTTAACATTGATATAAAATAAAAAGTTACATGTCACTTTCAAGAGAAACTTTTGAAAAGGTAGAGTGAAATATTTCTAAAAAAAATAAATTTAAAAATGATCTAAAATAAAAGGGCTTTGAAAAAAACCTGAAACTATCTATAGTAATTTTTTATCTAAATATAAAACATTTTATTATACAATTAACCTTTTTTATAAATTGAAATTACATTTTTTGAAAGCACACATTATAAAAATAGTAACAAAACCTTATTTGTATTAAAACAAATTTTTTCCAAATAATATTTTAAAATACCAAATAATAAAATAATATACTATGAGACCCAAATAAATAAACAAAAATGTTAATTATAAAACATTATAACTCAATGAAATAATAATTATTTTTCAATATCCCATATAGTAAATATACTCTATATAGTAATAAATGTTAGATAGGAACTTATGTCGTAGGGATATAAGTCCATATAAGACAATGATATACTATCAAATAATATAATAAAGGTTATAATATACAAAAATTATATAAAAAGGTTTAAGATAATGATCATAACTCAATGAGTGAAAGTTGAGTTACCAAATTTTTTTATTACTAGGGTAATAATTGAATCAATACCCATTTGAAGAAGGGAATATGATATATATGGTTAAGTCTCATGAAATAAAAAAAATATGATTAACATATATACGTGTGAATTAAATACACCATACAAGGAAAACATGGTGTACAAAATGTATTATGTCCCAATGAATCATAATTGAGACTAAGAAAAGAATACTTCTTATCATAAATTCCACAAACATACATTAACCACTTTTATAACAAATATATATACCTTAATCACTTAATATAAAACCCTTAATATATCCATTTTCATTTATCCTCTTCATATATTTTAATTCTCTATATGAATTCCTATTTTTTATATAATTTCCCATATATGATGTCTATAATTTTGATCATTTGTACTAATTTTTTAATAATGACATCTGTATTCATTATTATTATTATAAATTTCATACTTACCAAGAAATTAAAGACACATTTTGGGATTATGTATAATAATTTATATTGTTTTAAATTCCCTTCAAGTGTGTTTTAGTCTTTATCTTGAATATAAAATCGATAACAAGCATGATTCGGCGATTCTTGATGAATAAAAGGATTATTCTTAATTAATGAATTTAATAATAATTTAACAATTAAAGAACCCAAAAAAATAATTATTTACATAAATATAACATAAAATTAAAATATTTATGTTGTTATAGTTTCCATGATTTAAATTCAAATTGTTGTTCAAGTATGTGGTTAAATCAACCCAAACATGAACATGCCATGCTTGATGGAAGATTATGTCGTGGTTTTGTTGTAATATCATTATACCAAATTAATAATGATAATATTTATAGTATATTAGTGTTATATATATTAATTTTAATGGATTATAATAATAGGTAATGGATATGAAAATATTACATAATATGAATAAAAATATTTTCCTCTTATCATCTTATTTTAAACGATTGAATTAACAATAATCATTTGTTGATCATATCATTAATAGTTTATGAAAAATTGTAATAACATAATTTTAATGATATCATAAAAATAATATTTATCAATTAAATGAATTATTAAGATCATCCATGAATGTAAATTAATGAAAAGAGGAATGTATATTTCCATGGTGGGGGTAGTCTACATGTACGCATGGTTGATGATTTCATTTTCATAGAACATGATAAATGAATAATCTGGTTTATAATTTAAAAATATTAAATAATTTAAAAATATCATAATTATATTTTAAATTATCTATATTTACTAACCATTATATGCAATAAATGAAAACGAACATGTTGCTTCGTAGAGGTTGTAGTCCACACATATACACGAGTTTCGTTTTTATTTTACATAAGGGGAGAGAGGAAAGGTGGTTAATGATTCTTCCATTTACATACTAAAATTAATTATAAAAATAATATATTTTTTACTATATAAGAGTGATAAAATTAAAATTTTAAAGATAATATAAAAATTAAATATGTTAATTAAAAAAGGATTACTTATGTTGAGCACTTTGAGATTGCCTTTGTGGATCCCTTTGAAAGGGTGGTATGAGGATAAAAGTTTGTGTCTTTAATATAATGGAATAAATATAGAATTAGAGGGGAGATAAAATGGTATGGTTTTACTGTGAAACCAAATTTTAGTAGTGGTATTAAATGGTTGTTGAGAAGCCCCTTTTATAAGTGAAAAGGGGTGATATTTTTTTACACACCAATAACTTCTTAATATTGGGAAATCACTCTCAAGAAAAATAGATACAAAATTTAGAAATAAAATAGTGGAAAATATATAATTTTTATTAATACTAGACCATTAAATTTAGACGTTTTTTAAACATGTTTTCAACACTTTACCATGATATTTTCCACTTTAAATATTTTAACTTTTACCATGGTAACAAGTTTTTACCTTAGTAAATCATTTTTTATGCCTAAAAATGAAATTTCACATACTAAATAATTTGTAAAAACACATTAATATTTTTAAATAAATTTAAATTAATAAAATTTATATAACTTTTTTTTAAAATAGTAAATATATAATGCATTAAACTAGTATTAGTGAAAATGTGACTTATGTTTTAAAATATCAAATATAGATTTATAAATTAAACATAATATTTTAAGATGTATGATGTTTCATATAAATCATAAATTTTTTAAATATATGGTTATTTTGTGTTTTATTTTGTACTTACATACTAGTGATTATATAATGTATTTTTTTAATAAGAATAGTAATTTGACTATTTACTTAAAAATCAATTTTTTAGAAGAAAATCAAAAAATTTCATATTAATATAACATATTTATAAATAAATAAAAACATATGTTTATTTTATGAAAAAAAATCTAAAACCTTATGATTCAACTATTAAAATATATGTAAAATAATATAATAAAAACATTTATAAAAAATAATGTTTTAAAATTTTAACTATTTCTACTCTTATTTACTATAAATTAATAATTAAATTGGTGTTAATATATTATTAATATAAAAAACATATTTTAATCATAATATGTTTATTTTTATAAAATTAAGAGCATAAAAATAAATTATTTAAGAAGTTATATTTTAAGGCATAAATATTTCTTATTAGTTATTTGGATAGACTAATTTAATTTATCAATATGTTAGCATTGATAATGAATTTTATTTTTATTTATAAAAATATTTCATAATTTTCCTACATATATTTTTTCCCACAAATTTTATGAAAACATTTCACCATTAATTTACTATTTCGCAGTTCTTTGTGGTTCGGTGTTATGTGTCAACCAATCTATTGAACGCATTAGGTTTTAAAGAAAAAGTATATAATTTAAATTCCCAGGGTATTACAAAATTACTATATTGAAGTTTTCATATATATATATATATATTATTTTATTGAGGGGATATTAAATGATAAAAAATCTAAATATGGATGTAAATTCTATGGATAAGGAATTAGGTGAAAATTTACAGAAGTGCCACACCCATATCAAAGAAGTGAAGGACAATGCGAAACTCTTTTGTTTATTTAATGAAAATTATTACCTAATAGAATAAAAAGTTAATAATACTTGTGAAAAGAAATTTGAGATAAGAAAATATTTTCAAAAGAGGGTTCATGCACTATAATAAACACAATGAGATTCCATGGATGTCAAGAATTCTTAGATGGGAATTAAAGCTTAAAGTGTTAACCTCTCCTGTTTTGATAATCTCAATTATGTTTCAATATGCTTTGATAATCCCAAATAATGTTTATCATTATATTAATTATTCTTTCAATTTATGACATCATATTATTGTGTTGATAAAATATCAAAATGATCATTGGAATTTGTTAATAAATGGTTATCAATGTTTATAATTGTTTATAAATGTTACTAACTCAATCTGCATATGATTTTCATAGAACAGATAAATATTTAGTTTCTGAGTCACTGAGACGGACCTACCGATACAAGCTACCGATACAAATAGACATACAGACCTACTGTTACATAGTCTACTGATAAGTAAAGTTCACTGATAGACCATGCTTCATGTGACACAAGGTCACTGGTACAAAACTACCGATTTTAAGTCCACCGATACAAATACACAGCTACCGATACTAATACACAGCTATCAATATGAAATCTACCGATACAAGAATGCCACTAGAACGAAAGATCTACCGATAAAAGGAGCTACTGATGGAAAGAGCTACCGATACATAGAGCTACTATTATAAAGAGTAACAGCTACCGACACAAGACATACTAACTCAAGTTCACCATTACAAGCTCACAGATTGAGAGAGCTACCAATGGAAACCAGTCACCATTTCTCTAAACCCTACTTCTGTTTCTTTATTAATAACAATCATATTTGGTTCTTTTAATGCAACTGATTTTAATTAAATAATGTCTGGTGAATGTCAGAAAATTGTACCTCGTACCCGCAGAAGCAATCATGCTTTTTGTCAGACCACATTAGCTATAAAAGGAAAGACAAAATCCGCACAAAAAAGGTGTGTGGAAAAGAAGTTAAAAAGCTAATGGGTGTGGTGATATAAGAAGATATGCATCTGATACAAAAATTACATATGCACCAGAGCTTAAAGAAGAGAATAACTTTTGCTGGAAGTTGAAAGATATTGTTGTGCTACAAAGCCTACTACAACCTCGAGAAAAACTTCAATACAAGGAAGTCAAGGAATAGAACTACGACACTCTGTTTCTCAGACAAATTCAGAGAAGGACTCAAACAACATCTACTCAATACAAAAGGAGTCCAAAACTCCATTTCCATCACATAGATCCTTCTAAACCCATCTCATATCTTTTTAGTTCTGTTGTGATTTTCTTATTTACTTTTCGAGTACTCTGTGTGATTATGTTCATCATAGACACACACTGACTCCTGAGCATAACTGGAGGATATCTAGAATCCTCACGCAAAAATTATAAATCATTTTAGTCCCCACTGTGAATTGTGGTAGAGTTCAACTGTGACCTGGATATCCTTTTCTCTATTGTTTTTTTCCCACATAGAAATGTGGTAGAGGTCTTAGTACCTAGACAGTATTTGTACTATTGTTAAACCTGATCCGGGGTGTGGATCAAGGTTTTATGTTAACTGTTAGAGAGGACTAAGTCTCGGCATGAGACTAAACCTCTAGTTTAAACCTGTTGTGCATCTCATTTAAGTTTAAAGTATATTTTATATTCTACTGCTAATTACTTTAAATATAAATCTATTTTTAAGTAACTCTAATAGTTAGATTATCAAGTGTTTATAACTTTTGTTACCCAGTAAGTTAGTTTCAAAAGTTAATTAATCTACAGATTGAGTTAACTGAGAAATAATCAATATATTGAGAAACTTTTTGAAAACTTACAATCTTTATAAATTAACTACAGTTTAACTTTTATTTAATTTAGGGGATTTTAATTATTTAGTTTTTAAGAGAAATTATAATTGGAACTCAATTCACCCCCCTCTTGAGTGTCCAATCTGACCAACATTTGATATTATAGGAAATAGTAATTATAATGGATTTCCAAATACTCTGTTTTTCAACAGTGATTTTAGTTGTATCTTAAAGTTCTTAAATTTCTGTTAGTTCTAAAGTTTATCTATTTAAATATATTATGTAAAATCTAATTATGGATAATACACTAGAAGGTGCTGCTACAAAAGGCCTCCTTTCATTAATGGTGTTAATTGTTCCCAATGGAAAATCAAAATGAAAATTCATATAGGATTTTACATCTGGTCTGCTATAGAGTCTAAGTATGAAATTCCAAAAACTGCTAGAGATACTTGGGATGATGCTACAAAATATGATTACAACAATAATTGTAAATCAATAAATTCTCTATATTGTGCTTTAGGAGATGAAGAATTTAATCTAATTTCTTCTTATAAAATAGAACATGAAATCTGGGACACTTTGGCTGTTTCTCATGAAGGAAAAAACCAATGTGAAAGAAATGAGATCAAACACTTATACAATTAAATATGATAATTTTACAATAATACCTGATGAACCTATTTTTGAAATGTATCTTAGTTTCAATGAGATTGTTAACACTATGAGCTCGCTAGGAAAAGTTGTTCGAGAAAAAGATCAAATCATGTGATTACTTAGATGTCTGCCAGAAAGATGGAGAGAAACATCAGTCTCAATAATAGAATCGTGTGACATAAGTTCACTACCTACTAAGGAGATAATTGGTAAGCTAATGATGTATGAAGAAGAGAAAATGGTAAAAAAAGAGCAAGATGATGAACCAAAGAAGAAGTCAGTGGCATTTAAGTCTACTGCCTCAAAGATCAAGGACAATGAGAAAGTTCACATACCTACTGAAAGCTCAAAAAGTAGAGGTTCAGATTTTGATAGTGATGAAGATATGGCTCAAATAGCCAGAAGATTCAATAAATTCTATAGGAAGAAGAAATTTTTCAGAAAATGAAATTATAAGGGTAAGTATGAATAACAAGTTTATTAGAAGAAAGATTGGAAGAAAGCTAATACGGATGATGAGATAGTGTGTTATGAATGCAAAAGGAAAGGACACATTAAGGCTGACTTTCCAAAATTGAAGCTCAAGAAAAAATATGATTACAATGACAAAATATATAAGAAAGCTATGAAGGAAACATGGAGTGCTTCAGAAGACAACACAAGTGAGTCTGAAGTTTCTGATTCTAAAAAGAATCATGCCAACATGTGTTTCATGACTAATACTTCTGAGGTACCATTTTCCCCTATGCTGAATGATTATGGTTCTGGGAATGAAAGTTATTCAAATAGTGATAATAATATTTCTAAAGCTAAATTATTTGAATACTGTAATATGTTAGATGATACTTGTAATGAGCTGAAGGATAAGTACAAATCATTAAAGAAACAGTATGCCTTGTCCAGTACTGTTAAATATGATCATAGTATAAAAAAGGAAAATAATGCTCAACTGTTTAAGGAGAATACTCAACTTAAATTGTCCAATGAGAAACATAGAATAGATTTGTAGAAGTTCACTAATTGAAAGAACACTCTTACACAAATTCTAGGAAAACAAGTAACACCAATATACATTACTGGTTTAGTCTACCAACCTGGACAAAGACAGTTTGTCAAAAATAAATTTATTCCAAAAACTGGACAGTTTGGTGCTAGCTCCAGTTCTAGAATATATGTTGCTTCATCTAGATTTTCATATTCTGCTAGACCAAACAGAATACATTATTCAAAATCCTTTGAACCTGATAGTTATAAGAATCATGTTAGACAAATATGGATGCCTAAGGTTTTTCTTGCTAACTTGTCTGTACCCAAGAAAATATGGGTACCAAAATCATATTCTATATAAAACCATTTTGTAGGAAACATACTTAAAAATTTCCTTGAAGAAGACATGGTACTTGGACAGTGGATGTTCAAGAGACATGAAAGAAGATTTTTCATGCTTCAACATATTAATCAAGGTAGATGGATGGGATGCCACATTTGGTGATAATTCAAATGGAAAAATTATTGGCTTAGGCCAGATTGGTAACACTAATTCAATTTTAATTTCTAAAGTATTATTTGTTGATGGATTAAAATACAATCTGTTAAGAATTTATCAGATGTGTGATGATGGTTTCAATGTTAGATTTGAAAATGATGCTTTCCATGTATTTGATTCTAAAAATGTTTGGGTATTTACTACCTTGAGAAATGAAAATGTATATTCTTTAGATTTACATTATTTAGCAAAACAAAAGGTTACTTGTTTAAATTTTTTTCATAATGAGTCTTGGTTATGGAACAGAATATTGGGACACTACAATGATCACTCAATTAAGAAACTGACTAAGAAAATTTTAGTTAGAGACCTACCTTAACTAAAATTCCCATCAAACAAAGTTTGTACTCCCAGTCAAAAAGGAAAACAAAATAAAGTTTCATTCAAATTAAAGAAAGAAGTTTCAACTTCTCAACCTCTCGATTTGGTTGACATAGATTTATTTGAACCTTCTAGAATTTCTAGTTTGAAATGGAAGAACTATGTTTATGTCTTAGTAGATGAATTTTCTAGATATACTTGGGTATATTTTCTAGCTCACAAAATAGAAGCTTTTTCATATTTCATAATTACTCCAAGCCTGTAGAGAACCTTAGTGGACTTAAGATTAAGACCCTGAGAAGTGATCATGGGTGTGAGTTTGAAAATCATGATTTTGAAACCTATTACTCACATAATGGCTACAATAATAATTTATCTACCCCTAGGACACCTCAACAGAATGGTGTAGTAGAAAGAAGGAATAGAACCCTTCAAGAAATTGCAAGAACTATGCTTAATGAGTATTACCTACCTGCTTACTTCTGGGCAGAAGCTGTAAATACAGCTTGTTATATTATAAATAGAGCCTTGATTAGACCTGTTCTCAAAATGACCCCATATGAAATATGGAATAATTGGAATCCTAAAGTGATTTACTTCAGAGTTTTTTCTTGAAAAGTCTTTATTTTTAATACTAAGGATAATCTTGACAAATTTGCTTCTAAAAGTGATGATGGAATTTTTCTAGGTTACTATATGACCAATAATTCTTATAGAGTCTTTAACAAAAGAACCAAATTTGTGGAAGAATCAGTACATGTAAAATTTGATGAAACTGATCTGCATGAACCTAAGTCTTCTCTTGAAAATCTTGAAGAATATCTATCTATTCTAAACCTTAATGGTAAAAACAGTGAACCTGCTGTAAAACCAATAAATTTTGGAAATTTTCCAGAACCCGATTCTATTGGAACCAAACCTATAGAAGAACCTAAATTCTCTAGTCCTACCTTGACCAGACAAACTAGGATTCTAAATAATCATCCTTCAAATGTTGTTCTAGTATATTTATATAGAGTAACCCAAACTAGAGCTTCTCTAATAAATCAGGTTGAACATCAAGCCTTTCTTTCACAGTTAGAACCTAAAAATATCAATGATGCAATCAATGATGAATTTTTGGTAATGGTTGTGCAAGAAGAATTAAATCAATTTGAAAGAAACAATGTCTGAGAATTAGTTAACAGACCTAAGGAAACTTGGACCATAGGCACTAAATGGGTCTGTAGAAATAAAGTTGATAAGTGAGGAAATATCATTAGAAAAAAAAGAAGGCTAGTTTCACAAGGGTATAGTCAAGAGGAAGGAATAGACTATGAGGAAACCTTTTCACCTATAGCTAGATTAGAAGATATTAGTATTCTACTTGCCTCTACTACTCATCTGAATTTCAAGTTATATCAAATGGATGTTAAAAGTTCTTTTCTAAATGTTTTTATAGTTGAATATGTTTTTGTTGAACAACCAATTGGATTTACTAATCCTTATTTTCTAAATCGAGTTTTTAAGCTCTCTAAAAATTTATATGGTTTAAAACAACCTCCACGATCTTGGTATGATAGACATAGTAAGTTTCTTATTTCAAAATGTGTTTCTAAAGGGATTGTTGATCCAACTCTCTTTATTAAAAGAATTTCCAAATATGTTTTGATAGTACAAATCTATGTGGATGATATTATTTTTGGATCCTCTAAAAATTCTTTGGGTATTGATTTTTCATAAAGTATGAAAAATGAATTTGAAATTAGTTTAATGGGAGGACTCAAATATTTTCATGGATTTCATGTTTTTTAAAATGACAATGGTATTGTCTTAAATCAAAGTAAATATACAAAAGATATTTTAACATGTTTTTCTTCGGATAGTAGTAAGGGTAATGACACACCCATGAGTATCACTTGTAAGTTGGATAGTAATGAAACTTGAAAACCAGTTGATCAAACCAACCATAGAGGTATGATAGGGATTCTAATCTATCTTAATTCTAGTCCACCAGATATTATGTTTAGTGTGTGTATGTGTGAAAGACTTCAATCTAATGAAAAAGAGTCACACTTTCTTGGTATTAAAGAATTTTCAATTATCTTAAACATACTACCAATTTAGGTTTGTTTTATCCAAAAGGACAATACTTTGACCTAATTAGTTATTCAGATGCTGACTTTGCTGGTTTCAAGTTAGATAGAAAGAGAACTTATAGAACATGACATATTCTAGGTATGTCTTTAGTATCATGGTGTAGTAAAAAGCAGAACTCTGTTGAATTGTCTATTGCTAAAGCAGAATATATAGCTGCTGGTAGTTACTGTGCACAAATCCTGTGGATGAAACACACTCTACTAGACTATGGATATCAATTTAATCATGTATCTATAAACTATGAAAACACTAGTGCAATCAATATTTCCAAGAATCCTGTGTCTCACTCAAGGACTAAGAACATTGATGTAAGGCATCACTTTTTGAGAGATCATTACCAAAAAGGTGATATTACTCTTGAATTTATAGGTACTAAACATCAACTAGCTGACATATTCACCAAACCATTATGTTCAGAGATGTTTAGTTACGTTGTACAAGAGATAGGAATGGTAGAATTTGTTTAGACAAATCCTCACTGTTAGGCACACCTCATTGTTAGGCACACCTCACCGTTAGGCATACCTCACTGTTAGGCACACCTCACCGTTAGTCACACCTCACCATTAAGCACACCTCACTGTTAGGCACACCTCAGTGTTAGACACACCTCACTGTTAGGCACACCTCACCGTTAGGCACACATCACCATTAAGAAGACCTCATTGCTAGAGTCCTCACCACTAGAGTTATCACTACTAGACACACCACACCGCTAGAGACACCTCACCATTAGAGAGACCTCACAGATAGGTAAATCTCACCGTTAGGGTGCTCACCGGTAGTTTTCACTGATATGTATTGCGCTGTCTAATTTTTCATTTTCTTTAGCCGAAACTCTTAATTATTTTCATTATATTTTTTTTATTACATTTTGATTCCTAAATAATAAAAAATAAGACTAGATCACATTTCAATCTACTATGAAATCCTCTCTCTCCCTCAAATCCAACTCCTCGAATCCCTTCTTTTTGCGAAAACCCTAAGTTCTTCGATTGGAGATAGAAAGAACAAAGCTCCCGATAGTCAGGGATGATCATGATGAGCCAAGTGCGAAGAAGTAGAAAACAGGACTTGAAGTTAGTGGTAGTGACATGAGAATAAGGACGGGGAATCATGCAGTGAAACCACATTTGCATAATAGAAAAATTGTAATCAAGAAGGAGTTGTGTGCAGATTGGATTATGCCAAGAAAATCACTAACCCAAAGAGTATTTGAGGAGTAGGGATGGATTGAATTCTTTGAAAAAAACAATGTCCCCTATTATCCCAGGATAGTAAAAGAGTTCTATGAGTTTCTGTGATTTGAGAAATCTGAAAAGGAGAATAGAATGGTTTCAGTTTTGAATGGAAAGGAAATATTTTTTTCCTCTATTGAATGGGATGAATGTTTGAAAGTCCCACATGAAGTAATTTTTGGGTATTTCTCGAAGACAATTCCTCCTACCGGTGACATTTTTTATTATGAGATTGCCTTGGAAGATCTCACCGGTAGTGGAAAACAAAGGAATGTTGTGTCTTCATAGATGGATGGAGAAAATAGATTTCTTTTCAAGTTCATCCAACATGTGCTAAGTCCAAGAAGAGTGGACTTTGCAAATCTGAGGTATCAAGATATATATTTGGTGCATCTGTTAAGACATGGTGTTAAGGTGAATTTGTGTAGACTGTTAATGATTCAAATTGAGAATATGACTAGGCCCAAATCAAAGTCCAATGAATTATTTTTTTCCAAGTTAATTTCGGTTATGATCAAATTAAAGGGAGTAGCTGAGTCTCAGGATGAGACAATGTTGGTAAGGAACAATTTTTGCATCACAAGCACAGTTTGTAAATATATGAAGATTGGGTGGAACCCATTCAAAAGGAAGTCAGTAATTGATGATGAGAGGATTTATGATAATTTTACCCTATGGACTATCCTAATAGGCCAAAAGATAAGAGAGATCATGTTCTAGTACCTGATGAAGAGGAACCACAGTATAGTGATGACACTGATGAGGAGGATACCTCTGTAGCAGATGGAGGGGATCCTAATTTTCCCCCGAGTCCATCTGGTGAAGTGGTATCACATGAAAAGTGAAATCCATCCTTGAACCTACCTAGAAAAGCAACAGTTATGGGTGTAAGCAATGAATAAAGACCTGTTGATGAGGAAGACCAATCTAGTTCAGATCATGAGGAGACTACCCCAGATAATGAAGAAGAAAGAGAATATAAAAAATGAAGCATCTCTTTCTGCTTGCTTGAGTCTTAGTCCACTGATTGGGAATTCCTCTATGCCTACTAAGGAAGTTGTTGAAGTGGATAGAGTTATATCTAGTCCTTAGTTACCCCAGGATGGGTCACCTGATATGGATAAAGTTATTGATGATTCATCTAAAGAAGAGGATGTGGCTGTGGTTCATAGTGAAGAGGATAAAGCTCCAATTGAGGGGGAGAAACCTATTATTGTTGGACCTGTCTCAATTTTTCATAAGATAGAATATAGGTCAGAAGATTCAGGTTTCATTGTACTTGGACTTGACTAAACAGGATCTGATGATGATCAACCCCAAAGACGCTATGATGCTTTTCCTGAAAGAGCCCCTATAGTTTTTCCTGAAAATATGATAACCAGGGATGTCCTTGAGTCTTTAAAGGCTGAGATTCAAGAGTCTTTGAATGCATCTATTATAGATTTGGAGAATTTCCTTGTTGAAGAGATGAGCAATATGGAAAAATCATTAGATCTCTATCTTGTGTGTATGGTGTCAGACCCTATGACAGAGATGATGAATGAGATAAGAGTATGTCATACTCAGATTGAGAGCTGGACAGGAGCTGTTGTTACCTTGAAGCAGTCTGTTGCTTCTTTAACTACCTTGAGTAGTTCTTAAGCTCAAATTAATGCTGATATAAATTACATTAAAGGTGTAGTAAGGCAATTTTTGGATGTCTTTGATGCTTTTAATAATTACTTTAACGACCATCTAAGAACCCAGGATTTGGTTGTCCAGAAGATAATATGCAACTTGACCCAATCATTCATGGAGACCGTAGCATTCACTGTTAAACCTCTTGCTTCATCTAGTGCTTTAGTATATTTTGATCAATTTTGATCTGTGCTGAAAGAGGAGCTTTTTCAGGCTAGTACCAGTAGCTCATCTAACTCTCAAGTGTTTTCTATCACTAGAGATATAAGAAAGTTTGTTCAGGAACATATGTGAGATGCAAATGCTGATCAAAAAGAAATCAAAGATAAGATTGATCTATATTTTCAGAACGTTTATACCAAGAATCAACTCAACACCCATTTCAATTTGCTGTTAGAGAACATGAAACTACCTCCAGTCACTCAATCTTTCAGAGAGAAAGTAAGCAAGCTCTGGGAGTTGACTCCTCCTCTAGACAAGTTTATGGAAAACAAGAGATGACATTATTTGTGCTATGGAAAGAGGAGGAGGAATCATTATGGACTTTAGGAATCTGTTGTTGTCGTTTCTGCATGTAGAAAGTACTCCTATCATTGTGCCACCAGCTTTTCTAGCCTCTGCTCAGTCTGCCTCCATTTCTCAGATGACACCAACTCAAGAAATCATAAGTCTCACTACTATGATCACACAGAGAGCTACAAAGTATAGGCCATGCATTGTATCAGTATCTCATCCTCCTATGATAATCACTGGTGTTCCTAAGCCTACACCTGCTTCTACCCATCCCGAATCTAGTTCTGATACCAAGGACAATTTCAAATCACATACGGAGGAGGTGGATTGAATAGTGGCTAGGATGATTTGATAAGAATCACTTGTGTTCTTTTTTCTTCAATTCATTATTTCTCTGTATTTTTGCCTCAAGAAATATATATGATGTCATTCTCTTTTCCTGTATTTCTATTGCTTGATTTTTTTTTCTAATCACAAAGGGGGAGAACTGTTGATATGAAGCCTAATATATTCTATTGTTATGAAGACTAATATATTTTACCTCTGATACATTTAAAATCTCACATTTTAAAATGTCCTTACTCACACTGAGAAATAAAAACCATTGTATTTTATACTGATACCTTACTGGTTATTTTGGATTATAATATCATAATTTGTGATTATCAAAAAGGGGGAGATTTTTGACCTCACCTGTTTTGATAATCTCAATTATGTTTCAATATGCTTTGATAATCCCAAATAATTTTTATCTTTATATTAATTATTCATTAAATCTATGACATCATATTATTAAGTTGATGAAATACCAAAATGATCATTGGAATTTGTTAATCGATTGTTATCTATGTTTATACTTTTTTTAGAAATGTTACTAACTCAATCTGAATACGATTTTCATAGAACAGATAAATATTATGTTTTTGAGTCACGAATACAGACCTACCAATACAAGATACCGATACAAATAGATAGAGAGTCATATCGGTATATAGTCTACTGATAAATAAAGTTTACTGATAGACCAAGCTTCCTATGACACAAGGTCACTAGTACAAAGCTACCGATATGAAGTTCACCGATACAAATACATAGCTACTGATATGAAGTTCATCGATAAAAATACACAGCTACTGATATTGAGTCTACTAATACAAGAATTCCACCAGTACAGAAAAGCTACTGATAAAAGGAGCTATTGATGGAAAGAGCTATCAATACATAGAGCTACTATTATAAAGAGTAAAAGCTACCGACACAAGACATACTGACTCAAGTCCACCGTTATAAGCTCACTGATAGAGAGAGATACCAATGGAAACCAGTGACCATTTCTCTAAACCCTACTTATGTTTTTTTATTAATAACGGTCATATTTTTTGTTTTAATGCAATTGATATTAATTAAATAATGCCTAGTGAATGTCAGGGAACCGTACCTCGTGCCTGCAGAAGTAATCATGCTTTTTTTTGGACCACTTGATATATAAAAGGAAAGACAAAAGCTGTGAAAAAATGGTTTGTGGAAAAGAAGTGAAATGGATACTGGGTGTGGTGATATATGAAGATATGCATCTGATAAAAAAATTACATATGTACCATAGCTTAAAGAAGAGAAGAACTTTTTCTGGAAGTTGAGGGACATTGTTGTGCTGCAAATCCTACTACAACCTCGAGCAAAACATCAATACAAGGATTTCAAGGAACATAACTCTATCACTCTATTTCTCAGACAAATTCAAAGAAGGACTCAAACAACATCTGCCCAATCCAAAAGGAGTCCAACACTGCATTTCCATCACATAGAGCCTACTAAACCCATATCACATCTTTTTAGCTATGTTGTGATTTGCTTATTTTCTTTTCGAGTACTCTCTATGATTATTTTCATCTTAGACCCACACTGACTCTTGAGCATAACTGGAGGATATCTAGAATCCTCACTCAAACATAATGAATCCTTTTAGTTCCCACAGTGGGTTGTGGTAGAGGTCAAGTGTGACCTGGATAGCATGTGTACTATTGTTTTTGTTTTCCCATGTAGAACTATGGAAGAGGACTTAGTACCAGGATAGTCTTTGTACTATTTCTAACCCTGATCCAGGGCATGGATCAAGGATTTATATTAACTGTTTGAGAGGACAATGTATCGGCTTGAGACTGAACCTCTTGGTTAAACCTACTAAGCATCTTATTTAAGTTTAAAGTATATTTTATATTCTACTACTAATTACCTTAAATATAAATCTATTTTGAAGTAACTCTAATAGTTAAACTAGCAAGTGTTTATAACTTTTTTTAGATAGTAAGTTAGTTTCAAAAGTTAATTAATATTTAGATTGAGTTAACTGAGAAATAATCAATCTCTTGAGAAACTATTTTAAAACTTATAATCTTTATAAATTCACTATAGTTTAATTTTTATTTAATTTCAGAGATTTTAATAATAATGTTTTTAACAGAAATTTTAATTGGAACTCAATTCACCCCCCTCTTGAGTGTCCACTCTGACCAACAAAAAGGTTGAAGAATCATTAAAATAACTTATAAGAATCAAATAAGATTCCTGAATATTATATTGAGAAGTTGAGAAAGGAATTTTTAGAAATATTAATATTAGTCTTGGTTGAGGAAAATACCCTCAACATAAATTTTCTTGAATTGGAATTCAAATTGAGAAACCTCGATGTGACTCAAGATGAATTTTCCCAAAATTATAGGAAAATAGGTATTTGCATGAATGTTTTTTATAGGAGTATTATATATAAAATATATCTATATAGTGTAAAAAGGACTTTAATTATTCTAAATATATATCAATTATAAGATAAATATAAATGGTAACCATTTTTCTTAAAATTTTGTTGGTATTAATTTGTTTTTTAAAAAGTTCAACTAATGATGTAAAATATAGAAAATAATAGGTAGATAAAAATTTCAATAAATGGAACATCACGTCAATGTGGAATGTTATCTAAATAAATAAAATATCCTCATGGTGTTCTTAAAATAATGGCGGTTTATCTTAAAGAAATAATGTTTTCAATGATTTCCAAATAAAAACTAAAAGAATAAATTACATGGTTTATTGGACATTGTTGGTGTTATAGACGTTTTGGACATAACTATATTGATTATTGGAATAATATATAACTAATTTAAAGATAAATATGTCCTATATCAAGGTGGAAATTTAAATTCATGATAGATCCAACTGATATAAGGAAAAACATTCACAAAAGAAGTCAGGGAATGAATATATATACCATAAACATATTTGGAAGCTAGGGAAATCATTGTGGAAATTACAATAGGAGTGGTGATGAATACTGGTTCAAAAGTACATGATATTTATCATAGTTTTAAATGGTATAATACCATGAAAAATTAATAAAAATAAAAAGTATAAATATGATGATTCTCCCATCAAAAATAAGAAAAATCAAAGTATTGAGAAAACCACACCAAAAAATAAGTCTAAGAATGATTGTATAGTAAGGAGGAAATAGTTATATTATTGAAGAAATTAAACATATTGGAATTTAAAAATTAATCCATGGAAAAATGATGAAGGAATCAATCTGGTGAAATAAATACAATCAATTTCAAAAAGAAACAAAAGGATTCATTTGGTGAAGAAATCAATGAAGAAAAACATGAACATCATGTGAGGTTCCTAAATAAGGGTAAGTAAAGAATTCATGATATGTTATGTGTAAAATAAAATAAATTTTAGTAAGATCCAAATGAACACGTGAACATATTTATATAAAGAAAATAATATAGTGAAACCAAAAAATAATTCATGTTATTTTCTAATTGAGGTAAAAAATAATTTTACAAACAGACAAAGATAAAAAAACGTAATAATTTTATGTTTCCTAAGGAGGTTCATATATATATATATATAATCAAATGAGGAGTTTTCATAAAGATTTTTCACTAAAATATATCTGAAAAGGAATGTGTTTCTGGGTTGAGAAATATTACTCAACCCCATTTATCTCACTATAGAGACTTGGAGGATCTACCTTATTCCAATATATTTTGTTTTTATTTTCTTTTGTAGGAATTTAAATATGATGAATCCATTAATGGGTTGAAATTTTTTAATTTTTTGATGACTACATACATTTTGATAAATCCAACTTGTACTAATATATCTCATGTTGCATTTATTATTGAAGATTTATTATGAAGTATATTTTTGGAGATTATTTAAAAAAGAGATCAAATTTGATGAATATTTGTTAAATTTCATCCTTTAAGGGGGATTTGAGTTTATATGATGTTATATATCATTATTTGATGTAAAAAACTTAATAATATTGGCAATAATGAATTTCAAGTATGATTTTCATATTTTATAATCCTTATTTTAAGATTAATCAATACTGATTTCAAGGGGAAAATTCATTGAGCTGGTTGAGAGGAGAAGTATCTTGAAGAGGGAGAAATATATTGGCGTATAATTTTTTATGTGTTTTTTTAGTTTAATGGATATTAAAATTTTAAAAATCTATTTTAATAGCCACTAAATTAGAATTTATGAGTTCATATCACCTATGGGTTTATATATGGACAACTTTGATGCCAAGGTTAATCTACCCTATTTAATACACCAATTATTCATATGTATAATTATAGTCGAATAATTTATGTATCAATACATAAGATAGTTGTGATTACATCCCTTTGTAAGATCCATTTTATTTATTTTTAATAATGGGGAGATAAAATTTTAATTTTATAAAATAATTTAATAGTTATTTATTAGAAGTATTTATGGGTTTAAATGAGTAATACAAAGGGGGTTCTGAAAAGTCTACTGAATATTTATGATTGTATTTTTTGTCAATATGTAATTTATTTTTCAATATTTTTTATAATGAATAACCCAATTATTTAATATTTTTATTCTTTAAGATTGGTAGTTTACATTATAGAGGGATATTAAAAGTAAAATTTATAATCCCTTATGTAAAGAAGAAAGTTGACCACAAGTTTTTCTCTCAAGGAGCTAAGATTAGAGTATTTGTTTTTCTAACAAATATGTTTCTTGTGTTTTGAATATAGGTTATAAATGGGGTTTGATGAATGTAAATGATAAATACAAATAAAAATTCAGAACATAAGGAAATTCCAGAAAAAATAAACCCCTACATTCAAACTTGGTGATCCTCTATTGTTCGACTACTTTGATTCCCTAATACCACTCTCGATATACTTCCAACTGGTCACACACACTCCTAATTCATAAATTCTCTTAATGAGAATCACACTCAAGATACCTCTTAAGTGATCATCTCACCACTCTATCAAATAGACCACAACTATGAGTCTACACACCGCTCAAACCAATAATCCAAATATACATTAGTTATTAAAATTATAAGATAGTAATTAATTTTATTAATATTAAAGGTAATGGGAGAAATGATAATCCTGAGGTGTTATCATTCACCTCTACTGATTAATCACCTTAAACCCTTCAATAAAATACGAAATAAAACCAAAGTTCATGAATATTGAATCACTGGTTTTCAACCAATGGGTGATTCATGGGTTATTCTATCTCCAATGATAAGAGATTGAGAATAATAGTTAAAATATTAATATATTATTGGGGATTAAAAATATATATTTAATATAATTAATTAAAATTAAAATAGAGAAAATTTTAGAAATACTAAACTAGATCAATGCAAGGGTAACACTAAGGTCATAAATACTTTCTATTCTCATATTATAAATAGATATTGAAAAACATTTATAATCATCAAGTTATTTTTTTCCTCATCCTAGTTTTCAGTTTCAATTATGAATATCTTCTTCTTCGATAGATGGATTCCACATTTAGAAGCCATGTGTGTAGATTTCTTTAGGTGGAAATCTCTCAAATATTCTGATTGCTCATCATTCTACCCATGATCACAAGTTTGATTAGTTGACTAATGGGAATCAAGGGTACACTTGGGGGATCACTTTTTGAAATGGTAAAATAATAGGAATGATAATAGATTTTATATTTAGGCTTACCTTTTTATGTGAATATTTCATCCCTACAGAAAAGGTTATGCCCTTTATATAACATTTAATTTCATTACATCGGGTTTTACATATATTATCCTTATGTATCTCTTATACCCATGGGAATGAAACTTATAGAGCATCCTTAGTCAACATTACCCTTATATATCTGCTTTTTGAATCTATATAGGTACCCTTACATGTCACTCTCCCACAAAAATTACTATGAAACAACATAAAAATGAATCTAACACATCCCTTCTCACTGAAATGACCCTTAAATTACATGTAGAGTGAACCAATTACCCTTAATCATCTAGTAACCTTTAAGTAAGGGTAATAAATAACTAAAAATTGAAAAATAAAAATAACAATTTCAAGGTATGTCCATTATAATTTGAACATTTAATAACAGTAAAATCAATTGAAATCATGAATTAATATATTCCCACATTAATATTATTATTCAAAAAAACATTAATTTTTCCTATTATAAAATATTATTTATATTGTTTATAAAAAACATATGCTAAAAACAAATGAAAAATATATATATCATCACACCTCCACAATTAAACTATTTTACTCCTAGGAAATACAATGATTTCAACCATTAAAAACAATTATCATACTTAGCTAAATCCACGTAAAATAGAAAAGAATAAAAATTCATTTATTCATTATTTAAAACACCTTGCCTATTTTATGAGTTAAATTCTTTATCCTACAAAATTTTAATAAAAAAGAAATCTAGTTTTGGTAGTGAAATTATAATTGAACTTTGTGGAATTAAATTTTTTACGTGTAAAACTTTCATAAATCCATTTTTCCATAAGCGCTTTATACCAATGTTCCATCTCTCACTTCCTTGATACAACCCAACTGACATTATTATAAGTTTATTTCTCCCCTATTCATATAGTTTCAATATTAATCTCACCTAAATCAATTAATTTTTAACAATTTGGTAATTAATAAATTTTTCCCATCCATGTTTTTGTAAAGAACATATTCAATGTACAAATAGATCGGTTAATTATCTCAAAATATCATAGGGGGTCCTATTTTCCAATTTTTACTCAAATTTCATATGAATTATATGAATAAAATTTTACTTGGATCCCTGATGTATTCATTTTCCCAAAGTCAAAGTGACATATGATAAAGTTCAAAATTATGGTTTCCTCAAGTTTTCATTTTGATTAAAATTAATTCTTCTCTATTGCACTCATTTCATATGTTCTAAAAAACATTCCCATGAAATAATATATAATTCACTTTGTAACCACATAAATTTAAAATTTTCAAAATCATTTAATTACTTACAACACATGTGACATTTTTCACTAAGAGTTATATCATTTAAATCTCAGTTTAAAAACTAAAAAACACTCAAAAAATTTAAAATTGGGTAAAAATAGAAATCAAAGATTGTAAAAATATTGAAATTCCCTAAATAAAAAATTTATAACACTTATCAATTAATGATAAAAAATATAAAAAATTAATGTAAATAAAAAATATAAAGGGATAAATACAACTAGATTATTGTGGTTGGGAAGCTTGTCCAAAAAAAACTGTAGTGCGGTCCATATTTATTTACCACTTGAAAATTTACAATAAAAGTAGAAAAATCCATTATAAATTTATAAAAAAATAGAATTATGAAAATGAATAAAAAAAGAGTGTGGGAAACCTAAAGAGAAAGGGTATTGTGGTTTCCATCACAAGAGAAGTTTTATTTATAGTATCCATAGTTGGATAGAATTTCTTTTATCCTTGATTAGAAGGGAGATTGATTTTCTTTAATAGAAATCAGTACATGTTTCTTGTTCTAATGTTCTTCCCTTTGTACATTAGGTGGAGGTCCTTTTGGAAAATTTACATCATTTATACCCCCTTAGAAATATAGTGTATCCAATAAAGCTGGGGTAAAATTTTGTTATATGGGTCCTCTTGTTCTACTTTTAATCCCTCGATATAATTTTATTTCTAATATTGAGAGGATATTTAAAGGGAAACTTTAAAAGTGCTTAAAATTTTTTGATAACCAAATTAATTGAATCTACCTATACTTGTTGGACTATATTTTCCACATCTCTATCTACCTATTCTTCCAATTTATCCACATATCTTCGGGTTTCATCTTCAAACTCCTCTATATAAAAATTATGAAAATTTTCAATGTATTCTTAAATAATCTCTTATTTGACTATTCACATGCTTGGAAGCCCCATTAGTTATGTGTAGTTTGATCTAGGGAGTATATTATAATCTAGTTTTTCTGGAATGGAATGTTTAGTATGTAGGTTCATTTCAGTGTCGACTCCTTATTCAACATCAATATATAACTAGAGTTGTTATTCCTTTAACTCTTAAATGGCATCTTCATCTTTCATAAGGGAAAGTATAAAAGTTGGTCGTTTTTTAATTTTAAGAAAAGAAATATTAGAATGTAGTTCATGATCAATATAATATGAATTAAATGTATTTAAATTAATGAAATTACACTAATATATTTCATCTTGTTGTTCTTTTTGATCATGAAACACCCATTGGATGTCAGCTTTAATTCTTGTAGTATGTGGGTCAATGGTTTTTTTCTCAAAATAATTTCCATATAATGTGTTTTCTTCATCATCTATGAAAATAATGGTTTGAGATGAATCTACAATTTCAAACTATGGTAGGTTAGATTTTAATGCAGTGTGAATAAAATGAGTCTAATTTAAGGTTATCACCTCTTTTATTTCAATATTTTTTTTTTGAGTTTAATGCTTATTAAAAGTCTCCTAGTATGGATATGCATAGTAGTGGGTCTTCCATATTCTCCTCATAATATAATCCATCCATTGTGACTTTATATTTTTTTTCCAACATTAGTAGTGGCATGGAAAAAAATGAAAATTCAATGTTTCTAGATTATAAATGGAATTTAAGAAAAGATAAATTAATTAAAATGGAATATAATGTATGATACACTCCCTCTATTAGTTTTTTTGTAGAACTTCCTCTAGGATTTCACTTTTTTGGAAACAATTTTTTAGGATCAAGCATTTTATAAGTTGCTTCTTTATTTTCATATCCAAGATTATCAAGGGATTTTTTTAGGTTTATCTTCTTTTACCACCATCTAATATTCTTCTTCTTATTGACTCATACGATATGTAAATTTTAATTTGAATTTATTAAGTTGGCTCCTCCTACACTTGTGAGTCAGAATGTTTGTGAGTATAAATGTTATTAAAAAATTGTTTGGGCGGGTATTTAATCTCATCTTCCTATTCTAACTAGGCATCGAAATAAAGATTCATTTTCAGATAAATGAACTAATCACTTTTGTTCAACCCAGTAAAAAGATTTAGAAATAAAGGAATAAAAATTTAGAAATAAAAAAAAATCAATATGAATAAATGTTATTTTTATTAAATTAGTGTGTACTCAATTCATATCCCCAATAATGATGCTAATATTTTAACAATTTTTTCATAGAGGGATGTTGAAGGTGTAATTTATATTCCCATATGTATATAAAAAATATGAATATAGGTTTTTATCTTAAGGAATGAGGCCAAGATCATTCATTATTCTCACACTTATGTTTTTTTTTGTCTTTTTATTTTCAATATATTAAAAGTAGTTTATTAATGGTGTTTAATGACAAGAAATAAAAATAAAAATACCTAATACAATGATGAGTGATAAAGGATACATTCATATATTAAACCTCACCGGTCAACTATTATTTTAATACTTTTGTTCCTTAATCTTACTCATTGTTCTTCAAACTGGTTACACACAACAGCACTTCATAAATTTTGTGAACATGAATCGTACTCAAGAAACCATTAATTGATCACCACATTACTCACGCAAATGGAACACAAACATGATCCAACACACCAATAAAACCATTGATATCATCATACACTAATTATTAAAAACATGGGAGATAAATATATTTAGAAATGTTAAAGAAAATGGAGGAAATAAAATCATGAGGTAATATTATTCACCTTTACCCCTAAATCACCTAAATCCCCAGAATAAAACATTAAATACAAGAAATTTGTGAGAACACTGAATCTCAATTTTTCATCTAATGGGTGATCATTGGGTTAGCCACTCACCATAGATGAGATCATGAGAATCATAGTTTAAAAAGGAAAAAAGAAACAGGGGGAAAGACATGAATAGTTTTAAAAAACTGACTACTATTAAAATGAAGAAAATTGTAGAAATATCAAACTAATTCAATACAAGGATGAAGAAAATGTATTGAATCCTAAATATTATCTTCTTATAAATATTATGGCGGTAAATATTTATAAATATCATGTTTTTATTATATTCCTCATTTTTTAGTGGAAATTGGTGATTTATTATTCTTTTATGGATAGATTTCACGTGTATGGGATGATGGTGAGAATTTATTCCAGTGGTCATCACTCAAATCATCTCATTTCTCATCATTGTTTCTATTTTCATTAACTTGATCATCTATTATATGGTCACTATATGGAACACTTAGAGAATAACTTCTCAATTTTGGTTGACATTGGGAATGAGAATTTATTTCATGTTGATCCCTACATCTATCTATAATATTTAATCCCTATTAAAAGTGCATTATCTTTACACATAAATTCATTTTGTAATATTGTTTTTTTTGTGATGACCATTATATATCTCTTATATCTAATAGAATGAATCTTACGTGGTAGTCTATGAGACCCTAATATAACCTCTTTGTGAATCAATAACGGTAACTTTATATATTTATTTTTCATAAAAATTACACTATTATAGAAAACAAATGACTTTGATGTGACCCCTTCACACAAATAACACTTATGTATCATATAGAGTGTGTTTGTTAACCTTATTCTTCCAGTACATCGTGCATAACGACAACTTAATACTATAAATACATGAAAATTAAAAATTTCAAACTATGTTCATTAACATTTAAAACCACGATGATAATAAAAAAAATTAAAATAGAGTGGAAATTTATTTATCATTTATATAATTATTAAAACAAGAAGAAAACAAATATAATTATGGTGTTAAAAAAATTATATAATTTATACTAAAAATATAATAAAAATAAATAGGAAAACATTTCCAAACTAATGATACAACATGTAGATCATTTTAATAACTATATGGTTGTTGTCTTCCATTTTATATATTTATATAGATCCATTCATAAGTTACAATACTATATTAATATAAGGAATTGAAATACTTTCATAAATAATGGTAAAAGAATACTAAGATGTTTGTTGTCATTTTAGAATATAATTTTTTTGGGAAGTAACATTCATTTTTGATCACTATAGATATGATATTAATAGAAATCATTGATAATTATTGATATTTAATAAAATAGTTCTCTATTAGGTTATCATGATGTGATTAAGAAGTTTTCCATCAAAAATATTAAAGAGATACTGATTGAAAGAGTCAATTTTTCTAGGAATTAAAGAGAAACCCATACTTGTGTTTTTAACATTGGTATATTGTGGAATTTTTACTTAGATGATGGGGAATATAAATGATATTTAGATAGTAATTTTATTTATTGTAAATTTAATAATCAATTATTTCTAAAAATAATTCTAGGGAGGTGATGAAGAAAGTGTATATGTAGTATATATTTATAAATACACTTAAAGAGAGTAATTATATGATAAAAAAATCTTTGGGATATGTGGTAAAAATATTTTTAATGGTTTCGATAAATTTTTAATTTCATTTATTTTCTTTTGAAATGATAGGGATTGGTTGGATATTCCCAGAGAATGTTTTAAGAAGTTTTCAGATAATTTATAGAAGTTATAGAATTGTGAGTTGGGTATAAATAATTGAGAAAGCTATATATAAGATCCCAAAGAATATAATATTGGAAAATTAATTCATTCACTGAGATATATAAGATTATCTAGATCATACATAAGGAAATTTTGGAGTTTCAATTTATATGTTACATATCACAGATTTCATGAAATTTTTATTTAATGATACATAATATATTATGGTGAGTATATAAGATCATTCAAATGATAAATAAGAAGCTCAGAATTATCAAAAGATAAATAAAAATGTTGTAGTTGATATGTAAGATAATTTGGAAGTTATATAAGAATATTTATAAAATGTAAAAGGATATGTAATATACTTTATGATGTTATATAAGGTTCTTTAAGATGTTTCTGAGGTGATTTTTATGATTTCACAAAATATTTAAATTCTAATGTTTTGGGAATTTAATTTTATAATTAAAATTGATATTTACAGATACAAATTAAAGGATACTTATATTTATCTTCAAGGAAATAAATATCATGGTTCTCTAAAGACCAAGTCACATTTGGTAATATTTCATATAAAGATTGTGATTGACCAATGGAGTTCCAAGAAGTCCAAGATCAAGGGATCTTCTCATTTACCTCACACTTCATGAAAATATTTCAATCCAACTTTGATAACTTTAGAAATGCATGAAGTGATGAATGTTACAAAGAAAAATGCGCCAATATCAAGTTGTTAAAAAAGTACCAATATAATGTGAAGCAAGAGACATTAACCAAGTTCCTAAATTATAAACATATAAAATTTCTTGATTCACAACTCAAATTCATCTATAAGGTATTGAAACAAAATCTCTTAACATATTATGGCTTTATTTTAGTATTGGATTTCTTCTATAATGGCATTGAAGACAACCTCTAATACAATCCTAACCTTATATTTGGATGTTATCTTGTAAATATTAATATGATCTTCCAAAATCGATAATAGAATTTTTTTGATTATGTTTATTTTGTTTATTACTGTAGGCTTTTTATTTTTATTTGTTTATAAAACATCATGGTCTTTTAGGGATTCCCACTTTTCCATTAAAGTGATATTAAATAAAATTTGAAAAAGTTATTAGTTTAATATCATAGTGTTCCTGAATATTAATCCATGATTTGAGTTGAGATTATTTTAAAATTAAATTTTTACATGAGAATAATCACTACATAGTAAGGGTTTACTGTATGTCCTCGTGAAGTCATGGTTTTAATTAAAGTGAATTTAGTGTAGAAAATTTATTATAAATTTTATGAGAATTTTTATAAGGCCTTTCTGTAATAAATATTTATTTTTAAATATGATTATTTAAAATTAGTTTATAAATATCAAAGATGAATTATTTTTCTAAATAATAATTTAGTCATCCAAAATGAGTAAAGTTCATAGAGAATTTAGAGAAAAATGAGGATATATCTTTATAATAATTGTGGAGTTTAAAAACTAGTATTTGAAACTCATTAATGAATATTGATGTTAGAATACCTTCCTAAAGATCATTTGACTAGTTTTAAAAGTGAATATATTATATTTGAATATATTGGGAGTCCTATATTCAAAATAATGAAAATAATTTTGTGATAAATCTATGTTTAAAAAAAGAATGTGCACAAGTAAAGTGAAGTATGTAGAGAGAGAGAGAGAATGTTTTTATTCATGAAATATATTGTTTAATGATGAAATAAAATATATAAAATAACAATAAACATTAATTTAGTATCTGATGTATCAAATGATATGAAAAAAAGTATGGATAATAAGATATAGTGAGTATGTAGAATGTGTTACTATAACTGGTATACCCATTAGCCATAGATTTTCTTGATGAATGAGGTGCTTTGTCGATGAAGGTAATTATAAGGCTCAAAGAAGATTGAGAAAGGAAAAAATGTATGTTTCTATATTCACATTAATATAATTTTCATTCTGATATTGAGAGAATAGTTTTACCTATATTCTATTACTTATAAACATCTATTTGTTATCAAATACCTTAGTTTTTGGAAAATGACATTACAATTGTGATGTTGGGATATCATGTAGTTTAACTAATGATATTGTTAATTAGAGATATTATAACGCTACTATAAATTACTGAGATTAAATCTAAAGAACTAGTCACAAAACTGTAAATTTTTGTAGGTATTTATGTATTCACTTTACATTATTAATTAAGAACCTACTTCTCATAATCGACCTGAACACGACAAGAAGTATATAACCACATTGCGATCAAAACTTGTAAAAATATTTTCTGTCATACTCTCTTTAATTTCTGTCTTGTACGCCATTTGGATTTTTTAATTGAATCATATGAGATCCCTACATCCTAACAGGTGTAGATATTCCAATTCAATTGAGTAAGAATAATTTATAAAATGTAGGTTCACACTAAGTCTCCCTCCTCTTAGTGTGATTATATAGATCAATAAGCACTATATATCTCAAAAAATGTTGTATTGGAAAGGATCCAAGATGATTATGATGAACTTATAAACATTATCTAGTAAATAATTGAAGTTATTAAAATTATAACACTGTATTTTGTAAAGTAAAAAAGATTTAAATATTTGAACATATGTATTATGAATTTTAATCTCATAATTATTTAAAAAGTTTTTCTTTATAAATGTATCCAAATAAAATAATTTTGTGGGTGTATTTATTACATGTTTATATAGAGATATTTCAATTGTTACATAGAGATATAATGAGTTTAAAAACCCTGAAATTGAATCAAACATAAGGAATCTCTATTATTCTATCATATGGGATATGATTATACGAGTTCCTATGTATAGTTTTTTTAGTATTCATAAATAATTTCCAGAATGTATTCAATATATCATATTATACAAAAGGTCATCTCTAATTTATCATTAGTTCATGTTGTATACACGTATTACATGATGTATAATGATAAGTTTCCACTAAAATTATGACCTTTATTTTTCCCTAATCAATGGTCATAATGGATTATTATAGGCTCTAATTACATAAAAAGATTAGTTTTGGTTGGGTTTTTTATAGAGATAAAAAATTTTATATTGAGGAACAAGAAAGGTTTTATTTGTAGGATGAACCACTAAGTATAACATGTAGTCTATGATGCACTATATATATAGTATAATAGTGGTGAATATCACATATTTAATCCTTATACTTGAGGATGAGAAAATATATATCATTAAAACCATCATTTTTTATAGCTTCTTTATTCTATCCTTGAGTCTAAGTTAATCAAGAAGTAGTTTCGTATTTTATTGATCATGTCATAGGTTGATAATAAACCAAGTTGAGAATTATCCTCTAATGTGATTAGTATGACATCTGATCCCTCGATTGAGATATATAGATGAATTTTATGTCCATACCTAGATAATTTACATGTGATGTTCTTATATAATTGGTTGAGGGGCGTGTGATGTGCACATTCATTTGGGTGAATGGAATGTGATGTGTCAATACATATTATCGGTTTATACTTAGAGAATCAAAACTATATGAGTATGAAATTTGATATTTTCATGTTTTATATCTCATATTAACTTACTATCATGGAAAAAGGGATTATATGATTATGAATAATTTTATATGACACAACCCGGGGATATGAGTAATGAGAGATATCTTTTTGAAATAGATAACACTACATACCTTTTCATCTTAAGAAGAATTGATGCTTTTTTTGAGGCTGAAATTTCCTTATAAATATGTACTATGGAATTTATAATTGTTTTCAATGATTCAAAGGCTCATGGGGTCACACTTTGTGCTTGTGTGATTGATTATTTAGTTTTTTTACAAATTATTTACACAAAAAATTAAAGACTACCACAAAAGTGTTTTATATTATATACAAAATAAGTTTTAGATATATTTTTACAAGTTATTACATATGGCCAAACATGTGGTCAAAATGAATGGTAAATATTCTAAAATGATCTCATAAAGATATAAAAATTTGTTTTTATATGTTTTCATTTGTTCTTATATGTGAAGTGAAATAATGTGAAAGTTCACCAAGTCTATGAAGCTCTATTAAAAGTGTAATATTATTAGTAATATGCACTAAAGATGAATCCATGACATAGTGGTTTAAACCATGTGTAAACTATGATATAGTGGGGGTCACTAAGTCATATTTTTAATAAGTAAATTAATAAGTTATGTGATAAATAATATTTCTCCTAGTTAGCATATCTTATATTAGTTTACATCATGTGATGATTATTTTTGGTTATTATTATGAAATATATAACATTAATGGAATTTTATGTTTTATTATATATTGGTTGAATTTTATAAATTATTTTTAACATTTTATTTATTATAAAACATATATGAAATGCTTGGAGACTTTGGAATTGTTTTATATGCCTATATAAAGAGTAAATTACCGTGAGATGTTTTATATAGGTATCCTGTCAAAGAAACTCTATGTCTAAATACCAATTTAACCCTTGTTCCTATTCAAGACTTTAACTGAAGGTTAAATGAGATTTAAAATTTAGGGTATTTCTTATGATGTGTTTGGATATTCATATAGGTCATGGATTCCCTTAGAGGAAGGATTCTATTAGATACTTCCTAGTTATTCATTTTAAGATTATGATAAGGTTCTTGGAGAGACCCTATGTAATTGATAAAATTTATATGTTCTTTGTTTATTTATCAAGTTCAAATTGAATAGAATGATCATGCGGAATAATTAGTTTTGGTTGTCAATTTTTAGTACACTTGGAAAAGTGTTGTCCCCATCCAAAACAAAAAAATAGACATGTGAATTTTGAATAATAAAAACTAAGTATTAAATTTTTTTCATTTTTATAGTGAACAAAAAATATTCTCCTTTATTATAATCACAATAAAAAATAAGTTATATTACATCAGGGAATGAAAAGTATCACAGGCATAAATATTTTCGAGGTATAAAATGGAAAAAATAGAAAGGTCAAGATAAAACTATATATTAGATAAAGAATCACTATTTATCTTACTTTTTATGTAAAAAAAATAATGTTCATTTTTTTTGTTAACCATAGTTACTTATTATATAGTTCATCATTATCCCTCTTTCTGATTATTAACAAATTTAAAGTAAAATATAAATATTATGAATTGAATTTAATAATATATAATGGATTTAGACTAAAAAAGTAATATTTCATTGTAAATAACCAAAAAATATAATTTTAAAAAACCAACCAAAGTTACATATTTCTTTTGAATTTGTTCAATCCATTTCTAAAGAGATTCATTTTATGTATATAATTCTTTCATATTTTCTTCCATGACCTTGATATATTTATAAAAAAAAATTTATGATATTCATGGCCTTCTTTTAATATTATTTGTAATGAAATAGATCATCCATAATAGAAATTGTTTCATCTTACATAATTTTTTATATTAAAAATTAATGGAGTTCACTTGATGGTGATAAAATTACCACTTTATCATATCAATTTTTGGGTTCATACTTATTAGGAATGATAGCATCTTAAACATTATAGAAATATGTAATGTCAAAATATAAATAGCCTTCTCAATATATTTCATCTTAGAGAACATATTGACCATGGAAAATTAATCCATACTAACATAATCAGGTTATACATGTGGAACTGTTTTAGTAATCTCTCTAAAGATTTTTTATCTCTTTGATATGGACTCACTAATAGGTGATGATTCTAGAATAATTGAAATAACCATAGAAATAAAGGAAATTAATTTATATACTGGATATTCGTTTTCTTAAAAATAAAACTATATTTCAAAAATCTCAATATCTAGATTTTCTTCTTCTATAGTTTCTATTAAATATTCATTTTTAAATTAATTTTCATTATTAGTTATTTATGAGGATATTTATTTAGATATGTGTTCTAAGTATTCAATAAAGAGGTTTTATTATTTATTGATGATGAATGTTTTGTATGAGAATGTAAATTTATATTATTCTTTTTTATAGTATATTTAGGTGTATATGAGTCTTACTTTATTTCCAGTGTCATTAACACTTTTAAAGAAGTTAATTATTTTCAAGGATAACATGGAAAATATAAATTTTGTCCATTTAATTTTCAATATTTATATTTAAGTGTATCTATACATTCTATAGACATACAACTAGCTTTACCGAATGAGGATAAATTGGTTTATTTAGTTAATAATAAGTAAAAATAAATTCCATCTACTACTTTGACTTTTACTTTTACTTTCCAAGTAAGAAAATGAATTTTAAAAAAAAATTCTTCAATAAATCAAAAAAAATTGTCCTCTTAAAAAATAATACCGGATTTGAATTAGAGGAATAACCACTCAAAATTTATTATTCTATGAATATTATTTTGTGAATTTATTTTTTACTAACTTCTTCTCTTTTAATTTATTTTATTTTTTCAAGTACCCAAAAATAAACTTCTACATATCTTGTGTCAAAGGTTTTATTTGTATTCAAAAAGTTTAGTTTTTATTATAATTTAATATTCAATATGTAATGAACATATTGGAAGAGATATTAATAGATATTATATAATAAATAGTAAAGTATTTTAAGCTACTGGTACTTTAAAACATACATGAGCTTGTTCAAGTAGTAGCCTCTAATTATGATGATTGTCCAAATGATCTTAAAGTTTGATACAATTGATAAATTATTAAGATTATGTTTCAAAACAACTTATAATAACAGTGAGGTCATTTGGGGAGATTGAAAACCTAAATCCAAAAGGTAAAATATATATTATAGTTGGAGATGATTTGAGATGATTAGGAATTCATTGAGATCAATTGAAAATTTTTGGCACCATTTGAGTAAAGTATGGGATATACATACTAGAGAGGGAAATATCAAAAAGAAAACTATGTATGAGTCATTCAGGATTTGTGTATCAATCATTTCTAAAATGATAACTAAAATTATGCTAAATGGGTAAACATCATAAGAGTCATTTTCAACTGTAGGATAAAAATTGGAAAAAGTTCTATTTCTTCTTATAAGTAATCAAATGAGTTATATATGATAAATCTATATGCATACGATTCATTCATGATCAGTGTATGAGTCATTTGTCTCTATGTAAGCATCATTTCAAATTTTTATAAGAATCATATGGATGTATATATGCATTATTTGACTCTGTTTTAGGATGATTTGAGTTGTGTAAGAATCAATGAGAGATACATAAGGAAAAATTAAGACTTCCTAAGGATTATCTAAATTGGTGTAAGAGTTATTTACTCTAATTTACTAAAAATGATAAAGGAAATACCTATGTAAAATCATTTTGGACTCTATTTGAGGATTATTAGATTCTCCAAAAGGATAAAAATTATCTTCATATGGATAGTTTGTAAATGTAAAATTCATTATAACTTAGAAATTTTTTAATAGGGATACATAATATAGTAATTTCATATGGGTTAGTTTCTGTGAACAATAAATACCTACTAACCTAATAAATATTTAGATAAATTTGGATCTAATTTAGATTATGATGTTAGCCTTTTCTTAAATGAAATAAAGAACAAAATAAGTGTTTCTAAATCAATATGAGATTTTATAAGAACTATTCAAGTAATAATATATATTTTGATATTTTACCACACCAAATGGGTTCCCATGTTGTAAATAAAGATTCCTTGCAAACAAGGAAGGAAATTTGTTTATGTTTAAAATATAATGACTTTTTGCAGTTTTGGAAGATATAAAACCCCATGTATTAATGATAATTCAATGGAATAATTTAACTTATATTTATTGAGATTAGAAATGATATGGGCCTAAAATATTTCCATAGAGTTTCCATAAGTTTCGATAGAAATAATATTGAAACACAATATTATGTAAGGATGTATATTTTCGGAACTGAATGTGAAAAAAGTTGGGAGAAAAATAGATATTTCTATTATTGATGATCAAGGTTATAGAATCTTGTGAGGCTAACTACATTCAATACATCCCTATGAATCAAATAAAGAAGAAGGATAAGGAGTTTTATTGAAAATATACTATATTTAATCTAAGTATAAAGTGATAATCATGAACCTATTTATGTCACCTATAACATCAACATATCAATAAGAGATGAAAGTTGGAAAGGATAAGTGATCCAACTGAATATCTATATGTGATGAATTTTGGAATAACATGGTAACATGCATACTACACTAGAATACAGGAGAATTAGAATACCTATTCAAGGAAGAATTTAGGGGGCCTTTGAATAACTGTGAGGAGGAAATATAAATAACCCATTTGGATATTTATATAATATTTATAAGATTTATCTTCAACTGGTGGGATCCATTATAATGAATTTATTAGGTTAAAACCACTGTCTTCACTAAAGGATAAGTATTTTGGGGGATTCTCCACTAAAAATTTTAGGAGAAAACATGTGTCTTTAATATCTATTTATAATAGAGAGACCATGTTTCAAAACATAACTCAAATCTGGAAAGGATTAGTATGTCATGGAAAAACATATAAATCCCCATTCACTTTCTTTTCCTGTCAAAATTAGATTTTTTGTTTTCATCCTTTGTAACATATTTTCTTTTGGATCTTTGTTGTTTTCCTGAGTTCCGAGTGTTACAGACTGAAATTTTATGTTTTGGACATTTTGGTTCTTTTGATACCTCTTATTGGTTAGTGTGAAATGTATGAGGTGGTGGTTTGGAAAATGCGTTTTTAACACTCCCGGTGGCACCTCATTATGGGGTATGTTTGTTTCATGGTTTATCCCCTTGAGTTAGATGAGTTTTGGGGGGAAATGGGTGGTTTTGGGGGACATTTTCTAGGTCTGACAGTTAGGGAACACAGTTTTTTAAACCATGAAGTAAGTGTGCATGGGGTCGCAAAGTTTTTTCATAGTTTCATAAACCATACATCCTAAGTGCATAGCCCATCTAGCTCTTGGGAGTGGTATATTGCATGTTTTTCACTTGGTTTTTCAAACCATGAAACCCCCTGAAGAAAAGGTATTTTGTGATTTGTTTCCCTTATTTTTAATTAGGGTTTATTCTATTATCCCCCCCCATTTGAACCCTTAAACCAAAACACCTCCCACGGTGGTTTTTGGCATCTTCAAGCCCCTCCAAGCCAGATTCAAAGTGTTTTCTTGTTGATTCATCACATGGATCTAAAGGTTAGGGCTTCCTCCTTCTCTTTTACTTTATCTACATTTTCCTCTTCTTCCCTAACCCTAGGGGACATGTTGGATGATTTTCTTAGCTAGGGTTTCTCAGTTTTGGGAGGTTTACTTTATTAGGTCTCCATGTGGTTTGAATTAGCCTCTCAAAGGTGTGGTTGATGTGAAAATAAGGGTTTACATCAGATTCTGGAAGTTCTTCATCGTATGTGGAAGGATTAACTTTCACCTCTTCTTTAAATTAAAATTTCACTGATTTCTTCATTATCGAACTTATATTAATCATTATATAGTGAAGCTTCATGCTAATAATTACTGTTCCAGGTGAAGTAAAATGTTTTTCTTCATCACTTGCTATGTGGGATATGGATTTGGTGGGTTTTTTCACACCATGAGTTTGTTAAATTTCCTAGTTTGATTTTTCAAGTGTTTTGTGATTTTTTAAAGTAAGGTTTTGGTTATGCTAAATTTATTTTTGATAGAAAAATGGTGATTAGTATTTCTCTATTGGATCTAAAAATTGATTTGGCGTAAAAGTGGATTGTGTGTTGTATTTTAAGATAGGTTTATTGTGTGAAATAATTATAAGGCATGTTTGGAATCTTTTATTAAATGGTCTTATTTGGAAACCCCTCCTAGGGGTGAGTCACATACCATATTGTTTGACTATTGTATGGGAGTGTCCATTGTATGGGACCTCCCTTGTGTGATAATATTTTTGAAGGAAAGGTACGACCCAAGGGGTTGCCGGGGTGGTGTCAGTTTGTGTGATAAGTATGGGGTCGTGTGTGTATATGGTTTGTTTCATGATTTTATGTGGCACCCCCCTTTACAAACATAGCCTTGCAACCTTTCATATAAAATATGAATTCTTAGAGTGATTCCAACTCTGGTAGTTCATGCACTAACCTGTATCCCATAATATGTAGATATTAGGGTTTATTATTTTGGGATTGGGCCCCTCCATCTATCTTGAGTTAAGGTGGTTAGGTGTTTGGGAATTTATATTTTATCATGTGTGTCATTATACCAGGGATAGAATCCTAGGTATTAGAATGTTCCAGTTTTCCCCTAAGTTTAGAGGTTTTTCTATGTTCCTCTGTTACTGGTACCTTTAGTACCATTTCTCACATTTGGTAGAATTGTATTCCTTATTCTTGGTTTTTGTGGTTCTTTGAAATTGTGGATGTGTGTTTCTTTAAAAATATCATCATGAAGAATATTTTAGATGAACAAGTATTTATCCCTATTTTCACTTATATAAGAAATGATAACTTCTTACTTAGAGCTTTTTTCCCTTATTCCCTTAAGAATTATTTTGAAATATGACAGAAATGGATTTTGATGTGATTTATTTCCATTGAAATGTAAATCGTTCCAAAACCTATATTTATAAATTTTATTTCAAGCTATAAATAAATGTTTCTTTATTTAAATAATGATAATTGGGAATAGAGTTATTCGGGACTACCAACTGAGTTTTAGTACTCATTATTATCTTCTTTTATTGTTTTTACCTTCTATTGTGTATTCTAGCTTTGATTCGACCACCTTGGGTGATATTTGGTTGTGGATTGGATAGTAACCCTTAGGGTCACATGGATATATCTTGGGTTTCAAGTTCTGTTTGGTTTTTCTGGCTTCGTTCGTTGCTTAGTTTGTTTTACCCTATTTTGTAACATAAATGATTTGAAGTTGAAAACCATATTGAGCTTGGTTTACTCTTTTATTTATTCCACTGCTTTTATTTACTTTTATATTGGGTGAGATTGTTCCAATTATTGTATCTTATGATTCCATTGGTGATTATCTCCATCTCAAGATGATTGGGAATACCACTCAAGCATTTCCGCAAATTGGATTGGGTGATCAGTTCAGGGTCAATCTTTGTTGGTTCGTGACAAAATAGTGTCAATGGAGGTTGGCTCTTTAAAGGACCTTACTTTTTAAAGAACCCATTTTTATATGTGGATTCCATGGTATAAGGAGTAGTATTTTAGGGGTCAAGGTTTAGTATTGATAAGGACTTCATGAACCCTTACTCGTTCCAAACCTTGTGTAACCATGGGATGTTCGGGTGTGTTGGTGTCTTTTTGTTCTTGTGGATTATTTGCTGTTGGGAAATGAAAAATGAGATGGTAAAGTGTCCTCTATGAGCTCATGGGGCCAGTAAATACATGTAGAGCTAGGGAATTACCCTAGAATTATCCTTTAGATGGTGGTGTGATTGGTATATTTCCACTAACAATATTTCCAAGTCACCCATCGATGATAGTTTCCATTTATGGAATAATATAGAATTTCATTACTTCTAGAAATTTATTTGAATATTTCTGTTTCATAATTTTAAAAAGCTAAATTTAAAATGGTTATGGGTTTGTTTTGGTAAATGGAAAATGGATTTTCATAACTCACTTTTTGTAAGGGTTGTTTATATTGTGTTCTTACATGTAATTTGGAGGTGATTTTTATGTTGCATTTTGAGATTGAAATTTTGTTCGTAGTTTGGTCTTAAAATAGTGTTTGGTGGTTATTGAGAAATATTTTTTGAATCTTTAAGCTAGTTTTCATAAAGATATTATTTTTCTCCTTTCCCTATGTTCTCCAATGGGTGGTCCACCATTATAAATATTTATAGTTGATAAACCTAATGATTTCATTCTCGAGTCTTGAAAATTAGATCCACCTCTTCGATAGATACCATGGCCCACTTTCTAGAGTAGAGATATTTTTTGGATTAATCGAAAGTTCCTTCCTATTATGATGATTCTCGTGGTTTTTCCATTTATGACCATTGGTATTTTGTGTGTTTCATTGTATTCCTTGTTTATTTTTATCCTTATCTAGAGTGAGAATTAATGGTGTGTTCAACTTCTAAGTCCTGGATTGGGTAATGGTGTGTTGTTTGAGCTAGTGAGCGTTTTGTGGTGCTGTGATCATTAGCCCCTTACTACAGCGTAGAAGATTCTTCAAACATCAGGGCTCCAACCATAGTCCTTAGAGTGAATCTTTTCACATAGTAAATAAATTACCAGGGGTGTAGGGATTTCATCTAAATTTGTGTCTCCATAACTCCAGCAAGATATTTTTTATGTTACTATTATGGTATCTATGTCATTGTGAATTGCCACTTATTGTAAAGAGGATGTAGGACTTTTTCCTCATGAAATGCATGTAATTATACCTTCTTGGAGGTATGATTCTGATTAATGGTAATTGTTTGGAAGTACCATGTGAATCGAGTGTGGAATTGTTTATGTCCATCTAAATTTTCTGAGTCATGGGTAGTTATCTGTTTTGGTTTTATTGTTCCAAAAATTGGGCCCCATCCCTCCCCACCACTTTTGGTGGCGGTTTTTGGTCCATGTGGGGAATTTTTCAAGTTTTTTTAATTTTGTTAGTTCTTAATGGTGGGGATACCCACTAAGTCTCTTGTTTAATGTTCTTCTGTGAGAAATAAATAAAAGGTTTCTTCAAATAGTGGGGAGTTCGTTTGGGCCACCCCATATCAATGGTCTATTTTAGTTCTGGTGTTAGTCATGTTTAAGGGTATTTCTTTTGAAGTTGTTTTATTTCTGAGTTTCCTTTTTGGATTGGGTAAACATTGGGATTTTTGGACTGTGCCAAATGGTTCTATTCAAAGTGTGGTTGTGAAGGTTGTGCCTCTAATTTCTTGATTAATTCTCAAGAAGTGGTTCTGGTTTATTTGTCTATTTTGATCAAGAGGAATAAGTTTTTTTGGCTATGTTAGTATGTTTTTAGATCAAGTGGATGGATATTTTGGTTTTTAGAATCATTATTCATTGGGTGATCAACTAGAAAATGTTGTAGCTTTCTAGGGGTGAAAATAATTAATTATGGTGAGAATTGTCACATCTAGATTTTTTTTCTTCCTTTGTATCAGCTTATCATTTATCTCTATGTTTTTCTTTTGAGTTTCAGGTGTTATAGATTTAAATTTTATGTTTTGGAGGTTTTGGTGATTTTTTTAAACTTATTCTTGGTTAGTGTGAAATATATGAAGAATATTAGGTTTTTAAAATGAGTTTGTAACACTCTTAGTGCCACCTCTTTGTGGGTAATGTTTGTTGGATTGCTTATCCTATTGAGTTAGATGAGTTTTGGAATAATAATGGTGATTTTTGGAGACTTATTTCAAGGTTTCATGATTAGGGCCCATGGTTTGTTTAGCCATACAGTTAGTGTATAGGAGGTCACATGGTTTGCGCATAGTTTAACAAACCTTGAAGCCTAAGTGTATAGCCCATACAACTCTAGATAGTGGAAAATTGCTTGGTTTGCGCACGGGTTTTCAAACCATGCAACCCTATTAGGAAAGGGTTTTTTGGGCTTTTATCATTCTTTTTAATTGGGGCTTCTTCCCTTAGCCTCCTCTATTCGAACCCCTTGAACAAAATGGCTCCCATGTGGGTTTTTTGGCTCCTCCAATCCCCTCGAAGCCAGATTCGAGGTGTTTTCTTGGTGATTATTTACCCAGATCAAAAGTTTAAGGAATCCTCCTTCTTCTCCTTTTCTTTCTCTCCGTTTTACTCTTCATCCTTAACCCTATGGGCCATGTTGGACGATTTTCTTGGCTAGGGTTTCTTGGTTTTTAGGGTTTTTTTCTTTCTTAGGGCTCCGTAAGGTTGAAACTAGCCTCTTTTGGGAGCGGTTGAGGTGTGAATAATGTTTCACACTGGATTTTGGAAGTTCTTAATCATATAAGGTAGTATACCTTTTCACCTCTTCTTTAAATTAATATTTCATTGATTTCTTGATTTTAAGACCTCTGTTAATCATTATATTGTGATGTTTCATCCTTAGAGTTGTTATTCCATTTGAAATAAATTGTTTTTCATGATATCTTTCTATGTGTGATATGGATTTGGTGGGTTATTCACACCACATGTTTGTTAAATTTCCTAGATGGATTGTTCTAGTGGTTTTGATTTTTAAAAGCATGGTTTGGTTGTGCTAAATGTATTTGTGATATAAAAAATGTGATTGGTATTTTTCAAATGGATTTCCAAATTGATTTTACACGAAAGTGGCTTGTGTGTAGTTTTTCAGGAAAGTTTTTTGGTGTTAAATCATTGTAAGGCTCGTTTGGAATCTTTAATTAAATAGTTTTATTTGAAAACCCCACCTAGGGGTGATTAAATTTCCTAGTCTTTTAAATACGGTATGGGAGTGTCCAAAGTATGGGACCTCCCTTGTGTGATAATTGTTTTTTAAGGAAAGGGACCACCCATGGGGTGGCGGGGGTGGTGCTGGTTTTTGCGATAAGTATGATGGAATGTGTGTATATGGTTTGTTTATTCATTTGATGTGGAACACCCCTTTATGAACATATAATGGGAACCAATCATAGTAAGGAGAAATTCTGAGAATGATTGCTACACTAGTAGTTCATGCACTGACCAGTGACCCATGATAGGTGGATATTTGGGATTATTACTATGGGATTGGGCCGATCTATCTATCCTGGGTTAGGGTGGTAGGGCATTTGGGAATTTCAATTTCAACATGTGTGGAATTCTATCAGGTTTGGTTTCATAGTTAATAGTATGTTTTGGTTCTCCCCTAAGTTCATAGGGTTTTTAATGTTCCCCTATTACTAGTACATTAAGTACCATTTCTCTCATTGGGTAGAATTTTATTCATTATGCTTGATTTTTTTGTTTTCATTGAAATTGTGAATGTGAGGTTCTTTAAAAGGGAATTAAAGAGGAATGTTTTGAACAAATAATTATTTTCCCCATTTTTCATTAATATGATAAATGATCACTTCTTACATGGTCATTTTTTTCCTTATTCCCTTGATCCGTGTTTTGAAATATGAGATAAATGGATTTTGATGTGATTTGTTTACATTGAAATGTAAATTTTGGAAAAACATATATTTATAAATTGTATTTCAATCATATTAATAAATTTTTCTTTATTTAAAGAATATGCATTGGTAATAGAGTTATCTGGGGATACCTACTAATTTTTAATACACATGCCTATAGTCTTATTTTTTTTCAGATTCTACTATAGGATCCATCTTCGGTTAGATCACCTTGGCTGATATTTGGTTTTGTATTAGAGAGTTACCCTCAGGTTCACATGGATATGTCTTGGGTGAGGTTCAGTTTGGTTTTTTCTAGCATAGTTTGTTGATTATTTGTTGTACCCTCTTTTGTAACTTAAATGATTCAAAGTTGAAAACTATATTAAGTTTGTTTTAATCTTTTATTTATTCCAATAATTTTATTAACTTTTATATCGGGTGAAATCATTCCCAATATTGTCACTTATGATTCCCTTGGTGCTTGTCACCAGCCTGGGAGGATCGGGAACGCCTCTTAGGCCTAGCCACATATCAGCTTGGGTGATCGGTTCAGAGTCAATCTGGGTCGGTTCGTGACATTTATTATACATTTCTACATAAAAGAAAGGGTGGGATAATAATAGTGAGTGGATTGATATCTTAAAAATTCATAGAGTGTGATTGAAAGAGAATAATTAATAAAAGGAAAATGGGTCACTGATTTATCCTCATACCTATCTCAGTGATCACATTATACTCAAGCACTATAAGTGATATCATGTTAACCTAGTTCCTCTTAGAAAGATCTAATATTTATTAAAGTATAAACATTTAGAGTATCCATTATATATATAGTCAGTTACTTATCGTTTATTATGTAAATAATTTATATCTATTGAATAATAGGATGCTTTCAAACATGTTATCATAATGGATTTAGGTGTGTGATGTTGTTACAATTGGATTTTCTCCACTTGGAAGAGATTATCCCCTAATATATTCTAAAAAGATAAATATATTAGTAGATTGGAAAGCTATAAATTAAGTCATATCATCTCTAACTGAAAAGGTATGAATCAATATAATTGGATTTAAAACTTCCAAAGATATATGATAAAAACTAGAGAACATGTGTGAAGGAAACATAAAGATTAATTAATCAAATATATATATATATATATAAGTTTAAAAATATTTGAATGGTTGATGGTGAGACTGTGAATGACTAATTAACATGTTTTAATTAGATAGTAATCCAAAATATAGGATTTGGTGATAATATAGAATATTCAATTATTATGAATAATATGATGAAGAATTTCCTTGAATGAGTTGATCCAAATATATCATCCCTATAGGATATTGGAAACCAATCCCTTGATGATTGGAACAAAAATCTACTAGATTATGAAATAAGGAAAGATACTATGTTAAAAATAAGGTAAAATATTATATGGAACTAAAATATGGGATTGAAAAAATTCACAAGGAGATGAAGGTTGAATCTGATACTAATTCTTATGTTGATGTTGAAGGGTGGGAGGACTATAAGAATAAAATGGATATTATCACTACAAAGAATAGAAGAGGGGAAAGAAAATTAAAATGTATTATTACTGTTAAATTAATTAATTATAAAGTCATTGTGATTTATTAAATTAGGTTCCCTAATAATTAATATAAAAAATAGTAATTTATGATGAGAAAGAAGACTTTTCTAAGATAATTTATAACATATACAAGAAAAGTGATTTTATAAGATAGAATAATACTTCCAAGAAATTTAGTTGAAACATTACAAGAATCGAATAAATTTTTGACTCATCGTCCAAGAGTGAATTAGATGATTATGGTATCTCTCAAAATCACAGACCCTTTATTTGTTTGGCTAAAATACATAAAAACAGATCAAGAAGTGATGAGGAGGAAGAAGAAAGTTATACTGAGTATATATTGAAATATGAACTAGAAGATTTCCCTAAACAAAAAACCAATATCATGAAGAGATTAATGTTTATAGAATAACAAAAAATAAATTATTTTGTGAAGGGGATCGATCAAAATAACAAAGATAACAATATACAAGTTGAAAAATATAGAATATGATAAAATTCAAGAAGATATTAAAGAAAATTTGTTTGAAAAAGAATATGATCTAAATGAGGTACAATCTAGGTCTCCTAAAGATGAAAACACATTGAATAATGAGTGATAGTATTATGATAAATCCATGGATATTTAGATTTAATCATTCAAAGATGTTGACAATACAATCCCTAATAAATAACTATAAACTATTTCAAATTTTCCATGTTTTATAGATTTTTTTTATTAGGAAGACACTAAATCTCAAACTATAGGTATTCTAGCTAAATATAATTATAAAAAATGTTCCCCTATAATATGGATATATGGATATTATTTGAGAAAGCTAAATACCATAAAAATATTGAAAAGTAAATGCTAGATTGAATCAAGATAGGAAGTAGCTTATCACCAATAGTTTAATAAAAATATTGTAAGACATATCTTTAGAGTTTATTATTGGTGTTTTCGAACATATGTTCTCAAGGTATATTTTTTTTAGTATTTCATTTCTAATTAATTGTCATGAATCAAGGAGAAAAAAAAACTTAAAAAGAGGAGAAGCGAATCTGTTAAAAGAAAAACACTTTCATAAGATAGTTTTCCGATGATGGAAAAGATATAGCATAGAATTTACAAAAACAAATTGGTTAAATAATGAAAAAATTTGAAGGGGGATACATGACCACTCTAGTCATGGGAGTTATTTTGAAAAGATAAAGTTAGAAATGGAATAAGAAAATGCTTGTGTTAGAGGAAGATAAGAACTATCATAAGGAAAAGTTTTATTTTGGGATAATGATAAAAATTGTTAATCTTTTGGGAATGGAAAATTTACCACCCAAAAATCTAATGAAATATTTTTTCTCAATTAAATTTAATTTAATTAATATCTTGTGTTACATGCAACACCGAGTTTTAACAAATTGAAATATACTATCAATATTAATATATAAACATGAATATTATAACCTAGTGGTTAAATGAGGTGAAATGAATAGGAATAAACGAATTTTAAAATTAATCATAATTTTTTTATATAAAAAAATATATTTAAAAATAAGTACTTAACTTTTTGTAAATACATTATATACATTGAAAATACATTTCTTTGAGAAATAATTTTAATTTATTTTATTGAAGAAATAATAAAATTAATTTTTTACGCTTTTAAAGTTTCATTTTAAAAAATAAAATTCATTTTTTAATTAAAATTTTGAAATTATCTCAGGGTGAATTTTTGATAATTTTATGAAAAGATTATTTTTTTGATGAATAGTAAAAAAAGAATACTTATTATTAGAAAATGGTCTTTATAATTTAAGTATCTAGAAAGTTAAATCATGTTTTAAAATTAATATTAGTTCAATTATATTTTAATTAATACAATTTATGTCATTTTAATCAATTTCATATTGAATTTTTATGTTAAATCATTTTATTCTTATGAAAGCTTTTTCTAGGGAAAACCGCTTTTTCATCGCTTCTATGGGTTTTATTTTCTACTAAATTCTTCAAATTCGATGAATTTAATTTGATAAAATGGATTAAATATTTTTATTCCTCATAATTTATATTATATAACATGTTTAATTTAAATTTTGTCTTAAATATTAGTAAAAATAGTAAAAAAATAACTATTGTGGCTACGATTAAAACCGGGTTTTGCGCGTTACATACACATGTGTTGAAATTAATTTTTTTTTAAATTGGAAATTTATTTGATAAATTGGATTTAATATTTATAATAAGTGTTTATAAATTATCAAATAAATATAATTTTATTTCTAGGATTAATGGTTAAATTAGCTAGGTAAACAAAAATAGACAAGTTATTACGAGGAAAACGAAAGTGGTAAAAGTGAGTGAACTTAGATTCTAAGTAAATAACATGTTTAAAAAATTATCTTATTTTTTGGGGGAGGTGTTTATTGACTATATCATACATCCAATACATTATTTATCATTTTTTGGGGAATATTAATTAATATTGAATTCCCATTATTGAATAGTTTTGGGTATTTACAAAAATGTCACTTCTCCATTATTATAATAGGCCACCTACTCTCCTCACTTATTTACACTAGAAAATAATTTTGTATCATCCAATACCTACCAAAATATATTCCTTGATTCCATAAATACATACTATAGTACTTATTTTTATTCAAAAACCCTACAAAAATGATTTTATTGAAAACCGAAGGAGGTTGTCCGAAGAAGAAGTGTCATTATTAATAGAGTGTTCATGTTTTATTTCTTCATCAACCGCCTAAAATATTATGCGAATATGACAATATAAAAAATAGTTATATAAAATATAATTATATTTTATTATTTTTATTTAATAACCTATATTTATCTCCTCTTCTATCAATTGGGAAACAAAATTGTCGATCGTTTGTACGGTGAACTACCGCCTTGTAAATCAATGTAATTCATTTTTCTTCACCACCTCTCATGGATAGATAAAATGATGGATTTAAAATATTAAAATAATATTTATGACATAATTATACTTTTTTAATTATAATATCACATATACCTTCTTAACTCTCAATCCATCAGAAAATGATAATGTAGCTCGTGCGTACGTGTGGACTACCGCCTCTACAAAGCAATGTGACACGTTTTTTATTTTATTTTAACATGGATTGAAATGATGGAATATTCAATGAATATATATGATATATAAATTATTCTATAAATTTTATGTAATATATACCTTTCTTTCATTACATCTGCTAGGAAAATGGAAACAAAGTTCATCTATATGTACTGCCTACCATCTCCGTGAATGGTTTAATTCATTTTCTATCTCTAAAATTTTTCAAATAAAATAAATAAATAAATATTAAATATATATGATATTAATATCATGGTTAAAATTATATATATTATGGAATCATTATCAAATTAAAAGGACCTAAAATATGAAAACAAAACATACATGAAAAACTAAGAAGTTATTACCCGAAACGTGATTTTAACAATGAAATTATTAATAAATGGGTAATAAAAGATCATAAAGAAATAATATATGGTATGGTATATATGATTATTGTTTTTTTATATATTTATTAGGAACGTATAATTATTATAAAAGAGTTTTTAATGTCTATTAATAAATTTGAGACTTGAGGAAATGAATTTTCATCTCACTTTTATTTCTATGGGTCACATTCCATATTAACCACTTATTTATTTCTTGTGGTGTATATCTGACCTAGGAATGTATATTATGATAATTATCACACAATTTATGGAATATAAATATCCATATAAGTTTCTTTATTACATGGAGCTTATGATTCAAACATTACCAAAGTTGTAAAGTTTTAATGTTATAATCTCATTGATTATCAAGATTATTTGTGATTATTATTTTAATGATGAAATATTATGATATATCTATCAATAAAATAATGAAAACTATTATAATCTTTTTATTTCTTTAAAATAGTTATTTCCATTTCATTTCTATATTTTTAAGGATTTAAAAAACTAAAATAATGCTTTTTAAGAAAATTAGAATTTATTCCCCCCTTTATTAAAAAATACTTTTTCCCATGTCCATGTTTTCTAAACATGTTTTAAATAAAATATTTTCTATAATATATTTATCTTTTCAATAAATTTTACTCATGTTCAAATTGTTTCAAAAAAAAAATGAATCTGCTTTATTTCTTTTTAAATGATCCACTTTTGATATTTTACCAAAAATGTGAATGGAATATTCATTGTAACATGTACACTATAAATGGTGTTTTTTATCATCATGAACTCTCAATTATTTAAGAATTCATTTATAGTTTTCGAATTTTATTTTAAAAAAATCATTAATATTTTGAAAAATTTTATATTTGAAATAATTTTTTTCAATGAGGAAGGGTTATTTTACTCAAAAACATGTTCCAAGTAATCTTTCGAAATCATTTTTCATATAAGATGGCATCCTTTGATGTTACTTATGATTTATTGGGGACATGATCCAATGATACCATCATTGTTATTTATTTTGATGGTTCATGTTGGTGATGAAAATATTTTTATGAAACTCATTCCTTTTCCATGGATTATGTTATGATGAAATATTGAAATTTTATTGAACCAATTTCTTTTCCATGGTATATTAAAAGATGAAATATTTATGAAAACCATTTATTTTCATGGGTTTTGATATGATGAATGTTTAATAATCATGTGTCACACATATGTATGGTTTATTATGTGATGGTTGGCTCCGTTATAAAACAAAGATTGGTGGTTCCATTATAAACTGAGGTTGGGTCACCATGTTATATCTCTCCGATGCATTGGTTAAATATGTATAACTCTTGAGTTAATTATGTTATATATGAACCTAATTTAATATTAAAAATTTTATATAAGGACCTATTTTCATGTCAATAAGGGTATGTGTGGACCATATTTCATTTCTATAAGGTTATGTGTGGAAATTATTTCATCTCCATAAGGTTATGTGTAGAGCCTCTTTCATGTACATAAGTTTATATGAGGACATGGCTTCAAGTCCATATGTTTATATGAGGGCATAGTTTCAGGTTATTAACTTAATTAGTGAACCTATTTCTATTTACACATGTTCACAACATTATAAGATTTTATTTTTCCATATTCTAATGTCAATTTTATACTCTCATGTTTTATGTTCATTGATTACCTTTATAATTCAATTGTTCTTAAATACCATACATTGTGCCATGTTTTTGGATTATGATATATGTTATATTGGGCAGGGTTATCAAATGTCAATATCATTTTCTCTTGACCTTATGATCATGTTATGTTTATATGTTCATTGATTCCTCCCTTTATCACACTTACTAAGAATCTGAGTTCACCCATTCTTATGTTTCCTTTCCTTGTGTTATGAAGAAAGGTTTTATGTTGGGTATGTTTATGAAGAGTACAAAATGGAACGATCCTTGTGGGAGATGTTGAATATATTTCATGAATTAATAATATTGTGTATCTTGTATCCAAATATACTAAACTGTTTCCTTCCATGGGTGTGTATTTATGAAATTTATTTATTATTATACTAAAATTGTATAATATTTATGTATGGAATGTCTGAATCATTATAGTTCTTATCAAAACATATGTTTTTTGAATATTTGGATTTTTGGATTAGATAACATTAGTCGAAACCCTAAGGATAAGTCTAATTGTAGGGTAACATATTAATGTTTTGTTAAATAAGATAGTATATGATGTTCCTATAAATAAATCCACGTCTATACACTTGAAGTGGATGTAGCTCTGGAATAGTAATATCTTTGGTAATAACTCCAAAATGGGTCTATTGTAATTGACTCGATATTCACCTGGTGCCTGAAAATGGGACTTACTACACACATTATTTGAAACTCTTGGTGGATATTCTTAGGTTAATTCACATTTTTTTATGAACCATTATAAATGATTTGAATAGATTATAATAAAAAATCCCCTACTTTAAGCTAAGGATTCATAGATTATAACGTGGGTGTCCTGATTTAGATATCCTATAAATGATTTTTCATTATTATTTTGTTTCCCACTATGATCAAGGTTTATTAGATTATGATTTTTGGTATTGGTCAATGGGTAAAACCTAAAGTAACCATTTTAATATTTAATGTAATGGACAAAGTAATGATTTACCACTTAGGAAACCAAATACTATTGGGACTAGGATGCAAAACCTTTCTGTTATGCTCAAAAACATTTTTCAGGATATGAATCATATTGAACATCCAAATGATCAAATCAAGTAACTATATTCTATTGAATACTCCATCAGGAAATATCCAACTTCTATTAATCGGTCTACTTGTCCACTAGTAGTTGAGTAGTGGATCGGTACCATTGTAAATATATTTTTCATTATCCATTATACAGAACATGGAAATGTTATTTTTTCTATTTATCATTTTTTTAGAAAAAGTAGATCAATTGTGGAAAACTAATAATAAAATGAGAAATGAGATGAAATTAAATCTATGGAGTGGTATGGGTTTAAGAGATTATTTTTCAATAATTACTTTCCTTGTATTATTCATAAAATGGTGAATGAATTCCTAAATATTAAGAAAAAGGATGATTAACATTTTGTTACCAATGAGGTAAATTTTAAAAGACATTTGAGGTAATATTTTTGTATTATCATCCTTCTAGAAAGAACGGGTGATCAATTCTTTGATTGATTAAAACCAATTCTATGAATTTAATTATCTATAAGGGACTTTGAAAGCTATGAAGAAATCATTTGATGTAGAATCAAAGTGGAAATGTAAGTTTACACACTAATTATTCTGGTGATAAGAAAAGGAATATGGAGTTTTATGTAAGGTCCAATGATATGGCATATGGAGGGAAGAAAACTATTCAACCTCTTACCTTCAAAAAATTTGGGAAGTATCACTCAGTTGAATGCCTAAAAGGAATGGGATGGTGTTTCAAGTTTGGGAAACATATCAATTGATAAAAATAATGTATAAGTGATAAGAAGAGTATATTCAATTAAATTAATAGTGATAAATCTAAAAAAATGTACCACCCACACCCCTATGTTTCAAATACAAGGTGTTTGGGAATTACTTGAATCAATTCCCTAATCCAATATCAAATGATGATAGTAAGCCACAACAACCTCGAAAGAGAAATGATAAAGGAAAATCTTGTGAAATCAAAATAGTTAAACTAAAACATGATAATTTTGGAACACTTATCATTTACCCTATAGTTAAGAATTTTATATTCGATTTTGTAAGAATGAGGCCTATGAAAATATTATTGTTTAATATTTAGTAAAATTTGAAATAATTTTTTTCATTATTTGTATGTCTCTACATAAATTCCGGAATAATGAAATTCCATTTGATATTCTGAATCAACCAATGATAATCTTGCAGATCTTTCTATATTAAAAAGATAATGTTGAGATATAAAATACTAATAGAATGTTACAACCATAACCTATACCAAAATTTAAATGGGAAAACATCATAATAGATTTTATCATCAGACTCTATAAATTAAGGTGAAAAATTCTATATGGGTTATAAGAAATCACTTGATAAATTTATCCAAAATCAATTCCATTAGAAAATATTTTTTATCTTGACTATCATAATCATCTAAAAATAAAAAAAGTGATAAGATTTCATAGACTATATATGATTGGGATCTGAGGTTGTCCTCAAATATTTGGATAATCATTCAATAGGATCTATATATAGAGTTTAATATCAGAAAAAATTATCACCCTAAGATAGATGTTTTTACTAGTAAGACTATTCAAGTCTTCAGAAGACATGTTTCGAGCATTCTCTATGTATTTTAAAGGTTTTTTTATCAACCCCTTCCTTTTGATTAATTTCCATATAATGATATCTTTCACTTGAGCATTTAGATGGATACATATGAATCCCTCTGTGAAAATAAGTTTATAACTCCAATGTTTTGGGATGTATTTAGAGAAATAACAATTTTGGGACCTAAGATAGATGAAGAAATATAATATAAATTAAAATCCATTCAATATCACATCATGGAATATTAGTGTTGATAGAAAATTTACTCTGAAAATCATCAATGAGATATGGATTTTGAAGTTGGTGAAAAATTATTCCTTTCAATATATCCTTGAAATTTTTTAATGAGTTTTGTAAGCAAGGGGGGATGATACCCAAATATGTTTTAATTTTTGATATTCTTGATCATATCAGGATTGTATATTATCACTTGGTGTTTCACCCAATATTATCACCAATTCACAATGTGTTCTATGTATCTCTCTTGAGGAAGTACATACTTTACCATTAATAAGTACTAAACATAGAGTTCATACCACTAGAAAAATAAATTTTTTATAAGGATAAATTGGTTGATACTTTGGATCATATATTAAAAGTTCGATGAAATAATACCACTCATATGGTTAATGTTTTATGGTGAAACTACCAATTTGAGAAAGCTACAAGGAGACATGAGGATGTGATGAGGCAGAAGTGTCCAAAATCTTTTGTATAATAGTGAATGAATTTAGTGGTTGAAATCCATTTTAATGGGGTAGAATATAACAATCTCATATTTTATGAAAAAAATTCAAATAAATTTAATTTCCTCAATAGCTTGTATCACAAGAAACACTAAGTTTTAACGAAATGTAATATACTATAAATATTATGATTCATACATGACTATTAAAACCTCATAGCCAAACTTGTAAATATGAATAGGAATAGAAACATTTTTAAAATTTAGAATAATGTTTCTATAAAAATAAAATATATTTACAAATAAGTAAAACAAAAATTGAAAAGTCTTTATATATTTCAAATATATATTTCATCTAAAAATAATTTTCATTTCTTATAGTGAACAAATAATAAATTTAATTTTTAAAAATTTTACAAAATTAATATTAAAAAATTAAATTAATATTTGGAATCAAAATTTAAAAACTAGCATAGGGTGAATTTATGAATATATCCGGAAAAGATTAATTTTTCGATGAATAGTGAAAAATACTTCTATGTATAAGAAAATTACATTTCCATTTAAATTATTTAAAAAATACAAATTATGTTTTAAAATGGTTTTAAAAATAATATTTTTTAAATTATATTATTAATAATCAAATTTAAGTGAATGGAATCAATTTTTTATTGAATTTTGATATTACAACTTTTTATATTTATGAAAACTTTTCCTTTAGAAAATCACTCTCTCATCACCTCTAATGGTTTTATTTTAAATAAATTATACTAATAAAGAAAATTGGATTTGAAAAAATGGATTAAATATTTTTAATCATCATAATTTTTATTATTTAATAGTTTTAACTTAATTTTTTTCAAATATATTTCTAAAAAATAGTAAAACATTAATTACAGTGAATAATGTTAAAACATGGTTTTGCAAGTTATATGCGCATGTGTTAAAATTAATTTTCAAAAAATAAAGTATATTTATTTAATAAATTTTATTTAATATTTTTAATCATTGGGTACCAATTATATAATAATTTTATTTTATTTTTATTCTCAAGGAAAAAATTACCCTGGTAAATATAAATAGACCAGTTTTTGTGGTGAAAACAAAAATGGTAAAAGTGAGTAAACATAGAAAATAAGTGAATATAATGTTTAAAAAATGAATATTTTTTAGTGTTGTAGGTTTTTATTTTCCAAGTATTCCCTAAACTCTATTATCGAACAATTTTTTAGGCACATGTTTTGAATGTTACTTCACATTATTGAAAAGTTTTGGGTATTTGAAAAAATATCACTCCTCCTCAATTATAATAGGTTACCTCCTCCCCTCACTTATTAAAAATATCAAAGCCTTGTTTTAGAAAATAACTATAAAAATATATTTCTTAAATCCATCCCCATATCTTATAGGCCTTATTTTGATTATTAAACCCCCTAATAAGGCTTTTGTTGAATCCTAAGGTGGTTTTCTGAAGAAGATGTATCATTCTTTACCCAAATTGTTTTGTTTTATTTCTACTTATGACTCCTAAAAATATTATTAAACTATGAAAATATAATATAATAAGTATATTCAATTTAATTAGATGTTATTAAATTAATTTAATAATCAATATTTATCTTCACTTCCATCAAATGAGAAATGAAACTGATGATCGTGTGTACGGTGGACTATCGCCTCGCGAATCGATGTAATTTATTTTCCTTCACAGTCTATCACATAATGATAATGAATTATTTAACATATTTAAATGATATTTATTAAATAATTATACTTCTAAAAATATAATAACACATCAAACTTTTTACCTCACAATCTGTTGGAAAATGAAAACATTGCTTGTGCGTACATGTGGACTATCACCTCCACAAAGTGATGTGATGCATTTTTCTTTTTATTTTGATCTGGATAGTAATGGGTTTATATTTAAGAAATATATATAATATTTATGATCTGAAAAAAAATTATAAATTTGAATTAATATTTACTTTTCTTTCGTTCCTTCAGTCAAGATAATGGAAACAGTTTTCATGTGTACGCACGACATATCGTCTTCATGAATGGTGTAATTAATTTTCGATATATAACTTTTATAGATTACTATAAATAAATATAAAATAAATATATATTATATTTATATAATTTTTAACATTTTTTTTATTATTTTACCATGATAAAAGTAAATAGACCAAAAATACTAAACCAAAACCTACATGAAAAACGAAAAGTTATTACCTGAAACATGGTTTTAACAAGGAAATTGTTTATAAACAGTTAATAAAAGATCATAAGTAAATAATATATGGTATAATATATATAAATATTTTTCTATAATATATATTTAATAATATTATATATATTAAACATCATTTTTTAATGTGCATGAATAAATGTGATACTTGGGGTAAGGGATTTTTGTCTCACTTTTATTTGTCAGGGGACACATTTCATATTCAATAGTAGTTTATTTTTTGTGGGGTTTATACTAAACATGAATTTATATTATTATTTTTCTCATAAAATTCATGGGATATAAATATATATATGAGTTATTTTCATTCATGGGTCTTATGATTCAAACATTACCAATATGGTAAATGTTTAATGTTACAATATCATTGTTTATCGAGATTATTTATGATTTTCCTTTTAATAATGAAATACAATGATATATATCTTAATAAATTAATGAATATTATTATCCTATGGTTATGTATGTGTAATAAATTTTACCCTATCATTTCCCTCTCTTTAATGAATAAAGACCCCAAAATAATTTTTTTTAATAAAAAACAAATTTATTTCCCTCTTTAATCAAAAATATTTTTTAATACAATTTGTTTCTAAAAAACGTTTATGGAATGTTTAATACTATTATAAATTTATTTTTTAAGTACATTTTTACCCATTTTTTAATTTTTAAAAATGTTTTTAAAATTAATCTTCTTTAAATTTTCCAAACAATGTTCTTTTTTCTTTTTACTATAAATGTGAAAGGAATATTTGTTCTAACATGTACAGAATGAATGGTATTTTTCACTCTCATGACTACGAAATGATTTAAATATTCATTTAAAATCTTACAAGTTTATTTTCAAAGAAAATGTTTTCTTTAATAATTGGGAATTTTTTTATTTTAAATAAGTTTTTTCAAATTAGAAATCTTATTTTCCTCATTAAATAATCCAAGTGATATTTTAAAATAATTTTCTATACAAGATAACATCATTTTATATTAATTAAGATTAACTAGGAATATTATACAATGATACCATAATTATTTATCCTCTATATGGTTTATTTTTGTGATTACAATATTTTTAGGAAACCTGCCCCTTTTCCCTGGGTATTTTATGATGAACTGATAAAATTTTTATTGCACCAGTCTCTTTTCCATGTGTTAGGTAATAATGAAATGTTTATAAAACCCATTTACTTTCAAGGGGTATGATATGATGAGTGTTTTTTTATCTTATGAAACACATATATATGGTCTATTGTGTGATATTTGGTTCCATTATAAATTGAGGATGTTTAGTTCTATAATAAACTAAGGATGATTGGTCATGTTATAGATCTTAAATTCATTGGGTAAATATGGATAAATCATGAGTTAATTATGTTATGTATAAACCTAATTTAATTTTCATGATGTTATGCAAGGACGTAGTTTCTGGTCTATAAGGGTATGAATGGAAATACTTTCATGTACATAAGGTAATTTTTTTGTCTGCTTTCATGTCCATAAGGTTATGTGTGTACCGACTTTCGTTCCCATAAGGTTATGTGAGGACCTGGTTTCTTGTCAATATGTTCTCTTAAAGTTGTAATTTCATTCAATTATCTTAATGATTGAACCTATTTCTATTTATACATGTTCACAATATTATAATCTTATGTTTTCTCCACATTCAAATGTCTATGTTATTCTCCCAAGGATTATCTTCCTTGATTTTTTATGATTCATGTCTTGTGAACTACCAAGATTTATTCCATGTTTTAGGATTATGATATGTTTTTAATGGTTATGTTTTTTAAATGTTAATCTCATATTCTTATACCCTTATGATCATGTTATTTTTAATTGATTATTGATATCTTACTTACTTACCATTATAAAGAATATAATCTCAGCTTTCTTATGTTTCCTTTCCCTAGGTCATAAATAAAGTTTTTAAGTATGGTATGTTTATAAAGTGTACTATACCGGGTTGTCTTTGTGGGATATAATGAATATATTTCATCAAATTAGATGATTGTTAATATTGTATCCAACAACACTAAACCTTTATAGTCCTTGATCATGTTTTATTAAAATTAATTTAGTATTCATATAATATATATTATTTATTTATGGAAATCCTTGTTCATTAAAGAAATTAGTGTTTCTATCTCAAGTTGTTGTACTTAACAAGAAGTAGAAAATTTCTGTGGACGAATGTGTATATATTTCCCATAACAAGAAAAAGTACGCACATAATGATTTTTTATAAAGAAGGAAACCATACAGTCCATGTAAATTTTTGTTAAAAAGTTAAGTCAAGGTGGCATGATAATCACATCATGAGCTAAAACTAGATTACATTAATGATTCATATTGAAAGGAAACTCTTTACCTTTATGCTCTAATTAAGGATATTGAAACCCCCTATTTATTCCCTTTTATTTTTTTATGTAATAACATGAAATTAATTGAAGTAAAAAAATAAAGGGTAAGTATGATGAGGTTGTCATTATTGAATAGTAAGACAAGTCGTACATCATGGAATATTCCCATTTATATAATGAAGAGGATATAAGTTTTTCACTTAATTCGGGAAATATGGATAGGTGGATATAAAATATGAATTGTTTCATAAAAATATGGAATTATATTTATATCATTAGAAATATGAAGTATTAGGTTAATAATCACTCTTAAGTATCTATTCTGAATTATTTAAAATCAGTTAATAGGGGGAGTTGAGATTGAGAATAAATGGGGGATTATTATGTATTAAATTTTAACTTTCTTATGTGTTTGTGGAGATAAGTATAAAATAAACATTTTTATTGATAAATTTTATTTTAATAGTCCCAAAATGGGAAATTTTATATTTGTATCACATACTTTGTAGTGTATGGACATATTTTATCACTTTGGTTATTCAATCTTATTTTTACATTGGGTTATCCCATATAGACTTAGAGTAAATTATATAAATTATCCTGGCTATGTTGTGTGTGGTGGAATAATTCTTTCAATAATTTGATCAAGATGGAATTATTAAAAGAATAGGGAGAGAGTTTAACTTAAATTTTTGGAATAATTATGGATTTTATGTGAAAAGAACATCCCAAAAATACACCATTGTATTTATTTTCAATAAGGGGTATAAGAAATATAAAAAACATGAACGCACATTGATGTGAATTTTTTAATGATATTAATAAAAACACCAAGGGGGATATTGAATATATCATGTAAAAGGTTATGTTTTTTGTTAATAATTATTTCTATTATTATAATAATAGGTTGTATATATGTGTCAGAAATATGTCAAGAGATATTGAAGGTGTTGTAAGGGACTGGACTTTCCATGATCCATTTACATTTTTCATTCTTGGATGTTGGGTGGATGGTTGATTTTCCCTAATTAATATGAGGTTTGAGAGTATTTGTTCAACATAAATGTTGGTTTGAGATGGTTCTATAATTTCAGAAGTAATTTTGGGAATTTGGAAATAATCTAAATGTTTTATCAAAATATTATATTTTTAGTTTAGTTGAATTTTTTTTCTAAGTTTGAAACCACTTTTATATTAAATTATCTATGTTTACTTGATTGAAAATGTTAAAAAATTATTTTCTAAAAAATTACTTGGGTAAGGGTTATCCCTTTGAATAAAATAATAAAGGGTTAAAGACCTTATGTGTTTGTAAGGATCAATCCTGAATCTATAAGGGTGATATAATGTTTCTATAAGAGTATTATAGGTTTGAATAAGGATCATTGTGACTAGTGTAAAGATAAATAAACTCGAATTATGGTCTTTTATAACTCGTATAAGAGTTTTTTTGGTTCACATAAGAGCCGTTGATTTCACATAAGGGTCTCCCCTTTGTGATATTTTCATTCCTTTGTGGATTGAAAACCGTTTTTATAAATTTGTTAATTATATTCACTAAAATTAAGGTATTTAATACCGGTTAAAAATATTATGTGTAATTGTCCAAACCATTCTGGCCCATTAATTGGAGATAGTTTTAGTGGTGGAGGAGTCCAGGAGAAGTCTCAGAAAGTTTGGATGATAAAAATAGATAGATGCAGTTGAGATTTCTTATGATGGGTGTTCTATGGTGAGGAGGGTTTTATTACACCATAATGGTTTTCATTGTAGTATGTAGATATTGGATTCAATTTAGAGGCTCTAGATGGATATTTTTAAAGTTTTTTTTTCCATTTTTGGCAATGTTAGGTCTTGGAGAAGGGTTGCAACATATTCTTATCTATTCTATATAATCAAAATGTTGGATATTATATAGAGTATTATTGGTTGGGTTTTAGTTCCACTGCCATTTTTATCATATTTTCTACATGGAGAGAGATTTCTTCATAGAAGAGTTTTGATGGTTATTTTATTTTCGGGGTAGCTTCACCATGGGGAAGGGTTCTAGAATAGGCCCTTTATTGGAAATTAATTTGGTAGTGATGGTTTTAATTATTCTATGGTATTCCCCTTGGTTTTTTAGATATATAGTGTAAATATCAACAACTTTATTAGACATATATTTCACCAACCTAGTTACAGTAAGGCCACTCTCCTTTATATTATGGTCATAACTATTTCAGTATTTATATGGTGTGGTGAGTAAGGTTGTGTCATTGTCTTATGTTTTCTAGGCAATATTTAAATTCTTGAACCCCCTTAAACCATGTCACTATTTTGGATTTTATCACATTTCATAAAAACCCAAGTTCATCCAAAGGAGGTGTTTTTCACCCCTTTCAATGGATTTCAACCCCATCCTTTTGGGACTAATATTTACTGGTTCAAGGTGAGTTCCCTTCAATCCCTTCTTTCTTTTCCTACATGTTATTCATCTAAGGAAAGGTTGTTTTCATGTAAATATTGGTTTTAATGTTGTTTTGGTAATATAATGATATGGTTTTTTCTATTATAGTTTAATCCTTGTCTTTTACTTCATTATGGTTCATGGAGGTTACCTCCCTTTTGTGTCAACCTTGTGTAGTGATTTGGAAAACTATATTTGAGGAAGGGGATCCCTCATCTCTCTTTTAGTTGTATCATGTCGGGTGGTTTATGTTCTTTTTAATCTATGGGAAGATATTATGAACTATCATAATAATTGTTAACAATTGGTATATTTGAAATTCAATGTAAGGGGGAAAGAAATCGCATGTCTTACCACTTTTACATTATTGATATTGTGAATACATAGGATTGACGCCTTGCTAAAAATTGTGGTTGTTGGGGGATTTTCTTTTGTGTTTTGGTTATTGTGAATATGGAACCCCTATAGTGTTGTTGTTTTTTATCACCTAAAATGGAAATTTAAAACAACTAATATCTAGTTAATGAAATGGTTTCATAGGGAAATTGTGTCTTATGTGATAATTCCCTTGAAATTATGGAGTTAAAGTGACGAAAATCCCCTTCGTATATATAAAAAATGATTTGTGTGTGATTTGTGACTATTATGTGTGGTGGTGATGTGTCGTTTTGGTGTGTGGGGTGGATGGGATGCTACGTAGATGTTATGTGAAATGGATATGGTACATGGTTTTTTTTGGTGTGAGACATTTTTTGATGTGGAAAGTGGTTGTGGTTGCAAGGTTATGGAAATGTGGGGAATTTTTGGCTTGAGGTGGATGGGTTATGGTGATATGATGTGTTGTTATAGTTTATCGAGTAGTAATGGAAGTAATTGGTTAATAGTGAACATGAAATATCATGGGATGATTTAGATAATGAGTTGAAATTATTAATAAAAACCAATTTTGAAATGGGAAGTGTGTTTTAAATAACTATTAATAAATATCAAATTAATATGCTAGAATAATGGTTTAGTTGGTAATGGGTAATTAGGAAAATTCATTAACTTAAAAAGAAAGGTGGAATGTGTCTAGTGTCTTATGGATTGTTTGTATGGTGTTATACATTTAGAGGTCACATAAAATGGGGTGGGTGTTATGAGGCTTGGTAATGATGTTGTGAGTTGGTTGGTATTCTTATTGTGAGCCCATAGTTTGGGTTTTGTGTGTGTATATATATATATACACCTTCTATGTTCTTTGTGATTTCTATATGTATCCCATCTGTGTTGAGCACCATGTACCTGCACCCTAATATTTTAGGGGTGTTTTTTCCATTATCATAATGTCGAGGATGGGTGGATAGAGAACTAATATTTCCCACTCTCTCTTCTAGAATACATTGATATGCATGGGTTGTAATAGCCAGAAGTCAAAAGTGAATGGTGGTGATGTTGATGAGATGATGATATGGATAATAGTGGAAGATTTTGATGGTAGGAGGGGAGACTGATGTTTATATCTTTTATGTTCACAATAACCTACTATTTAGATATGGTTGTGAGGTGATGAGATGGACCAGGTGTCTTCAAAAGATATATTATATAATGGAATAGGTGTCTTTAGGTGTGACTTACTATGATGGCTAGTTGCATGACAATTTCTTGGAATTATGTGATAGACCAAGTGTATTTAGGTTGGGTTATTATACATAAGAGATGAGAGTGCTAGGACCTACGATGTTGGGGTGGGGGAATAAACCATTGGGAAGTGGTGTGGGGTACCATTTTTATTGGTATGATTCTTGTTATTTTACAATAATTGGATGCAATATTTTTGAGTGTTCTCTTGGTTATTTGACCTATTTATGTGATTATGGCTCTACTATTTTCTCACTTGTACAATTATATTCCCCTTTTCACTTGTTTGTGAGAGGCTTTAGGTTTTATCCTACTAATTATTATTTTATTCCCACCCTATGTATATAAAAACTATTTTTCAAGTTTCTAGGAGGACTTCATAGACCATACTATACATTACTAGATCGAAACTTTGGATATTCTATTGAGTCATTGCTATAGGATTTGTGTATTCATTTAGATAATTTTGTATCTTTTTACATTATACATTCATAGTGTGATGGTTTTAGTTTACTCTTTTACTATTTCATGGATTTTATTTCAGTTGATTTATTCAATCTACTAATCCTATATTATAAATGGAAATGCCTTTTATTTATGTGTTGTTTTTATACAACTGATGCTTGTCACCAACTCGGGGCCTGCTGATGACAGGACTTGAGGTTCATTACCTCTCTTCCTTCATTGCCCTATAGGGGTACATTTTTAGGTAGGGGTTCATGAAAAAATAGAGGTTATCATTGAGATATTTAATGGATCTTGGAGTTATGTATAGTGGGGATTGTATGGGTTGGTGGGGAAATGAAATAATTTATTCTTGGTTAATTACATAGGCAAGGAATGATTATCTAAGACGTGGGATTTTAGGGGCCCCCATGATTTGATGCATGGAATCTAAGGCTAACAAATATACAATTGAGGTAATGCTACTTTCATGGTATAGATATAGAAGAGGTACATGTAACATGATTAACTTGTGTACTTGTTTGAATTTTGTGTATTTGGTAAGTTAAAATGAATTAAATAAATATTAATAAAATTCAAATTTATTTGGATTAGGAAATATTTATTTCCCTTTTAAAAATGGATCCCAGTCCTCATCTGCATGTGGTTCTGGTAGTGGAGGTTCATCAGGCTGACTAGGTTGACCACTGGAGGGTTGACCTAGATGTTAGGGATTATTAGTGGAAAAGGGAATTGTGTGCCTTCTATTGATAGAGTGTGGGGAAGTATGAGGGAAGGGATTTCAATCTAAATATGGATAGCTAGTTGGAGGATATCTATCTCACATTTAGTATTATCTAGGCCATGATGGATTATTGGACACCATTAGCAATTAGTCATATGTAAGGATTTGTACGTCAGTGGTGTATGTTGTATCTAGGTGAGCGGAGGGAGGCAGAAGTTTCAAATGTTGAATTTTAGAAGGATATCTGAGTTGAATTCCTCTCATCCTCAAAGAATGTAGTGATGGGGTAGGAGTTTATATCTCTTCCACTTGGGAGAATTTATGTGTGGAAACTTGGGATAATTTTCAAGGATCTTTGGTATTTCTCCCTAGATAATTTTCCTAATCAGAAGTCCCAATTATGGAATCCTAAAGAGGCACTCTTTCCTTCAATCCAGTATATAGTTACACCCTTTATGTTCCCAATGTTTCTTTATGTTTATAATAAAGTGGTGGTGAAAAATCATATGCACTTGATAGAATATTTACCATGAGAGGGGGAATGATAGGGTTTCTTGGAGAGTATATATGTTTTTGGAAGGTGTTAGGTTCTAGGAATTTTGAGGTTTTGACCAGTGGGGAGTTGAACTCAATATATATCTTTCCAGCACTCGGAGGCTAGTGGTTTCTATGATTTTTCTAAGGGCTTTAATCTAGGGTTATTTATCAGTGGGATCCATGATATTCATTAGAATTAGTTCCCTGTTATTATTATAGATCAGTACGGTGGAGGTGTCCTAGTTCAGTCTCATCTTTATTAGTAGCCTCCAACAAGGCCATTTTAGTATCAACGGAAGTAGTCTTATAATCCTCTAATAGGATATGATTATGGAAGAGTATGACCTTAGGATCTTTCTTATTTTTAGGGACCTCCACCTGATCATGGTCATGGAGTTTTTCAACAACATATATATAGAGGGGTTGGGCGTATTCAGTTTCACACAGTGGGTGTGGAATCACCAAAGGGGGTAGATATTATTCTAGGTATAGTCATATTGTAATCTACAATTTTTTTAATTTATTTAATTCAATATCTTTTTAATTATTTTTTTACCCAATCTAGTTAGTTCTCTAAGACTAGAATTATATATCCTTCTCATATACCTGGTATTCACTATGTTATTTAGTTTCCATATGATCTTGTTTAACGAGTGATGGGGTGTAGACTGAGGATGGGGACACATAAGTCATGTGGGGGTATTTTCTTGTTGCAAATATAATTATACGATTTCATTCCAATCATCGAATAGTTTTATTAGATGTGTGATTTTATTGACTAATTTTGGAGGAGAGTCGTGTTCTTGGATGTGGATGGACAGTGTACTATTTTCATTGGAAATAATAGATTTGATTTGTGTAGTATATATGTGGATTCCATTATGTCTTTGATGTATGATATGTCTACGAAATAAATGGATGCTGGGATGGAGGAGGATCCTAGGGTTATCAAGGAGTTTTTTATGTTTTTCTCAAGGAGGTTGTGATGATACCCCCTCAATGTGATGTTGAGTTTGATGTAGACTTTCATCATATTCATTCTTTTACTTTGATGGTTACTTATCTAAAAGAACCTTTTAATTTATAGGAGATTAGGATTTAGATATTGGATCATATCTATATGGGTTTCATTTAGCGTAGTGTTTCACGGTGTGTAGTGCCATTATTATTCCCAAAGAAGGTAGATGATATTCGAAGGCTATTTATAAACTACTAAATGTTGAATCAAGTGATGATTAAGAAACACTACCCTCTATTAAGTATTGGTGTTATGTTAAATAAATTTAGATGAGCTAGTTGGTTTTCTAATATGGATCAATGGTATGGGTATCACTGGTTGAGGGTGAAAGGGGATGATATCCTGGAGACTACCTTCAGATATAGGTATGGTCACATTGAGTTTGTGGTTAGGTCATTCAGTGTCACAAAATCAACAGTTGTGTTTATAGGTATCATAAACATCATTTTTGTTGAATTATTAAACAATTTAATGGTCATGTTCATCGATGAAATATTTATCTACTTGAAGTCGGAGAAGGAGTATGCCAATCATTTCATAGTTTTCTTATATGTTCTTCAATTCCACTAACAATATTGAAATTCTAACAACTATAAGTTTTAGACACTGTTATTAAATTTCCTTGGGAATGAGCTATCCCAAAATAATATGGTAATAGTCCCATGAAAGACTGAGGAAGTTGTTTCATAGGAAGCACAAAAGATTATGGAAAAGTATCGTAGTTTCCTTTGTACTGTAGGCTATTACCTGAGGTTTGTGTTTGATTTATCATGAATTTTGAACCCATTTATATCCTTGACCAATAAAAAATAAATATTTATCTAGAATAATTATTTCTAGCTAAAATTTCACTACATCAAAGGGATATTGTACAGTGCTCCCATGATTCAGTTGCTAGATGATGGGGTGATATTTGAGGTATTGTATAGTTCTTCCCAAATGAGATTTGGATGAGTACTGATGTAGTATAAGGTATTTATCTCTTATGTGTATTTTAAGTTGACTCCCCATGATAATAGTTATGTACCCCATGATCTATATCTAGTAGAATCTGTGTTTTCATTGATGTTATGGCGATATTACCTCATTGGAGAATGATCTTTGGTATTCACCAATCATAAGATATTGAGGTATAACTTTTCTAAGTGTTACATGAATAAAAATCAAATATAGGTTGATGGATTTCCTCTTGGAATATGAATTTTATATACTCTACACCTTATAAATGGGTAATAACATGGTCAAAACATTGAGTAGTAAAACATGTAAGGATATTGTTAAGATGTCTAAAGATGCTGAGAGGGCGATGGAGGAGTTGGAAACCCTACACCTAGATGTGAGGGTGGTTGATGGAGGATGTTTCATTTTTAAGATGATATTATAGTATTCTATTGTGTGAATTGTGTATGAGTATTATTTGGGAGACTCAGGGGCATAGGAGATGCATGATTGTCTTGGCCACAGTGATGATCTGAAGGTATGGTTGGAGGATGGTTATAATAAAATGTTGTTGTAAGGGAGGGTATTTTTTCTGGTAATAATGTGTGAGGGATTTCTTAATCATATTTATAGATCACATTTTTAAGTACACATGAGAGTATCTAAGATGTATCATATATTGAGGACACATATTTAGTGTTTGGGGATGAAACTGGTGGGGGACTGTTTTTTGCATGGTGTTTGGATTACCAGTAGATAAAGGTAGTACACCATGTTCATTCTGGGTTTTTTTTAGCCATTGGATGTTCCTATATTGAAATAGGATGAATTAATGATGGGATTCATAGTAAGGTTTTCCCAAGATTGGATAGGTTGTGATGTTATTTGGGTAATCATTGATCGGTTTTCGAAATCAACTAACTTCTTAAAATTAAGAAGTTGAAATCCATGGATGTTTTAGAAAAGGGGAATGTGGGTGATTTTTTTTGGCTGAATAAAGTTCCAAGTCCATTGTCTTGGATCAAGATTCAAATTTTAACTCATTATTATAGAGAGTATTTCATAATTATTTTGGAACTCAATTGTGCATTGGCACTACTTGCCAAACATAGACATATAGGAAAATGGAGCAGACCGTCTAGACACTGTAGGATAGGTTTTGGGTATGAATCCTAGTCTTCAGAAGATATTTTGAAATTCACTTTCCTTTTTTTGTTATTATTATAATATTAGTAACCACTCATCAATCAATAGGCTAGGTTTGAGGCTTTTTATAGGTGGATGTGTAGTTCTCTATTATGCTAGGCCAGGGTTGGTGTGTCATCAATCCTTAGACACGATATTGTTAAGAGAACAACATGGAAGGTAAATGTATCTTGTGATAGGGTGAAAGTAGTACAGTATCAGTGGAAGTCTTATGTCGATCACAGGAAGATTCCCTTGTACTTTGATGTTTGGGACCATATTTTATTAAAGGATTCTCCTTGACATGGGAATCAAAAGTTTTGTAAGGGGAGTAATATCTCACCCTAGTTTGTTGGAACTTTTGAGGTGTTATAGAATGTTGGAATTGTGGCTTGTCAGTTGGTACTTTTTCCATGGATTAAATTATTTACAATGTCTTCCACATCACTAAGCTCTATCAGTATCTTTACAATGACTCCCATGCCATTAATAGGTGAAAGTTGGATATCAAGGATGATGTGATGTTTTTGGAGCTTCCAGTAAGGATCTAGGATCACTAGGAGAATGTGTTTTATTGATGGACCATTTCTTTGTTTTTTGTGTTGTGGAGACATGGTGTATTACAAGAGAGTAATTGGGATCATGATTCATGAATGTGTTCCCAGTACCCAGATTTTTTTAGGTTTTGTCTTGTTCTTTTTTTCTTTTTTAACATAATGTTTAAACCTTTTTATTTAATGTGATTTTATTTTCCCCTTGATAATAGAATATGATTAAATATTAAATCATAATAAGAGAGTATTAACCATTCCTAATAAATTCACATTATACTTTTACATGTTTCAAAATCGTGCAGGTGAGTCAATGTCGCCCAAATAGGATAATATCATTGTGTGGGAAGTGGATTTCTTTGATTTATAATCTTAAGGTCATGTTAAGTATTGGTTGTGGTAATTTTTTACTGTGATTTTTTAATTATTGAGTGGTGGTATATATTTCTTTGTGAGATTGGTTTCTTGAGGTTAGTATAATAAGGTGGTGGTGTTTCAGTTGTGACAATATCTCTAAGTGATATCTCATAGGGTTGTTATTTGAAACTATTTACCGTATTATTTTCATTCAAGTTTAAATTTAATTCTTAAGTAAGGTAATATCTTGTGGGATATATTATTTCATTGTCCATACCTTCCCAACCCATTAAGTTTTGGGGTTATAGTGGTTGAGGTGTCTATAGGAAGTATCAAGGATTTTGGATATTAAAAATGGGGAGATGCATTTATATTTATTTTGAGATTAGTTATATAGAATTGATTTTTGTGATGATTTGTAATGGTTTTCATTGTATCATGTATATGTATGTTGTAGTGTAGATCCTCAAGGTGGATATTTTTTAGTTTTCTTCCATTTCTTTCATAGTTATTCCATAGAGTAGTGCTAGAGTGTAGCATTCTATGTTCTGTGGTGTGGAGGTGTTGGCTATGACATAGAGGCTTGAGGTGGATTGTTAGTGCCTCTTCCATTTTTTGGAATAGTATAAATGTGGAGAGAGGTAATTTCATGGATGATTTTTTGTGGTTCTATTGTTTTTAGGGTAGTATTTTTGTGGATTAGAGGTGTGGCATAAGACTTTTCTTGGAAATTGCCTTCTATAGCGTGGTGGTTTCTTATACATCATGGACTTCTCCTTCAGTATATGGATATATTTCAAGGATCTAACCATGTTTATAAAACATGGATCTTACCAACCATGTTATTATTTCATTTCTCCCCTTTGAACCATAGTTATCCATTTTTAAGAAATTCAACAATGTGGCAAGGCGGTTTGTGTCATGGTCTAATGTTTTCCACACTACCTATAAATTTCTGAACCCCCTCAGTCCCTATCACTATTTTATATTTTCTCTCACTTATTGGAAACCCCAATTTTGTCTCAAGGATTAATTTAAACCCCCTTTTAATGGATTTCAATCCCAACCTTGGGGGATCGATCTTTGGAGGTTCTAAGTGATTTTCCTTCTTTCCCTTATTTTCTTTGATCCACATTCATCTAGGGAAATGATTTCTTCAAGGAACTAATAGTTTTTCTATTTTTTTAGGTAATTTAATGAGGTTTTTTATTGTGTGATAGGTTTGTACTAGTGTTTTACATAATTTTTCTATATAATTGTGACCTACCACTTGTTAAACCCCTGTTCAATGGTTCAGAAAAATCTGTTGGATGTGGTGGATCCTTCATCTCTCTTTTATTTGTATCATGGAGGATGGTTTATACATTTGAATATAATTTGGAAGATATTATTCACTAGAATAATTTAGATAAATAATTCATTTATATTAAATTAAAGATAAGGGGGGACGAAATCGTATGTTTTACTACTTTGATATTATTGATATTTTCATTGTATGAGCTTGATGCCTTGATGAAAATTGTGGATGTTCAAGGATTTTGTTTATGTTGTGGTTGTGGGGACTATTTAACTCATATTGTGTGGATGTTTTTTATCACCTAAAATACAATTAAATATCAACTTATATTCATTTAATTAAATGGTGTCCCCTGGAAATTATGGCTTCTGTGAGAATTCACTTGAAATTAAGAAGTGAGACTGATGAAAAGTCCCTTGTTAAATCTAAAAATGATATATGTGTAATGTGTGGTTATGATGTGTGGTGTTGATGTGAATTTTTGGTATGTGAAGAGTGTGTGATGGGAAGTGGATGTGGTATGTGGATATTATGGTGTCAAAATATTTTGTGGTGTGGAATATGGTAGTGGTTGTAAAGTGGTGGTAATGTGGGGGGTTGTTTAGTTGAGGTGGATGGGTTTTGGAGATGTGATGTGTTTTCGTATTTTCCTGTTTAGTAATTTTATAAATTTTTTATTAATGAAATTTAAATTTAATGGGATGGTTTGGATAGTGGTTTTAAATTATTAATGAACCCCAACTTTGAAATATGAATTGTGGTTTAAATGGTTGTTTATAAATGTCAATTAATTCCACTATAATAATGGTTCACTTGGTAATGGGAAATCTATAAAATGTTTTAACTGGAAAAGAAAGGTGGGATTTGGATAGAGGTTTGTGGAATGTTTATGTTTTTTAATGCAATTAGTGGAATTAGTGAAGGTGTTGGGTGTTGTGAGTCTTGGTAGTGATGCTGTTAGTTAGTTTGTATTCTTATTGTGAACCCATAGGTTGAGTTATTGTGTGGATATATATATATATATATATACCTCATATGTTCCTTATGTTTTCTAGGCACACCCCACCCATATTAAGTACCATGTGAAAATAATGAAATGTTTTGGGAGTGTTATTTCCAACATACCAATGGAAAGGATGGATGGTTGGCTACCCACTCTTCCCTTCTCTCTCTTTTATGAGACATTTATATGCATTTATTAGGTCAACTATAATTAAAAAGTTCATAGTGTTGTTTTAAATGGGATGATGAGATAGATCATAATGGTGGTTGGGCGTAGCGAGCGGGTGGAACAAGGTTGATTTCCTTCATGATCATGATACCCACTTATTTTGGTTATTTTTTATGAGGTTATATGATGGATCATGTGTCTTTAAGAGAGATGTAATTTGATGTACATTGTGTCTTCAAGTGAGACATGTTGTGACGGCTAGTTTCACACAAGGTTCATGGAATGTTGTGATAACCCATGTTCTTTTTTTCATGGTTAATATACGGAAGATATAGAAGCACCAGGATGCATGATTTTAGGGTCTGAGGGAGGAAAATTAGTGGAAAAGTGGTGGGGAGTTCCCTTTTTATCTATATGATTCTTATTATCTTACTATACATTTATGAAATATTTTGTGACTATCCCTATTGAGTATGGAATTGGTTAGACAAAAAATTTATGTTTATTAGTTTTATTTATTTCTCACTAATGAATTAGTATGCTCTTTTTAACATGTTCATAATAGACTTTTTCAATGATCATACTAAGTATACTTATATGATCACCCTATGTATATAGAAACTGCTTTTTAGGTTTTTTGGAGGACTACGTGGATTGATTCAGGAATTATTATATTGTACATTGGGTGTAACATCCCAGCTAAATGAAGAATAATATATTTTAATAATTATTAATATTTTTGAATTAAATATTAATTTCACTTTAAAATGGTTTCTATGTTCGATAGCCTACCCGATACGCAACAACAGGTTTCATTGAGATCTTATGTTGCACACTAATAATATAATATTATTATTTTAAATGGAAGTTAACTCTTAGCCGTTGTATTGGAGACAATGAAAAAAACTAACTACAAAATGATTATACATGTTTTCTAAATGTATTTACTTTTATCCAATAAAATTTAGAGGCTTAAAATGTTAATGAATCTAATTTTAGGCATAATTTACATTAAAAGGTCAATTTACCACCTTTTAATGGAAACCCCTATTTAAATATATTTTTGGTCACTTTAATAAATTATATTTGACCAAATAAAATCATTCTTTAGGATGGGGACTTCAAAATTTACTTTGTGTAATTTTTTGGAATTTTTCCGATAAAGTTCATTTTCTAATGAATAGTGAAAAATATTGTATTTTAATTCAAAACTGCTTTTTAAGATAATTTATTTATATAATTATATTATCATTTTAATTGGTTTTAAAGTTTCATTAGAATATATTTTTACCATTTAATCCAATGTTGGTCATTTTAATTAATTTCACTTTGAATTTGGACATAAACATGTGTCAATCTTTTGATAGTTATTGTTTCTTAAAAACATGGTATTTGTTTTAAGAACAGGAATTAATTATAAATAAATTAATGTAACTTATATGTTTTGAATTTGGTAAAATTGATATCATTTTTTAATTCAGAATATCAAATATATCGTAGGCTTAATTTTTGGTATTTTTCTAAAAAACATCAATTTTTGATGAATAGTGAAACCACATAGTAATAGTTAAAAAACTGACTTTTTCATTTAAATGAAATTTTACCACTTCTATGAATTTAATTTCAAAAATTAGACATACATGGTTTTTATTAGTACGTAAAATGTGGTTCAGTAAGATGAAAATAATTTTTGGTGAATAGTAACTTTTGACTTTTATTTGCCGCGGTTAAAGGTAAATAGGGTAATTCAAGGTAAAAAGAATATTATAATAATTAAAAATTACCTTAACACTTGTCCTAACCTTATTTTATGAGTAATTTCAGACCATGGTCATCCTTGATTTTATTTTGGGACCCCATGAATCCACTTATGAATGATAAAGAAACTTTAGATTAATTAATTTAGAGTAAAGGCAAAAATGACATAAACAAAAATATTTTAGTAAATTAATTTTTATATGGTGTTATATAAGTAATCTTTTTTACATTAAAAATTCATAAAACATATATAACTATTTCCTACATCATGGTATTTTTTTATAATTTTTAGACATTTAATAAATTAAATTATTTATGACACAATAATGATGCAGTGTTTACCTCATGAATAAATCATTTAATTAAATAAGATTATAAATATTAAAATAACATTCAAAACCTATCAAATTATTATTGGATTATTTTATTTAGACCATGAGTCATCTCATATTTGACTCTAATGATTTTTGGACCTTTAGAAACCGAATATCAATATATAATAAAATAATATTTTCACACTTTCCTAAAGAGCCCCTCCTCCCCCTTATAAAATGAGAAAATTTCTAACCAATTATACAAACCTCTAAAGCCTTTTTTCACGTCCAACCTCTGCCCAATTAATCTCCATACATCCCTCTTTTCCATATATAAGCCTTACCTTAGTCACAAGGCACTTCAACAAACCATTTTGGTTCAAACAAAAGGGAGTTACCCAAATTAAAGGTAACCGTTTTTCTTAACTTTTTTTTCTTTTATTTTACTTCTCCAACCCCTAAAATATTTTTATTCCTTTATTTTATAAAAACACCATTATCATCAATATACTTTTATGTTTTTATAAGAATTATTCGAACTAAACTTACACACACCTCCATCTAATGGGTGAATAACATACTGTTTCTGTGGATGGAAAACTAACGCCTCACGAAATGATGATTGTTCGATTATCTCCTACCGCCTCTCATGGTGGCCATTAATATGGAACAATATTTATATATGATATATATTATGTTTATGTTTTCTTTATACTTCTTTGTTTTCTATTTATATCATACCTTTATGGTTTCCATAATGGATAAACGTGATAATTTCATTTGAGGAAGTGCGGACTATCGCCCCCTCAACGTGATATGACTCATTAATTCCATATTTGGGATGTATAAAGGATGGAGTTAATTATATTATATGATATTATAGTGTAATTATAATATAATTATGTATCATTATGTTTTACTACCATTAAAATAATAAATATAAATGGAAGTAGCATTCATGCATACGTATGGCTTACCGTCTCCATGAACGGTGCATTTCATTTCTTACCTGTAAATGTTATGTACTATAATAAATACATGTATATACTGGATATATATGATATATATGATATATAAATCATTTATATAATTTTTTATATAATGAACCATTGACCATGTGAACAACTTGTAACTATAAGGTGTTCATTTGTGACTCAAGTACCAAATATCGACAAAAAGAACATTATTAACTTGAATGATTACATAATATTTATAACATGGTAATAACTTAAATAAAAGGAATAATAAACTTGAAAAGTGTTCTTAAGCAAGTATAAATTAACTTTAGTTTATTATTCAGGATATTAAAGAACGAACTGGTCAAGTTGGACACGAGGTAAGGGACTTCATCTCAATCTCCTTTCATTGAGGCATATTTTGTTTTAATACATGACTTTCATTTATACGCTGTATAAACACCCTTGAAATTTCAAAGGGAATCTTTTTCTACTAAGAGTTTTACTAAATGAAAAAAAGGAATGTTTCTTTTAACGTAAGTGGTGACAATGACCTTTCCTCCGCTGCAAGTATTATTTGTTCTTTGGCTTCCTTAACAAGCTCTAATATTTTTTTAGGAAAATAAATACCAAATACTCTTTTATGTATTTTGGTAATGAAAATGGTTTTGATAATGGATTTTTTATGTCAATATATTTAAGTGATATATTGTGATTGATATGTGGAGATATTTTCTTTCCTTTATTTTTGTTTTATGTGTTATGATTTTATAATGGTACTTGTACATTTGATGGGTGGTTACGTGATAAACCAAATGACTGGTGGTGTCATTATAAACCAGGACAAGTGGTTACGTTATAACCTCCAATTCATTGGGTATGGAAGTCATACTTATGGCTATTCCATTTAGTGATATGTGTGGAAGTCGACCGTATGGTTATTCCAATTAAGTATGTTTATGTACCAAGTTAACTTTATATGTTATGTATTCTTTATATAGGTTTTATGGAAATATTTTGGTTACAAAAGGGTAAGTAGTGATCTTTTATTTAGTGAAGAGTATTTAATACTTAATAAATGTGAAATTTATTAATAATGTTAAATTATTCATGGTTAACTTGTGGTTTTGAAAAACTAACAGTTTTCCTTCTATGTGTATCCCTAACTAAGCTTTTTATGCTCATCCCAAGTTTTTGAAATATTTTTAACAGGAAATAATGTGGAATAGGTTCAAGGATAGGATCAAGGAAAAGTTATGTTGTCTTAAACATTGATATAGACATGACTCTTTTTTCAAGAGTTTTTGTTTTGTGAAAAAATTGAAATTGAGTAGAAGTGTCTACTTTGTATGTTTTTTGAAATAAAATGTAATAGTTATGGAAAAATTATCTAAAACTCTAAAACTAAAAAGATCCTTAATGTGAATTATTAATTTAATTCATGATTTATGTAATGTTTTCAGGATAGGTCCTTATATTGGGATTTTTTATTATGTCTCTATTTTAGGACTTTTATTTTGGGTATTTATTTGGAAAATCTTATATCTGCATATAGTATAAATTCATTGTGGGATGGTTATGGATTAATTTTATAATATTTTGTGGAATTTGGTGTAGTTAATTTATTCTATCTATATATCCTATATTATATAGGTTAATTCCTTCAATTTATGTGGTATTTTTATACCCTTGGTTCTGGTTTCCAACCTAGGGATTACTGATGGTGGGACTTAGGGGAATTATCTCTCTTTATTTATTTTCATCCTAATTGGGGTACCTTTGGAGGGTTGAGGTCATGAAAAGAAAAATATAGTTTTTTTATATGCTTAATTTATGCCAAGATTTTAGAATTTTTAAATTCCTCATGTGAGGGAAAATATTTTTTTTGTTTGATTTAATATGAATTAAATGGGGATATTTGAACAATTATTTCGTGATTACTATGGAAATCATTATCTGTTACTTTGAAATCAATTGAATCTCTCTATGATCAAACCTCTTGGTTTTCCCTTGAACCTAGATAATCAACGCCTTTTAATTCAAGTTCCATAAGCCTCTTTTAATCAACATGAGGGCTCTTCAAGGTTTCCAAACCCATGATTATCTTTTCTCTTTCAATATTCATGTATATAAAATTATTAAGCCATTCATGAGGTAAGGGAATTTAAAACTCATTTTCTATATTTTTGAATTAATATATTTAATTATCTTTCTATTATTTATTTCCAAACATGTTATCAAATTCTTCATATATATATAATTTACTAGGTATTCTTGGTTTATGGGGTGAAGGAAGAACACATGGTAATAACACTTTAAAAATAATAAAATTTAGTGGGGATGATAAACTGGTTAAGTGGAAATTGGAAGAGGAAGTCATGTATCCAATTCTTATATGATTTTGTGTTGTTTCTTATGGTTGTTGGATTATGATATTTTTTATTCATGTTTTTTTTATATTATGAAATAAATGAATAAGTTTCTATGTTAAAATGATATAATTAAACTCTCATAATGGGAAAATAATTTATATCCAATCATGAATAAGTTATTAGATAACATTGAAATTTTGGTGATACTATTCTTGTAATTCCTAATATGTTATCATTATTTTGAATTTAATATATGGTTTGGTGTGTGTGTTTTTATGTTTTTGTATGTATCTTATGTTGTTTGACTAGTAATATCACATCCCAATATATTATAAAAAATAAATGATAGTAATGAAATTGGTTTAATGAAAAATCAGAGAAGCTCGTTATATTGTTAATATGTTTTATGAACTATTATGGTGAATAAAATGATTTAAATGGGTTGATGAAATATATAATCTATCAATACACTATTTTTAATGACTATTATGATTGATGTTTTTAATTTTTTGATTAGTGTCTATCTTTTTTACATCAAAATGATGTTGGGAAAGTGGGTGTTGATGAGTTGTGATCAGTGGTGTCTCCCTCTTAAATCATTAACAATTGGTTAATGAGTTAATAAGATAAACTGGTACAATTTTTTAATATAATAGTGGTGATTTAAAATGGAAATTTTAAAATGAATTCATTTATTATTAATATAATGTTTTATGGCTTATGAAAACTAAACTGAAATGAAATAATAGAAGTTTTATGTGAAATTAACAATGATGAAATGTACAAAATTTTGCGGGACTGTAAAACATGGTAAATGAGTGGTGAGTTGTTAATAATTTTTAATGATTTAAATTTATGAATATGGATATAATTAATGTGATGATAGATAAATTAATGGATTGATATGATATATGGGTATATGATTTCAATAAAAAATATAACAAGGTTGCTAAAAGATAATTGGTGGGAATGAGAATGTTGTAGAAATGTGAAGTCATTTCTTATGTGGTTTTATTTTTTGATACATGATTTTGATATTGATGATGATGTTTTATTATATAAATTTTTTATTAAAACTTTATAATTTCAAAGATGTATTGATAGAATTATGGAAGCGGTTGTGGGAATATGAAGGTGGGAAACGGGGTATAATGTGGTGGAAACATATGAGCTATACTGGATCAAGGTAGGCATGATTACACAGTCTATAATGGATTGAGGTGGAGTGTGTGGTGTGTTGGAAGACCCTATGGGATATTTATGTAAGTTTTTTTTGATGGCTTGTTGTTGGTATAATCATACTGATATAATATGGGGTGTACTAGAAAATATTTTGGGGTATTGGTATAATGATACATGGAGGGGGTCAGGCATAGTTGGAGGAGGACATGATGTTATTTATCTACATGTTCATGATTTAAAAAAAAATATGAGGAGGAGGGTATATCTATCCAGTTATGTGTGGGTGACATACACGGATGGAGGTAAAAGTGAGGTAGATGCTCTTCATGTTTATAGTACCCTATCTATGTGTTTTTTGAAGGGTGAATATGTTGTGATGTAATATGTGGCAGTGGAAATTGTGTTTGTGGATAGAACATTGTGATATGAGGATGTGTCATGGTGGATAGTGTCGAATGGGTGATGTCTCATAACTTGTTTTTGATGATTTTTGAATCTCATGTCCCTGATCAGTTGATGAGGGGTGTTCCTAATAATGTTTTGTCAATTTGTGATGGAATGACCCATGAATAGACAAGTAGAATCATGGTAAATCTCAAGAGCCTCTTTTTGTTTATATTGATGATGGTTATAAGATTAGAATTATTTATTTATTTTTGTTGTGGAATTAAATTTTATTGTTGTTTGTGGTAATGGTCAAGTATGTTATGATAATGGAGGAACTTGTGGTAAATGATGTGGAACATGGAGTTTGATTTTGATGATGATTTATATTATTATTATTATTATTATTACTAAAGCTGATAATATCAACTTATATATTATTATACTTTTCTTTGTTGATACCACTCTTTCTTACTCATGAATAATTATTTCACATTAATGTTGATTTCTTTAGTGTGATGATACTACTTAGTACTCCCAAATGATCACCCCCACCACCATTTGTGGAGTTTTTTTTAGAATATCCAGATGAGGATTAGAGCTACTATTCGGGTTCCTTGGATGGGGTTTTTGGATATCTTGTGAGACGTAGGATATTATTCTTTCATGCATTTTAATTATGTTATGTGTATTATGTATAAGTATAATTTGGGTTATAGAAATATTATATTATGTAATGCAGATTCATTATTATTTATTGGTGGTTGTTTCTCTATTCTTGAAAATTTATAAGGGTAATTCTTACCATATGTATGTTTGTATGTCATCAGTGATAGTCACCAACCTAAGTCTGAATAGAGGTGGGCCTCAAGGGACACTTTCATCTATTTCAAAGGTCTAGGATGGGTACCAACAGGGGAGGGTTGTGATGGGTGTTTCCATCATTAACATAAAAAGGGTTTGTGTTTCTTCTTCTTGAAAAACATAGCAAGGTATATTAATGTACCAACCTATAATTATGATGATTGTTTAACTGATCTTCAAGTTAGAGACAACTGTTAAATGATTAAGAGTGTTGAAAAAACAACATATAATAAGGGATAAATTAGTTATCCAAATAGAGCTACTGGAGACATGGATCTAAAAGGTGAATGTTATCATGGAGTTAGATGTGAATGATAATACCATGGGATTAATTAATAATGTTCTAAATCCATTTTAGTGAATTCTGGGATATACAAACTGGAGTTAGGAATTTCTAAAAGGACTCTATGTATGAGTCATTTGAGATCCTCATAGAAAGCATTCTAATATTGAGTACAAAAATTATGGTAAAGGGATAGTTACTATATGAGTAATTTTAGACTCTAAGATGAAACTTTTAAAAGTCACCAATGCAGTATACAAGTCATTAGATCATATGAAAATGATGAAGGCCAGTTCATGTGATTCATTCATGATCCATGTATAAGTCATTTGACACTATGTCACCATCATTTTAGAGATGTGTAATAATTATATGGATGTGTGTATGAGTCATTTGAGTTACATAATAAAAAATGTGAGAAATATATAGATAAATTGAGACTAGTTAAGGATTATCTATATAAATTTAATATCCATTTACTCTAACTTAGTGAAAATTTTAAAAGCATGTACTTTTGTACAAGTCATTTATACTATGTATATGGTTCATTAGAGGATCCATAAGGATCAATGGTTTTTTAAGGATCATCTAGAATCATATGAGTCCTTATTACTTATCTAAAGTTGGAAAAAAATACATAAATCAAGAAACTTCATAAAGGTGAGTTTTTATGCATAATAAATGATGAATGTCAAAATAAATATTATGATAAATTTAGTTTTAATTAAAATAATTATTTTAACACATTCTTAAAATAAATAAATATCATAGTAAGTGTTTTTTATTTGGACTAGTATTGAAGAAACAATTTTCAAGTAATGATATGGAGTTTGAGGTATATCAATTCCCCAAAGGGGTTTCCACATTAAAAATCATGAAGCCTTGTACACGTAAAAGTAAATTTTGAATGTTGTAAAGAAGTTTATTTTGTGGAGTTTTAAAACATTTTATAACTCGAGTCATAAGGATAATTTGTAGAAAGACCATGACTAATATATATTGAGATTCAAAATGAGAATGATTTTCCACAATTCATTAAATTTTCCATAGTTTATTATGGAAATAATATTCCCGTGAAATATACTATAAAGATATATATTTTAGGAACTGGATAGAAAAATAAAATAGGTGTGATAAAAATTATATTTTTTCTATTAAAGATTATTTGTATTATAACTAGTGATGATTACTGCATTCAAGACTTCCTTGTATACCAAAAAAAGAATAATGACAAGGGGTATGACACCAAGATTTTTTTATTGATTCCAAGGAGAAGTTGGGAAGTATAAACTTCTTCCCATGGACTAAAACATCACCATACCAATATAAGAAGATGTTAAGAAAGGTTGAGTGGTCCTACTGAATATCTGTATGTGAGGGACTTAATAAGAAACATTCCATATGCACACTACACTAGGAGACAAGAGCATTTGAAGACCTGTCCAAGGAAAGGCTTTGGAAGGATACTTTAAAGAGAAATATGGTATCAATATAAATACCCCATTGGGAGATGACCATAATATTTTTGAGTTAATTATTCAACAGCTAGGATCCAATGTAAGGAACCCATCAGGAGGAAACCAATGTCTTCAATAAAGACGAATATTTTCAAAATATTTTCTACCAAACATTTCAATATATATTTTTTACTTGTACTCCATGTTTTATTTTATAGAAAACAAATCTTAGAACTCAACTTATACCTACCAAGGAGTTGTATATTAAGGATAGATCTTGTAGATCATTGTGTTCTTTAATTGATTAAATTCACTAGAATATGATACTGGGTGAGATAACTATAGTGAGGGGATTTATATCTTAACTTGTCATTGAGTTTGATTGAAAGATAATAATTTTTAAAAAAATGGATCATTGATTCACCACCTCTCGATTTAAGTGATCACACAAGACGTTCTCAACAAAAATTATATTATTATTTTTTATTAGGAAGAAAGACTTAATTTTTCTGATAAACTTTTTCCCTTTTTTCATATTATCCTAAAGACAATATAATTCAACAATTTTTTATAGATATTTTTAGGATCATGTATAACAATAATTATTCCAAATTTGTTTTATTTTTCATAAATTCTTTACTCTATTTCTTAATTCATAGGCTCTTCCTCTCTTTCTATATCATATTTATTTGATATTCCAACATTTACTTCCTTTCATGATTATATAAATGCACTAGTTAATACCTCAAGATCATCCCTTTTTTAACATTAGTTGGGTTTTTCATTTTTAGATCAATTAGGCACTTCTATTTACTATTATAGACAAGCTGCATCCTAATGATATGATACTTGTTGATCAAATTATTTTGGGACTTTGAATATATTCTAAGAGGGGTATCCTTATTTTAACCAATATCTTTAGGAAAACTCTATTTATTGTTATGCCATATAGAATCATTTTAATTTTCATTACCCTATAATAAACAACTTCTTTATATTCCCATATAAATTGTACAATATAGAAAGGAAGTGTATATACTAATAAATATAAAATACATATATATATATATTTTACTTCCATTGAATGGATATGTCAATTTCATGGAAATAAAAATGTTTGGATCCACTAATAAAAAATTATTATTTTCTATACCTAAATATGTCATTTTGTGTCCTAGTGTAACACTTAAAAAAAGTATAACTAAGGAATCATCTCTCTTAGAAGTTCATTATTTTTCTATATGTTTCTATATAGACATCATACTTTAGCCTTTTATAAGAACACTTATCATTATTGCAAACTAATATAGGTTTATAGAGAATTTAAACCCATCTGTAACATCCCAGGTAAATAAATAAATAATACGTTTTCATTTTAATTAATATTTTTTTAATTAAATAATTATTTTACTTTAATGGGGTTTGTATGTTCCATGGTGTACCTGATCTGCAACAATATGTTTATTTGAAATCTTAAGTTGCACAATAATAATATAATATTAATATTTTAAATGGTAGTTAATGCCTAGTGGTTGTATTGGCGGGAATAAACTGAACTAAATACAATATGATTATATGTGTTTTTCAAATGTTTTAACATTTATGTAATAAAAGTTAGAGGCTTAAAATGTGAATGAATCTAATTTTAATCATAATTTACTTTAAAAGGTTGATTTGCCGGCTTTTGATGGAAACTCTATTCAAATATGGTTTTGGTCACTTTTATATGTTCTATTTGACAAAATAAAATTCTTTCTTAGAATTAGGACATCATAATTCACTTTGGGTAAAATTTTGGTATTTTTTTGATAAAATTCATTTTTTGATGAATAGTGAAAAATACTGTATTTTAATTCAAAATTTCCATTTAATATAATTTATTTATATGGTCATATATTAGATTATTTTTCTACCATTTAATCCAATTCTGGTCATTGGAAGTAATTTCACATTGAAATTGGACATAAATAAGTGTCAATCTTGTGATAGTTATTATTTCATAAAAACACGCTTTTTGTTTTGACAGCGGTAATTAATTTTAATTTAATTTCTTCTAATTATATGTTTTGAATTTGTAAAAATGGATTCCATATTTTGAATCTGGAGGTCCAAATTTTTAAATAGGTAACTTTTATTTTTAGACAATGTGAATATTTACTTCAGTAAATATTTTATTTTCCATGGTTAAAGAGTAAATCTGGTAAATAAGGATAAATAAATATTATTATAATAATATAAAAATACCCTACCGTTTTTCCTAATCCTATTGGATAATACATTCATGACCATGGTCATCCTTGGGTCGATTTTGCGACCCCATGGAGCCACTTAAGAGTGATAATGACACTTTATATTAATTTATTTAAAGTAAAGACAAAAATGACATAAAAATTTATCTCTTAGTAAATCAATTTTTACATGGGGTTATATAAGTAATACTTTAGACTATAAATATTATTTGGAAATATAAAACTATTTCAAAGATCATTGTATTTTTTTATAATTATTATGTATCAAATAAATTAAATTATTTATGACACAATAATGATGCAATGTTTACCTCATTAATAAATTATTTAAATAAAAAGATTATATATATTAAAATAACATCCAAAACCTGTAAAAATTTTATTGGATGATTTTATTTTGACCATTATTCATCTTATCTTTGACATTAATCAGTTTTGGATCTTTAGAAACTGAAAATCATTATATAATAAAATAATATTTTCACACTTTCCTAAAGAACCCCTCCTCCCCCTTATAAAAGGACCACTTCAAACCCATTTTTTAAAACTCTCAAGTACCTTGGATCATCCAAAATCTACCTAAATAATATCCCCACATCCCTCTCCTCTTAATATAATCCTTACCTTAGGCAGAAGGCACTTCAAGAAACCCTTTTGGTACAAACCAAAGGGAGTTACACGATTTAAAGGTAACATATTCTCTTGAGTTCTTTTGTTTTATTGTACTTATACAACCCCCTAAACTCTTTTTATTACATTATTTTATAAAAACACCAGTATCCTAAATATACTAGGTTTTTTTATGATAAGGATTCTAACTACACTTACACACACCTCCATCTAATTGGTAAAGAACATATTATTTATGTGGATGGCAAACTAACGCCTCACGAAACGATGATTGTTAAATTATCTCTTACCGCCTCTTATGGTGGCCATTATGAAGGCACTATATTTATATATGATATATATTATTTTTATGTTTTCACTATTATTTTTTGATTTTTTATTTTACAAGCATACCTCTATTCTATCCAATATGTGTAAACACGATAATTTCTTTTGAGGAAGTGAGGACCACCCCCACCCCCCCTCAAGGTGATATGATTCGTTAATTACATATATGGAAATTAAAAAGGATGGTGTTAATGAAATTATGTAATATATATATCATATTATATTATACTATAATTATAATATACCTATGTATCATTATGTTTTCAATCCATTATGTAGCGTTCATGCCTACGTACAGCTTACCGTCTCCATGAATGGTGCATTTCATTTATTATCTCAAAATATTATGTAATATTATAAATACATAAATATTCTAGATATATATTATATCTAAATCATTAATATCATTTCTGATATAATAAACGTTTTACCACATGAACAACTTGTAGTTATAACTAGTTCATTTTTTACTCAAGTTCCGAACATCGACAAAATGTCCAATATGAACTCAAATAATTAACTAATTGTTACATCAAGGTAATAAGTGATATAAAAGTAATAATAAACTGGAAAATTGTTCTTAATCATGTATAAATTAACATGTTTTAATTATTCAGGAAGAACAAGGAACAAAAGATTCAAGTCGGATACGAGGTAAGGGGTTTCTTATCTCACTTTTAATTCCCTGATATTTCCATTGTTTTCCACTTATTTATTGCATGTGGTGTATTGTGTACTGAAAATTGATATATATTATCATGATTCTATTTCAATTCATGTTATTCTATGAATCTTTTTGAGGTTATTAACTTTTGGTCATACGACTCGATTGATTACAACGTGGTAAAGGATTTTCATCAAACTTTTTATTCTTGTGATATTCATGCTATATTTTCCACTATTTCATTTTGTGTTGTGTATGTACTACCCAGATTTTATTCATTGTGTAATATAATTCATTTTATGGGTATCTACATCTTCATTTTATGATCCTTCTTTCATGGGTTGTATGTTTCGTAAGTTACCTAATCGGTAAGGGAACCTTTTAACACAATTTCCATTCCTTGGGTTAATCTTATAATTCATAATTATGTCATGATATGATTATGTCTAGAATCACTATTTATTTATTTATGTTGTAATTTCCAATCCCCTTTTTGTGGATATAAATTTTATACACATAATTACTCTATTGATAAATTCTCAATTCATTGATATGAACTTGATTAGAGTAATTTTAACCCAATTTCCATTCATTGAGTTAAACATCCAAGTCATTGGTTTTGTCTTAAAAAGAACTTGTGTCAATGTCCTATGATTTATTTACATTGAATATCCAATAATATTTAGTGTATTTATCTTTGTCACACATTATTATGTAATGGATTTTTCCTTAATCTAGGAATATTGTTTTTTATAAGGGATTTCATCTCAATTTACATTCCATTGAGACTCCATTGCCGTTATGCACCAATTCACTCTTATATAGTGTATATACCACATTTTGACATATTAAGTCATAAAACACATCATTCTCATGATATTTTAATGTTATGATTCAATGTTATTCGTAAATTATTTTTATTTTGGAGTCTCTCATTTTGTTAAAAACTCTTTAACTAAAATATTATTTTACGTGTTTTAATGATTTTTTCTTATAAATCTTTATGTTTAATTTCTATGTTTTAAATATTTTTTTAAGGATTAATTTATATGAATGTTAATGTTTCCAAATGATAATTTATTTAAAATTTTCAAAGTTGTATGAGACACTTTTATTCAGAAATATATTTTTTAAAATGTTTTAAATGGTTTTGAAAATGGTTTGATAAAGCATTGATTATGTCTATATCCTGAAATGATATGTTGTGATTTCAATGTGGAAATGTTATCTTTCCTTTATTCATGATTTATATGTTATGATTATTTTGTATTGTTTATTTATATGTGTGGTTCTGTGATAAACCTAGGGAGGGTGAGCCTGAGATAGCTCTCTAATGCATTGGGTAACGTGACGGAGGTAAACATTAATGTTTCTCCTTATAGATTTTGGGAATATACTGTGATGGGTATTCCAAATGTGACTCCATATATATCTATGATAGCCACAATGTAATTATGTTATGAATACCATAAGTTACCTTTATGATTTATGATTTCTATGTGTTGTTCATAAATCGTATGATTTCGTAAGGTATGTTATGATTGAAAAGTACGGTTTCATTGATTTGTATTTATTGATGGGATAATGTTTTCCTTCTTTATTTTATAACCCTTACTAAGATTTTTATGATCATCCCAAGTTTTTGAAATGATTTACACAGGACTTAAAGATTAATAAGGTCAAGGATGTGATCAAGTAAAAGTCATGCTATCTAAAACATAGAACTAGGAATGTTTCGTTTTAAGTGTATTTATTTTATAAAAAATGGATACTATGTAGTAGTGTCTATATATAATATTCAAGTTGTTATATAATAGTTATGGCCTAATTCTCTAAAACTATTAACCAGAAAAGATCCTCAATGTGAATTACTCATTTAATTCGGGATTATGTTGTGTTTAAGGTCGGGTCCTTATAGTTGGTATCAGCGGTCGGTTTAGATAGCATTATAGGTTAGGGTGTTATTTAAGCATAAGTTACATAACAATAATGGTTAGCATATTAGAAAGAGTCATAGTAATTGTATAGGTGATAAATGGTTATTACATTTTGTGGTGCAAAATGAAATGTATTAGATAACCTTTGAGGATAAATTATGTTACAGTTATTTTTGAGGAATTTGTCTCATTTTTCTTTTGAATGTTATGAAATTGTATTTTTTTAAAAGTACAACACACAGACTGTGTGAAAACCCGTCGCGTCGTACAAAGCTGTGGGAATCGAACCCACAACCAAAGTGTTATTGGGATTTATCGCCTACCACTGGACTACATGATGTCCCTGGTTAGTATGACTAATTATTTTTTGTTAAATGATTTTATGGATCATGAATAAGTTTATTTGGGATATTATATTTTATCAAATGGATTTCCTTAGTTTAGGAAAATGATTTGTTGATTAAGTGATAAAGGTTATTTTTTAAGAATTTATGTTTTTATTACTGACATATGGTGATTTCGGTTATTTATTGAAATGATTAACCTATCATAGAAAATATGTGATTTTGTTAATTACACTTCAGTATGAGACTTTAAGAGTAGTCTATTTTATTTGAAGATAAATTTTGATATTTACTATGGAAGACTATGTGATTAAATCCATCTGAGTTTTGGCTTAAAATATTAGTTGGGGTTACTTTAAAGGATTTTAAGGATAGTTTTGTATTGAATGGTCCTTGTTAAACTTTGGGTATTGTTTGAAAAATTTTGGGGATTAAGAGTAGTTTTTTTTGTAAAAGATTATCCTTTTGGGGGATTATCTGATCTTATACTAACCATTTTGGTTTTGGTTTATGTCTAAAGACAAGGGAAATATACAGTTCATCTTTTTTGGATTATGTGATACTCTAGAAGTTTATTTTGGTTCTTTTAATGTGATAAAGTCAGTTTGAATACTCATCGTTTGAGGAAAAGATGAGTTTGTTGTAGAAATTTATTAAAGTATGAATGTTTACATGACAAGTAAGTATGTTTCCTTATGTTTTTATATAATCTCATAAATAAATTCCTCAATGAAAATTAACATAAAACAAAAACGTTGTTTGTTAACTTTTCTTACTGGGGAATCAGATATTGTTTAACCCATCCCAATTATGTTCTTTTTTGGTGGTTAACTTTCTCTTAATCATGTTCTCTATCACCCTCCATCAGAACATGATGGTTTGTTTTCTCCTCCATATCCATGTTTTCATGTAATCCTAGAATCTGTTGTCTTGGGTGACCTTTTTAGTTATCTTCCTTTATTTTAAGGTGATAGATTTATTGACACTTTTTCTAATATAGTACTTTCAATGAACTTTCCAAGTGTAATTTTAAAATTACAAGGACGCAATTCACGATAGGGGGAAGGATGTAACATCCCAGGTAAATAAAGAAATAATAAATTTTCATTTTAATTAATATTTTGAATTAAATATTAATTTTACTTTAAAGGGGTTGCAATGTTCGATGGCATACCTGATACACAACAACGAGTTTCATTGAAATCTTACGTTACACAATAATAATATAATATTATTATTTTAAATGGTAGTTAATGACTAGCCATTGTATTGGTATGAATGAAAAAAACTAACTAAAATATGATTATACATTTTTGTTAAATGTTCTTACATTTATCCAATAAATGTTAGAGGCTTAAAATGTGAATGAATCTAATTTTAAGCATAATTAACTTTAAAAGATTGATTTACCGCCTTTTGATGGCGAACCCTATTTAAATATGGTTTTGGTCATTTTTATATGTTATATTTGACAAAATAATGTTCTTCTTTAGAATTGGGACATCAAAATTCACTTTGGGTAAAATTTTGGAATTTGTTTGATAAAATTCATTATTTTATGAATAGTGAAAAATACTGTATTTTAATTCAAAACTACCATTTAATATAATTTATTTATATGGTTATATTATCTTTTAAATTGTTTTTAATGTTTAATTAGATTTTTACTTTACTGTTTAATCCAATGTTGGTCATTGAAAGTAATTTTACATTGAAATTGGACATAAATAAGTGTCAATCTTTTGATGGTTATTATTTCTTAAAAACACGCTTTTTTTTCTGACAGTGGGAATTAATTTTAAATTAATTTCATCCAATTAAATGTTTTTAATTTGTAAAAATGGATTCCATATTTTGAATTAGGAGGTACAAATTTTGTAAATAGGTAACATTTGTTTTTAGACAATGTGAATATTTACTTCAGCAAAAAATTTATTTACAATGGTTAAAAAGTAAATCTAGTAAATAAGGGTAAAAAATATTATTATAATAATATAAAATTACCCTAACATGTGTCCTAATCCTATTTTATAATTCATGTATGACCATTGGAATCCTTGGGTCGATTTGGGGACCCCATGGTGCCACTTAATAGTGATAATGACACTTTTTATTATTTTATTTAACGTAAAGACAAAAATGACATAAACATATATCTCTTAGTAAATAAATTTTTACATTGGGTTATATAACAAATGTTTTCGACTATAAATATTATTGGGAAATAAAAAACGATTTCATACATCATGGTATTTTTTTTATAATTTTTAGGAATCAAATAAATTAAATTATTTATGATACAAAAATGATGTAGTGTTTACCTCATTAATAAATGATTTAAATAAACAAGATTATAAAGATTCAATTAATATCCAAACCCTGTCAAATTTTTATTGGATTATTTTATTTCGAACAGTAGTCATATTATCTTCGACTTTAATGAGTTTTTGATCTGTATAAAATGAAAATCATTATATTAAAATAATATTTTCATACTTTCCTAAACAGCCCCTCCTCCCCCTTATAAAAGGAAACCACATATAACCCATTACTTACACCTCTAAAGTCCCTTGTATAATCCAAAATCAACTTAAATAAGATCCCCACGTCCCTATCCTCCTCCTAGAAGCCTTACCTTATGCATAAGGCACTTTAAGAAACCCTTTTCATTCAAACCAAAGGGAGTTACCCGATTTTAAGGTAACATCTTCTCTTAAGTTATTTTGTTTTATTTTACTTCTCCAACCCCCTAAACTCTTTTTTATTCCTTTATTTTATAAAAACACAAGTATAAAAGATATAAAAGGTTGTTTTACGAGAATTATTGGATCTAAACTTACACACACCTCTATCTAATGGGTAAAGAACATATTATTTCTGTGCATAGAAAACTAACGCCTCATGAAACGATGATTGTTCAATTATCTCCTACTGCCTATTATGGTGGCCATTATGATGGCACTGTATTTGTATATGATATATATTATTTTTATGTTTTCTCTATTCTTATGTGATTTTTTATTTTACAAACATACCTTTATTCGTTCCAATATGTGTAAACACAATAATTTCATTTGAGGAAGTGAGTACTACCACCCCCTCAAAATGATATGATTTGTTCATGACATACATGGAACATATAAAGGGTGGAATTAGTTAAAATTTTTGAAATATATATCCTATTATTTAGTAATAGAATTATAATATACCTATGTATCAATAAGTTTCCATTCCATTAAATATGAAATAGAAATGAAATTAGCATTCATGAATATGTACGGTTTACCATCTCCATAAACGATGCATTTCATTTCTTATCTCCAAATGTTATGTAATATTACAAAAGAAAAAATATACTGGATATATATTATATATATGATATCTAAATCATGAATACCATTTTTTAGATAATAAAATTTTGACCACATGAACAACTTGTAATTATAACAAGTTCATTTTTTACTCAAATTCCGAACATCAAAAAAATGTCCAATATGAACTAAAATAATTTACTAATTGTTATGGCAAGGTAATAAGTGATATAAAAATAATAAAAAACCTGAAAATGTTCTTAATCAAGTTTTAATTAATATAAGTTTATTATTCAGGAAGAACAAGGAGAAAACGAGTCATGTCAGACACCAGGTAAGGGGTTTCTTATCTCACTTTTAATTCCATGAGATTTCTAATATTTCCCACTTATTTATTGAATGTGGTGTATTGTGTAGTGACATTTGAAATATATTATCATTATTATCTTTATATTCATTTTATTCTGTGAATAATTTGGTGGTTATTAATGTAACACCCCAGGTAAATAAAGAATATGACATTTCTTATTTATCCATATTTGTGAATAAAATATTGAAATGACTTTAAAGGGGACGCTATGCTCGATGGCGTACCCAACATGCAACAACGAGTTTCTTGAGAATCTTACGTTGCACTCTAATAATAAAATAATATTATTTTAAATGGTAGTTAACATGTAGCCATTGTATTGGCGGGAATGGATAGAAATAACTAAAATATGATTATATATGTTTTTAAATGTTTTTACTTTTATCCAATAAAAGCTAAAGGCTTAAAATACGGAAAGAATTCAATTTTAGGCGTATATGCCCTATTTTTCACTAAAGGTTCACTTATCACCTTTTAATGGAGAACTATAATTAAATATAGTTTTGATCACTCTTATACATTCTTTTGGACCAAATAAAACTCTTATTAAGAATCAGGACATCAAATTTTACTTTGTGTAATTTTTTGGTATTTTTTCGATAAAGTTCATTTTTTAATGAATTGTGTAAAATGTTGTGTTTTAATTCAAAACCACTTTTTAATATAATTTATTTATATGATTAGATAATATTTTGAATTGGTTTTAAAGTGAAATTAGAAAATATTTTTACCATTAAATCCAATAGTGGTCGTTGGAATTAATTTCACTTTGAAATCAGACTTAATCTAATGTCAATCTTTTGATACTTATTGTTTTATAAAAACACGCTATTTGCTCTGACAGCGGGAATTAATTATTAAATTAATTAATTTTATTAATATGTTTTGAATTTTGTAAAACGGAATTCATTTTTGAATTCGGAATATCAAATATAGCTTATGGTGAATTTTTGTGATTTTTCTGAAAAACTTCAATTTTTGATGAATAGTGAAACCACTAAGTGGTACTTATAAAAACTGATTTTTCCGTTTAAATGAAATTTTGCCATCTTTGTGTTTTAAATTTCAAAAATCCGACATACATGGTTGTCATTAAGAAGTAAAATGTGGTTCAATGGGATAAAAATAATTTTTTGGTGAATAGTAACTTATTAAGTTTTAATCGCGATTAGTGGTAATTAGTGTAGTTTAAGGTAAAAATAATGCTTTAATAAAATAAGATGAGCTTGACACATGTCCTACCCTCATTTGTTGTGTCATGGCCGACCAAGAAAAGCCATGGGTCAACTTGGGGACCCCATGGATCCACTTTGGTTGGGAAATGACATAAATAACTTTTTATTTAATGTAAAAGTAAAAATGACACAAATATGATATGTTTTACTAAAACAATTTTTAAGTGGGGTTATACAAGTAATATTTTTTATTATAAATATTCATTGGAAAGATAAAAAGATTTCCTACATCATAGTAGTTTTTTTATAATTTTTAGACACTAAATAAATTAAATTATTTATGACATAATAATGATGCAGCGATGACATCATTATTTGACGATTTAAATAAAATGGAAAGATAATGTAAAATCTATGAACTAAACATGTCCAAAACATATTGGATGGGTGTATTTCGAAGCCTTATAACCTTATCCACGAATTATATCAATGTGGGACCTATTGAAACCGAAATACATTTTCAAATAAAGTAATATTTCTTACTTTCCAAAAGTGCCCCTCCTCTCCTCTTATAAAAGGCCCCCACCTCTACCACCTTACACACACTCCTCAAGCCTTTGGCTCGGCAAACCCCTGCCCATTTACTCTCTCCACATCCCTCTCCTAATCCTAGAGGATTTCCTTTGGGCATAATCCTTTCAAAGGAAGCCTTTAGGCTCAAATCAAAAGGAGTTACACTTTTAAAGGCAATTCATTCTCTCATGTTCATTTGTTTTATTTTGCTTCTCCAACCCCCTAAAGTCTTTTTATTTAATTCTTTTGTAACAACACCAGTATCTTCAATATACTAGGATGTTGTTATAATATTTATTCGAGCTACACTCTCACACAACTACATCAAATGGTTAAAGAACATACGGTTTCCGTGGAGGGTGAAATTCTGCCTCCCGAAACGATGATTGTTCAATACTCATTTAACACATTCAAAGGTGGCCATTATGATGTAAATATTTTTATATATGATATATGATATGTTTATGTTTTACTTATGCTTCTGTATTTTTCATTTTTGTCTTACCTTTATGGCTTCCATTATGGGTATACGCGATATCTTCATTTAAGGAAGTGCGGACTACCGCCCCCTCAAAGTGATTTGATTCGTTAAATACCATATGTGGGACGTATAAAAGATGGAAATATGATATTATATATGATATTATACTGTAATTATAATATACCTTTATATAATTATTATTCCATTCTATAAAATACGAAATAGAAATCAAAGTAGCGTTCATGCGTACGTACGGCTTACCGTCTCCATGAATGGTGCATTTCATTTCTTACCTCTAAATGATTATGTAATGTTATAAATGCATGCATGTACTGGATATATATGACATATATGATATCTAAATCATGAATACAATTCTGTATATAATAAACATTTTTCCACACGAACAACATGTAATTGTAAGAAGTCCACCTTCGACTTAAGAACCAAATATCGACAAAACAATCATTATTAACTTAATGATTACATAATGTTTATGACATGGTAATAAGTGATATAAAAGGAATAATGAACTTGAAAAAGGTTCTTAAGGAAGTAGAAATTAACTCAAGTTTATTATTCAGGAGATTAAATAACGATCGAGTCAAGTCGGACCCAAGGTAAGGGATCTTATTTCTCTCTTTCTTTTTAAGTACACTCTTTTATGTCATTCCTTTTAAGCTCATATTTCTTATTATTGGGATGTTATTTTATATTAATCCTACTGTACTTATTATGTTCATATGATGAGAGACCCTATTTCCTCTCATCAATCCATTTTGGAAGTTTTGAGTGGCGCCGTTAGGCTGCCGAATTTTCGTAAGGGATTTTTTTTCATCTCACTTTTATTCCCGTGAGATTTATGCTACATTGGCCAAAAATTACATTGAGTGGTGTATGTACTTCCCATTATTATAATCTTTGTGTAGTATACTTTCGTTTATGAGTATTTACATCAATGATCTATTATCCTTCTTTCATGGGGTGTATGTTTTGAAAGATACCCAAGTCGGTAAGGGAACCTTTCACCCTCATCTTTTTTTAAAAGACTTCCTTTGTTGGGCCTTTTAATTTACCTATTGTTATATTGGGATATGTTCTTATATATCCTTATTGATGTAAATTTTATGTCCAAGTGATGAGATACACTTTTTATCTCTCATCAACTCATTTTGATGTGATGTCGTTAGGCTGTCAAGGGAACTTTTTAACCCAATTTCGATTTCTTTGGGTTCAACATGTAGTCATTGAATATGTCATCCATTGAATATGTGTGAATGACCGATTATTGTTTTAAACTTAATATACATTTATTTTGGGTGTAATTATATTTTTCACACATATTTTTGAGATTGATTTGTCCTTAAGTTAAGGATACCTTCTTTATAAGGGATTTCATCACATTTGACATTTCTATTGAGGGTTCATTGTTGTTATGCACCAATTCACTCTTATATGGTGTATATATTGTCCTTTGGAGTATTATATCATGAATCCATTTATTCTCATGATATTATAAAGTTCTGACTAAATGTTATTCCTCAATTATGGTATTCAAGTGTCTCTAATTTTGGTAAAACCCCTTTAACCAAAATATCGCTTTAAATGTTTTAATTATTTGTTCTTATTAATATCCATGTTTTCAAAATGGTTTTAAGGATTTATTTATATGGATATTAATGGTTTAAAATTTTAAGCTTCAAGGTGGTATGGGACACTTTGATTCAAAAATCTCTTTATTAAATGTTTTAAATGGTTTTGGAAATGTTTTCTTTTTTGTATGGATTCATTATTTCAAAATACAAAAAGATATATTGTGATTGAAATGTGGAAATGTTTTGTTTCTTTTAGGCATGTTTTATGTGATACATTTATGTTATGGTTCTTGGGCATTGTTATGAAAATGGGTGGTTTCGTGATAAACTAAGGGCGGGTGAGCCCGATATAGCTCTCCAATGCATTGGGTAACGCAAAGGAGTGAAACGTTGAGGTTTCTCCGAAGAGATTTAGGGAATATACTGTGATGGGTATTCCAAAATGTAACCAAGAGGGTTACTCCCTACGTAAAAATGTTATGAAATCCTCAAGTTACCTTTATGTATTATGATTTCTATGATTTATTCATGGTTTGAGGAGGTATGTTAAAGTGCCTTTGTTTTATGGGTAAAGTATGATTTTATTCTTATGTATATATGAACTCATGTTTCCTTTCCATATTTTTATAACCCTTACTGAGCTTTTTTATGCTCATCCTAAGTTTTTTTAATGTTTTTCACAGGTCAAGGGAAAGGTACATGATGTGATGTTAGTGTCAAGGATGTGTCAAGAAAGAATCCATGTTTTATTTTCATTATGTTACCGTTGATGGGAAGAATAAATACTGTCTTTTATGTAACCACTTTGTTTAAGTGTGGAATGTAATGCAAGTTTCATGATCTAATTCTCTAAAACTCTAAACCTGAAAAGATCCTCAATGTGTAATCTTGTAATAACTCAAGATTAAGTAAGGTTTAAGGCTGGGGCCTTATAGTTGGTATCAGAGGTCGGTTTAGATAACTTTAGAGGCTAGGGTATTCTTTAAGCATAAGTGACATTACCATAATGGTTAGGATTTCAGACAGATTACTAGTTTTAGATAAAGTGAATGAGTAAGAATATCTTAGTGTTTATCTTCCTCATTAGTACATGATGGTTTTGTTGTTATACTCACACTGACCTTTTTGGTTTTAGCAAATGGCTGGATCTAGCAGGCACCAAAGTAACAGTGGATGTGAAGGAAACTGTGACAGTCTTTTGAGCAAGCAACTGAATGATATGGGAGCTACAATGAGAAATCGTTTGGTTATCCTCAACCAACTATCTGGAGTCATGATTGACCACCTAAACCTTAGAGATTTCTCTAAGGCATCATATATGCAAGAAACAAATCCCTACGGAAGTACAGGTAATAATCATAAAGGTAAGTGTGTTCAAAAACCTATGTGTCAAAGATGTGGAAAGAAACACCTAGGAAAATGTTTCAAAGGGACAGAAATATGCTATAGATAAGGAAATGAAGGTCATAAAGCAAGAACCTGCCATGGAAAAAGGAAGCATCCAGTTGACTCGAGGAAAGGGAATGAAGTCCTTTCTGAGGGATCAATTGAATGTTTTAAATGTGGTGTGCATGGTCATTATGAAAACACATGTCCTATGAAGAAGTTTCGTGAATGGGGTCACCAAGAGCGTACCAACATTCGTTTACCAATACCTAATGCCATTCCGATTGAGGATGAAGAAACTGACAATGACCAATCAAAGGTATGTACTATTTCATGACTATTGTTTTCCTATTTTGGAATCTTAGGATATGATTCATGATTTTGTTTGTAGGAAAGAGGTATTTCGGAATAAGTTGGAAAGGAATAGATAATGGATCATGAAGAATGTTGAATGAGTAAGATGTCAATATATAAGGGCTTCAAGAGTTATGGTGAAATTCTTAATAGTATTAAGTCTCTTTTGATGATGGGGTTACATTAGAAGACTTTTTATATTATGTGTAACCCTGATGTTTAATATAGGCAAATTTTATTCAAGTAATAGTTATCTTTTCTTTTGTGGACATAGTTATAAAGAACCATTTGGGTTTATATGATCCTTACTTTTGAGGTAGTTATGGGTTACTATATGTTATGATTGAAGTGAAAGGCATGAGATAAAATTGAGGTTAAATTATGTTATGGTTATTTTTGATGATTTTATCCCTTTTTGGGGAATGATTTGAGAATTATATAGTTTTGGAAAATGGACAACACGTAGACCGTGTGACTACCCGTCGAGTCGGACAAAGTTGCGGGAATTGAACCCACAACCAAAGTACGACTGGTATTTATCGCCTACCACTGGACTACGTGAAGTCCCTAGTTAGTTTGACTGATTCTTTTTAGTTATATGATTTTATGAATTAAGAGTAAGTTTATTTTAGAGGATAAGTGATTAGGATAATTACTTTTCAATGCGAGACTTTAGGAGCGACTAATGTTGTTTGGAGATAAATGTTACGATTTAACTTGGAATACTATGTGACTAAATCCTTCAAATATTTGGGTTTCAATCTTATATTGGTTTACTTTGAATAATTTTATGGACAAATTGTTTATCGGATGGTCCTCGTTGAACTTTGGGTTTTGTTGGACAAATTTTGGAGATTAAAAATAGATTTTCTTTTTAATGGGTTATCCTTTTCTGGATTATCTGACCTTTCACTAACCTTTTTGGTTTTGGTTTTGGTTAAAGCCTAAAGACATGGGATGTATATAGTTATCTTTTTTGGATTAGGTGATTCTATAGAAGTTGATTATAGTACTCTTAATGCGAACAAGTCTCCCTAAATACTCGTCTTTTGAAAAAATATGAGTTTGATTAAGGAATCTAGTAAAAGTTGAAAGTAAACATGATAAGTGATTGTGTTTACTTATGAATAAATTCCTCAATAAAAAGTAACTTAAAACAAAAATGTTGTCTATTAACCTTTCCTACTGGGGAACCCAACACCGTTTAACCCATCACAAGTTTGTGATTTTCTTATTGTTAACTTTCTCCTAAACATGTTTTCTATCACTCTTCATCAGAACATGACCCTATATTTTCTCCTCCATGTCCATGTTTTCATACATGGAATCCTAGTATGGGTTAACTCGGGTGACCTTTGTACTTATCTTTCTTTATTTTAAAGTGATTGTTTTACCGACTCTTCTTCCGATGTGGGACTTTCAAGGATGTTTCCAAGCGCAATTTTAAAATTGCGAGGACGCAATTCCCAAAAGGGGGGAAGGATGTAACACCCCAGGTAAATAAAGAATATGACATTTCATATTTATCCATATTTGTGAATAAAATATTGAAATGACTATAAAGGGGACGCTATGCTCGATGGCGTACCCAACATGCAACAACGAGTTTCTTGGGAATCTTATATTGCACTCTTATAATAAAATAATATTATTTTAAATGGTAGTTAACATGTAGCCATTGTATTGGCGGGAATGGATAGAAATAACTAAAATATGATTATATATGTTTTTAAATGTTTTTACTTTTATCCAATAAAATCTAAAGGCTTAAAATACGGAAAGAATTAAATTTTAGGCGTATATGCCCTAGTTTTCACTAAAGGTTCACTTATCGCCTTTTAATGGAGAACTGTCATTAAATATAGTTTTGATCACTCTTATACATTATTTTGGACCAAATAAAACTCTTATTAAGAATCAGGGCATCAAATTTTACTTTGTGTAATTTTTTGGTATATTTTCGATAAAGTTCATTTTTTAATGAATAGTGTAAAATGTTGTGTTTTAATTCAAAACCTCTTTTTAATATAATTTATTTATATGATTAGATAATATTTTGAATTGGTTTTAAAGTGAAATTAGAAAATATTTTTACCATTAAATCCAATAGTGGTCGTTGGAATTAATTTCACTTTGAAATCAGACTTAAACTAATGTCAATCTTTTGATACTTATTGTTTTATAAAAACACGCTATTTGCTCTGACAGCGGGAATTAATTGTTAAATTAATTAATGTGATTAATATGTTTTGCATTTTTTAAAACGAACTTCATTTTTTAATTCGGAATATCAAATATAGCTTATGGTGAATTTTTTGGATTTTTCTGAAAAACGTCAATTTTTGATGAATAGTGAAACCACTAAGTGGTACTTATAAAAACTGATTTTTCCGTTTAAATGAAATTTTGCCATCTTTGTGTTTTGAATTTCAAAAATCCGACATACATGGTTGTCATTAATAAGTAAAATGTGGTTCAATGGGATAAAAATAATTTTTTGGTGAATAGTAACTTATTAAGTTTTAATCGCGATTAGTGGTAATTAGTGTAGTTTAAGGTAAAAATAATGCTTTAATAAAATAAGATGGGCTTGACACATGTCCTACCCTTATTGGTTGTGTCATGGCCGACCAAGACAAGCCATGGGTCAACTTGGGGACCCCATCGATCCACTTTGGTTGGGAAATGACATAAATAACTTTTTATTTAATGTAAAAGTAAAAATGACACAAACATGATATGTTTTACTAAAACAATTTTTAAGTGGGGTTATACAAGTCATATTTTTTATTATAAATAGTCATTGGAAAGATAAAAAGCTTTCCTACATCATAGTATTTTTTTTATAATTTTTAGACATTAAATAAATTAAATTATTTATGACATAATAATGATGCAGCGATGACATCATTATTTGACAATTTAAATAAAATGGAAAGATAATGTAAAATATATGAACTACACATGTCCAAAACTTATTGTATGGGTGGATTTCGAAGCCTTATCACCTTATCCACGAATTATATAAATGTGGGACCTTTTGAAACCGAAACACATTTTCCAATAAAGTAATATTTCTTACTTTCCAAAAGTGCCCCTCCTCTCCTCTTATAAAAGGCCCCCACCTCTACCACCTTACACACACTCCTCAAGCCTTTGGCTTGGCAAACCCATGCCCATTTACACTCTCCACATCCCTCTACTCATACTATAGGATTACCTTTGGGAATTATCCTTTCAAAGGAAGCCTTTAGGCTCAAATCAAAAGGAGTTACACTTTTAAAGGTAATTCATTCTCTCATGTTCATTTGTTTTATTTTGCTTCTCCAACCCCCTAAACTCTTTTTATTTACTTCTTTTGTAACAACACCAGTATCTTAAATATACTAGGATGTTGTTATAAGATTTATTCGAGCTAAACTCTCACACAACTACATCAAATGGTTAAAGAACATACGGTTTCCATGGATGGTGAAATTCTGCCTCCCGAAACGATGATTGTTCAATAATCATTTAACACCTTTAAAGGTGGCCATTATGATGTCACTATTTTTATATATGATATATAATATGTTTATGTTTTACTTATGATTCTTTATTTTTCATTTTTGTCTTACCTTTATGGCTTCCATTATGGGTATACGCGATATCTTCATTTAAGGAAGTGCGGACTACCGCCCCCTCAAAGTGATTTGATTCGTTAAATACCATATGTGGGACGTATAAAGGATGGAAATATGATATTATATATGATATTATACTGGAATTATAATATACCTTTATATCATTATTATTCCATTCTATAAAATACGAAATAGAAATCAAAGTAGCGTTCATGCGTACGTACGGCTTACCGTCTCCATGAACGGTGCATTTCATTTCTTACCTCTAAATGATTATGTAATGTTATAAATGCATGAATGTACTGGATATATATGACATATATGATATCAAAATCATTAATACAATTCTTTATATAATAAACATTTGGCCACACGAACAACATGTAATTGTAAGAAGTCCACCTTCGACTTAAGAACCAAATATCGACAAAACAATCATTATTAACTTAATGATTACATAATGTTTATGACATGGTAATAAGTGATATAAAAGGAATAATGAACTTGAAAAAGGTTCTTAAGGAAGTAGAAATTAACTCAAGTTTATTATTCAGGAGATTAAAGAACGATCGAGTCAAGTCGGACCTGAGGTAAGGGATCTTATTTCTCTCTTTCTTTTTAAGTACACTCTTTTATGTCATTCCCTTTAAGCTCATATTTCTTATGATTGGGATGTTCTTTTATATTACTCCTACTGTAATTATTATGTTCATATGATGAGAGACCCTATTTCCTCTCATCAATCCATTTTGGAAGTTTTGAGTGGCGCCGTTAGGCTGCCGAATTTTCGTAAGGGATTTTTTTCATCTCACTTTTATTCCCGTGAGATTTATGCTACATTGGCCAAAAATTCCATTGAGTGGTGTATGTACTGCCCATTATTCTACTCTTTGTGTAGTATACTTTAGTTTATGAGTATTTACATCAATGATCTATTGTCATTCTTTCATGGGGTGTATGTTTTGAAAGATACCCAAGTCGGTAAGGGAACCTTTCACCCTCATCTTTTTTTAAAAGACTTCCTTTGTTGGGTATTTTAATTTACCTATTGTTATATTGGGATATGTTCTCATATATCCTTATTGATGTAAATTTTATGTCCAAGTGATGAGATACACTTTTTATCTCTCATCAACTCATTTTTATGTGATGTCGTTAGGCTGTCAAGGGAACTTTTTAACCCAATTTCGATTTCTTTGGGTTAAACATGTAGTCATTGAATATGTCATCCATTGAATATGTGTGAATGACCGATTATTGTTTTACACTTAATATCCATTTATATTGGGTGTAATTATATTTTTCACACATATTTTTGAGATTGATTTTTCCTTAAGTTAAGGATACCTTCTTTATAAGGGATTTCATCACATTTGACATTTCTATTGAGGGTTCATTGTTGTTATGAACCAATTCACTCTTATATGGTGTATATACTATCCTTTGGAGTATTATATCATGAATCCATTTATTCTCATGATATTATAAAGTTCTGACTAAATGTTATTCCTCAATTATTGTATTCAAGTGTCTCTAATTTTGGTAAAACCCCTTTAACCAAAACATAGCTTTAAATGTTTTAATTATTTGTTCTTATTAATATCCATGTTTTCAAAATGGTTTTAAGGATTTATTTATATGGATATTAATGGTTTAAAATTTTAAGATTCAAGGTGGTATGGGACACTTTGATTCAAAAATATCTTTATTAAATGTTTTAAATGGTTTTGGAAATGTTTTCTTTTTGTATGGATTCATTATTTCAAAATACTAAAATGTTATATTGTGATTGAAATGTGGAAATGTTTTGTTTCCTTTAGGCATGTTTTATGTGATACGTTTATGTTATGGTTCTTGGGCATTGTTATGAAAATGGGTGGTTCCGTGATAAACTAAGGGCGGGTGAGCCCGATATAGCTCTCCAATGCATTGGGTAACGCGAAGGAGTGAAACGTTGAGGTTTCTCCGAAGAGATTTAGGGAATATACTGTGATTGGTATTCCAAAACATAACCAAGAGGGTTACTCCCTACGTAAGAATGTTATGAAAGCCTCAAGTTACCTTTATGTCTTATGATTTCTATGATTTATTCATGGTTTGAGGAGGTATGTTAAAGTGCCTTTGTTTTATGGGTAATGTATGATTTCATTCTTATGTATATATGAACTCATGTTTCCTTTCCATATTTTTAAAACCCTTACTGAGCTTTTTATGCTCATCCCAAGTTTTTGAAATGTTTTTCACAGGTTAAGGGAAAGGTACATGATGTGATGATAGTGTCAAGGATGTGTCAAGAAAGAATCCATGTTTTATTTTCATTATGTTACCGTTGATGGGAAGAATGAATACTGTCTTTTATGTAACCACTTTGTTTAAGTGTGGAATGCAATGAAAGTTTCATGATCTAATTCTCTAAAACTCTAAACCTGAAAAGATCCTCAATGTGTAATCTTGTAATAACTCAAGATTAAGTAAGGTTTAAGGCTGGGGCCTTATAGTTGGTATCAGAGGTCGGTTTAGATAACTTTAGAGGCTAGGGTATTCTTTAAGCATAAGTGACATTACCATAATGGTTAGGATTTCAGACAGATTACTAGTTTTAGATAAAGTGAATGAGTAAGAATAGCTTAGTGTTTATCTTCCTCATTAGTACATGATGGTTTTGTTGTTATACTCACACTGACCTTTTTGGTTTTAGCAAATGGCTGGATCTAGCATGCACCAAAGTAACAGTGGATGTGAAGGAAACTGTGACAGTCTTTTGAGCAAGCAACTGAATGATATGGGAGCTGCAATGAGAACTCTTTTGGTTATCCTCAACCAACTATCTGGAGTCATGATTGAACACCTAAACCTTGGAGATTTCTTTAAGGCATCATATATGCAAGAAACAAATCCCTACGGAAGTACGGGTAATAATCATAAAGGTAAGTGTGTTCAAAAACCTATGTGTCAAAGATGTGGAAAGAAACACCTAGGAAAATGTTTCAAAGGGACAGAAATATGCTATAGATGTGGAAATGAAGGTCATAAAGCAAGAACCATCCATGGAAAAAGGAAGCATCCAGTTGACTCGAAGAAAGGGAAAGAAGTTCTTTCTGAGGGATCAATTGAATGTTTTAAATGTGGTGTGCATGGTCATTATGCAAACGCATGTCCTATGAAGAAGTTTCGTGAATGGGGTCACCAAGGGCGTACCAATATACGTTTACCAATACCTAATGCCATTCCGATTGAGGATGAAGAAACTGACAATGACCAAAAAAAGGTATGTACTATTTCATGACTATTGTTTTCCTATTTTGGAATCTTAGGATATGATTCATGATTTTGTTTGTAGGAAAGAGGTATTTCGGAATAAGTTGGAAAGGAATAGATAATGGATCATGAAGAATGTTGAATGAGTAAGATGTCAACATATAAGGGCTTCAAGAGTTATGGTGAAATTCTTAAGAGTATTAAGTCTCTTTTGATGATGGGGTTACATTAGAAGACTTTTTATATTATTTGTAACCCTGATGTTTAATATAGGCAAATTTTATTCAAGTAATAGTTATCTTTTCTTTTGTGGACATAGTTATAAAGAACCGTTTGGGTTTATATGATCCTTACTTTTGAGGTAGTTATGGGTTACTATATGTTATGATTGAAGTGAAAGGCATGAGATAAAATTGAGGTTAAATTATGTTATGGTTATTTTTGATGATTTTATCCCTTTTTGGGGAATGATTTGAGAATTATATAGTTTTGGAAAATGGACAACACGTAGACCGTGTGACTACCCGTCGAGTCGGACAAAGCTGCGGGAATTGAACCCACAACCAAAGTACGACTGGTATTTATCGCCTACCACTGGAATACGTGAAGTCCCTAGTTAGATTGACTGATTCTTTTTAGTTATATGATTTTATGAATTAAGAGTAAGTTTATTTTGGAGGATATGTGATTAGGATAATTACTTTTCAATGCGAGACTTTAGGAGCGACTAATGTTGTTTGGAGATAAATGTTACGATTTAACTTGGAAGACTATGTGACTAAATCCTTCAAATATTTGGGTTTCAATATTATATTAGTTTACTTTGAAGAATTTTATGGACAAATTGTTTATCGGATGGTCCTCGTTGAACTTTGGGTTTTGTTGGACAAATTTTGGAGATTAAAAATAGATTTTCTTTTTAATGGGTTATCCTTTTCTGGATTATCTGACCTTGTACTAACCTTTTTGGTTTTGGTTTTGGTTAAAGCCTAAAGACATGGGATGTATATAGTTATCCTTTTTGGATTAGGTGATTCTATAGAAGTTGATTATAGTACTCTTAATGCGAACAAGTCTCCCTAAATACTCGTCTTTTGAAAAAATATGAGTTCGATTAAGGAATCTAGTAAAAGTTGAAAGTAAACATGATAAGTGATTGTGTTTACTTATGAATAAATTCCTCAATAAAAAGTAACTTAAAAACAAAATGTTGTCTATTAACCTTTCCTACTGGGGAACCCAACACCGTTTAACCCATCACAAGTTTGTGATTTTCTTATTGTTAACTTTCTCCTAAACATGTTTTCTATCACTCTTCATCAGAACATGACCCTATATTTTCTCCTCCATGTCCATGTTTTCATACATGGAATCCTGGTATGGGTTAACTCGGGTGACCTTTTTACTTATATTTCTTTATTTTAAAGTGATTGTTTTACCGACTCTTCTTCCGATGTGGGACTTTCAAGGATGTTTCCAAGCGCGATTTTAAAATTGCGAGGACGCAATTCCCAAAAGGGGGGAAGGATGTAACACCCCAGGTAAATAAAGAATATGAAATTTCATATTTATCCATATTTGTGAATAAAATATTGAAATGACTTTAAAGGGGACGCTATGCTCGATGGCATACCCAACATGCAACAACGAGTTTCTTGGGAATCTTACGTTGCACTCTAATAATAAAATAATATTATTTTAAATGGTAGTTAACATGTAGCCATTGTATTGGCGGGAATGGATAGAAATAACTAAAATATGATTATATATGTTTTTAAATGTTTTTACGTTTATCCAATAAAAGCTAAAGGCTTAAAATACGGAAAGAATTCAATTTTAGGCGTATATGCCCTAGTTTTCACTAAAGGTTCACTTATCGCCTTTTAATGGAGAACTGTCATTAAATATAGTTTTGATCACTCTTATACATTATTTTGGACCAAATAAAACTCTTATTAAGAATCAGGACATCAAATTTTACTTTGTGTAATTTTTTGGTATTTTTTCGATAAAGTTCAGTTTTTTAATGAATAGTGTAAAATGTTGTGTTTTAATTCAAAACCTCTTTTTAATATAATTTATTTATATGATTAGATAATATTTTGAATTGGTTTTAAAGTGAAATTAGAAAATATTTTTACCATTAAATCCAATAGTGGTCGTTGGAATTAATTTCACTTTGAAATCAGACTTAAACTAATGTCAATCTTTTGATACTTATTGTTTTATAAAAACACGCTATTTGCTCTGACAGCGGGAATTAATTATTAAATTAATTAATGTGATTAATATGTTTTGAATTTTGTAAAACGGACTTCATTTTTTAATTCGTAATATCAAATATAGCTTATGGTGAATTTTTGGGATTTTTCTGAAAAACTTCAATTTTTGATGAATAGTGAAACCACTAAGTGGAACTTATAAAAACTGATTTTTCCGTTTAAATGAAATTTTGCCATCTTTGTGTTTTGAATTTCAAAAATCCGACATACATGGTTGTCATTAAGAAGTAAAATGTGGTTGAATGGGAGAAAAATAATTTTTTGGTGAATAGTAACTTATTAAGTTTTAATCGCGATTAGTGGTAATTAGTGTAGTTTAAGGTAAAAATAATGCTTTAATAAAATAAGATGAGCTTGACACATGTCCTACCCTCATTGGTTGTGTCATGGAAGACCAAGACAAGCCATGGGTCAACTTGGGGACCCCATGGATCCACTTTGTTTGGGAAATGACATAAATAACTTTTTATTTAATGTAAAAGTAAAAATGACACAAACATGATATGTTTTACTAAAACAATTTTTAAGTGGGGTTATACAAGTCATATTTTTTATTATAAATAGTCATTGGAAATATAAAAAGCTTTCCTACATCATAGTATTTTTTTTATATTTTTTAGACATTAAATAAATTAAATTATTTATGACATAATAATGATGCAGCGATGACATCATTATTTGACGATTTAAATAAAATGGAAAGATAATGTAAAATCTATGAACTACACATGTCCAAAACTTATTGGATGGGTGGATTTAGAAGCCTTATCACCTTATACACGAATTATATCAATGTGGGACCTTTTGAAACCGAAACACATTTTCAAATAAAGTAATATTTCTTACTTTCCAAAAGTGCCCCTCCTCTCCTCTTATAAAAGGCCCCCACATCTACCACCTTACACACACTCCTCAAGCCTTTGGCTCGGCCAAAACCTGCCCATTTACTCTCTCCACATCCCTCTCCTCATCATAGAGGATTCCGTTTGGGCATAATCCTTTCAAAGGAAGCCTTTAGGCTCAAATCAAAAGGAGTTACACTTTTAAAGGTAATTCATTCTCTCATGTTCGTTTGATTTATTTTGCTTCTCCAACCCCATAAACTCTTTTTATTTACTTATTTTGTAACAACACAAGTATATTCAATATACTAGGATGTTGTTATAAGATTTATTCGAGCTACACTCTCACACAACTACATCAAATGGTTAAAGAACATACGGTTTCCGTGGATGGTGAAATTCTGCCTCCCGAAACGATGATTGTTCAATACTCATTTAACACCTTCAAATGTGGCCATTATGATGTCACTATTTTTATATATGATATATAATATGTTTATGTTTTACTTATGCTTCTTTATTTTTCATTTTTTTCTTATCTTTATGGCTTCCATTATGGGTATACACGATATCTTCATTTAAGGAAATGCGGACTACCGCCCCATCAAAGTGATTTGATTCGTTAAATACCATATGTGGGACGTATAAAAGATGGAAATATGATATTATATATGATATTATACTGGAATTATAATATACCTTTATATCATTATTATTCCATTCTATAAAATACGAAATAGAAATCAAAGTAGCGTTCATGCGTACGTACGGCTTACCGTCTCCATGAACGGTGCATTTCATTTCTTACCTCTAAATGATTATGTAATGTTATAAATTCATGCATGTACTGGATATATATGACATATATGATATCTACATCATGAATACAATTCTGTATATAATAAACATTTGGCCACACGAACAACATGTAATTGTAAGAAGTCCACCTTCGACTTAAGAACCAAATATCGACAAAACAATCATTATTAACTTAATGATTACATAATGTTTATGACATGGTAATAAGTGATATAAAAGGAATAATAAACTTGAAAAAGGTTCTTAAGGAAGTAGAAATTAACTCAAGTTTATTATTCAGGAGATTAATGAACGATCGAGTCAAGTCGGACCCGAGGTAAGGGATCTTATTTCTCTCTTTCTTTTTAAGTACACTCTTTTATGTCATTCCTTTTAAGCTCATATTTCTTATGATTGGGATGTTCTTTTATATTACTCATACTGTAATTATTATGTTCATATGATGAGAGACCCTATTTCCTCTCATCAATCCATTTTGGAAGTTTTGAGTGGCGCCGTTAGGCTGCCGAATTTTCGTAAGGGATTTTTTTCATCTCACTTTTATTCCCGTGAGATTTATGCTACATTGGCCAAAAATTCCATTGAGTGTTGTATGTACTGCCCATTATTCTACTCTTTGTGTAGTATAATTTCATTTATGAGTATTTACATCAATGATATATTGTCCTTCTTTCATGGGGTGTATATTTTGAAAGATACCCAAGTCGGTAAGGGAACCTTTCAACCTCATCTTTTTTTAAAAGACTTCCTTTGTTGGGTCTTTTAATTTACCTATTGTTATATTGGGATATGTTCTCATATATCCTTATTGATGTAAATTTTATGTCCAAGTGATGAGATACACTTTTTATCTCTCATCAACTCATTTTGATGTGATGTCGTTAGGCTGTCAAGGGAACTTTTTAACCCAATTTCGATTTCTTTGGGTTCAACATGTAGTCATTGAATATGTCATCCATTGAATATGTGTGAATGACCGATTATTGTTTTACACTTAATATCCATTTATATTGGGTGTAATTATATTTGTCACACATATTTTTGAGATTTATTTGTCCTTAAGTTAAGGATACCTTCTTTATAAGGGATTTCATCACATTTGACATTTCTATTGAGGTTGCATTGTTGTTATGCACCAATTCACTCTTATATGGTGTATATACTGTCCTTTGGGGTATTATATCATGAATCCATTTATTCTCATGATATTATAAAGTTCTGACTAAATGTTATTCCTCAATTATGGTATTCCAGTGTCTCTAATTTTGGAAAAACCCCTTTAACCAAAATATCGCTTTAAATGTTTTAATTATTTGTTCTTATTAATATCCATGTTTTCAAAATGGTTTTAAGGATTTATTTATATGGATATTAATGGTTTAAAATTTTAAGCTTCAAGGTGGTATGTGACACTTTGATTCAAAAATATCTTTATTAAATGTTTTAAATGGTTTTTGAAATGTTTTCTTTTTGTATGGATTCATTATTTCAAAATACTAAAATGTTATATTGTGATTGAAATGTGGAAATGTTTTGTTTCCTTTAGGAATGTTTTATGTGATACGTTTATGTTATGGTTCTTGGGAATTTTTATGAAAATGGGTGGTTCCGTGATAAACTAAGGGCGGGTGAGCCCGATATAGCTCTCCAATGCATTGGGTAACACGAAGGAGTGAAACGTTGAGGTTTCTCCGAAGAGATTTAGGGAATATACTGTGATGGGTATTCCAAAACGTAACCAAGAGGGTTACTCCCTACGTAAGAATGTTATGAAAGACTCAAGTTACCTTTATGTCTTATGATTTCTATGATTTATTCATGGTTTGAGGAGGTATGTTAAAGTGCCTTTGTTTTATGGGTAAAGTATGATTTCATTATTATGTATATATGAACTCATGTTTCCTTTCCATATTTTTATAACCCTTACTGAGCTTTTAATGCTCATCCCAAGTTTTTGAAATGTTTTTCACAGGTCAAGGGAAAGGTACATGATGTGATGATAGTGTCAAGGATTTGTCAAGAAAGAATCCATGTTTTATTTTCATTATGTTACCATTGATGGGAAGAATGAATACTGTCTTTTATGAAACCACTTTGTTTAAGTGTGGAATGTAATGCAAGTTTCATGATCTAATTCTCTAAAACTCTAAACCTGAAAAGATCCTCAATGTGTAATCTTGTAATAACTCATGATTAAGTAAGGTTTGAGGCTGGGGCCTTATAATTAACCTTTGTTCATAAGACACGATTGATTACAACGTGGTAAGGTATTTTCATCTCACTTTTCATTCTTCTAATATTGCTGTTATATTAGCCACTATTTATTTTTGTGTGGTGTATGTACTGCCCAAGATTATATTAATTGGGTAATATAATTCAATTAATGGGTATTTACATCTTAATGTTATGATCCTTCTTTCATAGGTTGTATGTTTCGTAAGTTACCAAATCGATAAGGGAACCTTTTAACCAAATTTACATTCCTTTGGTTAATCATATAATTCTTAATTATGTCATGATATGATTATGTGTGAAATAACTATTTATTTATTTATGTTGTAATTTCCACTCCCCTTTGTGTGTATATACTTTTGATACACATAATCACTCCATTGATAAATTCTCAAGTCATCGATATGAACTTGATAAGAGTAATTTTAACTCAATTTCCATTCATTGAGTTAAGCATCCAAGTCATTGGTTTTGTCTTTAAAAGAACATGTGTGAATGTCATATTATTTATTTACACTGAATATCCAATCATATTTAGTGTATTTATATTTTTCACACAATATTACGTAATTTATTTATCCTTAATCTAAGGATACTATTTTTATAAGGGATTTCGTCTCAATTTACATTCCATTGAGACTTCATAGTCGTTATGCATCAATTCACTCTAATATGGTGTATATACTTCCCTTTGACATATTAAATCATGAACCTCTTTTTTCTCATGATATTATAAAGTTATCATTGAATGTTATCCCTCAAATTTTTTTATTCAAAAGACTCTCATTTTGTTAAAAACTCTAACTAAAATATCATTTTAAATATTTTAAAGATTTGTTCTTCTAAATATTTATCATTAATGACCATGTTTTAAAGATGGTTTTAAGGACTAATTTATATGGAAATTAATGTTTTCAAATGATAATTTATTTAAAATTTTCAAATTGGTATGGGACACTTTGATTCCAAAATATCTTTTTTTTAAATGTTATAAATTGTTTTGAAAATGGTTTGATAAACCATTGATTATGTCTATATCTTGAAATTATATGTTGTAATTGCAATGTGGAAATGTTATATTTCCTTTATTCTTGATTTATGTGTTATGAATACTTTATGATTATTGCTCATTGTTTACGTATACGAGTGGTTCTATGATAAACCTAGGGCGGGTGAGCCCGATATAACTCTCCAATGCATTAGGTAACATGATGGAGGTAACCATTAATGTTTCTCCTAAGAGATTTAGGTAATATATTGTTATGGGTATTCCAAATGTGACTCCCTATGTATATTTGATAGCTACAATGTAATTATGTTATTAATTCCATAAGTTACCTTTATGTTTTATGATTTCGGTGTGTTTTCATAAATCTTATGATTTCGTAAGGTATGTTATGATTGAAAAGTATGGTTTCATTGATTTGTATTAATTGATGGGTTAGTGTTTTTCTTACTTATTTTATAACCCTTACTGAGCTTTTTATGCGTATCCCATGTTTTTTAAATGATTTCCATAGGACTTAAAGATGAATACGGTCAAGGATGGAATCGAGAAAAATTCATGTTGTCTAAAACATGGAACTAGACATGTTTCTTTTTAAGTGTTTTTGTTTTATAAAAAATGGATACTGATTAGTTGTGTCTACATGTAATATTCAAGTTTTTATGTAATAGTTATTGCCTAATTCACTAAAACTCTAAACCTAAAAAGATCCTCAATGTGAACTATTCATTTAATTTAGGATAATGTAATGTTTAAGTTCAGGTCATTATACCATCAATGATGAGTTTTTCCCTTTCTACTTCTCTTGCCATATAGTAAGTCATCTTACTATTCAATTGATGAATGATTTATAATAGTTAGGATATTTTTTCTGACATAGTAGTTCAATTATATTTTACATCTAAAACTCAATGACTTTATTTAGTATTTATGAGTACTTTTCTAAAACACTATGAATCTATAAACCATATATAATATATCTTAACTACTTTAATGTTTCTTTATTTCTTTATTATAACCATCAGAATGAAAAATTTCACTACAGGCATTAAAGGGGAAGAAAAAATGTTGATCTAATTTAAATAAAGAGAATGTGAAATTAAGGTGATTCTATAGAAAAAATTTGTAAGAACTTAAGATATAAGTAATTTTGAAACATAATTGGGTTCAATAGTACTTTATATAGTAAAATAAAAAAAATATCCATTGATTATAATACAAGTGATTGTATGGAATTCATTGGCTGGTAATGATTATGGAAAATCACTAATCATATCGAGAATATCCTAAAAAATGCTTGAATTGATTTTTAAAATAAAGAGAGGGAAAAATAAATTCTATGTCACATACCCTATGACATTTGGATTTTAAAATTTTAACATAAAATGTTACATAAATGAATTTATACTTATAAAATAAAAGGTTGATAAATTTTTTTTATGTTTTTCAATTTAACATTTCATTATTCACCATAAATAGAACTTCATGTTCATTAAAGATATTAAAGAACATTCTATAATAATATTTACTTCTCTCATATAGAAAAGTGTGCCAAAATTTTAGATAAAAATTTTACATAATGTGATCATTTGAATTTTATCATTCATATATTTTATTTAATGAACTCAAATATTTTGGAAATCAAATTTTTCATGAAAATTTAAGGAAGATAACTTTATGTTATGATTAATTCAATACTTATATCTCCTTTACATGTGTTATTAATGTATCATAGAGGGAGGAGGCTGAAATTAGAGTTAGAATATGGAAGAAACCTTACAATGATGATTTTTTGGATAAAATAAATTAGATAAAATAAATTGGATAAAATAATTCACATATCCCATATTGAGGGATCAAAAAAATTGTAATATTCAATAATTTATAAATAGTTTATCTTTTATATTTATAACTAATCCCAAATCTAATAAAAGTGAAATAACATGATGTCTTAGTAAAAGGGTAATAAATATTAGGAAAAATAAAATGACATAAAAACCTAGTCAAATGAATATAAAATAAAATAACCAAATTAAAAAAATAAAAGTAAAATGGAAATTTTAAAAGGATTTCAAGGGAATTAAATAAAAGAAACTGGGAATAAATATAAATAAATAAAATTAAAAATATAATGATGGTGCATAATTCACCATCACTTGAAAAAATGAATCTACCTTAAGTCTTATTGGATAAATAATTTCATCTGGTATAATGAAAGGTGTGGGAATCCTTGTTTTTTATTCATTGAAACCATAAAGGAAATTCATTGGGCTAGTTAGTGCAGAACATTTGACTCTTGTTCCATGTCTATTGTTGGTTAATGTGATCAGGTGGATAGGAATAGTTACAATGATGGTCATAATTTTTTCCAAATATCTTTTATTCCTTGAATATATATTGATTTAAAATTCCTTATTCCATCATCACAAAGTTTAAATGTTTCTTTCCATCAATATTTTAACTATTTCGGTTACCATCTCTTTCCAAATTTAGCAATGAGTATAACTTAATACCACATATTGGAATGTGAATTAAAATTTTCCCATCTTCTTATAGGAGTCATAACATGTTCTAGGGATTCATTATTATATAACCAATATGATTTCATGTGAAAAAAGAGTTCAGTTGGTGTAATATAAAAAATTTCTACAATTTTTAGCATATCAAAAATATCTTTAGAGAGGAAATCATGAGGAAAAAATCACTCATGTTTCCTCAACTTTGCCTTTATATTACTATTCTCTATTTTTCCTACTTCCCATTGAGGTATTAATATATTTAAATATCTATCAAGAGATCACATAAAATATATCCTTCTAAAATGAAGTTTGGAATATTGTGATGTAGTGTATGGGAAACAACTCCTTTCATTTGAACATTGAAATTAGATTTTATCTATGGTGTATAGGTAATAGCCCCATAAAATGGAGTGTATACATCTACATAACCACAAATTGGTTTGACAATGGGATGATCAGTTTCAATAAGAATGGTTTTCATGTGGTACATATTACTAGGTTTATTTAAACCTTATCTAATTGATCAAGGACAATAATTCCACCTAAATAAAGAAATATATTGACTGGAAATATTTATATATGGGGTTTTACCCCCAGTTTCTTGGTATCCGGTGATGGGTGTGTTATGGAAGGCACATTCCACATCAATAGATATTCATCATTCATAATTTTATTGTGTATAATTCACCTTAAAAGACTTTATGTTTAAACATTACCGCATCCCACTTATTTTTTTTATCTTCAAATATCCTTCCACCAATAATAACATTCTTATGATAATATTAAAATTTCAACATGATAAATTTCATTATTTGAGTAAATATACATTCCTTAAAACTCATTAATGACTAAGTTACATTATAGTAAATGAAATGAGTTGATGAATCTTTCAAACAAAGGAATTTTATTTTTATTCACACCATAATTACTTTTAATTTACTTCCATATGACTACATAATTTTGATACTGATACATATTTAATACCTGTGGATGGATTATTTCCAAGGATTGGATGTTTAATGAGGTTGGTTTGTGTGGAGAAAAATAACTTTGAACTCACTAGGTAAGTCACAAAGGGGTGTAAAGTAAGTTTTGGTAGTGGTTATCACTAGAATATTATAATCAGTACAATAGGAATATATGGGTTGTTTTATATTGGTCATGATAATATACAATTAGTGGTAGAGAATGATGAAAGGAATCACTCTAATACCAAATAATATAGCTCAAAAATATAGATGGAAAAGTTGAGGTGGAGGATGGGAGAATCTTTATAATGAGGACTTCTTGGATAAAATAAACTAGATTACACAATGGTTATATCCAATCATGAGGGCACAAAATTCAATAATAATATTCAATAATTAATGTAAAGGATATCATAAATATTTGTAACTAATCCCATGGATAATAAAAGGGAAAGTAAATAATGGATTTTTTAAAGGGCAATAAATACAAGTAGAAGTTAGTTATATAAAAAACTAGTGAAATAGATATAAAATTAAATAGAAAAATTTTAAAAAAATCAAAAAAATGAAAAGGGAAATTTTAAATGAAATTAAAGTGAATTAAATAAATGAAAAATTGATGAAAAATAAATAAATAAAATTAAAACTAATGTATCATCATATCATAAATAAAATTATGTTTAACATCAATGATATTTGTGTGTTAATGATGTGTTGGATTTTTTAAAGGTGAAATAGAACTATTGTTACCATACATAATTTAATTATAGATTAAACTAAATCACAAGTTCATGAGATTGTGATTTAATCAAAACAATTTCACACAACAGATACCTATTTCCATATATCATTCTTTATCAGTGGAGAGTGTTATGAAAACTAATTTCTTACTAGACCATGAAACTAGTAACTCTCCAAAATAGTTAAAATTATGAACATACTATTTTTTCAATTTTATATAATCTAAAGTGACGTTTACATAAGTGAAATAAAGATAGATATTTATAGATACCATTCATGATGTATTACATTTATTGATGAAAATTGTGATTTGTTTTCAATAAATATGTATGATATATTTTTCAATACATTAGGGATATTAATTCACCAATATCATGTTCATTTTATTATAGATTTTCTAATATATATTAAATATATCCATTTTATATATTAAAGATAGAGGTTGAAGATAAAGTAAACCATCATGAGTTGAGAATATAAGGAATTGTTGGTATAAATAAGGATAATATTGCATCATATATGAGATGATAATGGAATAATTATATATGTTATCTATAGAGGTCAAATAAGATTTTATAAAACACTTTGATTGAACTGGGAGACAAAGAACTACTTGTTTGAGGTTTTCTAAGAGTAAAAAGTATAAGAAATTTTTTTCAACTCTTTATAATGATTAAAGGAGATTATATTATCCATATAATTTATTTCTCACTAAGGTATGAATATTCCATAAAAAATTGTCCAATCAAATGATGATATGGAAGGAACCTATGAAAGGACTTTACTATGGATTCATCCTATGGTCAGGAGTTCATGACACACTAATAATTATCATATAGATATATATTAGAGTTATTTTTTTAGTTGATATTGATATATTCATAATATTGATTTTTAAGAATATCATTACATCATAAACAAGTATCAATTAGATGATGATGAAATATAAGTGAGGAATAAGGGTAAAATTTCAAGTTTCGTGTAGTATAATCTATAGGCATCGTGATAAATATTAAAATATTATGGATTTTGGAAGTGGAAAATTAATGTGAAAATAATTGAATGTAATTTAAAATAAGTATAATTAAAACAAAAAGAATTATATCACAAGGAATTTATGTTACACCCTGATTTATTTATGATGAATATTATTTCACATGTATAAAAAGAGAACCAAAATATAAATCTATTTCATTAGAGTATGAAATTTTTAGATTCCATTTCCAATGTTCTATAGTCATAACATCGTTATGAAATTTTATTATTTGGGTAGTTTGAAGGTGTTGAGATGGGTTTAGAGCTAGGAATTACCATAAGGTTATAATTCCTCAATATAAATATTTTTGTCATAGTCCATAAAACTATGTGTTAATTTATAGGTTACAAAAAAAGTATTGCGACTATTGGAGTTAATGATCAATGGTTCATTCCCTAATTATTTATTTTCACGCCACAACATAGTTTAGGATTTTACTCATAATTAAATGACTAAAATTAATTACACTATTAATAAATTCATAATGCCTTAATCTTTTCCAGAGCTATGTTGACTTTAATGTTATTCTGGGGTGTTTTTAGATTACGATATGATACTTGATCCATAATTTTCAAATATAATTTTAACTAAATCTTCCTCTATGATGAATCTAATTATACTATGATTTTTTAAATTCTAGAATAAGAAAAAAATATTTTAATATACTCTGATATTGAAAATGATTGATGTATTTTTTAATGTAATATGTTATAAATTTCCAATATTTCATTAAATATTGATTCAAATGAATTTCCACATGGAGGAAGGAGAGGTAATCAAGGATTCAAGGATTGATCACAAAAATTGACAAAGATATAGGGATATAAAATACATATATAAATGCAAGAGCTTAATTATGTGATAATTTTAGTTTATTGATAAATATTTAAAAGTTGAGGTAATGAATCAGAGATAATATATCCACCCAATGTGGTTAGTTTTTAAGAGAAGAATAATGCATGCACCATATGTGGATTAGAGGCATCTTAGAAATGAGGAGGAAGTCCATTCATGCTTATGGGTATTGATTGTGTATATTATTCCCTTTAATTGTATATCACATACTTATAAGAGTTCAAAAAATTATTCAACTCAAAATACATTACTTTATTGATTAAAAAACAATAATTTGTGATATAGGATAAAAAACAATAAACACTAATGATGTAGAACTTTGATGACAATAGTTGGTGAAACTTGAAAATCCATTATGTCTATGTGTGTTTATTTATTTTATATTATCTCTAATAATAATTATCATTGTTCCACTTTCTTGTTTGATTCGTACGCTAACCATCAATGAAGGCATGATTCTTTTGAATGGTGGAAAAAACTTATCACACAGTCAACCACTAATTCACCCTCCACCCCCTATTGATGGTCAATTCATCTCTCAAATAGGATTTAAAAATAGTATAATATTAGTAAAATTTCATTTAGAGAAGAAGGATCTAGTAATTATCCATAGAGACCCAAAATTTTCATATATAAATACTACATATTATTAGAAGAATATTCAATACATATCAATATAATCCACACCATAACTATAAAGGATTAATTCCTTTGGAAGAATGGATACATAAACTACTGGAAAATAAATTGTATTCTTAATTTTCCATTAAGTTATTCACACCAAGCATCATTCTTATAAATAACATACTAAAAAACATTCTCCATAACCTGGGGAAGGGAAACAGAATAAATCGTGAGATCAAATTCTCAGTAAGGGTTAACATAATATATATTATTCCATGATCATAAGTGGGAATAACATAAGTATAAGAGTATTATAACATGATCTTAACATTATAAAATCATACTCATAAATATAAATATCATAATCATGAAACATGACATACTTTTTAATGAATCAAAATACATAATATATAAAAGTGTGAAATCATTAGTAATCAATCATGATCAAAGAGAACATATAATAAGAATAAAAAATATGTTTTTGGAATTCACATAATAATATAAAATAACTTACTTATTCAAGGTTAAATACCAATAATATTTTTAAGAAAAAATTCCCATAATATAAATACATACCTGTTCATTTCCAACATTCTCTTAGGAGTAACTTCCATCCAGTTAACTTTTTCATCTATTAGGAGTTTATTTAATATGTCATCTATTAGTATTTTCTCAACCCCATCATCACTACCCAATGAATTAGAGGGAAATAATGAATCCAATAATCCTTTTTTATAGCATAACCACCCAACACATAATTATATTTCATTCATATGTATTCTATAAGATCATAAAAACATGTATCATTACATCATAAGTTATCCCATGGAATGAAAATGAGTTTCCTAAACATTTCATCATAATAAAAATAAATCATCCATAGAAACAATAAAAATGGAAATATTGGATCATAACAACAATAAATCATAGTAATCATCAAAGTATGTTCTATTATATGAAAAAAAATTTAAAAGATCACTTGAAAATTTCTTGAGAAAAATAGACTTTTTATTTTGTAATATCTTATTTAAAGTCAAAAAATACAAAATATTAAGGTAAAAATTTTATTTGAAAAGAACCAAGGAAAATTATAATATAATATTCATGGAAAATATTATTTATTATGATATATAATTCCATTCATGCGATGTATGTTAAAATAATAATTCATTTCATGTTTTTGGTAAAAAGTCTAAAGTACTTTGTTCGGAAAACAAAGAGAATATTCCATTAAATAATTTTTATAAAAAGTAAAACATGGTTAAAATAACTTTTAAAAATAATTATTTAATTTTAAAAAATTTAATTTTAAAAAAATTATTCATAGCATTTGAAATAAAATATGCATATTAGAGGAAAATATTATTGATCAAAGAGAAAAATAAGGATGGATTTCTATAAAAAATTATTTTGGTCTCTTGAGTACTTATATAAAGACCCATAAATTTAAATGGTAATTATTTTTTCTTAAATACTTTGGAATTTTACGAGTATGTGGCTTCTGACAGCACTTGATTCCGAGGCCCGGTGTGCCCAGAAACAATTTCTGAAGTTTAACTCAGGTACATTCAGTGAACAAACGAGCAGAGTTTTCTATCGTTTGAACCGGTGCTCGGAATTGTAATCTGAGGGCACCGATGAAATCGCAGCGCCGGTAATTCCTTAAGGGGACATTTCCCACAGTTGCGTTTTATGCGGGTTTGAAGTTATAAATTGTGGTTTAATTAAAAAGATAAATAAAATTGTTAGAACACTTTTATGTATCTAAGGAGGTTAATTCCTCCCATGGGACATTAATGGTGGGGCCCACATCCACCCAACTTCCCATGTGTGGATATTTGAGAGGTGGGGCCCACATGAGCCCCAACCTTTTATATTCCCTAAACTCTCTTAAACCTCCCCTTCATTAATTTGTAACTCCTCTTAATTTGTGTAAACTCTCCACCTTCCCCTCCCTCCATTAATTCTTGCCAACCCATCTCTTAATTAATTCTTGCCAACCAATCTCTAAATTAATTAAAGAACTCTTCATTTAATTAATTAAGCATTTGAAATTTTGAATTGGATGGGTTAATAAAATATTATCCAAGCCTAATATTTTATTTGGGGGGAGCTTTGTTGTGTTGGAAAAAGCTTTGGGGTGAGAGCTCTTGAGAAAAGGGAGAGAAGTATTCATCTCCTCAAACGAAGAATGGTTTTCTTATCTGATGAAGAAAACCAACCTTTAATGAAGAATTCTCCCCAGTTCTCCAATTCTATTCTTTATCTGCATCAAGGGAGGAGACACCGCCACAGGGAACTCACCAACGATGACATGCCTTCTATTATTTTATCCGCGATAAGAGGGGAGACACCACTTCTTCGGGTACACTCCGACGACGATGGAATCGACACGGTCATCCACGATGCTCGGCTATCGTGAATCTTTTTTGAGGTAGCGGTTTGCTTAATTTATTTTAAATAAATTCCTCCCTCGTTCTTATTGCAATCAAGTGAGCACCTTGGTCGATTGTTACCGCCTAACGTGGAGGGCATGGGCTGAACAAACACGGCCTGACGACCCTCCGCCATTTCTTGTCTTATTTGGACTTGGGAAGCGGCGACGTTCAAAGGAAGCGGCAGCGCGCCGGCCGCATGTGGAGGAACTGCAGCCCGCAACCACGGGATGCTCGATCGACGAAGAAGACCGGTTCGAAGGAAGGAATCGCGGCGCCCCACGGTGTCACGCTGTAGGAACCACAACCCGTATAGGGAGGGCCGCTTCGGCCGAAGAATCGGCCGGCCCATCGGCTGACCAGGCGAAGGAGAGTCGCGGCGCCAGGAGGGCGCAGCGCTGGAGAACCGGCCGGCCCATCGGCCGGCCGAGCGGAGCAAAGCCGCGGCACCAGAAGGGCGCCGCGGTGGAGAATTCGCGGCCCGCCCGAGCGGGCCGCTTGGCGCCTTCGGTTCGGGCAGCCCCCCCCCCCCCCCCCACTCGGACCGCTCGGCCTTCGGGCCAAGCCAGCCGGGACGTGCCCTCTTTGGGTTGGGTTGCGCGAATCCTTGGTCCGGTCTGACACCCCAACTTGGTCGGACCCGCCAAAACTGGGTGACCCAACCCGCCAGCCCACTGGGCTTAACGGGTCGGGCCCTTTATCCACTTAAACATGTATAACATAAAGATCGTGCTTCTGATCGATGTTCCCTCTGTGGCACTAAGATCCTTTCAACTAGGAGGTCCTTTTGCGATACTATTAGTGAGTTTTGGGCATCTTTGGAAAACGACTGTGTTTGGAATGAGTATATTTCTAACCGGGCCCCTGGAACGGAAAGCCAATATCTCTCAGACCAGACGTCCGATTGACGCATCGTCTGTCGCGTTGGGTTCCTTTTGATGAGACGTAACTTTGGGATACATCAACTAAATAATTCGTGACAATTTATGTATCAACCCCTTTACACGAGGAGCGAACCCTCCCAGAATCCAGCACGCTGTGTGCGGGAACCCTAGAGCTGGCTTCGAGTGTGACGACTACCGTGTTGGGATCCTTCATGGGCTCGACAACGATAATGACTGTACATGGATCCTACGTGGGTTCGGCAGCGAGGACGACTGTACTTGGATCCTCCATGGGTTCGGCAGCGAAGATGACTGTACTTGCATCCTACGTGGGTTCGACAGTGATGGTTACTATACTTGGATCCTACGTGGGTTCGGCAGTAACGACTTCTATACTAGGTTCCTATGTGGGTTCAGAAGAGGAGATGATTCCGAGGCTACATCTAATCATCTCCACCTCTCTTCGAAAGTAGTATACCTATGTGAGCTGAGTCTTGACTTTCAATCATTATCATTGATGTGATTGACTTCTTTCCTGTGTGGACCGGGTTGTGCTTGGGCTCGGGGGTTGGAGCTGAACTCATATTGATGACTTAGGTATATGTACGGTCATATACCAAAGTAGAGTTGGTTGAAACTTTGTGTTTGTATCTTTCCTTTGTGGTTTATCCTTCAGGGATTCTGGGAGACCTTCAAGGGTCTCGGGTTTCCTACTGAGTATTGTTATACTCACCCCTGCACGAGCAATGCCCGCACTATGTTGTGTTGGTTTCATACGACGGACGACACTGATTGTGGTTGAGTCTTGGGGAGCTGGACGGTATACGGAGGTGGACCACCTGGCAGGACGTACACGGAGCGGACGGACGGACCGAGGTACCGAAGAGACTATCTATACCCACAATTCAGGTGGGATTCCTGGAGGACGACTCAGTGGTTGCCGCTTTGATTTACTGTTTTTTTACTTTCCTTTTTAGTTGTATATGTTGTACTTTCAATTGGGTTTGTATACTGGCCCATTACATTCTAGCACTTACTTTTGTACTCAGTTTTACTTAGTGCTTATCTCACTTGTGTACTATGTTGTGTTTGTTTACTTATATAAAGGAAATTACTTCCCTTCTTCTCGGGATTTACGCCTTTGGTGCTAGTCATGAGCCCCTGGCCTATGGAAGGCGAGCTTGGGGTAGTCACGGCACGAGCCTCGAGGTCGGGTCATGACAAATTTGTATCAGAGGATTCGGTTCTACCGCAGAACATAGGACTCTGATCTTTCTTCTCTGTGAAGCAATAGTGTTAAGAGTATTGAGTGTGGTTTTCAATCTAGGGAGTCCAGTGTTGGTGCAGCAGCCGATGTATCCATACACCTGGACCCTGACTCCTGATTTCCGACTCAGTACACGAAAACATTGATTGCATGTGTGTTTCAAAATTTTTATTTGTGATTACTTTGTGTCAGCTCACCAGGTATATTGTTTGACCGTGGAGCACCTATTTATTTTTATGATGGCCCCATGAAGGCATCCAGTCAGGATTCCTAGTTATGTGCAAGATGGCAGCCCACCGAGCGACGAGGCTTCAGTGTAGGGCCCCATTACAGTAGAGGCACCAACGGTACCACTACCCGCTGAGCCACCGATGCCACCAGTCCCAGCCGTAGAGAGTGCACACCACCTGAGTGCGTTTCACGAGTTTCAGCGATAGAGGTCGCCTAGGTTCCGCGGAGAGACAGACCCTCAAGCAGCCGGGGATTGGCTGGAGGCTATCATCAGAGTCTTCGGATCGGTAGGGACACTAGCAGACCATATGGTGATCCTTGCCACGAGTCTCCTGCACGTAGTAGTAGGTAAATGGTGGATCCTAATGCTCCAGGTGCACGACGAGGCATCTTTAATTTGGACGGACTTCGAGAGCCTCTTTGGCTCGGAGTTTTTTCCAGCCACCCACTATGCGGTGCGCATCCAGGAGTTAATACATTTGTGGCAGGGCAGCATGACAGTAGCCTAGTACTTGAAGAGATTTACCGACCTCTCACGCTACTCAACAGACATGGTATGGGACCCATTCTTCCAGGCCCGGACCTTTGAGTATGGGCTGAGGCATGATATTAGGGCTTCAATGATCTCCCTTAGCATTCCGATGCAGGCATGAGTGCTGGAGTGAACCCTTCTTATGGAGAACTTTCTTGTTGAGATGATGCCAGCAGCGAGACCCACTGCAGGTCAACACGTACTGGAGTCTTCTGTAACCGGTAGTAGACAGATGTCACAGAGTTCCATGCAGACCAGGACATCGGGTGGGTGACCTCAACATACTGGTTCAAATGTACGGGGCACACGAAGTAGAGCCAGCCATACGAGGGGAAGACAGTGCTATGCATGCGGCAGGCAGGGCCACATGGCTCGGGACTGCCTGACCTGCCATACAGACGAGTAGCAGACAGTAGAGGGACCTCTCAGGTAGAGGTAAAGGTTTGAATGTGGCGGTCCACAGGGAGCAGGCGGACGAGGCAGAGGAGCTGGCTGAGCAGCGGGTGGTGGACGATGCTTCGAGGCTCTACCACCACCACCACAAGGAAGACCACCCCAACCCGAGGGAGCTGGCAGACAAGAGCAGGCTCAGCTCCAGGCTAGCGACGCCTACAACCACTGCGCACCTGAGATGATTCGAGGTACTATTTGTGTCTACTCCACCCTTGCTGTAGTTCTTATAGACATAAGAGTGAGTCATTCTTTTATTGCAGCTGCCCTTGTTCGGAGCTCAGAGATTCCGACGGATTCGTTGGCTCGATCCTTACTGCTAGAGACTCCTAAGGGAGTAGACTCGACGATTACGCACTGGTGTCGACAGTGTGAGATTACTCTAAGAGGTCAGATCTTCGAATGGGATCTTCTTGTAGCAGCGTCGAGGCCTAATAATGTCATCTTGGGTATGGATTGGTTATCTACAGTCCACGCCCAGATCGACTATATTAGGTGCAAAGTGCGGTGTATCCGCACAGATGGGAGCAGGTTCACCTTCACCGGCGAGAAGGGAGCCTTTACAGTGCAGGATGGACTTCTGTAGAGGAGAGGGCAGCCGATCACAAATCAGTTGGATAGTCCCATTCTAGGAGCGGATGTTGTGCGGAGTCCGAGTTTTCCTGTTGTAGTGGATCAGTATGTGGACGTTTTTCCTAACGACATTCTAGGACTACCTCCTCGCCGAGAGGTATATTTCTACTTTGACCTGTACCCTGGGACAACACCGATATCTACTCCAGCATTTCGGATGAATCCCACCAAGCTTCGTGAGCTGCGTGTACAACTAGAGGAATTACAGGGAAAGGGATTCATCTCACCCAGTGTTTCACCCTGGGCTTCTCCGATTTCATTCGCCAAGAAGGCGGATGGGATCTTAAGACTATATGTTGACTAGAGTCACCTGAATCAGGTGATAGTAAAGAACAAGTACCTATTCCAAAGGATTGGAGACCTCTTTGATCAGCTCAAGAGAGCACGATGGTTCTCAAAGATAGACCTCAGGTCAGGCTATCATCAGCTTAGAGTTCGAGACGAGGATGTGCAGAAGATGCCCTTCAGGTGTCGGTATGGCCACTACGAGTTCTTGGTTATGCCATTCAGCGTAACCAACATAACAGAAGTGTTTATGAGTCTCATTAACAGGATCTTCCAGTCTTACCTCGATCGTTTTGTTGTAGTCTTCATCGACGGCATACTTATTTACTCGACTGCTGAGGAGGAGCACGCCTACCACTTGCGGGTTGTATTGGACACACTCCGAGAGCACAATATTTATGGTAAGATCTTGAAGTTCTAGTTCTAGATTCGTGAGGTTCACTTCTTAGGGCACGTCATCTCGGAGGCGGGAGTTTTGTGGATCCTACGAAGATTGAGGAAGTACTTTCTTGGGAGCCACCTAGGAGTGTGACGGAGGTGCTGAGTATCCTAGGTCTAGCTAGGTACTATCAGAGAATTGTGCCAGACTTCTCCAGAGTTGTAGCACCACTTGCAGCTTTGAAAAAGAAGGGGAAACCCTTCGTATGGTCAGATAGATTCCAACAGATCTTCCAAAAGCTGAGACAGAGATTGACCAGTGCGCCCATATTGAGGCTACTGAAGGAGGGCGTTGGGTACGTGGTTTACTTCAATGCATCAGGGATCGGACTTGGGTGTGTCTTGATGCAAGAGTGGGAAGTGATCGCTTGTGGTTCATGGAAGTTGAGGCAGCAAGAGCAGAACTATGCTACCCATGACCTCGAGTTAGCAGTAGTGGTCTTCGCCCTGATGATGTGGTGGCACTATCTGATGGGTGAGCGCTTTACAGTCTACTCTGACCACCAGAGTCTCAGGTAAATTTTCTCACAAAAGGCCCTGAACCTGATATAGCAGCGATGGCTTGAGTTCCTCCAGGTCTATAACATTGAGATAGTCTATACTCCTGGGTAGGGGAATGTAGTAGTTGATTCTCTCAGTAGGAGATCGGGCATACAGCTGCTAGGGGAGGCAACGAAGTAGCTAGACGCGTTGCAGATATCCTTCGTGGATAGAGATGGGGCAGCCTTTTTACAGTCTCTCACAGTCACTCCTCCACTACTTATGTGGTTTAGAGAGGCACAACGTGGGGACATTAACTGTAAGACGTGACATACTCATATTTCCACAGGGAAGGCGCCTGATAGATTTTATGATGGAGAATAGCACATCATCCTCTTAGGGGATATACCATGGTACCAGTTGCACTACAGGAGGAAGTGTTGAGGTAGTTTCACACTTCCCCTCTAGCAGTATATCCTGGAGTGGCGGAGATGTACCAGGACCTCAGACAATAGCACTGGTGGCCGGGTATGAAGAAGGTTGTAGCAGAGTTCATTTCATGATGCCTCTCTTTCCAGCAAGTGAAGGCAGAGCACCAGGTTCCAGTAGGCTTGGTACAACCCTTAGAGGTTCTGGAGTGGACGTGGGACATGATATCCATGGATTTTGTGACGGGGCTTCCACATTCTTCTAGAGGACATGAATCCATCTGGGTGATCGTAGAACGACTCACCATGTAGGTCCACTTTCTTCCGATCAGAGAGAGGGGCTCAGTAGAGATCTTGGGATGCCTCTACGTTCAGAATATCGTACGGCTTCATGGTGTTCCATCATCTATCGTCTCCGATTGAGATGCTCGCTTCACTTCCTGGCTATAGAAGGGGTTGCATGAGGCATTTGGGATGCATCTACGTCTGAGCACCGCCTTCCATCCTCAGACTGATGGCTAGATGGAGAGGACCATTTAAACAATTGTGGACATGCTCAGTGCATGTTTCCTTGACTTTGGTCACAGCTGATAGTATCACCTACCCTTGGTGGAGTTTGCGTACAACAACAGCTACCACTCCACCATTGGGATGGCACCTTATGAGGAACTGTATGGCCGACCATGCAGATCACCTATGTGTTGTACTGACCCTGGGGTGTCAGCACTTGTAGGACCAGAGATGGTTCAGGCTACAACAGAGAAGGTGCAGATCATCCAGGAGCGGATGAGGACTGCACAGAGCAGACAGAAGTCCTATGCTGAAAGGAGACGGAGACCACTGGAGTTTGAGGATGGCGACCACATTTTCTTATGGGTCTCACCTCAACGTGGATTATGGAGATTTTTCCAGGTCGGTAAGTTATCTTCGCGCTTCATTAGAGCATTACAGGTCCTTATCAGGGTAGGTGAGGTGGCTTACCGCCTAACCCTTCCACCATAGTGGCACCGGGTGTAAGATATCTGCCACGTATCTTAGCTGAGGAGATACGTGCATGACCTATCACACATCATTGATCATGGGGAGATGGACATCGATTATAGGGATACATTCATGGAGGTCCCTGTGGATATCAAGGATCAACAAGAGCGGGTCCTACATGGACGGTTGAATCCTCTAGTGTGCATTTGTTGGCAGCACGGGAACCTCCAGGAGAGCACATGGGAGAGGGAGGCTCAGATGCGTGCTCAGTACCCTCATTTTTTCCCTGGTTTATGTTGTAGCTTTTAGGGGACGTAAAGCCCTAAGGTTGGAGTAAATTAAAGACCAGTATTTTTCAAGGATTTTTTTTTTCATAAATACATCGGAATTTTACGAGTCTGTGGCTTTTGATGGAACTTGATTCCGAGGCCTGGTGTGTCTGGAATCAATTTCTGAAGTTTAGCTCGTGTACGTTTAGTGAAAGAACTAGTGGGTTTTTCTATCTTCTGAACATGTGCTCTGAATTGAAATATGAGGGCACTGATGAACTCGCAGTGCTAGAAATTTCTGAACAGGACCTTTCACGCAGTTGCATTTTATGCGAGTTTGAAGTTATAAATTGTGGTTTAATTAAAAAGATAAAGAAAATTGTTAGAACAATTTTATGTATCTAAGGAGGTTAATTCCTCCCATGGAAAGTTAATGGTGGGTCCCACATCCACCAAACTTCCCATGTGTGGATATTTGAGAGGTGGGGCCCACACGAGCCCCAACCTTTCATCTTCCCTAAACTCCCTTAAAAATCCCCTTCATTAATTTGTAACTCCTCTTAATTTCTGTAAACTATCCACCTTCCCCTCCCTCCATTAATTCTTGCCAAGCTATCTCTTAATTAATTCTTGCCAACCCATCTCTTAATTAATTAAAAAACTCTTCATTTAATTAATTAATTGTTTAAAATTTTGAATTGGATGTGTTAATAAAATATTAGCCAAGCCTAATATTTTATATTGGGGGAGCTTTGTTATGTTGGAAAAATCTTTGGGATGAGAGCTCTTGAGAAAAGGGAGATAATTATTCATCTCCTCAAATGAAGAACGATTTTCTTCTCTGACGAAGAACACCCGCCTTCAATGAAGAACGCTCCCCGGTTCTCCAATTCTCTTCTTCCTCTGCATCAAGGGAGGAGACACCGTCGTGGGGAACTTTCCAAGGATGACATGCCTTCTATTCTTTTCTCCGCGACAATAGGGAAGACGCCACTTCTTCTTGTACACTCTGACGATGACGGAATCGACACCATCATCCATGATGCTCGGCTACCACGAATCTTTTTTGAGGTAGGCGGTTTGCTTAATTTATTTTAAATAAATTACTCCCCCGTTATTTTTGTAATAAAGTGAGAACCTTGGCTGATTGTTACCACCAAACAGGGAGGTTGTGGGCCGAACAAACATAGCCCGATGGCCCTCCATCTTTTCTTGTCTGATTTGGAATCAGGAAGCGGCGATGTTCGAAGGCAGCGATCGCGTGCCAGCCGCATGTGGAGGAACTATGGCTTGCAACCACGGGTCACTCTACTGATGAAGAAGACCGGGCCGAAGGAAGGAACTGTGGTGCCCCACAGCACCATGATGTGGGAACCACGGCCCGCATAGGGCACGCCACTTCGGCGGAAGAATCAGCCGCCCGTCGGCCGACTGGGCGAAGGAGATCCGCGGCGCCAGGAGGGCGCCGTGCTGGAGAACCGACTGGGCAGAGCAAAGCCGCGACGCCAGGAGGGCACCGCGCTGGAGAATCTGTGGCCCGAGCAAGCGGTCCGCTTGCGCCATAATGCTGGTTGGCTTCAGCTGGCCGGTTAGGGTGGGTGGCACCGCTTTCCACCGCCAGTTCAGGTAGCCAGCCCCTCCCCCCTCCCCCCTCGGACCGCTCAGCCATCGGGCCGAGCCAGCCGGGTTGCGCCCAGCCGGGCCACACCCAGCCGGGCCGCACTGGGACAGGCCAGGTCGGGCCAGGCCACGCCGGGATGGGCCAGCCCGCACCCCTCAGGTCGGGCCACAAGAATCTTCGGGCTGGTCCGACACCCATACCGGGTCGGACCTGTCAAAACTTGGTGACCCGACCCGCCAGCCCACTAGGCTTAATGGGTCGGGCCCGTTATTCACTTAAACGTGAATAACTTAAAGACCGCGCGTTCGATCGACGCGCCGTCTGCGGCACTGGGATTCTTTCAACTAGGTGGTCATTTTGTGATACTCTAAGTGAGTTTTTGGAATCTATGGAAAATGGTCAGGTTTAGAATGAGTATATTTCCAACTGGGCCCCTGGAACAGAAAAGCAAATATCTCTCAGATCGGGCGTTCGATTGACGCGTTGTCTATTGCGATGGGTTCCTTTCTACTAGATGGAAATTTGGGATACATCAACTCAGGACTTCATGATAGTTGATGTATCGACCCCTTTACTCGAGCAGCGGACCCTCCCAAACTCGAGTACGCTATGTGCGGGAACCCTAGAGCTGGCTGCGACTACGACGACTACTATGCTGGGATCCTCCGTGGGTTCGACGATGATGACAACTGTACATGGATCCTACGTGTGTCTGGAAGCTTGGAAGACTGTACTGGGATCCTTCGTGGGTTCGGCAGCGATGACTATTGTACATGGATCCTACGTGGGTTCGGCAACGATGGTTACTTTACTTGGATCCTACGTGGGTTGGGCAGTGAGGACTTCTGTACTAGGATCCTACGTGGGTTCGGTAGAGGAGATGATTCAGAGGCTACATCTAAACATCTCCACCTCTCTTCAAAAGTAGTATACCTGTGTGAGCTGAGTCTTGACTTTCAATCATTATCGTTGATGTGATTGACTTATTTCCTATGTGGACCAGGATGTGCTTGGCCTCGAGAGTTGGAGTCGAACTGAGATTGATGACTTAGGTATATGTATGGGAATATACCTAAGTAGAGTTGGTTGAACTTCGTGTTTGTATATTTCCTTTTTTGTTTATCCTTCGGGGATTCAGGGAGACCTTTGGGGGTCTCAGGGTCCCTAATGAGTATTGTTATATATACCCCTGCACGGGCAATGCCTGCATTACGTTGTGTTGGTTGCAGATGACAGACTGCACTGATCGTGGTTGAGGCATGTGGAGTTGGACGGTATCTGGAGGTGGACCACCTGGCGGGACGTACACGGAGCGGACGGATGGACCCGACGTACCGACGAGACTATTTGTACCCACCCTTCAGGTGGGATTCCTAGAGGATGACTCAGTGGTCGCTTCTTGGTTTACTGTTGATGTACTTTCTTTTTTAGTTTTACTATACTTTCAGTTGGGTTTGTATACTAGCCCATTACTTTCCAACACTTACTTTTGTACTCAGTTTTACTTAGTACTTACCTCACTTGCATACTCTTTTGTGTTTGTTTACTTATATAAATTCAATGACTTCCCTTTTTATCGGGATTTACGCCTTCGGTGCTAGTCTCCAGCCCCTGGCCTATGGAAGGCGGGCTTGGGGTAGACACGGCATGAGCCCCGAGGTAGGGTTGTGACAACCTAGAGAGAAGATTAATGAAAGGAAATATTGGAATATTTAGTAACAACCATTTTATAATAAAATATATAATATTTTAGAGCTATAGATAATATAATTTCATCATTATAAATTTAATAATAAATAATCCTTGAAAAACGAGATTGAAACATAAAACCCTTTCCTCAAGTCTCTCGTGATTCATAAGTTCTTTAACCTCTTGTATAATAAATTTAAATTAATTATAATTATATAAATTAACAATATTTATACCTATAAAATCATAATTGGTTTAATTATAACATATTATCCATTGTTCAATTATAATCTTTCATTATCATCATCAATTCAGGTGTTAATTACTTCTTATTTTTCTTGTATGTTTTGGTTCAGATATTATGGTCCATGAACTTTGATCATGGTTTTTTCATATCCATAATGTAAATTAGGATATAAATATAATATATATTCATTATATAAATATTTATAATCATTCATATAAAGTGGTGGTGAAAAAAATATTATCACCACTATATGGAGATGGTAGTTTGTACATACGTACGAGTGACGTTTCTATTTTTTGATAAATGGAATAAAAGAAAGGTAAATATTAACAAACTTTTAAAAATAATTATTATAACATAAATATCATATATAAAAAATAAATATATCATAATAAATAATAATTAATGTTGGTGATGGGAAATGAAATATATCGTATGTGGAGGCGATAGTCCACACATAATCACAAATTATACTTTCATCTCTCATTTGATTGGGAAGAGGTGCTAAATGGTTGTCTAATCATCATAACAACATATACGTATATTTATGATACTATATTCTTCATATTTATATAGAGACAAACTATTTGTATGAATTATAAGAATAAATAAAATTGAAAGAGCTTGATTAATATCTATACCTCTTCATTAAGAGACATCCTTTGGATTACACATTAATCCATAAAGGATTGGTCTTAGGATAAGACCAAAAGATCTAGAATTAATTTAATGGATATATAAATGTTTTTGAGTGGGTATTTTTATATTTATAATGCTAAAATTTTATGTATAAGGGATTATAAGGGTTTCCCTTGTATAATTGAGGGGAGCGACACACATGAAATTTCTTAAAAGATTTCAATGATATTAGGTAACTTTCATAGAAACGTGGAACGAAATGAAAAATTATTTGAAATTAAGATTTCATAAGGTTTAAATATATTCAAATAATAATAATTAAATATTTTTGGGTGTAAATCCTTCTCTTATCTCTTGGTATACCCCCCTGTAAACCTATTTTAACATTAACTTCAGAAACAAGGTTGCATTGTTTTTTAATCACTGAAAAAAATTAAGTTGAAAATATTAAATTATATTAACTATTATGATTGAAAATATGGAATTTATTCCACAAGATTAAATTTATATAATTAGTAGAATTTAATTTTAAATGGGTTCATAAACAGCGATAAAAAATGATTTTAGAAAAAAGACTTTTTAACCATAAAAATTAATTTACTTCAATTTCCTTTCCTTATAAAAACTCTAAAATCAACGTTAAAATATTATATTGAATATATAATATAAAAATTTCATTAAAACATTTAATCTATAGATATTAATTAAATTTATTAATAAAAAAATACATTTTACGCATAATTGTTTTTAGAAAAATGTGTTTTAACCCCAAAAATGAACTTATACCAAAATAAAGTATAATGATGATTCCTATGAAATTAATTAGATTATTTATAACTAATTTATACTTAAATTATTATTATAATGAATAAAAAATATAAATGTTCTTTTATTTGAAAATAATTTACCTTTTTTTCCAAAAAATTGATATTTTTTAATATTCACTAAAAAATAATTATTTTAAAAAAATTCCTAAAACATTACCATAAGATAATATAGAAATTCTAACTTAATAAATTATATTAATTTTCTAAAATAAAATTTATAAAAATTTTAGAAATTAATTATAATGTTCATGTGTAAAAAATGAAATAAAAACAATTTTTAAATACAACATACTTTTGAAACATAAAAATACATTACTAAAAATTTTGTACCTATTTATTATGCATACATTTTCACTATTTGAAACCTATAAAAAAATTTCATTATATAGTTATTATTATTCATACCTAAAAAATTAATTTCTGGGTTAAAATGATTTACTATATTCTAGTTAATATAGACTTGGGGTTGCATATAAGGCAAGTGATCGAATACCTCACGTTTATTTCAAAGAAAATACATATTAATTTGGTGTGTTATATTATGATGCATGACCAAATTTTAAAATATTTTTTCTATTATTCATTGTAAATACCCCTAATATACTCTCATTCCTTACTTAATGTATAGTTTTTTGAAACTCTTTCATAAGATGAAATTAATCTAGAAATAGATTGAAATATGATTTTATTGATTTATTTTTTAAAAATACAATACATGTTTCGTTGTGTTGAATTTAATCATGTACATTGAAAAACATGTTTTTCTATGAAATACATCAAAAAGGGAATAGGGTTTGATTGACCATAGTGTGATGTAGGATCAACAATAATTTCTATTTTTTATATTTGACCTGGTTTTTAAAATATGGAAAAGGAATGGATGGTCCATGACATCCCTTTTTCGGTCGATCCAACCACCAAGAGGGAGCTGCCACACATCAATGGATACTAACCATGAGAGAAATATTATTGTATTTGATCACTCTACAAAATAATATCCATGTTTAATCTATATAAAGAAACAATAGATAAGTCAATCAGTGATGGGGGAAAGATGGATTGATCGTACCTATAAATAACTGTGGGAAATTTTTGGCTAATACAGACAACTTCCTGATAAAAAATAATTAACAATACCCACAAATTTCAATGATTAATAGATCCTCTATTCATAAAAAAGAGAATCAATCCTTCCTTACATTCAATGAATAACCATAAATTTTTTTTACAATTAGTAGTATCTATACAAAAAAAAGGAGAGGCATCTACACCCCTTTCCACAATCAATCAGCCCAATCAACCACACCACCATCATTCTCAGACATGGAAAAAGGCTCATATTTCTAAATATAAAATGACTTGAACCCCATCAGAGTCCTAAACTATTTGTTCATGCCACTCAAGTGAAAAATCCACACTTGTCGGACCATGAAAGATATCCACCAAGCTAAAGAACATCCTGAAAACTCCTACCTTCTTGATTCCACTAAAGGTATCCATGTCCACTAACCTAAGATTTATTTTAAGATATAACAAAAAAAATGTTATTCCCCATCATGTTCCTTAGGTAATGAGGATATTTTCACAAGGAAGGTTATATAATATTTCTAATGTCAGTATTGTTTAAGGACCATGAATGAATTCCCCCTCCAAGTTGAACAGAAAAATAAAATCACACCTCCTATGGTCATTAAAACAAACACCTAGAGAAGATAAAATTATGGAGGAACTTAACATACCTCTCAATATATAGTCACACATAGGGATCATAAACTTAGAACCTCATTAAAGAATGTTTGTTAGAGAATCCACCCTAATGGATATTTTGGTTCCAATGATTCATGATAGTATGAATTCACTGGGAGGATATGTATCTAAAAATAAGATGATGAAATACGGAAAATAGATACATTGAAGATGCATTAAATATGGGGGGTCGGAGAAAATATCATGGTGGAAACGATGTAACCCTAAGTAAATAATGGGGACCAACAATAAATGTCCAATCACGTTATGTTAAAACACAAGAAGATATTTGATTCTACAGGCCCATCACATGGTCTCATGTGATGCTTTCATATTCCACAAAATCCATAGAGTTTCGGATAATTTCTTCACTAGAAATTATATATATATTTCTCATAGAAGGGAAATTATTTTCATATTTTAAGTAAATTGACCCAATGACCATTGATTTTCTAGAATGGAAATAATAAAATAAGAATACATAAGCTTAGAATTTTATAATTGGGTACACTAATTTCACTGAAAAAAACTAAATCATTTCAATGGATATCTATAAAAAATTAATATGTGAGAAAAAAAGGATAAAAATAGAGGACACTCTATGTGGTGGATAACTAGATCTCTTTTACTACTTTTTTTTTCAATTTCATTCTTTTCATTCTTTAGTTATTGAACACTAATACGATATTGGTTGATCCAAGGATATTTCTCCCAACACTATGATGAATTCTAGTTTTAAATAATAAATTATCCTCTATTTAAATCTCAGGAAGTGTTTAGATTTATAGATTTTAGGATATTATTATTCATCTATACTTATAAATATTATTCATTCCTTCTTCACTCGTTGAACACACATACCACTTGAAAATTTGACTTATTATGATAGTTAAATAGTGGGGTAACTCAAGGGTTATTTATGATATTTGATAACTAGGACATGTATGGGAAGATCAATTAGTTATCATTTAATTTCACTATTCCAAAATGAAATTTCCCTAAGTGAATAATCTTGGATATTTCCTTTTATTAGAGAAATTATGGGGAAACCAATTTGAATAATGATTCATAGGTAAGTGAGGAGAGTAATACAAGGTTAGACCATTATGTTTTAAACGTCATATATTTATTTAATAAATTAAATCACTAGTTTTCAAATTTTGAACCCAATAAACCAGATTACAACACCTTCAAACCAGAATTTTCTCCATAGAAAACTTGAGTCTCACAAATAATAAATTTAATTTAGGTTCAAAAATCATTTTGATGAGTTCCCCCACAATAGAAATGCATAAAACCTAGTTTAATTGTTGGGGAGGTTAGTTTTTTGTTGTTTTTTTAATTATTTTCAATGATTGGATCGTGTTATTCTAGCCTCACTAGTATTGATCTAGAGCTTAAGAGAACTGTTATCACTAGACATGAATCTCTAAAAATCACTAAATAAGAAGAAATATTGTTTTCACCATTATATGGGATAACTCTTCCTCCTCATCATCTTCCTCTACAAAATTTATATTAATTAATTAAAAAATGAAAGATAGTCTTTCTCAAGTTAATAAAACTCTAAGGGAAATGTATTCACCAAATTTTAACATTAATAATATAAAATTACAACTAAATAAACAAGACAGTGAACTCAAAATTGGAATGATTGTAATACTACCTAATTTTCATGGATTATTAGTTGAAGACCCCAACAATATCATTAGTGAATTTAAAGATGTATGAATTGAATTTGGAACTATGAGATTCGTTGCTGTCCAAATTATCTAAAAGGATATCACCTTCTCTCTTGAAGGGGTAGCCAAAGAGTAGATCTACAACATGATAATTATATAATTAACCTCAGGGGATAATCTACAGAGTTATTTCCACTATTAATTATTCCATATATCAAGAATTTATTACCTAAGTAATGAGATCTATGGGATCGAAAAAGAAACTAGAGAAACTCTCTCTGGGGTTTGGGAAAGGTTCAAGAACCTGACCACATATATCCCATGATATACCCATGAATAACAACATTTTCTAATATTATTTTAGAAAGTATTTGTAGATAATGATATAAACCTACTTGATGCTTCTTCGAGAGGAGTGATGATTAATAATTCACCGGTTTAATTTAGAGAACTGAATCAAATAATATCCAAAAATTCCAAAAAAAATTGGTTTGAGGATTATAGGAAAAAGAATACATTAGGTAAAAATTTAGAACTCAAATTTATTAGAAAATAAAATTGGATAACTTGTATCTCTTTTGATACACCTAGCTATGAAAAAAGTACAGGAGTCATTACCCACCACACCCCCTCGAGTCATCCAATCGTTCTATTCTCAAGAACATTTCACTAATAAGTTCCCTCAAATTAAAGGGAATAAAATTTTTGATTCCATGTTCTATAGAAAATTTTAGAATCAACTAAGTGTATAACAATGATTTGTATATTTTCCCACTGATTAATTTGGAGATGGTAGCTAATAGAAACAACGGTCACCATTGTAATAAGTATGCCAATAGGCTTCTCAATAATCTTACCAACCCCCTCCATTCTAGTGGAAGATATTTCAACCATGAAATTCACAATAACCTTCCATGAATGACATGCTGATACATGTAATAGAATCTCAATCTAGTTTACAGACTACTCTCATTACTCATGGATCAAAGCTGAAGGAATAAAAAAGATAGTTTAGTTAACTCAATACCACCCTTGATAATTTGGTTAATCAAGGCTCATGTTAGCTTCATGGTAAAACAATTCCTAACCCTAAATAAAATACATATTCTATTATATAAAGGAGTGTCAATGATCTAGAAAATAGTGAATAATTAACCCCATATATTGAATAGGGAAGTGAATAGTAATTTGTACCAGATGAATCTACCCAAGAAAAAGAAATTGAGAAGGAATCAGTGAAGACACGCTATGAGAAGAAATATAAAGTAAAAGCTAATATAGAAGATCCATATGAATCCCCACCTACCATCCCTATTATGATTCAATACCCCAATAAAACTACTGAATAATGACTACAACAGGAGATTCTAGAAGTATTCATGATAATAGAGATTAACATTCCTCTTTTAGAATTTATCCACCAAATTCCAAGGAATGCATAATTCATTAAAGAAATGTTCACCTGGAGAAGGATATTACAATAAAATTACTAGGTAATATTAGGTAAGAACATTTCTTCCCTCTTAACCCCTCAAATCCCCCAAAAATGAAAATATTCTAGTAATTTTTCTATCCCCATCACAATATGTAAGATTTTTTTTCAATGAATTGTGTAATCTAGGTGCTCTAATTAATTTCATGTAATATTATATTTATTATTATTTAAAAATGTTAGAAAATAAACCTACCCATGTGGATATGAAAATTTATAACCAAGAAACCCATCTATCTTGTATTCATGAATATTTCTTGGTAAGTATACAAGGTTACACATTCCCTACTAAATTTTACATTCTCAACATGGAATAAGAAAGAGGTAAATATCACTCTCCCATAATTCAAGTATAACCATTCCTCATGAATGATAAAACCATAATAAATTCAAATAAATATACCCTTTCTATAAATTTTTGTGAGAAAATAGTGGATTTTAATATACTGGATTCAATGAAACACCAACATAAATATCATTTTATTCATAATTTAAACATTTTTAGTAACATTGCTCTCCTAGGGTAGAAATTGAAATTTTTTATGATATAATATGTATATGAGGGGCTTTATAAATGATCTAATTGTTTCAAAAATCTATTTTTGAAAATGAAATATATCTTTAAATAGATTCAAGTGTTGAAAATTTGAAGAAATTGATGAAAGAAATTTTAAAGAGTTGCTTAAATCTATGACTAATATATTTGTCTTACAAGTGTAGGTTACCAACATAGATAACACTGAGCTATAAAAATATTTAGAAGAAAAAACCCTGAGTTATAATTTCAAACTACTTCCATGAAACATAAAATATTATTTTTAAAGAAAAATGAGGAAGTAATAGTTATAATGTCAAATAATTTAGATCATATCCAAGAACACCAACTGCTGAAAATTATGAAATATAATACTAAGAAAGTGGGATGGATATGAAGACACATACTAGGGATATACCCTACCACCTATATTCATAGGATTATATTAGAAAATTATTCTAAACCAATGAGATAACCCCAAAAAAGGCTCAACCTTACCCTTTTTGAATTAGTAAAAATGATGTAGAAAGACTTTTAAGAGCTAGAATAATCTATCGCATATTGGACTCCTAATGGGTGTGTCCCAAAAAAATTGTTCCAAAAAAAATACATATAAAATTTTGAAAAATGAGAACAATTATTTAATTGCCACAATGATTCAAAATAGCTATAGAGTTTCCATAGATTATAGGATATTGAAGCATGTGACCAGAAAAGACCACTTCCTCATACCCTTTGTTGACAAAATATTAGAGAGAATGGATGGGAAAGGAAATTATTATTTCCTTGACTTTTTTATGGATATTTTAAAGATTTAATAGTTACTAAGAACTAATAAAGGACCAATTTAACATTCCCCTTCAGTACATTTGCCTACAAAATGACGCCTTTATGCCTTTTTAATTCCCCATGTACCTTTAAGCATTGTATGGTTAGTATCTTCTCAAACCTAATTGATAACTTTTTATAGATATTCTTTGATGGCTTCACTGTGTATGGAACCTTCTTTCAAAGCTGTTTGGAAAGTATAGAAGTGGTTTTCAAAATATTTATTGCTAAAATATTGGTTTAAATTTTAGAAAAGTGTAATTTTATGGTAGAAAATTGAAATTTCTTGAGTCATTTAATTTATAAATATGGAATTGAACTTGATAAATACATGTTGATGTTACTTTTAAACTACCTCACCCTACTATTGTAAGTCACATTAGATTATTTGGAGGTCATGTTGGACTCCAAATAAGGTTTATTAGGGACTAAAAAAAATTATTTTTCCCTAACTGGCCAACTGAAGAAGGAAATTGATTTTATTTTTTATGATTCATGTAGGGTAGATTTTGAAAATTTAAAATAATGCTTTCCCACTACCCCCATTATCTGTATAGAAAATTGGAGTTACTCCTTTGAGATTCTATGAGATGTTTTCAACAGGTTTGTAGGGGTTTTTCTTTCCCAAACGATTAATAGACTTCCACAAGTGATAACATACACTTCCCAGACCCTAGATACTACCTAGATAAACAACAATACAATAGAAAAGGAATTTTTTTCTATGTTTTTTCTTTATAAATAATTCTATCATATCATTTAGGGAGTAAATTAATCATTTATTCTAGCCATGCATCATTGGTATATTTGATCTAAAAAACTGATACAAAACACAAACAAGTGAGATGGATATTACTAGTAAAAGAGTTTGAAAGGGATATTAAAGGTAAGAAGGGATATAAAAATATGGTGGAAGACCACATGACTTAGTTGACTCAAACATTTTTGATAGAACCAATCCAAAAGACCAATCTGGATGATTTATTCCATGGTGAGAATCTATACAACCTCACTCACGTGCCATGGTATGCTGACATAGTGAATTTTCTGGTCATAGTAATAGTACCACCCTTATTCTATAAATATAAAGCTATGAAATTGAAATAAGAATAAAAATATTATGTCTAGAAGGATCTGTAATCATGGAAAATTTTCAATGACCATGTAATTTAAAGGTGAATACCTAAAGATTAAATGAACTATATACTTTCTTTTTTCTATACACTTACATTTGGAGGCCATTTTGGATCTCAGTTAACTACTAGAATGATTATGGAAGCCATATTTTTCTAGACCTTAATTTCTAAAAACACTAATGTTTTTTTAATCCCAAAATTCTAATTTGCTGGTATAAATTCCAAAATAAATGACATTCCCCAAAAACTATTGATTTTTTGAGATTTATGATTTGTGTGAAATTAACTTTATGGGCCCATTTCTCATATCATTTGGATTTTCCCTTATTCTGTTAGCAGTATATTATGACTCTAAATGGATCGATGTAAAATCCACTTGAATCGATGATTCAAAAACTGTAACTGATTTTCTAATATCAATCATTTTTTTCTTGGTTTGGAATACTTTAATCTATAATAAGTTTCTAGGGAACCCACTTATACAAAAATAACATGAAATCCCTCATGAAGAAATATGGGTAACACCATAAAACTTCCAATATCCACCACTCATAGGGAAATGGACTAGGTAAGGTTTATAATAGAAAATTTTAAAAAAATGGAGAAAATAATGCATCCCAACCATAAATACTAGAGTAATAAATTTGAGGATGCACTGTGGACCTACATAACTACCTATAAACCCACATTAGGTATGTCACTCTAGAGAATTTTTTATGATAAACATTAACACTTTTCAGTTAACCTATAGGACAAGGCCAAAAAGTTCGTCAAAATAGTGAACCTGGAGTTTAGAAATGATGGATAATAGAGGAAAAATAAAATATTAGAGATAAAGGAGCTGATAATAGAGGAATATGATAACTCAATATTTTATAATAAATAATTAAATCTTCCCACGAAAAACTAATCCATAAGAAATAATTCCAAGTTGGAGACAAAGTGTTGTAATTATCTTAAAGGATTAAACTCTTCCTTTGTAAGATTAATTCCAAGTGGATTGGGTTATACATAGTAACTAAAACAATCCCTTTTGGTGAAGTTTATACTAAAGAAGATTCAATGTAGCCATTCAAGGTGAATGGACAACAACTGAAAAAGTGTGATGAGGATTTTAGAAGGAATCTATAGAGGAGTGCAGACTCCTCCCTACTATTAATAAATATAGTACTAGTAGGTTGTCATGTTCTCTCTTAATTGGTTTAGACACATACTTTATGTTTTCAAATACTATTCTAGAAAAAATTAGTATTGAATTTAAATGGAATTATGAAAAACCCAAGTGTGGGGGGGGGGATTCAAACCTATTAGAATATTTTTCGAATTTTTTTTATTAATTTCATGAATTTTTTAAATAATAAAATATGTTTGTAAATATTGTACATACCATTTTGTATAGTTTCGTTTTTTTCTATTTAATTAATTTCTTCAACATCATTGATGACCTTCCTAATTAAATATCATGTTATGATCTATGGATTAAATTTATTCTAAATTACTGAATGTGAGTGATTTTTCAGTGAACATAACCTCTATTATAGAGAAATTCTATTTTATGTCTAGGTAAATGGAGTGGAAACTAAAAATATCATTATGAAGTCTAACTTATAACATGTGGTTACTGGAATTTCAAACTCAACATTGAGTAATCTGGACTTTTTTATTAAATAAAACCTCAGTTATCCTCCATAAAATAAATTCATATAATCCTTTTTAAAATGGAATAAAAATGGGAAATTGGTTACATAAAATTAATATCTAAGACAATGTAATTGAGTGTGTGAATATCCCTCTGTAAAAATGTCAATAAGTTCTTGTACACAGAACTCTACACATATATGGATTGGAAAAATTAAAAAAAAAGTTCTCCTATTTCAAAAATGAATTCATTTAGTTGAGGAAAATATAAAACCCATGATAGGGGTAATTAACTTACCAAAATATCATTTGTGTAATGTTACTAGTGTTTTAAAATGAATTTTCGTTTATGATGTTTTGAAATGTGGAAAATATGGATGTGTTTCTTTTTATAATTTTAATTCCACTTAAATATATTAAATTCACATGTAGCACTAGAATTTGAATCTGAATTGTAGTAGAATGTTGTTTGAAATTCATATTGGCGGGACAAACATCCAATCCATTAAGTGGAATGAATTTTTTTTAATTTCCTTCACTTTTGGATGTGTAATTAAAATTAAGTAGTAAAATTAAAAAAATAGAATTAAATTATATAATTTCTTGGGAGTGTAATAAGTTCATGTGTGGAGAACTAATGTGTTCCCAGATTTCCAAAAAAAAACATTTATTCATTAAAAATAGCTTTAATTTAATCCCATTCCCTTTTTTATTTATACTCTTTTGTAAGATGAACTTAATATAGAAATGTATTCAGATAATAGTTTTTCATTTATTTCTAAGAAATCCAAAAAATGTTCCTTCATGATGAATTAAATCATGAACTATGAAAAAAGAAATTTCCTATGAAAAAACATCAAACATGGTAAAGGGTTAGATCAAACGTATGGTAAAGTAGGATCAACCATTTTTTCCTTTCTTTCAGTTGATACATTTTTGAAAGTATTGAAAAGGAATGGATCGATGATGTCTTCCCTTCTTATGGTTGATCCAACCACTAAGAGGGAGCTTCAACACATCAAATTAAATTGACCATAATATAAATCTTCTTGTGGTAAATCACTCTACTGAATAATCTCCATGGATGATCTAAGTGAAGGAATGATGTAAAATCTAATCAAACACAAGGACAATATGGATTGACCACACCTATAAATAATGATGGAAAATTTTTAGTTAATATAAACAACTACAATATATAAAATGATCTATCATACCCAAAACAATTGATATTGGAATGGATCTATCATTCATCAAAAATAGAATCGATAGTTCTTTCAATTCAACGATTTATCTTCAAAAAAACAAAAGAAGAGTGGAAATTACCACCTTCTATGAAAAAATAAAGGGTAGGTGTCTCCACCCCAATGTATGGTCAATCATTCTAATAAACCACTCCACCATCACCCATGATCAAAGAAAAAAGTAAATATTTCTTCAAATAAGATGGATTGAACCCCACGAGAGTCCTAAACTATTTATTCATACTGGTATGATGCCAAATTTAAGATCAATATACCATGATAGAGATCCACCAATCCAAAAAACTCCTTAAAGACATTTCCCTTCTCGGTGCTACTGAAGGTATCCATGGACACTAACCTAATATCAATTTTAACATTTGGCCACACTAAAACTTTCCACCCAATTGTGATCCACATGAGAGAAGGATCTACAACCAAGGAAGGTTGTATGAGATTTCTAGTGTCAAAACTATTGAAGTTCTATGATTTAATATTACCTCCATGTTGAATAAAATACTCAAATAAAATTTTCCATGGTAACCAAAAAATGCTCCTGCAGAAATCATGCTATTGGAGAAACGTAACTTACCACTCAATATATTATAGTGCATGGTGAGCATGAATTTTGAACATCACAAAATCAAGTTCATTAGATAACACACCCTTCTAGAGATTATGATGCCAATGGATCATGGTAGTTCGTATTCACTAGGAAGATAATAAGATGAAAATATGATATCGAAATAGGGAATACCTGTGTTGTAGTTAATTTCAATGCATTTTTTCAGAGATCATTGCATGATAAAAATGGTGGTACCCGACACTAAGTTAATAATGAGTCTCAACAAAAAAAATTCATAGGATCGTTCCATTAAAACCCATGAATAAGTTTGAGTTCATAGGCCCATCAATTATCTCATGTGACTCATTCATCTTACACCCAAGCCATGAAGAATTGTTTAATTTATCTACCAGAAATTACAGATCTCGATCATGGAAGGGAAATGATTTTAAAATTTGATGTTCACTAACCTGATGATCATTAAATTTTTTGGGTGGAAGAAATCAAAGAAGGAGACATTGGTTTGGAAAATTATAATAGCATACACAGAGTTCATTGGAATAGAAACATAGGCATACTAAAGGATAGTTCTAAAATATTGAAGAGAGGGAAGGAGAAAAAAGTATGACACTCTTAGTAGTGGATAATATGAGATCTTTTACTTATTTTTCTTTCAATTTTTTTCTTTTCATTCTCCCATTATGGAACACTAATCTAAAAATGGTCAAGCCAATGATATTTATCCCACCCCTATTAGAAATTCTAGTTTCCAATAATAAAATATCTTCTATTTAAATATTATAAAGTGTTTAATGGAATATTTTTTAAGATATGTTTATTTATATATGAATTTAAATATTATTCTTTCCATCTTCACTAGTTTCACACACAGTCCACTTATGTATTTGACTTATTATAATGATTAAATAGATGGATATCTCAAGATTGATTGGTGATATCTAATCACTATTCCAGCTAAGGGTAGAAAATATAGTGATCATAGTATTTCACTATTATGAACTAAAATTTATAAGAGAGTATATTCTAGGATATTTACTTTGATTAGAGAAATAATGAGGAAACCAATTTGAATAGTGATTAATAGGTAAGTTAGGAGATTATTTAGAGGTTGGACCACTATTTTTATAACATTTAATTTGTAATAAATCAATTAAATAACCATTTTTCAAATTTTGAGCATAGTAAACAAGAATAAAACTCCTTCAAATCACAATCTCCTCCGGATACAACTTGATTCCCAATAACACTACATTTAATTTGGGTTTATAACACAATTTTTTGAGTCCCCCTTGGAAATAATGCATCACATTATACCACCTTAAAATTATGTTTTCCCATGAAATTTCATCACTCTAATACAAACCAATGAGGATATATCTAGTTCATCACATCCTCAGGTTCCCAAATAGTTTCCCCAAATTTAGGATTCCTCTAAAGAACTTTAACTAGGGGATTAGTCTTATCTATAACTTGTTATCTCTATGATCCAATATTTCTATATTTTTTTCATCAATGTAAACATCATGTTCCAGTGATATAACCTCTATGTTCAATACATGTGAAGTATTAGGTATATAATTCCTCATGAGAGATATATGGAACACATTTTGAACATAAGATAGGTTTGGTATGAGTGATAAGAGATAAGAATCCATCCCAATCCAATCAATAATCTTGAAATGATAAATATACCTAGGTCTTAGTTTTCATTTATTTCTAAATCTCATAACCTTATTCCGTGGAAATATTCATGGGAAAACCTTCTCACCAATATTGAATTTCAGAACTCTCTAATAATTTTCATCATGGGTCTTATGTCTAATGTAATATACCTTCATGTGATGCTTAATATATCTAACCTTCTCTATCATTTCATCATCTAGATTTGGTCCCAATAGATTTTTTTACCCAACTTCATCCTTGTATTTAAGAGTTATACACTTCCTCCCATAGAGTTATTTATAAATATCCATTTTAATTATTGAGTTAATGTTATTGTTATAAGAGAACCTAGATAGAAATAGTTGATAGTCCCATCCATCTTTGAAATCTAAATAATAGGATCTCAACAAATCCTCAAATTTTTGAATTGTTATCTTAGACTAACCATCTATTTGGGGGTGATAAGAATTATTGAAATACAACTCTATATCCAGAACATATGTAACAATTTTCTATAACTACTGGTTAAACCTCAAATATTGTTCAGATACAATAAAATGTGGTACTCCAAGAAACTATACCACTTCCTTAATGTTTATCTTCAAAATATGATCAATAGAGAAATACTATATAATATCAATAAAGTATGCTAACTTCATAAGGTGACTAAAAAAAATCCAAATAACATTATGGTTTTCAGATGTTTTGAGGAGTCTAATGACAAAATCCAAGCTGATGTTTTCCCGTTTCCATTCTGGTATAGGTAAAATTTATAACATCCCCTTATACCTTTGTGTCTCATGCTTAACTTTTTGACATAGAAAGCATCAAGATACATACTCTAAGATATCTCCCTTAATGTTTTCCACCACAAATACTCTTTCAAATATCAATATATCTCCATAATTTTCAGATGAATAGAGACTGATGAGAAATGATCTTCTTCCAGTAATTCCTTCTTAAAGTATATTATTTAAAGGACACATACTCAGTTATTAAACCTTATCATTCCATCAAAATTAATTGTTACCTCAGGAATATTTCTCACTTTATTTTATAGCTCCACACCCTCCTTCTGGGCCTATTAAATATTAACATGGATAAGTGGTTAAACACTTATTTGAAAACTATAATATTTCTCCACTTCTTTAACGATTTTAATGTTCATCATTTATGAATTCATAAATATTTGATCTTTTTTATCTGAATAATAGAAAATACACCGTTTTCCTTTCTACTCAAAGCATCATCCATCTTGTTAACTTTCTCATGGTTGTAATGTATTGAGCAGTCAAAATATTTAATCAACTCCAACCATGTTCTCTATTGTATATTCAACTCTTTTGTGTTAATATGTACTTCAAACTTGTATGATCAGTATACATTTCACGTCTTTCACTATAAATATAATGCCTCCAAATATTTAATGAAAAGATTAAAACTGATAACTCTATATCAATATTTGGTTAATTTTTCGCATTAACCTTCAATTGGAATGAGTGAAAAGCTATCACTATATAATTCCTCATAAGAACACACCCCATACCCTTTTTTGATTCATCACTATCCATCCAAATTTAAATTTTTATTAATCCATTTTAAGTTAAAAAAGGGAAACCATTGTTCACAGACAAGAAACCACTATGTGTTGAAATAACTCACAAAATGATTAAACACGAGGCTATTATTAGATGAATAATCTACTCTCTATAGTTCCCATTGCAGAAGGCTACCTTGGATATCTGAATCTTCTTTTATGAGCTCTTCAAGGTGAGTATGCATCATTTCCATTGTCTAAATGAATTCCTTTGAGTTGATTATGTTCTGATTGAAGCCCCATACCCGGATTTGATCTTTTTTATCTATCCAAAACTCCTTCTCTTCTTAGGAATCATCATGAAAACTTATCTCATAAATCCTTTTAATCTTATCTTCAGATACATTGGGACGAATAGATTTTTTTAGCATTTCTTCCTTGGAGTGCAGGATAAGTTTCAAGCACTCTTTATCCTCTTCTTCCCTATCTCTGGTATTCCTTCTTGATTATTCACTTTCCACATTCTGTAGGGATTTGATTTCATTATTTCTCCCCTTCATGGCCAACCTCGTCTCCATTGATTTTGCAAAATGGGAGTATTCCTTTCATCCCTTTGGATTTTTTCATTAGACCACAATACATTTTCCTCTGTCTCGAATTCCTTTTCCCCTTTCTTCCTTCTTAGATTGTGAGGAACTTTACATTAAATGCAGTTTTTGATACCCAATGAGAGATGAATATAATTTTTATCACTTGAAGTATCCTCATCTTGATTCAAATTTTGTTCAAGAATATCCATATCCTCAAATTGGTTCACTAGCGTAATCTTTGATCCCTCTATGAGGGACCTCTTTCTACACTAAGACTACCCCTTTCCTGCTTTATTCTCCCATCCATTTTTCTTCCCCCAATTTCCCACCTTTAGATTTATTTTTGGGTTGGAACCAAGGGTGTTTGGGTCTAAGGGCCCCAATATAGTCCCTATGTACAACCTATATTGTCCATGAAGAGACTATGTTGTAGCCAGCAAGAAATACATCCCTTGCACTAAGTCTGAGCCTATGGTATTCTCATGTCCACACCCCATAAACTATGGTTTCCTATTAGTGTTCCCCAAGTCTCGACCATCACCAAGACCCTGAACAACACTAACTATCAAGTCCTACATACCTTCCTCAGAATTTCTAATAGTGACCGGTCATTTAGATGGGAAATCCACTACCCACGGCACTGCCTCTTTAGGCTTTACACTCTTCCTTGAACCTACATTTTCAGCCACTTTGACATTGCCAATGTCAGATCTCTGATCCTCTCTGTGAGATGCCTCTTAGAATTACTATGAGAAGAATCAAGGACAACATCTGCATGGACCCCCTCCAAGCTTGCGAGATCCGGAGGAAAACCAGCCATGGGGTAACCTAGGTCCCTCTAAAACTGCCTGATGATATCAAAAACAAGAGGATTTCTCCCTGAGAATCACGATGAATAGACTTATCATTGTTTGGGATAGAAGCGGCCAACTGAATTAGCACATCACCACCACCCATCACCAAGCCTTTTCCTTTATCTTTTGAAACCTCATTCAACTATTGATGATGACAAATAGCCAAAGAGTGACCCAATTTCCTATATAAAGATAAAAAGTCAACCCACGATTCAAAAAACACTAGCTTCTTGTGTTGATATTATTCTTCCACTATAACCCAGATAAACTCCATAGGAACCTTTGAAACATCAACTTCCACATAGATGCAAGGAGAAACAGGATTCAAAACTAACACAGTACTATTTTCTGCGCCTAAATATTGACCGACCAGGTTCCCAAGCATGAGTATAATTGATGTATTTTGAAAATGTAAAGGTAGATTGGAAAAACTGGCCCAAATCTCCATCGTAGGGATGTACAACTTCAAATGAAAGTTATAGGCCCAACTAAAGATGTTTAACCAGAAGCCATTGTAGCTGTGAGGGGAACTAGACCATGTCCTGACCAAATCATCCTCCGAAGAGAATCAGATCATGTGGTGTCACTTATCGAGCAATCCTACCATTCCTCAGTCTTGTAATCCCTAAAACTAAAAAATAAATCTGTTTAAGGAGTCAACTAAGGACTGTAAATGCTTAAAACACATAATCATGGTGAGATTCAGAAGATTCAAGGCTGCGTTGAACTCCGATGTCAGGATCGAAAGTTGCAGAAAACCCTTGAACATATCTGGGACTTTAGGGATGAGTTGGATTTGAGGGAAACTCAAAAGACATTCAGGGTTCGAGAAAGGGTATAAGGAGAGAGAAGTGTCCTTAAGGGATGGTGGATGTCCCTCCCATAATGTGGGGGGAGGGACCTATGCATCGACCATTGCTGTCATGGGGAAGGGGGCACGAACCCAGAACTACTCTCATAGAATCACCAAAATTTTACCCAAACGAAATATTCATCACTATAAATCAAAAACCCTTCTTTAATATAGGGTAGTGTGATCAAAGGTACACTAAGAATCCTTCTCTTCTATTCCTTAAAATTTCCTTTACATTCATCAGTCTAAAGGAACTAAACTTATAACAACCACAACCCCAATGTCCTAGATTCAATGGTTATTTTATTACAATAGTATAGATACAAGAGATAAAATAACCAATGATAGATTGGTTTAGTAGTCTTAAAAAAAGAGATACATATATGGTTCCTTTATTACACTGGTATATAAACATTTTACATAACAAAATAAAGTAAACTGATTCTTATCACTTATTCATAGCGTTCATATTCACAACAAGGGGAAGGAAACAAATAAAAGGGTGAACTGAAATTCTCAACAAGAACTACTACAAATACGCCTTTTATCAGCGCTAAAAATGGCCTTTAACAGCGCTAGAAAAGCACTATTAAAGCCGGAGAAGATAAAGGGGGTCCCCTTTATCAGCGCTCCAAAAACTGCTAATAAAGACCCCTTTTATCAGCTCTTTTTTTTGGCACTGATAAAAATAAAATAAATTACAAAAAATAAAAAATAAATAAAAAATAAAAACAATCATGTCAATAGGGGCTTTTATAGCGCTTGAGCCCCCCTTTTTATAGTGCTTTCCAGCCCCTCCAGCACCCGCACGCACCCCCTCAACCCTTTATCAGCGCTAGCCCACAAAAGCCACCCCCATGCGCGTGCCTCTGTCTCCACCAGGTTTTGAACTTGAGAACCCCCCCCCCCCCCCCTGTGCGCCTAATCTCATACCACTCCTCTATTTTGATTTGTTTTCCATTTCATGATATCTCTATTTATATATATATAGTTAGTTATATTTATTCATATAGTAATATATATTTATATTAATATATATATATATAGTTATATTAATATATATATTTATAGTGATTTTAAAATATATATTTACAGTTATATAAATATATATATATAGTTATATTAATATATATATAGTTAGATTAATATATAGGTATATAAATATTCCTATATTTTTATTTTAAATAAAATGGATATTAGTTATTATTTAGATAAATCTAATATATTTTATATGTAAATATATTTTATTATTTATATTTATAATTAATTTTTTATGTGTGAATATATAAAAAATATGTATATATTATTATATATTTGACTATAAATAGAAGTGAATTATAAAAAACGATAAAATTTCAAAGACATAATATCAATAGTAATGTAATACCTTGTAATAAATTCAGTCCCCACCAAAAAAATCCAATAATACCCCCTTAAACAAGGCTGAAAATCCACAAAATATTAAAACATCGGGGTATCCTGACTAAAAACTCAGTTTTTGAGGCCTTTTGGGACTCTTTTGGCCTCGAAAAATATGATAGAGGCTTATACTAAGTCACAAGCATATAAATCTCATCACAGGATTCGATTTGATATGTTGTAGAGCTCAAACGGACACCCGGATCAAAAGTTATGGCAGTTTGAAGTTCGAGTTGTATTTTCAACATCTTTTGGATATTTTTTAATTTCTTTTATTTTTTAGTCTTAAAATTGTTATTAAATGAATATTAGTCCATAATAATTAAAAATTTATTTATTAAAAATATTTTTTTAATTTTTTTATAAGACATTTTCACTAAATATCTTATATATTAATTGTAAATGTATATTTATACTTATCTAAATTATATTTAAAATTATATTTAAAAAATATATATTATATTAATATCAATATAACTAAATCTATATATTTAAATATTAATATTTTTTTAATGAATTTTTTTTGGGAAGTAGACCCTTTATCAACGCTTTTTAAAAAAGCGCTGATAAAGACCCCCTTTATCAGCACTACAAAAAAAGTGATGATAAAGGGGTACCCTTTAACAGCACTAAAAAAAGCGTTGTTAAAGGGGGTACCTTTATCAGCGCTAAAAAAATGCTGATAAAGGGGTACTTTTATCAGCGCTTTTTTAGCACTGATAAAGGTACCCTTTATCAGCGCTTTTTTTACCGCTGATAAACGTACCCCCCTTTATCAGCGCTATTTCGTTAGCGCTGATAAAGGCTGGCACTCGCCTTACCCAGTTTTGTGGTAGTGAAGGGTTATATGAAACAATAATAATTGAAGTAAATTAAATAATGGATAAAAATTATGGTATAGTAAATAATCTAAAAAATCCATTAATAAACTAAGAATGAAAATGCATCCATAGATTTTTTTTCATAGTGAAAATCTCATAGAAAGTAATAACTGAATACTGAATGAAGAATATTATTATTTATTGGACGTCATGTATCTAACATATGAACCATTATATAATCAATATTGTTTATCTTTATTGATAAAACCCATATAATTCAACTTAGAAACAAACACAAAGTTTTTTTTCTCCAACTGTTATGTCTCATGAGACCTTTCGATGCATCGAGGAGCTATCTATAATCGGGCTACACCCGTCACTAGAAGTCAAAAGAATTATTCATACATAAATTCAATTAAATAAAAACATTCAAATATAACACCATATGTAAAAATATTATATGATTAATATAATAATCATATCCAAGAAATATGAATATTTAATGAAAAAATCAATGAATGATAATCCAAAATGAAATAGAAGTATACATACACCACACATAAGGAATAAGTGATGAATAAGGAATAACCAAAGAAAATATCATAGTAGTGTCCATGAAAGAAAGTGTTTAAATAATAATTGGAAATTTGTAAGTTAAAATAGGCATATATAATGATAAATGATTTCCAACTAAAGTTATAAAATGTAAAAAGAGTTTTTAAGAAAATTTATAAATGTTCCACTTTAGTGTGGTTTAAGGGGAAATATTAAAGAGTCGTTATAATGGAAAAGTATTAATTGTTTGTATAAAACCAGAAATGAAACAAGATAGTTTTTCATGATAAAATGATTGATTTTATAAAATAATGGGGGATTAAAAAAAATATGTAGTGCACTTGAAAATGGTTATGAAATTGGAAAGTTCCCTTAAAATGGAATTACTTATCATGAGGAATTGAAAAGAGAACCTTATAAAACATAAATTTCATATAAAATAAAGAATAATTGATATGTATAAATATTTTGGGAACATACATAAATAATATAGGATGATTACATAAAAATAATTAATAATTACAATGGGGTAGAGAGAGAAAAAGTGTACCTAAAGGAAAAATGGAGTTTTTAGGTGAATCCCTTACCTTATGTCTGAATGTGTTAAACACTTGATCTAAATGTCCTATATAATAATGTTAAATCCATTAATTATTTAATTTATAATATTTTCTAAATTTATTTTATTTACTATAATGTTATTAAGTTAATTTATGGATTTTTTATGAGTTATAAAGTACAATTTTATCATTCAAGAGCATTCGTTTCCTTGGTTTCCTTGATCAGTTTACTTGTATATATGTAAGGAAAATCAGGTAAAATGAGAATAGATATCTATAATTGAAATTATTAATTATTAATTAACTTAAATAATATTAAATGGTTATATATTTCATTCTATTTTATGATATGAGGATGAATTATAAGATAAAATGTTATTGATAATCATTTAGATTATTTTGGCATTTTTTCTGATCATCGCGAACTAGTTTTGATTTATTAATTAATATTATGTATATATGTGTTTTTTATAAATTTAAATAAGATTTAATACATATATAATAATATATTGTAACCATAAAAGTTGTTTTATGACTATACCTAAAGGTATAATTGAAAAAAAATGTCTTCCACGAAGGCAGTAAATTGGCAACTCACGGGTGATGTTTACATTTTTAGAATAAAAGGGAGAGGATAAGAGGATTGATGATGGATTTTCAATTATCATAAAAAATTATCATTTATATATGATAATTTAGTTAAAATTAATGTTTGGAAAGATTAGGTGAGGGAAGTATAATAAAATAAAATAAAAATAAAAGAAAATGAAAGGGAAGGATTAAGGGTTTTAGCTCTTGAATTTCTCTCCTTGAGAACCTCTTTAAGGGATATGGGTTTGGTATTTTATTGGGAAAAAAGGATCATAGAAATGGGGGAGAAACTTTGTAAGAGTATTAGGTAGAAATGAAACAATATTCAAGGCTTTGGTAGTGTGAGGAGAAGAGGTGGTGGGGTGGTATTTATTGTGGAGGAGAGGTGTGTTTTTTTATTATTTTATTCATTATTTTATTATTTTGGATCAAGAAAAGAAATAGTGATGATTATTATGATAATATATAGTAACTAGTGAATGTGAGTTCTAAAACAGTATTCTTACATCATCTATACATCATCTATGACTCAATAATTCATTTATTTAGCTTATAACATAAAGTACCATATTTCACTATTCACCAAAAAATCAATTATTTTAGAAAAATTAAAAAAAACACCCAAACCATTTTTTGACATGTATAATTTAAAAATGAACTCCATTTTATGGAAAAAAATTATAAATATGAGAAATTTATTTTTTATTTACAAACTTCATTTATTTGAAAAATACCAATTTTAAAATTATAATTGGTTTCATGTTACATTGAAAAATTATTTAAGGACTCATAAAATTATCTTATAATCATATGGAAAAAAAATATTAATTTATGAATCTATTTTATGAAAATAAATTTTCTTTTAAATCACTATATTAATTATAGAATTGTTAAATAAACATTTTTGTTTTATACTAATACCAACAATTAATTTGTCATTTTAAAAATATTTATTTACTTATAATATGATATAATTATATCTTATTTTCATTTATAATATACCTAAATTTACTGTTCTATTGGCCTAATTACTATTCCTAAGGGGTGCATTACTATTCCAAAGGTCAAGTTACTATTTCATTGGTATTTGTTCCTTGATTTCTAGAAAAATCATCTTATTTCATTCAATGCTCATTTAAGTTTGTTTTGTGTTATAAATGTTATTTTATGTGATTTATACTATATGAAATATTTGTTTATGAAATGTAATCTATCGAGTGGATTTAAGTTATTTAATAGGATACATAACATAAAATCTAGTGGTGTTATATTATTCCCTCCTTTAGAAATTTATTCCTCGAAATTTTTCATGAATATTTCCCTCTAAATAGATGTGTTTTTTTCTTCTTCATAACATCATCAAGTGACCACATTAATTATTTAATTTTATGGTTTCTCCAAATAACATTTACTAGTCAAATCCTATTATTTCTCAATACTTTCTCTCTTGTGTCAAGAATTTTGGCAGGATCTTCTTAGAAAGACAAATTAGGTTCTAGTTAAATTTCTTCATAGGTGAGTAGATGTGTTGGGTATAGAATTTACTTATTTAAAAATTATATATGGAATGCATCATGAACTTTAGAGAGGCTTGGTGTTATTTCTAAATTATAATCTATATCTCTAATTATTTCAAAAATTTCAAATTTTCTGATGTACCTATCGATTAGTTTCCTATTCTTACCAAAACTTAAGACACCCTTCCATCGAGATAATTTTAGAAAGACATGATCTCCGTCTTGAAATTCCAAATCCTTTCTTAAGATGTATTCATAACTCTTTTCTACTTTGACATGCTTTAATATGTTTCTGAATTGTATTAACCTATGTTGTTGTCTCTTTAATAAGTTATGGGCCTATAATATTCCTCTCCCCAACTTTATCCCAACAAGTTGGAGTTGGACATCTCTTTTCATATAATGCATCATATGTTACCATTTTAATACTATAATAGAAACTATTATTGTGGAAAAGTTCCACCAAATGTAAATACTAATCCCACATACCTTGAAATTCAAGTAAGACATATATTTTCCATCAGTTTTAGGGTGATAAGAAGTACTCATATGAATCTATGTATCCAAAACCTTCTAAATAAACTTAAAGAATTTTGATGTGAAATTGGAATCTTGATCAAAAAAATCGATAGAGGTGCACCATGAAATTTTACAACTTCATTAATATAGAGTCTTGTTAGGCGCTCTAGTGGAAAATCCTCCATTATAGTAAAGAAATGTGCTGATTTGGTAAGTCATTCAAAAATTACCCATATTGCATCATTCTTTATAGATATCCATGGTAGTACTATGATAACTTCCATCATGATATCATCCCACTTACACATAGTAAGAATTAGAGGTTTCATTAATCCTCTAGGATGTTGTCTCTCAGACTTCACTTGTTGACAAACTACACACTTTGACACATAGTCAGCAATTTCAGACTTCATATTATCCCAGAAAAAGTGTTCTTTAAGATATATATACATCTTGGTACTAATAGGTTTTATAGAGAAGTTTGAGATATGATCATGATATAATAATTCACTTTTTAGCCCAGGTATTGATAGGAAACATAACCTCTTTAAAAAATTTATATCCATCCTCATACATGAAGTCTGACAATATTTCAGCCTTAACATCTTTAATTTTCTTTGAAAAATTCTCATCATAAATTGAGATATTTTTGTCTTCTCTAGTAAAGATGGTTAAAAATTCATTTGAAAAAGGAGTGATGTTTCCTCTTCCTTAAAAATTCCTATATCTATCATTACTAAATCCATGAACATAGGATCTTTCCCAATCCTCATTTGGCATATAATTCCATGATATTTCCAACTTAATTCATATACTAAATTATTTTCATTTCCTGAGTGGTAGTCTATTTTTCAGTCATAATCTTTGAGTAACTCGAGTCATCATCTTTGCCTCATTTTTAGTTCTTTCTGTGTAAAGTTTCATTTCAAAACTCTTGTGATATGTATATATCTCACATTTTTACCATAGAGATAGTGTCTCCATATCTTTAGAGAAAATATTATTATTGCTAACTCAATATCTTGTGTTGTATAATTTATTTCATGAGCCCTTAACTAACATGATTCATAAGAAATTACTTTATCATTTTTCATAAGGACACAACCCAATCCATTCTTCAATGCAACACTATATATCACAAACATATCATTTACTGATAGAAGAGTCAAAATTGGAGCATTGACTAATATTCTCATTAGTTATTCAAAAAAATTATACATTATTTTTTCTATACAAACATAACCCCTTTACATGTGACTTTGGTTAGTGGGTTATCCAAGTAGGCAAAATTTTGAACAAAGCACAAATAGTAACATGCTAAACCAATAAAACTACATGCATCATATATGTTCATTAGAGTAAGACATTCTTGTATTTCCTTTATCTTCATATGATCAACTGAGATTTCATCCTTAGAGACAATATGGATAAGAAATGGGATTGTTTCAAGCCAAAATTTACACTTTCTAAAACTAACATATAACTCTTTTCATCTCATAGTATTTAGAATAATCTGTAAGTGGTTCTCTTGGTCCTCATAAATTTGGTATTACACCATAATATCATCAATAAATATGACAGAAAAATTATCAAAATATTCCTTGAATACATTGTTCATTAGATACATGAAAACCAATGGTGAATTAGTCAGTAAAAATGGCATTACTATAAACTCATAATATCCATACCATGTTTGAAATACTATCTTTGGAATATATTCCTTATTTACATGAAATTTATGATATCTAGAACAAAGTTAAATCTTTGAAAAATATTGAGATCCATGAAGTTTATAAAATAAATCATCAATTAGAGACACAGGATAGTTGTTATTTATTCTAACTCCATTGATTTATCTATATTCAATGCACAGCCTCAAGGATCCATCTTTCTTCTTAACAAAAAGAACAGGGGATCCCAATAGAGAAACACTAGGGTGAATAAATCACTTATTACTCAACTCCTATAATTATTTCTTCATCTCCACTAATTTTAAGATGTACATTCTATAAGGATTATTTGATATTGGTCTTGCATCAAGGATTAAATCAATGGTAAACTCAACTTCACCCTCTATGGGGTGTTTAGGGAATTCCTCAGAAAATACATCAATGTATTTCTATACAATTGATGCATTCTCAATTTGAATATGAATTTACTAATACCTAGATGTTATTTTCTATTCATCCCCAAAAACATCATATATTAGAGCTACTAGGGGTGGAATTAGATAAGAATCATATGAAGAAGTTTTTTCTAAATATAAGGGATTCTACATCTTCTTCACAAATCATAATTTTCATCTTCTTTCAAAAAAATATCACATCATATTTTGAAAGTGTAAGAACCCGATTTTCCACCCAGGTAAGGATCCTTTAAATTACTGTATAAATCTATAATTTGGATCTAATATGGATGAATTTTTAGTTGGAAAAGGTCTTAGGGGTGTCTGGGGAAATTTTAGATCCCAAAAGACATATTTTTGGAAAAACAGGATAGGTCGCACGGTTAGAGCATGGTTGGCACACGGTTTGCCTAACCATGCAAATTGAATTTTCCAGACATAAGAACATCACACTATTTTATCATGGTTTTACTACCTAACTGTGAAAATTGACCTTCTACCCAGGTAATCATGCATGATTTGAATATGGTTTTTCAGACCATGTACATGGCATTTTTATTGGTAATTTAACAATTTTTTCCTTTATGATTTATTAGAACCACTCTTCCTCCTTAATCTGTATTTTAGTAGGATTAACCTAAATTTATATCATTTTAATGGACTTTAAATATCTAAGTTAGGAATCAAGAAAACTCCTTCATTCGGGATCTGATCGAGCTTTTTTCATCACATTGGACGCGTAACTGTAGGTACTCAAGACCTCTTGAGTCATTATCCTTCTCTCTTTCTCTCGACCGAGTTATTGGGGTATGAAAATTTTAATCTTTTTCTTAGATCTACTCTGATCTGAGAAGAATATAGGGCCAATACCAGGGGAGTAGAGTCAAACAACCCTAAGGTGGGTGTTCTATAACTCATCCCACAAGTTTTTTGATTTTTTGGATTTGTCATGTGGGGACCACCGATTTCATCAGGTGTCATTTATTAAATTTATGCCATGATAATAATCATTAGAACCGTATGGATATTATATTTCCATATATGTGATTAATTATTTAGTTGTTATGACCATAAATCCATTCTTTCAATGTTGAAGGTTATTCCATAATTGTTGTTTAGTATTTCCACATGTTTGTGACATCGTTCAGGTGTGCCTTGTCTTGACCACTCTAAGGGTAATATTTTCTATATTAAATGGCTTGATTTAGATTTTTAATTTCATAATGGAAAGTACCATTTATTTTCACCACTTGAACCTCCTATGGTAAGTGCTTCAATTTTACAATGAAATGTTAAATGTGAATTGGAAAGTATTATAAAGATATAACTTGGCCTAAAATGTAAATGAATAATAGGTTGAAAATTTTTAGCACCCCTTACCACATTGATGGAATTTAGAGGAATGAACCTTGAATATAGAATATGATTTAAATGGATTGAATGAATGGTTTCGTGATACTTGGCCTTATCACAATAATTAAAGGAGAGGCTTCGACCAAATGGACATATTGATAAATTATGACTTGATTAAAAGGTTTCATGCTACTTGACCTAATCACACTAATGGAAGGAATGGATTGAACCAATGGTGCATGCTACTTGACCTTATCACATTAGTGAAAGTTAGATCTATAATAAAATGAAATATTACATGACATCATAATCAAATAGGAATGGTCTGACCTGATCTCACCTTGGATTCTAATCGGAGAATTCCATGAGCACTCGAGAACCCCATTCTGAGTCAAGGATGTAACATTATTAGGTTGAAACCCACCTAGATCCTGATCCTTTAATATTATTTGGATGCCTAGAATGACACCATAGGATCCCATAAATATCATTACAGGATTCCTTGAATACACTCCTTGGATCCAGCATTGACAAGTAGGTGCTATGGTTACAGCCCATAGGGCCCATATCTGTTTAGCCTCATTTTACCTTGGAAAATCACCTTGGATTCGGTAGGAACCTCATTTGGGAATGCCTTAGACTATTCTTATTGTATTACACTTTTACCCCACACCAAGCTATAATTATTACTGAGTTAGAGACCCTTGAGGTCTCTGTCGCCTTGGTTATTACCATGGGACTTCATTATTAAATGTCATTACAGGTTGCCTTGTCAGAACTGGGAACCTTCTTTGTTGTAACATGTGACATATTTGTAAACTGGTAATAATCAATTAATTCATTGGTTATTTCCAAATTCCAGCCGAGGGATGAATTAGGTACTTGGGTATTTAGTTACATTATACTAATTTACTTTATACATGCATTCATTCACACTGTTACATTCACATTACACAGGCCGGATGTTATAGACACCATTGGTTGTGGCCCACTGAGATTTATCTCACACCTTCACTAGGAACTTTTTGGTACTTGGGGAATATTACATGGTTGTAGGTGTTGACAAAGGGAAGAATATGGATTTAAACACTTGATTTCTTACTATTTAGGATGGAGCTTGATAGTAGATTACTGATCCAAATCTTAGGATTCTTGGGATAGTATTTGATTTCATTTATGCTTTTATAGAACATGTTACACTTGTTATCTTGTATCCATGCTTTCTAGTTTTCTAGTGACATAAAATATCATCAATTTTTTAATGTTATTCCAGTTGTTTCAGTTATTGTTACTATTGTTTCTATTTTTCCTCTATGCCTTCTATTTACTTATATTGGTTCCACTATTTACCCATATTTGATTTCATACACTGCACTACACATTGTTAATGATGGAATAATCACCCCATAGACACACCCTAGGCCCTCATTTCTAGTTGGTAGCCTATGGAATTCGGGGAGATGTGCTTGAGGCCATGTGGGCTGCCAGGCTCGGGGAACCTGTTGAGTGCCATCTAGGTCAGGGATATCACAAAGTGGTATATGATGATTTTCAATTATTGTATTACTATATGGAGACAATATATTTGAGATTAGGAACTCTTACGACTTGGTCATAAGTCGTTCTTGGGTGTTTCAAACACATTTTCAGGGAAAAAACCATATTTCCTAAATTAAAATTATTATTCTACTTTTTCATGTTACAGTTTATATTTTTTCACCATTGGGTGATAGAAAAGTTGTGTGGAGTTGTTTATTATTACACTATTTGAGTATTTTCTTTCATCCTTGGCCCGATGATATAAGGTCAAGGAGAATTGTTAAATCCGTCATTATAGGAACTTAGAATTCAAATTTCATGCTTATTTTCATGCCATATAGGTTCATTTCACTACTTTACATTGCTCAATATGCCTGTGATTGTTGAGTGATTATATGATAGTTAGCTTATACTTTAATTACTATTGGTTTTTATTGAGTGATTTCCTATCTCGATTCATGAGGTGTATGGGCGCTCATGGGTTGGGATGAGTAATTTATCGAGTCGGGCCATTATTCTAAAAAAATGGGTGTCATTTCTAGTGAAAGTTGTATAGGAACTGATTCACCAGAAATGACTATCCATTATAACATAAATCATGAAATCTAAAATGAATTGTTTGCACATCTTTATACCACCTTTTCATGTTTATTAAATGTAAAGTAGTGAACCTGGTAATTAAATGTAAAATAAAATGACACTTATACTAGAAAATTTTTCGATTCTTAGATTTCTAAGTGAGTAGTTGGGGTGGTATGCCTTGGGTAGTAACTTTTCTTACGTTTAGTTTCTACTAGTGATGCTATTTTATGATTCTAAGCTTGTTATGAGGGGTTTTCTTGGATATTATAGAAAACTTACGCCACGAAGTCCTTGTATCGTATTCCAGGAGGGTGATGACAACCATGCTCTAGACATGGTGGGCCATGAGCCACTAGTCTTACCTTCAGAAGATCCACATGAGGCACTACATGCTATACCTGATACGATCACTGATATGAAATTTTGTGATAGTTTTATACATCTGATGTAATACATGCATGGTTCTCCACTAATTTCACATATGATGAATGTTCTAACCCATGAGTTCCAATAGCAGTATCCTCCTACCTTTTTAGGCGATGGAAGACCATAGGATGATAATTCATGGATTGAAGCCACGTTTTTTATCATTGAGCATCTGGAAACACCTCTAGAGTGGAGAGTCAATCCTGAAACATACATTATTTTGGATTTATTCAAGCGTTGGTGGGATGTAATTACCCAGGTCGGTCATCATTAGGGAATGTTATGGGTTAATTTCCAAAATTCCTTATATGATAGGTTCTTTCCTTAGACACTGAGACCTGATAGAGCTTGATAGTCCATGAATCTCTGTTAGAGCTCTGTGTCAGTTATGGAATATATAGCACATTCCACAGAGTTGCAATGATTTTCACTTCCTCTAGCCGGTGATGATATTTCATGTGAAAGAAGATTCAAGGATGGTATCCATTATTCCATATGTATGCAGGTGAATGTATTTTTCCTACCAAATTTTTTTGAGATAGTTAATCAGGCTCTTATCACTGGTTTTAACCTGAGGGATGGAAATAGTATCGAGTTTAAAGGATCTGTGTCACGTTTGGCCAGTAGTTCTTCTCATGAAAGAAGCATTCCCTTGAGGTTTCGTATCAGGGAAATGATAACCAGAGTGCTTATTTTGATAGTGCTATAGAGTGTCATCAGTGTGGATTATGGGGGCACAAGAAGCCTCATTGTGATAGAGACCCAATGTAATGCTGATATTGTGGTCATATGGGGTATCTCCATAATTTCTTTAGGACATTTCCACCAGCTTTGAGTGGAAAATTATTTTCACCAGCACCACCTTCAGGAGAGAGTTCTTTTACACCATGTTAAGTGAGGAATTGGGATAGCACCGGTACGTTTGTATAAGGAGAAGTTCATGCTCATGGTATACAAACCCTTGATCAGCAGCAGTTCTAGCAGAGTATTTTTTATCACGGTAGTCTGTTTATTGCTTAGGTCCATGGATTAGGTCAGTTCCATGCACTATAGCCAGTACCTGAGGATCAGGTTGTGGGACCATCTATAGTATGAGTTACTATTCTAGTATTCTATACTATAGTGTCTTCTTTATTTTATTTAGGTGCTTCAAACACTTTTATCTTTTTATTTTTCATGGAAATTCTCAAATTAGAGATACAGTATCACAATGGTGTTATGACCATAGATATGCTGTTAGGGGTATGAACAGAGGGCATACGCCAATGTAAGGACTTCCCCCTTCAGGTAGGAAGTTACCCTTTATTATGTAACCTCTTTTTTCTTGAAATAAAGATATTTTACGTCATACTTGGGATAGATTGGTTGGTTTATCATCACTCTTTAGTAGACTACTATCATAGTAGGGTATCTTTTACATCATCACAGGGTATCAGTTATCCATATAAGGGTGAGTGGGATGTCCAAGATGGTAGAGAGGGACTTGGGAATCATGGGATAGGTAGAGTGACCTCCAATATTGAAAATATTTTCGAGGAGGATTAGGTTTTATGATAAGATGATTCCCCTCTAGTAGTGGGTCATTTATAGGATGTCTTTCCTGAGTATTTTTCTAGATTACCTCCTGAGAGAGAGGTAGAGTTTACAATTGAGCTTATTCTACAATAAGATCTAGTGTCCATTTCTCTTTACTGTATTCCACCTATAGATATTCAATATCTCAAGTGGTGGTTAAATGATTTAGAGGCCAAAGGTTTAATACAACCCAGTACATCCTCTTGGGGGGGGTCACCTATGATTTTCACTAAGAAGGTGGATGGAACCTTATGTCTATGTGTAAATTATAGAAGTTTGAACCAACTTATAGTCAAGAACATGTATCCACTTCCTCCAATTCATGATATCTTCGACCAGCTCCAAGAAGCAAAATTCTTCTGCAAGATCGACCAAATATAGGTTTATCATCATGTGAATGTCAGGCCATCAGTCATACATCATAAAACTTTATATAGAAGTTATGGCCTTAATGAGTTCCATGTTATGTCGTTCAGTCTTATGAATTCACCCTCTATTTCTAGGGCTTTGATAAATATGGTTTTCACCACTACTTGGACTCTTTTGTCAGGGTATTTGTGGATGACATATTGGTGTATTCTCACACACATAGCGACCATGATAAACATATTGATATCATTAGGAGTACACTAAGAGAGAATATGTTTTATGCAAATATTTCTAAGTTCCACTTCTGGATCAACAATGTTCACTTCTTACACAATATAATATTAGAATCCAAAGTTTTATGAACCCATAAAAGGTTAGTGTTTTAGTTTACTATGTGTATCCCATGAATGTGTATGATATATGAGTTTCTTGGAGCTGGTTGGATATTACAGGTGTTTCATACAAGAATTTTCTCATGTGTCTTCACCTCTTACTGGTCTTACAAGGAAGGGTATAAAGTTCTTATGGTCAGAATCATGTGATAAATCATTTTTGGAGCTGAAAGGGATACTTGTATTGGTACCTATTCTGACTCTTCCAGAACCAGGTATATGTTATATGATCTTCTGTGATGCATTAGGCATCAGTTTAGGACCAGTGATGATGTAGGAAGATAGGGTTATTGTGTATAGATCTCTGTAGTTGAGGCCTCATGATAGAAACTACCTAACGCATGACCATGAGCTAGTAGCAGTTTCCCATATCTTACGTTTTAGGATACATTATCTATTGGGTGAGAGATTTGTGGTGTAAAAATACCACAAGATCCTCAAATATATATTTTCTAAGTGTGACTTGAACCTCAGATAGAATATATGGGTTAACATCCACAATCCTTTGATTTCAAGATTTCCTATATGCCTGGGAAGGGAAATGTGGTTATAGATGCATTGAGTCAGGAAACTTAGTCACAGGCAGTACGGGAATCCAGTGATGAATGAAAGTTAATGGACCTCTTTTCCTAGCTACATCTAGAGTTTCATGATAGTCATGAGCAGTCTTTCCTCTCATCCTAGATAGCTACCTATTCTTTCCTTGAAAAGGTGAAGGGTAGAAAGTTTTGAGATCCTAAAGGCTTGGTTCTTTGTGAGAGTATATCAGGAGACAAACCACCTATAGATTGGCCTATGGATAGATACAACATCCTACATCTATGTGGATGTATCTAGGTTCCAACAGATATGAGGGGCGAGTTGATGAAAGAGTCCCACACTTCTAAGTGAGAAGTTCATCCCATAATCTCCAAGATTTATCAAGATATGTGATGCCAGTATTGGTGGCCTAGGTTGAAAATTTAGATAATAGGTTTTATCACAAGGTGTTCCACCTATCAACAGGTGAAGGTGGAGCACCAGAGACCTGCAATCTTTCTATAGCTACTTATAGCCCTGAAGGTAAATGGGAAGATGTTTCCATGGATTTTGTAGTCAACTTACCAAGGTATCCAAGGGGTAGTATTGTTATCTCTGTACTCATTGACCGACTTATGAAATCATCCCACTTAATTCCTATTCAAGAGACTTTATTAGTTAATGAGATGGGAAGTCTGTATGTCTATGAGATCATATGACTACATGGGGTTCCATGTACTATCATCTTAGATAAGGATTCTCATTTCACTTGACGGTTCTAGAAGAGATTGTAAAAGGATATAGGAACACAAGTTCTTCTAACAACATCTTTTCACCCTCAAACCAATGGACAATCAGAATAGATAATATAGAATCTATAGGATATTCTCCAAGCATGTGCCCTTGATTTCGGTTGTTCTTGGGAAAAGAATATCCCGCTTGTTCATATTGCCTATAATAACAGATTTCGGGTGAAAATTCAAAGGGATCATTTTGATTCATTATATGGTAGTTCATTCCGTTCACCCCTGTGTGGGCTAGAGGTAGGTGAGTCAGCCCTACTAGGTCCTCATCTTGTTCAGGAGACTTTAGTGAAGGTTCATATGATCACAAAGTGTATGACCACTGCTAAGTCCAGACAAAAATATTATGATGATCATTGTCATTGACCTCTTGATTTCAAGGTTGGGGATCATTTTTTCTTTCATGTATCACCTGGGCTAGGTCATATATGGTTATGAAAGTAGTGAATTTTTTTTCCTTGTTTTGTGTGGCCTTTTGAAATTTTAAAGAGATTCAGGATAGTAGCCTATTAGTTTCTTTTACCTTAGAGGTACCATTCCATGCACAAGGTATTTCATGTTTCACAGCTTCTCTAATATCATATCGACCCATATCATACTTTTGATCCAAAGGAAGTTGACTTTGATAATGATGCTACATTTGAGGAGTTCCCAGTACGCATCCTCCACCAGAACACAAAGGCTCTCAGAGGCCGTCCTGTCCCTCTAGTACGGATGTTATGGAAGCATGGCTAGGTATAGGATGAGACTTGGGAGAGGGAATCTGACATACATTCCAAATTTCCATAGTTGTTCTCATATAGTGTTTCTCCACCCTTGGAAGGTGAACTCAGGGATGAGTTCTTTTAAGGGGGGAAGACTGTACGAACCCTTTTTTCACTCAGATATGGATCCTTTAAATTTTAGTCTAAATCTCTACTTTGGATATAATATAGATGCCTTTTGAGTTATTAGAGGTATTAGGGGTGTCCAGGGAAATTTTGGATCCCAGAACCCATCTTTTTGGAAAAATTGGATAGGTCGAACAGTTAATGCATGTTTGGAAAATGGCATGGAAAACTGTGCAGATTGAATTTTCAAAACAGGAACACTTTGCATGGTTTGTGCATGGTCGTGTGGCATAACCATGAAAAGTTCCCATCTACCCATGTATTCGTCCATGGTATTCTCATGGCTTTTCAAACCATGTGTAAGAACTATGCACATGACATTTTTTTGGGAAATTTGATAGTTTTTTCCTTAATGATCTAATTAGAACCCCTCTTCCTCCTTAATCCATATTTCAATGGTATTAACCTAAATTGATCTCATTTTGGATCCCTTTGAAGATATAAGGTATGAACCAAGAGATATACTTCATCTGGGATCTGATCGAGCTTTTTTTCACCATGTTGGAAGTACAACGGTAAGTAATCGAGTCCTCTTAAGCTATTATCCTTCTCTCTTTCTCCCGACCAAATTATCGGGGTATGGGAATTTTTCTCTTTTTCTTAGATCTACTCTGATCTAAGACAAATCAAGGGCCAATACTAGAGGAGGATATTCATACAACCCTAATGTGGGTGTTCTATAACTCATCCCTCAATTTTTTTGTTTTTTGGATTTTTCATATGGGCCCCACAGATTTCATCGAGACTCATTTATTGAATTTATATGCCTTGATTATAATCATTATAACCATATGGATATTCTCTTTCTATATATGTGATTAATTTGTAGTGGTTATATCCACAACTCCATCCTTTCCATGTCAAAGGTTATGCGATAATTGTTGTTTAGTGTTTTCACAAGTTTGTGCCACCGTTCAAGTGTGCCTTGGCTTGACCACTCTAAGGGTAATATTTTCTATATTAAAAGGATTGATTTATATTGTGAGTTTCATAATGTAAAGTACCATGTATTCTCACCACTTGACGCACCTAAGGTAAGTTATTTAATTTGAAAATGAAATGGGAAATGTGAATTATAATGTATAAAAATGATATGATTTGGACTTAAATGTAAATGAATAGTAGGTTTCATATCCGTAGCACCCTTTACCACATTAATGTAATGTATCAGAATGAACCTTGAATATGGAATATTATTTAAATGGATTGAATGAATGGTTTCATGCCACATGGCCAAGTCACACTAATGAAAGGAAAGGCTTGGACCAAATGAACTTATTGATTAATTATGAATTGATTAAAAGGTTTAATGTTGCTTGAACTTATCACGCTAATGAAAGGAAAGGATTGAACCAACAGTTTCATGATACTTAACCGTATCACAATAATGAAAGGAATGTCTTGAAACATGAAATATTACATGATAGCATAATCAAATATGAATGTCCTGACTCAAGCTCCCCTTGGATTCTGATCAGAGAATACCATGAGAACTCGAGAACCTCATTCTGATTCAAGGATACATATTGATTAGGTTGAAACACACATAGATCCTAATCCTTTTCTATTATTTGGATGTCTGGTATGAAATTGTAGGATCCCTTCAATATCATTATAGGATGCCTTTGATAAACTACTTTGATCCACCATTGACTAGTAGGTACCATGGTTACATCCCATAGGTCCCCGTCTTTGCTTAGCCCCATTTTTTCCTTGGAAGAACACTTTGGATTTGGTAGGCCTCTCATTGTGGAATTCCTTGGACTATGATACTTGGATTACACTCTTACCTCATGATAGGCTACAGTTATTACTGAGTTGGTGGCCCTTGAGGTCTATCACTACTAGTAAGTTGGGTTATCCCAAAGCTTGTTTACCAATGGTTCTGTTGAACCGTTGGCATAGGGGTATAAAATAAGTATTTCCCAACGGTTTGAATAAACCATTGGGAAATCAAAAAAAAAAGTTTCCCCCTTTACCAACGGTTTGTGTAAACCATTGGTAAAGCTCACCTTTCCCAACGGTTTTAACAAACCGTTGGGAAAGATTTCCCCTTAAATCCCAACAGCCCCGAGATCCCATCCACGCTCGCGGCTGCTACTGAAATTGAGAGCTAAGATCACTCTCGCTTGGAAAACCATTCCACCAGATCCATACTCAATCACAAGGTTGTTTTGTTCTACACTTCAAATCTGTAAGTAGTATGTTATGTTTAATGTTTTGAATCTAATTTTTTACTTTTCTGTTTTGATTTGGCTTAAACCTAAGGTTCTAATAGTAGGGTATACCCAACAATTTCAATTAGATTTGTTATTTGTTTGATGTTTTTGTTCTGGTGTCATGTGTGAATCAATTTTTTGTTCTGTTTTTATTTTCTGTTTTTGTTCTGGTGGGAGGTGCTGGGGGAGCAGTAGGTGGGGGGAGGGGGTGTGCTGGTGGGGTGTTTAGGTGGGGGGAGGGGTTGTGCTGGTGGGGTGTTGAGGTGGGGGGTTGTATAGGTGGGGGTGGGGGTGGTTTGTGCATGTGGGGGTGGGGGTGGGTTGTGCAGTTGGGGGTGTAAGTGGAGGGGGGTTATTGTGAAAGTGGGTGGGGGAGGGGAGTTTTTAGGTTGGGGGGTGGGCTGGGTAGGTCAGAGTCTTGGGGGGTGAGGTGGGGGTTGTATAGGTGGGGGGTGGGGGTGGGTTGTGTAGGTGGGGGTGGGGGAGGGGGGTTGTTCAAGTGGAGGGTAAAAGTGGAGGGGGTGTTGTGCAAGTAGGTGGGGGGAGGGGAGTGTGCAGGTTAGGGGGTGGGATGGGTAGGTGGGAGTCTATTGGGGGTGAGGTGGGGGTGGGGTGTACAGGTGGTGGTGGGGGGAGGGGGGCTGTGTAGCTAAGGGTGGGAGGAGGGGGGTTGTGCAAGTGGGGGTGTAGGTGGGGGTGGTTTTGCAAGTGGGTGGGGGGGAGGGGAGTGTGTAGGTTGGGGGTGGGCTGGGCAGGTGGGAGTTTGTTGGGGGGTGAGGTGGGGGTGTGCAGTGGGTGGATGGGAGGGGGTTGTGTAGGTTGGGTTGGGGGAGGGGGGGTTGTGCAAGTGGGGTGTAGGTGGGGGGGGGTTGTGCAGTCAGTGGATGGGAGGGGGGTTGTGCAGGGGGAGTCTATTGGGGGTGAGGTGGGGAGGGGCAGCTGTGCAGGTGGGAAGTCATCACTTCCATAGTTCACCAATAAGCACGGAGAATTCATCACTTCTAGAGATTTGGATAGTTTTGAGGCCTCTTTGGTTTTGGTTCTTGTCTAGTCATCTTGATGAGTAAGGCATCACATGATCTAAAAGTGACATCAACTATATAGGATGAATTCATTCTCCCACAACACATTTCTTATAGAAATAATATATCCTTGGAAGGTTTTGGGAGCCTTTTAGAATCCAATTCCCCAACATTTTCCCAATTGCAAACTTGATACCATCATGATATCAAGTCACTAATCCTACCAAATTGGATTTTCACTAAAAAATACTATTCTAATTCTTAACACCCATCTTTTGTTTTTCATAACATGAATGACAACCCAATTAAATCTCCTGGCTCTCAGTCACACCCCTGTGGACAGCTCGCCCACCCCCCTGGACACCCCCTACCCCCTGGATAGCCCTGCCACCCTCGTGGACAGTCTGCCCACCCCCTGGACACCTTGTACCCCCTGGACAACCACGCCACCCCCGTGGAAAGCCTGCCCACCCCCTGGACACCCCCTACTCCCTGGACATCCCCCCAACCCTGTGGACAGCCTGGCCACCCCATGAACACTCTCCCACCCCCCAGACACCCCCACCCCCTGGACACCTTGTACCCCTGGAAAGCCCCCCCCCCCTCACCCCTGTGGATAGTCCGCCCACCCCCCTGGACACCCCTCCCCCCTAGACAGCCCTGCCACCCTCGTGGACAGTCCGCCCACCCCCTGGACACCCCGTACCCCCTGGACAACCCCGCCACCCCCCGTGGACAACCGGCCCCCGATTACACAGAAGCAAATAACTCTACATTTCCCCTAATTTCTAGAAGCCCCCACGCAGGTGAACCCTAACCTGAGGTCTTCCATCTGATCGGCTTCAACTCCCCCATCCAGGTTATACTCCTTCAACCTCTTCCCAAATACAGACATAGAAGCCCTCATTGAGGTAATTGACATGGTTGGGGTAGTGGGGTAGGTGGTTTTACTTTTTTTAGTTGGGTGATATGGTACTTTCTGTGGACTTTAGTTTGGGTGTTATGAAATGTACTAACTTTTCACAATATTTCCATTTTTTAGAATCAATAAATTATTTAAAAAACTCTCTTTACATACTCTGCATCTTTCATGAAAAGCCTTCACTTTTTAATATCTTGAACAATGTTTTATCAGGTCTATGGTGTCTTCTTGGTGTGTGATAAATGAAAAAATTTCAAAACACATCTCACCTCAAATCTAGGCACACATAACTGAATTAATTAGTATATCTTTACATTGTTTTAATAGTTCACTACATCAACTAGAAACTCCTTCCTTTATCGTTTACTTAAATATATTTTCTATTAAAGTTCAATCCTATTGAATTGTTTATGACAAAATGACTTATATAAATTCTTTTTATAGAATAGACAGAAGTTGGATGTATGAAACCGATCAGATCTCAAGAGATTTTCAAAACAATTTGGAGAGCTTTAAAGATTTTTCATTTCACAATGCTTCATATAGTGGTCGCATACACTGCCCATGTTCCAATTGTGTTGGTAGACCTTGGTTGATCTGTGAAGAAGTCAGCTACCACATAACCAAAAATGGTTTTCAATACAACTACTTTGTGTGGTATCACAATGGGGAGAAAATGAAATCTCAAATTGGTGATGATCGAAATGAAAGGACTAGAATGGAGAATTTGTTAGATGATCGGTTTCCGTTTATTCTTCATCATGAAAAATAAAGGATTTCGACTCAAGAAGACTTCGATATGAGGAAAACTGATGCATCTAGTGAAAATGATGATATTGATAGGGTGAAAAAATTGAATGATGCTGCCACGACTCCAGTATATCGACAATGCGATAAAATGAAAAAGCTGGAATTTTTAATCTGATTGTTTCATGGGAAAACTATGTATGGAATTTCTAATACATCAATCGATTACATTCTTACCCTCTTGAAGTATTTACTTCCAGATGATGCAGATATTACCTCAAACCACTATATGGCATGGAAGTTAGTTGAGGAACTTGGATTTTCAAGAAACAAAATTCATGCTTGCCCGAAAGATTATAGTTTATTCTGGGAGGAAACCACTAAACGAAATGATTGTATAAAATGTGGCACATCCCGCTGGAATGAAAATTTTGATGGAACACCATCCCGCATTCCACAAAAAGTAATGTGGAACTTTCCATTGATCCCCAGACTTCAGAATCTTTTTATATCTGATGACATATCAATAAAAATGAGATGGTATGATACCAAGAGAAAGAAGACTAATGATGAGTTGGTTCATCCTGCAGATGGATTTGCATGGAAGAGATTTGATGCTCGACATCCTAATTTTGTAGCTGATGTGCATAATGTGAGGCTGGGTATTTCATGCGACGGTTTTAATCCGTTTGGGCAGATGCTTACTTCGCACAACACATGGCCAGTTTTTATACACATTTATAATCTTCCCCCATGGTTGTGTATGAAAAAACCTTTCACTTTCATGAGTATACTCATATCTGGTCCTTCTGATCCCAACATTGATATTTATGTATACATGAAACCTTTAATAAAAGAGTTGAAACTTCTTTGGGATGTGGGTGTATGCACATACGATGCATGTTCGAAAGGCATATTCCAGATGCGTGCTGCGCTTATGTGGACGATCAATGACTTTCCGGCTTATGCAATGATGTCTGGATGGAGCACGGAGGGAAAACTGTCATGTCCAGTTTGTATGAAGAATACATGATCTAGAAGACTGAAACATTGTTGTAGTTTCAGTTTTATGGGACATTGACGATTCTTACCAAAGGATCATCCATATAGAATGAATCATCGAAGATTTGATAATACCATAGAGACCGATGATCCAACTCAGCGTATGTCTGGAACTGATGTGCTTAATGAATTGAAAGATTTCAGCTTTTCGATCAGTAAGGGTCAAATAAAATCTGGAAAGAGAAAGAATGTTTCCACTTAAACCTGTTACAATTGGAGGAAGAAGAGTATCTTTTTTGATTTGCCTTATTGGTCAACCAATTTGTTACGTCATTTCTTAGACGTAATGCATATTGAAAAGAATATATGCGAAATGTTTCTTTCGGTTCTTCTAAATGTCAAGGGGAAGAAAAAATATGTTTTACGATCTTGGCGTGACTTGGTGGATTGGGGAATCAGACCAGAATTGCATCCTGTGTGTATCAGTGAAAATAAATGGCAACTTCCATGTGCTTCGTATGTGATGAAACCTGCGGAAAAAAACAATTTCTGGAAGTATTAGAGACTATTAGAGTTCCTGATGGCTATTCAAGCAACATATCTAAACGGGTCAATAGAAGAGAGTTGAAGCTAAAATCTTTGAAGACTCGTGATTATCACGTTCTACTGCATGAGTTGCTTCCAATAGCAATCAGTCACCTTTGGTCCAATAATGTAAGGGTGGTTGTTATTCGGTTGTGACATTTTTTTAGAGATCTTTGTGCTAAGAAGTTGTCCACGTCTTTCTTGCAAAAACTGTTGACAGATGCCCCATTAATTTTGTGTGAGTTGGAGAAAATATTTCCTCCATCATTTTTCACATGCATGTTGCATCTGACTATCCATATTCCCACTGAAATACTTCTCAGAGGACCAATTTCTTTTCTTTGGATGTATCCAACTGAAAGAGATATGTTCACATTAAAGTCTTATGTCCGCAACAGAAATCATCCCGAAGGTTCTATCGTGAACGGTTACTTCGCTCAAGAATGTATGGATTTATGCTCGATGTATTTTTATAATCTTACTACAATATTGAACAGAACAATGAGAAATGAAGAAGAACAGTATGAGAAAATTGAACCCATTTTTCCATCACATCCTCAAACAGGAGGAATTCCTAGATCATATACATTGAAGACATTAAGCCATGAAGAGCGGGAGATGGCACATCGCACAGTTTTGTTCAACTGTGATTTGTTCGATGACTATATCAGGTAACTAAATTGATTATGTATATCTTACATATATATCTCTTAACTATTAATATTTTTTATCTACAGGGAACATAAAACAATGATAAATAGGAATCATCGTTCTTTATCATTGAGAAGGAGAGAGACTTTGCATAGCAAAGAGTTTTCTGCTTGGTTAAAATTGAAGGTATAAAAAATTAATGTTTAAAATAATTATATCAATATTTAATTAAGTTTAATAGTTATTTATATTGCAGGTATTGAGTATGTCTGCTGACTCTGTCTCTGAGGAAATAAGAGCTTTGGCTTTTGGTCCTAATACCATGGTTCGTGACTGTAAATAAATTGTTATCAATGGGTACAAATTTACTGTCACTGAATGAGCAAAGAACATGAGAACACAACATGATGGTGTTATGGTTACTACCACAACAGATTGTTATGCCAGTGCATCATATAGTAGACCGCGATTTGAAAATGTGGGTTATTATGGAGTTGTTGACAAAATAATAATATTGGATTATTACTCTCATGGACAAGTCACAGTGATGAAATGCCATTGGTTTGATTCGATAATGAGACATGGCACATTTATTGATTATTTTGGATTTCGAGTAATTAATATGACTCGCACTCTTGCTACCGAAGAACCATATGTGTTGGCATCAATGGCTAAACAAGATTTTTATGTGAAAGACCAACTTCGACCTGAATTTGGTGTCATAGTTGAAGTAATTACAAGACATATTTTTTATTATGGTGATGATGGAATTGACACGGTCTCTATTTCCATTGGAACCAATCCATTTATTTCTTTTAATGACTCAAATATCTCAATTTTCAGAGTTGATTGTGAACCTGAAGTTGTGGTTGAAAATATATAGAATCATTCATCCATGTTCTCAATTCTTTTGGTTTACCTCTAGTTTGGTTGTTAAGGTTGGTAATATTCAAATTGATTTAGTATTGATCACAAATATGTTTTAGCTGACTTGACCGTTATGTGAATTTTCAATGTTTATTGGTTTCAGTTTTATTTGAATTGCATTTTCTAATTTGGAATTGAACTGTATGCAAACATAGTCAAATAATATTTCTAACTTGGTGAACATTACAACTTGTAGGATTCATTAAACCCATTCATGCTCTTCTAAAACAATTGATAGCTGACTTGACCATTATGTGAATTTTCAATGTTTATTGGTTGCAGTTTTATTTGAATTGCATTTTCTAATTTGAATTGAACTGTATTCAAACATAGTCAAACAATATTTCTAACTTGGTGAACATTACAACTAGTATGATTTATTAAATCCATTCAAGCTCTTCTAAAACAATTGATAGCTTAATTGACCATTATATGAATTTTCAATGTTTATTGGTTGCAGTTTTATTTGAATTGCATTTTCTAATTTGGAATTGAACTGTATTAAAACATAGTCAAACAATATTTCTAACTTGGTGAACATTACAACTTGTATGATTTATTAAATCCATTCAATCTCTTTTAAAACAATTGACAGCTAAATTACCTATTAATCCCCCTATTCCCTCATATATTTAGTTTTTTGGGTTACACATTAGTTTTCTTTTTATAATTAATTACATATTTGTTTTCAAAAGAAGGAAATGAAGCCAATTGAAGAGAGACGAAGGAAAAAAATAATGGAGAACAATCGTCGAATGATGGAGATGGGCGTTCCACCATTAGTGCCTACAATGAGTACTTTATTTCAAATTGATATATTTATAGAATATATAATTTCATGTGATTAATTTTTTTGTAAACATTTTTGTAGGATCCACCTATACGTCGATAGTTATTCGACGAGGAGCCTAGTACTGGTCCTAGTACTCAGGCTGGTGGTACGAGGAGGGTCCGTACCAGAGGTGGACGAGCAGCTGCGCATACCCGACTAGACCCTGCCCCTCCCACTGACATGTCATCCTTCCCAAATTCTGATCCCAGTGTGTCGTTAGGGACACACAGGATATTTAGGCCTCCCATGTTTTCGCAACCTTCTGCATCTTCTGGCCCTTCATTTTCACATCCCATGATAATTCCTACTCCTCAGTCAGCATCCGGTCAGACAGCTATCCCATCTTCTGTTCCTTCTACTTCTGTCTCTCCGAGATTTTATATTCCATCGTCTTCGACTCCTGTTCCACCACAGGGTGTTCCATCAGTTTCTGTGGATCCAGCGGCACTCAGCGATCAGACCGGAACATGTATATTTATATAACCCTAACAAATTTTTATAGAAATATTTATTGTCATTATAACATGTTTTGGTAGAATATTTTTTTTTCTTTCATGACAGATACATCTACTGACAGGAGGCGTGGACGGGGGCGTACACACATGCGTTCGGTGTGGAACCGCCGCACACAGGTTATGGTGGATTATAATTAACACAACAAAATGGTTGAGAAAACAGGGAAGTAATGTCGGAGTTTTTTGGCGACGCTATCCAAATACTCCGACATCATTCACGTCGGGCCGATATCATGGAGACATTTTCCACATGAGGTCAAGGATAGAGATTGGGAAGAGATATGGGTAAAAAAATCTATTCTATTTAAGGCCATGAATTATTTTTTGTATTTATATGAATTAATATTTTGATTTCAGCTTAGATTTAATTTTCCCGATGGTGAGTGTGCACGATCGGAGCGTCTAAAAAATTTCGGCGAGCTTTGGAGAGCATACAAGCATGAGTTGTATATTGGCCAGGTTTCTAGAGTTGGCACTAAGTTAAAGGCGGTACCAGTGGTGGATGATTGTCCTATAGAGCAGTATCGTCAGATGATTACTCATTGGACGAGTACCCAGTTTAAGTTATTAATAACATTTGAGGTATTTAAATAATAAATTTCATGTTTTTTTTAATAATATCTGTTGCATTTTCGAATTTTATTTAGGAATCATCTGGAAAAAATAAAAAGAACATTGATTCAAAAAAATACCTCCACACACTGGGACGCACTACGATGCCTGATCATGAGAGGAAGCAGGTATAAAAATTATTTATATGTTTTCTTTACGACTTACACTTTCTTTTGTTTCTTCAATTATTTAATAGTTTTCTAAAGTTTTCATATAACTTTAGTTTTCAATGTCATTGTAGAGGCAAATACAAAATATTGAAGGACGTGTGCCTCGAGCAAAACTGTTTTGCTCGAGTAGACGGAAAAAGGATGGAAGTGCCGTCAACGAAGCGACTCACTAGCAGATTGTAAGTTTTAATCTGTTGAATTAATTTTTTAATATCTATTTTGTCACTTAATGATATATTTATATTTGTAACAGGATGCTTTAGAGGCCCTCGATTCCCAAGAACCAGATAATTTTGGGCCAACATATCACTTACATCCGGTGTTGGGAGAGGAGCATTCTGGCAGAGTACGCTGCCGACCTAGGATAGCCCCGACGAGGTATTTTCCCTCCTTAGGTACGATTTGTAGTGCCACCGAGCTGCAGCATGTTATGGCACATGCAGAACAGGCTGAGAAAAGGGCCACAGAGACGGCAGAACAGTCTGCTAGGGCAAACAGTGTGTTTATGAAATTTATTGAAGTTCTACGTCCTACAATTCCAGCAGAGGCCAACCCATCTTTTGATGTGTATATTTCATTGATACGTTCTATATATGGTGCACCAAGTGGCAGTTCTAGTGGTGTTCAGGATGATGTATAGCTTGACGATGATGATGGCGAGGAGTCTGATGCGGAAGAGGAGGGAGAGGAGGAGGGCGAGGCAGGTGGCGAGGGCGAGGAGGAGGGCGAGGACAAGGAGGAGGGACAGGGCGAGGACGATGATGTGGACAAGGACGAGGGTGATAATGATGATGGTGATGATAGTGATGGTGATGTGGGACAAGTTGATCCATTACATTTTTGACTTATATTACTGAGATTTGATATTTAATCTATTCTAGTTGTTGGTTTTATCTAGACGCATAGTATAGTATTGGAGTTGAGTTATTTTTATATATTATCTGTTTTTATGGATGTTTTTGTCTTTTAGTGGTTGTGTGTTTGGGAACCCCTCTCCTTCCAAGACCCTGGACAACCCCCCACCCTCCTCCCTGGACCCCGGACAACCCCCCAGACAGCCCCCTGGATAGCCCCCCCCACCCTCTTCCTTAGACCCTAGACAACCCCCTGAACAACCCTGGACAGCCCCCGGACAGCCCCCCGAACAGCCCCCCGGACAGCCCCCCCCCCCCCCTTTCTCCCTGGACCCCAGAGAGCCCCCTGAACAGCCCCCCAGACAGCCCTCGGACAACCCCCCAAACAGCCCCCCCCCCACCCTTCTTCTTGGACCCCGGACAACCCCCCCCCCCCCCCCCCCCGAACACCCCCTGCACAGCCCCCCGTACAGCCCCCCCACCCTCTTCCCTGGACCCCAGACAGGCCCCTGGACATCCCCCCGGACAGCCCCCCAGACAGCCCCCCGGACAGCCCCCCCACCCTCTTCCTTGGACCCCGAACAACCCCCCGCACAGAGGATTCTCATAAAATGGACAACATTTTAAGTACATACGGAAAACTGACCAAACACATTCGGATTGTGTCGATACAATAGAACAACGATCCATGGGTCATATGTGACGTGTACGAGTCAACCCCGCCTCAATCCGAGGCGCGGTGTGGCCGCCACCACTCAAAGTGTCTGCCTTTTGTTTCAAAAGGACGTCATTCTAATTGAAAAACATCAACTGGAATACAGAAAACCAACCAAACACATTCGGATTGTGTTGATACATTAGCACAATGATCCATGGGTCATATGTGATGTGTACGAGTCAACCCCACCTCAATCTGAGGCACGGTGTGGCCACCACCACTCAAAGTGTCTGTCTTCAGTTTCAAAAGGACATAATTTGAAGTGAAATACATCAACTAGCATATAGAAAACCAACCAAACACATTTGGATTGTGTCAATACTTTAGAACAACGATCCATGGGTCATATGTGATGTGTACAAATCAACCTCACCTCAATCTGAGGCGCGGTGTGGCCTCCACCACTCAAAGTGTCTATCTTTTGCTTAAAATGGACAACAATTTAAGTAAATACGGAAAACTGACCAAACGCATTCGGTTTCCATTGAAACTTTAGGATAATGATCCATGGGTCATATGTGATGTGTATGAGTCAACGCCGCCTCAATCTGAGGCGCGGTGTGGCCGACACCACTCAAAGTGTCTGCCTTTTGTTTCAAAAGTACGTCATTTTAATTGAAAAACATCAACTGACATATGGAAAACTGATCAAACGCATTCGGATTGTGTCAATACATTAGCACAACGATCCATGGGTCATATGTGACTTGTATGAGTCAACCCCGCCTCAATCTGAGGCGCGGTGTGGCCGAAACCACTAAAAGTGTCTGTCTTTTGTTTCAAAAGGATGTCATTTGAAGTGAAAAACATCAACTAGCATACGGAAAACCGACCAAATGCATTCGGATTATGTCGATACTTTAGCACAACGATCCATGGGTCATATGTGATGTGTACGAGTAAACTCCGCCTGAATCTAAGGCACGTTGTAGCCAGAATCACTCTAAGTGGCTCTCTTTTGCTTAAAATGGACAACAATTTAAGTACGTATGGAGAACCGACCAAACACATTCAGTTTCCATTGAAAATTTAGGATAACGATCCATGGGTCATATGTGACATGTAGGAGTCAACGCCGACCCAATACGAGGCGCGGTGTGGCTGATACCACTAAAAGTATATTCCTTCTGTTTCAAAAGTACGTCATTTTAATTGAAAAAAATAAACTAGCATACAAAAAACTAACCAAATTCATTTGGATTGTGTCGATACATTGGTACAATGATCCATGGGTCATATGTGATGTGTACGACTCAACCCCTCCTCAATCCGAGGCGTTGTGTGGCTGCCACCACTCAAAGTGTCTATCTTCTGTTTCAAAAGGACATAATTTGAAGTGAAATACATCAACTGGCATACGAAAAACCGACCAAACGCATTCGGATTGTGTCGATAATTTAGCACAACAATCCATGGGTCATATGTGACGTGTACAAGTCAACCCCACCTCAATCCGAGGCGCAGTGTGGCCGCCACCACTCAAAGTGTCTGTCTTTTGCTTAAAATGGACAACAATTTAAGTACATACGGAAAACCGACCAAACGCATTCAGTTTCCATTGAAACTTTAGGAGAACGATCCATGGGTCATATGTGACGTGTACGAGTCAACGTCGCCTCAATACGAGGCGCGGTGTGGCCGAAACTACTCAAAGTGTCTGCCTTTTGTTTCATAAGTACATCATTTTAATTGAAAAACATCAACTGGCATACGGAAAACTGACCAAACGCATTCAGATTGTATCTATACATTAGCACAACGATCCATGGGTCATTTGTGACGTGTACGAGTCAACCTTGCCTCAATCCGAGGTGCGGTGTGGCCGTCACCACTCAAAGTGTCTGTCTTTTGTTTCAAAAGGACGACATTTGAAGTCAAAAACATCAACTGGCATATGAAAAACTGACCAAACGCATTCAGATTGTGTCGATGCATTAGCACAACGATCCATGGGTCATATGTGACATGTACGAGGCAACCCCGCCTAAATCTGAGGCACGGTGTGGCCAGAATCACTCTAAGTGTCTCTGTTTTTCTTAAAATGGACAACAATTTAAGTACATACCGAAAACCGACCAAACGCATTCGGTATCCATTGAAAATTTGGAGAACGATCCATGGGTCATATGTGAAGTGTACGGGTCAACGCTGCCTCAATCCGAGGCGCGGTGTGGCCGAAACCACTCAAAGTGTCTGCCTTCTATTTCAAAAGTATGTCATTGTAATTGAAAAACATCAACTGGCATACGGAAAACCGACCAAACGCATTCGGATTGTGTCGATACATTATCACAATGATCCATGGGTCATATGTGACGTTTACGAGTCAACCTTGCCTCAATCCGAGGCACGGTGTGGCCATCACCATTCAAAGTGTCTGTCTTCTGTTTCAAAAGGACATAATTTGAAGTGAAATACATCAACTGGCATACAGAAAACTGACCAAATGCATTCGGATTGTGTCGATACTTTAGCACAATGATCCATGGGTCATATATGACATGTACGAGTCAACCCCGCCTCAATCTGAGGCGCGGTGTGGCCGCCACCACTCAAATTGTCTGTCTTTTTCTTAAAATGGATAACAATTTAAGTACATACGGAAAACTGACCAAACGCATTCGGTTTCCATTGAAACATTAGGATAATGATCCATGGATCATATGTGACGTGTACGAGTCACCGCCTCCTCAATCCGAGGCACAGTGTGGCCGAAACCACTCAAAGTGTCTACCTTTTGTTTCAAAAGTACGTCATTTTAATAGAAAAACATCAACTGGCATATGGAAAACCAACCAAATGCATTCATATTGTGTCGATACATTATTACAACAATCCATGGGTCATATGTGACATGTACGAGTCAACCCTGCCTCAATCCAAGGCGCGGTGTGGCCACCACCACTCAAAGTGTCTGTCTTTTTTTTCAAAAGGATGTCATTTGAAGTGAAAAACATCAACTGGCATACGGAAAACCGACCAAATGCATTCGTATTGTGTCGATACTTTAGCAAAACAATCCATGGGTCATATGTGACGTTTACTAGTCAACCCTGCCTGAATCTGAGGCATGGTGTTGCCGTAATCACTCTAAGTGGCTCTCTTTTGCTTAAAATGGACAAAAATTTAAGTACATATGGAAAACCGACCAAACGCATTCAGTTTCCATTGAAACTTTAAGAGAATGATCCATGGGTCATACATGACGTGTATGAGTCAATGCTGCCTCAATCCGAGGCGCGGTGTGGCCGGCACCACTCAAAGTGTCTGCCTTCTGTTTCAAATGTACGTCATTTTAATTGAAAAACATAAATTGGACAAACGCATTCAGATTGTGTCGATACATTAGCAAAACGATCCATGGGTCATATGTGACGTGTATGATTAAACTCCTCCTCAATCCGAGGCGCGGTGTGGCCGCCACCACTCAAAGTGTCTGTCTTCTGTTTCAAAAGGACATAATTTGAAGTGAAATACATCAACTGGCATACGGAAAACTGACCAAATGCACTTGGATTGTGTCGATACTTTAGAAAAACGATCCATGGGTCATATCTGACGTGTACGAGTCAACCCCGCCTCAATCCGAGGCGCGGTGTGGCCACCACCACTCAAAGTGTCTGTATTTTGCTAAAAATGGACAACAATTTAAGTACATACGAAAAACCGACCAAACGCATTTGGTTTCCATTGAAACTTTAGAAGAACGATCCATGGGTCATATGTGATGTGTACAAGTCAAAGCCGCCTCAATCCGAGGCACGGTGTGGGCAGTATCACTCAAAGTGTCTGCCTTTTGTTTCAAAAGTACGTCATTTTAATTGAAAAACATCAACTAGCATACGAAAAACTGACCAAACGCATTCGGATTGTGTTGATACATTAGCACTGTAAAGACCCATAAATTTCAAGGAAATTTTTCTTCTTAATTTTCTTTGGAATTTTACAAGAGTGCAGTTTCTGACGGCACCTGATTCTGAGGCCCGGTGTGCCCGGAATCATTTTCCGAAGTTTGGCTCGGGTACGTTCAGTGAACGGACGAGCGGGTTTTTCTAACTTTTGAACCGGTTCCCGGAATCAAATTATGAGGGCACCGATGAAATCGCAGCGCCGGTATTCGCTTATAAACGCCTCTTCCGGAGTTGCCTTTTCTCGGGTGTGGTTTTTAATTTTCGGGCTTAAAGTTAAGAAATAAAATAATTTTGCGACAACTTTATTTTATTTCACTTAAGCCACTTGGAAGCCACTCGAAGCCACTTATTGACGGCTTGAACTGAGTTGAACTGGATAGGATGCTATCCAGAAATATCCTACCCTCTTGGTAGGATATTTGTGAGGTGGGGCCCGCATGAGCCCCGCCGTTTCTTTCTGCTAATAAACGCACCCGCGAAAACCCGTCTTAATGAGAGTCAACTGACACGTTTCTTAAAATCTTAACAGACCATTTAATAGGGCGGTTTATTTCGTGAATTAAATGGGCTGTTTCTTTCGTGAATTAAATGAGCTGTTTCTTTCGTTGAATTAATTCAACGAATTGATGGATCGTTTCTTAACCAGTTTTCAAATTCGTTGGCGTAATAATAAAATAAGGCCAACACTCGACCTCTGGTTATTTGCGCGTTGAGAAGATTTGAGAGGAACCTTGCATCTTCTTCTCCCTTGAGAAGAACGCGAAGAACGCGAAGAACGCGAAGAACGCCGAACCCGGAAATCGACGACGCTTCCGTCCGAGACGTTCTTCCCCGCTCCGATCTCCGATCACCAACCATTTGAGGTGAGCGATTCCGGGTTTCCTCTAAGATTCTTTTTGGTTTTAAATGAAACACAGATTCAAATATTAATGATTTAAATCTGTTGTTCTTGGTCCGTTGAGCTCGCTGACTCAACGCCGGATTCCGCGACGACGCGACGCCTTCCCGCGACGACGCGACGATCCCCCTCTTCCGCGACGAGCTTTTCCGCGAAGAACACCCACGCGCGACGATCGACGAGGTAGGGATTTATTATTGGGAATTACCCCTTTTTTTATTCCCGTCAATGTTTCTTTAAAAGAAATTAAAGAACCGAATTTTGAACAATTTTAATCTTATTAAAATTGTTTCTTCCTGTGTGGAATAAAATTCTCCCGGTTGTTTATCTCTAACGCGGAGGGTGCGGGCCAAACGAACAGGGCCCGACGACCCTCCGCCGTTCTTCTTTTTGTGCGGATTTGACGGGCGACGACGGAACGTGCCGCAACGGATGTTTGACGATCCCACAGTGAAGAACGAGTCCCGGGAGGAGCAATGGCGCAGACGGGAAGAGAATCGGACCACTGGAACGATCCCGGTGGCCCGAGGTACTCGCCGGCGGCGCGGGCCGCCGGACAGGCCGCCGCGACTCAGCGCGGCGGCGGCGGCATCCGCGGACCCGCGGCCGCGCGGGTTCGGTGCCCTCGGACGCGGCTGGAGCCGCGTCCCGACTCAACGCGGCCCCACGCGGGGGGCCGCGGCACCACCTGGCCGCGGGGGCGGTGCCCCGCATGCCTCGTCCGTTCGGTCGCTCGGCCAAACCGGCCCAGGCCGGTCCGACCGGCCGGGCCGCGCCCCGGTTCGGCCGACTCCCGGGGGGGTCGGGCCGGGTCAGCCCGGGCCCGTACCCCCCATCTTCGGACGGTCTTCGTTCAAACGCCCGTAACTTGAGCTACAAGCCTTCAAATGACTCTCCGTCAGCGGAAACGCGATCCTTGGATCGAGACGGTCGTTTTGGTATATCGCACTCAAGGTTTCGAGTACTTTGAGTTCGGCCGGGTTGGTTCGTACACGAAACCAACCGGGCCTTCGGAGCGGAAATGCTCATATCTTGAGCCACGAACGTCCGATTGACGTGCCGTCAGCTTTGTTGAGTTCCTCTTTGTGAGACGGATCTTTTGGCATACTCCGCCCGAGGTTTGGACGTAGGTGGAGTACGGTCGGGTTTCTTTTGCCTTAAAAACCAACCTGGCCCCTGGAACGAAAAAGCCAATAACTCTCAGACCGGGCGTCCGATTGACGCGCCGTCTGCGACGTTGAGTTCCTGTTGACAATACAGAACTTTTGGATACATAAACTTCGTACCTTGTGTCAGTTGATGTATCGGCCTCTCGGCTCGTGGAGTGGACCCTCCCGAACGAGCTTGCCGTGTGCGGGAACCCTAGTGCTGGCTGCGACTGCTACTTCGACAGCGACGACTGTGCAGAGATCCTCCGTGGACTCCGACGATGACCGTGCAGAGATCCTCAGTGGACTGCGGCGACGACTGTGCAGAGATCCTCCGTGGACTCCGACGACGACCGTGCAGAGATCCTCCGTGGACTCCGACGACGACCGTGTAGAGATCCTTAGTGGACTGCGGCGACGACTGTGCAGAGATCCTCAGTGGACTGCGACGACTAGTGCACTCAAAGATCCTACGTGGATCAGTGCTACAGGTCCTGCGTGGGCCCGGTCCTGTGTGGGCCCGATCCTGTGTGGGTCTGATCCTGTGTGGGTTAGCGCTCAGCGGTTCTGTGTGAGCCAGCGCCTTCAGGTCCTACGTGGGCCCGATCTTGTGTGGGTCCGATCCTGTGTGGGTCATTGCGGGGGTTTGTTACCTATCGATCCTTTGTGGGTCCGACGACTTAGATGGATCAGTGATCATCTTTATTGTCATCCGAAGAAGTATACCTGTGTGAGCTGAATCTTGTGTTTCTCTCCTTTGTGGATTGTGTTGAGCTATCCTATGTGGATTTACTGTTTACTCTCCTTTGTGGACTGTGTTGTGCTATCCTGTGTGGGTATACGTTTTGCTTTCCTGTGTGGACTGGGTTGTGCTTGGGCTCGGACGTTGGAGCCGAACGGGGAAATTGATGACTTAGGTATATGTATGGTCATATACCTAAGCCATGTCAGATGTTACTTTGTGATTGTATCTTTCCTTTGTGTATTATCCTTTGTGGATTTCGGGAGACCTTCGGGGGTCTCGGGGTCCCTACTGAGTAGCTCATACTCACCCCTGCACGGGCTATGCCCGCACTACGTTGTGTTGGTTGCAGAAGATGGACAGCGCTGACCGTGGTGGAGGCGTGCGGAGCAGGACAGTACCTGGAGGTGGACCACTGGGCGGGACGTACTCGGAGCGGTCAGGTGGACCCGAGGAGCAGTGGAGGCTATCTGTACCCACCCTTCAGGTGGGACTTCCAGAGGACGGCTCGACGTTGCAGTTTTTACTTTTCAGTTGTTGTTTTTCCTTTCAGTTGTACTTTACCATTCGGATTGTATTTCCGGCCCCTTTTACTTCCAGCACAGCTTGTACAGTTTTTACTTAGTTTTTACTTTTCCGTTTGCTTACTCTGTGGTTCTTGTTTACTTTTCAAAGGCAACACCTTCCCTTTTTTGTTGGGATTTACGCCTTGGTGCTAGTCGCCAGCCCCTGGCCTATGGAAGGCGGGCTTGGGGTAGTCACGGCACGGGCCCCGAGGACGGGTCGTGACAAATTGGTATCAGAGGTGGTCGGTTCTACTACAGACTCTGATCTTTCTCCTATGTAAAGCAATAGTGTTTAGCATATTGAGTGTGGTTATCAGTCCAGGGAGTCCAATGTTGGTGCGGCGGCCGACGTATCCATACACCAGGACCCTGACTTCTGATTTCTGACTTAATGCACGAAAACATTGATTGCATGTGTGTTTCAAGTTTTCTCTGTGATTACTTGTGTCAGCTCACCAGGTATACTGTTCTGACCGTGGCATAATTGTTTCCTTTTTAGGATGGCACGACGACAGCAGCCAGCTAGGGTTCCTAGGGTAGAGTGCGACGACAGCCCGCCGAGCGACGAGGCCTCAGTACAGGGCCCGTTGACAGCAGAGGCACCGGTGGTACCTTTACCCACCGAGCCCCCGATGCTTCCAGCACTGACAGCTGACGACGCACGACGCCTCGGAGCTCTGCACGAGTTCCAACACCAGCGACCACCCAGGTTCCGTGGGGAGTCGGACCCCCAGGTAGCCGAGGACTGGCTGGAGGCGGTCATCCGAGTTTTCAGGCTAGTGAGGACACCAGCAGACCTCATGGTGATCCTCGCGGCGAGCCTACTGCACGCAGCAGTAGGGCGATGGTGGATCCTGATGCTCCAGGTACCCGATGAGGCCTCCCTCATCTGGACGGACTTCGAGAGCCTCTTCCGCTCAGAGTTCGTCCCGGACACCCTCCGTGCGGTGCGCATCCAGGAGCTTCTTCAGCTGCGACAGGGCATCCTGACGGTCGCCCAGTACGCGGCGAGGTTCACTGACCTATCTCGCTACTCGACAGACATGGTACGGGACCCCTTCTTCCGGGCCCGGACCTTCGAGCAGGGATTGAGACACGAGATCAGGGCATCGTTGATCTCCCTCAGCATCCCGACCCAGGCAGGAGTGCTAGAGCGAGCCCTTCTGATCGAGAGCTTCCTGGCTGAGTCCACAGCGAGACCTGCCGCAGGGCGGCAGATAGCGGAGTCTTCAGAAGCAGGTAGCCGACGGATGACTCAGGGTTCCAGGCAGACCAGGCCTTTCGGCAGACGACCCCAGGACACTGGCTCAGCGGTGCGGGGAACACAGCGCGGAGCCAGCCTTCCGAGAGGCAGACAGTGCTACGAGTGCGGCGGGCAGGGCCACATGGCTCGTGACTGCCCGACCCGTCGTACCGAGGGGCAGCAGACAGTGGAGGGACCACCCAGGCAGAGGTAGAGGGTCGACTGTGGCGGTCCGCAGGGAGGAGGCGGACGAGGCAGAGGAGTTGGTCGATCAGCAGGTGTTGGGCGACACTTTGAGGCTCTGCCACCACCACCACCAGGTGGCCCGCCCCGACCACAGGGAGCTGGCGGGCAGAGACAGGCGCAGCTCCAGGCAGCAGAGGCCTACGACCACGGCGCGCCAGAGATGATTCGAGGTACGATCTGTGTCTATTCCACCCTTGCTGCAGTTCTGATAGACACAGGAGCGAGTCACTCTTTCATAGCCACTGCCCTTGTTCGGAGCTTGGAGATTCCGACAGAGCCGTTGGCTCGATCCTTACGGCTAGAGACTCCTACGGGAGCAGACTCGACGATTACGCACTGGTGCCGGCAGTGTGAGCTTACTCTAGGAGGCGAGAGCTTCAGCTGGGATCTTCTTATAGCGGCGTCGAGGCCTTACGACGTCATCTTGGGCATGGATTGGTTATCTACGGTCCATGCTCAGATTGACTGCATTAGGCGCAAGGTGTGATGTGTGCGCACCGATGGGAGCAGGTTCACCTTCACCGGCGAGAAGGGAGCCTTAGCAGCACAGGATGGACTCACGCAGAGGAGAGGTCAGCCCATCACTCATCAGTTGGCTAGCCTCATCCTGGGAGCAGTCGACGTGCGGAGTCCCAGTTTTCCTGCAGTGGTGGATCAGTACGCGGACGTCTTTCCCGACGACGTTCCAGGACTACCTCCTCGCAGAGAGGTAGACTTTTATATTGACTTGTACCCCGGGATAGCCCCGATATCCACTCCAGCATATCGGATGGCCCCTGCTGAGCTTCGAGAGCTGCGGGTACAGTTGGAGGACTTGCAGGGCAAGGGGTTCATCCGACCCAGTGTTTCACCCTGGGCTTCCCCAATTTTGTTCGCCAAGAAGGCGGACGGGAGCTTGCGGCTGTGTGTCGATTATCGTCGCCTGAACCAGGTGACAGTGAGGAACAAGTATCCGCTACCCAGGATTGATGACCTCTTCGATCAGCTCAAGGGAGCACGGTGGTTCTCGAAGATAGACCTCAGGTCGGGCTATCATCAGCTCAGAGTTCGAGACGAGGATGTGCAGAAGACGGCCTTCAGGTGTCGGTATGGCCACTATGAGTTCTTGGTTATGCCTTTCAGCGTGACCAATGCTCCAGCAGTGTTCATGAGCCTCATGAACAGGATCTTCCAGCCATACCTCGATCGATTTGTCGTAGTCTTCATCGATGACATTTTGGTGTACTCGACGACGGAGGAGGAGCACGCCTATCACCTGCTTGTTGTACTAGACACGCTCCGAGAGCACCAGCTTTATGGAAAGCTCTCGAAGTATCAGTTCTGGTTACGTGAGGTCCACTTCTTGGGGCACGTCATTTCTGAGGCGGGAGTTGCAGTGGATCCCACGAAGATCGAGGCAGTGCTAGCTTGGGAGCCACCCAAGAGCGTGACAGAGGTGCTGAGTTTCTTGGGCCTAGCCGGATACTATCGAAGATTTGTGCCATACTTCTCCAGAGTTGCGTCCCCACTCTCAGCGTTGACGAAGAAGGGGAAACCCTTCGTGTGCTCAGACAGATGTCAGCAGAGCTTCCAGGAGCTGAGGCAGAGGTTGACCAGCGCACCTATCTTGAGGTTGCCTGAGGAGTGAGTTGGATACGTAGTCTACTGCGATGCATCAGGGACCAGACTCGGGTGTGTCCTGATGCAGGAGTGGGTCGTGATTGCCTACGGATCACGTTAGTTGAGGCCACATGAGCAGAACTACGCTACCCATGACTTGGAGTTGGTAGCAGTGGTCTTCGCCCTGAAGACATGGCGGCACTATCTGATGGGTGAGCGCTTCACAGTATTTTCTGACGACCAGAGTCTCAGGTACATCTTCTCTCAGAAGGACCTGAACCTGAGACAGCGGCGATGGCTCGAGTTCCTCCAGGACTATGACTTTGAAATATTCTATACTCCTGGAAAGGGGAACGTGGTAGTCGATGCCCTCAGCAGGAGGACGGGCATCCAGCTGCTTGAGGAGGCGACAGAGCAGCTAGCTGCCTTACAGATATCCTTCGTGGATAGAGACGGAGCAGCCTTCCTTCAGTCTCTCACAGTCTCTCCTCCACTTCTACAGTGGGTCCGAGAGGTACAGCGTGGGGATGCTAACTGTGAGACACGGCGTGCACAGATATCCTCGGGACAGGCACCTGATGGTTTCTCCCTTGGAGCAGAGCACGATGTCCTTTTTAGAGGACGTACCTTGGTACCAGTTGCTTTACGAGAGGAGGTGCTGAGAGAGTTCCACACTTCTCCTTTGGCGGTACATCCTGGAGTGGCGAAGATGTACCAGGATTTCAGACGTCAGCACGGGTGGCCGGGCATGAAGAAGGCTGTGCCAGAGTTCGTTTCGTGGTGCCTCACCTTCCAGCAGGTGAAGGCAGAGCACCAGGTACCAGAAGGCTTGGTACAGCCCTTGGAGGTCCCGGAGTGGAAGTGGGATGGCATATCTATGGACTTCGTGACTGGACTTCCACGCACTTCTAGAGGTCACGACTCTATTTGGGTGATTGTTGACCGACTCACCAAGTCGGCACGCTTCTTAGCCATCCGAGAGCAGGGCTCAGTGGAGATCTTGGGACGTCTCTACGTTCAGGAGATTGTACAGATTCACGGTGTGCCATCGACTATCGTCTCCGATCGGGACACTCGCTTTACTTCCCGAATTTGGAAGGGGTTGCAGGAGGCGTTCGAGACACGGCTACGTCTGAGCACCGCCTTTCACCCTCAGATGGATGGTCAGACGGAGAGGACCATTCAGACTCTCGAGGACATGCTCTGTGCATGTGTCCTTGACTTTGGTCGCAGCTGGGAGGACCACCTACCCTTGGTGGAGTTCGTGTATAACAACAGTTACAACTCCACCATCGGGATGGAACCCTACGAGGCGTTGTACGGCAGGCCTTGCAGATCTCCTTTGTGCTGGACAGACCCTGGGGAGTCAGCACTTGTGGGACCAGAGATGGTCCGGGCCACGACAGAGATGGTCCAGGTCATCCAGGAGCAGATGAGGACAGCACAGAGCCGGCAGAAGTCATATGATGACAGGAGGCGGAGGCCACTAGAGTTCAAGGATGGCGACCATGTCTTCTTGCGTGTCTCACCTCGATTTGGGTTGCAGAGATTTGGCCGGGGCGGCAAGTTGTCTCCACGCTTCATCGGGCCTTTTCAGGTCCTCAGCAGGATTGGCGAGGTGGATTATCACCTGGCTCTACCACCTTAGTTGTACCGGGTGCACGACGTCTTCCACGTATCCCAGCTGAGGAGATACGTGCACGACCCGACGCACATCACTGACTATGGGGAGCTAGACGTGGATGATGGGGTGACTTTTGCGGAGGTCCCAGTGGAGATAGAGGATAGATAGGAGCGGGTCCTACGTGGGCGATCGATTCCTCTTGTGCGCATCAGATGGCAGCACGGGAACCTCCAGGAGAGCACTTGGGAGTGGGAGGCTTAGATGCGTGCTCAGTACCCAAATTTGTTTCCCTAGTTTATGATGTATCTTTACGGGGATGTAAAGTCCCGAGGTGGGAGTAATGTAAAGACCCTTAAATTTCAAGGGAATTTTTTTTCTTAATTTTCTTTGGAATTTTACAAGAGCGTAGTTTCTGACGGCACCTGATTCCGAGGCCCGGTGTGCCCAGAATCATTTTCCGAAGTTTGGATCGGGTACGTTCAGTGAACGGACGAGCGGGTTTTTCTATCTTTTGAACCGGTGCCCGAAATCGAATTCGGAGGGCACCGCTGAAATCGCAGCGCCGATATTCGCTTAGAAACGCCTCTTCCGGAGTTGCGTTTGCTCGGCTGTGGTTTTTAATTTTCGGGCTTAATGTTAAGAAATAAAATAATTTTGCGACAACTTTATTTTATTTCACTTAAGCCACTTGGAAGCCACTTGAAGCCACTTATTGACGGCTTGAACTGAGTTGAACCGGATAGGATGCTATCCAGAAATATCCTACCCCCTTGGTAGGATATTTGTGAGGTGGGGCCCGCACGAGCCCCGCCATTTCTTTCTGCTAAGAAACGTACCCGCGAAAACCCGTCTTAATGAGATTCAACTGACGCGTTTCTTAAAATCTTAACAGACCATTTAATTGGGCGGTTTATTTCATGAATTAAATGGGCTGTTTCTTTCGTGAATTAAATGAGCTGTTTCTTTCATTGAATTAATTCAACGAATTGATGGATCGTTTCTTAACCAGTTTTCAAATTCGTTGGCGTAATAATAAAATAAGGCCAACGCTCGACCTCTGTTTATTTGCGCGTTGAGAAGATTTGAGAGGAACCTTGCATCTTCTTCTCCCTTGCGAAGAACGTGAAGAATGCGAAGAACGTGAAGAACGCGAAGAACGCCGAACCCGGAAATCGACGACGCTTCCATCCGAGACGTTCTTCCCCACTCCGATCTCCGATCACCAACCATTTGAGGTGAGCGATTTCGGGTTTCCTCTAAGATTATTTTTGGTTTTAAACGAAACACAGATTCAAATATTAATAATTTAAATCTGTTGTTCTTGGTCCGTTGAGCTCGCCGACTCAACATCGGATTCCGCGACGACGCGACGCCTTCCCGCGACGACGCGACGATCCCCCTCTTCCGCGACGAGCTTTTCCGCGAAGAACGCCCGCGCGCGACGATCGACGAGGTAGGGATTTATTATTGGGAATTACCCCTTTTATTATTCCCGTCAATGTTTCTTTAAAAGAAATTAAAGAACCGAATTGTGAACAATTTTAATCTTATTAAAATTGTTGCTTCCTGTGTGGAATAAAATTCTCCCGGTTGTTTATCTCTAACGCGGAGGGTGTGAGCCAAATGAACACGGCCCGACGACCCTCCGTCGTTCTTCTTTTTGTGCGGATTTGACGGGCGACGACGGAACGTGCCGCAACGGCTGTTTGACGATCCCGCAGTGAAGAACGAGTCCCGGGAGGAGCAATGGCGCAGACGGGAAGAGAATCGGACCACCGGAACAATCCCGGTGGCCCGCGGAACTCGTCGGCGGCGCGGGCCGCCGGCAGCCGGGAGCGGCGGTGATCCGGCGCGCCACCGGACAGGCCGCCGCGACTCAGCGCGGTGGCGGCGGCATCCGCAGACCCGCGGACGCGCGGGTCCGGTGCCCTCGGACGCGGCTGAAGCCGCGTCCCGACTCAACGCGGCCCCACGCGGGGGGCCGCGGCACCACCTGGACGCAAGGGCGGCGCCCCGCGTGCCTCGGCCGTTCGACCGCTCGGCCGAACCGGACCGGGTCGGACCGGGTTGGGTCGACCCGGTTCGGCTGACTCCCGGGGGGGTCGGCCCGGGTCGGCCCGGGCCCGTACCCCCCGTCTTCGGACGGTCTTCGTTAAAACGCTCGTAACTTGAGCTACGGGCCTCCAAACGACTCTTCGTCAGCGGAAACGCGATCCTTGGATCGAGACGGTCGTTTCGGTATATCGCACTCAAGGTTTCGGAGTACTTTGAGTTTGGCCGGGTTGGTTCGTACACGAAACCAACTGGGCCTTCGGAGCGGAAACGCTCATATCTTGAGCCACGGACGTCCGATTGACGTGCCGTCAGCTTTGTTGAGTTCCTCTTTGTGAGACGGAACTTTTGGCATACTCCGTCCGAGTTTTGGACGTAGGTGGAGTACAGTCGGGTTGGTTTTTCCTTAAAAACCAACCGGGCCCCTGGAACGAAAAAGCCAATAACTCTCAGATCGGGCGTCCGATTGACGCGCCGTCTGCGACGTTGAGTTCCTGTTGACGATACAAGAACTTTTGGATACATCAACTTCGTACCTTGTGTCAGTTTATGTATCGGCCTCTCGGCTCGTGGAACGGACCCTCCTGAACGAGCTTGTTGTGTGCGGGAACCCTAGTGTTGGCTGCGACTGCTACTTCGACAGTGACGACTGTGCAGAGATCCTCCGTGGACTCCGACGACGACCGTGCAGAGATCCTCAGTGGACTGCGGTGACGACTGTGCAGAGATCCTCCGTGGACTCCGAAGATGACCGTGCAGAGATCCTCAGTGGACTGCGGCGACGACTGTGTAGAGATCCTCAGTGGACTGCGACGACTACTTCACTCAGCGATCCTACGTGGATCAGTGCTACAGGTCATGTGTGGGTCCGGTCCTGTGCGGGCCCGATCCTGTGTGGGTCCGATCCTGTGTGGGTCAGCGCTCAGCGGTTCTGTGTGAGCCAGCGCCTTCAGGTCCTGCGTGGGCCCGATCCTGTGTGGGTTCGATCCTGTGTGGGTCATTGCGGGGGTTAGTTACGTATCGATCCTTCGTGGGTCTGACGACTTAGATGGATCAGTGATCATCTTTATCGTCATCCGAAGAAGTATACCTGTGTGAGCTGAATCTTGTGTTTCTCTCCTTTGTGGATTGTGTTGAGCTATCCTGTGTGGATTTACTGTTTACTCTCCTTTGTCGACTTTGTTGTGCTATCCTGTGTGGGTATACGTTTTGCTTTCCTGTGTGGACTGGGTTGTGCTTGGGCTCGGACGTTGGAGCCGAACGGGGAAATTGATGACTTAGGTATATGTATGGGCATATACCTAAGCCATGTCAGATTTTACTTCGTGATTGTATCTTTCCTTTGTGGATTATCCTTTGTGGATTTCGGGAGACCTTCGGGGGTCTCGGGGTCCCTACTGAGTAGCTCATACTCACCCCTGCACGGGCTATGCCCGCACTACGTTGTGTTGGTTGCAGACGACGGACAGCACTGACCGTGGTGGAGGCGTGCGGAGCAGGACAGTACCTGGAGGTGGACCACTAGGCGGGACATACTCGGAGCGGTCAGGTGGACCCGAGGAGTAGTGGAGGCTATCTGTACCCACCCTTCAGGTGGGACTTCCAGAGGACGGCTCGACGTTGCAGTTTTTCCTTTTCAGTTGTTGTTTTTCCTTTTAGTTGTACTTTACAGTTGGGCTTGTATTTCCGGCCCCTTTTACTTCCAGCACATCTTGTACAGTTTTTACTTAGTTTTTACTTTTCCGCTTGCTTACTCTATGGTGCTTGTTTACTTTTCAAAGGTAATGCCTTCCCTTTTTGTTGGGATTTACGCCTTGGTGCTAGTCGCCAGCCCCTGGCCTACGGAAGGCGAGCTTGGGGTAGTCACGGCACGGGCCCCGAGGACGGGTCTTGACAAGCACAACGATCCATGGGTCATATATGACGTGTACGAGTCAACCCCGCCTCAATCTGAGGCATGGTGTGGCCGCCACCACTCAAAGTGTATGTCTTTTGGTTCAAAAGGACGTCATTTGAAGTGAAAAACATCAACTAGCATATGGAAAACTGACCAAACGCATTCCGATTGTGTCGATAATTTAGCACAACGATCCATGGGTCATATGTGATGTGTACAAGTGAACCCCACCTGAATCTGAGGCACGGTGTGGCCAGAATCACTCTAAGTGGCTCTCTTTTTCTTAAAATGGACAAAAATTTAAGTACATACGGAAAACCGACCAAACGCATTCGGTTTCCACTGAAACTTTAGGATAACGATCCATGGGTCATATGGGATGTGTAAGAGTCAACGCCGCCTCAATCTGAGGCGTGGTGTGGCCGCCACCACTCAAAGTGTCTGCCTTTTGTTTCAAAAGTACGTCATTTTAATTGAAAAACACCAACTGGCATACGGAAAACCGACCAAACGCATTCAGATTGGGTCGATACATTAGCACAACGATCCATGGGTCATATGTGACGTGTAAGAGTCAACCCCGCCTCAATCCGAGGCACGGTGTGGCCGCCACCACTCAAAGTGTCTGTCTTCTGTTTCAAAATGACATAATTTGAAGTGAAATACATCAATTGGCATACAGAAAACTGACCAAACGCATTAGCATTGTGTCGATACTTTAGCACAACAATCCATGGGTCATATGTAACGTGTACGAGTCAACGCCGCCTTAATCCGAGGCGCGGTGTGGCCGACACCACTCAAAGTGTCTGCCTTTTGTTTCAAAAGTACATCATTTTAATTGAAAAACATCAACTGGCATATGGAAAACCGACAAAACACCTTCGGATTGTGTCGATACATTAGCACAACGATCCATGGGTCATATGTGATGTGTACAAGTCAACCCCGCCTCAATCCGAGGTGTGGTGTGGCCGCCACCACTCAAACTGTCTGTCTTTTGTTTCAAAAGGACGTCATTTGAAGTGAAAAACATTAAATGGCATATGGAAAACCGAAAAAATGCATTTGTATACTCGTACACATCACATATGACCCATGGATCATTGTTATAAAGTATCTACACAATCCGAATGTATTTGGTCGGTTTTCCATACGCCAGTTGATGTATTTCACTTCAAATTATGTCCTTTTGAAACAGAAGACAGACACTTTGAGTGGTGGCGGCCACACCGCACCTCGGATTGAGGCGGGGTTGACTCGTACACATCACATATGACCCATGGATCATTTTTCTAATGTATCGACACAATCCAAATGCGTTTGTTCGGTTTTCCGTATGCCAGTTGATGTTTTTCAATTAAAATGACGTACTTTTGAAATAGAAGGCAGACAATTTGAGTGGTGCTGGCCACACCATGCCTCGGATTGAGACGGCGTTGACTTGTACACATCACATATGACCCATGGATCGTTCTCCTAAAGTTTCAATGGAAACCGAATGCGTTTGGTCGGTTTTCTGTATGTACTTAAATTGTTGTCCATTTTAAGCAAAAGAGAGACACTTAGAGTGATTCTGGCCACACTGTGCCTCAGATTCAGGTTGGGTTGACTCATACACGTCATATATGACCCATGGATCGTTGTTCTAAAGTATTGACACAATCCGAATGTGTTTGGTCGGTTTTCCGTATGCCAGTTGATGTTTTTCACTTCAAATGACGTCCTTTTGAATCAAAAGACAGACACTTTGAGTGGTGGCGGCCACACCGCACCTCGTATTGAGGTGGGGTTGACTTTCACACGTCACATATGACCCATGGATCGTTTTTATAATGTATCTACACAATCCGAATGCATTTGGTCGGTTTTCCGTATGCCAGTTGATGTTTTTCAATTAACATGATGTACTTTCGAAACAAAAGGCGGACACTTTGAGTGGTGTCGGCCACACCACACCTCGAACTGATGCGGTGTTGACTCGTACACGTCACATATGACCCATGGATCGTTCTCCAAATGTTTCAATGGAAACCGAATGCGTTTGGTTGTTTTTTCGTATGTACCTAAATTGTTGTCCATTTTAAGGAAAAGACAGACACTTTGAGTGGTGGTGGCCACACTACGCCTCAGATTGAGTCGAATTTAACTCATACAGGTCACATATGACCCATGGATTGTTGTGCTAATGTATCGACACAATCCGAATGCATTTGGTCAGTTTTCTGTATTCTAGTTGATGTATTTCACTTCAAATTATGTTCTTTTGAAATAGAAGACAGACACTTTGAGTGGTGGCGGCCACACCGTGCCTCATATTGAGGCGGGGTTGACTCATACACGTCACATATGACCCATGGATCGTTGTTCTAATGTATCGACACAATCCTAATGCGTTTGGTCAGTTTTCCGTATGCCAGTTGATGTTTTTCAATTAAAATGACGTACTTTTGAAACAGAAGGCAGACACTTTGAGTGGTTCCGGCCACACCGAGCATTGGATTGAGGCAGCGTTGACTCGTACATGTCACATATGACCCATGGATCGTTCTTCTAAAGTTTCAATGGAAACTGAATGCGTTGGTCGGTTCTCCATATGTACTTAAATTGTTGTCCATTTTAAGCAAAAGAGAGCCACTTAGAGTGATTCCGGCCACACCGTGCCTCAGATTCAGGAAGGGTTGACTCTTACATGTAACATATGACCCATGGATCGTTGTGATAAATTATCGACACAATCCGAATGCATTTGGTCGGTTTTCCGTATGCCAGTTGATGTTTTTCACTTCAAATGACGTCCTTTTGAAACAAAAGACAGACACTTTCAGTGGTGTCGGCCACACCGCAACTCAGATTGAGGTGTAGTTGACTCTTAAATGTCACATATGACCCATGGATCATTTTGCTAATGTATCGACACAATCCGAATGTGTTTGGTCGGTTTTCCGTATGTCAGTTGATGTTTTTCAATTAAAATGATGTACTTTTGAAACAAAAGGCAGACACTTTGAGTGGTGCTGGCCACACCGCGCCTCGGATTGAGGTGGCATTGACTCGTACACGTCACATATGACCCATGGATTGTTCTCCTAAAGTTTCAATGGAAACCGAATGCGTTTGGTCGGCTTTCCGTATGTACTTAAATTGTTGTCCATTTTAAGCAAAAGACAGACACTTTGAGTGTTGGCGGCCACACCACACCTTGGATTGAGGCAGGGTTGACTCGTACACATCACATATGACCCACGGATCGTTTTCGTAAAGTTTAAACACAATCCGAATGCGTTTGGTCAGTTTTCCGTATGCCAGTTGATGTATTTCACTTCAAATTATGTCCTTTTGAAACAGAAGACATACGCTTTGAGTGGTGGTGGCCACACCGCGCCTCAGATTGAGGCGGGGTTCACTCGTACACGTCACATATGACCCATGGATCGTTGTGATAATGTATCGACACAATCAGAATGCGTTTGGTTGGTTTTCCGTATGCTAGTTGATGCTTTTCATTTAAAATGACGTCCTTTGGAAACAAAAGGCAGACACTTTGAGTGGTGGCGGCCACACCGCGTCTCGGATTGAGGTGGGGTTGACTCGTACATGTCACATATGACCCATGGATCGTTGTTCTAATGTATCGACACAATACGAATGAGTTTGGTCAGTTTTCTGTATGTACATAAAATGTTGTCCATTTTATGAGAATCTCCTGTGCGGGGGGTTGTTTGGGGTCCAAGGAAGAGGGTGGGGGGGTTGTCCGGGGGCTGTCTAGGGGGCTGTGCGGGGGGCTGTCCGGGGGGTGTTCGGGGGGTTGTCCAGGGTCCAAGGAGGAGGATGGGGGGGCTGTCTGGGGGGCTGTCTGGGGGCTGTCCGGGGGGTTGTTCGGGGGGCTGTCTGGGGTCCAGGGAGGAGGTGGGGGGGATGTCCGGGGGGCTGTTGGGGGGGGGGGGGGCTATCTGGAGATGTTCGGGGGGTTGTCCGGGGTCCAAGGAAGAGGTTGGGGGGTTGTCTGGGGTCTATCCGGGGGGTTGTCCGGGGTCCAGGGAAGAGGGTGGGGGGCTGTCTGGGGGTTGTCCGGCGGGGCTGTCCGGGGTCCAGGGAGGAGGGTGGGGGTTGTCCAGGGTCCAGGAAGGAGGGGGTTCCCAAACACACAACCACTAAAAGACAACAACATCAATAAAAACAGATAATATATAAAAATAACTCAACTCCAATACTATACTACGAGTCTAGATAAAACCAACAACTAGAATAGATTAAATATCAAATCTCAGTAATATCAGTCAAAAATGTAATCGATCAAATTGTCCCACATCACCATCACCATCATCACCATCATCATCATCACCCTCGTCCTCGTCCCCATCATCATCCTTGCCCTTTCCCTCCTCCTCGTCCTCGCCCTCCTCCTCGCCCTCGCCACCCGCCTCTCCCACCTCCTCTCCCTCCTCTTTCGCATCAAACTCCTCACCATCATCATCTTCAAGATGTACATCATCCTGACCACCACTAGAACTTCCACCTAGAGCACCATATATAGAATGTATCAATGGCATATACTCATCAAAAGCTGGGCTGGCCCCTGCTGGAAGTGTAGGACATAAAACTTCAATAAATTTCATAAACGCACTGTTTTCCCTAGCAGACTGTTCTTCCATCTCTGTGGCCCTTTTCTCAGCCTATTCTACTTGTGCCCTAACATGCTACAGCTCGGTGGCACTACAGCTCGTACCTGAGGAGGGCCAATACCTCGTCGGGGCTATCCTAGGTCGGCAGCGTACTCTGCCAGAATGCTCCTCTCCCAACACCTGAGGTAAGTGATCTGTTGGCCCAAAATTGTCTGGTTCTTGGGCATCGAGGTCCTCTAAAGCAGCCTATTACAAATATAAATATATCATTAAGTTACAAAATAGATATTAAAAAATAAATTCAACAGATTAAAACTTACAATCTACTTCTTAGTCGCTTCGTTGACGAAACTTCCATCCTTTTTCCGTCTACTCAAGCAAAACAGCTTTGCTCGAGACACGCGTCCTTCAATATTTTTTATTTGCCCCTACAATGACATTGAAAACTAAAGTTATATGAAAATTTTAGAAAACTATTAAGTAATTGAAGAAACAAAAGAAACTATAAGTCGTAAAGAAAACTTATAAACAATTGTTATACCTGCTTCCTCTCATGATCATGCATTGTAGTGCATCCCAATGTGTGGAGGTATTTTTTTGCATCAATGTTCTTTTAATTTTTTCCAGATGATTCCTAAATAAAATTCGAAAATTCCACAGATAGTATTAATGAAAAACATGAAAGTTATTATTTAAATAACTCAAATGTTATTAATACCTTAAACTGGGTACTCGTCCAATGAGTAATCATCTGACGATACTGCTCTATAGGACTATCATCCCCCACTGGTACCACCTCTAACTCAATTCCAACTCTAGCAACACATCCAATATACAAACTCATTCTTGTAGGCTCTCCAAAGCTCTCCTAAATCCTTTAGACATTCCGATCGTGCACCCTCACCATCGAGAAAATTAAATCGAAGCTAAAATTAAAATATTAATTCATTAAAATACAAAAATAATCCATGGCATTAAATAGAACAGATTTTTTTACCCATATCTCTGCCCAAGCTCTATCCTTGAGCTCATGTGGAAAATGTCTCCATGATAGCGGGCTGACGGGAATGATGTAGGAGTATTTGGAAAGCGTCGCCAAAAAACTCCGACATTGCTGCCTTGTTTTCTCAACCATTTGGTTGTCTTCATTATAATCCACCATAACCTGTGTGCGGCGGTTCCACACTGAATGCATGTGGTTATGCCCCCCGCCCACGCCTCCTTTCAGTAGATGTATCTGTCATGAAAGAAAAACAAATATTTTATCAAAACATGTTATAATGAAAATAAATATTTCTATAAAAATTTGTTAGGGTTCTATAAATATACCTGTGCCGGTCTGATCGCTGAGTGCCGCCGATGCACAGAAACTGATGGAACACCCTGTGGTGGAACCGGAGTCGAAGACGATGGAATATAGAATCTCGGAGAGATAGAAGTAGAAGGAAAAGAAGATGAGACAGTTGTCTAACCGTATGCTGACTGAGGAGTGGGAATCATCATGGGATGTGAAAATGATGGGCCAGAAGATGCATAAGGTAGCGAAAACATGGGAGGCCTAAATATCCCGTGTGTCTCTAACGACACACCGGGATCAGAATGTGGGAAGGATGACATGTCAGTGGGAGGGGCAGGGTCTAGTCAGGTACGCGCAGCTGCTCGTCCACCTCTGGTACGAACCCTCCTCGTACCACCGGCCTGAGTACTAGGACCAGTACTACGCTCCTCGTCGAATAACTGTCGACGTATAGGTGGATCCTACAAAAATGTTTACAAAAAAATTATTCACATGACATTATATATTCTTTAAATATATCAATTTGAAATAAAGTACTCACTGTAGGAACTAATGGTGGAACACCCATCTCTGTCATTCGACGATTGTTCTCCATCATTTTTTCCTTCGTCTCTCTTCAATTGACATCATTTCCTGCTTTTGAAATAAAATATGTAATTAATTAGAAAAAGAAAACTAATGTGTAACCCAAAAAACTAAATATATGAGGGAATAGGGGGATTCATAGGTAATTTAGCTATCAATTGTTTTAGAAGATCTTGAATGGATTTAATAAATCATACAAGTTGTAATGTTCACCAAGTTATAAATATTGTTTGACTATGTTTGAATACAGTTCAATTCCAAATTAAAAAGTTCAATTCAAATAAAACTACAACCAATAAACATTGAAAATTCATATAATGGTCAATTAAGCTATCAATTGTTTTAGAAGATCTTGAATGGATTGAATAAATCATACAAGTTGTAATGTTCACCAAGATAGAAATATTGTTTGACTATGTTTGAATATAGTTCAATTCCAAATTAGAAAATGCAATTCAAATAAAACTACAACCAATAAACATTGAAAATTCACATAACGGTCAAGTCAGCTATCAATTGTTTTAGAGGAGCTTGAATGGATTTAATAAATCATACAAGTTGTAATGTTCACCAAGTTAGAAATATTGTTTGACTATGTTTGAATACAGTTCAATTCCAAATTATAAAATGCAATTCAAATAAAACTGCAACCAATAAACATTGAAAATTCACATAACGGTCAAGTCAGCTAAAACATATTTGTGATCAATACTAAATCAATTTGAATATTACCATCCTTAACAACCCAACTCGAGGTAAACCAAAAGAATTGAGAACATGGATGAATGATTCTATATATTTTCAACCATAACTTCAGGTTCACAATCAACTCTGACAATTGGGCTATTTGAGTCACCAAAATAAATAAATGGATTGGTTCCAATGGCACTAGGGAAAGTGTCAATTCCATCACCACCATCATCAAAAATATTTCTTGGAATTACTTCAACTATGACACCAAATTCAGGTCAAAGTTGGTCTTTGACATAAAAAACTTGTTTAGCCATTGATGCCAACACATATGGTTCTTCGGTAGCAAGAGTGCGAGTCATATTAATTACTCAAAATCCACAATCATCAATAAATGTGCCATGTCTCGTCATCGAATCAAACCAATGGAATTTCATCATTGTGACTCGTCCATGAGAGTAATAATCCAATATTATTATTTTCTCAACAACTCTATAATAACCCACATTTTCAAATTGCAGTCTACTATCTGATGCACTGGCATAACAATCTGTTGTGGCAGTAACCATAACACCATCATGTTGTGTTCTCATGTTCTTTTCTCGTTCAGTGACAATAAATTTGTACCCATTGATAACAATTGATTTACAATCACGAACCACGGTATTAGGACCAAAAGCCAAAGCTCTTATTTCCTCAGAGACAGAGTCAGCAGACATACTCAATACCTGCAATATAAATGACTATTAAACTTAATTTAATATTGATATAATTATTTTAAACATTAATTTTTTCATACCTTCAATTTTAACCAAGCAGAAAACTCTTTTCTATGCAAAGTCTCTCTCCTTCTCAAAGATAAAGAACGAAACTTCCTATTTATCATTGTTTTATGTTCCCTGTAGATAAGAAATATTAATAGTTTAACAGATATATATGTAAGATATACATAATCAATTTAGTTACCTGATATAGTCATCGAACAAATCACAGTTGAACAAAACTGTGTGATGTGCCATCTCCCGCTCTTCATGGATTAATGTCTTCAATGTATATGATCCAGGAATTCCTCCTATTTGAGGAAGTGATGGAAAACTGGGTTCAATTTTCTCATACTATTCTTCTTCTTTTCTCATTGGTCTGTTCAATCTTGTAGTAAGATCATACAAATACATCAAGCAGAAATCCATACATTCTTGAGCCAAGTAACCGTTCACAATAGAACCTTCGGGATGATTTCTGTTTCGGGCATAAGACATTAATGTGAACATATTTCTTTCAGTTGGATACATCCAACAAAATGAAACAGGTCCTCCGAGAAGTATTTCAGTGGGAATATGGATAGTCAAATGCATCATGCATGTGAAAAATGATGGAAAAAATATTTTCTCCAACTCACACAAAATTAATGGGGCATCTGTCAACATTTTTTGCAAGAAAGACTTGGACAACTTCTTAGAACAAATATCTCTAAAAAATGTCACAACCAAATAAAAACCACCATTACATTATTGGAAAAAAGATGATGGATTTCTATTGGAAGCAAATCATGCAGTAGAACGTGATAATCATGATTCTTCAAAGATTTTAGCTTCAACTCTCTTCTGTTGACCCGTTTAGATATATTTCTTGAATAGCCATCAGGAACTCTAATAGTCTCTAATACTTCCAAAAATAGTTTTTTCCTGTAGGTGTCATCACATAAGAAGCACATGGAAGTTTCCATTTATTTTCATTGATATGCATAGGATGCAATTCTGGTCTGATGCCCTAATCCACCAAGTCATGCCGAGATTGTAAATCATCTTTTGTCTTCCCCTTGACATTTAGAAGAACCAAAAGCAACATTTCGCATATATTATTTTCAATATGCATTATGTCCAAGCAATGACGTAAAAAATTGGTTGAACAATAAGGAAAATCAAAAAAGATACTCTTCTTCCTCCAATTGTAACAGGTTTCAGTGGAAACATTCCTTCTCTTTCCAGATTTCATTTGACCCTTCCCGAACGAAAAACTGAAATCTTTCAATTCATTAAGCACGTTAGTTCCATACATACGATGAGGTGGATCATCGGTCTCTATGGTATTATCAAATCTTCGACGATTCATTCTATATGGATGATACTTTGGCAAGAATCGTCGATGTCCCATAAAACTGAAACTACAACAATGTTTCAGTCTTCTAGATCTTTTATTCTTCATACAAACTAGACATGAAAGTTTTCCCTTCATGCTCTATCCAAACATCATTGCATAAGCCGTAAAATCATTGATCGTCCACATAAGCAGAGCACGCATCTGAAATATGTCTTTCGAAAATGCATCGTATGTGCACACACCCACATCCCAAAGAAGTTTCAACTCTTTTATTAAAGGTTGCATGTATACATCAATATCAATGCCAGGATCAGAAGGACCAGATATGAGTATACTCATTAAAGTGAAAGGTTTTTTTCATACACAACCATGGGGGAAGATTATAAATGTGTATAAAAACTGGCCATGTGTTGTGCGAAGTAAGCATCTGCCCAAATGGATTAAAACCGTCGCATGAAAGACCCAGCCTCACATTACACACGTCAGCTACAAAATCAGGATGTCGGTCATCAAATCTCTGCCATGAAAATCCATCTTCAGGATGAACCAACTCATCATTAGTCTTCTTTCTCTCGGTATCATACCATCTCATTTTTATTGATATGTCATCAGACATAATAAGATTTTGAAGTCTGGGGATCAATGAAAAGTTCCACATTACTTTTTTTGGAACGCGGGATGGTGTTCCATCAGATTTTGACTTCTAGCGGGATGTGCCGCATTTTATACAATCATTTTGTTCAGCGGTTTCCTCCCAGAATAAACTGCAATCTTTCAGGCAAGCATGAATTTTGTTTCTTGAAATCCAAGTTCCTCAACTAACTTCCATGCCATATAGTGGTTTGAGGGAATATCTGCATCATCTGGAAGTAAATCCTTCAAGAGGGTAAGAATGTAATCGATTTCTATATTAGAAATTCCATCAATAGTTTTCCCATGAAACAATCTGATTAAAAATTCCAGCTTTTTCATTTTATCGCATTGTCGATATACTGGAGTCGTGGCAGGATCATTCCATATTTTCACCCTATCAATATCATCATTTTCACTAGATGCATCAGCTGTCCTCATATCGAAGTCTTCTTGAGTCGAAATCCTTTCTTTTTCATGATGACGAATAAACAGAAACTGATCATCTAACAAATTCTCCATTCCAGTCCTTTCATTTTGATCATCACCAATTTGAGAGTTCATTTTCTTCCCATTGTGATACCACACAAAGTATTTTGCTTGAAAATCATTTTTGGTTATGTGGTAGATGACTTCTTCACGGCTCAACCAAGGTCTACCAACACAATTGGAACATGGGAAATGTATGCGGCCACTATCTGAAGCATTGTGAAATGAAAAATCTATAAAGCTCTCGAAATTGTTTTGAAAATTGCTTGAGATCCGATCGGTTTCATACATCCAACTTCTGTCCATTCTGTAAAAAGAATCTATATAAGTCATTTTGTCATAAACAATTCAATAGGATTTAACTTTAATAGAAAATATATTTAAGTAAACGATAAAGGAAGGAGTTTCTATTTGATGTAGTGAACTATTAAAACAATGTAAAGATATACTAAGTAATTCAGTTATGTGTTCCTAGATTTTAGGTGAGATGTGTTTTGTAATTTTTTCATTTATCACATACCAAGAAGACATCATAGACCTGATAAAACATTTTTCAAGATATTACAAAGTGAAGGCTTTTCATGAAAGATGCAGAATGTGTAAAGAGAGTTTTTTAAATAATTTATTGATTCTAAAAAATGGAAATATTGTGAAAAGTTAGTACATTTCATAACACCCAACTAAAGTCCACAGAAAGTACCATATCACCCCACTAAAAAAAAGGAAAACCACCTACCCCACTACCCCAACCATGTCAATTACCTTAATGAGGGATTCTATGTCTGTATTTGGGAAGAGATTAAAGGAGTCTAACCTGGATGGGGGAGTTGCAGCCGATCAGATGGAAGACCTCAGGTTAGGGTTCACCTGCGTGGGGGCTTATAGAAATTAGGGGAAATGCAGAGTTAGTTTCTTCTGTGTAATCGGGGGCCAGTTGTCCACGGGGGGTGGCGGGGTTGTCCAGGGGGTACGGGGGTGTCCAGGGGGTGGGCGGGCTGTCCACGAGGGTGGCGGGGCTGTCAAGGGGGGAGGGGGGTGTCCAGGGGGGTGGGCGGGCTATCCACGGGAGTGGGGGGGGGGGTTTCCAGGGGGTACAAGGTGTCTAGGGGGTGGGGGTGTCTGGGGGGTGGGGGGGAGTGTCCAGGGGGTGGGAGGGCTGTCCACGGGGTTGGGGGGTCTCTCCAGGGAGTAGGGGGTGTCTAGGGGGGTGGGAAGGCTTTCCACGGGGGGGTGGCGGGATTGTCCAGGGGGTACAAGGTGTCCAGGGGGGTGGGCGGACTGTCAACGAGGGTGGCCGGGCTGTCCAGGGGGTAGGGGGGTGTCCCAGGGGGTGGGCGAGCTGTCCACATGGGTGTGACTGAGAGATATGAGATTTAATTGGGTTTTCATTCATGTTATGAAAAACAAAATATGGGTGTTAAGGATTAGAATAGTATTTTTTAGTGAAAATCCAATTTGGTAGGATTAGTGACTTGATAACATGATGGTATCAAGTTTGCAATTGAGAAAATGTTGGGGCATTGGATTCTAAAATGCTCCCACAACCTTCCAAGGATATGTTATTTCTAGAAAAATGTGTTGTGGGAGAAAGAATTCATCCTATATAGTTGATGTCACTTTTAGATCATGTGATGCCTTACTCATCAAGATGACTAGACAAGAACCAAAACCAAAGAGGCCTCAAAACTATCCAAATCTCTAGAAGTGATGAATTCTCTGTGATTATTGGTGAACTATGGAATTGATGACTTCCCACCTGCACAGCCCCCCCCCTCCCCACCTCACCCCCCAACAGACTCCCCCTGCACAACCCCCCCTCTCATCCACCGACTACACAACCCCCCCCCCCACCCCACTTGCACAACCCCCCTCCCCCACCCCCACCTGCACAACCCCCTCCCATCCACCCACTGCACACCCCCCCCCCCACCTCACCCCCCAACATACTCCCACCTGCACAGCCCACCCCCAACGTACACACTCCCCTCCCCCCCCCCCCACTTGCACAGCCACCCCCCACCTACACCCCCCCCCCCCCACTTGCACAACCCCCCCCTCCCCCCACCCCCACCTGCATAGCCCCCCTCCCCCCCACCACCACCTGTACACCCCACCCCCACCTCACCCCCAACAGACTCCCACCTGCCCAGCCCACCCCCCCAACCTGCACACTCCCCTCCCCCACCTACTTGCACAGCACCCCCTCCACTTTTACCCTCCACTTGAACAACCCCCCCTCCCCCACCCCCACCTACACAACCCACCCCCACCCCCCACCTGTACAACCACCACCTCACCCCCCCCCCCAAGACTCTAACCTTCCCAGCCCACCCCCCCCCCAACCTGCACACTCCCCTCCCCCCACCCACTTGCACAACAACCCCCCACCCACTTGCACCCCCCACCTGCACAACCCACCCCTCCCCCCACCCCCACCTGAACAACCCACCCCCACCCCCACCTGTACAACCCCCCACCTCAACACCCCACCAGCACACCCCCTCCCCCCACCTAAACACCCCACCATCACACCCCCCTCCCCCCACCTAATGCACCCCAAGCACCTCCCACCAGAACAAAAACAGAAAACAAAAACAGAACAAAAAATTGATTCACACATGACACCAGAACAAAAACAGAAAACAAATAACAAATCCAATTGAAATTGTTGGATATACGCTACTGCATGAACCTTAGGTTTAATCCAAATCAAAATAGAAAAGTAAAAAATTAGATGAAAAACATTAAACAAAATGTACTACTTACAAATTTGAAGTGTATAACAAAACAACCTTATGATTGAGTATGGATCTGGTGGAATGGTTTTCCAAGCGAGAGCGATCTTAGCTCTCAATTTCAACAGCAGCCGTGAGTGTGGATGGGATCTCATGGATGCTGGGATTTTAGGGGAAAACTTTCCCAACAGTTTGTTAAAACCATTGGGAAAGGTGAGCTTTACCAACTGTTTACACAAACCATTGGTAAAGGAGGAAAATTTTTTAGTTTTCCCAACGGTTTATTCAAACCATTGGGAAATACTTATTTTATACCCCTATGCCAACGGTTCAACAGAACCGTTGGGAAACAAGCATTGGGAAAACCCAACTTCCCAGTAGTGAACACATTTTGGTTGCAATGATACTTTCCTTTGGATTTTTGACAGATAAGTACCTTGTTAAATTAAAAGAGAAATTTATAATTTTCTTGGAAACTTTGTAAATATGTAAGATTGTGATGATACATAATCTAGTAAATCATTTTTATATTTTAATATAGGATTAAATTACCTTCCACTACATCATTATGTACTTCTACTTCGGCTATAGTGATCACATAAGCTTGACCATCTCCCCTTGGTTTTTTGGAACATTCCCCTGACGCTTGGGACATTGATTTAAATAATTACCAATTTCATTAAATTTAAAACATTTAATATCTTTTATTTTTTTCTTCCCCTTGCAGTCATTATCCCGATGAACCTTTTTTGCACTTATAGAAAACTCTCATGCCTTTTATGTATTTCCCAAGATGATTCTTTCCAAAATTTTCACATAATGAAAATTGAATCATTACCTTATTATTCTTTGATGATTAACCCTTTAAATGGTCATCATAATACTTATTCTTAACTTTATTTCCCTTAAACATATAATATCTAGAAAATTCCTTCTATATTTTGATGGCACTTAATATTATTTCATCATATGACGCAAATGTTTTAGAATTCAGTGCCCTTTAGAGACTTGGTTTAAGTCCTCGAAGAAATGATAAATATAATTTTCCAAATCGAATATGTAATCTATAAAGTACCTTGATATTCTTTTGAAGGTAGTCTCTCACTTCAAAACACTCTTTTCTTCCCTTTCCTTTAAGCTAAGGAATTCTCTCTTCATTTCAGTTTGTTGCTCATGAGGGATGTATTTGTCAGAGAATGTTTCCCTAAAAGTTATTCATTTCATTTTTACTATCTTTTATTCATCCATAGTATTTTGGATCAAAGACCACCATTTATTATAATCTCCCTTGAGGAAAAATACTTCCAATATTTCAATTTCGTTCTCATTTCACAATAATTCAAAAAATATATTTTCATGGGAATTGATCCAATACACAACAACCACTAGATTAGTAGTCCCTCTAAAATATGGGTGCTTCAACCACATGAAATAATATATCATTGGTGTAGTATACTTATTCATCATAACCTAAGTAATATTTCTTAATATGGTCCTTATCATCTCAGCTCCAACACTAGCTCTATTGAGTTGATCAGTGGGAAAATCCCTACATTGTATGTGTGTATTGATTATATAACACCCTGACCTCAGATACTTCTTTATTTAATCCTTTTCATAGTCTCAGAACTCCTAATAGAGGTTTAGGTTTGATTCCTAGATAAACTTTTGGATATTTTAAAAGCTCAGGGGTTTTTTTTAATTGTCGCACAGTTACCGCATGGTTAGTAGTAATCGTGTGGCCCTCCCGAGCGTTTGGTATAGATTGGATAGAACTGAACACATGGATAGCACACAACCATACGGTAGGTTCTAGGTAACCGTGCACTATTACTTCATAATAAAGAGGGGTATGCACAGTTACTACATGGTTTGGAAAACCTAGCAACCAAACCATGCAGAAGTTCTAGGTCCTTAAAAATTGGTTTCCATCTTTATTCTCTCTCGTCCCATTAAATATAAATTGGGCCTTATCCTTCCCTTTCATTTTTATCTCACTAAGGGGTCCCATGACCCCCTTCTCCCTTGGTTCTCCTACCACCATGGAGCTCCCTCTTTGATTCCAAGGTATTATTTTAGGGTTTTTGTCCATTTCTCCTCTATTTTTCCTGTCCTCTCACTATTTATTAGTTTTTCTTTGGTTATCCCTCTCTTGGATAAAACCAAATGCTAGGGTTTGGGTTTTTTCTTGTGTTTCTTGGATTCTAGGGTTGGAGGTTTTTTCTTATAGGACTAACATATCGCCTTCAAGGGTTTCCTTACTTTTGCACTCGATCGGTAGGTGTTCCATGTCTTTTTTCCAATTTCAATCCATGTGATGCTTGGGTTTTATTAATTAATTCTTAAATAATGTTTCTCTCCATTTTTTATATTAATATTTAATTCATGGAAGTGTTTTCTTGTTGGAATATTTGACTAAAAATAGGTTTTTAGAAGTTTTTCTATCTATACCCATTTGTATGCCTAGACAATTAGGTTTAATCAAATGTACCTTCCTTTCAAATGGTTATGTTAGATGTATGGGGTGGGTTTTGCCTATGGAACCATTTTTATAGAAGTTTTTTGGTTCATATTGGGTTGGAATTATGAAATTTGGTGTTTTGATGAAATGGTTTATTGTGTTAGTGTATGGTGTGTGCAGTTTTGTTAAAAATGGTTGGGAAAAGACTGCTTGTGCTATACAATTGGATGTGGGTACATCCATGGATTTACAAAGTTCACCCATAGACGGGCCTTAAAATGATGATGGAATTTTGAGTGGTTCTCTTCTCAAACCTTGGTTTCCTAAAAGGACTCTCCTATCCTATTCCTCCCTCTTTTTGGTAAATGGTTCTATGGCTTCCAAAATTCCGTAGTGTGGTTTAAAAATTATGTGAGAAGTTTTACTTGATTTCTGTTTGATAAAAAAGAAATTTTTTTATTGATGTGATTAAAAGACTATCTATCACCTTCGAGTGCATTGTTCATGTTTCCAACTCATTTTGGTGCTAAATAGGATGTGAAATAAACCCTTGTTTGGAAATTGTGATGTGTTTGGGTGTGTGTTTGAAACATAAAGGTTGATTGGAAAGGGCATAGTGAAAATAGAATTTCCTATTATTGGAAATGGTTTTTGAGGTGTTTCCTTTTGATAAATGTACCCTAGATAGATAGAACTAAATTCCAGTTTGGAATTTTGAAATTGGTATTTGAAAACCCCTTCTTGGGTTAGGTTATTTTCTTGGTTGGTGATCCATGACATGCGAGGGTCCTTAGTATAGGACCTCCCTCATGTAATTAATGTTTGATGGAATGTGACCACCCTTAGGGTGGCCAAAATGGTTTCAGGATGTGTGGTGTGTTTATTTATATATGTGAGGCTTGTTGTTTGAGTTTTATGGAACACCCCCTTGTGAAATTGGCGAGGAGTTTCACTGAAGGTATATTATCGGTGTCCCAAATTATTTTTACCCTAACATGTATAACACTAGTAAGGGGTCGATCCATATGGGAAAGGGTGTTATTTTAATCTTGTTTATCTTAGTTTGTATTTTTTAAATGAATTTTGCTAAATTTAGCGTCATTTGTTGTTGTTTAGATAAGAAGAACAATTAGTTCTATGTTTCTTTTAACAATGTGCTTAACAGAAGAAAAGTAAAATACAAGAAAATTGATTTTGATATAGATAAAGAAAGACGTGCATTGGGGTTATTGGTTAATGAGAAGTTGTTTATTAAATCAAATTTCTTATGAGTTTGTGTTGTTCATGATAACCCGACACTCTGGGTTTAATTTGTAATAATGTTTCCTTGGTCTAGTAAACTTTATATTTAGAGATGAAGTAACTACTCCTTGGTCCAGTAGTTAGTATTTAACAGATATCTATTTGTATTAGTCTGTTTTTAGTCAACAAATACTTCCAATGGTCATGAAATTATTCATCGGTATTCTTCTTTTGAATCCCTGAAAATTATACCCTTGGTCCGATACAAAATTTCCAGTGATAATACGAAGTGTTTTAAGAAGAATAAAGTAGGGGTTAATAAAAAAATACATTAATAGAAACTTAATTCAAATTAAAACTCAACATATCCCACAACCCCAACACACTGGGTGTTTAGTTACACATGGAGAAGAAAATAAATACAAAACTCTTGATACTTGATGTGATCATGCTTGAAACTTCGAGGTGAAAATGATCCTTCGGTAGACGGTGGAATAATGGTAGTACGACTGCAGAGCATCTCTCCTATGCAACATCAACCCTTTCTCCACAAAATACTACACACACCCCTCTCCCTTGGTCGGGAGTCCAAGGTCTCCTTTTATATAAAAAATAAGTACATGGCGTGTGGAAAAAGTACACACCGTGTACTTTTGTCAACACGTTTTTGCCTCCGTTTTATCTGTTGGTAGGCGGCCTAACACACTGTCATTGACTTGGAACATGGTGTCGCATGGTAGGTGAATGTACAAGGAATGTAGCACTGCCATACATGGCATGTATTCTCTTCTTTCAGTCACCAACCGCTTCTAGAAATGTATACACGGTGTGTATCAGTGGAACATGGCATGTCCCCTTCATCCGTCCACGTAGGTGTGTAGACTCTTCTTGTCCGCCAGCTACTTCTAGAATGGTATACACAGAATGTACAGTGTCCACAGGGTGTGTACCGGCTTCTAGTTACTTGGGCATGTATTTGTCCTAGTCAACTCGTGTCTAAGCTTGAATGTACATGGTGTGTATATAAGTACACGCCGTGTAGTTGTATATTTTTTCTCAGTTCTACCCCGTTTTGTGTATTTGGCCATAAATATCCTAGAAATTAACAAGATCACCAAAATCAGAGTATTTTTTCCCTAAGAAGTAGGTAATTACTGAAAACATGTTCTTATTTTTCAATAGAGTATATGAAAATGTATACCCAAATCGGGTGCATCAATCTCCCCCATAATTAGTCTTTTTCTTGTCCTCAAGAAAATATCAACATCTAATTAAAGGATCATATATTTTAAAAGGAAGGAATTCAGTTAACCATAAATGTAAATAATATGTTTCAGGAGAAAATTTTCAAAAATAATACAAAACAGTTGCAATCCAGGAGATATTCTAATCAGTCCTTGTATATAATTCAATTAACTACTTTCATCCTATTTTAACACATGTTTCAACCTTTAAAAAATAAGCAATCCACTTGATGATTTACCTCACCAATAATATACTCATCACTCAAGAAATTTAAGATAAAAAGTTTTGCTCAATCAAAGATATATATACTCTATCCATAGGTTTGCAAGAACTCTAGCTCTCCAATTCAGAAAAATTTACTTACAAAAATCATGAGGGCATTTCAATAAGGATTAATTGTTTCTGTGGATAAAGGTTGGTAGGTAAAGATGTGAAAATAACATTGAGGCATGAAAGAGGAGGATAAATTCTTTAAATAATAATGCATGATATTCAAAATTAAGCTCAATGTAAAAATGTCCTCAACAAGCTCAAATGATCTCACCATCTTCTTTAGTTTAGTAGGTAGGGTTCACAAACCAATAAGTGAGTATAAGGTCCCTTTGTTTGTACTTTATTTCTTTTTTGTATTTTTTTAACAAATGGGACCTCTCATAATTTCCATAAATAGAGGATTGGAACCCTTTTTTCCCCAAATGATCAAGAGGATTTCCCCCATACTTATTTTCTTGACAATTCATGAACTTATGCCATGTGTTTCCAATCCCTTATTTTGAGCTCAAATGAATAATCATGAAAACTGATAAAAGAATTAGGGTAGGAAGGGAAATAGGCTTGTTTTATGGATTCCTATAAAGTCTATTCATGGTCTCTATGAGATTCACGAAGATAAAATGTTGGGTATATCTCAAGATAAAGAGGTTTAAAAAATTTAATGCCTCAATCATTTTAAGGTAACTCAAACATTCTTCATGTTTTGAAAAGAAAACTTTCAAATTCTGGTAGATATGTATATTCTAAGAATTTCTCTAGAAAGAGGTTATTATAAAGAATATGACAAAAGTGTTTAGAATACCTCTCGGGAGTAGGAAAAACAAATAATGAGACAATAAGTTCATGACTTGCAAATAATTGGTTAGTCTGATCCATGTAATTATCCAAGGATTATATGTTGAAATTTAAATTATATCAGCAATAATTTTAAAACATTTAAGAACCAAAATGAACATACACAATTTTAAAATTTCCTACTTTCAGCTTATTTTTTAAAAATATTATTAACAAAAAATTTCCTCACATATTAAAATATATATTCTAATAATGATGTATCCTTTAATCTGAAAAGGGAAAAGACTAAAGAGGTCGAGAGACACCCCCCCCCATACTTAAAACTGCATGTGGTCCACCAAGCGCCCAAAAAGAGGAACAAGGAAATATGGGGACATAATAGTAGACCATACCAAGGGGAAGTAAGGAAAGAAGTAAACTAAGAAAGAAAAGTAAAAAATGTAAAAAAAGAATACACCCCTCATGTTTAGGTGTAGAAAAACGAAATATGATGAAATAGTGCTTCCCAAAACATGCCAGAGTACCTGTGAGGGGGGGAGAAAGAGAACACTGCAGGAATCCAGAACAAACACAGGCACATGATATCACAAAAATATATAGACAATGAAAAACATGTGTCCAAAAACTAGTCAAAGGGTCACCTTGGAAGATGCATCATCCAGTACAGAACCAGCCGGAAGAGAAGGGTCAAGAGCTGTGGAAACTGGAGGCTTGAAATCGGCACCTACAAGGGAATCTGTAGAATTAGGAGCCGCTAGTGCTGGGCTTGAGATAGGAAGATCGGCGTCCCCCCCCCCCCCTAGAATGGAAGTAGCGGCAGTAGTAGTAGCAGCAACTAGGCCTGGAGTAGATAGGAGAATAGAATTAGTGGCCACTGTAAGAAAATTCGGTGGAGCAGCAGCAGAAGGGCTAGGAACTGAGGTAGAGGCAGGTGGTGGGGGCAGTGGAATACCAAGATGTTGAAGAATAATCCCCAAAATATGCTCCAGGCAGTCCTGTTGGCTGTCGATACGAACCAAATGTTGCTCTATCGAATCGAGGCAGAGGTAAAGGGAGAGACTGATCGAGGGGGTGGGGGTAGGTGGGGTAGGTGTTGGGATAGAAGAAGGAAGGCTAGAAGAAGTGGGGCTAGTAGAAGGGGGTGGGTGGGGGAGCTATATGGGGTGGGGAAGGTGGAGGAGGTGAATCGGTGGGTGCAGGAGGGTCAGTAGGTGGCCGGGGTGGAGCCTGGGCAAGGACGTAAGCACCCCTTGCTTCCGGTCCAATCCCATGCGAATAAGCATGAGAGAGTACATCCATTGGGGTGAACCTAATAGGTCATGGGGTAGGGAAGGTTCGAATACCCCAAGGTGATGGGAAAGGAAGGCGGTGTAAAACCCACCGTTCAGGTTTCCCAGATGGCCGGTAAACGTGGCATGGAAGTAGAAGGTGGTGAGGTAAGGTAGGTTCGGGTAGTCCTGCCAGATGAAACAGGTAAGGAGATCCATATAACTACTGGTCACAACTCCCATATCATCGTGGTGGGGGAAAATAATGGCACTAAAGCACCAATGGGTAAAATGGAGGATGGAGTCAGTGATAAGGGTACTCATCTATGAGGTAGGGGTGTAGCGGTGGTCAGGCCCAGAAATCTCCCGCAACATAGTAATGAGCTCAGAGTGCTCGGGCCAGGTCATGGTAGAAATAGGGGGTGGGGTGATGGGATGAGGGTAGAAACCACACCCTTGGCCGAACTCGGTGTGGGTGAGGGAAAAGTGATGGCCACCCAGCCAGAACCAAACCACGGGTACCACATCACCATGTGTCTCTTGGTACTTAGCTCTGTCAAACTCGAATGAGGCAACAGACTCCAAAAATAAATCACAGAATATAGGAGTGATGGCCTGAAAAATAACGAGCAGTGGAGTGTGTCCAAGTAGATCCTCTAACTCTCCCCAGATGCCTATCAGTTGAGGAATATTGATGTCCAGGTAGCGTCCACTCAACGGAATTGGACGATGAGAGAAGCATCGGATCCTGTCATATGCCAAATCAGTGACTGAGAACACCATGCATGGGTAGGGATCACCTACAGGTCCTGGACCTGGTGGAGGTGCAGCAGCAGGAGATAGCTCTGGGGGTGGATCCACTGAAGTAGATAGAGGCCCGCTGGATGAATCGGTCTATGTGGGGCCATCATCTACTGAAGGGGGCACAGGAAGTACGACAGCCGATGGAGATGAAACAATAGAGATAGGAGGCATCAGACTGGGTGGTGAAGGAGCGGCCGTTCTAGGCCCACCCTCCTCTGATGTAGTGGGTGGTGGAAGAATGGCCAACAAAGGGAGCTCATAGACTAGAGCATCTGGGTTGGGCTGCATCTTAGGTCGAAGTCATATCCGACAATAAATGGGCCTCTATCCCTCAATGGCGGAGGTGGGCTGCTTCCCACGAGAAAGATCTCGGTCTTCCATAACCTGAAAGAGAAATAAAAACCAAACAAATGAGAAATAAAAGAAAATAAAACAAAGAAAATGTGAGAAAATAGAAAAAAAAAAGTACATGGCATGTACATCCAGAGTACACAGCGTGTAGTGAACCTAGTATAGCATCCCATGTTCTATGGATAAACACACCGGGGGACCATAAGGTAGACCAGGAAGGGGTACATGGTGTGTATCGAAAATACACTATGTGTTAATGCAAAGTGAACATGGTCGTGTATTTGTAAATACACGACCATGTTTTTAACAGTTCTAATAATAAAGGACACATCGTGTATGGATTATACACGGTGTGTTCATCACTAGAGGATCATGGTTGTGTGGGGGGGCTAGACACGAGTTGGCCGAAGGAAATGGATGACACGGTGTGTACCGAACACACACGTCGTGTATGTAAACATGGGTTGTGAGACCGTGTGAAGTGCTACACATGGATGGTCCAAAAGAAATTTCATACACGGCGTGTACCGAACACACACGATATGTTGATGAAAATGGTGTGTGAGTCCGTGTGCTAAAAGATACCCTGGCATGATGGGGAAAGTTACACGGTGTGTACCAAACATACCCACCATTTATATTCAAATTTTGAAGCATTTTTTGCATGGTCGTGTACAAAAGTACACGGTGTGTGTTCTTCATATCATGGCCATGTACAGGGGAAGATGAACGGTCGGCTGATCCCAAAATTACCCTAAACAGTTCTAAAAACTTGAAATAGAGGGTGTAGAAGGGCGTACCTGGACCGAGGATCGCAATGAAAGAAGAATCAGAACCTGAAATGAACGAAATTAACCGATTTGAGGCAAGGGGGTTCAGGTGTCGTATGGGGGAAGAAAACAGGAAGAAGAGGGGGCTCCACGTGACACGGCCTGAAGTCAGGTGGTCCACAGCTTATATAGCTGAGGTACACGGCGTGTACATACAAACTACATGTCGTGTATCAAAAAAATATTGCAACATATATATATATATATAATTATTATAATAAACTATATAATAATTAATATGTATTAAAAATAATAAAAATTTATATATATATATATACACCTAATTTAAAAATAAAACTATACAAGTAATGTAGTGGGAAAATACACGGCGTTTGTTTAAAAATTGGAAAAATAGAAGTACAGCCTTTGGCTCGGTGCTTGGGGCGAGGTTCAAACCATAGATCGGCTGTTTCGAACGGAAGCCCTCAACTACTGAAGCGAAGGTTGTACTACTTCCCATATTTATCATTTATATACATTTAATCTATACAGACTATACACATGGGATGAAATAAATGCACGGCGTGTGGTTTTTAATTATACAATAAGGGGATGAAGCAGGGAGATTAGCTGAGTTTAAACCCGGGTCTTTTGGAACTAGGGTCGAGACTTTTCCAATCTACCAACTTCATCCGCATTAATTACTTTATATGAAAAAGTTTTAAATTTAGTAAGGAAAAATATGTCACAAATTACATATATAGAAAGACATGTCGTGTGGTTTTATTAAAAGGGTAAATGATTGAAATGGGGCGGTCGTCGGGATTTGAACTTGGGTATTTTGGAGCCAGGTTACGATCTTTACCAACCAATCAATCCCTACTATGGGATTTATTATAAGCTAATATATATATATATATATATTTATTTATTTATATATGAAATTTACTACACACGTCGTGTAAGAAAATATTAAAAAAAAGGAGGAACCTTGTGCTGAAGGTAGGTCGGGAGGATTCGAACCGGTGACGGATCAGATAAACTATGGTGACCTTACCATCGGCACCGACATCACCCCTATTTATTTATTAGTTAATCTATATATTTATAATAGTTAGAAAAATGAAAAGGGAAAAGTACATGCCGTGTAGATAGGTGGTACATGGCATGTATCCTTTGGGTTTCCTCCTAGAAAGTGCCTTTGTTTTAGGTCATTGGCTCGACCTGCTTACCTTTGCTTACCTGAGCTGCATAGTGTACAATGTTCCCACAACATTTTCTATATGATAGCAAGCCTTAAACCTTAGCCTGTGCACCTTGAATGTTTGACCATCCTCTCTAGAAATTTCCACCGCTTCATGAGGGAATAATCTTATAACATGGAATGGTCCCGACCATCGTGACTTTAACTTCCCTAGGAATAAGAAAAGATGAGAGTTCAAGATAAGTACCTGATCACCAGGTTGGAATGATTTTCAAGAAATCATCTGGTCGTGAGTGGATCACTTCTTAACCTTGTATAGCATGGTGTTCTCGTATGCCTCTAATCTAATTTTTTCATGTTCCAGCAGTTGGAAATTCCGCTTTTCTTCAGCTAACTTTAAATCAAAGTTCAGGTCCTTGACAGTCTAGTAGGCTTTGTGTTCCAATTCCAATGGTAGATGGCAGGGCTTTCCATAGATGAGGTGGAATGGGTAAATTCCCAGTGGTGTTTTGAAAGCAGTATGATATGCCCATAAAGCATCATCTTACTTCTTCGACCAGTCTTTCCTCGAAGTGTTCTTCGTTTTCTCCAGGATCTTCTTGAGCTCACAGTTGGAGAGCACCACTTTTCCACTGGACTGGGGATGATATGGTGTCCCCTTCTGATGCTTTACTCCATATATCGAAATTATTCCTCTCATCAGTGTGTTGTCGAAGTGGGACCCTCTATCACTGATCAGTACTTGAGGAACTCCAAACCTACTAAAAATATTTTTCTTTTAAAACCTCATGAATAACTTGGTTGTGTCGTGTGCTGTAGCAGTGGCTTCCTCCCATTTGGATACATAGTCGGCACAAACCATTATGTAAGTGTTCCCAAAATATGGGGGAAAGGGACCCATGAAATCTATGCCCCAGAAGTCGAAAATCTCAACCTCCAGGATTGGGTGTTGGGGCATCTCAGCTCTACATCCCACATTACTGGTCCTTTGGACCTGATCGCAACAGGAAACAAAATCTTGAGGATCTTTATGCATGGTGGTCTAGAAAAAACCATACTATAGGATATTCTCTATTATACGGTCAGGTCCATGATGTCCTCCAACTGGTGAGGCATGACAAAACTCTAGGACACCGTGAACTTCATTCTCTGGGATGCAACGGTGGATCACTCCATCTGCACAGGATCAGAATAACAGAGGATCCTCTCAGAAGTCCTTTTCACATCAGAGAAAAATATCTTCCTTTTCTGGAAGGAGAGGTCAGGGTGAACGATACCTGTAACCAGAAAATTAGTGATATCAACATACCATGGTGTAAGTGTTTCATTAACTGAAAAGAGGTTCTCATTAAGGAAATCCCCCCTTATCTCCCAATCTTCCTCCTTCTCTAAATGAGGCAGCTCTAGGCAAGAGAGATGGTCAGCAACAACATTATCACTCCACTTCTTATCTCATATCTCCAGATCAAATTCTTGTAAGAGGATTACCCGGCAGATCAATCAGGGCTTTGCATCTTTCTTGTTGAGTAGGAAATTTAGTGCTGCATGTTCAGTATAAACAATAACTTTAGACAACACTAAATAGGTACAGAACCTGTCAAATGTGAAAACCACTACAAGCATCTCCTTCTCTATGGTGGTGTAGTTGATCTGTTCCTCGTTGAGTGTCCTGCTAGCATAATATATAGGTCGTAAAATCTGATTAAGATGTTGGCCCAAGACTTCTCCCACTGCGTAGTCACTGACATCACACATCACCTCAATATGTTCCTCTTAGTTGGGAGAAATCATAACTAGAGCTTCCACCAGGCACTGCTTCAGATTCTCAAAAGCTCTGGTGCATGTTTCATCGAGCTCAAATATTTCATCCTTGGTTAGAATATTGGTGAGGGGATGAGATATTTGGGAGAAGTCTCGGACAAACCGCCTGTAGAAACTGGAATGTCCTAGGAAGCTACAGATGGCTCTGACAGAAGTCGTAATAGGTAGTCGTGAAATGAATTCTATCTTCACGGGGTCCACCTCTATCCCCTTTTCTGAGATTCTGTGGCTGAGGAAGATGCCACTTTGCACCATAAAATGACACTTTTCTTAGTTCAAAACTAGGTTAGTGTTCTCGCATCTTTCCAAAATTAGCTCCAAGTGCCGCAAACAAGTGGAAAAGGATTTTTCGTAAACTGAAAAATCATCCATGAATACCACCAGGATCTGTTCCTCCATGTCATGGAACATGGACATAATACAATGCTTGAATTTGGAGGGGTCATTACACATGCCAAAATACATCCTTTGGTAAGAAAATGTACCATAGGGGCAAGTTAATGTGCTCTTTCTCTGATCCTCTAGAGAAATGGAAATCTGGTTACAGCCAGAATAACTGTCGAGGAAGAAATAGAAGTTGAGCCCTGCTAGTCTCTCTATAATTTATTCCATGAATGACAGAGGGAAATGATCCTTCCTTGTGGCATCGTTTAGCTTCCAGTAATCAACACAAACTCACCATCCCGGGACAATGTGTGTAGGGATGAGCTCGTTCTTTTCATTTGAAATCACAGTAATACCCCCCATTTTGGGTACCACTTAGAGGGGACTCACCCATGGACTATCTGAGATGGGATAGATGGTGCCTGCATCCAACAATTTGATCACCTCCCTTTTTACAACTTCCTTCATGGGGGGATTCAAGCGTCATTGTGGTTGTCGAGATTGCTTGGAACCTTCTTCAAATAGCACCTTGTGGGTGAAAACGGTAGGGCTGATGCCCTTCAAATTAGCGAATATCCACCCAATATCATGCTTCTGCTATTTCAGAACTTATAGAAGTGCATCTTTCTGCTCTTGTGATAGTTCTACGTTAAGTATGATAGGAAAAGTTTGATTGGATCCAAAATACCCATACATTAAAGAAGATGGAAGAGGCTTCAATTTGAGTTTAGGTGCCTTCAAAATTGAAGGTACAAGTGGTTGCACCTTTTCCCATTCCAGACTATCAGGAAAAACTGTTAGTTACCAATATCGGCCACCCTGGCCTTCTAGGAATTGAAAATTTTCTGGCACTTCTTCATCTGGAATGTCTGGAATAATAAAGTTATCTGAAGTAAAAGAACATACCATATCATCCCTTTTTCACTAAAATGATCATCCATGGTGTTTATAGCATAAAAATACTCATGTTCAGACAATGATGCATATTTTAAAGCCCTGAGGACATTGTAGGAGACTCTTTCGTCTCCTACCCAGAAAATCATCTCTCCTTGGTGCACATTGATTAGTACCTTCCCAATTTCCAAGAAAGGTCTTACAAGTATGATAAGTCCCTCCTGGTCATCCTTCATGTCTAGGATGATGAAATCAAGAGGTAGAATAAGCCTACCCACTTTGATGAGCACATCCTCCAGTAGTCCCTTCAGATGTTTGATTGATCAACCAACAAGTTAAAGGTCCAGTCAGGTAGGCTTCAATTCATTGAGCCCTAGCTTCTTGAAAACTCCAAGGGGCATGAGGTTTACACTGTCCCATAAGTCATAGAGGTCCTTCCCAAACTCATAAGGTCCAATGGTATAGGGAATAGTGAAACTACCTAGATCCTAGAGTTTGGGAGGAATTGAATGTTAGACGACTGCATAACAATCTTTGGTAAGGGAAATAGGGCCTAGATCATCCATCTTTCTTCTGTTGGAGAGTATTTCCTTCCTTAATTTTGTATATGTGGGCATCTGCATCAGTGCCTCTTCAAATGGAATATTTATGTGAAACTTCTTGAATATGTCCATGAATTTGCTGAACAGGTGGTCTAGCTTCCTCTACTTCAATCATACTGGGAAGGGTAAGGCATGTTCAAAGGGTTTGACAACCTCCTTCCCTTTATTCTGCAAATCCTCCTTCTGTGGTCTTTTGGATGATGAGGGGTCAGTAATGGTACCTTCTTCATCAACAGGGGTTGTGGATTCACATGGATGTGCTGGTTGGTTCTGTTGGATCTCTTTTCCACTCTAGAGTATGACAACATGGGCTTCCTCCCTTGAGTTTATCTCTGTGTTTCCTGGTAGAGTACCTAGTTTCCTTCCCGAGAGTTGGTTTTCCAATTAGCCAATCTGGTTCACTAAGACTCTAATGGAAGCCTTTTAATTTTGGAACCTAGTCTCATCAGTTGATATGAATTTGGTCATAAGATCCTCTAACCTTGAGGTGTTCTCCTACTGAGGTGGTTGTTGAGCTGGTGGAGGTGGTGGTTGTCGTGGCATCTATGGGCGAGGGTTCTGATACCATGGTTATTGATAAGGGCCCCGTTGGGGCTATTACTGCCTCTGGTATTTGTTCGGATAAGAAGGATGATTGTAGTCGGGTGGTCACTGGGGTGGCAGATTCTGCTGTTGTTGGCCCTAACTTGTATTTTGTTGATCAAGCCAAGCTGGATTTTGATACTGTTGGTACTATTTGGGCCCTTGATTTTATGCAACATGGCTTACCTCGCTTGTCGACGGGCCTCCAGCAGAACCTGGGCATTCTCCCATGATCTGGTTATCACCACATTTGCTACATGCTGGATGATTTTTCGCATGAACTTGGGACATCCCTTTAAGTTTGAGCGCGTCAATATTCTTGGACACAGTGTCCAATTGGGTAGCTAGAATGGTAGTTGCATCAATGTTATGCATACCTCGTTTCTGTGTGCCCCGCTCGGAATGCAACTGGAATCTATTCGCAGACATGTCTTCTAGTAGTTTGAAGAGTTCTTCGGGGGACATTCTCATTACCGTACCTCCAGCAGCAGCATACACCAAGGACTTGGTATTAGTTTTCAACCCTCTGTAAAAGGTTTGGAATTTCATCCAAAGTGGAAGTCCGTGGTGTGGGAATTTGTGCAACATCTCCTTGAAGCACTCCCATGATTTGTATAATGATTCTGCATCATGTAGCTAGAAGTTGTGGATCTCGTTCCGCAGTGTCACCGTCTTTGAGGGTGGAAAGTATTTGGATAGGAACGTATGGGCTAGCTCCTCCCAAGTTAGGATGGATCATTGTGGAAATCCTTTAATCCAGTCTTTCACCTTATCCCTTAGAGAGAATGGGAAGAGGCAAGGATAGATGGCGTCGGTGGACACTCTGTGGTAGAGGAATGTGTCGCAGACCTCTAGAAAATTGAAGTGATGGGAATTGGGATCCTCACTGGGAAGGCTACCAAATTGAAGAGTGTTCTGGATCAGCTGCATGATAGTAGGTTTGATCTCGAAGTTTTGGGCCTGCACCGGTGGATGGACGATGCCCGTATCAGCTCTGTGAATCGATGGCAGGTTGTACTCCATGAGAGTACGGTGTAGAGGTGGATGCTGAGGAAGAGGAACCAGCATGAATTGTTGGTCATGAGGGGCATAGAATGGCCCCTGACCTTGGTTGAAGTAAGAAATCCGCTCTAGTTGGAATTGTTGGAGCTGTTGAGGATGGTATCCTAGAGCAAGTGGAGCTTGCTGGTTCCGGTTGTCATCTAGTCCTAATTGTTTTCCTGCTCCTTGGACAACAGCTGGATTGCCTTCCTCATTCTGCGCCAATGGAGTGGTTTGGTTGTGTTTTTCCATTAGTTCTCATTGGTGCCTCAAAAACATATGTTTGATATCTGGGTCAGTTGGGAAAAAACCCTAATGACTCCGTGTTCTTGGAACGCGTGATGTGACCATTCATACACCTAAAGGCCTACACAAAACAAAGCAAAACAACAAGCGTAAATGAGGAAAAATAAAGATAAACCAAAAGGATAATATAAAATAAATTTTTTGGAATTTATGATTTTTATTTTCACTAAAATTCGATAAAAATTTAATTAAAACAATAATAAAATGAACTCTAAGTTCCCCAGCAATGACGCGGAAATTTGGCGAGTCGTTTCACCGAAGGTATATTATCGGTGTCCCAAATTATTTTTACCATAACAAGTATAGCACCAGTAAGGGGTCGATCCAGAGGGAAAAAAAGTTATTTTAATCTTTTTTAACATAGTTTGTATTTTTGTTTTAATGAAGTTTGTTGAATTTAGAGATGATTGATGTTGTTTGGATAAAAAGAACAATTGGTTATAACTTTCTTTTAACAAAGTTATTAAGAGAATAAAAGCAAAATACAAGAAAATTTATTTTGATATAGATAAATAAAGACGTGCATTGGGGTTATGGGTTAATGAGAAGTTTTTATTAAATAAAATAGCTTATGAGGTTGTGTTGTTCATGATAAACAGACACTCTAGGTTTAATTTGTAATAATGTTTCCTAAGTCCGATAAACTTTATATTTAGAGCTAAAGTAACTAACTCCTTGGTCTGGTAGTTAGTATTTAACAGATCTTTATTTTTCTTAGTCCATTTTGAGTCAACGAATACTTCCAATGGTCATGAAATTATTCTTCGGTGTTCTTCTTTTGAATCCCTGAAAATTCTTCCCTTGGTCCAGTACAAAATTTCCAGTGATAATATGAAGTGTTTTATGAAGAATAATAAGAGTTTAATAAAAAAACACATTCATAGCAACTTAATTAAAATTACAACTCAACATATCCCACAACCCCAACACAATGGGTGTTTAGTTACACATGGAGAAGAAAATAGACACAAAACTCTTGATACCTAATGTGATCATGCTTGAAACTTCGAGGTGAAAATGATCCTTCGATAGATGGTGGAATGACAGTAGTACGATGGTAGAGCATCTCTCCTTCAGAACTTCAACCCTTTCTCCACTAAATACTACAAACACCCCTCTCCCTTGGTCCAAAGTCAAAGGCCTCATTTTATTGAAAAAATAAGTACACGACATGTGGAAAAAGTACATGTCGTGTACTTTTGTCAACGTGTTTTTGCCTCCATTTTATCCGCTGGTAGGCGGCCTAACACGCCGTCATTGACTTGGAACATGGCTCCACCTAGTAGGTGAATGTACATGGTGTGTAGCGCCGCCATACATGGCATTTAGTCTCTTCTTTTGATCACCAACTGCTTCTAGAAATGTATACACGACATGTATCAATGGAACACAACGTGTCCCCTTCAGCCGGCCACATGGGCGTGTAGACTCTTCTCATATGCCAGCTACTTCTAGAATGGTATACACTGCGTGTATAGTGACCACACGGTGTGTACCAGATTCTGGTTACTTGGGCATGTATTTGTCCTAGCCAACCCGTGTCTGATATTGAATGTACACAGCATGTATATAAGTACATGTCGTGTAGTGGTAAAGTTTTGCTCAGTTCTACCCCGTTTTGTGTATTTGGCCATAAATCTCCTGGAAATGAACAATATAACCAAAATAAAAGTATTTTTTCCCCAAGAAGTAGGTGATTTCTGAAAACTTGTTCTTATTTTCTGATAGAGTATATGAAAATGTATACACAAATCGGGTGCATCATAAATATAACATGGGAACCTATCATTGCAAAGAATAATTCTAAGAATGTTTATTTCACTAGTCTAGGTTATTTTACTTGCTAGTGGTCCATAACCAGTGGATACTTTTGTTTATTGATATGTAATCAATCCCCTCAACTAGGAAAGGTTGGAAACCAATCGGGCATTATGGGATTATGATATCATTGAGTAGGGAATTACTTTTGGATGAGTCACATGTATAGTATGTTCTGGTTCTCCTCTAAGTTCATAGGATTTCATGTGTTCATCCATTACTTGTACTACTAGAGTCGTTTCCCTCGTTGTGTATAATCTTATTCTCTATACTTTTATTTGGTATTTATTTGGAAAAATTGGGAATGTGTGGGTAATTTTGAAAGGATTTCTAAGTGAATTTTTTGAAAGTGAAAGTTACATCCCTTTTTCCATCATGTGCATTGTTTTAAATTATGAGGGAAATAGATCATCTATATTTGTTTTAAAATGAAATGTGTGTATTAAAACCTATTTTTATAAATTTATTTCAAACTAGTGTTAATGGAATGTTTTTGGGAAAGTAATGTCATGGATACTTTAGTGGTTTCCTACTAATTTGTTAGCTCACACCCTACCTATACAAATCGGTGTTGGTAGACCTGAGATTTTTTGTTGGTTCAGTTTTTTGTTCAGGTTTCCATAGAAGGTGCTCGAGGTTAGAGTATGGGTGTTTCTATGGTTGGAGGTGACCAAGAGGTCATATGGAGATCACATAAGAGCGGTTCAGTTTGTTCATTTTAGTTTCAATTCTGTATTTAAGTTTTCAGCATGCTAAGTTGTATCTTGTAGCTGGATTGGTTTTTATTATTGTTTGAGATTCATTTGTTGGTTACAACTGAACGCTCAGTTTTTCTAGTTTATTTATTTGATCATGGTTATTATTTGGGATGAAATCGTTCCCTTTTTTATTTCATTTGATTCCCGACACTAGTTACCAGCCTATGGGTATCAAGAACTCCCTTCGGGCTATATCACAGACCGGGTATAGCACCTGGTCGGATGGATACCAGTCTTCGTTCATTAAAAAATATTATCATATAAGGTTCTTGTTATTTTGGGTGTCTTTTAGATGGATATTAGGACTTTCAATACTTAGGATTTAGTTTCGGGAAGAGCACTACGAACTCTTTATCACACTTATCCTCAAGTTACCAGGGGTAGTCTAGGGTTTGAGTCTTTTTTCTTGGGTTATTTTGGATTGAGGTATGAAAATGGAGGGGAATTTATGTCAGGTTGTGGCCTCATGTGTAGTAGTGACCCATGGGGAGTCCATGTCCCCAATTCAAGGTTCTCTTAGTGTTATTATTTACATGGGGAATGTCGCACTACCATGTCATCGGGTTAGGTATAGGCACTAGTTCCTCGTTCAAGTAGTTCATTGTTTATTGTGTTTCGTGTTTATTTTTCTTGGTGTATGTCTATGTTAAAAATGAAAGTGGATTTTGAAATGAAAAAATAGATTTAAAAATGGAGGTGTTTTATTCAAATGTATTTAAATTGTTAAAGTGTATTTTAAAAATTTAAAGAATTTTGGGTTTGAGAATGTGCATTGAGTGTGAACCTTGGTGTTCCTTATTGACATTTTCATGTGTATAGGGTATTCACAGAAAATGTGTAGGAACTTGTTCATGGATGATGTGGATGGAAATGGAAGGACGCACAAGTAATGGTTTATAGTATGTCCTGGGTGGGGTTTTGGAATCGAAGGTCTAACATGTTTTTTCTAAAATGGTGCTGGATGAGAAGATGATTTCAGGAATTGACCTTGGAAGAAGGTAGTTTTTAAATTTAGAAGGAACTGGTGTTTTTAAAAAGGGAAATAAATTTTGGGAAATTTTATTTGGTTTAAAATGAGGGTTTCAGTATTTTGAAAAAGACATTGAAATGTAGAGATTTTTAAAATTAATAAGAAATTGGGTTTTTGAAAGGATTTTTTTGGGGGTACATGAGTTTGTTTGAATTATTATTTGATTGTTTTATGCTCTGGGTGTTTCTTATGATTTTTTTTGGGATTGATGCCATTTTTGATTTGTGTTTCTTGTGTTTCTCAGGATGTTCTACTCAGAAATTTACCCAAGGTTTCCAATGAGTAATGTCCAGTTCCTGGTTCTTTTTGAGTGTTCCCTATTTATCAAGGTAATTGTGTTCTGTTAGAGGATGTCGTGTGGTTTGTGGAAGTAGAGAATGACTTCAGGTTGTTGGGAATTCCCGGGGCTGTTAGAGTTCATTTTTTCTTGGGTTTGTTTGAGGATAAAGCCTTGGAGAAGTGGGAGTTGTTCCCCCTTTTTCAATAATATTTGGGGTGATATGGTAATTTTCCAATGCCACCTTCTCCCAAAGCTTCATACCTAAGGTGGTGAACTTGAGGGAGGTGACAGAATTTCGAGATGCATGATAGGGCTAGTAGTCATTAATAGTTTATACTGGACACATTAAAGAGATGTATCCTCTCTTATTTGAGGGTATTCATCTAGATATTAAGGAGAGGGTCCTCTCCCTCAAGGATCATACCTCTAATAATATATCTTCATTGTTTTTGGCCCATAATCCTTCAGAATATTTGTGTATGTGTCATCTGTGTGGCTAGTCCGGGCATTCTAAGTCTTCATGTTATATCCCTCTAAAATGTACCACCATTAAGGTCAATTGAATCATTGGGAGGAAGAAGGGTTTGGGACTGAAGGATGATAATGCTTGACTATGAGGCAGCTGATGCTTCATCAATCAGAGCCCTAGCAATAAGTATCGGGGTGAATCTCACACATAGTAAGGAGTTTCCAAGGGTGTGTGGAATCTCGGCCCAATTTCCATTTTAAGTGATTGGGATAGAAATATACAAAGTTTCCTTATTCTATTCATTTCATCATTGTAAGTTCATCCTCATTGTGTTGGTGTGATAATATCATTCTACTACAATTTAAGTGTCCTTGTCTGCTCCAATTGTGGTCTTTGAGTTGTTCATATTCCTTGAAGGGTGTAGGTCCTGTTAATGAATGGACCCATTCTGGTTATGGGTTTAGATTAATATATTTTCATTATGGAGATTTTTGGGATTTAGGAGTTGGTGGGAGGTGTTTCTAGGCCCTTTCTAAATTTGGGTGCCTTTCCATGAGTTGTCCCCTAGGGTTGAGAGGTCGGCTAAAGTGAATAGTCCTCAATTCCGGTAGTGTTGTTGTTCACCCTTGTGCGATGTTTTTTTAGTTCTTGTAGAATATTTCTCCATTTTAGTGTCCCTATATTCTAGGTTTCCCAATAATAGTTTTAATCCCAGTATTGGGGCTGTTCCATTAGCATTGAATAAGTGGGTTGAGTTCGGGCTAGGAATTCCCTAGTTCCCGGATGCGGTGAGGATTTTATTTGGTCGGTGTGGGAGGTGTTGAGATAATTTATCATCCTTGGGTAACCGGGTCTTTTGTAGTATGATTTTTACTAAGTCTCAGGGGTGTTTTTTGGTCCATGTGTGGGGGAATTAAATGGGTTCGGTTTGGGAGTTCCCATGTAGCCCCCCCTAGTGGGGTGGTGTGTTTGGGTTTCAGGGTTTCTGTGTGAGTGGAATTATTATGGCGGGGAGAACCCTCTTCGGTTCTCCCCTTGATATTGGGTTTTAGTTTCCCTTTAATTAGTCGGGTGTGAATTTTGGGGCTTAAGTTCATCCTAGGATTCGTGGCTTTCCTTTGTTTTGTTGGGAATGGACTCTGGTTTTTGTTAACTATCATCTTGATGACTTTATGGGGGAAAAAAGTGAATGTGGTGGGGAGAAGTTTTACACACCAACCTTATATAATCCTTTATTTTATCCTCTTATTAGTCTTAGATCTCTTTATTGAGGTTTGGGTTTGAGTCCCGGTGAAAATTTTGGAGTTTTTAAAAGTTCGGGGGATTTTTTCTGGGTGTCGCACGGTTAGTAGTAACCGTGCAGTATGGTCATGCAGCTAGTGGAAGTTGTACATAACCAACCACACGACTAGCGCAATTCCATGAGGTAGGTCCTAGGTAACCATGCACTATTCCTTCATTAGGTAGAGGGGTGTTCATGGTTACTGCATGGTTTGGAAAACTGTACTACCAAATCTTGCAAACATGCCCGGTCATTAAAATTTTTATTCCATCTATTTTTTATCACCTACATTTAACCCTAAATCAAGCCTCCTCTTTCCCCTTATTTTTTGGTGCACCAAGGGGTCCTAATACCCCTTATCCCTTGGCTCTCCTACCACCATGGTCCTTCCTCCTTGATTCAAAGAAAATAATTTATGGTTTTTTGGCCATTTACCCTCTATTTCTCCTCTCCTATATTCATTTATCAGTTTTTCTTTGTTCAACCCTCTCTTGGTCAAACCCTAATGCTAGGGTTTGGATGTTGTATTGTGTTTCTTGGATTCTAGGGTTGGTGGTTTGTTCTTATAGGCGTAATCTTCCTTCTTCAAGGGTTGCATCGCTTTTGTACTTGATCTGTAGGTGTTTTCATACCTATTTTCCAATTTCAATCCATGTGATGCTTGGATTTCATTAATTAAATTTTAAATCATGTTTTACACCATTTCTATATTCATAGTTAATTCAATGTAGTTTTTTCTTATATGAATATTTGACTAAATATAAGTTTTTAGACGATTTTCTATATATGCCCATGTGTATTCCTAGCCAATTGGATTGAATCCAATGATTCATCCTTTCAAATGATTTTGTTAGATTTTTTGGATGGGTTTTTCCTATGGAAAAACATTTATATAATTTTTTGGGTCGTGTTGTGTTGGCACTATGAAATTTGGTGTTTTGATGAAATGGTTTATTTTGTTAGTGGATGGTATGTGTGGTTTCTTCAAAAAATGGTTGGGAAAAGACTACATGTGCTATGTTATTGGATGTGGGCACGCCCATGGATGCACTTAGTGCACCCATGGATGGGCCTTTAAATGATGATGACATTTGGAGTGGTTCTCTTCTTAAACCTCGGTTTCCTAAAAATAAATCTTATATCTTCTTCCTCCTTATTTTTTGATAAATGGTTTCATGTCTTCCAAAATGGATTAGGGTGGATTCAAAATTATGTGGTAAGTTTGACTTGTTTGGTGTTTGATAAAAAGGTGATTTTTTTTATGTTATTGAAATCCCATTTGGAACCTTTGAGTGTGTTGTGCATGTTTCCAAATCATTTTGGTGGTAAAGTGGATTTAAAATAAAGTCTCTTTTGGAAATTTGATGTGTTTGGGAGTGTGTTTGAAACATAAAGGCTGGTTCGCAAGGGAATAGTGAAAATGGAATTTCTTGTTATTGGAATTGGTTTTTGAGGTGTTTCCTTTTGGTAAATTTTCCCTGGGTGGTTAAAACTAATGGCCAGTTTGGAATTTTGAAATGTGTATTTGAAAAACCCTTCTTGGGTTAAGTTCCTTGCCTGGTTGGTAATCTATGAGATGGGAGGGTCCTCGGTATGGTACCACCCTCGTGTAATGAATTTTTGATGGAAAGGGACCACCCTTGGGGTGTATGGGGTATTTCTAGGTTGTGTGGTGTCTTTACTTATGTATATGAGGCTTTTTGTTTGAATTGCATGGCACACCCCCTTGTGAAACCTAACATGGGAAGCTAGCATAGCAAAGGGGAATTTTGAGAACGTTTGATGCACTGGTATGTTTTATCATACTAGCTAGTGGCCCATAGGATGTGGATACTTGGGTTTAAATCTATGGGATCGGGCCCCTCAACCAGGACAAGTAGGGTGATGGTCATGCATTAAGGCATTATGAAGTCATTGAGTAGGGAATGCCTTCAGGATGAGTCATATGTATAGTATGTTCTAGTTCTCCTCTTAGTTCCTAGTATTTCTCATGTTCTTCCATTATGAGTACTACTAGAGATGTTTCCCTCATTTTTTAGAATATTAATCTATGTACCTAGCTCTGGTATTTGTTTTGAAAAACTTTTAATGTGTGGGTAATTTAAAAAGATTTCTAATTTCATGTTTCGAAAGATAAAGTAACTTTTATTTTTCCTTCTTGTGCCTTATTTTAAATTATGAGTGTAATTGATCATGTTTGTTTTTTTTAAAATTTAGTGTGTGTATGAAAATATATCTTTATAAATGTATTTCAAACTAGTGTTAATGGAATGTTTTTGGGTAAGGAATGGCATGGATTATTTGGTTGTTACCTGCTAAGCTGTTAGCTCACACCCTACCTATACCACTCATTGTCGATAGACCCGATCTATTTTGAAGGTTCAGTTTTTTTAGTTTCCCTAGCATGTTCTCACTGTTAGAACATATATGGTGTTGTGGTTGTAGATGACTAAGATTTCATGTGGAGATTGTGTGATAGTGGTTTAGTTTGTTAGTTTTAGTTTTAATTATATATTTCTATTTTCAACATGTTGAGTTGTATCTTGTAGTAGGATCTGTTTTAATTTTTGTTTGATATTCAGTTGTTGATTATTTATATGTCCTCAATTTTACTAGTTTATTTATTTGATCCTGGTTATATTTGGACTTAAATAATTCCTTTTTGGATTTCATTTGATCGCTGGTACTAGTTTACATCCCATGGGGATCGGTAACGCCCTTCGGGCCATGATCCGGACCGAGATGGATGGTGACCCATCTTGGTTCATGAAAGATTCATTTCATTCTGTTAGGATCCATTTTTAAAAAAAATCCCCAAAACTAAATCAGGTTATAAATCATAATTCATACTTTCAAACTATAGAAAACTTAACATAAATTGAACTTTTATGCATAGATAATCTCATAATCATAAAAATGATTTATTTAGGGACATATTTCCTTTTAAATCCTTAATAATGGTTTTTAAATAAAATGTGAATTATCCTAAGAATATTTCCTAGGAGTGTCATACCAGGTGTGATGTAATGCCCTTTTTCAGGTGTCGGGTTATGCAAAGTCAAGCCCGATGAACATTGTCGAAGCTGTTACCCCTAGGTACATCAGGGCTAGAACCAAATCCACTTGTAGTATCCAGAAAGGGATGTATTACTAGGAAGACCCACAAAATATCTACATTACCAAAATTATATTATTTTATTCTATGATTATCATAAAAGTATTTCTTAGTATTATGTTCTCTAAACATTGTTTCTACTAAACTTTCTCTGATACCAAATGTAACAACACTGACCCTAGTATCACAGAGTTGGTGGCCATTACATTGTAATGGAATAGATATAAGAGATCACAACATTAAGGATCGATCGGTTTAGTAGTCTTGAAGAAACAAGATAAATATATGGTTCCCTTATTACATTGGTAGAAAAACATAGCACATAAAAAATGAAAATAAACAGATTCTTATCATTTATTCTAATATTTCATCATCACAACCTAGGGATGGAAAACAAATAAAAGGGTGAGCTCAAAAGCTATGTATGGGTTATATGAAACAATAACAAGTGAAGTAAATTCAATAAGTAATAGACATTTTGGAAAGGTAAATAATCTAAAAAACACATTCCATAAATAAATTTATAATGAAAATGCATCCATATATTTTTTCATAGTGAAAATATCTTGGAAAGTAATAACTGAATACTGAATGAATAAGATTATTATTTATTGGCCTTCATGTACTTGGAACATGAACCATTATACCATTAATAAGGTTTAATTATATGTGTTAAAAACCATTTGATTCACCTTAGAAATAGACATGAATTTTTTTTACCATCTACGTTGTCTCATGAAACCTATCAATGCATCGAGGGGCAATCTATAACTGGGCCACACCCATGACTACAAATCCAAATCATTCTTCATACATAGATTCAAATAAATAATATCATTCAAATAATACATTTTATGTAAAAATTTTATAAGGTTAATATAATAATCATATCAATGAAGTATGTATATTTAATTAAATTTTCAATGAATGATGATCACAAATGAAAGGGAAGTATACATACACCACACATAAAGAATAAATAGTTAATATGGAATAACCAAATGAAATATCATACTGGTCTCCATGAAATAATGTATTTAAATAATAATAGAACATTTATAAGGTAAAATAGGAATATATCATGATAAATGTTTTCCAACTAAAGTGAAAACATGTAAAAAGAGTTTTTCAGAAACTTTAGAAAAGAGCCTCTTTAGTACGGTTTAAGAGAAAAAATTAAAGATTTATTAAAACAGAAATGGAATAATTGGTTTTATAAAACCAACAATGAACCAAGATAGTTTTTCATGATAAAATGAAGGATTTTATAAAAATAATGGTGGATAAAAATAGATTATGGAGTGCACTTGAAAATAGTTATGAAATTGGAAAGTTCCATTAAATCGGGATTTCTTATCAAGGGAATTGAAAGAAGAACCTTATAAAACATACATTTCCCATTAAATAAATAAGAATTGATATAGGTACATATTTTTGGAACATACACATGGAATGTAGGAGTAGTAAATAAGAATAATTAATGTTTAACCATAGTTTTAATGACCACAAAATCATGTTTTTGATACTAATAAATTTCCTGTTTTTCTTGTAAGTAATATGTATTCTAATAACAGGGGATAAATTTTTCTAAGTATGAGCCACCATTGAGGCAGGCACCACTAAATCGTGACCCCATTTTCAATGAAACACCAAAAAATTCAAAATATATAAGTCTGAGATACTACCAAGATATCACACTGTCAGATTTCCATACCGTTGAACTAAAGAATTGACGAAGTATGAGACGTCGTCAGTCTACACACTACCGAATGATATTCCGCCAGAACAAAAATGTGGAAAAGTATGAGATCCCAACAAATTAGGAACTCTCAAAGTCAAAATTTCAATATTATACCATTAACACTAAAACATTACTAATTTCTGAGGCATCATCAAAGAATACATTGTCATACCATACACCGCAAGTTGAGAGATTTCCAGTATAGAAAGAATTTGGTTAAGTCTAATACATTGCCAGTGTCATACCACCAGTTTCAAACTACCAGAACACTATATCATCAAGAAAGACACCGCTAGAACTTTACACCACCAAATCCTCATACATCGTCACTGTTTGTATTAATTTAATCTTTTTTAATTACATGACTCTAATGGATACATTAATTGAATTTAATTATATTTACTATTTTAATTATTTTACCTTAAATTTGAAATATAAAACATTTCAAAACGTGTATTACAAGGTTGTAGCTGATTCCGATGCTCTTATTATTACTGGTAAAAGTGGATCACACTCCCTCGAGCAATACACATAGAGAGTTATATAGAGAACAATGTGCATAAAATATAGCAAAGAAATGTTTTATAAAAATAGAGCTCATGGTTCATTGAATATCTGAGAGATGAAGAGATGAACTTGATTGAAAATATGAATATCTCACCTTATGTGAACACTCAACTAAGGAATCCAAATAATCATCACATCTAGTGTTTTACTTCAGTTTGAAAACAATAGTTTATGACACTCTTTTTTTTCTAAAGATATCAAGAGGACCTAACTCAAGATTCATTGTTGATTAAACTCTAGAGTTTCAATATGTATTTAAAAATACTAATAAATTATAAACTCTACACTCTGATATGGATTGATTATGTTTATTCTTATTACATTTTTGAGCAGTGTGGGTACTTACTCTGCTTTACCACAAGCACACTGTCTCCTGCACTAAACTAGAAGATACTAGATATCTTCTCAATCACATTCATTATTTGTTTCTCCCATAGATAAGAGTGGTAGAGTTCCATGTGTTCCTTGTTTCTTATTACTCCCATGCATATCTATGAAAGAGGTTGTGTGTGACATGGAAATTTGTTAATTGTTGTATAAACCCGATCTAGGTTGTTAGTCATCTATTTTATTTTATATAAACTATTTGGTGGGGGTGATCATCAAGTAGAGAGGACTAAGTCTCGACTTGAGACTGAACCTCTTGTATTAATTTTTCCACAATGTGTTTTTATTTTGTTTTACTTTATTTCCTCAGTAAAACTAACAGTTTTTTAAAATGTAAACAAAATATACATATATATACTCTTTGATAGTTTATGTCAATTCCTGTTCATATAGTATTTTGAAAAATTAAATTGATTTCAAATGACTCAATAATATTTTATATATTATTCATATGATGCCTATTAAATATATAGAGAAGTATTTAAAAAGATTAAGATATATATATCATACTACTTATTTTAAGAAACCTTCCAATATTTAAACATTTTGGGTATTTCAAAATAATCTATTTGTAATAGAAATTTTTATTGGGGACTCAATTATCCCCCTCTTGAGTTACTCACTCTGGCCAAAATTTTGTATCAAAGGCTATGTTCTTTCTTTGGGATTAAAGTTTTAAAAAAAAATTAACTGTGATTTTAGTTATACATTAAAGATCTTAAATTTCTGTTAGCTATAATTTTAGTTATTTAATATGGATAATAATCAAGAAGGTTCTGCTACTAACATACCACCTTTCTTCGATGGAACAAATTGTGCCCAATAGAAAATAAAGATGAAAATACACATAGTTATCATGGTTTTTGATATTTCTTGTTCTACAAAAGATGAATATTTAATACTTAATACTACTATAATCACTTGGGATGATGAAAAAAATTATCATACAATAGTAATTGTAAATCTATGAATTTCATGTACTGTTCCCTTAGTGACGAAGTTTTTAATAGGATTTATTCTTGTAAAAATACTTTTGAAATATAGGATACTTCTTTATATTTATCATGAGGTAAATTCTAATGTGAATGAAATTAGGTTTAATAATTATACTATTAAATATGATAATTTTAAGATGCAACCTCATGAGCCCATTTTTGATATGCACCTCAGGTTCAATGAGATTTTCAATACCATGAGCTCACTGGGAAAGCTAGTATCTAACAAGAACCATATAATGATATTGTTAAGATGCCTACTAGAAAGATGGATAGGAACTTCAGTTTCAACTAGATAGTCATGTGACACAAGTGAAATTCTTATAAAAGAGATGATGGGTGAACTTATGATTTACAAATAATATTTTAAGGTAAAAATACAAGATGATGGGGATCCAAATAGGAAGTCAGTGGCATTCAAGACTATTTACCCCATCAAAAAAAGGAAAAAAGAAAAATAAAAGGTCTAATATGTAAATTTTTGTGCTAGTGAATCTGCCTCTAACAATGATAAGGAATCGGTTCATCTAGCCAGAAGGTTTAAGAAGTTCTATGGGAAGAAATGGTTTTTCAGAAAAAAATATATTATAAAGGAAAATATGAAAATAGAGGAAATTGGAAGAAAATGGATAAGGATCCAAAACAAGTTTTCTTCTTTGAATGAAAAAGGAAAGGTCGCATAAAATATGATTGTAATAAGTTATAGTACAAAATGAAATATAAAGATATGGATAGAAGATACAAGAAGGCCATGAAATCCACATGGAGTGCATCTGATGACATATCTAGTGACTCAAATTCTTCACCTGAAGAAAATATGGATAGATCATCTATGTTCTTTATAACCAAATTTAGTAAGGTATCTACTTTACCCATTTTTTCTGATATTTTTCTTGTGCATGTTTCTGATAAATCTGACAGTGAACAAAATCTTGCTAATGATATGTCAAGTGAAGAATTATTTTAATTCTAAAATATTCTATAGGATAGATTTCATGAGTTAAAGTATAAATATAAATTTTTTAAATGACAGCATGCTCTAACTATAAAATGTAAATCCGAGTTGTTTATAAAAAAGGAGAGAATTGTTTAAATACTCAAATAAAAAATGAAATTAATCTTTCAAATGGAAAATTAAAGAAATACATTGAAAATTTTACAAATGGTAGAGATACATTGACAAAAATTCTATAAAATAAATTTTCTCCCAAATATGTTACTGGGATAGGATATGAACTTAGACAAAGAATAATAACTAATAATAATTTTATTCCTAAATTCAAACCAGAAAGCTCTGATACAAAAAAACCAAATGACCCAATAAATCTTTTTATAACAATATACAATCCATTTATAGGAAACCCATAAGGCAAATTTGGGTTCCTAAATCTATTGTTACTAAAATTTCTGGACCCAAACAGATTTGGCTACCAAAATCATTTCTTGTTTAAAACCTTTTTTATAAGAAGAATGCTTTAAGGCCTACACGTGAAGCCAATGATACTTAGATAGTATATATTCAAGACATATGACAGGATACTATTCTTGATTCAATAGGATTATCAAGTTTTATGGTGGCCATGTCACCATTGGTGGCAATGAAAAAGGAAAAATCATCAGCCTAGTCCAAATTGGTAACAATAACATAGTTTTATTTTATAATGTTTTATGTGATGATGATTTAAAATATAATATTATTAGAATTTATCATTTGTGTGATGATGGTTTTTATTTTAAGTTTGATACTGATTCTTGTAATGTTTTTCATTCCAAAAATTATTTAACTTTTACTAATTTGAGAAATGATAATTTTTATGCCGTAGATTTAAATTATTTACTTTCTCAGAATATTTCATGATTATGTGCCTTTCATATGGAATATTTGGATTGGAATAGGATACTAGGAAATTTCAAAATTCACTCACTTAGAAATATTACTAGGAAAGTGTTAGTTAGGGATCAACCTAAACTTGATCTCCCAAATGATAAAGTCTTTAGTACCTATCAAAAATGGAAATAGCATAAAGTTTATTTTAAAATAAAGAAAGAAGTGTTAGCTTCTCAACCTTTCGAGTTGGTTCACATGGACTTGTTTGGAACTTCTAGAGTTTCAATTCTTAATTAAAAGCACTATGTTTTTGTTCTAGAATATGACAATTCTAGGTATACTTTCATATATTTTCTAGCTCACAAAAGTGAAGCCTTCTCTTACCTTACTAAGTATGCTAAATCTATATAAATTCTTAGTGTACTTAGGATAAATAACATAAGGAGTAATCATGGGCGTGAGTTTGAGAATCAAAATTTTGAATATTTTTCCTCAAAAAATGGTTACAGTAATAACTTCTCTACTCCTAGGACCCCTTAGTACAATGGATTTGTTGAAAGAATAAATAAAACCTTAAAAGAGATATCCAAGATCATGATGAGTGATTATAACCTACCTATCTATTTTTTGGTAGAAGTTATCAATACAGATTTCTATATTATCAACAGAGTCTTAATTAGACATATCATTGCATGGAACCCTTATGAGTTGTGAAATAATGGGAAACCTAAGGTGAATTAATTTAGTGTTTCTTCTTCACATTCTTTATTCTTAACACTAAGGATAACTGTGAAAAAAATTATTCCAAAGTGATGAAGGAATTTTCCTTGGTTATTTAATTTCTAGAAAAGCTGGTAGAGTTTTAAATAAGAAGTCCAAAAATGTGGAAGAATTATTCCATGTAAAATTTGATGAAACTGATCCACATTGGCCTACACCTTATAATACCATGAGGATGATTTATCTTCTCTGAACATAAATTCCAAACCTTTAGATTCTGTTGTAAAATAAGCATAAAAATCACCCAGTTCTGATAAATTTCCATAATTTACAGAACCCAATCTAAGAAATCCAAAGGTGACCAATCCATATTTCTCTAGAACTATTAGATCTATTAAGTACCATCCTTTAGATGATTTTTTAGGTGATATAAATATAGGAACTCAAACTAGCAGATTATTTTAGAAATTAGGTTGAATATCAAGATGTCTCATCTCATCTTGAACCAAAGAACATCAATGAATCTGTTATTGATGAATTCTAGATAATATCAATGAAAGAAGAGTTAAATAAGTTTGAAAGAAAAAAATTGGGGGAACTTATAGATAGACCCAAGGACACCTTTACTATTAACATTAAATGGATGTTTATGAATAAATTTGATAAGTTAGGAAATATAGTTAGAAATAATGCAACACTAGTTGCACAAGGTTATAATTAAGAAGAAGGGATTTACTATGAGGAAATGTTTGCACCTATATCCAAACATGATTCCACAAGAATCTTACTTAGTATGCAGCTAATCCATATTTCAAAAAAATTCAAATGGATGTTAATAGTGAATTTTTAAATGTTTTTATAATTGAGGATGTTTTTCAGAATAACCCCTAGTTTTTGAAATCCTCACTTTCCAAATAGAGTTTTTAAATTAACTAAAGCTTTATATGGTTTAAAACAAGCTCTTAGATCTTAGTGTGATAGGCTCATCAATTTTATGATTTCAAAAGGATTTTAAAAAGGAATAGTTAATCTTACCCTTTTCATAAAATGAATTTTAAAAGATTTATTAGTAATACAAATATATATTGATGATATTATTTTTGGATCATCAAAAAATTATCTATGTAATGATTTTTCAAAAATGATGTAAAATGAATTCGAAATAAGTTTAATGGGTGAACTCAAATTATTTATTGTATTACAGGTTTTTCAAAACAATAAATTATTTTTGAATTAATGTAAATATACAAAATATATTTTAAAATGCTTTAATCTGAATAGAACTAAAATTAGTGATACACCTATGAGTACCACCTGTAAATTGGATCTTGATGAAATTGGGAAACTAGATGATGAAACAAGTTACATAGGTATGATTGGAATTATTCTCTACTTGACTACTAGTTGAACAGATATTATGTTTAGTGTGTGTATGTGTGCTCATTTTCAAGAAAACACAAAAATGGTTACCCCAAGTTGTTTTTAAAATAATTTTCAAATACCTCGAGTATGCAACTAACTTAGGATTATTTTACCCTATAGGAAAAGCAATTGATTTAGTAAATTATTTTGATACTAATTTTTTTGGATGAAAGTTAGAATGAAAATTCACCTCTGGAATATGTCACTTTTTATGAAAGTCTCTAGTTTCATGGTGTTGTAAAGAAGAAAAATTTTGTTTCATTTTCTACTATTGAAGTTGAATACAATGCTTCAAGTAGTTTTTATTCACAAATTTGGTGGAGGAAACATACTCTACTAGACCATGGATATAAATTATAACATGTCCCTATAAACTGTGACAATACAAGTGAAATACACATATCTAAAAATCATGTTTCTCATTATAGAACAAAACACATTGTTATAATATATCACTTTTCGAGAGATCATTTTCAAAAGGGAGATATTACTCTTTAGTTTATTCGCATAAAACCTCAGTTAGCTGATATATTCACAAAGTCTTTGAATTCTGAGAGAATGAATTATATCAAACATGAATTAGGAATGATAAAATTTTTTGAGTTTAATCTTCAATGACATATCATTGTAAATGACATACCATTGTAGGTGACACATTGTTGTGAGGACATAAAATTGTGTATAACATACTATTGGTTTTTCATTTCATTGGATTTTCATGTCATTGTCTAGTAATTATATTTGATTTTCATGTCATTGGTTTTTCATGTTGTTGGATTGTTATATAATTGGTTTTTCATAAAGTTGGGTTTTCACACCATGGATTTTTCATGTCGTTGATTCTATTCCTTTGTGAAATTATTCTTTATTTCTTATTATTTTTACACTTCTAGTCTATTTCATTTAGTGAAACCTGATTCATGTTTTTGTCTCTATTTTAAATTTGATTTCAAATATAATTTTGATTTTACAATACCCAATATCCTAATTGATATTAAAAATGGAATAAGTCTATTACCAACATAATTTGATCCCTGCATGATACTCATGTATCTCTCCCTCAATCCAAGTGAAATCCTTTCATGTCTTGTTCTTCAAACAGTCTCATTACCCTCGAATGAGCTTGATGAGCTGATCTAAATGTTGATAATGAATCATTATTTGTATCTTTCTCCTCCTAAGTCAAAATATTCTAGGAATAAAAATAAATTAGTGAGTTTACTTACACCAGTTGCTTTGGTAAATCTCAATCTTGTTAACCGAGTTGTTGTTGTAGAAAATAAATAGACTCGAAATGCATTTTTTCGAGTAATAATATGGTGATTAAGGTTCTCCAAAAATAAGGGTGGTTGTAATGGTTTTCAAAAAATAATATTCCTTTCTACTCGAAGCTGGTATATGAGTTTTTTTAGAATATAGATTTTGCGTTTAATAAAGATGGTACAGATTGGATTAAAAGTTGTGTCAAAGGATATGTTTTTGATTTTTACTCAAGAAAATGGGTTAAGTATTTGAGTATACCTTGTGATAGAGTTGATGATGATTACCAAGGGAGAATTACAGAATCTAGTGATATGTTTATCTATGTGTATTCCCTTTTATGATAATAGGAGATGGAAGAACAAGGAGGCATGTTTCATCAGAGTTTGATGGAGAATGTAGGTTTTTGTTTAAGTTATTTTAGCATATTCTATGTTTAAGAAAAGGATATTTCACAACCCTATGGTGTCAATATTTTTATCTCTTATCTCTTATTACATAAGTTCATAAGATAAATCTTTGTAGATATCTAATGGTACATATATGTGACATGATCAAACCATCTTTGAGATCTGATTTTTCGATATACCAAAAGATTATTTCTGCTATCTTAGAGGACAAATGACTAGTTTGTGATGATTAAGAGTCTTTGTTAGACTTTGGATGTTTCTACACAACAATTTCCACATGTTCAAGGGTTCCAATTAGCAGTAACCCATGAAAGATACAATGGGTTGGTGATAGAGAGAAGTTTTATGATGAATATAATTTGTTTGATCATCCATCCAAACCTAAGGATTAAGCTGATCCAGGCTTGTAGCCTGATAAGGTTGTAGAATACTTAGATGAGGAAGAAACCATTGGTGAAGAGGTGAAAAAGTAAAAATCTTTCGATGTAGGTAGTGACCCTGGACTTTCTCCAAAATCCTCTCTCATTACCTATGGAGCTCCTAGTCCACCTAGGAGGTTTCCAAAAAGAGAGATGTTGGTTAATAGTGATGAATAAGAGACTGTGGTCTCTAGAAAGGATCAGTATAAAAGTTCTAAATCCAATGATGATGATCATGATGATGATCATGATGTTGATGAGGAAGAATAAAATGAATATGAAGATAAAAATGGAATAAGTATTAATGATACTGCAAATAATGAAAGTGATGAAAGAAGTGGTTCTAAACCTAATGATGATAGTGTCTGAATCAAGAGTAAGGATGTGGAAATGCCTCTATAGATTAAGGATCCATTTTTTGAGGGAGATCATTCCTCATCATTAGATATCTTTCATAAATATCTAGCTATTGATGATGTTGAGGTTAGTTCAATTACCACGGGTTAAGATTTTTCGGATTCTGTTGTGGCTGAACAAATGTGATTTATAGCTGTTGTAGAATAGCATGTTGTCTAACAAGAGATGAAGGATAATATTTAGAAATAATTTTGAAATTAATAGTTTGTAGTTTTAGATGTTCATGAGTATCATGTTGAAGAAGATATGGAAGGTGGGTCCACTACATTTGATTCTCAAAAGGATGTTAAGATGTAAGATGAACCAACTATTGGTACATAGTTGGAATCCAATACTTTAAGTGTTTAACACATAGTTTATATTCAAAGTTCAGAAGGTGAAAGGAATCTAGAAATTTCATTTACTTTTTCTAGTGTGGTACCACCTACCATAGTATTTTTTTAGACCGTTGGATGGACCCTTTGGAAGAGGAATGGGAAAAGTTCTCTAATGTTGTAAGAAGCCCTCCAAAGAGTGATAAACTTGAAATTAGGGTTGTAGGTGATCCTAAGGGATCCTTGATTTATTAGGAAGATCACGAAGGTATACTTGAGAAGTTTAGTTCTGTGAAACCTCCTATACCTAAACCTTCTACAGCTCCTCCAGTTTTTCCAATATATGTAATCACTCAAGCAGACTTGATTATTTTTCATGAAAATATGATGCATGAGTGTCACAAGTGTGAAAGGAATTAATCCCCTATTTTTACAAAGCTTATTCAAAAAATATTATAGTTATTTATTTGAGTTGGTTATCCATCATATCCAACCAAAAATGATGCATCACATACATGATGTAGAAATTAAGAATATGAGAATAAGTGGTGAATTGGAAACTATCAAATATTTGGTGGAGGAAATGAAATATGAGTTTAAATATTCCTTCTACGGTATCCTTAATAGTATTGAAGATACCTCCTCAGATTCTTCTAAAGCTTCTATTTCTTCGTCTCAAGTTTTTGATGTTAATCAGTTGTTAGAGAGCAAGTTGCAGCTACCTCTAGTGGTCCCTCTAGTGTAGAACATGAAATTACTTTAGAAATTCTAAGGAAGTTTGAGAAAAGACCTGAGCATGATCATATGATGATTAGTATATATTCCAAAGATATGCATGATGAAATAGGTACTATAACTAAGTTCATTAGGATTTATCTCTCACGGATCTATACCAAACAAGATCTAGATCCACATTTTAAATTCTTGGTTGAGAATTTGAGAATTCCTATTATAACTCAAGAATTCAAAGATAAATTCAAACAAATTTGTGAGATGACCACTATGTTGAAAAGGTTTATGGAAGAGAAAGGAGACTTATTTAGTGCGATATAAAGTGGTAGCCAATTTATAATGGATTTCATAAATATCATGAAGCCTTTTCATCATGATAAAGTCCAATAAGTGTTTTCTCAGTCATCCATTCTAATTACTCCTCATTTATCATTCATAATAGGAGTCACTGGTGGTTACCTTATATCTCTACCAGCCAGTTTCAGCCTTTTCCTATGGATCCTACATGAATTTTGCGCCATATTAGGCTAGTTGTTGTTTTGGACGATCGTCCCCTTCGAGTTCTCACTGGTTTTTCTCCTGGTGCTCCCTCTACTCTTCCTTGAGATGATCTATCTACTTCAGATAAGAATAAATAGAAATCCAATGCTAAAGGAAAATAACTAATGGATCCCTCTTCCAAACATTAACATTTATATTTTGTTGCGTTAGACTATAATGTCTTTGATGGGATCTGTATTGTAATAACACTGTGCTCATAATTTTGAAAGTCTTTATTACATTTAATTTATTTATTATAATAAAATTTACCTTTTTTGACAATCCCAAAAGGGGGATAATTCTTATGGAATGCATGATTTTATGGATAATTTTTATGTATTTTTATGGAATATGTGTTTTGAATCCATATATAGAATTATGATTATATATTATCTAAACATAATATCTTTGGTACTATTTTTCATGATACTTACCTTGGATGCATCCTATTTTATTATTATTTTCCTTGATACCATATACACATATTGAGAATGATAAGTCTTAATTTCTTTTTTAATATTACCTTTAATATCATGTTTAAACTATTTTAATACCTTTTATGTCCTATTTAAATTTATATTATTCTTTTGATACCATGATTTCTGATCATTAAAAAGTTGTATATTATTAAACTCTTGGTTTTAATGATCACAAAATAATGTTTTTAATACTACTGAATTCCTGTTTTCCCTAGAAGTAATATTTATTTTGAGAATAGGTGATAAATTTTTCTATGTATGAGACACCATTGAGGTTGGCACCACCAAATCAAGACAATGTTGTCTATGACACACCCCCAGCTTAAAAATATCTAAATTTGAGTACAGTTAGAATATAACACCGTTATATTGTTATACTTCTTGACTAAAGAATTGAAAAAATATGGAACACCATTGATCAACACACCGCGAGAATGATATGCCGCCAGAATGAAAATGTGGAAAAGTATGAGATACCTCCAGATGAGCCACTATTAAAGTCACATTATCGGTATCATACCATCAACACTTAAAATTAACATAGTATGAGACATTGTCAGAGTATACATCATCAGACCATACACCGCTAGTTGAGACACTGCCAGAATACTAAAAAATTTGCTGATTCTAAGACACTGCCAGTGTCATACCACTAGAGTAACAAACTAATGGTGGAATACTACCAATAAAATATAACATCAAGTGAGACACTTCCGGAGCTTGATACTTCTAAATCCTAAGACATTGTCACTTTTTTTACTACTTTACTTTTTTTTAATTACATTACTCTAATGGCTACTTTAATTGAATTTAATTTTATTCACAATTTTAATTATTGCAACTTAAATACCTGATAGAAATCATGTCAGAATGTGTAGTATGAGGTAGTAGCTAATTCAGATGTTTTGAGTTCTACTTATAAAAATGGAGTACACTCCCTTGTGAAATACACACATAGAGTTATATAGAGAACAACATGTAGAAAAGATGGTGTAGAAAATCTGTTGAAAAACAGAGCATGAGATTCATTGAATATGTGATATAAATAGAGTTTAACCTAATTGCAAATATGAATATCTCACCTATTGAGAACACTCGACTGAGGAATCCAAAGCATCATAACATCCAATTCTTTCCTCCAATCTGAAAACAAGATTTTGTGACACTCTGTTTTCTTAAATATCTCAAAATTAACTGAATCAAGCTTCATTTTTATTCAACTCAAGAGTCTCAAGCTACATTATGACATACTGAGCACTTCTAAACTCCACACTCTTGGATTTATCTATTCTAGTCTTATTGCATTTTGAGTAGTGTGTGTTTTTATTCTACGTTACGACACACACTGTCTCCTATACTAAACAAGAATATACTTGATATCATCTCAATCACATTAATTATTTGTTTCTCCCATAGATAATATTGTTAAAGGTCCTTGTGTGTTCTAATTTTTTTTACTCCCACACATAACTATGGAAGAGGTCCGGTGTGACCTAGATAGTTGTAAACTGTTGTATAAACCTGATCCATGTTATGGATTATCTAGTTTATTTTATATAAAATACTTTGTGGCTAGTGATCTCCAAGTAGAGAGAACTAAGTCTCGACTTGATACTAAACATCTCGTATTAATTTGTTTGCTATGTGTTTTTATTTTGTTTTACATTATTTCTTCTTTAAAACTAAAAATTCTTTTAACTGTAAACAATATATATATATATATACATTCATAGTTTATCTCAATTAATGTTCAAATATTATTTTGTTAAAGTAAATTTATTTTGAAGTATTGAATAATATTTTATATATTATTCATCTTACACCTAATCAATCTGTAGAGAAATATTTAGACAGATTAAGATACATATCATACTACTTATTTAAATAAACTTTACCATATTTAAACATTTCGGGGATTTCAAAATAATAAATTTTTAATATAAATTTTAATTGGGTACTCATATCAATACCCTCTTGAGTTACTCACTCCAAAAAATAATTAATAATTATATTTGGTTAGAGAGAGAAAAGGTGTAACTTGAATGAAAAATGGAGTTTCGGGGTGAATCCCTTACCTTCTGTCTGAATGTGTTCAACACTTGATCTTAAGGGTCTAGATAATCAAATTAAATACATTTATTAATTAATTAAGAACATTTTATACATGTATTTTATTTAGTATAATTTTATTAAGTATATGTATGGCCTTTTTTATGAGTTATAAAGTATAATTTTATCGTTTGGGAGCATTTATTTCCTTGGTTTTCACGATCGGTTTACTTGTATATATGTATGGAAAATCATGTAAAATGAGAATAGTTTTCCATAATTGAAATTATATTTTACTAATGAACATTTAGAAAATTAAATGGTTATATATTTCATTTGGTTATATGGTATAATGATAAATCATTAGATAAAATGTTATTGATAATCGTATAGATTATTTTGGCATTTTTCCAATCATCGTGAACTAGTTTTGATTTATTAAATAATATTATGTATATATATCGGTTCCAGAACATCAAATAATATGTAATAGATATATAATAATATTTTAAACCATAAAAATGGTTCATATAACCATCCCTGAAGATGGAATTTTGAAACAAAAACATGTCATCCATGAAGGTAGAAAATTACCACCTCATGGACGATGTTTTTATTTTTATAATAAAAGGGAGACGAGAAGGTGATTGATAATGGATTTTACATTATCTTAATAACATTCCAGTATATATAAGACACTGGAGTTATCGTGTATGTTTGTATATAGGAGGTGATGTAAGGATAATAAAAGAAAACAAAAATAAAAGAAAATGAAAGGGAAAGATTATGTGTTTTACCTCTTGAATTCTTCTCCTTGAGAACCTCCTTAAAGAACATGGGTATGGTCTTTTATTGAGAAGAAATGATCCATAATTTGGGAGAGATACTATAAAAGAGTATTGGGTAGAAATTGGACAATATTTAATGATTTCGTGGTGTGAGGAGAAGAGGTGGTGAGGGGTGGTATAGTGGAGTAGAGTTGTGTTTTTTTATTTTTCTATTCATTATTTTATTATTTTGTCTCAATAAAAGCAATAGTGATGATTCTTGTGACTAAATATAGTGAATAGTACGTGTGATTTTTAACCAATGGTACTTAAATCATCAATATATCATCTATGACTCAGTAAATTGAGTATTTAGCTTATACCATAAATTACCGTATTTCACTATTCACCAAAAAAACAACTATTTTAGAAAAATCCCAAAAATTAACTCTAAACATTTTTCAAAATGTAGAATTAAAAAATTAAATCCATATTATGAAAATAATTTTCTAAATATTATAAATCTAAATTTTAATTAAAATCATCATTTACTCGAAAAATACTAATTTTAAAATTATAACTGATTTTATTTCACTTTGAAAAATTATGTAAGGTCTCATTAAATTATATTATAATAATAATATTATAAAACATTAATTTTTGAATATATTTTATGAAAATAAATTTTATTTTAAATCATTATATTAAATAAATAAATAAAAAAAAATTATGCTTTATAAAAATACCAACACTTAATTTATCATTTTCAAAATATTTATTTACTTGTAATATGATATAATTATATCATATTTTCATTTATAATATGTCTACTTTTTGTTTATACTTTCCAAGGTTAGTTTACTATTCTATTGGATGAATTACTATTCCTAAAAGTCATATTACTATTCCAAATGTCAAGTTACTATTTAATTGGTATATATTCTTTAATTTATAGAAAAAGCCTCTTATTTCATTAATTATTCATTTATAAAGTTTTTTTATATGTTATTTTATGTTATTTATACTATATGAAATAATTTTGTGTGAAATGTAAGTGTAAAATGATATGGAGAACCCAAAACCCAAGGTGCATCTCTAAGGGATGCCTTGAGGTTATTTTATAATGAATACTAAAGACCACATCAAACCATAAGTCTGATGTGGGTTACAGACTCCAACACTCCCCCTCAAGCTAGGCGTAACTAGCTTGAACACATAAAGAAAAACAAACCACGGAAAATGAAAGCATACACTGCAAACACTCCCCATCAAGCTTAACATACCCATCTTGATTACAAAAAAAGACAAAACAGAAAATAAATCATGTGCAATTGCAGCTCCCCCTCAAGATCAAACCTCCCCCTTGAGATTAAAAAACGAATGATTTATGATTGAGTTGAAATATCTATATTACATCAGTGGTGCTTCAGGTTGTCGAGAGCTTGATTGCAAAACAAGACCAAACAAAATATAAATCATGTGTGATTACATTTCCCCCTAAAGATCACAACTCCCCATTAAGATGAAAAAATGAATGATTTATGGTTACATTGAAATATCTGTATTACATCAGTGGTGCTTCAGGTTATTGAGGCATAATAGTGGAACGGTGTAGGTGGGGTGGTCATCAGAGCGTCGGGAAACCCAAACTAGTGGGGTCAGACATTAGAGCGTCGGGAAACCTGAACTAATAAGGATGATGCTGGGAATTCTACACTGGAGAGGCCATTCATTAGGACGCTAGGAAATCTGCACTACCAGAGATGATCATCGGAGCACTGGGAACCCCACACTAGGAGGTCCAATCATCAGGATGTCGGGAAATCCACGCTAGACCGGAACAATACTACTAGGTGGAGGGACAACAATGGGGAGAGGGGATCTGCTTCACCGGAGTGGGAAGATGCCTAGAAAGGGGGACCTCGACCACCAGAGGAAGGGCCACTGGGAGTGAGAGCAGCTACGGAGGAGCTGGCCCACACAATAGGAAAGTAGGTGGTTACTGGTGGGAAACAACCACGGAAGAGCCCGTAGCGGATGGGATCCAGCTAGATCTGGCTGAATCTGAGAGGGGGGATGTAACAGCCCAAGATTTTATAAAAAAATATTCTTTTTAATTTTATTAAAGTCTTGTGTTGTACGCTACACCAAAAGGAGCTTGCACAACATGCATCCTTGACTTGCCTTGCATTACACGCAATCACGACCTTCCTCGATAGCGTGTGTAATACGCAATACCGAGTTTCACTAAACAACGATATGCTATTAAAATATTATTAAAACTAGCCGGTATGAATAGTAATAACCACTTTTTAAAATTCTGTAAATCTTATTTTTCAAAATGAACTTCATTTTTGGATTCGGAGTATCGAATTTAGCCTAAGGTGAAATTTTGGTACATTTCAGATAACTTTCATATTCTGATGAATAGTGAAAATTACTAAATTATAATTAAAAAACAACTTTTTTAATCGAAATAATTTATAGTGATAAATTATTAATTGGAGTAGTTTTAAAGTATATTTAGAATATATTTTTACAATTTAATACAATGTTGGTCATTGGATGTAATTGCACATTTAAACCAGACATAAACAAGTGTCAATCTTTTGATAGATATTGTTTCTTAAAAACACGCTATTTGTTTTAACAGCGGGATTTAATTATAAAATTAATTAATGCAACTTCTATGTTATGAATTTGGTAAAATAGACTTCATTTTTGAATTCGGAATATGAAATATAACTTAGGATGAAATTTTGGCATTTTTCTGAAAACCTTCATTTTTTGATGAATAGTGAAACTACTAAGTGGTAGTTAAAAAACTGAATTTTTCATAAAACTTAATTTTACCGCTTCTGTGAATGGAATTTCAAAAATCCGAGAGACACGGTTGATGTCAGTAAGTAAAATGTGGTTCAATGAGATGAAAATAATTTTTGGTGAATAGTAACTTTTTACTTTTATTTACCACGGTTAAAAGTAAATAGGGTAATTATGGGTAAGAATGATATTAATATTACCCTAACACATGTCCTAATTCTATTGGACAAGTGTATCTCGACCAAAAACAACCTTAAGTGTAAAATATTATCATTTAGGCCCACTTGGATTAGATTAGGACATTTATTATTATTTAATTCAAAGAAGAGTTAAAAGAGTTAAAATCAAAGTTTATTCACTAAAACATTTTTAATATGGGGTTATACATAAGATAAATTCGACTATAAATATTCATTAGAAAGATAAAAAGATTTCCTACATAATTATATTTTATTTATAATTTTTAGACTTTAAATAAATTAATTTATTTATGACACAACGATGATGCAGTAATTACCCTTTTAAGGAAATATTGACATAATTGATGTTATAAACACCAAAATAAATGTAATTTGAGATTTTTTATGAATTCAACTAATTTTCTAGATTACTATGATATATTAATGTTTATTTAATCAACTTGGTTCGAACATTTAATTCTGTTATGACTTTCACAAAAATCATATATCAAATAGTGTCAAAATTGACACAAAATAGTTTTTAAATCAAATATTATATTATTAATTGTTATTTTATTCCTAAAAATCTAAGGTTCGGCCAAATGACTTAGATAAGGATATATATATTAATTTGGGGTTCTTTTGGCATGTTATAGTAAGTGTATTAACCATATAGTGAAAGAAAACAAAAAGACACGGTAAAAGTTAAATTATTTAACTTAGAGTTAAATCTAATTGATAAGGTTTAAAATAAGATCCAAACATGTCTAAATTTGATTGGTTGATGAGATTACAACCCTATCTCATCTAATCATCGAATATGTGTCATTTTTGGAGGTTTTTAAGTGGGGTTAGATTTATTATAAATTAATATTTTTAAGAATTCCTAAGGTGCCCCTCTCCTCCCCTATAAAAGGACACCTCCTCCCCCTCCTCATCACACCAATTTGAGCTCTCAAGCTCGGCCAACCCCTGCCAAAATCTCTTCTCCACTTCCCTAGCAACATCCTAGAGGTTCTGGTCTTCCTCAAAGACCAATTTTAGTGCCCTAAGAGGAGGTCTCAAAGAGGCGCTTCAAAGAAGAGGTAATTACCGTTACCAATTCTTTCATCTTTATTTCTTCTTCCACTTCTTCTTCTTAGGTTGTTTCATTATGAAGTAATAACATCAGTATCACTCATATACTGATATGTTATTATAAGTATGAAACAACCCTATTTCACCATCTATCCATCCTACGGAAAAAGAAATCACCGCGCGTGCGTACGTACGGAATACCGTCTCCACGCCGTGGTGTAATCTATTTTCCACCACCACCTTACATGGATGGGTATAATGGTGTAAAGAATAACTATACATATTTATTACAACATCATATTTATTCTGATATATTGTATAATCCACTCCAATTCATTTCAATATTTATGGAAATGATATCATCGCTCGTGCGTACGTACGGACTACCGTCTCCACGACGCGATGAGATTCATTCTCCATGTTAACCATTTAAGAATGATTATAAAGTATATATAAGAAATAATAATGAAATATATGACATTATAAAGCTACTGGATTTATGTATATATATATATATATGTATGTCATCTACATACTTCCATTTCAAGACAATAAGGAAAGTAAAACAGCGTTCATGCGTACGTACGGACTACCGTCTCCATGAACGGTGTTTTTCATTTTATTTATCTATCTATTATATATATATATATACTGAATATATATGATATATAAATCATATTTTATATTCTGGAAGTAAGTAAATCATGATATAAGTAATAATGATGTCAAGAACAACAAGTCAAAACACCTAAGATAAATGAAACGATTTTACCCAAAACACTTCTTTAACATGGAATTTACAAAAGAACGGGTAATGTAATGTCATAAGTGAACCATATATGATATCATAACAATGAATATGATTCTGGAATAAGTCAATAACATGATTTAAATCATTATACAGGAGGTTTGGACACTTACAAAGCAAGTCGGACCTAAGGTAAGGGAAATATCACAATCTCATTTTTATCCGATATTGCTTATACGTTGGTATTTACTGGGGTGTATTTTATCATCCACATCCATGTTCCCTTAATATGTAATATTATTTCCATCCACCTACAATTGTTTAAAACCTATTTTACCCTTTGGTGAGTTTTTAGTAAAAGATATGAAAGGAAACTTGTGTCGTTTTTCGTACGAGGTACTTTTTGACTTTTCTGACAAAAGTACGAGAAGAATGTTTTTTCTAACTTATACGGCATGAATGGATTTCTAAAACATTATTTCCAAGAAGTTTCCTTTACATGTTTTTAAGTTTATTTTAAATCAACTTCTTTTATTTTATAATTGTACGACATGTTAAGAAAGGAAAAGTATTTTTGAAGCAGAAAGGATATTTTCCTCAAGAATGAAGTTCAAGTATTTTATCAAAATTATTTTCCATATAAGATAATAAAAGGGTTCTGTTTTTATCCCTATTATTACATTGGTTTGATTATGTTGTGATGGAAATATTTTTTATGAATTCCTTTATCTTATATGAATTGATTTATGATGTCATGATGTTTCAAGAATCCCATTTTTTGTTACATGTGTTATGCGATGATGTATGATTATGTGGCACACATAAGAAAGGATTCATTATAAGATGGGTGGGACCTATATCTCCCTCCAATGCATTAAGTAATGATTTTATATCTCATGAGATAGACATGGCTGGAATGGTAGGTTATACCGGTTCAGTGAAACAGGACTGAAACGAGGGTTACTCGATTCAGAAAGGGACTTTGTCCACTAAGATAGTCTTGGAAATGAGTCATGACTAACAAGAAATGATTTTCCATGATTATGTGTGCATGCCACAAAGTTTCAAGTATTCATGTTATGATTATGGTGATCTCATTTTCACTTCTATGATTTGTTCCATGTTAAGATATTATGATCTCTTTTGCAGGTTATGATTTTCAAAAAGATATGATATGATTTTTATTTCTTTTGTATACCCTTACTGAGCATTTGAGCTCACCCTTTTATGTTTTCTTTTCCCCAGGATATAAAGAAAGGTTTTAGGTAAAAAAAAAGGGGAAGATCTTTATGGGAGATATTGAAGATCTTTCACCACGATTAGAAGATTACGCTCCGAGTTTCCAAAGACACTAAACTATTACGGTCCTTGTGTGTGTGTTTTTGTTATGTACTAAGTATTCCGCAAAATTTAATGTAATGTCCATGTACGTCAGGATACGGGTCTCTACAGTTGGTATCAGAGGAAAGGTTTAGTTAACCTTTGGAAACTAGGATGCGAAAACGTTAGTGAGATCCCTAGAGATATTTCTAAGGTATGTCTAGGGATGTCTCTAAGGTTAAGTATACGTATAGGTTATAGTCCTAGAATTGCTCTAACGATCTTAGAATTTAACCTAAGATGTTAGATATTGAGGGTACTACCCCTTCATTATGTTGTTTTCCCTAGCATGATTTTTGCCTCTCACACTATTCTTTTGGAGTTTTAGACGATGGCTGGAACCCGAAGGAACCGTGTTTATCAATGCAATGGACAATGCAATGATTGTCCCCCTGAGCAACCAAACGATATGGGAGCTGGAATGAAAAATCTTGTAGCCATGCTCACACAACTTTCTCAAGCTATGAATCATGCAGGACTTCCAAACGAGCAAAGGAAGGAGCAACATTCTGTTGAATCCTTCATGAGGCAGCGTCCGCCTTCTTTCAGTGGGTCTACTGATCCATTAGTTGCTGAACAATGGATTAGTACTACTGAAAAGATATTTTCAGTTCTTCAATGTTCTGAACATGATAAAGTCATCTTCGCAGTATATCGTTTGGAAGGTGAAGCTGATCAATGGTGGAATCTTATCAAGAATACGAGGCAAAGAGATGAAATTGATTCCATGGAATGGGACGAGTTCAAGAACTTGTTTTTCAGTAAGTACTTCCCTCGTATTCTTCGAACGAAGATGGAGAAGGAGTTTCTTGAACTAAAGCAAAAGGATGATGAATCTGTTGGTATATACGAAGCGAATTTTACAAGACTTGCAAGGTATGCATCTGGAATTATCATCCAACCTGAAAGTAAAGTTGATCGATTTTTCAGTGGCTTAAAACCAAGTCTTCGAAGGGCATTAGCTATAAGAGACTTCAGTAGCTATGAAGAAATTGTGCGTTGTGCTATCAAGGTAGAAATGGAAGTTGGTGTTACATATCCATCTCATGGTTTTAACAAGAAACGAAAGATGGAGTTCAAGGAGAAATCTCAGAATAATGGTGAAAAGAAGATGAATGTTTCCTTATGCACAAAGTGTGGAAAGAAGCATGGTGGAGATTGTCTTAAAGGGACTAGAAAATGTTTTAAGTGTGGAAAAGAAGGTCATCGAGCAGCTGAGTGTCGAAGTAATGGAAAAAGGGATTCTAATGAAGTGAATAAAGCAAACACTGCAGAGAACGCACAACCAACACTTCAATGCTTCAAGTGCAAGGAGATGGGACATTATGCCAATAAATGCCCTAATCCAAGGGTTAGTGATGATCAACATGAGCAACCGCTTAAGGCAAAGGACAAAGGGAATTCACATGCGATCACTATTGGCAATGTTGAATATGACAACGATGTGGTGGAATGATTAAGTTTTTATGTAATGGGATTCCAAAATAATGTTGTATCATGGAATATTGGAATATTTATGTATTGGTCTAATGTGGTATTCAAATTGATTGAGATATTATGCGCATAATGAAGGGAAAACGAGAAAATGAAATGTTTAACAGTATTCATGAGCTCATGATTGATATAAGGACTAAGTGATATCATGGTTTGAGTATATAGAATTTTGAGGATTTTGGTATGTGGAAAGTGTTAACTTTTAACTGCATTCAAGTTTTCACTAAGGTTCAATGGGTATTCAAGAGAGTACAATATTAAGGCCTTTGAATGTTTGGAATGTGTCCAACAAGATATATCTTATGATATATGGGGATCAACTATGGTATTAAATCTCTGGTAATCGTTTTCACTATGTTATGAAAATGGACTGCAGTATTATGGATAGGACTAAAGATTGGAATGGATTATGTTGGACATAAGTTAGTATTGTTTAAGAATAGAAGTTTTTTCGATATTATTTATTGGATGTTATAGTAATATAGTTTTAGAAAAAGGACAACCTGCAGGACGGGCGACAGCCCATCGCTTCGGACAAGGCTGTGGGAATCGAACCCACAACCGAAGTGCGACTGGCCTTTATCGCCTACCACTGGCCTACAGGAAGTCCCTATTTAGTAGAAACTAGTTTTATTATATTAAGCAGTATGATATATGGAGTATAAGTCCATTTTAGGAACCATATATGATTAATCTCACTATAGATCGACTTATGTATATAAATTTTGCTAACCTTTTGAGACAGATGGAATGACCCGTCATTCTATCACATGATCTGCTAACACTTCACGAATAACAAATTCAACTTCATTTATTTAAGAGATGAAGTGGAAATTGTTCAAGGCACGAACAATAGTGAGATTGTACCAAAATAAAGTAAGTATTTATTCTAATTCAAATTTTCAACTTTAGGGGAAATGATCTTGAAAACCAAAAATGTTGTCCTAGTGATCTTATACCTGATGAATCAGATGGTACCTTATATCATCACAAATCTATGGATTTGTGATTACTAGCTTTTCCATAGCCATGTTCTCTACCACTCTCCATCAGAACATGATGGTTACATTTCTCTTCCATATCCATATTTTCACCTATGTGGAAACCCAGTGATTAGTTTATTTGGGTAACCGTTACGTTTCATACTTCTGTTTTTAAAGATTGGTATTGATATTCCTTTTTACGATGTGGGTTTCTATTAAAGAAACTTTCGAATAGTAAACCATTTATAACCCCGACGAATTTCGAGGGCGAAATTCATTTTAAGGGGGGTAGAATGTAACAGCCCAAGATTTTATAAAAAAATATTCTTTTTAATTTTATTAAAGTCTTGTGTTGTACGCTACACCAAAAGGAGCTTGCACAACACGCATCCTTGACTTGCCTTGCATTACACGCAATCACGACCTTCCTCGATAGCGTGTGTAATACGCAATACCGAGTTTCACTAAACAACGATATGCTATTAAAATATTATTAAAACTAGCCGGTATGAATAGTAATAACCACTTTTTAAAATTTTGTAAATCTTATTTTTCAAAATGAACTTCATTTTTGGATTTGGAGTATCGAATTTAGCCTAAGGTGAAATTTTGGTACATTTCAGATAACTTTCATATTCTGATGAATAGTGAAAATTACTAAATTATAATTAAAAAACAACTTTTTTAATCGAAATAATTTATAGTGATAAATTATTAATTGGAGTAGTTTTAAAGTATATTTAGAATATATTTTTACAATTTAATACAATGTTGGTCATTGGATGTAATTGCACATTTAAACCAGACATAAACAAGTGTCAATCTTTTGATAGATATTGTTTCTTAAAAACACGCTATTTGTTTTAACAGCGGGATTTAATTATAAAATTAATTAATGCAACTTCTATGTTATGAATTTGGTAAAATAGACTTCATTTTTGAATTCGTAATATGAAATATAGCTTAGGATGAAATTTTGGAATTTTTCTGAAAACCTTCATTTTTTGATGAATAGTGAAACTACTAAGTGGTAGTTAAAAAACTGAATTTTTCATAAAACTTAATTTTACCGCTTCTGTGAATGGAATTTCAAAAATCCGAGAGACACGGTTGATGTCAGTAAGTAAAATGTGGTTCAATGAGATGAAAATAATTTTTGGTGAATAGTAACTTTTTACTTTTATTTACCACGGTTAAAAGTAAATAGGGCAATTAAGGGTAAGAATGATATTAATATTACCCTAACACATGTCCTAATTCTATTGGACAAGTGTATCTCGACCAAAAACAACCTTAAGTGTAAAATATTATCATTTAGGCCCACTTGGATTAGATTAGGACATTTATTATTATTTAATTCAAAGAAGAGTTAAAAGAGTTAAAATCAAAGTTTATTCACTAAAACATTTTTAATATGGGGTTATACATAAGATAAATTCGACTATAAATATTCATTAGAAAGATAAAAAGATTTCCTACATAATTATATTTTATTTATAATTTTTAGACTTTAAATAAATTAATTTATTTATGACACAACGATGATGCAGTAATTACCCTTTTAAGGAAATATTGACATAATTGATGTTATAAACACCAAAATAATTGTAATTTGAGATTTTTTATGAATTCCACTAATTTTCTAGGTTACTATGATATATTAATGTTGATTTAATCAACTTGGTTCGAACATTTAATTCTTTTATGACTTTCACAAAAATCATATATCAAATAGTGTCAAAATTGACACAAAATAGTTTTTAAATCAAATATTATATTATTAATTGTTATTTTATTCCTAAAAATCTAAGGTTCGGCCAAATGACTTAGATAAGGATATATATATTAATTTGGGGTTCGTTTGGCATGTTATAGTAAGTGTATTAACCATATAGTGAAAGAAAACAAAAAGACACGGTAAAAGTTAAATTATTTAACTTAGAGTTAAATCTAATTGATAAGGTTTAAAATAAGATCCAAACATGTCTAAATTTGATTGGTTGATGAGATTACAACCCTATCTCATCTAAGCTTCGAATATGTGTCATTTTTGGAGGTTTTTAAGTGGGGTTAGATTTATTATAAATTAATATATTTAAGAATTCCTAAGGTGCCCCTCTCCTCCCCTATAAAAGGACACCTCCTCCCCCTCCTCATCACACCAATTTGAGCTCTCAAGCTCGGCCAACCCCTGCCAAAATCTCTTCTCCACTTCCCTAGAAACATCCTAGAGGTTCTGGTCTTCCTCAAAGACCAATTTTAGTGCCCTAAGAGGAGGTGTCAAAGAGGCGCTTCAAAGAAGAGGTAATTACCGTTACCAATTCTTTCATCTTTATTTCTTCTTCCACTTCTTCTTCTTAGGTTGTTTCATTATGAAGTAATAACATCAGTATCACTCATATACTGATATGTTATTATAAGTATGAAACAACTCTATTTCACCATCTATCCATCCTACGGAAAAAGAAATCACCGCGCGTGCGTACGTACGGAATTCCGTCTCCACGCCGTGGTGTAATCTATTTTCCACCACCACCTTACATGGATGGGTATAATGGTGTAAAGAATAACTATACATAGTTATTACAACATCATATTTATTCTGATATATTGTATAATCCACTCCAATTCAGTTCAATATTTATGGAAATGATATCATCGCTCGTGCGTACGTACGGACTACCGTCTCCACGACGCGATGAGATTCATTCTCCATGTTAACCATTTAAGAATGATTATAAAGTATATATAAGAAATAATAATGAAATATATGACATTATAAAGCTACTGGATTTATGTATATATATATATGTTTGTCATCTACATACTTCCATTTCAAGACAATAAGGAAAGTAAAACAGCGTTCATGCGTACGTACGGACTACCGTCTCCATGAACGGTGTTTTTCATTTTATTTATCTATCTATTATATATATATATATACTGAATATATATGATATATAAATCATATTTTATATTCTGGAAGTAAGTAAATCATGATATAAGTAATAATGATGTCAAGAACAACAAGTCAAAACGCCTAAGATAAATGAAATGATTTTACCCAAAACACTTCTTTAACATGGAATTTACAAAAGAACGGGTAATGTAATGTCATAAGTGAACCATATATGATATCATAACAATGAATATGATTCTGTAATAAGTCAATAACATGATTTAAATCATTATACAGGAGGTTTGGACACTTACAAAGCAAGTCGGACCTAAGGTAAGGGAAATATCACAATCTCATTTTTATCCGATATTGCTTATACGTTGGTATTTACTGGGGTGTATTTTATCATCCACATCCATGTTCCCTTAATATGTAATATTATTTCCATCCACCTACAATTGTTTAAAACCTATTTTACCCTTTGGTGAGTTTTTAGTAAAAGATATGAAAGGAAACTTGTGTCGTTTTTCGTACGAGGTACTTTTTGACTTTTCTGACAAAAGTACGAGAAGAATGTTTTTTTTAACTTATACGGCATGAATGGATTTCTAAAACATTATTTCCAAGAAGTTTCCTTTACATGTTTTTAAGTTTATTTTAAATCAACTTCTTTTATTTTATAATTGTACGACATGTTAAGAAAGGAAAAGTATTTTTGAAGCAGAAAGGATATTTTCCTCAAGAATGAAGTTCAAGTATTTTATCAAAATTATTTTCCATCTAAGATAATAAAAGGGTTCTGTTTTTATCCCTATTATTACATTGGTTTGATTATGTTGTGATGGAAATATTTTTTATGAATTCCTTTATCTTATATGAATTGATTTATGATGTCATGATGTTTCAAGAATCCCATTTTTTGTTACATGTGTTATGCGATGATGTATGATTATGTGGCACACATAAGAAAGGATTCATTATAAGATGTGTGGGACCTATATCTCCCTCCAATGCATTGGGTAATGATTTTATATCTCATGAGATAGACATGGCTGGAATGGTAGGTTATACCGGTTCAGTGAAACAGGACTGAAACGAGGGTTACTCGATTCAGAAAGGGACTTTGTCCACTAAGATAGTCTTGGCAATGAGTCATGACTAACAAGAAATGATTTTCCATGATTATGTGTGCATGCCACAAAGTTTCAAGTATTCATGTTATGATTATGGTGATCTCATTTTCACTTCTATGATTTGTTCCATGTTAAGATATTATGATCTCTTTTGCAGGTTATGATTTTCAAAAAGATATGATATGATTTTTATTTCTTTTGTATACCCTTACTGAGCATTTGAGCTCACCCTTTTATGTTTTCTTTTCCCCAGGATATAAATAAAGGTTTTAGGTAAAAAAAAGGGGAAGATCTTTATGGGAGATATTGAAGATCTTTCACCACGATTAGAAGATTACGCTCCGAGTTTCCAAAGACACTAAACTATTACGGTCCTTGTGTGTGTGTTTTTGTTATGTACTAAGTATTCCGCAAAATTTAATGTAATGTCCATGTACGTCAGGATACGGGTCTCTACAGGGGAGGCCTCCAGAGGTTTAATAATGGTGGAGGGGAACTGGATGGTCCACATTTAGAGGGACACTACATACAGAATCAGAACATATGGGAGAGTAGGCACTAGAGTTGTCGATGCAAGATCTGGTGGTTGGAGCACAAATAGGTGAGTCGTTCGTAAGAATGGGAGTCACGAAAGGACGTGTCGAAGGAGGCTAATTCAGGAAACTATATTAGAGGGTGATAGGTTAGCTCATTTCAGGAGTTTAGGATAGAGGGTAATAAGAGGGTTCTGTAGGGAGAGATCTACCGAGAGGGTTCCGTATGGCCGCAAGTATACTAAGTTTTCGGTTGGGTGTGAGATGCGTATATTGGGGAGAACATTGAGGAGACGTGACAGATATGTATGGATGTTGTGTCAGGAAACCGCAAGGATGAAGGCCATTCGCGATAGGAGAGCACCACTGGGGGGTTTAGTCTCGACATGAGGAGGCCCACAGAGGGGCGTTGGATGGGAAGTGGGTGGCGCTGTGTGATAGTGGCCAATGGCCTGGGGCCGCCACCCCCCCCCCCCAAGGGGGAAAACCTTGGACCAAAGAGGGAAAATGGGGGGATGGTTGGGTTAGATAACCTCCTTTTATACAATATATAATGATATTAAGAACACAGAACCTAAGCTGCCTCTCTAAGGGAGGCCCTAAGGTTATTTTATAATGAATAATAAAGAACACATTAGACCACAAATCTGATGTGGGATGCAGACTCCAACGGTAATTATCGAATGAATTGAATTTATTTTAGATGATACATACCAAAAAATCATGGGGTTTTATATAACTCCCTTTTTGGTTGATTTGGTGAGTGGATTAAATATTCATGAGAAATCCTTCACAAATCCCTGATAATATCCAACCAATCCAAGAAAACTATAGATCATAGTCACAGTGGTTAGTCTGGACCAATTTTCAGTAACTCCTATCTTTGATGGTTCTACTAATATACCCTCATTTGAGATTACATGTCTCAAAAAGGAAAAAAAAAATTATCCAAAATTCACACATGGTAAATTTTTCATACAATTGTTTTTTATTTAGGGTATTCCATACAATCCTCAAGTGATCTTCGTGCTCTTTATTACTATTAGAATATATAATAATATCATCTACACTCCTATAAACTATTCAAGGTAATCTATAAAGAATATATTTATTAAATCTATGAATATATTAGGGTAATGAGTAAGACCAAATGGAATTACTATAAATTCATAGAGTTTGTACCTTGAATGGAAGGTTTTCTTGGAAATGCTTTCACTTTTAACCCATAACTAATTATATCAAAATTAGAGACCAATATTGAAAAAATATTGAGGCCCTTGTAATTGGTCAAACAAATCCCCAATATAAGTAAAAGGATAGTTATTCTTGACGGTGATCTTGTTAAGTTTTCTATAATTAATCAGGAGTCCCATTGATTCATATTTCTTCTTAAAAAGGTACGAGTACACTCCATGTTAATGCATTTGGATGAATTAATACCTTATCATGATTCTCTAGGAGTTTATTCCTTAATTACTATAACTCAATCAGGGATATTTTATATGGAGTCTTTAAAATAGGTGTATAATCGTGTATCAATTCTATCAAAAATGTGAATTCAAAATCAAAGTATATCTAGGTTAATCATATGGAAATACATAAATAAACTATTGTATAATAGTAATATCTTCGATGTTCAGTTTCTCTCCGACCATCTAAGACAAATACCCCATTTGAATGGGAATCAAGTCCAATTAAATGGATGTAATTTCAATTGTATGTTCATATTTATCCATTCATTAATAGAAAATTGTAAATTGTTTTAGAATATCATATATGACTTCTGTTACTTGAAAATTGATATGTTATTTATATAAATAAAGACATTACATTCCCAAAATCACATCAAATTCTACTATAGGAATAATAACAAGATTTTCATATAGTATATTCCCATATACATCAATTTGGGAAGATATATACACTTGATATGTGATCATTATACCATTAGAATTTTTTACTAAAATTTTAAATTCTAATAATTAAGGTGGTAATGTGATACCCTTATAAAATTATTCATATATAAAAGAGTTGGAATAACCATAATAAAATAATATTTCATCAGTTATATAGTGTATGGTAAGTGTACCTTTCACCAATTCGTTATCATACCCCCCATTAGAAATAGTGATCGCATGAGATTTCCCTTTTTCTCTGGGCTTAAGATATTGTTAACATCAATCATCATCAGTAAACCTCAGTTTTGAGAAGTGGTTAGCCTAATTTCCATTCACCTTATAGAATTGGAGTTTGTTTGGTTCATTATATGGATATTTCTATCCTTTTGTATCATTATCAAACTTCATCCCATTGCATTGGAATTTTATATCCCGATGTCCATATTTTCCACACTCAAAACATTTACCAATCCACTTAATATATTTTCCTCCATATTTATTTCCACACTTCTACGATAAATGAACATTTCTTTTATACCCTCAATGGTGTTTATTATTATAATTTACTTTTAATTACATCATTATTTTATTATCAAAACAATGATATTTATGGGTGACTCTAATCTCCCTTTCCACCTTGATAAGACATCAAACAATTTATTCATAGCTACTAAAGTCTCTAGAGGAAAATTTATTTCATAAACATGGTTTAAAATCACTAAATAATCATTCAATATTACATTATAGTTTAATAATAATATTATAAGTGTATCTCACAAGTCTTATGAAATTTTCCTCTCAGGTACAAAAATAATCATCATCTTTATTCTTAAGCTTAAATAATTGCTTCTCTGTATTTTTAAGAAAAATACATGTAAATTAATTATTCAGAAAACATTTCCTAAAAAAATACCACTATATGGATTCAAATTATTCTTATTGTCTCATAATATTGATAAGATTCAACCATTGATCTATGTCACCTTCCAAATAATAAACTGTTAAGATTAATTTTTTAATTTCGGAGCAGAGAAGAATGAAAAATATCTTTTCATTGGAACTGATACATTTCTCCACAATTAGTGGATTCATGGACCCACTAATAAAAGATGTATTTTTCCTTGTGAGGGACTCAACAACACATTTTACCCTCATTTTCTCATTTAAAATCATATTATTATTCATGTATTGACAATGTTTTACAATCATAGAAACAAAATTCATTCTAGGTCTATAATAATTGGTTCCTCAAGAGTACAATCATTTAATTTACCTTCACATTCAGCATTAACATGGTTCCATCTGGTTCTATCCATTTAATTAAACCAAAACATCATGTTATGAGATATAATAATCATATTAGTAAATCAAATAATTTTAAAAATCATTTATAGGATGTCAAAATCATGACACGTTCTTCTCAATCTATAACATCTTAGATTTAACCTTTGTCATCTCTGGTTATTATCTATTCAAATCCATTATAATTTATCTTAAATAAAATTTGAATTAACCTAAAAATATCCCTTGGGAGTGTGATACAAGGTGTATAGTAATGTCACATTCACCATGCACTAGAGTGATGGTCGAGATATACTCTACCAACTCTTTTGGGGTTATTACCCCTAGATGAATCTATTCAAAAACCAAAAACAATTTTAGTATCTAAAAAAACATAATATTTACATTACTAAAACATTATAATGTTATCCTATACTTCATATTATCCTAAGGGTTATCACTAAAGTTTATTCATCTTAGTTTCAAAAAGTTACTAAACCTTTCTCAGATACCAACTATGGAAAGATAAACTTTTCATACATAAATACTACATCTTATTAGTGGATTATTCATTACATTTTATTATAATCCATGTTATAACTATAAAGGTTTAGTATATTTGTAAACTTTAACAAATAAACAATAGTACCTAAATTCTCTAAATCATTTCCCATTAATTTTTTCATAGTTATCTCCCTTCTTAGAAATAACATAATTAAAAACTTTATTCATATCCTAAGGAAGGGAAATAAAAGAAAGGGTGATATCATATACTCAGTAAGGGTAAAAATAAGGTATATTAATAAATGATCGTAAGTGATTATAAGAAAATAATAATGTTGTGAAAACACCAGCTTAATATTATAAAATCATACCCATTAATTCATAGATAATAATCATGAAATATTACATGATGTTTTATTAGTCAAAATACATAAGACATAAGAGTGTGGAGTCATTAATAATAAATCATGATCCATGATAACATATCATAATATTGAAATATAAGTTTGTATCATTCGTGTAAGTATGTAAAATCACTTACCTAGTTTAGGATATCTCTTAAGACAATTATTGTAGACAAAGTATCATAATGGAAATGCCTAACTAGTCATTTCCAACATTCTCCTAGAAGTAACATCCATCCATTTAACTCCATAATAACATAAGATTTTATTTACATTTAAATATCTTAGGATTTTCTCAAATTCATCATAATTAACTAATGTATTAGAGGGATATAAAAAAACCCTCCATCCTTGTTTAATAATGTAACCACCCACCACATAATTATAATACATTATTATTTATTCTATAAGATCAAGAAAACATTTATCATAACATCACAGCCTAACCCATGGAAGGAAAATGGTTTTTATAAACATTAAAGATCATAAGAATAAACCATATAAATAAATAATAAAGATGTTAAAAATGAATTATATCCCCATTAAATCATTAGAAACACCAAAGGATGTTATTAAAGATGAAAAATATCTTTAAAATATCATTGAAACATTTCATGAGGAAAATATCTTTGTTATTTATAAATAACTTATTTAAAATCTAAAATTTCCAAAAAAAATAGTAAAAAAATTATTTTAAAAAAACAAGGATACTTATAAAGGATACTTAAATGAAAATATTATTCATGGTGGTGATGAAATTGTTTTTATATGGTGTCTATTTAAACAAAAATTTCTTTCTCATTTTTGGTAAAAAAGTCAAAAGTACCTCATTCCAAAAAAAATAAGAGGATTACTTTAAAAAAAATTATAGAAATTTAAACATGGGTAAAAATATTTCTTACAATAATTAGGGAATATTAAAAATATTTTGGAAAATATTTTAAATAAAATATGTACATGTAAGTAAAATATTCTCAACTGAGGTTAAAAACATGGTTAGTTTTCCTTAGAAAAAATATTTTGGTCTCTTGAGTACATAAAGTGAAGAATAATGAATGGAAAACATGTAATATTTAGTAATAAAAATAGTATATTAAAACAAATAACATTTGGAGGAGATGTATCATATAATTTCATCATCACAATTTTAAGCATAAACAATCTCGGTATAAATTATATTGTAACATAAAACCCTTACCAAAAGTTTTAATTTCTTCATAAGTTCTCTAACGTCCTATATAATAAATTTAAATTTATTATAATTATATAATGGAACTATATTCATACCTATAATAACATATATGGTTTAATAATAACATCTTATCACCCATCTATTAATGATATTTTATTTTCACCATCATTTTGGGTGTTAACTACTTTGATTTTTCATGAATGTTTTGGTTCAGTGGATATGGTCCAACCACTTTGATCATGGATTAATCATCTTTAAATTTTCATTAATGATATAAATATCAAATATATTAGTTATATATATATAACTATTTATATAAAGTGGTGATGAAAAATTAATTACATCACTATGTAGATATTGTAGTCCATATAGATGCATGATTGAGGTTTCCATTTTTGGTGGATGGAATGCAAGAAAGGTATATATTAATTAAAAATTTAAGTATAATTATTATAAATTAAATATATTATGTAAATATAAATATATTATAATAAAAAACCACAAATTATGGTAAAATAAAATGATTTGTATCACTATGTGGAGGTTGTAGTCCACATGTACACATGAGCAATACTTTCATCTCATATTTTATAGAGAAGAGGTCATAAATGTTTTTGTAATAATAATAATAAAATAAAATTATATGTATGATACTATATTCATAATGGTTTTATGGATAAAATATTTTTATAGGAAGTAGAAGAAGAAATAAAATTGGAAGAGCTTGGTTAAGATCTATACCACTTCTTTGAGATACCCCCTTGGTCTTACACCGTAATCCTTGAAGGATTGAAATTAGGAGAATAAAATAATATCTAGGATTAAGGGAATGAATATAGGAAGGTTTTTGAGTAGGTATGTTCCAAGATAAAAGTCTCAAATTATGTGTATAAGGGAGGATAATAGGTTCTCCTTCGTAAGCGAGGGGAGGGACATACATGGAATTTATTAAGAGATTTCTACGATATAAGGTCACCTTCATGGGAATGTGGATTCAAATGGACCATGATTTGAAGGTATTATAATATATGTTTAAAACATAATAATTTTATAGGTGTTAGTTGAAATCCAACCCCTGTCCCTCGGTTTAACCCCCCCCCCCCCAGTAAACCCATTTTAACCTTTATAGTGGTAACAAAATTTTATTGTTTTTAATATTCCCCATGAAAAAAAATTAATTTGACACAATTAAATTATATTAATTATTATGATTCCAAATATTTAATCCATATCACTTGATTCCAATTATATAAGTGTATAATTTAATTTTTAATAAGTGCACAAATAACAACAAAACCCAATTAAGAAAAATGAATATTTAAACATAAAACTGAATTTACTTCAATAAAATTCCTTGAAAATAACCATAAAATGAATGTTAAAATATTTTATTTAATATATAATATATGAATTTCATTAAAACTATTAATAAATAATGATTAATTTAATTTATTAACATTAAAAAACATATTTTACACCCAAAATTTTTTTTAGACAAATTTGTTTTTAATCTCAACAATGAACTTAATCCAAAATCAAGTATAATAATGATTACTATGGGATTAATTATATTATTTATAATTAAATAAGTATTATAATACTTTAATATCAAATTAAAAACATAATGTTACTTTTTCTTGAAAATAGATAGTAGTTTTTACAAGAAACATTATTTTCCAATATTTACTAGAAAATAAATCCTTTTAGAAAAATAAAAAAACCACCCTAGGGTAATATAGTTATCAAAGTCTGATTAAATGAAATTGATTTATTGAAATAAAATTTACAAAAATTTTATAAATTAATTATAATGTTCCCGTAAAAAAATGAGATAAAAATCACTTTTGAAGAAAACATATTTTTTAAGCCTAAAATTGCATTACTGAAAAATGAGTATTTATTTATTATGAATACATTTTCACTATTTAAAACCATTATAAATATTGTTCACAATGTGTTTATTACTATTCATACCAACCAATTTAAGGACTATGGTAAAATAGCTTACTATATCACGGTTCATATAGACTTGGGGTTGTGTGTAAGGAAATTATTGAATGCCTCAAGTATATTTCAAAGGAAATGAGAATAAAATTTTAGGGTGTTATAAGATCTCTTATATGATTTGATTTAATCTTTAATTATACTAATTGAATCTCTTTGTATCAATTCTATTTGACAGAATAGACATTTATTTCATTAGTATTTTTTATCATCTGAGAAGTAAATTTACGTTATAATACTATTGATTAATTTCATCAAGTTGATTTACATTCAAAAAATTACAAGACATTTTCCTATAAACTAACTCATCATTATGAATATTCTTAGAGAAATAACTAGAAATATACTTAGAAATATCCCTAGGGATCTCATTAAATTTTTTCCATCCTAATTTCCAAATGATAACAAAATCTCTCCTCTAATACCAACAATAGTGACCTGGGCTTGTAATGTATAGATATCACATCATTCTTAATGGATATCAATTGTATTAAAAAATAAATTCTTCAAGACCATAATATTTTAGTGCCTTTGGATACTTGGAAACATAAAAATCAGTCCATAAGTGAGCCACGTAATCTACCACTTTTTTCTTCATAACAATCACCCTTCTTAGATATATCATATATAATACATTTCGTCATAACCTGTGAAAGGAACCATAAAAAAGGAAGATATTAGATGCTCATTGAATGCGTTGTCATGATACATAAAATTTATAGTTATTAAAAGAATATTTTGTAGTCTAGGTTAGACCCTAGGTCGTCTCTCAAGTAGCGTTGGTGGTTTTATAGTGTGAATTTATAATAAGAAGAACAAAACAGGGGGTGGTTTGAAAATAGTTTTAAGAAAATGACTTGATTTAAAGAGTTTAATATTTGATAAATAAAAGTGGTATTTTAGAATTATGAGATAAGGATATAACTTCAAGTTCACTACACATATTGGATAGTTCATTGTTCTGAAAATTTCACATGGTTTTGTTTAATTCTTTGGTTGAGGGTTGTCAAGATCTTGATTCTCCTCTTGCCTCTCAAAACATTGCACAAAGTACCAACCCTTGACACAACCATCGTGTTGTCATAGTTTGGACTTCAAGAATATATTAATGGCTACCAAAGAATACTAATATCTTTTTATGTGTGATAGATAGAGGATCCTTGTGTTTACCAATCGGAACAACCCAAGTTTCCCACTAGAAATTTCAATCCAATCGGTGTTGAAATGAAAAGCGGTTCACTTAATTAAACACTATAAATGAATTCAGAGGAGAAACATGTTTTGATAAAACATTAGTGAAATAATACACACATAAATTATACAAAACCAATAGATTATTAAGTGTCGTAACTCCCTCCCAAATATGATTATCTCCCTCGTAATGATCATCCATCATTTAGCTCTCTATTGAGAGGAGGAGAAGGCTCGAGTGGAACTCCTTATTCATTGTTGATACCCCTTTGATGATAGTGTCCTATATAACTTCTTGGATCAGGAGGTGACTCCTTTGGGTCTCCAAAATAAAAGAGCTTTTCCTCCTGTTCAAACATACAAATGGGGAGCCCAAGGTTCCATTTTATAGGAAAATGGGAAGGTGGTTTTGAGCACACAGATTTATTTAAACCACTTTTCACATGGTTTTAGACCACCATACAACCTTATATCGATTTTTATAAAATAAAAAAGTTGTATCCCTATCTCATGGGTGTCTCCTCCGAATGTTTGGAATAATTTAGACAACTAGATCCCTAGATATGGATAGATCACAGCACACCACTTTTGACTTCATGCAGATTCGGTGTGCTACATAGATCATGTCATTTGGGCCACCATATGGATAATTTAGTCTTGGTTTCCTTACAATGAAATGTATCCCCATGAATTTTGGACCTGCCCACAACATTTCATCCCATTTGGAATCATGGTTCCGGAGAAGTACATGGATGAGTCTACTAGTGGGCATGGATCTTGCGTAGTTTGGTCCATTTTTCATGGACATCGTCATGGGTCCTCCAAATCATCTCCTCTTGCAATAGAATTATCAAAAAAATTAACATTTCCTATATTAATAGTGATAAGAACAAAATAAATTATTCAAAATTTGAATGAAATTTGTTATTATTTTTATAATTTTCAATGTAGAACAAGTTTAGCATTGTGGTGTAAGGGTGAAAATGAAACAGTGAATTGTGGTTCGATCACACCCCCACACCTAAACATTTTCACTCCTGGGAAAATTCATAATTCCAAAAATTATGCATATAGATATTTCCAACTTCATAAATATTTAAAATTCAATGAAAATTTAATTCCTGATAGAAATGTTATCAAAGAAAAAATCACACTGAAGAGTTATTCTCAATGATCATTGAAAAATATGTCTCAAAAATTATTTCCAAATGAAATTCCAAGATATGCAAGATACCTATCAAAGAGAATAATTCAAAAGTTAATCATGTTCCTAATTCTCTACATGTGTGTGTGACAACCATTTCATATTATTCTTTCCACTTTTTATCGAATAAATATAAGTTATTTTAATAATTGTATACTTACAAGATCTTTTCCACTGAACTTTCCCCACATCCTTTGTAATAAAATTTTAAGACCCACCCACTTAAGCATTCCCATAAGTCAAACCATAATCTCCTAACCTAGATATCCCCATATGTTGTACATTTATTCACTCCCCTCATTTATTTATTTTTCAAAAGTTGCATTTCGAACAAATCTCACACTCTTCTTGCAACCCATGTTTGATCTCCTCACAACACTATTTGAAATAGTTATAACAAGATCAAAGGTTGAGGAAGGGTGGTTTTTGACCTGCCAAATATAAAACCCTTTTTATTATTTTTTTAGGGCGTACAACATTCAGATAACATGTACACACACATAGGTAAATATGGTACAGTAATGAAATAGATCGGATAAGGAACAAAGGAATGGAAAAATTATTTTGGAAAGTAGAGAAAATTCAAGCTAACTTATATTTACCGTCCATTAATTAAGAAATTCTCACACATCATGGTTGGGTGAAAAGAAAATTTGTGGATAGATTAAGTGACACAATTTTCCTTTAAACTATTCACAAAAAATGGAACCATTATTCTCAAAGGTTTCAAAATGATACAACAATTTATATCATTGAAAAAGAACTAAATTTCAAAAGAAAGTCACACCATAGTATTGAATTCTTACTGAAATTCACATTCCATTAGAATTTTTTTTCAATGTTAAAACAACATGAAATACATACATTCCACATGCATTTTCAATAACCTCTATGATTAAATAGGCATCATTTTCCATGATAAAGTTGGAATGTGTATTTTCAATAACATCTATGACTAAACAGGAATCATTTTCCATGATAAAGTGGGAAAAAATAATATTTCAGCACAAAGGTGATTGGGAGAGAAATGAGGAAGTAACAGTACCATTCATCAAGCTAAAAAATAGAAAAAGATGAAAGATGATGAAAATTCCTAACTAACCCAGGAATATACCCATCCCCCCACACTTAAAGTGTGCAGTGTCCACACTATAATAATATAATGTAGGAATTAAGGATAAAACCTGGTGGGTGTCATTCGTAAACTGCTTCTTGAACTTGGAGTTCCTCCATCGGAGACTCCTAAAGGGTTTCGTGGAAGTACTTTAGTCACTGCCCATTAACTGTGAAGGTTTGCTTGGTTTCTTAATTTTGAATCTGGACAACACCAAATGGAGAGAAGTTATTAATAGTGTATGGTCCAAACCCGTGGGAACGAAGCTTACCTAGATGCAACTTCAGCCTTGCATTATAGAGGAGGACCTTCTTACCAATGTGGCACTCGCCATGAAGGATGAGACGGTTGTGGGAAGACTTGGTTCTCTCCTTATAAATCATAGAGTTCTCATATGTATCTCTTCTCATTTCCTCCATCTCCTAAATTTGGAGCTTTCATTGAGAACCTACACCAAAAATATTAGAGTTACATTGTTTGATGTACCAGTAGGCCCGGTGCTCAATCTCAACAAGTAGGTGACAGCTCTTTCCAAACACAAGCTGATAGGGTGACATTCTAATGGGAGTTTTGAATGCAGTACAGTATACCCATAATGAATCATCAATTTGAAGACTCCAATCTTTTCTATTTGGTTGAACCATTTTTTAAGAATCTATTTTACCTCTCTATTTGACACCTCGGTTTTTTCATTGGTCTGTGGGTGATATGTAGTAAACACTCTTTGACTGACCCCATATCGACGTAAAAGTTATTTCATTGTTTGGTTGTAGAAATGAAAACCCTGGTCAGTGAGGATGAACCTAATTAAGTCAAACCTACAAAAGATTTGGGTTCTCAAAAATCATACAACTTCCTTAGAATCATCAGTCCTTGTAGCTCATGCCTCTACCCATTTGGAATCATAATCCATTGCTAGAAGAATGTACAAGTTTCCAAAGGAATATGGAAGTGGACCCATAAATTCAATGCCCCAAACATAAAAAATTTTATGAAATAGCAATGGGTGTTATGGAATTTCATTCCTTTTAGATACATTATACATTCTTTGACGAGGACAATATTTACAAAAATCATGGGCATCCCGAAAAAGAGCTGGCCAAAAGAGACCAGAATCAAGGACCTTGCGAGTAGTCCATTGGGGACCAAAGTGGCCCCCATAAGAAAGAGTGTGGAAAAATCTAAGGATAGACTGAAACTCACTATCAGGAAGACAATTATTTAGGACTTTATCACTAAAGGTGCGACAAAGGTAGGGGTCATCTCAAATATACCAACAAGACTCATGTTTTAGATGGTTGGCCTGGATTTTGTTGAAATCAGTAGGAATGAAAGATGCTACAAAATAATTTACAATTTCATCATTCCAAGGAATAACATCTTGCACTCAATATAGTTGCTCATTTGGAAACATATCATTTATAGGAAGATAGGGAGATGATTCAATGTCTGAGGATGGGTCGATCCTACAGATATGGTTAGACACCACATTATCTGCTCCTTTTTTATCTCTAATTTATAGATATAATTCTTGAAGGAGGATCATCCATCGAATGATATGTGGTTTGGATTCTGGTTTCTTAAGGAGATACTGGAGGGTTTAATGGTCTGATAAGTCAATGACTTTGGATCCCAAAAGGTATGATCTGAATTTTTTCATGGAAAACACAATGGAAAGGAATTCTTTTTCAGTTGTGGTGTAGTTTTCTTGGGTAAGTTCCAAAGTACATGTGGTATAGGAAATGACATGTGGAGCTCGATCGACCCTTTGTGACAAGACTTCCCCAAATGCATAGTTAGAGGCATCACACATGAACCCTAATGGTAAATCCCACTGAGGTGGTTGTATTATCAGGGGTGACGTGAGAATCTATTTTAACTTATTAAAATATTCCTCACATTCTTTATCAAAAAAAGTTCTTTTTCTTTTTGGAGTAACTGGGAGAGTGGGAGTGGAATCTTACTAAAGTCGCGAATGAAACAACGGTAAAATCCAGCATGACCTAGGAAAGATTGCACATCCTGTACATTTTTCGGAAATGGTAAGGAAGAAATGATATCCACTTTGGATTTATCTACTTGGATACCATCACCATAAATGACATGCCCCAAAACTATACCTTTTTGCCCCATGAAATGGAATTTCTCATAATTTAATGCAATATTCTTTTCAATACAGCGACGTAGGACTAAACCAAGACTACTCAAACATTCATCAAAAGAGGAGTCGTAAATAGTGAAATCATCCATGAAAACTTCTATGCAATTCTCCAGGTAATCCAAACAAATACTATCCATGTATCGCTATAAAGTATCTAGATCATTGCACAGACCAAATGGCATCCCCTTATATGAAAATTTTTCAAATGGGAAAGTGAAGGTTTTCTTTTCCTGATCCTTAGGGGTAATATAGATCTGAATTTATCTAGAATACCCATCAAGGAAATAGTAGTGAGATTTACCCGCTAGCCTCTCTAGAATTTGGTCAATGAATTTAAAAGAGAAATGGTATTTCCTAGTGTATTGGTTTAGTCTATGATAGTCTATACAGACACGCCAACTATTCTGCACACGAGTTGGATCCAATTCATTATTTTCATTTTTTATTACTGTAAGGCCATTTTTTTAGGAACTACTTGAACGGGACTAAACCATGGAATGTTAGAGATGGGGTAAATGATTCCAATAGCCAATAATTCTGTTGCCTCCTTTTTCACAACTTCTACGTGGTTTGGGTTCAATCAATGTTTTGCGTGCCTCACTCGTTTAGCCTCATTATTTAATAAAATATGATGTTTAAAAATTGATGTTATAATACTAGTAATTTCAGCAAGTGTCTACCCCAAAGCTTTTTTATAATCCCTCAAAATCTCAAGCAGTCTCAATTCATGCTCAGGAGGGAGTGAACTAGAAATGATGATGGGAAACTTGTTTCTGTTCTCAATATATGAATATTTTAAATCTTGAGGCAGTTGTTTTAATTCCAATTCAGGGTGATTTTGGATTTATGTTAGTGTGTGTGAAAGTGAGAGGTCACTAATATCATCTAACTACTCAATGGTATCATCCTCGTATGAGTAATGATCTTTTACAAGTTTAGAAGTATCATCGATGGTCATTGGATCCTCAGTGTTCAAGAAATCATCAATCAATGAATATGCATGACACTTTTATAGACCACTACAAAAATCAATGCAAGAATAATTTCCTATCATTTCTATAAATGAAGGGAACTTGGAAAGGGGTTAGGGTAATGAAATGAAGTTTTCTCAAGGGAAGGGAGTACATCTATAGAATTAACAGAGAGAGAGGAATATTCTTATGAGGGGTGCTTCATGGAATCAGGGATATTGAATTGGACAATGTCACCACCAAAATACATATAGAATGTATGATGGTGGACACTAATTATGGTTTTGATGGTTTTCAAGAAGTGTCTCTCCAATATAATAGGGGCATGTCCATTCATCCTATCATCCTCCATTTTAATCACATAGAAGTCAACAGAAAAAATTAAATTTTGAACCCTCACAAGAACATCCTCTAACACACCATAGGGGTGTGCGATAATCTAGTTAGACAATTGAACAATAATTCCAATGGGATTCAATTCCTCGACCTGAAATGTACATTAAATTGAGTGAGGCATTACATTTATAAAAGCACCTAAATCAAGAATATCATTAGAAAAAGAATACTCCCCTATGGTGCACGAGATTGAGAATGTTCCGAGATCATTGCACTTGGTGGGAAGTGATGTCTCTATCAATGATGAAACATTCCTCCCCAAGATCACCTTCTCATCACCTCAAAGTCTCCTTCGGTGTTTACACATCTCCTTTAAAAACTTGGAATATCTTGGAATTTTTTCACAGCATGGGAATGTTTACCTGAACTTTTTTTAAAGTCCCCAAAATTTCCTTATCGAATTAAGTTTCCTTTTGTTTTATAGGTTGGGTGTCCCTTTTTGGAAATTGAAGAGGGATTATTGGGCTAGGTGACTTATCAATAGATACACTCTTTCCTTTATATTGGGTTCTCTTAGGACAAGTTTGTACTTCATTTGGAGCATTTCCAATAGTTAGGATGGTGGTTTTCTTAGGAGGGGATGAATCTAGTGTAGGGTCATTTGGCTTTTTAGTTTTGTTCCACTCCAAAGGGTGATGGAACTGGAATTTCCTTTTTATCTAGGGCTAACTACTTGTTGAGAAGGTAGTTTACCTGACCCATGGCCCTGTATTTCCCCCACCGAGTTGTAAAGATGGACTAATTGGGTTTTTAGGTTTGGTATGGCATCTTGGGTGGTTTTTTGGAATTGGATAGTGTTGGAAACCATTTTTTCCATCATGTCTTTTAAGCTATGATCAGGTTTTGGAGGGGTCTGTCAGAAAGACCTTTGTTATGGTTGAGGATTTCTAGATTGTGGTTGTTTACTACTCTACCTCGTTTGGTTCCATGGTTGTTGAGGTTGGTTTGAATACCCCCTTTCCTATATTATTGGTTTTATTTCCACCCAGGATAGGACAAAGAGTATGGTTCTTTCCAAAAGGGTATGTTATAGGGGCGACATGGCAAGATTGCCTCACAACTCTCAGAAGTTTCTCTTAGTTGGGGGCATTGATCAGAGTAGTGGGTGTCAGGAGAACATATACCACAATATATTGGAGGATTATATTGGTATTTCCCTTGGGAAAGATCAAGTTGTCAAAGAAGGGTACTTACCTATTTGAACTTCGTGTCCAACTTCCTCTCGAATTCAGTACTTTGCACCTCATGGACACCTCAAATTGGTACATTGGACCTTGAACCAAATTTTTGAGTGTTCTATTCCATGATCTCAATTAATTTCCTTTTAGTGATGGGGGTTTTATCAACTATCACACCACCTAAACCAGCATCAATCATATTTTAGTCAATAGAAATTAAACCTTTATAAAAATACTGAATTAAAAGTGGATCACTTATTTGGTGTTGTGGAAAGCTTGAACATAACCTTTTAAATAATTCCCAATATTAATGTAATGTTTCCCATTGAGATTTCCTTATACCAAATATTTCTTTCCTTATAGTTGCAGTTCAATAGGCTGGTAAATATTTTTCAAGAAAAAGGCATTTCATGTCCGCCCAGCCTCTAATTGGTGAATTAATAATGTAAAGCTAGTATTTTGCAGTTTCTTACAATGAAAAGAGGAATTCTATGATATTTACTTGTTCTTTATCCACATTTTCAGGTTTTAATATAGAACTCACGGTATGAAATTATTTAAGATGCTTGTGTGGATCTTCTCCCGCAAGTCCATGGAATCTTGGTAATAAATGAATTAAACTATATGTAAGTTCAAAATTGTGTTCCTCTTCTTGAATTTGAATGTAAGTGGCTTGGATATAAACATATGATGTGGTTAATTCTTTTAGTTTTCTATTGTTTTCAACCATTTTAAACACGTTAATTTCAGTTTCTAATTTGGTTCCATAAGTAGATGGTTTTAGAAAAGTCTCGAGTTGTGGTGTGTCCTCCTTCAAAGGGTTGTCTTGTGCATCATGGGGTCACTGATATAAGATATTATATGGTTCGGGTTCAAAAGGTGGTAATTCTCCCATATTATAATGCATTATTCACGGAACCTATAGAATAAATATATCATAACACAAATTTATATGAAAAGTTAAAAGATAAAACAAATAAATATTCACAAAAATTACAAAAAACTTATCAAAACACGCACTTAAACCAAAGTGCTCCCCATCAATGGTGCCAAAATTTGAACACGTTGTCATGAAACTTCTAATTTATAATGATTTAAAGAATATTTTATAGTCTAGGTCAGACCCTAGGTCATCTCTCAAGGATCATTGGTGGTTTTATAGTGTGAATTTTTAATAATATGAACAAAAGAGCGGGTGGTTTGAAAAGAGTTTTAAGAAAATGACTTGATTTAAAGTGTTTAATAGTTGATAAATAAAAGTGGTGTTTTCAAATTATGATATAATGGGATCACTTCAATTTCACTACACATATTGTATAGTTCATTATTCTGAAAATTTCACATGGTTTTGTTTAATTCTTTGTTTTAGGGATGTCAAGATCTTGATTCCCCTCTTGCCTCTCAAAACGTTGTACAACGTACCAACCCTTGACACAACAATCGTTTTATCAAGGTTTGGACTTAGAAAACATATTAATGGATACCAAATAATAATAATATCGTTTTTATGTGTGAGATAAATAGGATCCTTGTGTTTCCCAATCGGAACAACCCAAGTTTCCCACTTGAAATTTCAACCCAATCGGTGTTGAAATGAAAAGTGGTTCACTTAATTAAACCCAAGAAATGAATTAAGAGGAGAAACTTTTTTAGATAAAACATAAGTGAAATAATAAACACACAAATTATACAAAACCATTAGATTATCAAGTGTTGTAACTCCCTCCCAAGTATGTGCATCTCCCTTGAAATGATCGTCCACTGTTTAGCTTGCCATCGAGAGGCAGAGAAGGCTCGAGTAGAACCCCTTCTTCATTGTTAATCCCCTTATGATGATATAGGCCTCCATAAATTCTTGTATGAGGAGAGGACTCATTTGGGTCTCCAAAATAACAGATCTTTTCCTCCTAGTCAAACATACAAATTGGAATCCCAATGTGCCATTTTATAGGAAAATGGAAAGGTGGTTTTGAGCACACAGATTTATTAAAACCACTTGTTACATGGATTTTGACCTCCATACATCCTTATATCACTGTAGAGAAAATAAAAAAGTTTTATACACACATCTTTTATGTCTCCACAGAAATTTTGGCATAATTTGGACGACTATAGTCTCAGATATTGACAGATCACAACACACCAGTTTTGACTCCGTGCAAATTCGGTGTGCTGGACAGATCAGGTTGGTTGGGCCACCATATGGCCGATTTAGTCTTGGGTTTCTTCATATCAAGTGTATCCCAATGAATTTCGGACCCTTCCACAAAATGTAAACCCATTTGGATGCACGGTTCAGGAGAAGTGTGTGGATGAGTCCACTGGTGAGCATAGATCTTGTGCAATTTGGCCCATTTTTCATGGACATCATCATGGATCCTCCAAATCACCTCCTCCTCCAATGAAATCATCAAAACAAGAAACATTGAAATTTTTAATAGTGATAAAAACAAAATAAATGATTCAAACATGGAATCAAATTTGTTATTATTTTTATAATTTTCAAAATCAAACAAATTTAACACAGTGGTGTAATGGTGAAAATGAAACAGTGAATCATGGTGCGCTCACTCATTAAGGGTAAAAAAGGGAGATACGTAAGAAAACCATTAATATAATGGTATAGGAACATGATCATAATATTTTAAAACTATACCTTATATATCAAATATCATAAAATAGAGTCATGGTATAATGATTAGAAGTACATAATACAAGAATCATAATGAAATAAAATAACATGAGAAATTAGAGCATAACATTGGGATAAGACATGGAATTTGTGGCATAAAAAATCATATAAAATTATTTCCATATTAATCAAGGATCACTTATATTTCTATCATATAGGAATGTTTTCACTCCCCAAACCATCATAGTAGTCAAGGTTCACTCCCAAGACCATTATAGTGAACAAATTCTCTTACTGAATTCAGTTCACTCCTTATTCCAGTCATGTATTACTGAACTGAGTTCACTCCCCATTATAGAACTATATTACTGAACTAGTTTCACTACCCATTCCATTCTTATCTTACCAAATTGAGTTCACTCCCCATTTCATTTATGTCTTATTGTACCAGGTTCACTCCCCATTCTATTCCTATATATCTCATGAGATTTGTATATTTACCTAATTCATTATTGGAGATATTGGTCCCGCCCATATCTGGTTATAACATATCCATCATCCTTGGTTATAATGTAACCACCATTAGTGGTTATAACATAACCATCACCACATAATGAAAATCATACATATGTGTTCCAAAAGATCATAAAAAAATTCACTATATCATAACTCATGAAATAAAATGTGTTTAATAAATATTTCATCATATCATAACCTATAGAAAATATATAGGTTTCATAATCATTTCATCATTTAATCATAGTATAACACAAGAAAAAGAAGTGGGTTTCATAAGAATTCTATCGTGGTATAACCCGTAGAAGAGAAAGGGATTTCATAAAAATATTCTCATAATAAAGGTGGATATGAACAAGGCTTATGATAGGCTTGAATGGAGCTTCATTAATAGAGTTCTATCATGTATTGTCTTATCGGACAAGGTGGTGGACCTTCTATTCAAGAGTTTTAGCTCCCCATGGCTGGCAGTGGATTTTATGGGGAAGGTTTACGACTTTTTCAAGTCTACTAGAGCTCTTAGGGAAGGATATCCTCTACCTCCCAGCATCTTTATCTTGGCACAAGACTCCCTCAGCAGGCTCATTAACAGTGGTTTAATTAAAGGTAGTATATTTCCTTTCAAGAGGAGAAGGAAGGTTCCCTCGGTATCTCATCTAATATTTGTGGACGACACCATCATTTTCATTAATGGTGGGAGGGATTCAGTGAAAGGAATCATGAAAATTCTGACGACTTGTTGTTACTGGAGTGGACAGATCATAACCTCTTCCAAGAACAATTTCTTCATCCCAAAACAGAGCACTGACATTTGGGTGGCCTCTTTATGTAGGCAGCTGGACATGCAACGTGGGGAGTTGCCTCTAGAGTACTTGGGAACTCTGATTTCCTCAGGGAGACTTCGAGTTTGTCACTTTGACACTATTTTGTGTAAGATATCAAATAGAATATTGAACTGGAAATACAAATTTTTATCGTTTGGAGGCCGGATAGCTCTGGTTAACAGTGTCCTCTCCTCCATACCCATGCATGTGATGGTTGCCTCCAATGTACCTCAAGGTGTGATCAAAGCTGTTGACAGGATTCTCTGTAACTTTGTTTGGGATTCCAAGGTAGAGGGTAATAGAAATTGGGTCTCTTGGGATAATATGGAGAGGTCGGTTGGGGAGGGAGGGATTAGTTTTAAGAGCCTGCGTAATTCGATCAGCTGCATGCATGCAAAGCTGGATTGGGAAGTTCTGGAGTAGCGGACGTTATGGGGGAGTTCCATGTTGGCGATTGTTGGGGAGAAAAAAGTGGATACTCGTGGCTACAGGTCCCCCATGTGGGTAAAGATCTACCCCCTGATTCAACGCATTCTTCTGTATGCCCAATGGATTGTCGGTTCAGGGGATTTTCTTTTCTGGCATAAGAACTGGCCTGGTGTAACGTTGGCCTTCACAGGGTGTCCTGCTCCTATGATCACGGTGAAGGAGGCAATTCTGCATACCAAGTTTATAGAGGCGGTGCTGATTTCGGAGCAACAGGATCTCCTTGCGTCCATTGATTTGACTTCAGGCTTGGATCTTTTTATGTTTTCTCCTTTGACCTTGGGAGTTTTTTCTACCAAGGAGTTTCGAAGGTGGGCTTTGGAGCAGAGTCCTCATGATGAGTGGAATGGTGTGGTGTGGTTCCATTTTATACCTTCAAAATATAACTTTCTTCTATGGAGCCTTAGGAGGAATGTGGTGGCCACGGATGAGAATGTCAAGAAACTTGGGTTGATTTTACCATCAAATTGCCATTGTTGCAAGAGCAGTAAAGAGGAGAGTGTGAACCATTTATTCTTTGAAGGTGAATGGGCTTCGGCGGTATGGAGGTGCTTCAGAGGCCCTGTTTTTAATAGGTCCCGGTAGTGGTATGTTTCTTCCTTCTTGAGGGAATGGTTTCAGGGATCTAACGGGCTGGTGAAGGAGAGCATGGCTAGAGAGGGGATTCTGAGTGCAGGGTGTTGGTGTTTGTGGAAAGTCAGGAATCAGGCGAGGTTTGAGGGTACAAGGTCTTTGAAAAGATCCATTATTTCAAGGAAGAGGTTCTTGATCCTGGACTGGATCTCTCTTCACCAGGAATGGAGGGATGCTCCAGTGTTTGGCAGGCTTCAGGAAAGGGGCCTTCGGTTTTTTCCTTCTAATGCTGAGGTGCGAGGTAGGTGGGTGTCTTGGCATCCACCTGCTTCTGGTTTCAAATTGAACACGGATGGATCTTGTCTAGATGGTTTCATGAAAAGAGGGGGTGTGGTTCAGGACTCTCACGGGGATGTGAGGTTGTCCTTCTCTTCTCATTTTGGAATGGGAAATCCTCTTATGGCGGAGACCATGGCTATGCTCACTGGGCTCGTGTTGTGCGTTCAGGAGGGTGTTGTTATCTCTCCGGCCGAGACGAGCTCCCTTATCCTTCATGATTCTATTCTAGGTAAGTGTGGTGTTCCTTGGTCCATATCATATCCTGTAAGGAAGTACAGATCTCTAATTCAGGATTCCATCTATGTTTCCCACTCACGGCGGGAGGGAAAAAAAGTGGCTGATCACTTGGCTTCCTTAGCGGATCATCCAGCGGGGCACGACTACCTCATTAACCCTAGTAGTTTGAAACTGGAGACGGTGAACTTAATTAGAGGGGATTCCCTTGGTTTACATTATTTTAGACCTCCTTAACCTGGGGGTTTCCTTGTGGTGTTTTTGGATATGCCCTTAATAAAAAATTTCTCTTGGATGGATGGTGTAATGGCCTGGGATTTTGGGGTCCATTACTTGGTGAAAATCTGATGTTGGGTGTTCTGGGAAAGTTATCAAGGCTTCTCGGTGAAGCATAAGACTAACAGTAGCCATAAACTACCAGTAGCTTGGCCTACCGGTAGCTCGGCCTACCGGTAGCCATAGCCTACCGGTAGCCATGGCCTACTGGTAGCTCGGTCTACCGGTAGCCGCAGCCTACCGGTAGTTGCAGCCTACCAGTAGCTCGGTCTACCGGTAGCCACAGCCTACTGATAGCTCGGTCTACTGGTAGCCTCGGCCTACAGGTAGCTTGGTCTACCGGTAGCCGCAGCCTAGTGTTAGCTCGGTCTACTGGTAGCTGCGGCCTACCGGTAGCCGCAGCCTACCGGTAGCTCAGCCTACCGGTAGCCTCGGCTAACTGGTAGACCTAGCCTACTGGTGACCCCCATGGGTTTTTCCAGTAGCACCTCCTTTTGCGCAAAATGTTTTTTAAACCCTCTTTTGACCCCCTTAAATCCCATTAATGGTATTTAAATTAAATGTGTGGTAAGATACCCTCCTTAAATGAAAAACCATGAATTTTCTTCATGCCTTTAACCGTGTTTTTTTTTGGAGTCCTTGATTAAGGGGGGTGTGCATCTGTTTTAACCGCTCCGAAGGGCGGGGATCTTTTAAGTTGCGCGTGTGGAGTGGCCCAACCTCGTGGTTAACCCACAATCCCGCTCCTTACACGGTTTCGAGTTTTTTTCTCTGTATCTTAACCGTCCCGGGTGTGATGTATCTCATCCCTTATCAGCCTTTATAACCTAAAGGCTTATCCCTACGTTTCTTTTTCTCGATTACCCTGCGCTCGGAATACCCTTCCTCCTGGCGAGTCATACCTCACCCGGCGAAGTTTTCCTTGATCATGTTCTGTGGACCTTCAGCTACTCACACCGGGACTTAACGTCGATCCTTGATCAGTCAGGTAGGGGTTTCACCTTCATCTCTCCTTTTTGTGTATCTTGTTGGGTGGGTACGCTACTGCTTCTTTATAATTTGATGAACCAAACTTTAATGAAGATAATAAACGGAATCTAAAGAATGAAGGAGAGGGGTGTGATCAATGATGCTGCTCTGTTTTTCTCCTCTTTCATGATTAATGATTTCTGAATTGTGCGGGCTTACGCCTACTGAAAATCATGGTCGTTGGTGGTCTTTCTTTGTGCACTAATAAACCCTTACCTCTTTTGATGTTTAAATGGCTTGTATTTTTTGTTGTGAACCTTGTGCTATGTCAATTAAATTGGTTAAATACGTATAATAAGCTAAATAAATTGAAATCACTAGGATCAACTCCTTTTTTATGATAACCCCGGTTTAAGCCCAGTTGAATTGAAATCATGGAGGGTGTTAAATCTTTTAAATCTGAAAATACCTGTTGAGTCTGCCTTGTGTAGGTAGAATTGGGTTGGTTGTTTCCTCCATGGGCCGAGTACAGGTGACCTTATAGTTTTCTTAGATAGGGGCTTAGATTACTGGGGGTGATGTGGGTGACGATGGGATCCTCTATTTGTATCACGATTTGGGGTGGGATCCTCTTCTGTTGTGAAACCTTCTTATTCATAGTTCTGGGAACTTGGGATTGTATCTCACTTTGACTTTCTTTGGTTCCAACACTTGGAGGGGTATCACTTGATATGATTTTACAAGAGAACCGGGTGTGAATGTTTAAATTGTTGTTAGGTGTACTCTTTCCTTGGCTTGTGCTTATGATTCCTAGTTTCCCAAGTAGGTTCAGAAACTTGTTTAAACATTATTACTGAACATGAAAATAAGTATGGGACAAATAGGGATTTGGTTTGGTGTGAGTTGTGACTTGGGAATGGGTGTTGTTCTCTTCTCTTACAAATGAATAGTAAGGTTAGTGTTATTTAGGAGGGCTGAAGGAAACCCGATATTGGGTGAGTGCTTGTTACCTATACAAATACTTGTAGTTTTTTTGTTTCTTATTCGCACCCCACCCAAGTTGAGAAATTAGTGCCGAACACCCCCATTTCATGGGGGAGGGTGTTTTTCCCAACACTCTTATGAGGGGCTGGTTGTTATCTCCTTTTCTACTCCCTTCCCCGAATAGCCCAAGACTCTACGGTCAAGCTGTGATGGCCTAAAGTCCATTATTAGCCCAAGAATCATCGGGCAACAGAATTGTGGTGGTTAGCACAGGTGTGTGCGGGCAGGTGGTTTCCCAAGTTTCTTTGGGATGAGGCCCAGGTGTCTTCGGGCATGGCAGTAGTTCTTCTATCCTAGGTGTCTTCGGGCATGGCAGTGGTTGTTCTGGCCTAGGTGTTTACAGGCGTGGTTATGTGTGACAGTTGTGACCTAGGTGTCTATGGGTGGGTTAGTGGTTGTGGCCTAGGATTTTGTGGGTAGAATGTGTGGTTTTGGCCCAGGTGTGTGCGGGAAGGTGGTTTCCCAAGTATCTTCGGGATGAGGCCCAGGTGTCTTCGGGCGTGGCAGTAGTTCTTCTAGCCTAGGTTTCTTCAGGAATGGTAGTGGTTGTTCTAGCCTAGGTGTTTGTAGGTGTGGTTACGTGTGATAGTTGTGGCCCAGGTGTCTGCGGGCGGGTTAGTGGTTGTGGCCCAGGTGTTTGAGGGCGGAATGTGTGGTTGTGGCCCATGTGTGTATGGGCGGGGTATGGTAGTGGGACTGCGATGAGAATGGAAGGATTGGTTCGATGCGTAGGATGTCTTCAATAACCAGTCGGAAAGTGGTGCGGGGTACCCAAGCATCGATGTGCTATTACTATATATTACTTGACTTGCGTTATTTGGGGAGTGTGCCTTAGTGAGGCTTGGGTGGTTAGTTTCCTTGTAAGGTGCCTGGTTATCTCTTTTCTCACAGGTCATTAGTATGCCTCCCCACTTGTGCACGATATTATTTTGTTTTTTCCCTACTGAGTATACTTGTATGCTCACCCTATGTATATAAAATTGCTTTCAGGTTTCCAGGAGGACTTCGGGGATCGTGTTGGCCCGTACTAGCTCAGACCTTATGACAGATAATTGCATTTGCTGCTATTCTTTCTTTTGGTACTTTTCCTTGTAGTATCCTTATACATTGTGGATTTTACTTTTGTAACATGCATTGGGAATAGTTCTTGGATTTACTTCTACTTTCAGTTTTGGTGTTGTGGGATTCACTATCTTATCTCCCGATCCTATTAAAAGAAAAAGGGTAATGCCTTCAATTTAGTGTGTGATTTCATGACCTTGGTGCTGGTCTCCACTCCAGGACTTATTGATGGTGGGTTTTGGGGGTTATTATCTCTCCTTCAACTTAAAGAAGGAAGGGCCTGGCAATCTGCTGACCCTTCCCTCCTTTGGGTGAAGTCGGGTCATGACAGAATGGTATCAAAGGTGAGGTTGAAAAATAGGATGGATTCTGGAGTTAGGAACAGTGAAAATTGCATGAGATGGTAGGGAAGTAGTGTTGGGTGACATTGGTGTGTGAATTAGGCCAGGGAATACCAGTTAGGACATGGGATTTTAGGGCCCCCCATGATCCGATGCAAGGACTCTGGACCTACCGAATGAACAAGTGAGGCCACGCTGATTGCAGGGTAGAGACCCTAGAAAAGGTACATGCATCATAAATGACTTTTGTTCTCATGTTTCTGGGGTGTTTTGGAGAATTTTAAATAAATAAGAAGTTTAAGGACTTTTAAGAACAATATTCTGCACTACTTGGGATTAGGCATTCTTTGTTTACCTTGCAGCTATGGCACCCGGGAGACGACCACAAGTTGTACGGGTGATCGAGGCCCAGGAGGTTGACTTGGCTGATCAGCAGAGGGATGATCGAGAGGAGGAGGAAGACCAGTGGAAGAAGACTCTTTGAGCCTTCCAGTGATAGACCCTCAAGAAGTACGAGGGAAGCACCTCTGACATGAAGACGGAGGGCTAGCTAGAGGAGCTGGTGATAGCCTTCGGCTTGATCCGGGCTCCGACCGAGTACTAGGTTCCTCTGGCCGTCAGCCAGATGCGGGGAGCAGCGCATCAGTGGTGGAAGCTCTACCTGGGGGAGAGGAGAGAGGCTAAGGTGGCATGGGTTGATTTTGAGAAGGAGTTCCGGGAGGAATTCCTCTCTTCTACAATGAAGGCAGAGAAGAGACAGGAGCTACTCTCCCTCCAGCAGGGGAGTATTTCAGTAAGGTAGTTGGGAATCAAGTTCAAGGACCTCCTCCACTTTTCTCCGGACCTCTTCACAGATGAGGACTCTCGGAAGAGACGTTTAGACGAGGAGCTCCGACCCTCCCTCTAATACGTTGTTACCCCCTTCACCTTGCCGACATACTTGGAGGTCCAGAAGAAGGTAGAGGTGCTGGAGAGGATGAACACACTGGTAGGTGTGTCATGAGAGGTGATTCAGCTAGCCCGTCAAAGGGAAAGGCTGTCAGCACCGTACCTCTAGCATCGGGACCCTCTAGGTTCTGACCAGCATGAAGCAGGCTGCAGCAGTTCCAGTTCTGGTCCCCCGGTCCTCACCCTTTCCCTTCGGGCCCAGTACTGAGGTGCTTCATCTGTGGGAGCCATGGAAATCTCTAAAATCAGTGTCTGGACCGAGTGCAGTACGACGGTGGTGGATAGGCCCAGCACCCGCCTCAGCAGAAGCTTCCACATAGGCCCTTTCAGTAGCAGCAGCAAGGGCAGCGAGCTCCCACTCCTCCGAGGGCAGATGTTGTAGGGGGAGGTCGACCTCAAGGTGCTCCTCAGGTACCTCGACTAGGGCATAGTTAGGGAGGTGGCCGACAGCTGATGGGTAGAGGAGCTAGGCGTGGATAGTTTCACGTCACGGAGGCAGCAGTTCCAGCGGGACCAGAGGTTGTTTGAGGTACGATCAGTTTGTTCATCACCCTTGCTTACGCCTTGTTCGATACTAGAGCTTTGAACTCCTTTGTTGCACCCGGTCTGGCCCGTGCTCTGGGTCTAGATGCTGATAGACTTCCAGTGCCCCTGGTTCTGAGCACACCAGTCGGAGGTCAGACTGACTTGTTATATGTTTGTAGAGGATTAAGACTGATGATAGGGCCACATCATCTGGTCAGGGATCTACTACAGCTACAGATACAGCCATACGATGTTATCTTAGGCATCGACTGGCTGTTCTCTATTTGTTCCATCATCAACGGTTTCCGAGTAAGGGTTGTGTTCTCAGACTTGGGCAGCCTACGTGTTACTTTCACCAGTGAATGGAGCGGTTAGAAGGGAAGCAGGCGAGAGGAACCCCTCCTCTCCTTGTTAGCCAAGCTTTCAGTAGAGTCAATAGATGCTGAGATGGTGGAAGTACTAGGGATCTTCAATGAGTTTATGGATGTCTTCCTTGAGGAGATGACGACTCTACCCCGTCGACGTGATGTCGAGTTTGGGATAGACTTGCAGCCTGGTGCTCGTCCGATTTTGATGGCTCCCTACTGGATGGCGCCTTCAGAGCTATGGGAGTTGCAGATTCAGATCGACGTTCTGATGAATAAGAGTTTTTTTCGACCGAGTGCATCACCGTGGGGTGCTCCAATATTGTTATCAAAGAAGGAAGATGGTGGTCTCAAGTTGTGCATATACTATAGGATGTTGAATCGGGTAATGATCAAGAATCTCTACCATCTTTTGAGGATAGGCGATCTTTTCGACCAGCTGAAAGGGGAAGGATGGTTCTCAAAAATCAACCAGCGGTCTGGATATCACCAGTTGAGGGTGAAGGAGGGATACATCCTGAAGACGGCCTTCAGGTAAAGATATGGGCACTTATAGTTTGTAGACGTGCCTTTCGGTGTTACGAACGCCCCGACTGTGTTCATGGGGCTTATGAACTCCATCTTCCAGGAGTACCTGGATTGGTTTCTGGTCGTGTTCATCGACGACATCCTGATCTATTCAAGATCAGAGGATAACCACGTGGAGCATCTGAGGACGGTTTTGGAGGTCCTCTGATAGAACCATCTCTATGGGAAGTTGTCGAAGTGCAAGATCAGGATGCAAGAAGTACACTTCCTTGGGCATGTAGTGTCCGAATATGGGGTAGCAGTGGACCCATCAAAGGTTGAGGTGGTTGTTTCTTGGTAAGCACCCAAGAATGTGGCATAGATTCGCAGTTTCCTCGGGCTGGTAGGTTACAATCAGAGGTTCGTACCCAACTTCTCAAGAGTTTCATCCCCTTTGACAGCCTTGACCAATAAAGACCAGGTTTTCATGTGGAGTGAGTAGTGTGAGGCAGCCTTCAACTATCTGAAGGAGAATTTGGTTAGTGCTTTAGTGCTGAGACTACCAGAAGAAGGGGTGGCGTATGAGGTGTTCTGTGATGCTTCAGGGCAAGGCCTCGGATGTGTGTTGATGCAGCGACAAGGGTTGATCTCTTATCGGTCTAGGAAACAATGCCCTCATGAGCGTAATTATGCCACCCATGATCTGGAACTTGCAGAGGTCATTTTCGCATTGAAGTTATGGCGGCATTACCTCATCGAAGAACGCTTTGTGGTCTTCATGGATCACAAAAGCTTGAGGTATGTCTTCTCCCAACGGGACCTAAACATACAGAAGTGAAGGTGGATGGAGTTCCTCTAGGATTACGACTTAAATATCTCCTACACTTCGGGAAAAGGGAATGTAGTGGCCAATGCTCTGATCAAGAGGTCGCAGAAGGATACAGTCCGAGATTCGGAAGACGCCTGGAAGGAAATGGAGGAGTTGGCTGCCTTGCCCCTCGATGTGAGGATGGATAGCGGTGGAGGTTGCCTGTATCAGATGACAGTACAGTCTTCTCTTTTGCATCAAGTGGAGGAGTCTTAGTGGGGAGACCCAGAGTGCGAAGTGATGCGCGACCGAGTTGACCAGGGTGATACTCTAGAAGGGTGGACGGAGGGTGGTCAGAATCAGATGCTTTTTTGAGGGAAGTTATTTTTTCCAGAGGTGATGCATGGAAAGGTTCGTAGTGAGTTCCACAAATCACCCCTAGTGGTACAACCAGGAGTTTCTAAGATGTACCAGGGTCTGAGGAGACAGATTTGGTGGCCTGGAGTAAATCGAACAGTGGTAGAGTTTGTGGCCAAGTGCTTAGTGTGTCAATAGGTAAAGGTTGAACACCATGTTCCAAGCGGGTTTTTCCAACCTTTAGATGTCCCCGAGTGGAATTGGGATGACATATCGATGGATTTCTTCACGGGACTACCCAAGGTGCAAGGGGGCTACGACTCCATCTGGGTAGTGGTGGACCGCTTGACAAAGTCGGATCACTTTCTGGTGATTAAGGAGTCGAGTACAGTGGATGCTCTAGCACAGAAGTTTGTGGAAGAGGTAGTGCGGTTGCATGGAGTTCTAAGTTCTATAGTCTTGGACAGGGATGCACGTTTTACCTCATGTGTCTGGAGGTGATTGCAGCATGCTTTTGGCACCCAGCTACGTCTTAGCACTGCTTTCCAGCCCCAGACAGATGGACAGACAGAGCCCACCATCCAGACCATGGAGTACATGTTGCGGGCATGTATTCTGGACTTTGGGGGATCATGGGTGCGACACTTTCCTCTGGTAGAGTTAGCCTACAATAATATTCATCACTCTACCATTGGAATGGCTCCATTAGAATCCCTATATGGAAGGTCATGTCACTCACCTATGTGCTGGAATGAGGTTGGGGAAGCATGTGTTCTTGTCCCAGAGGTGGTGCAGAGCACGACAGAGAAGGTTCAGCTTATATGAGAAAGGATGAAGGCGGCACAGGACCGGCAGAAGTCATATGCCGATAATAGGAGGAGACCCTTGGAGTTCGAGGTCGGGGACCACGTTTCCTTGAAGGTCTCCCCTCGGTGTGTACATCAGAGGTTAGGCAAGGGAAGTAAGCTTTCTCCCAGGTTCATCGGACCTTTAAAGGTGTTGGGATGAGCTGGTGAGGTGGCGTATCAGCTGGCACTGGCACCTCAGTTGGAGAAAGTTCACAACATATTTCACATCTCCCAGCTTCGTTGATATCTACACTAAGACTCCCACGTCATCGACTGGGGAGAGTTATATGTGGAAGATCATGCGACCTTCATAGAACAACCAATCAAGATCGAGGATTGTAAGGAGAAAGTGCTTCGTGGACGAACCATCTCCTTGGTTCATGTGTTGTGGAGGCACGGTGGCCTAGAAGAGAGCACTTGGGAGCGGGAGGCCCAGTTACACATTCAGTATCCAGAGCTATTTTGAATTCCTTGTTGTTTTTGTTCTAATCCTTGAGATATTGTACCTTGTGATTTAATATATGGAATGGTTGTGTTTTCCATGTCCTTATTTAGTCACTCTCCATATATACTCTATTGACCGTGGCATATCTTGTTTTATTTTAGGATTTCTTCGCATAGATATCCAGTAAGGACTCCACCGTATGATCACAAGGATGATCTGCCAAGGTACGATCCATCAGTACAGGGGATTTTATCGGAGATAGAACCTATGAGTGGTTTACTAGCTATACTACCACCTGTGGAGTAGTAGCTAGCACCAGCACTACTGGATGAGTATACATGTAGACTGACTGCATTTCACAAGTTTCATAGGTAGCTACCTCCTAGGTTTCAGGGTGAGAAAGACTCTAAGGTGAATAAGTATTAGAAAGATGCAGTCACTCGCATTTTCCACCTTGTGAGGATGCCTACAAACTAGATGGAAGTCCTTGTGGTAAGAATTCTTCAAGGCTCTTCTGGGTGATGGTGGTGGTTGGTGACTCAGTCACATTATAAGGAATATATCTCCTAGATGGACTTCATGTATCTCTTTAGACGGGAGTTCTGTCCATCTATGTTGTGACAAGTATGCATACAAGAGTTTCTACATCTACAGCATGGTAGTATGATCATGGAGGAGTATTCATCAAGGTTTACTGATCCCTTTCATTACTCCTTGGATATATTATGGGTCTAGTTATTTAGGTCCTAGAACTTTGATCATGTCTCACTCTGGAACATCATTGATTTTGTGGTATCTCTTAGAATTTCAACCTATGTTGGGGTACTTGAGCGGGCCCTGTTGGTAGAAAGTTTTCTGGCAGATCAGACACCAGTAGTGGGAACTAGAAGTGGGAACCCTATAGCTGAGACATTAGCAGCAAGTAGATGACAGAAGTCACAGGGATCCAAGCAGGCTAGGCACTTCATGAGACAATCCTAGGACTCAGGGTCAGCGGTGTAGGGGTCTCAAGGTGGCTCAAATTAGCCAAGGGATAGGCGGTTTTTCTCTTTTACATGTCGGGGAAATCTGGTATGAGATTTCTCGATCCATCATAAAACAAATCAATATATAGTCAAGTCACTATTGTGATTGAGACATAGATAGGGGTAAGGTGGTCCATAGGGTGGAAAATGTGGTAGAGAGGCTGGCATAGTAGTTGATGGTGCTATGAGGTTCGACTTATTACTGCTGCCACCCCCAGGTGGTCCACACTAGGCTCAGGGAGCTGGTGGGTAGGGACAAATCCATCTATAGGCTATGGAGTCCAATGACCTTGAGGCTCTAGTAATGATATGAGGTATGATCTATATCTTTTCTATCTAAGTTTTAGTATTTATTGACATAGGTTTCAGTCATTGTTTTCATTCCATGAATCTTTTTTGAGACTCATAGATTCTGGTAGAATCGTTGACTCGACCCTTATGCTTAGAGACTCCTACTAAATTAAAATTAATGAAAATGTAATATTTCCAAAAGTGTGACCTGACTCTTGGAGGTGAGAATTTCAGTTGGGATCTTTTAGTAGCAGTGTTGAGTCCTTAAAACATCATTATTTTTGTTGAATGGTTATCCAAAATTCATGCTTAGATTGACTATTTTAGGAAAAAGGTGTGGTGTGTCCGTAGTGACGAAACCAGGTTTTCCTTTGTTGCTTAAAATGAATCCTAGATTCTGCAGGATGGACTAATGAAAATGAGTGTGTAGCTGATTTCACATCAATTGGCATGCCTAACCCTTGGTGTAGTGGATTTTTTGAGTTCTATGTTTCTTATTGTGGTGGCGGAGTATGAGGATGAATTTCCTGAAGATATTCCAAGAATACCTCCCCACTAGACTGTTGCATCGATCTACAACTCACGATGGAACTGATATCTACACATGCATATCAGATGGCTCCCACATAGGCTTGTGAGCAGAGGATGCAGTTGGAGGACTTTCAGAGGAAGGGATCTATGAGACCCAGTGTTTCACCCTGGTTATACCAAGTTTTGTTTTCCAAGAAGAAGGGTGGGAGCATAAGGTTTTTCATGGATTACCAATTTTTGAATAAAGTTACTATGAAGAACAAGTATCCACTAATAAGGATCGATGACCTCTTTGATCAATTAAAGGGGGTGAGATGGTTCTTGAATATTGCCCTCGGATCGGGCTATCACCAGATATGAGTACACGATGAAGATATACCAAAGATGGAATTAAGATGTCATTATTGTCACTATGAGTACTTGGTGATGTTGTTTGGAATGATTAACTCCCTAGTAGTGTTCATGGGAATCATGAACCAGATCTTTAATCCTTTCTTAGACCAGTTTTTTGTTGTATTTATTGATGACATCCTAGTGTATTCAGAATACGAGGAGGAGAAAGCGAGACACTTGAGGATGGTTGTAGACACACTTCAAGAGCACCAAATTTTTTATAATCTCTCGAAGTGTCAATTTTAGATCTGGGAGGTCAATTTTTTGGGACATGTTATCTTAGAGTCTAGAGTGGTGGTGGATCCAACAAAGATTTATTCAGTGCTTACTTGGGAGCCACCCAAGAATGTTACCTAATTATGGAGTTTCCTTGGACTGGCTGGGTACTATCAGAGGTTTTGTACCTAAATTCTCTAGATTTTCAGTACCCCTGATAGCTTTGACCAGGAAAGGGAAGCCTTTTATGTGGATAGAAAATATCCAACAGTGCTTTTAGGAGCTGAGGCAGAGGTTGAAGATAACTCTCATTCTAAGGTTATTAGAGGAATTTCTCGAGTACGTAGTGTTCTATGATGCATCACATACTAAACTTGTTTGTGTTCTTATATAAAGGAAATAAGTTATTATATATGGTTCACACTAGTTGGGACCACATGAGTATAACTATGTGACCCAGAACCTTAATTTAGTAGAAGTATTTTCTATATTGAAGATGTGGTGACACTAACAGATGGGTGATAGATTCATCGTGTACAATAACCATAAGAGAATCAAGTATATATTTTATTGAAATTATCATAAAATGATATAGATGTTATGGATATAGTTCCTCTAGGAATATGAATTTTATATTATCTATACTCCTAGGAAGGGGAACATGGTGGAAGATTCTCTCAGTAGAAGATCCATTTCGCAATTGTTGAATAAGGTGTCAGATTAGTTGGCCTCGTTGTAGTTATCCTTTGTAGTTGGAGATGGAGAAGCTTACCTCTAGTTTATGGTTGTTACCCCTCCACTCTTATAGTGATTCAGGGAGGAACATATTGTGTATACCAACTAAGAGACCCTATTTGCTCTAATATTCATAGGATATGATCGTAATGGATTTTATAAATGCGGGGAACAAGTTGTTCTTTTCAAAGGATGCATGATGGTACCAGTGAAGTTGCAGGAAGAGGTTTTGAAAGAGTTTCATATATATCCATTAGTAGTATATCTAAGGGTGTAAAATATGTACTAGGACCTTCGATGTCATTTTTTTTGGCTAGGTATGAAGAAAGTATTTGGATATTTTTTCTCTTGAAGCCTTACTAGTCAGTAAGTAAAGGATGGGTACCAAGTTCCAATGGGTTTAGCTCAACCCCTTGAGCTTCCAAAGTAAAAGTAGTATAGGGTATCTACGGACTTCATGATGGGATTACCACTTACATATATGGTCACAATTCCATCTAGTTGATCGTTGACCGACTCACCAAGTCGGCCCACTTCCTAGCTATTCAAGAACATAGTTAAGTAGAGAGCTTGGGACACCTCTATGTTTAGAAGATAGTTTGACCCCATGGAGTTCCATTGATGATTTTTTTGATCATGATGCTATCTTTACATATTAGTTTTGGAATGGATTACATGAGTCATTTGGGACCCAATTACACTTGAGCATAATGTTTAACCCACAAACTGATGTCCAAACTGAGCTGACCATTCATGTTATGGAGGATATGCTGCAATCTTGCATGTTAGACTTTGTTCTTAGTTGGGAGGATCACCCACCACTGGTGGAGTATGCGTACAATAACACCTACCTTCCACCATTGGTATGGCACCATTCTACGCCTTCTATAACAGACCCTACAGGTCACCACATTGTTGGACTAACCAAGGGGTGTCGGCACCCATGCTCATGAAGTTGGTGTGAGATACTATATAGAAGGTGTAGAACACCTGGGGGTGGATGAAGACTACAAAGAGCTATCATAAATCTTATGATTATAGGTAGTGAAGTCCTTCAGAGTTCTAGGAAAGAGACCATGTGTTCCTCTAGGTTTCACTCTGATGGGGATTACGAAGATTTTTTCGGGGTGGAAAGTTATCTATGAGGTTCATCATCCATTTTCAGATACTGTGTAGATTTGATGAGGTGGAATACCACTTAGCTCTACCTCCAAAATTAGATCAAATAAATGACATCTTCAATGTGTCACAATTGAGGAGGTATGTGCATAACCCATCACACATTATCGATTGGGTTGAGTTGTATATAGTGGATAGAGAAGCTTTTGGTGAGTACCCAGTAGAGATTGGGGATCAATAGGAGAGGATCCTTTATGGGTGCTCGATTCCTTTGGCATGTGTCTAGTGGTAGCATGGGAATCTCTAGGATATCACTTGGGAGTGGGAGGCCCGAATTCATTCTCAGTACAAAATTTTTTTGTGTAGCCCTTAGTTTGGATTTTCAGGGACATGAAGCCCCAAGTTGTGGATAATGTATGATCTCAAATTTTTTATGTATTATTTATAAATATGATATGGATTTTTTTTTTGAGACCAATCACTAAGAAGGAATGCGATTATAAGGCACAGTGTTCCAGAAAATTTTTTTTGAAATATATTAAATAAATTAAATAGCATGTGTGCATGGTTTTCCTGAAAATGTTGAATAACTCTAAAATGGGTGCTTGGATTAGAAATTGGAGGTCACAGTTGAGATTAGAATGGTGTTTTACCCAATGAATGACTTAACATTCATCAACATGGGTCATTTTTGAAAATGTTGTTATGGGAACAAAATTAAAAGAATAAATTTACTTAAGAATTTATTTTATTTTATTCTATGCATTGACCTACTCCCTATTTAAATATAAGGCTATGAAATTTGTATCAGTTTTGGCTGCTAAAACCCTGGAGACCTAGACACTATTTTGGGAGATCATTCTTGGTGGATGACAATGAATCAGGAACAGATTGTGCATTGTCATACTGGCGGAGTAGGAGGATCTTGTGAACACCAACAATGTAATTGTTCTTCATCGAAGATCAATCCAAAATCCAAGTAAGATGTTGTTTATGTGTATTCTTCCCCATTCCTCATTTATATGATGAAATTGAGTCAATCGATGAGCGGGTTGATTAACAAATCATGCATATTGTCAGATGGGATTTATTTTTTGGGTATTTAAGGGAGGAATTATTTATTTTAATTTTTCTGATAGACTCATTTATTGTTCTCATGGAAACAAATCAAGATCGACACAAAAATCAATCAAGGTTCGTTCCTCTTGATTGATTGTGCTTTTCTCCCCTAATTCCGCATTTCACCATGGGAGTTCTTTATTGGCCTAGGGTTTGACAATTCCTGATCAATCGATCATTTGCACACCTGATTCTTGGTGCAATGATATGATATCATGGATCTAGGATCAGCATGATGCAACGTAGTTGAAATGGTAGTTGTGGTAGAGAATAGAATGAAGAAAGATTCTTAAAATCATGTTATTTGGTGTTCTTCAGCATGAGACAAAGAACGTCATTTTCATCTAATTTGCGGGCGGATTCAGTGATGAAATATGTTGTTCGGGGACAGAAAGTCTTGGACGACCTTAGGACTCCAATTTTCCGGTGATTCGAGGCTGGAAAATGAAGTCTAGAGTGGTGGAGGAGGTGTATGACCAAGGATCTAAGATTTTGGAAAATCCTATAACACACTGCGTGTAATCTAGGATTACACAGCATGTGGGGCCCCTTTAGTGATGGCTATAATTTTGGGATGAAGATGAAGATCACACTGTGTGTGACCCCTGTCACATAGTGTGTGAACCTACATAGCTAACTCAATGTGTACTTTATAAGTACACAAACATGGTTTGAAGTATACGATATCAAACACACCATGTACTCCCATAGAAACATGACTTGGCATACACAGACCTGTACACAGACATGGCTTAGGAACATGGACACGGCCAGGTGACACGGGTAGGGAACCATGTGTCTTTACACACCATGTAATCATTCTAAATGTCATGTATATTGAGACTACATGTCATGTAAGACTCTTATACATGGTCAAGACTTGGGATAGTTGGACACATCGTGTACCCCCTAGGAAACATCATGTACTCCCATATAGAGTTCTTGAGGCTCTTTATTTTCCTATTTTGAACCAGTATAGGTTGATTGTGTTCCCTTAGTCATTTCCTCAAGGGTACAATGCAACATTACATCCTCAACATTGGATGGTGATCCCCTATATAGGTCGAGTCTTAGATAGATTTGTGGTGCCCCTTTGTGAGACTGGAGTGAGATCCTCTATCATACCTAGTAGAAGTTTATGGAATCATCATGACCTATATAATAATGGTCCCAATACTCTATCTAGTGGGCCACACTATTGGGATTTTTAGAATCATTAGAATATGATCCCCTATGTGGCAGGTTGATCTATATTGGGTTCGTGGTGTCCCCCAGTGGTTATGGGAGTGACCCTTATCTATGTATCATAGTCTTATTAGACCAATGTGTTCTCTTTGTGTGGGTACCAAATAAGATAGACCTATTCATTGAGTGTATCTAGTGGTATCATGGAATGGGGAGTGGGTTCTCTCGGAATGAGCATTGATTTAAATAGAATCATGTGGCTAGTAGTTGGTTATGACCGCTTGATGGTGTGGTGTATCTCCTGGGTATATCTGGGTTTTTCTCTCTTGGTTTCCATTATACATAGACTTTTATATCTTGTATTGAGCTGAATATACCTACTAATTTGTGTTTAGTGTTTTTGGGGTGCCCTACTAAGTATTTTTATACTCACCCCTACATGGGATTTGCTTGCACGTGTCGTGTATTGTGAAAATGAAAGCCCTTTTCATGGTGTCCTGGGACGATATGGAGAGGGTGGAGCATAGATGGAACATGGCTAACCTAGGTGTTTACTGGGAGCATACCATTGACTTAGTCCTCACACTTGGAGCTAGTTGGAATTTCTTCAGTTTTAGTTTGGAATTGTGTTACAGACTATTTGTGGTGGGATTTTATTTGGCCATGTTTACTTTATTTTACTTTATATAGTACTCTAGTTGTGGGATCTTAGATGTATGCATGCATTCTTTCATTTGTTTTACATTTCATAATTTTGTGGGCTTGGAGATGTTTGTGTGTAGATTTACTTTAAGGATAATGCCTCCCATTTAGGGGACATACCTACTCGGTGTTGGTATCCATCCCTTGTCCTATTGCAGGTGGTATTGGGGTACACGGGTCTAGCCTGGGTGGTTCAAGTCATGAAAAATCCTATCTTATTGAACTAGTTTCACTCACTTTTCTTATCATGTATTACTGAATAGGTTTCACTCCTCATTCTATTTCTATATTACTGAACCAGTTTCACTCCTTATTCTATTCTTATCTAACTCGTTAGATATAAATCATTACCTAATTCATTGGAATTAGATAAAGTTCTCATCCATATTTGGTTATAATGTAACCATATTCCTTGGTTATAACATAACCACCTTCAATGGTTATAATGTAATCTCTATCACATAATTAATCAAACATATATATTCCACAACATCATAAAATTCATCATATCATAACCCATGAAATGAAATGGGTTTCATAAAAATTTAATCATATTATAACCTATGTAAAGAGATAGTTTTCATAATCATTTCATCATTTCAACATATCATAACCCGTTAAAAAGAATCCGGTTTTATAATAATTCTATCACGGTGTAGACCATGGAAGAGAAAGGGTTTTCATAAACATCTTATCATAATAAACCATTCATAGAAAGAACAATAATTGTATCCTTAGATAATAATTCTAGTAAATCATAAGTTAAATCAAAAGATTTCATCTTAGATGGAAAATTATATTGAAATATAAATCACCTATAATGTTTCTTGATGAAATAACTTTTCTTTAAAAATAATTTTTTCAAATATAAAACATTTTGGAAATAATTTTCCATGAAAATAAACATTAAAACTTATAAAAGAATATTTAAAAATAATTTAAAACGTTTCACGAGGAAAATATACTTTGAAAACACTTTTTGAAACATAATTAATTTTAAAATCATTTTTAGAAAACATGGTTTTGAAAAAAAATGGATTTCTGACCAAATATAGAAATAATGTAATATTTTCTTTAAAACATTTTCCCAATTATGTTATGTATCAATGAGTGGGAAAATTCTACTATTACTTGAAAATATCCTGAATAAACATGGTATAATAAAATTCATGATTTTATTGAGAGATAGATCAAAATATTTTATCATCCAAAACATAATCATAAACAATCCCAATAAATGATGGGATTCTAACATAAAATCCTTACCACTTTGGTAACTTGAATCATAATCCCCATGAAAGGATAATTTTTTTAAAAGGAAAATCCATACAGCCTAAATAAAGCAAAAGGTTACAAAATTAAAAAGGTAGGAAGAGTACATTTTTTACGATTAAAAATCAAAACCAAATCATCTGGAATGACAGAGTAGAAGATTTTGGTGCCTTCAGATACTCCTTTATTAGCAAGGAAGTCCACAAGTTGATTCACCTCACGGTACATATGAGTGATAATGTATGTCACGGAGGCAAGTATTTTTAAGAATTTGCTCCATTTATTCATGTACCTCTAAGAAAGATGAGGTTGATTCTTCCAAATAGCTTGGATGATATTGGTTGAATCACGCTCGAACTAGACCTTGTTCCAATTATTATTTTGAGCATGATCAACCGATTTTATAAAAGCATACATTTCAGCTTCAATTGCAGTGGCTTCTCTACGAGGACCGGATTCACCTCCCAGGAAGTCTCTATTATGATCTCTGAAGGAAAAGTTGTACCAAGCAGGGCCAGGGTTTCCTCTCAAAGCACCATCTGAATCGAATTTAATCCAGTTAATAAATGGAGGATGCCAAAAAACATCAACGGTGGAAAGGGGTTTGGTAAAATTACCTTTAACTTGGAGTTTGTACAAAATGATAAGATCAGTGACTGAATTGGAGCATCTACCTTTATGTTGGAAGTTTGCATTCTAACCTGCCAGGAGGATATTTTGAATGGTAGAGTTGTGACTACTGATTTTCCCTCCATGAAAATACTTGTTTCTTCTATACCAAATGATATGAAAAATTTCAGCATAAGCAACAAGGAAAAGAATTTGTACCTTGTTGGAGAACTGAATGGAAAGGATGTCTTGCACACATTGGGTAATGTTCCTGTTTTGAATCTGATGCAACTCAAAGTAACTGAAAATATAATTCCACAGTACATCAGAGGTATTACAAGAGATAAATAGGTGGTTAAAATATTCACGATGTTGAAGGTAGAGGGGGCATCTGGAACAAATGGATATACCTACCCGCTGGAGGTTCTCCTCAAGAGGGAGTTTACCAAAGTGAAGCCTCCAAAGAAGAGTAAAGTGGGAAGGCATCAGCCATATTTTTTTAAAATTATCCATGAAAGTTCTATCACCATGTGTGAGATGGTTGTAGTAATATTTTCAATTTAATCGCCCATCCATAGAAGGTTCCCAAATAATAATATCATTATCTTCTAGAAAATCATAGTTTTTAACTAATTGAGCAATGTTATTGGGGAGAAGGTGTTGTGTTTCAAATTGATTCTTAATAGATGAGTTTAGGTCCAGATTGGAATTAGTAGTATCAATTTGATCAATCAGGAGACTTCCGGACCAATTTTGATTCCAAAAGCTAAGAGAGGGGCAAGCATTAACAGACCATCTGGAATTATTATTTATATCTTGGAAGATTTTTTTAAGTCCGGACTAGATGGAGGATTGTAGATAGATCATATTCCCATTAATAATATTTTAAAAAAACCTATCTCTTAGAAATCTTAGGGAATTATCCTATTGATTAATGAAATGACATATTAATTGGGCAATAAGAGACTGATTGCAGGCCTCCTTTTGAGAGGGGTAAACAACATGTTTTCCAGGAGACAATGGAAATATTTTTTTCAATCCTGATACCGCTCCTCACAAAGTTTCTCATCATAGTGTTCAGGATTTTAATAATAGCAGTAGGCCAAGAGTATAACATGAAAGGGTAGACAAGTTTGGAAATGACCACATGTTTAATAATGTCGATGTGACTCACCATTGAGAGGGTTTTACCTTTCTAGGAAGATAGAGTCTTTCTGAATTTGCTGACAGCATCAAAAAAGTAAGAGGCTCTTGGTCTTATAAGGAAGAGAGGCACTCCTAGGTAGTTGAAAGGAAATCTACCAGCTTGGATGTAACACCCAGAGATTTTATGAAAAATATTCTTTTTAATATCATTAATGTCTTGTGTTGTACTCTACACCAAAATCAGCTTGCACAACACGCATCCTTGACTTGCCTTGCATTACACGTAATCACGACCTTCCTCGATAGCGTGTGTAGTCCGCAATACCGAGTTTCACTAAACAACGATATGCTATTAAAATATTATTAAAACTAGCTGTTATGAATAGTGTTAACTAAATTTTTTATTTTATAACATTATTATTCATCTTACACATTTCTAAAACATAGTATAAGAACAAAATAAATTTTTCGGGTAAAATAAGTATTTTTCAAAAAATGCAGTTTTGCCGCCTTTTGATGGCGCACCCACCTTAAATATAGTTTTTGATATGTTTATAAGTTCAATTTGACAAAATAAAATTCTTCTTTTGAATCAGGATATAAAAATTTACATTAGATAATGTTTTGATATTTTTCCGATAACTTTCATATTTTAATGAATAGTAAAAACACGCTATATTTTAATTAAAAACAACTTTTTTCATCGTAATATCTTATGTCGTTAAATTATAATATGGAAAGGTTTTAAAGTATAAATAGAATATATTTTTACCATTTAATATAATGTATGTCATTATCATTGATTTTACCTTGAATTCGTAGGTTAAATCAATTCAATCTTTTGCAATGTTTTAAAGAAAAACCGGTACTCTTTCGACAACAGGATTAATTTTAATTTGATTTCTGCATCTTTTGTGTATTGAATTTGGAAAAATGGATTCCATATTTGGAATCAGTGGGTCCAAATTATGTTAACAAGCTACTTTTTATTTTTGGGCATTGTGAATAGTAACTACGGTAAATTTTATTTACTATAGTTAAAGGTAAATCGGGTAATTAAGGGTAAATATAAGATTATAAAATTACCCTAACACTTGGAAAAATCCTATTTTATGGCTAAAGGTATACCCATATAACCTAAGGTTCAGATTAGATTCATTTTATGGACTTTTGTCCATGAAAAGAATTTAATTATTATTAAAACCAAAGAATGTGACAATATATCACTTTATTAAATCTTATAAGTATAATAATTTTAATTTCTTGATAAACTTCATGAAACTTCAAAAATGAATAGTATACAGAAATCTAATACAATTATCTACATATTAGGAATTTATTTAGAATTTTTAGGGATTAAATAATTATCATTTATTATGACACAAAGATGATGCAGTAATTGTCTTATTAATGAAATATTGAAATAATTGATGTTATAAATGCCCAAATAAATTTCATTTGAGACTTTTTATGACTTAAATTAATTTTCTAGGTTAATATGACATGTTATTGTTTATATAGGTAACTTTGTTCGAACTAATCATTCTGTTATGAATTTCATAAAAATCATGTACCAAATAGTGTCAAAATTGACATAAATTAGTTTTTAAAACAAATATTATATTATTAATTGTTATTTAATTCCTAAAAATCTAAGGTTCGGCCAAATTACTTAGATAATGATATATATATTAATAATAAACAACTTGGGGTTCGTTTGGCTTGTTATGGTAAGTTTATTAACCATATAGTGTAAGAAAACAAAAAGACACGGTAAAAGTTAAATTATTTAACTTAGAGTTAAATCTAATTGATAAGGTTAAAATAATAACCTAAACTTGTCTAAATCCTATTGGATGAGAGGCTTTCGACCCATCCCCACTTTATCTTCTAAATAAGACTCTTTGGAACCATTATAAACTGAATTTGACCTTAATATAAAATAATATTTTGAGATTTTCCTAAGGTGCCCCTCTCCTCCCTTATAAAAGGGAACCTCCTCCCTCTCCTCCTCACACCAATTTGAGCATTCAAGCTCAGCCAACCCCTACCAAAATTTCGTCTCCACTTCCCTAGTATCATCCTAAAGGTCCTGGTCTTCTTCAAAGACCATCCTTAGTTCTTTAAGTGGAGGTTAAGTGAAGGCACGTCAAAAAGAGGTAATATCCATTACCGATCTTTTTCAATTTCTTTCCTCTTCAACTTCTTCTAATTTAGTTGTTTCATGATAAATTAATAACATCAGTATTTCTTATATACTTATATGTTATTATAAATATCAAAAAACTCTAATTAACCTTCTATCCATCCTACGGAAAAACAAAATCACCGCGCGTGCGTACGTACGGAATACCGTCTCCACGCCGTGGTGTAATCTATTTTCCACCACAAACTTAATTGGATGGGTATAATGGTGTAATTAGTAACTATATATTATTATTATAAAGTGATATTGATACTGAAATAGTATACATACACTTCAACACAATTCCACGACCATGGGAACGATATCATCGCTCGTGCGTACGTACGGACTACCGTCTCCACGACGCGATGAGATTCATTCTCCACATTAACCATTCATGAATGATTATAAAGTATACATAATAATGAAATATATGACATTTTAAATCTACTGTATTTATGTATATATATATATGTATGTCATCTACTTACTTCCATTCAAGACAATAAGGAAAGGAAAACGGCGTTCATGCGTACGTACGGACTACCGTCTCCATGAACGGTGTGTTTCATTTCATTTATCTTTCTATTATATATATATATATATATAATGAATATATATGATATATAAATCATGTTTTATATTCTGGAAGTAAGTAAATCATGATATAAGTAATAATAATGTCAAGAACAACAAGTCCAAACACCTACGATAAATGAAACGATTTTACCCAAAACGCTTCTTTAACATGGAATTTACAAAATAACGGGTAATATAAAGTCATAAGTGAACCATATATGATATAATAATAATGAATATGATTCATTAATACGTTAATGACATTATTTAAATCATTATACAGGAGGTTCGGATACGTACAAAGCATATCGGACATAAGGTAAGGGAAATATCACAATCTCATTTTTATCCAAGATTGTTTATTCTTTGGTATTTACTGGGGTGTATTTTATCATCCACATACATTTTTCCTCAATATGTGATATTAATATACTTCTACAATAGTTAATATCCAATTTTACCCTTCGTTGAGTTTTTAGTAAAAGATATGAAAGGAATCTTTTTGTCGTTTTTCGTACGAGGTACTTTTTGACTTTTCTGACAAAAGTAAGAAGAATGTTTTTTTAAACTTATACGGCATGAATGGATTTTTAAAACATTATTCCAAGAAGATTACTTTACAAGTTTTCAAGTTTATTTTTAATCAACTTCTTTTAGCTAGAATTTTATGACATGTTAAGAAAGGAAAAGTGTTTTTGAAGTTGAAAGGATATTTTCCTCAAGAATGGAGTTCAAGTGTTTTATCAAAATTATTTTCCATATAAGATATTAAAGGGATTTGTTTATATCCCTATTATTACATGGATTTGATTATGTTGTGATAGAAATATTTTTATGAATTCCTTTATCTTATATGAATTGTTTTATGATGTCATTTTGTTTAAGAATCCCATTTTTATTACATGGGTTATGCAATGATGTATGATTTATGATTTTGTGGCACACATAAGAATGGTATCATTATGAGATGGGTGGGACCTATATCTCCCTCCAATGCATTGGGTAAAGATTTTATATATCATGAGATAGACATGGCTGGAACGGTAGGTTATACCGGTTCAGTGAAACAGGACTGAAACGAGGAGTGAACTCGGTTCAGAAAGGGACTTTGTCCACTAAGATAGTCTTGGAAATGAGTCTTGACTAATAAGAAATGATTCTCCATGATTATGTGTGTATGACACAAAGTTTCATGTTTTAATTTATGATTATTGGTATTTCATTTCACTACTATGATTTAGCCCATGTTATGAAATTATGGTCTCTTTTGCAGGTTAAGATTTCCAAAATGATATGTTCTTATGAATATGATGTGATTGATATTTCTTTTGTTTACCCTTACTGAGAATTTGAGATCACCCTTTTATATTTTCTTTTCCCCAGGATATAAAGAAAGGTTTTAGGAAAAAAAAGGTAAGATCTTTATGGGAGATGTTGAAGATCTTTCACCACGATTAGAAGATTATATTCTGAGTTTCCAAATACACTAAACTATTACGATCCGTGTGTGTGTGTTTTTGTTATACACTAAGTATTCTGCAAAAGTAATGTAATGTCAATGTATGTCAGGCTTCGGGTCTCTACAGTTGGTATTAGAGGAAAGGTTTAGTCAACCTTTGGAAACTAGGATGCGAAAACGTTAGTGAGATCCCTAGAGATATTTCTAATGTATGTCTAGGGATGCCCCTAAGGATATACGTATAGGATATAGTCCTAGAACTATGGTAACGATCTTAGAATTTAACCTAAGATGTTAGATATTGAAGGTAATCCCCCTTTATTATGTTGTTTTCCCTAGCATGATTTTTCCTCTCACACTATTCTTATTGGGTTTTAGAAAATGGCTGGAAACAAGATGATTCACGATAATGGAGGATATGATGGACAATGGAATGATATTCTTCATGAGCAACCAAATGAAATGGGATTTGGAAGTCCAAACATCATTATTATGACGAATCAGCAATCTCATAATATTATCAATAAAGTAAAATTTGGTAAGTTTCCTGGCTCGACTAATAAGAGAAAGATAGAGTTTCATGATGATCATAGAGGAAACAAAGTTCAATTTCCCCTATGTAAATAATGTGAGAAGAGGCATCAAGGAGAATGTTTCAAAAGAACTGGAAGATGCTTTGGGTGTGGAAAAGAAGTACACAAATCCAGTAAGTGCAAAGGAAAAGGTTCAATTAACACCAGGGATGAGGATAATGGTATTGCTACGACATCAACAATGGTTAAATGTTTTAAATGTGGAATGTACGGGCATTATGCAAACCAATTCCCTAAGGGAAAGTCTCATGAAGAGAATCAGTATGGTCGTATGGGTAGTATTTATGTGGATGATGATGAAGAGACTACAAATGATATGTGAGATGAAAGAATTGTTGATGCTCGGTCAATGGTTTAAGAATGTAGTGGAATGATTACATGTTTACCATGTGTAATTTTGTATAAGTAATCTCATGGTACTATGGAATAAAGAGACATCTAAGGATTGTTACATTGTTGTCTTTCCTTGAGTTTTGAAAGTGTATGATTAATGTTACCAGTATCCATGAAAGGTTATTCAGATATTTTTGGAAATAAGATGATATGCGCATAATGAAGGGAAAATGAGAAAACGAAATGTTTAACAGTATTCATGAGCTCATGATTGATATAAGGACTAAGTGATATCATGGTTTGAGTATATATAATTTTGAGGATTTTGGTATGTGGAAAGTGTTAACTTTTAACTGCATTCATGTTTTCACTAAAGTTCAATGGGTATTCAAGAGAATAAATGATTAAGGCCTTTGAATGTTTGGAATGTGACCAACAGGACATATCTTATGATATATGGGGACCAACGATGGTATTAAATCTCTGGTAATCATTTTCACTATATTATGAGAGTAGACTTCAGTATTATGGATAAGCCTAAATATTGGAATGGATTATGTTGGACATAAGTTAGTATTGTTTAAGGATAGAAGTTTTTTCGATATTATTTATGGGATGTTATAGTAATATAGTTTTAGAAAAAGGACAACCTACAGGACGGGCGACAGCCCATCGCGTCGGACAAGGCCGTGGGAATCGAACCCACAACCGAAGTGCGACTGGCCTTTATCGCCTACCACTAGCCTACAGGAAGTCCCTGTTTAGTAGAAACTAGTTTTATTATATTAAGCAGTATGATATATGAAGTATAAGTCTATTTTAGGAACCATATATTATTAATCTCACTATAGATGGACTTATGTATTTTTTGATAACTTTTCTAACCTTTTGTTTGAGACGGATGGAATGACCCATCATTCTATCACATGATCTACTAACACATCACGAATGAAAAATTCAACTTCATTTCTTTAAGAGATGAAGTGGAAATTGTCCAAAGAACGACCAACGGTGAGACTATACCAAAATCATGAAAGTATTTCTTCTAATTTCAATTTCATCAACTTTAAGGAAACGATCTTGAAAACCAAAAATGTTGTCCTAGTGCTCTTATATCTGATGAATTAGATGGTACCTTAGATCGTCACAAATTTATGGCTTTGTGATTGCTGGCTTTTCCATAGCCATGTTCTCTACCACTCTCCATCAGAACATGATGGTTAGATTTCTCTTCCATATCCATATTTTCACCTATGTGGAAACCCAATGATTAGTTTATTTGGGTTACTGTTACGTTTCATACTTTTGTTTTTAAAGATTGGTTTTGGTATTCCTTTTTACGATGTGGGTTTCTATTAAAGAAACTTTTGAATAGTAAACCATTTATAACCCCGACGAATGTCGAGGGCGAAATTCATTTTAAGGGGGGTAGAATGTAACACCCCGAGATTTTATGAAAAATATTCTTTTTAATTTCATTGATGTCTTGTGTTGTACGCTACACCAAAAGAAGCTTGCACAACACGCATCCTTGACTTGCCTTGCATTACACGCAATCACGACCTTCCTCGATAGCGTGTGTAGTCCGAAATACCGAGTTTCACTAAACAACGATATGCTATTAAAATATTATTAAAACTAGCCTTTATGAATAGTGTTAACTAAATTTTGAATTTAATAACATTATTATTCATCTTACACATTTCTAAAACATGGTATAAGAACAAAATAAATTTTTTGGGTAAAATAAGTATTTTTCAAAAAATGCAGTTTTGCCGCCTTTTGATGGCGCACCCACTTTAAATATAGTTTTTGATATGTTTATAAGTTCAATTTGACAAAATAAAATTCTTATTTTGAATCAGCATATAAAAATTTACATTAGATAAAGTTTTGATATTTTTCCGATAACTTTCATATTTTAATGAATAGTAAAAACACGCTATATTTTAATTAAAAACAACTTTTTTCATCGTAATATCTTATGTGGTTAAATTATAATATTGAATGGTTTTAAAGTATAAATAGAATATATTTTTACCATTTAATATAATTTATGTCATTAGCATTGATTTTACCTTGAATTCGTAGGTTAAATCAATTCAATCTTTTACAATGTTTTAAAGAAAAACTCGTTTTCTTTCGACAACGGGATTAATTTTAATTTAATTTCTGAATATTTTGTGTATTGAATTTGGAAAAATGGATTCCATATTTGGAATCAATGGGTCCAAATTATGTTAATAAGCTAATTTTTATTTTTGGGCATTGTGAATAGTAACTACGTTAAATTTTATTTACTATAGTTAAAGGTAAATCGAGTAATTAAGGGTAAATATAAGATTATAAAATTACTCTAACACTTGGAAAAATCCTATTGGATGCCTCAAAGTAGACCCATATAACCTAAGGGTCGGATTAGATTCTTTTTATAGACTTTTTTCCATGAAAATAATTTAATTATTATTAAAACCAAAGAATGTGACAACATGTCACTTTCTTAAATCTTATAAGTATAATAATTTTAATTTATTGATAAACTTCATGAAACATAAAACATGAATAGTCTCCAGAAATCTAATACAAGTATCTACATCTTAGGAATTTATTTAGAATTTTTATAGATTAAATAATTATCATTTATTATGACACAAAGATGATGCAGTAATTGTCTTATTAATCAAATATTGACATAATTGATGTTATAAATGCCCAAATAAATGTAATTTGAGACTTTTTATGACTTACATTAATTTTATAGGTTAATATGACATGTTATTGTTGATATAAGTAACTTGGTTCGAACTTATCATTCTGTTATGAATTTCATAAAAATCATATACCAAATAGTGCCAAAATTGACATAAATTAGTTTTTAAAATAAATATTATATTATTAATTGTTATTTAATTCCTAAAAATCTATGGTTAGGCCAAATGACTTAGATAAAGATAGATATATTAATAATAAACAGATTGGGGTTCGTTTGTCTTGTTATGGTAAGTTTATTAACCATATAGTGTAAGAAAACAAAAAGACACGGTAAAAGTTAAATTATTTAACTTAGAGTTAAATCTAATTGACAAGGTTACAATAATAACTTAACTTGTCTAAATCCTATTTTATGAGAGGATTTTGACCCATCCCCACTTTATCTTCGAAATAAGAACCTTTGGAACCATTATAAACCGAATTTGACCTTAATATAAAATAATATTTTGAGATTTTCCTAAGGTGACCCTCTCCTCCCTTATAAAAGGGCACCGCCTCCCTCTCCTCCTCACACCAATTTGAGTATTCAAGCTCGGCCAACCCCTGAAAAAATCTCTTCTCCAATTCCCTAGTATCATCCTAAAGGTACTGGTATTTTTCAAAGACCATCCTTAGTTCTTTAAGTGGAGGTTAAGTGAAGGCACGTCAAAAAGAGGTAATATCCATTACCAATCTTTTTCAATTTCTTTCCTCTTCAACTTCTTCTTCTTTATTTGTTTCATGATAAGGTAATAAAATCAGTATTTATTATATACTGATATGTTATTATAAATATTAAATAACTCTAATTAACCTTCTATCCATCCTACGGAAAAAGGAAATCACCGCGCGTGCGTACGTACGGAATACCGTCTCCACGCCGTGGTGTAATCTATTTTCCGCCACCACCTTAATTGGATAGGTATAATGGTGTAATGAGTAAATATATATGATTATTATAAAGTGATATTGATTCTGAAATAGTATACATACACTTCAACATAATTCCACGACCATGGGAACGATATCATCGCTCGTGCGTACGTACGGACTACCGTCTCCATGACGCGATGAGATTCATTCTCCACATTAACCATTAATGAATGATTATAAAGTATATATAATAATGAAATATATGAAATTTTAAATCTACTGGATTTATGTATATATATATATATATGTATCTCATCTACTTACTTCCATTCAAGACAATAAGGAAAGGAAAACAGCGTTCATGCGTACGTACGGACTACCGTCTCCATGAACGGTGTGTTTCATTTCATTTATCTATATATTATATATATATATATATATACTTAATATATATGATATATAAATCATGTTTTATATTCTGTAAGTAAGTAAATCATGATATAAGTAATAATAATGTCAATAACAACAAGTCCAAAAACCTACGATAAATGAAACGATTTTACCCAAAACGCTTCTTTAACATGGAATTTACAAAAGAACGGGTAATATAAAGTCATAAGTGAACCATTTATGATATCATAACATTGAATATTATTTTCTAATAAGTTAATTACATTATTTAAATCATTATACAGGAGGTTCAGATATGTACAAAGCATATCGGACATAAGGTAAGGGAAATATCACAATCTCGTTTTTATCTGAGATTGTTTATTCTTTGGTATTTACTGGGGTGTATTTTATCATCCACATCCATGTTTCCTCAATATGTGTTATTAATGTACTTATACAATAGTTAATATCCAATTTTACCCTTCGGTGAGTTTTTAGTAAAAGATATGAAAGGAATCTTTTTGTCGTTTTTCGTACGAGGTACTTTTTGACTTTTCTGACAAAAGTAAGAATAATGTTTTTTTAAACTTATACGGCATGAATGGATTTTTAAAACATTATTCCAAGAATCTTCCTTTACAAGTTTTCAGGTTTATTTTTAATAAACTTCTTTTAGATAGAATTTTATGACATGTTAATAAAGGAAAAGTGTTTTTGAAGTTGAAAGGATATTTTCCTCAAGAATGGAGTTCAAGTGTTTTATCAAAATTATTTTCCATCTAAGATAATAAAGGGTTCTGTTTATATCCCTATTATTACATGGATTTTATTATGTTGTGATAGAAATATTTTTATGAATTCCTTTATCTTATATGAATTGTTTTATGATGTCATGTTGTTTAAGAATCCCATTTTTATTACATGGGTTATGTAATGATGTATGATTTATGATTTTGTGGCACACATAAGAATGGTATCATTATGAGATGGGTGGGACCTATATCTCCCTCCAATGCATTGGGTAAAGATTTTATATCTCATGAGATAGACATGGCTGGAACGGTAGGTTATACCGGTTCAGTGAAACAGGACTGAAATGAGGAGTGAACTCGGTTCAGAAAGGTACTTTGTCCACTAAGATAGTCTTGGAAATGAGTCTTGACTAATAAGAAATGATTCTCTATGATTATGTGTGTATGCCACAAAGTTTCATGTTTTACGTTATGATTATTGGGATTTCATTTCACTACTATGATTTATCCCATGTTATGAAATTATGATCTCTTTTGGAGGTTAAGATTTCCAAAATGATATGTTCTTATGAATATGATGTGATTGATATTTCTTTTGTTTACCCTTACTGATCATTTGAGCCCACCCTTTTATGTTTTCTTTTCCCCAAGATATAAAGAAAGGTTTTAGGAAAAAAAGGTAAGATCTTTATGGGAGATGTTGAAGATATTTCACCACGATTAGAAGATTATATTCTGAGTTTCCAAAGACACTAAACTATTACGATCCGTGTGTGTGTGTTTTTGTTATATACTAAGTATTCCGCAAAAGTAATGTAATGTCAATGTACGTCAGGCTTCGGGTCTCTACATTGGATACCAAGGTGGTTTATAAGATCATGTTTTCTAGGGTTATAAATATATTTTTCCAATGAAAATGAAGGATTTATTCCAATTTATTTCGTGTCTAGAGACCAACTCATAGTGACAAAGACAATTCATAAGGTTCTAGATATTCTTTCTGTGACCTTGAGTGAAAATGATAATGTCGTCAGAAAAGAGAAGATGAGAGGGAGTCGAGACACCTCTAGAGGATTTCATAGTAAGAAGATCACCCGTAGAGACCATTTGGGTGAGCAAACTACTAAGATAGTCCTCAACAATGGAAAAGATAATGGCTGAGAGGGGATCACCCTGTCTAACACCCCTCGAACATTTAAAGTATCCTTATGGGGACCCGTTAACAATAATGGAGATATGAGAAGAGCTAAGAAGATTTTTAACCCACTGTATGAACTTGGTGTGAAATCCAAACTCACGGAGAATTTGACTTATGAAGTTCCAGTCCATTGTGTCAAAGGCCTTTCTAATATCAATTTTAAGGGAAATATTACCTCCCCTAGCAGTTTTCTACAAAATATTGACACACTCAGAAGTAGTGAGGGGGCTATCTTGGATTTTCCTACCTTTGATATATCTGAACTAATTCTAAGAGATAATATTCTGGGAAATATCAGCTAGCCAGATATCCCAGATCTTGGTTATTATATTATAGATGGTATTGACCAGGGAAATAGATCTGAATTATGAAATTTCACTAGCATTGTCAACCTTAGGTATGAGAGTTAAAAATTTAGAATTGAAACAATTACTAATAGAACTATCTTTGAAAATATGTTTATCCAACTTACCAACATCTCTTTGGACCACATTCCAGTGTGCTTGAAAGAAGTGATTAGTGAAACTGTCTGGGATTGGAGAGCTATCCTTATTAAGGCTAAATATAGCTTTCTGGATTTTCACAATCAAGGGGAGTAGCAATCAGATTCATATAAGCTTCATTGGTGACTAATCTGGGAATAATTCCCTGTTTAATTTTCCCGATTGTTTCAATATCATTAAAAAGGTTCATGTAATAAGACACGATGTGATTTTCAAGCATAGGCCTAGTGTCAAGAATATTATTTCCATCCCTTAGGAGAGATATAGGTCTTTTATTTTTTCTAAACCTTTGCTGGGTATTGAAAAACTTATTATTACGGTCATCATCATTAAGCCAATGGACATTAAAGTGATTTTTCTTTATATTATCCCTAATATTAATCAAGTTAACTAGATTAGAGGATATGTGATTCTCTTTTTAAGGGTCTCTAGTTAAATAATCGTGAGTATTAGACTACTGTAAAGAATGTAGGGAGTTTTCCAATGTGTCAATCTATTGATCTATAAAGGAGAACTTCTGCTTTCTCCATAGTTTTAAATTGATTTTAAGAATTTTTAGTTTGGTAATGCAGTTGATAGGGTTATTGTCACGGTTGTTGGAAGTCCAAGAGTCATTGAAAATCTGAGAACATTCGTCAATAGAGGACCAAGCATTATTGAATCTAAAAGGGATATGGAGAGAATCCTTTTTATTAATGAAAGTAGTTTGGATAGGGTGGTGGTAAGAATTATATTTTCCTAAGGTGACACAAGAAATATGATTCCATAAATTAAGAGTTTTTTCATTCCCAAAGGCTCAGTAAATTTTTCTAGCCCTTATCCCATTAAGATGTCTATGATACCAAGTGTATTTGGCATTGATCAGGTTAAATTCAAATATATTAGAATATTCAACACAGTATTTGAAATCTCTCATTGATATGGAACTATACACGTGTCCAAGTTTTTCATCTCCATTGAGAATGGAGTTTAAGTCACCCATGAGGATCCATGGGTCCTTGATTGAAGAGGATAAGACCAAAATCCGATCCCAGAGAGTTCTTCGATTATTTTAGTAATTAGAAGCATAAACAAAGGAACATAAAAAAAACCTACCGAAAGTAAGAGAAGCTAAAGGTGATGATTTGATCATCTGTCTTGACAACCAAAGGCTGCTCAATAATATTGTGGGCAAACACACAGATTCTATCTTTAGAGTTGGTGTCTTGAACAAGACAGAGAAGAGTGTAACCATATCTTTCAAGGGGATTTTGATTATTAAGACAGTTGGTTTTAGGTTCTGAGATACCAAAAATGATAGGTCTATGATTATTAACCATGAGCCGGAGGGAACCAAGGGATCTAGGGTTATCAAGACCCTGGCAGTACCAGAAGAAGATTTTTAACATTTATTATGAGTGGTAGAAGTTCCTCCCTTCCTTTTTTGTTCATATCTTCTCAAATCTGGATTTATATTACTGTTATAGGAAGTAGATTGGGTTAGAGTGTTGGTGGATACTATTAGACTTGGGTCTTCCACTCTCTCAACAGAGTTGATGTTCGGTTGGACAATAATAGGACACTAGGGCCCTTTTTTATCCTGAACTAGGGTGTTAAGAGCAAGGTGAGGTACAATGTGTTGAATATTAACTAAGGGAGTGCTATTCAGATCACTCGCATTATCTAGTAACTCAGTTAATATGAAATACAAGGTGGATTCCTCATATTGGAAATCAAGAAGAAGGGAAAAAATATCATCAGCCACTTTTTTTGAAAGGTTTCCATTTATTCTATGGTATTATCTATTCTAGTGGAGGAATTATATAAGTGAGGATCCCTACTATTATAAAGGTTCTCCTCATAAACTATATTGGCCCATTTTTGGCTGGTTCTGGCCTGTGAATCCCATGTGACAGTTTTGGCAATTTCTTTAGAGGATTTTTTAAAATACACTTTAGTATTCACTGGGTTACTTTTTGGGACTACTCTAGGGACTGTAGGAACAGATTTGGAATATTTTTTAATAGGCCTAAAATTGTCTAAATCATGTAAAATTATTCGATGGTGTTTGGAAAATCTAGGTAAGTTTTCAAATTCAAAGAAGATATCAAATATGTGACCATAAGCATCAAGAGAAACATGATCCGAGGGAGGGAGTTCTAAATCAATTTCAATCAAGAGTTGAGCGAATAAACCCAGATCCCTACTTATGGTATGTTGGTCAATTCTAAGGGGATTTACTATGAACAAGGCAAGGTCATTAAGAATTTTCGGATTCTAGTAGGTCCATAGAAATCTGTGAATTCTATCCAAGACCTAAGCTAGAGATTGCTTTTGAGTAAATGGGTTAAAGTTTGGATCCTATTCGGATAATTTTAAAAATCCATTTTTCAGATTTAATGAACCTTTCTTCCAAATATAGATGTAATCTTAATTTATTTTTAAGATAATATGAAAGTATCCCTTACCGATTAGTATCAGTCGCCAGGCCGAGAAGTTCCAGCAATGAGATATTCGATCTTGGAGATCCGGGTTTCTCCACGGTTTCGCTCCTCTTTCGTATGTGATTCAACCCAGCACTGAGTATTTTTCATATTTGAGGTGTTTTTTAATTTCATCCTTGTCTGTGATAACTATGATTGAACCTTCTCCCAATCTCTTGATTATTGGTGTTTGAATAACACTTCCAACAGATGTAGGGTTCTCGGTTAGGGCTTCCGCGAAAGAAATAGCTTTGATCTAATCATTAAAAACTCTTATATAATAAATATAATTTTACTATAAATATATTAAAGAACCTTATTCATATATATAATAAGATATATTATTTTATTATGACCTTTTATTACTCATTCATTAACAAAACCACATCAAATCCATGTTTTGGACAATGACAGCTTTGTTTTTCAGGTATGTTTTGACTTGTTATTTCTTGTCCAATTAACTTGATCATGGTTTCATCATATACATGATATTAACCACGATATAAATATAATATATATTCAGTATATATTTATTTATATTAATTCATAAAATTTATTTATAGAAAATTAAATACACTGTTCATAGAGACAGTAGGTTATATATACGCATGAATGATGTTTCCATTTTCTTATCGGATTGAAAGAAAAAAAAGTAAATGATATATATATTATCATTAAAGAATAATTTTATGTCATATATATCATTTATTTTTATTAAAATCATCCTTAATACATTTCATTCAAACCTTGAATGAATCAAATCGCTTCGCGAGGCAGTATTATGTCATACAAACGAGCAACGCTATGATATTCCCATAAAATAGAGAGTGTGAAGTTAAGTGTGATCAAAAAATTACATAATAATAATAACATAAAATATATCATATGAAAACAATAAATGCATCATTATTTACAACTGTTATAGGTGGTAAAGTAAAAAATTAATGGCATCGACTCGTGAGGCGGTAGTCGACTGAACACACAAATGATTATTTCATAACCCACATGATGTAACAAGAGATGGTTTTTGGTCATTTAGTTAACATAAAAAACATCCTATTATATTTAATATAATAATTTTATTATATTATAATTTTATAATAATAATTTTAAGATGTGTACGAAGAAATAAGAAAAAAATTCTCATTGATGAACGTTACCTCTTCTTTCAGTATCCTCCTTAGGTTTGCATCAAAATCCTTCTAGGTTGGATTTATTTCTTAAATAACGATTCTATGATAATATGAGGGAGGTTGTTATGTTATTTGGTTAGTTTTTTTATCCAAAGGTTTTGAGAGGTCTGAATAAGTGAGGGGGTGAGTACCCTTTAATAATTGAGAAGGAGTGACATTTTTTATAAATAACCAAAAGTATTCACTATAGGGGGTCACTATTACCTTATATGCCTCCAAAATATATCCATAAATTATTGGATGTATGATATGTTTTATAAAAACCTATAAAACAAAAAATAAAGGAAATTTTTATGTTATTCCTTAGTCTTTAATTTTACTCAATTTCACAATTTTAGTTTTTACCACGCTAACTTTTATCTTTTTATTTACCAAGACAATTTAAATTTTTAGAATAAAATTAAAATGAGATTCATTATATAATTTATAAAAACTTAATATAAATATTTAAACAAATTATTTAAATAAAAATCATTTGTGTGTGTAAAATTAATTTTAATACAAACTCATATAATGCGTGAAACAACATTTTAACCTTAATCGGGGTAATTAATTTTAACCTTTTCACTAATAATTATTGTAAAAAATTCAGTTTCAATTATTATATAATATAAATTATTTTTATTCAAAATATTGAATCCATTTTTTAAAATTAAATTAATAGAAATGGAAGAATTTAATTTGAAATTAATTTCACATATGCGATGAGAAAATGGAGAAAATTTTTAAAAGTTTACAAAGTTTTTATATATGAATATAATATTAAAATTATTATAATGACCTAAAATGAATTAATTGATATAAAATTGAATAAATTTAACTTAAAAACCAATAAAAATATAATATAAATTTATAAATCATTTAAATGAAAAGGCAGCTTTCAATTAAAATTCAACATTTTTTACTATTCATCAAAAAATGAAACTTTTCAAAAAATAAAACTAAGGTAATCTAGATATTCTGGTTTCAAAAATGTAGTAAAATTTTTCAAAAATAAATTAATAAAAGTTTCCAAAAATATTTTTAAAATTACTACTCCTTAAAAGGGTGACAAAACTGTTTTTTAGAAAAATATTGTTTTAAGCATAAAATTATATTTATTCTTATATCTTATCTTGAAAACAAATAAGATGAATTTTAAATAGTTTATTGAATATATAATGTATAAAATTAATTAAAATGTTTCATAAAAATTGTTTTTTTATTTTATTAAGGTTGAACCCATTTCTTTGCATAGAAATAGTTTTTCTAGAAAACATTTCCTTTATTTTCAAATAGATTTTATCTTCATTTATAATTAATAGGTAGATAAATAATTAATTATATATACATTTGTAAACCATGGTTTAATAATTTAATTAGTCATATTCATACCCTCCATTTAAATGTATAGGTGATAACTATCATATTAAGTAATAATATTTTCATTGTATGGAATTCTTTGTTTAAAATCGGTGTTGTGTTTAACATAAGATAAGATTAAGATTGTGTGCAACACAAGCCAAAATTATTTTTTAATTTAATAAAAGATAAAATCTGTGTTTCTTATAACATAAAATAACAAAAACAAACATAGAATCTTGGGGTGTTGTAGTTTTAGCCTCCAAAAGGGGATCGAATCGAATTTTCATCTCAAATCTCGAGTCGAGGGTCGAAGCAAGTATATATGTATAAAACCTCCCTTCATCAGGAGTCACTTTAAAATGTAAATATTTATATTCCTAAATTAATTTTTATGCTATATTCTTGTTTCTAAACTTTTTCTCTAGATTTTTATTATTTTTTTCATACATTATATCTTATAATGGGATGTTAGAGGTGCGGTGGTGACTGATTATTGAGTTTTCATACTTACACCATGCATGAGCCCCTATAAGGACAATTTTATACCCTTTAACTCATGATCTAGGTAAGGTAATGTCACCTGACTATGGGATATCATCATACACATAGAGCATGGATCATGGGTGGTCATTTTTAGAGAATTTGTTTCCTAGATAATATATATAAACATGGACTATCCCTAATTCATTTTTAGTTAGGATTCACACATGGGGGGAACTATTTTAGATCCTTAGACCTCATTTGGTTTTCACACTTATATGTATATGGGTTATTTGATTGGTTATACTTACTTTTTATAATGTTGGTTCCTTTTTCAATCATCTGTGGTATATGAATCATGTTTATTTTGTGTTATATATTCCTATATTTACACACATACACTTAACCACTTCGGTTTTTGGTTAGTTGTATGCCTTGATTAACCATGACTGGGATAGGCCATGCTTCTTATAAATTCTTTCCATAGCAGCTTATTACTATTTTATTGGGGAAAAAAATCCCACATTCATAATTCATAACCCCCCCCCCCTCATTTACTCCAACTTAACCAAGAGGTGTGCTTTAGTCATTTTAGTGAAATGGTATGGGTGTTGTTTCGGTATTTGAGGCATATAAATTGAAAAGCTATATTGGATATTATTAACTAATATTTGGTATGAGACTTGAGATTATATGGGATAATATGTCCATTGAAACTTGGGAATTAAACCAAAAATATTCTTGGCCTGTATAACTATGTTGGAATCCTAAGTCCTTAGGAGTAGTCTAGGGTTCCTCTTCTCCAACTTTTCTTTTCTTTGAGTCATTCCTTATTCTTTTATTCTTATTAATCATACTAAATTAATATAGGTAGACATGACTAGGATATTATTCCATGATGTGTGATTTCTAGTAACTATTATATTACGTTTTGAATTAGTTTCCTATTCATATTAACAATAAATAAATGGTGTTTTCCCATATGTTTATTGTTAATGGTTAGGTTAAAATATATTTGAGACCGATTGCTTTTATTGAAATTTTCTTTATATTATAATGATAGATAGAATATTTTTTATATCTATAGAACTCCTTTAATTGTTTTTTATGATTCTTTGATTATATGAAACTATTTTAAAATGGTTGATATAATGTTTAATAATGAAAACTATTTTTGAAAAGGAAAGTGGTGTAGAGAAGAATATAGTTACACCCAATCTCTGTGATGAAATTAAATTCTTGGGGTTTTTCCTTATGAGAATAGTGGGGATACACTTAATCTATACTTTATTACAGAGGATTCCACTGTGAATACCACCTCTTATCAATCAGGAAGGGTGGATGATCATGCCAAACCTGTTCAACCTCTAGTTAACTCGCAATTCTTGGATAAGATTACCCTTTTTCTTTAGGTATCTGGTCAAGGAACTCGATGAAATGATCCTAATAACTCTAATATTATGGAATATTTATAGTTTCACAATCCTCTAATATTTCAAGGTGATGTATATCCTCAGGAGGTGTAATAGGGGTTTAATCATCTCTATTGCATTATTGAAATCATTAAAACGTCGTATAAACATTGAATTAGTATTGATGCATTCATAATATAAGGACTACCATGTAAATGGTGGGATGTGATGACCGAGGCTAAGAGAGGAAAGGGATTCAATTGGGAAGGGTTTTAAGAGCTCTCATTTTCAATATTTTAACATGATACCTTATATCAGGTGAGGGTAAAGGAGTTTATGAACCACTAAAAAATTTTAATGTCAGTTACTGAATACAATTACATATTCATAGATCTTCTCTTATTTACTATATATCTGATTGAAGAATAGGAATCTAAGGTCAGGCATCTCAAAATGGAGATTAAGGAGATAATTAAAAACCAAGTTATGCTTTTCATTTTTCTAATGTTCTAAAAATTGGTGAATGAGGCTATCATCCAAGAGATTGGTTCCAAATTAGATTCAAGATAATGTGGTATACAAAATAGTTAATCCCAAGGTGAAAACTCTTCATACTACCTAAATTAGTGTTGAGAAGAGCTCATCATCAGTGGCTCTCATTGAGGAATCTAGGGCATTAGTTTACCTCCATCACTTAGCTCAATAATAAACTTTTTTCACAATCATGGGTTTGGGAAGACTAAACACATTGATCATAATTTTATATTTAAGGAAAAATAGTGTCACTCTTAGTAAAATTATGTCCATCGTAAGTGTATTTACTAGAAAGGTACTATATAAAGTATAAGGCATTATCCTCAGTTAACCCATGTATCCCCAGATCTTTCATCCACATAGTCCATTAGAAAAATTCAACCACCATTAAGGAGTTCTAGTTGAGGAGGTTGATAGAGTGGTAAGGGTTAATTAGAAATGGTTTATTCTTTTTGGTATTGTTTTGTGTCTCAAGGTTAGTATGAAAAGGTAGGGAGTATGTATATCATAAAGTAACTTGTAGTTTCCACTAGAGTTGAGACTTTTATGGTTTAAGGTATTATCCTAGTATTTTATACTTTATCTTGTTTTCTTTTTGATATAATTTATTTAAATTAATTTTTTTCAAATAAAATATCTTAGCTTGTAAAAATTAAATTAAAAGTTTTACCCTTATATATGAGCCCTGATACTCCTTTTTGGATGAGTATAGTGCATACTAAGAAATTTCAATCATGTTCACTTATAATGGAATCATTATAGAATATTTAGAATATCATGGTTCTAAATATTGAAAACTTTAATGTTTCATTTGGAATATAGTTATTAACTAAATTATTAGCTTGGATTAACTATTATAATATGAGAGTGTCTTTTTCATCTCTTTTTGGTATTAAATACACACTCTATGGAGATTGGGAATTCAAGGCCAGCTTAGTATGCCTAGATCCAAGATATATGGGAGAAATAACAACATATATATCCTATATTGTTCGTAGAGAGTTTTCTTATAGGGAACAAAAAGTTTTACCCTCTATGGTGTATTTATATCCTTAGGTATTTTCTAAATGTTTCTCAAGGATTCGACCTAAATAACATGTGAGATTTACTATCAATTTGGTTCCTAAAATGAAATTGATATATATCTCTCCATACGAGATGCATCTAACATAATTTAAGGGTACTAAACACCCTATTTAAGGAGCTCAAAGATGAAGGTTTTATCATACCAAGCATGTTTCCTTGGGGTTATTTGGTTCTCTTCACTAACAAAGTCGATGGGATCCTATGCTTATGTATGGACTATCAGAATTTGAATCATGTTACCATTATGAACAACTACCCTCTTCCTAGAATTGATGATATATTTTATCAACTAAAGATAGATATGTGGTTCTAAAATATTTACCTTCACTCGGGCTACCATGATCCTTGAGTTAGGCTTAAAGATATTCAAAAGACCAATTTTGGAAGTTTATATGGCTACTTTGAATGTCTAGTGATGTTATTTGGCCTAATGAATACAATAGGAGCTGAATTTTATTTTACCTTATCCAAGTGAGTTATTTGAGGTATATCATAATATTTCTTCAATAGGCCATGTATGTGTACTTATATAAGATCATTGGGTAGTGGTGTGTGTTTTCATACAATTGAGTTCTTATGAATGGAACTAGCCTACCTCTTACCACAAATTTTACATTGTTGTTCATGCTGTGAAATACTGGAGACACTACCTATATGATTAGTTATTTATAGTTTTTATGGACCGTTACAGTCTGAAATACATATTTTAACAACAATACTTAGTTCTCCTGAAACATCATTGTGTGGAATATTTCACTCATTTTATTTTAATATTAAATACACTCTAGTAAATGGAAATATTTTTATAGATTCCCTAAATCAAAAAATCACCCTCAAAAGCTGAAATAATCCAAGGATAAGTAGTGATTGATGTGTCATATAAATGACCTACACCTGGATGTGGTCAATGATCATAGTGGAATACACATTTTCCATATTGATCATTCTCTATCTCTCATATCATGGTTCAAAGACTCAAAAATGTTAAATCCTAATAATACAATTATTTGATACAATTTTGATTATGGGTTATCCTCTATGGTTGGTTCCAAGACTCTTAAACCATTTTATATATCCATAGAAGGCAATTTATTCTTATTAATATAGGAAAAAGTGTAATGAAATATTTTCATGCTTCTTAATGGGTTATACGTCATAAAATAATGATGATTTATCATGATGTTCATGATCAATTATAGTATCCTGGTATGAAAAAGATATTTTTTTGGTGTTTTTTCTAGATGTCTTACGTATTTGTATGTGAAGGTGGAGCACCAAAGTCTAGTAAGGTAGTTTCAACCACTTCTATTTTTGGTATGGAAGTGGGATGAGATAACCATGGATTTCAAGACTAATTTACCTAAAACATAAAGTTAGAGAGATGTGGTATGGGTGATTATTGATCATCTAACCAATATGGTGTTGTTATTGTGAAGATTCTTCATATTACCACATTTTTAACTTATCAAAAAGAAATATTCAAGAAGTTATCTTAAACTTATCAGGGTAGTGGCAGTTAACATCTTTAGTACTAAAAGGTGGTAAAATTATAATGTTTTAAATATGGAACCCATTAGAGAATTACCAAATACAAAGGTTGAGTTGGTGAATCTATAGGGGATCATAGGTTGGTCAGGTCCAATGGTGGGTTGACCAAAAACTTCATTTGGCAGTGCAACTTATTTTAATGGCTAATTACCTCTATTAAATAGAGGTGGGCTAGTTTTTTATGTGTATCTTATAAAACTAATATAATTTTAATCACTAAATCCTTATCTATAGTTATTTATATCCTTGAATTTATTGTGAAATAAAAGTTTTTAGTGTTCGCCTATAGATATAGGATTAAATTCCAAACAATGTAATCTTATTTGTCCAATTTATTTTTACTATTTCATTCTTCACTTGAATAGTTTTATTTGATTTATTTTGAAGTGATTGAGTATTAATTGTAACATAGTGTGGTTATCGAGGTTCCATTTCATCCCATATTTTTCTAAACTGGGTTCAAAGAGGGTAAAATATGGTGCTTATACTTCTGCAGTGCAGAACCATTGGATTTTGTGAAGTTCTGGTGGATTAAAGATTTCATCTTTTTGTGGATGGATACATAATTATTATTAAAAAAATGGGATCAGATCTCTGTAGTTCACACTCATCCAATAACTCATGTATTATTCAGTATTTCCTTATCATTGTATTGATTTTAGCTGTTCTTTACTATAATATGAAGATATAATGGTGGAAAAATTCAAAGTTTAAATAAATAAATTCGAAAAAACTGATTATGGTTCATAACAGATGAGAGAGAGGATTATCCCTTCCAGAAGGATCTATAACTTTCATTGGATGGAGATAATCCTAATAATATATATAAATGATAATGGGAAAAGATGTGTAGGAAATATTTAGTATTGGTAAGTATTTCGTTGGCATGAAACGTAGCCATCAAAATCATAGAAAATAAGACAACAACTAAACTGATGGAAACCCTTGAGAACACGTATGAAAAACAAATTGAATTAAAAAAAGTTGTTTATAGTGCGAAAAATGTTTTGTTTGAGGTTATTGGAAGTTAGGTCAGTATAATATCATGTGAATTACTTCAACATGATGCTTGAAGTTCTAAAAGTCACTTTCATGTATAATGTATGGGAATATTGTAACTTTCATCACTAATAGGATACCAAGTTAGTATGGTTACTATGATTTTTAATTCTTTTATAAATAATGATCTACTTTAAAGATGTTCGGAACTTAATCTATAATTCGTAGCTCTAGATAATAGAGTTACACGTACCTTCTGGAAGTGTGCTAAATGCTAATGGAAGGGGATAGTCACCTCAGAGAAGGAATCATCAACGACTAAAGAATAAATATAGGATGAGAAGTAAATGAAATTATACTGGTCAAGGTATCACATATAAGAATTGTGATAATCATATAAATATTCATTGGAATTTTAGGAATTGTAAAGATAAAATAAGAATGATATATTTCATAAGCTCAAATTCTATTAACATAATGGAAGGAGGAAAAAACTTTCTACTCAGTATTTATTAATCAATATAGTCAAGGGTTGTTGACTCTAGTGAATCCATTCAATCAATGGTTGATCATAGATTCATGGACAACCATGTATGTAGAATATTTTGGAAAGTTCATCTAGCATATAATGTACCTTCAAAAGTGATAAAAAATAAGATATAAATCTATAGATGATGAATAAGAATCTCCAATGACTAATGGAAGTGATACGCATTCTAGGACTCTAGAAGAAGCTCGTCATTTTATCGAATCTAGATAATTTAGGATATAGAATTACCTTTTCCAATGGATTTAATAGAGTGACTCAAGGGTACATGGTTGTGTAATGAAGAGTAAATGATATGAATATTTATTTGAATAGAAGTTCATATGGAAATGAAATTATCATAAGTTTGACATCAGAAGATCCAAAGGTTTGTAATTATATACTTAGTCACCTTGGTAATAAAATATAAATTTTTTAGTAGGAAATGGTATTCTAAATCTCAATCACACAAGCATATGAGGTTTTGAGTGTTATTTTATAGGAAAAGAAAAGTGTATTTCATTAAATATGAATGGATCAAATCTCAGATCCTCAAAGCTAGATTTCATTCATTTGGATGTATTAGGGCCAGTCCCGATCCAATATTAGGTAGTATCACTTTACTTCACCACATTCATTAATAATGAGAAAATGAAGGTATAAGTATATTTACTTAAGTATATATCTAATGATTTTAGTTATTTTGGGTAGTATAAAGTAATTTAGAGATACTAAAGAGACTTGGGTCTAATAATGGTGGATAGTACATTGGAAGTAGCTTCTGAAACTTTTATCAGAAGAAGGGGATCAATATTGAAATAATAGTCCCAAAAACTCCAAAACAAAGTGGTGTACCATAGAGAATGAACTATAATTTGAAGGAGAAGGGTAGATACATTCATGTTCACTCTGAAATTACCATGACCATTTTGGTAGTAGCAATTAACATAGTAGTAATATCTTTTTTTTCTTCTATGGATGGGTTCTGTATGTACAAGCCATGGGTGCAGATTTCTTTAGGTGGTCATCTCTTGAATCTTGTCCTTGCACAAAATTCTTCCCTAGATCACAAGTTAGATCAGTTGTTGAATGTTAACATGTGGAATACCTAGGGTATCACTTTTCAATTTTGAAAAATAATAGGAATGAGAATTGATTTTATATTGAGTCCTAACTTTAAGTATATATATTTCGCCCCTGTGTAAAAGGGTATGGGATTTACATAAAATTTCACTTCATAGCATCAAAGTTTACATAGATGACCCTTAAATATATCTTATGACCATTGAAATAAAACTTACATAGAACCAGGAGTCATAAGTACCCTTACATATCCCCTTTTTGAATTTGTAAAGGTACCCTAACATATCACTCACCCATATAAAGTACTCTAACAATGTAAAAAAATGACTCTACCTCATCCCCTTTTCCATAAAAATGACCCTTAAAATGCATGTAGAGTGCACCTATTACCCTTAATAATCTAGTAACCCTTGCATAAGGGTAACAAAAAACTAGAAAAAACATAAAAAATCACAATTTCAAGCTATGGACATTAGAATTTAAAACTATAATAATAATAAAATTAATTAAAATTCTGACTTAAGATAATCTCACATTAATCTTATTATTCAAAGAAAAAAAATATAAATTTACCATATTATAAAATTTATATTTTTATATTTTTTATATTAAAATATGCTTAAAATAAATTGAAAAAATATGGCTCATCACTCCCCCACACCTAAACTATTGTACTCTTAGGAAATACAATGAATTCAACTAATAAAAATATTATCCTGCCTGGTTAAAAACACAAAAACTAAAAAATAAGGGAAAAAGTATTCATTCATTATTAAAAATATCATGACTTATTTATGAGTTAAATTCACTTTACAAATTTATTTTATGAAAAAAAATATAATTTTAATAGTGAGATTAGAATAAAATTTAGTTTAATTAAATTTTTACATGATAAAATTTTATAAATCTATTTTTCCTAATATCTTTATAAAAAATATCCACTTAAAAATACCTTAATATAACCAAAATTATATTATTATAAGCTAATTTCTCCCTTATTCATCTGAGTTCAAAATTCATCTCACCTAATCCTATTAATTTTTGAAAATTTAGAACTTAATAAATTTTTCCCATCTATGTTTCTATAAAGAGTTTATTTAATACACAAAGAGATTTATTTCATACTCACACACCTTGTGCCTAATTGTCTCCCAAACATTATGGGGGTCCCAACTTCCCATTTTAGTCTAGTTTAAAAGGACTTGAAAAAATGAATTTTTGTTTGGATCCCTAAAGTTTTCCTTTTAAAAAATGAAAAGTTACCTAAGATAAAGTTCAAAATTATGATTTCCTATGGTTATCATTTTGATTACACTTAATTATTTTTTGTTATAATAATTTTCTTAATTCTAAAAAAACCATTAAAATATCAGTAAAAATCACTCATTTATCATATAAATTCATAAATTTTAAAATTAATGAATTCCTCACAACTCATGTGACATTTTTACTATAAAGGAAAGAATTTAAATCTTAGTTTCAAAACTAAAAAACACTCCAAAAATATAAATTAGAAAACAAAATATCAAGAATAAATTTAAAACATATTTTCTAACACTTATCAATTAAACATCATAAAAATATAAACATTTAAAGTAAATGAAAATTTTAAAAGGATAGAAACATCCAAGTTATTATAGATGGAAGAATTCTCCAAATAGATCTTTAGTGAAATACAAATTTATTTACCACTTGAATAATTATAATAAAAATAGAAAAATAAATAATAAATGTATTAAAAACTAAATAAAATGAGAAAACTGAGAAAGAGAGAGAGAAAGATTCTTGTTTCATCCCTCACAAGTGGGAATGTATTTAGACTATCCATATCTTCATAGCCTTTTTGGAATCCATTGTCATAAGGGAGATTTGTTTTCATTAATATAAACCACTACATGTTTTCTTATTCTAATTTTATTCTCTTTTTATATCAATTGGAGGTCCCCATTGACAAATTTCTTCATGTATACCCCTTATGAATGTAGTATAACTTTTAATTTTTTAGTGGAAGGGTGATTTATGGGGTCTCTTATTCTACTTTTCATAACTCTAGTCTTATTAGTATTCTTAATGGGGATATTTATAGGTTAAATCAACTATTGCTTTTATTTTTTCAATAATAAAATTAATTGTTTCCTCTAATACTTAGTGGAATAGATTTTTCACATCTTCATCCACCTCTTCTTCCAATTTATAAACCTATCTTGTGGATTCTTCTAAAACTTATATAGATAAAATTTAAGAAACTCATCTAATTAATCTTAATCTAGATCCTATTTAACTATTTAAAAACTTTTAAAATCCATTGGGTATGCATAGTTTGATCTAGGGAGTATCTTATCATATAGTGTTTCTAGAAAATAATGCTTAGTATGTAGGAGAATGTTTTTACCAAATCCCTCTTCAACCTCAACAGGTAACTAGAGTGGTTCTTCCTTTTACTCTTCCATAGACTCTTCTTTTGAGAAAAGTATTGCTTTCAACAATTCATAATAATTTTATTTAAAGGGGTAGATTATTGAAAATAATACTATGTCTCTTTATGATAATTTTGATGCTCACAAATACCCTTAATTATTTTCTGATGATTTTATTTAGTATTTTGCAAGAATTTATTAATTTATTTTAGTCCTGAAATAATGAGAATTTATTACTTATTCGGGAATTGTTTTAGCGCGTTCTAGAAACATTGTTCATACCTTACTTATTTGGGATCTTCTTTAGCGTGTCTTGGAATCATTGTTCATACCCTACGTGGATAAACGTAGCGTAAGGATGAAAAGCGTGTATACTTTTTGATATAAGAGAAAAGTATGGTTAATCAACCATACGTTATCAGCAAAGTATGGAAGAAGAACCTTACATTAGGAAGGAACCTTATGTTTGGGTTATCAATAAAGTATGTAAGGAGAACTGTACGTAAGTACTAAACGTTACGTTTGTTTCTTAAAAGTATGGTTCATCAACCTAACTTTTGTAAACAACCATACATTCTTTGAATGGATCCTTTATCTTTTGTCTGAGAGTTGAAGATAAAGTATGGATGATCAACCCTACTTTTATGATCAACCTTACGTTTGAATAAAGTAACATGAACCCTATGTTTATGTTCAACCTTACGTTGTCAACCCTACGTTTGGAGGCCATGTCATCAACCTTACGTTTGGCATCGGAAAGTTTGAAAGACGATATTTTTATGCAACAGATAGAAATCTGATTGTTAGGCGGATTTCAAGCCGGATTTAAAGTTTATTTTAAAATACAACTTTGACCAATTCAAAGCCATTTTATCAATGGATTAAAGATCTATTTAAAAGGAGCTTTTTATGCCGAGTCTTCAGGGAAGTTACGACTACTCTGTAAATTCAAATTTTTGAATATTTCGAATCAAAAGGAGACTTTTAGGGATCTAAATGTGCAGGGGATATTCACGGATTTATTATATATGTTTTCTCTGAAACAATAGGCACATGAGTGTGGTGGTCAATCTATTATTAAAAAATGTGGAAAACAGAGACTGCTTAAAGCACTCAGTTCTGATGATTCAAAAGGAGCGTCAAAGCACTAATTATTTAAGAAGAATGAACTCGATAAAAGATTCACTTTTTCTACATCAAATATCTACTGTGGATCTACTAGTTATGAATTTGTGAATTATATCACTATATCTACTACAACCGGATCGACTCAGAACTGCTTCGACTTGAAAATCAATATTTCTGGAGATGATGATCCATCTGCTGTCAATTGCATTCTGTTGCAATTGTGAAGATCAACTGAAAAATTTCTTTCTAAAATTCTTTTTATCTTGAGTAACTAGCTTCTCGTACTAAGCTGAGTAGGTTCGTGTTTGAACCAGAAGGATTTTTTAGCCTGAAAATTGTAAAGGTATCAACTGCCTATTTTTCAGTTGTTGGAAGGTCTGTGGAAAAGAGGACCAGATAGTGAAAATCACCAAGCTCGTGGAGTTGAGCGTTGGTGGAGTGGACTATGGGAATTCTGTTCCCCGAACCACTATACATATATGTATCCCTACTTTTACTTATTCTGTTGCATGATCAAATCTAATAAACCATAGAGGATAGAACTCGTTCAATTGAAGAGTTAACGAAAAATCTGAAAGACACAACTCACCCTCCTCTTGTGCATAATCTGTATATTCAAGATCCAAACATTGGTATCAGAGGTGGAGCTTCTGATAGAGCCTTAGAAATCTAGAGGCATTTAAATATTATACAATAGAGCATAATGACTGATACATGAGAAGGGATGTCAATGATCAGAGCACTATATTTTAATGGAGACAACTATGGTTGCTGGAAATCGCTCATGATAATATATCTGAAAACCTCGGATATAAAATCTATTCAAAGATTATGAATACTTATGAAATTCCTAAAAATCTTGAAACATGGAGTTTTGCTACAGAGGTAGAGTATGATATGAATTTGAAGGCTATGAATTCAATCATCTGTGGTCTAGGACCATATGAATTTAACAGAGTATGTCAGTACCCGACAGTATATGAGATGTGGCAAACAATAGCTGTGGTGTATGAAGGAACAAAAAATGTGAGACAAATGAGATATGAAACTGCCAAATTGAAATTTGATACTTTCAAAATGTTTGAAGGTGAAAGAATTACCCAAATGAATCGGAGATTGACAGAAATTGTCAATAATATAACAGCTCTAGGAGAACCTATCAAGTAGGTTGATCAAGCATTAAAAGTACAGAGGTTACTTCCTACATGATGGAATGGTATATCTTCTGCAATTAGACAATCAACACCTGTCAAAAATCTAACCATGAGAGAGATGATTGGTACACTGATGATGTACAAAGATAAAATGCAAGATGAGGCAAATGAACATAAATTCTACATCAAAAAGGATGATACTGACTTGAAGATAACTTCACAACAAAATAATAGAAAGATGAAGAACAGAGAATTCAAAGCTAAATCAGAGAGCTCTGACTCATCAAACTCATATGAAGAACTGGCTCAGCTAGCCAGAAAATTTAGAAAATTCTACAGCACGAAAAGATACTTCAAAAAATCCTTTAAGAGAGATGATAAGGAAGTAAGATTATATGAATGCAAGAAGATGGGGTATAACAGACCAGATTTCCCACAATTGAAAGATGCAAAGAAGAAGAAATTCTTCAAAATAAATGACTATGAGAAGAAAGACAAGAAAGCTATGAAAGCCACTTGGAGTGTATCTGAAGACTCGAGTAGCTCTCCTGAATCAATCTCAGAGAAAGAAGAGTTCAATCTAATAGCAAACATGTGTTTCATTGAAGAAATCGATGAGGTACACTCATATTACTTCTCGGACTCAAATAATGAATCAAATTCTGAATCAAGCTACACAAATGAAAAACGTGCAGCCTACTGCTTTATGCTTGAAGAAAGATATGAATCACTATTTAAGAAACATAAGTCACTAAAGAACATACATAAATCTGTTTCAGATGAAAGAGATACAATGCTGAAACAACATAAGGAATTAATTGATAAATACAATTCTATTAACACTAATTATATTAATTTTGAATCAAGAATAAAAACACTTCAGGATGAAGTAGAATCTTACAAACAGGCTGCATTGGTTTTTACAAAAGGAGAAAATTCATTATATGAAATTCTTGGAAAAACTGTCATTAAAAAGGAGAGATTTGGAATTGGCAGTAAAGGATAAAAACCTAAGCTATAAAAAAATTATTTTGTTCCTATCTCTAAAAGGTTTAATTGTAACTTTTATGGGACAAAGGGATATATAGCTAAAAACTATTTCTTAAGATAGTCTCAAATTTGTGGTATTAAGAAAGCCTATGTTTCAAAAGACTTATATGATTCAGCTGATTTTAAAAGAACAAAGAAAATCTGGATACCCAGATCATTGCTAGCTAACACCCCTAGACCCAACAGAATATGGATACCAATGCAATTTGTTTGAATGTCTTTGCAGGTAGGAGGCCACCAGAGTAGAAAAGATATATAGTACATGGACAGTGACTACTCAATACATATGAGTGGAAACTCATTGAATTTTTCTTCACTCACTCAAAAAGAAGAAGGACTTGTCACATTTGGTGACGATTCCAAAGTAAAAATCATTGGCATTGGAACTTTTGGAGATCCAAAAACCGTCTCAATAAACAAAGTACTTTATGTACAAGGATTAAAACACAACCTGATAAATATCTCTCAACTTTGTGATGATGGATATATTGTTGATTTTACTAAAAATTGATGTACTATTTCTAAAGATAAACTGTTTAAATTTAAGGCACCAAGAACTGATAATGTATATACTTTGGATTTAAATTCCTTGTGTAAACAACAAGTAAACTGCCTGACTGCTAAAGTAAGTGAATCTTGGATCTAGCATAGGAGACTTGGACATTGCAATGTATATGTTTTACATAAATTATCTATGAAACATCTAGTTTCTCATTTTCCTAGTCTCAAATTTGAAAGTGACAGATTATGTGATGCATGCCAACTTGGAAAGCAACAAAAATAATCATTCAAATCTGTTAATAAAGTTGTTACAACTAAACCTCTATAACTTATCCGTATGAATTTTTTTGGACCTTCCAGAGTAGCAAAATTAGCTGGTAAATTATATGTTTATGTATTAGTTGATGATTATTCTAGATTTACTTGTATTTTCTTTTTGAAATTTAAAAATGAGTCTTTTACTTTATTTGAATGTTTCTGAAAATCTGTTCAAAATGAAAAAGGTTTTAATATAATATCATTGAGAAGTGATCATAGTGGAAAATTTGAGAATCATGAATTTAATTCCTTTTCCTCAAACATGGGTATTAAACATACCTTGTCTGCACCAAGAACACCTCAACAGAATGGGATTGTAGAAATAATAAATAGAACAATTCAAGAAATGTCTAAAACTATGTTAAATGAATATAGCCTACCTATATATTTTTGGGCAGAAGCTATAAATACAGCTTTCTATATAATTAATAGAGTTTTAATTAGACCTATTTTGAAAAAGAAACCCTATGAACTATGGAATAATAGAAAACCTAAAGTAAATTACTTTAAAGTTTTTGGATGCAAGGTCTACATTTTGAACACCAAGGATAATCTTGGTAATTTCGATCCAAAATCTGATGAAGGTATTTTCTTAGGATATTCTGATACCTCCAAAGCTTATAGAGTCTATAATAAAAATTCAAGGATTGTTGAAGAATCATTTCATGTGAAATTTGATGAATCTGATCCCTTTGAGAAAAGGATATATCAAATGGTTGAACCTGAATCTAATGATAACATGAGACTTGAGAACATAAAGAATGATTTTGAAAATGATATAAAAGAAATTCAGTCCAGTTCAGAGGAACATGATACTGAAGAACATTTGAATGTATTTCCTAGACAGTATAGAACCATAAATAATCACCCTTTATAAACTGTGATAGGTGACTTAGAGACTAATATTCAAACTAGAAGAAACTTAGAAAACCTAGTGGAATTCTCTGCCTTCCTATCCCAACAAGAACCCAAGACTATAGAAGAATCTTTAGATGATGAAAGCTGGGTAACAGCAATGCAAGATGAATTAAACCAGTTTAAAAGAAATAAAGTTTGGGAATTAGTGGAAAGACCTAAGAATTATCCAGTAATAGGAACCAAATGGGTATTTATAAATAAACAGGATGACCAAGGCACAATAACTAGAAATAAAGCAAGATTAGTAGCTAAAGGATATAATCAAGAATAAGGAATAGATTATGATGAGACTTTTTCACATATAGCTAGGTTAGAATCTATTAGAATCCTTTTATCCTATGCATCTTATATGAATTTTAAATTATTTAAAATGGATGTTAAATCTGCCTTTTTAAATGGTTATTTAATGGAGGAAGTTTATGTTGAGTAACCTCCTGGTTTTGAAAACTCTCAAAAACCTGATTCTGTTTTTAAACTTACTAAAGCACTATATAGCCTTAAACAAGCACCTAGAGCTTGGTATGAAAGATTAACTTCTTTTCTTTTGAAAAATGACTTTACTGTTGGATTGGAAGATCCAACACTCTTTAAGAAAACTGTGAAAAATAATGTTTTATTGCTTCAAATTTATGTTGATGATGTAATTTTTGGATCAACTAATAAAACTCTTTGTCATGAATTTTCAAAATTAATGCAAGAAGAATTTGAAATGAGTATGATGGGAGAATTAAATTTCTTTTTGGGTCTTAAAATATTTCAAAAATATTTTGGAAATGTTTTAAATAAAAGCAAATACATTGCTGATTTACTTAAGAAATTTGGTCTTGAAAACAACTATCCATTTACAACTCCTATGTGTACTAATATAAAACATGATTTGGATGAAACTGGTAAATCAGTTGACAAAAAGTTATATAGAGTTATGATTGGTAGTTTTTTATAACTTACTGCTAGCAGGCTAGATATAATGTATTCAGTATGTCTTTGTGCTAGATTTCAATCAAATCCCAAAGAATCTCGTTTAACTGCTGTCAAAATAATTTTTAGATATTTAAAAGGAACTATTTTTTAATCTCTAATTTATCCTAAAACTTTTGATTTTAATTTGATTTCATATTCAGATGGTGACTTTGGAATTTGTAGATTAGATAGAAAAAGTACATCAGGAACATGTCACTTTTTTGGAAAGTCTTTAGTGTCATGGTCTAGTAAGAAACAACATTCAGTTGCTCTGTCAACAGTTGAGGCAGAATATGTTTCTACTGGAAGTTAATGTGCACAAGTTTTGTGGATAAAAAATACTCTTATGGACTTTGGATTGAATTTTAATAATACACCTATTTTATGTGATAATACAAGTGGAATTAATATTTTAAAAAATCCTATTAGTCATTCTAGAACTAAGCACATTGATATAAGGCATCACTTTTTAAGAGATCGTGTTATTAAAAATGATATATTTTTAGAATTTATAAATACAAAAATTCAATTAGCAGATATTTTTACTAAACCACTTCCCACTGCAAGGTTTGATTTCATTAAAGGGGATCTAGGTTTATTTAATTTTAAATAATTTTTTTTAAATGTTATTTATTTAATTTTATTTATTTTTTAAAATTTTATTTGTTTTTAAAATAAATATAATGATTAGTGATTACACGGGAATGAAGGCTGTCAGAGCCCTTTCGAACCCGAAAACTGCATACTATTGCACACCTCTGATCTTCGAATCTTTAAACCCTAAAATCTTCGAACCTTCAGAAATCTACTCAAAAATGGAAAAGACAAAGCGAGAAGATGAACCCGAGAGCAGTGACGCGAAGAAGCAAAAGACAGTTGGACGAAAATTTTTGCAAGGTAAAGTTAAAGATCTGGAATGGCTGTTCGAGACAAATCTGATGTTGAAACAGGATTTATCTTTTCAAAACCTTGAGCAGACTTTCAATAGTGAAAGGTCTGATTTTTTGTATGAGGCAGAAATGCGTCATTTCTTCAGATTAGTTCATTTTAGTCTAGGTGAGGATGAAGACACTATGATTGCAAATATTGAGGATAGAGATTTCTCAATCTCTTCTGTTGAAATAGGAAAAATCCTAAATTTCCCACATTAAGGAGTATACCATTTTGATTTGAAAAACATAAGAGATGTTGTGCATAAATCCGAGGAAATTATGTCCTTTTTGTTTGGAACATATACTATTAGGAAAATTATGGTGAATGATTTAGAACCGGATCAGAAGATCCTGGTTAAATTTGTTCATACTGGAATAGCTCCTAGAATGGAAGAAATGGAAAAGATTTTATACCCTGATATATACGTAATGTATCTTCTATTAAGTGATATCAAAATAAACTTCCCAAGGTACATGGTAAGGTACCTCAATTACTGTTGTCATAGTGATTCCCAGATGAACTTTTACCCTTTCGGTCGATTTAATTCTAAACTTTTGTTCAAGAAGGATATGGTGAGACTGGTGGATGCCAGAGTTCGTTGTCATCATAGAAATTTATTCAATGCTGGAAATCTAAGAAAAATTGGCTATTTCTGGAGCACCATTAAAGGAAAACTTTTGCCAGTAGGAGCTGAGGATGACTCAGAGAGTGCTCAGGCTCAACCTTCTAAGTCCAAGGTGGGACAAGCTGAATCAAGAGTCAGCAATGTAGCAACAAGGATCCGATTTGAAGTGGAAGATGTTGAGGAAGAAAGAAGTCAGGAGGGACTTTAATCTCAAAGAACTAGACCTGTTAATGAGAAAATTACTTTCCCTACATTTGCAACAATAGAAGATTTATTTTCTTATACTTTTTTAAGATAAGTTGTTATTGATAAGTCCATGGAAGATGTTAGTGAAAGGACAGCACCAGTAGAGGGATCAGGAGTTCAAGAAGAAGATTAAAGGGATACTCAGGAACAGATTGTAGCTGATGTTGAAGTTACACTTAAACAGGAACAAGATAAGGAGGTAGAGCCTAGTGAGGAAGTGGCCAGACCTCAGGAAACTCCTGAAAATATTTTTCTCAAAATTCTAGTGGAAGACAAAGATGCTGATATTTGTGATGAACATCTCCTTGATTCTCCAACAGAGGTACTTCAAGAGGATGTTTTTGTGGAGGAGTCTAAGGAATCTAAGGAAAAATCTATGGACAAACCCACTTAGTACAAAGAGAAAGAAAAATATGATGTTGAATCATTACCTTTGGTACTTCTGCATCATCCAGATCTTAAGAATGCGAATCAAGTACAGGGTGCCTTTGATTCAAGGAAGAAATAAGTTGAAGAACTATACAAAAAGGTGTCTCAGTTGGAATCTGAGAATGTCACTCTGAGAAATGTATTAGAAATAGAACAATTGAGATTTCCAAAGATGAAGGAGAGTACGGTCTCATGGCAAGAAGTTGAAATGTTTAAAGAGGATATGCTGAATATAGTTTTCAAGTTGAAATTTGGAATGGTTATGAAGTCATATTTATCAGATCTAAAATTGTTTATGGAGAACCAATTTGCATCAGTTGCAAATAGTGTTGTTAGTGGATCAGGTACTTCACCTGATTTAATAAGAAGATTTCAAACTATCACAACCGCGATGAGCAACATGAATGACAGGTTGCAAGAGCTTCAATGTAACAGTGCTCCATTATCAGTGTTGCTGGACAATCAGAAATTTTTAGTGGATCAACTGAAATCTAGTGAGCCACCAATCAGAAAATTGTTAAATCAGATTTAAGATAAGTTGTCAGTGTTTATAGAAAAATAGGAAAGGATGCATGAGTTTTTCAGTTTCAATTTAATCAAGGATATTCATATGACTCAGGATAATAGAGAGCTCATTATCAAACTTGGAGATGAGATGATGAAGAGACTCAGGGAACAGTTTACAGAATCTAGAGTAGATAGAACCTATTGACTACATTGCCCAAACCTTGATCCCTGTGTATATCATTGTCATGTACATACTGCTATTTTTGAATGAAAATTTCCTCCATTGTTTATTTGTTTCTTTCTCTATTTTTTATTACTATTTTAAGTTAACATATGCTAGTATATCATATTACCTTACTATTAAACAGTTAATTAGATCATTTACTAATGTTTAGTACAACATCAATCTGTGTTCTATTCCATATTTTATCAATCATTTTGATATCACAAAAAGGGGGAGAACTTTGGATAAACACTACATTGTTTTAAGTGTCTTTTTGGGAGAAATTTTCATTTACATTTATCTTATTGGGGGAGAAATTAAAAATGGAAAAATTTAAGGAAAAATTAATATTGTATTTATCTTTTCAAAATTTCAAAACTATATGTAATTAATTTTGTAAGTTGATTTCATTAATTATTTTATGGGTTTTGTGATCATCAAAAAGGGGGAGATTGTTGAGAAAAGTATTGTTTTCAACAATACTTAATAATATTATTTAAAGGGGGATATTATTGAAAATAATACTCTATCTCTTTATGATAATTTTGATGCTCACAAATACCCTTAATTATTTTCTAATGATTTTATTTAGTATTTTGTAGGAATTTATTAATTTATTTCACTCTTGAAATAATGAGAATTTAATACTTATGGAAGAAGAACCTTACGTTAGGAAGGAACCTTACGTTTGGGTTATCATTTAAGTATGGAAGTAGAACTGTACGTAAGTACTAAACGTTACGTTTGTTTCTCAAAAGTATGGTTCATCAACCTTACTTTTGTAAACAACCATATGTTCTTTGAATGGATCTTTTATCTTTCATCTGAGAGTTGAAGAAAAAGTATGGATGATCAACCTTTCATTTATGATCAACCTTATGTTTGAAGAAAGTAACATGAACCCTGTGTTTATGTTCAACCTTATGTTCTCAACCCTACATTTGGAGGCCACGTCATCAACCTTACGTTTGGCATCGGAAAGTTTTAAAGACGATATTTTTATACAACGGTCAACAAGCTGATTATTAGGTGGATTTCAATCCGTATTTAAAGTCGATTTTAAAATACGAATTTTACCGATTCAAAGCCATTTTATCAATGGATTAAAGATCGAATTAAAAGGATCTTTTTATGATGAGTCTTCAGGGAAGTTATGACTACTCTGTAAATTCAAATTTTTGAATATCATGAATCAAAAGGTGACTTTTATGGATCTAAACGTCCAGGGGATATGCTCGGCTTTATTATATATATTTTCTCTGAAACACCAAGCACAAGAGTGTGGTGATCAATCTATTATTCAAAAAGGTGGAAAACAGAGACTGCTTAAAGCACTCAGTTCTGCTGATTCAAAAGGAGTGGCAAAGCTCTGCTTATTTAAGAAGAAGGAACTCAATAGAAGATTCAATTTTTCTACATCAAATATCTACTATAGATCTACTACTGCTGAAGTTGTGAATTATATCTCTATATCTACTACAAACAGATCAAATCAGAACTGCTTCGACTTGAAAATAAATATTTCTAGAGGCGACGATCCATCTGCTGTCAATTGAATTCTGTTACAATTGTGAAGATCAACTGAAAAAGTTCTTTCTAAAATTCTTTTTATCTTGATTAACCAGTATCTTGTACTAAGCTGAGTAGGTTCGTGTTTGAACCAGAAGGCTTTGTTAGCCTGAAAATTGTAAATTTGTCAACTTTCTGTTTTTCAGTTGTTGGAAGGTCTGTGGAAAAGATGACTAGATAGTGAAAATCACCAAGCTCATGGAGTTGAGCGTTGGTGGAGTGGACTAGGGTCATTCTATTCCCCGAACCACTATACATCTATGTGTCCCTGTATTTACTTATTCCGATGCATGATCAAATCTGATAAATCATAGAGGACAGAACTCGTTCAATCGAAGAGTTAACGAAAAATCTGAAAGACACAATTCAGCCCCCTCTTGTGTATAATCTGTATATTCAAGATCCAACATATTCATCTTCTTCAAGGTCAATAATAAATGTTTATGGTTTTTAATATTAATAAAAGGTGGATTTGTATGTACTTCATAATCAACATAATCTAAATAATATATATTTAAATTAAAGAACTCCACCCCCTTATTTTAGCTTGTTGTTCTTTCTAATCATACAAAAAACTAAGGATATCACTTGTAATTCATGTGGCATGTGGGTCCTTAGATATTTTCTCAAAACAAATTCTATCTAGTGTGTCTTTATGATCATCTAATATTGGCATGGTTTGAGATGAATTTACCATTCCAGCATAGGGGGTTAGATTTTAATATATTGTGAATAAAATAAGTCTAATTTGAGATTATCACCCTATTTTATTTAAACTTGTAGTTGTTCCTCTGAGTTCAATTCCTCTTAGAAGTCTCCTAGTGTGTATATTAATAGTATTGGGTCTTCCAGATTTTCCTCATAGTTGAAACCATCCATTGTGACTTTTTCTTCAGTTTCCAATAAAAGGAGTGGCCTGGAAAAATATGAAAATTCTAATTAAGGGGATGTTTTATGGAATTTGAGAATATATAAATCATGTAAAATGGAATATAATTTAAGGTACACTCTCTATATTAGTTTGGTCTATATCACTTCCTCGGAAATTTCACTTTCTATAAATAATTTTGGGGGATCAAGCATTCTTGAAGTTTTTCCTCTATTTTTATTATCAATATTACCAAGGGATTTATTTTAGGTTTATCTAATTTTACCACCTTATAATCCTATTCTTATTATTTTCACATAATATATATAAATTTCCATTTTAATTGATTATGTAGTCTCTTCCTACACTTGTGGGAAGGAATGTTGGTCGGTATAGATGCTATCAAGAAAATGTTTGACCATGTTTTAAATTTCATCATACTCCTTTAAATTGGAATCAAAATAATAATCCAATATGAGATAAATGAACAAGTCACATGTTTTAACCTAGTAAATAGTAAAATAAAAAAATGAAGAAAAAATATAAAATGGAATATATATATATATATAAACCAAGAATACATATTAAAATTTTTGATAGAATAGTTTGTTCTCAACTCAGATCCCTAATAATGAATCCAATTTTTTACAGAATTCATCTTAAAGGGATGTCAAAAGTAGAATTTATAATCCCCTATGTATAAAAAAAATATATTCACAATTTTGTCTCTAAAGGAGCTAGGATGAGATCATTCACTATTCTCAAACTTATGTTGTTTTTCTATTTTTTATATGTTTTAAAATTAGGGTAGAAAATGTGGTTTGATTAAAGGAAAGAAAAATGAAAATATACAATAAAATTAAATGAAATAATTGAGACCCACCTAGATTCAACCTAAGTGATCATCTATTATCTCACTACTTTGATTCCCTAATCCTACACTTTGTGCTTCCAACTAGTTATACAAAACCACACATCAAAAATTGTGTGAATGGGAATCAAACTCAAGAAACCTTTTAATTGATAATCCCACCAATCTCTCAAATGGACCACAATCATGATTCCATACACCACTCAAACCATTAATATAATCAAACACTAATGATTAAAATAGTGGAATAGAAATTTATTTTTGCAATGTTAATGGAAATGGAGGGAAGATAAGCTTGAAGTTCATTCATTAAAATCTACCCCTCAATCACATAAATCCCTATAATAAAACTAGAAATAAAAGTAAAGTGTTTGAACACTGAATAACTAGTTTTCATCTATTGGGTGATCCTCAGGTTAACATCTTACTATGTATGATGTCATGAGAATCAAAATTAAAAAATTAAAAAATGGAGGGGGAACACATGAATAGTTTTAATAAAATTAAATACTGTTAATTTAAAAAAATTACAGAAATCAAAAACTATGTCAAGACAAGGATGAAGAAAAGGTCTTGAATTATATATATTATCCTCTTATATATGGTATGAGGGAAAATATTTATAATAATCATGTTCTTAGTATCATACTCTTAGATTTTAGTGGAAGATAATGATTTATTCTTCTTACATTGATAGATTTTATGTGTATAGGATGAGGGTGAAAATTTCTTCTGGTGTGAATCACTAAAATCTTATCCTTACTCAAAAATTTCAATAGAATCACTACTTTTATCAACTTCTATGTGGTCACTGTGTGGAACACTTAGACAATCACTTCCCAATTTTGGCCAACATACAGAATTAAAATTGATTTCATGTTTATTCCTACCTTTATGTATGAATATTTCATCCCTGTGAAAAATTTTATGACCTTTATACAAAATTTCATTTTTTTACATTAGGGTTTTTAAATATGGCCCTAATGTATCTCTTATATATGATGGATTGACTGTTACGTGGCATCTGCAGTCTGCATAACCCTTATAAAATCTCTTTGTAAATCAGTGAAGGTACCTTTACATATTGCTCACCCATAGAAATTACTCTAACACAGAAAACAAATGGCTCTAAAGTGATCACTTCTTCACAAAAATGACCCTTATGTAGAATATAGAGTGTTCTAATTATCCTTATTCATCTAATACCCCTTGAATAATGGTAACTAAAAACAAAAAAAAACATGAAAACTCACAATTTCAAACAATGGAAATTAAAATTTAAAAAATTATAATCATAAAATCAATTAAAATCACGACTTAATTAATTTAAAAATTTATCTCATTATTCAAACAATAAAAAAACACATAAATTTACCATATTAAAAAATATTATTTATACTAAAAATATTCTAAACATAAATAGAAAAAATTTATCTCACCAATGATACAACTTTTAGATCATTTTGATAATTATATGATTGATGTATTCTATTTTAAATGTTGATAGATATCTATTCATAAGTTTTTAAAGAATATTTTAATAATAATTAGAGATACTTTCATAAATAATGGGAAAAGAATATTGATATATTTCTCAGTATTTTGGAAAATAAAAAATTAAGGAAGTAACATTGATATGTGATCATTATAGAGATGATCTTAATAAGAATCAATGTAAAGTACTGATGGTTAATAAAATCATTTTATATTATATGGTCTTGATGTGATTAAGAAGTTTTTTGTTGAAAATATTGAGTTACTAATAGAAATAATGAATTTGGATATGAAGTAAAGTCAACCCCTTCCCTGTGTTTTTGTAACGATCATGTTGTGAAAGTTTTACTTAGATTATGGTGAATATTGAAGATATTTAGATAGGAGATTAATTTATTGGTAATTTATTAATTCATAATTTATGAGAATAATTTTTTAAAAGAGATGAAGAATGTTTTTAGGTAGTGGATCTTTATTTAAATACTAAAATAGGGCACTTATATGATACAAAATTTTTTGGTAAATATACTCAAGATATTTTTGAAGGTTTGATTAGTTTTTAAACTTGATTATGTTTTTTAGAGATCATATGGAGTGGCTAGATATTCTCAATGAATGTTTGAATAAGTTTTCAGAAGATTCATATAAGTTCTAGAATTTTTATTTTGATATAAATAATTGATAAATTTATACCTTAGATACTCTATAATATAATTTTGGAAAATTAATTCATTCATTGAGATATATATGATTTTATAGATCATACATAAGGAAATATGGGAGTTTACACTGGTATGTAACATCTCACAGATTCCATGTATGTTTTATCTAATGATATATAATATCTTTTGGGGAGAATGTAAGATCATCCAAATGATTTATAAGAAGATCAAAATTATCAAAAGATAGGTAACATATTGTAGTTGATATGTAATATCCTTCTAAAGTTATATAAGAATATAATTAAAATTTCAAAGGATGCATAATATACTTCAAGGTGATATATAATATTTTTCTATTTGTTTCATAGATGATTTTTATGAGTTCATAAAAGATTTTTATGTAGATGTTTCATTCATTTAGTTTTATAATTAAAACATAAATGTTGAGATAAAAATTAAATGATGCTTATACTGATATTAAAAGAAATAAATATCATGGTTATATAAAGACCAAGGAACTTTGGGTTGGACTTCATATAAATAAATTGGTAGAGAAATGGAGGCCTAGGAATTCCCAGACAAAGGGATCTTCTCATTTCCCTCACACTTTTTGAAAATAATGAAATACAACCTTGATAACTTTAGAATGTCATCATGTGAATAATAATACAAAGAAAAACACATTGATATCAAGTTTTTAAATGGAGTATCAAGATAATGTGAAGTGGGAGAGATTACCCCAAGGTTGTGATGATGAACATATAAAATTTCTTGATTCAAAATTCATATTCATATATAAGGTATTTAAACCCAATATCTTCACTTATGATGTATATCCTATGGTCTTGGATTTCTTCTCCACTATAATTGAACACAAAATTAGACTCAATACTAACCTTATATTTGGGACTTATATTGTAAATATCAATTTGAACCTATTCAATTGATAACAGTTAATGGTTGATGATGTTTATTTTATTTGTGACTATTGGTTTTTGATTTTGTTAGATCTAAACAGTCATTGTCTTGTTGGGCTTCCCACTTATCCATTAAAGTGCCATTTAAAAAATGTAATCAAAGATATTAGTTGAATATCATGATGTTATTTAATATTTATCCATGATTCAAGTTTATATCCTTTGAAAATAAAAAATTATTCATAAAAATAAGAACAATTCGGTAAGGTTTTACCACATTCCCTCATGCATTCATGGTTTTCAATGAAGCGAATTTAGTACAGGAAATTTCATGGAAATTTAATGTTAATTTAAAAAAGGTCATTATGTAATAACTATGTAATTTTAAATATGATTATTTTAAATTGTTTTATAAATATTGAATCTAAATTCATTTTATAAAGAATATTTGTCTAGTTTATATGAGGAATATTCAAAGATAATTAAGAGTAAAAATGAAAAGATGTCTTTGTAATAATTGTGAAGTTTCAAATATTAATATTTGAAATTAATTAATGAATATAAATTCTAGAATACCTTCTTGGTTTTTATTTGACTAGTTCTAAAGGTGAATATCCAGAATTTTAATATATTGGGAGTTCTATATTCAAAATAATGAAAATATTTATTTTATAATTCTATGTTTATGAAAAGAAGAATATATATAAGTGAAGTGAAGTATAGAGAGAGAGAGACAATTTTGTTATTCTTGAAATATCTTGTGCATTAAAGAAAGAAAAGGAGTAAATACCAACCTAAATAGATTGGATATATAAAGTATCAAATAATAATAAAAGAAAAAAATATGGAGAATAAGATATAGTGATCAAGTCCATTGGGTTTCTACTTATGGTATATCTATTATCCATTGATGTTCTTGAAAAATGAGGTTATTTGTTATTGAATAACTTTATAAGGCTCAAAGAATACTGAGATAGAAGAAAATATATTTTTGTATATTTCCATTAATTCATTGATCTTTATGATTTTTATAGGATTAATTTTTCATTCATGTTTCTACTTATAAACATCTACCGGCTATGAAAGACCTCAGTTTTAGGAACTAGATCTTACCATTGTGATGTTGTGGAATCATGGAGTTTAATTGAAAATCTTGTTCATTAGATATATTGTAACACCAATGTAAACTGGTGATATATAATATAAATAAGTATTCAATAGACTATAAACTATTGGAAGATAGTTATATATTCACTTTACATTATTAGTTAAACACCTATATCTCATACTCAACATAAACATTTCAAGAAGTAGATACCCACACAGGGATCAGATATTATAAAAATAGTATGTGTCATACTCTCCTTAATTTATTTATTTTATGAAATTTCAATTTATTGATGGAACCATATGAGATTCATACATCCTAATGGGTGTAGAGATTATAATAAACTTGAGTAAAAAAATTCAGAAAATTTTGGTTCACACTGATTCACCCCCTATTAGTGTGACTACACAAATCCCAGAGCACTATAGATCTCAAAAAAATTGATTATTAAGGTTCCAAAATGATGATGATTAACTTATAAATAGTACAATATATATTATAGAAGTTATTCACATTGTATCATTGGATTTTATGAAGTAAACCGGTTTAAATATTATGTTTAAATATTTGAATGCAAGGATTATGAATCTTAATCTCAAAATTATTTAAACAATTTTTATTTATAGATGTAACCCAATAAAATAATTTAGTGGTTGTATTTGTTACATGGTTACATAGATATGTGTCAAGAATTTCATAGAGATATAAAGAGTTTAACAAAACCATAAAGGTGTAGTAAACATAAGGCCTCACTAGTGGTATATCATATGAGATATGGTTATACTAGTTCATATGTTTGTTTTTATTTATATTCATAAATTATTTCAACAGTATATAAAATGTATCAACTTATACAAATTTTAGTCTCTAATTTATCATTAATTCAAGTTGGATATATATATTACATGAAGTATAATGATAATTGACCACTTAAAGTATGAATTTTCTTTATCCCAAATCAATGGTCATCATAGATTATTTTAGGCTATGATGACATGAAAATATTAGTTTGGGTTGGGGTTTGTATAGAGATGTAGAATTTTATCTTAAGGAAAAGGATCAGTTTTATGTGTTAGATCAGAAACTAAGTATACCATGCAGAATATGATATATTATATCTTTAGTATGATTGTGGTGCATATTTCATATTAAATCCCCATACTTGAGGTTGAAAAGATACATATCATGAGAAACTTTATATTTTGATACCTTTTTTATTCTATACTTGATTATGAGTTAATAAAGTGGTGGTTGTGTATTTCGTTGACCATGACATAGGTTGAGGTTAAACAATGTATGGATTTATCCTCTTATGTGATTAGTATGACATGTATCCTCCAATTGAGATAGATAGATGAATTTTATGGTCATTTATAGATAAGTGGAATAGGATTTAATTATATATTTGGGTGAGGGGAATGTGATGTGCATGTTCATTTGGGTGAATTTCATGTGATGTGATGATCCATATTATCGATCTATACTTAGAGAATCGGAAGCATATGAGTAGGCTATATGATATTGACATGTCGTATATCTCATATTTGATTGACATCGTGGAAAAATGGATTATATGATTACATGTTATTTTATATGATAAAACAAGTGAAAATGTGTATATATATATGTTTTTTATTGAGATGATGCTAGATACCATTATAGATTAAGTAGCATTGATTATTTTATAGAGGCTCCTATTTACTTATAATTATGTATTAGGGAATATATAATTTTTTTAGTGATAAAAAGGATAGTGGGGTCACAATTTGTGTTAGTGTGGGTGGGAATTAAGTTTTATTACAAAGTATTTATACCAAACATTAATAACTATGCAAAAAGTATTTAAAAGGATATCTAAAAAAAGTTTTGGATATATTTTCACATGTTATTACATGTGGCCTAACATGTGGTGAAAATAAATGATAACTTTTGTAAAATGATTTTCAGAATATATATAAAAGTAGTTTTGGATATGTTTTATGAAGTTTTTATATATGATGTGACATAAGGTGAAAGTTCACCAAGTCTATGAGGCTTTGGTTAAAGCTTAATATTGTTAAAAATATACACTAAAGATCAATCCATGACATAGTGGTCTAAACCATGTGTAAACGAGAATGTAGTAGGGGTTACTAAATCATATTTTTATATATAAAAATTAATAATTTATATGATAACATGTCTCTATCCAACTGAAGATATCATATATTATTTAATTTTCATGTGATGGTTATTTTAATTTTTTATTACGAAATAAAAAACTTTTAAGGAATTGAAATTTCTATTATTGATTGGTTGAATGTTACAAGAAATTTTTAACATTATTATTTACTATAAAACATTTATGTAATTTTGTAGCCTTGGGGATTGTCATATATTCCTATATAAATAGTAAATTACCATGATAATGTTTATATAGGATTCATATCAAAGAAACTCTAAGGTCAAATCTCACTTTAACTCTTGTTTCTATTCAATCCTTTAACTGATGGTTCAAGTAGATCTCCGATTTAGGGGATTCTTTATCATTTATTGGGAGATTTACATAGACCATGGACGCCCATAGAGGAAGGAGTCTATTGGATAATTACTAGTGATTTCATTCAATCACCTGGTAAGGTTCTTAGATAGACCAAATTTGCCAACCAGCCCGTACCCGAGTGGTAAGGGCTCCTGCTTGGCATCCAAGAGACATAGGTTCAAAACTGGGTGGAGGTGAATTTCTGGGGTACTGTAGAAGCACAGTAGTAGCACTGTAGCAGGTACTGTTCGGTACTGTAGTAGCCAGAACTATTCACCCGATTTGGGCTTTCGGGCCACCGGTTTGGCCCTATGGGTCTCAAGGGCCTTCGGGCCATCAAAGGCCTTCGGGCCACATGGCCTTCGGGCCATTGAAGACCATGATGTAGCCTAGTTCACAAAGGGAAGGCCCCAGAAGAGGATTAGAGCAACAATAGCAGTCACCAGATGCAGAGCTAACCGATTGGAAGAATGAGAGGGTATGGCAACCGCCATTGGGACCAGGCACCGTGTAACTTTGTAAGGGGCAATGCTAGCCGATCAGTAATGTAGGTGGGGAGATAAAGATGATCAATGATACAGAAGCTGGGGAGGGGTAGTTCTAGTGGGCTGGGACTACAGGTTATGCAATGGGCATGGTATTCCTCTGGTCCTTTGGGTCATGTATTACGGGTCATGTCGGGCCTTGTGCCTTGGGCCTGCGGGTCATGTATGGGTTCCCCTTCAACCCTTAAAAGGGGGATTATCTATAACAAAAATAAAAAAGAAGGCATTCAGGACATTCGGAGTAGATAGACCAAATTTAATATAGAAAATGTATGTGTTATTTTTTTAATTATCCAATTAAAATTGAATGTAACAATCATATGGAAAAAATAGTTTTGGTTGTTCATTTTCACTGTATTTGGGGATGAAATCCCCCGCCAAAACACACAAAAAATAGACATATGTGTTTTGAGTAATCAAAACTAAGGTTTCAAAGCTTTTCATTTTGATAATAATCCAAAACTATTCCCCTTTATAATAATTACAAGACACGATAAGTTACATTTTATAAAGGTATGAAAAATATTAATAGGCATAAATATTTTCTAGGTATAAAATTGAAAAAAAGGTGGAGATAAAATTATCTGTTTGTTAAAGCATCATTATTTATCATATTTATTCTATTAAAAATAATATTTAGTTTTTTTAGTTTACCTTAGTTACTTACTTTATAGTTATATAACCCTTTTTTATTCATAAAAAGTTTTAAGTATTAGATAAATATTATGAATTTATTTAAAGAACATAATATGGAAATAGAATCAAAAAAATTATATTTTCATTTGAAGTAACCAAAAAACAATATAGATTTAAAAAATAATGTAATGTTATGTCTTTATTTTGAAGTTCTTCGATCAATTTCTAAAGGTATTCATTTTATTTATATAATGCATTCATCCTTTATTCCATGTCCTTGATATATATATATACATTTTATTGTTGATCTTTATGTCCTCATTTTAATATTATTTTTAATAAAATATATCATCCATAACATAAATTTTTTTCCCATATATAATATCTTATATTAATGCATTTTTGGAGTTCACTTGATGGTGAGAAAATTTCTCCTTTATCAGGTCAATTTTCGAGTTTGTGCGTATTAGGACTGATAGAATCTTCAAAATTATATAAATATGTTATTTCTAAATAGATAATTAATTCTCAATATATTTCATCTTGGAGAAAATATCAACCATGAAAAATTATTCCATACTAATATAACCATGCTATAGATGTGTAACTTTTATATTACTCTCTCTAAAGATTTTTTATATCTTTTCTATGAACACAATAGCAGGTGATGATTCTTGAATAACAGTAATAACAATTGAAATAAATGAATGTAATTTCTTTATTTGTGATTATATTTCTAAATAATCAATCTGTATTTCAAAAATATTAGTTTTTGGATTTTATTCTTCTAGAGTTTCCATTAAAGATTCTTTTTTAAGAATACTTCTATATTGTTAATTTTTTAGGATATTATTTTAGAGATGTATTCTTAGTAGGTGATTTATAAGGTTTTTTATTTATTGATTATGAATGTTTTTTAGTAGAAGTTAAAGTTCAATAATTCTTAGTTCCAATATATTTAGGTGTATATGAGTTAATTTATTTTCAAATTCCTTAACTCTTTTAGAGAGGTTGATTTTTTTATGGGAGTACCTGAAAGGGAAATTTTTTTCCTTTTACTTTTCTATATTTATCTTAAAGAGTTCCTATACTTTTTATATTCATATAACTATATTTATTTAATTATGATAAATTGGATGGTTTAGAACATAATAATGAAAAATAAATTTTATCTTTTACCGTGATTTTTAATTTAATTTTCTAATTAAGGGAAGGAATTTACACCAAAGTTTTCCCTAATAGATCAAAAAAATGTTGATTCTTTGATTGACTAATCTCTAATTTGAATTAGAGTAATAAACACTCCCAATTTCTTCTTTTGTGAATTTATTTTTAACTAACTTCTGCTCCTCTGATTTTTTTTTTGTTTTTTCAATAACCAAAAAATACACTTCTATTGAACCCATATAAAAGGTATTATTAGGGATCAATAAGGGTGGTTTATTTAATAAATAGATGTTTTCAAAATATATTGAAAATATTTGAAGAGATATTTAAGGTTCTTCTATTAGAAAGGGAAACAAATTTAAAGCTACGACTACTTGAAAATTTTACCTGGACATATTCAAGTATCAACCTCTTATTATAATGATTTTCAAAATGATATTTGATTCAGATAAAAGTGTTAAATTATTAAGATTATTGTCCATAAAGACTTGTAATAAGGGAGAATTCAGTTTTCCAAATGGGGAAATTGAAACCCAGAATCTAAAAGATAAAATCTATATTAGAGTTGGTGATGATTTCAGATGATTGGGAATGCCATGAGATCAATTGAAAAGGTTCTGCATCCATTTAAGTAAAGTATGGGATATATGTACTTGATCATGAAATTTCACAAAGGACTCTATATATGAGTCATTCAGGATCTTTTTAGGAAACACTCCTAGACTGAGCGCTGAAATTATTGAAAAGGGATGGACACTATAAGATTAATTTTTAAATATAAAATAAAAATTGGTAATAGTTCCAGTACTTCAAACGATAAATAAAATGAGTTAAAAATGATAAATTTGTGTTAATATGAGTCATTTAAGATCTGTGAATGAGTCATTTGACTCTACTTTATCATTATTTCAAAGCTACATAAGAATGATGAGGATGTTTATATGGATTATTTGACTATATGTAAGAATAATTTGAGTTGTGTAAGCGTCAATGAGATAAATTTTAAGATAAATTAAGACTATTAAGGGATCAACTAGATTAATGTAAGAATCATTTATTCTAAAATAATAAAAATCAATAAATGACTTACTTATATAAAATTCATTCAGAATATATTTATGGGTCATTGGAGGAAATATAAGGATAAATGGTTACTTAATAAGGGTCATTAAGAAATGTAGAAGTCATTTTTACTTTCCCAAATTTTAAGAGAAATACATAACCAAGGAAATTTGTAAGGTTGTGTTCCTATGATTAATAAAAATGGAATATCCTAATAAATAATTTGATAAATGGGGATATATTTTAGATTATGGTATTAACCTATTCTTAAATGAAATGATGATGAAAATAATTGTTTTAATTCAAAGTAATATGGAATAAGAAACATTTTATGAATAATATGGAGTTTGATATGTGGTTGTGCTATATAGGGGTTTCCAAGTATCAAAGAATGATTCCATTCACACGTGGAAGGAAATTTTGAATGTTTTAAGGATGCATATTTTTTGGAGTTTTGAAACATCGAACAACCTGAGTCTGAATGATAATTTGAAGAAATGCCTTAACTAAAATTTATTGAGATTCAAAATGAGAAGGTCCAACCACATTTCAACATAGTTTTAAATAATTTTTTATAGAAATAATATTGACACAAAATATACTATGAGGATATATATTATTGGAACCTAAGAGGGAAAATAATGTGAGAGAAAAAGAGATATTATTGTTATTGATGATCAAGGGTATTAAAGATAGTGGGGAAAATTGTATCAAAGACTTCCCTATTGATCAAATAAATAATAAGGATATGGTATTCGATTCCAAATATATTATATTGAATCCAAGGATAAAGTGAGAACCATGAACCTCTTCATGTTACCTGCAATATCATTATATCATTAAGAGAAGAATATGGGAAGGGATAAGTGATCCTAGTAAATATCTAGATGTGAAGAATTAGATAAGAACAAGGTCACATGCATACTACACGAGGATATAGGATCATTCAAATACTTATTCAAGGAAGAATTTTATGGGGTATTTGAATAAATATTAGGAGTAAATATAATTACTCCATTAGAAGATTTCTAGAATTTTTTTAGGTTATATCTTGAATTGGTGGAATCTAGTATAAAGAACCTATTCGGAGATGGTCACTGTCTTCACTAAAGGTTAAGCATTTTTTAGATGGGTATGTCAAAAATTTTAGGATATATCTTGTACTTTTATTATCTATTTTATAGTAGAGAAACCAAATTTTGTAACTTTACTCAAACTAGAAAATGAGTGATATTTTAAGGCTAAAACATTAAATCCTCATGTGTTTTCTTTTCATACATCTACCTATATACAAGAAATTGTTAGATAATAATAGTGTGTATATTTATATCTTAACCATTCACATAGGTTTATTAAAATATAATAATTAAAAAAATAAAAGGGTTCAATGATTTACCGACATATCCCTCTTAGTGATCATACCAAACTCAAATACTATAAGTGATATAAAATCTAACTAATTTTCTATTCAAAAGATATAATCTTCATTGAATGAGACAAATGTAGAGTCTCAATTCCTTCAATATTCATGTAGTTCCCATTTTTTATGTAAATACTTTACATGGAAGGAAGAATATGATGCTTCCATACTTGTTATCAAAGGGGATTTAGGTGAGTGATGTTGTAATAGCGAGATTTTCTCCATTTAAAAGTGATGCTCCTAAGACTTATGCTGAGAAGAGAAATCTTAAAGTATATGGGAAAAATAGAAATTATATCTTATCATATTTCACTGATAAAGTATACATAAATATAATGGGACTTAAAACTACCAAATTTATATGGTAGAATCTTGTGAACATATATAAAGGAAAAATGAATATTAAATATTCCATAGTTTATATATAGATATATAAGTTTAAAGATATTCAAATGGGTGATGATGAGATAATGAATAAATAGTTTTCAAGAGTTAATGTGATATTTACCCACATTATAGGATATGGTGATAATCTAAAATATTCAATTATTGTGACAAATCTAATAATAACTTTTCTAGATATATTTGATATTGAGATATTATCCCAAGAAGAAACAGAAGACATATACCTTGATTAGTTACAAACAATCTCCTAGATTATAAAATGTGGAAATATAAAGTGTTAAAAATAATTTTAAAAAGGATATGTAATTAAAATATAGTAAATAATAAAAACACAAGGAAAAGAATGTTGATTTTGATTCTGATCCTAAAGTTAGTGTCAAATGGATTAAGGAGCATAAGAATTCAATGGCAATTATCTCTAATAATATTAGAATGGAAAAAGTTATATTTAATGGTATGCTTCCCCTTAAATTATTTTATTGTGGAGGAATTTTTTATTTTTAAATATACTATTCAACAAAGGAATATAAAGAAATTGATAGTGATGATGAGAAAGAATAATTTTCTAAGATAATTTCAAAAATATCTAGGAAAAGTTATTCTAGAATAAAGAAGAAGTATTCAAGGAAATTCTAAATAAATTTGATGATAATGGAATAAAGTAAAGAATCATAATCCTAGGGTGAATCATATGATGATGGTACCTCTCAGAATCACAAAAACTTTATTTCTTAGGTTAAAATACATAAAAACACATCATGAAGTGATGAGAATGAAGAATAGAGCTACACTATATTGAAATCTAAACTAGTGTCATACCTTGATCAAAATTCCAAGATCAAGAAGAGAATAAAGTTAATGGAATAATAGAAATTAAATGAATATGTTAAAGGAATTTATCACTTTAAGGAGATCAAAATTTCTAAGTTTGAAATTATAGAACATGATAATATTCTAAAATATATTAATAAAAAATTAGATGAAAATAAGGAATAGATACATTAGATAAAATCTATGTTTATTAAAGATTAAAATTCCTTCAAGAACATGAGAGAATATTATGAGATATCCATGTAATTTAGGATGAATTTTCCAAATATTTTTAGAAGACCATTCCCATTAAAAATGTATAAACTATTTTAAATTTTATAAGTGATACTGCCTTTTTTGTTTATTTACGCATACTATAAATCTTAAACTAGAGGTTTTCAGGATAAATATAATTATAAAAATGTTTTCCTATAATTAGGAGAGGTGGAGAGGAGTTGAGAAAGGAAAATACCCTAAGAATATGGAAAATTAAAGGCTAGAGTGCATCAAGAAAATAATAAATTCTTCACTAATGGATTAATAAAATTCATTGAAGACATATAATTATAGGTTATTATTGGTGTTGTGGAACATATGGTCACAATGCCTATAGTTGTTGTTAAAATATTTAATTTCTAAGGAAATTTCATGAATTAAGGGGTAAATACCTAAAAAGAAGATAAAAATCTCTCTTAAAATGATAAAAACTTTTAGAATATTAAACTATGAAGTTATAAAAGCTACAAGATAGAATTTAAAAGCTACTAGAGTAAATAATGATCAAAGTGGAAGGATGATACCTGAACACTCTCTTCAAGTCAGTTCTTGTCAAAAGATAAAGATATAAAGGCCATAAGAAAATTCTTGTGATAAAGGAAGATAATAAGGATCCCAAGGTAAAGTGTTATGTGTAAATAATGAGCAAGATGGGAAGGATTATGGGAATAGTATATTTGTGCTACTAGCTCAAGTTAATGTACATAACAAGAAGTGGAAAATATATGAGGAAGAATGTGTATTTATTGGAACAAGAAGTACCCATATAAGGAAATAGATGTTGGAAATAATAAAACCATACAGCCCATGGAAACTTGTGACAGAAAATTTAGTAAAGGGGAAATGATAAGCTCTTCAAGGGTTAAAATAAGAGTACATGAAGGATTTAGGTTGAGAGGAAACTATCAATATTTATTCTCTAACTAAGGAGCTTGAAAAACTATCTTTATTTCTTTTTATTTATTTTTGTACAAATATTCATGTAACTGAAAAAAAATGAGGGTTAGATGAGGTTGTGACTATAGGATAGTAAGAGAAGCTACACATCATGGAATATTATATATTCCATGATAAAGAGGTAATGAGTACATCCCTTAATAAGGAGTAACTATGAATAGGTGGTTATAAAAGATGATTTTTTCCCTGAAAATATGTAATTTTATATAAATCACAATAAATATAATGGTTAAGTTAGATAATAACTCTTAAGTATCTCTTTTGAATTATTTAAAATCTGTTATCAAGGGGGAGTGGATATTGAGAATAAAATGGGGATTATTATATCATTAACTTGAACTATATGATGTGTTTTTTGAGATAATTATAGGATATAGAGTATACTTGATAAATCTATTTTAAAGGTGCCAAAATGAGAAATTTGAGACTAGTATCTCATACATGGTAGTGTATGGATATATTTGATAACCTTGGATATTCACTCCTGTTTTTAAACTGGCTTCTCCCATATAAACTTAGAGTATATTAACTAAAGTCTCTTGTCTAAGATGTGTGTGATTTCATCCTTCCATCAATAAGTGGATCATCATAGAATTAAGAACATAAGGGGAGAAGAAGTTATCTTAATGTTTTTTAAGACTTATGGATTTCATGTGATAATAACTTCCCTAGATTACACCTTATCATTTATTTTCAAAAAGGGGGAGATAAAATACAAATAACATGCACTAATATTGACATGAAGTGTTTAATGGTGCTGATAACAAACACAAAGGTGGTGATTAAAGAGATCGTTTCAAAGGTTTTATTTTTTTTAATAAGTGTTGTTACTATTATAATAAGATGATTTTTAATATGTGTTGATAATGTGTGAAGAGATATTGAAGGTGTTGTAAGGGCTTGTATTTTCCTTCATCTCTTTTCATTTTTCATTCTTGGATGTTTGGGTGTTTGGGGAATTTTCCCTAATAATTTTGAGTATTTTGAGGATATTTCATCTTAAATTTTGTTTTAATATGGTTCGATAATTGTTGAAGTAATTTTGGGATTTTTGAAACAAAATGGATTTTTTTTAAAATCATTTATTATTAGTTCAGTTGAATTTTGGATAAGTTTGTAACCACTATTATATTCCATTGGGTATGCTTTCTTCCGTGAAAATTATAAAACCTTCTTTTCTAAAAGAATTTACATGTTTCAGGGTTATCACTTTTAAGAGAATAATAAAATCATGAAGACCCTATGTGTGTGTAAGGGTCAATCTCGACTTCATAAGGGTCATTTGGGGTTTCTTTAAGAGTATTATGAGTCTAAATGAGGTTCATTATAAGAAGAATAAAGGTCACTCAACTCACTTTAGGTTCATTTCTAAATTACTTTAGGGTGGTTATGATTCACATAAAAGTCATTGATTTCACAAAAGGGTCTCCCTTTCATGAGATTTTCATTCCTTGATGGCATGAAAACTATTTTTAAAATTTTAATTAAAATGTTAATTAGAATTGAGGGGTTTAATACTATTTATGAAGAAAATTTGAAATGGTATGAACCTTTCCAACACATTACTTTGTGGGAGTTCTGGTGGTGGTGGTGTTTAGAGGAAGTCTTGAGGAGTTTGGAGGGTAAGAAAAGGGAGATGCTGCTTAGATTTTATCTGAGAGGAATTCTTTAGTGATGAGGATTTGGTTGCTCCATAATGGTGGTTATTGTAGTTTCGATATATCAGTTTCTATGTAGAGTATCTAGGTAGAGCTTTTGGAGGTTCTTCTTTTTTTGAAATAGTTATGTTGAGGACTAGAGAAGTAGAACAGCATTCAGTGTTCAACATTGTGGACATATTGTCCATGAGGTAAATACATAGGGGTGAAGTTTCAATACCTCTTCAATTTTTTGGTATATTTACAACATAGATAGAGGTTGTGGTATACACTACTAGAAAAGGAGTTATTTGCAACAAGGCATTTGTGATGGGGTCCCATCGCAAATAGTTTTTCTGGTTTTTTTAAAAACCCTATTGGGACGGGTCGATTGCAAACAACTATTTGCAACGGCCACCTCACAAAAATCTTAAAAACTAATATTAACAAAATTGAATAAAATAATATTAATAATATTATAAAAAATATATTAAAAAATAATACTTTTATTAATAATATTATGAATAATATTAATATAATAATACAAATAATATTAATATAAAAATAATATAAATAATAATAAAACAATATTAATAATATAATATTAATATTAATATTAATATTAATAAAATAATATTAATTAAATTAACAATAATAATAATAATAATAATAATCTATAAAATAATAAAAACCTAAATATTCATAAAAAATAAAAAAATGATAATAAAATAATAATAATAATAATATAATAAATAATAACAATTTTAATAAAATAATAAACAAAGTAATAAAGTAAAAAAAATAAATAAATAAATAAATAATAAAGTAATAAAATAATAAAAAATTAAATAATAATTTAAATAATAAAAAATGAAATATTCGCAACAATATTAAAAACCATATAGAAATTTAAATATATAATATTATAAAAAAATGTACATAAAAAAGTTTTATCATAAAAAGTAAATACATCACTAAGGGGGAGGGTCTTCTGGAGGAGCTGGAGGAGCATGAGGAAATGGTGGAGGGAACTCCATCCCTAAACCATGAGTTAGACATAACATGTACTTCGTCATCTTTTTGTGTTGTTGCTGCAGCCATTGATGCATCTCCTCCTACTTTTGTTACTACTACTGTCGATGGAGCTCCTCAGGCTCCCTACGCATACTCTCTATAAGCTCACCCTAAGCTCGCAACTTCTTCTGATACTTTGCAGCAGATAATGATGACACTCCATGATCTCCTCTCGAGTTGCACGCCGATATCACAACAGTACCATAATAACTCTTAGGCCTCAATTGAGAGTCGATACAAACAACTCATCCTTTCTCAAAGGCATACTGGGTCTCCTGCATCCATAATGCCTCATCAAATCATGTTGTACTGGTCTGATCCTTGGTCTCAACCAGACTATCATTCTATTTCTGAGACATGATAGCCTCATATGACTCCTTTAATAGAAATTTAAAATTAAAATAGATAAAATATTATTTTTCGGTAATTTTAAAACTGAAAAAGAAATTATACTGACTCCAATCTGACGTTGGAGATCACCTCTAATCTCTATAATGATAGTATCATTGTACATCCCCCGATAAATGTCAAACTTTGTAATATTGAGATGTTTGACTACCCATATGAATATAATATAAACATTTTACATTTAATGTTATATAAATAAACTAAAAAAATCTTTCCATATATTCCTTATTCATACTGAATTTAAAACTACCAGCTTGATGTGTCACCTCTTGTCTCCACTAGTTTTGTTGACCTATTGATGATCTCCTCTAAAAACGACCACTCTTCTAGTGTGAATATAATCCATTCCAAACCTAAGATAAAAAATATAATCTGGTTGGTGGGCGCAGTAAGACTCATCAAACTCCATGACTCTTTATTTCCTCATTGTTGTCCTCCTCAAATTATGCAAAAACCTAATGGAAATGATCGCACATACAACCCTCCCATGCCTTCCAGATAGAGTTACACATGCTCTCATCAATGGAATACCATATACTCTTAAAAAATTAATAATATAAAGTTATTAATTAAATAAATTTCAAAATCAATATTATTTATTGTCTTACTAGCTAATAATCAAACATGTGTTGTTAACCATCAATGGGAATCTGATCCCAAGTAACCCATGCTCCAGAAAAATAGTTACATGATATAGTACTCCCCTATCCAATAGATATATGTGTAAAGATATGAAAAAAAAGAACAAATAATCAAACAGTTAGTATATAAATAAATTAATGATAATTAATGAAAACTAACTAAAATATACAAGTAAATATACCTATGCATGTGTGGATCGAAGACATGACATGGATGTCGTTCAGGGATAGGGTCATGAATCATCAATCTCACAAGATCATGACCCCTCCTAGTCCTTATTGCATCGCCAGTAGTTTGGGGTTCAGATGATCCAACATCCTACTCTTCATTAGGTAGAACACCCTCCTCGAACTCACGAAACAGATCTGAGTCCATATAAAACACGAAATTAATGTTATTAGAAAATAGTTGAAAATAACTATTATATATATATATGTATATTATATATAAATCTAACCAACATTTAACTTTTCCAATCTTCATATCCATCCTCATATTTATATATTACGGTGTCTTAATATTCTTCCTCAATGTCATAAATTTCCATATGAGTTTCAGTTTCATCATCTCTTGTCATTTAAAATTAATTTGATACATCAATAACATCATCTTCACCATCAACCCTTAACTGTGGGGTGTCATTACCGATATTCCAAAGATGGATTTGGAGTATTCTCTGGAAAATTTTAAATTCTTTAAACTTCAGTGAAACCACATTCACTTTGAATAAACTGATTTTCCCAAGATTTCATTTTTATTATGATCCACTAATCACCCAACTCTCTTATAGTAGCACAGTAATTTTTATAATAAATTTGATGTGTCTCATCAGCCAATAAAAAATTTATATTTACTGTAAGAATGATTTTATATTTAATACCAATTTTTCCATGTCTCATATGAACACACAAGCCTCCCTCAGTATCCAACCACTAACATTTAATCATTGTGATATAATTCTATATGAGATAACATAGTTTAATAATTTCTTCTAGACTGTAGTAAATGTTGAATTCAATTTTTCTATGATGAGATAATCTCAAGAAAACACCATTATTCATTGTTTTTTTTTCATATGCACGTGTATGAAATCTAAAATCATTCACCACATATGTATTATAATATTTAACCATTTTGGATGGTGGGTTACTCAATACAGATAATTGATTATTAATTTTTTTCAGCATGTTGAGATACCTAAATTTTTTTAAACAATTATTAATATAACAAGTAATAAATAGATTTTATATGTTAAAACATAAATAATTTATGTTACAAGTTTTGGAAACCAGTAGGAAAAAATATTTTTTTGATGTTCTTCAAGATCAGATGTTGTAATCTATGGAATTTATTTCTTGATATGATTATTATATAACTTATAAATAAAATAATATTAATTTACTATATAAAATATTATAGAATAATTGATAGGAGAACTCATAGTAAAAATGGTGTCATTTCTTCCTAGTTAAGCAGAACATATATATGAGATTTGTTATGTTCATCATGTGAATTCCATCGTTCATGAACACCACCAAATCCAAGTTCTGGATGATTAAAAACTGATAATTGATTTATTATTTCAACATCAACATTTCCCTCATTACATCCCATGCAGTTTTTTATGGATATTCATATTGAAAATAATGAGATCATAAAAAATAAATTTTCTCCTACAAATAAAATTCTGCAATTTATCCTTCAACTGATGCTTTGTTTCATGCTTTTTTCTTCAATTTTATTACACATCTCTCAAATGGGTACATTCATCAAAACTGCACCAGACATCCTCATTTTTCTTCATATGGAAAATGTAATAACAAATTCTCTATTAAGTCAAATAAAGACAGTGAAAATAATTTTTTAAGTTTACATAAAATTAAAACAGTATCTTCTTACAGTCTTCTTAGTGCATCGCAGTTTGTTATCATCACATAGATGTCTTAGAAAAAATATGATATGTCTGTTAATGTATCTCAAATCATAGAACTCAACATACCTCTTAATAAAAATGACATAATCCTTTCCATTATAACTAGATAGTTATGGATTTTCTAATATGGTAATATGACGATTTCTGATACATCTACCCAAATTTACAACATAAACATCTAGAAGTCTCAAATATGTAATACACTAACAAAATAATAAATTATTTTGTTTGTAAAGTGTATGTGATTATTTTTTATTCACTAACTTCTCTGATCTGACATTTTCAAATGGTTCAAGTTCTAGTCGCCTGAAGATTTAAGCAATATCTAATCATACCTTTAAATTATCTTTGGCCTTACCAAGTAAATGTACAAAATATTTTATCAAAATTGTTCTTCTCAATGTGCAAGAAATCCAACATGTGGTAGACAAAAAAAACATACCAATGTAGAAAATACCCAAAAATGCTTTGCTTTATCCAATTGTGTTCTTTCACAAATCCACCAATTTTCTATTTGTTTATAGTTGGTCCAAATATAATGGGAGGTAATGAAGAGAAAAATTATTTTAACTCTGCATATTAGATCATTTTTGTATGTCCATATATATCAATTGTGACTTTTCTAAAATGATATCTGTTCCTTCGAAAAAGATGACCGGTTAGAAGAAATCTGTGATGACAATCGAACAAACAAGGTTTTCTTCCATTGATAATAATAAATTATTTTTTGTATCTCATAAAGTATGGACAGGATTTTGGACCATGTGTACTCTAATCAGATAACATTCCATTTGTTGGGAAGTCACTAATTTTCCACATCAATGAAAATTTCAGTAAGAAATTTTTCCTCATAGAAAAATAATATATACTAACACCGTTAATCCATAATAAATTTAACTCATAAATCAATGGCTTCAAATAAACATTAATAATATTTTTTAGATGTCCTGTAATTAATAAGTTCAAAAAGATATATGTCTACTTTATCAAAATCCAAGGAGGTAAATTGTATGGAGTTATAAAGATAGACCAATAAGAATATGGACTACTGTAAGAACCAAATGGATAGAAACCATCACTAGAAATATTCAATCTCACTACTATAAAATATCCCTATACCCATAGTTTTTCACAAAACCGTGGGTATAGGGGTTGTATGGGAACTTATACCCACGATTTTGGAAAACTGTGGATATAGGTTCTTTTTGAAGACATATTCCCATGGTTTTGGAAAACTATGGTGAAAAATAGCTATATCCACGGTTTGGGTCAAAACCGCGGGCATAGAAATTTTTTTCAAGGCCTATACCCACGGTTTTGGAAAAACCGTGGGTATATTATTTTCTCCAAAGACATATGCCCACTATTTTATAAAACCGTGGGTATAGATTTCTTGCGTTATAGCAGGAAAAAAATGTGTGGGATAAAAAAAATTGGGTGGGAAAACCTATACCCACAGTTTTCCCACCTATACCCATGGTTTGAATTAATATATATAGGTAGATAGATATATAGAACCACTAAAGTTCTGTAGATGAGTTTGTGTGGTGTCATTTAATGTTATATTTGGTCGGGGGATTGAATCCTACTGACAACTTTTTTTATAATACCAGTAGAGATATTAATATATTAAAATAAATGTAGGTATAAAAATATATAAGTGAGTTAATTGGGTTGTTTTATCTTTGGAAGTACGAAGATGAACTCATTGGATCAAAACTTGCGACGTGTTTTGTTTTCTAATATGGGTGTAAATTAATATATTTAGCAAAATATAGATATGTATACGTATAAGTGACGCAGCGTGAGTGATGAGGCATTCCGAATTTGGAGTGCAGGTCATGGGTTTTATCCCTGATACTGTGTTTTTTATACAATTTATACCAACAGTTTTAAAATTGTGGGTATAAGGCTTTGACAGTGTGACAGGAATAAATGTGACTTCGACACGGTGGCAACAAATATTTACCCACGGTTTGTAAAACCGTGGGTATAGGTTGGGGACTTATCCCGACACCTCGGTTTCCCATGGTTCTCAAAACCGTGGGTATATGTTATACCCATAGTTTTGGGGATTATACCCACATTTTTGAATCGTGATTATAGGTCATTTTTCTATTAGTGTCTCATTTTTTGGGATTTTAAAGCAAAAGATAGATGTACATGGTCAAAATTCTTCCATGAATCACCATCAGAGGGATGATTTAAGATTTTAGTAGTTGAAATATTGGTTTTGTGCCATGACATCAATGAAACTATGTTCTGAGACATAAATAAACTCTACAATATGGGTGTAAGCAGGAAATACCTCAAAAGTTTCACAGGAATCAATCCATACTTCCCTAGCTGAGCTTCTTTATACCTCAATTGTCCACATATAGGACAAATATCCAACGAATCATTTTCACCCTAATATAAGATGAAATCATTTGAATATGCCTGAAACTTTTGATAACCATGACCCAGATTACGAACCAGCCTCTTTCTCTCATAGAAATTTATATGCAACACATTTCCATCAGGTAATAGTGTTTTAACTAAAGATAATATCTGATCAAAACAATTATTTGACATTCCATTATCTGATTTAATAGCCATAAATTTTGTAACTTATTTAAATTTTCTTATCTTGCAACTAGGATATAAGGAATCCTTATCAGACCTCAGTAACTCATAAAATTGAGATGGTTCCAACTTAGGAGTTAAATTAATATCATCTTGAGTTTCAATTTCTTGAAAATACGGACCTTCCACATCTTATACTAAATTTTGAAACCATGATGGATTTGAAACCAAATTATTATTATCTTATCTGGAAATGCATTCACCATGTTGATACCAAAAAAATATAATATATTTGAAAATCAAAACGCAATAGATGACCTCCAACATTGTCAAATGTGGCAAACATCCGCATATCTCTTTTTTTACATGGACACTTAACTATCCCTTCTGAAACAAATTCTGGTTTTGATGATGAAAATGATAAGAAAGTTTCAACACCCTCAATATATACAAGATTTATACCAGAACTGTTTGGATTCCCGTACTAATTTATCCAAACATGATCATTTAACAATGATTATTTTGGACTTTCTTCTTCCATATTTATTTAAAAAATATAAAATAATTTTTTTATGAACAATTTGAAATAAGAAAAAAATGTTCCAAAATAGGAAAAAAAATAATAATTCTTAAGTATTCCAAATTATTGTTAATTATTCATAAGTATTCATGGTTATTAATAATTATTTTCTAATTACCAATAATTATTCCTACTTACTACTAATCAATACTAATCACAGCCAATCATTGCTAATTATGACTAATTATTACTAATTATTACAATTTATTACTAATTTTTATAATTTATTACTAATTATTACAATTTATTACTAATTATTACAATTTATTACTAATTATTACTAATTACAACTAATTATTACTATTTACTACTATTTATTACTAATTTCCGATAATTATTCCTAATTACCACTAATTATTACTAATCACTACTAATTATTCCTAATTACCGTTAATTATTACTAATTACCACTAATTATTAATAATTACCACTAATTATTACTAATTACTACTAATTATTGCTAATTATTACTAATTATCACTAATTATAGCTAATTATTACTAATTATCATTAATTACAGCTAATTACCACTAATTACCGCTAATTATCACTACTTAATGCTAATTATTACTATTTATCACTAATTATTACTATTTACTATTAATTATTACTAATTACCACTAATTATTACTAATTATTACAAATTATTACTAATTACTTCTAATTATTACAGATTATTACTAATTGTTAATGTTTATTACTAATTATTAATATTTATTACAAATTATTGATATTTATTTCTAATTATTTATATTTATTATTAATTATTTATATTTATTACTAATTATTTATATTTATTAAAAATTATTTATATTTATTACTAATTATTACTAATTCTATCTAATTATTACTAACTACCACTATTTATTACTGATTATTACTAATTAAAACTAATTATGACTATTTTTTAATAATTATTACTATTTATCACTATTTATTTCTAATTAACACTAATTATTCCTAATTACTGCTAATTATTACTAATTGCTGATAATTATTCGTAATTACTGCTAATTATCCGTAATTGCCGCAAATTAATACTAATTATCGCTAATTATAACTATTTATTAATCATTATTACTATTTATAAATATTTATTATTATTTATTACTAATTATTTATATTTATTAATATTTATTACTACTTATTAATATTTATTACTAATTATTATTAATTACAGCTAATTATTACTAATTACCGCTAATTACCACTAATTATTACTAATTATCGTTACTTATTACTAATTATCGCTAATTATTACTAATTATCGCTAATTATTGCTATTTATCACTAATTATTACTATTTACCACTAATTATTACTATTTACCGCTAATTATTACTAATTATTACTAATTATTAATATTTATTACTATTAAATATTATTTATTACTATTAATTAATATTTATTAGTAATTATTAATATTTATTACTATTTATTAATATTTATTACTAATTATTACCAATTATAACCATTTATTATAATTTATTACTATTTATTATTATTTATTACTATGTATTACTAATTATCGCCAACTATTACTAATTATTACTCATTACTGCTAATTATTGCTATTTATTACTAATTATTACTATTTATTACTATTTATTACTATTTTGTTACTAATTTTTATTAAAGTTTACAAATTTTTACCAATTTTTACTATTTATTACTAATTATCACTAATTATTACTATTTACCACTAATTATTACTATTTACCGCTAATCATTACTATTTACTATTAATTATTACTATTTACTACTAATTATCATTATTTATTAATATTTAATACAACTAATTTTTTCTATTTATTACTAATTATCACTAATTATGACTAATTACCGCTAATTATTACTATTTACCGCTGATTATTACAGTTTAACACTAATTATTACTATTTATTGATATTTATTAGTAATTATTATGAATTATTGATAATTATTACTAATTACCACTAATTATTACTAATTATTTCTAATTAATACTAATTAGTGCAAATTATTACTAATTACCACTAATTACTGCTAATTATTACTAATTACCGCTAATTATTACTAATTACTGATAATTATTGTTATTTATCACTAATTATTACCATTTACCACTAATTATTACTATTTACCGCTAATTATTACTAATTACCGGTAATCATTACTAATTATTACTAATTACTACTAATTATTACTATTTATTACTATTTATTAAAAATTATTACTAATTTTTTCTAATTATTACAATTTATTACTATTTATTACTATTTATTACTAATTTTTTATAATTTTTACTAATTTATACTATTTATTACTATTTATTACTATTTATTACTAAATTTTTATAATTTTTACTAATTTTTACTATTTATTACTAATTATAGAAAATTATTACTAATTATTAGTATTTACCACTAATTATTATTATTATCTATTAATTATAATTATTTACCGCTAATTATTATGATTTACCGCTAATTATTACTATTTATTTATATGTATTATTACTAATTGTAACTAATATTTTCTAATTTTTACTAATTATCGTTATTTATTACTATTTATTACTGATTTTTACTAATTTTTACTAGTTATTACTAAAAATCCCTAATTATCACTAATTATTATGATTTACAGCTAATTATTACTATTTACCACTAATTATTACTGATTATTAATATTTATTACTATTTATTAATATTTATTATGATTTATTAAAATTTATTATTAATTATTACTAATTAGTGCTAATTATTACTATTTACTGCTAATTATTATTAATTGTTACTATTTACTACTATTTATTACTACTTACTGCTATTTATTACTATTTTTTACAAATAATTTCTATTTATTAATAATTATTACTATTTATCACTATTTATTACTAATTATTACTATTTATTATTAATTATTTCTATTTATTAGTATTTATTACTATTTATTACTATTTATTCCTATTTATTACTAATTAGAACTATTATTACAAATTACTGCTAATTACTACCAATTACCGCTAATTTTTACTAATTACCACTAAATATTATAATTTATTACTATTTATTTCTATTTAATAATAATTGATATTAATTACTACTAATTAATACTAATTACACATAATTATTGTTAATTAATGATAGTTGAACCAAATTATTACAAATTAATACTATTTACTTTTAAATAAAAAGATTAAATCTTAATGAAATAACATATTTATTAAAATAAATAATGCAAAATAAAACTATCTAATTCTAATTTAATTTAATTTCTGCTAATTAATAATAATTATAACTAATAGAAAATAAAATGAATTAACTAAAAAATAAAAGTAATAGATAAATACCTTAATGTTAAATCTTTCGTAGGATGCAAGGCTTAAAATTAGATCCAATTTAAAATTTTAAACTTAAAAAAAATTGAAGAGAAAAATATGAGAGTCGGGCGGGAGAGAGGAGTTCAGATAATTGGGAAATGGAAAAAAAACTTGAATGGATGTATATATAGGTTAGATTATTTGCGACAAGAGTATTTGTGACGGGACTAGTCGCAAATGCTACCCCCTAGGGGCAGCAGTTAAAAAGGTATTTGTGACGGAACCCATAGAAAATATCTACCTGCCGACATAGCATTTTTGACGAGTCCTGTTGCAAATTCTAATTGGTGAAAAAGGTATTTGAAATGGGGGGTCAAGCCCGTTGTAAATGCTAAAAAACCCTAGAAGGGTATTTGCGACGGGTGTAACCACCCGTCTCAATTACCCTTCCCGCGGTTTGGTGTGATGTGCGTGCCAAACCTTTTGCGGAAAAGCACCTATTCTCATTACAAATAAGTTGTCGCAATAAACGATTTTTTTTGTTGCGATGGAGGTTTTTTAGTGGTTCTGTTATTTTTGGGGTAGCTGCATCATGGAGAAGTGTTGCGGCATATGCCCTTTCTTAGAAAGTTCCTTCTACAGTGTGGAGGTTTTGGTTGTGCTCTAGTCTTCCCCCTAGTTTTTCAGATCTATGGCATGGAGATCACTATGTTTCTCATACAATGCTTTCACTAGCCAAGTTGAAGTGTGGCCTCTACCCTTTGCATTTTGGTCTTCCCTTTTTTGGTATTTATGTGTCACGGTGATGTAGGTTGTGTTATGATCTTATGTTTTCTATACTACCTATATATTCTTGAACCCCCTCAATCATATCACTCTTCCAGTTTTTCTCTCATTTCTTAGGTGACCCAAGTGCATTTCAAGGAAATATTTTAGCCCCCATTCAGTGGATTTCAACCTCAGCCTTTGGGGGTCGATCTTTGGAGGTTCTATGTGACTTTCCTTCTTTCCCTTTTTTGTTTTCCTCCCTGATCTTTATTTGGAAAAAGACTACTATCAAGGAACCAATGGTTTTTGTTTTATTTTTCTAAGGTAATGATGTGGGTTGTTTTGTGATAGATTGATCCTGGTGTTTTCCTTCATTGTAGTGCATGATAGTTACCTCCCCCTTATTCCAACCATGTGTAGCATTTTGGAAAACTTTGTTTGAGGTAGGGGATCATTTGCTTATATTTTAGTTGTATCATGTGGGGGTTATGCTCTTATTTATCTTTGTGAATATAGTATGCATCAGCCTAACAAATAAAAAAAATTGTTTTATTTGAAATTGAAGGGAAGGGGAAGTAAATTGCATGTCTTACCAATTTTATATTATTAATATTGTGGTTTTATAGTCTTTTTTCCTTACTGATAATCATGTTCATTGGGGGATTTTGTTTGTGTTGTGGTTGTTGTGGCTATAGAACCCTTATTATGTGGTTTTTTTTATCACCTAATATAGAATTGGATAACAACTTATATCAAGTTAATGAAATGGTTCCGCATGAAAATTATGGATTTTGTGTTAATGCCCTTGAAATTAAGAAGTGAAAGTCATGAAAATCCCCTTCCTCATACTAGAAAATGATATATGTGTGATGTGTGGTTATGATGGGTGGTGGTGATGTGTGGTTGTGGTGTGTGGAGTGGATGTGATGGGATTTGTATGTGGTACATGGTTTTTGTGGTGTGGAAAAATATTGTGATGTGGAAAGTGGTTATGGTTGTGAAGTGGTGGCAATGTGGGGGCTTGTTGTCTTAAGGTGGATGGGTTGTGATGATGTGATGTGGTGTGCTAGTTTCCTAGATAGTAATGGAATAAATTAGTTAATAATGAAATTGAAATGGAATTTTTTGGTTTGGTTAATGGGTTGAAATTATTAATGAACACCTTTTTTGAAATGGGAAGTGTGGTTTAAATGGAAGTTGATAAATATGAAATGAATGGGTTGTAATAATAGTTTGGTTGGTAAATAGAAAACTAGAAAATGAATTAAATTGAAAAGTAAGGTGGAATGTGTTTAGTGGATTGTGGCTTGTTTTTTTAGTATTATGTGTTTAGAGGTGGTAGCGAAGGAGGCGGTTGTTATTAGGCTTTGTGGTGATGTTATGAGTTCATTTGTAATCGTTTTGTAAACCCGTAGGATGGGATTGTGTGTGTTTACATATATATACCTTGTATATTCCTTGTGATTTCAATACGCACCATGCCTACGTCAAGAACCATGTGTTGAAAACCAAATGTTTTTTGGGGAATTTTTTCAACATCCTAGTAGTGAGTAAGGATGGATGACTACCCACTCTTCCCAATTCTCTCTTCCAGGCGATGTTGGTATGTGTGGTTTGTGATGTCCGTAAGTCAAATGTGCATGGTGGTGATGTTAATGATATGATGAGATGGATTATATTGGGGGTCCTTCATGGTAATAGGGGCATTCGGTTGATATCATCCATGTTCATAATACCCTACTCTTCAAGTTATGACTGTGAGGTGATGTGGTGCCCTAGGTGTCTTTAGAAGATATTTTATGTGATGTATAAGGACTCTTTGGGTGAGACATGTTGTGATGACCAGTTTCATATGGGTTGCTTAGCGTGATGTGATATTCCAGATGGGTTCAGGTGGGGTTACTATATAGAATAGAAGTGACCTCCATGATGTACAATGGTGGAGTATGAAGGTGGAAAATCAATGGGAAAGTGGTGTAGGGTTCCCTTTTATCGATATTCTTCTTATTATGTTAATATAATTGGATTTGTTATTTGGTTAGTGTTCCCTTGTGAGAATGAGATTGGTTAGTTGACCTATTTAGGTGTTGTTGGTTATTCTATTTACTCACTAGTGCAATAGTATTCCCTTTTTCACATGTGTAGAAGATACTTTGGGTTTGATCCTACTTAGTATACTTGTATTCTCACCCTACATATATAAAAACTATTTTTTAGGTTTCCATAAGAACTTCATGAACCATTTAGGAAATTACTAGCTCAGACATTTGGATCTTTTATTGAGTCACTCCAATAAGACTTTTCTTTTGGGTATTTATTTGGAGGCTCTTGTGTCTGTTTACATTATACATGCATTATGAGATGGTTTTGGTTTACTTTTATACTATGTCATGGAGTTTCTTGTAATTGATTCATTCTATCTTTTGATCCTCTATTATATAGGGTTATTCCTTTTATTTATGTGATATTTTTATAGCCTTGATTCTTTTCACCAACCTGGGCCAATTGAAGGTGAAACTCAGGGGATCATTATCAATATTCCTTCATTTCCAACCTAAGAGGGGTACCTTTGGAGGGAGGGGTTGTGACAATATGGTATCATAGGTTTTGGTTGAGAGATAGGATGGATTTTAGAGTTATGTATAGTGAGTATTGCATGGTTTGGTAGGGAAACGGTGTCAGTTGATCTTCGTGCGTGACATGGGCCAAGGAAGATCATGTAGGAATTGGGATTTTAGGGTCCCCATGATTTGATGTAAAGAATCTGAGCCTAGATATAGTGACCTAGGCTTATAATACATATATATTACATCATTATTGATGAATTTTCATTACATTACACAGACACATTCTTGGGGACTGAAATAGTTTAGTGTCTTAAAATTTGGAAACACAAATGACTTGTTCATGGGTAAACTAAATCATATCCCACTATGATATTCATAACTAGCACCATTTTTAGAAATATAATACGTAATAAATTTCTTTATAGCCTCGGGAAAGGAACCATAATAACTGGTCAGCTCAAATACTCAGTAAGGGTAAACAAGGGAGATACATAAGCATAACATGAACATAATTGTATGATAACATGATAATACCATTTGAAAACTATACCCTTCATTTCAAAGATCATAATATTGAGACATGGAATAAATATTAGCATTTCATAAGACATAAATCATAATGTAATCAATGAACATAATCCATGATATCATAACATTGGAATGAGAAATAGATTTTTGGCATACACATAAGCATAGAAAACCATTTCCATATTATTCCAGGTTCTTTTCCAAGGCTATCGTAGTGGAATGGGTTTTCTCCCCAAACCATCATAGTAGTCAAGGTTCACTCTTAAGACCATCATAGTAGAAAAATTTATTTACTAAACTGGGTTCACTCCCTGTTCTGGTCCTTTTTGTCTCATAAGATATAAATCCTTACTGAATGCATTAGAGGGATATATAGGTCTCACCCATCTCATAATGAAAACCATATTTATTTATGACCCAAGTTCATAAAACATTCATCATATCATAACCCATGAAATTAAATGGGTTTCATAAATATTTCATCATATCGTAACCTATATAAAATATATAGATTTTATAATCATTTCATCATTTCATCATAAAATAACCCATGGAAAAATAAATGGGCTTCATAATAATTTTGTCATGGTATAACCCCTGGAAGAGAAATGGGTTTCATAAACATCATTATATCCTAAAAATAAATCATTTAGAGAAAAAAAATTGTATCCTTGGATCATATCTTCAATAATGCATAGGTAACATCAACAGATGTCATCTTAAATTGAATTTTTTTAATGATCATTTAAAACATTTCTTGAGGAAAATGTCATTTATACTTTAAAAAACACTTTTTAAAACAAAAAAAATTTTGAAAATATTTTTATTTGAAAATAAAATTAAAAAATTAAAATTCAATCTTCAAATAAAATAATTTTCACGACAATGGGAAGTTTCATTCATGCCATATGCATTAAAATAATTATTCCTTTCACATTTTTGGTAAAATATAAATGGGAATTATTGGGAAAATGGCCGGAATATTCCTTTAAAAAAATTATATATATAAAATATAATTAATTTTTAAAAAAACATAGGATAATAATAAAACATTTTTGAAAATATTTTTAGAAAACATGGTTTTGGAAAAAAAATAGATTTTTGATCGAAGAGATAAATAAAGTCATATTTTCTTAAAAAATACTTTATAATTTATATTAATTACCAAAGAGTGTGAAAATCATACTATTACTTGATAATATCATGAATAAAAATAGGATAATAAAATTCATGAGTTTCTTGATAGATAGGTCATAATATTTAATCATCGGAAACATAATCATAAATAATCCCAATAAATGATGAGATCGTAAGATAAAATTATTACCACTTTGGTAACATTGAATCATAATCACCATGAATTGATAAAATAAAATGGTACTTAAAATATCACGAGGATAAATAAATTCATAATATTATATTTCAATTGATATTTATATACACCTAGTGAAATAATATAGGTGTATAAAATAGTATATGCCTCAAAGAATGAAAACTGTGACAAAAATCCCTTACCGATTTGGAAACTTTTGAGCCATAACCCCCATGAAATATATATAATCAAATGTATATTTAAATAATAATAATTATATGTATATGTGTCATAAAATATATTCATGGTCATTATATACACCACATAAAATAAACACATGGTGAATATGGCATGTGTCTCACAGAAAATTAAAAGTGACACAAAAATCCCTTACCATAAGTCTCAACTTCATTATCACTCATTCAAACCTCATTTATAATAAATATAAGTTTATTATAAATATATTACATAACCATACTTATATATATCATAAAATTTATGGTTTAATTAAATCCTTTTATTACCCATTTACTAACAATTCCATGTTAAAGTCATGTTTTGTGTAATAACAATTTTTCTTTTCGTATATGCTTTTATTTTTTATTTTTGATCCTATTAATTTTATCATGGTTACACCAATTAAATAATAATATTCATGAGAAAATTATCATAACTATACAATAATTATACTTTTAATAGCAATCATGAAATATGGTTTTGAGAAATGAAGTAAGTTATGATCATGGAGACGGTAGGTCATACGTACACATGAGTAACGTTTCCATTTTTCAATGATTGTTATAAAAAATTGGTAAGTAATATATTATATTTACATAATTATAATAATACCATAAATACCATATTATTTATTTAAACATACTTATACATATCATCCATGTGGTGTGGTATTGAAAAGAGAGTCACATAGCTTTGTGAAGGCGGTAGTCCACTCGTATATGAATGACATTATCATATTTCAATGAGTGAAAAGGAAAGAAATAAAATGATAAATTATGTTTTCAGAATGATAAATATTTCATGAATATTATAATTATTTCATTTATATAACATATATTTATCTTTATTATCCTCCGTGTAAAAGTTTAGTGAAAACAACTCACATCGCTTCGCGAGGTGGTAGTCCATTGTACACACAAACGATGTTATCATATCCCCTGATAAATGGAAATTAAAAAAGTTATATATTATTTAATGAATCAAGAGATATAATAATGTTATAAATATCATGTATTTACTTTATATCAAACATCATACCCAACTTTGAGAGGTGGTAATGGAAAAACAAACGACATCGGTTCGTGAGGTGGTAGTCTGTTATACATGAAAATGATGATTTCGTAACCCATTTTATGGATGTAAAGATGGTTGTAGTTCATGACCTTAAAATAAAAAATATATAACTATATTAAAGATATTTTAGTTATTATATCATCATGTTATAATAATAATTGAAGTATTTTTTGGAAGAAATAAAATAAAAACATTTATTGATGAGTGTTACCTCTTCTTTGGGTATCTTCTTTATAATTTCAATAGAATCTTTCCTAGGTTGAATTTATATTCAAATTAAGGCTTATAATATGGGAGTAAGGAATTTGGGAACTGATTTATGATGGTAGTGGGTGAACCAGAAGGTTTTTAAGGTGTAAAGTGGAGAGGAGAGGGGCAGAATTTTAAAAGTGGGGTGAGTGGCTCACTTGTAAATTTTTTTGAAAAAAATAATTCCACCCACGTTTTTTTCATGAAAAAAAGCATTAATAATAGACCATTCTAGATAATATGAGATATAAGGTCAAAATTTGTCTATATAATTGTATTTGGACAAGTTTTGGGTTATTTTTAACCCTTTTCTTTTTAGTTTAACCCCTAGTAAACTCATTATTACCTTAACCGCGATAAATAATTTTTAATTTTTAACTATTAATTTCGGCTAGAAATTAAGTTGACCTTATTAGATAATATAAATTATGATGATTAAAAATACGAAATCAATTTTTTAAAATTTAATTAACATAAATGGAAAATTTTAATTTAAAAAATATTCTCATTGACATGATGAGAAAGTAGGTCTTTAAAAAGAAAACTTTCAAATGTTTATAAAGTTTTTATATCAAAATTCAATATAAAATTGATTCCATAGATATAAATTGGATTAAAGGATGAATAATTGAACTAATTTAACTTTAAAAATAATTTAATATTCAATTTATCTTTATAAATGATTAAAAATAAAATTCATTTTTCAATTAAAGTATAGTATTTTTCATTATTCTTCAAAAAATGAAACTTTCTAGAAAAAACCTAAAAAATAACCCTATGATAATTTTAACATGATTTTTTAAAAAATGAAGTTTATTTTATCAAATTGATTTTATAAAAGTGTTAAAAATTAATTTTATTATTGTTCATAAAAATAATTAAAAACAATATTTTTTAAGAAAATAGTATTTTAGAAACATATAAATATTTTAACAAAAATTAAGTAATTTTTTATAAATATGTTTCCTTTATATAAAACCATTATATAAAATTTTAAAAAACTATTTATTGGTATCTATCCCACTTGGTTCAATTTCTACATTATAATGGTTGTGTTTGAATGTTAATATTAACAGTAATCATGATTTTGTTAAAACTCAATGGCATGAGCAACATAAGCTAACCCAATGTTCAGTGTAACACGAGATTAACTTGGTGTTTCCTATAATAAAATATATCAAATAAATATAATTTATTCCAAAAAAACACAAAAACTCAAGTTATTTCATTCTACCCCCTTAAAATTATTTTCACCCTTGAAATTTTTCACTCTAATACAAACAATTGAGGATACTTATACCTCATCATATCTTTAAGTTCCCATGTAGCTTCCTCAAACTGGTGGTTTCATCTTAAAACGTAGACTAGGTGAGTTGTATTTTTTATAGAAGTTTCTTTTTATGATCTAGAATCTCCACCAGTTATTCCTCATAAAAAAGATCTTACTCCAATGGTATGCCCTCTGAGTTTAGTATATGTTAATGTTTGGGTATGTACTTCCTCAGGAGAGATACATGGAACACATCGTGGACATAAGATAAGTTTGGAGGACGTTCCAGCTAATAAGATATGGTCCTTGTATGATTAATAATTTCAAAGGGAATAACATAACTAGGTATTAGTTTTCTCTTCTTTCCAAATCTCATTACCTTCTTTCGTGGAGAAATTCATAGAAACACTTTTTCACTAACTTCAAATTTTAGATCACACCAGTGATTATCACTATAACTTTTCTACTGACTTTGAGCTTCATTATGTGTATCTAAATGGCTTTAACCTTATCTACCAATTATTTAGCTATCCTAAATCCCAATAACTTTTTTTCTCCAACATTACTTCATCACATTGTAGTTCTATATATATTTCCATAGAGGGCATGATAAGAATCCATATGAGTTCTTGAGTGAAAAATATTGTTAGAAGAAAACTCAATAATAGTAAGGTGTTAATCCCAACCACATTTGAGATGCAAAGAATAAGATCTCAATATATCATCTAGAGTTTGAATTTTTCTTTCAAACTAACCATTTGTTTTAGGATGATACACAGTATTGCAACTTAACTCTATAATAAGGTGTTACTAAAGAATTCATTGCTAGAACTTTAAGGTAAACCTTATATCCTGATCATAAATAATGGAATGTGGTACTCTATAAAACATTAACACTTTCTTAATATATATATCGGAGAAATTTGATCTAGAGAGAAGCCTTATATGATAAGGAATGAAGTTTTTTGACTTAGTAAGGTGGTTGAATAAAACCCATATATCATTATTCCCTTTATAAATTTTGGGGATTCTAACAAAAAAATCAATGGGGATGTTTTCCCATTTCCATTCCAGTATGGGAAATGTATGTAACATCCCCTTATACTTTTTTCTTTCATCCTTAACTTTTTGAAATACCAAGAACTGAGATACAAACTCTATGATGTCTCTCTTCATTCCATCCCACTAGAAATACTCTTTCAAATATCTATATATCTCCATACTTCTTAGATGAATAGAGAATGAAGAACTATGAGATTCCTCTAATAACACCTTTATCAAATATGGTATGGATAAAAAACATACACGGTTTATGATCAAGGTTAAACTTAAGAACATTTATACCCTTTTTTATAGCTCTAAATCTTCCTTATGTGCCTCTTTAATCTTCACAAAGATGGATGGTTGAACAATCAATTGATCAAGATAATATTTTTTCCCGTACATCAAGATTTCGAAATATATCCTTTTAAAATCCATAAATATTGGATCTTTTGTAATCCTCACCATGGATAAGCTAGCATGATCCTTTCAACTCAAAGAATCATCTACCTAGTTTGATTTTCTAGGGTGGTAATGAATTGAGTCTTTATTATCTTTAATCATCTCTAATAATCTTCTTTGGTGCATATTCAACTACTTATATGCAAATATATACTTTAAACATTTATGATTACTATATATATCACACTTTTCTCAATAAAGATAATTCATTCATATCTTTAATGAAAAAAATTTCCAAAGCTAACTCTAAAACATCATTTGGGTAATTTTGTTCATGAATATTTAATTTTCCTAATGCATAACCTAAAACTATGTCATTATTTATAATAAAGCAGACCAATACCTTCTTGGATTCATAACTATAGATTAAAAACCCTTCTCCACTACATGGTAATGTAAGAATAGGTATGATGACTAATCTTCTCTTTAGTTCCTTGAACTTTTCCTCACATTCATCTATCCAGAGGAACTTGGATCTATTCTGAGTTAACATAGTCAAAGGATCATATATTCATGAGAAATTATCCATTAACTATTAGTAATATCCCACTAAACTAAGAAAACAATGGATCTCAGTCACTATGGTTGGTATGGGCCAACATTAAATATCCTCTATCTTTGAGGTATATACCAATATACCCTCTCATGAGGTTATATGACCCAAAAATTAATCCTTTTAAATCCAAAATTCACAATTTTTAAAAACTTTATATAGTTTTTCCTTCCTTAGGGTCTTTAGTACAATTCTTAAGTAATCTTCATACTCTTCCTTGCACTTTGATTATATAATAATATCATCTATAAAGACTACCAAAAATGATCAAGGTAATCTCGAAAGACTCCATTATTATGAGATATTCATGATCTTGTATGTAATAAAATCTAGGGTATATCATCCTTATTGAAACTTAATTTATGATACTCAAAAAGAAGTTCAATCATGCAAATGTATTGAGATCCACAAAATTGATCAAGAAACTCATCAATATGGGGAAGAGGATACGTGTTCTTAATTATGATCATGTTCAGATTCTAATACTCAATTAAGAGTCTCATTGATCCATCATTATTTTTTTAAAAATGAATAGGTTCACCCTAAGGTGACACACTTGTCTAAATTAATCCCTTCTTAAGGTTTTCCTAGAGTTTCTTCTTCAATTCTTGCAACTCAATCGGGGTCATTCTATAGGGAGTCTTTAAAATTGGTATAATACCAGGTATGAGCTCTATTGATAAATCAAATTCATGTTTTCATGCAAGTCTAATAAACACTTTAGGAAATACATCAAAAAAAATTGACATAATAGGCATATCATCAATATTGAGTTTCTCCCCAACCATCCAGGATAAACATCCCTTTTGAATGGGAATTAAGACAAATACAATGGATGTGATCTCCATTGAAAGTTTGTACTTATCATAACATTGATAGATGGTCATAGATTGGTTTTTAATATCAAATGTAACTTCCCTTCATTAATAATTGATTTGATATTTATGTATATAAATCTAATACATGCTTAAGATAACATCAAATTCAACTAGAGGAAGAATAACAAGATTTGAAGAAATTACATTCCCACCAACATCAACTGGATAGGAATCATATACTCGAGATGAGATCATCATACCATTAGAAGTTTTCACTACTAATTATATATATAATTATTTTTATGGCATATTGATACCATTATAAAATTATTCATATATGAAATAATGGGTAGAACTAGAGTCAAATAAGTCATTAGCAGTTCTAGAGTGGTTGGTAAGTGTACCTTTCACCTCATTGTTATCGTACCCCTCATCTGAAATAGTGATCACATGATATTTACCTTTGTCACTTGTCTTAAGAGGTTGTTGATGTCGATCATCATCATTAACCTTTGTATTTGGGAATTGGTTAACATAATGCTTGTACTCTTTGCATTTGAAACACTGGAGTGTTAGTGGTGCATTTTGTTCAGCTTTATCTCTATATGCATCTTTAGCTAACTTCATCCCATCTCTTTCATAATAAATATCCCAATGGAACTCCCATACACAATTATAACATTTACTATTCCCCTTAAGAAAATTTCTTCAATGCTTTTTCCCATACTTTGAGCATAAAAAAAGATCATATTCTTCTCTCCATGGTTCTTAGATTTTATTTTGAATTATATTTTTCACTTCTTATAAAAACCATGTGATTGATACGTAATTTCAGTCCCTATTTATACCTTGATAGCACATCAAAAAATCTATCCATAGCTACTAAATCCACTTTTGGATAACACCCTTCGTATACTTGGTTTTAATCCACTAAAGAATCGATCAACCTTACTTTTAGGTTGGATGATAATACCATAAGCGTACCTTATAAGTATTGTAAGTTTTTCTTCATATATACCAATGAATTCATCATACTTTTTATTTTTCTCAAGGAACACCTTCTACATATTCATATAAAGAATATAAGGAAATGAATAATTGAAAAATATGTTCTATAACTCATCCCAATCCAGGGAGTCAATTTCATCATGTTACCTCATATTATTTATAAGATTCCACCATTGATATACTTCACCTTACAAATAGTAGACATCCAAAATGAATTTTTCATGTTATGAAAACTAAAGAATAGAAAATATATTTTTACTGGTGTTGGTCCATTATTTAGAAACTAGTGGATTAGAAGACCTAGTGAATGAATGTGGATATTTCCACATGAAGGGATAAAAAAAATGTTATTCTTTCCTTTGTTCATTTTGAAGTCCAGAATGCTTCATAGTTTGAGAAAGTTTTGTGATAATAGAAAAAATATGTTTCATTCCATATACCATAAAATTTGGATGATCGAAAATAAAATCATTTCATTTCATTTCACGCTTATCATTAACACAGTTCCTTTGGGTTCCATCCATTGACTAAAACCAAAAAACATAGTGTAAGAAACAATAATAATAATGTGGAATCACATAATCATGAAAAATTACTTATAGAATGTCTAAATAATGAAACCTTTGTTAATATATGATACCTTAGGTTTGGTATAACTTATTCATAGTCATCATCTATTTAAATCCTTCATGATGGTTCATAAAAAGTTTGTGAATTTAAAAATCATATCCTCTGTGATTTTCAAACCAAGTGTGTAGCAAGGTCTGTTATTATACACCAATTGATGATCAAGTCTAGATCAATTCATCCTTTTAGAGTTATTTCCCCTAGGTACCTATATGCAAAATTCAGATCTACTTGTATTATCTAGACATGGATTTAATTTCTTGGAAACCACTCTCTCTATCCATTACCAAAATTCCAAGACATTTTCTTATATATTCACTCATTCTTAGACTTATACTTAGAAATTTCTTTAGGGATCTCACTAAGGTTTTTTTATCCATGTTTCCAAATGTTAACTAAACATATCCTCTAATACCAACTATTGTGACCCAGGATTATCATATATAGATATTACATCATTATTGACAAATATTCATTAAATTACACAAACACACGCCTAAGGACCATAATATTTTAGTGCCTTTGGAAACTTAGAAACATAAAAACTCGTCCATAGGTAAACTAAATTGTCTCCTAATATGATATTAATCACTAACACCCCTCTTATACATATCATACATAATAAATTTCTTCATAACCTGGAGAAATGAAACATAAGAAAGGGTTATCTTAGATACTCAGTAAGGGTAAAAAGGGAGATAAGTTAGCACAAAATGAATATAATGGTTTTAGAACATGAGTATAACATTCGAAAACCATACCCTGCATATCAAAGATTATAATATTAATTCATGGAATAAATATTGGCAGTTTATAAGACATGAATCATCAGGGAATCAAAGAACATGATTCATGTGATTATAACATTTTTATAAGCCAGATATTTCTAGAAAACACATGAGCATATAAAATAATTTCTATATTAGTCAAGGCTCATTAACAAGGCTATCATAGCGGAATGGGTTCAATCCCCAAACTATCATAGCAATCAAGGTTCACTCCCAAGACCATCATAGCGGACAAATTCCCTTATGGAATTGGGTTAAATCCATGTTCTTGTTAAGTCTATCTCATGATATATAAATCATCACCCAATGCATTGAAGGGAGATATAGTTCCCACCTGTATCATAATGAAAACAATATTTTTGTGTGCCATAATATCATGAAACATTCATCATATCATAAACTATGAAATTAAATGGGTTTCATAAACATTTCATCATATCATAACCTATATAAAAGAGATAAATTTCATTATCATTTTATCATTTTATCATAGCCTAACCCATTGAAAAAGAAGCAGGTTTCATAAGAATTTTATCATGGTATAATATATGGAAGATAAATAGGTTTCATGAACATCATGTCATCATAATCATAAACTATTTAGAGAAAGAATAATAATTTTATCCTAAGATCATATCCTTTGTAAGTCATTGGTAACATTAACAGATGTCATCTCAGATGAAAAATGATTTTGAAGGATCATTTAAAATTTTCTTGAGGAAAATATCTTTTATAATTTGAAAAACAATTTTTCAAACATAAAACATTTTGAAAAAAAATTTCTTTAAAATTGAACTTGAAAACTTATAAAGGAATATTTAAATAAAATAATTTTCATGATCATGGGAAGTTTCTTTCATGTTGTACGCATTAAAAAATATATTTCTTCCATATTTCCGATAAAATATAAATATGAATTGTTGGAAAAACAACATGAAGATTCATTTCAAACCATTTTTGTAAAAAAGGCAAACATTGGTAAAAAATTATTTTAAATAACATAGGATAATAAAAAAATAGAATTTTTTTTAGAAAACATGGTTTTGGAAGAAACATGTTTTTGACAAAAGAGAGAAATAAAGTCAGGTTTCTCAAAAATATTATCTCAATTATATTAATTACCAAAGATTGGGAAAATTGTACTATTACATGAAAATATCGTGAATAAGAAAAGTATAATAAAATTAATGAGTTTCTTTATATTTGGTTCATAATATTGTTTCATTGAAAAAATAATCCTAAATAATCCTGAAAAATTATTAGATTTTAACATAAAATCATTACCACTTTGGTAAAATTGAATTGTAAACCTCATAAAGTAATAACATAAAATAGAACTTAAAATATAATGAGGATAAATGAATTCATTATATTACATGTAAAAGGAGTTTTATATACACCTCATTAAATAATATAGGTTCATAACATAACATACATCTCATGGACGGAAAATTGAGACAAAAATCTCTTACTGATTTGGTAAATTTTGAACCATAAACCCCATGAAATATAGTTCCTCAAATGAAATTTTAAATAACATTTATTTTAGGTTTAAGTGTTTTAAAATTCATTAATGGGTATTTAAATACACCACATATAATAAAAAAATGGTGAATATATCATGTTTCTCACATAAAAATAAAAGTGAGATAGGAATCCCTTACTATAAGTCTTGAATTCCTTCACACTCATTAAAATATATTATATAATAAATATAAGAATATAATAAATATATTAAAGAACCATACTTGTTTATATCATACCATATATTATTTACTTTAGTCCTTTTATTACTCATTTATTAAAAATTTCATGTTAAAGTCACATTTCGGGTAATAACAGCTTTGTCTTCCCTATATGTTTTGATTTTTTATTTCTGGTCCTCTTTCTTTGATCATGGTTCCATAAATTCTATAAAAATAGTCATGAAATAATTATTATATTTATAAATCAATTATACTTTTAATACCAATCATGAAATATGGTTTTAAGGAATTAATTATGTTATGATCATAGAGATGGTAGGTCGTACGTACGCATGAGTAATGTTTCCATTTTTCAATGATCATTATGTAAAGGAGGTAAGTAATGTAATTTATTTAAATAATGATAAAAATAAAATAAATACCATATTACTTCTTTAAATATAATTATACATATAATCCATGTGGTTTGGGTATGAAAAGAGAGATGCATAACTTTATGAAGGCAGTAGTCCACACGTACATGTACGACGTTTTCATCTTTCAGTGAGTGAAAAGGTAAGAAAAAAAATTATATATTATCTTTTTATAATGATAAATATTTCATTAATATCATAATTATTTCATTTATATCGCATATATTTATCCTTATTATCTTCCACATAAATCATTAGTGAAAACGAATCACATCGCTTCACGAGGCGATAATCCATCGTACACACGAACGACGTTATCATATCCCATATGGAAGGGAAAGTAAAAAAGTTATTTATTTTATAATTAATATAGAGGTATAATATTTTTATAAATATCATATATATATACTTTATATCCATGATCATACCCAACCATGAGTGGTTTTAATATAAAAATGAATGACATCAGTTCCCGAGGTGGTAGTCCACCGTACACACGAATGATGATTTGGTAACCCATTTGATGGAAGTGGAGATGGATTTAGGTCGTTAAATTAACATAAAAACATATTAGTATATTAAATATACTAATTTTATTATATCATAAATTTCCAATATTAATTTATAGAGGTGTAGGAATAAATAAAACAAAAGTGCTTGTTGATGAATGTTACCTCTTCTTCAGGTATCCACCTTATGTATGAACCAAAAGACTTACCAGGTTGGATTTATATCCAAAATAAGGTTTATAAGATGGAATTAGGGGTTTTAGTAATTTATTATGGTAAAAATTGAAAACAAAATGTTTTTAATCTTTGGATAGGAGAGGAGAGAGGGTGTCCTTTGATAAGTGAGGTGAGTAGGACACTTGTAATATTTTTGAAAGAAAGAATTCCACCAATATTTTTTCATGTGACAAGGCTCCAATAATGAACCATTCTTGATAATATGAGAAAAAATTTCTAAATACGGCCATAAAATGTGTGTTGTATAAGTTTTGAGTTATTTTTAACCCTCATCTATTTAGTTTAATTCCCCCCAGTAAACCCATTTTTACCTTAACTGTGGTAAATAAATTTTACTATTTTTCATATTCATTTTGGTAAAAAAAATTAAGTTGAAGTTGTTGTATAATATAAATTATTATGATTCCAAATATGGAATCCATTTTCATAAATTCCATTCACATAATTGGAAATTTCTAATTTAGAAAAATTCTTTATACGTGATGAGAAAGAGGATTTTTAGAGAGAAAATGTTCAAAAGTTTACAAAGTTTTTATATCAATATTTAATATTATATTGATTCAAATTAAATAAATTTGGTTAATGTATGTATAATTCAACTAATATTACTTTAAAAACAATTTAAATATAGTTTAACTTAATAAATAAATTAACTAAAATGTAGTTCTTTAAAGACCCAAAGCTTGATGTACATGGGAATTACATTACTTTTGCGGAATAATTAATACATAAAAAAAACAGACACACAAGGACCGTAATAGTTTAGTGTCTTTGGAAACTCAGAATATAATCTTCTAATCATGGTGAAAGATCTTTAACATCTCCCATAAAGATCTTCCCCTTTTTTTCCTACCTAAAACCTTTCTTTATATCCTGGGGAAAAGAAAACATAAAAGGGGTGAGCTCAAATGCTCAGTAAGGGTAATCATAGAGAACATAAAACAATCCTTAGACATTTGAATGTAAAAAAACATGAGCATAAAATCTAAACATCAAAATCTTGAGCAATGACATAAAACATGACAGTACATAAGGAATATATCATGAAGAAACATTAATCATGATAAATTAGCATGGGAATAAAACATGTAATTGTGGAAACCATTAAGAACATGATATGATTTCCATAGTATCCAAGGCATTGCTGTCAAGACCATCTTAGTGGACAAAGTCCCTTTCTGAATCGAGTTCACTCCTCGTTCCAGTCCTGTATTACTAAACCATTTTAACTTGTCGTTCCAGCCATATCTATCTCATGATATATAAATCTTTACCCAATGCATTGGAGGGAGATATAGGTCCCACCCATCTCATAATGAAATCATTCTTACTTGTGCCACAAAATAAACATACATCATTCATAATAACCCAACGAGTAAAATGGGTTTCATAAACATAATCCCATCATCACATAATCCATATAAAAGAAATGGATATCATTTCATAATAAGAAAAGTGAAACCATGTAAATCATAGAGACATGATACTTGAAACATACACATGTTAAATAATGTCATCTTAGATGAAAATGGTTTTGATAAAACACTTGAAATGAATTCTTGAGGAAAATATCCTTTTTTCTTCAAATTCATTTTCTTTTCACAAAATTTCATGCAATTTTAAAAGAAAATGATTTTTTTGAAAATAGTCATGAAAACTTTCAGAGGAAGCTTCATGAAAATAAGGCTTTATAAAACAGTAAAAACCCTTTCATTTCATATACGTTAAAAAAACATTCTTCTCCTACTTTTGTCGGAAAAGTCAAAAAGTACCTTGTAGGGTAAATAAAAGAAAGATTCCTTCCATACCATGGGGTAATAGTAAAAATGGGTAAAAAGGACTTTAAAAATACATGAATACACTTTTATAAAACATGGATATGGATGATAGCAATAACCCCAGTAAATACTTACGAATAAGCAATCTCGGATAAAAATGAGATTTGCAAAATTATCCCTTACCTTAGGTCCGATATGCTACGTACGTATTCGAACCTCTTGTATAATGATTTAAATAATGTCATTGACTTATTACAGAATCATATTCATTGTTATGATATCATATATGTTTCACTTATGACTTTATATTTCCCATTCTTTTGTAAATTCCATGTTAAAGCAGTGTTTTGGGTAAAATCATTTCATTTATCGTATGTGTTTCGACTTGTCGTTCTTGATATTATTACTTATATCCTGATTTAAATAATTCCAGAATGTAAAACATGATTTATATATAATATATATTCATCATATACATATATATATTATAGATCGATAAAAGGAATGAAATACACCGTTTATGGAGACGGTAGGTCGTGCGTACGCATGAACGTTGTTTTCGTTTCCTTATTGAATTGAATGAAACTAAATACATGACATACATATATATATATATAAATACATTAGAATTATTATTTCATATATTTCATTATTATTCATTATATAAACTTTATGATCATTCATGTATGGTTAACATGGAGAATGAATCTCATCGCGTCGTGGAGACAGTATTCTGTACGTACGCACGAGCGATGATATCGTTCCCATAATTATTTAATAGAATTTTAGTGGATAGTATAATATATCAGAATAATTATGATATTATAATAACCATATATAGTTATTCTTTACACCATTATACCCATCCATGTAAGGTGTTGGTGGAAAAATAGATTGCACCACGGCGTGGAGACGGTATTCCGTACGTACGCACACGTGGTGATTTCATTTTCCGTAGGATGGATAGATGGTGAAATAAGGTTGTTTAATACTTATAATAATATATAATTATATGATTTATACTGATTTTATTACTTTATAATGAAACAACTAAAGAAGAAGAAGTGGAATAAGAAATAAAGTTGAAAGAATCGGTAACGGACATTACCTCTTCTTTGAAGCGCCTCTTTGAGACCTCCTCTTAGGGCACTAAAATTGGTCTTTGAAGAAGACCAGAACCTCTAGGATGTTTCTATGGAAGTTTATAAGAGAATTTGGCAGAGTTTGGACGATCTTGAAGGCTCAAAGTGGTGTGAGGAAGAGAGGGAGGAGGTGCCCTTTTATAAGGGAGGAGAGGGGCACCTTTAGAAAAACTAAAAATATTATTTTATTATAAAGTCATATTCGGTTTTTAATAGATCTAAATTGATTTATTTATAATTTAGTGTGGGTATGGGTATAAATCATCTCATAAAATAGAATTTATACAAGTTTAGTATTCTATTTTAACCTTATCATTTAGATATAAACTTAAGTTAAATAATTTTACTTTTACTGTGTCTTCTTGTTTTCTTACACTATAAGGTTAATAAACTTACTATAACAAACCAAATGAACCCCAGGTTGTTTATTATTAATATTTATAACCTTATATAAGTCATTTTGCTGAACCTTAGATTTTTAGGAATAAAATAACAATTAATAATATAATATTTGTTTTAAAAACTATTTTATGTCAATTTTGACACTATTTGGTAATTGATTTTTGTGAAAATCATAAAAGAATGATTATTTCGAAAAAAAAGTTAATTAAATCAAAACTAACATGTCATATTAACCTATAAAATTAGTGAAATTCATAAAAAGTCTCAAATTACATTTATTTTGGTATTTATAACATTAATTATGTCAATATTTCATTAATAATATAATTACTTCATCATCATTGTGTCATAAATAAATTAAATTATTTAATGTATAAAAATTAAAAATAAAATACCATTATGTAGGAAATATTTTTATATTTCTAATTAATATTTATAGTCTAATTTGTCTTATGTATAACCCTATATTAAAAATTATTTAGTTATTAAACTTTGATTTTAACAATTTTAACCCCTCTTTAAATAAATTAATAATAAATGTCCTAATCTAATCCAAGTGGGCCTAAATGGTCATATTTTATTCCTAATGTTGTTTTTGGTCGAATTACACTTATAAAATAGAATTATGACATGTGTTAGGGTAATAATAATATCATTTTTACCCTTAATTATTCTATTTACTTTTAACTATGGTAAATAAAAGTAAAAAGTTACTATTCACCATAAATTATATTCATCTCATTGAACCACATTTTAGTCCATTATATTAACTGTGTCTCTCGGATTTTTGAATTTAAATCCACAGAAGTGGTAAAATTTAATTTAAATTAAAAAAAGTCAGTTTTTTAACTACCACTATGTGGTTTCACTATTCATTGAAAATTGAAGTTTTTCAGAAAAATACCAAAAATTCAGCCTAAGAATTATTTGATATTCCGAATTCAAAATTTATGTCTATTTTTCCAAATTCATAACATATAATTTGAATTAATTAATTTTAAATTTAATTCTCATTATCAAAACAAATAGCGTGTTTTTAAGAAATGAAAACAATCAAAAGATTGATACTTGTTTATATCCAATTTCAAAGTGAAATTAATTCCAATGAACAAAATTGGATTAAATGGTAAAAATATATTCTAATTACACTTTAAAACCAATTAAAAAGATAATCTAACCATATAAATTATTGCGATGAAAAAAGTTGTTTTTAATTAAAATATAGCGTGTTTTTACTATTCATTAAAATATGAAAGTTATCAGAATAATATGAAAAATTTATCCAAAGTAAATTTTTATATCTTTATTACAAAGAAGAATTTTATTTTTTCAAATTTAACTTATATGCATGTCAAAAAAAAGATTTAAGGTGGGTGCGTCATCAAAAGGTGGGAAAACTGCAATTTTTGAAAAATACATATTTTACATGAAAAATTTATTTTGTTCTCATACCATATTCTAGAAAATGTGTAAGATGAATAATAATGTTATAAAATTCAAAATGTAGTTAATACTATTCATAACGCCTAGTCCATAATAATATTATAACAATATATCGTTCTTTAGTGAAACCTGGTATTGCGTACAACACACGCTATCGAGGAAGGTCGTGATTGCGTATAATGCAAGAAAAGTCAGGGTTGCGTGTTGTGAAAGACTCATCTATCGTTTCTTATAACAGAATCCAACCATATTTCATTTATACATTGAATATATATATATACTCAATGTTTTTTAGAATAACTACTATCAAAATTGTGTGTAACATGATCCAAGAATAGTGTTGTGTATACTGCAAGCTCATACAGTGTTGCGTATAGCGCAAGGAAATCTTGTTGTAGCTTACAACACAAGAAATCAATGAAATTAAAAGAATATTTTTCATAAAATCTCGGGATGTTACATTCTACCCTCCTTAAAATGAATTTCTCCCTCAAAATTCATCGGGGTTATAAATTGTTTACTATTTATTGAAACCCACATCATAAAAAGGAATACTAAAACATAATTTTAAAAACTAAAGTATGAAATGTAACGATTACCCAAAGAAACTCATCACTGGGTTTCCATATAGGAGAACTTAGGTGAAAATATAGATATGGAAGAAAAATCTAACCATCAAGTTCTGATGGAGAGTAGTAGATAACATGGCTATGAAAAAGCCATCAATCACAAAGCCATTGATTTGTGATGATCTAAGGTACCATCTGATTCATCGGATATAAGGGCACTAGGACAACATTTTTGGTTTTCAAGATCATTTCCCTAAAGATGATGAAATTGGAATTAGAAGAAATACTTTTTTGATTTTGGTACAGTCTCACTGTTGGTCGTTCTTTGTATAATTTCCACTTTATCTCTTAAAGAAATGAAGTTGAATTTGTCATTAGTGAAGTGTTAGCAGATCATGTGATAGAATGATGGGTCATTCCATCTATATCAAACAAAAGGTTATAAAAGTTATCAAAAATACATAAGTCCATCTATAGTGAGATTAATCATATATGGTTCCTAAAATGGACTTATACTTCATATATCATACTTCTTAATATAATAAAACTATTTTATACTAAATAGGGACTTCCTGTAGGCCAGTGGTAGGCGATAAAGGCAAGTCGCACTTCGGTTGTGGGTTCGATTCCCACAGCCTTGTCCGACGCGATGGGATGTCGCCCATCCTGCAGGTTGTCCTTTTTCTAAAACTACATTACTATAAAATCCCATCAATAATATCGAAAAAACTTCTATCCTTAAACAATACTAACTTATGTCCAACATAATCCATTCCAATCTTTAGGCTTATCCATAATACTGCAGTCCACTCTCATATTATAGTGAAAACGATTACCAGAGATTTCATATAACAAGCATGTTAATACCATTGTTGATCCCCATATATCATAAGATATGTCTTGTTGGACACATTCCAAACATTATAAGTCCTTAATCATGTATTCTCTTGAAAAATTAATACCCATTGAATCTTAGTGAAAACATGAGTACTGTCAAAAGTTAACTCTTTCCACATACCAAAACTGGAAAATTCTATATACTCAAACCATGATATAACTATTTCCTTATATCAGTCATGAGCTCATGAATACTGTCAAACATTTCATTTTCTCCTTATCCCTTCATTATGCGCATATCATCTTTTTTCCAAAAATATCTCACTCACTTTCCATGGTTACCGGTACCATAAAATTATTGAAAACCACAATAGACCAATACAAAAGTATTCTAATACACCATAAAAGTACCTCAACAACATTATTCTTGAATACCAATACATAAACACTTCAATCCATCCTCTTCAATGATTGTCCTGGAATAAGTCCTTCCTTGATTTAGAAGTAACTTTTTAGGTCAGGTCATTGAGTTGGGTAATTCCCATGTTCTCCACAAATAAAACATTGAACTCCATAACAGTTTGTCACTCTATGACCCTTTTCTCCACACAGATAACATTTGTCCCTCCATTTGAGGTATTCCTCATAGTTCTTCTTCCCTTCTTTAGAAATCTCAATCTTCCTTTCTTTATTCTCCTCAACATGTGAACATGCATAAAATTCTATCTTCCTCTTATTTGATGAATTAGGCATACCACTAAATTTCACCTTGTTAATCATATATCGTGATGACTGATTCGGCATAATCACAATATCTTTCTCCCTAGGCACTACGCAATTTCGTTGCTCATAGTCACCAATTTGTCCATTGGATTCATTGTTAACCGAATTCCTTCTGGTTCCCTCCATTGACTAAAACACAAAAAGAATTCTGTGAGAGGTAAAAATCATACAAGGAAAATAACATAATCAAGGGGGAGTACCTTCGACATCTAACATCCTAGGTTTAATTATAATATCTTTACCGTAATTCTAGGACTATAATCTATACTTATACTTAACCTTAGGGACATCCCTAGACATACCTTAGAAATATCTCTAGGGATCTCACTATAGTTTTCGCATCCTAGTTTCCAAATGTTGACTAAACCTTTCCTCTGATACCAACTGTAGATACCCAAATCTTGAAGTACATGGGAATTACATTACTTTTTCGGAATAATTAATACATAAAAAAACAGACACACAAGGACCGTAATAGTTTAGTGTCTTTGGAAACTCGGAATATAATCTTCTAATCGTGGTGAAAGATCTTCAATATATCCCATAAAGATCTTCCCCTTTTTTTCCTACCTAAAACCTTTCTTTATATCCTAGGGAAAAGAAAACATAAAAGGGGTGAGCTCAAATTCTCAGTAAGGGTAAGCATAGAGAACATAAAACAATCCTTAGACATTTGAATGTAAAAAAAACATGAGCATAAAAACTAAACATCAAAATCTTGAGCAATGACATAAATCATGGCAGTACGTAAGGCATAGATCATGAAGAAACATTAATCATGATAAATTATCATGGGAATAAAACATGTAATTGTGGAAACCATTAAGCACGTGATATGATTTCCATAGTAGCCAAGGCATTTCTGCCAAGACCATCTTAGTGGACAAAGTCCCTTTCTGAATCGAGTTCACTCCTCGTTCCAGTCCTGTATTACTGAACCAGTTTAACTTGTCGTTCCAGCCATGTCTATCTCATGATATATAAATCTTTACCCAATGCATTGGAGGGAGATATAGGTCCCACCCATCTCATAATGAAATCATTATTACTTGTGCCACAAAATAAACATACATCATTCATAATAACCCAACGAATAAAATGGGTTTCATAAACATAATCCCATCATCACATAATCCATATAAAAGAAATGGATATCATTTCATAATAAGGAAAGTGAAACCATGTAAATCATAGATACATGATACTTGAAACATACACATGTTAAATAATGTCATCTTAGAGGAAAATGGTTTTGATAAAACACTTGAAATGAATTCTTGAAGAAAATATCCTTTTTTCTTCAAAATCATTTTCTTTTCACAAAATGTCATGAAATTTTAAAAGAAAGGGATTTTTTTGAAAATAGTCATGAAATATTTCATAGGAATCTTCATGAAAATAAGGCTTTATAAAATCGTAAAAATCCTTTCATGCCGTATACGTTAAAAAAACCATTCTTCTCCTACTTTTGTCGGAAAAGTCAAAAAGTACCTTGTATGGTAAATAAAAGAAATATTCCTTCCATACCATGGGGTAAAAGTAAAAATGGGAAAAAATTAATTTAAACATACATGAATATACTTTTATAAAACATGGACATGGATGATAGCAATAACCTCAGTAAATACTTACGAATAAGCAATCTCGGATAAAAATGAGATTTGCAAAATTATCCCTTACTTTAGGTCCAATATGCTTCGTACATATCTGAACCTCATGTATAATGATTTAAATAATGTCATTTACTTATTACATAATCATATTCATTGTTCTGATATCATATATGTTTCACTTATGACTTTATATTACCCTTTCTTTTATAAATTCCATGTTGAAGCAGCGTTTTGGGTAAATTCATTTCATTTATCGTATGTGTTTCGACTTGTCGTTCTTGATATTATTACTTATATCCTAATTTAAATAATTCCAGAATGTAAAAAATGATTTATATATAATATATATTCATCATATACATATATATATTATAGATCGATAAAAGGAATGAAATACACCGTTCATGGAGACGGTAGGCCGTACGTACGCATGAATGTTGTTTTCATTTCCTTATTGAATTGAATAAAACTAAATAGATGACTTACATATATATATATACATAAAACCAGTAGCATTATTATTTCATATATTTCATTATTATTCATTATATAAACTTTATTATCATTCATGTATGGTTAACATGGAGAATGAATCTCATCGCGTCGTGGAGACGGTAGTCCGTACGCATGCACGAGCGATGATATCGTTCCCATAATTATTGAATAGAATTGGAGTGGATGGTATAATATATCATCATTAGTATGATGTTATAATAATGATATATAGTTATTATTTACACCATTATACCCATCCATGTAAGGTGTTGGTGGAAAAACATATTTCACCACGGTGTGGAGACGGTATTCCGTACGTACGCACGTGTGGTGATTTCGTTTTCCATAGGATGGATAGATGGTGAAATAGGGTTGTTTCATAATTATAATAACATATCAGTATATGAGTTATACTTATGTTATTACTTCATAATGAAACAACTAAAGAAGAATAAGTGAAAGAAGAAATAAAGTTAAAAGAATCGGTAACGGACATTACCTCTTCTTTAAAGCGCATCTTTGAGACCTCCTCTTAGGGCACTAAAATTGGTCTTTAAAGAAGACCATAACCTCTAGGATGTTTCTATGGAATTTTATATGGGAATTTGGCAGGGTTTGGAAGAGCTTGAAGGCTCAAAGTGGTGTAAGGAAGAGAGGGAGGAGGTGCCCTTTTATAAGGGAGGAGAGGGGCACCTTTGCAAAAACTAAAAATATTATTTCATTATAAAGTCATATTCGGTTTTTAATAGCTGAAAATTGATTTATTTCGAAGCTAATGTGGGGATGGGTCTAAATCCTCTAATACAATAGAATTTATACAAGTTTAGGTTTCTATTTTAACCTTATCATTTAGATTTAACCTTAAGTTAAATAATTTTACTTTTACCGTGTCTTCTTGTTTGCTTACACTATAAGGTTAATAAACTTACTATAACAAGCCAAACTAACCCGAAGTTGTTTATTATTAATATATATAACCATATCTAAGTCATTTTGCCGAACCTTAGATTTTTAGGAATAAAATAACAATTAATAATATAATATTTGTTTTAAAAACCATTTTATGTCAATTTTGACACTATTTGGTAATTGATTTTTGTGAAAATCATAACAGAATAATTAGTTTGAAAAAAGTTAATTACATCAAAAATAACATGTCATATTAACCTATAAAATTAGTTAAATTCATAAAAAGTCTCAAATTACATTTATTTTGGTATTTATAACATTAATTATGTCAATATTTCATTAATAATATAATTACTACATCATCATTGTGTCATAAATAAATTCACTTATTTAAATTAGAAAATAACAAATAAAATACCATTATGTAGGAAATCGCTTTATCTTTCTAATGAATATTTATAGTCGAATTTATCTAATGAATAACCCTATATTAAAAATTATTTAGTTATTAAACTTTGATTTTAACTATTTTAACCCTTCTTTAAATAAATTAATAATAAATGTCCTAATCTAATCCAAGTGGGCCTAAATGGTCATATGTTATTCCCAAGGTTTTTTTTGGTCGAATTACACTTATCCAATAGAATTAGGACATGTTTTAGGGTAATAATAATATCATTTGTACCCTTAATTATCCTATTTACTTTTAACCGTGCTAAATAAAAGTAAAAAAGTTACTATTCATCAAAAATTATTTTCATCTCATTGAACCATATTTTAGTCCTTGATATTAACCGTGTCTCTCAGATTTTTGAAATTCAATTCACAGAAGTGGTAAAATTTAATTTAAATTAAAAAAGTCAGTTTTTTAACTACCACTAAGTGGTTTCACTATTCATCAAAAATTGAAGTTTTTCAGAAAAATACCAAAAATTCAGCCTAAGAATTATTTAATATTCCAAATTCAAAATTGATATTTATTTTTCCAAATTAATAACATATAAGTGGCATTAATTAATTTTAAATTTAATTCCCATTATCAAAACAAATAGCGTGTTTTTAAGAAACAAAAACAATCAAAAGATTGATACTTGTTTATATCCAATTTCAAAGTGAAATTAATTCCAATGAACAACATTGGATTAAATGGTAAAAATATATTCTAATTACACTTTAAAACCAATTAAAAATATAATCTAACCATATAAATTATTGTGATGAAAAAAGATGTTTTTAATTAAAATATAGCATGTTTTTACTATTCATTAAAATATGAAAGTTATCAGAATAATATGAAAAATTTATCCAATTTAAATTTTTATATCCTGATTCCAATGAAGAATTTTATTTTGTAAAATTGAACTTATATACATGTCAAAAAAATATTTAAGGTGGGTGCATCATCAAAATGCGGGAAAACTGCAATTTTTGAAAAATACATATTTTACACGAAAAATTTATTTTGTTCTCATAACATATTCTAGAAAATGTGTAAGATAAATAATAATGTTATAAAATTAAAAATGTAGTTAATACTATTCATAACGGCTAGTCCATAATAATATTATAAAAATATATTGTTCTTTAGTGAAACCTAGTATTGCATACAACACACGCTATCGAGGAAGGTCGTGATTGCGTGTAATGCAAGCCAAGTCAGGGTTGCGTGTTGTGAAAGACTCCTCTGTTGTTTTGTATCTCAGAACCCAACCATATTTCATTTATACATTGAATATATATATATACACTCAATGTTTCGTAGAATAACTACTATCAAAATTGTGTGTAACATGATCCAAGAATAGTGTTGTGTATACTGCAAGCTCATACGGTGTTGCGGATAGCGCAAGGCAATATTGTTGTAGCTTACAACACAAGACATCAATGAAATTAAAAGAATATTTTTCATAAAATCTCGCGGTGTTACAAGTTTTCAATTAAAATTTGGTATTTTTTACTATTCATCAACAAATAAAACTTTTCAAAAAACCCAAAAATTCACCCTAAGATACTTTTGACATGATGATTTCAAAAATAAAGTTTATTTTATCAAATTAATTTTCTAAAACTGTGAAAAATTAATTTTATTAATTTTTTAAAACTGTGGAAAATTAATTTTATTAATTTTCACAAAAATAATTAAAAAACATTTTTTGAGAAAATAATATTTTTGAAGCAAATAAAAGTTTTAACAGAAAATAAGTATTTTTATCAATATGTTGCCTTTATATAAAACCATTATACATAATATTTAAAAAGTGGTTATTAATATTCAACTCACTAATTTTAAGGGTTGGATTATAACAGTCACATTTGAATAATAATATTAATAGTATATCATGGTTTAGTTAAAACTCAATGTCATGTGAAATGATATCTAGCCTAGTGTTTCGTGTAGTGAAAGCTTAACCCTGTGTTGTGTGTAATGAAAGATATCAAAAAAATTAATTTATTTAAAAAAATCACAAAAAATAATGGTGTTGCACAATCGAATGACCAAGTGAGGTGACACCGCTTGCAGGGTAGATACCTAAGAGAGGTACACACATCATTATTGTCTTGTGTCCTTGTTTTAATTGGGTGGTTTTAGGAAGTAAAAATTCATTAAAATAATCTTAATGAAATCATATACTACTAGGATTAAGAAATCAATGTTCCCCTTTTAGATATGGCTCCTAGCCATCGTCTGTATGTTTCTCAGGTAGTTGAGGTTCAGTAGGTCGATCCGGTTGATCACTGGAGGGTTAACCTAGTTGGGGAAGATGATTAGTGGTATAGGGGCTTGTGTGTCTTCTAGTGGAAAAGTATGGGGAATTATTTGGCCATTTCTTCTGATCTAGATATATAGAGCTAGTTGGAGGATCTCAAGATGTCCTTCAGTTTGATCTAAGTCCCTATGAAGTACTCGGTTTCATTTAATGTTAGTCACATGCTTGGAGTTGTGCATCAATGGTGGATGTTGTAACTTAGTAATTGGAGGGAGACAGATGATTTTTTGGTCAAATTTTATGAGTTTAGAGAATAGTTCATATCATCAAACATGAAGTAAGTGAAGAGGTAAAGGCTTTTCTTTCTTTATTAGGGGGCATGTCTATACGGGATCTTGGGATCAAGTTCAAGGATATTTTATGTTTATCCTCAGATATTTTTCCTGACGAGGAATCCAAATAAAAATGTCATAAGGAGGCACTCTATCGTTCTATCAAGTATATAGTTACTCCCTTTATGTTTCCAAAATGTCCAAAAGTTAAAAAGAAGGTGGAGGTCATAAAGTGTATGTACTAATGAGGAGTTTTACCATAAGAGGGTGTCCAATAGGGTTCCTTAAGGAGAAGAGTTGTCAGTAGAGGGTCTTAGATACCAGGGTCGTTGGGGTTTTGACTAGCAGGGAGTCAAACTCAGTATATTTCTTTTCAGACCTTAGTGGTTAGTGGTTTCCATGCTTTTCCTGGGATATTTGGTCTAGTGTAGTTTGTCTATGGGATCCATGGTCATCATTAGGGTTAGCTTCCCATGATTCTTATAGATCAGTATGGTGGAGGTGACATGGTTTAGCATCAGCCTCAATAGTTTCTCCTCGAAAGGAAATTTCAGCAGCATGGGATGTAGGATTATGATTTGTCTAGAGGATACATGTATGGTAGAGTTTAACCTTAGGATTTTTCTTATTTTCAATAACCTCAAACTGAGTATATCCATGGAGTTGGTCATCAGTAGGAAGTAAGAGGGTCTGGGCATGGTCAGTTTCACGCAGTGGGGGTTTCAGAACCTGAGGAGCTAGAGATCTTTCAATATATGATCATCTTGTCACCTACCCTTGTTTTTATCTTATTTGATTCAAGATAATAACACTCCTTTATTTAAATCACTCTAGTCAGTGCTTGGGGATTATAATCATAGAGGCTTATCATGACACTGGTATTGACTACACTAGTTAGAGGCCAAACTAGTATGTTTGATGTGTGCAGGGGGTTTAGATTGATGATGGGACCACATAAATCATTTAGGGATATTTTCTTGATGCATATATAGTCATAAAATGTCATTATTATCACCAAATGGTTGTATTTCATGTGTGATTTTATTGTCTAATTTTGGAGGAGAGTCGTTTTTTTAGATATAGATGGCCAATGTGCAGTTTTAATTAGCATGTCGAGTTGTTAGTTTACAAGTATATGTATGGATCCACTTATTTATTTGATGGTTGATTTTTCTATTGAATAATTTTATTATGTGATAGAGTAGTCTCCTAGGGTTATTTGAGAGTTTCTAGATTTATTCTTGAGGGGTTTGGGATGATACCACCTTGACACAATGTTGAGTTTGGGATAGACTTACAGCCTGGTGCTTATTTGATTTCAATGGATCCTTATCAAATTTAATATTTTGTGTTGTAGGAGATAAGTATTTAGATAGATGATTTGATTTTTAAGGTTTTCATCTATCAAAGTGTGTCACCATGTGATACTCTAGTGTTATTCTCAAAGAAAGTGGATGGTAGTCTAAGGATGTGTATAGACTACTAGAGATTGAATCGGTTGATGATCAAGAATCACTACCTTATTTTCAGGACTGATGGTATTTTTAGTTAGATCATGGGAGATATTATTTTTCAAATATTTATCTATGGTACATATATCACCAGTTGAGGGTGAAGTTGGATAATATCCTAAATACTGCCTTCATATGTAGGAATGGTCATATTGAGTTTGTTTCTATGTTATTTGGTGTCAAGAACACACCAGCTATGTTTATGGGGCTCCTGAACTCTATGTTTCATGAATTCATTGACCAGTTCATAGTCATTTTTATTGATGACATATTGATCTACAAAAAGTTAGATGAGGAAAATGTTGATCGTCTCAGAGTTATATTTCAAGGTTTTCAAGGCCATCAGCTCTATGGAAACTTATTAAAGTTTGAGTTTTAAACATAGTAGGTGCATTTCATTTTGAATTTGGTGTCCCATTGGATTATTTTTATAAAACCACTGAAGATCGAGGCATTTGTTTCTTAGGTACCACCTAATAATGTGGAATATTTTTATAGTTTCCTTGGTCTCATGGGATATTACTACAGGTTCGTATTTGATTTTGTATTGATTTTGACCCCCATTGATAGCCTTGACCAAGAAGAACCATAATTTTATATGGACTAATAATTTTTAGGTAGTATTTGACTACCTAAAGGAGAGATTAATCAATGATCCAACGCTTTAGTTTCTAGAGTAGGGAGTGATGATTGATGTGTTATATGATGCTTCTTGTCTGTGCTTGGTATGTGTCTTGATGAAATAAAAGGTAGTGATCTCTTATAGGTCTAGGTCATTGTATCCCTATGAGTTTAACTATACCACCCATGATCTGTAGAAAGTAGTGGTTTTGTTTACACTAAAGTTGTTGTGACATTACTACATTGGATAATATTTTATGGTCTTCACCAATCACAAGAGCTTGAGGTATTTCTTTTCTCAATGAGACTTGAATCTGTAGCACTAGAGGTGGATAAAGTTTCTCCAGGACTATGACTTTGAGATCTCCTACACCTCATGAAAGGGGAAGTCAATGGTTAGTGATTTGAGAATTAAATCATGAAAGAATGTTGTTTAGGAGTCCTAATATTCTAGGAGGGTGATGGAGTAGTTTTAATCCCTACACCTAGATGTGAGACTGGTTGATGATGGAGGTTTCCTATTTTAGATGATAGTGAAGTCTTATCAGATGTGGCAGGTGGATGAGTCTATATGGGGAGACTCAGAGACAAAGGTGATGAACAATTGTGTTGGACATGGGGATGATCTGAAGGGATAGTTAGAGGATGGACAGAACCAGATTTCGTTTTAGGGGAGGTTGTTTATTCTAGTAATGATGTCTGGGGGATTTCTTCATGAGTTTCATATCTCAACATTGGAAGTAAACTCGATATTATCTAATATGTATTGTGTCTTGTGGATACAGATTTGGTGAATGAGGATGAAATGAACTGTTCTAAAGTTGGTTGCTCTATTTTTGGTTTATCAGTAGATAAAGGTATAACACTATGTTCCTAGAGTTTTTTCAGCCCTTAGATGTTACTAAGTATAAATAGAATGATATCTCAATGTTCTTCATCATAGTGTTACCCCAATCTTAGCGGGGTTATAATGATATCTGGGTAATTTTGAATTGGTTGAAAAAATCAGTTCACTTACTAGAAATTCAGGATTTGGGTTCCATGGATTTTTTATAAAGGAGTTATATAGATGAAGTTGTGTAGATTAATGGATTTTCAAGGTCTGTTTTCTTGTATTGAGATGCTCATTTTACCTCACGAGTTTAGAGAGGATTGCATAATGCTTTTGGTACTCAGTTTCACCTTGGAATTGTTTCCCACCCTTGGATAGATGAGTAGAAAAATCAAACTATCTAGAAACTAAAGGATATAATTCAATAATGAATTTTAGAATTTGATATATATTGGGAAAATCCCTTACATTTGGTTGCGTTTTATTATAAAAATAGTTATCACTCATCCATTGGTAGGCCCTATTTGAATATTTTTATGAGTGTTCATGTCATTATCTATTTTTCTAGGCCATGGTTGGGGAGTAATCAATTATAAGTCCCGATTTAGTGCAAATCATGATAGAGAAAGTTCAGGTGGTGGGTGAGAGGATGAAAGAATTGTAGGACCAATATAATTCTTATGTTGATCATAGGATGAGGCCCTTCTAGTTCAAGGATGGGTACCAACTATTCTTAAAGGTTTCTTCCTGATGTGGGAAATGGAGGTTTGGTAGGGGAGTGAGCTCTCACCTCAGTTTATTAGACCTTTTTAGATGTTGGGATGTATTGGTGAGGTGGATTATTGGTTGTAAGTTCCTCCATAGCTGGATAGGATTCATGATGTCTTCAACATATCTAAGGTCCATTAGTATCTTTATGATGACTCTCATGTCATTGACTAGGGATAGTTGGATATCAAGGATGATGAGATGTTAGGGTAATGGATAGTAGAGATTCAAGATCATTAGAAGAAGGTAATATATGGATGGAATATTCCTTTGGTTTGTGTGTTGTGGAGATATGGTGTCTTAAAGGAGATTACATGGGATCATGAGACGTAGATGTGCCTAGTACTTGGAGTTGTTTTATGTTTTTTCTTCTTCTGTTTTTCTTTGTTAATGTGATATTTGAACCTTGTTGTTTTATATAATGTTATTCTTCCCTTGGTGATGGTGTGTGATTAAATATTCTAGAATATTAACAGGGGAGAACTGTAACAGCCAATATCATGCACTCCTAGATTTAGTACTGAGATGGTAAACATTACATTTTTGTGATTTGATACCGATAGAGATGACCCAATTTTTCACCATCCAAAACATACAATATCAAAAGGAAATATTGAATCACTTAAATTTTCTAGGCCCTTTTAGGTTTATATTTTTAGATAATTAGGAAAAACGTATATATAAACAATACTCATGTCATAAAATGATAATTTATCCCTCTTAACCCAGCTTTTACTATTTCATATTAAGTCATAATTATCACCCATATAAAATCCCTTATAGACATAATTTGTTCAACTTCGTTATTTATAGCCTAGGAAAAATGAAACATAAGAATGGTGAGATCAAATTATCTGTAAGGGTAAACATAATCATTAACAATTGAATGTCATCAATGAGCATAAGAAGTTCATAATGGTATGATGACATAATCAGAGTGCATGAGAGAATAATAAAATAACTCATACCCATTAATACTTGGATCATAAAATATGAAAACATAGAAAAGAAAATTAATCATCAGAATCAATAATCATGAGCAATGTGATAACAATCTTGATCATAATAAATATCATAAACCCATAACAAGCATCATAAAAAAATTTTGGGATCTTATAACACTTTTCTTCATAAATCACATTAAACTCGTGTCACAAATAAATGGAGTCCAGTTAAATACATAGGATAAACACTTAGGTAACTCCATCTTTTCTTCTCAGGACAAGGTACATTATCCAATGCATTGAATATCTATCTCAGTTCACCCATCATATAAACTATAATAGGCTCACCTGACACCATCCGGTTTTCCCCATCATATAAGTTATAATGAGCTCACTAGGCACTATCTGAGACACCACATCATATAAGTTCTAATGGGATCACCCAATTATATATGGGCCACCACATCTTATAATCTTTAACAGGCTCACCTGACTCTATATGGGTTTACTCATTATATAAGTAATTTTCAAGAACGACAACATGAATAAAGTAAAAACAGACTGCATTTCATCATAAAAATCATAAAAATAATAATTATTCTTTCAAAAACTAATTGACCCATGGAAAAAAATGGGTTTCATGTTAATATATTTGAAACATGATTAACCTATGTAAAATAAATAGGTTTTATAATAATCTCTTTCAAACATGGTTAACATGTGGAAAAGAAACGGGTTCCATAGCAATCTCATTGAAATAATATTAATTAATCCAGATAAATAATGAAGATTGTATCATTATAAAATATCCCTATTAGAGAAAAAGTAATAACAAGGGTTTTTAACATTGATAAATGGAAATACCATTAAAATATCATTAAAATCCTTCTATAGAAAAATGCCCTTTTCATTTTGAAAATTATTTTTTAAAAACATAAAACATTTTGAAATACTTTTCTTTAAAAATAATATTGAAAACATATAAATGAAGTTTTAAAAATCATTTAAAATATTTCTTGAGAAAAATATCCTTTTTATTTAAAAAAAATTAAAACTTCTTTTAAACATTTTTATAAAACATGGTTTTGGGAGAAAAAGAGTTTTTGACCGAAAAAAATGATTTTTAATAAAAATATTATTTTTAACTATTGAGTACATAAAGTGATGAAAATGAATTTAAAACATGTATTATCATGAAATAAATATATTTTAATATAATTCTTGATTTTATTGAGATATATATCAAAATATTTCATCATTTTAGTCATAATCATAAACAATATTGATAAATGGTGATATTGTAACAAAACACTCTTATCACTTTTGTAACTTTGAATCATAACCTCTATGAAAGAAAAACATTAAATGAAAAATTTGATATCATAAAAATAAGTATATTAATGATATAAAATTTCAAAGGGGTATTATATATGCCACAAAAAATAAGATAGGTGTATAAAATAACATACATCTCAAAGAATGAAAATTGAGACAAAAATACCTTACTGCTTTGGAAACATTGAAATTATAAACCTCATTAAAATGAGATCCTAAAATAGATATGTAAATTCCCATAAATTTAATTATAATATTAATATAATATATTAATGGGTATTATATACACATCACAACAAAAATAAGTGGTTAATATTGCATATATCTCACATAAATAAAAGTGAGACAAGAAACCCCTTACCTTGAGTCTGACTTGTCATGTGTGTATTTATCTTCCAAAATAAAAATATTATGTTAATTATTTAATTTATTTAGAACATGTTTCAAGTTTATTATTACTTTTATTTCACTTATTACCAATTTATATAAAATTACTTAATCAATTAAGTTTACATCGTATGTTTTAAACATATTCGGCTTATGTGTCAAAAATAAATTTGGTAGGATTACTATGGTAAAAGTGTTCATTATTTAAAAAAACATAGAATGATAATAATTAAATAATTATTATATTTATACATAAATTATAATTTTAAATCCAATTATGAAATATGGTTATGAAAAATGGACAAACTTTACGATCATGGAGACGATAAGTCGTACGTACACATGAGTAACATTTCTATTTTTTCAATGGTCATTATAGAAAGAGGTAAGTAATATTTTATCTTTTAATAATGATAAAAATATCATAAATAAAATATTATTTATTTAAATATACTTATATATAGAATTATTTTTATTTGGTGGTGAAAAAAATGAATCACATCGCTTCGAGGAGGTGGTATTCCACACGTCCATGAACGATGTTATCATTTTTTTAGTGAGTGAAAAGGTAAAAATAAAATGATATCTTATATTTAAATATTTATAAATATTTCATAAATATCATAAATACTTTATTTAAATTACATATATTTATTATCTTTACCTTTATTACATTTCATGTAATGAGTTTGTGAAAAACAAAACACATCACTTCACGAGGTGGTAATTTTTCATACACATGGGCGGCATTATCGTATCCCTTACGAAGTATAAATAAAAAGTGTATATGTTATATAATTATTCCAGAGATATAATTATGTTATAAATATCATATATAAACTTTATATATATCATCATACCCAACCTTGATGGGTGGTGATGGAAATATGAATGACATTATTTCACGAGGTGGTAGTCAGTCGTACACACGAATGATGAATTAGTAACCCATTTGATGGAAGTGTGTTTGGTTTTAGGTCATAAAATTAACATTAAACCATATAATTATATTTAATATAATAACTTTATTATATTATCATGGTACTATAATAATTTAATGTGTGGATAAAGAAATAAAACAAAAATTCTCATTGATGAATGTTACATATTCTTCGGGTAACTCCTTTTGATTTCCACCAAAGGCCTTCCTTGGTTGGATTTTTATACAAAATTATTATTATAGTTTGGATAAGGTAATATGATAAGTTATTTGGGATGATGTTTTATAATCTAAATGACTTGAGAGGTGTGGATAAGTGAGGTGAGTGAGTTCCCTTTTATAGTTGAGGATGAGTGGCATTCTTGTAAATACTCAAAAGTATTCACTATTGGGAGTTAAATATTACCTAAAGTGGATCCAAATTTGATAAGTAAAGGTTTGGAGGGATTATATTGTTAATTTATACCTCTAAAAAATAATTTAAACACATTTTTTAAACATTTTTTCCATAACATCTAAGTTTCCTTATTTTTACCATTTTCATTTTTCACTACGGTAACTAGTTTTTAACTAAGGTAATTTATCATTTAAGACTAAATTAAAGTGATCCTAACTAGAAAATTTATACCAACTGATATATTCATATATTTAGTTCACACTTTTTTAATATGTTATATTCATTTACAAAAATAATGGAACACAATAATTCATTAAATTTACTTCACTTCTATTATTTCTAGTATCATTTATTTTATTTTTTTTCATTAACTAAATAATTACGGTGTTGGAATTTCTTTATAATTTTAAGTTTATAATTCACCTCTAGAAATTAAATATAATTTATTATGATAAAAAACTCATTTATCTTTCAAAATAATATGTATAACCAAACCAATGATTTTTTTTCCATATACCAATGAATTTTATATATTAAAATAAAGAAACGTATCTTTTTTCCTTTTTATTTACTTAACTTATTATATGGGTCATATTCAAAGTAAGTTGTAAATTAATTTCTATATTTATGATAATTTTATGTAAAATAATTAAATAAATTAATTAAATATAATTATGATAATATCTTATGTCATTTTCACTCTTATCATTCTTGTTTAACCCCAAATTAAACTCATTTTTACCTTAACTGTGGTAATTAATTTTTACTACATTAACTATTCATTTTGATTAAAAAAAACTTAAGTTGGACTCATTAGACATTATAAATTATTTTTATTTCAAATATGGAATTAATTTTTCCAAATTTAGTTCACATAAGTGGACAATTTTAATTTAATATTAATCTCACGGTCTTGGTGAGAAAACTGGTTTTTAAGGAAAGTATTTTTTAGAAAAAGATGATTCTATATTAAATTTATGAATAATAATAATAATTGAATGAAATTAAATTAATATTTACTGATATATATTCTATACATTTAATTTAAAAAATTCTCCATTATGTATTATTTAAATTAATTAAATATGGAAACATTGTGCATTGTAAAACAATTTTTAGAAAAAACCCGTTTTTAAATCCAAAAACAAACTTATACCAAAAACCAATATAAATTTGATTAAAAAGTAATTAAGTGAATTAAATATAAATAAATAATACTTATTTTACTTTAAATCATATTTAAAACATATTGGTACTTTTAAATTACTTAATTTATTAAAAAGAAAAAAAAAATTACAAAAATCGGTATTTTCACTATTCACTAAAAAATCAATATTTTCTTAAAATTACCAAAGTTTCACAGAAAGAAAATTTTGATATTTTTATTCCAAAAATTAATTTCATTTTATCAAATATATTTTATAAAAGTTCTAAAAATTTATTATAATATTTTTTCATGAAAATCAATAAAAACATGTTTTTGAAGAGTAAAATCACTTTACTAAAAATTGATTTATTATTTACTAAAAATTTATCAATAATTTATATTGAGTAATAAATTTATATATATATATATATCATAAATTAATTAATATTATGCATACCATCCAAATTAACAGTTATGTTATAACATTGATATATATCATCGGTCGTTTATGTTCGGTGTTACATGTTGAATACGCTATCGAACATAAAAAACTTGGGATTTTATATAACGGAATCCATCAAAGAGATTAAATTTATTTAAAAATAATTATATCATAAATTCTTGGTGAATATATTCTCATATATTCTCAGCATTTTATGTCATTTACACTATCAAACATAATTTTCTTCACTTAAAATCTCTGGATGTTACATCCCCCCACCCTTAATAAATTGCATCCTCACAATTTGAACTTTATCTCTATAATCAATGATTGGACATTTGAAAACACTTTTTTTAAAGCCAACTTCATAAAAATGGTTAATAATATCCTTTTAAAAAGATATAAAGGGAAGTACATAGGTCATATGTAATAACATATAATTAGGTTTCTAAATAGGAGAACATAGGTGGGAATGGAAGAAATATATATATAATTATAGAGAGTAGTTGAGTTCATTGATCACAAGAAAGTAAATAATCAATGTAATGTTAAGGGTCTCAAAACCATAAATTTGTGATGATCAAAAAGTCCATCAATTAATCAAAATTTAATGTTCTAGGATAACATTTTATTTCAAGATCCTTTTCCTATAGTTGAGGAATTATCTTACCATATAGACAAAGATAATATGGAAATATACTTACTAAATGAGTATAATTTCATACTTTAATTAATTTTCACCACAATCACATATTTTCTCCAAATGATTTGTATTTAGGATGAATTTTTCATGCCTAAGGCAGTAAAATAAACTTTTAAAGAGCCATATAATCCCCAAAATCATAATAATATATTCCTCATATCTTTATACATTTAAAAAAACTAATGTGGTTATCAAATTTTAAGATAATTCCCAAAGTGAATAAACCTCCATGTGATTCGTTAATCTTCATAATTCAACAGTAATATCCAAAGTTGAAAGTAAATAATTCTATAACCCTATATCCCAAATAACCTAAATAACCTAAAAATTAAATAGTGTTTTAACCTCAAAGTTTTTATCATAACGTTTCATATTTCAAGCCACAAAAAATATGGTGATCTTCTTTTTAAGTAAAATTAATCACTAAGTCACCAAATCACTTGTTAATCTTAATTTTATCTATATGATAAAACATTTTTTCTCAATATCCAAGATCATATAAACACTAAAGGTTATCAATACCTTAAATATCATTTAAATAAAATTTAAATGCATAGTTCATGTTAAACCGTAGATTTATGAATACTTCAACCTATTAAAATTTCTTCTAAAATTTCGTTAATCACATTAAGATCTAATCTCTTAAAACCTCAAAGGGGTGACTAATACATTGAACTTATAATAATTCTTAAGCATATATACCTTTTATGGTGTCCATAACTCTTAAGATAACCTCGGAGGAAAATATCCTAATCTTAAAAGTTATCTAAACCTTTTCTTTGAACCTAATTATAACAGCCTAGATCCCACACTCCCATATTCATTACTAAAATCATAAAATTTACATTTTCGGCTTTCATACCGATGGAGGTGAACTAATTTTTCTCCGTCCAAAACATACAAAATCAAAAGGAAATAATGGATCACATACATTCTCTAGGGCCTTTTAGGTTAATAGTTTTATATAATTAGGAAAAACTCATATATAAACAATACCCATTATTTCAAATGATAATTTATATCACTTAACATAGCTTTTCTTATTTCACATTAATTCATCATCATTATCCATATAAAATACCTTGTAGACATAATTCATTCAACCTCGTTCTTTATAAGGTAAGGAAAAGGAGGCATAAGAAGGGTGATCTCAAATTCTAAGTAAGGGTAAACATAATCATTTACAATTGAATGTCATCAATGAGCATAATAAGTGCATAATGTTATGACGATATAATCAAATTGAATGATCGAATTATAAAATAACCCATATACATCAATACCTAGATCATCTGATATGTAAACATGGAAAATAAAAAATTCATCAGAATCAATAATCATGAGTCACGTTATATAAATCATGAGCATAATAAACATTATAAACCCATAAAAAGCATCACAAAAATGTGTTGGTATCTTGAAACACATTTATTCTTTACTCGTGTTAAACTCGTTATAAATCCATAACAATCATCACAAAATTGTGTCGGTATCTTGAAACACTTTTATTCATAACTCATGTTAAAATCATTTCATAAATAACTAGAACCTAAATAAATACCTAGGAGAAACCCTCAGGTAACTCCATCATTCTTTCATCTCAAGACAAGGTACATTACCCAATGTATTAGAGCACTATCTGGGTGAATTCATCTTATAAACTATAACAGGATCACTCTATTCTATCTGGGTTGCCCATTATATAAGCTATAAAAATCTCACCCAGTGATATCTGGGCCTCCTCATCGTATAAGATGTAATGGGATAACCCTGTTCTATTAGGGCCACCCCATCGAATAAGATGTAATGGGATTACCCGGTGCTATCTGAGCCACCCCATTGTATACATAATTTCAAAGAACCCTAAAATGAATAAAGTAAAATGATCTTACATTTCATCATAAAACTCATAAAAACAATCATTATTATTTCATAACCTGATTAAACCATAGAAAATAAATGGGTTTAATATCAACCACATTGAAACACGATTAACCAATGGAAATAAAATGGGTTCCATAACAATCTCTTTCAAACAAGGTTAACATGTGGAAGAGAAACGGGCTTTATAACAATCACATTGAAACAATCACAATCCATATAGAGAAAGAATGAGGATGGTATAATTACAAAATATTGCCATTGGAACAGAATTAACAATAATTTTTTTTAATTTTATTAATTAAATCACCATTAAAATATCATTAAAAACCTTCTGGGTTAAAATATTCTTTCTGTTTTGAAAATCACTTTTTTAAAACATAAAATATTTTGAAAATTATTTTCTTTAAAAATAAGCTAGAAAAAATATAAAATTTTGTTTAAAAATAATTTATTTAATTTATTTAATAAAATAACATTTATTATTTAAAAAAACATTTTAAAACATTTTTGAAAACATTTTTAGAAAATATGGTTTTGGAAGAAAAATAGTTTTTGGCTGAAAAGATGACTTTTAATAAAAAAATAATTTTAAAGTATTGAGTATATAAAGAAAATAAAATAAATAAAAAATATTTATTCTCATGACATAACCAAAGTATAATAGAATTTATTATTTTATTTATAGATATGTCGTAAATTTTATTATTTGAATCATAATCATAAACAATCTCAATAAACAATGAGATTGTAACAAAGGAATCTTACTACTTTTGAAACTTTGAATTATAATTCCCATGAAAGAATAACATTAATTGAAACATTTAATATCATAAAAATAAGTATATTCATGGTATGAATTTTCAAATGGGAATTATATGCACCTCAAAAAATAATATAGGTGTATAACATAACATATATCTCAAAGAAGGCAAATTAAGACAAAAAATACCTTATCGCTTTGGAAACATTGAAAACATCAACCCCATTAAATAGAGATACTAAAATTAATATATAAATCAACATAAATTTAATTATAACATTCCTAAAATATATTCATGGGTATTATATATTCCACATGGCAAAAATAAGTGGTGAATATGGCATATATCTCACAGAAATAAAAGTGAGATGAGAAAAAACATACCTTGAGTATGACTTATCACATGTGTCTTTATCTTCATGAATAATAAAGTTATATTAATTATTTAATTTATTGAAAAACTTTTTAAAGTTTATTATTACTCTTATTTTACTTATTACAGAGTTATATTCAATTTCTTAATCAATTAAGTTTACATAGGATGTTTTTACCATATTTAGCTAATGTGTCAAAAATGTCTTTGGTAGGTTAACTATGGAAAAAGGTCATTATTTAAACATCTCCAAAATAATAATCATTAAATAATTATAATATTTATACATAAATAATAATTTATAAAAAAACATTAATGATTGTTATGAAAAATGAAATAATGTTACGATCATGGAGACGGTAGGTCGTATGTACACATGAGTAACGTTTGCATTTTTCAATGATCACTGTAGAAAAAAGGTAAGTAATATTTTATATTTAAATAATCATTATAATATCATAAATACCATATTATTTAATCATATATACTTATATATATAATTCTTGTGATTTGGTGTTGAAAAAAGGAATCACATTACTTCGAGGAGGCGGTAGTCCACACACCCACGAAAGACGTTGTCATTTTTTCAGTGAGTGAAAAGGTAAAATAAAAATGATATATTATATTTATATAATTATATTTATGTCATTAATATAATAAATTTATCATTTATATCACATATATTTATTATCTTTACCCTTATTACCTTCCATGTAACACGTTATTGTAAAATGAATCACATCGCTTCATGAGGAGGTTATCCCCCATACACACGGGAAACATTATCGTATCCATTACAGAATCGAATGTAAAGTGGTATATATTATATAATGACTCCATAAGAATAATTATATTATAAATATTATATATAAACTTTATATTTGTCATCATACCCAACCGTGAGTGGTGGTAATGGAAAAACAAATGACATCATTACATGAGGCAGTAGTCAATCATACACATGAATCATGATTTCATAACCCATTAGATTGAATTTTGTGTTTTTTAGGTCATAGACTTAACCAAAAATTTTCTAAATATATTTAATATACTGATTTTATTATATCGTCATGGTATAATAAGAATTTAAGGGGTGGATAAAGAAATAAAACAAAATGATCATTGATGAACATCACCTCTTCTTCGGGTAACTCCTTTTAGTTTTCACCAAAGGAATTCCTTGGTTGGATTTATTCTAAAAGTAATACTTCTAGGATAAGATTAGGTTTTTTTATAAGTGATTTTAATTTGTTTCATATGATATAAATATCTTTAGAGGTGTGAATAAGTGAAGGGAGTGAGTACTCATTTATAGTTAAAGAGTGGAATTCTTGTAAATACTCAAAGGTATTTACTATTGTTCCTGGTGTTTTACTTTGTTGTGGTGCATGGTTATTACCTTCCTCTTTTTATAACAAAGTTCAATGGTTCGGAAAACTCTATTTTATATAGGGTATCCTTCATCTCTATTTTAGTTGTATCGTGTATGAGGGTTTATTATCTTTTTTATATTTGGGAAGATAGTATAAACTAACAAAATAAATATAAATAATTCGAAACTAAAGATAATGAGGAAAGAAATTTCATGTTTTACCACTTTTATATTATTGATATTATGATTATACATGCTTAATTCCTTGCTGAAAATCACAGTTGTTGGGGTATTTTTTACGATGTGGTTTTTTTATTTTGGAACCCTTATTTTGTGATTGTTTTTTATCACATAAAATTGAATTTTCTAACCACTTATATCCATTTAAAGACAAGTTTTCCCTTAGAAATCAGGGATTTTATGATAATTCCCTTGAAATTAAGAAGTTAAAGTGATGAAATGCACATTGATGAATCCAAAAAATGGTATGTGTGTGATGTGTTATTGTAATGTGTGGTGGTGATGGGTGTTTGTGGTTTATGGGGAATATGTGATGTTAATTAGATGTGTTATATTTTTCTGGTGTTGAATGTTATGATATAGAAATTGGTTATTGTTGCAAAGTGGTGCCAATGTGGGGTCTCATTAGGTTGTGGTGGATGGTTTATGGTGATGTGATGTGTTATTCTAGTTTACCATGTAGTAATGGAATAAATTGGTTAATAATAAAGTTTAAATGGAATGGGATGTTTTGGATAATGGGTTCAAATGAATAATGAATAACCAATTTAAAATAGGAAGTGTGGTTTAATTTGATATTGATAAATAAGAAATGAATGGGATGGAATAATGGTTTGGTTAGAAATGGGAAATTTGTAAAATAGATTAAATTTAAAATAAGATGGAATTTTCTTAATGGATGGTAGCTTGTTTGTGTGGTGTTATGTGTTTATAGGTGGTAGATAAGGCGGTGGGTGTTGTGAGGATTTGTGGTGATTTTGTGAGTTGGTTGGTATTCTTGTTTTGAACATAAAGGTTAGGAGAGTGTGTGTGTGTTTGTGTTTCTACCGTGTATATTCGTTGTGATTTTTATGCACACCCCACCAGTGTTGAGCACCATGTGATTACAACCAAATTTTTTGGGGGTGTTTTTTTCAACATCTTAGTGGTGAATATTGATTGGTGGCTACTCTCTCTTCCCTACTCTATCTTCCATGTAACATTGATATACATGGGTTGTGATGGTCAGAAGTAAAAAGTACATAGTGGTGATGTTGATGATATGATGATATATCTTATTATAGGGGTCATCCATGGTTTAATGGGGTCACTGGGTTGATGTCTTTCATGTTCACGATACCCTATTATTCTGGTTATGGTTGTGAGGTGATGTGATGTACTAGGTGTAACGACCCAGGTATTTATAGAATAATAATTTTTTATTTTTTATTAATATTTATGAATAATATATTACTTTTATATTAAATGGGATGCTTTTTCTGATAGTGTACTCAATACGGAACAATGGGTTTCTCCGAAATCTTACATTGCACACAACTTTAAGTTATACTGAAATATAACACAATAATAATTATATTATTTTAAATGGTAGTTAAATCATAGTTTTTGGAATGGTGAGAATTAATAGTATCAACTTAATTATTAAATATGGTTCACACATGCTTAAATAACGATTCACTGGTTACCAAATTTATTAGAAATGGAAATAAAAACCAATTGAATATAAAAGATGCATTTTTATGAAAACCTATAATTGTGTTTATAAAATCATGTCACTATTTATGGATTTTATTTAATGAAAAATATATGTTATATATTCAATGTTATGTTTTAAATTCATCTTATATGTTTTCTAGATATGATATAGGAACAAATTCACTTTTTTAGATAAAAAAAGCATTTTTCTAAAAATGCAGTTTTACCACCTTTTGATGGAGAACCCATTTTAAATCTAGTTTTTTTCAATTTTATGTGTTCTCTTTTACAAGATAAAATTCTAATTTATAAGTGGGACATAAAAATTTATATTGGATGAAATTTTGGTATTTTTCTGATAAAGTTCATTTTACAATGAATGGTGAACAAAATACTGCATTTTAATTCAAAACTGTCTTTTCATCTAATTTATTTATATAGTTAGACTATTATTTTAATTTATTTTAAAGTTTAATTGTATTATATTTTTATAATTTAATCCAATGTGTGTCATTTTATGTAATTTCACTTTGAAATTGGACATAAACACATCTCAATCATTTGATAGTTATTACTTCTTAAAAACCAACTTTTTGGTTTTGACAACAGAAATTAATTTTAAATTAATTTGTTCCAATTATATGTTTTTTATTTGGAAAAAAAGATTCCATATTTGGAATCAGAAGGTCCAAATTGTGTGAATAGGTACATTTTATTTTTTTCATTATGAATAATAACTTCAGTATTTATTTTATTTACCATGGTAAAAGGGTAAATCTGGTAAATAAGGTAAAAAAATAATATTATAATAATATTAAACTACCATCACACATGTCCTAATACTATTAGATGATATATTTCTAACCATGGTCATCCTTGTGTCGATTTTGGGACCCCATGGATCCACTTGGAAGTGATAATGACATGTTTTATTAATTAATTAAAGTAAAGAGAAATATGACATAAACTTGTATCTTTTACTAAAAAAAATTTTATGTGGGGTCAGATATGTGATATGTTTTACTATAAATATTCATTATAAATCTAAAAATATTTCCTAAATCATGGTATTTTATTTATAATTTTTATACATCAAATAAATACATATATTTATGACATAATTATGAGGTAGTGATTACCTTATTAATGAATGATTTAAATAAATAAACTTATAAATTTAAAATAAATTTATTTTGAACCTTTTTATGCCACAAAAGAATTTTTGGGATGATTATGACTTGTTATATTTTAATTAATGAAGATTTTTAGAAGTATAAAGTTGTTATGGATCTTTAAAAAGTCAGGATATGAATAATATAAAAATTGACATAAATGAGTTTTTAAAACAAATACTATTTTATTAAATGATATAATAGTCCTAAAAATATAAGATTCAGACAAATTAATTATATAATGTTTAAAATTTTAATATTTAACCACTAATGATCCTATTGAGATTATATGGTAACTATATTAATAATATAGTATGAATATACAAGAACACATGGTATGAGTTAAATTAGTTAACTAATGGTTAATGCTAAAAGATATGGTTAAACATGGGACCAAAACATGTCCAAAAAATATTGGTTGATTATATTTAGAACACTATTGGGAAAAAATCCTTCAAGGCATCATTGAATTATTTTTGAGGTGATTGTGTTTGTTGACAAAGTGATCATCTGTGTTGTGATTGTTGACAATGAAAACCATGACATGGAAATTTGTTGACAAAGGGGATTTCATGGTGGAATGTTGAGTTCAAGAGCTATGGTCAACGATCCATGTTTGATTCAAGAATGTCGATAATATAATGGACGATCTGGAGGTTGTACAAAAAGAACAGATACAAGGTGGCACCGTTTTCCAGAGTTTGCCAAATTTTTGGGCCTGAAAATCGACAAATGAAGAAAAGTGTTTTTGGCAAAGGGACTTGCGCGCTGAGGACTTGGAGTATAGGAAACTTGTGCGCCATATGTTTTTCAAGATCAGAAGATCAAAATATGGCAAAGGGAATAGGTTCGCGCAAGTTTGGGAGTTGGTCGCGCAAGTGTCTAGGATGACATAAGACTTGCGCGCCGAGACTGGGTCGCGCAGGTGACTTGCACGCCGTCACGCAGGGTGGTCAATTTGCCTATAAATACTGGACCACCCCTCTTCATTCTTTACTAGAGTTCAACACTTTGAAGATTCAGAGCTCCCGTCATGCAGGTGTGGTGGTCGCGCAAGTGGTGTGTGGTCGCACAGGTGAATTTGCGCGCCTGTGGTTGAAGTTGTGCACCGGTGTGATAAGTTGCGCACCGGTTGGCAGTTGCGCGCCAATGTTGGTTTGGGCGTAAAAGGAAGTGTGTCGTGAAAGTTTAGAGTTGAGGAAGCTTGAGTCGCGCAAGTGTCTAAGAAGGACTTGCGCGCCCGTTGTGACTTGCGTGCCAATACTTGTGCGCCGAGATTGACTTGCGCACCAAGTAAGGTTTATTTTCAACAGTGATTTTCAGGCTGTGTGGAAGCTAGAAGTTTTCCCAATACCTTCGGTACAAAGAGATATTCATCTATGGGTGAAAGTTGTACTTCAACAGAGCATCTACATATAGAGGAAGATGCATTCTTTCATGAAAATGAAGAGACCTACAGGTCTATAAACTGTGAGTGGATCCTTTCCAGAGCAGTGAGCGAAGGAAGAGGAAGAAGGTGATCCTCTCCACTGGCAGTGAGCCAGAGAGAGAAATAGGGAGTGACCCTTGTGAAAGCAGTGATCTAACCCTAAACTTTGTAAAGGCAGTGATCCTAGGAATAGAAGTGATCTAGCCCGAACCATTGTATCTACATCTAGTGAAGAATAGTGGAATTAGGTACGACTGAAAACTTGTCAGCGTATGCTCCTTGGACGTAGCCCAGTGTGGGTGAACCAAGTAAAAATCTTTGTGTCTACCTGCTTACTTCCCTGCGTTTCATTTAAAGCATCATCATCAGATAAAGAAGAAAATAAGTGATCATTATAAACACACAAGTGGAAACGAAGTGACCCCTGTAATAAAGAGGTCAAGATCCAGTGGGGCAGGAAGAACTTTGAAAAAGAATATTCATACCCTGATTCACCCCCCCCCCCCTCAGGGTATATAGGTCCCTATTGGTCCTAACAATTGTTATCAGAGGGACGGTTTCTTTTATCAGATTTGTTTTCTCGGACTTGGTGTAGTCTATCTGTGTGGTTAAAGATTCAGTCTGCTCTTATCTCTGTGTTCCATGGAAAAGGGAAAAACATCAAAGAAGAATCAGAATTCAGGTGGTATTCCTCAGTGTGGAAGTGTGTGTGGAAAAAGTGTGATTCAATTATAGGAATCAAACAGCATAGTGAAACAAGGCCAGGATGAATCTGATAGGGAAAAGATTGATTCACTCAATCAAGATGTTGGAATGAGTGAGGTACATGAACATCAAAGTGATACTGAAACAACTAATGATGAAGAAGTTTTGAGAAGGAAGCCACCAATAGATGTTGTCAACATGACAAATAAATTGGACCGGAAATTGGATGAAGAAGTCAAATCTAAAGATATCCGGATAGAAGTATTGGAGATTGAGGTCAACAAGCTAAGAGGCTTAAATCAAAGGCTTATTGATGTGGCTACTGACCTAAAGGAGAAGAATGATTATCAAGGTGAAGAACTACAAAAGGTTGATAAAATGAAAGGAAAAAAAGGCCGGTGATTATGAAGAGAATCAAAAGTCAGATGAAGTTTAGAATTTGAAAGCTAGAAATGATGATCTAGCAACACAATTGTCTGAAGATGTTCAGAAGAATCAAAGGCTAAAACAAGAGAATTAATCTGTCACTGAATCTGTTTCTGAGGAAAAATTGAAATTAATGAAGCAAGGTGACATGGTAGAAAAGATCACATATGAACTAGAAGATGAGTTGAGTAGAGGGAAGAATCTCAGAAAAGAACTCAATGCTCAACTTGAATCAAGAAATAAGAAGATTCAACAATTGGAGGAAGTAATTGAGAAATCCAAGAAAGAAATGGAGATATCAACGGACAAAGGAAAACCTAAGTTGAAGGATGCACTGAACCTACTATTCGATTGTCCTTCAGAAGGTGATGATAAAGTGAAAAAGAAGTATGAGATTTCTGAGGAGAAACAAAAAAATATTTTCTCAGCTCAAAGACCATATATCTTGGGAAAATATGGCATTGGATTTGATGAATAACCTCCCATTCATGATAGAATGCGATCCATGAATAGTTCTAGGAGTGGAGAAAAACATATAGGTGCTGAAGATAGGCCTAAGAGGACAGTTGCAAAAAGAAGTGATGACATGTGCTTTTTCTGTGGGATTCATGGCCACACGTCAAGCTTCTGTTCAGAGGCTTTGGAATACATCTCAGGCTATGAAAACAGAAACATTACTAAATCTGAGAATAAGAAGAAGCATCATGAGAAATCAGAGAGAAGAGTCTCTCAAGGGAAAGCATCCATTAGATGCTATTACTGTGGAAGAATGGGACACACCATGAGTATGTGTCAGGAAGCTCAAGAGCCCCGTGTCAAAAGAAAAACTCAAGATGTATCAGCATCTCGACATAGAAGTGATGAAATGAGGTATGAATTTGATGGAAAATGTTTTATATGTTCAGATTATGGGAATTTGGCAAGAAATTGCATCAAGAAGAACACAATAAGGGAAAGGGAACTCGAAAGGAGATTCTCGACTCCAATGATTCATAATGAGAAATTATACACTGAGAGACAAAGTGGCAAGGAGAAGAATAGGCTTAGAGCCTCAGGGGAATCACATGGAGCTGAACGAAAGGTGTATCAGTCACCTCATCTGTCATACTCAAAATAGCTCTCAAGGAGAGAATGTGAACAAACCTCAAAGATTAAGGGAAGATCTACTCCAGCTGTGATAAAGAAGAATAAATGTTTAATGGAGGACTCACCACTAGTGAAAAAAAGTGTGGTGACTCAGAAATATGATAAAAGAAAGATGAACAAACAATGTAATGAAAAATTCGCAGGTCGTGTTCCACAACAAAAACTGGAAGAAGATGCAAGATCCTTGCAATGGTGGAATAAGCAAGGGAAGATGGAAAGAAAATATATTCCTGCTCAGAGTAGGAATCAAGGGAAATGGAATTTTAGTGGAACATCAAAGACGAAAATGTGTACTAGTGGGTTTAAACCCCAAATGGTGAGAAAGGCCAGGTCTACAAAATCTTCATATCAGAAAAAGACTCAGCATGTAGGTAATGAATGCTTAGTCATATGGCCAGAGTAGTTGAAGTTGGCCAGGTAGCTGGAGGAAGTAAGAAAGGAATGTGATGCACTCCAAGAAAGAATCAAAGGGTTGACCCATCAGGATCAACCACTATCCTCGTCTTGAGGATTCAAAAAACATCCCCTCTCCCTATGTATATAAATGCTATTAACTGATGATTCATGTGTTTCAGGTTTTAGGGAGATACGATCCAAGGGAAAGTGGCATCTAAATATGCAAAGTGGAGATGTGATATGCCTCTGTGTTTTGATTAACTCAAATCAGGTATCAAAGTTGATGATGAAAGGGACCAACAGAGCACAACAGGAAGTGATTGTGTTATTGACTTTGTCTCTTGTTTCCTACACCGAGTGCCAACTCAGTAGGCTTAGAGATTTTGTTAATGGCTCAATTCCGATTGGAATATGAGAATAAATGATACATGAGGAAAATAATGGTTATGGGTCTATATAGTTGGGCCTAATAGATGGAAGAGTTGCATAACACAGGGCGAGCATTTTATATCCTAATCAGATGCAAGATCACAATGCGATATGAAGGATGAATGTTTATTTTCATGAAGAATGATTGGGGGCCAAGCAGTAACACACATGATTTCATGATTATCTATTCTGTTATAACAATGTGGTATCAGCTGACTGCTTTCAGGATACCAAGATGTTGTGAGAGAAAATCAAAGGTGTGTCAATAGAAATCTGATATAAGAAGTTCAAAGAAAATACATCATTGAACAATGACCCAGTGAGAAGATTTCTATTAAGATAGATGAAGTGGTAAGAGACTCAGGGAGAGAAGAAGTGGCTAAAGTTGATTCAGAAGAACATACTGATGGTGAGTACGAGGAAGTAAAATCCTTATCTACACAGAAGCCAAAGAGTTGAGCTGAAATTGATAGGCAGAATATCATCAGTGATTAGTCAGCTCCAGTTCAAACAAGGAAAATGAAATCACTAAAGCAGGCATATTTTCTATCTTAGGATGAGCTAAAATGCTTTGTTGATGCAGCTGAAGATGAAAACTAGGTTCAGGCTATGAATGAAGAGCTAGATCAGATTGAGAAGAATCAGACGTGGGAGATTGTTTCGAGGCCAGCAGATAAGAATGTCATCGGGACTAAATCGGTCTATCGAAACAATATGAATGAAGATGGAACAGTGATTCGGAACAAAGAATGGCTAGTGTGTAAGGGATACTCCCATATTGAGGGTATATATGTTGATGAGACATTTCCACCGGTAGCAAGGCTGGAGACAATTAGATTATGTTTGGCCATAGCAGTGCAAAGAAAGTTCAAAGTGTTCCAGATGGATGTCAAATCCACATTATTGAATGGTGTTCTTGAAGAGGAAGTGTATATTGAGCAGCCAAATGGTTTTCTCATTCATGAGGATGAGAACAAAGTTTGCAGGCTGAAGAAGGCATTGTATGGGCTGAAACATGCACCAAGGGCATCGTACTCACAGCTTGATCAGTACTTGAAGAATCTTGCTTTCCAGCGTGGAGGATTTGATTACAATCTCTATTTCATCAATGAAAGTAATCAAAGGATGATGGTGCTGGTGTATGTTGATGACATAATTTTTTTCGGATCCGATGAAACTCAGTGCAGACAGTTTTCTGAATTCATGAAAAATGAGTTTGAAATGTCAATGATTGGAGAGCTAACATTTTTCCTTGGCTTACAGGTGACACAAGGAAGTAATGGAACATTCATTTCTCAATATAAGTACGCCAAGGAGGTTTTGAGAAGGTTTGGAATGGAGAATTACAAGGAGATGAAGACTCTAGTTGCTACCTGGATGAAATTATCAAAAGATGAGGATGGAAAGGTAGTTAATATCACAGAATACAGGAAAATTATTGGAAGTTTTTTGTACTTGACCGCGACAAGGCCTGATATTGTTTTTGCCACATGCCAAGCAGCGAGATATCAGAGTAATCCCAAGGAAATCAATATGCTTGCAGTAAAAAAGAATAATTCGTTATATCCAAGGCACAGTGGATTTTGGCTTGACATATACTGACAAATCTTAGACAGAGTTATTATAATATACTGATGAAGACTGGGCCATTTCAACGGATGATATGAAATCAACATCTAGAGCTACATTCTATCTTGGAGGACTATGTATTTCTTGGTTAAGAAAGTAGCAGGATTTTATTTCATTAAGCACCACAGAAGCTGAGTATATTGCAGCCACTCAAGCATGCACACAGTTATTATGGATGAAACAGCAGCTTGAAGATATGGGAGTTGAAGTGAAGTCTCTGATTGGAATCCAGTGTGACAACTCAAGTGCTATAAATCTTAGCAAAAATCTTGTCCATCATTCAAGAACAAAGCACACTGAGATAAAGTATCATTTCATCAAAGAGAAGGTGGAGCAAGGGCTTGTGAAGTTGGAGTATGTGCCTACAGAGCTACAGGTTGCAGATATTATGACAAAGGCCTTACCCAAGGAATCTTTTGAGAGACATCTACTGGCTCTGGGAGTTTAGTCGACTCCCCGCACTTGAAATAGTGTGGATGCGGAAACCCCCTCTCCCCGAGGTATGATTTTTTTTCTCTAATGTGCTGATATGTGTTCTCTACTATGTTACAGACTACAAAGGAGTGACCTTTGGGTTTGTTGACAAAGGGGGGATAAAATAGTGATTTTTCAAGGGAGAGACAGTGTGGCTATTTGAGAAATCATGATAGATATGGGGAGAAGCTGACCATTGGAGCAGCCAGATAGGGGGAGAAATGAGAAAGGGGTATATTTTTAAATCTTACTATGCTAGAAGTGATTGATCAAAGAATAGATATCACGACAGCTGAGGATTATGATAAAAGCAGAAGAGTGGTGTTGGAGAGTGTTAAGAATATTTCCAAACCAAACATTGGTCTTCCAACAAGTCCTTCAACAATTGGTATCAGTTTAGGAAAAATTAGTATCAATTTGGTGTCAACAGTGGGAGTCAGAGATGAAGTGATTCATTGATGAACTTTTTATTTACTCTTGTTTCTCACGAAGAGCATTGCTCATGTGGGCTTAGGGTATGTGTTGAGTAAATCCTTGATCGCTATCAGAATCACAAAAGGCGAATGGTGGCTGAATAATTAATGATGCATATTTTTATGGAAGAGTTGTCAACAAACCCAAAGGGGGAGATTGTTGGGAAAAATCCCTCAAGGCATCATTGAAGTATTTTTGAGGTGATTGTGTTTGTTGACAAAGTGATCATCTGTGTTGTGATTGTTGACAATGCAAACCATGACATGCAAATTTGTTGAAAAAGGTGATTTCATGGTGGAATGTTGAGTTCAAGAGTTGTGGTCAACGATCCATGTTTGATTCAAGAACGTCGATAATGGAATGGATGATCTGGAGGCGGTACAAAAAGAACAGATACAATGTGGCGCCGTTTTCCAGAGTTTGCCAAATTTTTGGGCCTAAAAATCGACAAATGAAAAAAAAGTGTTTTTGGCAAAGGGACTTACGTGCCGAGGACTTGGAGTATAGGAAACTTGTGCTCCATATGTTTTTCAAGATCAGAAGATCAAAATATGGAAAAGGGAACAGGTTCACGCAAGTTTGGGAGTTGGTCGCGCAAGTGTCTAGGAGGACAGAAGACTTGCGCACCGAGACTGGGTCGCGCAGGTGACTTGCACGCCGTCGCGCAGGGTGGTCAATTTTCCTATATATACTGGACCACCCTTCTTCATTCTTTACCGTAGTTCAACACTTTGAAGATTCAGAGCTCCCGTCACGTAGGTGTGGTGGTCGTGCAAGTGGTGTGTGGTCGCGCAGGTGAAGTTGTGCGCCGGTGGTTGAAGTTGTGCACCGGTGTGATAAGTTGCGCGCCGGTTGGCAGTTGTGCGCCAATGTTGGTTTGGGCGTAAAAGGAAGTGTGTCGTGAAAGTTTGGAGTTTAGGTAGATTGAGTCACGCAAGTGTCTGAGAAGGACTTGTGCGCCCATTGTGACTTTCACGCCAATACTTGCACGCCGAGATTGACTTGCGCGCCATGTAAGGTTTATTTCTAGCAGTGATTTTCGAGCTGCGTGGAAGCTGGAAGTTTTCCAAATACCTTCGGTGCAAAGAGATATTCATCTATGGGTGAAAGTTGTACTTCAAAAGAGAATATACATATAGAGTAAGATGCATTCTTTCATGCAAATGAAGAGACCTACAAGTCTATAAACTGTGAGTAGATCCTTTCCAGAGAAGTGAGCGAAGGAAGAGGAGGAAGGTGATCCTCTCCACCGGCAGTGATCCAGAGAGAGAGAAACAGGGAGTGACCCTTAGGAAAGCAGTGAGTTGACCCTAAACTTTGTAAAGTCAGTGAGCCTGGGCATAGAAGTGATCTATCCCGAACCATTGTATCTACATCTAGTGAAGAATAGTGGAATTAGGTACGACCAGCAACTTGTCGGCGTATGCTCCTTGGACGTAGCCCAGTGAGGGTAAACCAAGTAAAAATCTATGTGTCTGCCTACTTACTTCCATGCGTTGCATTTAAAGCATCATCATCAGATAAAGAAGAAAATAAGTGATCATAATAAACACACAAGTGAAAACGAAGTGACCCTTGTAATAAAGTGGTTAAGATCCAGTGGGGCAGGAAGAACTTTGAAAAAGAATATCAATACCCTGATTCACCCCCCCCCCCTCTCAGGGTATATAGGCCCCTATTGGTCCTAACAAACACTCCTCATCTTATCTTCAAATTAAATTATTTTTTGACCTTTTAAAATCGAAATTTTTTTTATAATAAAATAATAATTTAAGACATTCCTAAAGTACCCATCTTCCCTCTTATAAAAGGACATCACCTATACCCATTTAATCACACCTATCAAGCCACTTGGATCGTCCAAACTCTTCCAAAATAAGCTCTAAACATCCCTATATTCCTCCTAGAATCCCTAACTTGGGAATAAGGCAATTCCATAAATCCTTTAGGCTCAAATCAAAAGAAGTTACCCGATTTAGAGGTAACGTCTTCTCTCAAGTTCCTTTCCTTTATTTTCCTTCTCCACTCCCTATGATCTTCTTATTCTTTGATTAAATAAAAACACCATTATCCTCAATATAATATTATTTTTTTATGATAAGGATTATAACTACACTTAAACACACCTCCATCTAATGGATATGAACATACTATTTCTGTAGACGACGAACTACTACCTCACGAAACAATGATTGTTCAATTTTCTCCTACCACCTCTCATAGTGTCCATTATGATAGAACTGTATTTATATATGATATATATTATATTTATATTGTCTCTATGATTTTGTAATTTTTATTTACAAACATGAATTTATGCTTTTCCTGATGTGTAAATAGGATAATTTCATTTGAGGAAGTGTGGACTACCGCCCCCTCAAAGTGATATGACGCGTTCATGCCATACATGGAACGTATAAAGTATGTAATTAATGAAATTATGTAACAAATATATAATATGATATTATACTTTAATTATAATATACCTATGTATCATTTAATTTTCATTTCTGTAATATGACAAATAAATGAAAGTAGCTTTCATGCGTACGTACGGCTTACCGTCTCCATGAACGGTGCATTTCATTTCTTATCTCCAAATGTTATGGACTATTATAAATACATATATACTGGATATATATTATATTTAAATCATGAATACTATTCTGGAGATATTTTATTTTTGACCACATGGACAATTTTTAATTATAACAAGTTCATTTTTTACTCAAGTACCCAATATCAACAAAATGACCGATATTAACTTAAATAATTATGTAAATTTTATAAAATTTTAATAAGTGATATAAAAGGAATAATAAACATTAAAAATGTTCTTAATAAAGTATAAAGTAACATAAGTTTTTTATTTAGGAAGAACTAGGAACATACTTGATGAATCAGACTCAAGGTAAAAGAATATTTCACCCTCCTCTTTTAGTCAAATACTTCTTTTATGTTATATCTTTAATTTCAATTTTAAAATGTCAAGATATTTTCTTCTATATTATTAGTACTATAAATTTTATGTCTAAGTGATAAGGGGACATTTTCTCTCTCATCAACCCATTTTCTTAATTTTTAAGTGATTTCGTTAGGCTACCGAATTTTCGTAAGGGAATTTCTAAACTCAATTTTCACTCATTGGGTTTTACGCATACTTTGTTGATTATATTATGCCAAGATTATGTGTGGAATAACTATTTGTTTATTTATATTTTAATTCCCACTTCCCTTTCTTTGGATATACTTTTTCAACACATAATCACTCTATTGATAAATTTTTACGTCATTTATACGAACATTGTAAGGGGAATCTTAACTCAATATCCATTCATTGAGTTAAATATCCATGTCATTGGTTTTTTTATCAATAATATGTGTGAATGACCTATTATTATTTTACACTTAATATCTACTTATATTGGTTGTATTTATATTTTTCACACATAATTATGTCATTTATTTATCTGTAATCTAAGGATACGATCTTTGTAAGGGACTTCAGATCAATCTCCTTTTGTTGAGGCATATCTTGATGTTATGAACCATTATTATCCAATATGGTGTATATAAAACCCTTTTGACACATTATATCATGAATTAGTATATTCTCATGATATCTAACTTCCTTTTTGATTTTATTACTTAATGGTTTTTATTCAAGTGTTTCTCAAGTGGTAAGGGACTCTTTACCTAAAACATCATTTTAAATGTTTTAAAGATTTATTCTTATAAAACCTTTTATTATATTTCCATGTATTTAAAGTTGTTTTTTAAAGATTTATTTATATGTACATGAGTGTTTTAAATTGTAAATTACTTTCAAAATTTTCAAAGTGGTATGGGACACTTTGATTCAAAACTCTTCTATTTGAATGTTTTAAATTAATTGATTATATGAATTTATTGAAATGATATCTTGTGATTGAAATGTTGAAATGTTATTTTTTATTTAAGCTTGTTTTATGTGTTATGATTATGTTATGGTATGCGTACATTTCATGAGTGGTTACATGATAAACCAAGATGGGTGGTTACGTGATAAACCAAATGACGGGTGGTTCAGTGATAAACCAATGATGGGTGGTTACGTTATAACCTCTGATTCATAGGGTATGGAAGTTGACCATATGGATATTCCATTTAGTGATATGTGTGGAAGTAGACTGTATGGTTATTCCATTTAAGTATATTTATGTCCCAAGTTAACTTTATATGTCATATGTTGATTTATATGGGTTTTATGGTAACATTTTGGTTACAAAAAGGGTATGAAATGAGAATATATTCAGTGAAGTGTTTTAGCTACTTCTTAAAGGTAAAAAGTATTACTTTTTTATAAATTATTCATGGTTTTCATGATATCCCAAGATTAACAGTTTTCATTATTTATGTATCCCTTATTGAGATTTTTATACTCATCCCAAGTTTTTGAAGTGTTTTTTATAGGACATAAAGAATAATAGATTCAAGGATGTGATCATGGAAAAGTTATGTTGTTAAAACATGAAACGATGTCATGTTTCATTTTGAAGATTTTTTGTCATATGAAAAAAATGGATAGTGAGTAGAAGTGTCTAATTGTAATATTCAAGATGTTATGTATAAGTTGTAACCTAATTCTCCAAATCTCTAAACCTGAAAAGATCATTTCTGTTAATTAAATTAATATTATCTAATTATATTAATATTAAGTAAGGTTTAAGGCTAGGGCCTTATAGTTGGTATCAGAGGTTGGTTTAGATAACTTTAGAGGTTAGGGTGTCATTTAAGAATAAGTGACATGTTTTATATAAACACAATGGTTAGAAAATTAGAAAGATTCATAGTTATTTTGAATGAGTTTAAGATAACATGAATAAGTATATCTTAGTTTTTACCCTCCTCATAAGATAGTATATGATCATTTTATTGATATACTCACACTGAAATTTTTTGTTTTAGTAAATTGATGGATCTATCATGCAGTAATGTAACAATGGATTTGAAGGAAATTGTGGTGGTTTTATGAATAAGAAACTGAATGAAATGGGAGATGTAATGATAACTCTTGTGGTTATTCTTAACTAACTATCTGGAGTCATGATTAACCACTTAAACCTTGGTGATTTTTCTAATGCATCGCATATGAGAGAAACGAATCCATATGGAAGTTCTGGTAATAATCATAGAGGTAAGTATATTCAAAAACCTATGTGTCAGGGATGTGGAAAGAAACAACTAGGAAAATGATTCAAATGGACAGGAAGATGTTATATATGTGGTAATGAAGTTCATAAATCAATAACATACCATGGAAAAAAGGAAGTGTCCAGTTGACTCCAGGAAATGGAAAGAAGTTATTTCTGAGGGATCAATTGAATGTTTTAAATGTGGTGTGCATGGTCATTACACATATATATGTCATAAGGAGAAGGTTTGGGAATGTGATCAGTAGGTCCATAAAAATATATGTTTACCAATTATTAATGTCATTCCACTTGAAGATGAGGAAACTGAAAATGACCTATGAAAGGTATGTATAATTTCTTAGCTCATGTTTTGACATTATTGAAATCTTAGGACATTATGTGTGATTTTTTTGTAGGAAATAAGTATAAAATAATAATATGTAAAAACATGGATAAATTATCATGAATAATGTTTTATGATTAATATTTCTGTACTTCAGAAATTGAAGAATTGTGTTGGATCTAGGGATGATGATATGTTTAAATTTATTAATGATGGGATTACATTGGAAGACTTATAGTATTTTTAACCCTTATATTTGTTATATAAAAATGTTTATTGAGTAAGAATTATCTTTTATTTTATGTCTATACTTATAATGAACCATTAGGGTTTATATGATCCCTGAATTTGAGGCAATTATGGGTTATTATTTTTTGGGATGCAAAATGCAAGGTATGAGATAACATTTGAGGTTAAAATATGTTATGGTTATTTTTGAGTAATTTATCTAATTTTTTGGGAGTGTTTTAAGAATTATATATTTTTAAGAAAAGGATAACCCACTGGAAGGGTGACAACCCATCGCGTCTGGAAAGGATGTGGGAATCGAACCCACAACCGAAGGGAGACAAACCGGTATCGCCTACCACTGGCCTACATGAATTCCCTGGTTGGTATGACTTATTATTTTTAGTTAAATGATTTTATTTATTAAGAATAAGTTTATTTTTGGAACTTAGGTTTTATCAAATGGATATCCTTAGTATAAGAAAATGATTTGGTGATTAAGTGATAAACATTATTTTAGAAGACAATCTCTATTTTGGGAACATTATATACCTAAGAAAAATAAAATACTATGGGATTTAATTTGTGGAGTAAAGGTTAAAATATTATTTCAGAAGAATCTAAGTTTTATTTTGGACATATGCCTATTTGTTTTATTTATAGAAATGATTAACCTATCTTTGAGAATATTTGATTTGGTTAATTACTTTTAAGTATGATACTTTAAGAGTAGTCAATGTTATTTAGAGATAAATGTTAAGATTTATCATGGAAGACTATGTGATCAAATAAATATTAATTTTGGATTGTTTTGGATTATTTTATGGAAAATTTTGTATTGAATTTTCTTTTTTGAACTTTGGTTATTGTTTTAGAGATTTAGAGTAGTATTTCGTTTTACAAAGGATTATCCTTTTTGGGGATTATCTGATCTTGTACTAACCATTTTGGAATTTTTTAGTTTCTAATGATAATAGAAATATATAGTTTATATTTTTTGGATTATGTGACTCTATATATGTTGATTCTAGGACTTAAAGTGTGACCATGTCATCTTTAATACTCATCATTAGGATAAAAGATGATTTTGTGGAAGAGATTTATTAAAGGATGAAACTCTACTTGAAAAGTAATTATATTTATTTATATTCTTAGTAAATATCATATATTAATTCCTAAAATTTATGAAAAAGAACTTAAAACAAAAACATTATCCATTTACTTTTCCTACTGGGGAATCAAAGACTGTTTAACCCATCATAAGTTTGTGGTTTTCAGATTGTTAACTTTCTCTTGATCATGTTTTCTATCACTCTCCATCAGAACTTAATGTTTAGTTTTTCTTCCATATCCATGTTTTCCTACATGTAATCCTAGTATGGGTTATCTGGGGTGACCTTTTTAATTCTATTTATATCTTTTAAATTGATAGTTTTATTGACCCTTTTTCCGATGTGAGACTTTTAATGAGGTTTCTAAGCCCAATTTTAAAATTGCGAGGACGCAAATTCCAAAATGGTAGAAGGATATAACGACCCATGTATTTAAAGAATAATAATTTTTTTCTATTAATATTTATGAATAATATATTAATTTTTCATTAAATGGGATGATTTTTTCTATAGCGTACTCAACACGCAACAACATTTTTCTCTAAAATCTTACGTTGCACACAACATTGAGTTATACCAAAATATAATACAATAATATTATTATTATTTTAAATGGTAGTTAATGCCTATCCATTGTAATGGAGGGAATGAATAGTATAAACTTGATTCTGAAATATGGTTTAAACATGTATAAATAATGATTCATTGGTTACCAAATTTATTAGAAATGGAAATAAAAACCAATTGAATATAAAGGATGTGTTTTTATGAAAACCTATAATTGTGTTTATAAAATCATATAAAAATTTATAGATTTTTATTTAATGAAAAATATATGTTATATATTTAATTTAATTTTTTAAATTCATCTTATATTTAAACTATATATGATATAAGAACAAAATCAATTTTTCAAATAAAAGAAGTATTTTCCTAAAAATATAGTATTACCACCTTTTGATGGAGAACCCATTTTAAATATAGTTTTTGTCACTTTTATATGTTCTATTTTATAAGATTAAATTATTATTTATAATCAGGACATAAAAAATTGCATTGGATAAAATTTTGGTATTTTTTCTGATAAATTCCATTTTTTTAATTAATAGTGAAAAAATACTGCATTTTAATTCAAAATTGTCTTTTCATCTAATTTATTTATATAGTTATATTATTATTTTAATTTGTTTAAAATTTTAATTGTATTATGTTTTTATCATTTAATAAAATGCGGTTTATTTGAAGTAATTTTACTTTGAAATTGGACATAATTACATGTCAATCTTTTGATAGTTATTACTTCTTAAAAAACCGCTTTTTAGTTTTGACAACCATAATTAATTTTCAATTAATTTCTTCCAATTATGTGTTTTTAATTTGGAAAAATGGATTCCATATTTGTAATTAGTAGTTACAAATTGTGTGAATAGGTACGTTTTATTTTTGGACATTATGAATAGTAACTTCAATAATTATTTTATTTACCAGGTGAAAAGGGTAAATCTAGTAAATAAAGGTAACAAAAAAATATTATAATAATATTAAACTACCCTAACACATGTCTTAATCTTATTTGATGATATATGTCTGACCATGGGAATACATGGGTCAATTTTGGGACCCCATGGATCCACTTGGGAGTGATAATGACAAGTTTTATTAATTAATTAAAGTAAAGAGAAATATGACATAAACTTCTATCTTTTACTAAAACAATTTTTATGTGGGGTTATATAAGTGATATTTTCAACTATAAATAGTCATTATAAAACTAAAAATATTTCCTACATTGTGTTGTTTTATTTATAATTTTTATACATCAAATAAATAAATATATTTATGTCATAATGATGATGTAATGATTACCTTATTAATGAATGATTTAAATAAATGAGATTATAAAAATTAAAATAAAATTATTTTCAAACTTTTCATGCCACAAAAGAATTTTAGAGATTATTATGACTTCTTAAATTTTAATCAATGAAGGTTTTTTGAAAAAAATCAAGTTGTTATATTTTTTAAAAAGACATGATATGAATAGTATAAAAATTTACATAAATGAGTTTTTAAAACAAATTCTATTTTATTAAATGATATAATAGTCCTAAAAAAATAAGATTCATCCAAATGACTTAGATAATGTTTAAAATGTAATTAATTACCCAATTTTTGTTATATTGAAATTTTATGGTAACTATATTAACAATATAGTATGAATATACAAGAAGACCTGATAAGAGATAAATTAGTTAACTAAGGGTTAAAGCTAAAAGATAAGGTTAAACATGGGACCAAAACTTGTCTAAAACCTATTTTTTTAAAGGATTTAGAAAAATAATCATCTTATAATTTAATTAAATTAGTTTTCGGATTCTTAAAATTGAAATTCAGTTTATAATAAAATAATCTTTCAAGACATTCCTAAAGTACCCCTCCCCCTCTTATAAAAGGACATCACCGCTTCCCATTTAATCACACCTCTCAATCCAATTGGATCGTCAAAACGCTAGCTAAATAATCTCCCAACATCACTATATTACTCCTAGAAGCCTTAATTTTGGAATAAAGAAATTATAGAAATCCTTTAGGCTCAAATCAAAAGAAGTTACCCGATTTAGTGGTAATGCCTTCTCTCAAGTTCTTTTCCTTTATTTTCATTATCCACTCACTATGCACTTATTATTATTTAATTAAATAAAAAATCCATTATAATAAATATAAAAGGATGTTTTATGATAATTATTTGAACAAAACTTACACACACCTCCATCTAATGGATATGAACATATTGTTTCTCTAGACGATGAACCACTCCCTCACGAAATGATGATTGTTCAATTTTCCCCTACCACCTCTCATGGTGAAAATTATGAAGGTAATGTATTTATATATGATATATATTATATTTATATTTTCTCTATGATACTTATCTTTTTATTTACAAATATACATTTATTCGTTTCATGATGTGTAAATACGATAATTTCATTTGAGGAAGTGCAGACTACCGCCCCCTAAAAGTGATATGGCTCGTTCATGTCACGCATGGAACATATAAAGTATGGAATTAATTAAATTATGTAACATATATATCATATGATATTATACTATAATTATAATATACCTATTTATCATTTAGTTTTCATTTCTTTAATATTATAAATAAATGAAAGTAGTGTTTATGTGTATGTACGCCTTACCGTCTCCATGAAAGGTGAATTTCATTTCTTATCTCCACATGTTATGGACTATTATAAATACATATATAATGGATATATATGATATTTAAATAATGAATACTATTCTGGAGATATTTTATTTTTGACCACATGGACAATTTTTAATTATAGCAAGATCATTTTTGACTCAAGTACCCAATATCGACAAAATGACTGATATTAACTTAAATGATTATGTAATTTGTATAATGTGGTAATAAGTGATATAAAAGGAATAATAAACATTTAAAAGGTTCTTAATAAAGTATAAATTAACTTAATTTTATTATTCAGGAAAAACAAGGAACATACATAACGAATTAGACTCAAGGTAATGGAACCTTTCACCCTCCTCTTTTAGTCAAAGACTTCTTTTATGTTATGCCTTTTAATTTAAATTTTCAAATGTCAGGATTTGTTATTATATATCATTATTATTATCCATTTTATTTCAAGGTGATGAGGGACCCTTTTCTCTCTCATTAACTCATTTTCTTAATTTTTAAGTGGCGTTGTTAGGCTACCGAATTTTCATAAGGGAATTTATAAACTCAATTTCCACTCATTGGGTTTTACGCATACTTTTTTTATTATATTATGACAATATTATGTGTTGAATCACTGTTTATTTATTTATATTTTAATTTACACTTACCTTTGTGTGGATATACTTTTTCAACACATAATCACTCCATTGATAAATTTTTACATCATTTATATGAACTTTGTAAGGAGAATATTAACTCAATATCCTTTCATTGAGTTAAATATCCATTTCATTGGTTTTTTTTATCAATAATATTTGTGAATGACCTATGATTGATTTAAAATTAATATATAATTATATTGGTGTATTTATATTTGTCAAAGATAATTATTTCATTAATTTATCCTTAATCTAAGGATATGATCTTTGTAAGGGACTTCATCTCAATATCTTTTCATTGAGGCATATCTTAATGTTATGCACCTTTATTATCATATGTTGTGTATATAAAACCCTTTTGACATGTTATATCATGAATTAGTATATTCTCCTGATATCTAAAGTCCTTTTTTATTTTATTACTTAATTATTTTTATTCATGTGTGTCTCAAGTGATAAGGGGATCTTTAACTAAAACATCATTTTAAAAGTTTTAAAGATTTATTTTTATAAAACCTTCTATTTAATTTCAACATCTTCAAAATGGTTTTTAAGGATTAATCTATATAAAAATGATTGTTTTAAAGTGTAAATTTGTTTCTAAAGTTTCAAAGTGGTATGAGACACATTGATTCAAAACTATTATTTTTGAATGTTTTAAATGAATTGATTATATGAATTTATTGAAATGAAATATTTTGATTGAAATGTGGAAATATTATTTTCCCTTTATTCTTGTTTTATGTGTTATGATTATGTTATGGTACTTGGACATTTGACAGGTGGTGAAGTGATAAACCCAGATGGGTGGTTACATGATAAACCAAATGATGGGTGGCTCCATGATAAACCAAGGACATGTGGTTACGTTATAACCTCCAATGCATTTGGTATATGATTCGGTTGTATGGCTATTCAGTTTAGTGATATGTGTAAAATTCGATCATATGGTTATTCCATTTAAGTATTTTTTATGTCCCAAGCTACATTTATATGTTATATGTTGCTTCTTATGGGATTTATGGTAATATTTTGGTTACAAAAAGGGTAACAAATGAGTTTATATTCAGTGAAGTGTTTTTTCTACATATTAAAGGTGAAAAGTGTTACTTTTTGAAAAAGTATTCATGGTTTTGATGTTATCCCAAGACTAACATTTTTCTTTCTTTATGTATCCCTTACAGATATTTTTATGCTCATCCCAATTTTCTGAAATGTTTTTCACAGGACATAAAGAAGAATAGAGTCAAGGATGGTATCAAGGAAAATTTATGCAGTTAAAACATAAAATAATTTCATGTTTAGTTTTGAAGATTTTTTCCCTTATGAAAAAAATGGATAGTGAGTAGAAGTGTCTACTTATAATATTCAAGATTTTATGTATAAGTTATGACCTAATTCTCTAAATCTATAAACCTGAAAAGATCCTTGATGTGAATTAAAGTCAAATTATTGACTTATCTCAAGATTAAGTAATGTTTAAGGCTGGGTCCTTATACTAGATGTCTTTGGGTGAGATGTTATGTGATGTCCTAGGTGAATCAGGAATGATGTGTTATGATGTCTAGTTTCATGCAAGGTGTTTTTCATGATGTGATGTCATAGGTGTGTTCGCACAAGGTTACTATAAGGAAATTATGGATCATCAGGATATATGAAGTTGGGGTGTGAGGGTTGAAATTAGTGGGAAATAATTTTGTGGTACCCTTTTAATCAATATGCTTCTTATTATGTTACTATACTTCATGTGTTATTTGGTGAGCATACCCTAGTGAGGATGGGATCGGTTATTTTACTTGTTTAGGTGTTTTTAATTCTATTTTTTTTTCTCAATGTTTCATTAGTATCCAATTTTTCACATGCGCACAAGAGGCTTTGGGTATGATCCTAATGAGTATATTTATATTCTCACCCTATGTATATATGAAAAAAAATTCAGGGTTTTAAGAGGACTTCATGGTCCATTCTAGACATTTCTAGCTCAGACCTTTATATATGTTATTGATTTATATCTATAGTACTTTTATTTTGGGTATTTATTTGCAGACTCTTGTATCTATTTACATTATATATGTATTGTGGGAAAGTATTAGTTTACTTTTATTCTATTTCATGGAGTTTCTTATAGATTTATTTTATCTCTTGATCCTATATTATAGAGGGTAATATCTTCCATTTATGTGATATTTTTTAACCCTTAGTTCTTTTCACCAACCCAAGGCCTACTAAAGGTGGGACTTGGGGGGAAATATCTCTCTTCCTTCATCGTTGTTCGAGGAGGGGTACCTTTTGAGGGAGGGGGTTATGAAAAGATGAATATAGTCTTTGACATTCTTAATTCATGCAAAAACTTTGAAATATTTAAATGGTTAGTTTGAGGTAAAATATTCCATATTTAATATTATATGAATTAAAAGGGGGAAATTTGACTAAATATTTAGGGCTTCCTAGATAAATCAATATCTATTACTTTAAAATCAGTTGAATCTTTCCATGATCAAACATCATGGTTTTCCCTTGAACCTGTATTATAAAATATTTTCAATTCAAGTTTTTCAAGAATTCTATGATCAAATTAATGTATTTTCATGGTTTTTAGACCCATGATTATCCTTTCTCTTTATCTCTTATTTTATAGGAAATCATGAAGATTCTTATGATCTAAGGGATTTCAAAAATCATCTTCTTTATTTTGGAATTAATATACTTGATTAGATTTCTATGATTTATTTCCAAACATTTTATCATATTCTTCTTCTATATTGGTTTTTGTGTATATTCTTGGTTTATATGAAGAAGGAAGAATATAAGGAAATAATACTTTAAAAAGAATAAAATTAAATGGGGATGATAAACTGGTTAAGAGGAAATTGGAAGGAGAAAAAGGCATGTGACCTATGCTTATATGATTTTGTGTTATTTCATGTGGTGTTTGGATGATGGTATTATTGATGTATTTTTTTCTATTATGAAAAATAAATGAATATGTTTCTATTTTCAAATTCTCTAATTCACCTCTAATAATTAGAAAATAATTTATAGCCGATAATGAGTGGTTTATTAGATAATATATAAATTGTAGTGGTATTATTCTTTTCATACCTATTATGAACTTGGAAATTTATTCACCTATGTGGTGTGTGTGTGTGTGTGTGTGTCTAACTCTTGAAATGTTTGACTAATAATATCACATCATAATAGATGCTAAAAAATAAAGTATGTTAATGAAATATATTTCTTAAAAAATTCAGAAATATGTTATAATGTTGATGTTGGATATTAACTATTCTGGTGAATAAAATGTTAAAAAGTGGTTAATGGAATCCAGAATCTATGAATACATTATTATTATTAATGACTATTATGCTTGATGTTGTTCTTTTTGTTATTTGGGTGAATTTTTTGGGTTAAAATGAGGATGGTAAAGTGGGAGTTGATGTTTTATGATTAGCGGTTTCTCCCTCTTGAATAATTAACAATCAATTGATGAGTTAAGAGGATAAATGGGTATTGGGATGAAATGTAAAGGTGATGAGTTAAAAAAAGTAAAGTTGGAATTGAATACATTTATTATTAATATAATTATTGATGTCTTAGGAAAACTAAACCGAAATAAAATAAGATAAGGTTTACATGAAATCAACATGAATGAGATGTAAAAAATATGGTTACTGTGATAAATATAGTAAAATGGAGGTGAGTTGTTAATATTTTTAAATTATTTACATTTAAGAAAATTTATATAATAAATGTTATTAAAGTTGAATGAACTTCTTGAAATGAGATGTGGGTTGATGAATCGAATAATAAATCTAACAAGGTTGATAAACAATAATTGGTGGGAATGGGAATGATGTAGAAATATGAAGTAATTTCTTATAGATTTTCCTTTTCTTGATACTTGATTGTGATATTTATGATGTTGTTTTATTATAGTAATTTTTTATTTAATTTGTTGAATTACTATGATGTTTTGATAGAATTGTTGAAGAAATTGTGGGAATATGAAGTGGGAAAATGGGGTATAATGTGATAGAAATGAATTAGCTATAATGGATCGAGGTATCCATTATAATATGGTCTATAATGGATCTAGTTGTAGTATGTGTAGTGTTGGAAGACCCTACATGATATTTATATGAGTGGGTTTTTATGTCTTGATGTAGGTACAATCATAAAAGTATAGTATATTCTATACTGGAAAACACTAAGGGGTATTGGTATGATGAGACACAGTGAGGGTCATGAATGTTAAGAAGAGGAAATGATGTTAATACTCTACATGTTTATGATTACATACTATGATGATAAGGATATGGTTATCTGGTTATGTTTGGGGGCATACATTGAAGGGGTGGATGTGAGTTTGATGCTCTTTGTGTTTATATTATTCTACTGATGGTGGCTAGAAAGGTATATATGTGGTTATATGGTATGTGGTAGTGGAAATGGTGGTTGTGGATAGAACATTGTGATATAAGGGTGTTTTTTGGTGGGTAGTTTCAAATGGGTAAGGGTTCATGATATGATGTTGATGATGTTTGGTTCTCATGTCCCTGGTAAGTTGATGGGATGTGTTCTTGGTGCCTTGATGTTAGTTTATGTTGGAATAACCCATGAACTGACCAGTATGAGCATGGTAAATCATGAGACCCCCTTTTTATTTGTTGATATTGATCATGGTTATGGGATTAGAATTATTTATTGGTTTTGGTTATGTAATTAGTTTGGATTGTTGTTTATGGAAATGGTTGAGAATGTTGCAGGAATAGAGAAAATTATGGTAAACGACATGGAACATGGAATTTGATTATTATTATTATTATTATTATTATTATACCTTATCATATATGATTATATATATATATTACTCTTTTCATGGTTGATATCACTCTTTATTACACATACACATTTATTACACATGAATGTTGATTTTTCGGAGGGATAATCCTACTGAGTACTCCCAATGACTCAGCCCACTATAGTTTGTTGAGTGTTTATAGGATATTCCAATGGGTATTAGAGATACAATTTAGGTTTCTTGGATGGATTTAGTACATAATTTTGGAGCCTTATGATCTTATTCTTTCATGTACTTTCTTTATGTTATATATTTTACATATAAGTATAATTTAGCTTATTAGAATATAATCTTATGGAGTGGAGATTATTTTTTATTTATTGGTGGTTATTAAATTATTCGAAGGGATTTATAATGGAAATTCCTACCATATTCATGTTTTTATTCCCTTAGTTCTATTCACCAACCAATGTCCTATTAGATGTGGGCATAGAGGGTCACTCTCACCTTTTTCATAGAGAGTCATGATAGGTGTTTCCATAATAAATATATAATGGGTTTGTGTTTCTTATAATTGAAAAAATAAGCTATACATATTCAATTAGCAGCCTCTAATTATAATAATGGTTTAATTGATCTTAAAATTAGATATAATTGTTAAATGTTTAAGAGTATTGTCTACAATAACATATTACAAGGGAGAATTCTGTGATCTAACTGGAGATGTTAATGGACCATATTTAAAATTTTAAGGCTATCTTAGATTTGGAGATGATTTGAGATGATTTAAAATTCCTTGGGATCTATTTCCTCTGTAAATGGGAATGACCTCATTGATTTGAGACTCAAACATTCCAAGCAGTTTCTAACGGGTTTGTTTGTAGAACCGGAAACATCCAATGATTCTATATCCATTCGGACCTAATTTCCAAAGGTTGGTGCTCATTAGTTGTGAACTGTTAAGGCTTAAGAATTTTCATTGGTCAAGAGGATGGGAGGTCGGACTCATCACACCTTTTTTAGGGGATTTATTGTCTACTCCGAGACTCTCTTTATATATTTAAGTTATGTTCGTGAATCCTTATTAAATTACCAAGTATAAAATGAGCTTTCCTTTAGATCTGATAATCAATGATTGATATGTAGGAAATTTAGAGAATCATTTATATGTATTTGAGGTTCTTCATCGATAGAGAATCATCTATATTTGTTAGAGATTCTTAGTCAATGGTATCCTTTAATACATTATATAAAAGTCTCTTGGTCATTATGATGACCATACTGGTTTTAAAGTGACTTAGTGGGGTACTTGAAGTTTATTTTCATTCAGAAGGACATGGATTATTCCAGAGTTGGGATCGTACCTGCAGATGGGCTACCTATGTATCCTTTATTTAGAAAAAGGAATTAGAACCCACGTAGTTTGAGTAAGGAAGTATGATGTTTATGTATGATTGATGGCTCAAAGAAAGATGCCATAATTACTTTTACTTTCTAAGCTCACGTCAGCCATGATCGGTGTGAGAAACAAGAGGTATTGGTAAAACCAGACAATTGTGCCATGAAAGATGCAATCATAGAAAATGAGGTGGGGATTATGTATGTATGACTTCCCAAATAGATAGAGATTAGGACTTTTCAAAGAAGAAGTCCGGGAATAGGGTCCATAAAAGTATATGTGCTTTTATGGAGATTTGGATACTCTAACTTGGGGCTTACTCCTGAGAAAGATGACCAAATTAATAGGGGACTTATGATTGGGTTTTATTCCTGAGAAGGAAGCCCAGATCAAAAGTAAATTAAGACTGGTTAAGAGAAATTAAGCCTGGAGCTTACTCCTGAGAAGGAGGCCCAGGTTAAGGGACTTTTAGAATTAAGGGACTTGGGGATTAATCCTAAAAAGGATGTCTATATTTTTAGATTTACAGACTGGGGCTTACTCTTGAAAAGGAAGCCCAGGTTAAGGTAATTATGGTTTGGCCTTACTCCTGAAGAGGATGCCCAGATTTGGGAACTTTGAGACTGGGGATTACTCTTGAAAAGGAAGCCCAGACTTGGGAAATTATGACTGGGGCTTACTCTTAAGGAGGATGCCCAGGTTAGGGGACTTGGGGCTTACTCCTTAGGAGGATTCCCAAATTAATGAGAATTTGGGTTGGGACTTACTCCTGAAAAGGAGGACCAGGTTAATTATTCTCTCATTTTAAAGGATGAGGTTGAATGAATGAAATCTCTAACCTTAGTGACATAAAGATATATAAATCACTAGGTTTTAAGAAATGTTCCACAGAATTCCTTTAAGATAAGGAATTCAACAAAGGAAACAACCATAAATGGATTTGAATAGGGGTTTGAAGGCTGAATCTTGAATAGGAGAGGTGGATAGGCATAGGAGATGTGAAATGGGCAGAAAGGGTACCCAAAAAGAGAGGGGCGCGCAAGTCCTGCGTGGGCGCGCAAGTCCTGGTCGCGCAGGTTTACCTGCGCGACACATGGGTACTTGCGCGATGGTCAACCCTTAGGGTAAAACTTGGGCGAGGCTTGGCTCAATCCCTTATTAATATCCCTAGGGGCTTCTAGAAGGGTGTCACGCAAGTTCTATTGAAGGGGTGAGGCGGCGCGCAAGTGTGTCCATTTCCCTTAAGGTCTAGCCACTTAGGCGTGCAAGTTTTGATGAGTTTTAACACATAGGACTTACTCCCCCTCTTTAGATCTTTTTTTCTAGGTAAGAAATTACCTTAGAAGTGTTCGGAAGCTTCGAGAAGAGACTAGGGGTCCGGGAGCTCAAATCTGAGTTTCTGGAATTTTTTTCCTCCTTGAACTGGGGGGCCCACAGGGGTATTTATAGGCTGGAGAAAACCCTGGGAAAAATTCAAAGAGGGCGTTCAAGTCACCTGTGCGACCAATGAGCGGCGTGCAAGTATACTTGTGCGACCTTGGTGGAACTTGCGCGACCCAAGTGCATTTGAATCTTTGTTCATGCCTTTGTCAATTTTTGATGTTTCTTCAAAGGATGAATCACTTTAGGTTCAGGTATTTCCCTTTTCAATTAGACACTGTGACGGAAAGGAGCATCAACAATCCCCCCTCAGAGTTGGATCTGAAAGAAGTGAGGATGTGACTCTGAGGAAAAGAAGAAAACCAAGGAACATGCAGTGCGCAAGTATTGAGCGCACTGATTATAGCGCGCAAGTGTGAGTCGCGCAGGCGTTTAGGCACATAGGGTTGCGGCCTGGCCTATATATATGTGGTCATTCTCACGCAAAGTACCCGGATTTCAATTTTTTGAGCTCTCGTTGCGCAAGTTACCTTCACCGTGCAGGTTGCTCTGTTTTCCGCTGTTTCTTTGTTGTCACGCTGCTGTTGAGGTATTTGGACTTGCGCGGTGATACTTGCGCGCCAAAAACATGCGTGACACATCCATTCTTGCGCGACACATCCATACTTGCGCGACACATCCATACTTGCATGCCTTAATGCCTTAGCCATTTTTTCAAATTTCTTCACAATTTTTATGAAAAAGAAACCCATTTAAGAGTTAATTTCTTTAACTTTTGTGCAGATTTAATGGCTCCCAAGAGAATCAGAACGGCTGATGAACTGGGTAGCAAGAGAATTGATGATATGATGAGTATCATTGGCCATGATTACTATACTGTCTACGACAGCACTCTCAGATTTGGCCAAGTACCTGAAGAATTATCATCTTGATTTCCCACAGAGCATCTACCTGGCTCTATATGGGCATGGTCATTTGCAATGAGTCAACGTTTCAGATGCAAAGAACTATCTGCCTAAGATGCAACTTCATTGTTACTCCTCTATTTCGGTTATGTTGTGCATTAAGAGAAAAACAATGGTGTGAACTTTCAAATTTCTCTTCCATGCCATTTCCTTGCAGATATGAAAATGGAAAACCCATGGGCTGAAATGTTTTCCACTGCCGGTTGGTGGAGAGGAGACTATCATGGTATTAGAACCATATCTGAAAAGAGTAATCTCTCCAAATGGATCTTTACTTCCAATGCTCCATTCTCAAATCCATGTATCCATCCTCCAAGTCTCTTAGACAGAAACAGAGTCACTGTTTGATCAGCAGAAAATTTTCTCAAACTGCACTCAATAACATCCTTTTACAATTGTTCCAAGAAGAGTTGGTATCACTACATCTATTATTGTATCCAGTTTAATGAATGAATTCTATGAGGCTGTTGATGAATCTCGGGATTCCGTAAATCAAATGAAGAGTTATGTTGAAAGCCTTTTGTAATTCCTGAAAAATAGAAGAGACTTCTGTCTGTGGATGTCCTTCTAACTCTTGTGCATCAATGAAAAACACTTTCACCTTCAATCATTTGTTCCTGCATGTTTCTTTTTCTACCTTCTTTAAATTTTTACCTAAGCCAATGGGCCTAGTAAGCATAGTTTGACTTGTTTTCTAGGATTATTATAAATAACCCTACAAACTTTTGAAACTTTTTATTGCTCAATATTACCTAAAATCATACAAAATGTATGTGTAGTGAGCTGGAACTTGACTTTTATTCATAGTTCCCTTGTCTTTTGTAGGAATTTTAAATTCATGCACATCGGACATAAAAATGCTAATGTTTAAGGTCGAAATATCTTTGACCGAATGGATTAAAATTGACTCAATTCTTTCACAATTTATCTGAAGACATATTACCACACTCAAGTATGAGGGAAAATATGTAAACTATGACTTAAGAAATTTTGAGTCTGAGGAATGATATGAAAAAGGGCTAAAAGGAATTAGAAGAAGTAGTTCCCAAGAATGAAGTTACCATTATTTAACAAACTTGTTAGGGGGTTGAATTATGCAAGGCCACCTAAGGTCATTGGCTACATAGTCAAATAATATAATCTTTTGGCTAATAAGTCTATTATGTAGACTAATTATACAAGGCTACCTAAGGGCACGTGCTGCATAGTCAGGAAAAAGAACTCTTAGAAATTTACTTTTCTACGGATAAAAAGCCAGTGAAAGTTTGTGGAGATTCATCTTTTCCAAAGCATAGAGTTTGATGTATGGAGAGAGGTACTTGAATATGGAGAAGATATTTCCAAACAAGATTGTCTAAGAACTAGATGAATGTCACTCCTATGAAAGTATGACCCAAGCGTAGGGAAGGAAAATATAAACCATAGACTTGAATATTTTCAGATAATGAAAAAGAATATGGGACAAATATGTTAAGGATGGCTATTTTTACGGATCCCTACATATTGTTGTTAAGACAAATAAGGACAAAAGAGGTTTTCTCCCCAAGAATGAAGTTACCATTATTTAACAAACCCGTTAGGGGGTTGAATTATGCAGGGCCACCTAAGGGCATTGGCTGCATAGTTAAATAATAGCATCTTTTGGCTGACAGGTCCGTTATGTAGACAGTTTATGCAAGGCCGCCTAAGGGCACGTACTGCATAGTTAGGAAAAAGAACTCTTAGAAATTGGACATTTTGTGACTAGAATTCAATAAAAGGGTTATGAAGATCTAAAAATATTTAAAGTTAGGATTATGACACATAAAAATGGGTATTGTCTGATGTATGTAGAGATACACAGATCAATGATAACCATAATCATGTTGTGGCTGGGTCCTGAATTGAAATATTGGAATTCACTATGTATCCTATAAGGATGGGAATCAAGCCATACGTAGTTCTTGAAATACAGTTTAACTTTGTGTGGGACAAAATTTTAAGAGATATTAGTTTAGGGTCATAGAACTCGGACCATTATAAGAAATACACAGTGTGTGTTTTCACAGGGACTTTTCAGCCTAGGGACTGAAAGTGGAATTTGGGGTTAGGCCCAAAAGACTTGGGGCTGGATTCGAGGGACACTCGAACGTTCCTACGTATCCCATAAGGATGGGAATCAATCCCACGTAGTTCTAGAAATACCCTCTGTACAGATTTGGATCGTACATGTGAATGGTGAAAGGGGACTTTAGTGCAATGATGGTTTGACCCAAGATAAAAGATTCAGGCATCGCCATGTATGCACGTAGTCTTGAAATATAACATGATTGGAAATAAATGTAAATAATGATTCCCTCTCAGGTGAGGGTATCAAAGAATGTTGTAGTTTATTTTCATACAGTACAAAAGTGCTATATAGTTTAACATCATATAGAAAGGACAAAGGTGAACCAATGTAAAGATATTGGTTCTGGGGGCAGTTTCACGAATCAACATCATATGAGATGGAGGTGAACCGATGTCAAGATATTTGTTTTGGGCTTGAACCTCGGGAGGTTGCCTATGTACCCAGCCTAGAAGTCAAGGATCAAAGTCTGTGTAGTTCAATTAAAAAATGAATTAGTGATCAAGTTGTTCTTGGGGAAAACGACCTAAAAATGGTGTTTGGACTTACGCATGGTTAGTAGCCCAGAGAGGGTGTTATGGTTGAAGTTTACTCTAAGCTCACGTGAGTCATACTCAGTGTGAGAAACAAGAGGTAGAAACAACCCTAATGATGCACAGTTTAATGTCATGTAGCATATATGAAGGGACTATGCAGTTTAAAGTCTTGCAGTGAGGACTATTAGTGTTGCACAGTTTAGTGTCATGTAACAGGGAAAAAATATAGTTTAACGTCATGTAGGACGTATTAAAGGGACATAGTTTAACATCATGTTGGACAATAAGGGTGTTGTATAGTTTAACGTCCTGTAGCTAAGATGATGGGGACAATGCAGTTTAACGTCATGTTGGAAGAAAGGGGGACTGTGCAGTTTAATGTCACGCAGTAAGGACAAAAGAGGACACAGTTTAATGTCATGTTGGATGTATTAGGGACTTTTTCACAGTTTAACGTCTTGTTGGACAATGGTGAGAATAGTTTAAGGTCATATGCATGGACCATAATGGTGCAGTTTAACGTCTTACTGGTCATGAGGCATGAAAATAGTTTAAGGTCATATGCATGGACCATCGATGATGTATTTTGTGTTTATACAAAATACTTCTTTAAAAATATGGCATTGGTTGGAGTAGTGATTAGTTCTCCATCCATTGAGATTAAAGAATAATCTCCATTGGAGTAGACCTTATGTATTGAGTAAGGTCTTTCCCATTTTGGTTCAAGCTTGGGAGGTTTCTTTCCTGGTATCATTGGAGTTCTGAGAACCAATACCAATTCTCCCTGAATGAATGAACAAAGATGAACTTTTTTGTTGAAAGCTCGTACTATTCGATTCTGATAGACTTCCAAGTGATGCAGGGTGCACATTCTTTTCTCATCTAACCATTCAAATTCATCGAATAGCTTTTGAGATTGTTCATTTGTAGATGACTGATCATAAATGGCTACTCTGAGCGAAGGCAATTGAACTTCAATGGGAAAGACTGCTTCTGTTCCATATACCAGTGAATATGGAGTTGACTGCGTTGCAATGTGGGTGGTGATATGATAAGCCCATAAAGCATGAAAGAGTTTATCAGGACATGATTTCTTATCTTTATCCACCATATTTTGCAGTATGTTTGAAATAGTTTTGTTGAAGGCTTCTATATGGCCATTGGACGCTACATGGTACCTAGATGAATGATTGGATTTGATGTTGTATTCTTGATACAACTTCTTCACCTCAGATGAAAAGAAGTTGGTGCCATTGTCCGTCAATATGGTCTGAGGGACACCAAATCTCATAATGATGTTAGACTTGATGAAGCTAACAATGATTTTAGAACTAACTTCTTTGAGAGGTATTGCCTCTGCCCATTTGGAAAAGAAGTCAGTAGTAGTAAGAATATACTTAAAATGCTTGGCTGTAGATGAAGGGTAAGGTCCCACCACATCCATTCCCCATGTGGAAAATGTCCATGAGTATTTAGCTGTATGAACCAACTCTGGGGCCTGATGAATGAAGTCGGCATGTACTTGGCAAGAATGACACTTCTTTGTGAAATCAACACAATCTTTTATCATTGAAGGCCAAAAGTATACAAGCCTTCGAATTTTATCAAACAGTCTGTGTCCAGATTGGTGGGCACCACAGACTCCTGCATGCACTTCTTTCATGATAGCCATTGTCTCTTCACCATCAATGCATCTGAAGAGAACTCCATCAAAACCATGCTTGTATAGAATTTTCTCTAGGTGATCTGGGCTTTCATAAAGAGTAAAATTGACCACACATCTCCATACTTGTTCTTTCCCGGCTCTATCAGGTGGAAGTGTTCCATTTTAAAGGTATTACATGATAGGTTCCATCCATCCTATAGTATGACCATATGTTTCAGGAATGGGACTAATTTCATTGATTTCCTCTGTTCTGGTTTGAACATAAGGTGGAATTGTAGGACGGTGGGAAATACTGATGCTTGTCTTATCCCGATTTGAATCTTCCAGAGTTATGGCTATATTAACCAGTGCATCATCTTGGGCATTTTGTGATCACGGGACATAAGAAAATGTTGGTTCCGTATGAAATTCCGCCATTAACTCTCTGACGTAATCATACAAAGTTATTATTTCTTCTTTTTTATGGCATAATCCCCATTGACTTGTTTGATTACCAGGTCTAAATCACCTTTCACCTTTAAGTGATTCACTTGTTCTTGAAGTGCCAACTCCAAGCCTATGATGAGAGCTTGGTATTCTTCTTCATTATTTGTACCGCCTCCCAACAATGAGAAGGAATAGGGTAATACTGCCTTTTCTGGATAAATGAGAACAATTCCTAACCCATCTTTGTTGAATTTAAGATTTTCCATTTTCCTCCCTGTTGGACTTCTAGAAGCACCATAAATGTACATTTCCCATTTTTGAAGACTATCTTGAATAAAGAATACTTCTTCATCAGGAAGTTCAATATCTGAAGATGTATCTTCTACTAAAGGGTAAACTTTTTCCTGCCAAATTGGCGATGAAACGCTGAATATAGGCCAAGTGTCCTTGAATCACTCTCAATTATTTCAAATTTTGAGGAGGTGGCATACTAAGGATTAACTTTTTCTTCTTAGGATCGACTTCAATACCACGATGGCGTACAACAAAGTCGAGAAACTTTCTTGAGGTTACCCCAAAATCACATTTTAAGGGGTTCATCTTTAAATTATGTTGTCGAAGATTGTGGAATATGATTTCCAAATCATCCAAGTGTTTAGAAAGTTTCCTAGATTTAACCACTAAATCGTCCACATAACATTCAACAATCTTCCCTAAAAAGGGTTTGAAGATATGATGCATGGCATGCTGATATGTTACGCCTGCATTCTTTAGGCCAAAGGGCATTACCTGATAGCAAAACACACCCTGAGGGGCTCTGAATGTCGTAGATTCTTCAACTTCTGGAGCCATTCGGATTTGATTATACTCAGAATATCCATCCATGAAGAAAAGTGCTTCATAGACAGTTGTTACATCAATTAACAGATCTGTGATCGGAACTGGAAAATCATCCTTAAGAAAATTCTGATTAAGATCTCTGAAATCAATGAAAACTCTAATTTTTCTATTCTTCTTCTTATCAGGGACAATATTAGCCAACCATTTGGGATATTGAACTTCTCTGATGAAGTTATCTTTGATAAGATTATCCACTTTAGCTTCAATTTTGGAAGCATAAGTTGGTTGTGTTCTTCTTGCAGCATGCTTGAATCCTCGATGTTCTTCTGGAAATCCCAAATGATGAGTAGAAGCATCAGGATCCAGCCCGGGAATCTCTTTATAGTTCCAAGTAAATATATCTCGATTTTTCTTTAAAAATGAAACATACATCTCTTTCTCTTTAAGAGTCATGGGATCACTAATTAAAGTGGGATGTGGATCTTCTTTTGTACCCAGATTTATTTTTCTGAGTTCATCCACAGTGGTAGAGATACCCTCTTCAAATGATGGAGAATCATACCTGAGATCTTCCTCTTCTTCTTCAACATGTGTTATTTCTTCTGTTTCTACTTTCATAGTAGATAATGAAGTAGAATTTTCATGATCAGAAGAGATGTTAAAATTTGAACATCTTGAAGAAGAATCTTCCATTTCTGACCCGATTGATGATGAAGGGTCTTTCTTGGGTATTAAAGAGGAGATGATGGATTGAGAATCGACATCATCGTTCACTTCTGATATTTCTATAACTTCTTCTGGCCTAGTTGGTGAAGTATAGACTTACTGGATTTTAGTATATGAAATGAAGACATCCCCATTTGATCTTTCATCATTGCTTGGTGAATCACTAATTTCTCCCATGCTGTCTGGCTTGATTGCCGTAATTGACATTATGAAAGTTTCCATAAGAGTATTTGGATTTGGGTCTATCCTGTCAATTTGACTAATAGGCAACACATAATCTGTACTCATATGGGTAAATGTATTTACTAAAATCTTTTCCAAACCATATGGAGCATTAACTTTGGTAATCTCCCTTGTTGTGGATTTCTCATTTCCCTTCATGTGATAGAATTTTGCCTCAATGTATTGAGATTCACATGTCTTGAATGTGGCCTTATCACCATACAATGTCCCAACTTGACCATCGAAAAAATATTTGAGACATTGATGATATGATGAAGGGATAGTCGCATGTTGATGTAGCCAGGGTCTTCCAAGAAAGATGTTGAAGGCTGAGTCTTGATCAACAACCATGAAATATGAATTGGATACAAGATATCCAAACTGAGTTCTGAGTGTAATATTTCCCAATGGTTCTTGTTCATTTTTATCATATACTTGTAACATCATAGTAGAAGGAGATAAATTAGATTCCGTGAGTCCCAATCGACGAAGTGTACGAATGGGGATGAGGTTGACTCCTGAACCATTATCAATGAAAGATCTTAGGATGTCTACACCATTGACCTTTCCAGATAAATACAAAGTTCTAATATGTCCATGCACGACATCATATTCATCTTCGTCTGTGAAAGATATCACTGCATGGAATTCTACAAGATTATTCTCTACATGGTAGGCTTCAGCTACAGCAATTTCAGTTTCAAACTCATGAGGACTTGACAAAGCCTCAATGAGTGCCTCCCGAAGATCCTTTGATAAATTCAAGGCATCCAAAATTGATAACTTGGCTGGTACTTGGTCCAGGTGTTTCAATACATCATACTTTTGATCCAAATGTTTGTGTTTCCCAACAAGAACATGTGGTTTAGCAGGTGCCTTAGAAGTTGATGCTTTGGAAGTTGATGCATCTTGTATTGGGGTAGGAGTTGGTAATACTCCTGGCTTTGGAAGATTAGACCGAATAGGTCTATTTATTTGCTGAGAGGAAGAAGGTGGAACCTCTAACCAATCTTCCAGAATAACTATGCCAGGACTGAATTTGCCTTGTGTGGAAGAACTTGCTTGTTCTTGTTGAGCTCGTTGAAGAGCTCTACCACGATTTTCTGCCACATACACAGTTCTAGAAGGGGTAGAATTAGAATAGTGGATTCTGGGATATCCACGTCTTCCCCTATATTCTGAGACTCTGGAACTCCCTCTGATTCCACTTTTTGATATAGGGAACCCAGGTTCATCGAGATCGAAACTGTGACTGGCATAAGGATCTGTTAAGTGAATCATATTAATAGAACTGAAGATTAACTCTTCATCCGATGATGACTCTGCCTGACTATACAATTTAGGTTGTGCTGTTTGGTGAGACGGTGCCTGTGGCTTCAAAGTAGATGGCATAAAATCTGCCATACTCAACGACAACTTGGGCTTTGACACATACTCATCTTCTTATGATTGTTCCTCTTTCTTTGAATTATGTCGTTTCTTTGAGTATTTTCCCTCTGATGAAGAGGGTTTTGCTGTGGCATTCATAGCAGAAGACACAATTGGTTTCTTCAATTGCGTTCGCAAAATGGCATGAGTTCAGTTGATCATTTTTCTGACCATCCAATCATCATATTTCTGCGCATTTTTTCTTTTAACTTCTTTCCACTCACCTTCTTCCTCTGGATTTGTAGTAGTAACACATGCTACCAGAGCTAACAAACCTTTTAATTGGACTTGTCCCAAGTCGAACATTTTTTGTAGGAGGTCCTTAAAGACAAAACACTCTTGAATGGGATGCCCCAACATCTGATGAAAGGGGAAATAGTTGGGACGATCTTCATCTCCTTCCTTGTTTGTCCTTTTGGGCCTTGGCAATTGAACCAAATTATTTTCCAGAGCCGAAATGAAGTACCTAGTAACTTGTTCATTTTGTAAAGAGTAAAATTTTCTTTTCAAATCCTCAAATTGTTTTCTTCTTTGATCACTTTGGTCATCTTGATGAAATAGCCTCTATTGTTGACGCTCAGGAGGTGGAGCCCTTCAGGAAGATGAAGGTTTTGATGTAGAAGCAGGTACAGGTGATTGTTTAAGAATAACTGTAGCAGTCTCTGCTTTACCCATTCTCCTTCCTGGAGCTGATGGAATTACAAGAGTTTTATCCTTAGTCTTCATAAGAGAATCTTCAATTTGTTGAGTGATTGAATTAAGGTCTCGAAACCCTTCTGTGTATTTCACAGGGATCAACGGCGTGCATAATTCGTCACGCAAATTTTCCACACAGATTGGCAACAGTTCTTCTTGAGGGAGTGCTAAGCTCAGGGAATATGTTAATCCCTTCCAACGAGCAATGAAATCTGAAACCCTTTCATTCTCCCTTTTATTACAGTTTTTAAGATCAAAAAATGTTTTCTTTGGCAATGTTGAGCTGAATTGAAGAAGGAATCATTGATGGATATCCTCCCACCCAGTAATTGACCGGGATTGCAAGCTTGTGTACCAGAAAAAAGCAGGCCCTTGTAATGACTGTACAAAACACCTGAGCTTAACTGCTTCCTGTTGCGGAGGGGTTCCCATCATAGGATCGCAATGAGAAACAAAATGTGTTAATTGGTTCTATGGATCTTCCGAACCATTAAATATTGGGAATGTGGTACTTGAAAATTTTTGTGGGGGAGGAATTGCATCAACCCATTCAGGGTAATCTCTCTTTTCTGGTTGAATTTGAGCTCACTTTCCCTCCATAGCTTCCAACTAAGATGTTAATGACTCAATAGTAGTTATTAACTTATGAGAAACATCCGGTTGAGCTTGGACCTGAACAGGTGAAATGACTAGAGCTTGGATAGGTGTGGTGGCTGGTACTGTAACCGATGGTAGAACAGACAATTGTTGTTACACCTGACCCGTAGGATTAGACCTGTGAGGGTGTACTGATAGAGGAGGATATTCTTGAACAATCTTAGTAGCTTCAAAAATTTTCCTTGGCTGACTGACTCCAGCACGCTTAGGAGGAAGACTACCCTGAAGTAGTTCTGCATTCATCCTCCTCAATTACTTCATTTATTCCTCTTGTTCTGTAAATATTTGCTCTAGTGAGAGCGATTGGCCTTCTCCAGAGGAAGGTTATGTAAACTGATTCTTTCCTTTCCCCTTGTTAGACCCATTTAAGAGATGAGGAAGTGGGTTATTTGAAGGGACACCCAAATTCTGGGTAAGCCATTGATTTCGTGTATGCACACCTTCTTCATTTGGGTCTATGTGTATAACTTCTTGAGTAGGAATCTCTTCATATGATCCCTCTGAGTGAGCCTCATCTGGTGGATTAGCAACAACACCATTGATGACATTAATTGATGCATAATGAATTACATCTTTTCTATCTGCATTTCTGTGATATTGTCCTCTTCCAGGTATCTGATGAGACATTGGCTTTTGTCGATTTGATCCCTCAGGAACTTATTGATGAACTGTAATTTGGAGGGAATCTCCAGATAATTTGGCTCTTTTTCCCTCTTGGGGCTTCTTCCCTAATCGAGAGAATACTGACTTTCTCTGAGGGAGAGATTGAATATTTGAAAAAGCCCCCAGTCCGGTGGACTGGGGTTGTTCCTGCTATTCCCCTTCAACTCCTTGAATCCTATTTGTTGATTCTAAGGGTTGGGTTAAAAGAGTCCATAGTCTGGAAAGCTGGGGTGGTTCTTGACATGCTATATCTGAGACTTTCTTGAAATCTCTCTTGATCTTGCAGACTTTAGTCTAAAAATTGGCTGGATGCATCAACCTACATCCACTTTTTTCACCCGGCTCAAAAGACCGTTGGCTGCTTTCTGACACTTATGTCACTTGATGATGTGCTTGCTCTAAACGAGAGGCATGTTCAATATTCTCGTTTTCTTGATGTAGGAGTAATTCAACAACTTTTTCTCTATATTTTTTCTTTTGAGAAGAACTAGTTGAGTCATTTTCTTGAGCAAGCCTTTGATTATAAACAAAGCCAATTGATTGTGGCCAGCCATGGGCAATAACATTGCATGAGAACATTTTTGGCAGTCTTTGCTGACTGGAGAGTACAGTGAAATGTAGTGCTCCATGAACACACCATCCCCTGATATGAATACTAGATGGGGCATTAGAAATTAACTGGCGCAATTTTCTTAGTGCGCCAAGGCAGGAACGCTAAAGGGCTCTCTACTGCTTTTTAGCCTTTAGATATCGAGAAACTGAGAGATATGACAAGTCAATTTGGCATTGTAACCCTTATATTATCTTAACATTATTTTCATATTCATCATAAGATAATATTTTCTTTTTCAACTGACAAAGATTTTTCCATATGTTGAGACAAATATCATGAATTCCATCTTCCGTCAACATCTCTGGAATGTCATACTGAGAGTCAGCCGAAGGACAAAACATGACTGGCACTTCACCTTTCTCCAGTTGTTTTCTCATATTCAGTACTTCCTCTTTATCATTTGATGAAGATTCTTCTACCTGATTAGACCAGAGTTGGTGCTTCTTTGTTGCTTCATTGGATTCAACAAGATCGGTAGAGAATTCACTGATCAAACTAGAAGATGAATGGACCAGGGGTGGTTTAGAGAATGACCTAAACCCCAGGCTATCTTCTGATTGAGAAAGTATTTCACCTGGTAGCGGTGAAGCATCAGACATGACTGGATTCACATTTGCAAGTGCCTCAAGATAAGAGGGCTTTCTCGTCACTATATTGTCCATCGGAGCATTTTTCAGGCAATGTGCATTATAACTGTGGAGAGGACTTTACCTGATAAATTCATCATCATGGGGAGGACCACCATGGTGGGTTATAGAAAAAGAAGAAACATTTTTCTCCTTGGTCTTCTGGCCACACAGATGGTTCCTGTGGATCTCATCTGAAGATGAAACTTCGAGATCGACCAAATTATCATGAAGCAAGCCTTCATGAGGAAGTGTCTGGTGAAGACCTTCAAAATTAATGTTCCCACTTTGGGAAATGAGGGAGTAGAATCTTGAATTCCAATAGATAATTTTCTAAGGGCTTCAAGAACTACAGCATTGAGCAAGGCCTTATTACAGATTGGCTCTTGATTTATTGACTATGATGGGCGGGTCTTCTTCTTAGACACCTTCTTACTCACTTTAAGAACCACTTTTTGACGAAAGTGGTTATTATGGGAAGGTGTATGTGCATGCTCAGAAGAAATGATCAGGTTAGGCTGATTATATCCACTCAAATCAGGTGTATGTGCCTAACTTGGTTGTCCGTATGATATGGGGGAGTACGCCCCACAACCCTCTTGGACTGGAACAGATGTGTGTTCCTGTTCCTGAGTGAACTATTGATGTGTCACTCCACTAGTAGGGATAGATTTTTGTGTCTTTCCCTGTGATGCTGTTGAAGCTGTTATAATATTATGGAAGGCATCCAGAATATGAGTAGAGATTTTCTTCTGCTCTTTCACCATTAACAGAATGTTCTTTGTGAATTTAGCTACTGGAATAGGGATATACGTCCATTCTGTGCTTGTAGTAGGTGTGTGTTCCTTCTCCTGTCCTCCTTTTCCTGTCAATAAATCCTGACAGTACTCAAGTGTGGGGGCAGAGAGTTGATTCTGCCTCCTGTTTGTCGTCGGAGCTTTCTGACTAACATATCCTAATTCTACAAAACAAGACTGTTGGTAGGCTTGATCAATACTAGCAGGTGTATGTGCATGCTGATTGCACTCCACCGAATGTGGTTGACGAGCTTCCTTCAACACTGACAGACGAGGTTGCTGGCAGGATTGATGAGTGTAAGCCGGTATATGTGCATGTTTACCAGTTGTCAACACATTGGGTTGGTGGGATCCATCATATGTAGTCAGACGAGCCTGCTGACGAGCTAATGATTTACAAACAGGTGTATGTTCCTGTCTATAATCCTCCGCCGGAATTTCCTGGCGGGATTGGCGTGCTGCTGCCAGAAGAGTCTGCTATACAGTAGAATTAAAACAGATGGGTGTGTGTGCTCGCTCGTTACTTTCCACCAAGTTAGATTGGTGGACTTATCCAGAGATGGAAGAAATTAGAACCTGCTCACTATTGACCGGATTTCGCCTCTGGCGGTTCGTCTTGCCTGCTCGGGTTCGAGGAACCTAAGCTGAACACCTGGAGATGATACCCTCATCATGTTGAGGGTGCACTGTCGCATGAGTCTGGTAGAGATTGTTGATGGGATCCCTCGAGAAGGACTCATGTCTCCTTGAATTAAGGCCTTGAGGGACCTACTCATTCACCTCTACAGAATATGGAAGGGAATGGTGATTGCATTCCAGGGATAATGACCCGAAACGGTTGGAGACGGTGGTTGGTACCACCTACTTCTTGATCACTGGTCGTCGCTGTCTGGACGACCAGGGTGAATTATTGACTTGGAGGGCTTGTCGAGCAGCCTCCAGAGTCAGAATAGTACCATTTTGATGGTACTCCTTAACTAACGCATTTGATACCTAGCGTTGAAGATGCTGAGTAGGTGATGTCATCCTCAAAACGGACGATGATCCAGCAGGAGTAGCAGCAGAGGCATTCAAAGTAGAAGTATTCACAACAGAAGTATTCACGGGTGTGAAATTAAGAGAATCCATTTATATAATGTAGAAGATCTTGGAAAATAGTTCATGTTTGATATAACAGACGTAACCAAGATAATTTAGGCTACTACATCATTTGGATAAGCACATATGTTATTGATTGTCTTTTTGGCCCTCTCATTGAGTTTAAATAGGGGCCTAACAAATAGGGAAAACATCATTTCAACTTGGTTAAGGATTCACGTCGGGTTCACCATTTTTGTTTCTTATGGAAATGGGAATGACCTTGTTGATTTGAGATTCATACATTCTAAGCGGTTTCTAACGGGTTTGTTCATAAAACCGAAAACATCCAATGATTCTATATCCATTTGGACCTATTTTCCAAAGGTAGGTGCTTATTAGTTGTGAAGTTATAAGGCTTAATAATTTTCATTGGTTGAGAGGATGGGATGTTGGACTCATCACACCTTTTTTAGGGGAATTATTGTCTACTCTAGGACTCTATTTATAGATTTAAGTTATGTTTATGAATCCTTATTAAATTACCAAGTATAAAATGATCTTTCCTTTAGATCTGAAAATAAATGATTGATATGTAGGAACTTTAGAGAATATTTTATTTGTATTTGAGGTTCTTCATCGATAGAGAATCATCTGTATATGTTATAGATTCTTAGTCAATGGTATCCTTTAATACATTATATAAAAGTCCCTTGGTCATTATGATTACCATACTGGTTTTAAAGCCACTCAATGGGGCACTTGAAGTTTATTGTCATTCAGAAGGACATGGATTATTTCAGAGTTGGGATCATACCCGCAGATGGGCTACCTACATATCCTTTATTTAGAAAAGGAATCAGAACCCACGTAGTTCGAGTAAGGAAGTATGATGTTTATGTATGATTTATGGCTCAAAGAAATATTTCATAATTACTTTTACTTTATAAGCTCACGTGAGTCATGCTCGGTGTGAGAAACAAGAGGTATTAGTAAAACCAGACAATTGTGCCATTAAAGATGCAATCATAGAAAATGATGTGGGGCTTATGTATGTATGACTGCCCAAATAGATAGAGATCGGGACTTATTTCAAAGAAGAAGTTCGGGAACATGGTCCATAAAAGTATATGTGCTTTTATGGAGATTTGGATACTCTAACTTGATGTTTACTCCTGAGGAATATGCCCAAATTAATATGGGACTTATGATTGGGTTTTATTCCTGAGAATGAAACCCAGATCAAAAGTAAATTAAGACTGGTTAAGAGAAATTAAGACTTGGGATTACTACTGAGAAGGAGGCCTATGTTAAGGGACTTTTAGAATTAAGGGACTTGGGGCTTACTCCTAAGGAGGATGCCCATATTTGTAGATTTAGAGACTGGGGAATACTCTTGAAAAGGAAGCCCGGGTTAAGGGAATTATGGTTGGGGATTACTCCTGAGGAGGATGCCCAGATTTGGAAACTTTGAGATGGTGGCTTACTCCTGAAAAAGAAGCCCAGACATGGGAAATTATGACTGGGGCTTACTCCTAAGGAGGATAACCAGGTTAGGGGACTTGGGGCTTACTCCTAAGGAGGATTCCCAAATTAGTGAGAATTTGTACTGGGACTTACTCCTAAAAAGGAGGCCCAGGTTAAGGATTCTCTCATCTTTAAGGATGAGGTTGAATGAATGAAATCTCTAACCTTAGTGACATAAAGATATGTAAATCACTAGGTTTTAAGAATTGTTCCATGGAATTCCTTTCAGATAAGGAATTCAACAAAGGAAACATGCCATAAATGGATTTGAAGAGGGGTTTGAAGGCTTAATCTTGGATAGGAGAGGTGGATAGGCATAGGAGAGGTGAAATGGGAAGGAAGGGTAACCAAAAAGAGAGGGGCGTGCAAGTCCTGCGTGGGCGCGCAAGTGCTGGTCACGTAGGTGTACCTGCGTGACACATGGGTACTTGCGTGATGGTCAACCCTTAGGGTAAAACTTGGGCGAGTCTTGGCTCAAGCCCTTAGTATTATCCCTAGGGGCTTCCAGAAGGGTGGCGCACAAGTTCTGTTAAAGGGGTAAGGCGTCGCGCAAGTGTGGCCATTTTCCTTAAGGGCTGGCCACTTAGTCGTGCAAGTGTTGATGAGTTTCAAAACTTAGGCCTTACTCCCCCTCTTTAGATCTTCCGTTCTAGGTACGAAATTACCTTAGAAGTGTTCGGAAGCTTCGAGAAGAGACTAGGGTGCCTGGAGCTCAAATCTGAGTTTCTGGAATTTTTTTCCTCCTTAAACTGGGGGCCCATAGGGGTATTTATAGGCTGGAGAAGACCCTGGGAGAAATTCAAAGAGGGTGTGCAAGTAACCTACGCGACCAATGAGCGGTGCGCAAGTATACTTGCATTACCTTAGTGGAACTTGAACGACCCAAGTGAATTTGAATCTTTCTTCATTCCTTTATCAATTTTTTATGTTTCTTCAAAGGATGAATAACTTTGGGTTCAAGGTATTTCCCTTTTCAATTAGACTCTGTGATGGAAAGGAGCGTCAACAGGATCAATTGAAAAGGTTTTGAATCCATTTGAGTGAATTCTAGGACATGAAAACTGGATTTGAAAATTTTAAAAAGGACTCTATTTATGAGTCATTTAGGACCTACATGGGAATCATTCATAGATTTAGTACTAAAATTATAGTAAAGGGACAGCCACTATAAGATTCATTTTTTACTCTAAGATGAAAATTTTAAAACGTACCAGTACTGCGTACAATTTAATAGATGAGCTGAAAATAATAAAGACAAGTTCATGTGAGTCATTCATGATCTGTTTATATTTCATTTGACTCTGTGTAAACATCATTTCATATCTATGTAAGAATTATATGGATGTCTATAAGCATATTTTGACTCTATGTAATGATAATTTGAGTTGAATAAGAATGAATGAGAGAAACATAAGGATAAATTCAGGCTATGTGAGGATCATATGGACTAATTTAAGAGTCATTTACTCTGACTTAGTGAAAATTGGATAAGTATTCAATTGTGTATGAGTCAGTTTTACTCTATATAAAGGTTATTGGAGGCTCTATAAGGATAAATGTTTACTTATTAAGGGTTATTAAGAAACATATGAGTCATTATGACTTAGCTAAAGTAATAGATAATTAAAAAATCAAGTAACATTATAAGGATGAGTTTGAAGGTATAATAAATGATGGATATTAGAAAAAATATTTTTTATAAATGTGGATTTAATTCAAACAATGATGTTGGATTATTCTTAAATGTAATAAATATTGAAGTAAGTGTTTTGGATTCAAACAGAGATTTAATAAAAACCAGATGAGGAAAAATAAGGATTTTGAGATACCACCATGTCATAACGGGGTTTCCACATTTCAAATCATGAATTCATGCACACATGGAAGTAAATTTATAATGTCTTACAGAAATATATTTTGTAGAGTTTTGAAATATGAACCGACTTGAGTCTTAAGGATAATTCCTGGGAAGACCTTGGATGTCATTTGTTGAGATTAAAAATGATAAGGGTTTACCACGATTCGAGAGATTTTCAATAAGAGGTTAATGATGTTGATCATCATCATTAAACCTTGAACTAGTTTACAAAATTCTCATACTCCTTTTAATTATATAATTGGAATGTGGGTGGGGAATTTTATGGAGATTTATACCCATTAGTATCACTAGCTAACTTTTTCCCATTACTTTGGAATTTTATTGCCTAAGGCCCATCTTTTCCAAACATAAATCATTTACTAGTCCTCATAAGGCAATTTCCTCCGTGTTTATTTCCACAATTCTAGCATAAAGGAAAACTCATCTTCTTCCCTCCATGGTTTTTTATTATAATTTCCTTTTAATTACATCATTCTTTTATTCTAAAAACCATGAGATTTATGGGTGAATCCAATCTCTACTTCCACCTTGACAGCATACTGAACAATTTCTTTATATCTAATAAAGTATCTTATGGATAAAAACCTTTAGAGGACTGTTATTAAGCCACTCAAGAATCAATAAATCATAATTTCTGGTTCAATAATAATATTAAAATCATACCTCACAGTTCTTTTAAAATTTTCTTTATAGGTACTAATAGATTCATTATCCTTTTACTTAAGCTCAATGAATTCCTTCTCCATCTTCATTTGAAGAATACAGGTAAAGTAATTATTGAAAAATAGGATCCTAAAATCATCCTAATATATGGAGTTAATTTCTTTATATTTCCTTATATTCTTGATAAGATTACACCATTAATCAGATTCAACTTCCATATGATAAGAAACTAAGATAACCTTTTCATGTTTTGATAATTGGAGAATGAAAAATATCTTTTCACTATTACCGATTCATTTCTCAGAAATTAGGGGATCAGCAAACCCGCTAATAGAGGGTGGATGTTTCCTCTTTAAGGACTCATCTACACATTGTTCCCTCCTTTAATCATTTGTAATCTCATTGTTATTCATGGATTTAAAAACGTATATAATCATAGAAAAAAATCCATTCCATATCTCATAACATTCAGTTTCTTGTGAGGAAAATAGTTGTGTTTACCATCACATTCAGTGTTAACATGGTTCATTCTGGTTCTAGACATTGAATGAAACAAAAAAGCATAGTATAAGCAACAATAATCAAATTAGTAAATCATATAATCATTAAAATAATTTATAGGATGTCTAAATCATGACACCTTATTTTCAATCTATGATACCTTCGGTTTAATCTAAGTCGTCCATGGTCATTATCTATTCAAATCCATTATAATAGATTTTAAAGAAAATGTCAATTAACCTAAGAATATTCATTAGGAGTGTCAAAATAGGTGCATAGTAAGGTCACATTCACTATGTACCAAAATTATGGTTGAGATATACTTGACCAACTCTTTTCATGGTTATTAACCCTAAATGCATCTATACGAAAACAGTATCCACTTATAATATCCAAATAGGGATGTATTTCTAGGAAAACCACATAATATCTACCTTACCAAAACTTTATAATATATTACTATGTTTAAGCTTATCTTAAGGGTTCTCACTAAAGTTTAATCATCTTATTTTCCAAAAGTTACTAAAACTTTCTTTGATACCATCTATATAAACCCAAACTTTTCATATATAAACACAACATCTTATTAGTGAAATATTCATTACGTGTCAATAAGATCCATGCCAAAACTGCAATGTTTAGTGTCTTTAGAAACTTGGATACATAAAAAACTGATACATAAATGATTATCATAATTTCTAATTAATTTTTTCACAACTATCTCAATTTTTAAACATAACATATTTAAAACATATCTCAATAACCTGGTTAAGGGAATCATAAGAAAGGGTGAGATCAAATTATCAGTAAGGGTAAAATTAAGAGATATCAATAAATTATCATTAGTGAGTATAATAAAATCATAAGGGTGTGTGGACATTAGATTAATATTATAAAATCATACCCATAAATTTAAATATAATAATCATGAAACCTGGTATAAAGTTTTAAAAATCAAAAAATAAAATACATAAGAGTGAGGAATCATTAATAATAAATCATGAGCCATGAGAACCAATCATTAGCATAATACATAATTTTTTGGCATTAACATAATCATATAAAATCACTCCCTTGGTTAAGGTTAGCTTACAAGACTATCATTATAGAAAAAGTCCCATATTTGAAATGTCTATCTGGTAATTTCCATCATTCTATTAGGAGTAACTTTCATCTAATTAACTCTATCATGACTTAGAATATTATTAGATTTGACATATATTAAGAGTTTCTCAGCTCTATCATCATTACCAATTTCATTAGAGGGATATAATAGACCCACCCATACTTGGTTTATAATTTAACAACTCGCCACATAATCACAATTCATTCATGTGTAGGCCATAAGAAAACATTTATCATTACATCAAATCTTAACCCATGGAAAGAAAATGGATTTCATAAACATTTTATCATCATAAAAATAAAACATATTGAGAAATAATAAATATGGTAACATTATATTTTATCCCCATTAAAGCATAAGAAACATCAAAGGTTGTTATTATAGATCAAAAATACCTTTAAAATATCCCTAGAACATTTCTAAAGGAAAACTCCCTTTTCATTTTGAAATCACTTATTTAAAATCTAAAAATTTATAAAATATTTAGGAAAAAATTTTATTTGAAAAAACCAAGTAAAATATAAAGGACTATTCCAATAAAATATTATCCATGATGGCAAGTAAATTCATTTATGCAGTGCATTTTAAAATAAAAATTGGTTTCACATTTTTAGTAAAAAGTTAAAAGTACCTTGTTTGGAGAATGAAAAGAATAATACATTAAAACATTTTTATAGAAATTTATATATGAGTAAATATTAATTTTTACTATCTTTATGGAATTGAAAAAACATTCTTGAAAAAAAGTTAAACAAAATATTGACATGGAAGGAAATGATTGTGGACTAAAGAGAAAAAAGGGTTAGTTTTCATTAAAAACAATATTTTGTTATCTTGAGTGCTTAAAGAGATTAATAATGAAATAAATACATGTAATCATAAGTAATAAACATATTCTATGAAAAAATATCATTTTGGAGAGATATATCATATAATTTCATCATCATAATTTTAATTATAAATAATCCCGGTATAAATGATATTGTAACATAAAACCATTGCCTCAAGTTTATCTTGCTCCATAAGAGATCTAACCTCCTATATAAGAAATTTAAATTTATTATAATTATATAATAGAACCATATACATACCTATAATACCATACTTGGTTCACTTATAACATTTTATCACCCATTCATTAATGATATTTCATTATCATCATCATTTCGGGTGTTAACTGCTTCGATTTTTCATGTATGTTTTTGTTCGGTAGTTATGTTCCATGCACTTTGATCATGGTTTAATCATATAAAAAATTTCATCCATAATATAAATATCATATAAATTCATTATATACATATTTATAACCATTCATATAAATTAGTGGTTAAAAATAATTATAATAAGACGTGGAGACGGTATTCTATAAATAAGCATGAGTGACGTTTTCTTTTTTTTCGATGGATGGAATGAAATAAAGTTAATTATTAATTTACATTTTAAAAATTATTATTATAACATTAATATTATATATAAGCATTAAATATATCATAATAACCAGCAATGAATGATGGTTATGGAAAATGAATTGTATCGTTATATGAAGGTTGTAGTCTGCACTAATACACAAGCGATACTTTCATCTCTAATTTGATTAAGATGAGGTGGTAAATGGATGTGTCATCATCATCATAACATCTCATTATATTTATTACACTATATTATAAAGTTACCTATTAGTTTAATTTCATTTTCTTTCAATAATTATGATTGAATTGATGCAAAGTTGATGTAAATATTTTAGTAATGAATTAATGATGAGGATAGTTATGAAAATATCCTCAAACTTAATTTTGATGATTGTTGAACTGGTATTAAGTTTGAATAAATGTGTTGATTTTTTTACGGAACATTTTTTACTCCATTTGATTTTTGAATTTAAAGATATTTTAGTGGCTTTGTGCTATGTTTATGTAATGGAATTGGCTAACCCATTTATTCGAGAGTAACCAAAAAAATGGCCTCCCACACTACCCATCCAAGGAGGACCACATAGCTACTCCTTAGATGGTAATTCAACCCTATATCAGTCCAGGATGGGTTTTAGTCAGTGTATGTGTGCATAGCACACCCATAAGAATGTTTATGGGAGTATAGTATAGCCATCGTGTGGGGCAGCATAGAGGTAGAGGAGGATGTCAGCATGGGGAGATTCCAGTGGGTGTTGGGAGAATACCTCGGTACTCATATAGAGCGAGGTACCATCATGCGTTGTAATATACGGAAATACTCAAAAAAATGATGTGGGATTTGTGGATTCTTGTTACTGTTTCCCTTTAATTTTAACATATATAAATAATCTTCATCATTTGATGAAATGAATCCCAGCCATTTGATCTTCATCTACATCATTTTCTACCTTTGGAAAGAGGGTTCTGTTGTTCATCAAGAGTTCTTCAAGAAATGATGATCCAATGATCCAACCTATAAATTCAAGCAAAATTTTATTGTCCTGATGATGCTAATATGATCAAATAAACATGCAACTACATTTTCATGAAGCGGTGATGCTTTAACCAATGAGATATAGTGTGGAGAAAATATGATATTTGTGGTGATGGTGATTTTTTTGTCACAAATGATTTACGTAATCCATTGCATGAAGGAGTAAATTAGTGAAATGAGTGGTTGTATATGTTTTTTAGATAACTAATTAAGTGGGGATTTCTCTATAAATACTCTTAGATGTAATCATTTCTAGTTGGAGATTAATGCATATCTGAGAGAGATTTTTGAGAGAAATAGACCTAACTAGAGACCTAAAAGTGTTCTATCTTTATAAGAAGGTTACATGTGCTTGTGTTGTTCATTTTCCTTCACATTCACATGATGATTTTCTGATTATGTGATCTAGTTACATTAATTTGATTATGTGAACTAACTATGTTTCGTGAAGGAGAAAGATGGATATTATTGTGTATGCAGTTATGTGAAAAAAAATTGAGAATCATGCGTGAAATGATATCTATGCATGAAATTAGTTTCACATGTATGGTTTGAGAAATATATCACATGTACTTTTGTTACGTGAAGATACAATAACATCACAAGAAGCTCTATTACATATTAATCTGAAATATTGATGCATCATACATGCATGTGATGTTATGAATGCTTGAGGTTGAGTGAAAAAGTATATGTTCTTGAGTTCTTACGAAGTAGTGTGTTGTAGTAAGGAATAGTAGGATAGCACAATATTTTTTCTTGAAGGCTGGTGATAATATTCTATGTAATGAAAATGAATTCTTGAAAAAAAATAAAACAATGTTTTTTTATAAAGATTATATAACACGCTCAAGGAATAATGAGAATATTGTGCATGTTTGTTGTTCAACAAATTATATTTAAGATAACCATGCATTGTTTACACATTCATCAAGAATGATAAATCCATGCATTTTTATTCATGAATGAATGTTTCATATATGTACATGTAATATGCTTTTCATGAATAGTGCATTGTGATTTGATACTGAATTCATGAATTAATTCAAAATTCATATACATTAGTAGTGAGTGTATTGAGATAAGTTTATATTAGTTAATGATTAGTGGAAAGTGAGTAGGATATGGTGGTTCTTTATTAGTTATCAAAGATCTGGAAGATTTTACATAAGAAGATCAGGTGATGTGATTTTTTGTGGAGAAATATTTCATATCAAAGCAGTGAAGAAGAAGTTTAAATCCAATAGAGATCTTTCTATCATTGGATCATATCTTGTGGGACTCAAGATTTTGGAAGTATTTAGTGGGAATTTTAAGTATAATAAGCCTCTGGTGGGACTCTAGATCAGGTTGGTGGAATGATGGTAACACTGTGTGATGCAGTATAAATATCCTCCCATAGGACTTAAAATTTTCTAGTGTATGTGGTAAATTTTAATCTTTAGTGGGACTCTAGAGTGAAACATTGTGGGACTTTGTGTTGATGGGAATGGGACTTCCCATAGTTCTAAACACCTTTATATAGTGAAGAATATATAACTGGGGAAATAAATGGTTGTATAAAGGAGTAATTATTTGTACCAAACCTTGTAAAAATACATGTTTATTGTCCTTTATTTTTATTTTTTCTTTTAGGGAGAGGTAGATAATTAAATATTAGGGATATAGACATTAATCAATCACTGGTATTGGATTAAAATAAAGAATTTATAAAAAATAATGTACATAGATTCACCCCCCCCCCCCCTCAGTGATGCCTAAGAGATACTTGGACACTTTTTATTAATCATTTTTTTATGGATACACTATGTTTATAGGAATTATAAGAATAAATAAAATTTAATGGACTTGGTTAATATCTATACCTCTTCTTTGAGAGACCTCCTTTGGCTTGCACCTTAATCCTTGTAGGGTTGTACTTAGGAGAATACCAAAAAATCTAGGATGAATAGGATCAATCTAGTAAGGTTTTGGAGTAGGTTTTCTCCATTATAGAAGGCTCAAATGATGTGCATAAGGTAGTAGAATATGTGCCCATTTGTAATTGAGGGGACGGACACACATGGAATTTATTAAAATATTTCAATGATATAAGGTCACTTTCATCAGAAATTGGCTCCAAATGACCGTGTATTTGAAGGTATGATAAGATAAGTTTTGACTAATAATAATTTAATAAGTTTGGTTGAAAATCCTACCCTTATCTCTTGGTTTAACTCCCCCCACCCCAGGTAAACTGGTTTGAACAATAATCGTGGTAACAAAATTTTACTATTTTTACTATTCACTATGATAAGAAATTAAGTTGAAATAATTAAATTATATTAATTATTATGATTATAAATATTTAATCAATTTTACCGGACTCAATTTCTATAATTTTCAAAATTTAATTTTGAATAAGCACACAAACTGAAAATAATACCCTTTTGAGAAAAATTAATTTCTAAGCATAAAACATAATTTATTTCCATTATATGCCCTATAAAAACAATAAAATAGATGTTAAAATATATTTTTGAATATATAATAAATAAATTTTATTAAAAAAATTAATCAATATATATTTATTTAATTTATTATTATAAAAACACATTGTGACATAAAAAAAGTTTTTAGAAAAAATATGTTTTTAAGGCCAAAAATAAACTTATAACAAAAATAAAGTATAATAATTATTCCTATATAATTAATTATATTATTTAAAATTAAATTATTATTAGGTTAAGTTAATATAAAATTCAAAACATAATTTTACTTTTACCTAAAAAGAAATTATTGTTTTTACAAAAATCATAATTTTTCATTATTGATAGAAAAATAAATATTTTTATGAAAATCTTAAAAATTAACCCTAATATAATATATAAATTATGGTTTAAAAATAATATTAATTTCATAAAATAAAATTTCTAAAAATTTTCTAAATTAATTATAATGTTCGTGTGAAAAAAAATGCGATAAAAAACATTTTTGAAAAATTATATATTTTTTTGAAGAATTAAATAACATTACTAAAATTGAGTAATTATTAATTATTAGTACATTTTTACTATATAAAACCTTTATAAATATTTTTCATAATGTTTTTATTATTATTCATACCTACCAATCTAACTGCTAGTTTAAAAGGGCTTACTATATCACTGTTCTTATGGACTCGGGGTTGCATGTAAGGAAAGCTATCAAATACTTCAAGTTTATATCAAAGGAATTGCATAGAAAATCATAGGGTGTTACAAGAACTCATGGATTATTTTATTTAATCTTTAATTATACTGATGTAATTTCTTTATATAAGATCTATTTGATGGAATGGTGATTTTTTCATTAGTATTTTCTATCATCTGAGAAATTGATTTACACTACAATATTGCTGATTAATTTCATAAAGTAGTGTTGAGTATTTTATATAAATTTATATATATAATCATGATAATACATATATATTTTAATATATTAATCTTATAGTTTAAATATAAATTTATTTTCTGATAAATAATTTTTATTTTCTTCCATATGAAATGAAAATTTATTGAACTCTCAAAACAATTGAAATGTTTCTGGTAGAAAACTAGATTGTGTGTAAGGGAAATAACCTAGATAGGATATTTACCAACTTAAATTGGGATTTTAGATTAATTTTTTGATATATTTTGGAGTTTTTTAAAGGTTTTAAGGGGTTTAAGAGATGTTGGATACCATTTCAAGAAAACTATCCAGAGGAGGAGAGTTTTAACAAGTAGCAGAACTCCCACCAAAATTTTAATAGAAGTCCACCATAATTCCAATTAGGATAGTATAGGACATTGTCTATTCCACAATAACTCCTATATATTCCCAATAGAGTTCAATTGGGACCTTCATGGAGTTTTTTAAGTAGAAAAAATTATAATTTTATTTATTTTTAACCTATAATTATGCTTAAAATGGGGGGTGGAAATCACTCTCATTCACTCTTTTTTTACTACCTACCAATATCTCCATCTCCTATACTTCCCTATAAAGCTACCTAGATTCATGTTTTAATCTATAAGGTCTTGATCAATTATAGGAGCTCGTCCTTTCTAGGATAAAATCAACACTCCCTCTAATCCCCCTTTATTTTCTTTCTTAAATGGTACCAGGTGTGATCTTTATCTATCACTCTTTAGGGATTGTCTTATTGTTATCCTTCATATATTTTCTTCTAATTTGGTTTCTTTGGGAGGTTGTTTTAGGCAATATCAAGTTAATTCCTTGATCTCTTTATTTAATTTCAAGTTCTATGTCTATAAAAACTTAACCCTAATTTCCACTTGGTTTTAGATTAACCTAAAGGTTTAAGTGGTGGATTGATATTATTCACTAGACCCAAAAGATCTACATTAAAATTATATATATAGTAATGCCTCATCCTCCTTTATTTTTCATATAGATTTAGCCTATAAATGGTTTGGGGCTGATTGAACCAAAATAAAAACTAAGGGATTTGAAAAATAAGTCTATTTATTAAATCTATACCTAAGTTAAGAGTGTTTTATTTCCATTTTTGGTTTCATATGACTTGGTATTCTTGATATATTATAATTTAAGTGCTTTAAATTACATACATGTTTTTTTAGCATTCATATTTCTTATTTAGGGTTTATGATGAATTTGTATAAGTGAATTAATTTTTTGGTTGTTTTACATTATCGTTTAAAATTATCACTTAGTTAATTTACATGCCAAACATATTAAAATCTTCAAATTTACCTTTTATATATTTTTTAATCATAATTGGTCATGTATAATGTGTATATATAGTATGGTTCTATGCTTGAGCAGGTTGGATATTTGGTATGGATGTTGGGTATTGAATCAATATATCATTTGATGGTTACAATGGGCTCACAATGCCCTCACTCATTATAATTATTCCCTTATTTCTTGGGATAAGTTGCATGATTTCTTAGATGTTGTGTAAAAACAGGGATTCATAGTGATAGAACAGGTTTGAAGATAAAAAATAGAATAAAATAATGAGAAAAGAACGAGATGAATAACTCATAGGACACAGCGATTTCTGTGGTTTTGGAATAATCCCTACATCTGTAGAGAGGAAAAATTTCACTATGATTTAGGAGAATAATTACATTGATATGTTTTTCGAGTTTCATAGCACACAAAAACCCTATCCCTAATGAGATTATAAAGAGGATAAATTATATTTCCACCAACCGTACAATAAGTCTAATGTGCTATAGTGAATGGTGGATATAAGTCTTTACTACTACATTGTTGCAGACACACAAGTCCAAGTTATTATAGTGGACAGTGGCAAGAAGTCTGTAGATTTATAGTATTTTTATCCCCAAATTTCGAGAAAATATAATAACTATGCCAAAGTTTTCACTATTATAGTTCCATGTTGATGTCTCCTAGTCATCTCTGCTACAGTTGTTCAGAGTTACTATAGTTCCCCAAAATTTGGTTCGGGGCCTTTGGCCTATGAACCCCTAGATCAGGGGAATGTTTCCCCCTACAACCCCTAATGATCTCACTTTGGAGCTCAACCCATGAGAGTTTTGGCCTGGTGTGTAGTATAGTTCACTGGAATTCGACCCAACACCATCCAAGAGGATCAGGCTTCACCAATCCAACAATAAACTGAATAGGCCTAATATATATCTTCCAGTATGGGTCTTTAGGACCCCCAACTTCTGATGCACAGATATACTCATATGTTTGGGTGCATATGTATAGATTTGTGATCCATTTATGGGTATTTTTTATCCTTCCAAAGGGTATCGCATTGAATTTACATCTCAGATCATGAGTTGAGGCTCAAAGAAGGTATGACAGTATAGAACCTCCCTTCATTGGGAGTCACTTTATGAGGTAAATAGATATTCATAAATTCATTTTTTTTTTTGTTATATTATTTCTTCTCAAATATTTATCTAGATTTATATTTTTGTTTTCATACACTCTAGATTATGATACGTTGATAGGGTGGGGTGGCGACTTCCTTCTAAGTTTTCATACTTACACCATGAATGATCCCATATCAGGAAAGTGTGGACCATTTAATTAATGATCCATGTAAGGTAATATCACCTTACTATGGGTATCATCATACACATAGATCACAGAGCATGTGTGGTCATTTTGGGGGCTTTGTTTCATAGATAGGCCATATAAAAATGGGCTATCCTTGATTCCTTTTTAGTGAGTATTCACTTATGGGGGGACTATTTTAGATCATTAGGCCTAATTTTGTTTTCACACTTATGTGTATATGGGTTTTTAATTTCTTATAATTAATTTTTATATAGTTAGTTCCATTTAGACTCATTTGTGATATATGATTCATTTTCATGTTGTTTTATCTATTCCTACATTGACACATATACTCTTACCCACTTTGGTTGTTTTTTAGTTATATGCCTTCATTAACCATGATAGAGATTGTTCATTCCACTTATAAGTACATTCCTTAGAAACTTATTACTCTTTTTATTTGTAGAAACCACCTTCCAAATTCATAATTCTTAACCCCCATAATTTACTCCAGCCTCTAGAAAATAATAGGTGTGCTTGAGGTGTTTTAGTAAAGTGGCATGGGTGTTGTTTGGGTATTTGATTTATAGAAATTAAAATGTAGTATTAGAGAATATAAATGGATATTAGGTATGGGACTACAGACTAAATAGAATAATAGGACCAGTGAGACATATGTAGTAAACCATAAATATGCATGGCCTATATTATTATGGTGGAATCCTAAATCATCAGGGTATTTTGGGGTTTCTCTTCTCCTAATTTTATTTTCTTTGAGTCATTTTTCATTCCTGGAGTCTTATGCATCATTCTAGGTATCTCTGGGTAGGAATGAGTAGGATATTATTCCATGATTTTTGCTTTAATTTATTTAATATATTATGCTTAGAATCAATTTTCTATTTATATTAACAAAAATATTAATAATAAATAAATAATTTTCCCCTTGTGTTTATTATTAAATATTATGTTAAAATGTGTGGCTAACTAATTCCTTTGATTTATATTTTATTTATATACTAATGATAGATAAATTATTTTATGTTATATCTATTCATGTCGTAACTTGTTTTTTCCTGATTCATTGAGCATCAAAAACTCTTTTAAAATGGTTGATGAAATGTTTAATAGTGAAAATTATTTTTGAAAAGGAAAGTGTGGGATAAGAGAATAGGGTTACAACCAATCCATATTATGAAATTAACATCTTTGGGTTGTTCCTTATGGGAATAATGGGGTTACACTTAATCTCTACTTTTTTGTAGAGGATCCCATCAGGAAGACCACCTTCTACTGATCAGGAAAGGGTGGTTGAGCATGCACCACCTATTCAACCTCCAGTTAAACCACACGACTATGATGGAATCACTCATTTACTTAAGGTAATTGATCAAGGAACTCTATGAAATGATCCTACTAACTCTAAAATTATAAACTATTTCTATTTTCATCATCCTCCAATATTTTAGGGGGATTTATCTCTATAATAGGTTTATGAGTGGATTAATCATCTCCATTACAATCTCACAATCATTGAAACACCTAATATACACTGAGTTATGATTGAAATCTTCATTTTATAAGGAGTATAAAGTAGCAAAACGATGTTGGGATGTAATTCTTGAGGCTAATAAATACTTGGTCCTGACTTGGGTAGGGTTTTAGGATCTCTTCATTGCATAATTTTACCCTCATACCCTCCATAGGGTGAAGGTAAAGCAGTTTATGAACCTCCAAAAGGGTTTAATTTCAATTATTGAATGCACTTTAACATTAATAGATCTTCTCCTATTTAAACAATATCTAAGTGGAGATGAGGAATCTAAGGAAAGGCATTTTGAAATGGGGATTAAGGATTCGATGAAAACCTAGGATATGCTATTCAATTTTATAATATTCACAGAAGTTATAAATAAGGTTATCCTCATAGATACTGGACCCAACTAAGGTTCAAGAGTAGGTGGTCCACTACCTAGTTAAACTTTAGGAGACAACTCTTCAGACTGTCCAAAGCGGTCTTGAGAGGAGGCGAGCATCAGTGTCTCTCATCAGGGAAGCCAAGGCATTTTTGTACCTTTATCTCTTTTCTCAATAATAGCCTTTTTTTCAATGTCATTGGTGTGGGAATCCGAAACACATTAATCCTAATTTTACTTTTTAGTAAAAACAGTGTCACTCTTACAAATTTTATGGCCATCTTTTGTGGTTTTATTGGTAGTGTCCAATCAAAAATACAAGGTAGTGTCCTCAACTGACCCATATATCCCCAGATTAGTTAGTCATATAGTCCACTGGTGAAATTAAACCACCGTTAAATAGGTCTAGTTGAGGAGTTTTATGGGGTGGTACGAGATAATTAGAAGTGGTTTAATCTTTTGGGTAGTGTTTTTTGTCTCAAGTCCAATATTATGAGGCAGGAAGTATGTATGTCATGAAGAAACTTGTAGTTGACACTAGAGTTGAGCTTTCTACTGTTGAAGTTACTACCCTTGTATTTCCAACTTTAACTTGTGATCTTTTTATTATAGTTTCTTTACATTGCCTTATTTATAAGAAAATATCTTTGATTATAAATCATAAATTAGAAGTTTTACATTCATATATGAGCATCAATAATTCTTTGGGGATGACCATAGTACATAAAAATAAATTTATATCATGTAAACTTGAAGTTTAATCATTCAGATATATTTTGGGTCTCATGGTTCTAAATATAGAAACCTTTTATGTCACCCTGTGAATAGAGTGGCTAACTCAATTTTAATCTTATATTGACTGTTATAATAGGATAGTGTCTTTTTCATCTCTTGTTAGTATTTGATATAGACTCCATAGAGAGTGGGAATTCCAAGATTGTTAATAAAGTCTATATTTTGGAAATATGGGAGCATTAACAATAGAGATATATTGTCTTGTTCTCAAATCAGTTTCTTCTAGGGAACTAAAATTTCACCCCATATGTTGTATTTATATCCTAATGTGTTTTCTGAATAATTCTCATGGATTCCACCTAAATGATATGTGGGATTTACTATCAATTTGGTGCCTAAAATGGAATAGATATTTATCAGTCTATACCAGATGGATTTAACTGAATTAAATAGAATTAAAGATCATAATAAATGAGCTCAAATATAAAGGGTTTATCTGACCAAGCATGTGTCCTTAGGGTTCCCAGGTTATCATTACCAAGAAATTTGATGAGATGATGTTCTTATGTATGGACTATTGGATGTTGAATCGGGTTATAATAAAGAATGAGTAATATCTTCTTAGAATTGAGGATCTTTTTTATCAACTAAAGTGGGTAGGTGGTTCTAAAAGATTTAACTTTACTCAGGCTACCATTAGCTTTAAGTTAAGCTTGATGATATTACAAAGACCACTTTTTGAAGTTGATATGGGCACTTCGAATATCTAGTGATGCTATTTGGACTAATTAATGCTCCTATTGTGTTTATGGATTTAATGAACATGATTTTTCATCTATTTCTAGACACCTTTATAGTGTCCTTTTTGGATTATATCCTTCTCTATTCAAGGTCTCATGAAAAAATAGTTGAAATTATTATATCATTTTAAACAATTTCAGGGAGCATCATATTTACACTATGTTGTCTAAATTCCCTTTCAATATTTGAGGGGTTGAATTACTATGTATCCTAATAAAGTGGAGTCATTGATGTCCTTGAAATTCCCCATAGATGTATTCAAAGATTGGAGTTTTCTTGGTCTCATATAATATCCCCACCACTTTATTTAGTATTTCTACAAGATTTATATTCCTATAGTGGATTTAACTATGAAATGGGCCAAATCCATCTGCTCAAACCAATTTGAATCATATTTTCAAGATTTGAACAACCATCTGACCTAAAATCCTATGTTTATTCTACCATTTCCAAGTGAGTCATTCGAGGTATATCATGATGTTTCTTCAATTGGCCTTATATGTATCCTTATAAAAGCTCATCAGGTAGTGGCATATGGTTTCTGAAAATTTCATCCTCATGGATGGAACTACCCTACCCATTACCTTAAATTATACATTGTTGTTATTTCCTTTAAGTTATAGAGACACTACCTATATAATGAGTTATTTATAGTGTTTATGTACCATAATATTCTGAATTACAACTTTTCACTGAAAGATTTAAATATCAGGAAACATTATTGGTTGGAATACATTTATTCATTTTATTTTAATATTAAATACACTCTCAATAGAGACAATATTTTTATATATGACCTTATTCAAAAATTTCACCCTCAAATGGTGATGAAATACAAGTATGAGTGGTTATTGATGTTACTTATGGCTAACAAACACATGGATATGGTAAATGATAATAGTAGAATACACTTTTTCTATATGATATTAATCCTTCTCTCATATAGCAGGTCAAGGAATCATAAATTTCATGTCCTAATTATACCATTATTCAAGAGATACTTGATGGTGGGGTGATCCTTGATGCTCAGTTCCAATACTCTTCATCCTTTTTTATACATCCATAGAAGACTATTTATTCCAAATAATGTAAGGAAGATTGTGATGAAATATTTTCATGCTTCTTAGTGGGTTATGAATCATGGAATCATGAAGATGTGTCATGATGATCATCACTATATATAGTATCCTCGTATGAAAATATATGTTTCAGAGTTTGTTTCTAGATGTATTACCTATCAACAGGTGAAGGTAGAGCACCAAAGTCCAGTATAGAAGATTCAACCACTTCTATTTTCTATATGAAAGTGGGATGAAATCACCATGGATTTCAAGACTAATTTACCTAAAACACCAAGTGTTCAAGATGTGGTATGGGTGATTATTGATAATATAACCAAGATAGTGTTCAAATTGTTAATATTATATTGAGTCAATAAGTTTTCCTTATAAATTTTCCATTCCTCTATGTTTTCAAAATCAAAAACATCATATGTTAAGGAAAATTATCTTTCTCAAAGGATTATTTTCTTAAGGAAAATTTCCCTTCTCTAAGAAATTTTTTTCCTTACCTTGGTTTTCAATATCTTATTCAATGTCTTCTCAAAATCAAGTATATTTTTTTACTAAGTCAAAAATTCATATCCTTATTTAAAAACCTTTGAATCTTATAGTTCCTTGGATATCTAGTATTCTATTTTTAGACTCTGAAATTATCAGAACTTAGACTGCGAATTCCAAAAAAAATCAGACATCGAATTCCTCATAATTAAAACTTTGAATTCTATAAAATTCAGACTATTAATTATTTGAAATTTAGACTCTAAATTCTTTGAAATTAAGACTCCAAATTATCTGAAATTCATACTTTTAATTTTACATAATTTTGACTCTAAATTATCTGAAATTCAAACTCTGAATTTCTCAGAATTTGGACTCTTAATTATCCTGAATTCAGACTTCAAATTGATCATAATTTTGACCCTGAATTCCTCATAATTCATAATTTTAATTCCTCATAATTTAGACTTTAAATTCCTCCAAATTCAGAATCCTAATTCATCAGAATTCATACTCCAGATTCATCATAATTAAGACTCCGAATTCTTTAAAAAAGAGAATCTAAATATCCATGTTTCTAGAATTCAATTTTTTTAATTAGATTCGGAATTCAATTTTTCCTTAGATTCATAATATTCATATTTATCTAAGATACTTCATTTTACTTACACAAGAATTTATAACTATAAAATGATGTCATACAAATTTTTTCTAACTAACCATTGGTTGAGTGACATGGGTATAGGTCCCTCTAAAATTCAAAGAAAAATATGATCGTCGGAGTGGGGAGCTGACCATTGAATTTTTTCCTATAAATAGGGGATCATTTAATCGATCTCATTATCAATCCAAATTACATGTTGTGAAGTGATTTCTAGAGAGGTAAAGACTCTCAAGCCTTGTAAGTTTCATGAACATCTTGTTCATCCATGAACACCTTGTTCATCTTCCTTAGTTTGACTCCAGTTTTTTCTAAATAAAATCGAGGGCTTCTAGGGATATGAAGACATAGGTGTCGACTACCTTAAAGATCGAGGGATTGCAAGGATATCAAGACAGACTCTGATATTCTTATTGAGGGATTACACTAGTGTGGGAAAGACATACTTTCATTAAAGTATAAATCACGGGACCTTTGTCTAAGTTTGTTGTATACCCAACTCTTTGGGTTAAAATATTTCTTTCATGTTACTTTTTTTTGTTTTATGTTTTATTTTCACTGTATTTTAATAAATAAATAAATTATAAATTTCTTATACTTTCTTGTACTTTTACTTACTCTGATAATTAAGATTATATATGCTTTAAGGTAGAATCTTTCTCTAAGAAAATTTTTCATAAGTTTCTTTTCCAGATCCACCTTTCCAAACCCTAAGGAAATTTGTTTCTTTGTTTAAGAACCAAACAGGGTTTGTGAATTTACCTTGTTTAACTTTTTTAAACATAATTTTCATTAATGTTAAAAATGAAAGTTTTTAAATGTACAATTCACCCCCTCTTGTAATTGAGCATCTACATATACTATTTCAATCCAACAATTGGTATCAGAGGAGGTATTTAAAATATATATACTCACATATGAGTTTTTATGGTCAAGTTTTTCCTTGTTCTAAATTTTTATTCCTTAAATTTTTTTGTTCAAATTTTTCTTAAAGATTTATATCTCTATTTATAAACTTTTTCTATTAACAAGTATTTTGGAAAATTATTTTCTTATAGAATGGAAGGTATGAATATTGGTTCCATAGAAAACCTTAATCCTACCAAACCACCAATTCTTTATGATAATTATTATGAGTACTGGAGAGATAGGATGAATAATTTTTTTATCAACACTGGAGTGGAAAATTTTGTTATTCTCATTGGTGAATACAAAATTCTATACAAGGAAGTCAGAACCTTCACCAATCAGGAGAAATTAGAATATTAACTAAATTACAAGGAATGCAATACTTTTTTGTGTTCTATGACCAAGAATATATATAGTCAGATATCTTCTTGTGAAGATGCTAACTATATCTAGAGTCTAAGAAAAATATTTTAGAGAATAACTCAAGTTTTAAAACTAATAACTTTGAGGATAAGAATTTAGTCATCAGACTAAAGTCCGAAATTTTTTCCTTAAAGAAACTTTTATCAAATTTTACTTTAGGAAGGAAGGAATTTGATAAAATGTATTCTTAACTTCTTCCTCTTATAAATAGTTCTGGATTTGGTTATACTCACTCAAAACCATTTTTTAGTAATAATTATTTTGTTCCCCAAATCCATCCCTTTTGTACTAAATGTCAATGTGGTGTACATTGGGAAAGAAATTTTTCTTTAAATAAAATCCAATCTTTAGGTTTTCATAAAAGTAATTTTTTAAGAAAATATGGATTCCTAAGATTTTACTTTCTGAAATTTTTGGATCTAAGAAATTTTAGATTATGAAAGTCCAATTATTTTATTTTTAGGAAAATAAAGAAAGTATCAACAACAATACATGGTACATGGATACTGGAAGTTCCCAGCATATGACTGGTAATAAAAACTTCTTTGAAAAGATTATCAAGATTAAAGGAGGGAAAATAAATTTCAGAGATAATGCTCAATGAGAAATAGTTTGTATAGGTAACATTATTCTTCTTGGAAAAACTTTTATCTAAAATGTTTTATTTGTTAAAGGTCTTAAGCACAACCTCATTAGCATAATCCAATTATGTGATCAAGGTTACCTTATGAATTTAATGTTGAACAACCTCCTAGATCTGAAGACACAAAACATCCTGAACAAGTTTTCAAACTTACCAAAGCTTTATATGGACTTAAACAAGTCCCTAGAGCCTAGTATGATAGACTTATAGGATTTTTGTTACAAAAAAAATATTTTTAAAGAACCATTGATCCAACACTTTTTATAAATAAAGATAAAAAAATGTTTTGATTGTTTAAATTTATATTTATTACATTATATTCAGATCAACTCAGCAATCTTTAATGGATTCATTTTCGAATCTTACAAAATCTATGTTTGAAATGAGTATTATGGGTGAGTTAACATTTTTTCTAGGTTTTCAAATTTCTAAAAAACCATAAGGAACTTATATATCTCAACATTAGTATATTAAAGATATTATTAAAAAGTATGGATATGACAACACTAAAAGTATATACACTCCAATCAGTACCTCAAATTCTCTTGATCTTGATGAAGCTGGTAAACTAGTAAATCAAACATCTTTTAGAGGTATGATAGGAAGTTTACTACACTTGAAAGATAGTCCTCAAGACTTAATGTTTTCATTATTCTTATGTACAATATATCAATCTAATCCAAAAGAATCTCATTTAAAATAAGTAAAAATAATGTTTCGCTATTTAAAGGGAACCATGGATTTCGGACTTTTCTAGACTATTGGAAATGGTTTTGGTTTAAAAAAATTATATGCCGATTATAGTGGATGTAGAATGGATAGAAAAAGTACATTCGGAACATGTCATTTCTTAGGAGATTTATTAGTTTCTTGTTCATGCACGAAGAAACACCTAGTAGCACTTTCCATTGCTGAAGCTAAATATACAGTAGCTAGAAGTTGTTGTGCTCAGGTTTTATGGATGCAAAACACACTCATAGACTGTGGCATGAGTTTTAACAATCCATAGATATTGTGTGATAATACAAGTGTCATTTCCCTAAGAAAAACCTCTTTACATCACTCTCATGAAAAACACATAGACATTTGGCAACACTTTCTTCGAGATCACACACTTAAAAGAGATATCATTATTTAATTTATCAAAATGCAAGATCAACTTGTATATATTTTTAAAAAATCTTTACCCTTCGATAGATTTCAATACATTATAAAAAATTTAGGAATGATAACCATAAGGTAATCTTCCCTATTAACTATTTGTTGAAACTCATCTCCTTACATTAAGAAAATCCTTTTCATATGGGAGTACATTTGTTTATATCCCAATTTTTTTTCAGAATCAAATTTTTATGGAACACAAAAAAAAATTCCTTAATCAAATTATTTTGTAACCAGAAATTTTTTAATCAATTTTTTTTGGAACCCAATTTTTTAGAATTAAAATTTTCATTTCCTTAACAAAATTTTCAAGAATCTAAGTTTTTCAAGAAAAACATTATCTATATTAACATTATTTTTATAATAAATCCAGAAGGTATTTTTTCTTACTTAAATTTTCGTAATTGAATTTTTTACTTGTTGGTCTTTTTATCTTTCCTTAAATTTGATTTTTACTTAAAACCTCAAAAGATCAGAATCTATCAAATCCTTATTTGGAATTTATCTCAACCATCGAATTTGATCATGCTTATTTAAACTGTTGGATCAAATCAATAATATGAAAACTCACCTAGAATCCTATATAAATTACTCCATATTCTTTTTCCCACATTAGTTTTCAAGACTTTGTGTGTTGAACATGTGCCCCTCTTTAAAAAGCTCATTTAATTTTTTCAAGTTTTCTTAGACTCTGGATGTCGCTAAAAGCTTCCCTGTAAAAACAAATGTATTCAACTAAGAAAATCAAGGATTGAAAATCTACAGGGAAAGGTTGTTTGACCCAAAATTCTTTACTATGTTTAATTCATTGATTAAGAAAAACATTAAGTTGAATGGATGGGATAGTTTTTGCGTAGCCAAAAAAAAGAGTCAGGATCTAGTTTATTCTGACTTACTTATAGAGTTCTATGATACAGTAAGTTCTTATGAGGAAGGTGGAAGGGAGAAGTTTTCATTCAAGAGCTATGGGAAAACATATTCTATGTCTTTCAATATGGAAGAAAATATTTGTGGAATTTCGTATAAATGTGAAGCAATATTCTGTACTCACAAATTTCCAGATCAGTCAGGAAGTTTGGAGAAGGAAAATGCAATTGAGTGCCTTAGACTCAAAGAAGTAAAATCACTGAAGATCTATCATTTTTCAACAAATTTCAGGATGTAATCTTTGTGGGTATAGCATTTCCTCATTTTGATAAAATAAGATAAGGACTCCCTAAATAAAATTGATATCTTTATATTGGACTTTTTGGTTAACCTTAGGAAGGTAAACTTGGGGAAGTATATCCTTTTCAAAATCACCAACATTAAGAATGTGACTCTCAAATCTCAGATCATCATGTATCCGGCGATCTTTTTGAAGATCGTAGTGCTTTTTTTAAAATCCTTTAAAATTCCATGCAGTTCTAAACCCAAAACCTTCAAGATCATGTTGCAGAGTAATGATACCATGAGGAGGATGAAAGTCGGTTTCATCACCAAATTAGGAGAATCTTATGATCTTTCTGAAAGTGATATTACATATTTAGCATACAAAGGGGAAGTATTATAAACTTCCAAGAAACCCAGAAAAAGGGAAACAATATGGAACCGGAAACCAAAGGAAAATCTAGAGTTCCGAAAAGTCAGTCAGCCACACCAAAGAAAAAAAAGAAAAAAACATTCCCCATGAAGTGGTAGAAAAGTGGAGGGAATAGGAGAAGAATAATAAAGAAGGAGATCCAAGTTTTTCCCTAGATCCTGCTGAGGAAAAGGCCATGAAAATTTAAGCTGTTGAAGAGCATAAAAGATAATAAAAATAGAATAATTTGAGAAATAAAATGTCTAAAGTAGATATTGTTCAAGCACTTCTCAAGGATACTAAAAAATTCTCTAAACGGATTCAGGTAGAAGAATCTTTTCTCCAAGAACCAGTACTAGTAGACTCTGGGAAATAAAATTCAAATTCCAGAACCTGTTGTGGAATAAGAAATAGTCCAAGAAGAATAAGCAGAATAAGAACAAGAATAATAATAATATGAGAGTTATGATGTGATAAAGCAAGTAGAATAATACCATGATAAGGAATGTCCTTCTGAAAATATTTCAATTTGAACTTCCCAGGTTGAGTCAACCAATATTATTTCTCAAGGAAAAGAGGATGATGGACAGAAATAGGTTGATAAACCTATTTATTATGAGTGTATCAACCATGATTTCATTCACCCTAATGATGATAAATAATATTTTTAGAAAGAATAGGTTGATAAAGACAAGATATTTCAACTCTCTGATAGTGATCATGAGTCTCCAAGGGATGAAAATGTTATTTCCAAATTCGATAAAGGAAAACAGGTGGTTGATGATACTCCCAAAAAGGATGGCATTGTAAAAGATAAGAAGGATGTTGGTGGGTCATCCAATTGGAAATCTGAATAGCTAGACAAAGAATCCTCTCCTCCAAGGGAATTAGATTATGAATCTTCATCTTCAATGGGTTAGGATTTCATTGTTCAATATTTAAAGAATTTAGTGAACACAATACCCCTGATTCCTAGTATTGATTTGAGGTTCCAATTTCTTCAACATTTTTTCAATCAGAAGTCGGATTTTTTAAGCATGGTGATGGAAAAGTTTATCAAGATTGAGTCATATTTCAATACATTTCATATCAGTTATGATGCTCAAAGAAGATCATGTAAGGAAATAAAAAAATAGTCTTAAAGAATGATTGAAGACATGAGAATCTTTAATGACTTCCAAGATTTAGTGAAAGATTATTTTGATAAGTCTGATGATAGAATCAAAAACCTTACAAAAAGTTTTTTAGAGAATTTGAATCTTGAGAAAGTAGCCCGAAATAAAGTGGATAAAGATCTGAATTGGAAGTTAAATTTAGTTGATTTAAATTTAAAGAGAGCAATGGAACTCAGGAAAGTGTTGCAAGAAAAGTTTTATCACCAAGAATAAGTAGTGAAATCTCAGTCACAAATCATAAAGTCTCAAGATGAAAAAATCAAGGCTCTGTAAAAGAAGAATCGGGAGCAAGAAAAGTTGCTCAAGAGGTTTGAGGATGATCATAAAGAGCTCAAGAAGTTAAAGTCCACCTTGAGGAAAATCATTCCAAATCAAAATAATGATGAATGATTTTCATGTCAATTCGATATTTTGTTGTATTTTTTACCCTGTATAAATTTTTCCTATCATAATGAAAATTTTGTTATTCATCAATTGTTTTTTTCGGTTTGTATAGTTCTAGTATTTTAGCTACCATTTTTTCATTCTCTCTATTCCTTTTTAAAAATCAAAAAGGGGGATAAAATAATGATCAAAATAATATTAAGTAAAAATTAGAGAGTCATAAGTAAGGGGGAGTTTAAGTAAGGTAGGTTTACTTAAAGAAGACTTTCTCATACAAGAAAAAGTAAAATCTCTCTAATGAATTCAAGAATAAGATCCTTAGGTATTTCTAAACCTAAGTAGGAGTTATTAGTTTTCATCATGGTTTATAAGTAAAGGGAGATAAGTTTTTCTTTTAAAGTTCAAAAAGCAAAATCCTTATCCCTTATATTCTTTTTTCAAAGGATGTTTGAGGTTTTAAAAAAGGGGGAGACTATTGATTCAATAAGGTTTCCTCATAAATTTTCAATTCCTATATGTTTTGAAAATCACAAACACCTTATCTTAAGGAAAATTATCTTTCTCTAAGGATTATTTTCTTATGGAAAATTTCTATTCTCTAAGAAAAGTTTTTCCTTACCTTGGTTTTCAATGTCATATTCAATGTCTTCTCAAAATCAATTCTATTTTTTTACTAAGTCAAAGATTCAGACCCTTATTTAAAAACCTTTGAATCTTATAGTTCCTTGGATATCGATTCTTATGTTTTTAGACTCTGAAATTATCAGAATTCAGACTCTGAATTCCCCAAAATTCAGACTCTGAATTCCTCAGAATTCAAAATTTGAATTCTCTCAAATTCAGACTATTAATTATCTGAAATTTAAATTCTAAATTCATTGAAATTCAGACTCCAAATTCTATGAAATTCATACTTTGAATTTCACATAATTTCGACTTTGAATTCTCTGAAATTCAGACTCTGAATTCCTCAAAATTCAGTCTCCGAATTCTTCTGAATTCATACTTCAAATTCATCGTAATCCTGACCCTGAATTCCTCATAATTCAGTCTTTGAATTCCTCATAATTCAGACTTTAAATTCCTCCAAATTCAGAATCCGAATTCATCAGATTTCATACTCCGAATTCATCAGAATTCAGCCTCCGAATTCTTTAAAAAATAGAATCTGAATATCAATGTTTCTAGAATTCAATTTTTTTAATTAAATTCTGAATTCTAGTTTTCCTTAGATTTCTAATATTCATATTTAGTAAAGATACTTAATTTTAATTACACATGATTTTATAACTATAAAATGATGTCATGCAATTTGTTTCTAACTAACCATTGGTTGAGTGACATGTGTACATGTCCCTCTAAAATTCAAAGAAAAATATGATCGTCAGAGTAGGGAGCTGATCATTAATGTTTTTCATATAAATAGGGGATCATTTAATCAAGCTCATTATCAATTGAGATTACATGTTGTGAAGTTATTTCTAGAGAGGAAAGACTCTCATGCCTTGTATGTTTCATGAACATCTTGTTCAGCCATGAACACCTTGTTCAACTTGCTTAGTTTGACTCCAATTTTTGCTGAGTACAATCGAGGGCTTCTAGGGATATGAAGACATAGGTGAAAACTACCTTAAATATCAAGGGCTTACAGGGATATCAAGATAGACTCTGATATTCTTATCGAGGGATTACCCTAGTGTGGGTAAGACATACTTTCTTTAAAGTATAAATCAAGGGATCTTTATCTAAGTTTGTTGTATACCCAACTCTTTGGGTTAAAATATTTCTTACTTGTTACCTTTTTTTGTTTCATTTTTATTTTCACTGTATTTTGAAAAAGAAATAAAGTATAACTTTCTTATAATTTATTGTACTTTTACTTACTATGATAATTAATATTCTATATTCTTTAAGGTAGAATATTTCTCTAAGAAAATTGTTTGTAGGTTTCTTTTCCAGATCCACCTTTCAAAACCCTAAGGAAATTTGTTTCTTTGTTTAAGAACCAATGAGGGTTTGTGAATTTATCTTGTTTAACTTTTTTAAACATAATTTTCATTAAGGTTAAAAATGAAAGTTTTTAAACTTACAATTCACCCCCTCTTATAATTGAGCATCTACATATACTATTTCAATCCAACAATTGGTATCAAAGGAGGTCTCTAAAATACATATACTCACATATGAGTTTTCATGCTCAAGTTTTTCCTTGTTCTAAATTTTTATTCCTTAAATTTTATTGTTCAAATTTTTCTTAAAGATTCCTATCTATGTTTATAAACCTTTTCTATTAACAAGTCTTTTGGAAAATTATTTTCTTATAGAATGGCAGGTATGAATATTGGCTCTATAGAAAACCTTAATCCTACCAGACCACCGATTTTTTATGGTAATGATTATGAGTACTAGAAAGATAGGATGAATACTTTTTTTATCAACACTGGAGTGGAAAATTTTGTTATGCTCACTGGGGAATACAAAATTCCATACAAGGAAGTCAGAACCTTCACCAATCAGGAGAAATAAGAATATTAACTAAATTATAAGGAATGAAATACTTTTTTGTGTTCTATGACCAAGAATATATATAGTCATATATATTCCTATGAAGATGTCAACTGTATCTAGAAGAAACTTGAAGTTACACATTTTGTAACTTCTAAAGTAATAGAAACTAGAAGATCTTTGTTGAGATCCGAATATCATGGATTCTTATTTCCTTATGGAGAACCTATTTTCAATTTAAACAAAACATTTATGACCATTGTCAACAGTCTTAAATATATGGGAGATAAAGGTCTTGATGATGAATTTATTGTGGATAAAATAATTTATATCATTAAAAATGAGTGGGAATGAAAAAGGATATCCATTGATAAAAATAGAAAAGTATCTAACATTACTATCGATGAGTTATTTGGAACTGTTCTTCTGTATGAAACAAGAATGAAGAGAGATGTTGATTTCAATAAAAATAAGAATAGTAATAGAAGTGTAGTTTTCATTACTACATCTAAAGAAAAGACTCTGGAAAGGGTAACTAGAACCAAAGTTAAGAGAGATGTTGTTATATCTTAATCCAGTGATAGTGAATAGTATGAGAATGAATTAGCCAGTCTTGCTCAAAGGATAAACAATATTGTTTGAAAGAAATATCTTCACTATAGATATAAGAAGAAAGATAGAAGGGATAAGAAATATTTAGAATTAAACTATTATGAATGAAAAAGGGATGGATATATCAAACATGATTTCCCTATTATTAAGAGAAAATATAGGAAGTAAAATGATTCTGAAAGAAATAGAAATAAGTATTACAAATCTAAGTCTAAGAAATTCCTAAAAGAAAATAACACCTGGAGTGCCAGCGGTGGTGAATATTTAGATGAATAATCAGAATATGAATCTTCTAGTTAGAAGAATATTGATCTTGTAGTCAAAGTACCTATTTAAAATCTTTGTATTATGGCTAAGGTACACAATGCTAAATCCTTAACCAATATTTCTTTAAATACTGATTTTCCAAATGAATAATATTATGAATCTTTAGATGATGAATCTTTCTCATCAGAATATAATACATTAACTTCATTTGAAGAAGTTTCTAAATTTTCTAAACTATTTGAAAACGAAAATTGTAAGATAAAAAAGAAGTTAGAGAAAGAAAATTCTAGAATTCAAGTTTTAACTAAAGAAGTATCATATCTCTCTAATGATCTTAATCAGAAAACTTTTGATTTTTAAATTATTTTTAAAAACCTTATGGAAGTCAATTATCATAAGGATGAACTTTCTAAGGATTTTGAAAATTTAATTTTTAAGAAAAATATTTTAGAGAATAACTCACCTTTTAAAACTAATAACTTTGAGGATAAGAATTTATTCATCAGACTAAAGTCTAAAATTTTTTCCATAAAAAAACTTTTATCAAATTTTACTTTTAGGAAGGAAGGAATGTGATAAAATGTATTCTCAACTTCTTCCTCTTAGAAATAGTTCTGGATTTGGTTATACTTACTCAAAACAAGTTTTTTGTAATAATTATTTTGTTCCCTAAAGCCCTCTCTTTTATGCTAAATGTAAATGTGATGGACATTGGGAAATAAATTTTTCTTTAAATAAAACCCAATCTTTAGGTTTTCATTTAAAAAAAATTCTAAGAAAATATGGATTCCTAAGATTTTAGTTTCTAAAATTTTTGGATCCAAGAAAGTTTAGATTCTGAAAGTTTAATTCTTTTATTTTCAGGAAAATAAAGAAAGTATCAACAACAATACATGGTACATGGATAGTGGAAGTTCCCAGCATGTGACTAGTAATAAAAACTTCTTTGAAAATATTATTAAGATGAAAGGAAGAAAAATAACTTTCAGAGATAATGCTCAGGGAAAAATTGTTGGTATAGGTAACATTATTCTTCTTGGAAAAACTTTTATTTCAAATGTTTTATTTGTCAAAGGTCTTAAGAACAACCTCATTAGCATGATCCAATTATGTGATCAAGGTTACCTTGTGAATTTTATGTTGAACAACCTCTTGGATTTGAAGACATAAAACATCTTGAACATGTTTTCAAAGATGCCAAAGATTTATATGGACTTAAATAAGTCCCTAAAGCCTCGTATGATAGACTTATAAACTTTTTGTTACAAAAAAATTATTTTAAGAGAACCGTTGATCTCAATATTTTTATAAATAAAGATAAAAAATGTTTTTATTGTTCAAATTTATGTTGATGACATTATATTCAGATTAACTCAGCAATCTTTAACAGATTCGTTTTCAAATATTATGAAATATAAGTTTGAAATGAGTATGATGGGTGAGTTAACATTTTTCCTAGGTTTTAAAATTTTGCAAAAACCATAAGGAACTTATATATCTCAATATAAGTATATTAAATATCTTCTTAAAAAGTATGGATATGACAACCCTAAAAGTATAAACACTACAATCAGTACCTCAAATTCTCTTGATCTTGATGAAGCTGGGAAACTAGTAAATCAAACAACTTTTAGAGGTATGATAGGAAGTTTACTATACTTGAAAGCTAGTCATCAAGACTTAATGTTTTCATTATTATTATGTTAAATATATCAATATAATCCAAAATAATCTCATTTAAAAGCAGTAAAAATATTGTTTTGCTATTTAAAGGGAACCATGGATTTTGGACATTTCTATACTATTGGAAATGATTTTGGTTTAAAAAAAATTTCAGATGCTGATTTTAGTGGATGTAGAATGGATAGAAAAAGTAAATTTGGAACTTTTCATTTCTTAGGAGATTTATTAGTTTCTTTGTCATGCAATAAGAAACACTCAGTAGCACTTTCCACTGCTGAAGCTAAATATATAGCAGCTAGAAGTTGTTATGCTCAGGTTTTATGGATGCAAAACACACTCATAGACTATGGCATGAGTTTTAACAAAACACAGATATTGTGTGATAATACAAGTGTCATTTCCCTAAGAAAAAACTCTTCACATCACTCTCGTGTGAAACACATAGACATTTGGCATCACTTTCTTAGAGATCACACACTTAAAGGAGATATCATTCTTTAATTTATCAAAATGAAAGATCAACTTGTAGATATTTTTACAAAATCATTACCCTCTGATAGATTTCAATACATTATAAAAAATTTAGGAATGATAACCATAAGTTAATATTCCCTATTAACTTTTTTTTAACTCATCTCCTTACATTAAGAAACTACTTTTCATAGGGGGGGTACATTTTTTTATATCCCAATTTTTTTTCTTAATCAATTTTCTATAGAACCCAAATTTTTTTTCCTTAATTAAATTGTTTTGTAACCAAAAATTTTTTAATCAAATTTTTTTGGAACCCAATTTTTTGGAATCAAAAATTTCCTTTCCTTAACAAAATTTTCCAGAATCTAAGTTTTTCAAGAAAAACATTATCTATACTAACATTATTTTCCTAAGCAATCCAAAAGGTATTTTTTCTTACTTAAATTTTTTGTAATTGAATTTTTTATTTGTTGGTATTTTTATCTTTCCCTAAATCTGGTTTTTCCTTAAAACCTCAAAAGATCAGAATCTACCAAATCCTTATTTGGAATTTATCTCAACCATCAGATTTGATCGTGCTTATTTCAATCGTTGGATCAAATCGATAATATGAAACCCCACCTCAAATCCTATATAAATTCCTCCATATTCTTTTTCCTACATTGGTTTTCAAGACTTTTTTCATTGAACCTATGCCCCTCTTTAAAAATTCCATTCAATTTTTTCAAGTTTGCTTAGACTCTGGATATCTCTTAAAGCTTCCCTACAAAAACAAATGTATTCAACTAAGAAAATCAAGGACTGAAAATCTACAGGGAAAGGTTGGTTGAACCAAAATTCTTTACTATGTATAATTCATTGATTACGAAAAACATTAAGTTCAATGGATGGGAGAGCTTTTGCATAACCAAAGAAAAGAGTCAGGATCCAGTTTATTCTGACTTACTTATAGATTTCTATGATACGGTAAGTTTTTATGACGAACGTGGAAGGGATAATTTTTCGTTCAAGAGCTATGGGAAAACATATTCTATGTCTTTCAATATGGAATAAAATATTCCTAGAACTTCGTATGAATGTGAGGCAACATTTTTTAGTCACAAATTTCCAGATCTGTTAGGTAGTTTGGAGAAGGAAAAGCAAATTGAGTACCTTGGACTCAAAGGAGTAAAATCACTGAAGATCTATCATTTTTCAACAAATTTCAAGATGTTAGATTTGTGGGTACAGGGTTTCCTCATTCCCATAAAAAATATATAAGGACTCCCTAGAGAAAATTGATATCTTTATATTGGACTTTTTGGTTAACCTTATGAAGGTAAATTTGGTGAAGTATATCCTTCTGAAAATCACCAACATTAAGAATGGGACTCTCTAATCTCAGATCATCATGTATCCGGCAATATTTTTGAAGATCATAGTTCTTTTTTTAGAATCCTTTATAATTCCATGCAGTTATAAACCCAAAACCTTCAAGATCATGTTGCTGAGTGATGACACCATGAGGAGGATGAAAGTCGGTTTCAACACAAATTTGGATAATCTTATGATTTTTCTGAAAGTGAGATTGAATCTTTATCTAAGAAAGGAGAAGTAGTAGAAACTTCCATGAAAACCCAGAAAAAGGGGAAAGAGAAGGAATCGAAACCAAAGGGAAATCTATAGTTTCTAAAAGTTAGTCAGCACCACCAATGAAAAAAAAGCAAAAAACATTCCCCATGAAGTGGTTGTAAAGTGGAGGGAACATAATAAGAATAAGAAAGAAGGAGATCCAAGTTTTTTCCTAGATCTTGCTGAGGCAAAGGCCATGAATATTCAAGCTGATGAAGATCATAAAAGACAAAATAAATAGAATAATTTGAGAAATAAAATGTCTAAAGTTGATATTTTTCAAGCACTTCTCCAGGATACTAAAAATCCTATAAACAGATTCAGGTACCAGAATCTTTTCTCCAAGAACCAGTACTAGTAGAGACTTTGGGAAAAAAAATTCAAATTCCTGAACTTGTTGTGGAAGAAGAAATAGTCCAAGAAGAATAAGTAGAAGAAGAACAAGAAGAATAATAATATGAGAGTGATGATGTGATAAAGCAAGTAGAATAATACCATGAGAAGGAAAGTCCTTCTAAAAATATTTAAATTTGAACTTCCTAGGTTGAGTCAACCAAAATTATTTCTCATGGAAAAGAGGATGATGGATAGAAAGTGGTTAATAAACCTACTTATTATGAGTGTATCAACCATGATTTCATTCACCCTAATGATGATAAATAAGATTTTGAGAAAGAATAGGTTGATAAAGACAAGATATTTCAACTCTCTCATAGTGGTCATGAGTCTCCAAGGGATAAAAAGGTTATTTCCAAATTCGATAAAGGAAAATAGTTGGTTGATGATACTCTCAAAAAGGATGTCATTGTAAAAGATAAGAAGAATGTTGGTGGTTCATCCCAGAGGAAAGCTGAAGAGCTAGACAAAGAATCCTCTCCTACAAGGGAATTAGATTATGAATACTCATCTTCAATGGGTTAGGATTTCGTTGTTCAGTCGTTGAAGAAGTTAGTGAACACAATACCCCTAATTCCTAGTATTGATTTGAGGTTCCAATTTCTTCAACATTTTTTCAATCAGAATTCAGATTTGTTAAGCATGGTGATGGAAAAGTTTATCAAGATTGAGTAATATTTAAAAACTTTTCATATCAATTATGATTCTCATAGAAGATCATGTATGGAAATAAAGAAATAGTCTTAAAGAATTATTGAATACATGAGAATATTTGATGACTTCCAAGATTTAGTGAAAGATTCATTTGATAAGTCAGATAATAGAATCAAAAACCTTACAACAGGTTTTCCAGAGAATTTGAATCTTGAGAAAGTAGCCCGAAAGTATGTGGATAAAGATCTGAATGGGAAGTTAAATTTAGTTTCTTTAAATTTAAAGAGAAAAATGGAAATTAGGTAATATTTTAAATAAAAGTTCTATCATCAAGAATAAGTCGTGAAATCTCAGGCAGAAATCCTAATGTCTCAAGATGAAAAAATCAAGGCTCTGGAAAAGAAGAATTGGGATCAAGAACAGTTGCTCAAGAGGTTTGAGGATGATCATAAAGAGATCAAGAAGTTAAAGTCCACCTTAAGGAAAATCATTACATGGCAAAAGAAGGATGAATAATTTTCAGGTCAATCCGATATTTTGTTGCATTTTTTACCCTGTATAAATTTTTCCTATCATAATGAAAATTTTTTATTCATCAATTTTTTTGTTTTGGTTTGTATAGTTCTAATATTTTAGGTACCATTTTTTCATTCTCTCTATTCCTTTTTAAAAATCAAAAAGGGGGAGAAAAGAATGATCAAAATAATATTTAGTACAAAAAATAGAGTCCTAAGTAAGGGGGAGTTTATGTAAGGGGGGTTTACTTAAAGAAGACTTTCTCATGTAAGAAAACGTAAAATCTCAATAAGGAATTCAAGAATAAGATCCTTTGGTATTTCTAAACCTAAGGAAGAGTTATTCATTTTCATCATGGTTTATAAGTAAAGGGAGATAAGTTTTTCTTTTAAAGTTCATAAAGTAAAATCCTTATCCCTTATATTCTTTTTTGAAAGGATGTTTGTGGTTTCCCAAAAGGGGGAGACTGTTGATTCAATAAGGTTTCCTTATGACTTTTCAATTCCTCTATGTTTTGAAAATCACAAACACCTTATCTTAAGAAAAATTATCTTTCTCTAAAGATTATTTTCTTAAGGAAAACTTCCCTTCTCTAAGAAAATTATTATTCTTACCTTGGTTTTCAAAGTCTTATTCAATGTCTTCTCAAAATCAAGTCTATTTATTTACTAAGTCAAAAATTAATATCCTTATTTAAAAACCTCAAAATATTATAGTTCCTTGTATATAGAGTCTTCTGTTTTCATATTTTCAATTCCTTAGAATTTAGACTTCTAATTCTTTGAAATTTAAACTCCAAATTCTCTGAAATTCATACTCTGAATTCTCTGAAATTCAGAATCTGGATTCTCTGACATTAAGACTATGAATTATATGAAATTTAGACTCCAAATTCTCTGAAATTCAGACTCCAAATTCCAACTCCAAATTCCTTATAGTTCAGACTCAAAATTCCTCACAATTTAGACTCTTAATTCCTCAGAATTCAGACTCCAAATTCTTTGAAAAATAGAATTTGAACATACAATTTTCTAGAATTTAATTTTGTTTAATTATATTTTGAATTCTATTTTTCCTTAGATTTTGGATGTTTATATTTAGTTAATCTTCTTTATTTTCCTTATACATGCTTTTGTAACTATAAAATGATGTCGTAAAATTTGTTTCTAACTAACTTTTGGTTGAGTGACACATTTACAGGTCCCACTAAAATTCAAGGAAAAATATGACCATTGGAGGAGGGATCCGACCGTTGAATTTTTTCGAATAAATAGGAGCTCATTTAAAAAAGCTCATTATCAATCCAGATTACATGTTGTGAAGTTATTTCTAGAGAGAAAAATAATCTCATGCCTTGTGCATTTTATGAATATATTTTTCATCCATGAACACATTTTTCAGCTTTCTTTGTACAACTACGATTATTGCTGAGTACAATAAAGAGCTTCTAGAGATAGGAAGACATTGGTGTTGACTACCTTAAAGATCGAGGGCTTGTGGGGATAGAAAGTTAGACTCTGATATTCTTATTGAGGGCTTACCCTAGTGTGGGTAAGATTGACTTTCTTGAAAGTATAGATCAAGGGACCTTTATCCAAGGTTTTTGGATACCCTACTCTTTGGGTAAAAATATTTCCTACTATTACTTATTTTTGTTTCAAGTTTTATTTCTGATGTATTTTGATAAAGAAATAAAGTATGACTTTATTATACATTCTTTTATTTTTACTTATGCTGATAATTAAGATTCTATATCCTTTAAGGTATAATATTTCTCTAATAAAATTTTTCTTAAGTTTCTTTTCTGGATCCATCTTTTTAGACCCTAAGGAAATTTATTTCTTTGTTTAAGAACCAAAGAGGTTTTGTAAATTTACCTTTTTTAACTTTGTTAAACATAATTTTTCTTAAGGTTAAAAATGAAAGTTTTTAAACTTACAAGTAACCCCATCTTGTAATTTTGAATCTACATATACTATTTCGAACCAACAGATTATTTATGTTACCACATTTTTAACTTATCATAAAGAAAAAATCTATAATTTCTCTCAGTCTTGTTAGAGTAGTGGTAGTTGACATATTCTGTATGCAATTATATTTATCATAAGGTGTTAAACTTATTATTTGGTGATGATAGATACCAATATATTTTTACTAGATACAATGGTTGAGGTGGTGGATCTATAGGGAATCGTAGGTTGGGTGACTTTAATGGTGGGTTTACCACAAACTTCATTTAGTGGTGCATCTTGTTTACTGGTTGGTTACCTCTATAAAATAGAGGTGGGACCAGTTTTCTAGGTGTATATTATATAGATAATCTAAATGTAATCACTAAATCCTTAGCTATAGTGATTTATCTCCTTTTATTTCTGGTGAAATAAAAGTTGTATTATTCTCCTATAGAAGTACGTTGAAAAGTAAAAACCATGTAATCTTATATTTTTTAAAAAAATCATTGCTTATTTCTCATGAATTATTGTGTTTTGGTGACGGTGGGACTATTGGTGGCGATGGGATCTGGTGTTGGCTCGGATTTTTTTACGGCGTAACCTCCTTCTGGTGGCTGGCATTTGGGAGGCGAGTGGAAATGTTTCCTGGATCTAGGATTTTCATTTGGTTGCTTATGATTTCTGCAGTGATTTTCTTGGTTACAGTTCAGGTATGATCTACTTACTATGATAATTTTATAGTTTGGGATGTATTGGTCCAGTCTGTGATGGTGTCTGTTGAATCCTTTGTTGGGTGTTGAGTTTCTAGATCGACATTTGGTGATGGTATCAAGTGTTTTTTGGGTTATTTTTGATTTCATGACTTTGATTTGGATGGAAGGGTGCTTGTGGTGGTTTTTTAAAGTTGATTTTGCTTTTGTACATGGTGTTCTATGGCTCAAGGGAGATCTTGAGTTTTGGTCCATTGGGGTTTTTTCTATGTATTGATGTCATGATGTCGTGAAGTCATGTTTGGTTTCTCACTTTTTCCGCAAAAGTGTTTGAATAATAAAAAATTTAATTTTCAGTCAGTCTTGTGTGTGAGTTATTTTGAAGTAGGTGATCAGTAATTTTAAATTATTATGGTGATTTGGTGATAATTCATCCCATATTTTGGTACACTAAGTTCAAGGAGAGGAAAAATCCAGTGGTTATACTTCTTTAATGCATAACCATAAGATTGTGTGTAGTTCAAGTGGATTGAATATTTCTTCTTTCGGTTGATGAATAGATAGTTCTTATTCTAGAAATTGGACACTCATCCAATTACTCTGGTTGTATTCTGTCTTTATTCAAAATTGTATTCATTTCATTTGGTCTTACTATTATCAAAATATATGATTATATAAGAAGTCACAGATCAAATCAATTAGTTTGAGGGAACCAATTATGGTTTCTAACAGATTAATATAGAGGATTATCTTATCTAAAAATATCTTTAACTTTCATTGGGTGGAGATAAGCCTAATAATATAGAGAAAAGATAATGAGATAAGATGGGTGGGAAAGATTTAGTCTTGGTAAGGATTTCATTGGCATGAAACATACCCTTTAACATCATTAAAAATCAGACTACAACTAAACTGATAGAAACCCTAATGAACATGAATGAGAAAACAATTGAATTAAACAAGGTGTTTCTAATGTGAAAAATATTTTGTTTTAGGATATTAGAAGTTAGGTTAGTGGAATATCGTGTGAACAACTTTAGCATGATGAAGATTTGGCATGAAGCTCTCAAAATCACTTTCACAGATGATGTAAAGGAAATCTTGTTACTTTAATATCTACTAGAATCTAAGTACAGTATGGTTACTGTGGTTTATAATTATTTTAGAAAGATTGGTCAAGTATTCAAATACATTCAGAACTTGATCCCCAATTAGAAACTCTATAGAAGAGAAGTCCAAGTACCTTCTAGAATTGTGCAAAATGATGATGTAAGGGGACACTAACCTCAGATAAGGAATCATAAATTACCAAATAATAAGTCTTGGGAGAGAAGTTTTGGAAATTCAAATGGTCAAGGTATCAAATATTGAAATTATGGGAAGTATATAAATATTTATTGGAATTTTAGGAATCATAAATAAGGCACAATAATGATATCTTTAATAATCTCAAATTCCATTAACATAATAAAAGGAGGAAACAACTTGATACTTAATATTTATAATTAAATGGATTCAAGGGTGGTTAACTCTAGTGAATTATTCCACTCAATAGTTCATTTTATATGCATGGACAACCATGAATCTAGAATCTTTGGGAAAGTTCATTGGGAATATAATGAATCTTTAAAAGTGATCAAAAAAGGAGACATAAATCTATAGAAGAAGAATGGGTATCTTCTATGACTGAAGGAAGTGAGAAGTATTCTAGGTATCTGGAAGTGACTCATCACTATAGGGTAGTTGGATGATGCAGGCTATGAAATTACCTTTTTAAATAGAGTCTATATAGTTACTCTAGGGTCCAGGGTTGTGGCATGGGGAATAAAGGATGTGACCCTTTATCTAAATAGAAGTTCATATGGAAATGAAATCATCATAAATGCAACCTTAAAAGATCCAAAGGTCTATAGTTATAGAGTTAGTCACCTTAGTGATAAGAATATAAAGATTTTAATAAAAAACACTATTATAAATCTTGATCACACAAGCATCATAGGTCATGAGAGTTATGTTCTAGGAAAGAAACGGTGTATTTCATTTAACCTGAGTTGTTAGAATCCTAGATCCCAGAATCTAGAGCTTATTTATTTGGATTTATGGGGACCATCCCTATTCAAATATCCTATAGGATCATATTACTTTACCACAATCATTGATAATGAGATGTGGGGAGGTATAGGTATATTTCCTTAATCATAATTCTAATGTTTTCAGTTCTTTTGGATGGTAGAAAGTAATGTCCAAATTCTAAAAATCCTAAGGTCTGATAAATGTGGATAGTACATTAGAAGTAGTTTTTGAAACTTATATTTAAATAAGGGGATAATTACTAAACTAATAGTTCCCAAAACTCTACAAAAAATGGAGTGTCAGAGAGAATGAACTAGACTTTGACCAAGAAGGGGAGATGCATGCATGTTCACTCTGAAATTACCAAGTCCATTTTGGAGGAAGTAATTTGCACAGCAGCATATCTACCCAACAGAGGTCCATCATCTGTTATGGGATAGAGGATATAGTCCTCTAAGGTACTAGAAGATAGACACCTCAAATTATTCTACAATATAGCATATTATCTTGTTGATTCAAAGGATAGTGATACACTATAAGAAATTTTATTTTTTGTAACGAATCAATACCAATGGTTTAGAAAACCATTGGTATAGGGTACCTATACCAATCATTTTGGAAAAATTTATTATAGGTATGGTTTATACCAATGGTTGTAAAGTACCATTGGTATAGATAATGTATATTTATCTTATATCAATAGTTCATGTGAATTATTGGTATAGGTCTTAAAAAATTGGGGTACTTGTACCAATTGTTTTAGAGAACCATCAATATTGTTGCATAAATTTTTTATGAATTATTTTGTAAAATAATAATTCAAAATTAAAAATTTAAATTAATTTTAAATATATATATATATATATATAATTTTTTTCATAAAATTGATTTTATCCAAGTGGGTAATTAGATGAAGTATAAGTGGGAGGTGTGGGTATCAAAACTATCTCTCACTTTTTTTACATTTCCAATACCAATAGTTTTTTTAATTTTTGGTATAGGTATTTCATATGAACCATACCAATGGTTTGAGAATTATTTTTATAGACCACCTATACCACCAATTTTCACAAAAATATTTGTATATTTCCATCCAATTACCAAAATAGCCAACATCTCTTCAAACCATTGGTATAGGGTATACAAATGGTTTGATGTTTTATACCAATGGTTCCAAACCATTGGTATAGCCTTTTTTCTAGTAGTGATGAGTTGAATTTAAAAACCGAATATTTTTTTCATGTGGTCTATGAAAATAAATATTTTGATTTCAAATTGTGGGATGATGAAAAACTATAATTTATAAGAAGGTGGAAATTTATCTTTAATTAAAATATCCTAGGGAAGGATAAAACATGGATAAATCAGAAGTTCAGGGGAAGAATAAAACTATTGAATTTAAATTTTATGTAGATGGAGGCACTAGAAATTCTCAAATTCGGATGATACTGAATGTCATCACTTATTCACTGGAAAATAAACCAATAGAAGACATTCTAGAATGATCGGTGTTTGTTGAAGATTGAGGGAAAGCTCTATAAGATGTTTAACCAACAATCAGTTCACTAGAAGTTGGTGCACTGGATATAGTAGTATATGAAGGAGGAGAGTCTCAATAATAGTAGAGAAAATATTCTAGAGTCATAATACCATTTCAAAGGTATAGTTTTAATGCCAATTTCTAACTTCTAATGGATTTTAGGGAACTTGAATGCCTAGAAGAGTCAGAAACACTCAAAAAAAAGTTGTGGGAGTCATCTATGGAGGAAGATATGAATTCTTTAAATTTCATTAGAACTTATGAATTTTTCCAAACTACCAAAAGGAAAGTTATCACTATAGAAAATATGGGTTTTCTATTTGAAGAAGAAAGATAATGGAAGTAAAATATATACATCATGGTTAGTTGTGAAAGGATTTCAACATAATAATTGAATTCATTTATTAGAAATTTTTTCACCAATTATAAAACTTACTATAATCCATAAGCTGATGAGTATAATTTCTTTTTATGTTCTTTACTTGAAGTATATGGATGTAAATAATACCTTTATTCATGGTGAATTAGAGGAGGGTATCTATATGAATCAGTCCAAGGGATTTGAAGACCATTGGAAGTAGGGTCTAGTTTATAAGTCAAAGTAAAGCCTCTAAGTCTTGAAATAGGCACCTAAATAGTAGAACAAGAAATTTGAAACTTTCATGAATGAGTAATGTTTCACATGATGTGACTATAATAATTATTGTTATCGAAATTCATGGAATAATGGTATTTACATTATACACCTACTATATGTGGAAGACATGTTTCTTGAAAGTCTAGAGAGTTCATGGATTCAGAAGATGAAGATTAAATTTTCCATAAGATTTGAAATGAAGGATATTGGATAAGAAAATAAAATATTAGGAATGTGAATGGAGAGTGATATAAAATCTTGTACTCTGGTGTTATCTCAATAATATTACATTCAAAAGATCATTGAAAATATTCAAATTAAATGATATAAATCTATCTCAAATACCCTTATTGAACACTTCAAATTATCTGAATAACGAGCATTAACATAGATATATGAGGCTTAGTGCATGAGGAAAGTGTAGTGTGCATCAATTTTAGGAAGATCAATGTATGTGATGATATGTACATGGCCAGATTTGTTTTTGGGGGTAGGGTGGTAATTTTGTTTATGTAAAACCTTGGAAGGGAGAGTTGGGAAGTAATGAAGTGGATAATTCAATACATGAAGGGACCAGAAGTTAAAATTAACTATTCAAGTAAGGATGATCCTTTGAAAGGATTAGTTGATGCCGATTTTTTTGGGTATTTAGACAGTTGGAAGATCACAATGGGAATCATGTCTATGTTCGGTGGAACATCATTTAGTTGGATGTATCATCTATAGACTATGGTTAATTTTTATATAACGAAAGTAGAATACATAGCAACTATATAATTTAGAAAGAAATTTGTAACATCCCAGGTAAATAAAGAATATAAATTTTCCATATTTATTAATATTTTTTAATTAAATATTAATTTTACATTAAAGGGTATTTTAGTTCTGATGGCTTACCCGATATGCAACAACGAGTTTATTTGAAATCTTACGTTGCACACTAATAATATAATATTATTATTTTAAATGGTAGTTAACGCCTCATCATTGTATTGGAGAGAATGAATATAACTAAATAAAATATGATTATACATGTTTGTTAAATGTTTTTACATTTATCCAATAAAAGTTAGAGGCTTAAAATGTGAATGAATCCAATTTTAAGAACAAATACTCTAATATTCTTTAGAAGGTCGATTTACCACCTTTTAATGGTGAACCCTTTTTAAATCTATTTTTTGTCACTTTTATATGTTATATTTTATAAAATAATATTCTTATTTAGAATCAGGATATAAAAATTTACTTTGGTTAAATTTCTGGTATTTTTCTAATAAAGTTCATTTTTTAATAAATAGTAAAAAATATTGTATTCTAATTCAAAACTGCCTTTTAATCTAATTTATTTATATGGTTATATTATATTTTTAATTGGTTTTAAAGTGTAATTAAAATATATTTTTACCATTTAATCCAATTTTGGTCATTAGATTTAATTTCACTTTGAAATTGGACATAAACAAGTGTCAATCTTTTGATAGTTATTATTTCTTAAAAAACACGCTTTTCGTTTTGACAACGGGAATTAATTTTAAATTAATTTCTGACACTTCTATATTTTTAATTTGGAAAAATGGATTCCATATTTGGAATAATGAGGTACAAATTGTGTAAATATGTAACTTTTATTTTAAAACATTTAAAATATTTACTTCAGTAAATATTTTATTTACCATGGTTAAAGGGTAAATTTGGTAAATAAGGGTAAACAATAATATTATAATAATATTTAATTACCCAAAAATGTGTCCTTATCCTATTTTATCGGTCATGGCCAACCATGGTCATCTTTCGGTCTATTTGGGTACCCCATGGAGCCACTTAAGAGTGATAATGGCACTTTATTTTAATTAATTTAAAGTAAAGACAAAAATGACATAAACAAATATCTTTTTGTAAATTAATTTTTACATAGGGTTATTTAAGTTATCTCTTAGAATATAAATATTAATTGGAAATATAAAAATATTTCCTAAATCATGGTATTTTTTTATAATTTTTAGACATCAAATAAATAAAATTATTTATGACACAATAATGATGCAGTGTTTACCTCATTAATAAATGATTTAAATAAATAATATTATAAAGATTAAAACAATATCCAAAACCTGTAAAAATATTATTGGATAATTTTATTTGTACCATTAGTCATCTTAACTTTTACTTTAATTAGTTTTGGACATTTAGAAACCGAAAATCATTATATAATAAAATAATATTTTCACACTTTCCTAAAGAGCCCCTCCTCTCCCTTATAAAAATCCCTCACTTCTAACCCATTCCTTACACCTCTCAAGCCCCTTGACTCATCCAAACACTGCCCAAATAATCTATCAAGATCCATATATTATTCCTATAATCCTTACCTTAGGCATAAGGCACTTTAAGTAAATCTTTTGGTTCAAACTACAGGGAGATACCAAATTTAAAGGTAACGTCTTCTCTTAAGTCCTTTTGTTTTATTTTACATCTCCAACCCCCTAAACTATTTTTATTCCTTTATTTTATAACAACACTAGTATACTCAATATACTAGGTTGTTGTTATGAAAAGGATTATAACCACACTTACACACACCTCCATCTAATGGGTAAAAAACATATTGTTTCTATGGATGGAAAACTAGCGCCTCAAGAAACGATGATTGTTCAATTATCTCCTACCGCCTCTTATGGTGGAAATTATGATGGAACTATATTTATATATGATATATATTATGTTTATTTTTTCTTTATTCTTCTGTATTTTTAATTTATATCATACCTTTATGGTTTCCATTATGAGTAAATGCAATAATTTCATTTGAGGAAGTGCGGACTACCGCCCCCTCAAAGTGATATGACTCGTTCATACCATACGTGGGATGTATAAAGTATGGAGTTATTGAAATTATATATGATCTTATACTGGAATTATAATATAACTATGTATAATTAAGTTTCCATTCAATTAAAATATGAAATATAAATGAAAGTAGCGTTCATGCGCACGTACGGCTTACTGTCTCTATTAACGGTGCATTTCATTTCTTATCACAAAATGTTATGTACTATTATAAATACATATATATATATATATATATACTAGATAGATATGATATATGTGATATATAAATCATGAGTATCATTCTGGAGATAATGGACTCTTGACCACATGGACAACTTGTAATTATAAGGTGTTCATTTTTGACTCAAATACCAAATATCGACAAAACAAACATTATTAACTTAAATGATTAAATAATGTTTATTACATGGTAATAAGTGATATAAAAGAAATAATAAACTTGAAAAGTGTTCTTAATAAATTATAAATTAACTTAAGTTTATTATTCAGGAAGAACAAGGAACAAACAAGTCAAGTCGGACACAAGGTAAGGGGTTTCTTATCTCACTTTTAATTCCGTGAGATTTCCTTTGTTCACCACTTATTTATTGGATGTGGTGTATTTTGTACTAACATTTGATATATATTATCATTATTCTCTTTATATTCATGGTATTTTATGATTCATTTGGTGGTTACTTTTTTTCATATGACTTGATTGATTACAATGTGGTAAGAGGTAATCATCTCACTTTTATTTCCGTGAGATTCATGCTATATTTGACACTATTTACTTTTTTGTGGTGCATTTACTTCCAATTATTGAATTCTTTGTCTAATATAATTTAATTTATGGGTTTTTACATCTTCATTTTATGATCCTTCCTTCATGGGGTGTATGTTTCGTAAGTTACCAAATCAGTAAGGGAACATTTCACCGTACTCTTTAGTCAAAGACTTCTTCTTTGTTAAGTCTTTTAATTTACATTACCTTATGTTGGGATAAGTTCTTATATATCCTTATTTTTGTAAATTTTATTTCCATGTGATGTGATATCCTTTTCTCTCTCATCAAATCATTTTCTAATTTTTAAAGTGACGTCGTTAGGCTGTCGAATTTTTATAAGATAACTTTTTAACTCAATTTAAATTATTTGGGTTACACTTATACTTCTTGATTATGTAATACTATGAATATGTGTGAATTTAATCTGATTATTTTACACTTAATATCCACTTATATTGGGTGTATCTTTTTTTGTCACACATAATTATGTAATTTATTTATCCTTAATCTAAGGATACTGTCTTTATAAGTGATTTTGTCTCAATTTACATTCCCTTGAGATTTCATTGTTTTTATGCACCAATTCACTTTTATATGGTGTATATACTATACTTTGGAATATTATATCATGAATAACTTTATTCTCATGATATTATAAAGTTATTATGAAATTTTATTGCTCAATTATTTGTATTCAAGCATCTCTCATTTGATTAATAACTCCTTAACTAAAATATTGTTTTAATGATTTATTCTTATAAATATTTCTCATTAATGTCCATGTTTTAAAAATGGTTTTAAGAATTTATTTATATGGACATTAATGTTTTAAAATGTTAATTCCTTTAAAAGTTTCAAAGTGGTATGGGAAACTTTTATTCAAAAATCTCTTTATTAAATGTTTTAAATGGTTTTTGAAAATAGTTTGATAAAGAATTGATTATGTCAATATCTTGAAATAATATATTGTGATAGAAATGTGGAAATGTTATCTTTCCTTTATGTTTGTTTTTTTGTGTTATGACTGCGTTATGATTCTTCAACATTTTTTATGTATACGGGTGGTTCTGTGATAAACCTATGGCGGGTGAGCCCAAGATAGCTCTCCAATGCATTGGGTAACGTGACAGAGGTAAAAGTTAATGTTTCTCCTAAGAGAATTAGGGAATTTACTATGATGGGTATTCCAAATGTGACTCGTTGTGTAGGTGTGATAACTACAATGTAATTATGTTATGAATTCCATAAGTTACCATTATGATTTATGATTTGTGTGTGTTATTCATAAATCTAATGATTTCACAAGGTATGTTATGATTGAAAAGTATGGTTTCATTGATTTGTATTTATTGATGGGATAATGTTTTCCTTCCTTATTTTATAACCCTTACTGAGCTTTTTATACTCACCCAAAGTTTTGAAATGTGTTTCACAGGTCTTGAAGATGAATAGGGTCAAGTATGGGATCAAGGAAAAGTAATTGTGTCTAAAATTTGGAACTAGAGATGACTCTTTTTTTCAAGAGTTTTTATTTTATGAAAAAAAAAATGGAAACTAAGTAAAAGTGTATACCTTGAAATTTTTGTGATGTAATGTTATAGTTATTTCCTAATTCTCAAAAACTCTAAACCTGAAAAGATCCTCAATGTGAACTATACATTTAATTCAAGATTATGTAATGTTTAAGGTCGGGTCCTTATAGTTGGTATCAGAGGTAGGTTTAGATAACCTTAGAGGTTAGGCTGTTATTTAAGCATAAGTAACATAACCATAATGGTTAGAATATTATAAAGAGCCATAGTTTTTCTAGATATATTTAATGTGTTTAAGATAACATGAATAAGTCTATATTAGTATTTACCCTACTCATAAGATATTATTTGATGATTTTGCTGATATACTCACACTGAACTTTTTGGTTTTAGTAAATGGTTGGATCTAGTAGGCACCAAAGTAATAGTGGATGTGAAGAAAAGTGGGATGGTTTTTTAAATGAGCAGTTGAATGAAATAGGAGCTGCAATGAGAACTCTTGTGGTTATTCTCAACTAACTATCTAGAGTCATGATTAGCCACTGTAACTGTAAAGACCCGTAAAATTCAAGGGAAATTTTTTCTTAATTTTCTTAAGAATTTTACAAGAGCGCGGTTTCTGACGGAACCTGATTCCGAGGCCCGGAGTGCCCGGAATCAATTTCCGAAGTTTGGCTCGGGTACGTTCAGTGAACGAACGAGCGGGTTTTCCTAACTTTTGATCTAGTGCTCGGAATTGAAATCTGAGGGCACCGATGAACTCGCAGCACCGATGTTCGCTTAAAGAGACCCTTTCGGAAGTTGCGTTTGTTGCGGGTTGAAAGTTAGTTTTTGGGAGATTTATAAAAAGTTGAATAAAAAAAATGTGGATTCTTTTTATTTCACTTTTGTAGGTTAACTCCTCTCAAAAGGAGTTAGGGGTGGGACCCACACCCACTTAACCTCCCTTGAGAGGATTAAGTGTTGTGGGACCCACACGAACCTAAACCTCTCAACTTCCCCCTTAAACTCCCCTCTCTCCCTCTTAAATGTTTGTAAACTTAACATCTAATTAATTACACATGACATGTTAATTAATTAAGTGTTATGTTTTTGAATTTGAAGTTTTGAATTCCTTGGCTTGGTAAATAAAATAAGGAGGGACCCTATTTTATTTTGTTAGCCAACTTGTGTGGATTTCGTTTTGAGAGCTCCTCCTCCATCTTCTTCATCTTGACGAAGGACGCTCATCTTGACGAAGAACGCTCAAGCTCCGACGAAGAACGCCGCTCCGCTCTTCTTCGTCTTCCGTGTCAACGAGAGGGAACGCCGCTTCCTCCTCGGATTCCCTTCGTCGACATAAGAGGTTTCGCCAACGACGTATCATCGGACGCATCTCTTCGTCAACGGAATTGACGAACGACTACCGCGACGCCGATCTCCGCGACGTCGACTTCCGCGGACATAGACAAATCCTCGAACGTATACCCAAGGTAGGGGTTGTTATTTATTGTTTAATTATTCTATTCTTGCTCATGGTTCGCATGACTAACGTGAGGAATTTGATTATTTTAAATTGAGTTATTATTTTAACGTGAGGGGGCCGGACCGCACGAACACGGCCGAACCCCCCTCCATCGTTCTTATTGAATTGCTTGCGGGTGGATGAATCAAGGTGGCGTGGCGCCGTCGCACCACGCGGATATTCGCCAATCCTTATTGCGTGACGCCGTCGCGCCGTGCCATGGAAGAAACCTCAGGAACGCGACGCCGTCGCGCCGCGTTGAAGAAATCAAGGTGCGGCGGAGGGGCGCGGTGCCGTCGCACCGCGCCGGATGACGAAAACCGCGGCCGGTTCCGGGCCGCGGAGGAAGAGAAGACCGGCGGCCGGGCCGCCGGCGTCGGAAGCCGAAGGCGGGACCGGAATTTCCGGTCCCGTTGGAGAAAACCGGCCGGCCAGCTGGCCGGCCGGATGGCATTAAACCGGGGGAATTAATCCTCCGGCCAGCACTTAAAAACCCCCCTCTTTATGAGGGGGGGCGTTTTTCTTGAGGGGGGGGGGGGGGGCAGCCGGCCCCCCGGTTCCGCACAAACAGGCCCCCCACGTGGGGGGGGGGGCGTTTAAAAAATAAAGGGGGCGCGGCATATAGCCGTCGCCGCCCTTCCCAGGAAGCGGGGGCTTAGCCCCCCGCGTGCAGCCACCATGCGGCGACAAGCCGCCGCGGCCCCCGCGCCGCCGCGCCGCCGGCCGGCCGGGCCGGGTCGGACCCGGGTCGGGTCGACCCGGTTCGGGCCGACCCAGGGGGGGTCGGGCCGGGTCGGCCCGGACCCGGACCCCCCGTTTCGAATCTTTTACGTTCTTTTGGCCATAACTTGAGGCTCGGACCTCCGATTGACGAACCGTCTGCGGCAACACGATCCTTGGATCGAGACGGTCGTTTTGGTATATCGCACTCAAGGTTTCGGATTACTTTGAGTTCGGCCGGGTCGGTTCGTTCACGAAACCAACCGGGCCTTCGGAGCGGAAACGCTCATATCTTGAGCTACGGACGTCCGATTGACGTGCCGTCAGACGTGTTGTGTTCCTCTTAATGAGACGGATCTTTTGGCATACTCCGCCCGAGGTTTGGACGCAGGTGGAGTACGGTCGGGTTGGTTTTGCCTTAAAAACCAACCGGGCCCCGGAGACGAAAATGCCAATAACTCTCAGACCGGGCGTCCGATCGACGCGCCGTCTGTTGCGATGAGTTCCTATTGACGATACTGAACTTTTGGATACATCAACTCTGGTCTTCGTGACAGTTGATGTATCAGCCTCTCGGCTCGTGGAGCGGACCCTCCGAACGAGCTTGATGTGTGCGGGAACCCTAGTGCTGGCTGCGACTGTTACTGTGACTGCTACTGCTACTACTGCTACTGTGACAGCGACGACGACAGTACAGAGATCCTGTGTAGATTCGACGACGACGACTTCAGCACTCAGCGATCCTACGTGGATCAGTGCTACAGGTCCTGTGTGGGCCCGATCCTGTGTGGGTCCGCGCTCAGCGGTTCTGTGTGAGCCAGCGCCTACAGGTCCTGTGTGGGCCCGATCCTGTGTGGGTCTTTGCGGGGGTTAGTTACCTATCGATCCTTCGTGGGTCCGACGACTTAGATGGATCAGTGATCATCTTTATCGTCCTTTGAAGAAGTATACCTGTGTGAGCTGAATCCTTTTTCTTTCCTGTGTGGATTGTGTTGTGCAATCCTGTGTGGATTACGTTTTGCTTTCCTGTGTGGAATACGTATACTTTCATGTGTGGACTGAGTTGTACTTGGGCTCGGAGGTTGGAGCGTATTTGAAATTGATGACTTAGGTATATGTATGGGCATATACCTAAGCAGTGTCGGTTATTACTTCGTGATTGTTCCTTTCTTCGTGGTATATCCTTTGTGGATTTGAGAGACCTTCAGGGGTCTCGGGGTCCCTACTGAGTAACTTATACTCACCCCTGCACGGGCTTTGCCCGCACTACGTTGTGTTGGTTGCAGACGACGGACAGCGTTGACCTTAGCTGAGGCTTGCAGAGCGGGACGGTACCCGGAGGTGGACCACTGGGCGGGACGTGCACGGAGCAGACGACGGGACCTGTGGAGCAGAGGAGCTATCTGTACCCACCCTTCAGGTGGGATTTCCAGTGGACAGCTCGGTGTAGCGGCATTTACTTTTCAGTTGCTGTTTTCCCCTTTCGAGTTGTACTTTACTTTCAGTTTGGGTTTGTATTCTGGCCCACTTACTTTTCCGCACTTTCAGTTGTACTCTGCTTTTGTTTAGTGTTTACTTTCCGCTTGCTTACTCTGTGGTGTTTGTTTACTTTACAAAGGCAATGCCTTCCCTTTTTACCGGGATTTACGCCTTGGTGCTAGTCGCCAGCCCCTGGCCTATGGAAGGCGGGCTTGGGGTAGTCACGGCACGGACCCCGAGGGCGGGTCGTGACAAATTGGTATCAGAGGGGTTCGGTTCTACCGCGAACTCTGATCTTTTCTATGTGAAGCAGTAATGTTTAGCGTATTGAGTGTGGTTATCAGTCCAGGGAGTCCAGTGTTGGTGCGGCGGCCGACGTATCCGTACACCAGGACCCTGACTTCTGATTTCCGACTTAATGCACGAAAACATTGATTGCGTGTGTGTTTCAAAGTTTTCTTTGTGATTTCTTTGTGTCAGCTCACCAGGTATACTGTTTGACCGTGGCGCACCTGTTTCCTTTCAGGATGGCCCCACGACGGCAGCCAGCTAGGGTTCCGAGAGTCGAGCGTGACGACAGCCCACCGAGCGACGAGGCCTCGGTGCAGGGCCCTTTGCCAGCAGTGGCACCGGCGGTAGCTCTACCCGCCGAGCCCCCGATGCTTCCAGCAGCAGCCGCTGACGATGCACGTCGCCTCAGCGCACTGCATGAGTTTCAGCGCCAGCGACCGCCCAGGTTTCACGGGGAGACAGATCCCCAGGCAGCAGAGGACTGGCTGGAGGCAGTAGTACGAGTGTTTAGGCTAGTGAGGACACCAGCAGACCTCATGGTGATCCTCGCTGCGAGCCTACTACACGCAGCAGCAGGACGATGGTGGAGCCTGATGCTCCAGGTGCACGATGAGGCATCTCTACTTTGGACGGACTTTGAGAGCCTCTTCCGCTCGGAGTTCGTCCCAGCCACCCTTCGTGCGGTGCGTATCCAGGAGCTTCTTCAGCTGCGGCAGGGCAGCATGACGGTCGCTCAGTACTCGGCGAGATTTACCGATCTCTCGCGCTACTCGACCGACATGGTACGGGACCCATTCTTCCGGGCCCGGACCTTCGAGCAGGGTTTGAGACACGAGATCAGGGCATCGCTGATCTCCCTTAGCATACCGACTCAGACAGGAGTACTGGAGCGGGCTCTTCTGATCGAGAGCTTCCTTGCTGAGTCTACACCAGCACAGAGACCCACCGCAGGGCGGCACGTGGCAGAGTCTTCTACAGCAGGCAGTCAATGGATGACTCAGGGGTCCAGACAGACCAGACCTTCGGGCAAACGATCTCAGGGCACTGGCTCAGCAGTGCGGGGCACACAGCGCAGAGCCAGTCTTACGAGAGGCAGACAGTGCTACTCGTGCGGCGGGCAGGGCCACATGGCTCGTGACTTCCCGACCCGTCGTGCCGAGGAGCAGCAGACAGTTGATGGACCACCGAGGCAGAGGCAGAGGGTCGACCGTGGCGGTCCGCAGGGAGGAGGCGGACGAGGCAGAGGAGCTGGACGAGCAGCCGGTGGTGGCCGACGCTTTGAGGCTCTACCACCACCACCACCAGGAGGTCCACCCCGACCACAGGGAGCTGGCGGGCAGCGACAGACACAGCTCCAGGCAGCAGAGGCCTACGACCACGGCGCACCCGAGATGATTCGAGGTACTATCTGTGTCTATTCCACCCTTGCTGCAGTTCTTATAGACACAGGAGCGAGTCACTCTTTCATAGCCGCTGCCCTTGTTCGGAGCTCGGAGATTCCGACAGAGCCGTTGGCTCGATCCTTACGGCTAGAGACTCCTACGGGAGCAGACTCGACGATTATGCACTGGTTCCGGCAGTGTGAGCTTACTCTAGGAGGCGAGAGCTTCGGCTGGGATCTTTTAGTAGCAGCGTCGAGGCCTTACGACGTCATCTTGGGCATGGATTGGCTATCTACGGTCCATGCACAGATTGACTGTTTTAGGCGCAAGGTGCGATGTGTACGCACCGACGGGAGCAGGTTCACCTTCACCGGCGAGAAGGGAGCCTTAGCAGCACAGGATGGACTTCCGCGGAGGAGAGGACAGCCCATTACTCATCAGTTGGCTAGCCTTATCCTTGGAGCAGTTGACATGCGGAGTCCTGGTTTTCCTGCAGTGGTGGATCAGTTTGCGGACATTTTTCCCGACGACGTTCCAGGGCTACCTCCTCGCAGAGAGGTAGACTTTTATATTGACTTGTACCCCGGGACAGCCCCGATATCCACTCCAGAATATCGGATGGCCCCCGCCGAGCTTCGAGAGCTACGGGTACAGTTGGAGGACTTGCAGGGCAAGGGGTTCATCCGACCCAGTGTTTCACCCTGGGCTTCCCCGATTTTATTCGCCAAGAAGGCGGACGGGAGCTTGTGACTTTGTGTTGACTATCGTCGCCTGAACCAGGTGACAGTGAGGAACGAGTATCCTCTACCGAGGATTTATGACCTATTTGTTCAGCTCAAGGGAGCACGGTGGTTCTCGAAGATAGACCTCAGGTCAGGCTATCATCAGCTCAGAGTCAGAGACGAGGATGTGCAGAAGACGGCCTTCAGATGTCGGTATGGCCACTATGAGTTCTTGGTTATTCCTTTCGGTGTAACCAATGCTCCAGCAGTGTTCATGGATCTCATGAACAGGATCTTTCAGCCATACCTCGATCGATTTGTCGTGGTCTTCATCGACGACATTCTGATTTACTCTACGACAGAGGAGGAGCACGCCTATCACTTGCGAGTTGTACTAGACACACTCCGAGAGCACCAGCTTTATGGTAAGCTCTCGAAGTTCCAGTTCTGGATACGTGAGGTCCACTTCTTGGGTCACGTTATCTCTGAGGCGGGAGTTGCAGTGGATCCCGCGAAGATTGAGGCTGTGTTAGCATGGGAGCCACCCAGGAGCGTGACTGAGGTTCGGAGTTTCTTGGGACTAGCTGGATACTATCGGAGATTCGTTCCAGACTTCTCTAGAGTTGCGGCATCACTCACAGCTTTGACGAAGAAGGGGAAACCCTTCGTGTGGTCAGACAGATGTCAGCAGAGCTTCCAGGAGCTGAGACAGAGATTGACTAGCGCACCTATCTTGAGGTTGCCTGAGGAGGAAGTAGGGTACGTAGTCTACTGCGATGCATCAGGGACCGGACTCGGATGTGTTCTGATGCAGGAGAGAGCCGTGATCGCCTATGGATCACGTCAGTTGAGGCCGCATGAGCAGAACTACGCTACCCATGACCTGGAGTTAGCAGCAGTGGTCTTCGCTCTGAAGACATGGCGACACTATCTGATGGGCGAGCTCTTTACAGTCTTTTCCGATCATCAGAGCCTCAGGTATATCTTCTCTCAGAAGGACCTGAACCTGAGACAGCGGCGATGGATCGAGTTCCTCCAGGACTATGACTTTGAGATAGTCTATACTCCTGGGAAGGGGAACGTAGTAGCCGATGCCCTCAGCAGGAGGACGGGCATTCAGCTACTTGAGGAGGCGACGGAGCAGCTAGCCTATTTGCAGATATCCTTCGTGGATAGAGATGGAGAAGCCTTCCTCCAGTCTCTCACAGTCACCCCTCCACTACTGCAGTGAGTCAGGGAGGCACAGCGTGGGGACGCTGACTGTGAGACACGGCGTGCACAGATATCCTCAGGAAAGGCACCTGATGGTTTCTCCCTTGGAGCAGAGCACGACATCCTTTTCAGAGGACGTACCATGGTACCAGTCGCTTTGCGAGAGGAAGTGCTGAGGGAGTTTCACACTTCTCCTTTGGCGGTACATCCTGGAGTGGCGAAGATGTACCAGGGCCTCAGACGACAACACTGGTGGCCGGGCATGAAGAAGGCTGTAGCAGAGTTCGTTTCTCGATGCCTCACCTGTCAGCAGGTAAAGGCAGAGCATCAGGTACCAGCGGGCTTGGTACAGCCCTTGGAGGTTCCGGAGTGGAAGTGGGACGGCATATCTATGGATTTCGTGACTGGACTTCCACGCACTTCCAGAGGTCACGACTCCATCTGGGTGATTGTTGACCGACTCACCAAGTCGTCACACTTCTTACCCATCAGAGAACAGGGCTCAGTGGAGAGCTTGGGACGTCTCTACGTTCAAGAGATTGTGCGGCTCCACGGTGTACCATCATCTATCGTCTCTGATCGAGATGCTCGCTTTACTTCCCGGCTTTGGAAGGGGTTACAGGAGGCATTCGGGATGCAGCTACATCTGAGCACAGCCTTTCATCCTCAGACGGATGGTCAGACGGAGAGGACCATTCAGACACTCGAGGACATGCTCCGCGCATGTGTCCTCGACTTTGGTCGTAGCTGGGAGGACCACCTACCCTTGGTGGAGTTTGCGTACAACAACAGCTACCACTCCACCATCGGGATGGCACCGTACGAGGCGTTGTACGGCCGACCTTGTAGATCTCCTTTGTGCTGGACAGACCCAGGAGAGTCAGCACTGGTGGGACCGGAGATGGTCCAGGCCACGACAGAGAAGGTCCAGGTCATCCAGGAGCGGATGAGGACAGCTCAGAGCCGGCAGAAGTCATATTCTGACCAGAGGCGGAGGCCACTAGAGTTCGAGGATGGCGACCACATCTTCTTGCGGGTCTCACCTCGACGTGGTATTCGGAGATTTGGCCGAGGCGGCAAGTTATCTCCGCGCTTCATCGGACCCTTCCAGATTCTCAGCAGGATTGGTGAGGTGGCTTATCGCCTGGCTCTACCACCTCAGTTGCACCGGGTGCACGACGTCTTCCACGTATCTCAGCTGAGGAGATACGTGCACGACCCGTCACACATCATTGACCATGGGGAGCTTGACGTTGACGATGGGGAGACTTTCACGGAGGTTCCAGTAGAGATAGAGGATCGACAGGAGCGGGTCCTGCGTGGGCGATCGACTCCTCTTGTGCGCATCAGATGGCAGCACAGGAATCTCCAGGAGAGCACTTGGGAGCGGGAGGCTCAGATGCGTGCTCAGTACCCTCATTTGTTTCCCTAGTTTTGATGTATCTTTACGGGGACGTAAAGCCCTGAGGTGGGAGTAATGTAAAGACCCGTAAAATTCAAGGGAAATTTTTTCTTAATTTTCTTAAGAATTTTACAAGAGCGCGGTTTCTGACGGCACCTGATTCCGAGGCCCGGAGTGCCCGGAATCAATTTCCGAAGTTTGGCTCGGGTACGTTCAGTGAACGAACGAGCGGGTTTTCCTAACTTTTGATCCGGTGCTCGAAATTGAAATCCGAGGGCACCGATGAACTCGCAGCACCGATGTTCGCTTAAAGAGACCCTTTCAAAAGTTGCGTTTGTTGGGGGTTGAAAGTTAGTTTTTGGGAGATTTATAAAAAGTTGAATAAAAAAATGTGGATTCTTTTTATTTCACTTTTGTAGGTTAACTCCTCTCAAAAGGAGTTAGGGGTGGGACCCACACCCACTTAACCTCCCTTGAGAGGATTAAGTGTGGTGGGACACACACGAACCTAAACCTCTCAACTTCCCCCTTAAACTCCCCTCTCTCCCTCTTAAATGTTTGTAAACTTAACATCTAATTAATTACACATGACATGTTAATTAATTAAGTGTAATGTTTTTGAATTTGAAGTTTTGAATTCCTTGGCTTGGTAAATAAAATAAGGAGGGACCTTATTTTATTTTGTTAGCCAACTTGTGTGGATTTCGTTTTGAGAGCTCCTCCTCCATCTTCTTCATCTTGACGAAGGACGCTCATCTTGACGAAGAACGCTCAAACTCTGACGAAGAACGCCGCTCCGCTCTTCTTAGTCTTCCGTGTCAACGAGAGGGAACGCCGCTTCCTCCTCGGATTCCCTTCGTCGACATAAGAGGTTTCGCCAACGACGTATCATCGGACGCATATCTTCGTCAACGGAATTGACGAACGACTACCGCGACGCCGATCTCCGCGACGTCGACTTCCGCGGACATAGACAAATCCTCGAACGTATACCCAAGGTAGGGGTTGTTATTTATTGTTTAATTATTCTATTCTTGCTCATGGTTCGCATGACTAACGTGAGAAATTTGAATATTTTAAATTGAGTTATTATTTTAACGTGAGGGGGCCGGACCGCACGAACACGGCCGAACCCCCCTCCATCGTTCTTGTTGAATTGCTTGCGGGTGGATGAATCAAGGTGGCGTGGTGCCGTCGCACCACGCGGATATTCACCAATCCTTATTGCGCGACGCCGTCGCGCCGCGCCATGGAAGAAACATCAGGAACGCGACACCGTCGCGCCGCGTTGAAGAAATCAAGGTGCGGCGGAGGGGCGCGGTGCCGTCGCACCGCGCCGGATGAAGAAAACCGCGGCCGGTTCCGGGCCGCGGCGGAAGAGAAGACCGGCGGCCGGGCCGCCGGCGTCGGAAGCCGAAGGCGGGACCGGAATTTCCGGTCTCGTTGGAGAAAACCGGCCGGCCAGCTGGCCGGCCGGATGGCATTAAACCGGGGGAATTAATCCCCCTGCCAGCACTTAAAAACCCCCCTCTTTATGAGGGGGGCGTTTTTCTTGAGGGGGGGGGGGGCAGCCGGCCCCCCGGTTCCGCACAAACAGGCCCCCCACGTGGGGGGGCGTTTAAAAAATAAAGGGGGCGCGGCATATAGCCGCCGCCGCCCTTCCCAGGAAGCGGGGGCTTAGCCCCCCTCGTGCAGCCACCATGCGGCGACAAGCCGCCGCGGCCCCCGCGCCGCCGCGCCGCCGCGCCGCCGCGCGGCCGCGCCGGGCCGGGTCGGACCCGGGTCGGGTCGACCCGGGGGGGGTCGGGCCGGGTAGGCTCGGACTCGGACCCCCCGTTTCGAATCTTTTACGGTCTTTTGGCCATAACTTGAGCCTCGGACCTCCGATTGACGAACCGTCTGTGGAAACGCGATCCTTGGATCGAGACGGTCGTTTCGGTATATCGCACTCAAGGTTTCGGATTACTTTGAGTTCGGCCGGGTCGGTTCGTTCACGAAACCAACCGGGCCTTCGGAGCGGAAACGCTCATATCTTGAGCTACGGACGTCCGATTGACGTGCCGTCAGCCGTGTTGTGTTCCTCTTAATGAGACGGATCTTTTGGCATACTCCGCCCGAGGTTTGGACGCAGGTGGAGTACAATCGAGTTGGTTTTGCCTTAAAAACCAACCGGGCCCCGGAGACGAAAATTCCAATAACTCTCAGACCGGGCGTCCGATCGACGCGCCGTCTGTTGCGATGAGTTCCTGTTGACGATACGGAACTTTTGGATACATCAACTCTGGTCTTCGTGACAGTTGATGTATCAGCCTCTCGGCTCGTGGAGCAGACCCTCCGAACGAGCTTGCTGTGTGCGGGAACCCTAGTGCTGGCTGCGACTGTTACTGTGACTGCTACTGCTACTACTGCTACTGTGACAGCGACGACGACAGTACAGAGATCCTGTGTGGATTCGACGATGACGACTTCAGCACTCAGCGATCCTACGTGGATCAGTGCTACAGGTCCTGTGTGGGCCCGATCCTGTGTGGGTCCGCGCTCAGCGGTTCTGTGTGAGCCAGCGCCTACAGGTCCTGTGTGGGCCCGATCCTGTGTGGGTCTTTGCGGGGGTTAGTTACCTATCGATCCTTCGTGGGTCCGACGACTTAGATGGATCAGTGATCATCTTTATCGTCCTTTGAAGAAGTATACCTGTGTGAGCTGAATCCTTTTGCTTTCCTGTGTGGATTGTGTTGTGCAATCCTGTGTGGATTACGTTTTGCTTTCCTGTGTGGAATACGTATACTTTCCTGTGTGGACTGAGTTGTACTTGGGCTCGGAGGTTGGAGCGTATTTGAAATTGATGACTTAGGTATATGTATGGTCATATACCTAAGCAGTGTCGGTTATTACTTCGTGATTGTTCCTTTCTTCGTGGTATATCCTTTGTGGATTTGAGAGACCTTCAGGGGTCTCGGGGTCCCTACTGAGTAACTTATACTCACCCCTGCACGGGCTTTGCCCGCACTACGTTGTGTTGGTTGCAGACGACGGACAGCGTTGACCTTAGCTGAGGCTTGCAGAGCGGGACGGTACCCGGAGGTGGACCACTGGGCGGGACATGCACGGAGCAGACGACGGGACCTGTGGAGCAGAGGAGCTATCTGTACCCACCCTTCAGGTGGGATTTCCAGTGGACAGCTCGGTGTAGCGGCATTTACTTTTCAGTTGCTGTTTTCCCCTTTCGAGTTGTACTTTACTTTCAGTTTGGGTTTGTATTCTGGCCCACTTACTTTTCCGCACTTTCAGTTGTACTCTGCTTTTGTTTAGTGTTTACTTTCCGCTTGCTTACTCTGTGGTGTTTGTTTACTTTACAAAGGCAATGCCTTCCCTTTTTACCGGGATTTACGCCTTGGTGCTAGTCGCCAGCCCCTGGCCTATGGAAGGCGGGCTTGGGGTAGTCACGGCACGGACCTCGAGGGCGGGTCGTGACAGTAACCATGGTGATTTTTATAAGGCATCATATATGCGATAAAAAAATACATATGGAATTTCAGGTAATAATCATAAAATTAAGTATGTTCAAAAACCTATGTGTCAAGGATGTGGAAAGAAACACCTAGGAAAATGCTTCAAATGGACAAGAAGATGTTATAGATGTGGGAATGAAGGTCATAAAACAAGAACCTGTAATGGAAAAAAAGAATCATCCAGTTGAATCTAGGAAAGGGAAAGAAGTTATTTTTGTGGGTTCAATTGAATGTTTTAAATGTGGTGTGCATGGTCATTATACAAACAGATGCCCAATGAAGAAGGTTCAGGAATAGGATCACCAGGATCATAAAAATATATGTTTACCAATACCTAATTTCATTCCAATTGAGGATGAGGAAACTTACAATGACCAATGAAAGGTATGGATTATTTCTTAACATATGTTTTGATATTATTGAATCTTAGGATATGACTCATGATTTTGTATGTAGGAAAGAATTATTTCAGAATAAGTTGGTAAAGAATGGTTAATGGATCATGAAGAACATTTTATGATTAAGGAGTAAACATATAAGGGATTCATGAGTTATGGTATATTTTAAGATGATGGAATGCTTAAAAGTATTAAGGCTCTTTTTGATGATGGGATTACATTGGAAGACTTTTTATAGTTTGTATAACCCTGAAGATTGATATATGATAATGTTATTCGAGGAATAATTATCTTTTCTTTTGATGAGTAATGGTGGAATTTTATTTTAGAAGAATCTATGTTTCCATTATGTACATATGCTAATTTGGGTTATTTATGGAAATGATTAACCTATCATAATGAATATGTGATTTTGTTAATTACACTTTCGTATGAGAATTTAAGAGTATTTGATTTTATTTGGAGATAAATGTTGAGATTTACTGTGAAAGAATATGTGATTAAATCTATCTGAGTTTGGGTTAAAATCTTAGTTTGGGTTACTTTGAATAATTATAAGGACATTTGTTTATTTAATGGTCTTTTTCTGTCATTGGGTATTTTTTGTTGAATTTTGGGGATTAAGAGTAGTATTTATTTTTATAAAGTATTATCCTTTTTTAGGGATTATATGATCTTTTACTAAACGTTTTTGTTTTTGTTGATGTCTAAAGATAGGGTAAATATATATTTCATCTTTTTTGGATTATCTGATACACTATAAATTGATTATATCACTTTTAATGTGACCAAGACAGTTTGAATACTTATCGTTTGGAGAAAAGATGAGTTTGTGGTATAAATTTTGTAATGGATGAAAGTCTACATGACAAGTAAGTATGTTTCCTTATGTTTTTAGTTAAGATCTTAAATAAATTCCCTGCCTTTATGAAAAGTAACTTAAAAAAACTTTTTCCGTTAACATTTCATACAGGGGAATCAAAGGCTATTTAACCCGTCACAAGTTTGTGATTTTCTAGTGGTTAACTTTCTCCTAATCATGTTTTCTACCACTCTCCATCAAACCTTGATTGGTTTGTTTCTCTTCCATATCCATGTTTTCCTACATGGAATCCTAGTATAGGCTATCTCAGGTGACCTTTTTATTTCTATTTCTTTCTTTTAATGTGATATTTTTATTGACTCTTTTTCTGATGTGTAACTTTCAATGAAGTTTTCAAGCCCAATTTTAAAATTGCGAGGACGCAATTCCCAAAAGGGGTGAACGATGTAACATCCCATGTAAATAAAGAATATAACTTTTTCATATTTTTTAATATTTTTTAATTAAATATTAATTTTACATTAAAGGGGATTCTATGTTCAATGTCATACCCAATACGCAATAACGAGTTTCTTTGAAATCTTAAGTTTCACTCTAATAATATAATATTATTATTTTAAATGGTAGTTAACGCATAGTAATTGTGTTAGATAGAATGAATAGAACTAAATAAAATATTATTATACATGTTTTTTAAATTTTTTACATTTATCCAATAAAATTTAGAGGATTAAAATGTGAGTGAATCCAATTTTAAGCACAAATACTCTAATATTCTTTAAATGGTCGATTTACCACCTTTTGATGGTGAAACCTTTTTAAATATATTTTTTGTCACTTTTATATGTTATATTTGATAAAATAATATTATTCTTTAGAATCAGGATATCAAAATTTACTTTGGGTAATTTTTGGTATTTTCTACTAAAGTTTGTTTTTAATGAATAGTGAAAAATACTCTATTTTAAATCAAAACTACCTTTTAATATAATTTATTTATATGGTTATATTGTATTTTTAATTGGTTTTAAGGTTTAATTAGAATAAATTTTTACCATTTAATCTAATTTTGGTCATTGGATTTAATTTCAGTTTGAAATTGGACATAAAGAAGTGTCAATCTTTTGATAGTTATTATTTCTTAAAAAACACACTTTATTATGACAATGAGAATTAATTTTAAATTAATTTATACTACTTATGTGTTTTGAATTTTAAAAAATGGATTCCATATTTTTAATCAGTAGGTCCAAATTGTTTAAATAGGTAACTTTTATTTTTAGACATTTTAAATATTTACTTCAGTAAATATTTTATTTACCATGGTTAAAAGGTAAATATGGTAAATAAGGGTAAAAAAATAATATTATAATAATATTAAATTACCCTAACATGTGTTATAATAATATTTTATGGGTCATGGACGATTGTGGTCATACTTGGGACTATTTTGGGACCCCATGGAGGCACTTAAGAGTGATAATGACACTTTATTTTAATTAATTTAAAGTAAAGAAAAAAATGACATAAACAAATATCATTTTGTAAATTAATTTTTACATAGGTTTATTTAATTTATCTCTTTCACTATAAATATTAATTGGAAATCTAAAAATATTTCCTAAATCATGGTATTTTTTTATAATTTTTAGACATCAAATAAATAAAATTATTTATGACACAATAATGATGCAGTGTTTACCTCATTAATAAATGATTTCAATAAATAATATTATAAAGATTAAAAGAATATCCAGAACCTGTACAATTCATATTGGATAATTTTATTTCGGCCATGAGTCATATTATATTTGACTTTAATTAGTTTTGGACCTTTAGAAACCGAAAATCATTATATAATAAAATAATATTTTCACACTTTCCTAAAGAGCCCCCCCCCCCTTATAAAAAGTCCTCACTTCTAACCCATTCCTCACACCTCTCAAGACCCTTGTCTCATCCAAACCCTACCCAAATAATCTCTCAAGATCTCTATATTCCTCCTATAATCCTTACCTTAGGAAGAAGTCACTTCAAGTAACCTTTTGGTTCAAACCAAAGGGAGATACCAAATTTAAAGGTAATGTCTTCTCTTAAGTCCTTTGGTTTTATTTTACATATCCAAACCCCTAAACTCTTTTTATTCATTTATTTTATAAAAATACTAGTATCCTTGATATAAATGTTTTTTTATGATAATTATTCGAACTACACTTACACACACCTCCATCTAATGGGTAAAGAACATACTGTTTCTGTGGATGGAAAACTAATGCCCCAAGAAACGATGATTGTTCAATTATCTCCTACTTCCTCTTATGGTGGAAATTATTAGGGAAATGTATTTATATATGATATATATTATGTTTATGTTTTCTTTTTTCTTCTGTATTTGTAATTTATATCATACCTTTATGGTTTCCATTATGAGTAAACGAGATAATTTCATTTGAGAAAGTGCGGACTACCGCCCCCTCAAAGTGATATGACTCGTTCATACCATATGTAGGATGTATAAAGGATGGATTTATTGAAATTATATATGATATTATACTGGAATTATAATATAACTATGTTTAATTAAGTTTCCATTCAATTAAAATATGAAATAGAAATGAAAGTAGCGTTCGTGCGTACCTACGGCTTACCGTCTCCATGAACGGTGCATTTCATTTCTTATCTCCAAATGTTATGTACTGTTATAAATACATATATATACTAGATATTTATGATATATATGATATATAAATCATGAATATAATTCTGGAGATAATGGACTCTTGACCACATTGACAACTTGTAATTATAAGGTGTTTATTTTTTACTCAAGTACCAAATATCGATAAAACGACCATTATTAACTTAAATGATTAAATATTATTTATAACATGGTAATAAGTGATATAAAAGGAATAATAAACTTTAAAAAGGGTTCTTATTCAAGTATAAATTAACTTAAGTTTATTATTTATGAAGAACAAGGAACAAAGAAGTCAATTTGGACATGAGGTAATGGGTTTCTTATCTCACTTTTAATTCTGTGAGATTTCCTTTGTTCACCACTTATTTATTGCATGTGGGGTATTGTATACTGAAATTTTATATATATTATCATGATTATTTTTATTTTCATGGTATTATGTGATTCATGTGGGGGTTATTAACTTTTTTTCATACAACTCGATTGATTACAATTTGGTAAGAGGTTTTCATCTCACTTTTATTTTCGTGAGATTCATGCTATATTTTCCACTATTTCCTTTTGTGTGGTGCATGTACTTCCCATTATTGCATTATTTCTGTAATATACTTTAATTTATGGGTATTTTCATATTTATTGTATGATCCTTTCTTCATGGGGTGTATGTTTCGAAAGTTACCAAATCAGTAAGGGAACCTTTCACTGTACTCTTTAGTCAAAGAATTCTTTTTGTTAAGTATTTTAATTTACATTACCTTATATTGGGATATGTTCTTATATATACTTATTTTTGTAAATTTTATTTCCATGTGATTAGATATCCTTTTCTATCTCATCAACTCATTTTCTAATTTTTAAAGTGACGTCGTTAGGTTGTCCAATTTCTGTACGAGAACTTCTTAACCCAATTTCAATTATATGGGTTAAACTTATACTTCTTGATTTTTCATACTATGAATATGTGTGAATTTACTTTGATTATTTTACACTCAATATCCACTTATATTGTGTGTATTCTTTTTTCTCACACATAATTATGTAATTTATTTATCCTTAATCAATGGATACCATCTTTATAAGGGATTTCATCTCAATTTACATTCCCTTGAGACTTCATTGTTGTTATGCACCAATTCAATTTTATATGGTGTATATACTGTCCTTTGGCATATTATATCATGAATACCTTTATTCTCATGATATTATAAAGTTTTGATGAAATTTTATTCCTCGATTATTTATATTCAAGCATCTATCATTTGGTTAAGAACTCCTTAACTAAAATATTGTTTTAAAGATTTATTCTTCTAAATATTTCTCATTAATGTCCATGTTTTAAAAAATGGTTTTAAGTATTTATTTATATAGACATTAATGTTTTCAAATGTTAATTCCTTTAAAAGTTTCAAATTGGTATGGGACACTTTGATTCAAAAATATCTTTATTAAATGTTTTAAATGGTTTTTCAAAATGGTTTGATAAAGAATTCATTATGTCAATATCTTGAAATAATATATTATGATAGAAATGTGGAAATTTTATCTTTACTTTATGATTGTTTTATGTGTTATTACTACATTATGATTCTTCGTCATTGTTTACATATACGGGTGGTTCTGTGATAAACCTAGGGCGGGTGAGCCCGAGATAGCTCTCCAATGCATTGGGTAACATGACGGAGGTAAACGTTAATGTTTCTCCTAAGAGATTTAGGGAATATAATGTGATGGGTATTCCAAATGTGACTCTGTATGTAGCTGTGATAGCTACAATGTAAGTATGTTATGAATTCCATAATATACCTTTATGATTTATGATTTTGTGTGTTATTCATAAATCATATGATTTCTGAAGGTATTTTATGATTGAAAAGTATAGTTTCATTGATTTGTATTTATTGATGGTCTAATGTTTTCCTTACTTATTTTATAACCCTTACTGAGCTTTTTATGCTCACCCCACATTTTGAAATGTGTTTCACAGGTCTTAAAGATGAATAAGTTCAAGGATGGGGTCACGAAAAAGTCATGTTTTCTAAAACTTGGAACTGGACATGACTCTTTTTTTCAAGAGTTTTAATTTTATGAAAAAAATGGAAACTGAGTAGAAGTGTCTGCCTTGTAATTTTTGAGATGTAATGTAACAGTTATTGCCTAATTATAAAAAACTCTAAACCTGAAAAGATCCTTAATGTGAATTATTCATTTAATTCAAGATTATGTAATGTTTAACGCGAGGTCCTTATAAAATTAGTTTGGTTTATGTGCTTACTAAATTAGTTTTAAAATTCATTGGAAGAAGAAAATTTATTCTGTGATAGTTAGAGTATTATTCGACTTACCTGAAATCTATTATTTCGTATGTGTATGAAACTCATTAACATGAAATTAAATTACATCTATAATATGAAGAATAAAAAAATAGAGTTATAAAATATAGTAGGGAATAAAAAACCAACCGGAATGTTCCAAGTGGTCTTAGTCCGAGAAAGTCTATGTCAACATTAAACCTCAGTGGGACTCGGGTAGATGGAGGAATATTGAGAACACTACATTGCATAATAAAGGAGTATGAGTTTTTTCAAAATTTTGGAGGTTTTTAAAGTGATTCATTAAAGAATTATTTAAGTGGGAGATTTTTGGAATTGTGAGTCTTATTCAAGTTACCAAATTTTTAACTTATCAAAAGGAGAAACTTTGGGTGTTCTCTTCAAACTTTTCAAAGCATTGGCAGTTGATGTCTTCAATATTCAAGTAAATTTATTAAAAGGTGATAAACTTTTTATGTGTTGATAATGGATCCTAGTGTAGGTTTATTAGATGCAACATTTGATGTAGTGGGTCTATAAGGAATTTGATTTTGACTAAATCCAATGTTGAGTTGACCATAAATGTTATTTGGTTGTGCAACTTGTTTTATCGGTTAATTAAATCTATAAAGTATAGGTGGGACTAGTTTATTATGTGTATATTGTAAAAATAATATATGTGTAATCACTATATCCTTATCTATAGTGATTCATATCCTTATATTTCTGATGAAATAGAAGTTTTTAATGTTATATCAAGCACATAGGACAAAATTAAAAACCACCTAATCTTGTGTACCCAATTTATTTTTCATGTTGCTTTCCTTGATTAAATGTTGGGGTGTTATTTTTTTGGAAGTGACTGATGAATTATTAGGACTTATCATGATCACTCAAGTTCCAAGTCTTCATATCTTATAGTAGACTATGTTCAGGGAGAGGAAAATTTTTGTCATTATACTTCCACAGTGCATAACTGCTCGAGTGTGTAATTTTCTAGTATATTAATGATTTTATATTCTAGTGGATGCAAAAATGGTTCTTCTTCCAACTAAAATATAACTTTTTACTAATCAAATAATCCTCTTAATTTAATGATCTCATAAATCTATATGTTAGATAGATTCTTAAACAACCAACCAGTATCATCTCTGGTGGGGATCTTAGGTTTATATATCAATTTTGGAAAGGGTTGTAATGGGTATTTGGTTATCTAATAAAGTTTTTTAGTAATTTTATCTCATAGAAAATGGTTATTTTACGTGGGTATACCTATTTTAGAGGATATTCTCTGAGATTTCTTTCTTTATTTTAGTGGATCATGGTAAAATCACCTCTCTTTTCTGGAATTCTCCTATAACAACATCTATCAGTCTTCTATTCAAGTGGTTCCTTTTGATGATTTATGTGGGAAACCATATCATTATTCCTTATTCTATAAATAAATAGTAAAATCCTATGTTATCGGACTTATCATCATCTAGGAGATGATTGAGAAAGTGAAAATGGTTCAAAAGACTCTCATAACCACTCAAAGTCACTAAAAAACCTATATGGGTTATCAAAGGTGACCCATTGAATTTTAAGTGGGTTATCATATCTTAGTCTGAGTATCACTAAGTTTAGGTCATAAATGAATAGGAAAGTAAGGGAAGTTGACTCCTCATTATTTATGGACTTTTTAGATAATATTTAAAGTTAGGTAAGTGTCTTATTATCTTTTTATACCTTCCAATTTTAACACCATGCATAATAATTTTCATGTATCCCAACTAAGGAAGTACATTTCCAACCATTCACATGTGATACAATATGAAAACATTGAGCCTAAGGTTGATGTGTACTATATAGATAATCCTATATGTATCATTAACTGAAGTCAAAAAGTGTTATGGGGTAAGGTTGTTCCTCTAGTTCAATTGAGATAATATCATGGGAATATCCAAGATGATACCTGGGAGTGGGGAACTGAGATGAAGTATTATTGGTTAAACCTATTTCCTTAAGAAGCTAGTTGAAACTTATTAGTTATGAGAATCACAGTGGTGGGGAGGTTTTAAAGACCTTGACACGAAAAGTCGCTTTATTACTTCAAATAAGGATTTTATATCTAGTTCCTGGTGTATTTTGGATGGTTTTATAGGCTTGAAGGGGTTTGAGAGGAGTTAGAGACCATTTTGGGGAAACAATATGGAGGGGGATAGTTATTCCTATTATCATAACTCTAATAAAAATTATATTTAAGTCCACCAAAATTAAAAAGGGGTCGGCATAGGCTACTACCACTACCATCGGAACTCCTCTAGGTTTCTAGTGGAGCTCTGGTGGTACCCACTAGGAATTTCTTTAAGTGGATGAAATTCTAAATTTTAACCTAAAACAATGCCTAAGATTATGGGGATTATAAAATCACTATCATTCACTCATTTTTCAATCCCTTTAATGATATCTCTATCTCTCTCCTATCCTCCCCATTTAAGATACCCAACATCATGATTTGATCCGAAAGGTCTTGATTGTTTATAAGATTTCATTCTTGGATAGGTAAGATCAAAGATCCTTCTAATCTTCCCTTTATTTTCCTTATTAAATGGTACTAGGTGTGATCCTTCTCTCTCACTCTCTTGGGATTTATTAGATCATGCTTATTATTATTATTTTTCTTCTAATTTTCCTGCTTCAAGAGGTTGATTTAGTTAATATCAAGGTAATTCCTTGATCACCTTCTTTAATTTTAGATTCTATGTCAATAATGGACTAATACCTAATTTATCATTAAATTTATATTATCTTAAAGGTTCAAGTGCTAGCTTAATATTCTTCCCTCGACCCCAAATAGATACTCTATAATTAAATTGGTAGGCATACCACTTCCTCCTTTTATATTCATAAAGATATAGCTTGAAAACATTATGGTCCAAGTAAACCTAAATTAAAATAAAATGTTTTGAATGATAATGATTTTTTCAAAATATTTACTAGTGTTAAGATATTTTTCTTTACTTTTTTGGTTTTATATGACTTGGTCTTTTTAGGAACCTAATAAACCCTAATGGGTGAATTATGGTGTTGTCAGAATGAAATATATATATATATATATATATATATTATTATTAACTTCAAGATCCCATTACCTTGTTAGAATGAACATAATTTAACCTTTATTTATCTTATATTTATCAAATTCATCCTTAAAAAATCATGTATATTTATAGAATACATAACATACAATAACACTAGGATTTTACTTATTTTACTCACACTATGATATATTCAAGGAGTATACCCATAGCATTGTTATGGTGTACCAATAATCCATTATAACTCATTTTTTATGTGGATACAATGTTTTAGGTAAGGTCACTCCTCACTATAGCTCACTGCATATACATATTTTTATAATCTCACTCATTTACAAGGGTCACGCTCTCCTATTCTCCTTAGTTTACTACTTCCATGAAGGTATATTTTTATAGACTTGTATGTCTCTTCTTAGTTTAGTGACATGAAGGTCACTCAAATATTCTTACTTGAATTGTGATCATGCTACCAGATGTTTCTCATGAGAATAGTTGACAATTTGATATACAATAATCCTCCTTACATCAATAATAAGAACTCTAAATAATAATTCTTTCAATGGAATTATTCTTCAAATTTTATTTTCCCTTACTTCAGTAAAATTGATACTCACATGATATCCTAAAAACTTATTAGTTTTGTTCTTAAATGATGTTAATAGTAATTTAAAAATCTAATATTCAATGAGATAACATCTAGAAAAAAAACTATTCTCTTAAATTATATATTCAATATAATTCTATGTTACTATCCTCCTCCTTCCTATGAACACACAATTACTCTTCTCTATTTTTTCCTCTATTTTATTTATATTTTTTTTGTATACTTCAATTCTAAATGATAGAATATAATATAACCTATAATGATTTAAATTTCAAATTTTAAATTAAAATATAACTTAACTTCCAACTTCCATTAGTTTAAAATCCATCCTTTGGATCTTTCTCAAATAAATTTTCACCATTGAATTTGAATGGGTATTTATCAATTGTCTAAATAACGTCCAAAACACTTTATAAATTATATATAATTATCTCTATTTGAATTCTACAAAAACAAAAAAAAATGAATGACTAATAACTTTGCAGTATGAAGGGTCATTTTCTCCTTAACTTCCCTCAACTACCAAATAGGTCACAACATGGAAAATATTATCCCAATGTGTAACCTTTAAGCTTAAATATTTATAGACCTATAGTTTTTTCATGGTGGTTATTCATGGAATGAACCCTTCAATTGGAATAGTGTGGTATATCATCTATGGTGTAGAAACTTCAACTATAGAAACATTATATCTACTCGAAAACATATTCACGGTGCAATATTCTATGTCACAGTGTCACCATATATTTTCTAGAACCACATAAATGCTACTTAATGTTACTTCATAGTGCAGAATTGATTTCATGGCGTGACACACAAATAAAAAACTACTAAAAACTACTTGTATGTTCTTCATGACACGACTTACTATGTTACAGCAATTAGAACTCTTCTGAAGTTCCTCAAGAAGTATTATTAAGTATTAATTTTACAATTCTTTGAACTTCCACTACCTTCACAGTGAAATGCATGAATCTACTTGAATGGAAAATTATGTGAACCTTACATTTATCCCTTAATATACATTATATTTGACACCAGTGATGAGGGACTTTGTTAAAAATTTAGATTCTCGGGTCATTGAATGACCATAGTCTTTATGTAGAAATGTTCTATTATCTTGATACTTATAGAAAAATTTTCATAAATATGAATTTTATCCTTATCCAAATAACTACCACTTCAATCTGTCTTCATCGATAATTGGTGATGAAAATTCCTCCATGTTTTGACACCCAAAAATTTGTAAAAAATTGGGAAAAATTCCATTATTCATACTAAAACTCTATTAAAAATATCATTTCAACATAAAAAATAATATCATCTTCTAGATGATACGCATTCTCACAAATTTGGTCATCATTAAATCATACAATATTTATCATATTTCACCATAAACCCTTCAATATCTAACATCTTCATTATTTAGTTTTTCAACTAAACTTTTTCAAAATCAAGCATCTTCCATCATCAACATTAACATTCTATAATTTTTAAAAAACCCAACATTTATTTTCTATAATCTTTAACCACCCTGAATTTAATGTCCATAATCATAAACAAAAATAATTATCAACACCTTTAGTGACTCTTATTTCATAAATTTTCTTGTTTGATTGTAATTCAATGTCTTTCAAAGATTTTCAATCAAACCAAACCACTTTGTAACACATAACATCCACCATCCTTTATCAATTCTCAAAAAATCCAACAAACAAATACTTAGGTGTAAACATCTACCCCTTTGGATTTTATTGACAATACACTAATCCAAACTTAAATATAGCTTATTCTTAAAACTCTAAAAGTATTCAACAATAAAATATCATTCTTTATCCCCTTTTTTCAATAAAATTCCAAAGGGTATTCTTTAAATCTTCTCCCTTTATCGTCAATAATATTAAGAGTTATTTCCTCACCCCTTTTTTCTCAAGGATTCATTATTTTTTATAATCCCCCTTTATCAACATGATTTTTCCATCAAATTTATAAGACTTATCATGCCTATAGGATTTATATATTTTTATTTAAGTATTATTCTCTATTTATATAAACTCCATGGGGGTTCCTTTCTCATATTTACTCCTCTTTCTTTCATAATCCAAGATCCCATAAAGGTTTTTTATATTCTTAAGAAATTAAAATGAGTTTCATGTCACTAATAAATAAGTAATCAACAAAAACTCAAAGACTACTGAGTTGGAACTCAGTGTAAGAAATAAGAGTCTTTTTAATAGAATCAATTATATATGTTTCACTCGTTGATTTATATAAAATACTTATAACTTAAGATATTAACTTCCTTTTATAATAAACTACCTTTGATCTCAATAACATTCACACCAAAATATTAGTGCATAAATAGTTAAGCACTAGATTAAAAACAAGTCATGTGATGAATCGATTGATACCACATGTTTATAATAAACAAGTGATACTACCAGATATTTCAGAACTATTTTTCTTCATAGGTATTTATTTATTTATAGATAATGAAAAATAGTCATTGAATAATCTTCATTATCACGCGACCATTTTTTGTTCATAATAACTTTCTTATTAGAAATATTTTAGTATCTTGAAAAACAAAAAACACTTAGATGAAACTATATTATTAGTTCACAAATAGATAATAAAAAAATATTCCTTTTAAATTTTAGCTACTTCTCCGATTCATTTCCCATAAACTTCTTTGAAAACTGACTTATATTAGAAAATATCTTGATACCGTGTTTTGAATTAAAAAATTGTCTTGATATTAATTGGAAAACTCAAATATAACTTTGACACAAGTTTCACTCCAAATATAGATTGATACCAACTATAATTTATCATTATCACATGTATATATAGATTCAGAATTGATTTTTTGTGGTTGATATTTTATCTCACTACTAATACCATTTATAGAATCATACCTTGTCTTTTTTGTACAGTAATTATCTTATTTTAATGCACACACAGTGTATATTTTTCTTTTATCATTATACACATACTTTCACTTTGAATTCATCTCCTTTTAATTCATATACCCCATGGATTATTTCTCCCCCTTAATCCTACATCACTCAAATCATAATGTATTGAAATAATTGCAATGGGAGAGGGGTACCTCCTTTATCCAAAAGTAGATTATTTTAGTCATCCATTAGTGGTATTTTTTTGATGATATAACTGATGCATTATTTATTTTAAGAATATTCTTTATCATGATTATTCTTATTTCACATTGTAAAATTTCCATGTATGATAATATACTTAATAATTTCACTAGTGTGATATTCCTTTGTTTTAATAATAGGACATCATGAATTCCTCTTATATAACCTGATAATTATTTCCTTAGTGAGAATAATCTCACTAGTACAAGTCTCCTTCTTCAATTTACCATTTTTTTCATTCATTTTTTATCTTCATTCTCCATATAATGGTATCTCGACAAATATTTTTATTTTTATTCATAGTGGTGTAAATGAAACCATTTAAGAAATCATCTCCCTTTTCTTCCATGTCTATCATGAGAATAACCACTTCTTTCTTCTTTTCCATCCATACTTTTTTCTTTTCTTTCCAAGAAGGTTTATGTGAGTGACTATCCTATAGTCCTTGATATGATTTATATTTTTTATCATCACTATTGTCTTCAAATTCTATTAATTTATTCTCTATTGAGGTAGGTTGTTCAAACTTTTGAGTTTTTTCCCCTTAGTTATATTCTTTTTTTCTTTCCATGATGTATATTGTGAATAATACATCAATGATACATGGTAAATACTCTTTTTCCTTTCCACGTTATAATCATTCCAACACCATAAATATATTTTTGAATGGAATTGATTTCTCATTCTTCTCTACAAGTCTTATCCTTGTTATAGGAGTAAAGGAACTCATCTTGGAACCTTCATTGCCTTTATTACTATAGTACCTTTCAAAGTGACCAAGGTAAGAATAAATATAATATCTCCTAATGAAATATACATACCTTTAAATAGTATTATCAGGATATAATTTATAAGAAGGTCTCCTCTTATTGAACACCTTAAATTTCTTGCTACACACATCCATTATATGTCCCATTATCCCATAGAAATAACACTTCTTCAACACTATCCTTTTAAAAATTTTATTTACAAATCCAATATATAAATTCTTTTTTTCTAATGATTCTAGATTTAGGTTATTATTTCTACTAACTAAATACTCCTTGTGATAATCCTAAGTGTTTGTCTTCTTTATCTTAGTATGAAGTTATTCCTCAAGCTTCTAAATCTTTAAATCCTTCTTCTTTAAAATACCTTCAAAATTATCAATGAGTATATTCTTTTATTTATTTAAAATCTTAACTTGTTTTTCAAACTACTCTATCAAGGAATACATTGATGATTTATTGAATTTCTTTTTTTATGCTTAACTTAGGCTCTTGAATAAGTTATTCAATTATATCACGTTTCTCCTTCATTTTCTTGTTCATTATAATAATGGTCACTTCTGAAGACAACACTTATTTCGTTATATTTTTTCTTCCTTCAAATCTATTATATAAACACGTTTATTTTTACCTTCATCCTTTAAGAATTATACTTCACTATTCAAGTAATAAAGCACTTCTTGTTTTTACTACATGAAAAATCTCCAGATTTACCATATGATGTGGTTTCATATTTTTTTATTATCATACACCAATAATTTAGCTGATATAAAACCTACATATTCTAATTTACAATAAACATTATCTATATATTTAGATTTATAAATAAGAAAGAAATATATTTTGTTCACCTCTCTAAGAATACTCAATTTCTTGGTTGTTTTCTTCTTGTTCTTATTCTTCTTACATATAAATATATGATATTATTCTTCAAAAAACTTTAATACTAGATATTCAATTGATTAAAATTGAACACTAGTAAAATAAATTTAGTTCTCTTCTCTCAATATAGATTCTATACCATACAATTATTTCAACTTTAATCACATCTATTTTGATGTCTTGCAATAAGAAATCTTTAAGAAAACACCCTCTTCCAAATCATTTGTTATAACCTCCTTACCATAATCATCAATATCCACATTTATTTGATAATATCAAATAAAATTCCATAGAGACTTTAAAAAATAAATCCAAAGAAATAAACTCATTCCATTTTGAAAAATGATTTCTATCTAATATGGGAGCTTTTACTATTGAAGAAATATCTTGGATGGTCTTTAAATATTCATAGAATAAATATATTAGGTTAAATCCACAATAAAACATATTGGATCTGATACTAATTATTGGAACTCGGGACACCCTAAGAGGAGTGGTTAATAAGGCTGTTAGCAGAATTAAAACTTTTTTTCCTGCTTCTTTAAATTAAGATCATGTTCCTTTGTTATAAGGAGAAAATTTTAAATTTTGTTATATTATCTTTATAAAATTCATCCACAAACATATATCATATATATTTGTAGAATATAGAGCATGAAAGAACACCGATATTTTAATTGGTTCATTTGACAAATGCTACATCCAAGAATTATACACTCAATATTGAGCCAGTGTACTAATAATCCACTATAACTCTCTATTTATGATGATACAATGTTTTAGGTAAGGTTACACCTCACCAAGGCCTTATATATATAAAATATTAGTCAAGTTCACTCCTACCAATGGGCACTCACTCTTCTTCTCACATGACACAAATCCATTTTTAATTTTCAAAATAAACCACTTTATTGTTGAGTGGGAAACACACAATAACCAAATACCAAATTCAAGGGAACCCACATAAAATAGCTACGCAAAAAAATAAAATTTTAAAATCCACATTCAAAATTTAAAATTTGAATTTAAAAATTTGAGAACCTCAAAACTGTGGGTGAAGAGGCTATCTTGGGAACCACCCTCAATGTGAGCCGCCCGAGAAACCCTAAGCTACATCACCATCACTGCATCATCACATTGCTGGATTAACACCACCTTCAACATCATTGTCTGATCACCAATAGGAATAGTGGAGAATACCATCCACTGAGAATGAATGTCGATGAAACCACCATAATTTCGATAACAACTCGAACTCATCACTTAAGGAATTGTGAATACTACCGCATAGATCTGCCTCAGAGAGAGAGGTGAAGTTCTGGAGAAAGATAAGAGAAATTAAAATATGGAGATTGGTCATAACACTGATGAGGCTCACTAAAAACCATCGTCGATGAGAGACATGCACCACCATAGACTTCAGCCATCAGAAATCAATGAATTTGAGCCTTCTCAAGAAGCACACCCTAAGGTGACAATTTAAATCATAAAAAACCCAAAAAATGTTGGTGATGTCTGAAAAAATTGGAAACGCCCACCAGAACCCACCAAAAATATTGTGAATCGAACCTCCCCTATCATCAATAAATACATGATCCACACAAAACTAGTGAGATGCCTGAGAAAATAATAACTACAGTCACAAGTCTTTCCATTGATGCCCACCACTAGAAATGAAACAATCGGCACCATCATCACATCAGACCCAACAAAGAAACCTCCCTCAAATAAGAAACATAGAGGAAAAAATGGAACTAGGGATGAAACCAAAAATAAAAACGAGAGATTAGACCGAGGGGTAGAAACCCTGAAATAAAAAAGAAATAAGATGTCGATAAGACCCACAACCACTAAATTGTTTATCCCAAAACCTCTAAGTATCCATTAATATAGATATGACCTAGAGATAAGTGGTAGAATGTGAGGTCAGGGAGAGATTTAGGTTGATGGTGAAGAAACCATAGTTCCTTCACGAGAGAGAAATTAAAGAACAGTACCAGGAGTGGAAAAACCATAAGAGAGGATAGGTAGAAGAACCCTTGAGGAATCCACTCTAGGGAGAGGAGAAGGTTGAGGGGTGTGAAACATAGAGAGGAAACCCTGAGTGATGGGGGATTTCTATAGGAAACCCTAGATACCATGAGCATGAAGTAAGAAATAAAACCGAGAGAAACAATATCAGGCGAGAGAGGGGGGAGAAGTAGGAGAATATGGAGGCATCCTCCTGCTTTATTCTTCTCATATGAACACTACTTCAGTAAAGGAGTCGTTTTTTAGACTTATAGGTATCTTCCTAGTCTAGTTACAAGAATTTCACTCTAATATTTATACTTAAATTCTACTCATTGTGCCAAATTTTAATTCTTCAATGAATACTAAATGAATATCTCAATATCCATAACTAATATAAACAATTCATTATGATAATAGTTGAGAATTTAATCTTTAATCAACCTTATTATAGTAGTAATAAAAAAATCTAGATAATAATTACAACAATTTAATTATTCTTCAATGATTATTTTTTCCTTAATTTAGAAAAACTAATACATCCATGATATTCCATAAACTTCTTAATTCTAATATTTAATGATGTGCACAAAAATTTAAAAATATTATCTTCAATAAAATGCTATCTAATAGAAACTGTATCATCTTAAATCAAATATTCAACATAAGTCCATATTGTTTTCCACCTCCTTACTAGAAAAAAATAGTTCCTATTTTTTGTTTTTGTTTTTTTCTCTACTATTTCATCACACTTTATTGTGTGCTTGAATTATACATATAATACTATAATATAACCTAGAAGGATTTGAATTTAAAATTTAAAATTAAAATGTCATTTAACTTCTAGCTTCTATTAGTTTAAAATAAATCCTTTAGATATTCCTAGAATAAATATCCACCATTGAATTCAAATTGTTAGTTATTTATTATCCAAATAACCAACACACATCTATGTGAATGACACGCCATTACTTGTGTTCAAATTTTATAGAAACTAGAAATCATGGTATTACTGACTACTTTAAGGTGCAACGGGTTAGTTTCTTCTTAACTTCCCTTGACTACCAGATAGGTTATGGTGTGACCTATGCCCCCATGGTGTGTAACTTTTGAACTTCAATATTTATTTCCCTGTATTATTTTCAAGGCGGGTGTTCACAACATAAACCATTCACTTGGAGTGGCGTTGCATACCTTCCACAATGTGATCACTTTAGATCCCAAAACATTGAGTCTATTAGAAAACCCATTTTTGGTAAGATATTTTATGTCAAAATGTGGCCACATATTTTCCAGAATCACTAAAATACTTCTTCAAATTCCTTCATGGAGTGTCATTAATTTAATGGTGTGGTGATCCAATAAATAGAACTACCAAAATATCCATGGATATCCTACATGGTGTGTCGTATTATGATACAGTGTGTAGCACTCTTCTAAAGTTCCTCAATAATACTTGTAAAGTATTATTTTTTAAATTTTTAAAACTTCCACTACCTTTGTGGCATGACACATGACTCACCTCGAATGGAAAATTATATGAACCTTACATTTCTCCCATTATACACCTTATATTTGATCCCATTGATAAAGGAATTATCCAAAAAAATGATATTCTCAGTTTATGGTGGGACTAAGTTCTTTACATTGTTATGTTCTCTTCCCCTACTACTAACATAGAATATTTTACACATTTTAATTTCATACATATATAACTCTCTACAAATTTTATTAGTATTCACCATGATGTAGTTATCATAATTTATTTAATTTTTCACACCCAAAAGTTTTTCAAATAATTGAAAAAATTTCCATTATTCATACTAATACTCCATTATTGAAAAAATATAGACATGTTCAATAATATAAACTTATTAATGATAAAATTTATTATAAATTCAATAATTGTAAACTGATACGATATTTAATATCTTTATCCAATATCTTTAATCTTCAGTGTTTTTTAACAAACCCTTACTAAACAAAAATATGTTTCATCATCAAAATAAACTTTCTCTAATTGTTAAAAAATACAACATTGATTTTCTACAATATTTAACCACCCAACATCAATTTTCTATAATATTAAATCTCAATAATTATCAACACATTTAGTGAATACCTTTTTTATCAATATCCTTTGGTGAATATTCTTTAACATCTCTCAAGGATTTTCAAACAAAACAAACCTCTTGGTAACACACAATATTCACCATCCTTCATTGATTGTCAACAAATCCGACAAAAAACCACTTAGTTATAGAAGTCTTAGTTCCACGCTATAATCTAAGTATTTTCACTTCACATATAGGGTTTTCCAAACATGTTTATTTCTTATTTATGGTTTATGGTTTTCTGAACTTGTTATACTAGTTATTCGATATGATGGGCTCATAATGACATGGATTTTTATACCCATTCCTCTATTTTCTAATATGGGATATATGACGTCTTGACTAGGTTGTCCTAGTCTATATCTTCCATATATGTCTGGATGATTAAGTTTTCCTGTGTAATCCATTTAAAAGTTCTCTTTTATCCTCCTATGGAGGATTCCCTTGGATTATTATCACAGATCCTGAGTTGAGGCTCAAATATGGTATTCAATTATAGTCTCTCCCTTTATTGGGAGTTAAATTACAAGGTAAATGAATATTCCTAAATTCATTATTATGTTATATTCTTGGTATTATATTGAATACACTCAAGCATGTTATAGGTTTTTAAGGGTGTGGTGGAAACCACCTACTAAATCATCATACTCATTCCCTACATAATCCCCTCTCGATATGTTAAGGACCTTTTTATTCATGATCCATGTAAGGGAAAGCCACCCAACTATAGGATAAATTTGTACATATGGAGCATGTAGAATGGGTGACTGTTTTTAGGACTTTTTGCATAGATAGGTATTATGCGAGTGAGTTATCCCTATTGCATTTTTAGAGAGGATTTAAACCTCGGGAGCTATTTTTGGTCCTTAGGCCTCGTTTGGTTTACACACTTATGTGTATATGGGATTTTGGATTTCTTTTTCTTTATTTGTATATAGTTTTTTATTTATTTTCATTTTAGATACGTAAATTATGTTCATGTTGTTTTATATATTTTTTATTGACATGAATACTCTGAAATGATTTTGTTTTGGTTAGTTGTATTCATTGATTAACTGAGACCAAGATAAGTCATTCCACTTATAGGTACCTGCCTTAGTGATTTATTACTCTTTATATAGGGTGAAAACTAAATCCCACATGTTTAATTCCTAACCAATAGAATTTATGCTAGACACTAGAGATTGTGAAGTTCTCTTGAGGTATTTTAGTGATGTGTCCCATGCCTCATTTGGGTATTCATGTCAGAAATATTTTATTATGAGTAGCATGACATAGAAAAAACAAAAGGGGGGAAATAAGATGAATAATATATTGAATACTATTTAAAACTTATGTATTTTTTTATAATTTTTAAGAATATTATGAAAGTAAAAGAAAATTGTCTAACTAAAATTTCATTTATAAAGTGGAAGGTTGGGTTATATTAAAGAGATGTTGATTTATTTAGTGTTTTCATGTCAAAATTTGAAGAAGATTTATCAAATAGTGAATTAATTTTGATATTTCACCAACTCATTATAAAAGGATACATCAATTTCATTAGTGAATTTTACTTGTAAACTGAATAAGAATTGGTATCTTATAAATCAGTTTTGATAATTCATAAACTCATCATTACAATATTACAGTATAAAATAATAGAGGACAATTTTATTTTGTTCAAGTCTTGAAAAATAAGTGAAAAATATGGATATATGTAGATCCATGTAGATTTATAGTATGAATTATGTTTTTCATATATTCAAAATATTATGAACATTTTATCTTTAGATTGAAATAAGAGTTTAATAATAGTTCATATGGAAGTAAAGATAATTTTTCATTGGTTACTCTAACTAAAATATTAAAGATCTATAAAAGGAGGCAAAAAAAATTAACATCATAAATATATTTGTTGAAATAGACTTTGATGCCTCATATTAGAAAAAAATTTCTTAAAGAGAAAGTAGGTTCATGAATAAAAGACATCATGAAGAAAGAAATTATAAACTCTATTTAGGTTGAGAAGAAGTGGTATGAATTTGATTTGGACATCCTAAAGAAAATAAAACCCAATGATGAATGGGTTATAAAGGATCGGATAAAAAAGGAAAATCATATTTGAAAATTCATGAAGATTTAAATAATGGATTGTAGAAAAGGAATAAAGTAGGAAAGAAAACTAATCTACCAAAGGATAATGGGAAAATAATATGGTGAGACTCACTCATTATGAGAAGAGGTCAAAAAATCCTTTTTGAAGAAGGATGTTTTCGATGCTTTTAAGAATAATAGAGAATAATAGCCCTTAAAAACTCATCGAACCATATTTTTTATAGAAAATATATGGACTCAATGTTAGTGCATAATTTATGTTTTATTTGGGCACAAATTTAGGAACCACTAGTAGTAAATTACAGTAGTTAAAATTAAAATTAAGATACAATCACAGTAGTACAATGAATAAGTGAAAGGGAAAAAACATTTAAAAACTCAAGGATACTTATGGTTAGTTTAAATATTCAGGATACACGACAAATGTTTGTCTCACAGTGTTAACAGAGTATTTTAAGTGGAATTTAAACACTAATTCTCAGAAGAATCAGAGTCATCAAAACTAATTGTAAAGGTTTTTGAGTTATAGTAATAGAAAATAGAGAAGAATATTGACCCTCAATAGACCATTGAAACCTATTTTAAAATTTAACTTGTTTAATCCACTTAAAATAATTAATAAAAATATATTACAAGTGGAATCATATCTTCAAAATCCAAATGGAGTGATGGTTCTACTCTACATAAAGAGACAACCCTAAGGACCTTTGAAAATTATAAAGAAATAAAATAGATAAATGTTTCTATGGGTGTGAGTGATGGAAGAAACCAACATGATTATGATTATCCAAATAAATAAATGATTTATCTTGAGAGAAATTGTGAACAACAAGTGGTGAAGAAAAATATTAAATTAAAATATTAAAATCTTATGAAGATAATTTTGTTTTAAATGGGACATCCTTATCCTAAAACCTAATATATGAGTTTTTAAAAAATGTTCCCTTATATATTTTTATATTACTTTCTCACAAAATCTAATGATGTTTTTAAATAAAAAGAAAAGCTGGTTTGATTAATATAGTTGGGTTTGTATAAAGTTTTATATGGAATCTCATCTGATCATGTTCATTATTTTCATGTGGAATCATTTTTTGAATCTCATTCTCTCACATTGGTATCATTATATGATGGATCATGAAGTATTTATATTAAGGATAACTTTTATACTATATAGTATTATTAATTTATAACTCGTATTTCCTGTAATGAGTTTTTTCTCATGGGATTATAATGATTAGTGGTTATTTATATTTTAATGTATTCACTGTTAATATTCCTTGATTTTTTTTCTTGAAAAAATTCAAGTGGATTTTTAAGGTAGGATGGCCATTACACAAATTATTCCTCTAAAACTATAAATATTGTTTCCTCTTATATAATTTTATAATTATTATTAAAGGAGGTAAGTTAAAAATATTACCAAATTGGGAGTAAATATGTAGGGGAAAGAATAATTGTATCCCCATGAAGAAGAATGAAATCATATTTAAATGGGGATTAGAATATCAAACCCATCAAGGGATAGAAACCAAGGAGAAATTATTATCCCATACTCTCTATTATTTCCTTTTTATTATGTTTTCAAAGTGGGGGATATATATAAATCCAAAGTTTATTTATGAAATTTAAAGATATTTTGTTATAGGATTTGGATAATAAAAATAAATTGATTATATTGTGTCTCTAGTCTTGATTCAAGTGGTATAATGTGTTTCACAAAGAATGGAAGGATTTATAGAATTTATGGATTTTTAACAAATCCAAAGGCGAATATTGATGTGCTCATGCATGTTGTGTTTAATTTTTTAATGACATGTTGGATTTGTTGTCAATGAATATTCATATTGAATTTTTTTAATAAATTAAGTAGATTGGTATGACCATGTCATGTTGGTTATATAATATATTGGTTTAAAACTAAATTAAATATATACTTTATAAGGATTGAAGATTCATGTTGAAGATGAAGGAAACCATTATGAGTTTTGAAGATAAGGAACTATAGGTGCAATAAGAGTTAGTGAACCTTATAAATCCCCTGTGTTTATGTGTTTTCCTTCATATTATATTATCACTCATAACCATTATTATTATTACTTTAATAATTTAATCCATGAAATAACCAGTAATTAGGTTATGATGTTTATAAAAGGTAGAAAATTTTGAATTGGAAAAACAACCATTGATCCATCAACTAGGCCTAACATGAAGTCGATATTTGAATAAAGTTTTAAAAATAAGACTTATTCAGAAGGATAAAATAAAACAAGTTATGAAATTACTTACAAAAATTAAAAAATCATTTTATGTCTTTTAAATGAGATTCATTTTTATTTTCTTGAAATCAAGCATATAGTTATACTGAAAAAAATGATTTTTAGTTAACTTTTCATTAAGAAAAGTAGACGTGTGATCATTCCTCTTTAAATTTATTAATATATCATCTCCCTAGATTCATCGAGATTTATTTCATAAAAAGTTACCATGGTACTTATTCTTGAAACATTTTCTATACCAAAACATTTTTTAAATCTATTATACTATTTTACTAAGTTGAAGTAGTTCCTCTTAATTTTTGAGAAATTTAAAAACCAAGAAATAACGAAATTTCATGCACCATAATAATCTAAAACTCACTTTTCATACATTTATAAAAGCAATCAATAATTTATTTTCATGTTAATATGAAGATTATGTAATCTATATAGATATTTATTATTATTGTGTTCGTAAAAACCTTCTTAATAAAGATATTGGTAAATTTAATTTCTTTTATAAAACCAGTTTTAGATAGAAAACTAGATAAAACTTTATATCAAGCTCTTAAAGAATGTTTTATTTTGTAAAGTGAATTAGTATATTTAAGAACATATTGCACTGGGGGAGGTTTTTCAAAACCCATAGGTTGTTCAACATAAACCTTTTCTTAAATATAACTATTTAGAAAATAAATTTTAAAATCCATTTAAAATAAAAAGAAATTTAGATGATTAGTAAAGGATAATAGAATCCAGATAGACTCAAAATATGTGACCTAGTAAAAGGTTTATTTATAATATGTACCATTTATATATTATATCCTTTAATAAACAACTAATATTTATTCTAGATTATAGTTCTATTATCATCACACTTGTTTTGTGATACCCACTTAGTACCTATAACTAGAAAGTCACTAGGATGTTTCACTAACTACCACACCAAATTCTATTCATATTGATTAAGATCTTCTCATATGACCATCACCCAATTCTCATTACCTAGTGAATTATTTACCATTTTAGGTTCAAATTACAGTGGAGATGAAATATGACCACACTCATTACCTAAGTATCTTCTGGTTGTGATTGGTCAATCCACATCACTAATAACATTATCAATGGGATAATCCCTCAGCAATCTCTATATTCTAGGAAAAGAAGATGATTTATCCACTTTTAATAAATTTTCAATTTTTGATTTACCAATTTAAAATTTCATAGGTTTTACCAATGGTTTTTTTAAAACATTGGTAGTTTTGAAAACATCAACTAAATTATTTGCATCATTGAAAAGTTTAGAAAATGATATTATAAAATTTCCATTTTCATCAATTTTCATGTTTAATGTTTCTTATACAACATGTGATTTTTTTTAAGTCTTAATTAGACTCACTTATAGTGTAATAATGAAAAAATATCCTTCATTAGGATTTGAATTAAATTTTTCAATATTTACTTTTGTATTCAAAATGAATATCTTGTATCTAAAAATCTAAAAGTACCCGGCATTGGGATTTTTTCCATTCAAAAATTCATAAGGTGATTACTTTAAAATCAGACATAGTAAAATATGATATATAGTATAACAAGTTGTATTTATAATTTTACCCCAAAAGTATTTTTTTCTTGATACACAGATAATTTATACCAATATATCACTTGAATGGTTTTATTCCTCTATTCAACTACCCTATTTTATTGTAAAATTATTTGTCCTAGAAAAATACATTTAATACCATTGTCACTATAAAAAGTTTCAAATTTGAGAATTTTAAATTCACCTCCATGAACACTTTAGATGGTCATTATTAGAATATTTTTTTCATTTTAAATAAGAGAATAAATATTTTTTTAAAAGATGGATGCTTTTAATTTTTAAAAAATAATGAAAAATCAAGCTTCTCAAGTATAGTGGATAACAAGAATATAAAGATAGTGTTTTCCTCTAATAATTATAAATTGAGTTTCTCCAAAATGGTCCATATGTATTAAATACAGATGTCAAAATATAGTGACATCACTTATTTATTTAAAACAGACTTTTTTGTTGGTTACTGATGAGCATGTGAGACATTGTTAATTCTCAGAGTGAATCATGTTTTAAAATTTATATTACTCTTCACTGATAACATTTATAAAATTTTAATACATGGTAAAGTTCATGATCAAACCCATATATATAAGTACTTATAATGAAAATTTTCAATACAACAGTTAAGACAAAAAATTTAATTAAAAAAACCTCATCCAAAAAAGAAAACTATGAATGATGTGAGTGCACTAATACTTTTCAAATATGGGATCATGAATATGTAATCATAAAAGGGAAATGATGGAAAATCATGTTATATTGATTCATCACTTTTATACATTATTATTTCATCATTTTTAAGACAAGCACTATAGGAAAAAAGAGCATTTAGAAGTGGTGTTTTAGTAGTAATTTTCCAAATCACGGCTAAATGATTTGTTTGTATTTTTTTAGAGGTGGTTTTAGAAAACCAATGTTATTTCATGATGGTTTATAAAAAATTATTTCCATATAACGATGGTTATTTTAGTGGTGGTTAAAACCATCACTGAATCTGAAATTTTATTTTTAAAATTATTTATTTAATCTTAGTAGTAGTATTTTTAAAAACATCACAAAATCATTGAAAATAAAAATAATAATTAAAATTCTAATCACTTGTTAATAATTAATAATTAATAATTATTTATTATTTATTATTATTTATTATTATTTATTATTTATTATTTATTATGTATAATAATTTATTATTTAACATTTTAATTATTTATTAATTATTTATTATTTATTATTTAATAATTCTTAATTATTAATTGGTAATTATTAATTAGTAATTATTTTTATATGAATATATTTACATATAAACACACACACACATATACATACATCTATGTATATACATATATATAGACATTCATACATAAAAACAAATATATGTTCTTATATATATATATATATATTTATGTGTGTGTGTGTGTGTATTTATTGATATATATTTATATAAATTTGTTCATATTTATAGATATTTATATGTATTTATGAATATATATATATATACAATTATTTATATTTATATATATTATGTGGGATATATATATCCTGCATTTATATGTGTTTATATATAATTATATTCAATTATTGATATATATGTGTATATGTATATGTATTTATATCTGTTTATATGTATTTATGTAAATTTATTTATAGTTGTATGTATTTATAGATATTTATATGTATTTATGTATATTTATATATATTATGTGGGTGTATATATATGTATGTATGTTTATATGTGTTTATATATATATATATATATGTTGATTCATTTGATTATTTATATTTACATATAATTATATCTATTTATTTATTTGAAACAATTTGAGTCTCGAAGGCTCCATTATTTAATAAAGATAAAATGAAACATGGGAGATGAAAATCTTAAACATGTGACACATCCCCACCCATAATGATACAATTGAAAAACATCAGTCATTGACCACAATCAGAGCATGCGAAAATAGTTATCTTTTCCTGAAACTTTATATATTACCCTAATTTCCTCTACCTCATGAATATTGGCCTCTCCTATCTATATTTTGTTGTTTTTAAGGCTCCTGATCAGCGTTCGATGAAATAATAGTGCCATCAGCACCCATCTCTTTATTATCATCCATCATCTCCTTATGGTTTTGAGATTGAAAATAAATTGGAAAAATCCAGAGCTCTATTGAAATAATCAAGGAGTTGTCCTTACCAATAATATCTAGATGAACCTCATCTTGGGTCTGATTAGGAGAATTTATGCCCATTGTGGATCCTCAAACATGTTGAACAAGAGAACTTATAATGGGATATGTATCTCTTACAAGTTTATCCTTTCCATCATCTTCTATAGACCCAAAAGTCCTTCCTTCCTATGATTCTGTTTATCATGAGGGAGTTGGGTTCTTGTGTTATCAACTACATTCTCATCTTATTGGAACTTTTGAGTCTCAAGATCCTTTATAGGATTTCCAAAACCAACTATTGAGGCACCAACCTGGTCATCATGCTCTTCAATTTTAACCATGGGAAAATATAGTGTGCCCCCTATTCCATCAATATCCCCTACCGGTCTTGATTCATGAAAATGCATATATAATTTTTTAGTAGTATATACTTTATTATTCCCATTGTTAGGTTCCAAAGGAGATATAGTCTTAGTGACCTTCTCCAATTTTGGTTTACCATCTCCCATCAAGCTGCCAATGTCTATTCCATGTCTATTCAAACAAATTCCATTATCAGTAATGACATCTGCATTGAAAAAAGGATTCAAGGATAATGCACTACAATCCTCATCCTGGACATGTGTTGGTGTATGAACCTGAGTATATTCTATCTTCCCACCCTAACCCAACTTATAGAAACATAAGAGGGAATCATCCAAATATGACTTTCCCTTACAACTTCTAGTTATAGGAGTTTGATTATTATCATGGATAAGCTCAACACCATCTGTGTTTGTATTATAGAATCAACATATTTATCCTAGATAACTATGGGAGTTTCAATGGGAAGTGAACTATATTTCCTAGAACCCTTTTTTTCTTTTACACCTATTCAATTGAATAAGGGAACTAACTTCAATAGATTTATTTCCCCTAATATCACCAGAATTCAAGTATTTTTCTTCCTGTAGGTTGGCTAAATCAAACTCAGGTTCTCCCTCGAAATATAATGTATCATTATAAATGGTTCAATCATTATCAATTTTCCCAAATAATAATGAAATTTTATTCACTCTAGGGGTGATAAATTCAAACTTATAGATTTATAGAGACCTAATTAAAACTTTTCCCTCTTATAATTTATGTTATTTCCATCTTGAGTAAGATTATCATCCTTCTGGACACCTTCTTCTTGATTTGAAAAATGGTTATCCAAATTAGTAGCACCTTCCTTGGAGGCACTAACTTTATTTGAATCACCTTTATCATCTTGTGATCCCTGATTATGTGTTACTCCTCCCTAGGAGGTATCTTCCCCTTTTCAATATTTATCAATAATGTGAGGACTACCACACAAATGGGAATTGGAGGCCCTATTACATTTATCATACAAATTCCCTTGTATACCACATGTCACACCCTTAATAATAATTATAAATGGTACATCTGATGTTGCAACATCCCTTAAAAAATCATGACTTTTATCACACTCCACCAATAAGTAAAATATGAATTTAGAAACATTTAAAACAATGGGTTTGATCAAAGGAAAGAAAATATTGGCTTCAACTAGGACTCTATTAAAGTGACCATACCTATCATTTTCTATTTTCTTATCCATTTTTATTAGAACTCCTATAGAAAAATCAATTTCCAATATTATTTTTGGGTTCCAAAAAAACTAACTCAATCCTTGAATGTGAATCCATATATGTGTTACAAAATTTTTCATATTGAGAGGATTAAAGGGTGAATTCAAGTTTTATATCATGAAAATTCTAAGCCTTAAATTGAAAAAATTAAAACCCCAATCCTTGGATTTCAAAGTTTTAGAAGGAAAAACTACTTGAAAATAGTATTTCTATAAAGATGGAATTCACTAATCATCAAATCCACAACATTCTAAGAGCCTTTTCTTAAAATAAAAAAAACAATTGACTTTACTTGTATTTTACAGGTATATGAGAAATTATATAATTCCTACATTCATTAATTTGGTTAGATATAATACCATTTATCACTTAAAAAAAGGTTTTATCTCCCTTAAAAGTCTCAAGGAAAGAGATCAGAATGGAAAAGTCCTTATATTTTGGAAAGAGAATTCATATGGCTAGAAAAATTGACATTTCCAATGAGTTGGGAATTAAATAGGGTTCACTTCCTTTCACATGTCTTGGTGTTCCCATGTTCTATGTTAAACCAAAATACTAACACTTCTCCCACATTTTGATTCAAATCAAAAACCAATTGGCCTCCTATAAAGGCAAGACTCTCTTGACGGTGGGCCGAATCAGTCTTGTGAAAGCAGTAATTGTTTCAAAATTTGTCTATTCCATTATGGTTTATAAATGGATGGTTTCTCTTATCAAAAATATAAGTACCTTTATTAAGAACTTTATTTGGAGTGGAAGAATTATTCAAAGAAATATTTCCACTATTTCGTGGAAACAATGTTTCCAATCGATAGATTATAAAGGGCTTGGTATAAAAAATATCTTTAAATTTAATCAAGACTTGCAGATGAAATTTATGTGGACACTCATCACTGATAAGTATGAGGCTCTTATCTTTATTAGACTCATATTAATTAGAAGGCTCATTGATAGAATTGTAAATTAAATGGACTCTTCTATTTGGCCAACTTTTAAAGCCTCTTTTTCTATGATTATAGTGAATTCTCACTGTCTAGTTAAGATTAACTCTTCTTTCAATTTTTGGTTGGATAATTGGACAGGTACACCTATCATTAATTTTTTAAGTTCCCTAGATTATTCAATTGACACCAAGGTTCCAATAAAAGACCAAATGGAGGCTTCCCTAGACAATATTTCTGTTGATTTTAAATAAATGATTTTAAATTATAACTTCATCAATAATGAAGACATTGTTGTTTGGGAATCAACCATTAATGGAAGGTTATTCTCAAAATTGTCCTACAACACAAATATTCAGGGTCAACCTAATTTCTAGGATAAGTTCTTAAACAGGAGTTGGATACTTCTTTCAAGGTCTCTACTTGCTTGGAGGATCATTCATGCAAAGGTTCCTACTGAAATTTTCCTGTAGTACTCTGGAATAATCCCTTACTCGCGATGTGCAACCAGCATCGGGACGACCTCGATCACTTATTCCTTAGCTTTCGTACTATTGTTGCTCTATGGGTTGTTTGTTTTTATCTTTCTTTGGTTCCACTTCCATGGTTATCCATCATTCATGATTGAATTACTTCCTACACTAAGTTTTCACTTTATCATCAATTGAAGAACCTCTTTGTGGCTTCTAGTATGGAAATTATCCATCTCATTTGGACCTATCAGAACAAAATGATCCATAAAATTGCTTCTTTCTCTTTACAGTCTTATCTTATTCAAATTATTATGGCTGTGAAAAATGAAAATGATACTCAAAGATATTTTTGTGATAAATCTATACATGACTTTACCATTTTAAAGTGTTTTGGAAATGAAGGATACTATCTTCCACCTATACGATTTTTAGAAGTCATATGGATTAATCTAAATATAGGTTGGATTAAATACAACACTGATGGATCCTTGAGAGGAAATATAATTCCTTATGTATATGGTTTTATTTTTAGAAATCATCTTAGATATGTAATGGGCTATATTTATGGCCCTTGTGGAATATTCACCTCTCTTGAAGCTAAAATACTTGGGATAATTAATGTGGTAGATATGTAAAAGAAACATGGATGGTTTAACTTATGGCATGAATGTAACTCTACTATCATTGTGAAAGCAATAAGAAATGGAATTATTCATTTTTATTGGAATCTCACTACAAGATGGATCCATTGCATGGAGTCTCTTTCATCCATGAATTATTTTATCACTCATGTCTACCATGAAGAAAAAAATTTAGTAGATGGGCTTTCCAACAAAGGGATATTTTATACTTAGTTGAAACTTATCAACAAAGTTCAAAAAGACCTTATTTGTTTCTTGTAAAGGGACTATTGTAAAAAGTCCTACTTTCGTTTTGTATAACTTTGTTTCTTTTTAATAAAAGGGGACTTTTACCTTTAGGAAAGATCTCAATTTTCCATCAAAAAGGTTGCATCTCCCTTCTTCAATAGTTTCCCAGACATATAATTGAGATCATGAAACCCATTGAAGGATCTATTAAGTGAGGAAAAGGCCTCCTCCTGAAGAATGCCTACATTCGGAATAACATCTCCATTAGCAGCTCGAAGCCCTAGGTCTGAAGGGAGATTCAAAGGATTCCCTTAGAACCTAGTCATGGGATAATATAGGAACTTCAACTCCTAATTCTGAATCACTTCCCGATCATAGGAGACCCCTTTCTCAAATTTATTGATTACAACCCTAGAAACTCCATGCCCATCATTTTTCTTTCCCAAAATATTGGGATCAAAAATCCCATCAGGGAAACACACTAGGACCGATTTGAAGTTTTCTTCCACTAGATGAGCATGAAAATCAACACTCAAAGAAGCCGTCTGTGATAGAAATCATAGTCAAAAATCAGAGTCACCATGGTCTCCCAAGCATAGCTCTCGCAGTCTTCATCTCATATAGTGTAGTCATTTATATATAATTATATTTAATCATATATATATGTTTGTATTTATAGATAATTATATGTATTTATATGTATTTATATGTATTTATATATATTTATAAATATTTATATGTATTTATATTTATATGTGTGTGTGTGTTTTTATGTGTTTATATATATTTATATTTATATATAATTAAATTTAATTAAATATATATAGTTGTATTTATTTATATTTATGTATATTTATTTACAACTTATATATATTTATGTATATTTTTTTATAATTTATAGATATTTATATGTATTTATGTATATTTATATATATATACACATTAATATATCTTTATATATATTTATGTTTGTATACAATTATATTTAATTATATATATAAATGTTTATATTTATATATATGTGTGTGTATTTATATGTACTTATATGTATTTATATGTATAAAATGGATATATACATGTGTATGTGTATATATGTATGTATGTATCTATGTTTATTTATACGTGTTTATATATATATATATATGTGTATGTTTATATAAAATCATATTTAATTTTATATATATATATATTCATATATTTATGAAAATTTATTTATATTTATAGATATGTATATTTACTTATGTATATTATATAAAGTTATATATATCATTTCAATATGTATATTTATATATTTATATTTTCATATAATTATATCTAATTATATATGTGTGTGTGTGTATTTATATACTTTTAAGTAAATTTATTTATATATTTTATATAATTTTATATATTTATACATTTATATATAATTAAATTTATAAATTTTATATGTAATTATATTTTTATATGTATGTATTTATAAATTTTAAATATATATATATATATGTATATGAACACATATATATGTGTGTTTTAAAATGTATTTATTTGTATATATATATATATAAGTACATTGAAATGTGCTTAGTTACCACATAAAGGATTTAGTGGATTGCTAATGATTTTATAAAATAATCAAGAGGTGATGGGTTCAAATATCACCCTAAGCATATTTATGACTAATTCTAAGGTAATAAGTAATAAATAACATTTTTTAAAATAAAAACATCTTTAATTTTTTAATAATACTTTTCAAAACTAATATGAAATGATTCACGATGGTTTTTTAAAAATTCCACGAAATTATTTGCGATGTTGCAATACATTATAGTTTTGAAAACCCATCGAAATATTATTTCATAGTGGTTTGAACCATTGCTAAATACCAAAAAAAATCCACCATTAAATGACATTTTAATCATAGTAAAGCAATGTAATAATAATACAATCCAAGATCAAAATATTTGATATCTTGGGAAAATTATACCTATAAAACATAATCATATAAAAAACATTGAACGTTATTTAATTCATTCAGCATAGTCTTCCTATTAGCTTTCATATTATCTTTAGTACATCAAAGAAAGGGGTAAGATAAAAGACCATTAAGGGGAGGAATAACATGGAAGTAACAAGAGACAAAATCAATAGTACATGGGTGAGAATATTCATCATCATCATAAGAATAAGGCAATCATTTGAAAGAAACATGGAATATAGATATGCATAATTATGAAACATCATAACTTTGTGGTCAAAACTCACACATAAGTTGTGAATAAATATAACATCATGTTCATGCATAACATATGTGTAGAAATCATCACTTTATAAATTGTGAATAATGTTAGAATCATCTTCACACATAATACACATAATTTCATGTGATATATCACATTACCCAATACATTAGAGGGGGATTTTATATATGTTTTTTTAAGAAAATAATTATTAAAATAATATTTGGTTTAAAATATTTCTAAAACTAATACATAAAGGCAGCAAGGGTCTTGCTACCTTCAGCCTATTTTTGGCTGGACCAAAGGCGTTAAGGCCCTTTCCACCTTTTCCAGAAAGTTTGGCCAAATGCGATATGGCCCTTGGTGGATTTTCCAAATAAAAAATAATACTTATTTTAAATATACATGTTTTTATATTTACAATTATTATTTTTATTTTTTATTTATATATATATAACAAAAAATCAGAAGAATTTAACTGTTATTTAATATCCATCATTACTTTCATTAAAGAAGCTTGAAATTCTGACATAAACTCTCTTCGAGAACTCCCTTTTATAAGGGGACTTTCCCTAGAAATCCTTTTGAATTTCTAATGTGGGATTCAAGTCCCCCTTTTCCTGCATAGAAAAATAATATATTATTATTAAAAATTGGTAATTAATTAATAATAAATATTAATTACTAATAAATAATAATAATTAACTATTAATATCTATAATTAAGTATTAATTTTCAACTAATTAATATTAATAACATTTTAAACAATATTAATTAATAACTAATGAATTACTAATAAATATTGATAAATTATTAATAATATTAACAAACAATTAATTAATTCCTAATTAATTATTAATAATTAATTGGTTTTCCCCCTAGGGCCTAATTTAGTGGAAAAGGGCCTTGTGGGGTGTCGGGGAGGTCTCGGGTTCGAGTCTCCCAGCTACCAACATGTGTGTGTTTGCATGTTTCTTTATAGCTTTGTAATCCCCCCTCCTGACGATTTGTAATAATAATTAACATGTTTTTATTAATTAGTAATTAAATAATATATAATAAATAATAAATAATATTAATAATAACTTAATAATAAATAATAATTATATAATTATATAATTATTATTGGTAATAATTAGTAACTAAATGGTGATATTGAATATTTATTAGTAAATAATATTAATTAGTAATTAATATTAATTAGAAAAAAAATTAATTAAATAATAATATTTTAATAATGATTAATTATGTAAGAACCCGGATCTTCTTTTCAGGAATGTTTTTCCTTTTTCTGGAGTTTTTGAGAAAAGAGGAGTTTCTGGAAATTTTTGAAGTACACGTCGTGTACTTTATGAGTACACGTCGTGTACTTCATTGCCACAGGAGGCTGTTTGATGGCCATGTCCTAGCCACACACACTATCGTCTAGGGTGACATGGAGGCCGCCTAAAGCGGAGTACAGAAACAGTAAGTACATGTCATGTACTCCAAAAGTACATGTCGTGTATTTTGTTTGTTTTCATTAAACGGACCGGGGTCGTGTATGATTTCTAGAAGTTTATTCTTCTAGGTCTCGTTCAACTGAGAGAAACCGTACGGCGCCGAAACTTCTCCGAGCCCCTGAGCCTCCTTCTATTCTCTGAATCGACCGTCGTCGATTGCGTTGGAACCACAGCAGTAAGCTCTTCCTTCTTCTAGAGCATCATTTTCCAATTCCTCCTCTTTTTCAAGTTATCATGGGTTGAATGTTTTAGACGTTTTTGTAGATCTTCAACATTCCAAGGAGATTCAAGCTTCTAAGTTTACGTATAGCAATCTCCTAATACCAAGGTAGGTAGTTTGTTCCTTTCTGTTCGAAGTCTTTGAGTATTATGTGCAAATTCCACCAATACCCTTGAACGGTGTATTGCATGTTTACTGTTTTACCCCTGTTGGTTTTCTGCCATGCTTGTATGCCTGTGTAGAGGTAATTTGAATATTAATTGGTTTGATTTCTATTCCTTGGATGTTCTACTCATTCTTTGTTCTCTTTACGATCGTTTAGTCATGTTTAGCCTATTGGTCGTTTACCTGTTTTCCATGCCTTGTGGTCGTAGGATGGAGTGTTGTTCTCTGACATGCTTGAGGTGTTGTAGACTGGTTATCCAAGTAGTTATGTAGGTTTATTTTTTCCATATAGCATTACTATGTGTTGACTTAAACGGGGCCATGAGAACCTGGTGTTATAGACTAAAAGAGGATAAACCGAGTGAGCTTCCTCAGAGAGTCTTTGGACATTATAGACTATAAGAGGATAGACCAAGTGAGTTTCCTCTGAGAGTCTTTGGACATTATAGACTATAGGCTGATAGACCAAGTGAGCTTCCCTAGAGAGTCTTTGAGCTTTATATACTATAAGGGGATAGACCGAGTGAGCTTCCTCAGAGAGTCTTTGTTTTACTTGAATTACCTTGAACCACTCCATGCTTTAAGGGGAATTGACTGAGTGAGATTCCTCAGAGAGTCTTTGAATGACCTGGGGCTATAAGAGGAATTGACCAAGTGAACATCCTCAGAGAGTCTCTTTACCTTGGGGCAATAAGGGGAATTAACCTTGTGTTCTTCCTCAGAGAGTCCTCGACTACCTTATACTATAAGGGGAATTGATCGAGAATGCTTCCTTAGAGAGTCTTTATGAATTCTTATCACATAACCAGAGGGGTTAGTCTGAGTGTACTGCCCAAAGGGTTTCTTTTACTCGTTTGGTAGGACTAGAGGGGATGGTTGTGGGTACTTCCCATAGGGTTACCTATGTGTGTTAGCTACTGCTTGACTTTGGACTGTGGATTGTTACTGCTGTATACTTTCCTATTTACTGTATTCTGTACTTTTACCTACCATATATTCACTAACTATTAGACACAGATCTTCGGGTGGTTGACTACTAGGATTTAGTCTCACACCCTGTTTGGGTCATGATTTTGGGCCCAAACAGATTATATTGTTGTAGGTATAGATAAGGGAAAGCGCCCTTCAACTTCAGGTGCTTGACTTGCTGTAGAGCTGGAGAGCATGGGACCAAGCTTTGGCTTGCGATGATGAGGAGTTTTTTAGCTATTTCTTTTGTACATGGGTTTAGTACTCTTTTGTATTCCAGCATTTTGATCTGTTTGGATGCTTTCCTAGACATATGTATCATTCATCAATTATATATATGTGCTCCAGTTTTTACTTACTTTTAGTCTTTCGCTGATTTCTTTTGTATGTATTATTACTGCTTCTGCTATTTTATATTGTTTCTCATCCGTTTTGTACTCTGCCAATGAGTTCATAGTTTCCCCACTATCACACCCAAGGCCCTCACTGCTAGTCAGTAGCCTCTGGCCTTCGGGGAAATGTGCTTGAGTCCATGTGACCAACTGGGTATGGGGCGCCTTTGGGTGGCTTTCGGAACCGGGACGTTACAAAGTGGTATTAGAGGAAATATTTTCTCTTGACTTACTGTTTGAAGCATATATCCAGGGATAGGATGGAATAGGTACTTGATAATAAATTGTTCCCAAGAGTAGCTAACCTATGTACAAGGAAAATTCATACTACCTCGTTTATTGCAATTTTACTGGTTTTTAATTTTACAGTTGATTTGATTTTACCGTTGGGTGATTCACTTGTCTTGTGTTGTTACTGTTGATATTATTGAGGTTCTATTTCTGTCGCAACCTGATGAGATGAGGGTATTCCATCTCATGCATCATATAGGCACTTGCTAGAAATCACATGTCATTCATTCTAGCCATGCCATTTACGGTGCATTAGCAATTTCATGTTATTTTGATAGATGTTGTGTAGAATATACATGTTGTTGTGATAGATTCTTTGATAGAATACCTGCTTTCAATTGGTATTTCTATGTGTAAGGTCTTGTTTGAATGAATGCCAAATTTTGGTTCTTGAGGTGTTATGGGCCCTCATGAATCCGAACTTGGTGGATAATTGACTTGTTTCCCTTGTATATGACATGCATAAGATGTCAACCTTTGATTCGCGGGGAGTAGGGGCCCTCATAGATCAAAATTTGGCACCTTAATTCTTGTTTTATGTGTTTTCTGGGCTCTGAAGTAGTTTCTGAGGCTACTGTATGGAAAAACCTAGAATACACGGTGTGTACTTTATGAATACATGTCATGTAATATATAACCATGTCACTGACTATGTGGGAAGGGACACGGGGTTGTGAAAAATCTTGCAGGAACACGCCGTGTATAGTACGTACACGCCGTGTTGTAGTGATCGTGTGTCTACCCATGTGACTAACGACACGGATGGATGAAAATTAGGTTATACACATTTTTCCTGATTTCACACATCGTTTAGTGTAACCTAGGTACCCGGCCGTGTCATTAACAACATGGGTCTGGGAAATCCATCAAGTACATGTCGTGTTCACATGGAGCACGCCGTGTAGAGTGAACCGTGTATCTAGCCGTGTAACTAACAACACGGGTCATTGAAACTTGTCTAGTACATGTCGTTCCCATCTTGAACACGTCGTGTAGTCTATGATTAAAAGGACCATGTGGGTTAGCCATGTAAGGAGACTCGGGCAGGGGAATAGAGTTCAAGTACATGTCGTGTGTAGGGACAACATTCCATGTGGTTGGGGTGTTACACGATCAGTTGTGGCAGAAGCACACGCCCATGTGAATGGCATAAGAGAACACGTCGTGTAGTGTTTATACACACCATATAGTCATGTGTTTTTAAAACATGAATTTTTTCTTTCTCTGGTTCCTTCTTGTACTCTTATGTTTTTAGTCCTTGATAATCCTGATCTATGGTGTGTGTTTGACCTTTCAGAATTATGCCACCGAGACATCCTCTAGTTGTACACCAATTTCCAGACGGTGATCAGACACCGAATATGGCTGATCAGGGACTTCCAGAAGATCCTCCTATTGTGACAACCTTGGCACCAGCCGTTATACCTAGCACAGATGCTGATGCACAGTTCAGGGAATGCTTTCTATGGATAATGCATTCTTTTCAATGATCACTCTCTCCTACCCCATCGATGGCGGAATTGATGTGGGTTTTTCAGCAGCAGCATCCTTCTACTTTCTCAGGGGGTGGAGGACCCCAGGCTACAGAATCATGGCTAGAGGCCATGCTGACAATATTTGAGAATTTAGAGATTTTTCCAGAGAAGAGGGTAAAGCTTGCTACCTATATGCTCCGAGACTCTGCCAAGAGGTTGTGGGAGGTGATCTCATAGTCAGGATTCCAGAAGAGTATGACTTGGGATGAGTTTTGGAACATCTTCTACGATTAATTCTACTCGGAGACCTTGAGGTCTGATCGAGCCCGGGAGTTCATGATCTTGGAGCAGGGTACTCTTTTTATGATGGATTATTCCTCTCACTTCACAGATCTGTAACGTTTCACGCCTTTTCCAGCAGATGATGAGTTGTTCCTGGCTAGGAAGTTTGAGGATGGTCTCAGGCAGAAGATCTGTTCCCAGGTGAACATCTTTAGGTTGACTTCGATATCCTCTATCTTCAACCAGGTGCTGATTACGAAGCGCAATATGAGGATTCTGGAGCTGTGAGCTAGGGAGGTTCGGCATCCAGAGTTAGTATTCCTCCAGGTGATAGCAGTAAGCGTCGTAGGGAGACTGCACGAGGAGATCAGAGTAGGAGGGATGTATCTTCATGCATCTAGGTAGTATGCTACCAATGCGAGGGGAGTGGGAATACTAGGCCTCAGTTACAGAGAGACCCGATGGAGTGCTGATTTTGCGGCAAGATGGGCCATCTTTAGTGTTTATGTTAGATCTTCTCACCTGCAGCTGGTGGCAGGGGTTCTTCTATGACCCCACATTCAGGAGAAGAATTTCCAGTCTCTCACCAGTCTGGGAACTAGAGTTCTTCCGGCCATTCGGGATGAGGTGGAGGTTGCGGTCGTGATGGTCAGTCACCAGGCTACCAGTGACAGCAGAGTGGATCAGCTCAGAGTGGTCAAGCAGGGTGACAGGGTCGTGGAGTAGGCTAGACCTTTGTAGTAGAGCAGACCCATCAGGAGCAGAATCTCGGCCCCTCTAGAGTTTGAGGTATGATCTTAGTAGCCTCGGTTTTATCTTTAGCTCTTTTCGATACAGGGGATTCCCATATCTTTATATCTGTCACTGTTGTGGAGAGTCTTGGTCTCTATATCTTTTCTTCTGCTGACATCTTGACACTAGACACACCGTTGGGAAATAGGACGGCTAGTGTACGTTAGTTCAAGGAGTTCCCTCTAGAGGTTGATGTGTGTCACTTTCTATGGGACCTGTATGTCCTAGAGATGACAGTTTATGATGTCATTCTTGGAATGGACTGGTTAGTTCCCTTCCAGGTAGTTGTTGATTGCTATCGTTGTAGGGTGAGTTTCATATCACCAGAGGGTGGATATTTTCTTCACAAGGGGGAGTGGGATGTCCAAGAGAGTAGAGCAAGTCCAGAGCATCTTGGGTTAGGAGGAGTTACAGTCCAGATTTTCAGTCTATAACTAGATGACCAGGGGACTTCACAGTTGGACTTTCCTCTAGTGGTGGATCGTTTCAGGGATATCTTTCCAGAGGTCTTTGTAGGTTTGCCTCCATAGCATGAGATATACTTTTCTATTGATCTTGTTTCAGGGGCGGCACCGGTGTCTATTACTCCTTATAGGATGGCTACACTAGAGTTACAAGAACTCAAGAAATAGTTAGAGGAGTTGCAGGATGAGGGTTTCATCCAACCTAGTACTTCTCCTTGGGGTTCGCCTATCCTGTTCGTGAAGAAGGCAGACGGTACCCTCAGGCTTTTTGTGGACTATCAGAATTTGAACTAGTTAATGGTCAAGAACCGGTATCCCTTTCCTAGGATTGATGACCTATTTGATCAGCTTCGAGGAGCCCGGGTGTTCTCGAAGATTGACTTGAGGTCTGGTTATCATCAGTTTCATGTTATATCATCTGATATACCTCTCAAAACCTTCTAGAGCAGTTATAGTCTATACGAGTATATGGTTATGTTGTTAGGTCTCATGAACATGCATGTGGTTTTCAGGGCACTAATCAACCGAGTGTTCCATCCATACTTGGATTCCTTCATGGTGGTTTTCGTGGATGATATCTTGGTGTACTCTCACACTCAACACGACCATGCTACCCATATTGAGATCGTTTTGAGTACACTGAGGGAGAATCAGTTATATGCTAATCTCTCGAAGTGCCACTTTTGGATGGACCAGATTCACTTCTTGGGTCATGTTATCTTAGATACAGGAGTATCAGTAGACCTATAGAAAGTAAGGGAAGTAGTTTCCTGGGAGAAGCCGAAGAACGTCTTTGAGGTGAGGAGTTTTCTAGGGCTGGCTAGATACTACATATGCTTTATTCAGGACTTTTCACGCTTAGCAACACCACTGATGGGTTTGACCAAGAAGGGTGCAAAGTTCTTATGGTCATATTCTTGTGATTCAACCTTTCATAAGATAAAAGGGAGGTTGACTTCAGCACCGATACTAGTCTTTCCAGAGCTGGGAAAGATCTATGCGGTTTACTGTGATGCATCAGGTATCAGTTTGGGAGTTGTGCTTATGAAAGGAGAGGGATTCGTTGTGTATGGGTCTTGGCAGCTAAGGCCACATGAGAGGAATTATCCGACGCACGATCTGGAGTTGGTAGTTTTCGTTCATTCCCTACGTTGTTGGAGACATTATCTTCTGGGAGAGCACTTTGTGGTTTTCACGGACCACATGAGTCTCAAGTACATCTTCACACAGCGTGATCTGAATTTGAGATAGTGGAGGTGGGTTGAGTACCTATAGTCCTTCGACTTCAAGCTTTCCTATACGATTGGGAAAGGCAATGTTGTGGTTGATGCACTGATCAGGAGGACTCAGATACAGGCAGTTCAGGAGGCCAATAGTGAGTGGCAGCTTATAGATCTATTCTCAGAGACTAATTTGGAGGTGCACGAAAGTCCGGGGTAGACGTTCCTATCTTTTATAGTTGTTACCTATACCATTCTTGGTTGAGTTTGAATGAGGCAAATATTAGATTCTGAAGTCCTAGTCCTAAGGGAGAGTGTGTCAGGAGAGGACCCTATTCCTGGATGGACCATATGCGAGGATGAGATCTTGTGTTTACAGGGGCGTGTAAGGATGCCAGTAGATATACGGGAGGAGCTAATTCAGGACTTTCATTCCTCAGTTTGGGAAGTTCATCTTGGCATTACCAAGATGTATCGTGATCTACACCGTCAGTATTGGTGGCCAGGTAAGAAGAGGGATGTTGTTGGGTTCATCATGAGGTGTTCCACTTTTCATCAGGTAAAGGTGGAGCATCAGCAATCAGCAGGGATTCTACAGTAGTTTCCCATTCCCAAGTGGAAGTGGAATGATGTCACGATGGATTTTTTGATAGGGTTTTCGAGGTCTCCTTTAGGGAACAACGCAGTATGGGTTGTCATTGACAGGCTTGGGAAGGTTGCTCACTTATTTCTGATCAAGGAGACCTTCAGTGTTGATGAGTTGGGAATAATTTACATCTGATAGATTGTACATCTGCATGGAGTTCCACACTCCATTGTATCAGACAGGGATGCATGTTTTACTTCTGGGGTCTGGCAGGGGCTTCAGAAGGCTTTGGGTACATAGGTACTTTTGAGTACAGCATACCACTTTTAAACATATGGCCAGTCCGAGCGTACGATTCAGGTGCTTGAGGACATGCTCCGAGCATGCATTCTAGATTCTGGAGGTTCTTGGGAGAATCATATACCTCTTGTGGAGTTTTCCTACAACAATAGTTTCCATGTGACTATTCAGATGGCACCTTATGAGGCTTTGTACGGTAGGCCATACTGATCACCCTTATATTGGCTGGAGGCAGGAGAGGCAGCTATACTGGGACCTCGTCTTTTCCAAGAGACCACAGAGCAGATAGAGTTGATTCGGAAGAGGATGGATATTGCACAGTCTCGTTAGAATTCTTATGTGGATCAGTGGAGATGACCTCTGGAGTTTGAGGTCGGGGATCAGGTTTTCCTGCGTGTCGTACAGAGGTTGGGACACAGGAGGATTAGGAGATAGGGAAAGCTTTCACTGAGGTACGTCGGGCCATTTGATGTGTTGGAGAGAGTTGGTTCGGTTGCCTATCGGTTGCAGTTACCTCAGAGGTATCGGGATATGCACGACGTCTTCCAATTTTCTCAACTTCGACGTTAATTTTCAGACATGTCTCATGCCTTCCAACCCAAGGAAGTCGAGTTAGAGGTAGATGAATCTTTCGAGGAGCAACCTATCTGGATTGTTGATTAGAGTATGAAGATTCTCCGTGGTCATTCTATTCCTATGGTACGAGTTTTATGGCATCACGGGCGGGTGTAGGATGAGACTTGGGAGAGGGAGGCCGATGTACGATCACAGTGGCCAGAGTTGTTCAAGGTTTCTTCTTCTACGGCACTCTAGGGAAATTTGGGGATGAATTTCTTTAAGGGGGGAGTTTGTAAGAACTCGGATCTTCTTTTCAGGTATGTTTTTCCTTTTTATGGATTTTTTTAGAAAATATGAGTTTCTGGAAATTTTTGAAGTAGATGTTGTGTACTTTATGAGTACACATCGTGTACTTCGTTACCGCAGGAGGTCGTGTGTTGGTCATGTCCTGGCCACACACACGGTCGTGTGGGGTGATGTGGAGGCCGCCGAAATCAGAGTACGGAAATAGTAAGTACATGTCGTGTACTCCAAAATTACACGCTGTGTATTTTGTTTTATTTCATTAAATGGATCGGGGTCGCGTCTGATCGCCAGAAGTGTCTTCTTCTAGGTCTTGTTTGATCGAGAGAAACAGTATGGAGCTGAAACTTCTCTGAGCCCCTGAGCCTCTGTCTATTCTCTGAATCGACCATTGTCGATTGTGTTGGAACCATAGCAGTAAGCTCTTCCATCTTCTAGAGCAACATTTTCCAATTCCTCCTCTTTTCCATGTTATCGTGGGTTGAATGTTTTAGACTTTTTTATAGATATTCAATGTTCCAAGGGGATTCAAGCTTCGAGGTTCGCGTATAGCGATCTCTTAACGCCAAGGAAGGTGGTTTGTGCCTTTCTGTTCGAAGTCTTTGAGTATTGTGGGAAAATTCCACCAATACCCTTGAACGGGGTATTGCATGTTTACCGTTTTACCCCTGTTGGTTTTCTGCCATAATTGTATGCCTGTGTAGAGGTAATTTGGATATGAATTGGGTTTATTTCTATGCCTTGGATGTTCTAATCATGCTTTGTTCTATTTACGACCGTTTAGTCCTGTTTATCCTATTGGTCGTTTACCTATTTTTTATGCTTTGTGGTCGTAGGATGGAGTGTTGTTCTCTGACATGATTGAGATGTTGTAGACTAGTTATTCAAGTAGTTATGTAGGTTTACTTTGGCCATATAGCATTACTATGTGTTTAATTACATGGGGACATGAGAACTCGGTGTTATATACTAAAAGAGGATAGACTGAGTGAGCTTCCTCATAGAGTCTTTGGACATTATTGACTATAATAGGATAGACCGAGTGAGCTTCCTCAGAGAGTCTTTGGACATTATAGACTATAGGTGGATAGACCTATTCAGATTCATTAAATATTCTTGGAGCTTTATAGACTATAAGGGGATAGACCGAGTGAGCTTCTTCAGAGAGTCTTTGTTTTACTTGAATTAACTTGAACCACTCCGGGCTATAAAGGGAATTGATCGGGTGATCTTCCTCAGAGAGTCTGTGAATGACCTAGGGATATAAGAGGAATTGACCAAGTGAGTTTCCTCAGAGAGTCTCTTGACCTTGGGGATATAAGGGGAATTGACCTTGTGTGCTTCCTCAGAGAGTCCTCGACTACCTTAGACTATAAGTGGAATTGACCGAGAGTGCTTCCTCATAGAGTCTTTATGAATTCTTATGACATAACCATAGGGGTTAGGTTGAGTGTACTTCCTAGAGGGTTGATTGTACTCATTTGGTAGGACCATGGGGGATGGATGTGGGTACTTCCCAGAGGGTTACCTATGTGTGTTAGCTGGTGCTTGACTTTGGACTGTGGATTGTTACTGCTGTGTACCTTCATGTTTACTGTATTCTGTACTTTTACCTGCCATATATTCACTGACTATTAGGCACAGATCTTTGGGTGGTTGCCTATTGGGATTTAGTCTCACACCCTGTTTGGGTCATGCTTTTGGGCCTAAACAGATTATATTGCTGCAGTTATAGATAAGGGCAAGTGCCCTTAAACTTCAGGTGCTTGACTTTCTGTGGAGCTGGAGAGCATGGGACCAAGCTTTGGTTTCCGATGTTGAGGAGCTATTTAGCTGTTTCTTTTGTACTTGGGTTTAGTACTGTTTTGTATTCCAGCATTTTGGTCTATTTGGATGCTTTCCTAGACATATGTATCATGCATCATTTATATATATGTGCTCCAGCTGTTACTTACTTTTAGTTTTCCGCTGATTACTTTTGTATAGATTATTACTACTTCTGCTATTGTATATTGTTTCTCATACACTATGTACTCTACCAATGAAGGCATAGTTTCCTCACTATCACACCCAAGGCCCTCGCTGCTAGTTGGCAGCCTCTAGAATTCGGTGAAATGCGCTTGAGGCCATGTGAACAACCGGGTACGGGGCGCCTCTAGGTGGCTTCCAGAACCGGGACATTACAAATTAATCATTAGTATTTTAATAATTTAATCATTATTAATAATATTTAGTAATTAAATAATATTTTTAAGTATTTTTTAATGATTTTACAATAATAATTATTAATAATTAATAATTAATAATTAATTAATTAGTTACTTTCTACTTAATATTATTAATAAGTAATTAAATATTGTATAATTACTAATTAATTAATAACTGGAAATTATATTATTATTTTTAAAAATTAGTTATTAAATAATAATTTTAAATATTTATTAGTAATTAATATTATTTAGTAATTAATATTTATTATAAATGAATAAAATTAAATACTAAACCATATTATTTAATTAATATTTATGATTAATTAATTATAATTAGAAACAATTAGTTAATTAATTAATACTAATTTAATAATAATTAATTGAAACTTAGTAATTTAATAATTTAACCATTATTATTAATATTTAGTAACTAAATAATAATTTTAAATATTTATTAGTAATTTTTTATTAATATTTATTTGTTAATTAATATTCAATTAGTTAATTATTAATTATTTTTATTATTAAGTAATTAAATATTTATTAATTACTAATTAATTAATAAATAATAAAAATAGTATTATTTTTAATAATTAGTTAGTAAATAATAATTTTAAATATTTATTAGTAATTAATATTAAATAGTAATTAATATTTATTAGAAATAAATATTATTAATTTTTAAATCATATTATTTAATTAATATTTATTAGTAATTCATATATATTAGTAATTAAAATTAATTAGTAAAAATTATTTAATTAATTAATAGTAATTTAATAATAATTAATTAAACATTATTAAATTAATAATTTAATCATTATTATTAATATTTAGCAAATAAATAATAATTTTAAATATTTATTAATAATTGTGTAATAAAATACCTGAAAAGACTATAAAAGTCAAGCCATGTGTCTCTCCTAGTGCGCCAAGTAGATCTGTCGTGAAGCACGATGAGTCCAATCATGACATCCTCAAGTCGAGACCCATGTTCACCCCAACCTTTAAGCAGCCAAGGCATGGCATTCACAATCATATATTATCAATAAGAATTTCAATATCACATGCTAAACAAGTTATCCAATACATTTATTTAAGACCATCAATCATGGCATAAGGCCTTAAGCATAAGGAACTGAGCAATAAGCTTACAATATTGGGCACATGGTATGTATAAGTATAAGACATAAGCATTGAGGCATAAATCATAAACACAAGGAAAAGGCGTAGGGAATATAGCATTAATCCTAGGAATCAATGCCTAATTCACATTTTATCATTCATCTTAATTCAACTAATCTATTTAGGGCATTTATTACAAGTTAAACACACACCACACAATGGTTTAGCAACCTAAGGAAAGGCATTTTGTCCAATTAAGGAGGGAACACACAAGGGGTGACTTCCAACAAGGTGAACAACCCAAGGTTGTGTTTCATTGTAGGATGAGGTCAAAATAGGCATGAGTTGGCATTTAGATTAATTTATTTAACAACTTAGAGGCGATGTTGGAAGGCTTTTTCATGTGACACAATGGCTCACCATATAAAAATTAATGAAACTTCATGAAAGAATCTAAACCACCCACCTTAGGTTCATAGAGTGCCACTCACTTATTATCGGCCCTTGATTCAAGCTAGAATAGAATGCATCAAGGATGTCATCAAATTCCCTAAAATACGGTTAAATAGGTTGCACCTAAATAACAAAACCAAGGAGAAGAGAAATTAAGAATGGAAGGAAGAGGAGTGTAGAGCTTACCTTAAACTTTCCAACGCGCACGACGGTGAATGATTTGTAGATTGGATGGTGGAGAAATTAAAAATACTAGAAAAGAGAGGATAGGGTGGTTTGGGTGGACATGGATAGAGAATAATGAAGGAGAAGAATAAAATTAGGGGGTTTAAAAAATTTTAAGGGAAGAATTGGAATTTCACCCACACATACAAGGGCACATGGTTTGGATACATGGTTGGCCAAACCATTCACCAACGGTGTGAAAATCTACTCTCCCAAAAGTCTATAACCTTGAACTAGTGTGCACTTTTGGTCACATGGTTATAGAAAAACCATGCGTCCCCTTGCACCCCACTGTCTCAAATTCAATGGTTAGAGAAACTGTGTGGGCTGGGCTGCATGGTTTCTCCTAACCATGTGGCCCAGTCTACTTATTCAAATTTTGGGTTTCCAGGCCCCAAAAAAGTCCCAAACACCCCCAAGGCCTATATAACTCCATTATGAAATATTGATAGGGCCGAACAAATGAATTGAAGCCGAAAAATAATTGTTTTTACCTTTATGAAAATTTGGTATGTTACACCACCTTTATGTATTAGTTTTGAAAATACTTTTAACCTAATATTATCTAAATAATTTTTTATTTTCAAAAAATACATATAAAAAGAAACTCCATTAGAAGTTTATATAACTCTAATTGCACTCATCAAGTAATAATGTTCCCATAATCATGCATTCAACTTGTAATGGGAAACATACACCAATCATAATCATGATATGAACCCATGAAAAAAGAACAGGTCCCATAGTGATGTCATAAACCATATGAAAATTAATATACTTGAAGTTTAGCAAAATATTAATGTATAAAATAGTTTTATTCATTAAATGGGGGTATTTAAGAATAAAATATCATTCTTTTGGGATATAATAATAAAAAAACATAATAATAATTAAAGAGAGATTTTTAGAAATGTCTTTGATAAAAAAATCATAAAGGTGTCTTAACATTCATCTCAATGGTGTAAGAACATGTATATCCCTAGAAGAAAAAAATCCATAAATAAAAAACTAATTTAGAATGTATTTATAAGAATCATTCTAAAAATAAAGTAAATATGTGATAACCCAAAAGAAGAGAGTTGGGTTTAAGATTCCCCTTAACTTAGGTCCTGTTTTATTTCATCGTGTTTACACCTCCTATATTATAAACTTGAATTTATTAAAAATGAAACCATAAGTGAATTTTATTCATTTTTTTACTCTTGATTAATTATAATTATTGGAATTTATTTATTACTATTTCATTTAAAGATAGAATGGATCGAATATGTGTTTTGTTTTTTGAATTTTCCCATTTACTTTTTGATATCTCAGTTTTGATTCCTTTTTATATATTTATTAGTAAAATTAATTCAATAATATTAAAAAAACACATAAATTTATAACTTTATATTTTATAAATTATCTAAATTAATCATCTATAAAGTTGGTGATAATTAAATAATTGACAACAACCTCAAAAGTGGGTAAAACTGACCAGTAATGGGACGTGTTGAAAAGAGGGAGGAGATGTGTTATGTATAAGTTCTAAATAACATTATTTCAGTAGATTAATATCATTAATATAATTTTTATATATTTATTAAATAATTTTTTAATATTTTTTATAGATTGTATGGGGAGAATTAAAAAATATAAGGTGAAAATTGAGATGAAAGAATATGAGGATACCTTGTTTATGAAGTCGCTCCTTTGATAAAATCTTAATACCTTGAAGGTTTTTAGTTTTATGACATAAAAACATACATAAGGGTACTGGGGTATTAATATATATGAATTGGGTTGATCTTGAGATTTTTTAATTAGATAAGAAGTTATTTATCAAGGGAATGGATAAGAAGTATTTATACTTTAGGGGAGAGGTATTTTTGTGATAAAATATTGAGTAACTTATTATTTCCAAAGTAAAACTTTAAATAGTGATATTTTTTATATTATGAATCATATTTTATTAAATATATATTATTTTAGGACTTTAAAACCCTTTATAAACTGAATTTATTAGTTTTAATGAAAGGAAATAAGAAAAATGAAAAATAGTTTTTAATGAAATAATTTACATTTTTAGACTTTGGAAATTAATTTTTAGGTTTAGAAATTAAGTTTATCATTTTTAAATGACTCAGTTATGTTATTAATTTTTTTTTTTGATTCCACCATTCTATAATTTATTATTTCATTATTAAATCATGAATTATGTAATTAAAACATATCAGTTACATAAAAATTATATTTTTTCTATTCACCTAAAAATAAATGTTCCTTGAAAAATTATCAAAAATATGCCCTTAAATAATTTATATAAGATGATCCAAAAAATTAAATTCATTATAGAAATATATTTTTCTAATTTAGGTAATTTTAATTATTAAAATAAATTATAGTTTTTTATGAAATACATTAAAATACACTTTATAAAAAAATGTACTTATACTCTCTTTGAGTTTCTTATTTTGAATAATTATTTTGAAGAATTATAATATTTATATTTACTTAAATTATTTATGTTAAATATGATTTTAAATTCATCATAATGTTTTATTAATTAATTTTCTATTCTAATATTCATATTACTATTTTAAGGGTTAGGTTATTTTTCCAAATGGTCATGCTACTATTTTAATGGTCATATTGGTTTTATAATTTCTATAAATACCTAATATTTCCTTCATTAATAATTCACATAAAATCATTTTAAGGTTTTATATTCTTCATTTTCTAAATATCTATTACATTACAAATGATCCGTTTCTTTTTTACTATGTTTTGTGCACATTGATAATTCTAGGAGATCAAAATGATCCAAATTTTCCTATTCAAGTTATTTTATTTTATTTATAAATTTACTATTATATTGTAATATTATCTATTTTATTAGGATTATTTATTATCTAGGTGTATTGTTCTCGATTAATAAGATAAACTTTTGTTGGTTTTATTATGTGTTGCATGTGTTTTATACTATACTATATTCCTAAGTATGGCCAACATGATTATTCAGAAGGAAAATACATTATATAAAAGTCTAGTTCAGCACACATGTTATTGTTGAAATTAGATCTTACTGAATACTTGGACTTTGAAATCACTCTATGATCACTAAAATATCCTTTTATTATGGTCAAATACTTCAGTTTATTTATAAATGAGGTGATGGAAAACCATTATTAAGTATAATAAATCTAACTTATATAATGGGCATGCATGAATCAATGTAATTAGTCAATGAACTATAAGTCATATCAACTATAAACACACAATATCCATTCCTGAAAAATGGAGATAAGGTACAAAAAAGTAATTGAATATAAAAACCCAATAAAACTATCATTAAAAATTAATATATTGCAATATCCAATCCCCTTTCATTACAAAACTCAACACAAAAGAAGTAACCCCTCATGAAGACCATGATAGAGTGTAATTAAAACTATGAACTAACCATGAACTCTATACTTCAAACCCCCCATTCTATCCCTTGATGTGAACTTCAAGTGTTCAACACTGACCCTTATTTATAGGCAAAAATATTCATCCTTGAATCTTTTTCTGTATCTCCCCATCTATACTAGTCCAACTTCAACTCTAACTACTCAAATATAGCTTAAAAATTTAATCCACATGAAACTTGGAATATACTTTAAAATTTTCACTTTTTTAATTCAAAAAATAAAGAGTATAGGTGGATTTTAATTTTTAAATTTCTCTCCAAGAATACTTGTGGATATCCAAAATACCTATAGTAAATTTTGTTTCACTTCAAACTTTTCATTAGCATGACTATTTTAATTTCCTCCATGACATAAAAATATATCTCTAAAAATTTCATCACATTTAAGGTCCATGTATCTTCTCACCATGGTATAAACGTTATATCTTTGAGTACTTCCAATTTTCTTATCTCCTATAACCACACTAAAAAAACATGAAGGCCATCACATGTAACACCTCAGGATTTTGTGAAATTATTTTATTCAAATAAATTTAAGCTTTTTGGTATTTTATGTTGCATTTAATATCCATTTTATCTTTAATTTCACCCAAACTGATTTTATCTTGTGTTATATGCAACACTGAGTTTATCTTTCATTACATGCAACACCAAATGTAGCTTTCATTACATGCAACATTGATTTTAAATGAAATGTGTCATTCTATAAAAATATTATTATTTAATATGATAGTTATCACCTAGCCATTGGAATGGAAGGTATGAATAGGATTAACAAAATTATGAAAATATATAGTTTAAATATGTATATATAATTAATTATTTAGTGACTAATTAATTATAAATTAAAATAAAAACCTTTTGAAAATATAGGAAATCATTTTCTAAAAAAAACTATTTTTATGCACATAAATGAGTTTTACCTCAATAAATTAAATGAATATATTTTGGAGAATGTTTTTAAAGAAATTTATATATTTCATATTCAATAAAAAATTTATAATTAATCATAAGTGTTTTATATACAAGAGATAATAATAAATTCAATTTTACGCTTAAAATTGTATTTTATAAAAAAATAGTTTTATTGCCTTTGGCGTACTTATAAAAAAATTATTTTTTAATTATTTTTGAATATTTATTTTAGAAAATTTATTTTACGAAATAAAATTAATTTTTTAAATAATAATAGAAAAATTATTTTAGGGTAATTTTTTGGTATTTTTCTGAAAAGTTGTATTTTTTTATGAATAATGGAAATTACTAAATTTTAATTGAAAACTGAATTTTCATTTAATTTATTTATAAAGTTAAATTATATTTTAAATTTATTTTAAAGTTAAATTAGTTAAATTATATATATATTAATCCAATATAGTTCATTATAATCAATTTTATATTGTATTTTGATATAAAAACTTTGTAAACTTTTGAACATTTTCTCTTTAAAAACCTGCTTTCTCATCACGTTTGTGGGATTAATTTTAAATTAATTTTTCAAAATTATGGTAATGGAATTTGTAAAAATATATTCCATATTTATAAAAAACGTAATTTATATCATCTAATAAGTTCAACTTAATTTTTTACCAAAATGAATAGTGAATGCAGTAAAAATTAATTACCACGGTTAAGGTAAAAATGAGTTTACTGGGGGTTAAAGTAATGATATAAGGCTCCAAATAACATATAAAATTGTATAAAAAACTATTTTATGGTCATATTTTTATTATTACACATCTAATGTTCTATAATGGATCATTTTCTACCATTTGGACCTGAAAAATGTGAAATCACTCAATTCTTTTCAAAAATACCAAGTGTGTTGTATCCCCCACTTATAAAAGGTCACTCCCTATCCTCTCTTCATAATGCCTTAAAAACCATTTGTTTTAGAAAATAACTACCCAAATAAATTCCCAAATTCTCTCCTATTATCTTATAATCCATAGTATGGATAGAAATATAACCTATAAATGCTTTTGGCTCAAACCTAAGAAGGATACCTGAAGATGAGGTAACGTTCATCAACAGGCATTTTTTGTTTTATTTCTTCCTTAACCTCCTTAAATTATTATTATAAAATTTTTATATAATAACCTTAGTATATTCAATATTTTTTGATATTTTTATTTTAATTTCATGACATATAACCATATCCACTTTCATAAAATGTGTTACAAAATCATTAATCGTGTGTACGACGAACTACCACCCTACGAACTGCTATCGTTCATTTTTTCCATTACCATCTATCACAATTATACATGATGATGGATTTATTTTTTATATATGATATTATTATTGTTATTTAATTATTATATCACATGTACCTTCATATTTTCCATTTTTTTGGAATACGATAACATCGCTCATGTGTACGACGGACTACCGCCCCGTGAAGCGATATGATTTGTTCATGCTTTACATGAAAGGTATTAAGGATGATTTTAATGAAAATTTATGATATATATGACATAAAAATGATTCTATAATGATAATATATCATTTAACTTTATTTATTTTAATCTAAAAACATAAAATGGAAATAATATCCATGCATACGTATGGCCTACCATCTCCATGAATGGTGTATTTCATTTTCTATCACTAAATGTTTTGGATTACTATAAATACATATATACTGAATATATATTATATTTATATAATGGTAATAATTTTGGAAATTTTTTAACCATGATCAAAATAATAGGACTAAAATTATAACAAATCAAAACATATATGAAAAACAAAATGGTTATTACCTGAAGTGTAACTTTAGCATGGAATTGTTAATAGACTGGTAATAAAAGGTCATAAGAAAATAATATATGGTAATACATATAAAAATATTATTTTTTAATATATTTATAATAAACTTATATTTATTATGGAGGATGTTTTAATGTGTATGATGTAAGTCAATACTTAAGGTAAGGGATTTCTGGTCTCTCTTTTATTTCTGAGAGACATATGAAAATTTGCCACTCATTTATTTTGTGTGGTATATATAATTACCCTTTTAAATATTATACCATGAATACCATTATTTTCATGATATTTAAAGTTTCATTTTATTTTATACTTTATTGGGGATTATGATTCAAAAGATTACTAAAGTGGTAAGGGATTTTAGTCTCAATTTTCTTTTTTTGAGACTTATGTCATGTTATGCTCCTGTCTTCTTTTATGCGGTGTATATAAAACCACTTTTACATGTAATAAAATAAATTTATTTATTCTAATTATATTTTAAGTTCCATTTAATTTTATTCCTTCATGTTTCTTTTAATTAAATGTTACCAAAGTGGTAAATATTTTATCTTACAATCTCATCGTTTATCAGGATTGTTTATAACTATGCTTCCGATGATCAAATATTATAATCCATCTCTCAAGAAACTCATGAATTTTATTCTCCTATATTTATTTCATTATAATAAATTTTTTCCCTTAATTTTCTTCCATTCATGTACTCAATAGTTCAAAAATAATTTTTTTGAAGAAAAATCATCTTTCTGGTCAAAAACCCTTCTTCTAAAACCATATTTTCTAAAAATATTTTCAAAATGATTTATGTTTTAAAATTTATTTTTCAAAACTAAAGTGATATTTTCCTCAATAAATTTTTTAAATTATTTTAAATCTTAATTTATAATTTTTCAAGGTTATTTCCCAATAAAATCATTTTCAAACAGTTTAATATTTTAAAAAATGCTTTTTAAAGAAAATATATTTTTCTCAAGAAATATTCTCAATGATCTTTCAAAATCATTATCCATAAAAGATGATATTTTTTTATGTAACTTATGATTTTATAGGGATATTAATCAACGATACCATTCATATTCTTTCCCTTAATGTCTTATAATGATAAGAAGTTTATAAAACTCATTTCTCTTCCACGGGTTATACCATGATAAAATTATTTTGAAACCCATTTATTTTTCCATAGGTTATGTCATGATAGAATAATGAAATGATCAGAAAACCTTTCTCTTTTCCATGGGTTATTATATGATGAAATTTTTATGAAACCCATTTCATTTCAAGGTTTATGATATGATTAATGTTTTATTATCTTTTAGCACACATATGTATGATTTTCAATATGTGATGGGTGGGAACTATATCTCCCTCAAATGCATTAGGAGAATATTTATATCTCATGAGATAATAATAGGAAACAATTTTATGGGCATGATCCACTATGAGAAATAGGTGAATCCTGATCCACTATGGTAAATAGATTTGTCCTGATCCATTATGGGAAATAGGTGTGTCCTGGTCCACTATGAAAAATATGTGTGTCCTGGTCCACTATGGGAAACAGGTGTGTCCTAATCCACAATGAGAAATAGGTGATGATTTTGGATCTACTATGTTGATGGTATTGGTAGTTAACCTTTACATATGAAATTGTATTTAATATTTATGATTATTACACACTTTTATGAGATGAACTTATGGTTCATGATTGATTTATGGTGATTTATCACCCATATGGTCCATGTTTTCATAAATCATAAAATAAATTCCATGAATCATGTTTATGATTTATGACAGGTTGGGTATGAACATTGTAAGTTATTTTCATGATAAATTACCCTTATGCTTGTCTTATTCTTTCATATGATCATATATTGATATCGCTTATGTTTACCCTTACTAAGCATCGGATCTTAGTCTTTCTTATGTTTGATTTCCCCAGTTTATGAAGAATGGTTTTAAGTAGGGTATATCTATGATGAGCACACAATGGAAAGATCATTATGGGATACATTGAATATATTTCACTAAATTAGAATATTTTTTTCCTAGTCTCTAAAGACACTAAACTATTATGGTCCTCAGGCATGTGTTTGTATAATTTATTAAATATTCATTTAAAAAGATGTAATAACAATGTATGAATAGATTGGGTCACTATAGTTGGTTTCAGAGGAAAGGATTAGTTAACCTTTGGAAACTAGAATGATAAAAACCTTAGTGTGATCCCTAAGGATATTTCTAAGGATAATTTTAAGGATATAAAAAATATAAGAAAATGTAATATAATTTTTTAAAGGATAGGGTGAGTGATTTCTAAGAAATCACATCCATTTATGGATACTACACGTGGATGTGGCTCTGGCACAAAGTTACTTGGAAGTAATAACTCAGAAAAGGGTGCATTTAGCTAGACTTTATCATCACCCAGTTCACAATAATGGGCCTTACTACACATTTGGTTTGACACTCCTAGGGGATCTGATTTGGAAATTCATAAACTCTTTATAAGACATCATGAAGTATTTAGATAGATAGTGACTATGAATGACCTGGTATAAACCAAATCGGTTATATATTGAAACAAATGTTTCATGATTTAAACATCATATAGGTGATATTTCATGATTATTTGGTTTTAAACCATGATTAGTACTTCTCACACTCTACTTTCTAGTTTTATTCAATAGATGGAACTTGAAGGAACCATGTTAATGTTGAATGAAATGGACAATGAAATGATTTTCCTCTTAAGAAACCAAATGATATGGTATCTAGAATGAAAAATCTTATTTACATAATCAAAAAAAATCTCAAGATATGAATCATGTTGAACATAAAAATAGGTAAAGGAGGCAACAGTGTTCTATTTAGTCCATTATGGGTCAATTTCCACTTTTTTTAGTAGTTTTAATGATCCACTAGTTCCTAAGAAATAGATCAGTACCACTAAAAATATATTTTAAATTATTTAGTGTTCAGAGTATGAAAAAGTCATTTTGGATGTTTATCATTTGGAAGGTGAAGTAGATCAGTGGTGGACTCTTATTAAGAACACAAAAGAATAAGAATAAATTGAATCTATGTAATGGGAAGAGTTAAGAGGATATTTTTCAATAATTACTTCCCTCGTATTCTATGAAAAAATATGGATAAGTAATTCCTTTAGATTAATAAAAAGGATGGTGAATCTTTTAGTACCTATGAAACTAATTTTACAAGACCTGCAAGGTATGCTTCTGGTTTAATCATTATCCTTGAAAGAAAAATTGATTAATTATTTCATGGCCTAAAACTAAGTCTTTTAAAGGTCTTAGATATAATAGACTTTAGTATCTATAAATAAGTCATTTGATTTTAACTAAAGGTATAAATTTAAATTTTATATTCCCACCATTCCTTTGGTTTTGATAATAAAATGAAGATTGAATCTCGTGAAAACTCAAATTATGGAATGAAATTCCAAGCATATGTATTCCATAAATGTGGGAAGAAGAATCAAGGGAATTTATTGAATGGAACTGAGAGGTTATTTAAATGTGGATAGGTAGGTCATAATTTTCATGAATTTTTAAATATAATTAATGGGATGGTTAATGCAATGGAGTAGAGGAGGAAGACAACTAATGCACCACACACACTCTTGTGTTTCAAGTGCACTGAGTTTGTGAATTATGAAAATAAATTCCCCAATCTTAGGGCTAATGTGGATGATAATCCACAACAACCTCTAAAGAAAAAGTACAAAGAGAAATATTATGCAATCATAAGGGATGAAGTTAATCATGATAATTATGGAACACTTATCCTAACCTCCTTGGTTAGAAATTTCTTGTTTGATTTTGTATGAATGAGACCTATGAAAATTTTAGTGTTCATCCTTTAGTGAAAATTCATGTGATTATCTCTATATACCTAAATTCTGGAATAAAAAAATCACATTTCATATTCTATCGGTACAAGGTTCAACCCAAGAGCCCAATGGAAATTTTTTTGTATAAGATAATAGATTTAATAAGTAATAAAGGGATAATTAACTTATGGAAGTGTATATGTCTCTATGTAAGACTAACTTAAGAGTTATGGATAACACTATTGGTTTATGAGTTTAAGATTTATCATAAGTTCAAAATCATTGAAAACCCTTTTACGGTTTCATGTGATGGGATTTTATCAATATTAAGGATATTTTAAGAGACATTTATGGTAATACAACCCTTTGGTTTTTTTTATATTTTAGTGAAAAAGGTATTTAATGAAGAATTATTATACACTTCATGGAGATATGAATAAAGGAACTGGTAAACATTAGGGTTTACCTTATCTTTGATGTTGAGGTATTTATTGGTTGTAGTTGATCACCTTACAAAGTCAAAACACTTCATAGCTATTAGAGAATATTTATATTGGGATCTGATTTCTAGAATATACATTAAGTAAGTGGTAAGGTTACATGGAGTACCACAGCCAATTTTATTTCATTAGGATCTGAATTTCACCTCAAATGTTTGGTGAATTCTATAGAAATATCTTGATATATATTTGAGTTTGAGCACTATGAGAACAATTTAAACCCTAGAGGATATACTAATATCTTGTTCAATGGATTTAAATGGTGTTTAGTATCACACCTTCCTTTAGTTGAGTTTCTTTATAATAATATCTTTCACTTGAGAATTTATATGGATCCTTATGAATCCCCTTATGCATGCTAGAATGAAGTTGTGGAAAGAAAGTTATTGGGACCTGAGCTAGCTGATGAGGTGTTAGTGAAGGTTAGAGCCATTTAGCAACATGTAATTACTACAAAAATTTTATAGAGATGTTATGCTAATAATTTTCGATGCGACATAGAATTTGAAGTTGGTGAGAAGTTATTTCTACGAATTTCTCCAAGAAATAAATTTTAATGAATCCCTATATATATCGGTCCCATTAAAATACTTGATCATATAGGGATAGTAGATTATAATTTTGAACTTACACTGAACCTCTCTCAGGTTCATGATGTGCTCTATATATCACTCCTGAGGAATTACATACTTGATCCATCACATGTACTGAACTCAGAGGTCATACCACTAGAGCATGAGATTTATTTTGAGGAACGACAAGTAGATATTCTGGATTGAATAAAGAAAATTCTAATAAATAAGAACACTCTCCAATTTAAAGTTTTGTGGTGAAACCCCCAACTTAAGGAAACTAAATAGGAACATTATAACATAATAAGGTATAATTATCCTTAGTTTTTGGTACCAAAGTGATGAATTTTGAGGGCAATATTCAATTTAAGTGGGGTATAATGTAACACCCTGAGATTTTGTGAAATTATTTTTTTCAAATAAATTTAATCTTTTAAATATTCTATGTCACACAAAATATCAATTTTATATTTCATTACATGAAAAATGGATCTTAGTTTTCATTATATGTAATACTGAGTTCATCTTGTGTTACACAGAACACTAAGCCTAGCTTGTGTTATCTGCAATACTGAGTTTAAATGAAACGGGACATATTATTAAAATATTTTTATTTAATATGATTGTTATCACCTAGATATTGGAATGTAGGGTATGAATAGGATTTAATAAATCATGAAAATATATGGTCTATACATGTATATATAATTAATTCTTTAGTGACCAATTAATTAGAAATAAAAATAAAAACCATTTGAAAATATAGGAAATCATTTTTTGAAAAAAAACTATTTTTATACACATAAGTGCATTGTAACTTAATAAATTAAAAAATAACTTTTGTTGTATGATTTTAATTAAATTTATATAATATATTCAATCAAAATTTTAACATTCATCTTATGTTTTTTCTCTACAAGTGATAAGAATAAATCAAATTTTATGCTTAAAACTGTATTTTCTAAAAAACAGTTTTGTGACCTTTGGTGCACTTATATTAAAATTTATTTTTACCACTTTAAGAAAAATTATTTTAAAAAAATAAAATTCATTTTTGAAATCATAATATCAAAATTATCTTAGGGTAAATTTTTGGTATTTTTCTAAAAAGTTTCATTTTTTATGAATAGTGAAAAATACTGAATTTTAATTCAAGAATACCTTTTCATTTAATTTATTTATAAAGTTAAATTACATTTTAAATTGATTTTAAAGTTAAATTATTTAAATTATATATCCATTAATTTAAATTTTTTTCATTTTAATCAATTTCATATTGAATTTTTATATAAAAATTTTATATACTTTTGAACATTTTCCCTTGAAAACTCCACTTTCTTATTTTATGTGCAGGATAAATTTTAAATTAAAATTTTCCACTTGTGTGAATGGAATTTTTGTAATATTTATTAAATATTTAGAATCAAAATAATTTATATTATCTAATAATATTAACATAATTTTTTATCAAAATGAATAGTGAATGTAGTAAAAATTAATTACTGCGGTTAAAGTAAAAATAGGTTTACCGAGGAGTTAAACTAAAAAGATAAGGGTAAAAATAACTTATAAAATTATATAAAAAACTATTTTATGGAAATATTTTGAACATTAGACCTATAATTTTTTATAATTATCCATTTTGGAACCATTTTAAATATGAAAAACATGGGAGTACTCAATTATTTTCAAAAATACCAAGTGTGTCCTCTACCCCACTTATAAAAGGTCACTTCCTCTCATATTTTCCTCACACCTTGAAACCCATTTGGTACCAAAAAAACCTTTCCAAATCACATCCAAAATTTCCTCCTCTAATCCTATAAGCCTTATTTTGGATATAAATCCAACCTAGAAAGGATTTTGGTGCAAACCTAAGGAGGATACCCGAAGAAGAGGTAACATTCATCAACAAGTGTTTTTATTTTATTTTTTAATCCACCTCCTTTGATTATTATTATAAAATTATGATATAATAACCTTAGTATATTTCATATATTGATATGTTTTTATATTAATTTAATAACCAACAACCATCTCCACTTTCATCAAATGGGTTAAAGAATCATCGTTTGTATGTACAGCGGACTACCGCCTCACGAATTGATGTCGTTTTCTTTTCCATTACCACCTCTCATAGTTGAACATAATTATGTATTTATTATATATATATTATATTTATGTTATTATTATTATTTTTTAATTAATATATCACACATACCTTCATGTTTTCCATTTTGTGGGAATATGATAAAATCGCCTATGTGTATGGCAGACTATCGCCTTGTGAAGTGATGTGATTCATTCATGTTTACATAGAAGGTATTAAGGATGGGTTTAATGAACATATGTGATATATATGACATGAAAATTTTTCTTTAATGATAATATATCATTTCATTTTCTTTCTCTCAATTCAACAAGAAAATGGAAACAACGTTTATGCATATGTACGGCCTACCGTCTTCATGAATGGTGTATTTCATTTTCTATCACCAAATTTTATAGGTTAATGTAAATAAATATATAACAAATATATATTATATTTATATCATGATTATAAATATTTATATTATGGAACTATGATCAAAATAATAGGACCAAAAATATAACAGATTGAAACATATACAAAAAAACAAAGCGGTTATTACCCAAAATGTAACAATAACATGGAGTTGTTAATAAACAAGAAATAAAATTTCATAAGAAAAACATATATGGTATGAAATATATAAATATTTTTTTATAATATATTTATAATAAAATTAAATTTTATTATACATTATTTTTTAAAGTGTACGGCGAAAGTCAATACTTAAGGTAAGGGATTTCTAGTCTCTCTTTTATTTTTGGGAGATGTATGCAAATTCACCACTCGTTTCTTTTGTGTGGTGTATATAATTACACTTTGAAATATTATATCATTAATACCATTTTTTAATGTTATTTAAAGTTTCATTTTATGTTATTATTTACTAGGGGTTATGATTCAAAAGATTACAAAAGCAGTAAAGGATTTGTGTCCCAATTTACCTTCTTTGAGACTTATGTTATGTTATGCACATATATTATTTTATGGGGTGTATATAAAACCCCTTTGAAATGTAATAACATAGATTGATCTATTCTCATGATATTTTAAGTTACATTTAATTTTAATCCTTAATGGTTCTTACAATTCAAAGTTTCCAAAGTGGTAAAGATTTTATGTTACAATCTCATCATTTATCAGGATTCTTTATGAATATATTTCAGATGATAAAATATTATGATCTATATCTCAAGAAAATCATGAATTTTATTATACTATGGTTATTTAATGATAATAAATTTTTTACCATCATTTTTCTCTCTTCATGTACTTAATAGTTCAAAAAAAATTAATAAAAATCATTTTTCCTGTCAAAAACCCTTTTTCTTCCAAAACCACATTTTCTAAAAATATTTTCAAAATATTTTAGGTTTTAAAGAGTGTTTTTCAAAAATGAAAGGATATTTTACTCAATAAATTTTTTAAATGATTTTAAATCTTACTTTATAATTTTTCAAGGTTATTTCCAAAGAAAAGTATTTTTAAATAGTTTCAAAAAATGTTTTTAAAGAAAAGATATTTTCCTCAAGAAATATTCCAAGTGATCTTTCAAAATCAATATCTATATAAGATGATATACTTTGATTTTCCTTATTCTTTACTAGATATATGAACCAAGGATACCATTCATATTCTTTCTCTGAATTTTTTATCATGACAAGATGTTCATGAAACCTATTTCTATTCCACTGGTTATACCATGATCAAATTCTTATGAAACCAATTTCTTTTTCCATAGGTTATGACATGATGGAATGATGAAATGATTATGAAACCTATCTATTTTCCCTAGGTTATGATATTATGAAATGTTTATGAAACTCATTTCATTTCATGGGTTATTATATAATAAATGTTTTAAGATATTGTGGAACACATATGTGTGATTTTCAATATGTGATATATGGGAGATATATCTCCCTCCAATTCATTGGGTAAAGATTTATATTTCATGAGATAAAAATGGGAAAAAAGTCAATGGTATTGATCCACTCTGGTAAATAGGTGTTTCCTGACCCACTATGGGAAAAAGGTGTGTCCTAATCCACTATGGAAAATAGGTGTATCCTGATCCACTATGGGAAATAGTTGTGTCCTGATCCACAATGGGAAATAGGTGATGAGTATTGATCCAATATATTGATGGTCATGGTAATTAACCTTTACATGTGAAATAGTTTTCAATATTTATGATGGTTCCACACTTTTATGAGAAGAACTTATGGTACATGATTGATTTATGATGATTTATCACCCTTATGGGCCACATTTTTAGAAATGATAAAGTTTTATTCCATGAATCATATTTATGATCTATGAAATTTTGGGTATGAACTTTGAAATTTATGTTCATGATCACGTACTCTTATGGTAATATTATGATTTCATATAATCATATATTGATATCCCTTATGTTTACCCTTATTAATAATATGATCTCACCCTTTCTTATGTTTTATTTTCCTAGGTAATGAAGAAAGGTTTTAGGTAGGGTATGTATATGAAGAGTACACAGTGGGAAGATATTTATGGGATAAATTGAAGATCTTTCACATAATTATAATATTGTGTGATTAGTCTCTAAAGGCACTAAAATATTATGGTCCTCGGGAATGTGTTTGTGTAATGTATTTAATATTTATCTAAAAATATATAATATCCATGTATGAAAATATTGGGTCTCTATATGACATGTACACTTCTTGACTTATCTCAATATTTCAAAAATGGATTACTCATTTTAATATAGTCATTTCATATAGTATTTTTTGTAGATTCTTTAGGAAGCCTCTACCACATTGATAACCATGCCTAAGTGCTCCCCATTTTAGGTTTATAATTTCTCTAAGATCCATGACCTTACCTATGTAGCATATAATTCACCATTTCAATCTTTATATAAACTTATTCATGTTCAGATCAATCCCCATCGCTCCACCATAGCTTCATGGTCTTTTTACTCCCTATTATGTAAATAGGTTTCATAACATTCATTCCAACATACATGAACAGTCATGGTCTCAAATGGATTCAGAGTTAATTGAATGTGGATTATATTGATGTATACCTTTACGTTTAGATATATTCACATGTGGAAATAGTGGTTTCTATTTAATCATTTGAGAGTATCATCTTATTAATAAGAAGAATGGTCTATGTTTTGGCTATTCTAATAAAAGCTTGGGTTGATTTATACATTACCTCCACACTTCTCTATCTCACCTCACTCAACTCCATCTCAATGTGTGTTCATTCTTAAATGATCCAAAACCCACTGTGAATTATTCTTATGTAGGTAGATTTTCAATGATTTAATCTGATGAACCACTCCATTTACCTTCCATTTTCTTTAAAAATTTCTCTAAATTCAAAATAAAGTAATTTCCTACCATAAAATAGTAAAAATAATAAAAATTAAGGAAAATTTAATTAAGAAAAATAATAAAAAATATCTCATGAAATTTACTAATAAAATCTTCCCACAATTAAAAAATTTCTTGTCCTTAAGAATAAATCTCACATCATTATAAATAAAATCCATGCTATCAAGGTTTAAAAATCATAGCCAAAAAAATTAAACAATTATCAATGAAGAATAAAATTTAAAGAATCACATAAGAAATATCTTTTTTAAGTTCTTAATTTTCAAGAAACCAAATCTACCCATGAATTTTTCTTTTCCTCTTGAATTGATAATACTTTTCTTAACTTCTATTATCACTTTTCATCTTATTATTATCATGAATATCACTTATGATCTACCTTGTCAAAATATATTTTTCTTATCACTCTAGAACATATTAAAACAAGAGTTATGCTCAATCTCAAGTAAACGCAGCCTATCTATAGGCTTGAAGGATATATTAATATATATTTAAAAATAAAACCAACAAAAGTCATGTGTATTTTCATTAAGTTTATAATGAATCTAAGGTTAAGTATGGGTTGGAAATCATAAAAAAAATTAAAGCATAAGTCTTGAAAAATGGATGATAAAATCTTAAAGTAGAAAGTAAGATCAATGAAATATACCTCATCCACCAACACCTATCCAAATACATCATTTCCACTCCTTATCATCTTTATAAATAAGTAAATAATCCAAACTTTGAATAAATTGATTTATTTTTATCCTCTTTTCAGAATTTTTTTCTTCCAATATTGTTTTTATCATTTTTATCCTTTTTCAAATAATTAAATTACTACATAGGCTTAATAAATGATACATTTTGAACCCTTGTCCCTAAATTAACAAGTAATACCTCCCCTCTACTAATTTCATGGAAAACTCACCTAGTGGTATTATGAATCACCAAACTCACTCTTTAAAGATAAAAAGAATTATTGTGTAATAATATAAAATAATAAGGGTAGGAATGGTAAATCGACATATAATGTGACTTCTTATAAAGTAAATTAACTGTCTGTATCACTTCATAAAATATCAAACATATGTTAGGTATCAAGATAAAAATGGATAAATAATAATCAATTAATGGCCTCAATCATCACAATATAGACCGAAATATTCATTCCTCAACAAGATAAAAACACAAGTTCTAGTAGGGAAGTATACCCGAGTTCTCTCAAAAAAGAGGGTATTAGAAAGAATATAAATAAACGGTTTAGAATACATATTATGAACAATAAAATAATATTGGAAAATCACTCATCACATGAATAATAATAAAAATAATTAATTTAGACTTTTTGAAAATAAAATCATAAATATGTATGAGTAATTTTATATACATAAATTAACCAATCTTCCCAAATTAGTATTCTTCAAATCAATACTTTCATGCTTATATTTACTAATACATGCCTCATATTTCTCACTTAATCTTATCAAAAATTACATTTAAAAATAGTATGATGGTATTCCTAAGTGACTTTTTCATCATAGATCAAAAATATGGAAAGAATTCTAAGTGTGGAATGTAAATTCCTTGTAAAATTTATAAAAAATACATGGAAAGTAAAATATATTAAGAGTTTAAAACAATACTCCCCTATCCTATGAAACTATTTCCCTATATTTACTTCTTTCTGGCATATTTTATCTTATGACTTCATTATGACATAACTACAAAAACAAAAAAAAGTGAAAGTATAAGATCACATCCAATAAATTTCATAAATAAAAAGGTGATTCAATTCTATATCCTAAAACAATTATCTAAAATAAAACTACTAAAAACTAAATTATTATGAAATCATAAAAAAAAATCATGATTCCTCTTACAAGTACTTTGTTTAATGTCTTTTAGCTGGACATTACCACACCATTTCAATCATTTACTAGGAGTGTGGAAAGAAATTACATGGTTCAAATTTAACCCTGAATATAAAAAATCTTATCTTGAGTAATAATTATCTTTTTATTTATTGAATTCATCTTGGAATTTTGATGAGGTAAAAAATAGAATTTATAAAACCTTAAATATTAAAAACATAATTCATGATCCTTCCAAACCCGGTAATACTTCTCTTTTATAAATTCTCCTTTTAACTAATCTTATTTAAATTCTTCAATACCCTTATTTGTTTCAATATTCATCACCTCCTCTTAATTATTCTCTTCTTTTATAAAATATTTACCTTTTTATTTCTTTTCATGATCAATAATTTTAAGGTTTTATTCCATAAGATCTATCTTAAACTAATTTTTATCATTATAAATCACTTTAGGTTCAACCTCAAACTCATCATCACCATAATATTTCTCCTCAATTATTTCCTCAAATCTACCTTCCTCCTTGGTAAATTCCTTAGACTCGTAAGCCTCTTTTAACATTATATCAAGAAGTCTCAACCCCTCTTTGAATTATTCTTCCATGTTGTAGATGGTTTGTACTTATAAACTTGGGTGTGGTTTTGGTACCCAACCTTGGATGTATATCTTCCTTTTGAGTATGATATTTTGTTTACTAAGATTCTCTATTTATACCACTAAGCATGTGTGGGCACTCATGATGCCTCTAACCAGCAACCACAACCAAAATCACTTAATCACATAAAAAGGAACAAAAGAAAAACCTAAACTAATATCAAAAATAAAATTAGATAAGAAAAATGTTTCCATAACTTATCAAATCAAAGTTTTATACTAAGTACCAACCCCTAGAAATGATGCCAAAAACTTAAATGGGTCGGTGAGGTGTTGTTAATTCTCATAGTGAATCTAGTTTAGAAATTTATATTACTCTTCCCTAATCAAAACTAAAAAAGTGTAGTATATGGTCAAGTATGAGGTCAAACCCAAAGAATCTATTACATATCATGAAAAACTCTATTATAATAGCTAATATAAACAATTTAATAAAAAAAGGAAATCCTAATATGAAAAAAGAAACCTATGAATGATGTGAGTGAACTAAGAATTTTCAAATCTAGGATCATGAATATTGAATCATAAAAAATGATATAAAATCACGTCATTGTTATAGTTGGAACTAAGTGAATCTTTAGTCTTATTCATCACTCTCAAATCACTAAACTCACATCTACTTATGGTAAAGTATTAATAACCTTTGTGATGAATTGTTTTAATAAATTTTTTGTATTTGTTGACAAACCTTTTTATATAAGAATATTTTTGTTTTTAAGGAATCGGACCCAGTCCATCGTAATGAGATAATTGGGCTAACCAGCATCGGTTGTATATCATCAAATTCATCTGCATCAAATTTGGATCATTGGAACCAAAAAAAATTGGAGGAAGAAATTTTTTTTACTGGAAGTTTTCCATTATTTTAATCATAGAAAGAAAGAAGTTGTTGAGTGAAAAAATCATATTATTGTTAAAGGGTTTTGAAATAAGATTTTTAATACAAGATTTAAAAGGTTTTAATACTTTATAAACCAAATCAGATGATTCTATTTTATCATAAAGTTCTCAAAAATCATGAAAACCATCATGATAAAATCCTTTAAAGAAATAGAGAATAATAGTGCAGATTTCATCGATTATAAAAGTTAAAAAAAAGTCACCATTATATCTAAAAAATAGAATGAGTTAAGCTGATGAAGTTTGAATAAGTTCAAAGTTTTTAAGTGGATTCATCATTGAATAATTTCCATTATTATGGAAAATTATCATAATGGAATTTCCATCATAATGGGAAAATAATCATAATGGGATTTCCATCATAATAGAAAAAACCATTGTAATGGTATTTCCATCATAATGGGAATTAAATCATTATGAGTTGAATAGGAAATAGAAATTGAAATGATTTGAAAAAGGGAAAAGAAATCATAATTAGTTGAATTAAGAAATAGAAATCATAATGAGCTGGAAGTAAATAGATCATAATGATCTGAGAAGGAAACAGAATCATAATGAGCTGATTATGAAGAAGACTCAAAAATAAAATTCCAGAAGTTTTATGAATAGTTTAAGAGGTCAAACTTGAAATTAAATATTTCATAAATCATGAAGAAATATAAATAGGTTTGAAGAAGTCAAAGTTTAATTTTAAATGCAATATATTTTCAGAGTTTTTGAAATATGAGGAAGTGGGGAAAGTTTTCAAGTTTCTCACTTATGATTTTCACTTCTCATATAAATACTTACTCAGATCATTCATTCATGAGAAATTTTTGATACAAGCAGAAAAGGCGGAGTGCTGAAGAAATCAAGTGAAAGTCATTTATGGATAGAGATCTCATGAGGAGGATCAGATAGCTGAAAGTTTCCTTAACGAATTGGGCAAGATCATATTGAGAATATCATATTTATTCAATCAGATTGAGTCAATCAGACTGAAGAATATCATATTGAGAATTTGAGCAGAGTTTGAGTTTAGCGTATTGATAATGGGTTCATCATGTTGAGTCTATCATATTGATAGAATCAGATCCAGACTCATCATATTGAGAGAATCATATCCAGACTCATCATATTGAGATAATCAGATCAAGATGCATCGCACTAAGAGAATCAAATCCAAACTCATAATATTGAGAAAATTGGATCCATCCAAATCGGACTGAGAAATTATGGAGAAAAATAAAAAAATTATTTATTCTTTTGTTCAGATTAATTTTTTTATTAGAAAACATTGTAAACTGATGGTATTCAGTATAATATTTCCTATCATGAGATAAAAGGTGTCTAATGGGAGCTGGAACAAGTTTTATTCACTTATTCAAAATAGTGTATTTCCATAGATCAATGGGATTGGTTATGGAAAGGATGTAGGTTATCACACTGAGGTTGAACCTCATAAATCTTGTGTTATTTACTTTATTTACTACTTTTTCATGCATGAGTATTTAATAAAATTTTATAAGTAAATAAATCTTAATAGGTTGTAGGGGTTAAGTTTCTAAAAGTTTTGAAACTTATAAAAAGTGAGAAACAGATTCAACCCCCCTTCCCAATTATTATTCAATCCTTTGGAACATCAATTGTTATCATAGTGAAGTTTCCCTTGTTGAATCTTTATCATGGATAATATCAATTCTGTTAATATTAGAGGAATTACTACATTTTATAGAAAAATTTATTACGGATGGAAAAATAAGATGATTCTTTATCTCCTATCTCTTGGCTTGTAATTTATTGATGCTACTACAATTGGGTTTCCACCTATTGAGAAATATGACTCAATGAGATTTGATGATAATATAAATATAAAATTTGATGGAAAGGCTAGAAATTTTATTCTCAAGTCCTTATTAGAAAATTTTTATCAGAAGGTGATGGGTCTTAAAACATCAAAAAGTATGTGGGAAAAGATGAAAAGTGTTTTTAAAGGGAATAAAAAATCTAAATAAGTAAAGATAAAAATCTAGCATAGTATGTATGAAGACATTAAAATAAGATCTGAAGAAACAATTGATGAATAGTTCACTAGAGTAAACGAAACTGTTTGCAGCATTAGAGGATTCAGAGATATCTTGGAAGATTCTACAATTGTGAAGAAACTTATGCTAAACTTTCTGGACAAGTTTGATTCTAAAATTTCTTCTTTAGAAGATATGGATGATTTATCTCTTTATAAAGTGCATAAATTTCATGTTATTTATGAAATGAGGAAATCTCTAATGTTTAAAAAGAAGATGAAATGTGAAAAAGATTTTTAAGTTTTGAGAAAGATGAAAATCCAAGACGTTGAAGAAGCATATCCTTATGAGTATGAAGATAAATAATATGATGATTTTAATGAAAAACCCATGTCTCTAATATCCAAGAACTATATAAGAGTAAGAGGAAAGTATTGAGGTGGACTTCCTCTCGAATGTTTTGAGTGTGGTGGAATCAGGCCCTTTGCTATGAATTACCCCAAGAATAAAATTGGAGAATATCAAGATGATTTTGATGAAAACCCATTATAGAAGAAGTGGAACAAAAATGATAAAGAATAAAAGTAATCTAATAGATACAAGAATAATTTAAATGTAAAAAAATAAGTATGTTGAGTAAAAAAGTTGAATAAAAATCAACTAACAATAATTATTATGAAGATTAAAGTTCCTAAAAATTTAGAACCTTCATTGTAAAAGTTGGGAAACAAAATATTCCTCAAAGAGTGTAGAAGGTGGTGAAGAATTTTTTAGAGAGTATCATCTCAGAACAGAAATTATTTCATGTACTCTGAAAAACAAAAATATCAAGAAAGAAATTATATTAATGAAGAAATATTTTTAATAAGTTGTCTATGTAAGAAAATATGTCACCAAGTAGGAGGATGAATAAATTCATGAGATTTTAAGTTAAAAACTTATAATTTTTCAACAGGGAAATATGATTGAAGATATTAGTAAGAAGTTGAAAGATAATGAAGAAGAGTTTAAAAAGTTCCAATTAAAACTTCTTGATTCATAAATTACCTTGAAGAATATTAATGAAAACTTCAATAAAGCTTCAGAAGTAAATTTTGAGACTTATAAAGATGCTGAGAAGTCTCAATATGAGAATCATGTGAAATCTTCTCTTACCAAAAATAATGTTTCATCTGATTCTTTTAACATTTCAGGTTTTGGAAAAATAATTGGTAAATGCTGGGTGGAGAAAGGATATTGGAAACCTATAAAATCTACAAAATTATATAACTCACTCAAAAAAAAGATGGTTCATTTCCTGAGTATGTTAGAGATGACCTCCAAAAAGTTTCAATAGAGAGAGATATTATTTCAATATAAAAATAAGATTTGATGGTTAATGTTGGTGTTGTGGAATATATGGGCATAGGGATTATAATTTTTGGGGAAACTTATCCTTACATGGAATAAGTTTTTGGAAAAGTGGTAAAAATAGTGAAAGTAGAATGAGAAACTTTCCTAACTTACAGAAAATTGAAAAAGTGAACTCTCAATATGTTAGAAACTTTATAGCAAGAAATCAATTTGAATGTCCAGAATAATTTTGTGGAATATGTGATCAAGATTTTCATCATGCCAAAATATGTATGACACTCCTTCCATAACAAGTTTATTATGATAGAAAAGAAAATAAATCTAAAAATAATAAAGTTGAGGCAATAGATTTTGTTGTTGAGATGACTTTGAAATAAATTAAAAGGAAAAAACCATGGATACTTGAAAATGGTTGTTATTCACATATTATAGGTGATATAAAAATATTGAAACATGTTTAAATTCATGATGGAGGAGCATTTACCTTTGGTAATGATAGTTTCTTAAAAATTAGAGGAATCGGAAAGGATGAGATTGAAGCTGAAAAGTTGAAATCTAATGATGTTTTACTTGTTAATGGGATAAAACATAACTCACTTAGTGTAAGTAAAATTTATAATTATGGAAAATAATTTTTTCTATAAAATATTTTTATATCATCAAAATTTTGAAATATGTAAAAGTCATTATAGAAGGAGAAAGAACCAGTGGTAATATCTTTCAAATAGAAGAATTCAAAAAATCTTATTACTTGAGTGTCGAAGATGAAAAAAAATGTGGTACCGAAGACTTGGGAACTTTGTACATATAATTATGAAAAAACATTCTAAAGTTTATTCCATTCAAAACTTTCTAGAATTAAAAAGAATAGAATAATATTTTTATGTAACTTTTCAAAAAGGGAATGTGGCTAGTAATAGTCATAAAATAGTTGAGATTCAATCTACCATACTTCTTGAGATTATTCATTCTGATTTATGTTGGCCGATGAAACATCAATAAAAAAAAGGAGATTTATAGTTTATTAATTTTATTGATGATTTCACTTGGATGGAAAACATCATGTTTACAAATCACAAGTCAGAGGCTATTGAAATATTCAAATTCTTCAGAAAAGATGTTGAGAAATAAATGGGGGGTTCCATAACAAGGTTGAGAATAGATAATTGTACTGAATTCACAAGCGATACTTTTAAAACTTATTTAAGAAATCATGATATCAAACATCAGTATAGTTCTCCCTATACTCCACAACAAAATGGAGTAGCATAAAGAAAGAATAAAAGTTTGGTGAAAATTAGAAGAAGTATGTTAGCAAAATACAAAATTTCAAAATTCTATTGGATAGAAACTATTAGAACTACTTTACATGTTCAAAATATATTCTTGTTGAGACTAGAAACTAACATGAATCCTTATGAAATATTGTATAAAAACCCTTCATTTAAATACTTCAATTGTTTTTAATTCCATGTTTTCTCAAAATCAAAAATCCGGATTTGGGAAAGTTTGATGAGAAAGATGAGTAAGGAACTTTTATGGGTTATTCACCAAATAGAAAAAGTTTAAAATGTTGGAAAAAACATTTAAAAATATTCATGGAATTATATTATGTGAATTTAATTGAAAATAAAAGTTCCTTAACAAAAGTTATTGATAATGTTGAGGAGGATAAAATGGAGATTTCCAATAATAGTGAAAGTAATTCAAAACATCTTTATTAAGATTCAAAAGAATCATGTGATGAGGAAATTTCTTCTGGGAAATAAAATTTGAAATTTCCTACCTTAAAAAAAATGTTAAATCTGAAAACATTATTAGGAATCATAAGGCTCCAATTTAGACAAGAAGAAAGTTGAGATTAGATCATCAGAATTCACTTTTCTCAAAATTTAAACCAGAATTAGTTTTAGAAGCTATTAAACACAAAGAATGGGTGTATGATATTAATGAGGTGTTGTAACATATTGAGAATAATGAAATATGGTAACTTGTTTCACAGATAGTAAAAAAAATGTTATCAGAACCAATTGGGTTTATAAAAACAAGTTAAATGAACACGGAGAACTTTTAGGAAACAAAGAAAGGCTTGTTTGTAAAGGCTATGCACAGGTGGAAGGTGTAGATTTTGAAAAACTTTTTCCCCAATTACGATATTAGAAACTATTATAATGCTTCTTTTAGTGGTTTTACATCTAAATTAAAAAAATTATCAGATGGATGTAAAGTCAGCTTTCGTAAATAGTGATATTGAGGAAGAATTTTACATTGAACAACCTTGTAGGTTTCTTCTTGATGAGGATGAAAAAAAATTTGTAAATTGAAGAAATGTTTCTATGGACTGAAACAATCTCTATGATCATCGTATTATAAACTAGAAAATTATTTTAAAATTTTAAACTTTTTTAAATAAAAAGTTGATAGCAACTTGAATGTGAAATATGTTGAATCTGATACTCTATTTGTGATTATTTATATGGATGATATAATTTTTTATGGAGATAGAGAAGATATTTGTAAAACATTTTCTGAGGAATTGAAGAAGAATTTTGAAATTTTTATGTTAGGATAATTAACTTTCTTCCTTGGATTACAAGTTTAAAAAAAAGAAAAATACATTTTCTTATGTCAATAAAAGTATGATAGTGAATTGTTAAAGAAATTTGGGATGTAAAAATCCAAAGAAGTTTCAACTTCTATTTTATTGATCACAAAGTTGATTAAAGATGACTCCAGAATTATTATGAATAGGAAATACTTTCAGAAGATGATAGGAATTCTTCTTTGTCTTACAGCCTCAAGGCCTGATATTTTTATGTTGTGAATTTGTGTACTAGGTACCAAAGTAATTTGAAATAATCACATACTTTGGCAGTAAATAGGATTCTGAGATATTTCAAAGGAACAAATTCACATGGGTTGTTATATAAAATAAATAGTGAGATGAAGTTTCATAGTTATAATTATGCTGATTGGGTTAGAGATTATAATGATAGAAAATCAACCTTAGGAGGAACATTTTTCTTGGATGAATGTTGTGTGAGTTGTCATAGTAAGAAACAAAGTTCAGTAACGTTGAGCACATCTAAATCTGAATATGTTGCAGCAACTCAGTCTTGTACTCAAATGTTATGGACGAAAGTTCAACTGGATGATTTGAAAGTAAAAGTTTCTAAACCATTTAAGATACTTTGTGATAATAAGAGTTCAATTAATCTTTTTAATAATCATGTCCAACATTCAAGATAAAAACACATTGATATAAATTTTAACTTTATAAAATTGAATGTTTTGGTTGGTGATGTTTTTCTGGAAAACATTTAAACAAAGTATCAGATTGTTGATATCTTTACAAAAGCAATGCCAAAAGAAAGTTTTGTGGAATCAAGGCTATAACTTTACATTCAGCCTCCTCCCATGAAATTCTAAATATTATAAGGAAATACCCCCACTATTCTTTGGATTATTTTGAAAAAGGGGGAGATAAAGTAACAACTTTCTACTTTATAAGAATTATTTACTTATCTTTCTTTTATGAATCTAAATTTTTAGTTATCACAGAATGGGGGATAGAAAAAGAAAAGTGAGTGTAAAATAAAATTGAGAGGGGAAAAGATAAAATTGAGGAGAGTTTATATTTACATGGCCTTAAAATTTTCTTTCCATTGAGGGATGGAATTACTTCAAAACATTAATTTTTTCCACTAATGTGGTGTCAGGACACTCTTTTTTCAAAAAGGCTATATTTTGATAAAAGTCAAAAAACTTGAGTTGTGAAAACATTATGAGAGTTGGAAAAATTGTTAATGAGGGTTCTCCACAAATTCAATGGGGGGTATTGAAGAACCTTTGGACTGAATTTTTTTAACAAAGTTTTTGTGTTTGTTGACAACTAACCTTTTTGTATAAGAATATTTTCATTTTTTAGAAATCGGACCCAGTCCACCGTAATGAGATAATCGGAATGACCAGATTCAATTTCGGATCATTGGATTCATTAGTATCAGATTCATATCATTAGATCCAAAAATAATTGGAGGTATAAATTTTTGTTCACTTTAATTTTACCTTTTCTATAATCAGAGAAAGAAAGGAGTTTTTGAGTGAAGAAGTTGTATTATTACTAAAGAGTTTTGAAATAATATTGTAAAGTTGGGATTTGAAAAGTGTTAATACTTTCTAAACCAAATTAGATGATTCTTTTCTAGTCATAAAGTTATTACAAATTATTAAAAGTATTTGAATAAATGGATAAGAATCGTAAAGATTGAATCGAATCCAGAAGTCAAGAAAAAGTCTTCATTGTATCCAGAAGTCATAATGAGTGAAGTTAATGAATTTTAAAAAAGTTCAATGTTTCTAAGTGGATTCATCGTTGAATACTTTCCATTTTTATAGAAAATAATTGTAATGGGATTTCCATAGTAATGGGAAAATAATCATAATGGGATTTCCATCACAATTGTAAAATCCATCATAATGGGATTTCCATCATAATGGGAATTCCATCATAATGATCCAAAGAGGAAACATGAATCAAAATGAGCTGAAAAAGGAAACATAAATTGTAATGAGATGAAGTAATAAATAGAAATCATAATGAGATAATAATTAAATATATTGTAATGAGCTGAGAAGGAAACATAATCGTAATGAGATAATTATAAAGAAGACTCAAAAAGAAAATTCTAGAAGTTTTATGAAGAGTTTAAGAGTTCAAACTTGAAATTCAATTTTATGTGAATCTCAAGGAAATCTATGGAGGTTTGAAGAAGTCAAAGTTGAAGTTTAAATTTGAGATATTTTCAGAGTTTTGTAAATTTGAGTAAGTGGATAAATTTTTCAAGTTTCTCACTTTTGATTTCTGAGTAGCCTGTAAATACTTGCTTAGATCATTCATTGATGACAGATTTTTGATAAAACTAGAAAAGGAAGAGTTTTAAATTAATAAAGTAAAATTCATTATCGACTAGAGATCTCGTGAGGATGATTAGATAGTTGAAATTCTGTTTACTGAATTGAGAAAGATCATATTGAGAATATCATATCCAATCAATCGGATTGATTCAATCAGAATAAATAATATTTTATTGATAATTTAAGTAGAGTTTGAGTTTTTTATATTGATAATGGGTTCATCGTATTGAGTCCATCGTATTGAGAGAATCATATCTAGACTCATAATATTGAGAGAATCAAGTCCAGACTCATCGTATTGAGAGAATCATATCTAGAACCATCATATTGTGAGAATTAAATCTAGACTCATCAGATTAAGAAAACTAGATCTAGCCAAATTGGACTGAGGATTCAGACTCAACAATTGTGGAGTAGTCTCAACAAAGTCTTTATTATTTTGTTTGGATTAATTTTTTTATAATAAAAGATTGTAAACTAATAAAAGTTAGTATAATATTTCCTATCAAGATATAGAAGGTGTCTAACTGGAGTTGTCACAAGTTGTATTCACTTCTTCATAATAGTGTATTTTTATAGACACATGGGATTGGATATGGAAATTATATAGGTTCTCACATTGAGGCTGAACCTTGTAAATATTATGTGCTTTACTTTCTTTCCTACATTTTCATGCATGATTATTTACTAAAATTTGATAAGGATACAAATCTAAACAGGTTGCAGGGGTTAAGTTTCTAAAAGTTTTGAAACTTATAAAAAGTGAACAATTGATTCAACCCCCCTTCTCATTTGTTTTCTCCAATGGGACGAAGGCCTTCGTTTTTTATTAATTTTGATAATCCACCTTTCAAGGGGTGAGGTGGAACCCTTACAAGGCCCTTAGGCATAAGTATTACATGGCTCATAGGCCTTAGAGGAATTCATTGCTCGTAGGCTTCAAACATTACATAAAACTCGTACTAACTACTTGGAACTTCTTTTCCTGAGCATCTTCATCGTGAAATCAGCTCTCCACCTTTGCATGGCTATTCAGCTAGGCTTTCCCATTCATGCACAGGATTGTACCGATGGTAGGTGTCATACCCTAACTATTGTAATTTCACACTTTACCAAATGTTCACAACCATTGGTAAAGTCCTAGAAACCGTTGGTATATATTATACCAACGGTTCCCTCAACCATGGTCAAGTAAGCCGTGAAAATAGGCATATACCAACGGTTCTATGAAAATCGTTGGTATAGGTGTCAAAATAGAAGGTATACCAATGGTTTGCTACAAACCATTGGCATATGTGTGTTAAAGTATAACATATACCAACAGTTTGTGAAACTGTTGGTATATGTGTGTTACACTTATACCAACGGTTACAACTGTTGGTATAGAGGGGATATGGCAAGCCATAAGGCTATACCAACGGTTTTTTTAAAACCGTTGGTATAAACCTATACCAACATCTATAACAAAACTATTGGTATAGTTATATTATAGAATATATACCAATGGTTTTAAAAACCATTGGTATACATTTGCTCAACTCCACAGCAGTAGGCCCCTCCCCTCTCCAGACCTACAACAACACAGCTCCACAACAACATAGCAACACACCTCCCCCTCTCTAGACATGCAACAACACCAATTCAAAATCCCCATCCAAAGTATTCAAAATTTATAATTCATTCCAGAATTTAGAAATTTAGAAATTTAGAAATTCAAATGCAATAACACCCATAAGAGAAAAATCCTACATGTTATAGTAAATCCAATAACACCCATAAGAGTATTCCAAATTTAGAATTAATTCCTCACTCAAACCAAAACACCAACACACATAAGAGTATTTAAAATTTATAATTCATTCCTCACTCAAACCACAACACCAATACACACAAGAGAAAAAACCTACATGTTATAGGAAGCACATGGGATGTTTAGTCATGGTATTGGGTTGAGTATCTTAAAACCAACATAAAAACTTGGGTAGAGTGGACAAGGATCATGATACCCATAAGATAGACAATGGTAGTGGTCATGTTCTTAGACCTAGGATGAGTTATAAAAAGCACATGGGATGTTTATATTCCTCTAATGATTATGTATCCATGTATAAATGGTTCCTGATGTGTTAGTGGGAAACATTGGCCAATCTCGACATATTAGATGGGTTACCGGAATAACCTAAATGTTTTTCGTAGACTTTTCAATTAGAATAAGGGGGTATGTGGATAATTGTAATTTTCTCTCCTGGGTGTGATGTGAGATGAATCCCCATCTTGGGTAGTGGGTATGAATATTCAATTAAATCTTTGGTATTGGGTTCCCAAAGGTAATTTGTTTTGGTCCTAGAACCCACTGTTTGAGGATGGGATTGAGGTGATCCATGGGGCTATGGTGTCACCATATATATTACTCACCATTGGGGTATTTTTATGAGACTTTGAAACTTATTTTTCAAGAATATATGTGTAGCCTTGTTGACCAATTTGTTATATAGTATGCTTGAGTGTTCATATGTTTCATATGAAATCACTATATGATATTTAGTTTTTGTATGTTATTGTATAGAATGAATGAGCCATGATTGATAATTAGAACATGAGTGTTGGTTCATATTCATGATGGGATGTCGAGACTCATTCCTAATATAATTCATGTTTTTTTATATATACTATGACCCATTGTGTTTCAATCTATGCCTTGTGAATATTTTATTCTAATAACATATGACCAATAGACCATATTTTATTTTTTATCCCTTAATTTCAAGAATCTATGTGTAGACTTGGGAAGATTTTTCGTATGCCAGTTGTTGTTTTCACTTAAAATGTTGTCCATTTCAAACAAAAGTGAGACACTTTGAGTGATAACAGTCACACCATGCCTCGGATTGAGGTGGGTTGAATCGTACCTGTCACAAATGATCCATGGATCATTGTGCTAAAGTATCAACACAATCCGAATGCGTTTGGTCGGTTTTCGGTATGCCAATTTTTATTTTCACTTAGAATCTTGTCCATTTCAAACAAAAGTGATACATTTTGAGTACTACCCATCACATCGTGCCTTAGATTGAGGCAAGGTTGACTCGTACATGTCACAAATGACCCATGGATCGTTGTCCTAATGTATAAACACAATCCAAATGCGTTTGATCATTTTTCTATATGCCAGTTGTTGATTTCACTTAAAATGTTGTCTATTTCAAATAAAAGAGAGACACTTTGAGTGATATCAGTCACATCGTGCCTTGGATTGAGGTGGGGTTGACTTGTACAAATGAAAAAAGACCCATGGATCGTTTTGATAAAGTATCAACACAATTCGAATACGTTTGGTCAGTTTTCCATATGCAAGTTGTTGTTTTCACTTAAAATCATGTCCATTTCAAATAAAAGTGAGACATTTTGAGTGGTATCGGCCACATCGTGCCTCGATATGATTCACTAAATACATAAAAGGAGTGGCTATGATGAATTCAAATCAAGTTGATTCATATAATCATGACACTTCAATTGTAGAATGAAAATAGAAAACAAATCAAACTGCAATTATTGGGTATGTCATGCCACACACTACACCATCTAGTTTAAGTCAAATCAAAAGAGAAACAAACACTAATAGATGAAAAATATTAAAAATAAGTTAATACTTAATAATTTTGAGTGTAGAACTAAAAAATTGATTAACTTCAGATGGATCTATAGGGAAGAAGGAGTTCCCAGCCTGGGTAAAGAGAGAGGGATCTAGTTTAGACCAAATAAAAATAGAAAATAAAAAAAATAGATGAATAACATTAGGACTTACAGATTAGAACTAAATAATTGAGTGGGGGATGTCCGAGGGGTGGGGGCTGTCCGGGGTGAGTGGGGGGCTGTCCGGAGGCTTGGGGGTTGTCCGGGGGGTGGGGGCCATCCGGGGTAAGGGGGGATGTCTGGGGGGTTGGGGGGGCTGTTAGGGGGGTGGGGGTCATCCGGGGTGAGGGGGGTGTTGTTCGGTGGGGGGAGGGGGGGCTTTCTGGTGGGTGGGTGGGATGTTCAGGGTGGGGGGCTGTCCGGGGGGTGCAGGGGGCTATCCAGAGGTGAGGGGGGGTTGTTCGGGGTGGGGGTGCTGTCCGGGGTGGGGGGGCTGTCCGGAGTGTGTTTTCAGCCATCGCGGTCACACAAAACCTCTGATTGATGCGTCGTCTGGCCGACCATTTCACAATTAACCCACTCTTTGTTTTTGTCTGATTTCATGGTATTCTGAGGCCGTTCGGCCGGTTTTGACCACCCCAAACATGCTTTTCAAGCGCACCAAACACCTAAAAACGCATATTCTACCATGGTGTGCAAACCGCGCATCCGAATGACATGTCATCTTTTCTTACACCTCACGAATAATAACTAGGGTTTTTTGTGTGATTTCAAGTCATTTTGATATCGTTCGATTTGTATTTGACCGTAAAACGCATGTTTTGGTCATTTACGACACGTGGAGTGTGTTTTCGGCCACCGTGGTCACATGACAACTCCAATTGATGTGTTGCCTTCCCAACAATTTCACAACTCACCCACCCTTTGTTTTCATCTGATTTCATGGCATTCTGAGGTCATTCGGCCGGTTTTGACCACACCACGCACGCTTTTCAAGCGCACCAAACACCTATAAAACACATATTCAGCCATGTCGCAAAAACTGCGCATCTTAATGACATGTTTTCTTCTCATACACATCACGAATAATAATTAGGGTATTTTCATTTGATTTCAAGTCATTATGATGTCGTTCGGTATGCATTTGACCGTTAAACACATGTTTTGGCCATTTACGACACGTAGAGTGCGTTTTCGCTCACCGCGGTCACACGACACCTCTGATTAACATGTCATATGGAAAACCATTTCACAATTCACCCACTCTTTATTGTCATCTGATTTCATGGTATTCTGAAGTCGTTCGGCCAGTTTTGACCACCTCACGCACGCTTTTCAAGCGTACCAAACACCTAAAAAACACATATTCAGTCGTATCATGCAAACCACACATCCGAATAATGTTCCATCTACTCTTACACCTCAATAATAAAAATTAGGGTGTTTTTGTGTGATTTAAAGTAATTATGATGTCGTTTGGTATGCATTTTACCGTTAAACACATGTTTTGGCCATTTACGACACGCGGAGTGCATTTTCGGCCACCGCGGTCACACGACACCTATGATTGACGTGCGGTCTGGTTGACCATTTAAAAATTCACCCACCCTTTGTTTTCTTCTGATTTCATGGAATTCTGAGGTCGTTCGGCTAGTTTTGACCACCCCACGCACGCTTTTCAAGCGCGCCAAACACCTAAAAAACACATATTCAGTCGTGCCGCGCAAACCGTGCATCTGAATGATGTGTCGTCTTTTCATAAACCTCATGAATAATAATTAGGGTTTTTTCGTGTGATTTTAAGTCATTTTGATGTCGTTGGGTATGTATTTGACCGTAAAACACATGTTTTGGCCATTTACGACACGTAGAGTGCGTTTTCAGCCACCGCGGTCACACGACACCTCTGATTGACGTGTTGTCTGGCTGACCATTTCACAATTCACCCACCCTTTGTTGTCATCTGATTTCATGGCATTTTGAGGTCATTTTCCTGGTTTTGACCACCCCACGCATGCTTTTGAAGCATGCCAAACACCTAAAAAACACATATTCAGTCGTGTTGCGTAAACCGCACGTCTGAATGACATGTATTCTCCTCGTACACCTCACGAATAAAAATTAGGGTGTTTTGTGGGATTTTAAGTCTTTCTGATGTTTTTCGGCATGCATTTGACCGTTAAACGCATGTTTTGTCCATTTACGACACACGGAGTGCGTTTTGGGCCACCACAGTCACACGACACCTCTGATTGACATGACATCTAGCCGACCATTTTACAATTCATCCACCCTTTGTTGTCGTTCAATTTCATGGAATTTTGAGGTCGTTAGACCAGTTTTGACCACCCCACGCATGCTTTTCAAGCACACTAAACACCTAAAAAACACATATTTAGCGGTTCCATGAAAACCACGCGTCTGAATGATGTTTCTTCTCCTCCTACACCTCCAGAATGACCCATGGATCGTTGTGTTAAATTATCAACACAATCCGAATATGTTTAGTCAGTTTTCTGTATGCCAGCTATTTTTACTTAAAATGGTGTCCATTTTAAACAAAAGAGAGATATTTAGAGTGATATCGGCCACACCGTGCCTTGGATTGAGGCGGGGTTGTCTTGTATATGTCTCAAATGACCATTGGATCGTTTTCCTAATGTATCAACACAATCCAAATACATTTGGTATGTTTTTCGTATGTTAGTTGTTTTTTTCACTTAAAATGTTGTCCATTTCAAATCAAAGTGAGACACTTTGAGTGATATCAGCCACACCATGTAAGGTTAGTTGAATAAACTTAGTGGGGAGTTTATTTAGATGGTCTTCTTCCAATTAATGGGTATTTCTCTTTAATTGTAGAATTCATGAAAACTTTAAATTCTTTTTGTTTTAAATAATTGTTTAGAATTTTTTTTGAGTTTGATTGTTTTGGAATTATCTCATAGATGATTGGTTTATGTATTGTGTTTAGAAGAAAATTCCTACATGATGAGATATTTGAAATATAATATGGTTAACCACAATGTAGTTTTCACAGGAATATCCTCCAACAGACGCATATTTGGATGAGGTAAAGATCCATATCATTCAGACTCTAGGGTCATTTGTCCCAATAATACTAGGATGGAAAGTGGATCATGGATTGGAATTTACCAATTAGCATCCATGTGTATTCTGTATTGATAGAGGACAACACGAATATATGGAGTGGCATGAATTGATTGAGAGGGACTTCAAATTTTTTGAAGAGCCCTAAGTATTATCATGTGGGTTTTTCCATGTATATTCTCAAGGGACTAGAATGAATATGTTGGGATTCTATAGTTTAGGATAAGTTTCACAAAGGACTTACCTAGGTTTCATTCAATAATATTTTTAACCAGCTTTTTATCATGAAACTTTACATGTGTAAAATACTTTGGAGTTTCTGAAGTTGGAGAAAGTGAAGTGTACTCTTCTAGAGTTCTCCAACCACTTTGTTGATTTGGTGAATCTTGCACTAGATATTTTCAAAAATGATTACATAAAATCTTTTAGGTTTGATATGGGACTAAGGGATGATGTTTGGTTGATGCTAGTTCTTTTTAGCCTTACAACCTTCCTGGAGGTATTGGATAATGTTTATTTTTCTAAAGAAGACATATTTGGAATGATAGACTTGGAAGGATCTTTAGTGGATGCAATAATTATTCAAAGTTCTTATTTTGGTTATAAAAGGAAGTTAAAAAGTGTCTAATGTTCTATAGGACCTATTCCAGGGGATTCTATAAAGAACCAACATGTTATTTTCTAACCGTGAGGCATAGTGTTTTCCTAACCGTGAGGCATAGTGTTTTTCTATGCCGACCAGGGTTTCGAGCTCCGAACAATCCCCAGAAGCCCCATAAATCATTATAACATCATTAGGATTCCATATTTGGTCAAAAATAAATATTTATACTGAATTCAAAAATATCCATACCAGAGTGAAAAACCAGGTTCAAAAATAAAGAGTTATGCAGAATTCAAAAATGTAATGGATCAATATGCCCCTGATCACCATCACCATCACCATTGTCATCATCAGCCTCATCCTTTCCACCATCTCTGTCCTTGTCATCATCATCGCCATCGTCCCCATGCTCATCATCAGCCCCATCCTTTCCCTTGGCCCCATCCTCACCCTCGGCCACATCCTCTCCCTCATCCTTATCCTCATCCTCGCCCTTGTCCTCTTCAGCATCCTCGTCATCACTAGGAACGTCATCATCTCGTCCACCACTTGAACTTCCACCTGGTTCATTGGATAATGCACCCATCGATGACATATATGTCTAATAAGCCGTATTGGCCTCTGGAGTAAGTGATGAAGATAAACTTTGATCAGTTACATAAATTCTTTCTCCCTCGTTTGAACCTATTCTTCCAACTCTATGACCCTTTTATCAGACTTTCTTGCATGCTCCTTGACCTTTTCCAACTCGGTGGTACTAGAATGGTTACCTGGAGAGGACCAATACCTCGTCGGGACTATATTCTTACCAGGTCGGCAGCGTACTCGACTAGAGTGCTCATCTCCCAAAACCTGATATAAATGATCGTGTGGCCCAAAATTGTCAGGATCATGGGCATCAAGGGCCTCTAAAGCGGCCTGTTAAAAATATTAATAGATTATTAAATTTCAAAATAGATATTAAACTTTGAAATAAACAAATTAAAACTTACAATCTCTTCTTGTGTCGGTTCATTAACCACAGTTTCATCTTTTTTCCTTCTAATTTAGCAAAACAATTTTGCTCGACGAATACATCCTACAATATTCAATTTTTGCTTCTATAATGACATTGAAACAATATAAAGTGAAAGTATAATCATATATTCAATATTCAATAAATCACATAATTTAAGTAGGAAACAATAAAAAGGGCAAGTCCTAAAGAAAAATTATAAACAACTATATTGTACCAGCTTCCACTCATGATCTGACATAGTAGTGCACCCCAAAGTGTGGAGGTATTGCTTTGAATCATTGTTTTTTTTGTTTTTTTCAGAATATTACTAAATAATGTTTAATAATAAATAAGATTATATTAATGAAAAATATGAAAACTGTCATTTAAATACCTCAAATGGGATTAATACCTTAAATTTGGAAGTCGCCCAATGGGTAATCATTTGGTGATATTACTCTATTGGGCAGTCATCCACGATAGGTAATGTCTCCAACTTCGTGTCCACTCTATCACACCAGCCAACATACAGATCATGCTTATAAGCTCTCTAAAGCTCTCCTAGCTCCTTTAAATGTGCTGGTCATGCACCTTCACCATTAGGGAAGTTAAACCGAAGCTGACACCCAATAGATTAATTCATATAAATACAAAAAAAATACTACATTAAATCCAATAGATTTTTTACCCATATTTGTGCCCATGCATTATCCTTGACTTAATGTGGCAAATGTCTCCAAGTGAGAGGGCTGATCGGAATGATGTAGGATTATTTGGCTAGCGTTGCCAAAAAACCTCGACATTCCTAACCAAATTTATCAATCATCTATCCATCATCATTGTATTCAACCATCAACTTTTTCTAACAGTTTTATACCGCACGCAAGCGAGTATGCCCCATACCCCACCTCCTATCATTAGATGAATCTGTTATTAAAGAAAAAAATATCATTATAAGTTATAATAAAAATAAATATTGGTATAAAAATTTATTAGAGTTATATAAATATACATGTGGTATTTGGATCAATGGGCGTCACTGGATGTGCAGAAGCTGAAGGAATATCCTATACAGGTGGAGTGTCCCTCAGTGTATGCTCCTCAGCCACATACTATATCGTAGAAAGAGTCGAAGAAGATGGAATATAATAGCTTGGAGATAATGAACCAGAAGCAAAAGATGATGGCACAGACGTCTAGCCAACTGGTAGTGTAAACATAGGAGGCCTAAATATCCCATGTGTCCCTAAAGACACACCAGGATCAAAATGGAGCGTAGAAGATACGTCTGTGGTAGGGGCATAGTCCAATCGGGTATGACCAGTGGATCATATAACTCTCGCACCATGAGACCTCGTACCACCAGCCTCAGTACCAGGACCACCAGATGATCATCTAACTCTAACACCACCCCCCTCCTACCACCAGCCTCTGTATTGGGAGCAATATCAGGCTCCTCGTCGGATATCTCTCGTCTAGGGGGTGGATCTTGAAAAAAAATTAACACAAAAGTAAAACATGATATTATAAGTTTTTGAAATATATATATTTAAAATAAAATACTCACAACAGGGATGAGTAGAGTAACACCCATCTGTGTCATGTGACAATTATTTTCTGTCATCTTTTTCCATCGCCTCTCTTCAATGGGTGTCATTTCCTTCAATGAAAACAAATATGGAAGTAATTAGAAACAGATAACTAATGTGTAACCCAAAAAACAAAATATATAAAAACCATTATGATAAAAAAAACCTAAAGAGACAGAAGATTTATGGTGGTTTGAAGGTAAGTACTATGATACACACTCTGAATGATGTAGGTGAAACATGTAGGTGAGAACACGACTATATGATTCTATATATTTCCCACCACAACTTTGGGTTCACAATCAACTCTGAAAATTGATCTATTTGAGTCATCATAAGTAATAAACGGATTTCTTCCAATTTCAGTAGGGATAGTGTCAACTTCATCAACACCATCATCAAAAACATGTCTGGGATTTACTTCAATAATTACACTGAATTTAGGATGATAATGATCTTTGACATAAAAAACGTGTTTCACCATTGATGCTAACACATATGGTTCATCGGTGGAAAGAGTGCTAGTCATGTCAATAACTTGAAATCCCAAATCATCAATAAAGGTCCCTTGCCTCATCATTGAATCAAACCATTGACATTTCATCATCGTGACTCGACCATTTGAGTAATAATCCAAAATTATTGTTTTCTCCACGACTCCATAATAAGCTACATTTTCAGAACGAGGTCTATTATTTGATGAACTGGCATAACAGTCTATTATGGCAGTTATCATAACACCGTCACGTTGTGTTCTCATGTTTCTTGCTTATTCAGTGATAATAAATTTGTATCTATTGATCAAAAGTGATTTACAAGCACGAACCATGGTATTAGGACCAAAATCCAAAGCTTTTATTTACTCAGAAATAGATTCTACAGGCAAACTCGATACCTAAAATATAAACAAATAGTAAACTTAATTAAATATTATTTTTATTTAGTTATTACAGAAATATTTTTACCTTCAATTTCAACCAAGAAGAAAAGCCTTTGTTATGCAAAGTCTCTTTCTTTCTCAAAGATAAATAATGATGCTTTCTATATATCAATTCTTTATGTTCCCTATAGATAAAAATAATAATAGTTTAACAAATATTTAAAATTACAAGAGATAAGATAAGAGATAAATGTAAAATTTACTTACTTGATATACTCATCGAACAAATCAAAATTGAACAACATTGTGCGATGTGCCATCTCTCGCTCTTCAAGGCTTAATGTCATCAATGTATATGATCCTGGAATTCCTCCTATCTAAGGAAGTGATGGAAAACTGGATTCAATTTGCTCATAATGTTCTTCTTCATTTCTCATTGGTCTATTTATTCTCGTAGTAAGATCAAACAAATACATTGAGCAGAAATCCATACATTCTGAAGCCAAGAAACCGTTCACAATAGAACCTTCGGGATAATTCTTGTTCTGAACATATGATTTCAATGTGTATATGTTTCTTTCAGTTGGATACATCCAACAAAAAGCAACAGGTCCTCCAAGAAGTATTTCGGTCGAAATATGGACAGTCAGATGTAACATGCTTGTAAAAATGATGGAGGGAATATTTTCTCTAACTCACACAAAATTAATGGTGTCTCTACCAACAGTTTTTGCAATAAGTATTTGGAAAACTTCTTAGCAAAAACATCTCTAAACAAATAGAACAACCGAATAACTGATACTCTTATATTATTGGACAATAGATGACAGATTGCTATTGGAATCAACTCATGCAAAAGGATGTGATAATCATGAGTCTTTAAAGATTTCAGCTTCAACTCTTTTCTATTGACCCATTTTGATATATTGCTTGAATAGCCATCAGGAACTTTAATATTCACTAGCACTTCTAGAAATTGATTTTTTTCAGTAGGTGTCATCACATAAGAAGCACATGGAACTTTCCATTTATTTTCACTGATACAGACATGATGCAATTCTAGTCTGATCCCCCAATCTACCAAGTCATTCCAAGATCATAAATCATCTTTTGTCTTCCCCTTCACATTTAGAAGAATCAAAAGCAATATTTCACATATATTCTTTTCAATGTGCATTACGTCTAAGCAATGACGTAACAAGTTGGTTGACCAATACGACAACTCAAAGAATATACTCTTCTTCTTCCAATTGTAACAGGTATCATTGGAGACATTTTTCCTCTTTCTAGATTTCATTACACCCTTCCCAAATGAATAACTGAAATATTTCAATTCATTAAGCACATCAGTTCCAGACATACACTGAGGTGGATCGTCAGTCTCCATGGTATTGTCAAATCTTCGACGATTGTTTCTATATGGATGGTTCATTGGCAAGAATCGTTGATGTCTCATAAAACTAAAACTACAAAGATATTTCAGTCTTCTCGATCGAGTATTCTTAATACAAATAGGACATGAAAATTTTCCTTTTTTGCTCCATCCATACAACATTGCATAAGCAGGAAAATCATTGATCATCCACATAAGCACAGCACACATCTGAAATATGTCTTTCGAACATGCATCGTATGTGGGAATACCCACATCCCAAAGAATTTTCAACTCTTTTATTAAAGGTTTCATGTATACATCTATATCATTTCCAGGATCAGAAGGTCCAGATATCAGTATACTCAAGAAAGTGTAAGGATTTTTCATACACAACCATAGGGAAAGGTTATAAATGTGTATGAAAACCGGCCATGTGCTGTGCGAAGTAAGCATCTTCCCAAATGGATTAAAATCGTCACATGAAATACCTAGTATCACATTACACATGTCGGCTGCAAATTCAGGATATCGAGTATCAAATCTCTACCATGAAAATCCATCTGCAGTGTGAACCAACTCTTCATTATTCTTTTTTCTCTCAGTGTCATGCCATCACATTTTTACTGATATTTCATCAGACATGAAAAGGTTCTGTAATCTGGGGATCGATGGAAAGTGCCATATTACTTTTTTTGGCACATGAGATGGTGTTCCATCATCTTTTGTCTTCAAACGGGAGGTTCCATATTTGATACAATCATTTCTTTCAGTAGTTTACTCTCAAAATAAGCTGCAATCATTCGAGCAAGCATGAATTTCTTTTTGAGAATCCAAATTCATCAACTAACTTCCATGCCATATAGTGGTTTGAGGGAATATCTACATCATCTAAAAGTAAGTCCTTCAAGAAGGTAATAATGTAATCGATTGTAGTATTTGAAATCCCATACATAGTTTTTCCATGAAACAATCGGATTAAAAATTCAAACTTTTTCATTTTACCACATTACCGATAAACTGGAGTCATCGTAGCATCATTCAGTTTTTTCACCCTATCAACATCATCATTTTCATTGGAAACATCATGTGTGCTTGTATCAAAATCTTGTTGGCTAGATATCCTTTCCTTCTCATGATGTCGAATAAATGGAAACTGATCATATATCAAACTCCCCAATTCAGTCTTATCATTTGGATCATTAACATTTTGAGATTCCATTTTCTCTTCATTGTAATACCACACATAATAGTTTTTTTGGAAACCATATTTGGTTATATGATAGATAACTGATTCACGACTCAACCAAGGTCTTCCAACACAATTAGAACATGGGCAGTGTATGTGACCACTATCTGAAGCCTTGTCAAATGCAAAATCTAAAAATCTGTTCAAATTATTTTGAAAATTGGTTGAAATCCGATCAGTTTTGTACATCCAACTTCTATCCATTTTGTAAAAAAATTTAAATAAGTCATTTCAAATAAATTCAATAATATTGAAGTTCAATAAAAAAAATATTTAGGTAAATGACAATTGTTTACTTTATATAAAATCATAACTGACACATTACTCTATATGAGAATCATATTAAGAAATGCAACAAAATACAGTGTATATAAGAAAATAAGATACAGAATTTCTAATGCTTATATTCAAGGATTACCCAGTAAGATATTCGAAGTGGATCAAGGAATACATAATCCTTAAGGGTTTTGTTGGGAGTACATGAGTTTTATACTTTAACTTCTTCAAGGAGATCAGGATGAGGAGTAGGATGAGGATCACATCAAAATTAGTTATGGCCTCATCAAGTTTCACCTTAACCATGGATTAAAGGATCCTAGGTTTGGGGCCATAGATCATAGGTTGGTAGGGTGTATTCATTGAATCGTGTCCCAATTGATTTTGGAGAGGGACCTTCAATATTTATAGGTATGGATTTGATTAGAAACACCTATAAAAAGGATATCCATAAATTGTGACGTCTCGAACCAGGATTCCACTCGTTAGTGACCTGAACCTAGATGGCCACATGGCCTTAAGCACATCTACCAAAATTCCAAATGTTATTGACTAATAGTGAGAGCCTTTGGTGTGTCTGTGGGAGACTATTCCCTCATTACCTAAGTTGCACAATTTTAATATTATCAATTAAAAAGTATAAGAAAGATAACAATGGGAAAATATTGGAAATGGATGAAAATAACCAAATCAGTAATACCAACTAATAACAGAATCATAAACCGAATAATGGTAATGTATGTCATGTATCAAGAAGAAAAACATAGTTACAACTAGTAGGAAGTAATACTATGAAAGAGGCTCAATAAATTCTAAAATTCGACCTAGCTTCTTGAGCTACAACCCAATCATCTGCTACATGCTCCATCCTATGTCATGTGAGTAGTCATGCATCTCTAAAATGGTGATTCCCCTTATCTAAATATATAATAATGTAGTTTATCCGGGTACCCAATGGCATCTCGAATAATGTGTGAGATACAATTCATGTAGGTGACCACTGATAGGTTTATAACTATCTAGTCTATTTATATAACATTTTAATATAATGATATGATAAATTAAAGCGAAAAATAAAAAATCTAAAAGGGTTTTCTATGGTTCCAGAGAAAAAATCTAAAAGGGTTTTCTGTGAATTAGTTTCATGAAGAAGGAAGAAGTACTACATGGGAGAAGGAGAGGTCCCATCGAGAGTTGCCTTTGTAGATATTTTATTCATAAATAACATTGGATTGTATGGTTAAGTATTTCTTATATCTTCTGTGAAAAATAATTAGGGACCACATACTATTTTGCAAAGTTGAAGAAGATACTCTGTATGTTCTATTGTGCAAAGGATAAGGGAAGAGTGTGTCATTTTATATATATAAATATTTTGATAGAAACATGATACATACTTGTTATGTAACACACATAGTGTACAAAAATGAAGATGAATAAGATCTTCATGTTTGACATGATCTTAATAAAAGGAGTGATTTTCATGAAATACTATGAATAAATATTACAAACAATTTCTTATGAGTTTATATACATGAAGCTGTAATATTTGGAGCATTGAGATTAAAAAAAAATATGAATCTTTAAAATTATAACACAAGAAAGAGACCATGACCTTATAAATGTATATATGTAATGAAAACATTAATTGGAAAATGTGTACATTGATGTACTAATTTGAGTACACAATTTGTGAAGGGAGTAGTGAATCATAAAATTTTTCAAAATCCCTAGAAATAGGAAAAACTACGTGATCTTTCTAAATAGTGAAATAAATGGAGAAATGTAAAGAATAGAAGGATATCCTTAGCTAATATGAGAATAGGTTGAGGGAGTCTAACCTGAATGGGGGAGTTGCAGCTGATCGGATGGAAGAGGTTCACCTGGGTGGGCTCTTATGGGAGTCGGGAATGTGCTTCTGGAAATGGGGCACTTCTGGGAGTTGGGGGGGTTCTGTTTGAGTGAATTTGGGGGTGGGGGGTTCCAACGGTTTTTAATAACCGTTGGGAAAAGCATGGATTTCCAAATGGTTTCTTAAAACTATTGGGAAATCCCTCCCTAACCACACCTTTACCAATGGTTTATTAAAATTGTTGGTAAAGGAAAACTATACCAACGGTTATTTTTAACCGCTGGTATAGAAGTGTTGGAAAAGCTATCCTTTCCAGTAGTGCCTCTCATTCTTTCAATACATTTATCTTCTACTAGGGTGAAAGCTTTTTGCTCATCCTTCTTTTAGAGCTTATTCCTTGTAGGTTGTCTGGTTTTCATCTGCACTTAAGGTGGCCCGAAGGCCTTACTCACCCGAAGGTCTGGGTGGCCCGAAGTCCTTAAAGGACTCAGGGACTAAATCGGTGGCCCAAAGGCCAAAATGGGGGAATAGTCCCGGCTGTTACAATTCCAAACAGTACCTGCTACAATTCCTACTATAGTACCTACTGCAATGTTGCTACAATTCCCACTACAACACTGCTACAGTACTCGGAAATGCGCCTTCTCTTGGATTTGATCTCGGGTAGCCTGGATGCACTTAAGGATTCCTCACCAACCGGGTTGAGGCTCATGCGAGCCTTCTCATTTATTATTCAATCATTTAGAACTTTAAAGTACTTCAGTTTTTTTAGAAATCATTTGATTCAAACCCATGTTTAAACATAATCACTCTAACTTATACAATGATCATACATGAATAAAAGCAAATATTTAATGCACTATAAGTCATATAAACCATAAACAGACAATTTCCATGCATAAATAATGGATATAAGTTATAAAAAATAATTGAATGTAAAAAAATATATCATTGGAAAGTAAGATACTATAATATCTAACCCCCTTCATTACAAAACATAGCACAAAACAATTACCACTCATGGTAACAAGGATTTAGTGGAAATAAATCCCTAAACTAACCTGGTACACTATCCTTCAAACCACTAATTGATCACTATTAATGAACCTCCTAGAAATATTTCTATTAAATGTGTAGTGGTAACCTTTATTTATAGGAAAAAATACTCATCCTTAAATCTCCATTTATATCTTCACATCTTTATTAACCTTATATTTCCACATATTTTATTCTTTAATTCAATGTTTTAATCCCTATAATCTAATATTCTAATGGTAATTGTCACATTTCTAGGTTTTATGAATAATTTAAGCTTTATTGTGAAAATATATTAATTTTTTATTTTTATATCAACTTCATATTTCAGCTATAACATTTTCTACACTAATGAAAATTAAAAATTTAATTTTTTTTTTTAATATTAAATTCTTGATGGGATATATTTCATTCAACTAGACTAAAATTTAAATCCAACCAGAGATTACCAAAATGAAGAATGCAAGTGGGGCCTTGAAATCTGGGAAATTATTTTTATTAATTTTGATGATGAGTCCATATTATAAAATGTACCAACTCAGATGATCTAAAATTTTAAATGAGCGTATATAAGAGACCATGGAAAATTTTCTTTAACTTCGATTTCTTTATATTTATTTTTTTCAAATCCATTAATTCTTGGGAAAGTGGAGGATTGCAATTTGAATAGGTCTCTAAGATAGAAATTTTTTTCAAGTAATCTAGTCATAACTTTTACAACATGTGGCCCATAAAGCTAAAATTTTTAAAGATAATGCAAGACATATAGGAAAAATTTTAAAAAAAGATCACTTTTTGAGATTTGACCATTTAATAGTTTGAGTGTGCACCAACTTTAGAAGGATAGATTTGTAGTTAATATTGTTCACCCCTCTTGCCTATAAATATACAACTCCACCTCCATTCAAAGGATTTAACCTTTTTTTATTATCTAAGGAGGAATTTTTATATGGTAATAGTGTTATAAATTTTTAATATATGTTATTTGTATATTACTATTACTCTTTATTTTCTTTTTCTTCTTTGTTTCTTCCACCATGCTTCTCTTATATCCATGGTTGTGGAGAACAAACCCCCATTATTGTTCTAGGGGAGGGGGAGCAGTGATGTTTTTAGTTCATTACAATTTAGTTTATTCTTGTTATTTTATTCTAAGATTTAAATTTTGGTCAAATTTATCATTGTGTGGTTTCCTTGCTTCCCCTATTACTGAATTCTTCTTATTTTTTATCTTTTTTTACTCCCTTTCATCATTTCAGTACTGTATATAGTGGATTATTATTGAGTTGATAATGTGTGGTGAAGAGTTATCATATCCATAGTTTGAGAGAGATTATCCTTTATATATAGGTATCGATGTAGAGAAATCACATTTAAAATGGTAGGGTGTTGAGTGATAGGTTTTTATTTCTATGTTGAATTTTTTATTAAGAATTATATTTTTTTTAAATAAGGATAACATCACTATGAACTCCTAAGGACAATAATGTTCTTCTTCCTAACATTATTTATTAGTTTTTAATTTTTTAAATACATTTAAATATATATATATATATCATAATAATTTCATAAAATTCCCAATATTTTAGTTTACATTTAGTATATATTAGCTTAGAAATAGTGATAATAGAAATTCAGTTTGTGTGAGCAGCCTCCTCGAGAGATCATCCATAGGGTGTGCACTATGTTTTATTCTTAAGAGGATAATATATTGCACAAATTTTTTTCATAATAACCTAAAAATCATAAATTTTAAAATCTAAAAAAAATCATTGCATATATTTCATTTCTTCAATTATGATTGATTTTCATAGTGATTTTTATACACTTTTCTTATTAATAAAAAATGGATGATATTTATATAGAAGAGTATTTGAGGAATCAATTTCAACATAATTTTATAGTTCATAAATATGTTAGAAGACAAATGGAATCACCGAACACTACAGTCAAGGAAGTTGAATCTCTATGGATGAAAGAATAGCAAAAAACAATTTGATGAATAAGTAAATATTATTCCACAAATATTTCAAATTGAAGAACCTAAAGAGGCCTATAAATAATTCTTATAATATCCACTACCCTCTTCTAAATATGAAATCCCATTGGCTTTTCTTATAGAGAAATATTTTGAAGTTTAAATTTTTAGAGAAGTTTATTTTTTGAGAATTCATTTTATTGAAATATAATTGATACAAAATTGAAAATTGATCTCCCTTGTACAAATGTTTTAGGTTTTTATATAATGTTACAGGCCCTATAAGATGGTAAAAAACAAATTTCCATCATTTAGGAGAAGATGGTGGTGGAATTCAAAGAAGAAGATCTTGAGGAAGCCATAGTAATGTGCCTTTCTCCTCAACACTAAAATAAATATTTAATAGATGAGGACACCATGATGTTTAATAAGGGTTTCCTCTATCTTCCCTTCCCTCCCCCTTCATACTTTCATCTCTATATTTATTCTTTCTTTGTGGTAGTGGAATTTATTATTTTTTAGGGTGTTCCCACTCTTTTCATCCACTTACTAATGTTAGGAGAAATAACATGTGTTGATTCATTCCACAAAAACCCCATCCACCTTCTAATTGGGGATGACCAGCTGGACTTTCCTGACTAGGGTAAATGAAAATCTAGTACCCACTTAGGGTTTTAAACCAAGTATTATTCTTCTTCTAGAACTTTTTATTTATTTTTATTTATTTTTATTTATTTTTATTTAAATAAACATTTTTTAGTTATATTTCCTACTTCCATATAGTTTTGAAGTGTCAGTAGCTAGGAGTTTAACTGAAGACTTCCACTACCTAATTAAACTTGGGTTGTGATATTCCTTCTATTTTGTTTTTATTATCCCATTATTCTAACTCTAGTTGTGCAAAAATGAAGGGTACTTAAATCTTAGTTTTAGGGGATGTCAATCTGTCTTTAATAAATTTTAGGTGTTTCATTTTTTTCATGCATTCAAAATCTAGAATTATTTATTTTTTTAAAAAAATGAAGTGTTTTAAGGATTTTTAATCTTAACTAAATACTTTGGGAAACTCAGACCATATTGGTATTTTTGATATATATATTTATTTAAAAATTTAAGGGATTTAAATTATTTATAAAATGGGTTTTATTTCTTGAGTTTTAAACTTTTTAATTTAAGGAATTTTTATTGATTGTGAAATTCATGTTTACTAACATTATCCCCCAAAAAACTTTCCCAACCAGGGAGGTTTCTAAACCTTTTTATCATCTTTTACATTTATCTTTTTTAGAGTCTTGAGTCATGTTGTGTCATCCATAGCTTGTGATTATTTCTATTTTAAATATTTGGGTCTTAATAAATATTTTTAATGTGATTATGGTGTTTATTTGGATAAACACATTTTTAAATTGAGACCTAATTTTTCATATATCCTTGTTTCTCCCTTAGAACCAATGAATTTTAATATAGGTTCAATCCACATTACAAGATTATTTTCCCTTACAGACCTTTACTCTTAATATTATTACAAGTATATTTTAAGTTTGGGTGTGTGGGAAGGATAATTCATGCATGTTCTTTAGGAAACAATTCATTATAGGGTGGTTTGAGGTGTGTGTCACTATCATGGGAAGTGGAGAGGGGAAATGGGAATGAATTTGTATTCATTTTACTTTATTCATGTAATCCTTTTTTCCTTAAAAAATTAAAAAATTGAAAAATTGAAAAAGAAGAAAATGAAAATGAAAAAAAAATGAATATAGTATTATTAATTATGCTTACTTACATGTTTTATCATTAATTCATTTTATTTCATTTTCATATCATATTCCATGGAAATTTTGAAAAAGGTAAAGATAAAAAAGTGGAAAAAAATTATAATTAGGATGAAATCATTCGTTGTATTAATTTTTTGACTCATGTATTGTATCAAGAAAAGGGTGTGTGGTGTAAATTTGTAAGGTAGATTGAGTGAGTTATATTTCCTATGTTTTCACTTTAATATTCATGAGGGTGAGCCTGTAGAATGACCTCAACGCTTTCGATCTGGGTGATGTTTCATGGTTCCTTGGGGGGATTTTAATGTGATCTTGGAGCCCGATGATAGGAAGGGACGAGGGTCATTCAACAGGAGATCCAACTTCGATTTTTTTTAATTTATGGCCGATAAGGGCCTCATGGACCTCAGATACGCGGGGGACAGATTCACGTGGTGTAATAACCAACAGTGACATAGCTGGTCATGGAGCCACCTGGACAGGTGCTTGGAAAATGGGCATGTTATCTCCAAGTACAGTGGCACCAAGGTGGTCCATCTTGTGCGTGGAATTTCTAACCATTATCCCTTACTGATCACACTTTCCTCCAGCTACGATCCCACCTTTCACTTCAGATACTATCATTTATGGGACAAAAAGCCTTCTTTCCTAGACACGGTTTGGGACAGTTGGGCGGCTCCTTCCTAGGGGAATTCGTGGGTGGCCTTCTATAATAAGTTGAGACGGCTAAAGGAAAGGCTTCAGGTGTGGGCAAGGGATCTTCCTCCACTGGGCAGGGATGTGTTGATCAGCTTGCAAGTTGTCGACCAACTCGAATAGATCCTGGAGGAAGGGTGGAACGAGCAGGATTTATTAGACCTTGTTAAAGAGAAGGATCTTCTAACGGACATGTTTCTGAAGCAGGAGTGCATTTCTAGGGTGAATGTGAGAATTAAGTGGCTGAAGGAGGGGGATAGAAACTCATCTTTCTTCCACGCATGCATTAAGGAGAGGAAAAGGCTGGAAAACCTGAACATCCTGTTGGAGGATGGGTCTTTTATGGATGACAGAGACATAGCGGGTGGGTTGGACAATGAGTACTTAAGGGATCTCCTAATGGGTCCTAATGTCCAGTGGCCAACGGGGTATTCGGGCATCAACACGGATCTTTTTGACACCATACCTCACGCAGTTACGGACCAGGATAATGAAGGTCTGGGGGATCTTCCTTTGGAAAAGGAGATTTTTGATTCCATGTTGAAACTCAATCCGGATAGTGCAGTGGGACCGGATGGATTTCCCACACCCTTTTACAGAGCCTCATGGGAGGTGATCAAGTGCGATTTCATCGCAGCTGTTCAAGACTTCTTCAGGGGTGGACATCTGCCGAGGGTCGCTTGTGCCACTACGGTTGTGTTCATTCCCAAGGTGAAGAACCCATCCTAGATCCACCAGTTCCAACCTGTGAGCATGTGCAATGTTCTGTACAAGATCCTCGCCAGTGTCATTAACTCCCGACTGGCATCTTTTCTTCCGCAGTGGGTTTCTTTGGAAAAACACGGGTTTGTGAAGGGGAGATTCATCCAGGGAGCAATAGCGTTGGGCCAGGAAATGATTATAGATATTAACCACAAGTCTTGCAGGCTCAAATCAGTCATTAAACTTGACATGAGAAAGGCATGTGATCGGGTGGAATGGAGTTTCATCAATAAGGTGTTGGAACGTATGTGGCTCTCTGCCAGAAATATCGACACTCTGTTTCGCTATTTCATCTCATCGTGGTTGGAAGTCTCTTTTTTGGGGAAGACATTCGGTTTCTTCAAACAAATCTGGGGCCTTTGTCAAGGGGATCCCATTTCACCAAGCCTGTTTTTTTTGGCCTAGGATGTGCTCATCCGTCTTATTCACCATAGCTTGGACAGTGTTCATATGCTTCCTCACCGCCGCAGATCGAACCAGCCATCAGTGTCTCACATTATGTTCACAGATGACACCATTATTTTTGTGAATGATTCTATTATATCCTTGGGTTATCTAAATAGGTTGTTGTAGGAGTATTATCTTTGTAGCGGTCAGAGCATTAACAGGGGAAAGATCAACTTCTTCTTGCCCTGTAAATGCCTCCCTAGCCAGGCTTCGATGGTGGGTCTCCTTCTTGAGATGTAGAGGGGGGGCTTTCCTATGATCTACCTTGGGGATCCTCTATATGATGGACGTACTTGCATCCGCAACTTCTACTCCCTCTTCAATAGGATCACGGATCAGGTTCTCAACTGTTAAAACAACCTTCTGTCCTTTGGAGGTAGAATTACCCTGGTCAACAACATCTTTCTTTCCATCCCGGTTCACACCCTCTCGGCACTCAAAGTACCAAATGGTGTTATCAATTGCATCAATAGGATTTTTTCCAAGTTTATCTGGTACCCCAGGGGCAATGGGATACGTCATTGGGCCTCTTGGAGTAGGTTGGTGCACATGACTTATGAGGGGGGATCAATGTGCGTAGCCTCGAGATTACCCTCTACGTCATGCACGCAAAGATTTCATGGGAGGTTTTGGAACAACGTACTCTGTGGGGGTGAACCATGCATGGGATCTCTTCGGGGGACTCTTTTTCCACTGATGGCCATGCTTCTCCCATCTGGACTGAGTTTTCCCCCATCGTGAATGATCTAAGAAGGCATGCACGCTGGATTATTGGATGCGGTGACGTCCTGTTTTGGCATCACACCTAGAGCGACTCGGCCATTGGTTTCCCTGGATACCATGTTATGAACATCTCCTTTTGTGAAGCCAGTAAGTATCTGGAGTTCATCAGGTCTGTTCTGAACAGGGATCAACAGTATCTCTTCTCCCCCATTGATTTGTTGTCCGACCCAGATCGGTGTGTCTTCACCCCCTCATCTTCCAGATTTTTTACCATTAAAGATTACCATAGGACTACAAGCATTTAGGGGAAAACCAACACTTGGAATGGGGTCCTTTGGACCAACGGTATCCCCACCAAATACAAATTCCTCACTTGGAGGATCAGGAATAGGTCGCTTCCAATAGATGATAACATCAATCGTTGCGGTTTTCAATTATCTACTAGATGTGTGTGCTGCCAGAGACATGCAGAGGAGAGTTATTTCCATCTCTTTTTCAAAAGTGAATGGGCACGCGAGGTGTGGGGACACTTTGGTGACTTCACAGCTATCAATTTTTTGTCAATGGTAGATCAAACATTCTTGGAACGCTGGTATCAGGGTGCAGGGAATGGAGGCGCAAAGAGGTGGGCTCACTCGGTGATTTTTCATGTTGTATGTTGGAGTATGTGGTAGGTGAGGAACAAGAATATTTTGAAGGGGAGGAATCCTCGAGTTGGGAGATCATTGCGAGGACCACTAGCCTGATTGTAGTCTTGATCAAGACGCTGGGAAGATGGAGAGATGCTCCTTTCCTACGGCGGTTTTGTTCAGGGACCCTCATATCTCAGGCAGAGAGTGGAACTTCTTTGGGTAGATGGATTCGATGGCACCCCCCATCGAGGGGACTGAAACTCAACACCGATGGTTCGTGTGTCTTCAGGGATTTTCATGGAGGCGGGGTTGTTCGTGATGGTGCAGGGTCGGTCTACATGGCTTTCTCCATTCGTTTGGGACAAGGGACAGCCCTTCAAGTGGAAACCTTGTCCATGCATGCAGGTCTCATCTTTTTTGGCCAGAGGGGATTACATATCTCTGAGGTTGAAACTGACTCAATGGTGTTTCATAACACCCTTCGTGGCATTGGTGATATTACATGGTCGGTCTCTTACGTGGTCAGGGCTTGTCGTGGCATCTTAGGAGCCCACACGGGTGTACTTCATAATTGGAAGGAAGGCAACAAGGTCGCGGATTACTTGGATTCAATTAGCTTCCCTAGTTCAGACCATGTTTATTTTCAAAACCTGGATAGACTGACACTGATGGGGGTTAATATTATTCGTGGGGATGCCCTTGGGCTCAATTTCTTTCATCCCCCGTAGCTGATATACTAGCTGGCCCTGGTCTTCCCAGTGGGCCTTTATGGTTTTTCTTTTTGATTCTTTGAATAAAAATTTACTCTTCAAGTTCAAGGTCCTTTGGATGTGAAAATATCATGGTGTTTTCATTTTTACCTTGAGAAGTTTTTTTTACCTTAGTATAAGACAATTTCTCATTAGTGCAATGGTTAAGTGTGGGGGATTTTTGAAGCTCATATTTCTATATATTTTATTAAGTGTTTCAATTTTTTAATCCTAATAATTTTATATTCAAATTATAATTATCGCATTTTTATCTTTTAGGATTAATTTGAGCTTTATTGTGAAAAATTATTAATTTTTTATATTGATATAAACTTTTTATTTTGAATATAAAATTTTCTACACTAATATAAATTTAAAAATCCCTTTTCTTAAGGCTTATGTGTTTTATCAGATGCATTTCCTTTAATTTTATATAAATATGAATCTAAACATAGATGGCCCTAATGGTGGATTCACAGTGAACTTATGAGAGTAACCATCTGCTTTTATTGAGATTTTGTGAAGTCTACTTTAGTTTCTCAAATTTAGTTGAATGAAATGAGTGGTTATAGAATAACTTTAGTTTATTGAAGTACCTATAGTGGTGGTTTTACATTAAACATTTCTAAAAGGAGTTTTGAAAGGTGGATGGTTCATAAGGGCCTTATTTTAATGTTTTTAGTGCATGATGGTCTTGTTCCAGAATTTTGTTTGGTACTTCCTGAATATTTTGGATGTTTAATTTTTTGTGTATAAGTTTTTTGTTTATCAAAGGCGATGTTCACACCAAGGATTTCTACAAAAGGTCGACAGTGAGAATAGTATAACAGACGGACTCCCATATCTCTTAGAGTCCAGTACAACCAGATAACCATATGACACTCTCTATAAATAAAATATTAGGGCCAAATTTTATCAAGTGTTTACAAAAAATGAATTATGATTACTTTTTTTTAGTAATTTGAGTGACTCATTAGTCAAAATTTTAAATATTTTATTTCTATAAATGAAATGTTGCAGTGTTTCTCCCATGGATGCAAAATTTTGAGTATGAACCATGTAAAATCAAAGTTTTATTTCTTTTCCTCTTTTACTTTAACTGTATAGATGTATTATGTATGTTTAAGTGAATATGGATGAAGTCGTTCTTGACTTAGTGTAGTGATTTGGGTGAATGTTATTTCTTCCAAGTTTTATAACATTAAATATCATAGAGTTCCTTCTAGGATATATTTCTTCTAGGTGATTCTATATTGAATGATTATGGTGGTTTATTGGAAGAATAATTTTGGGGGATTCTCAAAAATTAGTATCAAAGGTTTTGGTTTATAAGAGGATTAGTAGTTAACTTGATAAATCAAGTAACTTTTTTCCTTTCTCAGATGTTTTTTGAATTTCAATGGGAGTTGTTTTTTTTAAGTATGGAATAAAAGGATCATAAGATCTAGATTAATAGATTTACTGGAATGGAATTTGGTTTATGGAAAATTAAAATGAAATATTATCCCATTCAAAAATATCTATATATTTTGTTAAAGGGTGTCAAACTGGAATCAATAAATAAAGGTGAGGGGGAAAATATGGATCAAAAGGCACTTGGTGTGATACGAATTCCATTAGTCTGAAATGTGGTTTTTACCATTCAGGAGAATAAGAAAATAATGGATTTGATAGAATCCCTTGCATATATATATACAATAATACTATATCATTGAATAAAGTGTTCTTTATGTGGATGTTATTTAGTATGAGGTTATAAAATGTAATATCTTCATCAAATATATTGAATGATTTTAACTTAATCTAGATCTAGCTAGAGTTTGTGATGGTAACATTCACCAATGATGTATGGATAATTTTGGTGTTTTTATCTCTTTCAGAATCATGGGAATTCATTATGACAACTATGATTTTTTCAAGAAAAAAGAATAATTTGGTGTTCATTGATGTATGAAACATGATTATTAATGAGGATCTCTAATAGAAAGAGAGTTTAGACTCTTCCATTGATGTATTGAATACTGAAGTAAGGGGATGATCACCTCATTGGAATAATTTAAAGTAATCAAAGAGTAAATCAAGGGAGAGGATTATAGGGAAGTCTTATGAAAGTGGTCCTATTTTTTGGCGTTGTACAAAGATAGGTCACCTCAAAAATTATTATCATGATATAAATAAAACCTTTATGATGAATGTATCTGTAGAACTAATTATTGTAGTAAAGAGTAGTGCAAATATACTTTTGAGTTTTTCTACTCACATGACATCATGTATGATAGACTCTTGACATTCTTTCTATTCTATATGAAAAAAATAATGCATGTAAATTTATGTATTCAGAAATTTTTATAGAGTGAGTCATTTTGATGATGAAGATCTTAATATTGTGAGAAAGGGAGAAGTAAAAGCTCACTTGAAGAAAGGAAGTTTTTATATAAAGAATCAAGTGCATCATGTTCTATGTCTTTAGAAGAACCTGATTTCATTTAGTTATCAATACAAATCAAGTTTCAAGATAAATTTTGTGGAAATAGTATGGAAGATTACTCTAGGATCTCTTATCATATATCGAGGTGTAAAATATGGGCCTCTATATCTGACCAGAAGGACAGTGGGAGATACACTTTCCATAAATTCACCATTCGTAAGTTTATAACTTTGGAACAATCGGTTTGTAAACCTCAGTAAGAAATGTATGAATATTCTAGAAGATAGAGTCATATTGAAACTACGTCATTTAAACTTTGGAATATGCAAGACTTATATACTCATTATGTAGTGGAAGGTGTATTTTAATCTATCTAGAAGAACACAAAAATATTGGAAGTCAGAATTGGTATATATAGAAGTTTTGGGACCTTCCCTAGTTCATTATCTTGGAATATATAGGTACTTTTCACCTTCATTAATGATTCTATATAAAAAATTATGGGTATACTTTTTGAAACCTAAAAGTGAAGTGTTTAGGATATTTGTTAAATGGAAGTATATGGTTGAAATAGAAATAGGAAGCAAGCTGAATTGTATGAGATCAAAAAATGGTGGTTAGTTTATCAAAATAAGTTTTCAAAATTACTATAGGCACAGAGGTATCTGGTATGAAAATACTACTCCAAGAACACCTAAAAAATAGTGTACTTAAGATAATGAATCAGAAATTGATATAGAAACAATAAGTCTGTTGTTAAATTCTGGTATACCAAAGAAGTTTTGGGTGGAAGCAGTTGGAACAAAAATATACTTAATAAATAGAAGTACATCAGTACTATTTAAATAGAAACTATCAGAAGAACTGTGGTTCAGAAAGATTCTAGAAGTTTATCATCTCATAGTTTTTGTAATTCCAACCTATATGCATGTAGTGACAAACAAAGAGATAATCTTGAAGAAAAAACATAGGAATTTTTCTCTATAAGATATGTAGATATAGAATTTTTTTTGGCTTTGGGATGATCATAAAAAATAAATTTTTCAGAATTAAAAATTTTCTCTTCAATGAGAATATATTATGTAAAAATTGAAACATAAAATTAAAAGTGTTTAGGGATAATTATTCAACTTCAATTCAAGTTAATATGACTGGGAGTTTAGGAAGATCACAAATTTCAAAAATTTCAAATGTCTCTAAGTCTTTTATAAGTTCACATATTCTGAAGGTAAGTTCAGAGGGTAGTGAAAAAAGTTTAGAAATTCAGCCGGTAGAAGATATACATGTAATCTTAAGAACTATTGAAAATCGATCAAGATTTATGGAAGGTAACGATCTAGAATTTAAAGTTTAAGAATAATTTTAATAATATGTTAATTTATGAATATCTTCAAGTATCATATTCTTGGTGTATAGGTATGAATTTAATTTTAGTTTCTTACTTTTAACAGATATGGGAGAACCAAAATTTCTGAAAGAAGTGGCCACTTTGGGAGATTCTAGAAAGTGGGAGTTAGTAATATAGGAGGAGTTTGATTCATTTAAAGTGAATAACGCCTATAAGATAATGAGATTACCATAGGGGAATAAAGAACATGATAATAAGTGGGTGTACCGGTTGAAAGAATAAGTTGATGGAAGTAAGAGTTATAAGGAAAGGCTAGTTGTGAAAGGATTCCAGTATAAGGAAGGTATTGAATTCTCAGAAATATTCTCTTGAGTGTTTAAACATACTACCATCTAAATTATTTTAATCATGGTTTCTTTTATAAATTTTTACTTTGAAAAAATGGATGTGAAAATAGATTTTCTTCATGAGGATTTGTGGATGAATTTTATATAAAACAAAGAGTTTGTTTCATAGAAAAATGGAATCAAGTTTTGGTGTGCAAACTAAAAATGAGTCTTTATGGTTTGAAACAAGAACTAAGGTGTTGGAACCATAATTTTAATTCTTTCGTGGAAGGTAAAGTTTTCGTGTAAATTAACTCTGGTCATTGTTATTACTGAATAGGGTTCAGTGTAAATGAATTTATAATCTTACTCTTATATATGTATTATATGATATTAGTGGGTCCAAATATTTAGTTGATTCATAAGTTGAAGTGGTAATTTTCTTGAAAGTTTGATATAAAAGATCTTGGTGAAGAAAATTATATTTTGGGCATAAGTATTGAACATGATATGAGATTTGAAATCATGTTTTTATCACAAAAGGATTATATTTCGAAGATCATTGAGATATTCAGAATGAGAGAATGTAAGCTGGTTTCAACCCCACTCACTAGTCACTTTAAATTTACCAAAAAACTGGCCCCATGAACAGAAGAAGAAATTAAGGAAATAGAGAAAGTTCCATATGATTCGGTATTAAAAAACTTGATGTATGTTATGGTGTGTGCTCATCTAGATATTTATCATGTAGTGGGAGTGGTTATCTAGTTCATGTAAAATACTAGGGAAGTTCATTGGGAATTTGTAAAGTTTATTATTCTATATATTAAAGTAATGGAAGGTGAAACTCTTTGTTTTGGAGATGATGATCTATTATATGGGTTTTTAGGTACATACTTTGGGGGTGATTTCAATTCTTAGAAGTTCGCAACCCGATATGTTTTTACTTTCAATGAAACCATGATCATTTGTATGTCCGAGTTACAACCAGTGATTTCAATTTCTATAATAGTAGTAGATTATGTGGTTGTGATGGAATCTATTAAGGATTTTGGTGTGGTTGAAACATTTAATTGAAGAATTATGATGAACTTAGGAGAAAGGTTTTCTCTACTATGATAGTCAGAGTTCAAATTTTTTGGCTAATAATCCATCGTTTCATTCAATAACTAAACACATTAACCTAAAGTACCATTACATCCAAAAGATGATGGAGGATGAAGAATTAGTGTTGAAAAGTTATCTGGAAAAAATAATTCAGCAGATATGTCTACCAAGAGTTTAGGTTGAAAAATACTATGGTAACATAAATCCTTGGTTGGTCTTGGGTGAACATAAGTAGGTGGAGAAGCATTATACATAGCATAAGTGTGAGGATGTTTTCCAAGATGATTTTTATTTCATGGTTTTTTTAAAGGCAATATTTAAGAGAGAGATTATTGAGATTGTGTGAATTATATTTCAGTTGATCAGAGTCATTTGACTAGAAGTAGTGGTTTCATAATATCTTTAGTTCATTAAAGTAGTGATAGTGATAGTGATAGTTTTATCTTCAAAATTTTTTGAAGGAGCTTCATAAGGTGGATGGTTTGGATAGTTATTATTCTGATGTTTTCAATTTATGATTGTCTTGTTATAGAATTTTATTTGGTACTGTAAGGGTCTATACCTTCCTAAATTTTTCTTTTTGGTTTCTTGAGGCTTAGTGGTGTCTAGAAGAAGTTTGGGGTTGTTTTAGAGGCAATAAGAGGGTCTTGGGCCATTCTAGGAGTCACTACACCCTAGTGGTGGGTGTGGTAGAGAGTGTGTTGTTCGGGATCTCACCCTATGTGAAATAAGTAGCTCAGACATGCCTATTGAAGGGTGCATCACCAAGAATGGAACCTTATGGGACCTCCTATCTAAAATGGGGAATAAGATCTCACCATGTTTTGTCCTTGGTTGTGGTGATGGAAAAACATCCACATGTTTGGCACCATGATGTGGTGTCTATCTATGGTATATGGTAGAAGAACCACTATGACATGGACCATGCTATGGTCTAGTCCATGGTAGTGGTCAAATATAGCTTTAAATAGAGTGAAAAGGGGGAAATGATGGTGGGATATTTGTATCTCCCTTTGGTTGAACCCACCACATGCATTTTGGAAGGTCACCACGTCGTGGTGGAGTCCAACAAACTTCCCCTATAAAATGAAAGATGATCCTTCCTTAGTTTGAACTTCTGTAGTTACTCTGAAACCATGGTCAAACCTAGAACCACTTATTGCCTCTTGATCATTCCTTTTGAGAACTCTAACCCATTGTATTATTGGATCAATTCATGTGGATCGAGGTATTATCTCCCTTATTTTTTATTGTACTTATTATTTAATTCATTTCTAGGAGGATTTCAGAAATGGGAATCCCTATTTTGGATGTACTTTGGATGTGGTTTGATAAAGAATTATTGTGGTTAGGTTTTGGAAAGTTCTCCTTTCATCTTAGTGGGGGTTTAAAAACTTTTTTTCCATTGTGAGTAGTGGTTCTTTTTTAAGATTCAATTGAGGTAGTAGATCATTTGTCTCTCCTTCTTTAGATTTATTTATAGGAATATCAAATTTTTTACTTTCGGTAAATGGTACATATCGTATTAATGAATATAATTAATTATCTTAATTAAAATTGAAAGGTAGGGGATTAAATCAAATAAATTTTACTTGTTATTATTTTCCATATATAGTTGTGTATACTTACTGATTTCAAAATTTGACTTATATTGAGATTGATTTGTTGTTATGGTTATTGAAATTGGATAACCTCACTATGTTGGTTTTATTAAACTAGACACACATGAAAATATAAAGAATATATATCTGGATAATAAATTGGTTTCCAATGAAACCTTATATTTTTGTGAGAATACTGTTAAAATAATGAAGTAATTATGATGAAATCCCTTGTGAAAACTAAATGAGATGTGCGATGGTTGTGATTTTTATTGGATGAGATGTTTAATGGTTTTAATTTTTATAGAATGAGATGTTTAGTGGTTGTGTTGTGGGGTGGTTGTTGCTAGTATTGGGGAACGCAGAAAAATCCAGTAGGATGAGCATTTAAAAATTTTCATCTTTAGAGAAATGAAACTTTGTCAACTCTGAAGATATGATCCCTGATAGATGTATGAGGATCTCGTATAAATTAAAAAATCATGATAATTAATCTGAATGGTCAACTCATTCGAATAAGTGGCACTTTTGACTATATCTTTAAGACAACAATCATTGCTTGAATAATCTAAACTCAAACCCCTCTAGATCATCCACACATGCTTTAAGAATCTGTGGGGACACTGATCATTGAATTCTAGGTACTATCATGAAGCTCCGATGATTCCTTAAACGTAGTAATGATCACTGCAACTCCCTTCCTTTGATCCGCAAAGGTATTCTTGGATCGAGCACTTGAAAGGATTCTTCCTCTCTCTAGGATGCAATAGGAGAGAGAGTCTCTCAATCTATTGGAAAGAATAGTCATAGATTGAGTCTCTCTCTTATGCTTATATAGTGGGAGGTAAAAATACATATAAAGGGTTCAATAGCCTCCATATATCCAACACCCAGTAAATAAGAGTTAAATAATTCATTATAATGAAATAACATCATCATAAACATAATTTTTATTTTATCACCTACTTGTAATATATAATAAATATATTACATGATAAAATTGGGTTATTAACTTCACTCACAATTCCATCAATATTAAAAAAAACATGGATATAAAAATAATATTTTTTCATATAATATTTTCCATGTATTTAATTAAATACTTGAAAGTAATTTTAAAAAATAAATTCAACCCAATTATTATCTACTTGAATAATAATGAGTTTATTTATTTATCAGTTATCATTAATTCTCACACACATCTCAGACCTCATAGTGAGATCAACCATATCTTATCCACCTATTCAACAAAATAGGGAATACTCTAGAATACGCTGACCCTCTAGGACCTTATCTCAATAGCAGTGGATACCATTCATAGACCAGGAGTGGACTCTAGCAACCCATTAAGGCCCCTAAGTATATAAAGAAAATTCATAAAAATGATAACCTTTCCTATGAACATGCACTCTATAATATAATATATTTTTCTCATAATATCTTATAAAGAAAGACACACAATTATGTCACCATAATTTCCTTTATTTATTATTCTTTAACTTTACTAGATGGACTTACCCTTCTTCTGCCATGGATATGGATTTAGTGAAGGTACTATTATCATAATCAATTATGCCTGAGATATCTATTCCTATCATAAGAGACAAACTTTATCTTGATTATTCAATCATTTTCATACCACCAATGATACACTCGACACAAGATACCTCTCCATGATTTCAATGTCATGGTTTTTTCCTCGCATCAAAGTACATGATAAAATGATACACATTTATAATAATGTCAAGTCAGGAGGCCAATAGACACATACACAAATATGAATGACCAATGACACCTGAAACATGTGGTGTTTCTATTATCGGTTCTATCCTAATGATCTCACCTACTAGATATCGCCAAGTGTGAACTTTATGAGAATAATTATCAATGCTTATGATCCCACATCCCATTAAAGTTAGACATCAACTTTTTCTAGTCAGTATGATTTATCTAGACCATAGGATATATATTTAAGATTAATTTCATAGTATATTGAAATTCTCATTATAGACTAGAAACTATTATAACCTTTTGATATGATAATTAATCAATGAACATTACCATATAAATGGTGGATGAAAAATTATCAACACTATTATGGTAAGTTTACGTCATGCATAACTCACTGTATACATGATATGGTAATTGAAAAGTACTATTCAAGTTGGGTATAGGGAACCCACTATTAAAACACTCCCACTTGCACTAGATCCAATCTGATAACTATCATTGTTAGCTCTCACATGATAATATGATGTTTCTTATAAGTTATTTATTTAGTCATGGTCTTGCCACATCTCTGTTGCATGGAAATATTGTTATCTGTGACTTTAGTTCCTTGAGTAAGACTTCTTAAGAGATTATATCACTGAGTATATCCTTTTTCCCACTATCAAAACATTAAATATTTTCATGTACTGGTAGAAGAATTATCATAATTTATATTATGATAAAACTTTAGTTACTATGTTTGATTAAAAAACTGTAAAAAATCATTTTGTATTTTAAACTGCTTATTCAGATGCCTCATAAGCCACAATGAACTCGATGTTTGTAGATATAGCTACCACTAGCTTGTATGAGCTTGTCTCACTCATTAACTTAGCTTGACTCTAATATAATATCATATTTATCTAAAGGAATACTATTATTGTTTCCCTTAAAACTAGTGTCCCTTCTTCCCTATGTACTAGGTACATATCCCTTATACTTACTTAAGTACAATTAGAGATTTCTAAATGCTTCTTATGTAGTTATCTCGTATTTTATTGATATTTACCCACCATAAAGTATATGTTGGAAATATGATATATATAGTACATAGTATAGAATATGTGATTGATTCATCACAGAAGCATATGTAATTAAACTCACCACATTAATCACCTCCTATTTCCCATACGTGTCTTATTGGAGAGATTTATGCCATGTGGCATTAGTAACAATTCCCTCTCAAATTGTTCCAACTTGTATTTTACAATGAATTTTTATCATATGTACCATTTAGTATGTCTAATAATTCGTTGGATCTACCTCAGTAGATCTTATTCCCTAGAACATAGGTATCTACTTCAAGTTAATCTCTAGATAGTTACTTTCATCTTGGTCTTAACTAACTATAAGACCAATAGTTGTTTTCCATATGTTATAAAACATATTTTACTTGGAAAATAGTGATTCTCCTATTAAATTCTTATAGATACATGGAAAAAATTCATTCATAATAAATATTATATGATTTTTTTTCTTACATCAATCTTGAACTATATTTCAATAACTTGCACCCCTTATTCGCATTATATGGTGTCACCATCCTTTTTTGGTTATGTCATATAGACACCTTACATGATTGGTGGTATTTACATCCAATGCTCAATAAATTATCATATAAATTATCTATAACAAGTAAAATTATAATGTATTTAGGCATAACAAATTGGTGTTACCAATAAATCCTTATTGGTACCATGCTTGTACCATCCATGTATTGTTTTACTTGAATACCCACCACAATATTCGAAATAATAAACCCATAAACTGTGATATATGGAACCCATTATTGATTTTAATTGGTATTTTAAATATGATCCAATTTTCATATACTTCTTACTTGTAGGATTCATTATTCTCAATGAATAATGTATCACTGGTTGCGGTGAATATAAAACCATTATCAGGGTTTTATCTTTCCTACCCAGTATGTGTCTCTCAAATAATACTTTTCCATAGGTTCTTATAGAACTTGTTCCCATGTCAACTATTTGTGTATCTTTAGCAATGAATAAATCCAAGTCAATCTTGTTCCCACTATATCAAATAGATATGTGCACCATTTATATAAATATAGTCTATCACTTGAATATTACTTTTTTCTATCTCAGGTATTTCTGTAAATCCTTAGAAACTTTAGGATTATTACTTTAAATGTACATTGTGATTTGATTGATTCAAGTTTGTTTATATCCTAAAAAAATATTTCCATCTAAACACATGTTATTATGAAATGATGGACTTATATCATACTAGAACTTATATGATATCCATTTTCATGAATGTTGGCATATTGTATTGGGATAACACTACTATTTGTGAATCATGCCTAAAAAATAATAGAAGTGCCTATATTGGAAATAAATTTTAACATTGATTATCCGTTTACTTAAATCATGAATCTGATGTGTATAAAGAAATGTGCATTTAGGAATTACTCCATGATACATTATATTGATAAATTTTGACATGTAAGAATTATCATCAATCCTCATTATTAGCATCTTGGATTTGATGTGGATAAGGTAATGTGTTTTTATAAATTACTCCATGCTACATTATAATTATCGATGAATTCTTGATCAATATATTCTTCGGTACACAGGTCTAAATAAACTCATGTCTTCTAACCATGCATATACTATACTTCACTTTCACATTACTCAATCAACACTTAAAGGAATATTATGAAGTATATTTATCACTATCTTACCCTTGGAATAGTTCACACTCTCTAGCTGAACTAATTCTGAATGCTCTGTGACTTAACTTTATTTATAAAGGTTTATTTATCCAAAACTAAGCACATAAGTGTTTCTATAATACCTAAGGTATTTAACTCTAAATATTATAAAACCATAATTGTTATATACTTGAAAATTACTTTTAGTTAAACTAGAAAAAGGATTATTTGGTCACAAATAGGTATTAAAGTCTTTATATTCATCATGTATTTCCCATGATTCATGTACTACAGAACTATTGGTTGTGTATAAAATACCATAAACATCATTCATTCATAAATGTTCTGGTAGAATTCAACACACAATTATAGTTTTATAAAAACCATTTACTTGTTAATGAAATTTTGTGCTTCTCACTATTGATGTAGGTATCACCCTTCCTCAAATACTTGGAGAAAACACCTTGACTTATAGTAATGTTTATTGACTTCCTTGGATCATATATTTAGAAACAAGTATGTAAGGACATATTTTATCCAATACCTGAAGATTATAAATGAATTATTATATTTAATGATGAATATACCTGAAGTAGAAGCTCGTTCTTTCTTCTCTTTCAAATCATTGAAGTTCCTCTTCTAGTGACCTATCTTGCCACATGCAAAGAAAATAGCCTCATGTTCAGTGATCTCCCTCTTTATCCTTGGTTTTTTAGAAATATTTTGTAAAGGTTCCTTTAGAATTATACTTGTAGTATGCCTTTTCGACATGTCTTTCTATTTTTTCACCTCTAGAATTAAATATTTAATTTTCTTTAAATTCATATATTCTTGGAAAACCTAACCCAAAAGATAGTGAAGTGTTTTTCTCAAACTATTCATTTGATAATTACAATGAAAATATAAAAAAATGGTGGTAGGGATGAGAGAATGAGATGAACTAAAAGTTTTTTATTTAAATTTAAACACAGTTATTATAGTCGTTCAATGTACTTTATCATCCTAAGTACATGAGGACCAGCTTGGCTTCCATATTTCAATTGATACATGATCATTTTTATCATTATCTCATTGATTTATCACTCTAATTTCTCCTCAATTATTTCTCGGAGATGAGGCAACATGGTATATACATTCATGTCCTTATGTTTCACATAAAACTATTTGGACATTGATGTTAGAATTATGATATAAACATAAAATTAATAATCCATGAGTCTCCTGTAAACATATTTCTCAACCTCACTAGCTCCCTATGGAGGCTGATTATCTTGTGGGGACTCCAACACATATAATTTTCTTTTGTACAATAGTACTATTCACAAGCACCTATACTACTCTTGGAAATTTTTGTCGGCGAGGACATGATATTTGTTCATTATGGAAAATAGAGTATCTATGGTTTTACTTTTCATTTCATACAAAATAAACTCTAATAGATTAGTACTTTAATCTTGATTACTGATTTAGAAATTACCAATTAAATTAATAATTAAATGTCTCTCACTATTTTATTGAACTCTAGTAGCCCTCACTATTAGACTCAGATGACTTGATCACTTGAGTATTCTAGTGTTAAGGATCCTAGAAACCTATCCTCATTGTATATAAGCTATGTATATGCCACTACTCAGATAATCCAGAGGTAGGAACTTGGATGGCCAACCATACTCACTCATATATTTGTGATCTATTGAGTGAAGTCTTGGATTTTATAAATCATAAATATGATTTACTCAATGATTGACTTTAAAGTTTCAACAAGATATAATTGGATACTCTTTTACTACCAAATTTAGTTTAATTCAACCCATCACTCTCATAATAACTCTCTAGTAGTAGGAGACACCCTCAACTTTGGATTAGGAGCATCTAGTACACCTAATTTTCTTCAAATTTGAGTGACAAAAGGTGTTCAAAACTTAATATTTCCTTGAGAGGTTTTTAGTATTTTTGATGAATGTAATCCTTTTATATTAAATATGTTCATTCAATGTTTCCACGATCGTAAATGAACACACATTAATAAAATTCATTCATCACTTCTTTATGGATTTTTTCCTTTTATTATTTGATGTGTTCCCACCGTAAACATGAACATACATAAAATAATAAACAACACATAAAGTTTGTAAATTAACCGAATGGTCTTGAACATATAATATTGGTTGATACATTTAAACTTAATGTATCAACCATGACTTAGAGGTATCATACCTAAGTTGAGTCATGACTTGTATCACAGCTTGTCCCCAGTCCAATGTTGTTATATCTCATATGGGTTACCGCCTTGTCTAAGTGTGGTCCACATCATACATCATCATCATACAAATATACTCATGCAAGGGTGAGGGATTATCAGGAAGCGTAAAATACATATAGATAAACTGATGGATGTGCATGCCTTTAAATATATTAAACAAAAAAAAATATGATGTGTAGACCATCATAAAACTAATTAAATATTACAAGCATTGCACACATGTAATAAATAATTAAATAAAATTAACCTAGATTAACTAAGTTCAGTCACTACCTAAGACCAATCAATGGGTAAAATAAAAGCATGATAAAATTAAATTGCAATAAATTTAATGTCAATGGATATTAAATATATTAAATGAATTATTTTAAATTAAAATAATTTAATTATTTTTGGTCTGATAATTAATTTAATTTTTAAATTAATCAATTAATTTAATTTTTATACCAAAATCAAATAATTTTTTGGAAATATTTATTTTTTTAATTTCAAAAATAATTAAATTAATATTTTTAGATATTGAAAATTTTCAGTGGACCCTAAAACCTGCTCTAGACTGTTTTAAGATAGGCTGAACTCACACAGTCGTGTTTTGGGTCAGGTAGACCCCATGTAGGACTGTTCTAGGTTGGGAAGACCCGCCCTGACCTATTCCGAGTCAAGAAAACTAATCCAGGACTGCTATGGGGCGGGTCGGGTTCAACACGACCTATAGGAGGCCTTGAAAAACTGATCAAACATGGGAATCACTGGATAGGGGGTTTCTAGGTGATGTTCGTCATTGATTGGGAAGGAGGTCAGTCGATCCGTAAAAGAAGTTTCACCAGGGCTTCATGGCAGGCCCGCTATGGCACCTTAGTGTCGGGAGATCATGCATCATCATGAGGATTGGATGGTGGGCTAGTGGTTGGCTATGGCCCGATCATGGATGGTGGTGGGGTGGTCCAGCAAGGTAATAAGCCTAGTGGAGGGAGGCTGAGGTGGGGGCTCACGTCATCACTGCACACGAGTGGCCGAATCTGTAGCAGTTGGGGTGGACTGTGGAGGAGGGATCGATGTGGCCGCGGTGGAGGTTAGAGAGGCAGGACATCGCTCTAGAGGAGTAAGAGGGTAGGATAGGTGGCATACTAACTAATTCTTCTAATTTTATTATTATTAAAATAGTTTTTTTCTTTTGTTCTATTTCCTTTTCTAATGGTCAAGACCACCTAGGGTTTTAATTACTTTTGTGTGGAATTTTCCATATACCCCAGCTGCCCCCTATTAAAAATATATTTTTCTTCTTTGTTTTGGTGTTTATATGAAGGAAAGTTGCACCCCTCCCCTTTTCAAATTTCTTCATTCCTATTATTTATGAGATTGAAAAAAAAATTATTATTTTAAACTGCCAATAGACGTATTGGAAACTGTCTGGTACTATTACTTCAACCATTATCTAGCCAGAACTTGGCCATAAAATGAGTGGCCTCTAGAAAATATAAATGAGTAAACTTAATATATATATATATATAATATACGTTTCAATTTTAATACCTGAAAACAAATCACAAATAATCTATATAAAAAAATTGGATGGTCATAACTTGTTCATCTGATATTGAATCAACATGTGGTTTTCTTATTGGGACCAAATTAAATCCATCTACTTAAATTTAAAAGAAAAATAATTTTCTTAGCGCAGAAAATTCACATGATCTCTATGGTACCAATTGTAGGTTCCTGGGCACGCAGCGGAAATCAATGGACTGAGGATTTAAAAATTTTATTATCAGAGTGAAGAAAATTCATTATATCTAAAAATATAAGCCCTATTAAAGGTCCAAGGATCTCATGTAAATTAAATAAGCACAAAAATTAATATGAACAGTTACCTCGTTCGAATCGGTGGTGTATTCAATTATAGCTTGATTCTGGTGATCGTTGCATGAAGGATATAATATCTAACCCCTCTAGATCATCCAAACATACTTCAATAATCCATGCGGACACCGATCATCAAATTTTGGGTACTCTTACACAGTTCTGACAATTCCTTCAATGTCTTGAAAATCATCGTGACTCCCTTCCTTCAATCCATGAAGGTGTTGTTAGATCGAGAACTCAAGAGGAGTCTTCCTCTATCTAGGATGTAGGAGGAGAGATAGGATATCAATCCATTGGAATGAATATTCATAGATTTATTCTCATTATTCTTCTTATATAATGGGAGGTAAAAATACCAGTAATGGGTTCCCTAACCCTCATATATCCAACACCCACTAAATAAGAAATAAATGATTTATTATGATAAACTAACTGTATCATAAACATCATTTATATTTTATAACCTACTTATAATATATAATAAATATATTATGTGATAAAATAGAGTCACTAACACAACTTTTAATTCCTTCAATACTAAATGAACCTGGAATAGTAAAATAATATTTGTTCATATAATATTTTCCGTGTATTTTCATAAATAATTTTAAATACTTTTAAGAAATAATTTCAACCTAATAATTTTCTACTTGAATAATAATGAATTTATTTATCTGTTGGTGATCATTAATTCTCACATGCATCTCGGACCCCATGGTGGGTCCCACCATTCCCTATACACCTTTTCAACAAAATAGGGTAGACCTTGAATACGCTATTATGTGTGACCTTCTAGGACCTTATCTTGATAGCAGTGAATACCATTTACAGACCAAGAGTATAGTCTAGTAACACAGCAAGGCTCCTAAGGAGAAAATTAAAAGTTGTATCAATGACAGCCTTTCCTATGAACATGTTTTTTGTAATATAATCTCTTTTTCTCATGATATCTCATAAAGAAGGAGGCACATTTGTGTCATAATCATTTTCTTGCTTTATTATTTGTTGAATTTATGGGACTGACTTACCTTTCTTCTACCATGGTCATCGATTTAGTAAAGGTACTACCATCCTAATTAAATAGTCTTGAGATATATCTTCCTATCATAAGTGACAAATTCTATCTTGGTTATTCAATAAATGTCATACCACCAATGATACACCCAACACAAGATACCTCACCACAACTTCAATGACATGATTTTTTCCTTACATCAAAGTATGAGATAAAATGGTACCCATTGATAATAATATCAAGTCAGAATACCAATACACATGATTTCAGATAGGAACAACCAATGACACCTCAAATATATGGTTCTTCTATTGACGGATATATCCTCATGATCTCACCCACTAGAGATCACAAATTTTGAACTTTGTAAGAAGAAGTCTCAATGCTTATGAGCCTCTAGCACCTGATAGTCATACATCAACTATGTATATTTAATATGATGTATCTAGACCATATGACATATATTTAAGATTAATTTCGCAATATCTTGAGGTTCTCATTATAGCTTGGGAACTGCTATAACCTTTTGATATGATAATTAATCTATGAAAATTACCATATAAATAGTTGATGAAAAAATATCAACACTATTATGGTAAGTGTACATCATGTACTATATTCATGATATGGTAATTTAAAATTAATGTTCAAGTTGGGTCTAGGAAACCCACTATTACGACAGTTGTGAAGTGGGGATCATTGGATTGAGATTCTTGGGTTGTTGTGTGTTGTGTTGTGTAGTTTCCCAATAGCTATGGAACGAAATTGAAATGTTGAAAAGATAATGAACATGGTGGAAATTAATGTGTCTGGTAAATGAAGTAATGTATGGAATGGATAATTAAATTACATGGGTTGGAATGATTAATGAACTTTCATAATTAAAGTGGGAAGTTTGGTTAAGTGGTTGCCTTTAAATATGAAATGAATAGGCTTATTAAATGAAGATGGTTGGTAATTAGAAAAAAAATTCGAAATGGGTTTTTTTAAAGAGTATAGGATATGGCTTGTGTGTGGCTTACTTGTGTGGTGTGATGAATTTAGAGGTGGTAGCGATAATAGCGGTGACTGTGAGGCCTTGTGGTTATGTTGTTAGTTATGATGGGGCACTACTTATGAACCCATAGGTTGGTCTTGTGTGTTAAATATATATCATTTATTTTTATATGGTTTATATATGCACCCCACCTAAGTCGTGTGTTTACATAGACACTCAAAGTTTTTGGGTTATGGGTGTTTTTTCAAAACATTTGTGATGGTTAAGATGGATGGTTGGCTACCCCATATTCCTAGATCTCTTTTCCATGTGAGATTGATACGAATAGGTTGTGATGTTAAGAATTCAAAAGTGTACTGGAGGTGATAGTTGATGATTAAATGAGGTGGTTCATGGTGGGGTACATGCATGGTATGAGGATGGAATGAGGTTTATATCATTCATGTTCATAATACCCTATTAATCTAGTTATATGGAAGTGGTTATGGGAGGGTGTGGATTCAATGTGGTTTCCCAGGTGTCTTCAGGCGGGATGTGATGTGGTTATCCAGGTGTCTTTGAGTGTAATGTTATGTGGATTCCTAGGTGTATTTGGAAATGGATATTATGAAAGGGATGGGAGCACAAGGATGTATTATGTTGGGGTGTGAGAGTGGAAAATTAATAGGAAAGCAGTGCGAGGTACACTCTATTGATATTCTTCTTATTATGTTACTATATTGGATATGTTATTTGGTGACTATACTATAGTGAGGATGTGATTGGTAAGTTAACCTATTTAGGTGTGTGTTGGTCCTTATATTTGTTTACGAGTTCATTAGTGTGAACTTTTCACATGTGCATGAGAGACTTTGGGTATGTTCCTACTGAGTATACATGTTATGATCCCCATACGTATATAAAAACTATTTTTTGGGTTTTTAAGAGGAATTTGGGGACCTAACTTAACATAATTAGCCTAGAAATAAGAATTTTAATTGATTTTATGACTTAGGATATCTAAATTTATTTTATTTGGAGACTTTACATATATCTATTTACATTATACGTGCATTCTGGGATGGTTTTGGATTTTCATTTACTTTTTTTAGATGGATTTTCTTGGTGTTTTCATTTTATCACCCTATCCTTATTACTCAAAAATGTTAATTTCTTATATATGTAATATTTTTATACCCTCAATGTCAATCACCAACCCAAGCCTTACTGGAGGTGGGACCCAGCGACCATTATCTATCTTCCTTCATTGTCAGCCTAGGAGGGTTACCTTTAGAGGGAGGAGGTCATGAAAAAGTGGTATCAGAGTTTTAGGTTGAGATATAGAATAATATTTGGAGTTAGGAACTATGAGTATTTCATTATTTAGTAGGGAATTGGTGTCATTTGATCTTGGTTCATTACATGGGCTAGGGTGACCAGCTAGGACATGGGATTTTAGGGCCTCTATAATCTAGTGTAAGGACCCTAAGTCTACAAAATGGCCAAGTGAGGTGGTACCGCTTATAAGGTTGAGACCTAGGAGAGGTACATGCATCACGATTGATTGTATTAATGTTTTAATTAGGTGATATTTATAAATTAAAATGAATTAATTAAATGAAACTTAATAAAATCCCATAATACAAGGCTTAGGGTTTCTCCTTGTTTTTTTGGGGATAGCTCCTAGTCATAATTTTTGTACAACTTTAATAAGATAGGTTCAACAATATTTTCTATTTGATCATTATAGGATCAACCTGACATAAGAGGATGAGGAATGGTAGTGAGAATGATATAATTTTTAGTGGAAGGGATTCGTGAAGTATGAGGGGGTGTATCTGATATGGAAACAGAGTACAAGTTGTAGAATATTGAAATTTCTTTTTTATCCATTTTTGGGATGATTTTTGGGACATATTATTAGTTATTTAGATGAGGATTGTTGTGTGTCAGTGGTGGATATTATATCTTGGTGATTGGAAGGACTCAGATGTTTCCTAGGTGAATTTCTAGAAGGAATTACAAGCTAATTTACTATCATCGATAATTAAGGTGGTAAAGATGTAGGATATTTTTTCTCTTCAACAGGCGAGTATTCTGTGAAAAATATTGGGATAAATTTTAAGGATTGTATGTATTTTACCCCCTATATTTTTATTAATGAGGAGTCCCATGCATGATGTCTTGAGAAGGAACTTCTCCCATCTATCTAGTATGCAGTTACTCTATTTACATTTTTGACGTATTTGGGGGTGTAAAATAAGGTGTAGGTGATCAAGAGTATGCACTTAAAAAGAGGTATGTCATTAAAGGGGATCAATGGGGTTATTTTAGTAGTAGAGTTGTTAGTATAAGGTCTTAGATACCAAGGACTTCAAGGTTTTGATCAACATGGAGTCATTTGAAGCAGTATGATACATATTGTTTTAGGTCTAGTGGTTCTTGAGTGTGTGTTGGAGGCTTTCTATTTTTGTGTTATACCTGTGAGGGTTATGTTAACTATCAGGATCAGTTCCCAAACTCTCAGGGAGGGTGGTTTGGTTTGGGCGATCAAGCCTATTTGTAGCAACAATAGAGTCTGCCACAACTTGTTCAGAAACTGAGGATATATGGATATAGTATAGGTTATCCCCATAGTGGACCTCATCCTTAGGGACCTAGGATATAGAGTGGTCATGGAGGTGGTTGTCAGCAGTGATGTGGAGGATCAAGGCATGGACAGTTGCATGACATAAAGATGTTTATTCCAAAGGGGTCAAAGATTATCTGAGGTACAATTAGATTATCATCTACCCTTGTTTTTGTCTTATTTGATTCAAGAGTCTCTCACTTATTTTTTTCACCCACCTTAGTCCATACACTGGGACTAGACATGGAGAGTCTTCACATTCCCCTGGTGCTAACAACGCTAGTCATAGATCAGACCTTTTTATTTGATATATGTCGGGGGTTTGGGGTGATAATGGAGAAACATCAGTTTTGTAGAGATATCTTATAGCTATAGATATAGTTTTATAGTGTCATATTTAGAACTGATTATTTTTATTATGTATGTGTGATTATCTATTACTTCTATAGTAAGGTTTCATTCTCATATTTGGATTGTTAGCATGCAGTTTTCATCAGTGAATGGGATTGTCTGATGGGAAGTAGATGTGTTGATCCCCTTCTTTCCTTGATGATGGAATTTTCAGTGAAGTCAATGGGTGATGTGATTTTGGAAACTCCCATAGTTGTTAAGTAATTTCTATATGTATTCCCCAAGATAGATTTATAGATAAGTGATTTTCTAAATTCAATGGAACCATATTGGAATGCACTATCTAATTTATTAGAGATGAGGACTCTAATAGAAAGCCTTAGATATAAAGTTTTCATCTGTCTTAATGTTTCATTATGGGGTTCTCTAGTGTTATTTTCTAAGAAGTCAAATGGTAGTTTGAGGTTTTGTGTGGACTATTAGAGACTGAATAAGGTGATGATCAAAAATCATTACCCTCTTCCAAGGATTGATGATGTTTTAAACCAGTTGAGAGGGTCTAATTAGTTTTATAAGATCAATATATGATATGGATATCATCAACTAGGGTTTAATGAGGAGGAAATATCGAATACTACCTTCTAGTGTAGGTATGGACACTTTGATTTTGTGGTCATGTCATTCGGGGTCATGTCATTCGGTGTCACAAATGCACCAACTGTGTTTATGGGTCTCATGAAATCTATGTTCTACGAGTTTCTATACTAGTTTTAAGTCATTTTCATTAATGAAATAATGATTTAATCTAAGACTACCTTGTATTGTAGGTATGGACACTTCAATTTTGTGGTCATGTCATTCGGGTTCATGTCATTTGGTGTCACAAATGCACCAACTGTGTTTATGGGTCTCATGAAATCTATGTTATATGAGTTTTTAGACTAGTTTGAAGTCATTTTCATTAATGAAATACTGATTTAATCTAATTTTTATGAGGAGAAATCTGATAATCTCAAATATATCTTGCAGGTCCTTCGACACCACCAACTTTATGGAATGTTGTCTAAGTGAAATTTATGGATGTGGTTGGTACATTTACTTGGGAATGTGGTATCCTGGTAGATTGTGGTCATAGATACATCAAATATCAAGATAGAGTTTTCTTTTGAAACTCCCAAGAATTTGGAATAGGTTAGCAGTTTCCTTAGTCTCGCAGGATATTACTGGAGTTTTGTGTATAATTTCTCATAAATTGTAGCCTTTTTGAAAACTATGACTGGGAAAGACTAGTATTTAATCTAGAATAATCATTTTTAGGTATCATTTGATTATATTAAGGGGATATTGATCATTTCCTTGTATCTTCAGTTGTGTGAGGAATGGGTGGTGTTTGAGGGTTTTTTTTTACACTTCCTGTATGGTCATGGGATGCGTCTTGATGTAGTAAAAAGCAGTTATATGTTATAGGTCTAGGAATTTATATCCCCATAAGTGTAACTAAACCACCCATGATATTTAGATATTATATATTTGTTTTGTTAAATCTATGGTGGTATTACCTCATCATATAACAATTTTTGGTCTTTACTGGTCATAAGAGTTTGGGGTATATTTTCTCACAACATTACTTAAATTCATGAAAATGGATGTGGATGGGGTTTCTTTAGGGATACAACATTGAGATATACTAATCCTCAGTGAAGGGTGATATTTTGGTTGACACACTGAGTAAAAATCCATGAAGGGATGTCGTTCAAAAGTTTAGGGATTCTTGGGGGGCGATGGAGGAATTGGCAACCATGCATCTAGATGCAAGGGTGGTTGATGGTAGAGGATGATTGTTTTAGATGATAGTGAAATCCTCTATGATTTAGTCAGTGGATAATTCTTATTGGGGATACATAGATATATAGGTAATACATGACCATGCTGACCATGGTGATGCCCTAGAGGGATGATTGGAGTATGGATAGAACTAGATGTTGTTTTAAGGGAGGTTGTTCATCTCAGTAACGATTACGGAGGTATTCCTTTATGAGTTTAAAAAATCTACTTTAATGATGTTACCAAGATTATTTAAGATGTATTTTGGTTTGAGGGCACAGTTTTGATGTTTTAGGATAAAATGGGTGGTGGAAGATTTTGTGATTCATTGTATGGTTTTCCAGTAGGTAAAGGAAAAACATTATATTCCTTATAGTATTTTCATCCCTTGAATGTCTCCAAGTGTAAGTGGGATGAATTATAAATGGATTTCATCATAATATTACTATGGGGTCAGGGGGTATGATGTTATATGGGTAATCATGGGTCAACTAATGAATTTTAATGACTTCCTACCAATCATGGAGTCAAGTGTTGTGGATGTTTTGGAAAGGAGGTATGTGGATGAGTTCATATGGATTCATGGAGTTATGAGGTCCATTTTCTTGGATTGGGATGCTCATTTTACCTCATTATTCAGTTTAGTATTGTAGTATGATTTTGGAACCTAGTTACACCTTGTAACTACTTTACACTATTAAGAAGACAAATAGATAGATCTGATTATCTAGACATTGGAGGATATGTTACGAGCATGCATCTTGGATTTCAGTGGATCCTGGTAAAATCACTTGCCTTTGGTTGAGTTTTCTTATAACAACATCTACCAATAATCCATCATCATTCCCCCATTTTAGGTGTTGTATGGTAGACCATGTCAATATCCATTGTGCTAGACCGTGGTTGGATATCCATCTATTCTCAGTCTCAATGTGGAATAGATCACAATAATGAAGTTTCAAGTAGTTTTTGAAAGGATAAAAGTGGTTCAAGCCCAAAATAAATCTCATGTCAGTCATAGTAATATACCATTGGAGCTTGAGGTTGGGTACCATGTGTACTTAAAGGTTTCCCCTAGTTAAGGGCAGTGTATGTTTTCTTTCTCCTTGGTTTGTCAAATTTTTTGAGGTACTGGAGCATGTTGGTACAGTGGAATATCAATTGGAACTCCTAATGAAACTAGATATTACCCATGATATCTTCCACATGACCCATCTCCATCTATATATTCATGATGACTCCCATGTCATTGACTAGGGAGAGTTAGATATTGATGAATATGTGATGTTCATGGAGTGACTAGTCAAAATCTAGTATCATCAAGAGAATGTGTTGTGTGGATGAACCATTCCTTTTCATGTGTTTAGGATGAATGGTGTCTTGAAGGATAGTACTTGGAAGCATAAAACACATATTCATACCCAATAACCTAGGTTTTTTTGTGTTTTATTTGTTTGTTTTTTTGCATCATTGATGCGATGTCTGAATCTTGATGATTTATGAAATATGCATTTTCCTTGTTGATGGTGTGTGTTATGAATTCCTAAAAATAAATAAGCTAAATCCCCCTTCCAAATCAAGAGAAATTTTGTTTATGAAATATTTTAAAATTATTCAGGTGATTCAGTGTTGCTCAAAGTGAACAATATCTTGATATGGAGGGTGGGTTTCCTTTATTTGTGTGATTAGGGCAGTGTTGTCTGATGGTTGTGGTGATCATTGGCTTGGGCTACACAGAGGTTTCAATGTTGGTGTGGATATTCATGTGTAAGATATGTGTCTTGAGGCTAGTGTGATATGGTGGTAGTGTTTCGATTATAATAGGGTCCCTGAGAGGTATCTCATAGGATGGTTATTTGAACCACCTTTCTTTTCCATGTTTTGAGTTTGTTTTTTATTCTTAGGGATGAATATTGTTTGAGAGATATATTATGTAAGGTTTCACAACTTCCTAAACTTTCCTTTATGGTTTCTTAGGATTTTATGGTTTTTAATATGAGTTAGGTGTGTTCTAGAGGCTTGGAGAGGGCCTTAGGAAATTTTGGGAGTCACCACACCTTGGTGGTGGGCGTAGTCGAGGGTGTGTTGGATGGGAGCTCACCCTATATGAAACGGGTAGTTCAGAAACACCCAATGAAGGGTTTGGCATCGAACATGGTGCTTTGGTGGACCTCTATTCCAAAATTGGGAAAAGGAGCTCAATATGTTGTAGCCTTGGGTGTAGTGAGGGAAAAATAGAATTGTGTTTTTCACCAAGTTGTGCTGTCTGATTGTAGAAAATGATGGAATAATCACCATATATTAGAATACATCATAGTCTAGGCCATGGTGTAAGTCAAATAAAGTTTTTAAAATGGGTGGGAAAGGGGGAAACATCCATGGGAGATTCAGGTATCTCTTTGATCAAACCCAATATGGGCATTTTTTTTAGGTCACCATGCCATGGTGGAGTCCAAAAAGCTTCCCCTGTAAATTTAAAGTCAGCACTTCATTAGTTTAAACTTCTAGACTTCCTCTCAAGCCTTTCATAATCCCAAAACCTCATGGTTCCTCTAGATCATTCCTTTTTATGATTCTAACCCCTTGGATAATTATATTAAGTCTTTTGGATTAAGGTATGATATCCCCTCTTCTCTTACCCCATTCTTCTTAGTTTACGATTTTTTGAGAGGATCAAAGAAATGGGATACCAAGTTTTGGGTGCACTTTAGATGTGGGTCATTAATTTCTTATTTTGGTTAATTTTTTAAGAGTTCACTTTCGAGCTTGGTGGGGGCTTAATCACTTGTTTCTTCCGTTGTGAACAGTGATTATATTTGAAAATTAAATTGAGGTAGGGGATCATTTATCTCTCCTTGTTTATATGTATATGTGGTAATATCATGATTTTTTTCCTTTGTTAAAATGGTATGTTTCATCTTAACAAATATAATTAATCTTCTTAATTAAAATTGAAAGAGAGGGGATGAAATTTCATGAGTTTTACTTATTCCTGTGATTTTTCCTATATAGATGTGCATGATTTAGGATTTTTAAATTTAACTTATATTTATATTGATGTGTTATTATGTTTGTTGAAATTATTTAACCTCATTTTGTTTGTTTGATTAAACTCACCACACATGAAAAAGGCTAAGAATGTATATCTGGTTAATAAATTGGTTGCCCATGGAACCTTGGATTTGTGTGAGAATACCCTTGAAAATAAAGAAGTAATTTTGATGAAAGACCTTGTGAAAACTAAATGAGATGTGTGGTGGTTTTTATGCATAGATTACTTGGTGTCTTGTGGTTTTGATGTGTCTATGATGAGATGTGTGGTGGTTGTGATGTGGGGTGGTTGTGAAGTAAGGATCATTGGCCTGAGATGGATGGGTTGTTATGTGTTGTGTTGTGTAGTTGCTTTGTAGCTATATAAAGAACTTGAAACATTGAAATGGGAATTAATATGGTGTAATTTAATGTTTGTGGAAAATAAATTAACACATGGAATGGATAATGAAATGGCATGGGTTGAAATGGTTAATAAACTTGTATAATTAAAGTGGTAAGTGTGGTTAAATCAGTTATCTTTAATATGAAATTAATGGGATTATTAAAGGAATATAGTTGGTAATTAGAAAAATATAGAAATGGGTTTTTTTGAAAATGATATGGGATATGACTTGTGTGTGGATTTCTTGTGTAGTGTTATGTATTTAGAGGTTGAAATAGTAGTTTCGGTGACTGTGAAACATTGTGGTGATGTTGTTGGTGGAAATGGTGCTCTTATTATGAGCCCCTAGTTTGGGCTTTTGTATTACCTATCTATCATTTATTTTTATTCAATTTCTATATAAACCCCACCTAATTCATTTGTTTACATTGACATCCAAATGTTTTAGGTTTCAGGTGTTTTCCCCAAACATCCATGATGGTGGGTACATATGGTTGGCTACCCCCTCTTCACTACTCTCACTTCTAGTTGATATTGATATGCATGATTTATGATAAACATAATTCAAAATTTCACTATAGGTGATGGTTGATGAGTGGATGAGGTGGTTTATGGTGGGGTTCATGCATGGTAGGAGGAGGGAACCCTACTAATTTGGTTGTATGGTAGTGGTTATGGGTGGATTTGGATGTGATGTGGTTTTCCAGGTGTCATCAGGTGGGATGTGATGTGGTTTCCCAGGTGTCTTTAGGTGGGATGTGATATGGCTGCCCAGGTTTCTTCAGGCATGATTATTACAGAAGGGATGGGAGTACCAGGACATACAACATTTGGGCGTGAGAGAAAAACAAATCAGTGGGAAAGCAGTGGGAGGTACCCTTTATCGATATGATTCTTATTATGTTATTATATTAGATTCATTATTTGGTAATCATGTTATGGTGAGGATGGGATTGGTTAGTTGAACTATTTAGGTGCATGTTGGTTCTGCTATTTTTTCATGGGTGTATTAGCATTCTATTTTCACGTGTGAATGAGGTACCTTAGGTATGATCCTAATGAGTATACATATTATGCTCAAGCTATGTATATAAAAACTATTTTTTAGGTTTCTAGGAGGACTTCGAGGACCAAGTTAGACATTATTAACCTAGACATCAGAGCTATCATTTAGTCTCTACATTAGGATATATTTTTATATTTTATTTGGATACTTTTCTTGTATTTTTTTACATTATAAATACATTATGGGGTAGTCTTGGTTTTTCCTTTTTTTATATGAAGTTCCTTGGTGGTTTTAATTCTATATCTCAAACATTATTAGTTAAATGAGGGTAATATCTTCAATATATGATATTATTATGCCCTCAGTGATATTCACCAACATGGGGCCTACTGAAGGTGTGAATTAGGGTCATTATCTCTCTTCATTCATTTTTTCCTAGGAGGGGTAACTTTTTAGGCAAGGGTTCATGATAAGTACTTCAAGAAGTTAGTATATGTTCAATTTGTTGTGGAGAAGTTACTAGTTTACCGAAGGTGGCGGTCACACTGGGGATTGATATAGGAGATAAATATTGAGAATAGTGGAATGGATGGAATCTCACATTTCTTGAAGTTTAATGAAATTGGGTTACTAACTAGAACTCTTTATAAATAAAAGCATAGGGCCACCTTTTCCCAAGAGTATACAGAAAATGAATTTTGATTGCTTGTTTTAGTAATCTGAGTGACTCGTTAATCGTGGGTTGTAATATTTTCTTTCCAAAAATAAAATATTGTAATGTTTCTCCCATGGACGTAGGAATTTCAATCTGAACCATATAAAACCAATGTTTTCTTTCTTTATTTATTTTAATTTTATTGTATGAATGTTTTGTGTATGTTAAAGTGAACAGGGATAAAACTGTTCTCATTTTAGTGTGGTTATTTGGGTGAACATTGTTTCTTCTAAGTTTGGGAATACTAAATCTCATAGAGTTCCTTCCAGAATATGTTTTCACTAGGAGATTCTGGTTTGATTACTTCTATTGGTTTATCGAAATGTAAAGTGTAAGGGAATTCAAAATATCTTTCTCACTAACTTTTTCTTTTGGTGTTTCTTCTTTTTCATGAATTTATATTTTTATATTTAATTAATTATTATAAAACCCCCCACTATTTCGGTGTTAGGTTTTCCTTAGTATTATATTATATAATATAATAGTGAATAGTAAAATAATGTGTGAGTGGTCTCCTTGTGAGGTCGACCATGGGATTGCACTATGTTACATTATTAAGAAAATAAGAAATATATTGATTTGGGATTTACAAAAAATATATCCCATAAATTTGAAATAAAATAAAATAAATCATTAAGTACATGAAACTCAATAAAAACTACTCCATCCCTCAAACAACAGTGAGGTTAATACTCCATTTTCATAGTGATAAGAATCGCTTTGGGAGAAAACAAAAGAGATAATAAGAGATAAGATGAAAAGAAAATATAACACTAATATATGCAAAAATTTAGAAGGGTATAACAAAAATCCTTCCTTATCAACTAAAAATTCCTAGATCTTTGGAATGAAAGTGGAGGTGTGCATTTATCGGCAAGAGGAGTGAATAATTTTTACTCCAAAACTATTCTCCAAAATATAGAATGTGTTTGGTTCATTAAAAGGATAAATCTTAGAAATTGGTCTTATGTGAAGTTGTTCCCATATATCTTACTTTTTCATACATAGAATTTCAATTTCATTGGTCATGTTTTTCAAAATTTATGAATATATCACTTGAGAAAACTTATTTGGCCCTACAGACTATTTGAATTACAATCCTCCAGTTTCCTATGCATTAATGACCTTTAAAAGGCTAAATCTCTATCATTCGTAGTTAATGAGAATGTTCCAAGGCCTATAATATATCCTTTTATAAAATTTTATCTTATTTAGACTATTACCTTGTGATATAAAGGCTAATAATCAAAATTTATTAAAAAACATTACATAGATTTCAAGGCCCCTCTTGCATGTTGTATTTAGGATATATATGATTAGATTCAGCTTTAGGTCCAGTTGGGTGAAATGTATCCCAGAAAGCAAGTAATCCTAAAAAAATATTTTTTAAATTTGTATTAGTGTAGAAAATTTTATGGCTAAAATATGAAAATGATATAAAAATAAAAAATTAATACATTTTCACAATAAAGATCAAATTATTCATAAAAAATAAAATTTTACAATTACCCTTAGAACATGAAATTTTTGGGATTTAAAATTTTAATTAAATAATAAAATATATGAAAATATTCACATCATCAATCCCCCACACTTAACTATTGGAATCATGGACAATCATTTAATACCAAGGTCAAAAAAAGTTTTGAAGGTAAAAATGGAAACACTACTAAATTGTAACATACAAAGGAAATATCTTGTCTCCTACATGGATATCAACACTATAATTCCAAAATATAATCATAAAATTCAATTTAATATATTTTTAATCCCCATTTTCATTTCATACCTACTTCCATGACAATGTATATCTGTCTTGCTCAAGGATTTTAAATGAATTTTTTCTCATTCTTAAGAACATAAATTATCTCCATGGTCTTGTGAAAATTATCATATCTCCACATCATGATACATAAAAATATTTTCAATTTTGAGGTATTTTTAATTTGATTTTTTGGTTAAGGGTTGGTTGGTAAATCATTTAAAAAATAAAAGTCTGTAGAGATATGGTTAAACTCTTAAATATAATCACATGAATATTTAAGTGAAAACATAAGAAATATACCTCACTTGGTTCCCTTTAAAAATGTATACCACACTCCCTTTTTATTAAATGGGAACACATGGAGGATCTTGTTTCACTTCAAACTTTTCTTGGTCACACCCATTCTAATTTCCTACATTGGATAAAAAATATATATCCAAAAATATATTCACATTTGAGCTCTCAGTATCTTTGAACCATGGAATAAATATTATTTTTTTAAGAATTTCCAATTTACCACTCTTATGACCATATTGAGAACACATAAAGGCAATAACTTGTATAATTCTTGACTTGTCTAAGTATTTTGAAAATAGCTTGCTCATTTCACTATATTTTTTTCAAACAATTTTTCCTTCAACTTCTTCATGAAACCTCTAACACATTGATGACCATTATGAAGTGCTCCTCATTTTAGGTTTAGAATTTCCCTATGATCCATGACCTTCCTCCATGGAATAGTTTTAATCTTCATATAAAATCCTTCGTGTTCAACACCTTTCTCATCACACTACCATGACTTCATGGATGTTTTACTCCTTACAATCACTGGTGGTTCAATGCATGTAGGTTTCTCAAGATTTATTAAATAATATGAGAATAGACATGGTCTCAAATGGATTTGGAGTTAATCACGCATGACTTCACTTAACATAGCCATTTGTATTTTAAGTTATTAACATGTAAAAAATAATAGTTTCCATTTAATCATATGCGATTATCAGCTTATTCCCATGAATAAGGATCTGTGCTCTAGCCATTCTGATGTGAGCCTAGGTTGATTTATATACAACCTTCACACTTTACTGACTCACCTTATTAAACTCTATCCTAGTACATGTTTATTCTTATATGATATAACACCTGCATGAATTATTCATTTGTGGGTAGTTCTTTCATCGATTTAATACAACAAAATACTCCATTTTCCTTCAATTTTCGTCTAAATTTCCTCCAAATTCCAAATAAATAAATTCACTGTCATAAAATAATAAAACCAAAAAAAATTAGTCAAAAATAAAAAATAATAAAAATAATTGCATGGAATTTAGTTATCAGTTACTGTATTAGAAAAGGTCACTAATTTTTGAAGAATTAAACTTTAAATTTGTAATTTCCTTCACAAGATCTTTCTTAGAAACTTTATTTAAGGTCTAAAGGTTGAACCTTCACAGAAAATTCGATAAACTAAGTTGAATCCCCTCAAAATATTCAATCCAACATACTTCAACACTAGGCCAGTAGAAACCCTATTGTACATAGTTTTGAATCCCTAAACATGCACTAATGTATAACTCTGATCAATTACAAGCCACTTAATGAATCCACTCACCATTGAAGCTCTATTATCTCAACTTACCAAGACCTAGCTTACACTACTCTCCAATAAAGCTCCAAGAAGCTTCCAAGCTTGGGGAACTCAAGCATGTATCATTGTCTTAAGGATTACAAACTAAGTTTGCTGCATTCTGTTTACACAAACCCTACCGAATAGCCCTGGGGCGTCGGACCATAGGGTCTTCGGTCGTAGGGTTGGGTCCCTGATCCATTTTCTCTTATAGCATATGTAATGTAATAGATCCACCTTTTAATCACTATTTTTATAAGATATTTATATGGTGTGATAAATTATTTAACATCATTTTTTATTCACTGATTTTTTGTGTTTTTTAACCAAATGAAATGGAAAAAATATTAACATGGGTCTTGGGATCATATTTCTTAGTCCATCCATGTGTGTGTGTGTTAAAGTATATTTAATTATAAAATAATGACTCGATGGAGTGGTAAGTGATGTGGGAGGTATCACATTACAATTTTTTGATGAAATTACATTTGGTGTTAGATGAATATTTATTAATAATAAATTTTGAAAAAAAAATCCAAAATCATGTGAAAATATTAAGGAATGGATTTGCTTCATGTGATGATTTATTCAAATTTGGGTTAGCTGAATTTGATTAACATTCATATTCAAATATGTGTGTCACTAAAGCAAAAGCATGAGATATATTAATATTGGAATGAATCACATGTTATTAAGTTTAATAAATATTATAATAGGATAATGAGGGATAATTTTTGTCAAATTGATTAAATTTTAAATTTAATTATAAAACTTCCCATGTAACCATTTTATCCCTATTTAAAGGCTCATGTCCTGACATTAAGTCTCAACTATGATTCTAGTACATTCCATCAATTTGTATGGAATATAGAATGAGGAAAATGATATAAATCCTTTTCTTCAAGAAAAAAACAAGGGATTTCATGGATTAAGTTATGTTTAAAATTTTTAATGTTATGTTTATCTAAAATTATTTATTTTGATTTTAATGTGATAAATACAAATTGGGAAATACAATATTTTATATTAAGATTAACTTACATGTGGCATCATAGGAAAGTTGTGAAGTTTTTATTTTTTCATCTTTGATTAATCTGGTATTTCATTTTCATTATATTAATGTAATTGTAAATCATGGATCAGGAATAAATTAAGAGGATAGACACTTTAAAACTAAAATAAAAATATATATAAATAACAAGTTTTAAATTTAACCATACATTGGATAAATATTTTGGGTGGGCCTCATGTTATACTTAAATGATATTTTGTTCATGATTATTTATATTTTATTATCAAATAAGTAATAATAATTACTTGGTGTTTATTGCAATTCAGGATTTAAAATTCTAAATTCCTTAAAAACCATAATGAAATTGCCACATTATCTCTCATGCTGTGTTTTGAAATTTATAATAATAAAAATAAAAATATATGAATTTTTATTATTGAAGGTTTTACGGGTGTCTTGTTCCCATTACTGCATCTATCTTTTTTTCTAAAATTATCCCACATTTAAAATTCAAACTACCTAGTTATCCATTTGAATTTTTCTATCCAAAGTGTTCATTTATCCATTTATTATCCATTTAATTATAATAATAATAATAATAATAGATAATGTTGTGATATATAAGCATTAGTTTTAAAATCATATATATTTTGGTGAACCTCATTTGGAATATTTTATATTTTGATATTATTTTTGTAATTAATTTACTTAAGTGGATATTTCTACAATTTAAAAAAATCATGATAATGTGCCATGAGGATTCTTTTCTATTGAGTTATTTTATTTTATTATTATTATTATTATTGAAATTATGATTTTCTTAATTTTATGATCATTAAAATTTATTCATATATATTATTATAATGTTATGTAAATATGTTTTATATTTTGAACATTGTATTACTAGATTGTATAATCACAAAAGTGGTCAAATTATAAAGTTAATTTTGTTCCAAAATTATGTGAAAATGATATATATTTATTGCTCATAAATTTGATACTAGTATGATATTTTATGAGTGGTTGAAATTCATTATTATGAGATATTTATTAATTGGCCAAAGTCAATTTTCGTATTCTTAAAATATATGAATATGATTGTAGGAGATATATATGAATTGTGAAATTTATTTATATATCCAAATATAATAAATATTTATAATTAATTCATGAATTATTTATAAATAAAGCTAATTTAATTGGTATCACTTATGATCGTAAATTAGTGCATCACTCAAATGAGATCATTGTTACACATTTTATGTTAAAAAAATTCTAAATAGATGTATTTTTATTTATAACTCAGATAATTAATTTTAATCCTTTATTTATTATAGTTAACTTTCCATTATCATTTTACTCACATTCACTAATTGTTCTAGTATTTAATGGACTAAATTTCTCTGATTGAAGTAAGCAACTCCAATTTCACCTTGGTGTATTGGATCTTTATTTAGCACTTTGAGTAGAGAAACCAACTAATATTATGGATAACAGTAGAGATGGTGATAAAATATATTGTAGAACATGGGAAGTATCAAATAGGTTAAGATTTATGTTCATTCGAATGAGCATAGAAAGAAAAATCAAGGTATCCCCAAAACTAAAAGTGCTAAAGAGTTTATGAAATTCATGGGGGGATGATCTCAAACTGATGAAAAATATCTTTTTGTTACATTAATGAGTACATTGACTGCCATAGAGTTTGATTTTTCTCGTACTATGCATGATCATGTCATTGAAATGAAAAATATTACATCGAGACTTAAGTACTTGGGAATGGAAGTGGTTGAAAGTTTCTTTGTGTAGTTTTTATTAAACTCATTACCATATATGTATGAACCATTATAAATAAAATATAACACTATAAAATATAAATGGAATGTGAATGAATTGCACAGTATTCTAGTTTAAGAGTTATCATGGCTAAAGAGTCAAGGAATCCACTTTATCCATTATGTGCATCATTAAGGAGGCAAGGAGTATGGTATAAAGAAGCATGGAAAGATAAATGGGGCATTGAAAGTTAATGATTCGTACAAAAAGATCCAAAAGAACAAGAATAAAGATAAATTCCAAAATGTGGGAAATTTGGACATTTCCAAAGGGATTTTTTGAAACAAAAGGATTTGTTTGAAAAGAAAGTTAAGAAAAATACTTATGTATGTTTTGGATCAAACTCATCTAAAGTTTCATATAATACATGGTGGATTTATTTTGGTTGTACATATCATGTTTCTAATATGACACAGGGATTCCTTTCAACCCAAATCACAATCCCAACTGATAATTTAATTTCATGGGGAATATAGTGAAGGTTTTAGTGGAAGAAGTCAGGACTTGCCATTTAATCCTTGACAATGGATATAGTTTGGATTTATTTGAAACCTTTTATGCACCAAGTGTGTCTAGAAATTTGGTTTCTTTCTCAAAAATATATATTTATAGATTATATTTTAATTTTGGGAATGCATGTTTTAGTGTTTTTAAGCATACATATATGATTAGATCTTGTTTATTATATAATGATTTATATAAAATAAATATTGATAATGTTTATACTAAAACAATTATTAACTTGAATCATAATTTTGGTACTAAACATAGTTTATCAAATGGAAATCATACTTATTTGTGGCATAAATGTTTAGGTCATATTTCCAAATAAGTATTAGATAAATTTATTAAGATTAAAATCCTTCCAAATTTATATTTTAATGACTTAAATTTTTTTTTTTTGAATTATATTAAAGGAAAATAAACACAACAAAAAAGAAAGGTGCCACTAGAAGTGCTCAAATCCTTGAGATCATACATACTGATATATGTGGACCTTTTTATGGAAATTATTTTAGTAGGTAAAAATATTTTATCACCTTTATTGATGATTTTTCACATTATGTATATGTCTACTTATTTCATGAGAAATATCAAGCAATAAATGCCTTGTAAATTTATGTAAATGAAGTTGAGAGGTAATTTAAAAAAAAGGTAAATGTCATATAAATTCATGTCATATGTATATAATACACTTTTCAGGCACACCATAATAAAATGGTGTAGCAGAAAGCTGTAATAGAACATTAATGGATATGGTTAGGATCATGTTAAGTAATACTTAGTTACCCTTATCACTGTGGATGTATGACTTAAAAACTTTCATTTATTTATTGAATAGGGTTCTTGGTAAATTACTTTTAAAGACTCATTTTGAACATTGGATTGGTAGGAAACCTATTTTAAGAGACCTATATGTATAGGGTTTTTAGACATAAATAAGAGATTATAATCCACAAGAAAGAAAACTTGATGCAAGAAAAATTAGTGGATATTTCATTAGTTATCCAGAAAAATAAAAGGGTTTTATATTTTATTTCCCTAATCATAGTATAAGAATTATTGAAACTGTATGGTAGATTTATTGAGAATGGTGAATCTAGTGGAGTGAAATTACACAAAATTTTTAAATCAAGTAAGTTAGAGTTCAAGTTCCATTTTCTTGTACTCCAACTTCACATGTTGTATTTTATCATTTTATTGCATCACAAAATAATCATGTATAACAACAATAGAATGATTTAAAAATTTATAATGAAGAAATTATTGAAGAACCATAAGAAATAGTGTCAAGAAGATCCCAAAAAGAATGAAGGTCGACTATTGTTGATGATTATGTAGTATATCTATTTGAGATAGAAAGTGATATTGGCATTTCTAATGATCCTATTTCATATTATCAAGCCATTAATTGTGATAATTCTAATAAATGTCTAGATTTCATGAAATTTGAGTTAAATTCCATGGAATAAAATCATGGAACCTTGTGGAATTTCCTAAAGGATGCAAGAGAGGTGGATGTAAATGGGTCTTCACAACCAAATTTTATTCTCATGGTTACCTTGAGCATTGTAAGGTAAGACGTTTTTCTAAGGGATTCACTCAAAAGGATGACATAGACTATAAGGAAACCTTGTCACTAGTTTCTAAAAAATATTATTTTAGAATTAATATGGCATTGGTAGATCAATATGATTTATAGTTACATAAAATGGATGTTAAAATGACCTTTCTATATGTAAAATTAGAGGAGGATATATACATGGATCAACCAATGAGTTTTTTCATTGAAGTAAAGTAACGTATGGTATGTAAATTAAATAAGTCAATATATAGACATAAATATGCTTCTCAACAATGGTATCTTAGGTTTAATGATACTGTTGTATCTTTTGGATTTAAGGAAAGCATCATTGGTCAATGTATATACCAGAAGATTGATGAGAGTAAATTTATATTCTTGATTCTATTTATTGATGACATATTTATTACTAAGAATGATCTTAGTCTATTATGTGAGACTAATAAATTACTCACTAATAATTTTGGAATTAAATACATGGGAGATGCCAAATATGTGGTTGGAATAAAAAATATTCCATGATATGAATTGATGTTTATTGGGTTTATCTCAAAAACTATATATTAATAAACTTTTAGGGTGATTAAGGATGGTAAAATGTTTAGAATCACTAGTTCCAATTAAGAAAGGAGATAAATTTAATCTTAATCAATGCCCCAAAAATGATTTCAAATGAAATCAGATGGAATAGATTCCTTATAAATCTATTATTTAAAGATTTATGTATTCTCAAACATGTATAAGGTTAGATATTATATTTTCATTTGGTATATTAGGAAGATACCAAAGAAATATTTAATTGGATAATTGGAGAATTGTAAATAAATTTTTATAATATTTGCATGGAATAAAGGATCACATGCTTATAAAATATCCAATCATCTTGAGGTGATTGGATACTCTGATTAAAACATTTTAAGATGTGTTCATAAAAGAAAGTCAAATTTTGGTTATGTGTATCTTTTAACTGAAGGAGTGATATCATGGAAAAGTGAAAAGCAATTAGTTATAGCTACTCCAACCAAGAAATCTAGATTTGTAGTATGATTTGAGGCTATAATTCAAATTCTGCTGTTGTGGAAATTTATTTTAGGACTTATAATTGTCAACAATATTTCCAAGACCTTGAAAATTTATTGTGAAAATATTGAAATAATATTATTTTCAAATAATTATCGATATTCCAAAGGTATTAAACATATGGAATTAAATTACTTTGTTGTTAAGGAGGATGTTCAGAAACATAATGTTTCAATTGAACATATAGCACAAATCCTATGATTTTAAACCCTTTCACGAATGCGTTTTTTTCCAAGACATTTATTGGACATATTGAAAGTATGATAATTATTGCAATGTAAGTTTCATTATATGTGATGACCATTATGCTTATTGCAGTTGACACTTGAACATATAAATGTTTTAATCATGTTACTTGTTTTTGAATAAGTACACATGATTGAGTTGAATAATTATAACATGTATAGTCATAATTCAAGAAATTATAGTTAGACCAATTATATATATATACAATTTTTAATTATGATGTGTAAAATGTTAATGTTGCAGTACATGGAAGGGACTATATTAGAAGATTGTGTTCGGCCATCATGACTCATGTTGACATCATCCTTAATTATGATGAATGATGTATACATAATGGAATGGATATAAATGTGCATAATTATCGATTGAATTTATTAAACATCATAAAGTAACATCACATGAGTTAAGTGGGATAATATTAGAATAACTCATATGATATTAAGTTTAATAAATATTATAATGGGCTAATGAGGGATAATTTTTATCAAATTGATGGACATTGACAATTAATTATAAAACTACACATGTAACTGCTCATGTAACCATTTTATCCATGTTCAAAGGGTCTTGTCCTTACTATTAAGACTTAACTTTGATTTTAGTAGGTTCCATCAATTTGTGCATAAGAGAGAATAAGGTAAAGGATATAAATCCTTTTCTTCAAGAAAAAAACAAGGGATTTCAGAAGGATTTCAAGGATCAATGTGTGTTTATAAATTTGAATGATATGTTTATCTGTAGTTATTTATTTTGATTTTGATTTAATAAATAAATATTTCAAAATAATCTCTTTTAGATTAAGATAAAATTACAATTTATGTCTATTCATTTTATTTAGATATGTTATTTTTTTAGGAAAAATCAAAAAATACCATTTGGAGAAACACGTTGATGCCTAATTATAAAAGGATGGTTTCATTGCATGGATAAAATAAAATAAGTGGTTAGTATAAAAAAATGTCTAGAATATAAAACAAAAAAATATTTTTTCAAATATAACTGAACCTGAAATGAAAAATGATGAAAACATAGAAATTTCAATGAAATAAATATTTGATAACATTGGTTTTTTAAAAGAATATACATCATACCCAACATATTTAATAATGCATAAAAAAGTAAATGAATTTTTTTATGGAAAATTGTTTGATAAAGTTGGGAATGAAAATGGATATATGATCTGACTAGATAAAACTGGGCTTCGGAATCACTAAACTAGGTTTGGATAAGGTTTTGACTTTAAAAATATCACTTTATAATTAATCATATTAGGTTTATATACCTATTATAGGGTACTCAAAACCTGAATATATATAAATTATTATTATTATTCAAAAAAAATTTAAAAAAGGTAGGATTTGGGTTCAGTTATGGTTTAAATTTTAAATGATTCTAGTAATAAAAATCATTAAAAATATTTAAAATAATAAATATAAATGATTTATGAAATATTAATGTGTGGATGTCATAATGGTGATAATGATGATGATTCATCAGTTCCCAATAAAACCCTTTACATGTCCCCATCTTCCATATTCTCCGACCTTTATAATTTCAATTATTTGATTAGATATTGTAGGGATTAATCTTAACCATTGGATCATATCACATGTACTCTATACATATGGCTATGTGTTAATAAAATGGGTAAATATTTTGGGCTCCATATTATGTTCCCTATGCTTCTTATTTTTATCTTGTATTTTTATTTTCATTTTTCATCGTTATCTTCATATGAATATTCAACGCATGTTTCTTCAACAATAATCATTCCCTATGAACGGTCATTTATTCCTAGTTTTGAAATTCCTCATGGTTTTAATCGATGTTCGACCAATTTCACAGCACATTATTCAAAAAGAAATATCACATGTTTTCTAAACATTATTCTTTTTACCTACACTTTTTCATGTTCATCGAATCCACTCATTCAAATATCTATATCAATAAGTGGGTCTTATTTTCTATATCATTTTTATCACCTGCACTTCTGATATCATTGGAAAATATATGAATTATTTTCTCAATCTTTTTCTATGAGAAAAATAATAAGCTTCTAAAGAGCTGTAATGACTCACGACTACCAAAATTCTAATTCATTATCTGAAGTGAATGTGATTAGTTAATAACCGGTGTTGTCGATGTCAGGGAAAATATCATTTATAAAATAAAAAAATAAAAAAATTCCACCTGAAGTGGTGGAATGATAACCATCATGTACTTGTCATACGTTAAAGTTTTGAAGTAAATTTTACTAATCATGTCAAGAAAATGAGGGTGACATAATAAAATTTAATATCTATTATCTCTTTGTACACCCTAAAGGTGTCAAACTTGATTAATATGTTTAAATAATCATGATGGAGATGATATTTATTTTATTAATACACATCCCTTGAAGTAGGATGAAAATGTTGAATTGAGTATTCATGCCATTATCTTGAATACTCTATAAAACCATAAAAAATAATTATAACCCATTACTTGGAGTGAATGATAATATTTATTGAGAAATATTTATTTCATTCTCCAAAGAGAATGAAAATATACATGATTTTTTGAAAATCAAGTTCGAGGGGAATATGATGTTTTTTGAATGATAATTGTCTTTATTTTTTATAAAAAATAGTAATAATATAACAACCAAAATTGGTTTGATGAAAAAATATTTAAAGAGATAAATGGATTTTAATAATTAATATAAAATAATGCATCCCTGAATGATGATATGGAAATAGTTTCCTTTGAAAATATATTAAAAGATATCTCTATTTATTAATTATTTCTCTTATAACATCAATGTCGAATAAAGACAATATCATTTATCATGTACTTATGGATTATTAATATAATCTCATGTAATTCATATGATATTATCCCCTAAAGTGGATATTATTTCTCTTATAGTTCATATATGAGATAAAAAAATTACATAACCATTATAATCTAGTATATTTTATGAAAATTATTTTACCGACTGAAGTGGTTAAAAAATGGTCATCGTGATAAATAAAATGAGTAATTAATTAATTCCTCAATTTGAATGTAATTACTTTATTTCATTCCTTTAAGATAATGGAATTATACATGAAAAAAATTACATGATTTGTGATACTCATACTTATAATTTTATCATGAATATTTGAGAGTTGATGAATTTTGATTAAATGATTTCTCCTTCATTTGGTAATGTAATGTCCCAACCCAGGTGCCACACTAGTTCCTTAATCCATTTGGTCACATGACCTCAAGCGTGCCCCCCCATATACCAGAGTTTTTAGACTAATAGCGAGGGTCTAATATCGATCATGGGAAAACTATCCCCCCTTTATCAAAGTAGTACAATAGTAGAAATAAACAAAAATAACCAAAATATGTAACAAATATCCATACCAAACTAGTATCACATGATAACCAAAATAGAAAATACAATATCCAAACTAAAATATTAAATATTCTATGCCAAGTATGTGTCAAGTTTCAATATGAAAACCCCAAAATAAATAAAGACACTGATAACTCCTCCAGGAAGGTCCCAACACCAAGTATGGTTCCCTCATCCATGATCAGTCCCAATCATCCCTTAAACATAGTACCCTTTCCAATAAACTATCTTGAAAACAAGAAATATATTCTGGTACTGATCAGGAAGCCCAATTAGGGTGTGAGTACAACTCAGTAGGCCACCACCAACAGCTTCTAAAACAAATCTAGTCAATAATAGTGTATGTAGTTAAATAAATAATAAAGTAAAATGAATAAATAAACAATTATCACATTTATTAGTTATTATTTAATTAACCACATAAACCACCTAGTTCCTAAGGATATCCAAATCTTAATACCTACGTTGTCCTATACCGGAGTCTGAACCATATCACATATTCAATTCACAATTCATTATAACAAATGGACATTAATTATCCATTTCATTTCAATTCATAAAATGACTAATTGGAACCGAGTCCAATGCCAACTCATGAGCATGGAACATCTTGTCTAATACCCCATGGGTATTTAGAGCCTATGTCCCTATCCCACACCTCAATATCACATGGGTATTTGGATCCTTAGTCCCTATCACACACTCACTGACTCATATGGGTATTTAGAGCCTCAGTCCCTATCCCACACATATTTATCACACATATGGGTATTTGGAGCCTCAATCCCTATCCCATACACATTTAACACATATGGTTATTTGGATACTTAGTCCCTATCCCACACAAATTTAACACATATGGGTATTTGGATATTTATTCTCTATTCCACACACATTTAACACCTATATCACAATTTCACAATTTCACATTTGTCACAATATCACATTAATTAATTCACCAATTAATTAATAAAATTAAAAAATTGCATATTCACATCAATCCATTAATTAATTAAACAATTAATTCATCATAGAAACAATTCAATGTAACACCCCGACCCCAGTTACCCAGAGTCAGTGCATTATTACATAACATTGGCATGATCACAAGAAAGATCAAATCTCGAAAGACCGATTGGTTTAGTAGCCTTGGAAACACTAGATATATTCATAAAGATTTACATTACATCATGAAGTGAAAAACTACTACAAAAACATATTTTCTCCATAATCCACACTATTATCCCCTCATAATATCCCTGCAGGTCATTCATAATTTACTTCTTCACATCCTGGGAAAAATAAAACCTAGAAAAGGGGTGAGCTCAAATGCCCAGTAAGGATAACAATATAGTGGAAACTTTCATAAATAATAATAAACATTTAAGGCAATGTATAACTAAAACAAAATCCTTTTAAACTTGAACTTCAACATAGTATGGAAAAAATAAAATTAAATAATTCCATTTACTTATTCACATGGATATTCTACTAATCGAATAATCACATGCAATATCAATAACCACTTTCATAATGATGGAATGCATAATGCCAGACTATCATAACCACATAGCCAAGGCCTCATGCCAAGACTTCAAATAAGATTTTGCCAAGGACTTGTTCCAATACACTAGTTTGTCTCATGAGACCTATCGATGCATCGAGGAGCTATAGCGGGCTCCACCCGTCACATATTAAGTCCAATGCATTCCCATATGAAAAGGTTTAAACATAACATAAACATTCGTATTAAAACTAGCATACGAAATGTCAATACTTTCACCATAAACAATGAATGGTATAAAAATAGCACATCCACAGTCAAACATATCACAAAAACTTCAATACAACATAGAAGTTTTGTATCATAATAAATCAACTTCAAATAAGCGTAAAATCCATCAAAGTATATTGACATAGATGAAATCAAAACTCTTTTTATAGAAATATCTCTTTCTATTTTGAAATCATTTAAGAGTCATATATTTATAAAATAAAACATTTTATTTGAAAATATTCTTATAAGATTGTAAGGGAAGCTTCAACGATTTTATAATGGCGGAAAATAGCCGCACCCGCCGTATAAGTTAAAAAAACATTCTTACCTTAATTCTGTCGAAAAGGTTAAAAAGCACCTTGTTTGGAAAACGACGGAAAGATTCATTTATAAACCACTTATAAAAGTCAACAAGGGTATAAATGACTTTAACCCATATTCTAGTAAATAGTAAAAAATGTTTTGAAATACATTTTTAAGAAACATGAATGTTGATGATAAAGAAATCCCAGTAGATTATTATGTATAAACAACCTCGGATAATGAAGAGATTGTGAAATAAACCCTTACCTTGTACTTTTCCTTGGTTGGGGGTAGGTTAACCTCCTGTATAATGGTGAAATAATTGTTATTAAATTATAAAAGAATCATATATATTAATATTATATCATATATGATCTTTTAACATTGATTTGTTAATAATATCTTAGTATTATCGTTGTTTCGGGTGTTAACTTACTCGTTTTCTTTTATATGTTTTGTTACGTAAGCCATGTTTTTCATGGATAGGTTGTATCTTATTCATATCCATAATGATATCAAGTCCTTAAACATTATTTTTAAATCATCAAATTATAATTATACTTGAATGGATACGATGGAGAATGAATCTCATCGCGTTCGTGGAGACGGTAGTCCGTACGTACGCACGAGCGACAATATCATATTTTTGATATTAAAATAATATATAATTGTATGGTATAACATATATAAAGAATCATTATCATGTTATATTTATTATTTACATGAGTTACACATCATTATTATACGCATCCAAATAATAATTTATTGAATAAAAATTACACCACAACGTGGAGACGGTAAGTCGTACGTACGCACGTATGGTGACATGTTATTCAAAGGATGGATAGAATACTGAATATGGTTGTACCATATTTATAATAACGTCAAAGTATATATAAGATACTGGAGTTATTATTTTATAATGGTAATAACAAAGAAAGAAGAAGTTGAAGAAGAAAGGAACTTGAAAAAGGGTGGTGAAATCATTACGTCTTCTTCGGGTTCTTCCTTTTGATTTGATCAAAAGGGCTCTTTGGTTGGCTTTATGACTAAAGTAAGGTCTCTAGGATGAATTGAGGGATTTTGAGAGAGTATTTGGGCAGAGTTTGGCCGAGCCAAAAGGCTTTGAAGGTGTGAGTTAATGAGAAGGGAGAGTGCCCTTTTATAAGAGGGGTGAGGGGCACCTTTGGAAAAGCTAGAAATATTATTTTATAATAAATTCATATTCGGTTTCTAATGGTTCCAAAGTGGATTATTTAAAGGTTAAGGTGGGTATAGGTTTAAAATCACTCAACCAATAAAATTTATACAGGTTTTGGTCATTATATTAACCTTATATTTTAGTTTTAACTCTTAGTTAATTAGTTTGACACTTACCATGTCACTTTGTATTTTTATATTATATAGTTAATAAACTTACTATATACCTCTAAGAGACCACAAAGTGGTCCATTAATAATACACCTATCATGATATAAGTCTCTTGGCCGAACCTTATATTTTTAGGAATTTAATATCAATTAATAATATAATATTTGTTTTAAAAACTCTTTTATGTCAATTTTGAAACTATTCAATAATTGATTTTTGTTAAATCATAACAGAATTATTACTTCGAAAAAAGTCAATTAAATCAATCCTAATATGTCATATTATCCTATAAAATTAGTTTAATTCATTAAAAGTCTCAAATTATATTTATTTGGGTATTTATAATATCAATTATTTTAATTGTTCACTATTATGGTAATTACTGCATCATCATTGTGTCATAAATAAGTTAAATTATTTAATGTCTAAAAATTATAAATAAAATATCATTATGTAGGAAATATTTTTATCTTTCTAATGAATATTTACAACCGAATTTATCTTATGTATAACCCTATATTAAAAATGTTTTAGTAAATAAATATTGAGTTTAACTCTTTTAACTCTTCTTTGAATTAAATAATAATAAATGTCCTAATCTAATTCAAGTGGACCTAAATGATAATATTTTATTCCTAAGGTTGTTTTTGGTCGAGATACACTTGTCCAATAGAATTAGGACATGTGTTAGGGTAATATTAATATCATTTATACCCTTAATTACCCTATTTACTTTTAACCGTGGTAAATAAAAGTAAAAAGTTACTATTCACCAAAAATTATTTTCATCTCATTGAACCACATTTTACTCCTTGATATTAAATGTGTCTCTCAGATTTTCGAAATTCCAATCACAGAAGCAGTAAAATTAAGTTTTATGAAAAATTCAGTTTTTTAACTACCACTTAGTAGTTTCACTATTGATCAAAAATTGAAGTTTTTCTGAACAATGCCAAAATTTCACCCTAAGCTATAATTGATAGTACGAATTCAAAAATGATGTCTATTTTAAAAAATTCCAAACATATAAGTTGAATTAATTAATTTTATAATTAATTCCCGTTGTTACAACAAATAGCGTGTTTTTAATAAACAATATATATCAAAAGATTGACAATTGTTTATGTCCAATTTCAAAATGAAAATAATTCTAATGAACACCATTGGATAAAATGGTAAAAATATATTCTAATTATACTTTAAAACCACTAAATAATATAATTTATCACTATAAATTATTTTTATTAAAAAGGTTGTTTTTAAGTATTTTCACTATTCATAAAAATTGGAAGTTCTCAGAAAAATACCAAAAATTCAACTTAGGATAATTTCGATATTCTGAATCCAAAAATGAAGTTCCTTTTGAAATATAAAATATATATAATTTCAAAAAGTAGGTATTACTATTCATAACGACTAGTTTGATCGGTTGTGGTGTGTGTTAGAACTCGATGTTGCATACAACACACGTTATTACATTATTCAAAGGGAAACGTACCGTAGAAGCTTGGGGTGTTACATTCTCTCCTCCTTCAAATAATTTCATCCTCAAAATTTCTTGAATTCTACCGCATGAAAAGACTCTGGTGGTTCTTCATCATAAGTTTCTCAGGTTCCCACGTTGCCTCTTCCATCTTATGGTTTCTCCACAAGACTTTTACCAGATGAGTCGTCCGGTTTCTCAGTACTTGTTCTCTCGTATCAAGAATCCTGACGGGCTCTTCGCAATAAGACAGATTGGGTTCCAGTTCTAATTCCTCATAGGTGAGTACATGCGTTGGGTCATGCATGTATTTCCTTAATAGAGATACGTGGAACACATCGTGAACTTTGGAGAGACTTGGCGGCATTGCCAATCGGTAAGCTACAACCCCAATTCGTTCTAGAATTTCGAAAGGTCCGATGTACCTGGGACTCAATTTACCTTTCTTAACAAAATGTATGACTCCCTTCCATGGAGATACCTTCAAGAAAACATGATCACCGACTTGAAATTCCAAATCCTTCCTTCGATTATCGGCATAGCTCTTCTGCCTACTTTGAGCTGCTTTGATGTGATTTTGGATTACCTTCACCTTTTCCATCATTTCCTCCACCAGTTCTGGGCCTACAAGTTTTCTTTCACCAATGTCATCCCATCAGGTTGGTGTGCGACATCTATTTCCGTATAACACTTCATATGGTGCCATATGAATACTCGAATGGAAGCTATTGTTATAGGAAAATTCTATCAGAGGTAAATATTGATCCCACATACCCTGAAAATCAAGTGAGCAAGATCTTAACATGTCTTCTAAGGTTTGAATAGTCCGTTATGATTGTCCGTCTATCTGAGGGTGGTAGGTAGTGCTCAAATTAAGTTCAGTATCCAGGGATTTCTGAAGACTTTTCCAGAATCTTGAAGTAAAACGGGGATCACGATCAGAAACAATCGATAGGGGTACTCCATGAAGTCTCGCAACTTCATTAATATATAGTCTTGCTAGACGTTCCAGTGGTAGATCTTCTCTTATAGCAAGAAAATGTGCTGACTTGGTAAGACGATCAACAATGACCCATATTTCATTATTCCTTCTAGGAGTCTTTGGTAGCCCCATGACAAAGTCCATCGTAATATTGTCCCATTTCCACTCCGGTATGGGAAGAGGTTGCATGACTCCTCTAGGCTGTTTCCTTCCAGCTTTCACTTGTTGAAAAACCATACATCTTGACACAAAATCAGAAATCTCCCTCTTCAAGTTGTCCCACCAAAAATGTTCCTTCAAATCTCTATATATTTTAGTGCTCCCAGGGTGTATAGAGAAATTGGAACTATGAGCATCATCCAGCAATTCCCTTTTTAGATCAGGTATATCAGGAACACAAAGTATCTTCCCAAATTTCAAAATTCCATCTTCATACACAAAGTCTCTCAATCTCCCATCATTCATAGCTTTAATCTTCTTTTGAAATTCTTAATCATCGGTCTAATAACTCTTAATCCTTTCTAGTAAAGATGGTTTGGCAACCATTTGAAAAAGCATTGATGTTTCACCTTCCCTGGTTATTCCCATGTCCATCTTCACTAGATCCATGAAAATTGGATCCCTTTCAATTCTCATATTGTTCAAAACTCCATGATCTTTTCTGCTCAAAGCATCTGCCACCTTGTTTGCTTTCCCCGAGTGGTAGTGTATCATACAATCATAATCCTTGAGTAATTAAAGTCATCTCCTTTTCCTCATATTGAGTTATTTTTGTGAGAAAATATACTTCAAACTCTTATGATCAGTATAAATCTCACATTTTTCACCATAGAGGTAGTGCCTCCATATCTTCAAAGCAAAGATCATAGATGCTAACTCAAGATCATGAGTAGGATAGTTTTTCTCATGAATTTTCAACTGTCGTGATGCATAGGCAATAACCCTATCATTCTGCATAAGGACACAACCAAGTCCTTTCTTCGATGCATCACTATAAATAACAAACCCATCATTCCTCGATGGTAGAGTCAATATAGGATCATTGACTAATCTTATTTTTAGTTCTTCAAAACATTATTCACACTCTTTTGTCCATACAAATTTAACCCCTTTACGTGTGAGCTTCATTAATGGGTTTGCCAATCGGGCAAAATTCTGGACGAAACGTCGATAATAACTTGCCAAACCAATAAAACTGCATACCTCAGTTATACTCATAGGTGTTGGCCATTCTTGGATTTCCTTGGTCTTAGAAGGATCAACATAGATTCCATCTTTAGAGACAATATGGCCAAGAAAATAAATCTCATGAATCCAGAATTCACACTTGCTAAACTTTCCATATAATTCATGTCTTCTCAGAGTCTTCAGGATAATGCGCAAGTGACTTTCATGATCCTCATAGCTTTTAGAGTATACCAAGATATCATCAATAAATACCACTAAAAATTCATCTAGATATTCCTTGAAAACTATATTAATCAGATCCATGAATACAGAGGGTGCATTAGTCAATCCAAAGGGCATTACAGTAAACTCGTAATGCCCATACCTGGTTCGAAATACTGTCTTCGGAATGTCTTCCTTCTTTACACACAACTAATGGTATCCAGATCGAAGGTCAATCTTTGAAAATTATTGAGCTCCATGAAGTTGGTCAAATAAATCATCAATGCGAGGTAGGGGATACTTGTTCTTTATTGTTATAGCATTGATCTCCCTGTAGTCGATACATAACCTCATAGATCCATCTTTCTTTTTAACAAAAAGAACAGGGGCTCCCCATGGAGAAACACTAGGGTGAATAAATCCCTTATTACTCAGTTCCTATAGTTTTTTCTTTAGTTCGACTAATTCTACAGTGGCCATTCTATAAGGGGTCTTCCATATAGGCCTTGATCCAGGAATTAAATCAATGTAAAACTCAACTTCTCGTTCTGGAGGATGTCCAGGTAAATCTTCCGGAAACACATCTACATATTCTTTCACAACAGGTACATCCTCTATTTGAACATTCCTTTCCTCACTCATAGTCATTTCATTCTCTTCCTCTCCAATAATTGAATTTAGTTGAGCTACTGGGGGTGGATCAAGATAAGAATTAGGTGGTGACGATTCTGCTCTAAAGATAAGGTGTTCCTTATCATCATCATCAAGAATCATAACCTCTTTCTTCTTACAATAAATTTTTGCATCATAGTCTGAAAGCCAGTCCATATCGAGGATTATATCAAACTCAATCATAGGTATGAAGATGAAATCAGCAGAAAAATAACATTTATGTGCTCTAATGGGGACTGATTCACAAAACTTTGTTGCAATGATACTTCCCTTAGGAGTTTTAACTGACAACTCATTTGTTAAATAAAATTAGAAATATCTAATTTTCTTAGCAAACTGGGAATATATGAAACAATGCGATGATCCAGAATCAAATAATGCATTTGCTAAACTTGAGGAAACCATTAAATTAACTGCCACCACGTCTTTTGGAGCTTCTACCTCAGCAGTAGTGATAGCATAAGCTTGGCCTCGATACCTTGTCCTTTTCTGAGGTAAGTTCCCTTGATGATTAGGAAATTCATTTGCATAATGTCCCATCTCCCTGCAATTGTAGCATTGAACATTGGTAGCTTCCTTCTTCCCTTTGCAATCACGATCTTGGTGGCCTTTTTCACCACACTTGTAACAGTCACCCATTCCCTTCAAGAAAGTACCGGGGTGTTTCTTCCCACATTTACCACAGGATGGATATTCAACCTTTACCTTCTTCCCCTTATTTCCATTCCCAGATTGATCAGCAGATCTCTTCTTCTCTTTCTTTTCTTTAAAGTCATAAGACTTAGAGAATTCCTTTTCAGTCTTGATAGCACATGAGACAATGTCTTCGTATGACGAGAAGGATTGTGAGACTAATGCTCGATGGAGAAATGGTTTTAAACAATCAAAGAAATGATCAATCTTACTTATTGGGTTACATATATAATCTCTAGCATACCTTGCTAACCTTGTAAAGTTAGCCTCATACTTTGCAACATTCTCATCCTCCTTTTGTCTCAAACTCAGAAATTGTCTTTCCATATATGCCCGATGGTCACGAGGAAAGTATTTTTCTAAAAACAGATCTTTGAACTCCCTCCATTCCATATTTGATACTTCATCATCTTCCTTCGTGTTTTGAATCAATGACCACCATTGATCAGCATCTCCAGTGAGGCGGTAAACTACCATGATAACTTTTTCTCTTTCACTACTCCCCAAAGCCTGAAATATTTTCTCTAGGGAATTTATCCATTGCTCGGCTACTAAGGGATTTGTACTCCTATTGAACGTTGGTGGTTGTTGCCTCATTAATCGATCTAACATTGATCCTCCACACTGCGGATCAGGGTGCTCCATACGGGTAAGGTTATTATTCATAACCTGAGTGAGTTGTCCCAGTATGGTGATTAGCTGATCGTCACCAGTTGCATCACCAACTCCACTATAATTATCTTGAGTAGGAGGGAAATCACTATATGGAGTGCATGCATTGATACGGTTTCCATTTCTTCCACTAGGCGCCATTTCTAAACAATGGCATAAACTAGATCAGTTTATGAATCAAAATACATAATCTCATACTTATAAAACACTTAACATAAATTGAACTATTTATGGATATAATCCATAATCATAAAAAAAATGTTTTATTTGAGGAAGTATATACTCATAAACCCTTCATAATGATTTGTAAAGAAAATGAGAGTTATCCTAAACATATCCCTCGGGAGTGTCGTAACCAAGAGTGCAGCAAGGCCCGTTGTCGTGCACCAGTTCCCGTTCGAGTCTAGCTCAAAGTGGTGTTTTCGGGTTTTACCCCTAGGTACATCTGTGCTAGAGCCGCCTCTACCTGCTCGTATCTAGATAGGGATGTATTGCTCGGAAAACAAACAAAATATCTACAATACCAAAATTCTAGGAAGTTCTTCTATACTAATCCTCAAATTCCATCTTAGGTCTATGTGTTCTAATCAGAGTTTATCTAAATCTAGCTTCCAAGGTTTGTACTAAACTTCCTCTGATACCAACTGTAACGCCTCGACCCCAGTTACCCAGATTCGGTGCATTATTACATAAAATTGGCATGATCATAAGAAAGATCAAATCTCGAAATACCGATTGGTTTAGTAGCCTTGGAAACACTAGATATATTCATAAATATTTACATTACATCATGAAGTGAAAAACTACTACAACAACATATTGTATCCATAATCCACACTATTATCCCCTTATAATATCCCCACAGGTCATTCATAATTTACTTCTTCACATCCTGGGAAAAATAAAACATAGAAAAAGGGTGAGCTCAAATGCCCAGTAAGGATAACAATATAGCGGAAACTTTCATAAATAAGAATAAACATTTAAAGCAATGTATAACTAAAACAAAAGCCTTTTAAACTTGAACTTCAACATAGTATGGAAAAAATAAAATGAAATAATTTCATTTAATTATTCACATGGATATTCTACTAATCGAATAATCACATGCAATATCAATAACCACTTTCATAATGATGGAATGCATAATGCCAGACTATCATAACCACATAGCCAAGGCATCGTTCCAAGACTTCAAATAAGATTTTTCCAAGGCCTTGTGCCAAGACACTAGTTTGTCTCATGAGACCTACCGATGCATCAAGGAGCTATAGTGGGCTCCACCCATCACATATTAAGTTTAATGCATTCCCATATGAAAAGGTTTAAACATAACATAAACATTCGTATTAAAACTAGCATATGAAATGTCAATACTTTCACCATAAACCATGAATGGTATAAAAATAGCACATCCACAGTCAAACATATCACAAAACCTTCAATACAACATAGAAGTTTTGTATCATAATAAATCAACTTCAAATAAGCGTAAAATCCATCAAAGGATGTTGACATAGATGAAATCAAAACTCTTTTTAGAGAAATATATCTTTCTATTTTGAAATCATTTAAGAGTCATATATTTATAAATTAAAACATTTTCTTTGAAAATATTCTTATAAGATTGTAAGGGAAGCTTCTACGATTTTATAATGGCGGAAAATATCCACACCTGCCGTATAAGTTAAAAAAACATTCTTACCTTAATTCTGTCAAAAAGGTTAAAAAGTACCCTGTTTGGAAAACGACGGAAAGATTCCTTTATAAACCACTTATAAAAGTCAAAAAGGGTATAAATGACTTTAAACCATATTCTAGAATATAGTAAAAAATGTTTTGAAATACATTTTTAAGAAACATGAATGTGGATGATAAAGAAATCCCAGTAGATTGTTACGTATAAACAACCTCGGATAATGAAGAGATTGTAAAATAAACCCTTACCTTGTACTTTTCCTTGGTTGGGGGTAGGTTAACCTTCTGTATAATGGTGAAATAATTGTTATTAAATTATACAATAATCATATATATTAATATGATATCATATATGATCTTTTAACATTGATTTGTTAATAATATTTTAGTATTATCGTTGTTTCGGGTGTTAACTTACTCATTTTCTTTTATATGTTTTGTTACGTAAGCCATGTTTTTCATGGATAGGTTGTATATTATTCATATCCAGAATGATATCAAGTCTTTAAAAATTATTTTTAAATCATCAAATGATAATTATACTTGAATGGATACTATGGAGAATGAATCTCATCGCGTTCGTGGAGACGGTAGTCCGTACGTACGCACGAGCGACAATATCATTCTTTTGATATTAAAATAATATATAATTGGATGGTATAACATATATAAAGAATCATTATAATTTTATATTTATTATTTACATGAGTTACACATCATTATTATACCCATCAAAATAATAATTTATTGAATAACAATTACACCACGACGTGGAGACGGTAAGCCGTACGTACGCACGTATGGTGACATGTTATTCAAAGGATGTATAGAATACTAAATATGGTTGTACCATATTTATAATAACATCACATTATATATAAGATACTGGATTTATTATTTTAAAATGGTAATAAAAAAAGAAAGAAGAAGTGGAAGAAGAAAGGAACTTGAAAAAGGGTGGTGAAATCATTACCTCTTCTTCGGGTTCTTCTTTTTGATTTGATCAAAAGGGCTCTTTGGTTGGATTTCTGACTAAAGGAAGGCCTATGGGATGAAGTGAGGGATGTTGAGAGAGTATTTGGGTATATTTTGTCCGAGACAAAAGGCTTTGAAGGTGTGAGTTAATGAGAAGGGAGAGTTCCCTTTTATAAGAGGGGTGAGGGGAACCTTTGGAAAATCTAGAAATATTATTTTCTAATAAATTCATATTCGGTTTCTAATGGATTTAAAGTGTATTATTTAAAGTTTAAGGTGGGGATAGGTCTCAAACCACTCAACCAATATAATTTAGACAGGTTTGGGTCATTATATTAACCTTATCTTTTAGTTTTAACTCTTAGTTAATTAGTTTGACACTTACCATGTCACTTTGTATTTTTATATTATATAGTTAATAAACTTACTATATACATCCAAGATACCCCCAAGTGGTCCATTAATTATACACCTATCATTATATAAGTCTCTTGGCAGAACCTTAGATTTTTAGGAATTTAATATCAATTAATAATATAATATTTGTTTTAAAAACTCTTTTATGTCAATTTTGACACTTCAATATTTGATTTTTGTAAAAATCATAAAAGAATTATTACTTAAAAAAAAGTCAATTAAATCAATCCTAATATGTCATATTATCCTAGAAAATTATTTTAATTCATTAAAAGTCTCAAATTATATTTATTTGGGTATTTATAATATCAATTATTTTAATTTTTTACTATTATGGTAATTACTGCATCATCATTGTGTCATAAATAAATTAAATTATTTAATGTCTAAAAATTATAAATAAAATATAATTATGTATTAAATCTTTTTATCTTTCTAATGAATATTTACAACCGAATTTATCTTATGTATAACCCTATATTAAAAATGTTTTAGTAAATAAACATTGATTTTAACTCTTTTAACTCTTCTTTGAATTAAATAATAATAAATGTCCTAATCTAATCCAAGTGGACCTAAATGATAATATTTTATTTCTAAGGTTGTTTTTGGTCGAGATACACTTTTCCAATAGAATTAGGACATGTCTTAGGGTAATATTAAAATCATTTTTACCCTTAATTACCCTATTTACTTTTAACCGTGGTAAATAAAAGTAAAAAGTTACTATTCACCAAAAATTATTTTCATATCATTGAACCACATTTTACACCTTGATATTAACCGTGTCTCTCGGATTTTCGAAATTCCAATCATAGAAGCGGTAAAATTAAGTTTTATGAAAAATTCAGTTTTTTAACTATCACTTAGTAGTTTCACTATTCATCAAAAATTGAAGTTTTTCTGAACAATGCCAAAATTTCACCCTAAGCTATAATTGATAGTCCGAATTCAAAAATGATGTCTATTTTAAAAAATTCCAAACATATAAGTTGCATTAATTAATTTTATAATTAATTCCCGCTATTACAACAAATAGCGTGTTTTTAAGAAACAATATATATCAAAAGATTGACAATTATTTATGTCCAATTTCAAAGTGAAATTAATTCTAATGAACACCATTGGATAAAATGGTAAAAATATATTCTAATTATACTTTAAAACCACTAAATAATATAATTTATCACTATAAATTATTTTTATTAAAAAAGTTTTTTTTAAGTATTTTCACTATTCATAAAAATTGGAAGTTCTCAGAAAAATACCAAAAATTCAACTTAGGATAATTTTGATATTCTGAATCCAAAAATGAAGTTCATTTTAAAATATAAAATATATATAATTTCAAAAAGTAGGTATTACTATTCATAACAGCTAGTTTGATCGGTTTTGGTCTGTGTTAGAACTCGATGTTGCGTAAAACACACGCTATTACATTATTCAAAGGGAAATGTACCGTAGAAGCTTGGGGTGTTACATTCAATATCCCAATAATTAATTCAATAATTAATTATTCCATTAAATTCCAAAATCTCAATATCTCATCAATTTCTACAATCACACATTCCATTAATTAATACAACAATTAATTAATCTGATTTCTCAATAAATTTCAAAATCCACATACCCCATTTATTAATTTAATAATTAATTAATTCAATTACACCATTCAATTTCCCCAATTAACCTAAACTGTTAATGAGTGGAAATTAAAACAAATCAAACCAATCATCAATGCAATTTCTCAATGTGGAAATTAAAATTATAATAATTATATACATGTAATTAAATAAAGACTATGGGATTGGAATTTAGAAATCCTTCCACAATTTGAAGATAAAAACTCACCAATGAAAATCCTGAATTTGAAGTGGAACAATCGAAACCATGATAAAGAATGTGATCTAGATTTGAAACTAAGAGGGGTACAAATCTTCAATTCGGGCTTCAAATCATAAAGGACAGAGGTCGAAAGCCTTATTAAATCAATCTAGAGCCTCCAAAACTGATAGGAATCATTAAGGGATGAGTGGGGTCAATTTGGGATTAATTTGGGGGTTTGAGTATTTCAAAAACTAATTTCCTGACTAATTAAAATTGTGTGCACTGTATATTGGGCAGGGGAGCACGGTTTTCCAAACTATGCAACTCTTCTAAGGGGTGCACGGTTTATCCTTAAGGGGTTCATGGTTTTACTAACCATGCACCATCTATATGAATCCTCTCTATTTAGGTTCACATGGTTTGCTGGCTTGGGGCACACAGTTTGGGAAAACTGTGCGCCAACCATGCATTGTCTCTCTTCCTTTCAAATTTCTCAAATTTCACCCAAAAACTCCCCAAAAATAAATCCAAAAAAAAGTACTCAAAACTAGGTAAAAAAGTACCTATAATTGATCTTGAGACATCTCTAGAAAAGGTTAGGATCTTACATTTAAAGTAATAATTATTCTATGAATTATAATTTTTTATGGTGATGAGGTGTGTGTTGTGAATCTAGATTATTCTTCCACATTGGTTCTCGCTACCACATTCACTAGCTTAAAAATATGCAGATGTGTTGTAAAATAATATTTGGTATAGAAGTTCCAAAATATAATATAATCCACTTCGTGATTTACCTAACCCGTTATGATTATATTATAAATTCATCAACCACAAAAAGTAGAAATTATAATGACAAATAAAGTATTCATAATGGAAGATCTTGAAAATATTATGTATATACCTTGAATAAAAAAAATTATAAATATTATATTGATTAAAATCTTTAAAAGAACAAATATATGAGTTAGTATATACATATTTAAGTACATTTACCGATATATAAAATCAATCAACAAATCTAGAAGAGAGAATATATTCCTATATGGTAGTACAATTTATTAAGGATTTGTTATATCTGAAGTCTTGATGAGATGTGCCAATGGTATTCTTTAAAATTAATATCATATGGATACAATGAATAAAATTGGTACCTTTATGTGTAATAAGTATTCATAAAAATGATTATAAAGAATTATTTATATACAGTCGAATCAATAATGGTAAACTCAAAGTTTACTGATCCTAAAACATTAAATATATGATATGATGGTCTAGGCCATCTAGGATTGATTATAATGAAAGATATTGACTCAATTATGCATGATAATAAATTTGTTTATAACATAGTATACATCCATCAATAAACCAACCCATCATCCCACCCTTAGGATAATTACTAACCCATTCCCATTGTGACACTAAAGGATTTGCATCACTAGTCATTCCTTAACGAGCATTGTATCTTTCTCAGTAGAGAGATCATCTATCAGGAATCTCATTATTTCAAGATGATATTATTTATTCTAGAAGTAGATTAAATTTCAAGAAATTAGAGGATAGACGGTGAGGAAACACCATAGTTCATTATATTTATCACTTAATTCTAGACCATTTGAACCTTATTCCTTTATCACTTGAACATTGAACCTTCAACCAAGTATAGGGAAATCAAATAGAACCTATGAAGGTGCTTCAAGCAGTTCAAAGAAAACTAATTACTTGGGTATTAAGTAGTGAATTCTTCCTGGTAAGGTAGATGGTTTTATCTAGTTTAATTTCTTAGTGGTTTTACTAAAGAAAGTGTCACATTTTAAAGGATGGTTGTTTTTATTTTATAAAAAGAAAACAAATATTTTCTTAAGTTTTATATTTTTATAAGAATGATCAATTTATGTTTTCTAAAAATAAGGATAATGCCATCTCTAAAGTGAAGTAAATTTCATTTTCTACTGTTGAGTTGGCTGAAATTTCTACTAACCATATGAAGGGAGATTCATGTGTATCCCTAAAATAAAGAATGATGTATTTTTTATTTCAAATGATTCTATATTCAATCCATTTGGATCCCATACAATCATGAATATTATTATAATAGGCCTAAAACTAGAATAGAACGTCCTTGTTATGTTAATTTTGAGAGGTATTTCTCAAAGGGCATGAGATTTTGAAAAAATCATGTGTCAATACGTGTATTTTATTTATTTTATAATAAAATAAGATAAAGTAAACCTGAATAGATATATGTTGAGATACATGTATCATTTCTTGTATAGATCGATAAATAAAATTATCCTTATAGTCGGGTGATAATACTTCTGCTTGACAAGGTAGATTTAGATTCAAATCATCTAATAAAATGTCATTATAGTTTCATTTTATTAACTTATAAACTTATAATCTTTATATTATTCTTAAATTCTTCCTTGACAAAGATAGAAGTTATTAGAAAGAAAGGAGAGGAGGAAAATGCTGATGAAATCCCTATAGATGCTCAGAGGAAGTGTCATAGAGAATATTCTCTAGTCCCTACATTTCCTATAGTAAATAAGGTAAAGATACCTACCTCACATGTTCATGAAGTTAGAATTGATGGGGTTAAAGAGTCTACTCATGAGGAGAAACCAGCTATAAATATTGATATTTGGGCTCCTGTAGTTGTAGCTGATGATGTTTAGAGGATAGAAGGTGAGGAAGAATGTATATTCATTCTCATCATGAGATGCTGAATGAGTCTATTTAAGATGTTAGAAATAAAGAGGTTTAAATTCAAGTAGAATGAGTTTTTTATATTCATAGTATAATTATTTCTCTTGTATAAAATTTAAGGGAAGATAGTGAGGATTTTGAGGTTGGGTTGGTGATATTCCATTAATAAGAAGGAATGATGTAGTTTGGGATGAAAATATTACCTCTCTTATTATTGATGAAAGTGAAGAAGATTCTCCTTTTATTAATAGAAATGAAAGTAGTTCATATACTGATAAATAGGTTTAGATATTGAGCTAGAAACTAGTTCACATTAAAGTCTTAGGGAAATCATGTAAAAAAGGTGAAAATTCCATTTCAAAGATCTATAACCAATTTTCATAGAATATACACATTATATAATAATGAAAATAAGTTTTTAAAACAATTAAGAAATTCTAGAATTCAAATTAAAGGGTTAGGCATAGGGAACCAATCTCAACCTCAAGGCATGCTACTTATGACGATGATAACTCGAATCTTCATTTTTTTCACTTGCATTCATATGCACCTTCACATATATATATATGGAAACCTAGATCCTATGTACATATTCACATGGCCAAATATGCACAATGGGGTCCTTAGATATATGTCTATACTTGCATATACCCATTTAAACTTACACACAAATTCGATGTCAAACTCACTACCTTCAATGGCGGTGGATAGAACTGGCCTCATAATAAGAAACCACCTGTAAGGAAATAATGGGAAAAGAATTTAGATGTGAAGAATTCTTATATATATGTGATCAGTGTGTCAATTTTACATGATAAATGATACATGACTCCATAACCAACAATAAAAAAATAATATTCAAATTTATATTTACATCCCAATACTAAATAACATGATCATTAATAAAGGATTTTTGTTCAAATTATATCCAATGTCATTCAATACATACACCACGGAGTGGTATCATGAATCACCAGATAACACAAACCACAACATGATTTCTTTTAATACATCATGCCTTATACTTTTGTGTATATTTACAATAATATACCACTTTCACGTATGCATCATAGTTTTTATTAAAATCATTTAAAATCATTGTGAAAATATTATAACTATTTTGGATATGATTTTCAAATAAACACCCTCAAACATTGGGAGAAAACATTATACCAAAATTTATCCTAATTCTATGTCATGTTGTATAACACCACATGGATTTGTATAATTTAAAAAAATTATAATTCCCCAATCAATAATTGTATGAAAAAGGTATCTAATAGAAAAAAATTATTTCCATTCAAGCTATAAGGGTTTCTATAGTGATCACAATCAAACTCACATCTTCAAGTGAAAGTGTCCACCATAGGATATATATATATATATACATCATGTGAATTATTTTATAATATATTTTTTAAGGAATTGAGTAAAAAATATACATATAAAATTTTAATTTATTATATAACATCACATATATTCTCAATTCTCTAAAATAGACTAACCAATTTGAATAATCAAGACACGTTTCATTAATCTAAAAAGATTAGTACGTCACATGTTACTCAACTAAAATTTGTTTAGTCCATTGGTGAGACAACTGTTCATTGTCTTGGATGAGATAGTATTTTAAAAATATGTGTTCAGTCCAGTGGGGATAATATGTCTGATATCTTGAAGTAGAGAAATTTTTATATGAAAAAAGGTGAAAGAGAAAGGAAAATATAGAATCAGAAAGGATATTAGAGGCATATGTGAATGTTCTGGTCAAAAGAAATATATCAATTCTGATGTTCGGGTTTTTGAATATGAAATTAAAAATTATTAGTGATATTTCATCTTAGAAATATTGATCTCTCATGATTTCAGGGGGGAAATGTGAATATATTTCAACTAAAAAAATATGATAATTCATAATCTTCTCACATATAAAAGGATAAAAATTTTGAGAAAATTTCTATATCAATCAGAGATATGTTGAGAAATAGAACAAAATAAGGTTTTGTGGAAACTATTAACCCCTACCTAAGAAAGAGCGGAGACATAATTTTATAAAGAAAAAAATACCAAAGAACAGCGTTTCAGGGATACTATTGGTGTTGTGGTGTACATGTTCATAAATCATACAATTTTTATATAATGTGTATCTTCCTAGTATAGGGAAAGATAATGGTGTAAGGGGATGACATTAATAACAAAAAGTGGAGAACTATTTTAGGTATAAACTGCATGAAATGAATATTGAGATGAAAAATAGTTTTTAATTCCTATAAGAAAATTGTGGATGATATGGTAGGGATGAAAATATTTCAGTTGATTATATTGAATTAACCCTATCACAATAAAATCATAATCATAAAGTGGGTTCATCGGGTGACTTTAAGTAAACTAAAGTGACAAGAAATGGGGAAATAATATTCATATAGCTTGTGAATATTAATATAGTAAATGAAGAAATAAAAGGAGTGGTTTTAAAATTGTTTTATTTATGTGTGAAGATATCTTGAGTATTTAAATCATACATTGAAAATTATTAGGAGAAGAGGAAGAAGATTCTGGACTATTAAGTTTGAAGAATCTCATGATTTTTATTATTGATTTATCTTAAAATCTTTTCCTATTTTACCTGTTTAATAAGAAATAATTTATACATCTCTAGTTGGCTTTAGTAAATTGTATCATGTTAAAGTTCATACCTTTATTAGTAACTATAACATAGCAATAAATATATAGGTTTGTTTTAGTGGGATAATAACCTTTGGGCATAGAGGACTTATTCATCCTTAGGGAGGCAAACCTTGTTAACAAACATGTTGTGTTATAAATTTCTATTAAATATTAATTTGGTTGATGAGATTATAACTTAATAATAATAAGGGAATACATGTTACTAAAAAGGTTGAAATCACTAATTCACCCCTCTCCCCTCTTAGTGTTTACCATCAATTGTTAAACCTTTTTGAGAAACTAAAATAAGGTATGACAGAAGGTTGTCCCCCAACATGTGTAAAGGTGATTTATGGTTCCCAAATTAAAGGATATAAAAGGAATTCTCACAATAAAATCCACTCTAAATTTAAACATAACATATATATGGACTTACCTGAGTCGTCCTCTGAGTCAGTTCCACTGAGGAAGTCCCAAACCTATTCAATATTACCTACACACCAAATTAAAACACAATATTAACCATCCTATAAAACCATGGTAGAAAATTCATCTCATAATAATGAGATTACAATCATGAAAAACAATAGTAGAAGAAAAAATAAAATGTTCAATTATAGGGGAACAGATGAGCCCGTAAGGGGCCTCACGATGGTAGGGTTTCCCCTACGCCGCCTTCCCCTCACCGTCTCGAATCGGAGCTCTCCTCGGTGCCTCTACTCGGCGTGTGCGCGGATTTCATTCCCTTCCTGTTGCGACACTGTGCGGGTCCGTGACTCTCGGAGTTCTCACTGTTTTCTGCCTCCTTCTCACCCTTCCTTCGATCTGGCTAGGGTTTCTTGGCGGCTTGGTGTTGGTCCTGATTTTGTGCTTCTGTCTCTCAGCATGGGGGTGGCCGTCGCACTTCGGGTCGGCTTTGGGTATGTTGGAAGATCCGGTTTCGTGTGCAGGTTTGAAGGTGGCAGTGGGATCTGCGGCTCCGACTCTCGGAGAGGTCTTCTTCTGGTATGTTTTGGGAGGTCTGCACTCCGGTTCTGGTTTGTGATTCTTGCTCCTCTTATGCGATTTTGGTTTTGGTTCAATTTGGTTATGATTTTGGTCGAAGGCGTTGGTCTCTTCTATGCTGTTGAATGTTAAATTTGGTGAAGTGAATCTGTTATGAGGTTTGATCGGTTTTCATGGTGTGATCTGCTACGTGGATGGTGATTTTCAGTTCAATGAGGATTTTTTAGTGGCCTACGATTTGAGGTTTGAGAGTCAATGAAATTTTTATCTTACTGGAATTGCTTCAGATGAGGTTCAGAGTAGTGGTTTTCTCCTAGTTTTTGCTTTCGGATTCGGATGTTTGAGAGGGTATGGCTTTGCCATCGGTTCCATGCCCGTGTAGTCATGCACGGGACTGCTTGTCGTGAAGAGATGAGTAGGAGAAACTGATTTAATGTGTATGATGCTGGGTAGGGGCTTTTCTATATAGGTTTGAATGAGTTGTTTACTCTTAAATTTTTGTATTGTGGTGCCTTGAATGTTTTTAAGTCTTTGATGTCATGTATGGTTTCTTTCTTTTCCTCAAAAGTGACTGAATAATAAAAAAATTAATTTTCAGTCAGTCAGTTCAATTATAGAAAAAGAAAAAAATAAAAAGAGTCTCCACCTAAACCCAAAAACATGAAGTATCAAATTAACTTTGACCATTATCTCAAAGCCAAGAAATAATAAAAAGTGAAATTATAGAAAAATAATTATCATATGATATAGGTGTTACTCCAGTAGAAGTGGTTGAAGTAAATCTATCAATACACAAAATAGTTAAACATGAAACAAATAGTTTATATTTTATATGAACTGATTGTTTGGATCCATTTTGGATAATTCTAATTTGGTTGATTTTCCAAAAAAAATATGGTAAATAAGAATTTAAAATTTATATATATAAATCCATAATATAGGAACTACTTACAGTGTGATAAGGTACGTAACATGATCATTATATTCAAATTAGTTAACATATAACATATTAGTAAAAAAATAAATCAATATGTGTAATTGAATATTGATATTAAAAAATATCTCAATATTTATTTAATTTTGTCATAAATAAATGAATGGTATATGAGGATTTATTACGATATGGTTAGCTATTAAAATATATATATTTTAATAGATGAATATGTAATATGTTTGTAGTGGATATGCATTATTCATATGAAACATATGAAAAATTCATATAAAACATATGCAGTTTGCATATACCAAGCATTCCAAATATGAAAAACCCAAATATATAGTATGAATTGGGAATAAGAATATAATTTTTTATGAAATAAAAAATTAAATAGTGGTAAAGGGGAAAAAAAGGAGCTCACCAACAGTAAGAAGGCTACTGTGTTACAAAAATTCGTGGAATAAAGACCAAATTAGCATAAATGTTTCATAGTTGGTGAAGCTGGTATTTGTGAAGAATGGAAATGTGAGGCAGCAATGCAGAGAGATCTACTTGGTATCTTCCTTGGGATTCCAATGTAATTTATCACTAAATATAAACCACCAATATGAGGTGAAATGAAATTTTTTTCATTTCATTCAAAGGGAAAGAATAATTGTGTTTGCCTGTACGAATGGGTGAATCACGATAGAAGAGATACAGAAGGTTCATTACCTTTGATGGAAGGGTACATGTGTGAGAGTAAGGAGAGAGTAGGGTTCCTTTGATAGATCTAGAGAGCATATAGTTCCTTTGCGTGAGTCGATGTCATGAGAGCAGGGAGCAGGTGGGGTTCTTTTGTGTGATTCGATGTCGCGAGAGTAAGAACCCAATCGGGTTCATCATGAGAGTAGGAGGCAGGGAAGGGGGGTTCAATTGTTTATAGGACAAGGGGATCAATCACGAAGAGGGGAAGCACCAACCATGTGCAGATATGTGGAGGATGGGGGGATCAATCATGAAAACTGGAAGATAGATATCTGCGAAGGATGGGGAGCTTGATTGTGAGTGTTTTTTAGGAGAGATATATGGAGGATCAGGGGGTCTAGATCATGAAATAGGAAGGGGGTTCTCAATCACAAAAGGAAAGTGGGTTGGGGGATCGATCATGAAAGTGAAGGAGTCGTATGGCCACAGTGTTATTTTATTGTGGAATTAGATATCCTATTTCCACGGTTTTAGTAAACTGTGGAAATAGATTTGTGGAAATATATTCATTTTGTAGTAGTGGTCTTAAGACATATCCATATAAATAAGAATGTACAATTAATCCTATCATCACATGGATTGTATAAATTAATGTTTTTTCATTAATCTATATGTTTTGGATCACATAAAACCCCCTGAAGAGTTTACAAAATCATTTTCATGTTTGATGATATAATTAAAAATAATATCCATGTATTTTGAATTAATCATCCTGAAGATGAAATATTAAATTTTGGAATGATTTTAACCTTAATGAGTAATTAAATATCTTACTTCCAAGAGTGATATATTTCATACACGAGGGGTTGGTGAAGAGCTTACTTATCCTAGAAGGATGAAATACAAATGCACATTGTATTAATCCCAGAAGGATATGCATGAACATGGGCATATGTACCTTAAAAATAATAATAAATCATCTTACGATATAAGGTAATGTTCTTACCTATTCATTAAAATATAAAGGGTATAAATTATTTTTATTCCAAAATTAAAAACCAAATATTTTTTGTTATGAATTGATCATAGACATTCTATGAGTTAAATGATGCATTTGTTGTAAAATTGGGTGCCCTAGACCCAACTTAAATAGTAATTTTCGATTACCACATCATGTATACAGTGAGTTATGCATGATGTACACTTACCATAATAGTGTTGATATTTCTATGTCCACTATTTACATGGTAATGACCTTAGATTAGTTTTCGTATTTAAAGGTTATAATAGTTCTCATACTATAATGATAGCCTCGAGATACTATGACATTAATCTTAAAAAATTTCATATGGTCTAGATACATCATAATGATTAGACACAGATGATGTATGGCCATCAGGTGTTGGGGGATCATAAGCATTGAGACTTCTTCTATTGAAGTTTTCACTGGGTGATCTCGAGTATATGAGATCATGATGACTGGACCTCCAATAGGAACACCACATGTTTTAGGATTCATTAGTAGCTCCTATCTATGAACACGTGCAATGGTCTACAAGCTTGAGATTATGATCATTGTATACTATTTGATCACCTACTTTGATGCAAGAACAAAACTATGGAATTTAAGTCATAGTGAGGTAGCTTGTATTGAGTGTGTCATTGGTGGTATAACATTGATTGAATAATCAATAAATAATTTATCGCTTCTGAAAGGAAGTGATGTCTCAGGACAGATGGATCAGGATTTTAGTACCTTCACTAAATCCATGTTCATGGTAGAAGAAGGTAAGTTCATCCAGTTAGGTCAATAAATAATAAATGATGATTACATGAAGTGTGTGTTATGCTTTGTGAGATACCACAAGACTAAGATATTATATTACATGGTGTGTGTTCATAGGAAATATTTTCATTATTATGACTTTTTCTTATCTCTTTAGGGACCTTAATGGGTTTCTAAACTTTGCTCGTGATCTGTGAATATGTCACGAACCAAATCTGATCACTGCCAAAACCGGCTCCAAAACCAACCCGCAACATGTCCTGAAGGACGTTCCCGATTTCCATGGGTTGGTACAAGTGCTCGAATATCATAAAATAAAAATTGGGAATGATTTACCCAAGTTTATAAACTTAAAACAAAAAATTAATCCAATAAAAAGAATTTGGATTTTTCAAACCAAACTATCATTTAAAAAAATTCAGAACTGAATTACATAGTTTAAAACAACTCACAAAGATTATAAAAAAGGTAAAAAACCAAAAAGAAATATCCAATGAACCCTCATGGAAAGAGGCACTGCCCTCAAGACATCTCCAAAAGACATCACCACCAAAAACCTGCTAGAAACCCAAACCACTGGCACTATAAACTGTACCCAACCCACGACATCAAAAGAAAGAAAGTCTACTTACACCCAAAGGTGTAAGTAGGGTATGATCCAAAGCCCAATAGGATACCACCACTAAGAGATTCCATGTGATAAACATTCAAAGAATAAAAGCATGCAAGTTTTCAAAAATATGTAATTTCTAGTTACAATTTCTAAAATATGAAAATTTAAAAAAATCAGTTTTCAAGTGGGATAATTTAAAGAATAAAAACTTTTAAAATAAATTCCAAAGCTACTTAATTTTCCAGACAAATATACCATATGATTATGGTAAGTATAAAGTATCTAATGAGCACAAGCAATAAGAAATAACCCCCAGGTACTAGCTAGCTGTGGGTCCCAGGTACCACATATCTCAGGGAGAGTAACCAACACAAATATTCGTTCTCATGCACGATCCACTAGTAGGGAACATACCCATAACCTATTGGTCCCAAATCATCATCATAATAGTTTAGTTAGAGTTGTAATCATAAATCTTGCTAAGTGAAACTAAGTCCAAACCCTACGGATTCACTAGCATACTAGTACACGTCCACCCACCTAGATACCTGGGTTTTCCCCTTGGGCTCAAACAAGTTCAACAAATTAATAAATATACTTTTCACATGAAAATATCGTTAACACATCACAAATTCACCAAACTTCCCACATGTATACCACACAAGTCACAAAATACCACTTTTCATTCAAATTGATTTTGAGATCCTACTCACACTAAAAGAGCCCACAACACTTTTCACATTTCTTTTACACTTCCACAAGTCCATTAAACAATTTTATAAAACCAATACAAGATATTAAAAATAACATAACAACCCACTCACATGTTACATAATACCCTTTTCATAACTAAAATCCATTTTTCACATCACACTCACACAAAACATCCCACATCACTTTCACATCTCTTACACACTTTAGTAAATACTTCAAACATTTTTATAAAAAAATCCCAAGATGGAACACATCACAAAATAACACCTTTAAAATTTAAAATGTACCATTTCAAAATATAAACACTCCAAAACAGTTTGCCAATATGGTTTCACCTCTTTATAAATCTTTAAATCATTCAAATCTTTCATAAAATAATTCTAAAGAGTATACCAAAACTTTGCTCATAAACCCCATTTCAAAATCATATTTCAAGGACAAAACCCCAACAAAACACTACCAAAGTAGAATTGGAAGCCCTAGAGACATTTATAAAACCACTTTTAAGTGTTATAAAATCACCATTAATAATACCATGAAAGATACAAATAAAAACACCCATTTTCATAAAATGCTCTCAAGAAGTATAACAAAGTTTTACACACCAAACCTATTCCAAAAACCACCTTCCAAGGCCCACATGACACTAAGTAATTAACACAACAGAATTTTCAGATCCTTTAAATAACTAATAAATCAATTTCATATTTTATAAAACTACCACAAAATATATCACATGTGTTACATTCGAAAAGTTCACAACTTCAAAAAAATGAAATTATAAAATTAAATACTTAACCAAATACCTCAAAAATGGTTTTGGCACCACATAGAGCATATGGTGAACATGAAAAACCAGTAAAACAAGCAAACTAACTCATCAAGGAATGGTTAACCATGGAATCACCTGCCTTTTGAGTGGAAACCCTCAAATCTTGGTGCAAAACATCAAGCACACCATCGCCGCACCACAAGAAAGTGAAGAGAAACCTAAAATATAAATATTACACCAAAAAGACACCATGTAAACCCCTAGTTTATAACCCTAACTTCTGGACACTTTGGAACATCAAGAAAGAGGGATGAAACCCTAAGGAAATGGAAGAAATGGAAGGGAGGAACACTTACTTGATGGAATCTTGGATAAATCGCTCTAAATCCACCCGTGTTTGAATTTTAAAATATCAAAACATTCAAGTGAGGTTCTAACAAGAATTAGGAGATCATGTAAGAACTATAATGGGGGAAAATAGTGAGAAATGAAGGACTTATGAAGGAATTAATTTACCTCTTCAAATCTGGGAAATTTGAGAAATACAGAGACATTTCGCCTATATTCCCGATGCAAATGATCTCCAAAGAGGGGGAGGAGAGAATGGGAGAGCTACTTAGGTAAGTGGTCTCGGTTGAGAGTTATAATCACCAAAAAAACTTAAAAATTGAATGAGATATTAAAGAATTAAAAAATATTTTTAATGCAGGAAATGGGCTTTCGGGCTGGCCCAACACCTTAATAAAAAACCCAAATCTATCATTATTATGGAATCCAATGGATTATAAACTGATATGGTGATTTTAATATACCAGGGGATTCCATTTGGGAAGTTTAATGGGTTTAAAATGTTGAAAAAATGAGTTATAAAAGAAACAAAAATATATTTTTAAATCTTGAAATGGGCGTAGGGTTTGGCCCAAATTTCAAAAACCCATCATTTCCACCAAAATGCATGTTAAACCCACAAAACAAATCACAAATTGAAATTAAATGAAAAATTACTTTAAAAGAAGTCATGAATGTGACAATTCTTCCCACCATTAAATTTTCCGCCCTCAGAAATCCATAGGAAGGTCAAAAGCAAAAACCAAACCCAACTGAATGGTTGAAATTGATTTCTTTGCCATGCTTCGCCCCCAAAGGCCAAAACACCTCCAGTGATCAATTAAAGGAGGAATAATTCACAACCAAAAAATACACCACTTTAATGAAATGATCAAGCACATTCAGGATTTATCCAAAAAGAAAACTCCTTAAACACTATCCGAACAAGGCTCAAGCAATTTACCCAAACAAACAACAACATCGAACAAGGTTACACTTACCTTGATATAACTAAACCATTGTGAACTCTCTAATCCCAATGTTTACCCAAGGAAGGTGTAGGTAGTTAGATAGCTCCAAATGAGACTACCCACTTCCAAGCCAAGACCAAGGACAAAACTGAGTTACCGGTACGAGGAGACACAAATGGGCTCCCCACTATAAGAGACAACTTAAATTTTTCCTGAGATAGAATCAGGACACTGATAGGGGGAGACCCAAACGGACTCCCTAGTACAAGGGTTAGACTTCCATTAGACATTTACAAAATAACATACATGATACCCATATTGGGTCTCCCCACTATAAGAACCAACCATCTTAACCGACCAGCATGGGCCGTCACAAAAAGACCCCAAAACTCAAAGAGTTGGGATGACTGCATGGTTAGTATGCAGAGTTTGGGAAACCATGAACTAACCTTGTGGATCCTTATATCTATATGGTTTTCTGGGGCATGGTTACAACTCACCATGTGAAAACCACGCGCTTAACCTGTCTATCCAAATTTTAAACCTTTCTCCAAAAACTCAATAAACCAAAGGGGAAAGGAAAGACATTGGGTGAAAAACATGGGCATGAGGCCCTCCACCTCTTTCCATCAAATGGAAATAAAAGAAGAAATATGACTACACCATAGATTTAAACTCTTCATATCATTCATATTGAGGGTAGGACTTGTGCAAGGGTTTAAATGACCGTGGGATTTCCCCTAACTATGCGCTAGCTTCTCTCTAGGACCTATGGCTAGAGCTCAAAATATTGAAGTATCTTCGGCCTCATAGTTAGGATTTGTAAATCCCTATAGTGGTTATAAATTGAAGGTATATTCACAAAATAATCTCATTCACCTATGAATGTTAGTGATCCCATCAATAAACCAACCCCTCATCCCACCCTTAGGATAATTACTAACCCATTACCATTGTGACACTAAAAGATTTGCCTCACTAGTCATACCTTAATGATAATTGTATCTTTCTTAGTTCAGATCTCATCTATCAGGAATCTCATTATTTCAAGATAATATTATTTATTCTATAAGTATATTCAATTTCATGAAATTAGAGGATAGACGGTGAGGAAAAACCATAGTTCATTATATTTATCACTTAATTCTAAACACTTTAAATCATATTCCTTGATCACTTGAACATTGAACCTTCAACCAAGTATGGGGAAATAAAATAGAACCTATGAAGGTGCTTCAAGCAGTTCAAATAAAACTAATTACTTGGGTATTAATCAGTGAATTCTTCCTAGTAAGGTATCTGGTTTTATCTAGTTTAATTTCATAGTTGTGTTACTAAAGAAAGTGTCACATTTTAAAGGATGGTTGTTTTATTTTATAAAAAGAAAACAAATATTTTCTTAAGTTTTATATTTTTATAATAATTCTCAATTTATGTTTTCTCAAAATGAGGATAATGTTATCTTTAAAGTGAAGTAAATTTCATTTTCTACTATTGAGTTGGCTGAAATTTCTACTAACAATATGAATAGAGATTCATGTGTATCTCTAAAATAAAGAATGATGCATTGCTCATTCCAAAGGATTCTATATTCAATCCATTTGGATCCCATAAAATCATGAAGATTATTGTAATGGGCCTAGAACTAGAATAGAAGGTCCTTGTTATGTTAATTTTGAGAGGGATTTCTCAAAGGGCAGGGGATTTTGAAAAATTCATATTTCAATACATGTATTTTCTTTATTTTATAATAAAAGAGAAGAAAGTAAACCTAAACAGATATATGTTGAGATACATGTATCATTTATTGTATAGATCGGTAAAAAAATTATCCTTATAGTCGGGTGATAATACTTCTGTTTGACAAGGTAGATGTATATTCAAATCCTATAATAAAATGTCATTATAGTTTCATTTTATTAACTGATAAACTTATAATCTTTATATTCTTCTTAAATTCTTCATTGACAAAGATAACGGTTATTAGAAATAAATGAGAGGAGGAGGAAAATGCTGATGAAATCCCTATAAATGCTCAGGGGAAGTGTCATAGAGAATATTCTCTAGTCCCTACATTACCTGTAGTAACTAAGGTAGAGAGACCTACCTCACCTGTTCATGAATTCAGAATTGATGGGGTTAAAGAGTCTACTCATGATAAGAAACCTGCTATAAATACTGATATTTGGGATCTTGTAGTTGTAGCTGATGATGTTTAGAGGATAGAAGGTGAGGAAGAATTGATATACATTCTCATCATGAGATGATGAATGAGTCTATTTAAGATGTTAGTAATAAAGAGGTTGAGGTTCAAGTAGAAGGATTTTTTTATGTTCATAGTATAATTATTTCTCTTGTATAAAATTTAAGGGAAGATGGTGAGGATTCTGAGGTTGGGTTGATGATATTCCATTAATAATAAGGAATGATTTAGTTTGGGATGAAAATATCACCTCTCTTATTATTGATTAAAGTGAAGAAGATTCACCTTCTATTAATAGAAATAAAAGTAGTTCATATACTAATGAATAGGTTTACATATTGAGCTAGAAACTAGTCCACATTGAAGGCTTAGGTAAATTATTTAAAATATGTGATAATTCCATTTTAAAGATCTATAACCAATTTTCATAGCATATACACATTATATAATAATGAAAATAGGTTTTTAAAACAATCAAGAAACTATGGAATTCAAATTAAAGGGTTAGGCATAGGGAACCAACCTCAACCTCAAGGCATGCTACTTTTGACGATGATAACTCGAATCTTCATTTTTTTCACTTGCATGCATATTCACCTTCACATATATATAAGGAAACCTAGATTCTATGTACATATTCTCAAGACCAAATATGCACAAGGGGGTCCTTAGATATATGTCTATACTTTCATATTCCCATTTACACTTACACACAAATTCGATGTCAAACTCACTACCTTCAATGGTCGTGGATAGAACTGGACTCATAATAAGAAACCACCTATAAGTAAATAATGGGAAAAGAATTGAGATGTAAGGAATTATTATATGTGTGTGATCAGTGTGTCAATTGTACATGATAAATGATATAGTACTCCATAACCAACAATGAACAAAGAATATTCAAATTTATATTTACATCCCAATACTAAATAACATGATCATTAATAAAGGATTTTTGTTCAAATTATATCCAATGTCATTCAATACATACACCATGGAGTGGTATCATGAATCACCAGATAACACAAACCATAACATGATGTCTTTTACTACATCATTCCTTATACTTTGTTGTATATTTACAATAATATACCACTTTCTCGTATGCATTATAGGTTTTATTAAAATCATTTAAAATCATTGTGAAATGATTCCAACTATTTTGGATATGATTTTCATATAAACACCCTCAAACATTGGGAGAAAACATTATACCAAAATTTATCCTAATTCTATGTCATGTTGTATGACACTACATGGCTTTATAGAATTTAAAAAATTATAATTCCCTAATCAATAATTGTATGAAAAGGGAATCCAATAGAAAAAAATTATTTCCAATCAAGCTATAAGGGGTTCTATAGTGATCACAATCAAACTCATGTCTTCAAGTGAAAGTTTCCACCATAGGATATATATATATATACATCATGTGAATTATTTTATAAAATATTTTTCAAGTAATTGAGTAAAAAATAGACATAGAAAATTTTAATGTATTATATAACATCTCATATGTTCTCAATTCTCCAAAATAGACTAACCAATTTGAATAAACAAGACACGTGTCATTAATCTAAACAGATCAGTACATCACATGTTACTCAACTAAAATGTGTTTAGTCCATTGGTGAGATAAATGTTCATTGTCTTGGATGAGATAGTATTTTAAAAATATGTGTTCAGTCCAGTGGGGATAATGTGTCTGATATCTTGAAGTAGATAAATTTTTATATGAAAAAAGGTGAAAGAGAAAGGAAAATGTAGAATCACAAAGGCTATTGATGGCATATGTGAATGTTCTGGTCAAAATAAATCTATCAATTCTGATGTTCAAGTTTTTTGAATATGAAATTAAAAATTATTAGTGATATCTCATCTTATAAATATTGATCTCTCGTGATTTCAGGGGGAAATGTGAATATGTTTCAACCAAAAAAATATGATAATTCATAATCTTATCACATATGGAAGGGTAAAAAATTTGAGAAAATTTCTATATAGATCAGAGATATGTAGAGATATAGAAAAAAATAAGGTTTTTTGGAAACATATTAACCCCTACCTAAGAAAGAGTGGAGGCAAAATTTCATAAAGAAAAAAATTACCAAAGAACAAGGTTTCAAGGATACTATTGGTGTTCTGGTGTACATGTTAATAAATCATACAATTTTTTTATAATGTGTATCTTCTTATTATAGGGAAATAGAATAGTATAAGGGGATGACATTAATAAAAACAAGTGGAGAATTGTTTTAGGTATCAACTACATGAAATGAATATTGAGATGAAAAATAGTTTTTAATGCCTACAAGAAAATTGTGGATGATGTTGTAGGGATGAAAATATTTCAATTGACTCTGTTGAATTAACCCTATCATAATAAAATCATAATTAGAAAGTGGGTTCAGTGGGTGACTTTAGGAAAAATAAAGTGATAAGAAATTGGGGAAATAATATTCATATAGCTTGTAAATATTAAGATAGTAAATGAAGAAATAAAAGGAGTGGTTTTAAAATTGTTTTATTTATGTGTGAAGATATCTTGAGTATTTAAATTATACATTGAAAATTATTAGGAGAAGAGGAAGAAGATCCTAGACTATCAATTTTGAAGAATCTCATGTTTTTTATTATTGAATTATCTTAAACTCTTTTCCTATTGTACCTGTTTAATAAGAAAGAATTTATACATCTCTAGTCGGTGATAGTAAATGGTATCAGGTTAAATTTCATACTTTTTTTAGTAACTACAAACTAGTAATAAATATATAGGTGTGTGTGAGTGGGATAATAACCATTGGGCATCGAGGACTTATTCATCCTTCGGGAGGCAAAACTTGTTAACAAACATGTTGTGTTATAAATTTCCATTCAATATTAATTTGGTTGATGAGATTATAGCTTAATAATAATAAGAGAATACATGTTACTAAAAAGGTTGAAATCACTAATTCACCCCTCCCCCCTCTTAGTTTTTACCATCACTTGTTCAACACTTTTGAGAAACTAATATAAGTTATGATAGAAGGTTGTCCCCCAACATGTGTAAAGGTGATTTATGGTTCCCAAATTAAAGGATATAAAAGGCTTTCTCACAATAAAATCCACTATAAATGTAAACAAAACATATATATGGACTTACCTGAGTCTTCCTCTGAGTCAGTTTCACTGAGGAAGTCCCAAACCTATTCAATATTACATACACACCAAATTAAAACACAATAATAACCATCCTCTAAAACCATGGTAGAACATTCCTCTCATAATAATGATATTACAATAATGAAAAAAAAATAGTAGAATAAACAATAAAAAGTTCAACTATAGAAAAAGAAAAAAATAGAAAGAGTCTTCACCTAAACCCTCAAACAAGAAGTACCAAATTAACTTTGACCATTATCTCAAAGCCAAGAAATAATAAAAAGTGAAATTATAGAAAAATAATTATCATATGATATAGGTTTTACTCCAGTAGAATTGGTTGAATTAAGTCTTTCATTGCACAAATTAGTTGAACCTGAAACAAATAGTTTATATTTTAGATGAACTGGTTGTTTGGCTCCATTTTGAATAATTCTAATTTGGTTGATTTTCCAAAAAAAATGTGGTAAGTAATAATTTAAAATTTATATATATAAATCTATAATATGGGAACTACTTACAGTGTGATAAGGGATATAACATGATCATTATATTAAAATTATTTAACATATAATATATTAGTACAAAAATAAATCAATATGAGTAATTGAATATTGATATTAAAAAATATCTCAATATTTATTTAATTTTGTCGTAAATAAATGAATGGTAGATGAGGATGAATTATGATATGTTTAGTTATTAAAATATAGATATTTTTATAGATGAATATGTAATATGTCTGTAGTGGATATGCATCATTCATATGAAGCATATGAAAAATTCATATAAAACATATGCAGTTTGCATATACCAAGCATACCAAATATGAAAAACCCAAATATATAGTATGAATTGGGAATAATAATATAATTGTTTTATGAAATGAAAAATTAAATAGTGGTAAAGGGGAAGAATAAAAGGAACTCACCTACAGTAATAAGGCTACTGTGTTGTAGAATTTTGTGGAATGAAGACCAAATTAGCCTTAATGTTTCACAGTTGGTGAAGCTGGTATTTGTGAAGAAGGGAAATGTGAAGCATTGATGAAGAGAGATCTACTTGGTATCTTCCTTGGGCTTCCAATGTAATTGATCACTAAATATAAGGCCACCAATGAGAGGTGAAATGAAAAAAAAATTCATTTCATTCAAAGGGAAAGAATAGTTGTTCTTGCCTATAGGAATGGGTGAATCGTGATAGAAGAGATCCAGAAGGTCCGTTCCCTTGGATGGAAGGGTAAATTTGTGAGAATAAGGAGAGAGTAGGTTTCCTTTGACAGATCTAGAGAGGGTATAGTTCCTTTTCATGAGACGATGTCATGAGAGTAGGGAGAATGTGGGGTTCCTTTATGTGATTTGATGTTGTGAGAGCAAGAACCCGATCGGGTTCATAAGGATAATAGGAAGTAGGGAAGGTAGGTTCAATTGTTTATAGGACAAGGGGATCGATCACGAAGATGGGAAGAACCAACCATGTGTAGATCTGCGGAGGACTGGGGGGATCAATCATGAGAACTGGCCGAGAGATATCTACAGAGGATGGGGAGATTGATTGTGAGTATTTTCTAGGAGAGATCTATGGAGTATCAGGGGGTTTCGATCATGAAATGGGAAGGGGGTTCTCAATCACACAATGGAAGTGGGGTGGGGGGCTCTATCATGAAGGTTAAGGAGCTGTATGGCCATAGTTTATTTTAATGTGAAATTAGATATCCTATTTCTACATTTTTAGTAAACTGTGGAAATAGATTTGTGGAAATATATTCATTTTTTAGTAGTGGTCTTAAGACATATCCATATAAATAAGAATGTACAATTAATCCTATCATGACATGGATTGTATAAATAAACGTTTTTTCATTGATCTTTATGTTTTGGATCACCTAAAAACCCCTGAAGAGTTTAAAAAATCATTGTCATGTTTGATAATATAATTAAAAAGAATATCCATGTATTTTGAATTAATCATCCTGAAGATGAAATATTAAATTTTGGAATGATTTTACCCTTAATGAATAATTAAATCTCTTACTTCCAAGAGTGATATATTTCATACACGGTGGGTTGGTGAAGATCTCACTTATCCCATAAGGATGAAATATAAATGCACATTGTATTAATCCCATAAGGATATGCATGAACATGGGAATATGTATCTTGAAAATAATAATAAATCATCTTACGATTCAAGGTAATGTTCTTACCTATTCATTAAAATCTAAAGGGAATAAATTATTTTTATTCCAAAATTAAAAACCAAATATTTTGGTTATGAATTGATCATAGACATTCTATGAGTTAAATGATGTAGTTTTTGTAAAATTAGATGCCCTAGACCCAACTTGAATAGTAATTCTCGATTACCATATCATGTATACAGTGAGTTATGCGTGATGTACACTTACCATAATAGTGTTGATATTTCTATGTCCACTATTTACATGGTAATGGCCTTAGATTACTTGTCATATTTAAATATTATAACAGTTATCAGACTATAATGATAGCCTCGAGATACTATGACATTAATATTAAACAAATTTCATATGGTCTAGATACATCATAATGATTGGACATAGATGATGTCTGGTTATCAGGTGTTGGGGGATCAGAAGCATTGAGACTTCTTCTATTGAAGTTTTCACTTGGTGATCTCGAGTATATGAGATTATGATGACTGACCCTCCAATAGGAACACCACATGTTTTATGTTTCATTGGTAGTTCCTATCTATGAACACATGCAATGGTCTACAAGCTTGAGATTATTATCATTGTATACTATTTGATCACATGATTTGATGCAAAAAAATTATGGAATTGAAGTCGTAGTGGGGTAGATTGTATTGAGTGTGTCATTGGTGGTATAACATTGATTGAATAATAAATAAATAATTTATCGCTTTCTAAAGGAAGTGATGTCTCGGGAATGATGGATCAGGATGGTAGTACCTTCACTAAATCCATGTTCATGGTAGAAGAAGGTAAGTTCATCCAGTTAGGGAAATGAATAATAAAGGATGATGACATGAAGTGTGTGTTATGATTTGTGAGATATCATGAGACTGAGATATTATATTACATGGTGTGTGTCCATAGGAAATATTTTCATTATTATGACTTTTCCTTATCTCTTTAGGGGCCTTAATGGGATTCTAGACTTCGCTCATGATCTGTGAATATGTCACGAACCAAATCTGATCCGCCAAAACCGGCACCAAACCCAGCCCACGACATGGCCCAAAGGATGTTCCCAATACCCATGGTCTGGCACAAGTTCATGGGTATCATAAACTAAAAATTGGGAATGATTTACCCAAGTTTATAAAATCAAAACAAAAAATAAATCCAATAAAACAAATCTAGATTTTTCAAACCAAACAATCTTTTACAAAAAATCAGAACTAAATTATATAGTTTAAAACAACTCACAAATACTATAACAAAGGTAAAAAACCAAAAATAAACATCCCATGAACCCTCATGGTAAGAGGAACTGCCCTTAGGACATCTCAACAAGACATCACCACCAAGAACCTGCTAGAAACCCGAACCAAAGGCACTATAAACTGTACCCAACCTGAGACATCAAAAAAACCAAGTCTAATTACACCCAAAATTTTAAGTAGGGTGTGATCCAAATCCCATTAGTATACCACCACTAAGATATTCCATGCGATAAACATTCAAAGACGAAAAGCAAGCAAGTTTTCAAAAATAAGTAATTTCTAGTTATAATTTCTAGTTACAATTTCTAAAATATGCAACTCAAAAAAATAGTTTTAAAGTGGGATAATTTAAAGAATAAAAACTTTTAAAATAAATACCAAAGATACTTAATTTTCCATCCAAATATACCATATGTTTATGGTAAGTATAAAGGATCTAATGAGCACAAGCAATAGGAAATAACCCCTAGGCACTAGTTAGTTTTGGGTCTCAGGTACCTCATATCTCAGTGAGAGTAACCAAAACAAATATCTATTCTCATGCATGATCCACTAGTAGGGAACATACCCATAACCTAGTGGTACCCAATAATCATCAGAATAGTTTAGTTAGAGTTGTAATCATCAATCTTGCTAAGTGAAACTAAGGTCAAACCCTACGGATTCACTAGCATACTAGTACACATCCACCCACCTAGATACCCTAGTTTTCCCCTTGTGCTCAAACAAGTTCAAAAAGTCAATAAATATAATTTTCACATGAAAATATCATTAAAAAATCAAAAATTCACCAAAAATACCACATTTATACCACACAAGTCACAAAATTCCACTTTTCATTCAAATTGATTTTGAAATCCGACTCACGCTAAAATAGCCCACAACACTTTTCACATTTCTTTAACACTTCCATAAATACATTAAACAATTTTATAAAACCATTAAAAGATATTAAAACTCACATAAAAACCCAATCACATGTTACATAATACCCTTTTTCTAACTAAAATCCATTTTTCACATCACACTCACACAAAACATCCCACATCACTTTCACATCTTTTACACACTTTAGTAAATCCTTCAAACATTTTTATAAAACATTTCCAAGATGGAACACATCAAAAAATATCACCTTTCACGTTTAAAATGTACAATTTCAAAATATACACACTCCAAAATAGTTTTTCAATATGGTTTCACCTCTTACATAAATCATTAAATCATTCAAATCTTTCATAAAACGATTCTAAAGAGTATACCAAAACTTTGCTCATAAATCCCATTTCAAAACCATATTTCAAGGACAAAACCACACCAAAACACTACCAAAGTAGAATTGGAATCCCTAGAGACATTTATAAAACCACTTTCAAGTGTTATAAAATCACCTTGAATAATACCACGAAAGATACAAATGAAAACACCCATTTTCATAAATTACTCTCAAGAAGTATAACAAAGTTTTACACACCAAACCTATTCCAAAAACCCCCTTCCAAGGCCCACATGACACTAAGTCATTAAAAAACATAATTTTCAGCCTCTTTAAGCAACTAATAATTCAATTTCATTTTTTATAAAACTACCACAAAAGATACCACATGTGTTACATTTGAAAAGTTCACAACTTCAACAAAAATGCAATTATAAAATTAAATGCTTAACCAAATCCCTCAAAAATGGTTTCCGCACCACACACAGCATATGTAGAATATTAAAAACCATTAAAACAATAAAACTAACTCATCAAGGAATGGTTAACCATGGAATCACCTACCTTTTGAGTCGAAACCCACAAATCTTGGTGTGAAACATCAAGCGCACCACCGCCGCACCACAAGAAAGTGAAGAGAAACCTAAAATCTCAATATTACACCAAAAAGACACCATGTAAAACCCTAGGTTCGAACCCTAACTTCTGGACACTTTGGAACATCAAGAAAGAGGGATGAAACCCTAAGTAAATGAAAGAAATGGAAGGGAGGAACACTTACTTGATGGAATCTTGGATAAATTGCCCTAAATCCACCAATATCTGAATTTTCAAATATCAAAACATTGAATGGAGGTTATAAAAAGGATTAGGAGATCATTTAAGAACTATAATGGGGGAAAATAGTGATAAATGAAGGAGTTATGAAGGAATTAATTTACCTCTTCAAATCTGGAAGATTTGTCAAATCCAGAGAAGTTTCGTCTAAATTCCTGATGCAAATTAACTCCAAAGAGAGGGAGGAGAGCATGGGAGATCGAATTAGGTTAGTGGGATAGGTTGAGAGTTGGAATAAACAAAAAAACTTAAATATTGAATTAGATATTAACGAATTAAGAAATATTTTTAATGTAGGAAATAGGCTTTTGGGCTGGCTCAACACCTTAATAAAAAACCCAAATTTATCATTATTATGGATTCCTATGGATTCCAAATTGATATGGTGATTTTAATATACCATGGTATGCCATTTGTGAAGTGGAATGGGTGTAAAATGTTGAAAAAATAAGGATTTATAAAAGAAACAAAAATTTATTTTTAAATATGGAAATGGGCTTACGGTTTGGCCCAAATTTCGAAAACCCACCATTTCCACTGAAATGCATGGTAAACCCCCAAAACAAATCAAAAATGGAAATTAAATTAAAAATTACTTTAAAAGAAGTCATGTATGTGACAATTATTCCCACCATTAAACTTTCCCCCCTCTGAAAGCCACAACAAGGCCAAAAGCAAAAACCAAACCCAACTGAATGGCCGAAATGGACTTATTTGCCATGCTTCACCCCCAAAGTCCAAAACACCTCCAGTGATCAATTAAGTAAGGAATACTTCACAAACAAAACATAAATCACATTACTGAAACTATCAAGAACATTCAGGATTTATCCACAAATAAAACTCCTCAAACACTATCTGAACAAGGCTCAAGCAATTTACCCAAACAAACAACAACATCAAACAATGTTACACTTACCTTGATATAACTAAACTGTTGGGAACTCTATAATCCTAATGTTTACCCAAGGAAGATGTAGGTATTTAGATATATCTGAACGAGACTACCCACTTCCAAGTCAAGACCAAGGACAATACTGAGTTACTGGTACGAGGAGACACAAATGGGATCCCCACTATAAGAGACAACTTAAATTTTTTTCCGAGATAGAATCAGGACACTAACAGGGGGAAGCCCAAACAGACTCCCTAGTACAAGGTTTATACTTCCATTAGAAATTTACAAAAGAACATACATGAGATCCATAGTGGGTCTCCCCACTATAAGAACCAGCCATCTTAACCGACCAGCATGGGCCGACACAAAAAGACCCCAAAACTCAAAGAGTTGGGATGGTCGTGTGGTTAGTCCACACTGTCACGACCCGTCCTCGGGGCCCGTGTCGTGACTACCCCAAGCCCGCCTTCCATAGGCCAGGGGCTGGCGACCAGCACCAAGGCGTAAATCCCGGTAAAAAGGGAAGGCATTGCCTTTGTAAAGTAAATAATCACACAGAGTACAAGCGGAAGAAGTAAACACTAAGTGAAAACTGAGTACAATAGTAAGTGCGGAAAGTAAAAAGGGGCCGGAAATACAAGCCCAACTGTAAAGTACAACTCGAAAGGGAAAACAACAACTGAAAAGTAAAGCTGCTACGCCGAGCTGTCCACTGGAAATCCCACCTGAAGGGTGGGTACAGACAGCTCCTCTACTCCTCGGGTCCCGCCGTCCGCTCCGAGTATGTCCCGCCTAGTGGTCCACCTCCGGGTACCGCCTCGTCGTCACGTCCACCTCTGGGTACCGTCTCGTCGTATAGTCCACCTCCAGGTACCGTCCAGTCCTCGAACACTCGGCCTCTGTCAGTACTGGTCGTCGTCTGCAACCAACACAACGAGGTACGGGCATAGCCCATGCAGGGGTGAGTATAACGATACTCAGTAGGGACCCCGAGACCCTCAAGGTCTCACTAAAACCAACAAGGATAACCACATAGAAGATCTCAACAGATAACCTCTACTTAGGTATATGCCCATACATATACCTAAGTTATCAAGTAACCCATCTCAATCATGAGGAAACACAAGGATTGTGAAATCAACGGATAACTACTACCCAGGTATATGCCCATACATATACCTCAGTTATCAAGTGAGCCATCTCAATCATGAGGTAAACACAAAAGTCAAAAGTCTCAGCTCAAACCAGGATTTTCATTATCGAAACCGTAACTACTGAAGAGCTCCGTCTCTAGAGTGTACAGTGGTCCTGTCATGACTCCGAGGTACTGCTAACTAACCTAAGACTGCTGAAGTACTCCTCCTGTCGAGTACCGCGGGTTAGCCACCCAGACACAGTAGTGCTTCCCGCTGAGGTATGTCACCCAAACACAGTAGTGCACACCCCCTAGTAGCCTGCTGAGGTACTCTCCGGACGAGTACCGCGGGTCTGCACTGTCACACAGGTAGTGTTCCGTCCGCCATGGGTCTGCACCTCAGAAAGTAGTGCTCCGTCCACTGGGCTAGTCGACTCACTCCAAGTCGAGTCGGTCAAGCAGTCGTCAGGTCTCAGCCAGTTACACGGTCTCCATACTCCGCACGCTCGTCACTGGGAGGGTCCGCTCCACGAGCTACAGGTCGATACTCCAAGTATCTCAAAGTCCCACGAAGAAGTATCTCAAAGGACCGCCTCGTCATAGGGGTCTCAACACAACAGACGACGCGTCAATCGGACGCCCGGTCTGTGAGTTATTAGCATTTTCGTCCCAGGGGCCCGGTTGGTTTTGTGAGCGAACCAAACCCGGCCTTATCTCAACTGTACCCCGAACTCTCGTAGGGTATACTCATAGGGACCGTTTCTCAACGAGATCACCAACGCCGCTGACGGTTCGTCAAACGGACGTTCTGTCAGAAAGGTATCAGCTTTTCCGTTCCAGGGGTCCGGTTGGATTTCTGTGCGATCCAACCCGGCCACTATCCATCTGCATCCAAATCTCAGTCGGAGAATGTCAAAAGTTCTGTATCATCAACAGGAACTCAACACAACAGACGGCGCGTCAATCGGACGCCCGGTCTGAGAGTTATTGGCTTTTTCGTTCCAGGGGCCTGGTTGGTTTTTAAGGCAAAACAACCCGACCGTACTCCACCTGCGTCCAAACCTCGGGCGGAGTATGCCAAAAGATCCGTCTCATCAAGAGGAATTCAACGAAATAGACGGCGCGTAAATCGGACGCCCGGTCTGTTAGTTATTGGCATTTCCATCTCACACCCACCCTGGGAAACTTCCCAGGAGGTCACCCATCCTGGCCACTACTCTTGGCCAAGCACGCTTAACTATGGTGTTTTAACCACGCAGGCTCCCGAAAAGGAAGGTGCACCTTGAGTATAGTATACCGAAACGACCGTCTCGATCCAAGGATCGCGTTGCCGCTGACGGCGAGTCGTTTGGAGGCCCGTAGCCCAAGATACGGGCATTTGACCAAATCGCTCGGTAACGGGGGTTTCGAGCCCGGGCCGTCCCGGCCCGAGACCCCCCGGATGGCCCGAACCGGGTCGACCCGCCCCGGACGGGGTCGACCCGGCCCGGCACAGCCCGGCGCGGCCCGGCGCGGCGCGGCGCAAGGCAGCGCGCTGGGCGCGCTGCCAGCTCGGCCGAAGGCCGAGCTTGCTGGAAACGGGGGGCCGCTTGCCCCCCCTTTGTGAAACCGGCCCCCCTCATAATGGGGGGCCAAATAACTGCCCGGGGGAATTAAATTCCCCCGGTTTCCACCAACCCGGCCGGCCCGACCTGGCCGGCCGGTCCTCTTCCGTCTACCGGCACCGGCGGCCCGGCTGGTCGCCGGTCATCACGATCCGCTGCGGCCCGGAACCGGCCGCGGCCTTCGTCATCCGGCGCGGTGCGACGGCACCGCGCCCATCCGCCGCGGCCCCGCTCCGGCCGCGGCGTCTTCGGTTTCCTTCGACGCGGCGTGACGGCGTCGCGTTCATGATAATTCTTTCCACGGCGTGGCGCGACGGCACCGCGCAATAATTTCCGTGTGATTCCCGCGTGGTACGACGACACCATGCTATCTCGTTTCATCCGCAAGAAACATTCAAGAACAAAGGAGGGGGGTTCGACCGTGTTTGTGCGGTCCGGTCCCCCTCTCGTTAGACGATAACACTTAATCGTTCATCCTCAAGTTTGTCATGCTAGAACCAAGAACGGAAAATAATTAAATAAAGCAACAACAAACCCCTACTTGGATATTTGACGCCGCACGTCGGGCGTCGCGGAGAACGGCGTCGCGGAGAACGACGTCGCGGAGATTGGACATCGATTCCATGGATGTTGGGGTACGTCCGACGAGGAAACGACGTCTCCTCACTTGTTGCGGAGATGAAGAAGGAAGGCGCGTTGTCGTTGGAGAGTTCCCTACGTCGGTGTCTTCTCCCTTGTCGTGGAGGAAAAGGAGGATGAAGAACCGTGATCACCGAGTCGTTCTAAGTTGAGGGATCGATGTTCTTCATCGGAGAAGAACCGTTCTTCATGGAGAGGAGGATGTTCTTCAACGAAGAAGGAGCTTCCTTCTTCTATCACACAAAGGCTCTTTCTCAAAAATCCTCCCACCACAATTCAACCTCCAAATAAAACAAGGTTTCCCCTTATTTTATTTTAATCATGCCATGCATTGTAAGTTCAAAAATCAAACACTTAATTGATTAAGAGTTTCAATAACTTAATTTAAGTGCTAGTTGGCATGAGTTATGAGGGAGAGAGGGAGAGAAGGAGTTTCAAAATATAGAGGGAGGTGAGGAGTGTCAAAATAAAGAGGGAGGTGAGGAGTTTCAAAATAAAGAGGGAGTTAGGGGTTTATGGGAAAAGTGAAGGGGTGGGGTTCGTGTGGGCCCCACCTCACCATAAATCCTTCCATGGGTGGTTAACTCCAAGTTGGTCCCACCCCTAACTCCCTTACATAGGTTAAAACCACTTAAGAGAGGGTCAAGTGTTGTAACATAACACTTAATCTACTTAACAAGAAAATAAAAATTGTAGATAAGTTATAAATTAAACTTCCACAATTTTTATCATCTTCTCTCGGATAAACGTAACTCCAGAAATGGCGTTCTTAAGAAATTACCGGCGCTGCGGTTCCATCAGTGCCCTTGGAATTTGATTCCGGGCACCGGTTCAAAAGATAGAAATTTCCGCTCGCTCGTTCACTGAATGTACCCGAGCCAAACTTCGGAAATTAATTCCGGGCACACCGGGCCTCGGAATCAGGCGCCGTCAGAAACTGCGTTCTTGTAAAATTCCAAAGAAAATTAAGCAAAAAAAATTCCTTGAAATTTCCGGATCTTTACATTACTCCCACCTCAGGGATTTACGTCCCCGTAAAGCTTCAACACAAACTAGGGTCACAAAAGCGGTACCGAGCACGCATCTGAGCCTTCGGATCCTATGTGCTCACCTGGAGGTTTCGTACTGCCAAAGAAAGTGCACCCTAGGAATCGATCGTCCTCCTAGGATCTGCTCCTGTCGATCCTCGATCCCCACTGAAATCTCCGTGAAATACACCCCATCGCCATCGTCCAACTCCTCATGGTCGATGGTATGCGAAGGGTCGAGCACGTATCTCCTCATTTGAGATACATGGAAGTCGTCGTGCACCTGGTGCAACTACGGTGAATGGGTCAAGCAGTAAACCACCCCGCCTACCCAACTGGGGACCTAAGAAGGTCCGCTGAACCCCATAGATAACTTGCCGCCTTGGCCACATCTCCATAAACCTCGTCGAGGTGAGACCCGTATAAGGACGTGATCGTCATCCTCGAACTCAAGAGGTCTCCATTTTCTGTTAGAACTGGAACTCGAAAGGCTGTTGTCACGAGGGTAAGGTTGACCGACTCAAGAGTGATCGGTCGCACCCTCCTGTGCAAGTGTTACCCTGCGCTGTCTGGGGTTTCCTTTTCCGCCGACCAAGGAAAACCCATCCTGACGTTTTCCTAAAACTGTCAATTTGAGTATGAACAGTTATTGCCCATTCCATACTCAAACTAACGTCGTAAGGCCTCGACGCTGCCACCAAGAGATTCCAACCGAAACTCTCGCCTCGAGGGTCTGACCACACCATCGGCGTAAGTGTGATTATCAAGTCTCCTCCCAAGGTATCTCCAGACGTGAGGGTCAAGTCCACGGCTTACCAGAAACTCTAGGTCTGGAACAAGATTTGTGAAAGCAAGGAATGATTCACATCGACGTCCGTTACTAAAGTAGCCAGTAGTGGACACAGACTGTCCCTTGAATCATTTCTAGAGCCATTGGGTCACACTCCTTGACCGCATGCAGCTGCACTCTTCCTCCGCCCTCCAGCTCCCTGAGCCTGGCAGGAATAACTAAGGCGGGTGGTTGTAAAAAGTTAGGATGTACACCACCTCATGCTGCTCTCCTAGCTCTGCCTCCACGTCTGCTGCTTCATAGACTCATCTCTCCTTTAAGCTTCCTCTTCTTTAACACGCCTGAGTCTCTAAGACTGGCACCGGTTTCCTGTTTCTTACTGTACTATGCAGTCTTCATCCTCTCTTGGATGTCCTGGACCTATTTTAGTCTCACAAGAGCTGCTATGATTTCTTCTTTGCCGATAAGAGAAATCCGGTCTCATCCCCTGGATGAACCACATTCGTTGCCTAATACAGTCAATTCCAACATGAATGATGCATTCATGCCATGGATGACGTCGTAAGGCCTCGACGTAACTACCAAGAGATCCAACTGTCACTCTCGCCTCCAAGGGTCGAGTCACACTATCGGCATCAGTGTGAGGTCACTGGGTCCCCTCCAGTTGAAATCTCAAAAGTGAGGGTCAAGTCAACAGTTTAACCGGGACCACTCAGTATCAACCAAACAAAAGGACAGTAAAGCAAACAAAGATAAGTGTCTTTTTATTATTGCAGCTCATAGTACAAGACACGAATACAATAGAAAAATGGAACTAGAAGTACAAGGGACGTATCCACTAGTTCCTCTCTTGTCCACCTGCTCTCGGAGTTCTACTTCCTTGTCCACTGCCTGGCTGTGGCTCAAGAACTCACCGCTGCTTCTGTCTCAGTGACTCCTCCAACACCCGCTGATCAATCGTACGAGGAGTCGGACAGTCACGTGCCAGGTGACCCTTCCCGCCACAGGAGTAACATTGTCCGTTTCTAGCATGCCTGGATCTGACCCCACCTCGGGTGCCCCGCACCACCGGTCCTAAAACCCGAGATCGTCCAACTGCTAGTCTGGTCCTCCTGGACCTCTGCATCATCTGTCTACTGCCCACAGATGACTCGACTACTGATCAAAAAACACGCGGAAAAGGCAGAAGCTCCTGTACACGCTCGGGGTGTAGAGATACTGGCACAAACTCCACCCTGAAGAAGGTCTCGAAGTCTTCCCATGCGAAGGTCATCCCGTCGCAAAACTGGAACAAGTGGCTCCACCACCTGCCTGCTGCTGCCTGAAGGAGGCTGGCAGCAAAGATCACCATGAAGTCTGTCGGCGTCCCCACTAGCATGAAGACTCCCACCATAGCCTCCAGCCAATCCTCAGCTGCCTGCGGGTCCGTCTCTCCCCGGAACCTGGGTTGCCTCTGGCGCTGGAACTCGTGCAGCGCACTCAAGTGGTGTGCATCGCCTACTATTGGGGCTGGTGGCATCGGTGGCCCAACGTATGGTAGTATCGATGGTGCCTCCGTTGGTGCCTCAACTGCAAGAGGGCCCTGTACCGAAGCCTCGTCGCTCGACAGGCTGTCAGTACGCACATCCCTCTGGGCTCTAGCTGGTCGTTCGTGAAAAGGCATCCTAAAAGAAACAACGTAACACGGTCAAACGATTATACCTGGTGAGCTGACCTGGTTTGAGCTGACATTTAAAAACTTCTGGAAACACACACGCAATCAGTGTTTTCGTGCACAAAGTCGGAAATCAGTTGTCAGGGTCCTGGTGTATGGATACGTCGGCCGCCCGCACCAACACTAGACTCCCTGAACTGAAAACCACACTCGGTACCCTTAACACTATTGCTTCATAGGAAGAAACATCAGAGTTATAAGTTCTGCGGTAGAACCGAACTCATCTGATACCAATTTGTCACGACCCGTCCTCGGGGCCCGTGTCGTGACTACCCCAAGCCCGCCTTCCATAGGCCAGGGGCTGGCGACTAGCACCAAGGCGTAAATCCCGGTAAAAAGTGAAGGCATTGCCTTTGTAAAGTAAACAATCACACAGAGTACAAGCGGAAGAAGAAAACACTAAGTAAAAACTGAGTACAATAGTAAGTGCGGAAAGTAAAAAGGGGCCGGAAATACAAGTCCAACTGTAAAGTACAACTCTAAAGGGAAAACAACAACTGAAAATTAAAGCTGCTACGCCGAGCTGTCCACTGGAAATCCCACCTGAAGGGTGGGTACAGACAGCTCCTCTACTCCTCGGGTCCCGCCGTCCGCTACGAGTATGTCCCGCCTAGTGGTCCACCTCCGGGTACCGCCTCGTCGTCACCTCCACCTCTGGGTACCGTCTCGTCGTATAGTCCACCTCCAGGTACCGTCCAGTCCTCGAACACTCGGCCTCTGTCAGTACTGGCCTTCGTCTGCAACCAACACAACGAGGTGCGGGCATAGCCCGTGCAGGGGTGAGTATAACGATACTCAGTAGGGACCCCGAGACCCTCAAGGTCTCACTAAAACCAACAAGGATAACCACATAGAAGATCTCAACAGATAACCTCTACTTAGGTATATTCCCATACATATACCTAAGTTATCAAGTAACCCATCTCAATCATGAGGAAACACAAGGATTGTGAAATCAACGGATAACTACTACTCAGGTATATGCCCATACATATACCTCAGTTATCAAGTGACCCATCTCAATCATGAGGTAAACACAAAGGTCAAAAGTCTCAGCTCAAACCAGGATTTTCATTATCGAAACTGTAACTGCTAAAGAGCTCCGTCTCTAGAGTGTACAGTGGTCCTGTCACGACTCTGAGGTACTGCTCACTAACCTAAGACTGCTGAAGTACTCCTCCTATCGAGTACCGCGGGTCAGCCACCCAGACACAGTAGTGCTTCCTGCTGAGGTATGTCACCCAAACACAGTAGTGCACACCCCCTAGTAGCCTGCTGAGGTACTCTCCGGACGAGTACCGCGGGTCTGCACTGTCACACAGGTAGTGCTCCGTCTGCCATGGGTCTGCACCTCATAAAGTAGTGCTCCATCCACTGGGCTAGTCGACTCACTCCAAGTCGAGTCGGTCAAGCAGTCGTCAGGTCTCATCCAGTTACACGGTCTCCGTACTCCGCACGCTCGTCACTGGGAGGGTCCGCTCCACGAGCTACAGGTCGATACTCCAAGTATCTCAAAGTCCCACGAAGAAGTATCTCAAAGGACCGCCTCGTCATAGGGGTCTCAACACAACAGACGGCGCGTCAATCGGACGCCCGGTCTGTGAGTTATTAGCCTTTTCGTCCCAGGGGCCTGGTTGGTTTCGTGAGCGAACCAAACCCGGCCTTATTTCAACTGTACCCCGAACTCTCGTAGGGTATACTCATAGGGACCGTTTCTCAACGAGATCACCAACGCCGCTGACGGTTCGTCAAACAGACATTCTGTCAAAAAGGTATCAGCTTTTCCGTTCCAGGGGCCCGGTTGGATTTCTGTGCGATCCAACCCGGCCACTATCCATCTGCATCCAAATCTCGGGCGGAGAATGTCAAAAGTTCCGTATCATCAACAGGAACTCAACGCAACAGACGGCGCGTCAATCGGACGCCCGGTCTGAGAGTTATTGGCTTTTTCGTTCCAGGGGCCCAGTTGGTTTTTAAGGCAAAACCAACCCGACTGTACTCCACCTGCGTCCAAACCTCAGGCGGAGTATTCCAAAAGATCCGTCTCATCAAGAGGAATTCAACGAAATAGACGGCGCGTAAATCGGACGCCCGATCTGTTAGTTATTGGCCTTTCCGTCTCACACCCACCCTGGGAAACTTCCCAGGAGGTCACCCATCCTGGTCACTACTCTTGGCCAAGCACGCTTAACTATTGTGTTTTAACCACGTAGGCTCCCGAAAAGGAAGGTGCACCTTGAGTATAGTATACCGAAACGACCGTCTCGATCCAAGGATCGTGTTGCCGCTGACGGCGAGTCATTTGGAGGCCCGTAGCCCAAGATACGGGCATTTGACCAAATCGCTTGGTAACAGGGGTTTCGGGCACGAGCCGTCCCGGCCCGAGACCCCCCGGATGGCCCGAACCGGGTCGACCCGCCCCGGACGGGGTCGACCCAGCCCGGCACAGCCCGGCGCGGCCCGGCGCGGCGCGGCGCGGCCCGGCCCGGCGCGGCGCAAGGCAGCGCGCTGGGCGCGCTGCCAGCTCGGCCGAAGGCCGAGTTTGCTGGAAACGGGGGGCCGCCTGCCCCCCCTTTGTGAAACCGGCCCCCCTCATAATGGGGGGCCAAATAACTGCCCAGGGGAATTAAATTCCCCCGGTTTCCACCAACCCGGCCGGCCCGACCTGGCCGGCCGGCTTCTTGTCAACAGGACCGGCAAGGGCCGGTCCTCTTCCGTCTTCCGGCACCGGCGGCCCGGCTGGCCGCCGGTCATCACGATCCACCGCGGCCCGGAACCGGCCGCGTCCTTCGTCATTCGGCGCGGTGCGACAGCACCGCGCCCCTCCGTCGCGGCCCCGCTCCGGCCGCGGCGTCTTCGGTTTCCTTCGACGCGGCGTGACGGCGTCGCGTTCATGATAATTCTTTCCACGGCGCGGCGCGACGGCGCCACGCAATAATTTCTGTGTGATTCCCGCGTGGTACGACGGCACCATGCTATCTCGTTTCATCCGCAAGAAACATTCAAGAACAAAGGAGGGGGGTTCGGCCGTGTTTGTGCGGTCCGGTCCCCCTCTCGTTAGACGATAACACTTAATCGTTCATCATCAAGTTTGTCATGCTAGAACCAAGAATGGAAAATAATTAAATAAAGCAACAACAAACCCCTACTTGGATATTTGACGTCGCACGTCGGGCGTCACGGAGAACGGCGTCGCGGAGAACGACGTCGCGGAGATCGGACGTCGATTCCATGGATGTTGGGGTACGTCCGAGGAGGAAACGACGTCTCCTCACTTGTTGCGGAGATGAAGAGGAAGGCGCGTTGTCGTTGGAGAGTTCCCTACGTCGGTGTCTTCTCCCTTGTCGTGGAGGAAAAAGAGGATGAAGAACCGTGATCACCGAGTCGTTCTAAGTTGAGGGATCGATGTTCTTCATCGGAGAAGAACCGTTCTTCATGGAGAGGAGGACGTTCTTCAACGAAGAAGGATCTTCCTTCTTCTATCACACAAAGGCTCTTTCTCAAAAATCCTCCCACCACAATTCAACCTCCAAATAAAACAAGGTTTCCCCTTATTTTATTTTAATCATGCCATGCATTGTAAGTTCAAAAATCAAACACTTAATTGATTAAGAGTTTCAATAACTTAATTTAAGTGCTAGTTGGCATGAGTTGTGAGGGAGAGAGGGAGAGAAGGAGTTTCAAAATATAGAGGGAGGTGAGGAGTTTCAAAATAAAGAGGGAGGTGAGGAGTTTCAAAATAAAGAGGGAGTTAGGGGGTTATGGGAAAAGTGAAGGGGTGGGGTTCGTGTGGGCCCCACCTCACCATAAATCCTTCCATGGGTGGTTAACTCCAAGTGGGTCCCACCCCTAACTCCCTTACATAGGTTAAAACCACTTAAGAGAGGGTCAAGTGTTGTAACATAACACTTAATCTACTTAACAAGAAAATAAAAATTGTAGATAAGTTATAAATTAAACTTCCACAATTTTTATCATCTTCTCTCGGATAAACGTAACTCCGGAAATGGCGTTCTTAAGAAATTACCGGCGCTGCGGTTCCATCGGTGCCCTCGGAATTTGATTCCCGGCACCGGTTCAAAAGATAGAAATTTCCGCTCGCTCGTTCACTGAACGTACCCGAGCCAAACTTCGGAAATTAATTCCGGGCACACCGGGCCTCGGAATCAGGCGCCGTCAAAAACTGTGTTCTTGTAAAATTCCAAATAAAATTAAGAAAAAAAAAATTCCTTGAAATTTCCGGATCTTTACACACACAGTTTGGGAAATCATGCACTAACCGTGTGGATCCTTATATCTGCATGCTTTTCTGGGGTATGGTGACAACTCACCATGTGAAAACTGTGTGCTCAACCTATCTATCGAAATTTTAAACCTTTCTTCAAAAACTCAGTAAAATAAAGGAGAAAGGAAAGACATTAGGTGACAAACATGGGCACGATGCCCTCCACCTCTTTCCATTGAATGGGAATAATAGAAGAAAGATGACTACACTATAGGTTTAAAGTCTTCCTATCATTCATACTGAGGGTAGGACTTATAAAAGGGTTTAAATGACCCTAGGATTTCCCCTGACTATGCGTCAGCTTCTCTCCGAGACCTATGGATGGAGCTCAAAAGATTGAATCATCTTCGGCCTCGCAGTTAGGATTTGGAAACCCCTATATGGAACTTCTTATTTAGGTGACACAAACAACTACACTGCATTCCCCGATGGGTTCACCAATACATAACACACTCCAGAACTAACTTTACCCAAACATGACATTTCACTGATACAAAGGATTAGAAGATGCACACACATCATACCTTGTTTCTTCAGGTGAGCAACAAAATAAGGGGAGGACACATATAAACACCTTCCTCTAAGATAGAGGATTTGAAGTTTTTTCCAAGGGATACATGCTCCCAACATAATATAGAAACTCATAGGATTACAGGACCTCCACCTTTATAGTCAAATGAGAACACGACATCGTAAGGCATCACCGAACATGACCATTGCAATTGATAGAAACAATACATGGAAAGGTACCTTACGCCAAGTCCCCAAACAACAAAATATTCCAGAAGGTGGCCATAATGGCCTCTCATGACCAGATTTCCCACACTGGTGGTTTAACGTGAACTCCTACTTCAAAGAGACTATAAAGGACCCAGAGGCCCTCTTAGACACCATCCAGACACTCATCCACATGAACAACCCCAGACCACTTCCACCTTCAATGAATCAGTAAACTTAAGAAACTATGGTCTCTTTCAACCTTCCATGAGCACTCTCCCACTGCAAGAGTATCCTCAAACCCAAAAATGAAAGGGTGTAGACTCATTCTAAAAATCTTGAGAAAGTATTCCATACATTGATCAACTGGAGGATTTTCCAATGGAAAAACAATCTGGTTTTCACTTAAGTTGTGCACTAACCCTTAATGGGGGTGTACCTTATCCAACGAGAGAACCCAAGGACCCAACCAACCTGGTCAATTGGTTAAGAAATACCACAACCAGATCAAAAAAAGATGAGGAGAACCACCATAAAGGCTTCTCAAACTTTTCTCAGAAGAGACCACTAACTAGCCCTTCAACCCATCTTACCGACCAAACACAAACCCAAAACACCGTTCAAACAAGAGGGGTTCTTAGACTCAAAAAATTCCACAACATCAACATTTCCAAAAACACATGTAATGGCCCGGGTTTTTGGGGTCCATTACTTTGTTAAAATCTCATGTTGGGTTTTCTGGTCGGGGAATCTCGGTGAAGTTTGGCCTAACGGTAGGCCTACTGGTAGCCTTAGACTACCGGTAGAAGGCCTACTGGTAGCTTGGTCTACCGGTAGCCGCAGCCTACCGGTATCTCTGTCTACCAGTAGCTCGGTCTACCGGTAGCTACAGCTACTGGTAGCTCTGTCTACCGGTAGCTCGGTCTACCGGTAGCTGCCGCTTACCGGTAGCTCGGTCTACAGGTAGCTGCAACCTACCGATAGCTCAGATACCAGTCGCTGTCAACCACCGGTAGATCTCGGTCTACCGGTAGCTCTCAGCTACTGGTGGCTCTCGCCTACCCCCACGGGTTTTTTTCCAGTAGCGCTCCTATTTGCACAAATTGGGTTTTAAACCCTATTTTGACCCATTTAAGCTTTTTTTAAAGCCCGGTAAGGCCCATAAATGTTTTAATTAAATATTTAATGAATTAACCTGGTTCGTGTGTCGGTTTAAACTGACCAACCCTTTAATAACGTGTGGGGTCGCGTGGTCAACCCACGACCCCCGCTCCTTACGCGGTTCCACGTTGTTATCTCAACCATCCCCGGCCCTTATAAACTAAAGGGTTCTCTGTGGGTTTCTTCTTTTCTCGATAACCCTGTACTAGTAGTACCCTTCGTTTAGATGAACCGATTTTCGTTCAGGCGAGCCGCATCGCTATTCGTGGAATTCCGCGCCCAGGCTCAACATCGATCGTTGATCAACAAGTAGGGAATTTATCCTTCGTCTCTCCCTTTTGTGTATCATGCGGGGTGGGAATTCTTTTGATTCTATAGAATTGGATGAACCAAACCTAAATAAAGATAATTAACAGATTTTTTATAAAGAACAAAGGGGGGGCTGTGATTGATGACATTTCTATGTTTTATGATCTTCTTTTCTGAATTTTGCGGGCTTACGCCTACTAAAAATCATGGCCATTGGTGGTATTTATCTGTGCACTAATGAACCCCTGGTGATGTTTTAAAGGGCTTGTTTTGTAGTTGTGAACTCCTGCTGTGAAAAGGAAATTGGTTAATCACGTATATCCTGCTAAATAAATTGAGGCACCAGGATCGATCCTTTCGTGATAACCCCGGTTAAAGAACACGGAAATTGAAATCATGGAGTGTGTTAAATATTATAAATCTAAAAACACCGGCATGGTCCTGCTTAGTGGTGTTGGTTTGGTTGTTTTTCCTTCACGGGCCGTTTTCTAGGTGATGTGGGTGGGGATGGGATCCCCTGTTGTTATAGATTCAGTGGTTGTGAATTTTAAGACTAGGTGGTTACCTTGTTTATATCACGAATTGGGGTGGGATCCTCTATTGTTGAGAAACCTTTTGGCTCCTGGATATTGGACATGGGGCTGTATCTTGGGGTTTTCTTTGGTTGTTGTGGATTTACGAGAGAACTGTGTGTGGATGTTGTAGTTAATGCTTTACTGTTTGCTTTCCTGGACTTGTTCATAAGCTTACTAGTTGCCCAAGTAGGTTCAGAACTTAATTAAACATCACTACTAAACATGAAAACGAATGGGACAAATGGGTTTTGTTGGCGAGAGTTGTGACTCGGACTTGAGTGTTGTTTGTGTTCCTTAGGCTGGCTGAAAAACCTAAACTTGTGAGAGTTCTTGTTACCTATATATATACTTGTAGTTTTGTGTTTCTTATTCGCGCCCCACCCAAGTTGAGCGCTTAGTGCGAACACCCCCATTTCATGGGGGAGGGTGTTTTTCCCAACTCTATTATTAGTGGCGGGTTATTAGGTCCTTTTCTACTCCCTTTCCCGGATATCCCAAGTATCTTCGGGTAGGCTGTGATGGCCTGAGGTCCATTATTATCCCAAGAACCTTCGGGCAGGGTAGTGTGGTGGTTATGGCCCAGGTGTTTGTGGGCAGGTAGTTTCCCAAGTATCTTCGGGATGAGGCCCAGGTGTCTTCGGGCGTGGCGGTGGATCTTCTAGCCCAGGTGTCTACGGGCGTGGCGGTGGTTGTTCTAGCCTAGGTGTTTGCAGGCATGGTTACGTGTGACAGTTGTGGCCCAGGTGTGTGCGGGCGGGGTTTGGCAGTGGGACTACGTGAGGTTGTGGCCCAGGTGTGTGCGGGTGGGGTGTGGTAGTGGGACTGCGGTGAGAATGGCGGGATTGGTTCGATGCATAGGATGTCTTCAATAATCAGTGGGAAAGTGGTGTGGGGTACCCAAACATCGATGTGCTCTTATTATATATATTACTTGACTTGTGTTATTTGGGGAGTGTGACTTAGTGAGGCTTGGGTGGATAGTTTACCTTGTTAGGTGTTTGGTTTACTCTTTTTCTCACAGGACTTTAGTACGCCCCCCCACTTGTGCATGAGAGTCTTTGGTTTTCCCTACTGGGTATACTTGTATGCTCACCCTACATATATAAAACTGCTTTCAGGTTTCCAGGAGGACTTCAGGGATCGCGCGGGACCATACTAGCCCAGACCTTTGGGGCAGTTGCAGTTGTTGTTTTTTCTTTCTTTGGTACTTTACCCTTGTAGTCACTTTGTACTTTGTGGTTTTTACTTTTGTAACATGCATTGGGAATGGTTCTTGGCTTTAATTTTACTTTCCGCTTTTGGTGTTGTTTGGATTTACCATCTTATCTCCCGATCCTATTAAAAGAAAGAGGGTAATTCCTTCCATTTAGTGTGTGATTATATACCCTTGGTGCTAGTCACCACTCCAGGACCTATTGAGGGCGGGTTTCGGGGGTTATTATCTCTCCTTCAACTTAAAGAAGGAAGGGTCTGGCAATCTGCTGACCCTTCCCTCCTTTTTGGTGAAGGCGGGTCGTGACAGAATGGTATCAGAGGGAGGTTGAGGGATAGGATGGAGTCTGGAGTTAGGCACAGTGAGGATTGCATGGGACGGTAGGGAAACAGTGTTGGGTGACCTTGGTGCGTGAATTAGGGCAGGGAAGACCGTCTAGGACACGGGATTTTAGGGCCCCCCGTGATCCGATGCAAGGAATCTGGACCTACCGAACAACCAAGTGAGGCCATGCTGATTGCAGGGTAGATACCCTAGGAAAGGTACATGCATCATAATGACTTGTGTTCTTGTGTTTCTGGGGTGTCTTGGGAATTAAGAATAAATAAAAAGTTTAAGAATTTTTAAGAACAATATTCTGCACTACTTGGGCTGAGGCATTCCTTGTTTACCTTGCAGCTATGGAACCTGGAAGGCGACCACGTTTGGTGCGGGCGATCGAGTTCCCAGAGAATACCTTGGCCGATCAGTAGAGAGCTGATCGAGAGGAGGAGGATGACCAGTGGAAGAAGACACTTTGGGCCTTCCAGTGATAGACCCTCGAGAAGTATGAGGGAAGCACCTCTGATATGAAGACGGAGGGCTGGCTAGAGGAGCTAGTGATAGCCTTAGGACTGATCCGGGCTCTGACTGAGTACAGGGTTCCTCTGGCCGTGAGCCAGATGTGGGGAGCGGCGCGTCAGTGGTGGATGCTTTACCTGGGAGAGAGGAGAGAGGCTGAGGTGGCATGGGCTGATTTCGAGAGGGAGTTCTGGGTGGAATTCCTCTCTTTGATGATGAATGCGTAAAAGATACAGGAGCTACTCTCCCTCCGGCAGAGGAGTATGTCAGTGAGGTATCTAGGAATCAAGTTCAAGTACCTCCTACATTTTTCTCTGGACCTCTCTCCCGACGAGGAGTCTCAGGAAAGACATTTAGAGGAGGCGCTCTGACCCTCCCTCCAGTATGCTGTTACCCCCTTTACCCTGCCGACGTACTTGGAGGTCCAGAAGAAGGCCTAAGTGGTGGAGAGGATGCACGCTCTAGGAGGTGTGTCATGAGAGAGGATCCATTTGGGACCATCGAAGGGGAAGGCCGTCAGCACCAGGCCTCCAGTGTCAGGACCCTCCAGGTTCTGACCAGTAGGGAGCAGGCCGCAGTAGTTCCAGTTCTGGTCCCCTGGTCCTCACCCTTTTCCTTCGGGCCTGGGACCGCGGTGCTTAATCTGTGGAAGCCATGGACATCTCTGGAGTCAGTGCCCGGACCGGGTATAATACGGCAGTGGTGGATAGCCCCATCACCCGCCCCAGCAGTAGCTTTCAGCCAGTCCTTTCCACCAGCAGCAGCAGGGACAACGAGCTCCTACTCCTCTGAGGGCAGACGTAGGAGGAGGAGGCCGACCTCAGGGCGCTCCTCAGGGACCTCGACCAGGGCGTGGTCGGGGAGGTGGCCGATAGCCGAGGGGCAGAGGAGCTGGGCGTGGACAGTTACACGCTGCAGAGGCAGTAGTTTCAGCAGGGCCAGAGGTTGTTCGAGGTACGATCAGTTTGTTCAGTACCCTTGCTTATGCCTTGTTCGATACCAGAGCTTCGCACTCCTTTGTTGCACCCAGTCTAGCCCGAGCCTTGGGTCTAGATGCCGAGAGACTTCCAGTGCCCCTGGTGCTGATCACACCAGTCGGAGGTCAGACCAACTTGTTATTTGTTTGTCGAGGATGCAGACTGATGATAGGGCCACATCAGTCGGTTAGGGATCTTCTTCTGCTACAGATATAGCCATACAATGTCATCCTAGGCATCGACTAGCTATTCTCTGTGTGTGTCGTCATCGACTGATTCTGAGGAAGGGTTGTGTTCTTAGACTTGGGAGGCCAGTGTGTTACCTTCACCGGCGAGCGGAGCTGTCAGAAGGGCAGCAGGCGAGAGGAACCCCTCCTCTCCTTGTTAGTTGAGCTTTCAGTAGAGTCGATAGATGCTGAAATGGTTGAGGTTCCAGAGATCGTCCGTGAGTTTATGGACGTCTTTCCTGAGGAGGTGAAGACTCTATCCCCTCGACAAGATATCGAGTTTGGGGTAGACTTGCAGCCTGGTGCTCGTCCGATCTCGATGGATCCTTACCGGATGGCACCTTCGGAGCTACGGGAGTTGTGGATTCAGATTGACGATCTGAAGAAGAGAGTTTATGTTCGACCAAGTGCGTCACTGTGGGGTGCTCCAGTATTGTTCGCAAGGAAGGAAGATGGTGGTCTCATGTTGTGCATAGACTACAGGAGGCTGAATCAGGTGACGATTAAGAATCGCTACCCTCTTCCGAGGATAGATGATCTTTTCGACCAGCTGAAAGGAGAAGGATGGTTATCGAAGATCGACCTGTGGTCTGGGTACCACCAGCTGAGAGTGAAGGAGGGAGACATCCTGAAGACGTCCTTCAGGTATAGATATGGGCACTTCAAGTTCATAGTCATGCCTTTCGGTGTTACGAACGCCCCAGCTGTGTTCATGGGGCTTATGAACTCCATCTTTCGGGAGTACTTGGATCAGTTCGTGGTTGTGTTCATCGATGACATACTGATCTATTCGAGATCAGAGGAGGACCATGTGGGGCACCTGAGGACGGTTTTAGAGGTCCTCCAACAGCATCAGCTCTATGGTAAGTTGTCAAAATTCAAATTATGTACACGAGAAGTGCACTTCCTCAGGCACGTGGTGTCCGAGCAGGGGGTAGCAGTGGACCCATCAAAGTTTGAGGCAGTTGTTTCTTGGGAAGCACCCAAGAATGTGGTAGAGGTCCGTAGTTTCCTCGGGCTGGCGGGTTACTATTGGAGGTTCGTACCCAACTTCTCTTGAGTTGCAGCCCCTTTGACAGCCCTGACCAAGAAAGACCAGGTTTTCGTGTGGAGTGAGCAGTGTGAGTTAGCCTTTAGCTATCTGAAGGAGAAGTTGGTTAGTGCCCCAGTGCTGAGATTACTAGAAGAAGGGGTAGTGTATGAGGTGTTTTGTGATGTTTCAGGACAAGGTATGGGATGTGTGTTGATTCAGCGACAAGGGTTTATCTCTTATGGGTCTAGGAAGCTACGCCCTCATGAGCGTAATTATTCCACCCACAACCTGGATCTTGTAGCGGTCGTTTTTGCACTAAAGTTATGGCGGAACTACCTCATCGGAGAACGCTTTGTGGTCTTCACAGATCACAAAAACTTGAGGTATATCTTCTCCCAGCTGGACCTAAACTTGTGGCAGCGGAGGTGGATGGAGTTCATACAGGATTACGACTTCGAGATCTCCTACACTTCAGAGAAGGGGAATGTAGTGGTTGATGCCTTGAGCAGGAGATCACGGAAGGATGTGGTCTGAGAGTCAGCAAACACCTGGTAGGCGATGGAGGATTTGGCTGCCTTACACCTGGATGCGAGGATGGATAGTAGTAGAGGTTTCCTGTATCATATGGCAGTGTAATCGTCTATGTTTCAGCAAGTAGAGGAATCTCAGTGGGGAGACCCATAGTGCGAAGTGATGCGCGACCGAGTTGACCAGGGAAATGATCCGGAAGGATGGACGGAGGATGGCCAAAACTGGATGCTTTTCTAGGGAAATCTGTTTGTTCTAGAGGCGATGTGCGTAAAGTTTCTCAGTGAGTTCCACAACTCACCCCTAGCAGTACACCCTGAAGTGTCCAAGATGTACCAGGGACTGAAGAGACAATTTTGGTGGCCCGGAGTGAAGCGAGCAGTGGTAGAGTTTGTGGCCAAGTTCTTTGTGTGTCAGCAAGTGAAGGCTGAACACCGAGTTCCAGGCGGCCTACTACAGTCTCTAGATGTCCCCGAGTGGAATTGGGACGACATCTCGATGGATTTCTTCACGGGACTACCCAAGGTCCAAGGGGGATACGACTCCATCTGGGTGGTAGTGGACCGGTTGACGAAATAGGCTCACTTTTTGGAGAACAAGGAGTCAAGTGCAGTGGATGCTTTGGCACGAAAGTACATGGATGAGGTGGTGGGGTTGCATGGAGTTCCAAGGTCTATAGTCTCTGATAGGGATGCACGGTTTACCTCGCGATTCTAGAGAGGATTGTAGTATGCTTTTGGAACCCAGTTGTGCCTTAGCACTGCTTTCCATCCCCAGACAGATGGACAGACAGAGCGCACCATCCAGACCTTGGAGGATATGTTGCAGGCATGTGTTCTGAACTCAGGAGGATCATGGGTGCGATACTTTCCTCTGGTAGAGTTTTCCTACAATAATTTCTATTACTCTACCATTGGTATGGCCCCATTTGAAGCCTTGTACAGGAGGTCATGTCGTTCACTTGTGTGTTGGACTGAAGTAGGATAGGCAAGCATCCTTGTCCCAGAGGTGGTGCAGAGCACGACAGAGAAGGTTCGGCTCATACGGGAAAGGATGAAGGCGGCCCAGGACCGACAGAAGTCGTATGTTGATACCAGGAGTAGGCCCTTGGATTTTGAGGTTGGAGACCACGTGTTCTTGAAGGTATCCCCTCGGTGTGGACAACGGAGGTTCGGAAAAGGGAGTAAGCTTTCTTAGAGGTTCATCAGACCCTTTGAAGTGTTTCGGCGGGTCGGTGAAGTGGATTATTAGCTAGCGCTACCACCGCCGCTACTGAGGATACATGATATATTCCATGTGTCCCAGCTTCGTCGTTACCTTCATGATGATTCACACGTCCTTGATTGGGGAGAGCTAGACATCAAGGATGACGTGACCTTTTTGGAAAGACCATTGATGATCGAGGATCGTGAGGAGAAGGTGCTCAGTGGGCAAACCATCCCCTTGGTTTGTGTGTTATGGAGACATGGTGGTCTTGAGGAGAGTACGTGGGAGAGGGAAGCACAGATGCATGCCCAGTACCCAGAGTTGTTTTGATTTTTGTACTGTTCAGTTTATAGCTGTTGTGATAGAACATTTTACCTTGTTGGCTATGAAATACTGGTTTTCTTTCCTCTGAATGTGTGTGAAAAGTCCTGGCTATAGGGAGGGGAGGACTGGACCCCTAATCAAGACGCATTAAGGTGGATGTGATTAAACCCGTGTGGGCGAGTCAGTGCCGCCCAAAGCGGATAGTTTCTTGACATGGGGAAGGAGACTCCCCAACCCACATGGATGGGCAGTTTGACATGGTATGTTGCTTGGTTCTTGACAGAAAGGCGTTCTTAGTTAACAATGAGGATCACTCCTGAGAGGTATCTTTCAAGGTGATTGTTCGAGCTCTCTCTTTCCTTCTGGGTTGTTTTGATTCTCGAGGACGATAATCATTTAAGAGGTATCTGATGTAATGGACCGGGTTTTTGGGGTCCATTACTTTGTGAAAATCTCAAGTTGGGTTTTCTGGTCGGGGAATCTCGGTGAAGTTTGGCCTAACGGTAGGCCTACCAGTAGCCTTAGCCTACCGGTAGTATGCCTACCGGTAGCTCCGTCTATCGGTAGCCATGGCCTACTTGTAGCTCTGTCTACTGGTAGCTCGGTCTACCAGTAGCTACCTCTGTCTATCGGTAGCTCGGTCTACCAGTAGTTGCAGCGTACTGGTAGCTCAGTCTACCGGTAGCTGCACCCTACCGGTAGCTCTCAGTCTACCGGTGGCTGTCAGCCACCGGTAGCTCTCAGCTACTGGTGGCTCTCACCCACCCCCACGGGGTTTTATCCAGTAGTGCTCTTTTTTGCGCAAATTGGGTTTTAAACCCTATTTTGACCCCTTTAAGCTTGTTTTAAATCCCGGTAATGCCCATAAATGTTTTAATTAAATATTTAATGAATTAACCTGGTGTGTGCATTGGTTTAAACCCCCCAACCCTTTAATAACGTGTGGGGCCGCATGGTCAACCCATGACCCCCGCTCCTTACGCGTTTCCATGTTGTTATCTCAACCGTCCCCGGCCCTTATAAACTAAAGGGTTTGTCGTCGGTTTCTTCTTTTCTCGATCACCCTGTTCTAGTAGTACCCTTCATTCAGACGAACCACTTTTCGTTCAGGCGAGACACATCCCTATCTGTGGAATTCCGCACCCAGGTTCAGCGTCGATCGTTGATCAACAAGTAGGGAATTTATCCTTTGTCTCTCCCTTTTGTGTATCATGCGGGGTGTTCATGCTTTTGATTCTGTAGAATTGGATGAACCAAACCTAAATAAAGATAATGAACGGATTTTTTATAAAGAACGAAGGGGGGGCTGTGATTGATGACGGTGCTCTGTTTTATGAACTTCTTTTCTGAATTTTGCAGGCTTACGCCTACTGAAAATCATGGCCATTGGTGGTCTTTCTCTGTGCACTAATGAACCCATGGTGATTTTTTAAATGGATTGTTTTGTAGTTGTGAACTCCTACTATGAAAAGGAAATTGGTTAATCACGTATATGTGGCTAAATAAATTGAGGCATCAGGATCAATCCTTCTGTGATAACCCCGGTTAAAGCACACAGAAATTGAAATCATGGAGTGTGTTAGATCTTATAAATCTGAAAACACCGGCAGGGTCCTGCTTAGTGGTGTTGGTTTGGTTGTTTTTCCTTCATGGGCCATTTGCTGGGTGATGTGGGTGGGGATGGGATCCCCTGTTGTTATGGATTTAGTGGTTATGAATTTTAAGACCGGGTGTTTACCTTGTTTATATCACGAATTGGGGTGGGATCCTCTGTTGTTGAGAAACCTTTTGGCTCCTGGATATTGGACATGGGGCTGTATCTTGGGGTTTTCTTTGGTTGTTGTGGATTTACGAGAGAACCGGGTGTGGATGTTGTAGTTAATGCTTGACTGTTTACTTTACTAGACTTGTGACTATGCTTAATAGTTTCCCAAGTAGGTGCAGAACTTAATTAAACATCACTACTGAACATGAAAACGAATGGGACAATTGGGTTTTGTTGGCGAGAGTTGTGACTCGGACTGGAGTGATGTTTGTGTTCCTTAGGCTGGCTGAAAAATCTAAACATGGGAGAGTGCTTGTTACCTATATATATACTTGTAGTTTTGTGTTTCTTATTCGCACCCCACCCAAGTTGAGCACTTAGTGCCGAACACCCCCATTTCATGGGGGAGGGTGTTTTTCCCAACACTATTATTAGTGGCTGGTTATTAGCTCCTTTTTTGCTCCCTTTCCCGGATAGCCCAAGTATCTTCGGGCAGGCTGTGATGGCCTGAGGTCCATTATTAGCCCAAGAACCTTCGGGTGGGGTAGTGTGGTGGTTATGGCCCAGGTGTGTGCGGGCAGGTAGTTTCCCAAATATCTTCGGGATGAGGCCCAGGTGTCTTCGGGCGTGCCAGTGGATCTTCTAGCCCAGGTGTCTTCGGGCATGGTGGTGGTTGTTCTGTCCTAGGTGTTTGCAGGCGTGGTTACGTATGACAGTTGTGGCCCAGGTGTGTGTGGGCGGGGTTTGGCAGTGGGACTGTGTGAGGTTGTGGCCCAGGTGTGTGCGGGCGGGGTGTGGCAGTGGGACTACGGTGAGAATGGCGGGATTGGTTCGATGTGTAGGATGTCTTCAATAACTAGTGGGAAAGTGGCGCGGGGTACCCAAACATCGATGTGCTCTTATTATATATATTACTTGACTTGCATTATTTGGGGAGTGTGCCTTGGTGAGGCTTGGGTGGGAAGTTTACCTTGTTAGGTGTTTGGTTTACTCTTTTTCTCATGGGACTTTAGTATGTCCCCCCACTTGTGCACGAGAGTCTTTGGTTTTCCCTACTGAGTATACTTGTATGCTCACCCTACGTATATGAAACTTCTTTCAGGTTTCTAGGAGGACTTCAGGTATCGCACGAGACCATACTAGCTCGGACCTTTGGGGTAGTTGAAGTTGTTGTTTTTTCTTTATTTGGTACTTTACCCTTGTAGTCACTTTGTACTTTGTGGTTTTTACTTTTGTAACATGCATTGGGAATGGTTCGTGGCTTTACTTTTACTTTCCGGTTTTGGTGTTGTTTGGATTTACCATCTTATCTCCCAATCCTGTTAAAAGAAAGAGGGTAATGCTTTCCATTTAGTGTGTTATTCTATACCCTTGGTACTAGTCGCCACTCCGGGACCTATTGAGGGCGGGTTTCGGGGGTCATTATCTCTCCTTCAACTTAAAGAAGGAAGGGCCTGGCAATCTGCTGACCCTTCCCTCCTTTTTGGTGAAGGCGGGTCGTGACAGAATGGTATCAGAGGGAGGTTGAGGGATAGGATGGAGTCTGGAGTTAGGCACAGTGATGATTGCATGGGATGGTAGGGAAACAGTGTTGGGTGACCTTGGTGCGTGAATTAGGCCAGGGAAGACCGGCTAGGACACGGGATTTTAGGGGCCCACGTGATCTGATGCAAGGACTCTAGACCTACCGAACGACCAAGTGAGGCCACGCTGATTGCAGGGTAGAGACCCTAGGAAAGGTACATGCATCATAATGTCTTGTTTTCTCGTGTTTCTGGGGTGTCTTGGGAATTAAGAATAAATAAAAAGTTTAAGAAGTCTTAAGAACAATATTCTGCACTACTTGGGCTTTGGCATTCCTTGTTTACCTTGCAGCTATGGCACCTGGAAGGTGACCATGTTTAGTGCGGGCGATCGAGGTCCCAGAGACTACCTTGGTCGATTGGTAGAGAGCTGATCGATAGGAGGAGGACGACCAGTGGCAGAAGACACTTTGGGCCTTCCAGCGACACACCCTCGAGAAGTATGAGGGCATCACCTCTAATATGAAGACGGAGGGCTGGCTAGAGGAGCTAGTGATAGCCTTCGGCTTGATCTGGGCTCCGACCGAGTACTGGGTTCCTCTGGCCATCAGCCAGATGTGGGGAGCGGCGCGTCAGTGGTGGATGCTTTACCTGGAGAGAGGAGATAGGCTGAGGTGGCATGGGCTGATTTCGAGAGGGAGTTCTGGGCGGAATTCCTCTCTTCAACGATGAAGGTAGAAAAGATACAGGAACTACTCTCCCTCCTGCTAAGGAGTATGTCTGTGAGGGAGCTAGGAATCAAGTTCAAGGACCTCCTACATTTTTCTTCAGACCTCTTTCCCGACGAAGAGTCTCGGGAAATACGTTTAGAGGAGGCGCTCCGACCCTCCCTACAGTATGTTGTTACCCCCTTTACCCTACCGACGTACTTGGAGGTCCAGAAAAAGGCCGAAGTAGTGGAGAGAATGCACACTCTAGGAGGTTTCTCACGAGAGGGGATCCATCTAGGACCATCAAAGGTGAAGGCCATCAGCACCGGGCCTCCAGTGTTAGGACCCTCCAGGTTCCGACCAGCAGGGAGCAGGCCGCAGCGGTTCCAGTTCCGGTCCCCTGGTCCTCGCCCTTTTCCTTTAGGCCCGGGACCACGGTTCTTCATCTATGGAAGCCATGGAAATCTCTGGATTTAGTGCCTGGACCAGGTACAGTATGGTGGTGGCGGACAGCCCCAACACCTGCCCCAGTAGCAGTTTCCAGCCAGGCCTTTCCAGCAGCAGCAGCAGGGATAGCGAGCTCCTGCTCCTCCGAGGGCAGACGTAGGAGGAGGAGGCCGACCTCAGGGCACTCCTCAGGGATCTCGACCGGGGCATGGTCTGGGAGGTGGTCTAAAGCTGAGGGGCGGAGGATTTGGGCGTGGAAAGTTACACGCCGTGGAGTCAGCAGTCCCATCAGGGCTGGAGGTTGTTCGAGGTACGATTAGTTTGTTCAGTACCCTTGCTTATGCCTTGTTCAATACCGGAGCTTCACACTCCTTTGTTGCACCCAGTCTAGCCCGTTCCTTGGGTCTAGATGCCGAGAGACTTCCAGTGACCCTGGTGCTAAGAACACCAGTCATAGGTCAGACCGACTTGTTATTTGTTTGTCGAGGATGAAGACTGATGATAGAGCCACACCAGTCGGTTAGGGATCTTCTTCTACTACAGATACAACCATACTATGTCATCCTAGGCATCGAATGGCTATTCTCTATGTGTGTTGTCATCGACTACTTCTGAGTAAGGGTTGTGTTCTCAGACTTGGGCGGCCGGCGTGTTACCTTCATCGGTGAGCGGAGCAGTCAGAAGGGTAGCAGGCGAGAGGAACCCCTCCTCTCCTTGTTAGCTGAGCTATCAGTAGAGTCAGTAGATGCTGAAATGGTGGAGGTGTCAGAGATCATCCGTGAGTTTATGGATGTATTTTCTGAGGAGGTGACAACTCTACCCCCTCGACGGGATATCGAGTTTGGGAAAGACTTGCAACCTGGTGCTCGTCCGATCTCGATGGCACCTTACCGGATGGCACCTTCGGAGCTACGGGAGTTGTGGATTCAGATTAACGATCTGACGAAGAGAGGTTATGTTCAACCAAGTGCGTCATCGTGGGGTGCTCCAGTCTTGTTCGCAAGGAAGGAAGATGGTGGTCTCAGTTTGTGCATAGACTATAGGAGGTTGAATTAGGTGAAGATTAAGAATCGCTACCCTCTTCCGAGGATAGACGATCTTTTCGACCAGCTGAAAGGAGCAGGATGGTTCTTGAAGATCGACCTGCAGTCTGGGTACCACCAACTAAGAGTGAAGGAGGGAGACATCTCGAAGACGGCCTTCAGGTGAAGATATGGGCACTTCGAGTTCGTAGCCATGCCTTTCGGTGTTGCGAACACCCCAGCTGTGTTCATGGGGCTTATGAACTCCATCTTTCGGGAGTACTTGGATCGGTTCGTGGTTGTGTTCATCGATGACATCCTTATCTATTCGAGATCAGAGGAGGACCATGCGGGGCACCTGAGGACGGTTTTGGAGGTCCTCCGATAGCATCAGCTCTATGGTAAGTTGTTGAAATGAAAATTCTAGATACGAGAAGTGCACTTCCTCGGGCACGTGGTGTCTGATCAGGGGGTAGCGGTGGACCCATAAATGTTTGAGGCAATTGTTTCTTGGGTAGCACCCAAGAATGTGGCAGAGGTCCGTAGTTTCCTCGGGATGGCCAGTTACTATCGGAGGTTCGTACCCAACTTCTCCCGAGTTGCAGCCCCTTTGACAGCCCTGAACAAGAAAGACCAGGTTTTTGAGTGGAGTGAGCAGTGCGAGTCAGCCTTCAGCTATCTGAAGGAGAAGTTGGTTAGTGCCCCAGTGCTGAGATTACCAGAAGAAGGGGCAGCGTATGAGGTGTTCTGTGATGATTCAGGACAAGGCCTGGGATGTGTGTTGATTCAGCGACAAGGGGTGATCTCTTATGGGTCTAGGCAGCTACGCGCTCATGAGCGTAATTATGCCACCCACGACCTAGAGCTTGCAGCGGTCATTTTTTCACTAAAGTTATGGAGGCACTAACTCATCGTAGAACACTTTGTGGTCTTCACAGATCACAAAATATTGAGGTATATCTTCTCCCAGCGGGACATAAACTTTCGTCAGCAGAGGTGGATGGAGTTCCTCCAAGATTACGACTTCGAGATCTCCTAAACTTCAGGGAAGGGGAATGTATTGGCTGATGCCTTGAGTAGGAGATCACGGAAGGATGTAGTCCGAGAGTCAGCAAACACCTGGAAGGCGATGGAGGAGTTGGCTGCCTTACACCTGGATACGAGGATGGATAGCGGTAGAGGTTGCCTGTATTAGATGGCAGTGCAGTCGTCTCTGTTTCAGTAAGTGGAGGAATCTTAATGGGGAGACCCAGAGTGCGAAGTGATGCGCGACCGAGTTGACCAGGGAAATGCTCCGGAAGGATGGACGGAGGATGGCCAAAACAAGATTCTTTTCTAGGGAAAGTTGTTTGTTCCAGAGGCGATGCGTGGCAAGGTTCTTATTGAGTTCCACAACTCACCCCTAGCAGTACACCCTGGAGTGTCCAAGATGTACCAGGGACTAAAGAGACAGTTTTGGTGGCCTGGATTGAAGCGAGCAGTGGCAGAGTTTGTGGCCAAGTGCTTAGTGTGTCAGCATGTGAAGGCTGAACACTGAGTTCCAGGCGGCTTACTGCAGTCTCTAGATGTCCCCGAGTGGAAGTGGGACGACATCTCGATGGATTTCGTCACGGGACTACCCAAGGTCCAAGGGGGATATGATGCCATCTGGGTGGTAGTGGACTGATTGACGAAATCGGCTCACTTTCTGGCAATCAAGGAGTCAAGTGCAGTGGATGCTTTGGCATGAAAGTACGTGGATGAGGTGGTGCGGTTGCATGGATTTCCGAGGTATATAGTCTCGGATAGGGATGCACGGTTTACCTCACGAGTCTGGAGAGGATTACAGTATGCTTTTAGCACCCAGCTGCGCCTTAGCACTGCTTTCCATCCCCAGACAGATGGACAGACAGAGCGTACCATCCAAAATTTGGAGGATATGCTACGGGAATGTGTTCTGGACTCAGGAGGATCGTGGGTGCGATACTTGCCTCTGGTAGAGTTTTCCTACAATAATAGCTATCACTCTACCATTGGTATGGCCCTGTTTGAATCCTTTAATGGGAGGCCATGTCGTTCACCTGTGTGTTGGACCGAAGTAGGAGAGGTAGGCATCCTTGGCCCGGAGGTGGTGCAGAGCACGACAGAGAAGGTTCAGCTCATACAAGAAAGGATGAAGGTGGGCCAGGACCGAAAAAAGTCGTATGATGATACCAGGAGGAGGCCCTTGGAGTTTTAGGTTGGAGACCACGTGTTCTTGAAGGTCTCCCCTCGGCGTGGACAACGAAGGTTCGGCAAAGGGAGTAAGCTTTATCCAAGGTTCATCGGACCCTTCGAAGTGTCGCGGTGGGTTGGTGAAGTGGATTATCAGCTAGTGCTACCACCGCCGCTACTGAGGATACATGATGTATTCCATGTGTCCCAGCTTCGTCGTTACCTACACGATGATTCACACGTCCTTGATTGGGGAGATCTAGACATCGAGGATGATGTGACTTTTGTGGAATGACCAGTGATGATCGAGGATCGTGAGGAGAAGGTGCTTCGTGGGCGGACCATCCCCTTGGTTCGTGTGTTATGGAGACATGGTGGGCTTGAGGAGAGTACGTGGGAGAGGGAAGAACAGATGCGTTCCCACTACCCAGAGTTGTTTAGATTTTTTTACTGTTCGGTTTATAGCTGTTGTGGTAGAACATTTTACCTTGTTGGCTATAAAATACTGGTTTTCTTTCCTCTGAATGTGTGTGAAAAGTCCTGGCTATGGGGAGGGGAGGACCTAACCTCTAATCAAGATGCATTAAGGTGGATGCGATTAAACTTGTGCGGGCGAGTCAGTGTCGCCCAAAGCGGATAGTGTCTTAACATGGGGAAGGAGACTCCCCAACCCACATGGCTGGGCAGTTTGACATGGTATGTTGCTTGGTTCTTGACAGAAAGGAATTCTTAGTTAACAATGAGGTTCACTCCTCAGAGGTATCTTTCGAGGTGATTGTTCGGACTCTCTCTTTCCTTCTGGGTTGTTTTGATTCTCGAGGACGAGAATCGTTTAAGAGGTATCTGATGTAATGGATCAGGTTTTTGGGGTCCATTACTTTGTGAAAATCTCAAGTTAGGTTTTCTGGACGGGGAATCTCAGTGAAGTTAGGCCTAACGGTAGGCCTACCGATAGCCTTATCCTACTGGTAGCAGGCCTACCGGTAGCTTGGTCTACTGGTAGCCGCAGCCTACCAGTAGCTCTGTCTACTAGTAGCTCGGTCTACCGGTAGCTGCAGCTACCGGTAGCTCTTTCTATCAATAGCTCGGTCTACCGGTGGCTACAGCTTACCGGTATCTCGGCCTACCGGTAGCTCGGATACTGGTGGCTGTCAGCCACTAGTATCTCCCGGTCTACCGGTGGCTGCAGCCTACTGGTAGCTCGGCTACCGGTGGCTCTCGCCTACCCCCACGGGGTTTTTTCTAGTAGCGCTCTTTTTGTGAAAATTGGGTTTTAAACCCTATTTTGACCCCTTTAAGATTTTTTTAAAGCTCGGTAATGCCCATAAATGTTTTAATTAAATATTTAATGAATTAACCTGGTGTGTGCGTCGATTTAAACCTCCCAAACCTTTAATAATGTGTGGGTCCGTGTGGTCAACCCACGACCCCCGTTCCTTACGTGGTTCCACGTTGTTATCTCAACCGTCCCCGGCCCTTATAAACTAAAGGGTTCGCCATGGGTTTCTTCTTTTCTCAATCACCCTATGCTAGTAGTACCATTCGTTCAGACGAACCACTTTTCATTCAGGCAAGCCACATCGCTATCTGTGGAATTCTGTGCCCAAGCTCAGCATCGATCGTTGATCAACAAGTAGGGAATTTATCCTTCGTCTCTCCCTTTTGTGTATCATACGGGGTGGGCATTCTTTTGATTCTATAGAATTGGATAAACCAAACCTAAATAAAGATAATGAGTGGATTTTTTATAAATAATGAAGGGGGGCTGTGATTGATGACGCTGCTCTGTTTTATGATCTTCTTTTCTGAATTTTGCGGGCTTATGCCTACTGAAAATCATGGTCATTGGTGGTCTTTCTCTGTGCACTAATGAACCCCTGGTGATGTTTCAAATGGCTTTTTTTGTAGTTGTGAACTCCTGCTGTGAAAAGGAAATTGGTTGATCACGTATATCCGGCTAAATAAATTGAGGCACCAGGATCAATCCTTCTATGATAACCCTGGTTAAAGCACACGAAAATTGAAATCATTGTGTGTGTTAAATATTATAAATATAAAAACACCGGCATGGGCCTGCTTAGTGGTGGTGGTTTGGTTGTTTTTCCTTCATGGTCAATTTTATGGGTGATGTGGGTGGGGATGGGATCCCCTGTTGTTATGGATTCAGTGGTTGTGAATTTTAAGACCGGGTGGTTACCTTGTTTATATCATGAATTGGGGTGGGATCCTCTGTTTTTGAGAAACCTTTTGGCTCCTGGATATTTGGACATGGGGCTATATCTTGGGGTTTTCTTTGGTTGTTGTGGATTTAAGAGAGAACCGGGTGTGAATGTTGTAGTTAATGCTTGACTGTTTGCTTTCCTGGACTTGTTCCTATGCTTACTAGTTGCCCAAGTAGGTGCAGAACTTAATTAAACATCACTACTGAACATGAAAACGAATGGGACAAATGGGTTTTGTTGGCGAGAGTTGTGACTCGGACTTGAGTGTTGTGTGTGTTCCTTAGGCTGGATGAAAAAACTAAACTTGGGAGAGTGCTTGTTACCTATATATATACTTGTAGTTTTTTGTTTCTTATTTGCGCCCCACCCAAGTTGAGGACTTAGTGCCGAACACCCCCATTTCATGGGGGAGGGTGTTTTTCCCAACACTATTATTAGTGGCTGGTTATTAGCTCCTTTTCTGCTCCCTTTCCTGGATAGCCCAAGTATCTTCGGGTAGGCTGTGATGGCCTGAGGTCCATTATTAGCCCAAGAACCTTCGGGCGGGGTAGTGTGGTGGTTATGGCCTAGGTGTATGTGGGCAGGTAGTTTCCCAAGTATCTTCGGGATGAGGCCCAGGTGTCTTCGGGCGTGGCAGTGGATCTTCTAGCCCAGGTGTATTCAGGCGTGGCGGTGGTTGTTCTGGCCTAGGTGTTTGTAGGCGTGGTTACGTGTGATAGTTGTGGCCCAGGTGTGCGCGGGCGGGGTTTGGCAGTGGGACTACATGAGGTTGTGGCCCAGGTGTGTGCGGGTGGGGTATGGCAGTGGGACTACGGTGAGAATGGCAGGATTGGTTCGATGCGTAGGATGTCTTCAATAACCAGTGGGAAAGTGGCGCGGGGTACCCAAACATCGATGTGCTTTTATTATATATATTACTTGACTTGTGTTATTTGGGGAGTGTGCCTTGGTGAGGCTTGGGTGGATAGTTTACCTTGTTACGTGTTTGGTTTACTCTTTTTCTCACGGGACTTTAGTACGTCCCCCCACTTGTGCATGAGAGTCTTTGGTTTTCCCTACTAAGTATACATGTATGCTCGCCCTACGTATATAAAACTGCTTTCAGGTTTCCAGGAGGACTTTGGGGATCGCGTGGGACCATACTAGCTCGGACCTTTGGGGCAGTTGTTGTTTCTATTTTTTCTTTCTTTGATACTTTACCCTTGTAGTCACTTTGTACTTTGTGGTTTTTACTTTTGTAACATGCATTGGGAATGGTTCTTGGCTTTAATTTTACTTTCCGCTTTTGGTGTTGTTTGGATTTACCATCTTATCTCCCGATCTTATTAAAAGAAATAGGGTAATGCCTTCCATTTAGTGTGTGATTCTATACCCTTGGTTCTAGTCGCCACTCCGGGGCCTATTGAGGGCGGGTTTCGGGGGTCATTATCTCTCCTTCAACTTAAAGAAGGAAGGGCCTGGAAATCTGCTGACCCTTCCCTCCTTTTTGGTGAAGGCGGGTCGTGATAACACATAATACACACCATCCCAAAACACTCATCAAGACATCATGTTTTCCTTTTTAAAATATTTTTTGAAAAAAAACGGTTCAGCAGTTAGCGTATCCACTAATGGTACCCCATGGGCCCCACACATGCATGTTTTCATGCTACATCGGGAACCCTCCTCATATCCATCCTGGCGCTCATCCAGTAATTCCATTAACCATCCATAATTACATATAACCCATGCATGTGGTCTCTCATGAAAATACCAAAGGTTAAAACAAAAACTCTTTCCGCTTTTCAAAACCAAAACAATCAACCAATACTTCCTTTTTCTCAATACTGCTAACCAAGAAATCAAACCGAAATTACTGCTTACAAAACTTTTCAGAAAGGAAAAATCATTCAAATGAAAACTCACTTTTAAGTAATACACGTTAATTTCAAAACATCTCATCCCATTAAAACACCTTTCAATAGTTTAGAAAACTCTATTGGAAACACTTTTTCAAAACCAACTTTCACATACTTCTTGGTTTCAAAAGAGGTGTAAACACACCATTTTCCTATTTCAAAAAAATCTGAAATTTTAGTTCCACCATTTCAAAAATCAAACCCTTACCTCTTTATTTGAAAATAATTTCACAAAAACCTTACGCTTCTTAAAACCATGTAATTTTTACTTTAAAACTGAACTTCTAAGATTTCGAAACAAAAAGACACAAGATAATGCAAGGGGAACTAGCTTCGGTGGGTGACTTGGATATATGTTTAGCGGCCATACACCAATCACTTCACCATCATAGGGAGTGTTCTAGGTAAATATCCACGGCTCCACATGGCTTTCCAGGCCCTACGAGCTCACTGAGACCATTACCCAACTCTCTTTTCATTTCCCCTAATCATCATCAAACCAAAAAAAACAAAGTAATTAGATAATTCCAGAAATACCATGGTGACTTGAATCTCATCATGATGTGTGGTGATCAGGAACACTACCCATAACTATAATACCAAGTCCCGACAATCCTAACTCCAGACTATCCCAACTGTTCCCCGAATAACAGGACCCAAACAGTTAACATAAACCTCCTCTGATACCATTTTGTCACAAACTGAATCTGGTCACTGCCAAAACCGGCAAGAAACTCAGCCCGCGACAGGGCCCGAAAAGCATTCTTGATCCCCATGGGCTGGCACAAGTTCCTGGGTATCATAAACTAAAAATTGGGAATGATTTACCCAAGTTTATAAACTTAAAACAACAAATGAATTCAATAAAACGAATCAGGATTTTTTAAACCAAACAATCTTTTAAAAAAAATCAGAACTGAATTACATAGTTCAAAACAACTCAAAGAGACTATACAAAAGGTACAAAACCAAAAATAAACATACCATGAACCCTCATGGAAAGAGGCATCTCCCTCAATCCATATCTACAAGACATCACCACCAAGAACCTGCTAGAAACCCGAACCACTGGCACTATAAACTGTACCCAACCTGCGAAATCAAAAAAAAACAATTCTACTTACACCCAAAGATGTAATTAGGGTGTGAGACAAAGCCTAGTAGGATACCACCACTAAGATATTCCATGCGATAAACATTCAAAGATGAAAATCATGCAAGTTTTCAAAAACATGTAATTTCTAGTTACTATTTCTATAAGATGCAACTTTAAAAAAAATCAGTTTTCAAGTGGGATAATTTAAAGAATCAACACTTTTAAAATAAATTCCAAAGATACTGAATTTTCCATCCAAATATACCGTATTCTGATGGTAATTATAAAGGATCTAATGAGCGCAAGCAATAGGAAATAACCCTTAGGCACTAGCTAGCTGTGGGTCCCAGGTACCTCGTATCTCGGTGAGAGTAACCATCACAAATATTTGTTCTCATGCATAAGCCACTATTAGAGAACATACCCATAACCTATTGGTCCCCAATCATCATCATCATAGTTTAGTTAGAGTTTTAAGTGTCAATCTTGCTAAGTGAAACTGAGGCCAAACCCCACGGATTCACTAGCATACAAGTACACGTCCACCCACCTAGATACTCAGGTTTTCCACTTGTGCTCAAACAAGTTAAACAAGTCAAGAAATATAATTTTCAAATAAAAATATCATTACCAAATAAAAAATTCACCAAAAATATTACATGTATACTACACAAGTCACAAAAGTCCACTTTTCATTTAAAATTGATTTTGAAATCTGACTCACACTAAAATAGCCCACAACACTTTTCACATTTCTTTAACACTTCTACAAATACATTAAAAAAATTTATAAAACCATTCCAAGATATTCCAACTCACATAAATTCCCACCCATATGTTACATAATACCCTTTTTATAACTAAAATCCATTTTTCACATCACACTCACACAAAACATCCCACATCACTTTCATATCTCTTACACACTTTAGTAAATCCATCAAACATTTTTATAAAACATTTCAAAGATGGAAAATGTCACAAAACATCCCCTTTAACATTTAAAATATACCATTTAAAAATATACACACTCCAAAATAGTTTTCTAATATGGTTTCACCTCTTACATAAATCATTAAATCATTCAAATCTTTCATAAAAAAATTCTAAAGAGTATACCAAAACGTTTCTCATAAAACCCATTTCAAAACCATATTTCAAGGAAAAAAATACATCAAAACACTACCAAAGTATAATTTTAAGCCCTAGAGACATTTATAAAACCACTTTCAAGTGTTATAAAATCACCTTGAATAATACCATGAAAGATACAAATGAAAACACCCATTTTCATAAAATGCTCTCAAGAAGTATAACAAAGTTTTACACACCAAACCTATTCCAAAAACCCCCCTTCAAAGGCCCATATGATACTAAGGCATTAAAAAAACAGAATTTTCATCCCCTTTCAACAACTAATAAATCAATATCATTTTTTATAAAACTACCACAAAATATACCACATGTGTTATATTCGAAAAGTTCACAACTTCAATAAAAATGAAATTATAAAATTAAATGCTTAACCAAATCCCTAAAAAATGTTTTTCACACCACACATATCATATGGGGAACATGAAAAACTAGTAAAACAATCAAACTTACTCATCAAGGAATGTTTAACCATGGAATCACCTACTTTTGAGTCGAAACCCTCAAATCTTGGTGTGAAACATCAAGCGCACCACCGCCGCACCACAAGAAAGTGAAGAGAAACCTAAAATCTCAAGATTACACCAAAAAGACACCATGTTAAACCATAGGTTTGAAACCTAACTTTTGGACACTTTGGAACATCAAGAAAGAGGGATGAAACCCTAAGGAAATGGAAGAAATGGAAGGGAGGAACACTTGATGGAATCTTGAATAAATCACCCTAAATCCACCAATATATGAATTTTCAAATAGAAAAAAATTCAGAGGTTCAAAAAGGATGAGTAGATCATGTAGTAACTGTAATGGGGTAAAATAGTGATAAATGAAGGATTTATGAATGAATCAATTTACCTCTTCAAATATGAACGATTTGAGAAATCCATATAATTTTCGACAAAATTCCTGATCCAAATGATCTCCAAAGAGGGGGAGGAGAGAATGGGAGAGCTCCTTAGGTAAGTGGGCTCAGGTGATAGTTGGAATCACCGAAAAAACTTAAAAATTGAATGTGATATTAAATAATTGAAAAATATTTTTAATGTAGGAAATGGGATTTTGTGCTGGCCTAACACCTTAATAAAAACCCAAACCGATCATTATTATGGATTCCTATGGATTCCAAATTGATATGGTGATTTTAATATACCAGGGGATTCCATTTGGTAATATTAATGGGTGTAAAATGTTGAAAAATTAAGGATTTATAAAAGAAACAAAAATTTATTTTTAAATCTGGAAATGGGCTTACGGTTTGGCCCAAATTTCAAAAACCCACCATTTCCACCAAAATGCGCGGTAAACCCCCAAACCAAATCACGAATGGAAATTAAATGAAAATTTAATTTAAAATAATTCATGGATGTTATAGAATAACATTCAATTCTATTGATATAAGTACTTATAGGGTCACACACTAAGCGTATTCAAAAGTCTGGCTTATTCTGATAAATAAGAGTATAGGAAATGGTGGGGGCCACTACTAGGGTCTGGGATATGTCTCAGATTTTACGATCATCAAGTAATAAATAAATTAATTATTATTAAGGTATAGAATAATTATAATTTAATTTATTTATTTATTTATTTTATTTACAAGTATTTAAGTGAATACATGGGAAAATATTTAACAAATAGTTATTATTTAATATTCAAGGATTTGTTTAATATTTACTCGAATAACGAATAGAGTTAATGAAATGATTTAATCATGAAATATATTTATTATTTTTCATTTAAGTGATAAAAATATAAATTATATTTATAACTTGGTAAGACAGTCATAAAATTTCATTTATGTCGTATTTAGTGAGTAATAAATGTTTGGGGGTCGATGAGCCTATTCTGGGTATTTTTTATAACTACACTATATAAGTGAGGAGGGGATCTCATTCCATCAAATATTCATCACACGTTTGTTGAGAGAATATCTCTCCTCTCCCCACTTCCTAGATAGATAATTTCTTAATCCAAACAACTAGATCAAGCTCTTCTTCACGCATCGAATAAATGCTGATGTAGTGATTGTCAGGACATCGAAGGTATCAACAGATTGTTGCACTAGCACTCAGAATTCGATGATTGACACTCCTATATATTTTTTAAGTGTTTTTGGATGATATATAGGGATCTAGGTTTAGTTACTTAGAGCAACGACTGCTAACAACAAGCAGTTAATGAACACGACTTCAGATCAAAGGAGGTAATTGTTCATTTATTTTTATGCTTAAAAATTCCTTATGCGGGATCCTCAATTGTTGTATCGGTTTGCGCTTCACCGATGGTGATATATTTATGTCGATCATTGGTGAAAAATTTTAATTCCCTAACCCATCTTCTCCCACTACGCATCCTAGTTCCTTCAGTGATGATGACCATTATGAGTGAGAGATGCAGCTATTGTACTCTTTTTACCTTAGTCAATATTTTCCCACTGGGTTTTCATGATAATGTTTTTAATGAGACAACACAAGGTGGTATTGATATTATTTTACTCTCTTTCACTAATCAAGGGTTTTTTTTTTGAAGAGTTTTTCTTTGATAAGATTTTTAATGAGGCAATCATGACCATCCTGAACAATCTTGTTGCCTGAGACAAATTATAAAAATGTTTCCCTTTAAATATAGATAGTTAAAGGATTTGACCAAAGAAAACCAAGTCAAAGATCGCACTTTGCAGACCTAAAATTATAAATCTATTTAAACCCAAATTACATGCGGACTTCAAAAAATAAGTTCAGTCCACATACGAACCAATTCATATGTTGGGCTGCATAATATTAAAAAGTAAAAAAAACAATAGAAAAATATATGTTTAAAACTATATATGTATTTCTTGAAAATTTACTAAAAAGTAATATCAAACAAGACTTTAAATCATATAAAAACTCCAGACTTATATGTATGTAAAAAATGCAAAACAACCCTTTTTTAAAAAGAAAAAAATTGTACACTTTTTAACCTTTTAAACCACTTTGAATCAAATCAAAAAGGATTTAAAGTTTGTAAAAACTAACATGTTAATCCTTTTAAAAAAATAATGAATCAACCTCATATTTATCTTCATTACCCATTTATTTTTCTAAACCTATAAAATTATAAAACTAAAAATTTAAAATAACATAATAGATGAATTCAAAAATACACTTCTAAATAGTTAAAAACATTACCAGTTGGTGTAAAACCAGGAAACCAACTTCATATAAAAATCAAGGATTTTTTTTAAGAAAGTGGCACCAATATTTGTTTAACACAAGTCATCCAATGCTAAAATTGGATTTATATTCTGAAATTATGATAGAGATTCTTAATCAAACATGTTAAATAATCCAATTTGGAGAAAATAAAAAATTGCAATGAAATAGAGCATGACATACCAGAGCATGTTGTTGCAATTCACGAACCTGATTATGGTACTTTATAATCCAATTAAAAGGAAAAAACTTCTCCTTGAATTTTTTGATTAAAATTATTCAATTAAAACATCATAATTCAAACTATCCAAAAATTCATTTTCAATTGAAATCATTTCCAATGCACATAATCTCTCTTGTGACATGGTAGTCTGAAGACAATTTTTGATCAACTTTAGATTAGAAAAACTTCTCTCTGTTGATATAGTTGTAACACATATAGTAAACAAAATTTCATATGCCACCCATGTCATTTGAAACCCTCCATCCTTTCAATGAGTATTGATAAAATAAATGATATCAGTTGATTTTATCAATTCACTTTGAAATATTGACTTCAAATGTCTAAGCTCTTGAAATAATTCATCTCCACAAATATCATCATGTTTACTATGTTTCAAAAAACATTGAAATTAAGTACAATGTTCCTTTAATTGTTCTTCAAAAATATTTCTAAAACCTGTCTTGCAAAAAATCCAAATATTTCATTGAAGTTTTCAAATTTCATAAAACATTCCCTCAATGACATAAGATTTTGATCAATAATTTGAAGGAAATAATTTGTTCTAAATTTTTACTCTATAGAAAATTTTCTAATAGCAACATCTTCCATATCCTCATAAAATTGTTTCTTCTTATGAACAACTCTTTTTTCTTCAAATATTGGATCAATACCAACTTTGAGTGCAATTTATTTCACTTTATTCATTCAACCTTTAAACCCCTTCACTAAAAGTTCTTCAAAGAACAAAATCAACTCTTTTATTTTTATACTTGCATATTCGATATCCATATCTTCCCTTTAAAGTATTTTACTGATATGATTGAATTTATCTAAAAAAATTACCAAATGCATAAGATGATAATGAATTAAAAATTATCTAATGCATTGGAACACAATCCTTTAGCATCCAACATCACAACATCATCATGTTTATAAATATTGGAAATTTCAACCATTAATGCATTTCTTAACTCAGGTGGTTGTCTTCTTATAGCTCTAATACTCTTGATGTGACTTTCCCAATGAGTTATTGATAATGGTTTTGGTGTCAAACCCTTCACATAAGTCCTTAAAATATACCATAGATGTGGTGAACCTGTAAAAAATGTATAAATATTTTGCACATATGAAAACAAAAATTCATCTTTCACACTAGATTTTTCCATGTCACATATAGCAATATTCAGGCTATGACACCCATATGGAGTGTAAAATGATCTAGCATTTACATCAATAATCCTTTTTTGGACACCTTGACGTTTACCTTTTATATTTCATCCTCTATAATTAATTTGTCCACTTATTCCATCAATGTTGAGTTTAAGATCAACCAAAGCATCTTTAAGTGATTTGAAAAGCCCACGCCTGGATGTGTTGTCAACATTTATGAATCTAAGAAAAAACTCATCTACCTTAACTTTAAATTCTTCCTCGACACACACACATCGTATGATAATTGACATTTGTTCTTTATGACTTAGATCTGGAGTACAATTAAGGATAATAAAAAAATACTTTATTCTCGTGATCTTCTTCATGATTTTTTCTTTAACCACATTCCCCAACAAAATTATCAATTCATTCTGAATTTTATGACTAAGATAATGCTTTTAAATTTCATTATTTACAACACAAAGAACATGATCTTACATGACTAAATAAAATTTAGCAACAAATTAAATAAGATTACAAAAAACACCATTATCCTTATCATAAATCTTCTCATTTGTTCCATGAAATGGTGATTTATTTTGTGAAAGTACCTTCAAAACCCCAATGATTCTAGTAAGTACCATCTTCCAACGAACTCTTTCCTTCTCAATGATACATCCAATGTTTTTATCAATTGTTTGTTTATTTTCAAGTCCTATATGCAAGTCCACCCACTTCACGACATTAGAAATGTGTTCAAAATTTCTTTCATGCTTCCTAATCCTTGTTGGAAGGTTGTGCCAATCATTAGATCCTCCTTCAGTCAAAGAAATTTTCATCGATTTCGACTTAAATAATTTACAACAAAAACAAAATAATTTGTCCAACTCATTATAATACACAAGCTATTTCCTCTCGTTTTTTTCACCATTAGGAAGAATACAAAAATAATATTTAGAAGTAAAGTGTCTCCCACGACTAACTTCCTTCGGAAATGCATCATTTTCTTTTAATATTTTAATCAGACCACGTTGAACCAACAAAATTCTCTTAACATCATTGATACTTACCCATAATCTTGGATAATAATTCATATCCACATCTTTTTCAAGGTCAAACATGTTGTGATCTCAAAGATCATGAATCATATGAATAGTGTTTTCATTGTCACCCTCCCTATAATCCACATCCACACCTTCATTTATCATATCAACACTTTGAGTCACAGTTTCCTCTACAGATTATTCATTCACTTCAGAAACATTGTCACCATAGATTGCTCGTTAAATTGAACAGATGAACTCTCTTTTTCACTTCTTACAATAAATAATTTAGAAATCAAACCCACTAGTGATTTTTCAATTTCATTATTTATTTGATTGTTTTTTCTATTTTGAGATCCAGAATTTTGGATTCTCTTAATTGTAGTACCTACAAGTTATAAATTATAATTCAAATAATTATAATTCATTTAGAGTTATAACATATTTAAAGTAAATAATCATTTTTCAAAAATAAAATCATATATTCCAACTAATTGCTTTTTTATTTAATATTAAATTATTGTTGTGAATATTTCTCTAACAAAAAAACAAATATAAATCAATTAAGATATTTCAAAACTAAAATTAGACAAATATAAACTCAAATTGTTATCAACTATATCAAAAATTGTAAATTCAATTATTTATAAGTAAAAAAATAACATTAAAACACTAAATTGTAAAGTTTGAGTTGATTTTAAAAAATTATTTTTTTTATTTTTTAGCTATTGAAATGTAATGAAAAATATAAACTAATGTAATTTCTAACATGTTTTAAAAAAATGAAATAAAAAATATTCTATAAAACCAAATTCATTTTAGTTTTATTTTATTTTAAAAGGGTATTATTTTTATTTTCATTTCTTATGAAATGTTTTTAAATTTATATAATCTAATATATTTTATAATACATGGTTAGAGAGTGGTTGGACATAATATGAAAATTCTATGGATGATTAGGGAGATAAAATAATATTTAAATCAAAATTGATTATTCATAAAACTAATAAATCAAACAACTAATATGATATTCAAATTAATTAATAAAAAATAAAATGAAATATAAATTTGAAAATGATCAATTATCAACAAATCACAAATTAAAAATGAGACGGACAAGACAACAATAAATCCATAGTTCTATATAAATTATAAAAATTAAACAAAACAATTAATAAAAATAAATAAAATGAAAATAAAAATTTTAAAATGATTATAAAAAAACACTATTTACCTTGGATAAACTGAAAATTGTAATTGAGATGAGTCAATTATAGTTGAGACGAACAAGACACGAGCGAATTTTCAATTTAGATAATTTTTTAAAAATAAACAAAACAATTAATAAAAAAATTATATTTAAAAATGATTAAAAAAATCACCAATTATCGAGGGACAAAGCGAAAATTGAAATTAAATATCCAAATTGAAATTGAGACGGACAAGACAACGATAAATTTTCAATTAGAATAATTTATAAAAAACAAATAAAACAATTAATATAAATAAAAAATAAAAAATGACATTTAAAATTTGATGATAACAAAACTATAATTACCTATGGAAAACAAATATCAAATTGAAATTGAAACAAGAAAATTTCAATTGAAACGGGCAATATACCGACCAATCTGAAATTCATTCACACTCACACAATTCATGAAATCTAAAAAAACAATTAATAAAAAGAAAAACAAAAATGATCAAAGGATTATAAAAAAACATGGTTTCACCTGGAACGTGGTGAGCGGGGAAGGTTGGGGGGTGCAAGTAGGTGTGCAGGGGCAGGGGCAGGGGGATGGAGAGGAGGGGGAAAGGCTGCAGCAGGTGTGTGGAGGCCGTAGGGGGAAGAGGGGGAGAGGAGGCCATGTGGGGTGCTGAGGGAGGGAGAGGATGGGTAGAGGCGTCACTGGAGAGACCATAGGATAGGAGAACACAGTGTGAGACTTTGGGGAGTAGCAGTGACAACATTGGGAGGGAAGTTGCTAGGAAGGAGAGCGTTCGGGATGAGGAGCATCCATGGTGATGAAAATTTTAGGGTTGGGGATGATGGGGTGCATTTTTTTCCGATGCGCGGTCCATTGCCCAAGCCCACGGGCTCGCAGAGCTCGCCCGTGACCTAGACCTAGAGGAAATCATACATTATAATAGATATCCAAGAGAGTTATAAATTATTATGGATATTTGTATTTAATGGAAACTATTGGCCTTCCCCATAAACTGTAATTTTCAATAAGACTATTCATTATTACATATGGTCTCCCCCCATGTCTCGAAGACATAATCAGATAATAATATTAATTGATGTCCTAAAGACACAATTAAATGATATTATTAGAGAGAGTTGAGGACACTGGACTCTTTTTCCCTTTATCATGTTTTTCCCATTGGGATTTCCTTATAAGGTTTTTAATGAGGCAACATGATATGAAATTCAATCAATTTGGCTTCACTTATTTTTTCCACATGGTTTTTTAAGTGAAGTGTAAATAAAATTCCATGAAATTATGACATTCAAGGGAGAACTACCACATAAATGGGTTTTTGTTGCGTCAACCTTTATCAGTGCTAAAAAATAACTGATAAAAGTCACATTTAACATCATTAAAAAAACATTGTTAAAAGTTCCCTTTTATTAACATTTTTTAGTGGCTTTAAAGAGACCCCCTTTATCAGCGTTTTTTAAAAGCACTGATAAAGACCCCCTTTATCAACATTTTTTTACTACTGTTGATAAATGGTATATTTCAAAAAAACATTAAAAATAATATATTAAAATATAAATATATTGATATTGATGTAAATATAATATATATTTTTAAAATGTGTTTTAGATAAAGCTAAATAGACATTTACACTTAATATATAAGATATTTAGTGAAAAAGGCTTATCAAATAATTTAAAAATATTTTTAATTAATAATTTGATAATTATTATCGAGTAATAGTCATTAATAGTAATTTTAAGATAATAAAAAAATATTTAAAATAAGTTGAAAACATAAGTCGAATTTCAAACAACCGTAACTTTTGATCCGGGTATCCGTTTGGGTTCTACCAAATATGAAATCAAAACTTGTGACGAGATCTACACCCTAATAATAAAGGATAACCCTCTCTCATAATTTTCAAGTCCAAAGAAGATCCAAGAGGCCTCTAAAACTGAGTTTTTAGTCGAGGTGCCCCAATTTTTTAACATTCGGTGGATTTTTAGGGGGCCATTTTGCCCTTTTTTAGTGGAGTCTGAATTTAGTCCTGGGGCTTACATTCATATCAATATTATGGATTTAAAATTTTATCATTTTTCACAATGTATTGTCATTTATAATTATATGTATACCAATATATACATATTTTTTATATATTCACACATAAAAATTTAATTTTATAAATAAATAATTAAACATATTTACATATAAAATAAATTTATCAATATATAAACCTTATCTAAATAAAACATAATATTCATTTTATTTAAAATAAAAATGTATGAATATTTATATATATACAATTAATTTATATATAATGTTTATATATATAAATATATTTTTGTGTGTGTATTGACGAAGAAATATATATTTATCTATATATTCTAATATATGTATATAAATATTAATATATAATATATGTAAATAAATATAAATATGTATAATTATATTTGTAGATGCACACATATATGTAAATATATGTATGCATGTATTTAGAAACACACATACACACATACACGCACAAAAAAATTATATATGTATTTAAATAAATATATATATATATATATATGGATAAAAAATGTAACAAAATATTTATAAATATATAGATATATCATAAAATGAAAAATAAAACAATATAGGTGAGTGGAAGAGTCACGAGCGCATGAGGAGGAGGTCTCAGGTTTGAAACCCACCATAGGTAAGGGCACGCGGGCAGGTGAGCAGATGCCTAGCGCTATTAAAGGTGGGGGGGTTAGAATTGTTAAAGAGGGGTGAGGGGTGGCTAGTATTATTATAAGGGGGTGTTGAGAATTGATAAAAGGGGGTGGTCACCTTCTTATTTATGGGGAATTTTTTAAAAAAAAATTGTTTTTTAACCTTTATCAGCATTTTTTAGTGCTAATAAAAAAGGTTTTTTAAAATTTTAAAAAAAATCGATGATAAAGGTCCCTTTTATCAAGATTTTTTTAGCACTAATAAAAAGGGAACCCATTTAATAGATCCTCGATTATCAGTGCTTTTTTAGCATTGATAAGGGCTTTTTTAGCATTGATAAAACCATGTTTTGTAGTAGTGAAGAGTGATATAAAATATCAATGTGTAGATGTCATAATTGTGATAATAACGATGAATCCTCGGTTCCCAACCCTTCACACACTCCAACATTCCATATTGTAACGCCCCGACCCCAGCTACCCAGAGCCAGTGCGTTACATCGTAACATTGGCATGATCACAAAAGATCAAGTCTCGAAAGACCGATTATTTTAGTAGCCTTGGAAACACTAGATACATTCATAAGTCTTACATTACATCATAAAGTGAAAAACTAATAACAAAGTCTTCATAGTCCACACTCATATCCTCTTCTGACTATCCCTGCAGGTCATTCATAAAATACTTCTTCACATCCTGGAAAATATTAAAACATTGAAAGGGGTGAGCTCAGATGCTCAGTAAGGATAACAATATTGCGGAAGCTTTCATAAATAAACATAAAAATTTAAGGCAATGTATAACTAAAACAAAAGCCTTTTAAACTTGAACATCAACATAATATGGAAAAAGTAAAATGAGATAATGCCATTCACTTCTTCACATGGATATTCTACTGGTCGAATAATCACATGCAATATCAATAACCACTTTCATAATGATGGAATATATAATGCCAGACATTCTGAAACATTTTGTCAAGGCCTCGGCCAAGATGTCTAAAATGATTAAGGCCTCGGCCAAAACCATAAATCAAATTGGGAAAAGGCCTCGGCCAATTCCACATCTAGTTGTCTCATGAGACCTACTGATGCATCGAGGAGCTATAGCGGGCTCCACCCGTCACTTATTAAGTCCAATACATTCCTCATATGAACAGGTTTAAACATCTCATAAACCATAACATAATCGTATCACATAAAACATGCATAAAGGAAACATAACATTTCCACATTTCAATCACAAGATATCAATACAGCACATTGATATAATAAAAACACTTTCAAAACCATTTTCAATACCAAAATAAATGAAAAGTAAAACATGGTATTTATTTTTCTTTTAAAAAGAAGGTATGGCTTGTAGAGGAAGCCGAAACTCAAATAACGGTCACGACGGCGTAGAAGTCGTTGTCGCCGCATACGTACGACAAAAACATTCCCTTTTGTCGTTTAGTAAACGCTTCGTATAAAAAATATTCCTTTTGAATAAACGTAAAAGTCAAAGGGTTTTATACACCGTATAAAAGAAAGTTGTGTATAAAATAAAATATGCCTCAATGAAAGGAGATTGAGAAGAAGTCCCTTACAAAGATCATTTTTAAAATAAAATAGATATATTATGTGTATTCACTATAGGTACACATAAAGAAAGTAAAAATAAAAAATAAGACATAATAATATAATGACATAATTTGAAAGTAGGAGATTAACCCAAAGAATGGAAGTTGGGTTAAGAAATTCCCTTACCTCGTGTCTGACTTGACTCAACCGTTCTTTAACCTCCTGAATAATAAACTAGAGTTAATATATACCTTATTAAGAACCATTTTCAATTTCATTATCCTTTTTATATCACTTACTTACAATGATATGAACATTATGTAATTATTTAAGTTAATAACGGTCGTTTTGTCGATCTTTGGTACTTGAGTCAACAATAAACTTCTTATAATTACAAGTTGTTTATGTGGTAGAATATCCATTATCTCCAGAATTATATTCATGATTTAGATGTCATATATATCTTATATATCCAGTATATACATTCATTTATAATATTACGTAACATTTAGAGGTAAGAAATGAAATGCACCGTTCATGGAGACGGTAAGCCGTACGTACGCATGAACGCTACTTTCATTTCAATTTCATATTTAATGGAACTAAATCATAATGATATAAATGTATAATATAATTCCAGTATAATATAGTGTATAATACCATTTTCTTCATCCTTTATACATCCCACATATGGCATTAACGATTCAAATCACTTTGAGGGGGCGGTAGTCCGCACTTCCTAAAATGAAATTATCGCGTTTTACCCATAATGGAAATCATAAAGTATGCCATAAATGAGAAATAAAGAAGAATAAGTAAAACATAAACATATTATATATCATATATAAAAATAGTGACATCTTAATGGCCACCTTTGAAGGTGTTATATGAGTGTTGAACAATCATCGTTTCGTGAGGCAGAAATTCACCATCCACAGAAACCGTATGTTCTTTAACCATTAGATGTAGGTGTATGTAAGTGTAGCTCTAATACTTCTTATAAAAACATACTAGTATATTTAGGATACTGGTGTTGTTACAAAAGAAATTAATAAAAATATTTTAGGGGGTTGGAGAAGAAAAATAAAACAAAACAACATTAGAGAAGACATTACCTCAAAATCGGGTAACTCTTTTTGATTTGAGCCAAAGGATTCCTTGGGAAGAGTTCTGCCCAAAGTGAGGCTTATAGGAGTAAGAGGGGGAAGTTGGGAGAGTATTTGGGCAGAGGTTGGCTGATCCAAATGGCTTGAAAGTGTAAATGAGGTGGGAGAGGTGGGGGCCTTTTATAAGTGGAGAGGAGGGGCTCTTTTGGAAAGATTGAAATGTTACATTATTTTACAATGCTTTTCGGATTCTGAAGGTCCCACACTTATATAATTCGTGTCTAAGGTGATAAGGGTTCTAAATCCCCTCATCCAATAGGATTTGGACAAGTGTAAGCCTTGGATTTTGCATTATCTTCTCATTTTATTTAAATCGTTAAATAATGAGGTCATCACTGCATCATAATGATGTCATAAATAATTTAATTTATTTAATGTATAAAAATTATAAAAAAAATACTATGATGTAGGAAATCTTTTTATCTTTCTAATGAATATTTATAGTCAAAATTTGGACTTGTGTAACCCCACTTAAAAACTGTTTTAGTAAAATAACTCATGTTTGTGTCAATTTAATTTTAACATTAAATAAATATATATTAATGTCATTTTCCAACTAAAGTGGCTCCATGGGGTCCTCAAGTTGACCCATGGGTTTTCTTGGTCGGCCATGACTCATCCAATAGGAGTAGGACAAGTGTCATGCTCATCTCATATTATTAAAACATTATTTGTACCCTAAACTACACTAATTACCTCTAATCGCGATTAAGAATTTAAAAGTTACTATTCACCAAAAAATTATTTTAATCTCATTGAACCACATTTTACTTCTTAATGACAACCATGTATGTCGGATTTTTGAAAATCAAATCACAGAAGTGGTAATATTTCATTTAAACGAAAAATCAGTTATTTAACTACCACTTAGTGGTTTCACTATTCATCAAAAATTGAAGTTTTTCAGAACAAGGCCAAAATTTCACCCTAAGCTATAATTGATATTCCGAATTCAAAAATGATGTCTATTTTACAAAATTCCAAACATATAAGTTGCATTAATTAATTTTATAATTAATTCCCGTTGTTACGACAAATAGCGTGTTTTTAAGAAACAATTTATATCAAAAGATTGGCAATTGTTTATGTCCAATTTCAATGTTAAATTAATTCTAATGACCACCATTGGATAAAATGGTAAAAATATATTCTAATTATACTTTAAAACCACTAAATATTATAATTTATCACTATAAATTATTTTTATTAAAAAATTTGTTTTTAAGTATTTTTCACTATTCATAAAAATTTAGAAGTTCTCAGAAAAATACCAAAAATTCAACATAGGCTAATTTCAATATTCCGAATCCAAAAATGAAGTCAATTTTGATAAATAAAATTTATAAAATTTTAAAAAGTAGGTATTACTATTCACAACGGCTAGTTTAGTTAGTTGTGGTGTGTGTTAGAGCTCGAGGTTGCGTACAACACACGCTATTGCATTATTCGAAGGGAAACGTACAGTGAAAGCTCGGGGTGTTACACATATCATCCAATCTTTAGAATTCCAACTATTATATTAGATATGGTAGGAATTAATCTTAACTGTTGGGTCGTATCGCATGCACACTATATATGACTATGAGTTAATGAAATATGTGAACTTTTTGGACTCTTTATCATGTTACCCCTAATTCATGTTTTTATTTTATATTTTTATTTTCAATTTTTGTCAACATCGTTATCATCATATGAATATTGACACATGTTTCATCAATGATGTCTCTTTTACGATCAATCATTTATTCCTAATTTTGAAATTTCTCACGATTTCAATCAGGTGATTTTCACACTAAAACTAGTATTTAAAAGACTTCTATATTTAAATGATTATTGAAATATTCAGATATAATTAAATGAGTATTAAACCCTAACATATTGGTTAGTATCAAACGAGTATAGACAACAAATACTTACAAGTTCAAGCCTTTCTTGAAAATTCCTAAACAAACCCTAACAGGAATCTCAAGATCCCAAGGCTGAAAGGAACCCGCGCTGGAGCACAATCATCCATGGCTTCTTCCATGCCGATGCTTGTAATCAGTGCCCCTAACCCATATTCTTATCAACCCAAGTCTCCCTACACCCATTTTATAGTAGCCTCATTGTATCTTTCCTTTGCTTCTATCACCTCTAATAGAAGGACGCATAAAAAATCCCAGATTCTCTCCAGGTTGACTGATCCGGATGGCAGGATTCTCGTAGAGCTCTTCATCAAGGAGAGAGAGGAGACCCAAAAGAATGTGAAGAAGAAGGAAGTTGTATCGATGCCAAGGATTGAGCTTTCTCCGATCGACCAGTAGTGGGTTCACATCCTCAACAAAGGACGATCTAGCCCTCTTCAAGGGTTCATGAGAGAATCTGAGTTCCTCCAAACACTTCATTTCTATTCGCTCCAGCTTGATGAAGGGTCAGTCTTCAACATTTTGGTGTCGATCATGCTCACCATAGACGACTTCCAGAGGCACCAAATTGCTGATTCAAGCAATTTCTCCCTCGTCGGACCTGGTGATGAAGTGGTGGTGATTCTCATCAAGTAAGGATAATCGTGCACCACACATGCTATTACTTATGGTATGAAATCATGCTTTTTAAGATTCTGTAATTTATACTTTTCTTATGTGGGTTTATGCACATGAAAAAACTGCATCAAATTATTTTTTCAGTCGCATTATTGATGATCAAATTTTCATATTAAGTTAATTAATAGGGCTCCAGGAAGGGAAGACCTGCTCAAGGCTCTCCTTTTTCCTGGACTGGGCCACAGTTATGGCTAAATGACTTGGTGGTCATTGAACCGATCAAATATCACGATGGAATCGATAATTACCTATGGTATTCTCCTCATGGATCGAAGGTATAATTAAATAATAATATTAATTGATGTTCTATAGAGACAATTAAATGATATAATCAGGGGGAGTTGGGAACACTGCACTCTTTTTCCCCTTATCATGTTTTTTTATTGAGTTTTCATGGTGAGGTTTTAATGAGGCAACATGACATGAAATTCAATCAATTTGTATTCACTTGTTTTTCTCATATGGTTTTTTAAAGTGAATATTATATAAAATTCCATGAAATTATGACATCAAAGGGGGTGTTATGAAATATTAATATGTGGATGTCACAATGGAAATAATAATGATGACTTCTCGGTTTTCAACCCTTCACACAAATCATCCTTCCATATCCTACAACCTTTGGAATTCCTCATGGCTTTCATATGATCATCATATGACCATGTGTAGCGGAAGATAAACCAAACACAGACAGATCTATCTTTAAGAATAAACACATAAATAAATCTATAAAATATAGTACCTGAAAAACTCTAATAGCAACAATCTTCTTATTCTTTAGCGAAGGAGAATGCTTGATGAATATCACAGAGCAGTGAACAAAAACACCCTTCCTTCGAAGTGGGTACACTTGCCAATAGATCTACAATCGCATCGTAAGAATACCCAAATTCTAAATGGGTGTTATTGCCTTCGTCTCAGATGATGAACAATATTATAATACGAAGAGATAAAATAGAGGCTTGCTCACAATTGGATGTCCTCAGTGGGAGGGATCACATCCCTTTATATAACCATACATGACATGTTTCATTAAATGAAATGTGTTGGCCATATCCATATATCCATATACATTTATTCTCATGACATTAATTCATTGAATATCATTCAATAAATATTCAATTCATTTAATTCGTTCATAACAGATTATAATTGATAATAAAAACAGTTCAATAGAAATAAATATATATCAAATATATGTATTTATTTTCGCATGTGTTTAATACATGCATAATAATACATGCATCAAATGTATGTAATTAAATATACACTTTATATATATATATACATAATATTATATTATATATATAATATCATATTATAAATATATATTAGTGCATATCTAACAATCACCCACTTGTACTAAAATCCCATAAGAACTTTATGCATAACTTCATAACTTTCTATGAATCTCATCCAAACTCTTTTGAATACAATTTTTCATTAAACTCTCCTCATTTTAAACAAACACTTTGTCCAAAATTTTATCCATATTCAAAGGCCTAATTGTGTAACCCTATGGGCCTTAGTAGCATTGACAACAGCTATGAAATCTCTATTTCATAGATGTAATCAAAGAGATGCCTCTATCAAAACATCAATACTACTCAAGTTACTAAGGGGTCTGGTGTGGTCTTCATAAAACATACTCATATCTCTATACGAACATTTCCACCACAATATGTATTATATAGATCATATGTATCTTATATAATCCTTTTGTTCATGACATCAAGTGACTACTAGACATGGAACATGTCAATATAATATAGGCCTCTCGTTATTTTTTTTATTCTCTAAAAAAGACTGATTAAGCAGATGAATACATCACATTTCATTCATCAGTCTGATAAGCACATCACATGTCACTTATCTAAGTAGTTGAACAGATCATATGTGAAACAAATAATAATGACCATGAATTTCCTCATTCAAATTCAATCAAGTTCCAAATGCCTTTTCTTGTCATACAAGTGGACAAATCCCATCTTGGTTGTGTAAGAGTTTGTGTCCTAGAACCAAGTGGTTTTACTTTGATTACATGGATATTTAATGTATTATTACATATTGTTCATTCTTCTGCATGATTATAATGTAATAATGTCCTAGAATATTTATTGCATTGATAAGGTTATGGCAGTTCCCCACTATGATGAGAACCTTGAAATGCTATAACAATATTCTTAAATATAGTTATGCAGTTGGATGACATGCTATGATGGGACACATAGCATGCAAACCGTCAGGTGTGAGTACTCGTAAGCAGATGAGACTTCCACTCATGAAGTTCGCACTTGGTAATCTCCAAGATAGGAGATTATGAGAACAGACTTGCTAGTAGGAATTCTGTATGTTTTGGTGTCATTAGATATTTCTATCTGCGAGTGTGTGTAATGATCCTTAGACTTTAAGATTATCATTAATACGTGTCATGACTTACGCACTTTGATTTACTGACGAAAATCTTCATGCAGATAGTTAGTGGGAAGTAGGGTACATTGGGTGCATCACGAGTGACATGTTATTAATGGATAAGTCAAGGAAGGATTTGTCCCTTCCATTTTATGAAAGTTGATATCTCAACCCTTTGATTGAAAAAGAATCGTTGCGTGAAATTCCATGTCCATGGTGTAACGATGAGTTTATTTCAGGTAGTCAAAGAACGACATATCAAGCATAAAAGTTGATGACACAATCATGAAACCTTCTTGATGAGATATTGCAACAAAGGGATTATATTACACAGTGATCCTTCGTATGTGGATGTCGTTGTTGCGACTTTACGTTCTTTCTCTTGGGTGCCTTGACCCATTGCTAGACAGTACACTTGGACTTTTGGTAAGCCCACTTAATGTCAATGAGAAAGAATCCTAGAGGGTCACACACTATGTGTTTTTGGTGGTCTCAGTTAAATTCTATTTGAATTTAATTAATGAAATAAATATTATTCTCAAGACCGTGGAATTATTTTATTCAAGTTAAGATGATCACATAAATTAAATAAAATATATTTATTTATTTTATTTAACATTTAATAAATATTTATTTACTAGTTTGGAAATAAAATATATATTTAAGAGAATAAATTATTTATTTATTTATTCTGGTGTTCAGTAAATGGAAGTGGAGTTCGAGCGGACCAAGGTTGGTCCGGTAGTAAAATAATTATTTTCAAGATGGTAAATAATTATTTAACTAGTTGGCACAAATTAAAATAACACTACTATTATTTTGTGATGTGGAATTTTATTTATAATTCTATTTTGCGCAAGTTAGCGCACTATAAATAATGATGCAGTATTATTATTAAATGCATGGGTTTTCTCTAAGTTCATGAATGTATTAAATTTTTTCTATGAAATTAAATATTGTAACTGAAATTCCATGTATATAAATAGGCAAGTACCCCTATTGGGCCATACACCACACCACACGCCTGGTGAATTTAGAATTGTTGAGCCAAACAATTTCTCTCTCGAATCTTCTTCTCTCCCCTCTCAAGAATGAGAGACGTTCCTCAAAGCCGAAGAACAAGTGATCAAGAACGAATGAAACAAGACACTCACTTCACCACGTTAGCACCTAGAGAACGAGTGGTATCGATCGGAGGCCATCAGAGCACGTGTGGATCACCGCTAGAGGGATTCTAGTTTTGATCCTTACAACTGCAACGAGATAATCCGGAAGGGTCAATCCAGACGATCAACATCATCAACGAAGAAAAATACCAAAGACACAACTATTATTTTTCTTTATGAAATTAATTAAATTAATAATAAACATGATGTGCAAGATACTCTCTAAAGGTTTTGGGCTTCCTTTTTTTCTTTATCTAAACCTTTGATTATATTCCATGGAGACTAGCATTCATCATCATATTGATCCTGGAATAATCAATGATCATTGTAAAAATCAAAATTGGGTGTTGTCCCTATCATGCTTCCACTACGCTTGGAACCTTCAAGTGGTATCAAAGGGGTTACATCATAGTTTATAATTATTTAAATATTTCATTGATGAATTACGCATTTAATAATTTAGTTGTTTCAATTCAAGTTAATCGTTCTGCAAATCTGAATCTTGAGATATATTCCTCCTCTTTCGTTTCTCGTTCACCTTACAGAAATGATCTTTTCTTTTAATTTTGATTAAAATAAAATAGAGGATCTCATCCGAAGGTGCCAAGGCCTCTTGGTCGTACAACACCAGAACACACAGTGTGTATTAGGCAGTACACATCGTGTATTCAGGATTCAATGCATCGGATCGGCCCGCCAAACCAAGCAGTGTGTTGGAATCTTTCTAAGTCTTAAATGACTCCGTGTGTTGACCTGGAACAGGTGGCACGCGGTTTCCAGATTACACGTCGTGTGGCCCAATGGACACAATGTGTAGTCCCTTCAGGTTAGGGTTGGACCGTGTACCCCATACACAGCTTTCCTGGCTGGATATCATGTAATGAGGAACTATACGACGTGTGGCCCACTGTACATGTCGTGTACTCTGAAGATTTCTGAAGTACACTCACACGTTGTTTCCTCGGGCGTGTACTTCGGATAGACGGTGAAAAATAGTACACTTCATGTAGTTAGAACTACACATCGTGTACTCATCCAAATTACATAGATTTATTAAAATTTATTATTATATTATACAAACCCTTGAGAAGTGTACCATTGTGCGAGCGTAAAGCTGAGGCACAACACGTGATAGGTATTTTATATATATGTGTTTAATTTAATATCTACGTAATTATCATTTCTACTCCTTGGGTAGTTATGAATAGGAATTCACCAGGTTACCTCCAAGGTAAAAGTTACGTACAAAGATAATTTTAAATGAATTTATTTGTTTAAAATTATTATGGATGAGAATCTCAAGGAAATTCAGAAAAGGATTTAAGATAAAAGGATTGATTAATTAAATATGATAATTAATTGATTCGAGTGTGATTTATCTTAAATGATAATGATTAAAGAATTGAATGGTAGTTTTATTTACGCATAAACATCATTGCATGTATGGATGATCATAAGCTAGACCAAGGACTTTGTATGTGGATGGTTTTTTTTAATTAATTTATTTAAATTAAATTTGTTGGCCTGTGAGCCTTCTCCTCATTAATATATAGGGCCTGCGTTCCCAAGGTTTCTTTTATGTAAAACCCATTTTTACCCCTCACCTACATGTGAGTTAAAAAAGACATATGTAATGGATAGAACTCTCATGCTAGTGGAGGCAGTTCAAGCTAGAGTTGAGACAAAACCAATCCCAGGAGATATAGAGGTGGATAGGTGGAAGCTGTAAACACGAACCCAAAAGGTTCAAGTTGTTTCTCCCCTAGTTTAGGGTTAGTTTATCAACCATTATATAAAATAACCATTATAAAGGCTCATGATCATGCCATTTACTTTATTTTATTTCTATCAGTTGCATGGTTTATCATTATGGATGTGTTGTCAAGATCACATAATTAATGAATTAAACAAGAATGCAAGATGGAACTAAAATAAACTAGACTTATGTGTAAATATTATAAGACATGGTTAATCACTTAAGTAAGTTCCACTTAATATTAACAAGCATGTGTTAATGATAATAATCAATTCACGCATAAGAGATAAAAATCTCTCAAATAAAATATTAATTCAGAATAAGCCTTCTGTTACTTGATTAAAGGGAAAACTCAATAAAACTATGTGTTTGACCAACCCTTGTTGGGACACTTACTTTTATAAAAGAATCCCTTATGAAAGGTTTTGGGTTGACTTAACCATATTACATCAAGAATAGTAGGCCTTTCTAGACTTGGTGTAATATTGGAGGCAAGAGTTGAGGAAATCTAAAGTCATGATTTCAAGATTGGGGAGTCCACTCAACATATCAAGGAGTTGCAAGCCCACAGTTGGAAAAGACCTGCCTACCTAAATACCTTCTAATAGCTTGACCAACCCTTGTTGGGGTTATGTGAAGGGGAATATAGATCCTTGCCACTTGAATGTCATGGAAACTGGACATTCTGAGTTCAATGGTGAGGGCCATTGGGACTTGATAAAATAGTGAGAGACTTAATAAAATTTATTATTTCTCATAAAATGTAATAAAAAAAGTAATAATGATCTGCTCTTTTAATTGTAGAATAAAAATGACAATCTCATCAACCACACTATCCCTGCGATAAATTTTGGATAAAGATAACATCCTCATCGGCAGTAACTTCCAAGAATGGTTTAGACGCCTTTGGGTTATCCTACACCATGAATAGAAGTCTTACGTGCTGGAGTCAGCATTATCTGATCTGCCTACCAAGGAGGTGAGTGATGAAGATTTCTTGGTCTATGCGAAATATATGAACGACATGGTCAACATTCAATGTTTGATGTTATCATCAATGTCTAGTGAGATCATGAAGTCTCATGAAAACATGGATGCTTATATCATGCTCGAGCACCTCCATGGTCTTTACCATGAGAGAGAAAGACATGAAAGGTTTGAGATCTCTAAGGCACTCTTTCAGAGTATGCTTGGAGAAGGTTCCCCAGTTAGGCCTCATGTAGTCAAGCTCATTGGATACATTGAGCGCCTGGAGGTTCTAGGGTTTAAACTCCCCGAAGAACTGGGCACTAATCTCATTCTCACACCAAACCCTCAGAGCTTCTCTAACTTTGTTGTCAATTTCAATATGAAAAACATTGAGAAGTCTCTATCTGATCTTATTATCCTCATTCTCCAAGTGGACAAAGATATGAAGTGCGAAAAGCCTTCTGTCCTTATGGTGAATAAGAGGAAAGGGGAGGCTAAGATCTTTAAGCCCAAATCTTCTTGACGGCCTTCCAAGAAAAGGAAGATCAAAGGGGAGGCAAGTGAACAGGAGGTTGTTTGTTTCACATGTGGCAAGAAGGGCCACTAGAAGAAGAACTGCACCCAGCCTAAGAAGTAAGGGGAAGCTTCAGGCGCATTTTTTATCGAATTCAATCTATCTATTTCTACAAATTGGGTATTAGATACAGTTTGTGGTGATCACATATGTATCCAAATACAGGAACCAAGTAGATTCAGGAAGATTGATCAAGGGGAGGTAGATCTACGAGCAACCAACGGAGCCAAACTTGCTGTTGTAGCTGTCAGGGACTACCACCTCATGTTTCCAACTGGGATGATCATGGTGTTAAAGGGCTGTTTTTATGTTCCTTATGTAACCAAAAACAAATTTTTTTTATCTAGACTAGATATAGATGGATTTTTTTCCAAGTTTGGAAATGAATGTTTCTTCTTTTATAAAGATATAATTTGTTTTGGTAGGGCACATTTATACAATGGTCTTTATGTGTTGGATTACACAAACCAAGTAATGTCAATCGATGACAAAGACACTTCACATGACTCATACCACACCCAACTTTGGCATCATCAGCTAGGTCATGTAAACAAGAAACACTTAACAAAGTTACATCAAGATGGATATTTAGATTATTTTTAACTAAAACCACTTGGCGTATGTCATGCATGTTTACAAGGAAAAATGACCAAAGCCCCATTTGGTGGGAAAGGTGAAAGGGCTAAAGATCTTCTTGAATTGGTTCATACCGATGTGTGTAGACCATTTCCAGTTGAAACAAGGGGTGGGTACTCATACTTCATAACTTTTACTGATGATTTTAACAGATATGGATATATATACTTAATGAGGTATAAGTCGGATTCCTTTGATAAGTTCAAGGAATACAAGAATGAAGTTGAAAACCATCTTGGTAAGAAGATTAAGAAACTCCACTCAGACCGAGGTGGGGAATATCTTAATCAGTACTTCATTGATTACTTACGAGATTTTGGGATCCTATCCAACTCACTCCTCCTTACACACCTCAATGGAATGGTGTAAGTGAAAGGAGGAACCACACCTTATTAGACATGGTGAGATCAATGATGAGTCATGCAAGTCTTCCATTATCCTTTTGGGGATATGCGTTACAAACAGCAACACAGATATTAAACCAAGTACCAACTAAATCAATAAATGGAATTCCATATGAGTTCTGGAGTGGAAGAAAAGCCATGTTATCATATTTACATGTGTGGGGTAGCGAAACATTTGTTAAGGCCTTTTCAGGTAATAAACTCACACCCTGAGACACAAAGTGTACCTTTATAGGAAACCCTAAGGAAACAAGATGATATTACCTATACAACCCCTTAGATAAAAATTTTATAGAGGAAAGACATTCCATATTCCTTGAGGGGGAGCACATATCCAAAATAGATAGTGTGAGTGATATAGAATTCGATGAATTCAAGGCTCGAGGTGCACAAGAGTTGGTGCAGGAACAGATTCCACAAAGCCCCGTGGAAGAAGAATCTATTCCAGAGACACAAGTACTTTGTAGGAGTACAAGAGAGGTTAGAGAACCGGAACGGTACATTTTTCTAGTTACTGAGGATGGTGACTCCTTATTAGTTGATAATAATGATCCTCTAACCTACAATGAAGCAGTGAGTGGCATAGATGTTGCCAAGTGGCAAGAAGCCATGAATTCTAAAATGGACTCCATGTACCAAAACCGAGCCTGGATTTTGGTAGATCCTCTAGTTGATGTAAAGCCTATTGGTTGCAAATGGGTATTCAATAAGAAACTAGACATGGAAGGACAATTCAGTACCTATATGGAACGACTGGTTGCAAAAGGTTTTAAACAGCGTCAAGGAATTGACTACGATGAAACCTTCTCACCAGTTACAATGCTGAAATCCATCAGAATTCTAATTGTTATTGCGTCTTACCATGACTATGAGATTTGGAAAATGGATTTCAAAACAACGTTCTTTAACGGGAACCTTCAGGAACATGTCTACATGACACAACCTGAAGGGTTTGTGACTCCAAAGGATGCCAATAAGGTATGCAAGTTGCAAAAATCCATTTATGGATTAAAGAAAACATCCAGGTCATGGAACATTCATTTTGATTAATCCATAAAAGAATTTGGTTTTATAAAAAATAAATGTGATCCTTGTGTCTACAAATAGTTTAGTGGGAGTGAAATCGTTTTCCTAATAGTATATGTTGATGACATATTACTCATTGGAAATGAGATACCAGTCTTGCAGTCTGTTAAGGAATGGTTGAATCAATGCTTCTCCATGAAAGACTTGGGTGAGGTAGCATATATTCTTGGTATCAAGATACATCGTGATAGATCCAAGAGATTGTTGGGCCTAAGTCAAAGTACATACATTGATAAGATACTGAAGAGATTCAATATGAAACAATCCAAGAGGGAATTGTTTCCAGCATCACATGGAATTCATATTCATAAGAAATTGTGTCCTCAAACACGTGAGGAAATAAAGATAATGGAAAGGACTCCATACACATCCGTGATTAGGTCAGTCATGTATGTCATGCTATGTACTAGGCTGGATGTCACCTACGCATTGAGTGTGGTAGGCAGATATCAAGCTGACCCGGGTGGCCATCATTGGATGGTAGTCAAGACTATCCTAAATTATCTGAGACGTACTAAGGATATGTTCCTGGTTTATGGAGGAGATGATGAAATAGTCATCAGAGGATATGAAGATTCTAGTTTCCAAACTGATTAATATGATATGAAGTCACAAATGGGATACATCTTCACTTTGAGTGGAGGTGCAGTGAGCTGGAAGAGCTCAGAGCAGAGTGTGGTCATAGATTCTACAGTAGAGTCTGAGTATATAGAAACTTTTGAGGTAGCTAAATAAGCATTTTGGATGCGAAGCTTCGTCCAGGAGTTAGATGCAATACCTAGTAGTAAAGATCACATCACACTGTATTGTGATAATACTGCAGTGGTGGCTCTCGCAAAAGAGCCAAGGTCACATCAGCGGACAAAGCACATACTTCATAAGTATCATCTCTTGAGATATTTTTCTCAAATAGGTGAAGTTGCAGTGAGAAGTATTTCCACGAAAGACAATGTGGAGGACCCCTTGACTAAATCCTTGACTTCGTAGAAACATTATCATCATGTGAGGTCTAGTGGACTGAAATTCATAGGCAGTTGTCTCTAGTCCAAGTAGAAGTTTGTAAGAGTTGGTGTCCTAGAACCAAGTGGTTTTAATTTTATTATAAGGATATTTAATGTATTATTACATTTTTTTCATTATTCTACATGACTATAATGTAATAATGTCCTAGAGTATTTGTTGCATTGATAAGGTCATGTCAGTTCTGAAGGTTCTGGGCGTAGCGGAAGCTTGTGGGTGGATGTTCCCACTTGGCTTTTTATCAAGAGAAATGATCAATCTGGGATCAATATGATGATAAAAGCCAAAACCCCCATGTCGAATCATTAATTCCTTGACATGAACCCACACTGATTATAATAAATATCATTTAATAAAACAATATTATTTCCTCAAAATCCCGACTAGAAAAACTACACGGCGTGTAATCATTAATACACGACGTGTACTTGTTTTTCATAAAACTACACGGTGTGTAATCATTAATACATGGTGTGTACTTGTTTTTCATTTCCTTTCAAAAATGAAAACTACATGGCATGTAATCATTAATACACGGCATGTATATCTTGTTTTAATTTTATTCTTCCTCCATCATTAAAATGATTTAGGATTCCTTGAATAATTATTAAACCACCTATGGGAATAATATTTATTCTACTTGAAATACTTGGATACACTTAGTGTGTGACCCTCTAGGACTCTTTCTCGTTTGTATTAGGTTGTCTTGCCTAAAGTCCAAGATTACTATCTAGCAACGGATTAAGTCACCCAAGAGAAAGAAGTTGACGCCGCATTGACATGTCACCTCATACGAACGCTTACAGTGTAATTTAATCCCTTTGTCTTGATATCTCATCAAGCAGGTTTCATGGAAGTGTCATAAACATATATGCTTGATCTGTCATTCTTTGAATTCTCGAAATAAACTCGTTGTTACACCATGGCCATGGAATTTGGGCGACAGTTCTATTTCAATCAAAGGGCCTGAGATATCTACTTCCATAAATATGGAAGAGAAAAATCCTTCCTCGACTTATCCATTAACAACATGTTATTCGTGACGCACCCAATGTACCCTACTTCTCACCAACTGTCTTCGTGATGGTTTTCATTAGTAAATCTAAGTGTGTGAGTCATGACATGAGTTAATGATAATCTTCCAGTCTAAGGGCCATTACACACGCTCATAGATAGCAATGTCCGATGACACCAAGACATGCGGAATTACTACTAGCGGGTATGTTATCATAATCTCCCATCTTGGAGATTACCAAGTGAGAACTCCATGATATAGAGTCTCGTCTTCTTACGAGTACTCCCACATGACGATCTGTATACTATGTATCCTATCATAGTATGCCATCCAATCATAGAAATTTATTTAAGAATATTGTTATGGAATTTTAAGGTTCTCATCATAGCGGGGATCTGCCATGACCTTATTAATGCAACAAATATTCCAGGACATTATTATATTACAGTCATGCAGAATAATGAACAATATATAATAAGTGTACATTCACGTAATCAAAGTACAAACAGTTGGTTCTCAGGACACCAACTCTAACAAACTCACACTTGGACTAGAGCCAACTGCCTACGACTTTTAGTCCGCTAGACCTCACATGATGATCATGTTTCTGCTGAGTCAAGGCTTTTGTCAAGGGGTCTCCCACATTGTCTTCCATGGAAATACTGCTCACTACAACTTCACCTCTCTGAGAAAAACCCCTCAAGATATGATACTTCTAAAGTATGTGCTTTGTTCGCTGATGTGACCTTGGCTCTTTTGCAAGTGCCACCACTGCAGTATTATCACAATAGAGTGTGATGGGATTTTTACTGCTAGGTACTACATACAGCTCTTGGACGAAGCTTCACATCCATACTACTTCTTTAGCTTCCTTAGAAGCTATGATATATTCGGACTCCACTGTAGAATATGCCACCACACTTTCCTTTGAGCTCTTCCAGCTCACTACACCTCCATTCAAACTGAAGAGGTATCCAGTCTGTGACTTCATGTCATCTTGATCAGTCTGGAAACTAGCATCTACATGTCCTCTGATGTCTAGTTCCTCATCTCCTCCATAAACCAGGAACATATCCTTAGTACACCTCAGATACTTAAGGATAGTCTTGACTGCCATCCAATGGTGGTATCCTGGATCAGCTTGATATTTTTCTGCCGCACTTAATGCGTAAGCAACATCTAGCCTTGTACATAGCATAACATACATGACTAACCCAATCACGGATGAGTAAGGGATACTTGCCATTTTCTTTCTTTCCTCATGTGTCGGAGGACACATTTTCTTGGAAAGATGAATGTCATGTGACACTGGCAACAATCCCCTCTTGGACTGTTCTATACTGAATCTCTTTAGTATCTTGTCAATGTATGTACTTTGACTCAGGCCTAGCATTCTCTTGGATCTATCATGATGGATCTTGATCCCAAAAATATATCCTGCCTCGCCCAAGTCTTTCATAGAGAAGCATTTATCCAACCATTCCTTAACTGACTGTAAGACAGGTACTTCGTTTCCAATTAGTAATATGTCATCAACATATACTATTAGGAAAACGACTGCACTTCCACTAAACCTTTTGTAGACACAAGACTCACATTCATTCTTAACAAATCCAAATTCTATTAAGGCTTCATCAAAAAAAATGTTCCATGACCTTGATTCTTGATTTAATCCATAAATGGATTTCTGAAACTTGCATACCTTATTGGCATCCTTTGGAGTCACAAACCCTTCAGGTTGTGTCATGTAGACATCTTCTTGGAGGTTCCCATTAAGGAATGTTGTTTTGACATCCATTTTCCAAATTTCATAGTCATGGTAATCAGCAATGGACAATAGGATTCTGATGAATTCCAGCATCGCAACCGGTGAAAAGGTTTCATCATAGTCAATTCCTTGATGTTGTCTAAAACTTTTTGCAACCAGTCATGCTTTATAGGTGCTGACTTGTCCCTCCATGTCCAGTTTCTTCTTAAATACCCACTTATTACCAATAGGATTTACATCAACTGGAGGATCTACCGAAATCCAGACTTGGTTTTGGTACATGGAATCCATTTCAAAATTCATGGCTTTTTGCCACTTGGAAACATTTGTTCCTTCAAATGATTCCTTGTAGGTAAGAGGATCATCATTGTCAACCAATAATGATTCACCACCCTCGGTGACAAGAAAACCATATCGTTCTAGTTCTCTCACCTCTTTCATGCTCCTACACAGTTCTTGTGTCTCTGGAACAGATTGTTCTTCCATGGGGCTTTATGGAATCTGTTCTTGTACCAACTCCTGTGTATCTTGAGCTTCGACTTCATCTAAGTCTATCTCACTCCCACTATCACTTTTGGAGATGTGATCCCTCTCAAGGAATATGGCATGTCTTGCCACTGTAACCTTTTTATATGAGGGTTTGTATTGGTAATATCTCCTTGTTTCCTTGGGATATCCTATAAAGATACACTTTGTGCCTCGGGGTGCAAGTTTGTTACTTGAAGAGGCCTTAACAAATGCTTCACTACCCCACACATGTAAATTTGATAACATGGCTTTGTGTCCACACCATAACTCGTATGAAATACCATTTATCGATTTAGTTGGTACTTGGTTTAGTATGTGTGCTGCTGTTTGTAATGCATATCCCCAAAAGGATAATGGAAGAATTGCATGACTCATCATTGATCTCACCATGTCCAACAGGGTGCGGTTCCTCCTTTTACTTACACCATTCCACTAAGGCGTGTGAGGATGAGTGAGTTGAGATAAAATCTCAAACTTCCGTAAGAAATCAATGAAGTCCTGATTAAGATATTCTCCTCCTCTGTCTGAGCAGAGTTTCTTAATCTTATTACCAAGATGGTTCTCAACTTTATTCTTGTATTCTTTGAACCGATCAAAAGAATCTAACTTATACCTCATTAAGTAAATATATCCATATCTACTAAAATCATCAGTAAAAGTTATGAAGTACAAGAACCCACCCCTTGCTTCAACTAGAAATGGTCCGCACACATCTGTGTGAACTAATTCTAGAAGCTATTTATCCCTTTCACCTTTCCCACTAAAATGGGCTTTGGTCATTTTGCCTTGTAGACACGCATGACATACACCAGGTGGTTTTAGTTTGAAAGAATCTAAATACCCATCTTGATGTAATTTTTTCAAACGTTTCTCATTGACATGACCTAGCCGGTGATGCCAAAGTTGGGTGTGGTATGAGTCATGTGAATTAACTTTGTCATCAATTTCCATTACTTGGTTTGTGTAGTCTAACACATAAATGTCGTTATATAAATGTGCCCTACCAAAACAAATGTTATCTTTATAAAAGTAGCAACATTCATTTCTAAACTTGAAGATGAATCCATCAATATCTAATCTGGATACTGAAATAATGTTTTTGGTTAAAGAGGGTACATAATAACATCCTTTTAATACCAAGACCATCCAAGTAGGCAATGTAAGGTGGTGGTCTCTGACAGCTACAGCAGCGAGTCTGGCTCCGTTGGCTGCTCGCAGATCCACCTCACCTCAGTCAATATTTTTTAATCTACTTGGTTCCTGTATTTGGATATAGATGTGATCACCACAAGTATTATATAATACTCAATTAGTAGAAACAAATAGATTGCATTCGATAACAAATTCACCTGAAGCTTCCCCTTACTTCCTTGGCTGGGTGCAATTTTTCTGACTTGGATTTCCTCAACACTTGCCTCCATTTTACAACAAGTCTAGAAAGTGATACTCCTCTTGATGTAAAATGTTTAAGTCAACCCAAAACTTTCATAAGAGCTTCCTTTATAAAAGTAAGTGTCCCAACAAGGGTTGGTTAAACACATAGTTTTATTGATTCTTTCCCTTAATCAAGTAACGAAAGACTTGGTCTGACTTAATATGGTATTTGAGGTATTTTATTCATTATGCATAGTTTTTCATTATCACATGCTTGTTAATATTAAGTGATTCTTGCTTAAGTGATTAACCATGTTCCGATAATGTTTACCTATAGTCCGGTTTTTATTTTATTCCATCTTTTCATGCTTGTTTATTTCATTAATTATGTGATCGTGACAACACATACATAATAAATAAACCATGAAATTAGACAGAAATAAAATAAGATGGAATTATCATGAGATTCTATTGGTTAGCTTATCTAGAGGTTTTGATAAGCTAACCCTGGCCTAGGGAAAAACACCTTGAAACTGATGGTTCGTGTTTTGCAGCTCCCACTTGTCCACCTTTGTATCTTCTTGGGTTGGTTTCGCCTCAGCTTCGGGTTTTGAACCATCTCCTCTGACTTGGGAGATCCTCCATTACATGGGGTTTACATTAAAGAAACCATGGGCACGCATTCCCTACATATTATTGGAAGAAGGCTCACAGACCAAAGAATTTAAATTAAATAAATTTAAATGAAACCATACACACACAAACGGTCTTTGGTCTAGCTCATGATCATCCATAGCATTCAATGACATTTACGCATATTTAGAATTCAGATTCTTTTAATCGTTCTTTCATTTAAGATAAGTCACGCTTGAATTCAATTAATTATGATCTTATAATTAATCAATTCTTTATCTTAAATTCCTTTCTAAATTTCCTTGAGATTCTTCTCATCCATATCCAAAGTACACGCCGGGGGCTTTGGCTTGTTTTCTCTACTTTGTAAATTTTTGAGTACACGACGTGTAGATTAATCTAACATGGCATGTACTTCCTTGTTACGTGGTTACCGGCCTGGTAATCCCGTGTACGTGGTGCATGGATTCTCCTTTTACACGGTTTCACCTGGGCCCGATCGGACTACACGGCGTGTTGATTCAACATACACACCGTGTATTCTGGTTTCCACGCTCCATTCAATTCTGGTCAACATGGTGTAATAAATACTTAGGCATGCTCAATTCACATGGCATGGTTTGGTGGACCAGTACCGGTTCGTTGAACCTAAGTACACAGCGTGTAGTTTTCACTACACGCTGTGTATTCTTGTGTTGTATAGACAGAAAGAGCGACTCCTTCGGATGAGGTCCTCATTTTTATTTTAATCAAAATTAAAATTAAAAGGTCGTTTCTGTGATGTGAATCGAGAAATTCAAGAGAAAGAATAGATCTCATTCATTCAGTTTTATAGAACGATTTATCTTGAATTGAATCAAATATAAATGTGTAAATTATCAACAAAAATTAAATAACTATAATCAACGTTGTAATCTCCCTCTGATACCATTTGAAGGTTTCGGGTGCAGTAGAAGCTTGTGGGTGGATGTGCCCACTTGGCTTTTTTTCAAGAGAAATGATCAATCCGGGATCAATATGACGATAAATGTCACTCTCCACAGATCGAATCATAGAAATAAACAAAGAAGAAGGATGGTCCTGGAACCACAATCAAGGACCGTCATAGGTTGATTATAATTAATTTAATTAATTAACAAGAAGTGCCTTTTTGGTTGTTCTTTCTTCGTTGATATTCTTGATCACGTTCCGATGTGATTTGCCGTTATGTCACTAAATCCAAGTGTAGAATTTTTCTAGAGGTGATCCACACGTGCACCACGTATCTATGGACGTCGCCAAAGGATTCTCCGGGTACTAGCGTGGAGAAACCTTTGCTTGCGTTGTCTGCCTTAGACCGTCTTGATTCAATGGAGGATGATATCTCTTGATCTTGAGAGTATTCTTGGAGGAAGGAGTTCTCTCGACCTTGAGGGAATTCTCTGGAATTGTTGTGCACAATGATTGGGGAAAAGTGTTGGGGTTGTGAGGATATTTATAATCGAGTTTGAGTTTATAGAGTTATGACAATAAATAAATGTGTTGCGCGTTTTATTTATTTCATTAACTCTTATTGAAAACCCTCATGTCGAATCATTATATTCCTTGACATGCACCCACGCTGATTATAATAAATACCATTTAATAAAACAATATTATTTCCTCAAAATCCCAACTGGAAAAACTACACAGTGTGTAATCATTAATACACGGCGTGTACTTTTTTTTTCATAAAACTACACGGCGTGTAATCATTAATACACGACATGCACTTGTTTTTCATTTCCTTTCCAAAATAAAAACTACACGGCGTGTAATCATTAATACATGGTGTGTATATCTAGTTTTAATTTTATTCTTCCTCCAACATTAAAACGATTTAGGCTTCCTTGAATAATTATTAAACCACGTATGGGAATAATCTTTATTCTAATTGAGATACTTGGATACACTTAGTGTGTAACCCTCTAGGCCTCTTTCTCATTGGCATTAGGTGGGCTTGCCTAAAGTCCAAGATTATTGTCTAGCAACGGATCAAGGCACCCAAGAGAAGGAAGTTGACGCCGCATTGACGTGTCACCTCATACGAACGCTTACCGTGTAATTTAATCCCTTTGTCTCAATATCTCATCAATCAAGTTTCATGGAAGTGTCATAAACCTACATGATTGATCTGTCATTCTTTGGCTTCCAGAAATAAACTCGTCGTTACACCATGGCCATGGAATTTGGGCAACAATTCTATTTCAATCAAAGGGCCTGAGATATCTACTTCCATAAATATGGAAGGGACAAATCATTCCTTGACTTATCCATTAACAACATGTTATTCGTGACGCACCCTACTTCCCGCCAACTGTATTCATGACGGTTTTCGTCAGTAAATCTAAGTGCGCGAGTCATGACATGAGTTAATGATAATCTTCCAGTCTAAGGACCATTACACATGCTCATAGATAGCAATGTCCGATGACACCAAGACATGCAGAATTACTACTGGCAGGTCTGTTCTCATAATCTCTCATCTTGGAGATTACCAAGTGTGAACTCCATGAGATAGAGTATCGTCTTCTTACAAGTACTCGCACATGACGGTCTGTATACTATGTGTCCTATCATAATATGTCATCCAACCATAGAATTTTATTTAAGAATATTTTTATGACATTTTAAGTTTCTCATCATAGCGTGGATCTGCCATGACCTTATTCATGAAACAAATATTCCAGGAAATTATTATATTACAGTCATGAAGAACAATGAACAATATATAATAAGTGTACATTCATGTAATCAAAGTATAAACAGTTGGTTATCAGGACACCAACTCTAACAAGTTCCCCGCTATGATGAGAACCTTGAAATTCTATAATAATATTCTTAAATATAGTTCTGTGGTTGGATGACATGCTATAATGGGACACATAGCATGTAGACCTTCAGGTGTGAGTACTCGTAAGAATATGAGACTTCCTCTCACGAAGTTCGCACTTGGTAATCTCCAAGATAGGAGATTATGAGAACAGACCCGCTAGTAGGAATTATGCATGTTTTGGTGTCATCAAATATTTCTATCTAAGAGCGTGTGTAACGATCCTTAGACTTTAAGATTATCATTAATACGTGTCACGACTTACGCACTTTGATTTATTGAAGAAAACTATCACGCAGACAGTTGGCAGGAAGTAGGGTATGTTGGGTGCATCACGAGTGACATGTTATTAATGGATAAGTCGAGGAAGGATTTGTCCCTTCCATTTATGGAAGTTGATATCTCAACCCTTTGATTGAAATAGAACTGTTGCACAAAATTCCATGTCCATGGTGTAACGATGAGTTTATTTCAGGTAGTCAAAGAACAACATATCAATCATAAAAGTTGATGAAACAATCATGAAACCTGCTTGATGAGATATTGCGACAAATGGATTATATTACATAGTGAGCGTTTGTATGTGGATTTCGTTGTTGCGACTTTACGTTCTTTCTCTTGGGTTCCTTGACCCATTGCTAGACAGTACTCTTGGACTTTAGGTAAGACCACCTAATGCCAACGAGAAAGAATCCAAGAGGGTCACACACTAAGTGTTTTTGGTGGTCTCAGTTAAATTCTATTTGAATTTAATTAATGAAATAAATATTATTCTCAAGACCTTAAAATAATTTTATTCAAGTTAAGATGATCGCATAAATTAAATAAAATATATTTAATTATTTTATTGAACATTTAATAAATATTTATTTACTGGTTTGTAAATAAAATATTTATTTAAGAGAATAATTTATTTATTTATTTATTCGGGTGTTCAATAAATAGAAGTGGAGTTCGAGTGGACCAAGGTCGGTCTGGTAGTAAAATAATTATTTGCAAGGCGGTAAATAATTATTTAACTAGTTGGCACAAATTAAAATAACGCTGCTATTATTTTGTGACGTGGGATTTTATTTATAATTCTATTTTGCACAAGTTGGATCACTATAAATAATAACGCGGTATTATTATTAAATGCATGGGTTTTCTCTAAGTTCATGAATGTATTTAATTGTTGCTATGCAATTAAATATTGTAACTGAGATTCCATGTATATAAATAGGCAATTACCCCTATTGCGCCATACACTACACCACACGCCTGGTGAATTGAGAATTGTTGAGCCAAACAATTTCTCTCTCGAATCCTCTTCTCTCCCCTCTTAAGAATGAGAGACGTTCTTCAAGGTCGAAGAACAAGCGATCAAGAACTACCAACACCAGACACTCGCTTCGTCGCGCTAGCACCTGGAGAAGGAGTGATGTCGATCAGAGGTCATCGGAGCACGTGTGGATCACCATTAGAGGGATTCTAGTTTGGATCCTTACAACCACAATGAGATAATCCGGAAGGGTCAATCCAGACGATCAACATCATCAACGAAGAAAAATACCAAAGACACAGGTATTATTTTTCTTTATGAAATCAATTAAATTAATAATAAACATGATGCGCAAGATCCTCTCTAAAGGTTCTGGGCCTCCTTTTTTTATTTATCTAAATCTTTGATTATATTCCGTGGAGACTGACATTAATCGTCGTGTTGATCCCGGAATAATCATTGATCATGGTAAGAATCAAAATTGGGTGTCCCTACCACGCTTCCGCTGCGCCTGGAACCTTCAGGTTGCACTTCAATCGACAACATGATCTACAACATAATCAACCACCTTCGTATTAGCTAAGTTCATATGTTGACTTGCGTAAGTAGGGTATCAAAGTATAAAGGTTCTCATGCTGGGTATCTCGCTAACCTCAAATAAGAAGGACTGATAATAAGTATACACCCCAAAGTATATCTATGACCATATGAAATTCTAAGAGATATAATTTAGTGGATTAGTCCACGTGATATGTATCTACTTTTCACCTCAAGAATCTATTCTTTAATATCTCATATACAATCCATTGTAATGAATGTAAGAATCTATTCAAGCTAACTTTTACATATCATCACAACCCATTATACTCCATGATGATCCTTGGTTAGGGACAACTCAAAGTTTGTATTTTGAGGGGATATTTATCATTCGATCATTCATGTAAATTAAAGTTACAGAACACATGAATGGATGATAAATGGAGATCACTTTTATTATAATAACATGACACATTTACAGCCATTGCAAAAAATATCTTAAGATATTCTACATGACACTCGTTCTATTGGTGCAGTAATGGATTTCGGACATTACATCCAAATGTAATTCTTGTCACATCCCTATGTGACCATTTGATAAAATACTCTCACTAAACTTTTAGTGAGAAACATTTACAAAGAAAGCATGTTTGAATAGTGGTGAGACTTAGGAATCATATTACTTAAGTTCAACTCTTTGAACTTATATTCAAACTCCTTAACTTCATAACAACAAATGTTATAATGTTAAATTCTGTTGTCTACCTTGAACTCTTTCTAAGTACATCATCATCATCCTTGAAACCTTTTACTTGAAATCCTTTTGTAAATAATGTAACTATTTATATTATTACTTTACCAACACATCCTAAACTCTTAGGATAAAGTGATATCAACTTTGTTACAGTAACTAATGTAACAGTTTATATTTTTCTTTATCGCCATACCCTAAACTTGTTTAGGATCAATTTATAACACTTGGTTATGGTAAATAATGTAACTCTTTACATTTTTCTTTACCATTATACCCTAAAACCTTTTAGGATATACGGTGTAGTACTTTGAGTATTAATTGATACTTTATGGAATAGTGATGTTCAATTGTTATGATAACTAAATGTAACTCTCTACATTTCTCTTTACCATCACATATCCTAAACCTCTTTAGGATATTAAGTGAAGAATCATTATAATCTTAGACTAGTATAATATTTTAGTTAACAATCATATTCATTTTCTCACAGCAACTAAATGTAAATATTTACATTTTTCTTTACTATCATATATCCTAACTCTTTAGGATATAAAGTAAATAATCACTCAAATTAAATCTGGTACAATCTTTTATTTGTTAACTTTGAACTTCTCTAAGTTCAAACATATTCCCACTAGCCTCTTAGACATTATATTTTCTTTGAAATGTCTTTCTAAGACTCAACACAAACTACTATGTGTTTCAGGAAATAACATTTATTTTCTTTTTAATAGGAATATTAAGCAAATAATCTATTGTTTCCATATCATATATGGTATTCTATGTGTTTGAAATTTTTCATATTTGAAAACAAGAATTTATTAAAACACACCATTGATGGGTGGCAAGAATACTTTCCAACATATTTTAACAAATATTTGGATAAACACTTTTATCCTGGATAATCACTTTTATCCAAATCTTATTCTCAAAATATGTTATAGAAATCCAATGAATCATAAACCATGTGTACAAATTTAATAATCTCATAACAACCCTTTGTTATCGAACATCATATCTTATCATATAAGAGAAATAAGATGAAGATACATATCTTTCACTTATATTCATCCACACTTGACACATTCCTTTACATTCAAATTTTCGATGTAGTAACTGTTTACTTCATCTCACAAATATAAACTACCAGCTCGATCAATTCTTCCTTTGTTTTTGAACTCATGTATATCTACAACACTTTGTAAAATATACATTTGGTATCACATACCCTTCAAAAATTGAAAAATTAATTTTTATAACATCTTTATCTAATATAGACATTTTATGGAGTTTCAAAACCTCTTCAGGTATTTGGTGAATAATCCAATCATATTGAATTATTATTATTCCTTCTTAACAACCCATAATCATATTTTTCCCACTGGATTTTCATGGTAAAGTTTTTAATGAGACAAAATAACATGACATTCAATCAATTTGGCTTTCACTTGTTTTTCTCATATGTTTTTTGAAGTGAAGATTATATAAAATTTCATGAAATTACGACATCTAAAAGGGAGTATTATGAAATATTAATGCGTGGATGTCATAATGACGATAATAATGACGACTTCTCAATTCTCAACCCTTCACAAAACCCAACCTTTCACATCTTCCAACTTTTAGAATTCCAACCATTAGATTAGATATGATAGAGATTAATCTTAACGTTAGGTCATGTCACATGCACTTTATATACATGACTATATGTTAATGAAATGAGTGAACTTTTTAGACTCTATATTATGTTCCCTCTACTTATTGTTTTTCTATTACATTTGTATTCCTATTTGTCATTATTATAGGTTTCAACATTTATTGTGGTATCAACCATCATTCGTTCTTTTGAACAACAATGTGAGTATTAAAAAGATTTCTAAATTTAAATGATAATTGACACATTCAGATAAAATTAAACCAATATTAAACAAACCCCAACGGATTTGCGAGTATCAAACGAGTATGGACTACAAAGACTAGCGGGAATCTCAAGATCCCAAGGCCGAAAGGCGCCCGCGCTGGAGCGCAACCATCCATGGCTTCTTCCATGCCGACGCTTGTCGTCGGTGCCCCCAACCCGTCTTCTTATCCACCCAAGTCTCCCTACGCCCATTTTACAGCAGCCTCACTGCGGTTCTCCTTTGCTTCTATCGCCTCCGACAGGACCCATAAAAAATCCCGGATTTTCTCCGGGTTGATCGATCCTGATGGCGGGAATCTCGTGGAGCTCTTCGTCGATGAGACCCAAAAGAATGTGAAGAAGAATGAAGCTGTATTGATGCCGAAGATCGAGCTTTCTCCGATCGACCGGCAGTGGGTTCACGTGCTCAGCGAAGGCTGGGCTAGCCCTCTTCAAGGGTTCATGAGAGAATCCGAGTTCCTCCAAACACTTCATTTCTGTTCGCTCCGGCTTGATGACGGGTCAGTTGTCAACATGTCGGTGCCGATCGTGCTCGCCATCGACGACTCCCAGAGGCACCGGATTGGCGAGTCCAGCAAGGTCGCCCTCGTCGGCCCTGGCAATGAAGTGGTGGCGATTCTCAGCAAGTAAGGATAATCGCGCACCACACACGCTGTTACTTATGGTATGAAATCATGCTTTTGAAGATTCGGTAATTTATACCTTTCTTATGAGGGTTTCTGCACGCGACGCATCTGCGTCAAATTATTTTTTCAGTCGCATTGCCGGTGATCAAATTTTCAGATTAGGTTAATTAACAGGGCTCCAGGAAGGGCAGACCTGCACATGGCTCTCCTTTTGCCTGGGCTGGGGGACATTTGTGGCTAAATGACCTTGTGCAGCTTAATTCACTTCGTATTGTGTTTTTCTTTATATGATTGTGCTGCTATGCCAGTATTGAGATTTACAAGCACCCCAAAGAAGAACGAATAGCAAGAACATGGGGCACCACAGCCCCCGGACTGCCTTTTGTGGAGAAAACTATCACCAATGCTGGAAACTGGCTTGTTGGAGGTAACTTGGAGGTCATTGAACCGATCAAATATCACGATGGACTCGATCATTTCCGATTATCCCCTTCCAAGCTTCGTGATGAGCTCATGAGGCGTAATGCTGATGCTGTATTTGCCTTCCAATTGCGCAATCCGGTGCATAATGGCCATGCCTTGCTGATGACTGATACGCGTCGCCGGCTCCTTGAGATGGGGTACGAGAACCCGATCCTCTTGCTCCACCCGTTGGGAGGATACACAAAGGCAGATGATGTTCCACTCAGTTGGCGGATGAAACAGCATGCGAAGGTATTTTATGAGGGCCCAATGATTGCCTAGTTAGCAGAAACCGAGACTCAGGTTCTGAGGCTGTCTTTGGTTATGGAAAACATTTCAAGTTTTAATTTTTCAAAAAGGTATTAAAAATCTTGTTGGTTTTTTTTTTGAAGTATGTGATTTACCTTATGTTGCATTTTCATTTTCTTGGAAGCATGAAAACAATTTATATGTTTTGTTTTCTAAAAATCTATCATTTCCATTTTGATTTTCTAAAAAATGTTTTTGATTTACTTTATCTATTACATTTTTTAGAAAATGAAAGCAGAAGACATTGTCTATAACCAAATATAACCTTAGGGTCTCGGATTGCGAGGGCTGAAAGAGAATGTTTTAATATGAAAATGGGAAGTCAATAGTAATTTTCAGAAATTTAGACACGACTTTGCTGAAAAACATCTCTCTGTCTTTTTTTCTTCAAATTATGATAATTTTTGGCCCTTGATCGTGAATAGAGGTGGCAGTTTGGGTTCACGGGCTGGGTTTGTATCGGGTTGGCTTTCTGTGAGCCCAGTTATGCCCAACCATAACCCGCTCCGTTTAATTAAGCGGTTTGAGGGGTCAACCCTAACATGACCCGCCTACCTGTTTTAACGTAAGTGTATGATGTAGACTGCATCATGAGATGCCCCATTAGTCAATATCACAAACTCAATGTCCTAATCAAATTGAACTATCACATTTATATTAAAGATAACCTAATTAATATGAAACATATGTTATCCATGTTGCAACTCGGTCCTCTTAAGCTATTTGAAATAAATAATGTGTTGTAAACATGCTGAATTATTTCAAATTAAGTTGATTATAAGTATAAAATATATTATAAGAATAATAATTATTATATTTTAAATATTTTGCATTATCATTATTTTTATAATTGGATTACACAAGTTAGATGTCTGAAATGGTCAACCCCTATCCCACCCAAATATTTTTCGTGTAAGATTACTTATCCTGATTACAGCCTGAACCCATTTATGCATGATCTTTATCCATTTTACTCACGTTGTGTTGTGTCGTCGGGTTCAAAATTGCCACCTCTAACTGTGAAGAGAAAGTTCAGTCCCCACCAACCTTTTAAAAGGACCTCATCTCTTGAAACTTCACTACTATGGATCATCCCTACAAGGGCTTTGGCTCATGTATACTTATCTGATCTGTGGCTGTTAAACAAGAATGTAGTTGAATTCCATTTCAAATAGAATCTTAGCAGAGTTATTGACATTCTGTTTACCTTATCCTTAAGAAATCGACTTCTAATTGAATTTTAAACATTATCTCCAACAATGATTTATCCTCAGGTGTTGGAAGATGGTGTTCTTGATCCAGCGACTACAGTAGTTTCCATATTCCCATCACCAATGCTCTATGCTGGCCCGACTGAAGTGCAGTGGCATGCTAAAGCTCGGATCAATTCAGGCGCGAACTTTTACATCGTTGGCCGGGACCCGGCTGGCATGCGCCACCCTATTGAGAAAAGGGATTTGTATGATCCTGACCATGGGAAGAAGGTTTTGAGCATTGCTCCTGGGCTGGAACGGCTGAACATCCTGCCTTTCAAGGAACATCCACTTTCTTAGCTCTGATTTTCTCCTGCATTTTCGCCCCCCCTCCCCCCCCCCCTGTTACGATCATCGTGGAATTTACATTGTTCTTTGCTTGCAAACAATTCCAGGTGGCTGCATATGATAGAACGCAGGGTAGAATGGCGTTTTTTGATCCCATGAGGTCTCAAGATTTTATCTTCATATCTGGCACCAAGGTACTGCTTTGTTCATATCTGCGCTGTTCTTGGGTTTTGTGTATGGATGGGGGGATTGATTGTGTTTCACAGATGCGGGAGCTGGCCAAGAATGGGGAGAGTCCTCCTGATGGATTCATGTGCCCTGGTGGGTGGAAGGTATTGGTGGAATATTATGACAGTCTGATTTCCACTGAAAATGGGAGGCTCCCTGAAGCTGTTCCTAGTTAAGTGTAGGATTTACCATGAACTGGGCAGGTTGGTTTCCCTCTCGAAGCACATATATGTTATGTTATATTTTATCGCCTATCCTAGCTTTAGTGGTCTTGCATTCAATTACTGTAATCTGTTTTTATTTAAAACAAACAACTAACGTATATTTTGTTTCATGTAATAGATGCAAAATGTCATTTACATGTCTTGTTTTATGCTTTCTTTTGTTTTCAATGCAAAATATTAGTTTTGTCCTTGTTTTACTGATTTTGATTTCATCATGAAAATATGTTGGATTGGTGTAACCTGATCCGTTTTGGATGATGTTGGGTCTAACGCTAGCGGCCCATACTGCACATCCGACCATAACTTCGTGGTTTGGCCTCCGTGATGAGGTCATCGAGGGTTGCATGGTGTAATGTGTCTCTGTTTCGGGGGTCCGGGGGCTGAACGTTCCCAACCCAAATTTTGGGGGACTGCAGCAATGCTGACTAACTGTTGCAGGGCTGACTGACGACATTGACAGGACACTGTAGCAGTGTGGAATCACTGTAGCAGTATGCGACGAGACACTCTAGCAGTACGAACTTTGACACCAGTTATTGTAGTAGCTCAGACTTTTTTTTTGGAGACGACTGTTCTGTAGCTCTGTGAATTTTAAGTCATTAGTCACTGTAACACAATAGTCTTTCTGTGCGGTTGGTGGTACGACTCCATCTTCCTTTATGAGCTCATTCGAGTTAGGGTTTTCTGTGTGTGAAACTTTGAAATTCTTCTTGTATTTGGGCTTATGAATTAGTGAAGTTTTATGTCTCTTCATTGGACGTAGGGATCATTTCCAAAACCATGTAAATCGCTGTGTCTGTGTTCGTCTTCTTTTTCTTTTGTTCCGTCTTTTCTTCATCTACAAAGATATCTGTCATCTTTCTTTTTGAGCTCATTCGAGATAGAGGTTTTTTGTGTGTGAAACTCTGAAATTCTCTTTGTATTTGGACTTCTGAATTAGTGAAGTTTTCTGTCTCTTCATGGACGTAAAGATCATTTCCTGAACCATGTAAATCGTTATGTCTGTGTTCATCTTCTTTTTCTTTTGTTCCATCTTTTCTTCATCTGCAAACATATCTGTCATCATGACTCTAACTTTTTCGCAACAAAATAAACATGTTATGTTGTATTTAATTTCATATCCTAACTTTATTAATCTCACTTTTAATTTCACTATTTTTTGAGAAGTCAAACTAAAAACCTATTAACAAATGCTATTTTTTTTCTTGATTTTCCCATTTTACATTGGTTATGAACACAAAAGTTCAAATTTCCTTTGACAATGAAATCAAAAGTACATTTGGTTCGATATGTTTTTTTGTTGTGCATGTTCCTTGCTGTGGAAATGTCAGGAGTCACAACGGCGGAGGTTTGCAGATGAAGAAAAGATATAAACAAAAGAAGAAGAAGAAGAAGAAGAAGAAGATGATGAACAAAGATACAACGATTTACGTGGTTCGAGAAAAATCCTTACGTCTACGGTGACAGAATCACTTTACTAGAATTCGAGAGCACAATTACAAGGAGATCAGAGTTTCACATACACACACCAAAACCCTAGTTCGAATGACCTAATAAAGAAGTCGAAACACTGTGCCACCAACAACACAGTAAGTCCACTGTGCTACAGTGAACGGTGGTTGAAAGTCTGCACTGCTATAGTGCTGTGGCCATTGAAGTCCAAGCTGTTACAGTGGCTGGTGGCAAGAAGTATGTGGAGCTACAGTATCACTGTTTCCAAAGTTCGAAATGCTACAGTAATCGTGTCAAAGTCTGCATTGCTACAGTGTCCTGTCGGTGTCGCTTGGTCATCTCTGCTACAGTCGGTCTGAGTTGTTACAGTTCCCTGAAATTTGGGCCAAATGCCTTTGATCCCCCGAAGTAGGGGGCATGTTGCCCCCTGTAACCCCCAACGAGCTCACCGCGGAGCTCAACCTGCGAGCGGTGCGACCTGATGTGCTGTATGAGCCGTTAGCATTCGACCTAGCATCATCCAAACAGATCGGGCTACACCAACCCAACGCTCCTTTTAATACGCAATCATGTAGGAATAACATTGAATACTCATTAATCGAGTAAGAGACAACATCGCACTTGATTAAGGTTAGTGGAATAATTAATCACATTTTTATTGGATTATGACATTCAATTCAAAACTTGATTAATATTTGGATAGAGTCCTATGTAACTTAAGGTTCTAACCCCAGAGGGATGGGGGGGGGGTAATTAGAGTATCTTGAAATTTCTTTTTATCTTAAATTCAATATAATATGGTCTTTACGTTGGCAATGACACATTGAATCTGTTACACAAGCACAACCAAATGCTGAACAATAAAAGAGCACAAACACAAAGTTTTTTACTTGGTTCACTCTTACCGTGCTACATTCAAGGAGCATATATCAATAAATTGTCGATATTAATTAATCACCACTACATTGGTTTGTGATTTCATGCTTTAGGATAAGCTCATTGCTCATCTTGTTGGCGAAGTCTGCCCACAAAACAGATCGCCTCATCTTTTGATAAATCCATTGGAACTTCAATATGTCACTCCATCGGAAATTCGTACGCAAGTGTAGCAGAAATTTGAACCTTTGGAAGTTTGCTTTGTAGGTTTCAGGTGCAACAGAAGCGTGTGGATGAGTGTACCCAACTTTAATTTTGTCGTTAACAACGATCAATCCGAGATCCGTCACGATGATAAAACGTTGGATCTTCGGAATAGAACGAAGAACGAAAGAAAAGAGGGGAGTCCCAGAACCATGGAGATGATCATCATATGTTGGTTATAATTAATTTAATTAAAAGACAAAAAATACCTTAATGGAATTCTCTATTTATTGATGTTTCCGGCCACGATCTTGCGTCGCAGAAGCCAAGTGTAAGCTTCCTCTAGCGGTGATCCACACGTGCTTCACATATATCTGGACGTCGCCGAAGGGATCTACGGGTGCTAGTGCGGAAGAGCCTTCGTTTGCGATGTTCGCTTTCGACCGCTTTGAGAGAGTCGCTTTCAAAGCGCTCTCATTATCCAGTGGATGATGATCTCTCTCGTAACTTGAGAACGTTCTTGGTGGAAAAAGAATTCTCTCTTGGCTTGAGAGCTTTTCCAGATCCGTTGTTCACAACCACAAAGAATGACTAGGTTTATAAGAATAATATAATTGAGATTTTAATTACTTAGAATAATAAAATGAATTAATTACCAGTAATGCGCCCAACGAATTACATCTAATATTATTTAATTAAATAAAGAATATTATTTCTCCCAAATCCCAAGAAAAACTACACGGTGTGTATATTAATATACACGCTTACCGTGTAATGTAATCCCTTTGTCTCGATATCTCGAATCAAGCGAGTTGCATGATAGTGCCATCAACCCATGTGCTTGATTATTTTTTCTTTGACTTCTCGGAATTGAACTTGTCTATTTCTCATCATGGCCATTAATTTATTTAGGTTATATCAATTCCATCAAAGGGACTGAGATATCTACTTCCGTTATGGGCTCGCATTATCTATTAATGCAGTATTACTCGTGACGCACCCAACATACCCTACCTCGTTGCGAACAGTGCGTCGTCACAGTTTTCGTCAATATATCTAAGTGCGCGAGTTGTAATACCCATCAATAATAATCTTAAAGTCTAAGGACCAATACACATGTCCGCATATAGGAACATCCTATGACATTATGAAATGTGGATTTCCTACTGGCGGGTCTCGTTCTCATAATATCCTCCTAGATACTACCAATGGCGCACACCATGAGAAAGTGTCTCAAAGTTTTATGAGTCCTCACCCCTAATGACCTGTATTATTTTTGTCCCTCAAATAACATCATCCAGCCATAGAACATATATTCAAGAATAGTGTTATGATACTTCCGGGTTCTCATCATAGCAGAGATCCGCTATGACCCTTTAGTGCAACAACTATCCTTGGGACATTATCACATGCATTGTCACGCAGAAGAACAATCAATATGTGATAAGGTATAAAAGTTTATCATAAAGTACAAAGTAGTTGGTTTTAGGCCACCAACTCCAACACGCTTCCCTACGACTAGGTGTACCGGAAGTAGGTGGACTCTGCACCCTACTCACCACACAAAGTCGTCCTTGATCACACACACAAGCAAGCTCACAAACATTCATGGCACCAGAAACACATTCATCAGAAGTGAATGCAACAGTAGTACATACATCGGTAATACAAAAAGCAAGCCTGACCAATAAGGCATGATCACTTTAGTTTAACTACGAAACCAGTGACCCTCATGTCTTGTTGAACTTCTGATGTTTCACTCATCTTTAGATGCGAACTTCCAATGGTCCTTCTACCGTTGGAGAAGTCTTTCTGCCATCATCCACACTTATTGTCCATCCCATCATCCGGTGCACGAAATTCCGGTGAACGTAATTCCGACGGATGAACTTCCGGTAAACCGAAACAAACTTCACCTCCCTATAATCTCCCACTTGAAGTTTGTTCCAGGGATCCACGACAACTCTCCAAGCCTTGGTATGCAACAACGCTCTCCATCCTTTCTTCCCTTCACTCACCCAATTCTTACTGAGACATGATGTTACCTCAGGCTTTCCTGAACTACCACCTTGATGAATATATTTATCTAATTTTTGGCCTCCAACTATCTTCTGTAGCTCTAGTTCCTCATCCTTCAACTAATTTATGATGAAATACTATTTCAGGTCGATGTGCTTCGTCTGAGCATGGAACTCCCAATTTTTAGTCAAGTGGTTGCATTTTGACCATCACAGAAAAGCGCTGCTTCTTCCCAACTCCTAAGCTCCTTCAACAATCTCCTCAACCACACCATTTCTTTCCCAGCTTTCGTTACATCTAGCTTCCGTTGAACTTAAAGTAACAAGCTTTTGCAGCATCTAGCTTCCGTTGAACTTAAAGTAACAAGCTTTTGCAGCTTTGACGACCCAACTGATTATACTTTTTTCTTGTATCTGTGTCACCTGCAAAGTCTGAGTCCACAAACCCTTGCAACAGATCATCGGTTCCAAAGCACAAGACTATATCTATCATTCCTTTCAAATACCGAAGGATCCACTTCACAACCTTCCAATGTACTTTCCCCAGATTCGCCATGTATCGAGCCACAACTCCCATTGCGTGGGCAATGTCCTGACTGTGTACAAATCATAACGTATATTAGACTTCCTACCGCTGAAACATACAACACTTTCTTTATGTACCGATTCTCAACTTCCGTTGTTGGTCTTGTGACTTGGAAAATTTGAAATCAGTGGCAAGAGGGGTAGAGATTGACTTACTTCTGACCATCCTAAACCTTTCGACGATCTTCTGAATATAATCCTCTTGAGACAACACCAATGATTCGACTTTCCTATCTCTCTTGATCTCCATCCCTAATATATTCCTCGCCCGCCCAAGATCTTTCATCTCGAATCTTTCAGACAAATCACACTTAAACTTCCAGATTCTTTTAATATCTGGTCCTGTTATCGAGACGTCATCCACATATACATATAAAAGCAATATGATGAATGCCCCATCTTCCCATTTCTTTTGATAACAACAATGTCTTGCATTACACTGGTTGAAACCTTCTTCTGACATGAATGAATCGAATTTTCGATTCCATTGTCAAGGGTCTTGCTTTCGCCTGTAGAGGCTTTTCTTTAGCTTACAAATCAAATTCTGATTTCGTTCCACTGGTAAACCTATCATTTATTGCATGTAGATTTTCGATTCTATCATGCTTAACACTGTTTGGATAGTGACATGCTTTACTATCAGTGAGAATATTTCTGTGAAGTCAACACCTTTATTTTGTTGGAAACCCTTAACCACCAACCGTGCTTTGTAATGCTTCTTACTATCAATCTCTTCCTTTATCTGGTAAACCCACTTATCTTCCAATGCCTTTTTACCTACAGGTAACTCCATCAACTCCCAAGTATCGTTGGTTTTCACGGTCCAGGCACGCGATACCTTCAATCATAGTGTCCTTTGTATCACATGGTGATCAATTTTTAAATAAACTTGGAACTCCACACCCGTTGTAGCACGACTCACTTCCACGACTTGAATGTCTTCAATTAACCAGAAATATTGCAATCCGTATGAGTTTCTTCACGACGTGGCCGACATGTTGCATCGTGACGAACTCTTACGTATCAAATCTTCCAGCGAATGGACTTCATGATGTGACCATACTTCCCATGACATGAACATTACCAATCGTAAAAGTACAATTGATAACGACTCTTATGCTGAGAAGTTCTTCTAGGACTTGATTTCTGGAATCTGCAAATAAAACACCTTCACACCAGAAATCAACTTAAACATCTCCAACCAACTTCAAACCATCTCGGTCTTCTCCAAACACCCTCACACACTTTTGACTTCTTCAGATTACTTCAAATTGACAACAAATCCAATATTACAACATGTGGTTGTAACTTTCTTTCCCTTTGGATTTTGTTGTCAATCTTCTAGATATGTCAATCCAAGTTAATGCATTCCAATCTAGGATCCCCGTGCATAACTCCTCCTGCAACCATTCTCTCTCTTTGGCAATAAAATTTGAAGGGTTCTCTGTCTCCAGATCTGATCATGCCCCAGCTTTTTGAAGCTGCTTCTGTGCCACATCCTAAGTAAAGAGCAACTAACAATTTCTCTAAGCCTACATGAGTCAAAGCTCGTTGTAGGAAACAAAAGAAAGAATTAGTCACTAAAACGTTGTCTATATGTAGCCCTCTGATTAGCCTTCCTTTTGCTACTAAATCCCCATGGTTTGTGCCCCCCTATATTTTTATATAATAGAAGATAGATTCTTGCAAGAACAAACAATATCCAGATAAAATATTTATACATTGGGGAGAGGGGAAATTCAAACCTCCTTAGTTTGAGGAAATTGGTTGACTTCAAGGTTCAATCGATGCTTCTCGAACACAAGTGCATCCAATGGTTTAGTAAAGATATTTACAACTCGATCCTATGTTCCAACAAACTTTAGTTTCACAATGTTGTACTCCACCTCATCCTTTATAAAGTGATATTAGATCTCAATATGTTTTGTGTGAGTGTTATACAAGGTTCTTTTTTTAACTTAATGACACCCTTATTGGTGCACTTTATTGACATCGGTTGTCACGTCACATCTCCAAGATCTTTAATTATTGTTTCATTCACATCAACTGTGTACTGGCATGAGTAGTTGAAATATATTATACCTCTGCTGCACTCAATGATACACACTTTTTTTTACTCAGCCAACCAACACAATTTCTTCCAATGAAGAAAGCTCCCTCACTTGGATTTTTGATCCATAATATCATCAACCCAATCTGCATTTGAATAGGCCAACAAATCCAGATCTTCTTCGGCTTTGAAAACTAAACCATAATCCAATGCTCCCTGAATATACTACATTATCCTCTTCATTGTTAAGAAATGCTCTTTATTTGGACAACTCTGAAATTGTGTTGCCCAACATGTAGCAATAGAAGATATCATAATTGGTTGCTGTAAGATCGAGTAAACTTCCAATTATTTTTGTATCCAACTGCCATCGGAGTTGAAACTAGTTTGCATTCTTCCATTTTGAATTTCATCAACACTTAATCTTGCATATTTCACCTCTGAGATGAATATGTTTTCTTCCCTTTGATGAACTTGTAACCCAAGAAAGTAAGTTGACTCTCTAATCATATACATCTCAAATTTTGAACACATTACATTTGCAAACCTATAAATGAAATTCTACTTGTTACTTTCGAATATGATATCACCCACACATGCAATCACAATTAACTGCTCATAATCCGAGAGTCCAGCTTTGCATACAAAGCATATAGTGTTTACCTTAGGCCACACAACACCTTTTTCAATCTGCACACCTTGAAATCATTATCTCCAATAAGAAATCTTACCAGTTGTTCGATATAGACCTCTTCATTCAAGATTCCATTTAGAAATGTTGTCTTTACACCCATTTGATAAATTATGATCTTCCTTTGAACAATTACCGCTAGAAAGAGTCTTATTGATTCCATTCTTACCATTTGAGCAAATATTTCACCATCATCTATTTCTTCAACCTATGCATATCTTTTACACGACGACCTCACTTTATCCCGGACCACTCATCCATTCATTAAGCTTGTTTTTGAAGGTCAATTTGGTACCAATCACATTATGACATCTGTCCACAAGCTCCTAAGTTTGGTTCTTGTTAATTTGGTCAAACTCTTCATTCATGGCTTTCACTCATGATTCTTCCTTGTTGCTTCTTCAAATGAAGTTGGTTCTATCTCTGATAATAGTGCAGTATGCCCTATTCTCCTAATTCTCTTGGTCTCTGTTGGTGCATATTTGTTTCCAATAATGTTGCTTTGATCTATTCCAACTCTATTTCTTCCTGTTTGAGTCATAGTTTGACTCCCTTCACCACCATTCTTTTCTTCTGATTAAACCTTAGAATCATCATCATTTGGGGGATTTTGAGATTCTCTTGAATCCTCAATTACCTCTTCTTCTTTATTCACTTTTTCAGGGATAAAGTTTCTAGAATTCTATTTTGTTTGGTGCTCAACAACTTTCATTCTCTTTTGAAACATTTATAGGCTTTACTCTTTGATGAGCATCCCAAAAATATTCCTTTATTTGCTGCATCACTATATTTTTCATGATTTCTTTCTTTATTTCGAATAAAGCATTTTCTTCCTATGCTTTGCGATGTTTCAATGAGGGCTCCTGTCATGCCACATTTCATATGGCATTTTTTCTTCTCCAGGACAAAGCAGTGCTCAGTTCTGAGTGTACATAACCCCTTGCATCGCTTCTTTCCAATGTTGGTGAGAGATGCCTCTTTCAATCAACAATGTTTTGGCCATATTATTTACCATGTAATTCATTCTTTCCACAATTTCATTTCGTTGAGGAATCCTTATCATTGAAACATCATGCTTTATTTCATACTTCTCCCGACAATTTTTAACATCAATAAAAGTATATTCGATTCTATTCTCTATGTTGGATTGGTGTAGCCCGATCCAGTTTGGATGTTTGGGCCGGATGCTTGTGGCCCGTACTGTGCACTAGGTCGCAACTTCCACGGGTTGAGCTCTGCGGTGAGCTCGTTGGGGGTTGCAGGGGGCAACACGCCCCTGCATTGGGGGTCCGGGGGCCGAAGACCGCTGATCCAAATTTTGAGGAATTGTAGCAATGCTGACCACTGTAGCATAGCTGACTGACCGGCACCGACAGAGCACTGTAGCGGCGCGGACTTCCAGACGTCATTCACTGTAGCCCCTTGGACTTCCAGCCGACAGCCACTGTAGTACTTTTGACTTGGGTGACCACCTTTCATTGTAGCGACACAAACTTCCTGTGCGGTTGGTGGAACAGTGGATCGTTTTCCTCCTTTTGTATCCTATTTTGGGTTAGGGTTTCTTAGCGAGAAACTCTTTGTAAATTGTTGCTCCCGAATCATAGTGAAATTATACCTCTTCGTGGACGTATGGATTATTTCTGAACCACGTAAATCCTTGTGTTCTCATTTTTTCCCTTTTACTCTTCTTCGAATCTTTTCTTTTCTATCGTTGCGACTCCCGACGTTTCCGCATCACTCTGATCACAGAATCTTCATTGTTCTTCAAGTTTCGTTTTCTGCTCCTTTGAAATCGTTTGATGTGGTCCAACACTTCTCTCATAGACCACATAAACATGACACATCCCATCCTATTGTAGTCATCAATACATAAAATGAAACACTTCTAACCACAAGTTCCAACCTGATCAGTTGGACCACAAATATCATTGTGGATTAAATCCAACAAATTTGATGCTCTCTTCTTTTCTGGATGGTAATGGATTTTCACAATCTTTCCCCTTAACCATGAATCACAGATCTTTTCTCCTCTTCTACAGCAAGGAGACAAGTATTCTCCTTGTTGTCCACCTGACATTGGTTCCCATTTTTTCTCTATCCTTGCATAAGAGAGTTTCCAGCCTTTCCTTTGATATTGCGCCCTTTTCGGTTGAATGTGACTTCCAAACCTGAATCATACAATTGGCTCTCAATCAATAAATTGTGGCGTATACCATCAACATAGAGAACTTTAGTATTATTCAGTTTATCTTTGACTAAGTGAATCTTGCCACTCCCTTTAATCTTAAGAGCCTCATCATTTCCAAACCACACATAACCATTAACTCTTCCTTTCACATTATTGAGTAGATTCATGTTACCTGTCATGTGGGATGAACACCCACTGTTAAGAATCCACTTGCGATTATTCTTTGCTTCCTTCAAAGTTATCTCATCAAGAATATCTTTCCCTTTCATCTTCGACTTATTCTCTTTCCATGAAATTCCAAAATGGGTTGAGTTGTATGCCGTTCTCTTCTCATCTTCTTCCGCCTAAGCAATCAGATCATATTCCTCTTCCTATAGTGGGTAAAATATGTTTCTCAAAGGATTTGAATTGAATCAATAGGAAAAACATCCACTTCTTTTCTTCTAATTGATAACTTTATGAGTTAGAGCAGTTGAAACAATATCTATAGAATGAATTTCTATACTAATATGAAGAACATGTTTATTTTCTCCTTTGTTGGCTTCCAATTGTTTATCCTCTCAAGTAACTTCTGGCTTCGCCATAATATGACACTGTGTAGCCTAAGTAGCCACAAAATCGACACTTCATCAAATGAAATATCTTGTTACTTCCATCTCTTTTTATTTCCAGCTTTAGTGTATCTCATTGTTTGTTGGTATGTTCTCGATGATTGAGAACTTTCTCCTTTCATATGTTTTCCTTTGCTCCACACTTATTGTCTCTGCTTTCAATGCTCTAAAATCATATCCAAGACCACTTTTACCCGTGCATTTGGGTCTTTGAGCACTCAACACTTCCTCGAAAGTTCTAGTTGTTGAAATAGTGGGTGCCCTAAACCCAACTATGCATTACTTTTGATTACCATATCATGTATATAGTTAGCTATACATGATGTCTTCTTACCATTATAGTGTAGACTTTTCTGCGTCCACTATTTAATGGTAATGTCCTAGATTAATTATCGTATCAAAAGGTTGTAGCAGATCTCAGGCTATAATGAGAACCTTGAGATACCGAGGCATTAATTTTAAACAAAGGTCTTATGGTCTAGATACATCTTACTGATTAAACACAGTACATGTTTGACTATCAGGTGTTGGGTGCTCATAAGCATTGAGACTTCTTCTCATGAAGTTCGCACTTGGTGATCTCTAGTAGTGAGATCATGAGGACAAACCCGCTAATAGGAACACCACATGTTTTGGGTGTCATTGGTTGTTCCCATCTACGGACATGTGTATTGGTCTCCCGACTTGAGACCATTACCAATGTGTGCCATTTGATTGCGTACTTTGATGCTAGACAAAAACCATGATATTGAAATCGTGACGAGATAACTTGTATTGGGTACGTCGTTGGTGGTATGACATTGGTTGAATGATCAAAAAAGGATTTGTCGCTTTCGGGTTATGGAAGTTGTATATTTCAGGCTTGATTGATCAGGATGATACCACCTTCATAAGTATTTGGCCAAAACAGTCGAAAGGTAAATTTATCAGGATAGATCAACAAATAATAAAGCAAGAAAAAAACGATGATATAAGTGTGCGTCATGCTTTATGAGATATTTAAAGACAAAACGATTATATTACACAGTCAATGTTCGTAGGTTGGTTGTCGTTGCTATGACAATCCTTATCTCTTTAGGAGCCTTGATGAGTTGCTAGACTCCGCTCTTGGTCTGTGGATTTTATTCACCATTATCGAGATAAGGGCCTAAAGGGGCACACCCAATAGCGTATTCAAGAATCTGCCATATTCAGTTGAATATGTATTTTGGATATGGTGGACCCCACCATGAGGTCTGAGTGTTGTCCAAGGTATCGATCACCAAATAAATAAATAAATTCGTTATTATTCAAATTATGAATAATTAGGATTGAATTTATTTAATGTATTTACGAGTTAAGTAAATACGAGAAAATATTATTTGAACAAATACTATTTTAATATTCAAGGTTCGTTTAATGTTAAACGGGAATGACGAGTCGAGTTAAATGACTCGTGTTTTATCACGTAATATATTTTATATATATTACAAGTATGTGATAAATCATTAATAATATTTATGGCACAGTTTTGTTCGTTGTAATTATTATTTAGTGGATGTTGAAATAAACGGGTGCCGGAGAACCCAACCGGTTATTTAGTAACTCCACTATTAATAGAGGGAGAAACTCTCTCACCAAGGACTAATCATTCATTTTTGAATGAGAACCTTTCTCTCCTCATGCTTTCTAGAGAGAGAGTCTCTCCCTCAGTGTCGATCCAAGTTCCGCCTTCAAGCATCAAAGACAGAGGATCATGGTGATTGTCGGGACGTTGAAAATATCGTCGGATCGCCGCACTAGCACCCAGAATTCGACGATTGACGCTTCCACAGATTTTTGTAGTGTGTGGACGATCTAGAGTGATCCTGCTATGGATGCTTCAAGCAACGATCGCCGCTGATGAGTTGCAGTTGAGCACGACTTGAGATCTGAATAGGTAAGTTCATAGTTTTATTTTTGTGCTCTTTTAATTTACGTGAGATCCTCAGACTATACCGGGGATCAGATCATCGACGACGACAAGTTTCGTCGTCCCGTCGATGAAAATTTTAAAATCCCCGACCCACCCTCCGTTGCGGGCCCCGGTACATTCAATTGGTATCAGAGGGAGCACACAAATTTTTTGAGCCTAGAAAAATTAATTTGCATTAAAATTAAGTATATAGCTTGAAATTGGTCCCAACAGTTCACACCGCGTGCTGATCCGGTTCCGAACGGCCAAGTCATGACCATTCGAAATTTTTGGAACAGATCAAGTTTGCGGTTTGAGCTCAGGTTTTAAAATTTAATTGATTTTTTTCAATCTTCTCGAAGAACTGGCCAAATTCGATCGGTGTCAGTTCATCGATAATAGTTCCAATGATTCGCAAATTATAATTTAACAATTTTATAATTTGCATAATAATAATAATATAATAATAATATTCATTTTATTATAATAATAATATTATAATATAATAATAATAATAAATCATTATTTAAATATAATAATTTTATTTTTATTTTAATCAGGCTAAAATTAGCCCTTGGAAAAGAAAAAATGGGGTGTGGAATTTTATGGGCTGATGGATTGTTTTTCAAACTATACAAGAATTGAAAAGGGATTGTGTGGAAAAAAACACTTCTAAAGTCAAAAAACAAGGGGCTAAGGTGTCGGCACCCCCTGCCTGTCGCCCTCTCCTGTCCGCGTTGGAGCCACGACCCGACCACCGTTGCAGCCCGCACCAGCACCACCCCTCCGCCCTAGTGCCGTCAGCAACGCACCGGCAGCCGCATCCCGGCTCGCCTTCGGCCACCCGCGCCCCTTCGACCTCGCTGTCCAGACGATCTCCCTACGCTGACACCTTCCAGTCGAGTTCGTCGCTCGGACCGCCTGTGCAGCGCCGCTCTCGCCCCTCTTCGATTGTCGGAGCGTCTCCGATCGCCGTCAACCATCCTCTTGCGCCGACACTCACCTCCTTCAGATTTGGACGCGACATCGGTTTCTGGCTGCCTCGCCTCCCTTTGTCGGACCTCTCGGTGGTTCTGCCTAGCGCCAACCGCTCCAGGTCTGACCACCGCATCCGGCAGCCGCTGCAACGACCTGCAACAACCGCGACCCTCACCATCGTAGGATTTGGACGTAGTCGGACCTTTCGCCTCGGGTCTCCCTTGCGCAACTGCCCAGATCCGGTGACAACCCCTTTGCTGGACCAGCCGTGACCAGTTCAGTCCACGAGGTATTGCCCGACCCGCTTTACCATGTTAATGGCTTGGGCGGGTCGACCCAATCTAAAATGGTTTTGGGCGGACCTGCATGACCCAGAAATGCCAAGCACATGCATTGTACGTCCCAAAACGGGTTTGCGTGGGTTTAGCGCGACCCGCTTTGGGCCTGCCCGATGTTGCGGGGCCTGGTTTAACCTTAATTAATATAATTAATTAATTTAATATAATATAATTAATTATGGTTTAACCAATAATAAAATTTAATACCCAAGTCAAATTAATTCAATTTAATTGAATTAATTAAATTAATTAATTAATTTAATTTTAGGTATTAAAATTAAATTAGTTAATGAGACTGATAAATAAATAAATTATTTGAACTATTTAATTCATTTAATTTAATTAATACCCTCGTACTTATTTAATGCAATTAATTTTTATCGCGCTATATTTTTACCCGCCTACTGGTCTTGAGCACCGACCCATGTATGTTTGCATTTATTTAATTATTTATTAACTACGTGCGATGTTTGTAATTAATAAAATGATGGTCTGTGCATCGTCTTTATTTTCGGTTAAAATGTATAAGGGCATGCATGCCCAATTTTATCTAATGTGCATTACACCCCTAGTCCCCCTCGCCTACGCGCGAGTATTTTTGTACTTTGGACGAAGACGGCGTACGACGTGGATCCCATCAAGATGAGGTGGTGTACGTTGATCAAGACGATGCAAGACATGACCTGGACCTCGCCAAGACAGGCGATACTCGAGGACATGATGTGGACCCCGCCAAGATGAAATGATGCTCCAGATGAGAAACAAACATACACGACGGGGGTAAGTTGCCTCAAGAGTCAAGCGACGACTCAGGTATGATGCCCTTAGGTCGTTTAGATGCTCAAGACCAGTCAGACAATAGTTTACCTTTATGCATTTATTTATTGTTTTATGCATTTTATAACAGCGGGAAAAATACATAAAATAATAAATAATAAAATGCATAAAGAAGCGACGTGTGTTTTTCTATTAATGTTCAGTTGTGAGCGCGACAACATAGACGGACAAGATTAATAGAAATAGATTACATTTGTCAAGAGAAAAACACAAAAACCGTCAAAGTAATATTAAGTCTTAATCATCTTCCATCATTCAAGTTTGAACAAAACCGGGTGTTTGGGGTGCCGGTCATGCCAAAGTTGAGGGTGCCTCTTACTATCGGGGAGTTCTTATAAGAGTGATGAGTTGACTTAACTAAAATTGCAACAAAGAAATAGCCAAAGCTAGCTTGTTGTAATTTTAGAGGCAAATGTTGAGTAAAAGTAATGATTTTATAAGCCGAGACTTCACTCAACAGATCAAGGAACCGCGAGTTAATGCAGTTGGCCAACCAAACGCCTATCTTGAACCCTCCGAGTAGTGATGTAGTCAAAGCTTGTAGACTATTAGGGGAGGTTCGACGATCCTTGCCACTTGAACACTCAAGCGACAGAGTATTCCGATTCAAGTGTAGAGGGTTCCTAGAATTCGATAAAAAAGTGGCAGACATTTAATGATTTAATTAATTAATCGATAATGTCTAATTCGGTAATTTATATAAAAGTGCTCATATGCTAAAGTTTATTTTTGTAAAAATGGCAAGCAATACCACAAGTAAAAACTGTGATAAATATTGGTCAATGTTTATGTCCAAACTAGCATGAATTTCCAAGTGTGATATATGCGCTTGCGCATAACACTACTATATTAGAAATTCAAGTTGCTAGTGTCCCTACATGTTATGCCACCTCAGGAAGCGTGGGTATAAAATTGCTTACAAGAGACTCATGGATCTATCATATGATGGTTCTGTCATAATACTATTATCAACGTTCGATGTTAGTTGTGGTCACTACATCATGACATGGATGATATCACATGTAGTCTCATTTCCAAGAAGTTTGCGAGGAGAATGTGAAGCAAGATTTGAATGTGATGATTACACTCACTTTGTGTAAATTGAAAGACAGTTCACGATCTTTCAATGCATCCCATTCTTATATCGTTTTCACCCAATTACTCTAGTTTTGTTTAAGGATACAAACAAACAACATGGAGTAAGCGTTTCATTACCTTTTAGGCATGGTTCGCCAATTAATAAGAATATTAAAGAAAATATCATCTTTAGTTCTTATGGTGAATAAATTGAAAGACAAGGCGAAAAAGCCAATGACAAGTTAAGTCAAACGCTCCTTCGTAATGTCCTTCAATGAATAGAGGTTGGTTATTAAATAGGAGGTTATTTGCATTGCATAACATAAAATAATCCCATGGAAGTCTAATCACAACAAACTGAATTACAAGAAGCAAGTACCCGCTTCTCGTTCAGGTATATTCATCAATAGAAAATTAATGTTTCTAACATACTTCTTGGGTATTGAATACAATATGCCAATAACATGTGTATTTAAATATAGTAACAAAGTATAGGAACATTACAAGAAGTAATGTGTATTCTCCAAGCAGCTGAGAAAAGGTGATTCCTAAGTTAGCTGTGAGAAACACATAACTTCTAATTACCAAGTGATTGATTCAAGCTGAACAAGTTGTTGAGTATAACCAAAACATTTATGGTAACATACTCAACAAATAATTCAGTGGTACTTGAATCACATACAATTAGTGATGAATATAAAAATGTAAGACTTCTACCCAGTTGTGGCAAGATAATTCTTTGTCAAGTAAAACTAAAAGTGGACATCAAGAATATACCCAGTGTGGTATTTAGCCACGACACAGCTAAATACCTTTGGTATAATGGAAGTCTTTAGTTTGGACAAATAAACCTTTAGAAATAAAGGTATGCCACATGACTTTTGGAATTAGTTCAACAGTTGAGTATGAACTATTCCAAGGGAAAGCTAGTGGTAAAGTTACTTAATAAGATTCCTTTAAGTTATTAAGGAACGTGTTAGTGAAGTATATGCATGGTTAGAAGATATGAGTTGCTTTGGATTGGCATGTCGAAAAATATTTTGACCAAGCATTCCTCGATCATGATAATGTAGCGTGGAGCAATTCATAAACGCACATTACCTTATCTACATCACGACTTTGATGTTAATAAGGAGAATCAATGACGAATCTTACATGTTAACATTGATCAACAAAATGTAGCATGAAACAATTCCTAAACACACATTTTATACATCAGAGTTATGATGTAAGTAGTATCAATGTTACAATTTGCAGTAACTTCCATTATATTTCAAGACGTGCTTTGCAAATAACGGTGAAAACCCCCAACCAATATGCCAACTAAAAATGACAAATGGATGTCATACGAGTCATAGTATGATGGAAATCCATTATGTCATAGGACATGTGTTTAGATGCAAAGAGTTTGTTAGGACATAAATAAACTAGCATCATGCTAAACACATAGTGCATCTAAGTAATTATCCTAACAGTTGCTTAAGATATTATATAAATCCCTTAGATAGAAAAGTGGTAGTCAAGTGATAGACTATATTTCTACAAAAGAGTGCACATCTCTACTTGAGATAGTGAGAGAAAGATTGACTTGGGTAAAGTTAATGCCCGAGATGCACAAATGGTTGGCATAGGAACAAGTTCCACAAGTACATGTGGAAGAGGTCTGTTCTAGAGACACATACTGCGTAGGAAGGATAAAAACCATGGTGATGGTTTTGAGTTCACCGTGGCCGGTGATACATTATTTATTGAGAATAATAATTCTTACAAGTAAGCAGTATATGACAATTAGCTAAGATTGACAAGACTAATTAAAATTCAATTTTGGATTCCATGTATCAAATTGCAAAGGGGCTTATAAATTGAATACTACGGTGGATATTAAAGTGAGTTGATACATGGATGATACAAGTGTGGTACCAATAAGGCTCGATTGGTAATACAAAGTCGGTATGCCTAAATCCATTAGAATTTTACTTGTCATGGCTAACTTCTAATATCATCAGATTGACCATTGGATGTGAAGATCATCTTTCGTGGAAGATGTCTATACGACACAACCAGAAGGGGATGATGACACCATTGGATGCCGATAAGGGTTGTAAGTTATTGAAATCCAGTTCAGGATTAAAGTGAGAAACAAGATCGTAGAACATTCATTAGGAATGAATCTTTGCCACGTGTCTACCAAAGGTTAGTGGGTGCACAACAGTTTTCCAAGTGAAATATGTTAGATAATATATGGAAAACAAATATTGGTCTTACAGCTAGTTAAGACCAGGATGAAAGTAATTCTCCAGTGGTTAACTTAAAGTAGCAACCTAAGTTCTAGGGAATAAGATCTACTGAGATAGATCTAGCGATTGCTTGGACCTAGTCAATCATACATATAGTGACATGATATTGAAAAATACAAGTTTGGACAATTTAAGATAAGAATTGTTACTAATGTCACATCACATAATCTCTTCAGGTTGTCATGTCTAGGACATGAGAGGAGATGAACGTAGCGAGTTGATATCCATTCGCTTACATGATGGATTAATCATGTATGCCATGATATGTACAAGAACTGATATTGCTAGGATATACTTTATAGTAGACAAATATCTTTTATATCTAGGAGCACTGCAAGTGAAGCAGTCAGAACTATTTGATTGTACTTTGGTAAGTACAAATGATATGTACCTGGTATGTGGAGAAGAAGGATACTAGTTTTTGTGGGACACAAACTAGTCTTCCTCAGATCAATATGATCTAATATCGCAGTTAGGCTAAAGTGTTGAGCAAGACAAGCTTATATAAGCCAGTGGTAGCCATACCTACAAATATCGAGTACGTTGCAGCTTCTAAGGCAACTAAGAAACAGTTATTAAATGCAACGATTTGTTCCAGTTCTTGGAATCACACATAGTAAGTAAAGTATTATCATAATGTAAATTATGATATTCTTACTAACCAAGATGTCAAGTTATGACTGTGGACAAAAGATATATACTCAAAGATATCATCTCTTGAGAAGTTTTACTCAAGGAGATGAGGTCACATATAGTAGTATAGCCACGCAACAGAAACGTGGCAGGCCCATCACCTAAAGTCGTTACTCATCAGAAACATAAACTTCATCATGTGAGTAGCTAACAAGTATGGTTAGCAAGTTGGCTCTAGTGCAAGTGAGAGTGTTGAAATAGTGGGTGCCCTAGACCCAACTATGCATTACTTTTGATTACCATATCGTGTATACAATTAGCTACACATGATGACTTCTTACTATTATAGTGTAGACTTTTCTGCGTCTACTATTTAATGGTAATGTCCTAGATTAATTGTTGTATCAAAAGGTTGTAGCAGATCCTAGACTATAATGAGAACCTTGAGATACTGAGACATTAATCTTAAACAAAGATCCTATGGTCTAGATACATCTTACTGACTGAACACAATAAATGTTTGACTATTGGGTGCTGGGGGCTCATAAGCATTGAGACTTCTCATGAAATTCGTACTTGGTGATATCTAGTAGTGAGATCATGAGGACAGACCCGCCAATAGGAACACCACATGTTTTGGGCGTCATTGGTTGTTCCTATCTACAAACATGTGTATTGGTCTCCCGACTTGAGATCATTACCAGTGTGTGCCATTTAATTGCGTATTTTGATGCAAGACAAAATCCATGATATTTAAATCATGACGAGGTAGCTTGTGTTGGGTGCGTCGTTGGTAGTATGACATTGGTTGAATGGTTAAGAAAAGATTTGTCGCTTCCGGGTTATGGAAGTTGTATATCTCAGACTTGGTTGATCAGGATGATGCTACTTTCATAAGTCTTTGGCCAAAGCAGTCGAAAGGTAAATCCATCCGGATAGATCAACAAATAATAAAACAAGAAAATGACGATGACACAAGTGTGCGTCCTGCTTTATGAGATATTTAAAGACAAAGAGATTATATTACACACTCAGTGTTTGTAGGTTGGTTGTCATTGCTATGACGATCCTTATATCTTTAGGGGCCTTGATGAGTTGATAGAATCCGCTCTTGGTATGTGAATTTTATTCATTGCTATCAAAATAAGGGCCTAGAGGGTCACACACAATAGCGTATTCAAGAATATGCCCTATTCAGTTGAATAGGTATTTTGGACATGATGGGCCCCACCACGGGTCCGAGTGTTGTCCAAAGTATCGATCACCAAAGAAAGAAATAAATTTATTATTATTCAAGTTATGAATAATTGAGATTGAATTTATTTAATGTATTTACGAGCTAAGTAAATATGAGAAAATATTATTCGAACGAATATCATTTTAATATTCAAGGTTCGTTTAATGTTAAGTGGGAATGAAGAGTTTAGTTAAATGACTCAGATTTTATCATGTAATATATTTTATATATATGACAAGCATGTGATAAATTATTAATGATATTTATGACGCAGTTTAGTTCATCATAATTATTATTTAGTGGACGTTGAAATAAACGGGAGTCGGAGAACCTAACCAGGTATTTAACAACTCTACTATAAATAAAGGGAGAGACTCTCTATCACCAATGACTAATCATTCATTTTTGAATGAGATTCTCTCTCTCCTTTCACTTTCTAAAGAGAGAGTCTCTCCCTCTCAAGTGTCGATCCAAGTTCCGCCTTCAAGCATCGAAGGCAGATGATCGCGGTGATCGTCGGGACATCGAAGATATTGTCGGATCGCCATGCTAGCACTCGAAATTCGACGATCGGCGCTCCTGTGGATTTTTGAAGCGCGTGTGGATGATCTAGATGGATCCTGTTATGGGTCCTTTAAGCAACGATCACCGCCGACGAGTTGTAGTTGAGCACAACTTGAGACCTGAACAGGTAAGTTAACAGTTTTATTTTTGTGCTCTTAATTTACGTGAGATCCTCAGACTATACCGGGGCTCGGATCATCGACGACGACAAGTTCCGTCATCTCGTCAATAAATTTTTTAAAATCCCCGGCCCATTGGCTTTTGCTGCGGCCCCCGGTACCTTCACTTGTGCCTCGTTCAGTCTTTTCCTTCAATACTTTATCAATAAACTTCCCCAACTGTAGCTTCTTCTATGACAACCCTGCTTTTATTACAAACTTAAACATGATTTATTACATAAACTATTTACTTGATACAACAAGGATGATCGAGAGGTCTAGTGTCTTTGAGGCTTAGGATCATTACATAACAACTTAAAACATGAAATACAACATTTTTATTGAAAACTTCCTTTACATGACCACTACATTCCCTCGTACTTAGCATTGCATGAGATAACCTGAGGACATGCATAAGAAAAGGGGTGAGCTATAAAGCCCAGTAAGAGAATAAACATGGAATACATGAGGAGTACAATACATGTTAGATAATAGGAATATCAATGGAGCACAAAAGAAACATGAACATAAAGCCATGATAAAGCATGATAATCATAACATGGAAATGTGACAACAACACTTAACATGAAATTAGCATGAGCCAAGACTCATTGCACATGGAGCATGAATAAATCCTCATTGCACATGAAGCACGAATAAACCCTCGTTGCACTTGAATTAGCATGAGTCAACACTTATTGCACACGACGTATCATGATACTATACTTTACCCAATGCATTGGAGCGCTATAAGGGTGCACCCTTATTAAACATTTCATTTCATGCATAAGTGTGCCACATGGATCATAAAACACGGATTCAATAAACACAATCATTTATTCCACAATAAAGGAATGTGGAATTCATACATGAAACTTTATAATCAATAAGTAAACGTGCATAAAGGTGAATACCCTTGATGGAGAAATGAGCATGGTATTCACTACACAATGACATTGGCTTAGAAAATCGGTGCAATTTCGGCAGCGTAACAGCGTGATATAAGAATTCATAAAAATGGTTGATGAGAGAGAAAGGGGTGTCTCATCATATTTACATGAAATGGACAGTAAGAGGGTCATATAGATACATGTCCAAACAATTGTAATGAAATTTAGATTCATGATACAAAAGTATTGCTTGAATGTAAATGAGAGAGAAGTTCCTTTCGAAATTTCGGCATAGTAACAGGTGTACATGGGAGACATTTACTGAGAGAGAAAGGGGTCTCCCATCATTCAAACAATAAGAGGGCAGTATGGGGGGAGGTGCGAAACCATACCCCAGAATTTATAATTGAAATTAAAAGGGCATAACAATATTAAGAAAATTGGACAAAAATGTGAAAGGAAGAAAAAACCCTTACTTGGAAGTGTGCTTCCAAAGGTTTGAGAGGGGCTTCTTCGGAGCTTGGGGCACCTTGTGGGGATTCTAGAGAGAGTAGGGCAGAGGTTGGACGAACTCCAAAGGCTTTGAGTGAGGAGGAAGTGGGAGTTTGGGTGAGTTTATATTGGAAATGTGAGAAAATTCTTTATTATTTAGGTTTAGGACCCCTTATATTAAATTAATCCAAATCACAAACCATCCCATAGTTTTTGCCCATGGTTTTTGGCAAAGGGAAGAGGAAAACAATATTTTATAAGGTCAAAGTCCGAACTTCTTAAAATAATAGAGTTGCTTATGTGGAGGTGAGTCACACTCCCATGAAAAACAATTTAAAAAGACAAGGTGTTTAATAAGTCTTGAAGGGTCCATTAATGCTTTGAAAAGTAAGTCAAACAAACCCAAAATCATATTATTTTAATGTTAAAACATATATTGGCCGAACATAAAGCTTATAGTATTTCATTACATCACTATTGAGTCATTATGATGTCATAAAACACATTATATATTTGAACAATATTTAATTTTTACCCAAAAAAATGATTCTCAGAAAATTATGAAAAATTCACTGTTGGATAATTTCGACGTCCTGATTCCAGAAATAACATTTATTTTATCTAAATAATTTTCTAAATATATTAATTTTCACTTTTAATATAAAAACTGACATTTATCGAAAATTCATGAGTTTTGACAAAAATGACTTTCAAACCTTAATAAAAATTACAATTGCATTCATAAAATTGTATGATCATTTATATATAATAAAATTAATTTAATAATAATAAAAACAATATTTTATTAAAATAATATTTAATTCAAAAATCCCTTAATTTAATAAAATAGAATTCTTAATTAAATAATAACTAAAAACACTATTTGAACTTTAAAAACTATTTACAATGTATCAATAATGACAAGAAAGTATATTCATTATTATATACAAAAAAATAATGTACATGAACATAGTACTAGTGATTTGTTACATGACCCCTTAAAACAGCCGCATAAGACCTAAGGGTAAGATGTGCGATGATGACAGACTCTTGGGGTGGCTCGGATAACATCGCTCGAGTGGTAATTTCTATCAACTTCCACTTTTCCTGTAGACGGTCACATTTGAGCTTGACATGATGAAGCTCAACTTGAGCTTGGTCAAGAGCGAAGCCCAAAGACGCCACCTCTTTTCTGAGCTCCGACAAATGGGCTTCGTATGAAGCAATTCTACTGGATGAGGCCATCGCTTCCTTTGTCTGAGTAAATTAGGTTTGTTAAAACCCTATATTTATACTAATCATGTGATCACTATTCAACGACTATAAAAGCAACGGTCACAATTCTTAACATAAAACCAAAGAAGTTGACATTTTATATAAACATTTTACATAAAGAGACATTTAATTAGATCAAGAGGGATTTCCATTAATGAAACTTTGGGTCGTTACAATATTCCCCCTTAAGAAATTTTGCCCTCGAAATTTCCTTTTCCCACACTAAAACAGATGTGGGTAACTCAGCTTCATCATTTCCTCCGATTCCCAAGTTGCTTCTTCAAACTTGTGGTTTCGCCACAACACCTTGACGAGGGGCATTGGCTTATTTCGTAGAACTTTTTCTCTATGATCTAAGATCTTCACTGATTGCTCCTCATAAGAAAGACCATCCTCCAACTGTACCACCTCAGAAGAGAGTACATGTGAAGAGTCTGGTATGTACTTTCTTAAGAGGGATACATGAAAGACATCATGTACTTTGGCCATGGTAGGTGGAAGTGCTAGTCGATAGGCCACATCCCCGACACGATCAAGAATCTCAAAGGGTTTGATGTACCTTGGACTTAACTTCCCTTTCTTTCCAAATCTCATGACCTTCCACGGAGATATGCGTAGAAAAACCATGTCTCCAACTTTAAACTCAAGGTCTCGTCGACGATTATCTGCATAACTCTTCTGTCGACTCTGGGCTGCCTTGTTATGCTGCTGAATGGTTTTCACCTTCTCCACCATTTCCTCGACCATTTCTGGTCCAACCAGCTTACGTTCACCGACCTCATCCCAACATGCCGGTGTTCTGCACCTTTTCCCATATAGGGCTTCATATGGTGCCATTTGGATGCTCGAGTGGAAACTGTTATTATAAGAGAACTCAACCAGAGGAAGATGTTGATCCCATCCTCCTTTAAAGTCCATTGAGCACACTCTCAACATGTCCTCATGTGTTTGGATAGTCCGCTCGGATTGACCATCAGTTTGAGGATGATAGACCATACTGAAGTTCAGTTCAGTATCCAAAGCATGTTGAAGACTCTTCCAAAACTTAGAGGTGAATCTTGGATCTCGGTGAGACACTATAGATAGTGGTACTCCATGCAGCCTTACCACTTCCCTGATATATATCCGTGTCAATTGATACAATGAGAAATCCTCCCGAATAGCAATGAAGTGTGCAGTCTTTGTAAGACAATCCACAACAACCCAGATTGCATTGTTGCCTTTGGATGTCCTCGGAAGTCCGGTGACAAAGTCCATGGTGATGTTCTCTCATTTCCATTCTGGTATGGGCAATGATTGCATCATCCCCTTAGACTTCTGCATCTCTGCCTTCACTTGCTGGCACACCAGGCACTTTGATGTATATTCAGCGATCTCCTTTTTCATATTATTCCACCAAAAGTTTTCTCGGAGATCTGATACATCTTTGTGCTCCCTGGGTGAATAGAGAAATTTGAACTATGTGCATCATCCAAAAGTTCCTTCTTCAGCTCCAGACGTGATGGAACACATAGCCTTTTCCCAAATCGCACAATTCCTTCCTCATTAACATTAAACTCCGATGATTTCCGTTTTTTGATAGCTTCCACTTTTTCCTGAATTCCCACATCATCCTTTTGAGCATCCTTTAACCTTTCCAAAAGAGACGGTTGAACAATCATTTGTGAAAGGATTGATGATGTTCCATTCTTTATGATTCCCATGTCCATCTTCATCAAGTCTAAGAAGATTGGATCCTTCTCAATTCTCATCATTGATAGAATCGTTGGGTCCTTTCTACCTAGGGCATCTGCCTCCTTGTTCGCTTTCCCAGGGTGGTAATGTATTGAACAGTCATAATCCTTGATGAGATCTATCCATCTTCTCTGGCGCATATTAAGCTCTTTCTGTGTGAAGATATATTTAAGACTCTTATGGTCAGTATATATCTCACATTTCTCCCCATAAAGATAATGCTGCCAGATTTTCAAGGCAAAGATCACCGCCGCCAACTCTAGATCATGCATTGGGTAGTTTCGCTCATGGATTTTCAACTGCCTTGAGGCATAAGATATCACTTTATCATTCTGCATCAGCACACAACCTAATCCCTTCTTCGAAACATCACCGAATACCACAAAAAGTTCCCCACTTGTGGGTAAAGTGAGCACGGACGTAGTGATAAGCCTCCTTTTCAACTCCTTGAAGCTTTCTTCGCATTCATCACTCCAAGCAAACTTTACTCCCTTTTGAGTTAGCTAGCTTGGTAAGAGGGTTGGACAATCGTGAGAAATTTCTCACAAATCGTTGATAATATCCAACTAACCCCAAGAAGCTACGAATACCCGTTACCGATGTTGGCCTCGGCCATCCCTTAATTGCATCTGTTTTGGAGGGATCCACAGATATCCCATTGCTTGTAATGATATGGCCCAAGAATGAGACTTCCTTCAACCAGAACTCACACTTGCTGTACTTTGCATAGAGCTTCTCCTTGCGCAAAGCCTCCAGTACAGTTCTTAAATGCTCCTCATGATCCTCCTTGGTTTTGGAGTATATTAGAATATCATCTATAAAGACTACCACAAATTTGTCTAGGTAATCTCTAAAGACTCTATTCATTAAGTCCATGAAGATTGTTGGAGCATTAGTGAGTCCGAAAGGCATTACTATGAATTCATAGTGCCCGTATCTTGTACGAAAAGCAGTCTTGGAGACATCTTCCTTCTTCACCCTTACTTGATAATATCCCGACCACAAATCTACCTTGGAGAAGTATTGTGCTCCACGCAGCTGATCGAATAAGTCATCGATCCGAGGCAGAGGATACTTGTTCTTTATCGTGATTTTGTTAAGTTCACGATAATCGATGCGAAGCCGCATTGACCCATCCTTCTTTTTGACAAAGAGGACTGGTGCACCCCATGGTGAAACATTTGGGCGTATAAACCCTTTATCCAGATTCTCCTGTAGTTGTTTTTCAGCTCTTCAAGTTCCACGACAGCCATTTTATATGGAGTCTTGAATATTGGTAGCGCCCCTGGTATAAGTTCAATTGAGAATTCAACATCTCTTCTAGGAGGAAGATCATACAGTTCCTCGGGAAACACTTCAGCGAATTCCCTCACAATAGGCATTTCTTCAAGGATGATTTCTTCCTTGGACTCAATCATCTGAGCCAGATACGCGTGCTCATAGGGCAGTAATATCCATGCTTGAGATGATGAAGCTAAATGAGATTCATCTTCCACCTTACACTTGTAAAGAATCGGGAGTCGATTCTTCATATGGAGTGTGATTTCCCTCTCCCGACAATTTATGTTGGCTCTATATAAGGAAAGCCAATCCATGCCAAGAATTGCATCAAATTCCACCAGAGGGAGTATGATGAGGTTTGCCAGGAAATTCAATCCACAGATTATAACATGGGAGGACTTATATTCATGGGATGCAATGATTGCCTCATTTGCCGTACCCACCGACATCTTCACTTCCATTGTTTGTGGTGGTGCTGTGATTGATCTACTAAACTTTCGAGATATAAAAGAATGCGTAGAACCTGAATCAAAAAGCACGTTCACTATTCTTGAATGAATAACTAGCGTACCTATCACCACTTCATTGTTGGGGTTCACTTCGGTAGAAGTGATGACAAAAGCTCTTCCTTGCTGCCTTGGAGGTTGTTGGTTGCCTCCGAAAACCCTTGGATTAGGGCACTGATTTGCAAGATTCCCCGGTTCTTTGCATTTGTAGCAATGAACAACGCGTTGAGGTTCGAACGGAGCATTCCTCTCCTCTGTCACAGCCACGAGTCTTTCTTGCTGACAGTTAACAGCTAGGTGCCCTTCTCTTACCTAAAGCATTTCCTCGTTCCCTTGAGGCAATTTTCAAGGTGCTTTTTTCTGCACTTTTGGCAAGTGGGGTGCTGGGTCTTCTTAGCATCGTTGGATTTATCCATCGGACCACCAACATTGAAGTCCACCTTACGCTTCTTGTCCCCATGATACCCCTGTGATTCCCCGATCTCCATTTTGACCTTGAGGGAACATCGGACAATTTCCTCATAGCTGTCGAAGTGACGGATCACTAATGCTTTCCGCAGGCTAGGCTTCAGCCCACCAAAGAAGCGGTCAACCCTGCATTCGGGGGTAACAACAAAGCCGGAAGCATATCGTGCAAGCCTTGTGAAGTTTGCCTCGTACGCTCCAACAGATTATTCTTCTTTTTTCTTGAGAGAAAGGAAGTCCCTTTCCATCTTAAGCTGGAGGGTGCGCGAAAAATATTTATCGAAAAACATCTTCCGGAAATCCTTCCATTCCAATGACTCAATCTCCTCCCCAGGCTTCGTATTTTTTATCAACGTCCACCATTGATCAGCTTCACCCTCCATACGATAAGCCGCCAGGAGAACCTTCTCTTGTTCAGAACACTGAAGGATGGAGAAGATCTTTTCAATGGAGTTGATCCATTGTTCAGCGATCGTGGGATCAGACGATCCACTAAAAGTAGGAGGCCTTTGTCTCATGAAGCTCTCGATAGTGACTTGTTCCTTCTTAGGGGGGTTTGGACGTTCTTCTTGACCCGTGTTTCTATTCAAAGCTTGAGTTAGCTGAGAGAGAAGCGTGACAAAGTTCACGATTCCCGCTCCCATTGGATTGAGCATCTCATTAGTACAGTCATCACACTGATCTTCACACCGGTTGTTAGCCCGAGTCCTCCTATTACCAGCCATTGGCTGGAATAAAAGGAAAGTTAGGGGGTAACACATAAAGGGTAATCTAAAGACAAAAGTTGATGACTTAAAAATAAACTTTTATTTCCTTAACTCATGAGTCTATAGGCTTCAACCTAGGCTTTTCATGATCTACTTTCTGACATATATTTTTAGGGGCATTTTTTTAATTCCCTTAATAGGGGTTCATACTAAGCTTGTGAATTTATCAAAACATATCCCCCGGGAGTGTCATAACCAAGAGTGCAGCAAAACCCGTTGTCGTGCACCAGTTCCCGTTCGAGTCTAGCTCAAAGCGGTGTTTTCGGGTTTTACTCCTAGGATACCTATGTGCCAGAGCCGCCTCTACCTGCTCGTATCCAGACAGAGATGTATTTGTTTGATAAACCACTTAGTACTTACCAAAATTTAGGGATGTTTTTGTTATACTTAGTCTTGTCTCTAAGGCTTTACTAGGGTTTTCTAATCCTAATCCCAAAAATAACTAAACATATCATCTAATACCAACTATGACAACCCTGCTTTTATTACAAACTTAAACATGATTTATTACATAAACTATTCACTTGATACAACAAAAATGATCGAGAGGTCTAGTGTCTTTGGGGCTTAGGATCATTACATAACAACTTAAAACATGAAATACAACATCTTTATTGAAAACTTCCTTTACATGACCACTGTATTCCCTCGTACTTAGCATTGCATGAGATAACCTAAGGACATGCATAAGAAAAAGGGTGAGCTATAAAGCCCAGTAAGAGAATAAACATGGAATACATGAGGAGTACAATACATGTTAGTCAATAGGCATATCAATAGAGCACAAGAGAAACATGAACATAAAGGCATGATAAAACATGATAATCATAACATGGAAATGTGACAACAACACTTAACATGGAATTAACATGAGCCAAGAATCATTGCACATGGAGCATGAGTAAATCCTCATTGCACATGAAGCACGAGTAAACCCTCGTTGCACTTGAATTGGCATGAGTCAACACTCATTGCACATGACGTATCATGATATTATACTTTACCCAATGCATTGGAGCGCTATAAGGGCGCACCCTTCTTAAACATTTCATTTCATGTATAAGTGTGCCACATGGATCATAAAACAGGGATTCAATAAACATAATCATTTATTCCACGATAAAGGAATATGGAATTCATACATGAAACTTTATAATCAATAAGTAAATGTGCATAAAGGTGAATACCTTTGATGGAGAAATGAGCATGGTATTCACTACACAATGGCGTTGGCTTAGAAAATCGGTGCAATTTCGACAGCGTAACGGCGTGATATAAGAATTCATAAAAATGGTTAATGAGAGAGAAAGAGGTGTCTCATCATATTTACATGAAATGAACAGTAAGAGGGTCATATAGATACATGTCCAAACAATTGTAATGGAATTTAGATTCATGATACAAAAGTATTGCTTGAATGTAAATGAGGAGAGAGAAGTTCTTTTTGGAATTTCGGTATAGTAACGAGTGTACATGAGAGGCATTTAATGAGAGAGAAAGAGGTCTTCCATCATTCAAACAATAAGAGGGCAGTATGGGGGGAGGTGCGAAACCATACCCCAGAATTTATAATTGAAATTAAAAGGGCATAACAATATTAAGAAAATTGGACAAAAATGTGAAAGGAAGAAAAAACCCCTTGGAAGTGTGCTTCCAAAGGCTTGAGAGAGGCTTGAGAGAGGCTTCTTGGGAGTTTGGGGCACCTTGGGAGGATTCTAGAGAGAGTAGGGCAGAGGTTGGATGAACTCCAAAGGCTTTGAGTGAAGAGGAAGTGAGAGCTTGAGTGAGTTTATATAGGAAAGGTGAGAGAATTTTTATTATTTAGGTTTGTGACCCCTTATATTAAATTAGTCCAAACCACAAACCGTCCCATGGTTTTTGCCAATGATTTTTGGCAAAGGGAAGAGGAAAACAATATTTTATAAGGCCAAAGTCCGAACTTCTTAAAATAATAGTGTTGCTTATGTGGAGGTGAGTCACACTCCCATGGAAAACAATTTAAAAAAACAAGGTGTTTAATAAGTCTTGAAGAGTCCATTAATGCTTTGAAAAGTAAGTCAAACAAACCCAAAATCATATTATTTTAATGTTAAAACATATATTGGCCGAACATAAAGCTTATAGTATTTTATTACATCATTATTGGGTCATTATGATGTCATAAAACATATTATATATTTAAACAGTATTTAATTTTTACCCAAAAAAATGACTCAGAAAATTATGAAAAATTTACCGTTGGATAATTTCGACGTCCTAATTCCAGAAATAACATTTATTTTATCTAAATAATTTTCTAAATATGTTAATTTTCACTTTTAAAATAAAAACCGACATTTATCGAAAATTCACGGGTTTTAACAAAAATGGCTTTCAAACCTTAATAAAAATTACAATTGCATTCATAAAATTATATGATCATTTATATATAATAAAATTAATTTAATAATAATAATAATAATAATTTGTTAAAATATTATTTAATTCAAAAATCCCTTAATTTAATAAAATAGAATTCTTAATTAAATAATAACTAAAAACACTATTTGTACTTTAAAAACTATTTACAATGTATCAATAATGACAAGAAAGTATATTTATTATTATATACAAAAAAATAATGTACATGAACATAGTACTAGCGATTTGTTACATAACCCCTTAAAACAGCCGCATAAGACCTAAGAGTAAGGTGTGCGATGGTGACAGACTCTTGAGGTGGCTCAGATAAAATTGCTCGAGTGGTAATTTCTATCAACTTTCACTTTTCCCGTAGACGGTCACGTTCGAGCTTGACATGATGGAGCTCAGCTTGAGCTTGGTCAAGAGCGAAGCCCAAAGACGCCACCTCTTTTCCGAGCTCCGATAAATGAGCTTCGTATGAAGCAATTCTACTGGATGAGGCTATCACTTCATTTGTCTGAGTAAATTAGGTTTGTTAAAGCCCTATATTTATACTAATCATGTGATCACTGTTCAACGGCTATAAAAGCAACGGTCACAATTCTTAACATAAAACCAAAGAAGTTGACATTTTATATAAACATTTTACATAAAGAGACATTTAATTAGATCAAGAGGGATTTCCATTAATGAAACTTTGGGTCGTTACATCTTCTTTGAGTCTAACTGTTTTTATTTTAGTCTGATGCTTCTTTCTTAAAGATACAACTTCCTCTTAAAGTGTTACAATCTTGTTTACTTTCACTTTAACAAACATATTAATATCATCAATGATCTTAGTATTTTCCCCAATCTTTAACATGTAATTCACTGCTTCTTTAGTTTTTACTTGATATTTTTTATATTCTTCCACAAATTTCTCTAGACGATCAATTCCCGCTTCAAGATCTTCAACATAATTTGAGGATTCTTTCAATTATCCTCCAATATTCCTGTTCTTCTTTATCTGTAGTTCAAACTTCTCAAGTGATCCTTCCAATTCCACCTTGAGATCAATAACTCTCTTTGGTTGATTATTCTCTTCAACAATTTTTGATCTCTCCACCGATGTCATCATAACATCTTCTGTGTTTGAGATAAATCTAGTTTCAATGCCTTCTAACATATCTTCCCCACTATCTTCTTCCTCTTTGCTAACAAACACCTTTCTCTGAAATTTATTTCCACTTGCATTTCCTGAATTATTGTTTCTTCTAGGGGGAATTTCTTTCTTTTCTTTTGTGAGAATTCAAACTCAACATCCTCTCTAGACAAATGTTCACCAAGAAATGTCATCTCTTTAGAAAAATGTTCTAAAGAACTTTGTGGCTTCACTTGTATTTCATTGAAATACGCGACCCGTTTGAGGTGTAAATCATCAAGAGATAATCCCCCAAGATTTACTTCTTTAAGTGTAAACACTTTTGGATTGCAAATTGGTGGTTATATTCGTATGATCTTCTTTACTACATCATCTTTCATCTCATTACTAAGTCCACAAATACCTCCAACCACTTCAATCAGACGATTGAAAAACTTATCAATATTTTCACTTGAATTCATCTTGAAGTCATTAAATCTATTTTGAAGAACTTGCAACTTTGCCTCCTTTACTTTCCTATCACCTTCTTAAATATTAACAAGTTTATCCCACATCTATTGGACAATCCATCACCTTCATGTATATCTGATTATGCAGTGCCCTCAACAAAGCATTTCGATCCTTAACACCACCATTCAACAATTTCTTATCCTCTTTCATCATTGGCCTTCTAGTGGAATCACTCACTTGAGTTCCATGAACTGTTGTCGAATAAACATCATGTCCAAAAGATCATAAACGTGACATCATTATGTTCTTCCATACTCGATAACTATAACCATAACAGTGGCTGTGATACCATTTTTGCAACCTCGAGGTCTCACTGTACACCCTAAGTGGGTGTGTGTGTGTGTGGGGGGGGGGTGAATTAGGGTGTCCTGAAATTTCTTCTTATCTTAAATTCAATGGAATCTTGTCTTCGTCTGAAATTTCTTCTTATCTTAAATTCAATGGAATATTGTTTTCATGTTGCTAAGAGGGTGGTGGGGTGAATTAGGGTGTCCTGAAATTTCTTCTGATCTTAAATTCAATGGAATATTGTTCTTCGTGTTGACAAAGACACCTTGAATATGTCACACAAGCTTTACCAAATACAGAACAATAAAAGATCACACACACATACATTTTTATTTGGTTCACCCACACCGAGTTACAACCAAGGAGCCAAATTTTGGGGAACTGTGGTAATGATGACTAACTGTAGTAGAGTTGACCGACGACACCAACATGACACCGTAGCGGTGTAGACTTACTGTAGCAACATGTGACAAGACACTATAACAGTGCGGAATTTGGAGACATCAGTACTGTAGCTTCGTGGGCTTCCATCCACTAGTCACTGTAGCTGCTTGGATTTGGGTGACTACGACACTGTAACACAATTGACTTATTGTGTGGTTGGTGAAACAATTGTATCGTCTTCCTTTATGAGCTCATTTGAGCCTGAGTTTCTGTGTGTTCGAAACTCTGAATATCTCCCTGTAATTCTGCTCCCAATTATAGTGAATTGTTCTGCCTCTCCGTGGACGCAGTGATCATTTCTCGAGCCACATAAATCGTCGTGTCCTGTGATCTTCTTCTTCTTATTTCTTATCTTCATCTGCAAACTTTTTCTATCACTGCGACTTTTGGTGTTTTCACAATAAATCTCACTGCTCATCTAAGGTTCCCTCTTTCGCCCTCTGCTTTTCAAGAGGGTTACAAAAGATTATGTTGATACGTAGGTTGAACTCACAAGGATATTTGGTATAACGCCAAACAACCATGTGTTCTCCATGAAGCCCTGTTCTCCAGTTCCAGATCTTTAATGATATGCGCAATAACTCTTTACTTCAAAGCTTGATATTCAATGGAATTTAATCTAATCTCAATTCACCCTTTAATTTTAGATATTCAATGAAGTCCACATGTAACAACCCGAACTTTTATAAATAAAATTTCCCCTTGTGTTTTAATTAAAATGTCTTATTATGTAACATGATTATTGAAAACACATGCACTTCTTTGGTTTTATTATATCCTATCAGATTTAAAAGACCGTTAAACATCTTTACCGTTGATAATATAGCTGTTGAACAGTGATCACATGGTTAGTATAAATATAGAGTTTTAATAAATCCAATTGACATAGATAAAGAAAGTGATAGCCTCAACCAGTAGAATCGTACCCTATAAATCCCATTTATCAGTGCTTCTGAGGGCGATAACATCACTGAGCTTTGCCCTTGAACAAACCCAAGATGAGATCCAACAAATTAAGCATGAGCGAAATTGTTTACAGGAGAAGTTCAAACTCATTGAGATCATGACCCAAACCATGTTCGCCAAACCACCACATGAAAGTCTCATCGTCGTGCACCTTACCCTTAGGGTGTTTGCTGATGTATTAAAGAGATATGTTTCAAGATCCTAGCAATATGAGTGTGTATTATTTTGTATAGAATAATGAATATATTTTCATTCTATTACTGTTACTTTATAAATGATTTTTATTTAGATACAATAAAACACAAATTGTATTTTTAATTAGTATTCAATTTCAATTAAGACATTTATTTTGATGAATTAATGAGTTTTTGAAATAAAAAATATTTTAATAAAATATTATTATTAAATAGTGTTTAGTAAATATAAATGATCATATAATTTTTATGAAGCAAAATGTAATTTTTATAAGGGTTCGAAAACTACTATTGTAAAAAACCCCAGCATTTCTCAATAAATGTTGTTTTTATTTTAAAAGTGAAAATACACACATTTAGAAAACTATTTTGATAAAATGAATATTATTTTTGGAATCAGAACGTCGAAATTATTCAACGGTGAATTTTTTATAATTTTCTAAGTCGAATTTTCAGGTAAAAATTAAATACCGTATAAATATACCTTGTGTATTATGACTTCATAATGACCCAAAAGTGATGTAGTAAATATTATAAATGGAATCCATGATCAATTATATGTTTTACTTTTAAAATATTGTGATTTTATGTTTATTTGGTTAATTTTATAAAGCCTTTATGAATCCTCCAAAATCATTAATATATTTTAAGATTTTAAAATCATTTTTTAAGAGTACGAATCACTTCCACATAAGGAATGATATTATTTTATTATGCTCGACTCTTGAACTTATAAAATAATAAAAACCACTCCAATTTGAGAAGAACCATGAGCAAAAACCATGAAAAGTTTTGTAGTTTTGGTTATTTTATTATATAGAGTCCAAAACCTATGTTTGAGAAATAATAAAGAAATCCCCACTCATTTTCTATATAAACTCACCCAAGCTCCCATTTCTCTTCACTCAAAATCCTTGGAGCACATTCTTACTCTGCCCTTCCCTCTTTAGAGACCTTCCAAGGTGCCCCAAGCTCTTAAGAAGCTTCACCCAAGTATTTGGAGTCACACATTCAAGTAAGAGATCCTTACATTCTTTTCTTTATTCAAGTTATTTTATTATCTTATGCCTTCTATTTTTAATTACTAATGTTGGGATATGTCTTTTAATGTCCCTATTACTACCCAATTCATGTCCAAATGATGAGAGACTCCTTTCGTTCTCATCAACCCATTTTATGAATTTTTATGTAACGTTGTTATGCTGTCGGAATTTCACCGCGACTTTTTCATGTCAAAACAATTGTATAGTGAATACCATACCCATTTCTTATCAAGGGTGTTCACCTTTATACACTTAATACTTCTTTGACTTGTGATATACATGTATGTATTCCATGCTCCTTGATCGTGAAATAAAATATGGCGATGAATGAATCCATGTTGTATGATCTATGTGTTACACTTAAGCATGAGAATGAAATGAAAGTGACGGGTGTGCTCAGAATTATATAGCACTCCAATGCATTGAGTAATGTTTAGTCTCATGAGACGTCATGTTGGGATAGAGAGTGAACACGATTCTTTTATGAGACTTTATCTATCAATATGTCATGGCAGTTAGTCTTGACTTGTGCTTATATGCAATGTTTTAAGTTGCCACATTTTCCATGTTATGATTATCATGCTATATCATGCCTTGTTATTCATGTTAATGATTCTCACACCTTTTATTCCCCATTGATTTTCCTATTGTCCAACATGTATCACCTTTTTCCATGTTTATTCCCTTACCGAGCTTTATAGCTCACCCATTTCTTATGTATGTCCCCAGGTTATCCTGAGCAGTTTTAAAATCCATGGAATTTTAGAAGCATGTTATGGAAGTTTTCAATAATGTTGTTGTATCCCTTGTTCAAGATGTCATGCTATGTACCTAATTTCCAAAGACACTAGACTTCTTAATCTTTCGGGTTGTATTATGTGTACTTTTATGTAATAAATCAAGTATTAATGTGAAATAAAAAATAGGGCTATAGTTGTTATCAAAGGAAAAGATTAGTTATTTTTGGAATTAAGATTAGAAAACTCTAGTGAAAGCCTTAGGGATAAGACTAAGTATAAGAAAACATCCTTAAATTCTGGTAAGTATAGAGTAAGTGGTCTATTAAGAAAATATATCTATGTTTGGATAATACAAGTGGATGTGATTCTCACACAAATGTACATAGGAACAATAACTTCGACAAGGTGCGTCAAGCCTGACTTGGCGTAACCTGGTACATGACAATAGGTCTTACTGCGTACCTGGTTTGACACTCCCAAGAGACATGCTTTGGTAAATTTGTAAGCTCATTACGAAGCATTATTAAGGGAACAAAAAAATGCTCATAAGAATATATGTTAGAAAATAGATTATGGATAACATAGATTGAAGTTTATAAATTCATAAGTTAAGGAAATAATTGTAATTTATAAGTTATCCCTTTAATGTTATTGGATTCCCTTTTATGTGTTTAATAGTCTAAAAATACTCATCTCTAATTTTCCCTTTATTCTACCCAATGATCGAAAATAGGAGGAACCGGGTAAACAATCAATGCGACGGGCAATGTAATGACTGCCCCAACGAGATGCCCAACCCGATTGGAGCGGCAATCCCAAACTTTGCGATGATACTCTCTCAGCTGACTCAAGTTTTGAATAGAAACCTGGATCAGGAGGAGCACCCAAATCCCTCTAAGAATGAACAAGCTGCAATTGATAGCTTTATACGATAAAAGCCTCTGACTTTCAATGGATCAACCGATCCTATAATCACAGAACAATGGATCAACTTCATTGAGAAGATCTTCTTCATCCTTCAATGTTCTGAACAAGAAAAGGTTCTATTGGATGTTTATTGTATGAAGGGAGAAGCTGATCAATGGTGGACATTGATCAAGAATACGAAGTCTGAGGAAGAGATCAAAGCGATAAAGCAGAAGGAATTCTGGAAAATGTTTTTTGATAAATATTTTCCTCAAACTCTTCGTCTTAAAATGGAAAGGGATTTCCTTGCCCTCAAGTAAAAAGATGACAAATCTATCGGGACATATGAGACAAATTTCACAAGACTTGCACGATACGCCTCTGGCTTTGTCGTTACCCTCGAATGCAAGGTCGACCGCTTCTATGATGACCTAAAACCTAGTCTACGAAAAGCCCTGACGATCCTAGACTTTGATAGTTATGAGTAAATTGTTTGATGTGCCCTCAAAGTTGAAATGGAGATCATTGAATCTCAAGGGTATCATGGGCATAAGAAGCGGAAAGTGGAGTTTAATTCTGACAGCCTTATGGAAAAATCTAACGGTGCCAAGAAATTTTAACATCCTACTTGTCAATGGTGTAGAAAAAACCATCCCAGAAATTACCTAAGGGGAACGAGGAAATGCTTTAGGTGCGGGAAGGAAGAACACCTAACTAGCGATTGTCGACAGGAGAAACCCACTAATGCACTAGAGGAAGGGAATGCTCCAGTCAACCCTCAATGTATTGTTCATTGCTTCAATTACAAGGAACTAGGGCACTTTGCAAATCAAATCACTAAGCCAAGGGTTTTCGGAGACAACCAACAACCTCCAAGGCAGCAAGAGTTTTTTCCATCACAACTGCTGAGGTGGATCCTGACAACGAAGTGGTGACAGGTGCGTTAGTTAATCATTTAAGGATAATGAACGTACTTTTTGATTCTGGTTCTATGCATTCCTTCATATCATGAATGTTTAGTATAACTGTTCAAATACCACCACAAAACATGGAAGTGGAGTTATTGGTGAAAACGATAAATGTGGCAATTATTACATCTCGAGTATATAACTCCTCCCCTGTCACAATTTGCGGGCTGAATGATCATACCACGATTTACTGTTTTATTCCACCCTTACACCGCAGTTTTAAACTAGTTTTGTAATGAATATTCCAAATATAATAATAAATTGAACTTCATGTTTGAATAAATCAATTAATGTTAATCAATATTATAATGGGCAATGTTACTTGTTTTTATTGTTTCAATGTAGGTGGAGGTGATTTGGAGGGGCTTTGATGAAGTGGAAGAAAAATGGGCCAAAATTGTATGGATCCATGGATATCTGTCCACTGTTTTGCATAGTACACGAAATCCGTGCATCCAAATGGGCTGAAATTTTGTGGGCCTGTCCAAAACTTAATAGGCTACATTTCATATTGAGGAACCCAATGCTGATTCGGCTTCTATGGGGCCCATCCGAACTGATCTGTCCAAGCCACCGAATTTGGACCAAGTCAAATACAGTGTTCTGTATTTTATCAATATCTTGAGCTGTAGTTATCCAAAGGGTGCCAAACTTTCGGTGGAGATAGTCAAGAGGTAGGGCTACAACTTTTCTATTTTCTCTAAAGTGAGATAAGACTTTCTGAAGGCCGAAACGCGTGGTACAAGTGGATTGAAGAAATCTGTGTGCCTAAACCACCTTCCAATTTTCCTATAAAATGGTACCTTGGGCTCCCCATTTGCAAGTTCGGCCAAGAGGCAAGGTGCTGCCATTTTGGAGTCCCCAAGGAGTCTTCTCAACATCCCTAGAGGTTCTGGAGGCTATGGGAAGTTCTACCCCAACATCTTTCCCTTGCTCCTCTCCCATGGGTTTCTAAACCCCTTGTGATCACCCGGGGAGGAACGTGATGTACATCCCGAGCTTTATGTTTGTAATATTTGAATGATCTTTTAAATTCCGGATTGTTGTGTTGTTTTTCATCATCCTCTATTCTTATTTTATTGAGTTATGTACTGGTATGTCATGCTCAACTCATATGATCATGTTTGGGGGTACCCATTCATGTGATGTTTCACACACCGTTCACCACTTTCTTTCCCCCTTTCAATTGTGGTGTTTGTGTGGTTTATATTGGTCAATTGAACTCACAAAAGCACTGTCAAGGCTATGTACATTTATTTCATGGTATCACAAGGAAATAACATACAAATCTGGACAGCGCATCGAGTTTTTCATGTGTTGCCTTGGTGAGTTTTGGTTATGAAGTCAAACACAATTCACCTAATCATCGGCGGTGTCCGGTGAATCATTGTGTGTTTTTGACTGAACCCTAGGAGGTATCCTAGTATAAACTCAGTAACATTATAGTTCTAGGTGTTACAAACCAAGGATTAAAAGATCATAACCTTATATCATGAAGCGATGAAGGATAAACATCATGCGAGTACCCTGGGTTGATCACGCTTAATCAATCTTGTTCATTTCTACTTTGTTTTATCGCTTTCATTTTCTATTTTCATCATTAATCATAAAACCCCCAAGTTTCACAAAACCTAATTCACCTTCTACTTTCATAATCAGAACCCTATTTTTAAATTAATGATCTAAGGCTCCGTCGAGAGACAACCTAGGGTTGCTGCTATACTGCAGAAATTCTAGTCAAAATTAAACAACTAATTTGACGCGCTCGACAACGCGATCACTGAACTTCCCAGTGAACCTTGTCATACTCCCTTTGGTGGAATTTGATGTAATTCTGGGTATGGATTGACTTTCCCTATATAGAGCCAACATAAATTACCGTGAGAAGGAAATCACTCTTCGTATCGCGAATCGACCCTCGATTCTGTACAAGTGCAAGAAGGATGATGAATTTTCTTTAGCATCAACATCACAAGCATGAATATTATTTCCTTATGAAGAAAATATATCTAGCTCAAATGATTGAGTCTAAGGAAAGAATCATCATCGAAGACATGCCTATTGTGAAGGAATATGCTGATGTGTTTCCCAAGGAATTTCTCAGTCTTCCTCCTAATCGAGAGGTTGAATTTTCAATCGAGCTACCTGAGACATTACCATTATCCAAGACTTCATATAGTTTGACTGTTGTGGAACTTGAGGAGCTGAAGAAACAACTACAAGAGAATCTGGATACAGGGTTTATACGCCTAAGTGCTTCACCATGGGGTGCACCGGTCCTCTTCGTCAAGAAGAAGGTTGGGTTGATGCACGTTTGCATTGATTATCACGAGCTCTACAAAATCACAATAAAGAACAAGTATCCTCTGCCACAGATTGACGACTTGTTTGATCTGCTACGTGGAGCACAATAATTCTCCAAGGTGGATCTGCAGTCGGGATATTACCAAGTTAGGGTGAAGAAGAAGGATATCCCCAAGACTACTTTTTGTATAAGGTATGAGCACTATAAGTTCATAGTAATGCCATTTATACTCACTAATGCTCCATCAATCTTCATGGACTTGATGAATAGAGTCTTTAGAGATTACCTCGACAAATTTGTGTTAGTCTTTATAGATGATATTTTAATATACTCTAAAAGCAAGGAAGAGCATTAGGAGCATCTGAGCAATGTGCTAATTATATTACGAAAGGAGAAGCTTTATGCCAAGTACAAAAGATGTGAGTTCTGGTTGAAGGAAGTCTCATTCTTGGAGCATATCATCACAAATAATGAGATATTTGTGAGACCTTCAAAGAAAGAAGCAATTGAAGGATGGTTGAGACCAACATCTGTGACAAATATCCATAGTTTCCTTAGATTAACTGGGTATTATTGTCGATTTGTGAGAAATTTCTTGTGATTTTCAAACTCTTTAACCAAGCTAACTCGAAAGGGAGTCAAGTTTTCTTGGAATGATGAGTGTGAAGAGAGCTTTAAGAAACTGAAAAGGAGGCTTATCAATGCCCATGTAGTCACACTACCCACAAGTGGAGAAATTTTTGTGGTATTCAACAATGCTCTGAAGAAGGGCTTGAGTTGGGTGTTAATGTAGAATGAAAAAGTTATAGCCCATGATTCAAGGTAGTTGAAAGTTCACGAACAGAACTACCTAACGCATGATCTGGAGTTGGATGCAGTGATCTTCGCTTTGAAAATATGGTGACATTGTCTCTTTGGGGAGAAGTGTGAAATATATGCAGATCACAAAAGTCTCAAGTATATATTCACACAGAAAAAGTTGAATATGCGCCAACGAAGATGGTTAGATCTGATCAAGGGCTATGGCTGCTTAATTCAGTATCATCCCAAGAAAGCGAATAAAATGGAAAATGATCTAAGTAGAAAGGATTCAACATTTCTCTCATTGTTGAGAATTGAAAAGGATCTGACCTTAGATTCGGAAAGGATGGACATGAGAATCATAAATGAGGGAACATCATCAATCATTTCATAAATTATTGCTCAACCGTCCCTTTTAAAGAAGATAAAAGATGTTCAAAGAGATGATGTAGGAATTCAGAAGAAAGTGGAAGCTATAAGGAAAGAGAAATCCTCGAAATTCAATGTTAATGAAGGAGTTGTGAGATTTGAGTCAAGACTATGTGTACCATCAAATCCTGAGTTAAAGAAGGTGCTGTTGGATGATGCACATAGCTCAACCTTCTCCATCCACTCAGGAAGCACAAAGATGTATCAATATCTCCGAGAACACTATTGGTGGGACAATATGAAGAAGGAGATCGTGAAATATACATCAAGATGTCTTGTATATCAGCAAGTGAAAGAGGAAAGAAAAAAATCCAAGGGGATGATGCATCCATTACCCATACCTACATGGAAATGGGAAAACATCACCATTGACTTTTTCACTGGTCTTCTGAAGACATCAAGAGGGAATACTGCTTCATGGGTTGTAGTGGATCATCTTACAAAGATTGCGCACTTCATTGCAATTTGAGAGGATTTTTCACTGGATCAACTTGCATGAATATACATCAGAGAAGTGGTGAGACTGCATGAAGTATCACTATTGATTATATCTGATTGATATCTAAGATTTACCTCAAAGTTTTTGAAAAGTATCCAACATGCTCTAAACACTGAGTTGAACTTTAGTATGACCTATCATCCTCAAATTGATGGCCAATTTGAGCTGACAATTCAGACACTGGAAGACATGTTGAGAGCATGTTCTATGGACTTCAAAGGAGGATATGACCAACATCTGCCTCTGGTCGAGTTCTCATACAACAACAGTTTCTACTCAATTATCTAAATGACTCCCTATGAATCCCTTTATGGGAAGAGGTGCAGAACACCAACATGCTGGGATGAAGTTGGGGAACGAAAACTGCTAGGTCCTAAAATTGTTGAGGAAATGGTGGAAAAGGTTAGACCCACTCAACAACACATCAAGGATGCTCAGAGTCGACAGAAGAGCTATACTGACAATCACCGACGAGACCTGAAGTTTGATGTTGGAGACATGATATTCCTCCACATATCTCCATGGAAGAAAGTGATGAGATTTGGGAAGAAGGGAAATGTTAGTCAAAGATACATCAACCCCTTTGAGATCCTTGATCGCATCAAAGCGGTAGCCTATCGACTAACACTCCCACCAAATCTATATCAAGTATATGATGTATTCCACGTATCCCTCTCGAGGAAGTACATTCTAGACCCCTCACATGTACTCAATCCATAGGTGGTACCGTTGGAGAATGATCTTTTCTATGAAAAGCAACTGATGAAAATCTTATATCATAGAGGCAAAGTTCTACGAAATAAGACAATGCACCTTGTCAAAGTGTTATGAAGAAACCACAAGTTTGAAGAAGTGATGTGGGAACCGGAGGAAGTGATGAAACAAAATTACCCTCATTTGTTTTAGTGTCGGAAATGAAAATTTCAGGGGAGAAATTTATTAAGGGGGAAGATGGTAACGAACCTAACTGTTATAAATAAAATTTACCCTTATGTTTTAATTAAAATGTCTTATTATGTAATATGGTTATAGAAAACACATGCACTTTAGTTTATTATATCCTATTAGATTTAAAAGACCGTTAAACATCTTTACCATTGATAATATTTAATATGGTTATAGAAAACACATGCACCTTAGTTTATTATATCCTATCATATTTAAAAGACTATTAAGCATCTCATTGTCGTGCATCTTACCCTTGGGGCGTTTGCTGGTGTATTAAATGGATATGTATCAAGACCCTTGAAATATGAGTATGTACATTATTTTGTATAAAATAATGAATATATTTTCATCCTATTACTGTTACTTTATAAATGTTTTTTATTTTGATACAATAAAACAAAAAATGTATCTTCAATTAGTATTCAATTTCAATTAAGATATTTTTTTTGAATTAATGTATTTTTGAAATAAATAATATTTTAATAAAATATTATTATTAAATAGTGTTTAGTAAATATAAATGATCATATAATTTTTATGAAGTCAAATGTAATTTTTATAAGGGTTCAAAAACTGTTATTGTTAAAAAAACCTAGCATTTCTCAATAAATATCAATTCTTATTTTAAAAGTGAAAATGCACATATTTAGAAAATTATTTTGATAAAATGAATATTATATTTGGAATCAGAAAGTCGAAATTATCCAATTGTGAATTTTTCATAATTTTTCAAGACAGTCGAATTCTCAGGTAAAAATTAAATACTGTATAAATATACTTTGTGTATTATGACATCATAATGACTCAAAAGTGATGTAATAAATACCATAAATGGGATCCATACCAAATATATTTTTCCCTTTTAAAATTATGTGATTTTATATTTTATTTAGTTAATTTTATAAAGAATTTATGAATCCTCCAAAACCATTAATATATTTTAAGGTTTTAAAATCATTTCTTTAAGAGTACGACTCACTTCCACATAAGTAAGAATATTATTTTATTAAGTTCGGCCCTTTACATTATAAAATAATGAAAACCAATCCCATTTGGTAGAAATAATGGACAAAAATTATGATAATTTTTGTGGTTTTGGTTATTTTATTATATAGAGTACAAAACCTAAGTTTGAGAAATAATAAAGAAATCTCCACTCATTTCCTATATAAACCCACCCAAGCTTCCATTCCTCTTCACTCTAAATCCCTGGAGCACATCCTTACTCTTCCCTCCCCTCTCTAGAGTCCTCTCAAGGTGCTCCGAAGCTCTAATGAAGCTCCTCCCAAACGTTTGGAGTCACACACTCAAGTAAGGGATCCTCACCTTTTCTTCTTTACTCGAGTTTCTTTACTATCTTATGACTTCTATTTCCAATTCCTAATATTGGGATATGTCTTTCCATGTCTTTATTACTGTCTATTTCATGTCCAAATAATGAGAGACCCATTTCACTCTTATCAACCCATTTTATGAATTTTTATGTAACGTTGTTATACTGTCGAAATTTCATCTCGATTTTTCAATGCCAAAACAATTGTGTAGTGAATACCATACCCATTTCCTATCAAGGGTATTCGCCTTTATACACTTATACTTCTTTGACTCAAGACTTACATGTATGTATTCCACACTCCTTGATCGTGGAATAAAATATGACGATGAATGAATCCATATTGTATGATCTATGTGGCACACTTAAGCATAAGAATGAAATGAAAGTGACGGGTGCACCCCAAATTATATAGCGCTTCAATGCATTGGGTAATATTTAGTCTCATGAGACGTTATGTTGGGACAGAGAGTGAACCTGATTCCTTTACGAGACATTGTCCATCAAGATGTCTTGGCTGTTAGTCTTGACCCATGTTTATGATGTAGTGTTTTAAGTTGTTGTCACATTTTTCATGTTATGATTATCATGCCATATCATGCATTATTATTCATGTTTATGAGTTTCACACCTTTTATTCCCCATTGATATGCTTATTGTCTAACATGTATCACCTTATGCCATGTTTATTCCCTTACTGAGAGCTCACCCATTTCTTATGTATGTCCCCAGGTTATCCCGTGCAGTTTTAAAAGTCATGAAATTTTAGAAGCATGCTAAGAATGTTTTTAATAATGTTGTTGTATCCCTTGTTCAAGATGTTACGATATATACCTAATTCCCAAAGACACTAGACTTCTCGATCTTTTGGGTTGTATTATGTGTACTTTTATGTAATAAATTAAGTATTAATGTATAATAAAGAGCAGAGTAGTTATCTCGCACTAATTCACTATACTTCTATTCTTTCCAATATTCAATATCCCTTTATTTTCCATGTCTTCTCTTCTATGTAGTCGATTACAATATAACCAGGGAATTTTGAAATTCAAATTAAAAATTAAGATCTTAACCAACTTCCATATTCCTCTACTTGAAATCCATCCCTTGATCATCTTCAAGCAGATATCCATCTTTGGAATTCAAAAGGATAATTAATAATTATCTTAACAACCACCAAACTACTCTGAGAATGTCAAGTCACCAAGTCTGTTCGTCTTCTCCAGATTTCACCCATCATGGCGTGATCTCATTTACCATGGTGTGACAAATTAGCTCCTACTTCATTCGCCTTTAGCTGCTAGATGTGTCACGATGTGATACAAATCTTCATGATGAAAATTCGATTTCAGTTACTAAACATCTTGCAATTTAATATTCCCAACTCTTGCTTTTCCATAGTCCAGGAATTGCGACATGGTACCTCCAATCACCGTTTGTCCTTCGTATCGCGATGTGATCAATTTCCAAATAAACTCTAACTCCATACTTATTGCAGTATGACTCACTTCCATGGTGTGAATGTCTTTAATTAGCTAGATATCTAAATCCGTTTGATTTGCTTCACGACGTAGCTGACGTTTCATAGCTTGATGTGTTGGCGAAGAGGAAAAATCCCAGGGGGGGGGGGGTGAATTACCTTTTAAAAATTAAAGCGATAAAATAAATCGATGGTATAAAAGATACGATGATTTAATGCAAGCATGCGATATTATAAAAGTGTAACAGAATTTAACATAACACATATAAGTGTAAGCATAGAGGAAAAGTAAATGTGGAAAGAAAAAAAAGGAAAGCCACACTTTGATAATGGAGTTTGACAATAGCACACGAGGTGCCCCTATGTCTCTTCCCCAAAGAAGGCTTGAGTGGGTTATATAACCCCTTGGTTTTAATGAAAATCCAAGGGGGTTTGCTTTATAATAATAATAAAAATTTGAAGGCCTTTGGGCCATTGGAAAAAGAAAAATTCCATTGGTTTTAATAGGAACCAAGAACCAAACAAAGAATCTCTTGATTTTGAATGAAGAAGCAAGAAACCAATAACACCCTTTCTTTTGAATGAAAAAAAGAAACCAATGACGAGGAGGAAGAAAAGAGAGGGTTTGCCTTCTGGAAAAGTCGTCTCTACTCTCATTCATGATAGTAAGATGAAAGAAGGTGAGTGAGGGAGGGTGGGGGAGGGGGGATAGGGGAGAGGGAGAGGGAGGGAGCAGAGCGGAGGGAGGGAGAGGGAGAGAGAGGGTCGATGGGAGAGAGGGGGTGAGAGAGAGAGAGAGAGGGAGTGAGAGAGGGTGAGTGAGAGAGGGGGGGGGGAGAGGGAGAGTGATCTCAGAGGGAGGGAGGGAGAGAGAGGGTGAGAGAGGGAGAGGGAGAGAGAGAGGGTGAGTGAGAGAGAGAGAGACAGGGTGAGTGAGAGAGAGAGAGAGTGAGGGAGAGCGAGGGAGGGAGATAGGGAGAGGGAGCAGAGCAAGAGGGGGGAGAGAGGGGGAGGAGGAGGGGGCGGGGGAGAGTGAGCGAGCGGAGCAGAGGAAGAGAGAGAGGGAGAGTGGGAAGGAGAGGGAGAAAGAGAGGGTGGGTGGGTGGGGGGGGGAGAGGGTGGGTGGGTGGGTGGGGGGGGAGAGGGTGGGTGGGTGGGGGGGGGGAGAGGGTGGGTGGGGGGGGGAGAGGGAGAGGGAGAGGGAGTGGAGCGGGAGGGAGAGAGAGAGGGTGGTTGTGAGAGAGAGGGTGAGAGGGGGGGAGAGGGTGAGAGAGAGATAGGGAGAGATAAGGTGAGAGGGGGGAGAGGGTGAGAGAGAAAGAGGGAGGGTGAGCGAGAGAGGGGGAGAGGGAGAGGGAGTGGAGTAGGTGGGAGAAAGAGAGGACGAGAGAGGGAGAGGGAGAAAGAGAGGGTGAGAGGGAGAGAGGGAGAGAGAGGGAGAGGGAGAGAGAGGGTGAGTGGGTGAGGGGGAGGGAGAGCGGGTGAGGGAGAGGGAGTGGAGCGGGAGGTGAGGGAGAGAGAGGGAGGGGGAGGGGGAGGGGGAGGGGGAGGGGGAGGGTGAGGGCGAGGGCGTGGAGTGAGAGGGAGAGAGGGATAAGGGGGAAAGAGAGGCTGAGTGGGAGAGAGAGGGAGAGGGGGGGGGGGTGAATGGGAGAGGGAGATGGAGTAGAGCGGGAGGGAGAGAGTGTGAGTGGGCGTGAGAGAGAGGGTGTGAGCGGGGGGGGGGGGGTGAGAGAGAGATATGGAGAGAGAGGGTGAGAGGGGGGGAGAGAGGGTGGGGGGGAGAGAGAGGGTGGGTGGGAGAGAGGGTGAGCGGGTGAGGGGGAGGGAGAGCGGGTGAGGGGGAGGGAGTAGAGCGGGAGGTGAGGGGGAGAGAGGGAGAGAGGGAGAGAGAGGGAGAGGGGGATAGAGAGGGGGAGGGAGTGGGGTAGGGAGAGAGAGTGGAGAGGGAGGTAGAGAGAGAGTGGGAGAGAGAGGAAGATGGGCGGGAGGGGGGGGGGGGAGGGAGGGAGAAGGGGGGAGGGTGAGCAAGAGAGGGAGAGAGAGAGAGGGCGATAGTGAGTAAACGAGAGAGAGAGAGCAAGCGAGGGGGGGGGGGGGGGTAGAGAGCGAGAGCGAGAGAGAGAGAGAGAGAGAGAGAGAGAGAGAGAGAGAGTGAGAGAGAGAGAGAGAGAGAGAGAGAGAGAGAGAGAGAAGAGCAGGGGGGCGAGGGTGAGCAGGAGAGGGAGAGAGAGAGAGAGGGCGACAGTGAGAGAGAGAAAGCGAGGGGGGGGGGAGAGGGAGAGAGCGAGAGAGCGAGCGGGAGAGAGAGCGAGCCATAGAGGGAGAGAGAGAGGGAGAGGGCAAGGGAGAGGGAGAGAGAGGGAGAGAGAGGGGGAGGGAGGGAGAGAGAGAGGGGGAGAGAGGGATAGGGAGAGGGAGAGGGAGAGGGGGGGAGAGAGGGAGGGGGGAGGGGGGGGGAGAGGGGGGATAGGGGGAGAGAGGGCGAGCGAGAGAGAGGGAGAGATAGGGAGGGAGACGGTGAGTGGGCGAGCGGGCGAGAGGGCGAGAGTGAGAGAGAGGATGCGAGAGGGCGAGAGGGTGAGAGGGAGAGAGCGAGAGAGAGGGGGTGAGAGGGAGAGAGGGAGGTAGGGAGAGAGAGAGAGGGAGCGTGCGAGAGAGAGAGAGAGAGCGATAGAGAGAGAGATTGAGCGAGGGAGGGAGAGGGAGAGGGAGAGTGAGAGAGGGAGAGCGAGAGGGAGGGAGGGAGGGAGGGAGCGAGAGCGAGAGAGCGAGAGGGCGAGAGGGAGGGCGAGAGGGAGGGCGAGAGGGAGGGAGAGAGAGTGAGATTGAGAGAGAGAGAGGGAGGGAGGCAGGAGCGTGGAGGGGGGAGGGGGGAGAGGAGAGAAGGGGAGAAGGAGAGGGAGGGAAAGGGAGGGAGAAGGGGTGGGGGAGGAGAGGGAAAGGGAGGGAGAAGGGGGGGGGGGAGAGGGAGACAGTGAGAGAGAGCAAGCGAGAGGGGAGGGGGGGGGGGAGAGATAGAGAGAGTGAGCGAGAGAGAGAGAGAGAGAGAGAGAGAGAGAGATAGAGAGAGCGAGGGGTAGAGGGGGAGAGGGAGGGAGGGAGGGAGAGAGACAGGGAGAGAGAAAGGGAGCGAGCGAGGGAGAGGGAGAGAGGGAGTGTGGTAGCGGGGAGAGGGAGGGGGAGGGGGAGGGGTAGGGAGCTGAGAAGAGGGAGAGAGAGGGGGAGAGGGGGAGAGGGGGATAGGGGGAGAGTGGGAGAGTGGGTGAGCGAGAGAGGGGGAGGGGGGAGCAAGGGAGAGGGAGCTAGAGAGGGGGAGATAAAGGGAGCAGAGCAGAGGGAGGGGGAAAGATGGTGAGCGAGAGAGGGAGAGAGGGTGAGCGGGAGAGAGTGGGTGAGAGGGAAAGGGGGGAGAGCGAGAGAGAGGGAGCGAGAGAGAGGGAGAGGGAGGGAGAGGGGGAGATAGGGTGAGAGAGCGAGGGAGAGAGAGGGTGAGCGGGAGAGGGGGAGGAGGGGGCAGGGGGAAACACACCCTTACTTCAGGGGCCAAAGCCCCCCAACCCAAATTTTGGAGCACTGTAGAAACTCTGACCGACTGTAGTAGTGCTAACCGTATGACACCGACAAAGCACTGTAGTAGTGAGAACTTTAGAGATATCGGTACTGTAGCTTCGTAGACTTCCATTTGTCGACCATTATAGCATCTTGGACTTGGGTGGTCGTGACATTATAGCACATGAAAATTTCTATGTGGTTGGTGGAATAATGCTTTATTTTCTTTATTATCCCATTTCGGGCTAGGGTTTCTGTGTGCTTGAAACTCTGAGATACTCACTGTAATTTTTGCTCCCGAATAATAGTGATATTTTTGTCTCTTCGTGGACGTAGGGATTATTCCCGAACCACGTCAGTCTCTGTGTCCCAAGATCTTCTTCTCATTTTTTTTTACCTTCTACTCTTCTTTGAATCATTTATCATTTCGTTGCTTCCAGCCTTTTCCGCAACACCATTAGACCCACACAGCCCTAGGCACACCTCCTCATCTCTTCTCTTCTTTGGCTCAAATCCTTGGGTGATTCAAGCTTAGTTCTTCAAGATTTCTTCATGTAAGTGTCTCCCTTTCTATTCTTTTCTATTCTCTTGGATATTTCTCTATTCCTTCTTGGATTTCCTCTTTTTCAGTGCTTGTAGTGACCTAAAGTTGGTTCAATATGAAATGTTTGGCGTGAATCTTGATATTTGTGGTGTGTTCTCTCTTTCATAGGATGTCCTCTTGCTTTAGCTTGTTGTTTCCCAACAGGTTGTGGTGATTTCAAAGAAAAAGGTAGGTGGTTATATGTTTAGCTATTATTTGATGATTTAAATATGATTTCCTTGTTTTCTAATTTTTTTATAAATTGTATTGCGTGTGAAAACAAGTGATTTCGAAAGTTTTGACGTGTGTAAGCTTTGAAAATGGGTTATCCCCTTGAAGTCTTTGGAATGGTATGCTTGGTTTGTGATGACCTGGTTGCAATGAAAGGGGAATTGTTTTGGTTTGAAAATGGAACAAAGCACTTGGGAACCTTGGGTACCTAAGAAGGTAGTCTTGGACTAGTAGCTTGGGGAACTAGAAAGGCCTCAGCCTGGGTATCTCTTACAGGATTACAATAATACACTAACTAAAAATTGTGATGTGGTTATCACTGTTGGAACTTTGGTGCATCCTCTCCAATGAATCGTGCATGAGAAGGTTATATGTTCGATCATCAAGTTACGATGTACCTAGTACCTCAATAACCTAGCTACTTAGGGATTATCCATGGTGCTTATGCTATGTTTTCACTTATTTAAAATTTTCCAGCTTTGTGCATTGTTCCTTTTAGGCTAAAACATGTTTTCAAATTGAGCTCTCAATTCTTTTAAAATTAAACCGTTTCATTCTCCTTGACATCTGGCATATTTATTTATCTAATAATGGTCATGCATGGGACACTTGGTGAGATCCTTCCGAGCGAGTGAGCTCACACCCTGCATGTACCCAATGGGTATATGTAAACCTTGTTTTGTCTGATTTAGGTAAAGGCAACGCCTCATTTGGAGGCAATGGATATTCTTGCTAGCTGTTTCTTTTGGGGACAAGTGATGGCGGGTGACATGGTGGAGGATAGTCCTCATGTCATGAGGAGGCTTGGGTTAATTTTTTTCAGCCCCCTTCCCCTTTTGGTTCTTTTGGAGTATTGGTTTATAAGTTTAAATGTTATACTTATGACATGTACATGTCTCTCTTGTAAATGTTTTTGTTGTACAACATGTTATGTTTAGTTGGTTTTGATGTTTATATATATGTGGTATTTATGATTATGTGTATGTGTTATGTTATGTGATATGGATGTAGTTTATAATTCACATGAGCTAAACCGTTACCAAGGGAATTCTTCAATGCCTATACACTAGTTGCCAGATCGTGGGGATCGGGAACGCCCTTTGGGCCATGCCACGAGTTGAGTCAGCTGTCGGGTTGGATAAAAGTCTAGACCAGTTCATGAAAAAGTGGTATTAGAGCTAGGTTTTCCCTTCCTTTGAGTCATGCTTTTGGGGAAGTCTGGATATAATAGAGTTAGGACCTTTAGGGCTTAAGGTTCAGGTTGCGAGTGGGGTGTTTAGAAAACACACATTGTGTTCGACCTTGGGTCCCATGGGATGTTGGAAATCTAATTTGACTGCCCCTTGAAGTGTAATGCACAAGGTGTAGATTGGGCATAGACATCGAGGTAAGGCAGAGTGGTTTAAGTTTTTTCTTGTGATTGTTATGGTTTTATGTTGATTCATATGGGGTTTTTATTATGTTATTTGTTGATTCTATATGGGTTAATGTATTGATAGTTTTCTTTGTGTTTATTGGATTGTGTAGCATCATGCCTCCCTGGAGACCTCTTGTATAGACACGAGAGGAGGCCAAAGAGAGTTCTCCCTCATCAACTGATTAGAGATTATTTGAGGTAGTGGTTCGAGCTTTCCAAGCTTTGGATCAAGGAGTAGGCTCTAGTCCTGCTCAGGTTAAGGAAGTTGAGCATGGACTGGTAAAGGATTGGTCTTAGATGTTTATTAAGAACAATCCCCCTTTCAGAAAAGCACAGATCCCCAAGAAGTGGAAGACTAGGTGGAGAAGATTGAGAGGATCTTGGAGTTCCTCGGGAATACTGATGCTATGAATATGAAGTGTGCAACGTTTATGTTAGAAGACCCTTGCCGCTGGTGGTGGGAATCGGTGGTGCTAGCAAGCCAACATGAGAAAATGGGTTGGAAGGGCTTCAAGGTTGTCTTCACTAAGCTATTATTCCTTGAGACTTTGGCTCTTGCCAAGTCTTAGGAAATCTTGGACCTTCGTTAGGGAGAGCATTCAGTGTTGGAGTATGCCAACCGCTTTGCGAAGCTAGTATGTTTTTCTCTCGGGGTAGTTTCCAATGAAAAATTGAAATCCCAACGGTTTGAGATGGGTCTGCGGATAAATATTTGATCTCATGTTTTCCTATTCAAGATAAAGACCTATGTTGAGGTGGTTGATCATACTTTGATGGTGGAGATCAACCAGGATGATATGTTGGGATTATCAGGCATACTGTTAGAATGACGTAGCCTAATTTGTTTTTAGATGAAGTTGGGTTGAATACTAGTGGACCTGACTATACACTAGAATGTTTTTGGTGACATAGTGATTAATCTTCTTTATTAGCTCATTCGAGCTTGGATTTATGGTGTGAGAAACTCTAAAATCCTCCCTGTAATTGTGATTTTGAATTAGTGAAGTTATTTTCCCTCTCTATGGACATAGAGATTTTTCTCGAACCATGTAAATCATTATGTAAGTGTCCATCATCATCCTTTTCTTCTTTTATTTATGTATCTACAAATCTCTGTCGCTGTGACTCTCGGCATTTCCGTAACAACTGGTATCAGAGGTTGAGTTCAGATTTATCGAATTTAACGATGACTATGGAAGAAGTTAAGGTGAATATTGATTGCTTTGATGGAACTGATTTCAACTATTGGAGGATACAGATCGAAGACTACCTTTACCAGAAGAAATTACATTGGTTTCTTTTGAGTGTAAATCCAACAAACATGGAGTAGATGGAGTGGGAGATACTAGATCAATAGGTTCTAGGATTTGTGCACCTTATGTTGGTAAAAAACATGGTATTCAACATCAGAGAGGAGAAGATGACGACTGAGATGATGAATTCCCTCACAAATATATACGAGTAGCCTTCTGTATCAAACCAGGTGTACCTGATGTGATGAGTGTTCAATCTGAAAATTATTGAAGGAAGGATTGTTGCAGATCATGTCAACGAATTCAACCCCATCACAAGTCAGTTGACATCGGTGGAAATTGCGCTTCATGACGAGGTATGTGCACTGGTTTTACTATCTTCATTACTTGAAAGTTGGGAAGCGATTGTAACAGCTGCGAGCAGTTCTTTGGGGAATACAAAGCTTGTTCTAAAGGATGTGAGGGACTTGACCCTCAGTGAGGATATTTGATGAAGAGAATTGGGAAAATTATTCGGTTTTGCTATGAACGTGGAAGGAAGAGGAAGATATGCATAATGAGATAATCACAGAGGACGATCAAAATCAAGATGAAAGAGTCGAGACAAGGCTGAAGGGGTCTTGTTCAACTTGCTGGATTTGTGGGAAGAAAGGACACATCAAGAAGGAGTGCAGAGAAAAATAAAAGGTGCCTAAAACTAATGCAACAAACACGGTGGATGAAGAAACCGATGATGTGCTGCTATTGAGCGTGGATAGCCCTATAGATTCTTGGATTGTAGAAATAGGGACATCCTTCAATTCCACTTCGAAGAAGGGTTTACTGAACAATTATGTTTTTGGAAATTTTGGAAAGGTACATCTTACTGATGATGAACTCTTGCTGTTTGTGGGGAAGGGAGATGTGCAGATTAAATCCAAAAGTGGGAGTTTTCTAGTTCTAAAAAATATGAGGTATATATTTGGTTTAAGAAGAAATCTTATTTCTATTAGACAGTTTGATGGTGCAGGTTTTATTACCACATTCACCAGTGGTGTATGGAAGATCACCAAAGGAGTTACGATCATAGCTTGGGGAGTAAAGAATGGTACCTTGTACAAAATGATAGAAACATGCATATAAATGCTTACATCAATAAATTCTATTGAGGATTTACAACTATGACACTATAGGCTAGGACACATGAGCGAGAAGGGGGTGGAGGCACTGAAAACAAAAGGAATGCTACCGGAGCTGAAGTTAGTGGAAGTTGGCTTATGTGAAGATTGTATCGTTGGAAATAAGAAGGTATCCTTTGCAAGAGGAGGAAGAATACCAAAGGTCGGGAAGCTAGACCTAGTTCACACTGATGTATGGGGTCCTGCACCAGTACATTATTTTGGAGGGTCACAATATTATGTGACATTTATTAATGATTCAACTAGGAAGGTATGAGTTTAATTTCTGAAAAGAAAATCTGATGTATTTAAGGTGTTTCAGAAGTGGAAGACCATGATGGAGAATGAGTCAAGATCAAAGATAAAATTCTTGAGATCTAACAATGATGAAGAGTATGAAAATAATGATTTCAGAGAATTCTGTGAAAACAATGGAATTCAGTGGGAGAAGACTATTCTAGGTACACCGTAACAGAATGATGTGGCAGAAAGGATGAATATGATGTTGAATGAACGTTTCGGGAGTACAAGGTTACACTCAGGGTTATCGAAGACCTTCTAGGTTGAAATAGTGAATATGACAGTATATCTCATCAATAAGAGTTCATCTATACCAATGAGAGAATGTGTACCCAAGGAGCTTTGTTCTAGAAAGGAGGTAAGACTCTTACATTTATGAGTCTTTGACTGTTTGACATATGTACATATTAATGCTGTTGTAAGGGACAATCCTAATGCTAAGTCCAAATCATATTTCTTTATTGGATATGACGTTGAAGAGTTTGGTTATTTCTTTTGGGATGATCACAACAAGATGATCATTAGAATCTAGAATTTGGTATTTAATGAAGGTGTCACATACAAGGACCATCATGCAACTAAAATTGATAATGATAGTCACAAACCAGACTGGAGTGCCATCCAACCTGGCATCCGACCCGGTCTGAGACATAGCCCAGAGGGCGTTCCCGATCCCCACAGGTTGACAACTAGTGCTGGGTATCAAAGTAATCACTAAGGGGGATGATTTTTTCCCAATAAACCAGGATCGTAATAAAATGAACTGAACAAGAAACAAAATCCAATAGCTGATCATATATAGATATACAAACTGATCCCGATACAACAACAATTGCTGAACAAAAGAAAATGAATAAAAGACCAAAAAAAAACTTCTACTAACATGATCTCCACGTGACCTCTTTGTCACCTCAAACCACAAGACCCACCTACTCCAACAATGAGCACTCAAACCAGAAACCTGGACCTGAAAAATAGATCAGGTCTACTGACACCAAAAGGTATAAGTAGTGTAACACCCCAGGTAAATAAAGAATATGACATTTTTATATTTATCCCTATTTGTGAATAAAATGTTAATATTAATTTAAAGGGAACACTATGCTCGATGGCTTACCCAATACGCAACAACGAGTTCCTTTGAAATCTTACGTTGCACTCTAATAATAAAATAATTTTATTTTAAATGGTAGTTAACACCTAGCCGTTGTAATGACGGGAATGAATAGAACTAACTACAAAATGATTATATTTGTTTGTCAAATATTTTTACTTTTTACAATAAATGTTAGAGGATTAAAAATGCGAATGAATCCAATTTTAAGCGTAAACAATCTAATATTCTTTAAAAGGTCGATTAACCGCCTTTGATGGTGAACCTCTTTTAAATCCACTTTTTGACAATTTTATGTGTTATATTTGACAAAATAAAATTCTTCTTTAAAATGGGGACATCAAAATTTACTTTGTGTAAATTTTTGGTATTTTTCCGATAAAGTTCATTTTTTAATGAATAGTGAAAAATGTTGTATTTTAATTCAAAACCTCTTTTTAATCTAATTTATTTATATGATTAGATTATATTTTGAATTGGTCTTAAAGTGAAATTAGAATATATTTTTACTATTTAATCCAATAGTGGTCATTGGAATTAATTTCACTTTGAAATTGGACTTAAACTAGTGTCAATCTTTTAATAGATATTGTTTCTTAAAAACACACTATTTGTTTTGACAGCGGGAATTAATTATTAAATTAATTAATGCAACTTATATGTTTTTAATTTTGTAAAATAGACATCATTTTTGTATTCGGAATATCAAATATAGCTTTGGGTGAATTTTTGGTAATTTTCTGAAAAACTTCAATTTTTGATGAATAGTGAAACCACTAAGTGGTAGTTAAAGAAACTGATTTTTCGTTTAAATGAAACTTTACCACTTCTGTTATTTTAATTTCAAAAATCCGACATACATGGTTGTCATTAGGATGCAAAATGTGGTTCAATGGGAATAAAATAATTTTTTTGGTGAATAGTAACTTTTAAGTTTTATTAATCGCTATTAAAGGTAATTAGTGCAATTTAAGGTAAAAATAACGTTTGAATAATATGAAATGACCTTGACACATGTCCTACCCTTATTGGATGTGTCATGGACGACCAAGAAAATCCATGGGTCAACTTGGAGACCCCATGAAGCCACTTTGGTAGGAAAATGACATTAATAACTTTTTATTTAATGTTAAAATAAAAATGTCACAAACATGTGTTGTTTTACTAAAACAATTCTTACATGGGGTTATACAAGTCATAATTTTGACTATAAATATTCATTGGAAAGATAAAAAGATTTCATACATCATAGTATTTTTTTATAATTTTTAGACATTAAATAAATTAAATTATTTATGACACCATGATGATGCAGCGATTGCCTCATTATTTAACGATTTAAATAAAATAAAAAGATAATGTAAAATTTAAGACCTACACTTGTCAAAAAACTATTGGATGGGTGGATTTAGAACTCTTATCACCTTATCCTCGAAATATATAATTTTGGGTCCTTTAAAATCCGAAAAGCATTTTATAATAAAGTAACCTTTTATAACTTTCCAAGAGTGCCCCTTCTCTTCTCTTATAAAAGGCCCCCAACTCTACCACCTTACCCACACCTCTCAAGCCTTTGGCTCGGCCAACCCCTGCCCATTTTGTCTCTCCACATCCCTCTCTTACTCCTAGAAGCCTCACTTTGGGAAGAATCCTTTCTAAGGAAGCCTTTGAGCTCAAATCAAAAAGACTTACCCGATTTAAAGGTAATGTCTTCCCTAGTGTTCTTTTGTTTTATTTTGCTTCTCCAACCCCATAAACTCTTTTTATTTATTTATTTTGTAAGAACACCAGTATCTTCAATATACTAGGATGTTGTTATGAGGAGGATTCAAGCTACACTAACACACACCTCCGTCTAATGGTTAAAGAACATACTATTTTCGTGGATGGCGAATTACTGCCTCACGAAACGATGATTGTTCTATCTTCTCATACCACCTCTCATGGTGGACATTATGATGACACTATATTTATTTATGATATATATTATATTTATTTCTTCTCTATGCTTCTGTATTTTATATTTAATAGATACCTTTATGCTTTTCATGTGGTGCAAATGCGATAATTTCATTTGAGGAAGTGTGGGCTACCGCCCCCTCAAGTGATGTGACTCGTTCATGCAATACATGGAATGTATAAAGAATGAAATTGATGAACTTATGTGATCTATATAACATATATATTATACTGTAATTATAATATGTATATATATATATCTCATCTAGTTTAATTCCATTAATGTGCCAAAGAAATGAAAGTAGTGTTCATGCGTACGTATGACTTACCCTCTCCATGAACGGTACATTTCATTTCTTATCTCCAAATGTTATGTACTATTATAAGTACATATATATAATGGATATATATGTCAAATATTACATCTAAATGATGGATATCATTCTGGAATTATAATATATATATCTCTCTTTTAACTTTAATTCCATTAATATGACAAAAAAATTAAAGTAGCGTTCATGCGTACGTACGGCCTACCGTCTCCATGAACGGTGCTTTTAATTTTTTATCTCCAAATGTTATGGAATAGTATAAAATGAATATATACTGGATATATATGATATTTAAAACATTAATACTATTCTAGAGATGATGTACCTATAACTACATGGAAAATTCTTTTCTAACAAGTTCAATTTTTACTCATGTACCGAACATTGACAAAAACATCTGATATGAACTCACTTTATTAACCAATTATTATAAAATTATAATATGTGATATGAACTGAATAATAATATTTAAAGGAGGTCCTTACACAATTATAAATTGACCAAATTTTATTATTCAGGATATTAAAGAACGACCGAGTCATGTCGGACACGAGGTAAGAGATCCTACCTCTCTTTTTCTTTTTTAAGTACTCTCTTTTATGTCATTTCTTTTAAGTTCATATTTCTTATGTTTGGAGATGTTCTTTTATATTCCTCATTCTGTACTTTTTATGTTCATGTTATGAGAGTCCCTATTTGATCTCATAAATCCATTTTTGGAAGTTTTAATTGGCGCCGTTAGGCTGCCGAAATTTCGTAAGGGATGTTTTATCTCACTTTGTGTTTTCATGATATTCATGCTACATTTTCCAATATTTGCTTTTGAGTGGTGTATGTACTGTCCATTATTATACTCTTTTTGTAATATACTTTCGTTTATGAGTATTCACATCAATGTTGTATAGTCCTTCTTTCATGGGGTGTATGTTTGGAAAGTTACCCAAATCGGTAAGGGAACCTTTCACCCTCCTCTTTTTAAAAGACTTCTTTTGTTATGTCTTCTAATTTTCATCTTATTATGTGGGGATATGTTCTTATATATCCTTATTTCCATAAATTTTATGTCCAAGTGATGAGATACCCTTTATCTCTCTCATCAACTCTTTTTCTAAAATTTGATGTGACGCCGTTAGGCTGTCGAATTTTACCAAGGGAACTTCTTAACCCAATTTCGATTTCTTTGGGTTCAACATGTAGTTATTGAATATGTCATCCTTTGAATATGTGTGAATGACCTTTGATTGTTTTACACTTGATATCCACTTATATTGGGTGTATTTATATTTGTCACACATAATTATGATATTGATTTATCCTTAATTTAAGTACACCTTCTTTATAATGGATTTCATCTCATTTTACATTTCTATTGAGACTTCATTGTTGTTATGCACAAGTTCACTCTTATATGGTGTATATACTGTCCTTTGGAATATTATATCATGAATCCCTTTATTCTCATGATATTATAAAGTTCTGATTAAATGTTATTCCTTAATTATTGTATTCAAGTGTCTCTCATTTTGTTAAAAACCCTTTAACTAAAATATCGTTTTAAATGTTTAGTGATTTATTCTTATAAATATTTCTCATTAATATCCATGTTTTCAAAATGGTTTTAATGATTTATTTATATGGATATTAATGGTTTAAAATGTTAAAAGATTCAATGTGGTATAAGACACTTTGATTCAAAAATATCTTTATTAAATGTTTTAAATGGTTTTGAAAATGGTTTTTTAGAATGGAATCATTGTTTCAATATCTTAAAATGTTATATTGTTATTGCAATGTGGGAATGTTATGTTTTCTTTTATTCATGTTTTGTGTCATACGATTATGTTATGGTTCTTGGGCATTGTTTATGAAGACGGGTGGTTCCGTGATAAACTAAGGGCGGGTGAGCCCGATATAGCTCTCCAATGCATTGGGTAATGCGAAGGAGTTAAACGTTAAGGTTTCTCCGAAGAGATTTAGGGAATATACTGTGATGGGTATTCCAAACGTAACCATGAGGGTTACTCCCTACGTAAGAATGTTATGAATGCCTCAAGTTACCTTTATGTCTAATGATTTCTATGAGTTATTCATAAATCTTATGATTTTATGAGGTATGTTAAGGTGCTTATGTTTTATGAGTAAAATATGATTTCATTAATTCTTATGTATACATGTACTAATGTTTCCTTTCTGAATTTTTATATCCCTTACTGAGCTTTTTATGCTCATACCAAGTTTTTTTAAAATGTTTTTCACAGGACATAAAGTTGAATAGGGTCAAGGATGGGATCAAGGAAATGTCAGGCTGTCTAAAACAAGGAACTAGACATGAATCTTTTGTTCAAGAGTTTTTATTTTTGTGAAAAAAAAGGAAGCTGAGTAGATGTGTCTACTTTGTAATCTTTGAGATGTAATAGTTATGTCCTAATTCTCTAAAACTCTAAACCTGAAAAGATCTTCAATGTGAATTATTCATTTAATTCAATAATAAGTAATGTTTAAGGCCGGGTCCTTATAGTTGGTATCAGAGGTCGGTTTAGATAACTTTAGAGGTTAGGGTATTCTTTAAGCATAAGTGACATTACCATAATGGTTAGGATTTCAGAAAGAGTTATAGTTTTTAGATAAAGTGAATGAGTAAGTATATCTTAGTGTTTATCTTCCTCATTAGTACATGATGATTTTCTTGATATACTCACACTGACATTTCTGGTTTTAGTAAATGGATGGATCTAGCAGGCACCAAAGTGACAATGGGTTTGAAGGAAACTGTGGTGGTTCTCTGGTTAAGAGACTGAATGAAATGGGGGATTCAATGAGAAATCTCGTGGTTATTCTAAACCAACTATCAGGAGTCATGATCAACCACGTGAACATTGGTGAGTTCTCTAATGCATCTTGTACGAGAGAACCAACTCGATGTGGAAGTTTAGGTGATAATTATAAAGGTAACAATTAGGGTTTATATGATCCTTACTTTTGAGGTAATTATGGGTTACTATATGTTATGATGGAAAATTATAGGCATGAGATAAACTTGAGGTTAAAACATGTTATGATTATTTTTGAAGATTTTATCACTTTTTGGGGAATGTTTTAAGAATTATATAGTTTTGGAAAAAGGAAAACACGCAGACCGTGTGACAACCCATCGCGTCGGACGAAGCTACGGGAATCGAACCCACAACCAAAGTGCAAGTGGTATTTATCGCCTACCACTGGACTACGTGAAGTCCCTGGTTAGTTTGAATGATTCTTTTTAGTTATATGATTTTATGAATTAAAAGTAAGTTGATTTTGGGTTATCTATGGAAATTATTAACCTATCATGGAGGATATGTGATTAGGTTAATTACTTTTCAGTATGTGATTTCAAGAGCAACTTATGTTATTTGGAGATAATGTTAATTTGTACCTTGGGAGACTATGTGATTAAATCCTTCAAATATTTGGGTTTCAATCTTAGTTGGGTTTACTTTGAAGAATTTTATGGATAGATGTTTATTGAATGGTCTTTGTTGAACTTTGGGTTTTGTTTGAAAATTTTTGGAGATTAGGAGTAGTTTTTCTTTTTGTAAAAAAAAATCCTTTTGGGGTATTATCTGATCTCGTACTAAACTTTTTGGTTTGGTTTTGGTTGATATCTAAAGACATGAGAAGTATATAGTTCTCTTTTGTGGATTAGGTGATTCTCTAGAAGTTGATTATAGCTCTCTTAATGTAAACAAGTCATCCTAAATGCTCATCTTTTGGAGAAAATATGAGTTCGTGTAAGAAATCTAGTAAAAAGTTGAAAGTCAACATGACAAGTAAGTATGTTTCCTTATGTTTTATTTATGCTCATAAATAAATTCCTCAATGAAAAGTAACTTAAAACAAAAATGTTGTCTGTTAATTTTTCCTACTGGGGAATCAGATACCATTTAACCCATCACAAGTTTGTGATTTTCTGGTGGTTAACGTTCTCTTAAACATGTTTTCTATCAGTCTCCATCAGGAAATGACCCTTTTCCTTTTCTTCCATATCCATGTTTTCCTACATGGAATCCTAGTATGGGTTAAATCGGGTGACCTTTGTACTTCTCTCACATTCTTTTAAAGTGATAGTTTTACTGACTCTTGTTCCGATGTGAGACTTTCAATGAAGTTTCCAAGCCCAATTTTGAAATTGCGAGGACGCAATTCCCAAAAGGGGGGAAGGATGTAACACCCCAGGTAAATAAAGAATATGACATTTTTATATTTATCCCTATTTGTGAATAAAATGTTAATATTAATTTAAAGGGAACACTATGCTTAATGGATTACCCAATACACAACAACGAGTTCCTTTGAAATCTTACGTTGCACTCTAATAATAAAATAATTTTATTTTAAATGGTAGTTAACACCTAGCCGTTGTAATGACGGGAATGAACAGAACTAACTACAAAATGATTATATATGTTTGTCAAATATTTTTACTTTTTACAATAAATGTTAGATGATTAAAAATGCGAATGAATCCAATTTTAAGCGTAAACAATCTAATATTCTTTAAAAGGTCGATTAACCGCCATTTGATGGCAAACCTCTTTTAAATCCACTTTTTGACAATTTTATGTGTTATATTTGAAAAAATAAAATTCTTCTTTAGAATCAGGACATCAAAATTTACTTTGTGTAATTTTTTGGTATTTTTCCGATAAACTTCATTTTTTAATGAATATTGAAAAATGTTGTATTTTAATTCAAAATCTCTTTTTAATCTAATTTATTTATATGATTAGATTATCTTTTTAATTGGTTTTAAAGTGAAATTAGAATATATTTTTACCATTTATTTCAATAGTGGTCATTGGAATTAATTTCACTTTGAAATTAGACTTAAACTAATGTCAATATTTTAATAGATATTGTTTCTTAAAAACAAGCTATTAGTTTTGACAGCGGGAATTAATTATTAAATTAATTAATGCAACTTATATGTTTTGAATTTTGTAAAATAGACATCATTTTTGAATTTGGAATATCAAATATAGCTTAGGGTGAATTTTTGGTAATTTTTTGAAAAACTTCAATTTTTGATGAATAGTGAAACCAATAAGTGGTAGTTAAAGAAACTGATTTTTCATTTAAATGAAACTTTACCACTTATGTGATTTGAATTTCAAAAATACGACATACGTGGTTGTCATTAGGATGTAAAATGTGGTTCAATGGGATTAAAATAATTTTTGGGTGAATAGTAACTTTTAAGTTTTATTAATCGCGATTAAAGGTAATTAGTGCAATTTAAGGTAAAAATAATGTTTTAATAATATGAAATGACCTTGACACATGTCCTACCCTTATTGGATGTGTCATGTCCGACCAACAAAATCCATGAGTTAACTTGGGGACTCCATGGAGCTACTTTGGTAGGAAAATGACATTAATAACTTTTTATTTAATGTTAAAATAAAAATGTCACAAACATGTGTTGTTTTACTAAAAAAATTCTTACATGGGGTTATAGAAGTCATAATTTTGACTATAAATATTCATTGGAAATCTAAAATGATTTCCTATATCATAATATTTTTTTTTTATAATTTTTAGACATTAAATAAATTAAATTATTTATGACACCATGATGATGCAGCGATTACCTCATTATTTAACGATTTAAATAAAATGAAAATATAATGTAAAATCTAAGACCTACACTTGTCAAAAACCTATTGGATGAGTGGATTTCAAACTCTTATCACCTTATCCTCGAAATATATAATTTTGGGACCTTTAAAATCCGAAAAACATTTTATAATAAAGTAACCTTTTATAACTTTCTGAGAGTGCCCCTCCTCTCCTCTTATAAAAGGCCCCCACCTCTACCACCTTACCCACACCTCTCAAGCCTTTGGCTCAGCCAAATCCTGCCCATTTTTTCTCTACACATTCATCTCTTACTCCTAGAAGCCTCACTTTGGGAAGAATCCTTTCCAAGGAAGCCTTTGAGATCAAATAAAAAAGAGTTACCCGATTTAAAGGTAATGTCTTCCCTAGTGTTCTTTTGTTTTGTTTTGCTTCTCCAACCCCATAAAATCTTTTTATTTATTTATTTTGTAACAACACCAGTATCTTCAATATACTAGGATGTTGTTATGAGGAGGATTCGAGCTACACTAACACACACCTCCGTCTAATGGTTAAAGAACATACTGTTTCCGTGGATGACGAATTACTGCCTCACGAAATGATGATTGTTCTATCTTCTCATACCACCTCTTATGGTGTCCATTATGATGACCCTATATTTATTTATGATATATATTATACTTATTTCCTCTCTATGCTTCTGTATTTTATATTTAATAGATACCTTTATGATTTGCATGTGGTGCAAATGCGATAATTTCATTTGAGGAAGTGTGGACTACCGCCCCCTCAAGTGATGTGATTCGTTCATGCAATACATGGAATGTATAAAGAATGAAATTGATGAACTTATGTGATCTATATAACATATATATTATACTGGAATTATAATATATATATATATATCTCATCTAATTTAATTCCATTAATGTGTCAAAGAAATAAAAATAGTGTTCATGCGTATGTACGATTTACTGTCTCCATGAACGGTACATTTCATTTCTTATCTCCAAATGTTATGTACTATTATAAGTACATATATATAATGGATATATATGTCATATATTACATCTAAATTATGGATATAATTATGGAATTATAATATATATATCTCTCTTTTAACTTTAATTCCATTAATATGACAAAAAAAATTAAAGTAGTGTTCATGTGTACGTACGGCCTACCGTCTCCATGAACGGTGCTTTTAATTTTTTATCTCCAAATGTTATGGAATAGTATAAAATGAATATATACTGGATATATATGATATTTAAAACATTAATACTATTCTGGAGATGATGTACCTATAACTACATGGAAATTTTTTTCCAACAAGTTCAATTTTTACTCATGTACCGAACATCGACAAAAACATCTAATATAAACTCACTTTATTAACCAATTATTATAACATTATAATATGTGATATGAACTGAATAATAATATTTAAAGGAGGTCCTTACACAATTATAAATTGACCAAATTTTATTATTCAGGAGATTAAAGAACAATCGAGTCATGTCGGACACGAGGTAAGAGATCCTACCTCTTTCTTTTTTAAGTACTCTCTTTTATGTCATTTATTTTAAGCTCATATTTATTATGTTTGGGGATGTTATTTTATATTCCTCATTCTGTACTTTTTATGTTCATATTATGAGAGACCCTATTTGATCTCATAAATAAATTTTTGGAAGTTTTAATTGGCGCTGTTAGGCTGCCGAAATTTCGTAAGGGACGTTTTATCTCACTTTGTGTTTTCGTGAGATTCATGCTACATTTTCCAATATTTCCTTTTTAGTGGTGTATGTACTGTCCATTATTCTACTCTTTTTGTAATATACTTTCTTTTATGAGTATTCACATCAATGTTGTATAGTCCTTCTTTCATGGGGTGTACATTTCGAACGTTACCCAAATCGGTAAGGGAACCTTTCACCCTCCTCTTTTTAAAAAACTTCTTTTGTTATGTATTTTAATTTTAATCTTATTATGTGGGGATATGTTCTTATATATCCTTATTTCTGTAAATTTTATGTCCAAGTGATGAGATACCCTTTATCTCTCTCATCAACTCTTTTTCTAAAATTTGATGTGATGCCGTTAGGCTGTCGAATTTTACCAAGGGAACTTCTTAACCCAATTTCGATTTCTTTGGGTTCAACATGCAGTTATTGAATATGTCATCCTTTAAATACGTGTGAATGACCTTTGATTGTTTTACACTTAATATCCACTTATATTGAATGTATTTGTATTTGTCACACATAATTATGAGATTGATTTATTCTTAATTTAAGGATACCTTCTTTATAATGGATTTCATCTCATTTTACATTTCTATGGAGACTTCATTATTGTTATGCACCAGTTTACTCTTATATGGTGTATATACTGTCCTTTGGAATATTATATCATGAATCCCTTTATTCTCATAATATTATAACGTTCTGATTAAATGTTATTTCTCAATTATTGTATTCAAGTGTCTCTCATTTTGTTAAAAACCCTTTAACTAAAATATCGTTTTAAATGTTTTAATGATTTATTCTTATAAATATTTCTCATTAATATCCATGTTTTCAAAATGGTTTTAAGGATTTATTTATATGGATATTAATGGTTTAAAATGTTAAAAGCTTCAATGTGGTATGAGACACTTTGATTCAAAAATATCTTTATTAAATGTTTTAAATGGTTTTGAAAATGGTTTTTAGAATGGATTCATTGTTTCAATATCTTAAAATGTTATATTGTTATTACAATGTGGGAATGTTATGTTTTCTTTTATTCATGTTTTGTGTCATACGACTATGTTATGGTTCTTGGGCACTATTTATGAAGACGGGTGGTTCCGTGATAAACTAAGGGTGGGCGAGCCCGATATAGCTCTCAAATGCATTGGGTAACGCGAAGGAGTTAAACGTTAAGGTTTCTCCGAAGAGATTTAGGGAATATACTGTGATGGGTATTCCAAATGTAACCATGAGGGTTACTCCCTACGTAAGAATGTTATGAATGCCTCAAGTTACCTTTATGTCTTATGATTTCTATGAGTTATTCATAAATCTTATGATTTCATGAGGTATGTTAACGTGCTTATGTTTTATGAGTAAAGTATGATTTCATTGATTCTTATGTATACATGTACTAATGTTTCCTTTCCGAATTTTTATATCCCTTACTGAGCTTTTTATGCTCATCCCAAGTTTTTTTGAAATGTTTTTCACAGGACATAAAGTTGAATAGGGTCAAGGATGGGATTAAGGAAATGTCAGGCTATCTAAAACAAGGAACCAGAAATGACTGTTTTGTTCAAGAGTTTTTATTTTTATGAAAAAAAGGAAGCTGAGTAGATGTGTCTACTTTGTAATCTTTGAGATGTAATAGTTATGTCCTAATTCTCTAAAACTCTAAACCTGAAAAGATCCTCAATGTGAATTATTCATTTAATTCAATAATAAGTAATGTTTAAGGCGGGGTCGTTATAAGTAGGGTGTGATCTTAACAGCTTAGTAGACAACCACCATAGATTCCACATACTTCCTTTGTAACGCCCCGACCCCAGAAGCCCAGAGTCGGTGCATTATTACATATCATTGACATGATCACAAAAGATCTAGTCCCGAAAGATCGTTTAGTTTAGTATCCTTGGAAAGACTAGATAAATTCATAAGTCTTACATTACATGATAATGTGAAAAACTACAACAACATAGTCTCCATAGTCCACACTCATATCCCCTTAGACAATCCCTGCGGGTCAGTCATAAAATAGTTCTTCACATCCTGAGAAAAATAAAACATAGAAAGGGGTGAACTCAGATGTTCAGTAAGGATAACAATATAGCGAAAACTTTCATAAATAAGCATAAAAATTTAAGGCAACGTATAACTAAAAAAAGCCTTTTAAACTTGAACTTCATAATAACATGGCAAAAATAAAATGAAATAATGCAATTTACTTATTCACATGGATATTCTACTAGTCAAATAATCACATGCAATATCAATAACCTCTTTCATAATGATGGAATTCATAATGCCAAACTATCATAACCACATAGTCAAGGCCTTGTGCCAATACTACAAATAAGATTTTTTCAAGCCCTTGTTCCAAGACACTAGTTTGTCTCATGAGACCTACCGATGCATCGAGGAGCTATAGCAGGCTCCACCCGTCACATACTAAGTCCAATGCATTCCTCATATGAACAGGTTTAAACATAACATATACATTCATATTAAAACTAGCATACGAAATGTCAATACTTTATCCATAAACCATGGATGGTATAAAAAAAAACACATCCACAGTCAAACATATCACAAAACCTTCAATACCATATGAAAGTTTTTTATCATAATAAATCAACTTCAAATAAGCTTAAAATCCATCAAATGATGTTGATATAGATGAAATCAAAACTATTTTAGATAATTATCTCTTTTTTGAAATCATTTAAAAGTCACATAATTATAAAATAAAACATTTACTTTGAAAATATTATTATAGGATTGTAAGGTAAGATTCAATGATTTTATAATGGTGGAAAATAGCCACACCCGCCGTATAAGTTAAAAAAAGATATTCTTACCTTAATTTTGTCGAAAAGGTTAAAAAGGACCTTGTTTGAAAAATTACGGAAATATTCCTTTATAAACATCTTATAAAAAGTCAAACAAGGGTATAAATGACTTTAAATCATAGTTTATAAAATAGTAAAAATGTTTTGAAATACATTTTAAAGAAACATGGATGTGGATGATAAAGAGGCCCCAGTAGATAATTACATATAAACAACCTCAGATAATGAAGAGATTGTGAAATTAACCCTTACATTGTACTTTTCCTTGGTCGAGGGTAGGTTAACCTCCTGTATAATGGTGAAATAATTGTCACTAAATTATATAATAATCATATACATAAATATGATATCATATATGATCTTCTAATATTGCTTTGTTAATAATATTTTAGTATTATCATCATTTCGAGTGTTCACTTACTTGTTATCTTTTATATGTTTTGTTACATAAGCTGTGTTTGTGATGGATAGGTTGTATATTATTCATATCTAGAATGATATCAAGTATTTAAACATTATTTTTAATCATAAAATGAAAATTAGTCTTGAATGGATACGATTGGGAATGAATCTTATCGCGTTCGTGGAGACGGTAATCCATACATACGCACGAGTGACAATATCATTATTTTGATATTAAAATAATATATAATTGGATGGTATATCATATATACAGAATCATTATCATGTTATATTTATTATTTACATCAATTACACATCATTATTATACAATCCAAATAATAATGTATTGAATAACAATTACACCACGACGTGGAGACGGTAAGTCGTACATACACACATATGGTGAAATGTCATTCAAAGGATGGATAAAATAATGAATTTGGTTGTACCATATTTATAATAACATCACAGTATATATAAGATACTGGAGTTATTATTTTAGAATGGAAACAACAAAGAGAAAGGAAGTGGAAGAAGAAATGAACTTGAAAGAGGTGGTGAGATATTTACCTCTTCTTCAGGTTCTTCCTTTTGATTTGATCAAAAGGACTCCTTCGGTTGACTTTCGGACTAAAGGAAGGCCTCTAGGATGAAGGAAGGAAAATTGAGATGGTATTAGGGCAGAGGTTGGCTGAGCCAAATGGCTTTGAAGGTGCGAATTAGAGAGAAGGGGGAGTGCCCTTTTATAAGAGAGTTGAGGAGCACCTTAGGAAAAACTTAAAATATTATTTTATAATAAATTCATATTCAGTTTATAATGAATCCAAAGTGACTTATTTCGAGGCTAGGGTGTGGATGGGTCGAAATACTCTCAACCAATAGGTTTTAGACAAGTTTTGGTTACCATTTTAACCTTATCATTTGATTTAACTCTAAGTTAAATAATTTAACTTTTACCGTGTCTTCTTGTATTCTTACACTATATGGTTAATAAACATACTATATACTTCCAAGCGAACCCCAAATGACTCATTAATGATACACCTATTATTATATAAGTCTTTTGGCCGAACCTTAGATTTTTAGTAATAGAATATCAATTAATAATATAATATTTGTTTTAAAAACGCTTTTATGTCAATTTTGATACTATTTGGTATTTTGTTTTTGCTAAATTCATAACAACATTATTGCTTCGAAAAAAATTCATCTAACCAACTATAATATGTCCTATTAACCTAAAAAATTAGTGGAATTCATAAAAAGTCTCAAATTACATTTATTTGGATATTTATAATATCAATTATTTTAATATTTTATTAATTAGTTAATTACTGCATCATCATTGTGTCATAAATAAATTAAAATATTTAATGTCTAAAAAATATAAATAAAATACCATTATGTAGAAAATATTTTTAGATTTCTAATGAATATTTATAGTCAAATTTATCTTATGTGTAACCCTATATTAAAAATGTTTTAGTTATTAAACTTTGATTTTAACTCTTTTAACTCTTCTTTGAATTAAATAATAATAAATGTCCTAATCTAATCCAAGTGGACCAAAGAGATTCATATTTTATTCCTAAGGTTGTTTTTGGTCGAAATATACTCATCCAATAGAATTAGGACATGTGTTAGGGTAATAATAATATCATTTTTACCCTTAATTACCCTATTTACTTTTAACCGTGGTAAATAAAGGTAAAAAGTTACTATTCACCAAAAATTATTTTTATATTATTGAACCACATTTTACTCCTTGATATTAACCGTATCTCTCGGATTTTTGAAATTACACTCACAGAAGCGGTAAAATTAAGTTTTATGTGAATTTGCAAATTCTCCTAGGAGTTGAGTAAAGGATGGTGAAAAGTTCAATAAAATTTTCATATATCTAAAACTATTATAAACTGAATCCAATGAATTACATTGAAAATATATAGTTATTATGTATCTATTTTGACCTAAAATAAATTTAAATAAAATAAATAATTATTTAAATAAAAAGTCGGTTTTAAATAATGACTCAGTGTTTTTCACTATTCATCAAAAATTGAAAGTTTTCAGAAAAATACCAAAAATTCACCCTAGCCTTATTTCGATATTTCAAATCCAAAAATGAAGTCCATATTGAAAGATAAAATTTATAAAATTTAAAAAATTGGGTATTATTATTCATAACGGCTAGTTTTCTTTTTGTGGCGTGTTAGAACTCGGAGTTGCGTACAACACACGCTATAGTATTATTTAAGGAGAAGCGTACCATAGAAGCTTGAGGTGTTACATTCTCCCCTCCTTCAATAAATTACATCCTCGCAATTTTAAATTGTTCTTCTAAAATAAAAGGTTGAAAATAGAAAATACCTTTGTGGAAAACCCACATCAAAAATAGGGTTAATAAAATTTAGTTTTAATAAGAGGGAAAAGGAAATGAGAAAGTCACCACCAAATTAGGGTTTTGAATAGGAGAACATTGGTGGCAATTATAGACACGTAATTAGATGAAAAACATAAATATTTATAGGGAGTGATTGATGTCATCAATCAAAAACAAGTGTAAAATTGAGGGCCTCAAAGTCAACAATCTATGATGAATTAAAATATCATCAGTTCAACAAAATATAAGGTATTAGGATAACACATTTTTGGTTTTAATATCCCTTCCCTAAATTTTAAGAATTAATTTATTCATAGAATAAGATATATATATATATATATATATACTTGACAAGTAGAATTTCATCCTTCAACTAATTTCTACCACAAACTTATCTTTCACTCCAAAAGATAATAGAACCCAAGAAAATATTATATTTATCCTAATCGTATAAGGTTCCAAATATTATCACATACCATTTAATTGAAGAAAAATATTTTGTAATAACCAGGGACTTCCTGTAGGCTAGTGGTGGTAATAAAGTCCTGTCATACTATGGTTGTGGGTTCGATTCCTGCAGGTTTGTCCGACGCGACGGGTTATCGCCCGACCTGCATGTTGTCCTTTTTCAAAAATAATCATAAGAAATGTTTTAACATTAAACAATACTATCCAAAGTTCAACTTAATCCATTCAAACCTTTATAGTTATCCAAAATACCTATGTCTAGACCCTCTATAAAAGGTATCTAAATTCCAAAATCAATTGTAACATCAGATTCCCCAAACAAAGTAAAGTTTCTCTTATTGTCACATACTGAAAATATGATTATCTTAGTCATATTAAATCCTTAATGAAAACAAAAAGTACTGCAGTACATTCCTTATATATATCACATTATTTTTATAACCAGAATATAATCCTTGAGTAAAAAAAACACAAATACATTAATTATTGCACTTCAACTGTAGTAACAACATAAGATTGGCCTTGATCCCTTGGCCTTTTCTGAGGTAAGTTTTCTTGGCGCTTAGGGAATTCATTTGCATAATGCCCCATTTCTCTACAATTGTAGCATTCAACATTGACATCCTCTTTCTTCCCCTTGCAATCACGAGCTTGGTGACCTTTTTCACCACACTTGTAACAAACTCCCATTCCTTTTAGGCAAGTACCAGGGTGTTTCTTCCCACAATTATCACATAATGAAAAATCCTTCTTTCCCTTTTTACCTTTATCTATCTCTTGCTCCACCGTTCTCTTCTTCTCTTTCTTTACTTTATTGTCATAAGATTTAGAGAATTCCTTTTCTGTCTTGATAGAACACGAGACTATATCTTCGTACGATGAGAAGGATTGCGATACTAATGCTCGACGGAGAAATGGTTTTAACCCATCAAAGAAACTATCAATATTACTTCTTGGGTTACGTATATAATCTACAACATGCCTTGCTAACCTTGTAAAGTTAGCTTCATACTTTGCGACATTCTCATCCTCCTTTTTCCTCAGACTCAGAAATTGTCTTTCTATATCCGCTCGATGGTCATGAGGAAAGTATTTTTCTAATAAAATTTCTTTAAACTACCTCCATTTCATATTTGATACTTCCTCATCTTCTTTTGTGTTTTGAATCAATGACCACCATTGATCAGCATCTCCAATGAGGCGGTAAACTGCAATGACAACTTTTTCCCTTTCGCTACTACCCAAGGCGTGGAATATTTTCTCTAAGGAATTTATCCATTGCTCAACTACTAGTGGATTTGTACCCCCATTGAATGTTGGTGGTTGTTACCTCATGAAGCGATCTAACATTGATCCTCCACACTGCGGATCAGGGTGCTCCATACGAGTAAGGTTATTATTCATAACCTGAGTGAGTTGTCCCGGTATGGTGATAAGCTGATCAACACCAATTGTATCACCAACTACACTATAATTATCTTGAGTAGGAGGGAAATACCTACATGGATTACGCGCGTTGATACAGTTTCCATTCCTACCACTAGGCGTCATTTCTAAACAATGGCATAAACTAGATTAGTTTATGAATTGAAATACATAATTCCAATCTTGAAAAACACTTAACATAAATTGAACAATTTATGGATATAATCCATAATCATAAAAACATTTTCTTTGTGGAAGTATATACTCATAAACCCTTAATAATGGTTTGTAAATAAAATGAGAATTATCCTAAGCATATCCCCCGGGAGTGTCGTAACCAAGAGTGCAGCAAGACCCGTTGTCGTGCACCAGTTCCTGTTCGAGTCTAGCTCAAAGCGGTGTTTTCGAGTTTTACCCCTAGGTACATCTATGCCAGAGCCGCCTCTACCTGCTCGTATACAGATAGAGATGTATTGCTTGGAAAACTCATAAAATCTCTACAATACCAAAATTCTAGGATGTTCTTCTATACTAATCCTCAAAGTCTATCTTAGGGTTATGTGATCTAATCAGAGTTTACCTAAATCTAGTTTCCAAAGTTTGTACTAAACTTCCTATAATACCAACTGTAAAACCCCGACCCTAGAAGCCCATGAGTTGGTGCATTATTACGTATCATTGGCATGATCACAAAAGATCAAGTCCCGAAATATCGTTTAATTTAGTAGCCTTGGAAACACTAGATACATTCATAAGTCTTACATTACATGATAAATTGAAAAACTATAACAACATAGTATCCATAGTCCACACTCATATCCCCTCAGACAAGCCCTTCAGGTCAGTCATAAAATATTTCTTCACATCCTGGGAAAAATAAAACATAGAAAGGGGTGATCTCAGATGCTCAGTAAGGATAACAATATAACGGAAACTTTCATAAATAAGCATAAACATTTAAGACAATGTATAACTAAAACAAAAGCCTTTCAAACTTGAACTTCAGCATAACATGACAAAAATAAAATAAAATAATTCCATTTACTTATTCACATGGATATTCTACTAGTCGAATAATCACATGCAATATCAATAACCACTTTCATAATGATGAAATGCATAATGCCAGACTATCATAACCACATAGTCAAAGCATTGTGCCAAGACTACAAATAAGATTTTGTCAAGGCCTTGTGCCAAGATACTAGTTTGTCTCATGAGACCTACCGATGCATCGAGGAGCTATAGCGGGTTCCACCCGTCACATACTAAGTCCAATGCACTCCTCATATGAACAGGTTTAAACATGACATAAACATTCGTATTAAAACTAGCATACGAAATGCCAATACTTTATCAAAAAACCATGAATGGTATAAAAATAACACATCCACAGTCAAACATATCAAAAAACCTTCAATTCAATATGGAAGTTTTGTATCATAATAAATCAACTTCAAATAAGCTTAAAATCTATCAAAGGATGTTGACATAGATGAAATCAAAACTATTTGAGATAATTATCTCTTTTTTGAAATCATTTAAAAGTCATATAATTATAAAATAAAACATTTACTTTGAAAATATTCTTATAATCTTGTAAGGGAAGCTTCAACTATTTTATAACGGCGGAAAATAGCCGCACCCTCCATATAAGTTAAAAAGAGACATTCTTACCTTAATTTTGTCGAAAAGGTTAAAAAGGAACTTGTTTGGAAAACGATAGAAATATTCTTTTATAAACATCTTATAAAAATTCAAACAAGTGTATAAATGAATTTAAACCATAGTCTATAAAATATTAATAATGTTTTGAAATACATTTTTAAGAAACATGGATGTGGATGATAAAGAGGCCCCGGTAGATAATTACATATAAACAACCTCGGATAATGAAGAGATTGTGAAATTAACCCTTACCTTGTACTTTTCCTTGGTTGAGGGTAGATTAACCTCCTGTATAATGGTGAAATAATTGTTATTAAATTTTAAAAGAATCATATACATAAATATGATATCATATATGATCTTCTAATATTGCTTTGTTAATAATATTTTAGTATTATCGTCGTTTCGGGTGTTCACTTACTTGTTTTCTTTTATATGTTTTGTTACATAAGCCGTGTTTGTTATGGATAGGTTTTATATTATTCATATCCAGAATGATATCAAGTCTTTAAACATTATTTTTAATCATCAAATGAAAATTAGTCTTGAATGGATACGATTGGGAACGAATCTAATCGCGTTCGTGGAGAAGGTAATCCGTACGTACGCATGAGTGACAATATCATTCTTTTGATATTAAAATAATATATAATTGGATGGTATATCATATATACAGAATCATTATCATGTTATATTTTTTATTTACATGAATTACACATCATTATTATACCCATCCAAATAATAATGTATTGAATAACAATTACACCACGACGTGGAGACGGTAACCCGTACGTACACACGTATGGTGACATGTCATTCAAAGGATGGATAGAATAATGAATTTGGTTGTAACATATTTATAAAAACATCACAGTAAATAGAAGATACTGGAGTTATTATTTTATAATTGAAACAACAAAGAGAAAGGAAGTGGAATAAGAAAGGAATTTGAAAGAGGTGGTGAGATATTTACCTCTTCTTCGAGTTCTTCCTTTTGATTTGATCAAAAGGACTTCTTAGGTTGGATTTCTGACTAAAAGAAGACCTCTAGGATGAAGGGAGGACAGTTGAGAGGGTATTTGGGTAGAGGTTGGCCGATACAAATGGCTTTGAATGTGTGAATTAGAGAGAAGGGGGAGTGCCCTTTTATTAGAGGGGTGAGGGCACCTTAGGAAAAACTTGAAATATTATTTTATAAAAAATTAATATTCGGTTTATAATGGCTCCAAAGTGACTTATTTTGAGGCTAGGGTTGGGATGAGTCTAAATCCTCTCAACCAATAGGTCTTAGAAAAGTTTATGTTACCATTTTAACCTTATCATTTAGATTTAACTCTAAGTTAAAAAATTTAACTTTTACCGTGTCTTCTTGTATTATTACACTATATGGTTAATAAACATACTATATACTTCCAAGAGAACCCCAAATGGTTCATTAATGATACAACTATCATTATATAAGTATTTTGGACTAACCTTAGATTTTTAGGAATAGAATATCAATTAATAATATAATATTTGTTTTATAAACTTTTTTATGTCAATTTTGACACTATTTGGTATTTTGTTTTTTCTAAATTTATAACAACATTATTGCTTCGAAAAAAATTCATCTAACCAACCCTAATATGTCATATCAACCTATAAAATTAGTGGAATTCATAAAAAGTCTCAAATTACATTTATTTGGATATTTATAATATCAATTATTTTAATATTTCATTAATTAGGTAATTACTGTATCATTATTGTGTCATTAATAAATTAAATTATTTAATGTCTAAAAAATATAAATAAAATACCATTATGTAAGAAATATTTTTATCTTTATAATGAATATTTATAGTCGAATTTATCTTATGTTTAACCCTATATTAAAAATGTTTTCGTTATTAAACTTTGATTTTAACTCTTTTAACTCTTCTTTGAATTAAATAATAATAAACGTCCTAATCTAATCCAAGTAGACTAAAGAGGTTCATATTTTATTCCTAAGGTTGTTTTTGGTCGAACTATACTTATCCAATAGAATTAGGACATGTGTTAGGGTAATAATAATATCATTTTTACCCTTAATTACCCTATTTACTTTTAACCGTGGTAAATAAAGGTAAAAAGTTACTATTCACCAAAAAATATTTTTATCTTATTGAACCACATTTTAATCCTTGATATTAACCGTGTCTCTCAGATTTTTGAAATTCCACTCACAAAAGCGGTAAAATTAAGTTTTATGTGAATTTGTAAATTCTCCTAGGAGTTGGGTAAAGGACGGTGAAAAGTTCAATAAAATTTGTATATATCTAAAACCATTATAAACTGACTCCAATGAATTACATTGAAAATATATAGGTATTATGTATCTATTTTGACCTAAAATAAATTTAAATAAAATAAATAATTATTTAAATAAAAAGTTGGTTTTAAACAATGACTCAGTGTTTTTCACTATTCATCAAAAATTGAAAGTTTTCAGAAAAATACAAAAAATTCACCCTAGGCTAATTTTGATATTTTGAATCCAAAAAAGAAGTCCATTTTGAAAGATAAAATTTATAAAATTTCAAAAAGTGGGTATTACTATTCATAACGGCTAGTTTGCTTTTTGTGGTGTGTTAGAACTTGGAGTTGCGTACAACACACGCTATTGTATTATTCAAAGAGAAGAATTAAATGGAAGCTTGAGGTGTTACATCCTTTCCCGAAATAGTCCATAAATACTAGTTTGAAAAATATTTATAAAATAGGCCTTTTGTTCATTTTAAGAAAACAAACATAGCTTTCAACAAGTTCCCATTTTAAAACAACTCACACAATTTTCTTTTTCAAAAATTAGTTTCAATTTCCACAACCCATTTTCTTTAAAAACAAACCCAACCACCAAATCCATTCAAGTAACCAAAATAGGGATATGCAGAAAATAATGGGAACCAATATAATCAGGTAAAACTAGCAAGACTAATATCAAACATGCGTAGAAAAATAAATAGAATAGATAGAGATAGAAGCCATGGACATTTCCTAAACATCCCTAGAGCGATCTGTGGACGTACTCGGATTGTACTCACCTACTGACATACGGTGCGACTCCATAGTCTATAACTAACTGTCTACCCTAAATTGACCAATCCAATGGCACGTCCCACCAAGACCTATCAAGTCAAGGGGGCACCGACCCATCTAATTGGAACTGACAATCAACCATCACTCAACCCTCTAAAATATGTCCAGGAAACCAATGGTAATAGTATACTGTGTAAGTAGGATGCCCTCGTATGCATGACTCACCTTACCTGTCGTCACTGCACTTTCCTACCCCAAACAATGACACCACCCACATGATAACCCATATGGGGAAATCCTCCATGGGGGTGCCCGACATACAACAAGCCATACACAAGTTCCAACCGGGCTGTCATAACACATAAGCTTTCAAATCATTTCTCAAAATGCACTAAGATTCCAACCAGACATTTGTACTTTCAAAGCCATAATTTGTTTCTAAACATCATAAAGTTCCAACCGGGCCTTCCAATCTTTCAATTCCAATATATAAAAAAATTCTCTAAACTATTTCCAAAACAACACTAAACACCACTTTTACATTCACAATGCCAAATGGGCCCTTACGTTCTAAATCTAAATTCTACTTCTAGGACCATTTTAAAACCAAGATGAACACACGCAAAATAACCAAGGATTCCAAACTGGATTTCGAACCATTTAGAAACCAACCATGTTCCAAAATACCAAATGGGTCAAGTTTTAAAGAACACATTCGAAACCATTTTCAAGCCACATAACTTACCAACATACCATTTAGAAATCAGAGAACCGTTTGAGAAACCAAGGTTCAAGGAAAACATTATTTTAAAGTGCTATCTTTATTTGAATGCCAATCCATGTGTGCACTCCGTGCACCCATGAACGTGTCCACATCTAATGACACACCACAATCCATTAAACCATAAGAGGCATTCACCCCACACATGTATCCAATTTATAATTAAAATCTAGTTACCTAAATGTAACAAAGGATAAACATCACAAAAAGGCTTAATTTCATCTTAAGAAAGTAATAAAAATTTTAGCAAACACTTTAGGAGCAAAAACTTATAGACATAAACATAAGAATCCTTTGAAAACCCATTTTCCACCAAACTAACAACACCAAACCATCACAATGGATTGTACCAGAAAGGAAAATAATGGAAACACCTACCTCAATGGAGTGTGGATGTGACGAAAATCTTGGAGAAGGAAGAATAGGTCCCAAAGAACAATACGAACACCCTAGATCCAAATAAACACCAACCAATCATCAAACCTAATTTCTAGGGTTCGTATAAAAGAGAATCCCACCATGGAAGGGCCTAGAACCAAGAGAGAAGAGAGAAGGGAAGAGGAAAATGACCCAAAAACTCAAAGAATCTTACCTTGGAAGCTTGGAGGAGCATCAACGGAGGAAGGAGAAGCAAAGGGAGAGGGGTTTTGGGACCCCTTCATGTGCCAAAAATGAACCAAGGGAAGGGGGATCAATTTGGGATAAAAATAGGGGAGTGTAGATTAAGGATTTTAAGATTTTAAAACTTTGCGCCGATCACACTGTTTGGCCGCACAATTTGATAAACCGTGCGTCAACTGTGCACCCTTTACTGGACAAAATGGGCACCTCGCATGGGCTGGCCACACGGTTACCAAACCATGGGCCAACCATGTTGAATGCCTTTGTTCGCTTACAAAACCAAACCACATGGTTGCCGCATGGTTTCCCAAACCATGCACAACCTGGGTGCCTCACCACTGGACACCCAACACAAGCCATACAGTTACTTGGTTAGGGGCGCACAATTTTCAAAATCATGCACCCAAACCGTGCACAGGCCAAAAAATCACCTGAGACTTCCAAAATTCAAAAATTTAAATTGGGACTCAACCCGAACCTCAACAAAAAAATCTAAAGACAAGAAAAGAATAAAATAAAGGGATATCCAAGGTCGAAGTGTGATAATTCGCCCCACCACAAATACTTTCTGCCCCTAGAAAGTCATCTAGCCAAAAGTTACCCAAAACTTAATTCAATGCCCGATCAAAAACCAAGGGAAACACGAACCTCGGGGTGACCTTTTACTCTACAAGTCACACCTGACCATCTCTAAAGGAAACCACAACATGAAAAGTAACTGGAGAACACAAGAGGGTTCTCCCCACTATAGGAACTTAACTAACACGATCAACATTTAAACCCCTAACACAACGACAACTAAATGGGAACTCCAAACATTCCAACTCGGGTTGTCTAATGCGGGAACTCCCAACACAAACTATCGAACTTATCTACATGAGCTAAACAACACCCCCAGCAGAATTGAATGTTTTCCCCGCAATCTGGACCCCCAACACAAGGGGAAAACCATGAAAGGAACTCAAACCATATTGTGAACTAGAACACAATTCAACAACACTTCATGATTTAACATTTCCAAATGAGTACAAATTAACACTAGAACTAACCCGCAAAAGGGTTAATCATGCTCAAAGAAGAACAAACGATTTAAAGGCCCACATTCAGATAAACATAACCACTTAGGTTATGATAAAACATGCTTATCAAGGTTTCAACACAGAAATATGAGCTTACAACAACAACAAAAACCACAATAGGGAAACTTCAAACATCTCCACCCCAACATGGGGGACAAAAACTGGTTCAAGGACTTCCACAATCTTAGTGATCCCCTGAATATGCACGAGCTTCACTCCGAGGCCTGTGACTAGAGCCCTGATGACTGAAGCATCCACTTCCTCATAGTCAGACGCTAACATCCTTCAATCAAGTCTTATTATTCAGGAAACACTTCCTATAAAACTTCTCCAGATGACCCAAACAACCACAACGATGGTACGTCTTTGGAGGATCACAACAAGACAACTTTGAATTCCAAAACTGGCCACACTAGTGGCACACAAGAGAAAAATCCAACAAATGAGAATTCAGAACCTACAAAGGAGAATTTTTAGAAATGGGTTCCTCTAGAACACACCTCTCACCAGATGGGGAATCCTCATGAGCCCCAAGAGACACCAGATTACCATATGCTTGAGCTCCAGAAACCAAATCTGCTAAAAAAACTTCATCCACCAAAATTTCAAAAAAAAAATCCTTGGAGGAGAGGAATCACTCCTTGATATCTGGATGAAGACCCCCAATGAAAATATAGGCCTTCAACAATTCCTGCGACATTACCTTCAGAGAAAAGGAAACCATCTCACTGAAGCGGTCAACGCTGGCCTTCACCGTCCGCTGGCCTTGCTGAATACTCATGAGATCTTCCCTTTTCTTCATCTTCACCTTCCCAGGTATATACCATCAGACAAAGATAGACTTAAACACTTCCCACATCATCTCAACTTGCATCAATGGTGGGGAAAACATCTCCCATTCATCCAAATTTTAACCCTTAAACAAACCCAGAACAACACGAACTCTAACTACTCCAGGAGTTCCCAATGATCTGAAGACACTATCAACTTTCTCGAGTCACTCCACTGCCCCTAATGGACCTCAATCACCACTATAAATAGGAAACACTCGAGAAAAATTATAAAATGGGCATGATTCATTAGAAAATTTGAGGATCTTTCTTGGCGGTATACTATGATCAACATGAGAAACACAAAACCAAAGTCATCATCAACCTGAAACACAATTGGAAGGAATATATCAAGCTAAAACAACCAACTCATGAACTAAACACATACAAGTACAACCAAAAACCATCTTTTCAAAAATCCCATTTTCATTTCAATTTTCAAAACCGCCTTCTTCCAAAGCCACTTTACAATTAACAAAACTCACTTTTTAAACCAAATTCAATTCCTGCAATCATTTTTCTCATTCAAATCCATTTTAGAAAAAGCAAAACAAGCCTTTGATTTCAAATACACAACCATGACATCCTATGAACTATCACATATGTGTTCATCCATTTCCATCCACACGTGCCGACATGTACTTTCCACATATACCCACACAAATGTGGTTTTTCATAAGGAGTACCAAGGGTCACCCATTTCTTTTCCTCATCAAAACCCAAGCATGTACCAAATTTTCAATCCAAAAAATTTCCCTTTAAAACCCATTTTTCCAATCCAAAACCATTTTAAATAAATCCTTTCTATTTTAAAAACCATTTTCATTTTAAAATCTTACTCACATAAACCGAGACCAAGACATGAAATAACTCATTCCAAACTATCAAAATGAGAAACTAGTAGTCATGCCCAACCCGACGACATGGTAGTGGGCCATGCCCAAAGTAAGCATCAATAACTAGGATGATCTTGAACTGTGTACTCAGACTCCACATGGGTCACTACTCCATGTGAGATCACAACATAACACTAGATCACCTCCTTTATCGTCCCTCAATCCACAACAAAAACAAAAGACTCAAATCCCAGACTACCCCTGGTAACTCGAGGACCAGAATGAGTAAGAGTTCGGGACACTCTTCTCATACCCACCTCTCGAGTCCCAACAATCCTAATCTTTAACCACCTAGCACCACAAATAACAAAGAGCCTGTAAATACCCAGAAATTCCATCTTATTTTTTTAATTATATGGAAATATTCGAGTCCGCGAAAATTGACGGCGCGTGATTCTGAGGCTCGGTGTGCCCAGAATGAATTTATGATTTTTTTTAAGTACGTTCAGTAAACGTGCGAGTGAGTTTTTGTAACTTTTGAACCGGTGATCGGAATTGAAATACGAGGGCGCCATTGAACTCGCATCACCGATATTCGCTTAAGGAGACCTTCACCTCGACCGCAGTAGGACGAGGGTGGAAGTTAGTTTTTCAGTTTTTCGTGGAAGAAGAAAAATAAAATAATCAACATTTTATTTTTATTTTTAAAACCTCTCTTTTTGAATTATGGAGGTGGGGACCACCCAAGATGGAAATCCTCCCAATTTGAATTTTGTGGTGGGGACCACCCGAATCCCTCTTAATGTGGGAAAACCTTTAAACTCTCCATGGTTAATTGTGCCAACCTCAATTAATTAATTGTGCCAATTTCAATTAATTAATTATGTCAACTTTAATTAATTGATAGACTTATCTTTATTATGTTGGCTCCTCATTTCTTTGGGGGAAAATCGTTGGCAAAGGAGGGTTAGGAGATCCATGGAGAACCGGGAAGAACTTGCTCCAATGAAGAACTCTTCTCCTTCGATGGACTTTTCTCCAACGAAGAACTCCATCGAAGGATCTCCAATGAGGAATGTCTTCAACGTCAATGAAACGATGACCGTATCTCCCACTCCTCACCGACGTCAACAAATCTTTGAGGTAGGGATTGTTGTTTCAAATACCCCTTACCCCGTTCTTGTCGTTCTTCTTGAATCAAGAACAACTATGCCGGTTGCTACCGTTCTAACGTAGAGGGTGCAAAACAAACGAACACGAACTAACCCATCTGAAACATTTGTATATTTTGGTGGTCTTGAATTGATGGAGACGTCCCGAGATGAGTGTGAGAGTCTTCAGAATGAAGATCGGGCCACTGGGGCACACCCGGTGACTCGAGGAACGTCGCCGGCGACTGTGCCGGCGACCGGCACCAGTGGGACTCGAGAGCGGCGGCCAACACTCCGGCCGGCCACGACGATGGAGAAGGGCCACAGACCGTCGGCCGTGGAGGAGCAAGGGCGGTGGCCGGTGCATGGCCTACCGCGTGAAGGGGTGGCGGCGCACGTCCGCGCCGCCGGCGTGTAGGGGCCGCGACATGAGGTTGTGGCGGCGAAGGAGGGGCGGTCGGCTTGCTGCCGGCCGCCGGTGGTGGCGTGGTGCACGACCGCGCCGCCGAGGAGGGCTGGCCATCCGACCAGCTGGGGAGCCGGGCGGGACCCCGGGTTCCGTGTGCCAGTCACCGGCTGTAAGAACCCGAGTTTTTAGAACGGTCAAAATCCCGAACCTGTTTTAATTTTGGCTTGTTCTGAGAAAACTGGGAGAATTTAGGAAAAACTTTTAAAGTTGTGGAGGTCATACAGGGGAGCACGGTTGGCGCACGGTCTGAACAAACTGTGCGTCCAGCCTAGGAAACCGTCCACCCTTGACAGTGGGCTCCGCACGTGCGGCACACGGTTTGTCAAACCGTGCGGGCAAGCCGTGCGAAATCCCTGGGTGAGATAGTGGCAACCGCACGGTTGGCGCACGGTTTACCAAACCGTGCAGGGTAACCATGAGACCACTTAAAGTTAGGGTTTTTAAGTTCCGGTCCACTTGGGATTTCCCATTATTCTCTCTTTCCTTCCTCCCTCTCGTGGCTTACACAGGGAGAGCTGTCCGGACCTTCAAATCCTTCCCAGATCTTCATCTGAACCCCATTTAGAACATCCTTTGATGCGTTAGAACCCCCTCGGTAAGGCCTTGATTCCTCTTGAGCCATTTTTCTTGATTTCTGTTCTAGAATGAATTTTTGGGGTTTGAGTTGTTTTGATTCTTTTTTAGATCTACTGAATTTTAGGCCAAATTGAAGGCTGGTAGCGGATGAGTATCATCATACTAGTACGAGGTAGGTGGTGCATACCTTCTTTTGTGTTTTTGTAGACCTTTGGGTGGCGTGACTTAAAGCGCGTATTGGGGTATTTTGAGACAGACCCTAATTTATCTGTTATTGCATATTAAGTTGTTTATTAGACCTATGGGATACCTTTGGGTATGCCCTTGTCCTGTTTTGATTGAGCAGGGACGAGCGAGAGGCTGTTGCTTATATGGGGCATTTTGGCTGGGGTTTCCAAAATGGTTATACTTGAATTGTATTGTTTTAAACTGTTGAGTTTAGTTAATTTAACCTTGATATCAATTGTTTGAGGCATTAAAGACATCTGTACTGTTTTTGATAACCGTTGGGATAGTGCAATTCAACTGTTAGATTTTTTTGCCTATTTATGTGTTTTGTTTAAATGTGTTATATATGTAATTGCTGAATTGCATATGCTGGAACCTCTTGGTTGTGTTGGGCATGGCTCGGATATTCTTGAGTGATGAAGATCACAGGTTGGGCTTGGCCCGAGATACATTGGGTGGTTCTAACCATGGGATTGGGCATCATGGACGTCGGCTTGAGGCAGGATGATTGTCAGGTTAGGTGTGACCCGGGTTACTTGGATGGAGAGACCATCATACTTGAGTGACATGGTCGTAGGGACATGAGGTGTTAGAGGTGTGGTGACTTGGGTACTATTTTGGTGATTACTGCTCACCTGGAAATTTTGAGTAGTGTGCACACAGAGAGACTCCGTGATGAGGTGTTTTTGACCACTCATGTGGGTAGAGACCCCCATTATTTGCAGTTTAGGAATAATTGGTTTGAGGGTGCTTGCCCTAGGAAGCCACGTGGAAGGTGAGGATCCTTGAGGGAATAACATTGAGGCTATCGGGTTGGGGGCATAGGATCACCGTGATTTGAGGGAAGACATCACTGTCCCTCCGGTTACTTTGATTTGAGGGCAGACATCGTTGTCCCCCCGGTTACCTTTCTTTGAGGGTAGACATCACTGTCCCTCTGGTTACTATGTTTGGAGGGTAGACATCACTGACCCTCCGATTTCTTATTTGAGGATAGACATCATTGTTCCTCCGGGCCACTATTCTTGGGCGTGCCTTCGGGATGTCGGTACTTGAGACACGTAGTGTCAGGGGGCACATGGTGCCAGGTTACATGACAGAGATTCCGACATTGGCCGTAGTAGGTGACACTCCATGGTGGCTGCTGAGCACCAATGGAGTTGGTGTTTATTTGTGTGCATGGTACTGGTTACTGTTTTCTTATAAATGCATGCCTGCTTAAACACTTATATTAGGTACGCACCGTTGGGTGGTATCCTACTGAGATTCATCTCACACGCTGCACGGGCCCTTCGGGATGCATGCAGACTTTATGGATTTACGTACAGGAAAGAGGCCAGTTTCAGGAGCTGGATTGTATTAGCTGTTGCATGAAGATGGTATGGACCTTGAGGTCTTTCCTAGATGGAGTTTACTTTGTTTTTATTTCTTTTCTGTATCAGCATTCTTGCTTGATTGTAGCTATAGTTGGTTATCCATTGACACCCCTTTTGTATTGACCTGATTGGATGCATGTTTTGTTGTTTAGTGGTAGTTACAAGTTATTAGCATGCTGTTGTGTGTTTATTTTCACTGCTGTTTATATTTATTGCTTCCACTGTTTATTGATATTGAATGTGCTTCCGCTCTGCGGGTCTGGTTCGAGTCTACTGAGTCATTATTCCTCTACATCATTATTATTATACTCAGATCAGTACCATTATTATGATCTGAGAGGGTATAGACTCCCCACTATACCTATGATACCCTCTCTACTAGTCGGCAGCCTTTGGCATTCGAGGAGGTGCGCCTAAGGTAGTAACACCCGACCCGTTTAGCACTGTTCGAGTGGTTGTTCAGGTCCGCGTCGTTACAATGTGGTATCAGAGGAGTTCTTGATAGGGATTTAGTAGCATTGCTTTGCTGACTACTAATGAGTTTGAGACTTCTCTTTTTATTTCCACTGGTTTTACTAATTGGGATATGGTAGACTGGAGATAGGTTGTTATTGGAACTGTGTTCCTAGCTTGTTCTTGGGTGCCTGCAGCCCCAGGTATGAGGGATGGACCAATTTCCATGGGTGGGAATTGCTGTTTTGATTTTTCTCAGATTACAGTTTATATGATTTCCACCTCAGTGGCTCACTTGGTGTGTGATGTTATTGATTGTGATATGTAAACCTTGACTCGGTGCGGTAATGGAGAATTAGACCTTGGCCCAGTATGGAAAGGCTTGTTTGCTTGGATTTTGATAGACACATATTAGGGTATTTCAATTTCATAACTGCACGTATTCTTTGTGATGTGATAATACCATGTGAAGAAAATTTCAATTTCCATGCTTTGTATATTTGTAGATGATGCACCCGATTTGTGTATACATTTTCATATATAATATTGAAAATAAAAACATGTTTTCAGAAAATATCTGATGTTTCATGAACATATTCTTTGATTTTGGTGATTCTGTTTATTCTCAGGAAGTTTCTGACAAAGATACACAAATCAAGGGAAGTCTGTGGAAATTTTGGAACTACACGGTGTGTACTTTTATACACGCCGTGTACATTCAGACGGGGACACAGATCAAAAGGGGGAGTACACGCCCAAGTCACCAGCCAGAGACTACATGCCATGTGGATTACCAGTACACACACAGTGTACCGGCTTCTATATGCGGTTGGTGGCGCTTGCTAGGGATTACACGCCGTGTATGGTGGCGCTACATGCCGTGTACTGGACACTAACCGGCCGCCGATGCCGTGTGAGTCAAAGAAGGAGTGGCTGGCCACCTACTGAAGAAAAACCACGACAAAAGCGTGTTGAGAAGACTACACAATGTGTACTTTTATACACACCATGTACTTTATCTTTCTATAAATAGAGGCCTTGGCCTCCAGACCAGAGAGAGACAGTACACTTGAAGAGAGGGGAACTTCTACTGCCATTCCTCCCGAGCCACCATGGTGTCACTAATTCACCATTCCACCTTCCAACACCTCTCCTCGTAGCTTATTCGATGATCACATTAGGTATCGAAGGTGTTGTTTTTATTATGTCCTATATGTGTAACTAAACACCCCTTGTGTTGGGGCTGTGGAAGATGAAGGAAGTTTTTATGTTGGTTTGATTTGTAAGGTTGTGTTCGTTCTTCTAAATTCTTCTTATTATTCTTAAACAATTGTTGAATACTACTGGGAATTCTGAACCGGACCAAGGACAGAATTCTTAGGGATCTAAAAGAATAATAACGATGAAATAACTTCATGATCATTGAAGGTATTCGTCAATTCACTAATGGACTAAACTAAAAGTAAGAATTGTGAAACACTGACTACCAGATCAAGGATTCAAATTTCTTCAATTCCAAGATGAAATTAACCAGACCAAGAAAATATTTTCATAATCGAGATCCAGAATGTTGAATTATCATGAACAACATAACCGTGTAAGGAATACAAATTAAAATTCCATACTCTCCATAGCCCCAACAGGATCTTTTTCCTACTAAATACATCAAAAATTCACTTTTTTTTCTCTTAAATTGTTAAAAACCATTTTTGTTTTCTTCTTAATCATTAATCATTATTTCCAAGTAATCAAAACAAATTCCTTAATCCAAACTGAAAAAATCCACTCTAAATTCATCATAATTCACCAAATTAATTCTAAACTCAATTGAATTCATGCACTTACCAAGTTCCCTTTGGATCGACCCCGCACTTGCACTATACTAAGTTTAAGAGTGGGTAATATCAATTTGGGACACCGATAACATACCTTCGGTGAAATGACCGACCAAATTTTGGCGCCGTTGCCGGGGAACTAATGGTTTGAGTGCTAAAATTTATTTGTGTTTGTAATTAATTAAGTGAAAATAAAAATTAAAAATTACAAAAATTTATTTCCTAAACCCATTTCTGTTTCTCTTTTGTTTTCCCTTTTACGCCTGGGTTTTGTTTTGTATATGTGTCTCCTCCTAGGTGTATGAACCAACGCCTCATGCAGTCCAGGAGCATTGAGTCATCAGATATTCTTCCGATTGACCCGAAGATCAAACAAACCTTGTTGCGACGTCGACGTGCACTGGTAGAGACGCACAGACAAAAATCATTACCTATGGAAAACAAGGAAGAGGGATCACCATCCACTGAAGCTGCAGTTGGACAACCATTCCAACACCAGTAGCCTCCCGCTACTGGTATACCGGAGCAGGCCTAACCTGGAGGTTTCATGGAGTTCCTCCCGAGGGACTACCAGCAACTACCACAACAACCACTTCCGCAGTACGGCCAGCCCCAGCAGCAGCGACAACTCTTTCAACAGCCCTACTTCACCCCTCTGGAGTAGCGGTACATGCCACCTCCACTCCCTCAGCAGCCACCTCCACGTCATACTCTCATGGAGTACGACCTACCATCGATCCATGGAGCTGATGAAGGCATCGTTCGTCCTCCGGTATAGGACCAACACTTCGAGATCAATCCTGATATCATGCAGCTGATCTAGAACAATGTTCAATTTGGTGGCCTACCCAGTGAAGACCCGAACACCCATCTCTCCAATTTTTTGGAGATCTGCGATACATTCAGGTACCATGGCGTTTCTGAGGACGCCATTCATCTTCCCCTATTCTCTTTCCCTCTACGGGACAAGGTAAAAGACTAGATCAAAGGTTTACCACAAAGATCTATTCTCACTTGGGAGGAGCTAGCCCAGACGTTCCTGTCCAAATACTTCCCACCATCGAAGACGGTAATGCTACGGAACGAGATCCAAAACTTCCAGCAGCATGATTTGGAATCCTTATAAAAATCATGGGAACGTTTCAAGGAGATGTTACGTAAATGCCCACACCACAGACTTCCACTCTGGATGCAAGTACAAACCTTTTATGGAGGCCTAACAACGAATACAAAGTCAGTGGTGGATGCAGCTGCTGGAGGTACGGTAATGCGAAAATCCCCCAAAGAACTTTTCGAACTGCTGAAAGATATGTCTGCCAACAGCTTCTAGTGGCATTCCAAGCAGGGGACCCAAAAATGAGGTATGTATAGTATTGATGCTACTACCATGCTTGATTCCCAGTTAGATGCAGTATCCAAAAAGATCGACGCACTGAATCTCAAGGGTGCATCTCAAGTCCATGCGGCGATCCATCCAGCATGCGGCGACTGTGGTAACAACCACATCCTGGGAGAATGCCCGGGACCTTCAGTCGACCCTTCGACAAGCGAGGTGAGCTATGTTTCTCAAAACAGAGGGTCGAACCAGTTTCCACAATACCAGAACCCAGCATGGCGAGATAATCAGAACACAGGCTGGGGCCAACAGCAGCAGAACCCTCCACCCCAACGACCGCCTGGCTACAGTCAGCCACAAGATCAGAACCCATACCCAAGGCAACAACAGAATCAACAGGGTTTCTACCAGCAACAAGGGTATCAAAACCCTCGCCCGCAACAGCCAAGGAAGCAACCACCTCCACCAGCTGCACAACCACCTCAAAAAGAGAATACCTCAAGGTTAGAGGATCTTCTAACAAAATTCATATCAACTAATGAGGCCAGATTTTAGAACCAGGAGGCTTCTATTCGAGGCCTCAAAAACCAAATCGGCCAGTTAGAAAACCATCTCTTAGGGAGACAGCCTAGTACACTTCTAGGAAACACCGAGAAGAACCCAAGGGAGGAGGACCGTGCCATCACTTTACGAAGTGGAAAGAATCTTCATCAGAAGGGACCGACACATGAAACTGTACCTATACTCCCTGATGACAACAAAGGTACAATTTCAGACCCCTCTTCATCCAAAAATTCATCACCGGAGGCTCAACCAGGAAAAGGAAATGAGTTCATCAAACCATTCAAGCTTGCATTACCTTTTCCAGAAAGGATGAAGCAAAGGAAGCTGGATCACCAATTTAGAAAATTCATGGAAGTATTCAGAAATCTACACATCAACATCCCATTTGCAAAAGATCTGACTCAAATTCCCACATATGTAAAATTCATGAAGGAAATCCTCTCAAATAAGAGGAAGATGGAGGATTTGGGCACCATAGTACTGACAAAGGAGTGATCCGTAGTCGTACAATATTCCATTCCTCCGAAACTCCAGGATCTAGGTAGTTTTACTATCCCTTGTACAATTGGACCCTGTGAATTTGGAAAAGATCTATACAACTTAGGAGCTAGTGTCAAACTCATGCCATTCAAAGTTTTTCAAAAGCTCAAACTCCACGATCTGAAGCCTACCCGAGTGGCCCTTCAACTTGCTAATAGATCCATTAAATATAAAAAAGGGCTACTGGAGGATGTGCTCGTGAAGGTGGGAAGATTGATCCTCCCAGCAGATTTCATTATCCTAGACATGGAGGAGGATCAGGAGGCACCTATTATATTGGGAAGACCTTTCCTGGCCACAGGGAAATTCTTGATCGACATGCACCAGAGAGAGTTGATTTTCCGGGTAGGGGATGAAAGAGTCTCCTAAAATGTTCTAAAGGCCGTCAAACAAGCATCGTTATCCAAACATGAGGACTGCTACAAAGTGACTACCATGGATGAACAAATGAGAAAACAAGGAGATAATCTGGTATGTTATTCCATTTCAGATGATATGATTTTTACAGACATATCCACTGATGAGGCGCCAGAGGACCTGAAATTCATCGAAGTCCAGGATAGCCACTACTGGCAACGAGCTGTTATTCTTGACATCCTAGAGAGGGCAGAAGTACAACCAATGGTACCTTCTGTTCTCAAGGCACCTGAACTAGAACTGAAACCTCTCCCACCTTCCTTAAAGTACAGGTATTTGGGGGATTATCATACTTTTCCCATTATAATTAGTGCATCACTTTCACAGGAACAGGAGGATGCACTTCTTCAAGTTTTGAAGCGGATAAAGCAGGAAATTGCATGGATTGTTGCATATTTGAAAGATATCAACCCTACCATTTTCACCCACAAGGTGCTAATCGAAGAAGGAGAAAAGCTATCTAGACAAACCCAGCGGTGTCTGAACCCTCCTATGAAGGAAGTAGTAAAGAAGGAGGTAATCAAGATTTTAGATGCAGGCATCATTTACCCTATATTAGATATCCCATGGGTAAGTCCACTGCAAGTGGTCCCTAAGAAGGGAGGCATCACTGTGGTATCAAACGACAAGAATGAGTTCATTCCCACTCGCACAGTCACGGGCTGGAGAGTCTGTGTAGATTACAGGAAGCTAAACAACGCCACAAGGAAAGATCATTTTCCCCTGCCCTTCATGGATCAGATGCTAGAAAGGCTAGTAGAGAATGAATATTACTGCTTCCTCGATGGCTAATCTGGCTATAACCAGATCTCCATTTCCCCAGAAGATCAGGAGAAGAGCACTTTCACTTTCCCATACGGAACATTTCCCTACCATAGGATGTCTTTCGGTATGCGCAATGCTCCTACCACATTCCAGTGATGCATACTGTCTATTTTTCACGACATGGCGGAACAAATCCTGGAGGTCTTTGTGGATGATTTTTCCATTTACGGGAAGTCATTTACCACCTGTTTGCGACACTTGGAGCTAGTACTGGAGTGATGCGAAAACACTAGCCTAGTTTTGAACTGGGAAAAGTGTCATTTTATGGTGCAAAGTGGCATAGTCCTTGGCCACAGAATTTTAGAAAAGGGGATAGAGGTGGATCCGGTGAAAATAGAAGTCATTTCATGACTTCCCATTCCAACTTCTGTTCGAGCCATCCGCAGCTTCCTAGGCCATGCGGGTTTTTACAGGCGGTTTGTCTACAATTTCTCGAAGATAGCCCAACCCCTCACCAATCTCCTAACAAAGGATTCCATTTTCGAATTCACTAAGGCATGCACCTTAGTTTTTGATCATCTAAAGAAACGCCTGGTCGAAGATCCAGTGATGATTGCCCCCAACTGGGAGGCACAATTTGAAGTGATGTGCGATGCCAGTGACTATGCGGTGGGAGCTGTCCTGGGTCAGCGGCTGGACCGAATCTTCCGACCCATCTACTATGCCAGCAAGACACTCAATGAGGCCCAACTAAACTACACCACTACAGAGAAGGAGATTTTGGTAGTAGTATTTGTCTTCGATAGGTTTCATTCATACCTTGTGATGTCTAAAGTTATTATTTATACAGACTATGCAGCACTTAAGTACCTGTTAAACAAGAAGGATGCAAAGCCCCGATTGATCCGATGGGTCCTCCTCTTACAAGAACTTGATTTAGAGACCCGTAATAAGAAGGGGAGTGAGAACATGGTTACTGATCATCTATCCCGTCTAGAGCTTCCACACTTGGAGAAAGAGGAGGATCGATAGATAAGGGAGGATTTTCCTGATGAGCATATCTTTTCTATTATTGAGTCCCCTATGCCCTGGTTTGCTGATATTGATAACTATTTAGTTACAGGTGCCATCCATCCTGACCTCTCCTTCCACCAGAAGAAAAGGTTCCTCTTTGATGTTAAGCGATACTTCTGGAAAGACCCACTCCTATTCCGATCTTGTGGAGATGGGGTGATCCGACGGTGCATCCTAGAGACGAAGGTCCAAGGGGTCCTGGAATTTTGTCATGCCTCACCCGTTGGAGGACATCATGGACCAGATCGTACCATAGATAAGATTCTGAAATCTGGGTTTTTCTGGCCCACCATACATAAAGATGCCTGAGCCTTCATTGCCTATTGTGATCCATGCCAACTTACAAGTAATATGGGACTAAGAGCTGAGATGCCTTAGCACCCCATCCTGGAGGTCAAGATTTTTGATGTGTGGGGCATCGACTTCATGGGACCATTTCCCCCTTCTTTCTGGCATACCTACATCATCGTTTGCGTTGATTACGTATCCAAATGGGTGGAATCCATTGTGACATCCCACAACACAACTAAGGTAGTCATGACCTTTCTCAAAAAGCACATTTTCAGCAGGTTCTCCATTCCTCATGTGCTAATCAGCGACAGAGGGAATCACTTTGACAACGCGTTAATGAAAAGAGTGCTGTCAAAATATGGGGTGAAGCATCACATGGGTATGCCATACCATCCCCAATCAAGTGGCCAGGTGGAGCTCTCCAACCGTGAGATCAATTTTTTTTGGAGAAAATAGTGAATACCTCACGGAAGGACTGGTCCAAAAATCTTGACGACGCTTTGTGGGCCTATCACACCACTTTTAAGACACCACTGGGAATGTCACCATTTCATCTCGTCTATGGAAAACCATGCCATCTGCCTGTGGAACTAGAACACAAAGCATATTGGGCCGTCAAAGCCCTAAATTTTGATCTGAAGGCAACCGCAGAGAGACGTAAGTTCCAGCTATTAGAACTCGATGAAATCAGAAGGGAGGAATATGAGAATGCTAAATTGTACAAAGAGAGGACAAAAGCCATTCAAGACCGGATGATTTCTCGAAAAAAATTTCAACCCGGTGATCATGTACTCCTCTTCAACTCTCGTGTTCGTCTATTCCCAGGAAAGCTCAAATCAAGGTGGTCGGGGCCGTTCCATATCATACGAGTATTCCCTCACGGAGTGGTGGAAATTGATAAGGAGGATGGTCAACCATTCAAGGTGAACAGCCAATGCCTAAAGATTTACTATCCCATGAAAGATATAGTGGGATCCATCTCCACCACACCTCTCAGGCATGTCAAGGTAAGAAGGTCGAGCCAACGACCTAAAACAAAGGCGCTTTCTGGGAGGCAACCCAGAGGTTACACGCCGTGTTCCACTTACATACACAGCGTGTACTTATCTTTTTAATTTATAATCTTAATAGTATAAATCTATAGAATAACTAATCAATAACCACAGATGATGCTGGTGTCGATGGTTAAGTCACTGGAGTTTATCCGAGCCATCCCCAGTTCGAATCCTCCCGAACTACCTTCGGCACGGGGTTCCCCCTTTTCTTACACGGCGTGTGTAGTAATTTATATATATATATATATATTTTTTTTCTTATAATAAAACCCATGGTGGGGATGGATCGGTTGGCAACGATCGTAACCCGTTTCCAAAAGACCCGGGTTCGAATCCTGGAAACCGCCCCATTTCCATCATTTACTCTTTTAATAAAACCACACGGCGTGTCTTTCAATATACATCGTGTGTGCCCTGTTTTCTTTCTAAAAACAAAAATATATACACAGTTTTCTATATAAAGTAATTCATGCGGATGAAGCTGGCAGATTGTCAAAGTCTCGTCCCTGGATCCAAAAGACCCGGGTTCGAACTCGGCTAATCTCCCTGCTTCATCCCCTTCTTTTATAATTAAAAACCACACGCCGTGATTTTATTTCTTCCCATGTGTATAGACCTTATAGAATAAATATATGTATATAATAAATATGGGCAGCAGTACAACCTTCGCTCCAGTGGTTGAGGGCTTCCGTTCGGAATGACCGATCGCCGGTTCGAACCTTTCCCCGAGCACCAGACCAAAGGTTGTACTTCTCTTTTTACAATTTTTAAACACACGACATGTATTTTCCCACTACATTACGTGTATAGTTTTATTTTCTTTTAATTTTGTATATACATATATATACCTATTTTACTTTTATTTTAATTAATTAATATTAATTATTATCTAGTATATTTTGTTTTTTTTATAAAAAAAACAAAAAAGAAACAAACAAAATGGGGATACACGGCGTTTAGTACAGACATACACGCCATGTACCTCGACTATATAAGCCGCGGGCCACCCGACTTGAGACCGTGTCGCGCGACTCCCCATTTCTTCTCCTTATTCCCGTTTCTTCTCCCAAACGCCACCCGGACCCCCTTTGATCAGATCCATCGATTCAGGTCGTTTTGGGATCTGATTTTTCTTGAATTGTGATCCTCGTTCCAGGTACGCCGTTCTACACCCTATATTTCAAGTTTTTAGACTCGTTTAGGGTGATTTTCGGATCTTCCGACCATTCGGCTTCCATGGTACACGACCACAAAATGAAGAACACACGCCGTGTGCTTCTGTACAGAGCCACAAACAAAATATTTAGAAATTTAAATATACACGGTGTGTATGTTCGGTACACACCGTGTACTTTTACTCATCATGCCCGCGTACCCCTTTGCACACGGCCTCACCGACCATTTTCACGTACACGGCGTGTGTGTTTGGTACACGCCGTGTATAGCATTTCCTTTGGACCCTCCGTGTGTCGCACATAACACGACTTCTCACCCCATGTTCCCATACACGGTGTGTATGTTCGGTACACGCCGTGTAGATTATTTCTTTCGATCGGCCCGTGTCTCATCATGTACACGGCAATGTTCCTCAAGTAAAGGACACTCCATGTTTGTCTGATTCACGACATCCTTTATTCTTCAAACTACTAAAAACATGGCCGTGTCATTTGTAAATACACGACCACATGCACTTTGTATACACATGGCGTGTATGTTCGGTACACACCGTGTACCTTTACATGGTCACTCTTCTTCACCCTCGGCGTGTTTATCTAGAGAACATGGGCTGCTGCTCCGCTTGTACTACACGCCGTGTACTCTGGATGTACACGCCGTGTACTTTTAGTTTTCCTATTTCTCACTTTTTATTTGTTTTTTATTTGTTTTTTTTCTTTTTTTTAGGTTATGGCAGATCACGATCCTTCCCAGGGGAAGCGGCCGACCTCCTTCACTGAGGGCAAGAGGCCCATTTTTCGGTGGATTCAACTCCGACCTCCGACGTAGCCAGACCCAGACGCTCCGGTCTACGAGCTCCCTTCGTTGGCCATTCTTCCACTACCAACTACCCCCATAGAGGCCGAGCCTAGCACAGTTGTACCTACACCTTCCAGCACAGAGTTGCCGAGCACCACCATTTCTGCTACACCAGCTGCCACTCTCCCTGCGCTATCTTCATCAGCAGCTGACCCACATTGACTGCATCCTCCACCGAGCCTTCACCTCCTGCAGCCGATCCACCCAAAGAGCCAGCTCCTGCTGCTGCACCTGCACCTGGGCCGGGACCTGCAGGTGTTCCCTATCCCTGCATGGTGTTCCCGGTCACCGATCTGGCACATGATAGGGTTCAGCGCTTTTCTCACCGTCCGATTCCATTGAGCGGCCGCTACCTGGATAACAGCATTCCGCAGCAACTAGGTATTTGGGAGGACTTGGAGGAGCTTCTCGGGCATACTCCACTACTCGCTATTTTTCAGGTTTTCACTCCTGTCTTCTGCGATTTATTTTTGGAGTTTGCGGCCTCTTTCGAGTTCGATGGAGCTGAGTACCGGGAGACACCTGGTGATGCTGTGCCCGTGGTTTGATTCTGGCTGGGCGGCCGACGATTCTCCCTCACCATGACCGAGTTTATCCAAGGCTGTAGCTTCTACCCCCATCCTATCACCCCACCCCCCGTTTCTACCTTTACCCGACCCAAGTGCTCTGAGCTCGTTGCCATGTGGCAGGAGATCGCTGGGCCTGACCACCGGTATTCCCCCACTTCCCAGAAGAGCACCCTTATCACCGACCCCATCCTTCGCTTCACCCACTGGTGCTTCAACGCCATCCTTTCCCCCCGCCATGGGGATATGGGGGTTTTGACCGGCCGTGACATGGATCTCCTTACCTGTGTCATCCGACACAACTAGCTGGACCTCCCCTATCTAGACACCTCCTATTTCCACTCTATGTTTACCGACCATCAGGGCAACCTGAACGGCAGGTTTTACGCCACTCGCCTCGCCCACCACCTTGGGGTTTTTGAGCCTTCTTTACCCCATGAATTGTTAGGTTCTCCCCATTGGATGGACTATCTCATGCTTATTCACATGGGATTGGTCTGGAAGCAGGGGGTGCCTACATCCTTGCCCAGGCTCGTCCCCAGCCACCCACTGACCCTCCTGCCCCAGCTGATGCCCCTGCTCCTCCTTCCCCACCCCCTCTAGCTTCTCCACCCCACCCCTTTCCTACTTACCCCACATCTTCTGGACTTCCTTCTTCTGGAACACCACCAGCCCTGCCTACCACCGCACCCTCGGCTGATCTCGCCTTTTACATCCGCCTAGCCGCGATGGAGCAGTAGTTGGTTCATCTCGCCGGCTGCCAGGACAGTATTGGGGAGCATTTGGTTCCTATGGACAGCCGCCATGACCGCATGGAGAAGTTTTTGGGCCTTATTGTTCAACATTTGGGTATTACTTTTCCCCTACCGCCTACCTCGGTTCCTGGACCTTCTGCTACTACTCCACCGCCATTCATAGCACTGGCCACGAATTCGGTTCTACTATCTCCTGTGGGCCCTGCTGCTACTTCTCCTACCACCACCACTACTGCCAGTCCAGGGGGGATGATGATCTTCCTTTACTGAGTCTGGTGCCTGCCGATCCTGCTTCTCCAGCTTCCCATCCCGCCGCCGAGTCCGAACCTCCAACTTCCACGGCTCCTAGTCCATATTTTCCGGCTGATCTTGTACTGAATGATGCCTCTTCTGAGGCGACCCCATGACTGGTTGTGGGACACATGTTTTTCTTTGTATATATATTTTTGTGCTCTATTGTGCCTGCGTTTGTTATGCATTCTTGCAGTGTTCTTTTTCTTTCCCTCTCACAGGTGATCCAGAACGTTTTGGGATGCACTTTTACATCACCTACCATTTTTCTACACTTCGACATGGGGGGAGTTTTCTTTTTCCCTTATTTTTCTTTTCTTTCTTTCTTTCATTATTTCCTTACTTTCCCTCAGTCCATTCCACTATTGTGTCCCCACATTCCCTTGTTCTTTATTGAGCGCTTGGTGGACCACGTGCAATTTTCAGTGTAGGGGAGCCTCTCTCTTTTTCACCTTAGTCTTTTCTCTTGAACTAATCTAGGAGACATCATTATTAGATTATATATTTTCAAATTTGAATCAATTTTGGTTAATCATATTTATAACTGCTAAAGTTATCAGTAGGGACTTTTTGAGGGTTGCATGCTTGTTCTGATTCTTAAGTGTTTTAAAATGATTGTTAATATAGTTTAATTTGCAACTTTAATCCTTGGCTAATTACATTGATTAGGCTAATCAATTATTTTGCAAGACACGACCTGATTGTCCATTTATTTATCTTTCCCACTCCTAAGAGGTATTCTAAACCCCTTTGTCATATCATTTCCAATACCCTATTTCTTGAGAGATTCTTAGAATATACATAACTACCAGAATTTGCAAGTGTTCTTTTCGAAACATGAGGAATTTTTGAATTACATTAAAATGATTGAGGTATAAGATTGTTAGCCCCTTTATCTTGATACTACCCTACATTTTATCTTCATGAATCCCATAGAGACCATGGATAGCCTTTATAGGAAGCCATATTACAAGCATATTTCCCTTCTTACGCTAATTATTTTATGATTTTTTCATTAATATTAATTTGAGCTCACAAGAAGGGATTGGAATCACATGGTAAAAATTCATGAATTGTCAAGAAATGAAGTATGGGGGAGTGCCTCTTGATCATTTGGGAAAAAAAGAGTTCCAAACCTCTATTTGGGAAATTCAGAAAGGTTCCCTTTGTGCTCTAATATATATATATATATATATATATATATATGGTACAAACAAAGGGGACTTATACACATTTGTTGGTTTGTGACTGTTACTCAGCTAAAGGAGATGGTGGTGATGAGATCTTTTGATAAAACTTGTTGAGGACATTTTTGCATTGAGTTTAACTTTGAATATCATGCATTGTTATTTAAGATTTTATCCTCCTTTTTCAAGCCTCAGAGTTATTTTTCACATCTTTACCTACCAACCTTTAGCCACAGAAACATCTGATCCTATTTGAAAATTCCTCATGATTTTTGTAAAACAAGTTTTCTAACACGGAGAACTAGAATTCTTGAAAACCTATGGATAGAGTATATATATCTTTGATTGAGCATAACCTTGTTTAAAAAAATCTTGAGTGTTGAGTATATTTTTTGGTGAGGCAAATCATCAAGTGACTTGCTTATATTTGTAAGGTTGAAACATGTGTTAAAAGAGGATGTAAGTAGTTAATTGAGTTATATATGAGACATGATTCAACTATCTTATGAATTGAATTTGTTTGTGCCTTTTAGAATTTTCCTCAGTAACTATATCATTTATACTTTTTGATTAATTGAATGTATTCCTTTTAAAATTAGAAACTCTTTTAATTATATGTTGAGATTTTTATTGAGGGCAAGCAAACGACTAAGTGTGGGGGAGTTTGATGCACCTGATTTTTGTATACATTTTCATATATATTATTGAAAATAAAAACATTTTTAAGAAAATATATAATGTTTTATGAACATATTCTTTGATTTTGGTGATTCTGTTTATTCTCAGGAAGTTTCTGACAAAGATACAAAAATCAAGGGAAGTCTGTGGAAATTTTGAAACTACACGGCATGTACTTTTATACACACCGTGTACATTCAGATGGGGACATAGATCAAAAGGGGGAGTACACGCCCAAGTTACCAGCCAGAGACTACATGCCATGTGGATTACCAGTACACACCGTGTACCGGATTCTAGATGCGGTTGGTAACGCTTGCTAGGGATTACACGCCGTGTGTGGCGGTGCTACACGACGTGTAATAGCCACCAACCGGCCTCCGGTGCCGTGTGAGTCAAAGAAGGCATGGCTGGACACCTACTGAAGAAAAACCGCGACAAAAGCGTGTTGACAATACTACACGGTGTGTACTTTTATACATGTTGTGTACTTTATTTTTCTATAAATAGAGGCCTTGGCATCCAGACCAGAGAGAGACAAAACACTTGAAGAGAGGGGAACTTCTGCTTCCATTCCTCCTGAGCCACCGTGGTGTCACTACTCCGCCATTCCACCTTCCAACACCTCTCCTTGTAGCTTATTCGATGATAACATCAGGTATCGAAGGTGTTGTTTTTATTATGTCCTATATGTGTAACTAAACACCCCTTGTGTTGGGGTTGTGGAAGATGAAGGAAGTTTTTATGTTGGTTTGATTTGTAAGGTTGTGTTCATTCTTCTAAATTCTTCTTATTCTTCTTTAACCATTGTTGAATACCACTGGGAATTATGAACCAGACCAAGGACATAATTCTCAGGGATCTAAAATAAGAATAATGATGAAACAACTTCATGATCATTGAAGGTATTTGTCGATTCACTAATGGACTGAACTAAAAGTAAGAATTGTGAAACACTGACTATCGAACCAAGGAGTCAAATTTCTTCAATTCCAAGATGAAATTAACCGGACCAAGGGAATCTTGTCATAATCGAGATCTAGAATGTTGAATTATCATGAAAAACACAACCGTATAAGGAATCCGCATTAAAATTCCATACTCTCCATAGCCCCAACACGCTCTTTTTCCTGCTAAATACATCAAAAATTCACTTGTTGTTTTCTCTTAAATTGTTAAAAACCATTGTTGTTTTCTTCTTAATCATTAATCATTATTTCCAAGTAATCAAAACAAGTTCCTTAATCCAAACCAAGAAAATCCACTCTAAATTCAGCATAATTCAGCAAATTAATTCTAAACTCAATTGAATTCACGCACTTTCCAAGTTCCTTGTGGATCAACCCCTCACTTGAACTATAATAAGTTTAAGAGTGGGTAATATCAATTTGGGACACCGATAACATACCTTCGGTGAAATGACCAACCAGTAGAATTGCATATGGCAGGATATTTGGGTCTGCCTCTTGTACGAGAATACATGTACTTTGGTTGAGGTGATTTTGATCACTAGGATTGGGCGATTCGGTCGTCGGTTTGAGACAACGTTGGTTGTCGGGACAAGCATGGCCCGAGGTACTTTGATACTTGGCTCTGTTGAGGGCGGGTAAGGAGGCCATGAGGCCGGGATGCCATGGGCATGGGTTGCGGTAGGGGAGAGTAAGGGTAGTTGTTTTATGCTGCCTCTTTATTGCTTTCCTTATCTGTGTTGAATATATATTGTTATATAAATATATGGGTTGTCTGACCATTTATGGTATTCAGCAGGTTCCTTTTAGCTGACTCTGATGGAGTGTCATGCGAGTGAGGATACAGTGCCGCAGGTGCAGGATTACGTTCAGGATTTGGTGAAGGTAGAGCACGAGCCATGGGTATAGGCTTAGGGATAGGAACAGGTCCAAGATCCAGTGTAGGTAGGACAACAACCGGGTTTGTTAGCGTTCGGACCATGGCTCAACGAGCAGCTCCAAGCTAGCCTGGTACATGTTTTGCAGGGGATCGATAGAGGTGTGCAGGGTACAGAGCCATCTATGGCATACCTGATGTGGGATTTTCAGTCGCAACACCCGCCGCTTTTTCAGGGTGAGGGTGGTCCGCGGGCGGCTGAGAACTGGATAGAGAGAATGAAGATGATCTTCGAGCAACTCGAGATTCCTCCAGGGTGGAGGGTTAAGCTGGCGATGCACATACTACGAGGACCAGTAAAGCACTGGTGGGATGTGCAGGTTCAGGCTCGTAGGCACGAGGGACTAGCATGGAAGGACTTCGAGGACAGGTTCTTTGATCACTTTTACCCAGATACACTGAGGGAAGAGTGATCTTGGGAGTTCTTGAGTCTCCAGTAGGGAGACATGTCCTTCATGGACTATGCAGCTACTTTCACCGATTTTTCTCACTTTGCACCCAGTATGGTAAGCAATGGCGCGTCAAGGGTGAGGTGCTTCAAGGATTTCTTGTGACACACCATTCGAATCCAGGTAAACATCTTTAGGCTGGGTTCATTCTCATAGGTAGTGAACCAAGCGCTCATAGCAGAGGGTAATCAGAGGGATGTGCCCCAGGTTGGCCAGGCGGCAGCTTTAGGTGGTGTTTCAGACAGCAGGAAGCGAGGACGGGATGAGTTCCAGTAGGACAGTCAGGCCAAGGACTCAGCTAGACCACCTCATAGCAGTTATTCTATGGTTTTCTTTTAGTGTGGATAGCCAGGACATGTTCGGACTTAGTGCAATAGGCCTCCAAAGGAGTGCCGGACATGTGGATAGGTCGGGCATCTGGAGAGGTTCTGCAGACAACCTTCTTAGACAGCCGATAGGTAGGGACCAGGACAGACAGTGACATCTGGAGTTGGTTCAGGTTCGGTACCAGGAGAGGGTAGACGAGGTTCAGCTGCACGTGGAGGATGTGAAAGAGACAACGAGATCCAGCTGAGGGGTCAGTGGCCGGTGGCTGGAGTATCACCGCAGGGAGGTCAGGCATCAGACAGCCATACTTCAGGCCAGGTGTACGCTGTGGAGCTGCCAGAGGCTGAGCGGGCTGGTGAGGCGATGGCAGTTAGAGGTACACCACGGGTGTGGCCATGATTTCCTTGTTCTCTTCTAGCATGACCTGTAGAGGCATGTCCATTTTGAGTGCACGTGATGCACATGATCTATGTGGACTGACTAGATGATAGTCAATGGGATTGGCACCATATCAGGTGCGTGATATATTTATATATATATGTATAAGATGAGTAGCATCAGGGGCATCAAGGATGTGGGTTACTTGAGGTTCCTTAGGCATTGGGGCATCGAGGATGTGGGTTACTTGAGGTTCCATGGGCATCGGGGCATCGAGGATGCATGTTACTTGAGGTGCTAGGCACTGGGTTTGTTTTGAGCATCCATGGGATGCAGGACCTCGTGGAGGCAGACATCGATGCGGTGCGGGATACGTTGGATGTTGAAAGTGGCACGGGGGCGCCAATGAGGCGCAGGGGTGACAATGCATCACGAGAGGACCCTGAGTCCGGAAACAGGTTAGCGAAACTTTGCTTGTTCTAAGTTTTGTCGGGTTGAGACTGAGTTAGGTGATTCCTAAGGTGGGGATCCCCCTTGAGTAATTTAGTCAGAACCTTGTGACCGGGGAAGTTCGGGTTTTTTTTGATTGGGGTGGTATATTCGGTTCCATCTCCGGGTTTCGTTTGATAGCTCGAGGACGAGCTATGTTAAGGTGGGGAGATTGTAAGAACCCGAGTTTTTAGAACGATCAAAATCCCGAACCTGTTTGAATTTTGGCTTGTTCTAAGAAAACTGGGAGAATCTAGGAAAAACTTTTAAAGTTGTGGAGGTTTTACATGGGTGCACAGTTGGTGCACGGTCTGAACAAACCGTGCATCCAGCCCAGGAAACCATGCACCCTTGACAGTAGGCTCCGCACAGGTGGTGCACGGTTTGTCAAACCGTGCGGGCAAGCCGTGAGAAATCCCTGGGTGAGATAGTGGCAACCACACGGTTGGCGCACAGTTTACCAAACAGTGCGGGATAACCGTGCGACCACTTAAAGTTAGGGTTTTTAAGTTCTGGGCCACTCAGGATTTCCCATTCTTCTCTCTTTTCTTCCCCCCTCTTATGGCTCATGCGGGGAGAGCTAACCAGACCTTCAAATCCTTCCCAGATCTTCATCTGAACCCTGTTTTGAACATCATTTGATGCGTTAGAACCCCCTCGGTAAGTCCTTGATTCCTCTTGAGCCGTTTTTCTTGATTTCTGTTCTAGAATGAGTTTTTGGGGTTTGAGCGGTTTTGATTCTTTTGTAGATCTACCATGTTTTAGGCCAAATTGAAGGCTGCTATCAGAGGAGTATCATCGTACTAGTATGAGGTAGGTGTTTCATACCTTCTTTTGTGTTTTTGCAGACCTTTGGGTGGCACGACTTAAAGCGCGTACTGGGGTATTTTGAGACAGACCCTAATTTATCTGTTATTGCATATTAAGTTGTTTATAAGACCTATGAGATACCTTTGGGCATTCCCTTGTCTTGTTTTGATTGAGTAGGGCCGGGTGTGAGGCCGTTGCTTATATGGGGCACTTTGACCGGGTTTTCCAAAATGGTTATACTTGAATTGTATTGTTTTAAACTATTGAGTTTAGTTTATTTAACCTTGATATAAATCATTTGAGTCATTCAAGACCTCAATACTCTTGTTGATAACCATTGGGCTTGTGCAATTCAACTGTTAGATTGTTTTTCCTATTTATGTGTTTTGTTTAAATGTGTTATATATGTAACTGCTGAATTGCATATGCTGGAACCTCTTGGTTGTGTTGGGCATGACCTAGATATTCTTGAGTGATGAGGATCACAGGTTGGGCTTGGCCCGAGATAGTTTGGGTGGTTCTGACCATGAGATTGGGCATCACGGATGTCGGCCTGTGGTAGGATGACTGTCAGGTTGGGCGTGGCCCGGGTTACTTGGATGGTGAGACCATCAGACTTGAGCGGCATGGTCACAGGGACACGAGGTGTCAGAGGTGTGGTGTCTTGGGTACTATTTTGGTGATTACCGCTCACCCGGAAACTTTGAGTAGTGTGCACACAGAGAGACTCCGTGATGAGGTGGTTTTGACCACTCATGTGGGTAGAGGGCCCTGTTAGTTGCGTTTTAGGAACAATTGGTTTGGGGGTGCTTTTCGTAGGAAGCTACGTGGAAGGTGAGGAGCCTTCAGGGGATAACATTGAGGCTATCGGGTTGGGGGAAGAGGCTCACCGTGATTTGAGGGCAGACATCACTGTCCCTATGGTTACTTTGATTTGAGGGAAGAAATCATTGTCCCTTCGGTTACCTTGCTTTGAGGGCACATATCGTTGTCCCTATGGTTACTATGCTTTGAGGGCAGACATTTCTGAACCTCCGGTTGCTTATTTGAGGATAGACATCACTGTTTCTCTAGGACACTATTCTTGGGCATGCCTTCAGGACGTCGGTAGTTGAGACATGTGGTGTCAGGGGGCACATGGTACCAGGTTACATGATAGAGATTCCGGCGTTGGCCGAAGCAGGTGACGCTCCATGGTGGTTGCTGAGCACCAGTGGAGTTGGTGTTTATTTGTGTGCATGGTACTGGTTACTGTTTTCTTATAAATGCATGTCTGCTTAAACACTTATATTAGGTACACACTGTTGGGTGGTATCCTACTGAGATTCGTCTCACACCCTACATGGGCCCTTTGGGATGCGTGTAGACTTTATGGATTTATGTGCAGGAAAGAGGCCAAATTTAGGAGCTAGATTACATTAGCTGTTTCATGGAGATGGTATGGACCTTGAGGTCTTGCCTAGCTAGAGTTTACTTTGTTTTTCTTTATTTCCTATATCAGCATGATTTCTTGATTGTAGCTACAGTTGGTTAGCCATTAGCGCCCCTTTTGTATTGACATGCTCGGATGCATGTTTTGTTGTTTAGTGGTAGTTACAAGTGATCACCATGCTATTGTGTTTTTATTTCTGCTTCTTTTGTTTATATTTATTGCTTTCTCTGTTTATCAATATTGAATGTGCTTCCGCTCTGCGGGTCTGGTTCGAGTCTGCTGAGTCGTTATTCCGCTGCATTTTTATTATTATACTCGGACCAGTACCATTATTATCCTCTGAGAGGGTATAACCTCCCCACTATACCTATAAGACCCTAGCTGCTAGTCGGTAGCCTTTGGCATTTGGGGAGGTGCGCCTAAGGTAGTAACACCTGACCCATTTAGCACTATTCGGGTGGTTGTTTGGGTCCGGGTCATTACATCGGCACCACGTGGCGCTGGACTGTCGGCCTCCCAACCTAAACGACCCAGCTGTTTGGGATACCCAAGGGGCGCCTCCCCCTTGGGCGATGGCTAGGGCAGACCGCACCGTGGGACCACCCAGCCGCGAGCCGCCCAACAGTTTGGGTCGCGTCGGCAGGCTGGGCCGTGTCAAACCCAGGGCCGGACCCGGGTCGGGCCGGGTCGGTCTGACCGGGTCAAACCAGAACCGGACCAGCTTCGACCCCTTTCCGGTCTTTCGGCCATAACTTGAGCTATGGGCGTCTGTTTGACGAACTGTCTACGGTGCCAGAAACCTTGGATCAAGATGGTCCTTTTGGTATACCCCACTTGAGTTTTGGATAAAGTTTGGGTATGGCCAGGTTGGATCGAACACGAATCCAACCAGGACCTCAGGACTAAAAGGACAATAACTTACAGACCAGACATCCGATTGATGCACCGTCTATTGAGTTGAGACCCCTATTACATGGAGGTCCTTTTGGATACTTCTTTGTGGGACTTAGTGGTAGTTGGAGTATCGACATGTGGCTTGAGGAGTGGACCCTTCCAGAATCAAGCGATCTTAGTGCGGGAACCCTTTGGCTGGTTGTAATATGAGAAAGAGATCCTATGTGGGTCTGTGCCTTGGGATCCTACGTGGGTCTGTATTCGAGGATACCACATGGATCCGCTCTTGGAATCCACATGGGACTAATCTAGGATCCTATGTGGGTCTGCTTTACTAAGATCCTATGTGGGTCTGATGATTTAGGATCCTATGTGGGTCTGCCTCTCAATAGAGTAAGATGATTTAGTAGTTACATCTAATCATATTTACTGTCGTACCTAAGTTACACCTGGTGTGAACTAAGTCCTTAAATTTGTGGTGATACCTTTGTGGTATTATTTTGTGCGAAGATACCTTTGCAGTACTTACCTTTGTGGTGATACCTTTGTGGAATACTTCTATGTGAATCTACCTTTGTGGTACTTACCTTTGGGGCGTTACCTTCGTGGTAATATTTTCTCCATGGAATAGTTGAGCTTTGGGATTTTGAGTTGGGCCTTGTGTTTTCTCATGAATGAGATGGGTATACTTGATAACTTAGGTATATGTATGGGCATATACCTAAGTAGGGTTGACTGTTGTTTCCATGCTTTGTGGTTTATCATTTGTGGATTTTGTGAGACCTTTGAAGGTCTTAGAGTCCCTACTGAGTATCGTTATACTCACTCCTGCACGAGCTATGCCTACACCTTGTTGTGTCTTGTACAGACGACATACAACATTGACGGAGGATGAGGGTACCGGGACTGGAGGTAGCTTGGAGGTGGACATTAAACAAGGCATACCGCATGGACAATCGTTTGAGATCTGTACCTACCCTTCAGGTAGGATCCATGGTGGGTGTCCACTGGAGTTGTTTCAGTTTTATCAGTACTTTTCAGTTATCTTATACTTTTCAACTGGGTTTGTATTCTGGCCCCTTTTTTCTTTCTGTACACACCCTGTTTACTATATAGTTTCACTTTGTGCTTGTATCCTGCTTTGTGATTAGTTGTGTGAGTTTACAGGTTATAAAGGAAATGCCTTCCCAGTTTTAGGGAATAGGCCTTTCGATGCTAGTCGCCAGCTCCTGGCCAATGGAAGGCAGGCTTGGGGTAGTCACGACATGGGCCCTGGGGGACGGGACGTGAAAAATTGGTATCAAAGGAGTCAGTTCTACAGTAGAACATCAGAATCTGATATTTTAACGACAATAGTGTTAAGTGTTATGAGTGTGGTTATCAGTTTAGGGAATCCAGTGTTGGTGCGACGACCAACGTATCCATACACCAGGACCATGAATTCTGATTTCTGACTCAATGCATGAAAACACTGATTGCGTTTGTGTTTTGAAAAGTTTTCTTTGTGATCTCTTTGATTCATCTCACTAGGTATAACTTATTGATTGTGGTGCAACTATTTTTTTTTCAGGATGCCTCCACGTAGACAGCCAGTCAGGGTTCCGAGTATAGTATGCGATGATAGCCCACCGAGCAACGAGGCCTCGGTGCAGGGCCCTCTTTCAGTAGAGGCACCAGCAGAGGCACCAGCGGTACCATTACCGTTGGGCCACCGATTCCACCATCCCTAGCAGTAGAGAGCGCACGCTGCTTGAGCGCGTTGCACGAGTTCTAGCGCCAGGGGCCACCAAAGTTCAGGGGTGAGATGGACCCACAGACAACTGAGGATTGGCTGGAGGCTGTGGTGAGAGTCTTCTGACTGGTAGGGACACCAACTGATCTCATAGTGATCCTTGCCGCCAGTCTTCTACAAGTAGTAGAAGGAAAATGGTAGAGCTTGATTATCCAGGTTCATGATGAGGTGACACTTCTCTGGGCAGACTTTGAGAGCCTGTTTTGGGTAGAGTTTGTCCCAACGACCCTTTGCGCAGTGCAGATACAAGAGCTTCTTCATCTGTAGTAGGGCAGCATGACTGTGGTTCAATACTCAGTGAGGTTCACTGACCTCTCATGCTACTCCACTGATATGGTGAGGGACCCATTCTTCAGGGCCCAGACCTTTGAGCAGGGACTTAGGTGGGAGATCAGGGCTTCGATGATTTCTCTCAGCATCCCAATGCAGGCATGGGTATTAGAGAAAGCCCTCTTAGTGGAGAGTTTTCTTGCTGAGTAGTCACCAGCTGCGAGACCCACCACCGGGCATCACGTAGCAGAGTCTTCCACAGCCGGCAGCAGACAGATGTCACATAGGTCCAAGAGGACCATACCTATTGGTGGACGACCACAGGATTTAGGGTCGGTTGTGCGGGGCACCCGAGACAGAGCCAGTCATGCGAGGAGCATGCAGTGTTACGCATGCAGCGGGCATGGTCACATGGCTTGTGACTGCCCGACCCGCCGTACAGATGATCAGCAGATGGTCGAAGGACCACCTAGGCAGAGACAAAGATTCGACCAAGGAGGTCCACAGGGAGCAGGCAGACGTGCCAGAGGAGCTGGATGTGTAGTTGGCGGTGGGCGACGATTCGAGGTGTTACTGCCACCACCACCAGGTGGTCCACACCGACCAAAGGGAGCAGGTGGACAGGGGCGAGATTAGCTCCAGGCAGCTGAGGCCTACGAACATGGCACTCCATAGATGATACGAGGTATGATCTGTGTCTACTCCACCTTAGCTGTAGTACTTATAGACACAGGTGCCAATCATTCTTTTATTTCCACTGCCCTCGTTCAGAGCTCGAAGATTCTGGTGGAGCCATTGGCTCAATCCTTATGGATAGAGACTCCTACGGGAGAAGATTCAACGATTACACACTGGTGCCAGTAGTGTGAGTTTACTCTAGGAGGTGAGAGCTTCAGCTGGGATCTCCTAGTATCGGCGTCGAGGCCTTACGACGTCATCTTGGGTATGAACTGGTTATCGACAGTCCATGCTCAGATTGACTGTATTAGGCGCAAAGTACGGTGTGTCCGTATGGATGGGACTATTTTTACCTTCACTGGTGAGAGGGGAGAATTTGCAGAATAGGATGGACTTACTCGATGGAGAGTGCAACCGATCACTCATTAGTTGGCTAGCCTTACCCTCGGGGCAGTTGATGTAGAGAGTCCGAGCTATCTTGTAGTGGTGGACCAGTACACAGATGTCTTCCCTGATGATGTTCTGGGTCTACCTCCTATTAGAGATGTGGAATTTTACATTGACTTGTACCCCGATATGACACCTATATCTACACCATCATATCGGATGGTTCCCATGGAGCTTTGTGAGCTTCGGGTACAACTGGAGGACTTACAGGGGAAGGGGTTCATCCGACCTAGTGTTTCTCCTTGGGTAGCCCTGATTTTGTTCGCCAAGAAGGCGAATGGGAGATTGATACTTTGCGCTGACTATCGATGCTTGAATGATGTGACTGTAAAGAACAAGTACCCACTCCCAAGGATTGACGACCTCTTTGATCAGTTGAAGGGAGCACAGTGGTTCTCGAAGATAGACCTCATATCTGGATATCACTAGCTTATAGTACGAGACTAGGATGTGTAGAAGACGACTTTTAGATGTCGGTATGGCCACTGCGAGTTCTTGGTTATACCATTCGGTGTGACCAATGCTCCAGTTGTGTTCATGGGACTCATGAACAGGATCTTTCAGCCATACCATGATTGCTTTGTAATAGTCTTCATCGACAACATTCTGATCTACTTGGCTACCGAGGAGGGGCATGCCTATTATTTGAAGGTAGTTCTAGACAAACTCCGAGAGCACCAGCTTTAGGGTAAGCTCTTGAAGTGCTAGTTCTAGATCCCAGAGGTTCATTTTCTGGGACATGTGATCACAAAGGCTAGAGTTGCGGTGGGTCCAGCGAAGATTGAGGCGGTACTTGCTTGGGAGCCACCCAGGAGTGTAACGGAGGTATAGAGTTTCCTGGGTTTTCCCGGATACTACTAGAGATTTGTGCCATATTTCTATAGAGTTGCAGCAACTTTATTAGCATTGACGAAGAAGGATCAACCCTTCACGTGGTCAGAGAGATGCCAGCAAAGCTTTCAGGAGCTGAGGCAGAGGCTGACTAGTGCCCCCATCTTGAGGCTTTTGGAGGAGGGAATTAGGTACGTAATCTACTGTGTCGCATCAGGGACCGGGCTCGGATGTGTACTGATGCAGGAGTGAGCAGTTATCACATATGGTTCTCGACATCTGAGACTACATGAGAAGAACTACACTACCCATGACCTTGATTTAGCAGCAGTGGTCTTCACTTTGAAGATGTGGTGACACTATCTGATGGGTGAGCGATTTACGGTCTAATCTGATCACCAGAGTCTCAGGTATATCTTCCCCCAGAAGGACCTGAACCTGATACAGTGACATTGGCTTGAGTTCATCCGGGACTATGAATTCGAGATATTCTATACTCCTAGGAAGGGGAACGTTGTAGAAGATGCACTCAGTAGGAGATCTGATATACAGCTGCTAGGTGAGGCGAACGAAGTAGCTGGCCGCTTTGCAGATATCCTTTGTGGATCGAGATGGAGCAACTTTTCTTCAGTATCTTATAGTCACTCCCCAACTTCTTCAGCGATTCAGGGAGGTGCAGTGTGGGGAAATTGAATGCGAGGCTCGACATGTTCATATATACACAGGGCATGCACCTGATGGATTTTCTGAAGGTGGGGAGCACATCATCCTCTTCAGAGGACGTACCATGGTACCAGTGCCGCTTCGGGAGGAAGTGTTGAGGGAGTTCCATACATCCCCTCTAGCGGTACATCCAGGAGTGGAAAATATGTACCAGAACCTCCGACAATAGCACTGGTGGCTGAGAATGAAGAAAGCAGTAGCAGAGTTTGTCTCTCGGTGCCTCACTTGTCAGCAAGTGAAAGCGGAGCATCATGTACCAGCAGGCTTAGTTCAGCCTTTAGAGGTTCCAGAGTGTAAGTGGGATGAGATATCCATGGACTTCGTGATAGGACTTCCACGTACATCCATGGGTCATGATTTTATCTGGGTGGTCATCGACCAACTCACCAAGTCGGCCCACTTCCTACCAATCAGAGAGTAGGGTTCAGTAGAGAGCTTGAGACGCCTCTATGTGCAAAAGATTATGTGGCTACATGGAGTACCCTTGACGATTGTCTCCGAACATGATGCATGTTTCAATTCCCAACTATGGAATGGGTTGCAGGAGGCTTTCAGGACACAACTTTGTTTGATCACCGCCTTCCATCCTCAGATGGATGGCCAGACTGAGCGGACCATTCAGACCCTCGAGGAAATGTTACGTGCTTGCATCCTTAACTTCAGTCACAGATAGGAGGATCACCTACCATTGGTGGAGTTTGCATACAATAACAACTATCACTCTACCATCGGGATGACACCTTTCGAGGATCTGTACTTCTGACCTTGCAGATCGTCTTTGTGCTGGACTGACCTAGGGGAGTCAGCACTCATGGGACCATATGTGGTATGAGCCACCATGGAGAAGGTGCAGATTATCCATGAGCGGATGAAGACTGCACAGAGCAGGTAGAAGTCTTATGCTGATAGGAGACGGAGACCTCTGGAGTTCGAGGATGGCGACCATGTCTTTCTATGGGTCTCACATCGACAAGGTTTACATAGATTTGACCAGGGTAGAAAGTTATCTCTGAGGTTCATCATACCCTTTCAGGTCCTCAACAGAGTTGATGAGGTGGCTTAACGCCTAGCACTTCCCCCTCAGCTGCACCAGGTGCATGGAAATTTTCACGTATCCCAACTGAGGAGATAAGTGCATGACCCATCTCACGTAATTGACCATGGCGATCTGGATATCGACGATGATACGATGTTTACGGAGGTTCCAGTAGAGATTGAGGATTGACAAGAGTGAGTCCTTTGTGGGCGGTCGATACCTTTAGTGTGTGTACATTGGTAGCATGAGAACCTCTAGGAGAGCATGTGGGAGAGGGAGAATCAGATTCATGCTTAGTACCCACACTTGTTTTCCTAGTTTTTGTGATGTGGATTTCGGGGACGCAAAACCCTGAGGTGCGGAGAATGTAAAGACCCAGAAATTTCATGTAATTTTTTTTAATTATATGGAAATATTTGAGTCTGTGAAAATTGACAGCGCGTGATTCCGAGGCCTGGTGTGTCCGGAATGAATTTCTGAACTTTTTTTAAGTATGTTCAGTAAACGTGCGAGTGAGTTTTTGTAAATTTTGAACCGGTGATCGGAATTGAAATCTGAGGGTGCCGTTTAACTCTCAACGCCGATATTCTCTTAAAGGGACCTTCACTTTGACCACAGTAGGACGAGGGTGGAAGTTAGTTTTTCGATTTTTTGTGGAAGAGGAAAAATAAAATAATTAAAATTTTTCTTTTTCTTTTTGAAACCTCTCTTTTTGAATTATAGAGGTGGGGACCACCTGAGCTGGAAATCCTCCCAATTTTAATTTTGTGGTGGGGACCACCCGAACCCCTCTTAATGTGGGAAAAACTTTCAACTCTCTATGGTTAATTGTGCCAACTTCAATAAATTAATTGTGCCAACATCAATTAATTAATTGTGCCAACTTTAATTAATTGATAGACTTATTTTTATTATGTTGGCTCCTCATTTCCTTGGGGTAATATTGTTGGCAAATGAGGGTTGGGAGAACCGTGGAGAACCGGGAAGAACTTTCTCCAAGGAAGAACTCTTATCCTTTGATGAACTTTTCTCCAATGAAGAACTCCGTCGAAGGATCTCCAATGAGGAACGTCTTCAACGATGATGAATCGACGACCATCTCTCCCAATCCTCACCGATGTCAACAAATCTTTGAGGTAGGGATTATTGTTTCGAATACCCCTTACCCCATTCTTGTCATTCTTCTTGAATCAAGAACAACTATGACACTTGCTACCGTTCTAACGCAGAGGGTGCGAGCCAAATGAACATAGCCCGACCCCTCCGCAAAATTTGTGAGTTTTGGTGGTCTTGAATTGATGGAGACGTCCCGAGATGAGTGTGGGAGTCTTTAGAATGAAGATCGGGCCACCAGGGCACACTCGGTGACCCGAGGAACGTCGCCGGCGACCGTGCTGGTGACCGGCATCGGTGGGACTCGAGAGCAGCGGCGTCGCGACCGTGCCACCGGAGAAGGGCTGTGAACCATCAGCCACAGTGGAGCAAGGGAAACAACCGGCGCATGACCGGCCGTGTGAAGGGGGTGGCGGCGTGCATCCATGCCGCTGGCGTGCAGGGGCCACGGCACAAGGCCGTGACGGCGAAGGAGGGGCGGCCGACTCGCTGCCGACCGCTGGTGGGGGCGCGGCGCGTGACCGCGCCACGGAGGAGGGCAAGCTGTCTAGCCACCCAGGGAGTCGAGCAGGACCTCGGGTTCTGCATGCCAACCTCCGATGCCACATGGCGCCGGTCGGTCGGCCTCCCAACCCGAATGGCCCAGCCTTTTGGGATACCCAAGGGGCACCTCCCCCTTGGGCGGCGGCTACGACGGACCCCACCGTAGGTCCACCTAGCCGCGGGCCTCCCAACGCGGGTTGGGCCATGTCGGCGGGTCGGGCTGCACTGGCAGGCCAGGCCAGACCCGGGTTGGGCCGGGTCGGTCGGGCCGGGTTGGACCGGACCCGGACTAGCTTCAACCCCTTTCCTCTCTTTCGGACATAACTTGAGCTACAAACATCCATTTGATGAACCGTCTTTGGCGCCAGAAACCTTGGATCAAGAAAGTCCTTTTGGTATACCCCACTTGAGTTTTGGATAAATTTGGGGTATGCCCGGGTTGGATCGAACCTGAATCCAACCGGGCCCTCGGGACTAAAAGGCCAATAACTTAGAGACTGGGCATCTGATTGACGCACCATCTATTGTGTTGAGACCCCTATTATGTAGAGGTCCTTTGGGATACTTCTTCGTGGGACTTCATGGTAGTTAGATTATCGACATGTGGCTTGAGGAGCGGACCCTTCCGGAATCAAGCGAGCTTAGTGCGGGAACCCTGTGGTTGGCTGTAATATGAAAAAGGGATCCTATGTGGGTCTGTGCCTTGGGATCCTACGGGGGTCTGTGTTCGAGGATCTCACATGGATCTGCTTTAGGAATCCACATGGGACTACTCTAGGATCCTACGTGGGTCTGCTGTACTAGGATCCTACGTGGGTCTGATGATTTAGGATCCTATGTGGGTCTGCCTATCAATAGAGTAAGATGATATAATAGTTACATCTAATCATCTTTACTACCGTACCTAAGTTATACCTGATGTGAGCTAAGTCCTTACATTTGCAGTGATACCTTTGTGGTATTCTTCTGTGTGGTGATATCTTTGTGGTACTTACCTTCGTGGTGATACCTTCGTGGTATACTTTTGTGTGGATTTACCTTTGTGGTACTTACCTTTGGGGTGTTACCTTCGTGGTAATCTTTCCTCCGTGGAACAGTTGAGCTTTGGGATTTTGAGTTGGGCCTTGTGCTTCCTCATGAATGAGATGGGTATACTTGATAACTTAGGTATATGTATGGGCATATACCTAAGTAGGGTTGACTGTTATTTCCATGATTTGTGGTTTATCCTTTTTGGATTTTGTGATACCTTTGAGGGTATCGAGGTCCCTACTGAGTATCGTTATACTCACCCCTGCACGGGCTACGCCCGCACCTTGTCGTGTCTTGTGTAGACGATGGACAGCGCTGCCGGAGGACAAGGGTACCAGGACTGGAGGTAGCTCAGTGGTGGACATTAGACAATGCGTACCGTAGGGAAGATCATTAGAGATCTGTACCTACCCTTCAGGTAGGATCCTTGGTAGGTGTCCACTGGAGCTGTTTTAGTTTTAACTATACTTTTCAGTTTTCTTGTACTTTTCGGTTGGGCTTGTATTCTGGCCCCTTTTTTCTTTCTGTACACACCCTGTTTACTATATAGTTTCACTTTGTTCTTGTATCCTGCTTTGTGCTTAGTTGTGTGAGTTTACAGGTTATAAAGGTAATGCCTTCCCGGTTTTAGGGAATACGCCTTTCAGTGCTAGTTTCTAGCCCTTGGGCTATGGAAGGTGGACTTGGGGTAGTCACGACACGGGCCCCGGGGGACGAGTCGTGACAGATCCTCCTCTGATACCATTTTGTCACAAACCGGACCAAAGTTCCATCCAAATTGACATTTGAACCGACCTGAGACATGGCCCGAAGGGTGTTCCTGATCCCTATAAGCTGTCAACTAGTGCTGAGCATCAAAGTAATCACTAAGGGGAACAATTGTTTTTCCCAATAAACCAATATTGTAATAGAATGAACTGAACAAGAAACAAAATCCAATAACGAATCATATATAGATATACAAACTAATCTAGATACAACAACAACTGCTGAACAGAAGAAACTAAATACTAGACCAAACAAAACTGCTAGTGAAATGATCTCAATGTGACCTCTTTTCCACCTCCAACCACAAGACCTACATACTCCAACAACTAGAACTCGAACCAAAAACCTAAACACACAAAACAACTCGTGTCTATCAACACTAAAAGATACAAGTAGGGTGTGAGCTTAACAAATCAGTAGGCAACCACCATAGATTCCATATATTTTCTTTCCTAAAATAGTCTACAAATAATAGTTTGAAATACATTTATACAATAGGTATTTAGTTCATTTTAAGAAAACAAACATAGCTTTCAACAAGTTTCCATTTTAAAACTACTCATGCAGTTTTCCTTTTCAAAAATGAGTTTCACTTTCCACAACCCTTTTTCTTTAAAAACAAACCCAACCACCAAATCCATTTGGTAACCAAAATAGGGATGTGTAGAAAATAAAGGAAACCAATACAAGCAGATAAAACTAATAAGAATAATATCAAACATGTAGTAGAAAAATAAATAGAACATTTATAGATAGCAACCATGAGCATATCATAAACATCCCTAGAGTAATCCCTGGACGTACTCAGGTCAGACTCACCTGTCAGCATATGGTGCATCTCTATAGTCTATAACCAAATGGCTTCCCTAAACCGATCAATCTAGTGGCACGTCCCACCAAACACTATCTAGTCAAGGGGGTACCAACCCATCTAATCAGGGTTGACAAGAAACCGTCACTCAACCCTCTAAAATATGCCTCGGAAACCCATGGTAATAGTATACTATGTAAGTATGAGGCCCTCGCACACGTGACTAACATTAGCTTCCATAACCACACTTGCCTACCCCAAACACTAACACCACCCATGAAATAACCCATATTGGAAAATCCTCCATAGGGTTGATCGACATACAACAATCCATTCACAAGTGCCAATTGGGCCGTCATAACACATATTCTTTCAAATCATTTATCATAATGCACTAAGATTCCAACTATACAATTATACTTTCAAAGCCAAAATTCATTTCTAAACATCATAAAGTGCCAACTGGGCCTTCTACTCTTTCAATTCCAATATATTACAAAAACGATCTAAACCATTTCTAAAAAACACCAAACACCAATTTTACATTCACAATGCTAAATGGGACCTTACGTTTCAAATCCAAATTCCACTCCCAACACCAATTTAAAACCATGATGAACACACGTGAAAAAACCAAGGATGCCAAACGGGATTTCAAACAATTTAGAAACCAACCATGTTCTAAAATACCAAATGAGACATGTTTTAAAGAACATATTTGAAACCATTTTCAATCTACCTAACGTACCAATATACCATTTTGAAATTAAGGAACCATTTTAGAAACCAAGGTTCAAGGAAATCATTATTTTAAAGTGCCATATTCATTTGAATTCCCATCCATGGGTGCACTCCATGCACCCATATATGTGCCAATATCCAATGACACACCACAATCCATTAAACCATAAAAGGCATTCACCCCACAAATATATGCAATTTATAATTAAAACCCAGTTACCAAAATGTAGTAAAGGCCAAAAATCATAACAAGGATTAATTTCATCTTAATAAAGAAATAAACATCTTAGCAAACACTTTAGGTGCACAAACTTATGGGCATAAACATAGGAATCCTTTGAAAACCCATTTTTCTTCCAAACCACCAATACCAAACCATTACAATAATCAACACCAACACATCATAGGCATGCGAAACATGTTTATAAATTATTTGAATGCACACCATCATCAATGGATTGTGACAAAAAGGAAAATAATGGAAACACCTACATCAATGGAGCGAGGATGTGAAGAAACTCTTGTAGAAGGAAGAATAGGTCCCAAAGAACAATCCGCATGCTCTAGATCTAAAGAAACACAAACCAAACATCAACCCTAATTTCTAGGGTTCAGACAAAAGATAAACCCACCATGGAAGGACTGAGAACCAAGAGAGAAAAGAGAAGGGAAGATGAAAATGACCCAAAAACTCAAAGAATAGTGCCTTGGAATCTTAGAGGATCATCAACAGAGGAAGGAGGAGCAAAGGGAGAGGTTTTGGGACCTATTCATGCACAAAAAATGACCCAAGGGAAGGGGGGATTGATTTGGGATAAAAAGAGGAGAGGGTACATTAGGGATTTTAAGATTTTAAAAATCTAGGTCGATTGCATGGTTTGGATGCATGATTTGATAAGCCATGCACCAACCGTGCACCCTTTACTAGATGAAAGGGGCACCTTGCATGGGCTGTCTGCACGATTACCAAATCATGTGCCAATTGTGTTGAATGCCCATGTTTGGTTACATAACCAAACCTCATGGTTTCCACATGGTTTCCTAAACTGTGTGCAACTCATGAGACTCACCACTGGACACCCAACACAAGCTACATTTTTACTTGGGAAGGGGTGAACAGTTTCCAAAATCATGCCCCCAAACTGTTTATAGGCCAAAAACTCACCCGGGACATCCAAAATAAAAAAATTTAAATTGGGAATCAACCCAAACCTCATCCAAAAAGATCCAAAGTCAAGAAAAGAATAAAATAAAGGTATATCCAAGGTTAGGGTGTGATAATGAGAATAAAGAATCAAAGTTACATGATCAAGTGGTGCTTAAAGGTGTACTAGAGCATGTGACACCAAAACTAGTAGATTCTACTCCTGAAGTAGATTTGAGGAGATCAGTAAGGGTAAGAAGGCTTCTTTAGAGTTATTCACCATCCTTACACTATTTTTTATTTACTAACGACGGAGAACTAGAATGTTTTGAAGAGATAATGCAGTTGAAGGTGTTGATCAACTGGGAGATGACTATGAAGGAAGAGATTTCTTCATTACATGAAAACAATACTTGGGAGATGACACCATTTCCACAAGGAAAGAAAGAATTATAGAACAAATGGGTGTACCATGTAAAGGAAGAACATGACGGTAAGAGGAGGTATAAGTCAAGGTAGGTGATGAAAGGATTTCAATAGAAGGAAGGCGTAGACTTCATTGAAATTTTATCACCTATAGTGAAGCTTACCACCAATTAGGTGGTTCTCAGTATTGTTGCATCAGAAGACTTATACCTCGAGCAACTTGATGTCAAGAATTATTTTCTTCATATAGATCTGGAGGAGTAAATCTACATGTACTAGCCAAAGGGGGATATGTTGAGTTAGGGAAGAAAAATTTTGTGTGTAAACTTCAGAAGAGCTTATATGGGTGGAAACCGACTCTAGATAAATGGAATTCTTTTTGATACATTCATAACTAAAAATGCATAAAATGACATGACATTGATCAATGTTTCTACATCAAGTCTTTTAGTGATGAATATATTATACTACTTCTAGATATGGATGGCATTATCATTGTAAGATCATGTATGCATAGGATTGATGAGTTGAAAGGGCAGATGGCTGAGGAGTTCAAAATGAAAGATCTTGGAGAAGATAGCAAGATTTTGGGGATGAAGATCAAGAGAGACCATGCAGTATGAACTGTGAAGTTATAACAAGATTAATATATTGGAAAGGTTCTGAACAAATTCAGTATGCTAGAAGAAAATCCAGTTTCTATTCCCTAAGTGATCCATTTCAAATTATCAAAAAAATAATCACTAAAGTTGGTAAAATAGGTTGATTACATGGAAAAGGTTCCATATGCATCATCTGTTGGAAGATTGATGTATTCCACAGATTGTACTCAACTTGACATTGCTCATGCAGTGGGAGTTGTGAGCAGACACATGAATAACCCTAAAAAACAAAACATTTGGAATCTTTTAAGTGGATGATGAGATATCTAAAGGGAAGAAAGGAATAATCTTTGTGCTTTGGGAAAGGAAATTCATTACAAAAGTATGTGGATGCTGACCTTGGAGGTGATGTCAACAGTAGAAGGAGTACCACATGCAATGTAACCTATGGAGGAACTGTAGTAAGTTGGATATCTCAGTTGTAAAAGGCGTTGACATTATCTACCATAGAGGCATAATACATTACTGTAACAGAATATTGAAATGAGATGGTTTAGTTGAAGAAATTCTTAGATGATATGGGTAGAAAGCGAGTGGAAAATGTATTGAATTGTGAGAGTTAGAGTGGTATAAATCTTGAAAAGAACCCAATGTTTCATGCCCGGATGAAACACATTTAGTTGAAAAACCATTTTACTAGAAGTCTGATATAGGATGGGTTGAAAACATTGCAGTAGATTCATGGAACCAACAATTCGACAAAAATATTGACAAAGCCGATGGTAATATAGAAGTTGAGTCACCTTTGGGCCTCTATTGGTTTCCAATGATAAATGGAGGATGAGAGGTAGAGATGAGAGAACACTATGAGAGCATAAAATGGAAAACAACTGGTATTTCTTGAATCATCAACTTGAAATTGAAGCTATGAATGGAAGAAACACTGGTGAGTAAAGAAGAGGAAGAGATCATATTAAGTAAGTTGTCTAATCCAATTGCATCGAATCATGTCGGTTTTTCGGATCAGCCTCCATGTGGGAGATTGTTGGAATGGTGTATCTTGATTCATTTTTAGATGAAGTCAAACCAAATGCTAGAGACTCAGACTGTACACAAGACCACAACTCTACAGTTCTACCTTTGTGGTGTGGTTGTTGTTGGGGGGGGGGGTGTAGGGGGAAACATGCTCCTACTATGGGGGTTTGGGTGACATTGGCCTTCGACCCAATTTTAGGGACTTTAGCAATGTAGACTCACTATAGTAGTACTGATTGATGACACCGACATGGAACTGAGCAATGCAGACTTACTATAGCAGCATGCGACATGTCACTATAGCATCTCAGACTATATAGGTTGCAGTCACTGTATATCCAAAAAATCTTTCCACTTACACTATAGCAGCCTGGACTTAGGTAGCCGCAACATAGTAATAGTGCTAACTTCCATCCACTGGTCACTATTGCACAATGGACTTACTGTACGGTTTGTGGCATAGTGACCCGTCTTCTTTATTTTCTCATTTGATCTTGGGTTCCTAGTGTGAGAAACTCTAAAATCCTACTTTTAATTGTGCTCTTGGATTAGTGAAGTTATTGTGCATCTCTATGGATGTAGATATTTTTCACGGACCACCTAAATCACTGTGTCCATGTTCTTCTTCTTCTTCTTCTACTTTTGTTTTTGTCTTCTCTTTATCTACAAACCTCTATCACAGTGACTCCTAGATTTTCCAAAACACATAATTTCAATGTCAAGATAGAGTGGTTTTGGATTGTTTGAGAAGAAAAAGAAGCATGAGGAGTAGGTAAAGAAGGGTGGTGGTAGCTCCAGGTATCCACCACGACCTCCCTTATCAGTAGCTATAGGTAGTGGATATGTTTTCTGCCATCTATGCAGAAAATATGGACATGCATAGTCTTCATGTATACCCCCACTCAGTCCATGCTATCTATGTAGATGTATGATCCATCTAAAATGGTTTTGAAGGGCTGTTCCTCTTTGTTAGAGTAGAAATGTCTCTATAACCTCCAAAGGAACAACAGTTCAGTCTGATGCATCCAGGGATATAGGTTCTTGTTTTGGTGGATGTGGCATTAAGGATGAATCTTCTTATGTGCAGAATCATCTTATGATAAAGCCACATATCAATAGTCGACCACAGGCATAAATAGAGGTGAATCACCTCCATGCTATGGATCAGACACTAATGGAACCAAATGCAGGTCCCAAAATAGTTTGAGGTACCATTCTAACGGCATCATCCATGATTATTGTTTTCTTTGATACAAATTCTTTACAATATTTCATTTCTGTTCATATTTTGAATCCATTAAAACTGCCAACTAATCTCATGTTGTATTCCATGGAGATGGTTATACCTCTCAACAGAAGAACATAATAGAGTTTTCAATACCCATCGTTTATTGTATCTTTTTCAGAAGTTGATTTGAAATGACATTTCCTTCTCCTAGATATGAACCTTTTTAAAGCGATCCTCAGGATGGACTGAATGAAAATCTTCAAGGCCCACACCAATTGCTATCATTGGCGGGTAATTTTCACGACCCCTGATGTAAGTACTCAATTTTTTTTGGGAGAATGAGATTTGGGGTTAGGTCATGCTCGCCTCCACTATAAGAGATAAATAGTCTCACTTTTTAGGTATCTTCCCTCATGTTGGAGGATGATGGGAAATGCTTAGAGAGCGGGTTGCCTCCCATGGTGGATGAGTTTTCAGAGGTGTTTCTAGATGATTTTTCAGGTTTACCCCCTGATCAAGAAATGAAGTTTACCATCAATTTGGTGATGGGTATATAGATGATATCACTTTCCTCATATTGAATGATCCCCATTGAGTTTAGATAATTAAAGATATAACTGGATGATTTAGAATCCAAAATATTCATTTGTTCGAGCATCTCACCTTAGTCTGCTATAATGCTTTTTGCTAAGAAGGCCGATGGCTCTCTCTTGTTATATGAAGACTACCAAAAGATGAACCAGGCCAAGATTAAGAATAAATACCCCTTTCCTCACATTGATGAACTATTAGATCAACTCGAGGGGGTAAAGTAGTTCTTGAAGATTGATCTTCGCTCCGGGTATCACCAGGTTTGGGTGAGAGTAGCAAACCTTCCCAAGATAACTTTTTGAAGTAGGTATGACCACTTAGTGTATTTGGTTATGGATTTCAGATTGATGAACACTCCTACAATCTTCATGGATCTAATTAATTAGGTGTTCCATCGATACCTCGACACCTTTGTCACAATGTTTTTTGATGACATTTCAGTCTATTCACTATCGGAAGAGGAGCACAGGTGGCATATGTGAGTTGTTCTGGGTATGATGTGAGATCACTATCTTTATTTCAAACTCTCAATGTGCAATTTATGGATCCAGGAAGTTAAATATATGGGTAACATGATCTCAGAACAAGGGGATTCAGTCAATCCATAGAAAGTAAAGGTAGTGATGTCATGGGAGGAGAAGAGGAATGCCTTTGAGATCAGGATTTTTTTGAGTATTATAGAGTATTACATGTGATTTTTCAGAGATTTATCTTGACTTTCCTCACCGATGACAACCCTCACCAGAAAGGGGTGAAGTTATCTTAGAGTCCAGATTCTAGACATCCTTCAAGGATCACAAATGATTATTGACCACCACCCCTGTCTTGATTTTACATGAAGTATGTCAGGGTTATGAGGTTTACTGTGATTCTTTAGGAACAAGTTTTGATTGCATGCGTATGCAGAGTGATCATGTGGTGGCATATGGATCTCGCCAACTCTGGACACATGAAAAGAATTAGATAAACCATGACCTTGAGATGGAATCCATGATGCATTCTCTAATTTATTGGTGTCATTATCTTTTCTGGGAGAAGTTCTCAGACTAAAAAATTTTGAGCTATATTTTATCCCACAAGGATATGAACCTGAGGCAGTGAAGATGGATCGAGTGCCTTCATGGGTTCAAATTTGATATCATCTACACCCTAGACAAGGGAAATGTGATTTATGATTCCTTGAGTATAAATTTTCCCACTTAGGCACTGAAGGAGTCCAGTGATGAGTGGAGTTTGATGGGGATCTTTGCTTAAATTCACCTGAAAGATAAGGAGGAGAAATGTGGTATGTTTCTGGATAGTGTTCAATTGAAACCTTCTCTTCTAAAGCTGATTTAGGATGAGCAGCATGTATATAAACTATGTCAATGATATCCCAATTTCTAAATGGTGGGGAGGTTCCTAGTGAATGGACACTGCCTCCTGAGGGTTCTCTTTTCTTCAAGGGACCCTCTATTGTACTGTTGTCTTTGAGGAAGATGGTGTCGTAGGACTATCATCAGTATCAATGGTCCATCCACCTTGGTGCCACTAAGATGTTTTATGATGTGTGACACTAGTTCTGGTGGCCAGGTATGAGACATGATATATCTAATTTCGAATCCTGATGTTATACTTTTCAATAGGTTAAGCCGACCACCAGAAGTCCTCAAGATTATTTTAGTCTCTCCCAATTCCTACCTATAAGTGGGATGAGGTAGCCATGGATTTTATTATCGGGATTCCTCATACACCCTGAGAAAGGAATGCGATTTGGGTGGTTATCTATTGTCTCACTAAGCCTTCCCATTTAATTCCAGTCAAGGACTCAACCAAAGTGGAATAATTGGGTTGGGTGTATGTCTAAGTGATCATGATGCTGCATGAGGTTCCGTTTTCTATTATCTCGGATAGTGTCATGACCCCCTCCCTCCAAAGATATCACAATGAAGGGGGAGAGATAATGACCCTTAGAGTCTAACCTCCAGTAGTCCCCAGATTGGTGACTAGCACCGAGGGTGTGAAAATCTCCTATATGGGAGGAATTACCCTCTATAATACAAATAGGATAATAAGATAAGATGAATCATACACAAACAAATCCAAGACACAATATAAAAATAAATCCAAAAAACTATCCTACATGCATGTATAAATAGAACTGATATAGATACAATGAAGTCTCCAAAGAAAATACTCAAAGTAAAGCTATAACAATGACACAGAAGTTATCTAAAGGTCTGAGCTAGTAATTCCCAACACATTCCACATAATCCTCCTAGAAACCTAGAAAGAATTTAATATATATAGTGTGAGAATACAAGTATAATTAGTAGGAAAACCAATGTCTCTCATGCACATGTGAAAGAAGCATACTAATGCCCCTATGTGAAAATAGTAGAACCAAACAACACCTATCAAGGTATAATAACCATCCCAACCTCACCAAAGAATGCTCACCAAATAACACAAACCAAGTAATATAGTATAATAAGAATCACATCGATAAGGGTAACCACATCGCTTTCCTACTGGTATACCACTCTCACATCCAATGTCATACGTCCTGGTGCTCCCATCCCTTCCGTATACCACACCTCCCCTAAAGCACGATCACAACACACCTCGTCCGTAGACACCTGGGCTCACCTCCCCACAAGAACAACCACGTCACATATCACCTGAAAATACCTAGGACAAAACACAACCACTGCCAAAACTAGAGTAGTAGGGTATTGTGAACATGTATGACATCAACCTCGTGCCCTCCTCTTACCAGGAACAACTCCCCCCAGAAGCCGACCCATAAGCAAGGTCATGTCTCACTCGAAAACACCTGGGCCATCACATATCATCCAAAAATATCCGAGCCACAACCACCATCTAATGCACTAACAGACCTTTGACCATCACTGCCTGTGAAATAGCGACCTCTCATGGAAGAGAGAGTAGGAATGAGAGGGTACCCAGCCGTCTGTACTCCTCACCGGATGTCAGAAAAACAACCCCTGTGTGACTATGCGGGTGTCGGCACATAGTGCTCAACGTGGATGAGGTGCGTATAGAAATCAAAAGAATGTACAAGTATATATATATATATATATATATATATAATATCAAGCACTCAATCCCAATCTATGGTTTACAAATTAATGAACCAACTCACAACACCATCACTTTCACCGCCACCTCTAAATACATAACACCACACGTCAAGCCACAAACCCCACTTCACATTTGCAACCAATTCCATTTAATCAACCCATTAATTTCATTATTTAGCATCAAACACATTTAACCACACAACCTACCATTTAATTATCCATTAACCATTTCAATTTCATTAACTAAACCAACCCAAACCATTCCAAACATTATTGAACAATTATTTATTTATTCCATCACTACCCGGGCATATAGCACAAAGAAACCACCACCTCACTGCCCCAAAACAAAGGACAAACAAACCATCACCTCACCATCCCAAAAACACGGCCAAACAAACCACCACCTCGCCACCCTAAAAGAACGACCAAACAAACCACCTCCTCTTCACCCCAAAAGCATTACCCAACAAACCAACTCCTCGCCACCCCAAAAGCATGGCCAAACAAACCACACATCACCCCACACACCATTGCAACCACACATTACTATGCCAAAAGCACTACTACACATCACAACAAATCAAGATCATTTTTACATATTTACAAAGGGGATTTTATCACATTCCACTTTATTTTAGGGGTGTTATCACACAAGACAAAATCCTAGGGCAACCATTTCATTAGGAAAATATAATTGGTTAATAAATTTCCATTTTAGGGTGATATCACAACAATAAAAATAGTCACAATAGTCACAATAGTCACAATATATATATCCATCAAAAATAAATCCCTAAAAAACCACAATTTTTACCAGGGTATCAAGACCGTACAATCCACAATATCACAAATAATTTCAAAGCTGTAAAAGTATGTGAAACAAATCCTATTTCCCCTTTCAATTCAACTAACCAATTATTTATATTTGATTAATCTGACATAAACATAACCCACAGATAAACAAAATTAAACCCCTTCTGCGTGATACACAATAAAAATAAATGAGGGAATCCCTACCTCAAATAAGCTTGCTGGTTCACTGCACACCACAGGGCGAAGAAGAATGCTCAAAAACCACAACTGCACCATGATAACCATGTATCAACCTACACCACAACCAAATAACATCAAAAAACAACCCAACACACACCCCAAACCATAAAAAAATCACTGTAGTGAATCCTAGAGAGAAGAATTGAATAAAAACCACCACGAAGGGAGAAGAACCTATGGATCAACCACAGACTACCAACAAACAACCATCAGGACCAACAGATCAAAGAGGGAGGAAGAAGGATTGAATAACTCCTCGGGGCACCTAGGGTTCACCCAAAATGAGAGGAAGAAGAATCCACAACATAATGAATGAAAATTTGGTCAGAAAAGAATTTTAAAACTACACTAGATCGGGGTTTTACATGACGTGTATTCCCCTTTCACGTCGTATAATCCTCAGGGTTCAGTTTCACTAAAAAACATGTCTCCTTTTTATTATTTAACACTGAAAATCTACATGTCATGAACTAGCCTTGGACAAGCTGTGAAACCAACTTTCATATCATGTAATACACTTACATGGTTTGTATTTCCTTATACACCTCCAACTCCCACAAAAACTCCTAGAATCTCCCCCGAAAACCTCCCACAACTAAAACCAGCAAAGTAACAAACTAAAAGGGAACAAACTGTTACATCAGATACCTCTCAAATGATTCTCTCCCTTGAGAATCCAAAACCAAGAACAAAATGAATAGGGTCCGAACAACCATCCCATGAGATACCTATCAAGGATATCATCATACCTCAAACACTACCATCGTCTAAACAATCCAACCCAAACGTCCACAAAAAACACTGCACAACCACAAGACACCTCCTCTCACACAACCAGACTGCCACATCACCACTGTACAACTATATCAACCTCCATGCGACCCAAACCAACAACCAATACAACCAATGAACCACACCAGCCCAAACACATGAATTAGAAAATTTCATCTTCCATGTCAAGATACTATCTGCTTTGGGCGGCACCGACTCACCCTCATGGGTTTAATCTCATCACAGTTAATGCATCTTAATTAGGAATCAGGTCCTCCAATTTTTATTCATCAAGAATTTATCACAAATTGCACCACACACATCACAAACCAAGAAAAACAACTCATATCATAAAACAAAAAGGATCCAAACATCATACCACAAAGAAAAATATAGAAAAAAAACTCAAAACAACTCTAGGTGCTGGGAACGCATCTGCGTATCTCACTCACAAGTACTCTTCTGTAGGCCACTATGCCTCCACAACACACAAACCAAAGAAATGTTCCATCCACACAGTACCTTCTCTTGGCAATCTTAGATCTCTGCTGGCCATTTCAAAAAAATCATTTCATCCTCAATATCCAACACTCCCCAGTCAATGACATGAGAGTAATCGTGAAGATATCGATGAAGCTGAGAGATGTGAAAGACATCATGGATCCTCTCCAACTGTGATGACAATGACAACCGATACGCCTCCTCGCCAACTCACCTCAACACCTCAAAAGGGCCCAATAAAACTAGGAGAAAGCTTACTTCTTCTTCCAAACCACCACTGCCCACGTCAGGGAGAAACATTCAAGAACACATGGTCCCCAACCTTGAACTCCAAGGGATACCTCCTGCGATCAACATAATACTTCTACTGGATTTTCTTTGCTTTCATCCTCTCACAAACAAGATGAACTTTCTCTGTCGTGCTATGCACCACATCAGGACCAAGAACAACTATCTCCCCAACCTCTATCTAGTACAACAGATAATGACATGGTCTCATGTAAAAATCATCAAATGGATCTGTGCCAATGGAAGAGTGATAACTATTATTATAAAAAAAATCTACCAAAGGAAGATGTCATACACAAGATCCACCAAAGTTCAAGATGCATGCCCAATACATATCCTCCAACGTATGGATAGTTTGTTCTTTTTTCCAATATTTCTAAGGGTGGAAAGTAGTGTTGAGGCATAACTGAGTGTCAAAAGCATACTAAAATCCCCTCCAGACTCACGAGGTAAAATGTGTGTCCTGATATGATACAATAGACCATAGAACTCCATGAAACCGCACCACCCCATCCACGTACCTCTTAGACATGGAATCTACTACGACTGAATATTTGATCATTATGAAGTGAGACAATTTCATCAACCGATCCACTATCACCTAGATAGCATCACAACATCTCTGAATTCTGGGTAACCCTATGATGAAATCCATATATATTTCATCCCATTTCCACTCAGGAACATCTAAGGGTTGTAAAAAACCACCAGGAACATGATGCTCAACCTTTACTTGTTGGAAAACCGAGCACTTTGTCACAAACTCTACCACTTCCCAGTTCCCCCCGGGCCACCAAAACTGCATCCTCAAGCGATGGTATATCTTGGACACTCCTAGGTGTACTGCCAAAGGTGAGTTATGAAACTCACAAAGGACTCCATCATGTATTACAATCGAAACAAACAATCTTCCAAGAAACAAAATCTTATTCTAATCATCCTCCGACTATATATCCCTTTGGAGTATCACCATGAAAAACACGGTCACGCATCACCTTTGCCTCTGAGTCCCCCCCCGAGACTCTTACACCTGCTATATCAGCGAAGACTACATCGTAATTTGAAACAAACAACCTCTACCACCATCCACTCTTACATCTAAGTGTAAGGCTTCCAACTACTCCATTACTCTACAAGAATCCTCATACTCCCTAACAACACCCTTACATGACTTAATGCTCAAAGAATCAACCACAACATTCCATTTTATTGAGATTTAGGAGATCTCAAAATCACAATCCTTAAGAAACTCTATCCACCTCCACTATTTAAAGTTTAGATCACACTGGGAAAAGACATACCTCAAAATTTTGTAATCTATAAAGACCATAAAGTGCCCCCCAATGAGGTAATGTCGCCATAACTTCAGCACAAACCACTAATATCTCTAGATTGTGGGTGGCATAGTTACACTCTTGGGGACGTAACTTCCTAGACCCATAAGAGATCACTACTCACTACTGCATCAGCACACATCCCATGCCCTGATGGGAAGTGTCATAAAAAACCTCAAACAATACACCCTCCTTTGGAAGATAAATAATTGGAGCACTGAATAACTTCCCATTCAGGTAACTAAATTCTTCTTAGAATCCACACAAAATCTTGGCCTTTTCTAGTCAAAGATATCATTGTGGCTGTAACTCAAGATAAATAGGATAAAAACCTCTGATAATAGCATGTGAGATGAAGGAAACTACAAACCTCTAACACATTCTTGGGTGCTTCCCAATAAACAAATTCTTCCACATTTGATGGGTCTACTGCCACGCCCTATTGAGACACTGCATGCTCAAGGAAATGAACCTCTCATGTCCAGAACTTACACTCGGGAAACTTTCCATAGAGCTGGTGGCGTCGAAGAACATGTGAGAATATTCTAAGATCCTCATCATGATCCTCCTATGACATCAAGTTTATTAAGATATCATCGATGAATACGACGATGAACCGATCCAGGAACTCACAGAACATGGAGTTTATAAGCCCCATGAACATGGGTGGTGTGTTCATAACACTGAATGGAATGAAAACAAACTCGAAGTGCTCATACCTACATCTGAAGATAGTCTTTGAGATATATCCCTCCTTCATCCTCAATAGGTGATATCCAAACCACATATCTATCTTAGAAAACCAACTCACCCCTATCATCTGGTTAAAAAGATTGTTTATCCTCGAAAGAGGGTAACCGTTTTTGACCAACACCTGATTCAACCTCTGGTAGTGTATGCACAGCCTTAGATTACCATCTTCCTTCCTTGAGAACAACAATGGAGCACACCATAGAGACACACTAGGCTGAATAAAACCTTTTTTCATCATATCATCTACCCGAACCCTCAACTCCCACAACTTGGAAGGCGCCATCTGATAAGGATCCATCGAAATCAGAGAAGCACAAGGTTGTAAGTCTATCCTAAACTCAACATCACGTTGAGGGGGTAGCATCACAACCACCTCAGGGAAACCATCTAGGAACCCCCCAACTACCTTAGGAACCTATACCATCTCAACATCCACTGATTCTACTAAAAACTCCGCTAACAAGGAAAGAAGGGGCTCCACACGCCGACTACCCACTAGACAACCCCACTCAAAAATGAAAACCACTCATTGTCCATCCACATCAAAAAAAATGAATCTCCTATGAAAGTAGTCGATAATAACATGTATAGAATACAACCAGTTGATGTTGAGGATGAAATCATATGGTTTCATCTATAGCAATAAAATATCCCCAAGGGACTGATGCAGCCCCATCACCAGTCTACACACCTGATACTCATCAATCAAGTTGGTCTGGCCTCCGACTAGCGTAGTCAACCCCAGGGGTACGAGAAGCCTCTCTAGGTATAGTCCCAGTGCATGGGATAGAGCGGGTGCAACAAAGTATTGAGAAAATCTTGAATCAAACAAGGAAAAAATAAGGGTACTAAACAAACTGATTATACCTTTGATGATCTCTGGACCCTTTGGAACTGTTTCCTCCATTGCATGTAACTGACAACACCCTGATCCTATGACTCTCTACTGAAGACCACCTCCACGACCATGCTTGGGTGACAATCCTTTAACACGAGGAACATCCTAAGGCCAAAATCTACATGCTCTATCTCCCCTTGGTGTAGAAAAAACTTGATGCCCCTACTGCTGAAACAACCTCACTATAAAATACTACTAAGGATAGCGCTGAACCTATCCACCTCTACCAAACTAAGCTTGGGGAACCATTAGACATTGGTTCTAGTGATGTCCACGAACCCCACAACCAAAACACATTGGCACAAAACTCTGAGGAAAATCACAGAAACCACTATCCCTAGAAGGCCAGAAAGGAAGCTGCTGATGTCAACTCCCTACGGATTGAAACCTCAAAGGCATTGATGCTTGAGAAATTCTATTGAAAACCTTGACCCTCAAAGAACCCTGTTTCTTCCCATCTCACAAAAAACCTCCTCATGAGTGCATCTAATCGATCACCTCTTCCTTCTTTTGAACCTCTTGATACATTGGCAATATAAAAGGAGTTACTGTGTACTTGATAGAAGGAATTTGTTCCTCCTCAAGACATCCCACATGAGACTCCTCATCTAAAAAAAGACCTAGGGAAAATTCAAAAGACCCTTAAACTTGATTCCCAGATCCCATACTGAAATGCGCCCCTGCTGAAGAGAAAGAAGCTCCTACCTCTTTACTATCTTCATAGTCGACGAAAGGAACTCTTCCTAGAACTCCTTCAAGAAGTCTGCCCACAAAATATCTACCTCCTTCTTCTCTCCTAGATACAACGTCCAACAATAACACACAACTCTCCAACCGGATCAACCCTACAATGATCAATCAGATCAACCCGCTAAACCTCAACTTCCCGAGCCACACACAAATGATAGAAAAGAGTCATAGATGAAAGGAAAGCAAGGATTTCCTAAGCCCGAGTAGTATGGAATTTCATTTAAGATTCATTTTAACTCATTTAATTCATTTTTAATTTCACTTCAAATTTCCCAAAACAACCCAATTCAAAAAAGAACACAAGTCATTATAATGCATGTACCGCTCCTTGGTCTCTACCCTGCAAGCATGTACATATCATCTGGACATTCAATTAGCTCAAATTCTATGCACTGGATCATAGGGGGGCCTAAAATTCTGTGTCCTAGCTAGTCTCCTTGGCCTACGTCACACACCAAGGTCAACTGAAACTGTTTCCATACCACCCCGTGCAATCCTCATTGTGCCTAACTCAAAACTCCACTCTATCTCTCAACCATCAATTTTGATACCACTATGTCATGACACCTCCCTCCAAAGATACCACAATTAAGGGATAGAGATAATGACCCCTCGAGTCCTACCTCCAGTAGGCCTCGGGTTGGAGACTAGCACTGATGGTATGAAAATCTCATATATGGGAGGCATTAACCTATATAATATAAATTGGATCAGAAAATAAGATGGATCACCCACAAAAAACTCCAAGACATAATTTAAAAAGAAATCCAAAAACCATCCCAAATGCATGTATAAATAGAACTGATACAAATACCATAAAGTCTCTATAGTAAATACCCAAAGTAAAGATAAATCAATGACACAATAGTTATCCAAAGGTCTGAGCTAGTATTGCCCAGCATGGTCCACGTAATCCTCAAGGAAACCTGAAAAGTTATATATATATAGGGTGAGAATACAAGTATACTTAGTGGGAAAACCAAAGTCTCTTGTTCATATGTGAAAGAAGCATACTAATACCCCTGTGGGAAAATAGCAGAACCAAACAACACCTATCAAGGTATACTAACCATCCTAACCTCACCAAGGAACACTCACCAAATAACAAAAACCAAGTAATATAGTATAATAAGAATCACATCGATAAGGGTACCCTACACTACTTTACCATTGGTATGCCACTCTCACACCCAAAATCGTACATCCCAGTGCTCCCATCCATTCCGTATACCACACCACCCCACAAGCATAGTCACAAAACACCTCACCCGCAGACACCTAGGCTTGCCACCCCACAAGCACGACCACACCGCATCTTTCCCAAAAACACCTGGGCCATAACACAACCACCACCAAAAATAGAGTAGTAGGGTATCATGAACATGTAGTACATCAACCTCATGCCCTCCTCCTACCACACATGACCCCAACTAGAATCCTCCTTACAAGAACTGTCACATCTCTCCCAAAAACACATGGGCCATCACATATCACCTAAAAACACCTAGGTCATCACATATCACCCAAAAATACCTTACCCAAAACCACCATCTAATGCACTAACATACCTTCGACTATCACAACTTGTGAAATACCTACCTTTCCTGGAAGAGAGAGCAGGAAAGAGAAGGTACCCAACCATCCGTACTTCTCACCAAATGTCGGAAAAAACACCCCCCTCATGACTATGCGGGTGTCGACACATAGTACTCAACATGGATGGGGTGAATATATAAATTACAAGAATTTACAAGTATATATATATATATATAATATCAAACATTCAATCCCAACCTATGGGTTAACATACAAACAAACCAACTCACAACACTGTCACTTTTGCTACCACCTCTAAATGAAAAACACCACACATCAAGCCACAAAACACAATTCACATTTACAACCAATTTCATTTAATCACCCCATTCATTTTATTATTTATCATCAACCACATTTAACCATACAACCCACCATTAATTATCCATTAACCATTTCCATTCCATTAACCAAACCAACCCAAACCAGCCCAAACCATTCCCAACATTATTGAACAATTATTTATTTATTTATTCAATCACTACTTGGGAATCAAGCACAAAGAAACCACCACTTCACCACCCCAAAATCATATCCAAACAAACCACCACCTTGCCACCCTAAAAGAAGGCCAAACAAACCACCACCTCTCCGTCCTAAAAGCATAGCCAAACAAACCACCTCCTCATCGCCCCAAAAGTACGACAAAAAAAATTACACATCGCCCCACACCCCATTGAAACCACACATTACTGTCCCACAAGAACGACCACACATCACAAAAAATCAAGATAATTTTTATAGATTTACAAAGGGGGTTTTATCACATTCCACTTTATTTTAGGGGTGTTATCACACAAGAAAAAATCATAGGGAAACCATTTCATTAGAAAAATATAAGTGGTTAATCAATTTCCATTTTAGGGTGATATCAAAACAATCACATCAGTCACAAAAGGTAAAATACATATATCTAGTGAAAAAAAATCCCCTGACGACCACAATTTTCAGTGGGAATCAAGCCCATACAATCCAAAATATCACAAATAATATCAAAGATTTAAAATCATGTGAAACAAATCCAATTTACCCTTTCAATTCAAGTAACCAATTATTTATCTTTGATTAATCCTACACAACCATAACCCATAGATAAAAAAAAGTAAACCCCTCCCGCATGATACACAATAAGGAGAAGCGAGAGAATCCCTACCTCAAAGAAGCTTGCCAAATCTCTACGCACTGTGGAGCGAAGAATAATGCTCGCAAACCACAATTTCACCACTGGAACCATGGATAAACCTACACCGCAAAAAAATACCATAAAAAAACCAAAACACACCCCAAACTATAATAATATCACCACAATGAATCCCTAGGAGAATAACAAAAGAAAAACCTTCAATAAGGGAGAAGAACCTACTAAAGATCAACCACAGATTTCCATCAAACAACCACTAGGACCAACGAATCAAAGAGGGAGGAAGGGGGCTTGAAGAACTCTTCAGGGTGCCTAAGGTTCTCCCAAAACAACAAGAAGAAGAATCCAAGAATGAATGAATGAAAATTCAGTTGGAAAATAATTTTAAAACTGTACTGGATCAGGGTTTTACACGACGTTTAATCCCCTTTCATGTCATATAATCCTCACAGTTCAGTTTTGCTGAAAAACACGTGACCTTTATATTATTTAACCCTGAAAATCTATATGTCATGAACCAACCCTGTAAAAGCCGTAAAAACAACTTTCATGTCATGTAATACACTTACACGATGTGTATTTCCTACAGAAGATCTATTTCATCACCAACTGCCATGAACACTCCCAGAACCTCTTCTGCACACCTCCAACAACCAAAACCAGAAAATTAATGGATAAGGAGAGAACATACCATTACAGATAGGGACCCCCTCATTACATATCATCTATGGGAGGGCCTTTAGAAAGTAATTGGGTATTATGTTCCACTTAACACAACATACCATCCTCAAATGTATGGTTAGACAGAGTGGGAGAAACAAATCTTCAATGATCTGTGCGTGTGTGTTAGACTTCAGAGGCTTTTGGGATAACCATCTTGGGTTGGTGAAATTTTCTTATAATAAAATTAAACAATCCTTGATCTGAATGGATCCCTTTTAATTTTTGTATAGTTGACCTTTTTAGTCTCCTTTATGATGGATGAAAGTGGTTGAGACTTTTGTAGTGGGATCGAGAATCATGCAAGGGACAAATAACAAGATTCAGATGATCTGGCAGTGTCTGTTGACATCATAGATCCATTATAAGTCTTATTCCGACCATTGATGTTGAGATTTGGAATTCTCAGTGGGTGACTGGGTGTTTCTAAAGGTGACACCTTGATTGGGTCATCTCTATCTTTGAAAGAAGGGGAATCTTATACCGTGGTATGTTAGAACTTTTGAGATCACCGGAAGGATCGGTAAGGTCACATACCTATTGCTGTTTCCTTCTGAGTTGATTTTTATTCATAAAATTTTCTATGTCTTTCAATTGAAAAGGTATAATCTAGACCCATCTCATGTACTGAACTAGGAAGAGTTGGAGTTGAAACCAGATCTGTTAGTAACCGAGCAGCCAATTCAGTTTGTTGATTCCTAGGTGAAAGTGCTTTGGGAAAAATCTATTCCCTTAGTTTGAGTTTCATGGTAGTATAAAAACGATGAGATCGAGACTTGGGAATGTAAATATTGGGTCGATGAGAAGTACCCTCACTTGTTCTTTAATCAGATTATGAGTTGACTTTTTGAGGGTAGAAAGTTTTCATGGTGGGGAGAATTGTCACACCCATGGTGTCTTTTTCAGGTATTTCTCATTTATTTTTGATCTTTCTTTTATTTCATAGCTTTTTCTGGATTCTTCCAAAGAAAGTGGTAATTTTTGGGCTGGATAGAGGGTGTCATAAAATTAGTAGAAACCATGGTCCAACGCTCTATAAATTGTGTGACTCAGATAGTGGGTCTGTCAAGGCCACATGACCTAGCGTACAACCGTGTGCCAGCCCCCAGAAAATAATGCGACCTATTAGATCTTTAATTTTTTTTGAAATTAATTTTTTTCCCATTCTTGATTTTAACCCTTATCCACCCCTCATTTCACCTATTCAACCTACACAACCCTAGGTGCACCTCTTCCTCTCCTTCTCTCTTCTTTGGCTCAAATCCTCGGGTGATTCAAACTTGTTTCTTCAATATTTATTCAAGTAAGTGTCTCCCTTTCCCTTATTTTCTATTATATTGGATTTCTTTATTCCTTAATGGTTTTCCTATTTCTCAATGATTTTTGTGACATAAAGTGGGATTAATCTGAATTTTTTAGCATGGATATTGATATTTGTGGTGTTTTCTCTCTTCCGTAGAAGCTCCTCTTGATTTGGCTTGTGGTTTCCAAATTAGTTGTGGCTATTTCAAAGAAAAAGGTAGGAGGTTCCATGTTTAGCTATTATTTGATGATTTAAATATGATTTAATTATTTTCTAAGTGTTTTATAAATTATGTTGTGTGTAAAAATGAGTGGTTTACAAAGTGTTGGTTCATGTAAGATTTGAAAATGTGTTATCCCCTTGAATTATTTGGAATGATATGCTTGGATTGTGATGACCTAGTTACGATGAAAGGGGAATTAGTTTGGTTTGAAAATGGAACAAATCACTTGGGAACCTTGGGTACTTAGGAGGGTAGGCTGGGACTAGTAGTTAGGCGAACCGTCGAGGCCTCATCCTGGGTATCTCTAGTGGAATTACGGTACAACCCTAACTAAACATTATGATATGGTTATTACCATTGGAACTTTGGTGCGTCCTCTCCAAAAACTCGTGCACAGGAAGGTTATATGTTCAATCACCAAGATATGATGTACCAAGTACCCCAGTAACCCAGCTACTTAGGGTTTCCCATGGTGTTTATACCATTTTTTCACTTGTTTTCAGTTATCCATCTTTGTGCATTGTTCTTTTAAAGCTAAAACATGTTTTCAAATTGAACCCTCTGTTCTTTTAAAATTAAATTGTTTCATTTTAATTGAAAACTAACATCTTTATTTGTCTTATAATGGCTATGCATGGAAAATTTTGGCAGATCCTACTGAGTGAGATCACACCCTACATATACCCAATGAGTATATATAGACCCTATTTTTTTGATTCAAGTAAAGGAAAAGCCTCATTTAGAGGTAGTGGATATTCTTTATAGATATTTATTTTGGGGATAAGTGATGTAGATGACATAGTGTAGGATGGTACTCATGTCATGAGGAGGCTTCAGTTAATTTTTATTTGTCCCCTTACTGTTTTTGGTTCTTTTGGAGTTTTGGTTTATTGTGGTAAATGTTATACTTGTGACATGTACATGTATCTCTTGTAAATGTTTCCATTGAATATCATGTTATGTTTATTTGGTTGTGATGTTTATGTACATGTAGTATTAATGATTACATGTATGTGTTATGTTATGTGATATGGATGTGGTTTGTAATTCAAATAGGCCAAACCATTCCCAATGGAATTATTTGATACTCATGCACTAGTTTCCAGCCCATGGGGATCAATAATGCCCTTTGGGCCACACCACAGGCTAGTTTGGGTGCCATGTTGGATGGTAGCCTAGGCCAGTTCATACCACCAACTCCATCAAAATCCATGGGTTGATCTAAATTGTTCGATGTTCGAGCAATATTCTATCTTCATCTATAGTGTTCAAACACATCAAAGTGAAAAGGATGAATAAGAAAGAGAGCTTCAGGTATAGGGTGTTTGTCCAAGAATAAGAAAAACCGCACCCACTTTCCATCATATGAAAATATACTTTATAAATCCCTAAAGGAATATCCTCAATAGTTCATGAATTAACTCATGTGTTTCAATGCATGAGATAATATTTCATCCAGTATATTTGTTATAAATATAAATGAAACTCCTAAACATTTCATCTTATGAAACAATTTTTTAAATAAAAACTTATGTGGAAAAAATAAATGATAACAATTTATCATTTTTCTGTAATCACAAATTTCATAAAATAATATACCCTCACATGTAAATCATAATTTTCATGAAATATATATATATATAAATATTTAGAGAATATCACCTTCAATCTCTCACTTGCATTAAAGCCTAAAACAATTTGTTTCATTTCACCTTATATTTTATCATATAAAATAACTTGTGAAACCATGTCCAAAACTCCTTTGGATATCTTCCAAAACACTTTCAGAAAACTATCATTAACTTCACAATACATCACATCATATGTAATATCTTATGAATACTCATACAAAATACTTTTGGATTAACTCTAAAATAATTTTAGAACTCTCTGAGTCAAAACTCAATATTCATTCAATCAACAACAAAGTGAGACTCTACAGGTCTTTACATCATTGAAAACTAATATGAGTCTCTGGATCCATATAAGCAAAGAGTGGCCTCTAGAAAAAAATAAATGATACTAAATCTATAAAGGGATCTAGTGTGATCTTCATCAAACATATGTATCTCTATATCTATGTCCACCAATATGTATCATAGGAAACCATGAATTTTCATATTTTCCTTTTTTCTAAGATGTAGAGTGACATGGGACTTGGAATATGTCCACCCCATATATCCAACTCATTTGTTCTTGATTCTCAGAGCATAGACTGAACTGATCGATGAATACATCACATGTCATTCATTCTTCTAGATAAGTACATCACATGTACCTTATTTGGATAGATATACAATATCTAGGTGTGACCACACACTCACACACTCTATCTCAATCGAGGAACTTGATGTCATACTCATCATATGAGAGGATAAATCCCATATTGGTTAAGCTCTAACTGACAAAATGATCTACAACATACCCAACCACCCCCTGATTAGTTAAGTTCATATGTTGACTTATGTAAGTAGGGTATCAATGTATAAAGATTATTATGCTAGGTATCTTTCCAACCTCTAGTTGTGGGGACTCAAATATTATCCATACACCCCTAGTATACCAAATACATCTTTATGAAACTCCATGTGGTATACTTAATGGGTCACCCAGTGCACACAAAGAATATCCTATTCTTTTTTGTGTGCCTCATGATCATATTCTATTTCTCTATATAAGAATCATGCTCATATTAACCTTAACATTTCATTATAACCAATAATACTCAATGAAAACATCATTTAGGGGATAAACTCAAAGTCGTAATTTGAGAGGTCAATTATCATTACACTTCATGAAATGTATATCCATATATACATTTATGTAGCCAATGTGAAAAAAATAATGAAGGTTTCCTTTAATATGATACATTTTAATATTCTTAAATTATTTAATAATATTTAACAAACTAATATAAGAACTGATTTATCATATTATATATGATAAACTTCCATATCAGCCTTATGCTTGCTACACTTTGTGGGTTTTCTTAACACATTGTTTCATATGTAATCTATGTCACATCTCCATGTGACCATTTGATATAACCCTACCACTAAACTCTTTAGTGATAAAAATCAATAAAGTAAGCCAGTTTGAATAATTGTGAGATTTAGGAATCATATTCCTAACTGTTCAACTTTTTGAAGATATTCAAAATTCTTAACTTTACAACATCAAATGTTACAATGTTAATTTATATTGTCTACTAAGTTCATAATCATTATCCTTATAACATTATTCCATAAAACTTTTTCCCTTGAAATAATTCAACTACTTAAATTATTGTTTACAAATACATCATAACTCTCTTAGGAAATTAAGTAAAATTCACTTTAAAAATAGATATGTGAAAATATTTATTTGTTAAATTTTAACTTCTTTAATTCTAAACATACCCCCAATAACTTCTTAGACACTATTCTATACATAATATATTTCTAAAATACACCAACCATTTTGTGTTAGGAAATAACATTTATTTCCTTTCAATAGGAATATTTAACAAATAACCTACTATTTCTATATTATGTATGGTAGTCTATGTGTTAAAAAAATTTCATTTGAAAAAAACTTTATTAAAATATACCACCAATGGGTAATGGGAACACATTCCCATATACTTTAACAAATACTTGGATAAACACTTTTATCCCAGATAAAACATTTTTATCCATGTCTTCTTCTCAAAACATGTTATAGAAATTGATAAATCATAAACCATGTGTATACAAAAAATCAGCTCATGTTGTTCATAACAACTCTTTGTTTTCAAGTAGCTTCTCTTATAATATAAGAGAAATGAGATGAAGATAAACATCTTTTATTAAGATTCATCTGAGCTTGATAAAGTTATTTAAATTCAAATACTTGATGTAGTGACTATTTAATTCATCTCATGAATATAAACTACAATCTCAGTTAATTATTCCTTTGATCTTGAACTCCTGTATATTTAAAACACTTTGTAAAATATACATTTGGAATCATATAACTTTCAAACTGAAGAATTAATTTCTATAACATCCATACCTTACATGGATATTTCATGGGGTTTCATAAACTCCTTCATGTATTTTGGATAACCCCATCATATTTAATTATTATTCCTCCTTGAAAACCCTAGGTTTCAATGAACTTAATTGGCTTATTGAAGATTTTTTTGAAATTTTCAATTAACTTTTATTTTTATGGTTTAAACTTATACCCAATTGTACTGTCTATACAATACCAAAATCCATACATCATATGCCTAGTTCTTGAACACTTTGAGACTATCAGATAATTTTTTCTTTAATTCAATCATATTTTTGAAACATTTCCGTAAATGAAAATAAGATAAATCCCCTAACCAGAACAATCCATTTTTCATCTAATGTCATTGAAACCTTCAATGAATCACTATATGCTTCCATAATCATCTACATTCACCTTTTGAACAACTTCATCACTTGGTCACCATGGAAGGAATTGTCCTGACACATTGAACATTCCTTAAGAAATTTTCTTAAATCACCAATCTTGTTTAAGGACTTTTCTTAAGTTACTAGTATTAAGAGCTACTTAAATTAAGTTTCTCCGTTTCAAGGATTAATTACAAAGTTTATCTTGATGATGATGATAATTATATTATCTATAACTTAAAATTTTATTAGATGAGTAACATGTTTTATTACCAATTAATAAGATTTTTTATTAAATGGGTTCCCAATAAAATGAAAACCTATTTTAAACACACATCATATAAATTAGAAAGTCTAGATGAATATTTCATGAAGTAATGAGTCCACTTTGGATTTTATTTCACAACTTAGTTATTTTGGTAGGACATCATCCCAATAAAATCATATATGACTCTTGGATAGTCGAGTGGACAAATATTTTGTCTAATCAATCATATAGATAAACTCAACACTATTCCTCCTATAACATATTCTTGTTAGGGTCTCTTAGTTATTGTAACCCAAAACAAGCGCCAAGAACAGGTTAGTAAAGAAGAATCCAAGAATAGACAACTTTTTCATGACATACCCAAAGATGTTCTAGTGTCACCTATCCTTAATTTCCTTATACAAGATAATATAGGGGTACCAGAATTTGGCATGACCTACCCAGTTGGATGATCAAGGTCTTAACATGTGCCACTTTAGAAGTAATCTCACACTTAGTATTTGAAGGTGATTTTAATCTCATAATCTTATGTCATGTTATTCTCTTTATGTATGCATGATTCTAGTAATTTAGTTTAGAATCCTATTATCTATAATGAATCAATATATTGAAACCATATTTATGTGTAACTCCTTGCACAACCTCCTAAATCCATTTTTTTTATTTTCAAAATACACTATTGGTCTAGTGGGAAACTTACAAAAATACCATAGCTGCACATACCCCCCATAAAAACGAATTTCACATTTCAAAATTCAACATTCAAAATTCAAAAATCAAATAGATCCATCATCACAACCTCAAGCCACAAACCTACTCACATCGCACACCTTGATCGAAAATTAAACCATCACCGTCACCAGTTTTCCGACAAGAACCACCCACCAAAACCATCATCATCGTAGAAACTACACCATGACAGAATATAAAGGCAACCAACCTGTCAAAAAAGATTCACTAATACTAAAAAGATCAAGCCCAATAGGGACCCAAATTCAGAGAAAAATCCACCACGAGTGACGCCTCTTGGAACACCATCGATTGCTTGACCTAAACATTTCAAAACACTATGAAAACCACCTCTAAAGTACAAATGGGAGAATAATGTTGGGATATTAGTGCTAGAGTAGATTAAAATAATCGATAATGAGCCGCAATCATCATCGTGACACAAAACTCTTCCATTAGAACCACCATCAAGCGATGAAAGACAAGAAACCATCATCTTCATTTTAAAAGAATCACTGATCAACTGATAACCCTAGAGAATCAACAACACATTATGAAAATCCAAATTCCATCAAGACTATAGACCACAAGTGGGGCAATTGAGGTAGACGAGAAGCTTGCAGAAAAGTCTCAACGAGCACCACATCACTGTCTTGGGACCTCATGAAGCTAGACCACTGGAGAAACTCCCCTCCCCATTGACGATATCATGAACCTCCATCTAGTGAATTTATCTTTGCACATAACTGATTAACCAATGATGATCAAAACTAAAAATAGCTCGAACCACTATCTTCAACCACCACCTAGAAGCAAATCTACAACATCAAAGTGAAGGAGCAGGAAACTGTCATCAAGCTGAGATCTAGACATCTTGAGACCATCAAATCCATTAGAGACTCCAAAAGACAACACCTAGAGATTTGAACCACAAAAATCTACCAATGAAAAACCACTAAAAACACAATATAAAAATGAGAATAAAACCACCCGTATCCTAATTAAAAAAACCTATAAGCACTCGTACCCCCATAATCCATGATCACATTGAAGCATATGATCATCATCCAGGAAAGGGGACCAGACCAACGTCACTATGGGCTAGAAGGACCGACACCCATACATGAGAGGACCACTGTAAAAATCACCTAAAATACCTAGAAATGAGGCCTCCACCAATCGATTTCCTTCAGATCTGGAATAATACAGGAAGGATGAAGTTGTTTGATATAGTAAAGATGAATCACATAGTTGGGAGGGAATTGGGGAAACAAGAACATAGGAAGATCGATCCAAAATGGAAAGGGGGAAAGGAATCTAATGAAAAAAAGGAATCACATCGAAATAAAACCGGTAATGAAGCAAGGATACATAGCCAAAGCACAATACAAAAAATCACCATGAAGAAAAAGAAATTAGTGTCGTTCATATCGATCTTGAGGTGAAGAACCCTAGCCAAGGGAGTGTGAGACCACCCCTTGTAACTCTATACACAACCCATAAGTTTTTATTACTTACCCAAAAATAGAATTCAAACATATTCATACATATCTAGATGCATCATATGCATAAGGTACATGAAACATTCATATAAAATCATAGAGTTATCCATATGAGTAAGTCTAAAAAGAAAAATATTTAACCCCATTTACCAACCTAGACAAAAAATAAGCCTTTAGGTAGGTGGGTAGTCTGACCCCAAGTCTCTCTACCCGAAGATACATTACTCAAGAGAGCATTAGATTCATCATAACCCCAAAAACTAATATGAAAAACTATATTAAACATCTAAATTCAAGTTCATAATTTTAGTTACAAACTGGGGTCAAGGTATATGAGAAACTAAATTCATTATAGAGTCAATCCTAGCATGTAATGTAAGGATCTATCTTAGAAGTACTTTAACAAAATTATTCACATTTCTTAAACTAAAAAATACACAATATTCACATTCATTAAAAAATTTACTAAACATGAATGTAGTAGGGGATAACATTTAAATGAATGAACAATTAAAATATTAAACATGAGATAAACATTTGTAGATAATTCAAAAATCAAAGATAATTATAAAAACTTCTATAATTTATAGCTTTGACATTATCTAAATTCCATAATTTTTTGTATATAAACATTTTATATTCATTCCAATATTAAATCTTTCATTTTTATCATTTTATGACATTTCCATTAAAAATATATGATATTATATGAATTATAAACTATTTATAATCTAATTTCTATTTTGTAAACAACTTACATAATCTAAATATCATATACTTCATATTATTTAAACCACAATCATATTATTCATCAAAACACTTTTGATGTGGCTCAAATAATATCTAAATAGATTTAATTTTAAAAAATCAAATTAATTAATTATGAAAAATTCATAATTTAAATATAAACATGTTATATTATGACCATATTTCATAATTTATAACCCAATATAAATTATCACTTATGATTTCTAAATAAACACTTATTTATAAATCATAAGTTATTCCATATAATTTGTTAAAAGGTATTTTAAATATTAACATTTAATATTTTAGATAAAATGTTTCATAAACATTTATTTAATTATAAAAATTTTATAATTAATTAATTTATAAACCTTTTATAAATTAATATATCTAAAAATACATTTTATAATGATTTATAAAAATTTTACAGACCATTAATATCATTTAAAATGTTAAAAACAAATTTTAACATGTTTTCTAGTCACCCTTACGTAGGAACCCATTTCCATGTAAGGGTATCCTCCATTTACCCTTACATAGGAAATATGTGTAATGGTATACCGGTTCTAGAACTGTTGCGTAAAGTTATAACTCCATGACCCTTACGTAGAACCGTTGCATAAAGATAATCTTACTTCTACCCTTACATAGACAGTATACATAAGGGTAGATTCCCATGAACCTTACGCTGCGTGGGGGTGCAAAATATATTACCCTTACGTGAACACTTCAAGTAAGGGTAAAGTTCAATTTACCTTTACACGACATCCAAGTACCGTTGTGTAAGGGTACTACCTTCATGAAAACTATTTTCATAAAACTAACAAAGTGGTTAACCTTACATAGACCTTCTGCGTAAGGGTATGACCTTTAGGTAGTCCTTTATGTAGTCTTGTTTCACGTAAGGGTAATCAGCCAGTTACCTTTACATGGCTTTGAGAAAAACTTGATTACCCTTATGCAGTAAAGGGAGAAGGGATCTTACCCTTACGTAGGAATTTTAAAAACCTGATTACCCTTGAGTACAAGAATTTAATTAAGGGTAAACTCATGTGACCCTTACATAGGATGATCTACGCAAGGGTAAGTCTTTGGTTACCCATATGGGTCTTAGCTGCATAAGGTTAAGAGCTTGGTTGCCTTTACGTAGCCCAGTTACATAAGGGTAATTCCATTACATGAAATCGAATTTCTAGAAACATGGAACTAATCTATTATTTTATTACCTTCTTTATTTAATCTCAAGTTTCATAAAAGTTAAATATAGATCACTCTGATACCACTGTTAGGATTTAAAGGAGTCTAATAACACTTATCAGAAGCAGTGAAAACAATTTAAACCCATGTTCAAGGGTCTTTATGTAAGATAATTATGAAACCAAATAAATATAAAGAAATGAATAACTATTTTAAATGTGTGTGTCATGCACCAAAGAAGCTTATGCTACATCTTTATCACCATATGCATTTGATGAAGATCACTAAACTGACAAACATAAGCATCCCCACCTCCATTGGTATCCATAGGCTGATTTGAATCGCTCAACATTTGAGTGGGATTTTATCTTCCTCTATGGCATGCTAGAATCATATAGTGAAAAGGATGATGAATAATGATAGATTTAGGTATAGTAATTTTTGACCAATTATAATAATAACCACACCTATTTTCCATTGTATGGTAGTAGGCTTTAGAAATCCCTTGCAGAAGCTCTTCGAAATTTCATGCATTAAATCATGCATTTCAATACATGAGTTAATGATTTGACCACACTATTATAGTTTTGGGTTTATTCAGTTCTATATTTTATCAGTGTTAGTGAAAATAATTGATGAAACTAACGTGTGAGTCCCACATCGAAAATGTGAACAATTGGGCATTTGTGTTTATATCATTCCACAAGATCTTGACTTCATAAGCTTGTTGCAAGGATAGGCTCTCGTATACACACTCCACATACACCTATATAGGCCCATTCCTACACAAACAGGCCAGTGCGGGCCTTGAACCACCCTATGCTCTCTGTGGGCTTTGACCCACCCTCTATTCTGCAGGCCTTCCTTGTTGGACTACCTAAATGGATGTCCCTTCAGGTTGAGGGCAAGTTGGCTTAATAATTTTTTTATAATTAAATTCTTATTTCATATATAAAAATGTATATTAATATATGTAAATATATTAAATATATATATATATATCTATGTATATATTCGTTTTTAATATTTACTTATATTTATTCATTTTTTATAATTAAATTCATATTTCATTTATATAAATATATATTGATATATATATATAAATATAAATATATATTGATATATATATATATATAAATATATTTATATATATAAAAATATATTGATATATATATAAATATATTGATATACATATATAAAATATATTGATATATATTAAATATTGATAAATATTAATATATATATATATATATATATTAAAATATATTGACATATATTAATAAATAGTATATTAATTATTTAATTAATTAAATATATATATATATATATATATATATAAATTACTATTTTTTTAATTTCTATTTGTTTAATATTTTTTAAAAATTTATTCATTTTAAAAATTTATTTATATTTATTCATTTTTTTATAATTAAATTCTTATTTAGTATATACAAATATATATTTATATATATTAAATATTGATATATATTATATATATTAATATAAATATATATTAGTATATATTTCCATACATTAATAAAGAGAATATTAATTATTTAATTAAAAATTAATAAATTTTAAAAATACTATATATATAATTAAATAAGTAATACATGTTGAAATAGTGGGTGCCCTAGACCCAACTATGCAGTACTTTTGATTACCATATCGTCTATACAATTAGTTATACATGATGTTTACTTACCATTATAGTGTAGATATTTCTGCGTCCACTATTTAATGGTAATGTCCATAGATTAATTATCATATCAAAAGTTTATAGCAAATCTAAGGATATAACGAGAACCTCAAGATACTATGACATTAATCTTAAACACAAGTCCAATGGTCTAGATACATCTTACTGATTGGACATAATAGATGTTTGACTATCAGGTGCTGGGGGCTCGTAAGTATTGAGACTTCTTATCATGAAGTTCACACTTGGTGATCTCTAGTAGTGAGATTATGAGGAAAAACTCGCCAATATGAATACCACATATTTTGGGTGTCATTAGTTGTTCCTATTTATGGACATGTGTATTGGTCTCCTGACTTGAGATCATTACCAGTGTGTTCCATTTGATCATGTACTTTGATGCAAGGTGAAAACCATGATATTGAAATTTTGGTGAGGTAGTTTGTGTTGGGTACGCCATTGGTGGTATGACATTGGTTGAATGGTGAAGAAAAGATTTGTCTCTTCCAAGTTAAGGGAGATATATATCATAGGCATGGTTAATCAGGATGGTGCTACTTTTATAAGTCATTGGCCAAAGTATTCGAAAGGTAAATCCATTAGGTTAGATCAATAAATAATAAATCAATAAAAGGGTGATGGCACAAGTGTGCATCCTGATTTATGAGATATCTAAAGAAAAAGAGATTATATTACACAATAAGTGTTCGTAGGTTGGTTGTCATTGCTATTCAAATTCTTATCTCTTTAGGGGCCCTGATGGGTTACTAGACTCTACTCTTGGTCTGTAGATTTTATTCACTACTATCGAGATAAGGGCCTAGAGGGTCAAACACAATAGCATATTCAAGAATCTGCCCTATTCAGTTGAATAGGTATATCATATATGGTGGTCCCCACCATGGAATTTGAGTGCTGTTGAAGTTATCGATCACCGATAAGAAAATAAATTCATTATTATTCAAGTTAAGAATAACTGGGTTGAATTTATTTATTAATAGTATTTACAAGTTAATTAAATGCGAGAAAATATTAATTGAAGGGATATTATTTTAATATTTCAAGTTTTGTTTAATATTAACTAGGAATTTTGAGTTGAGTTAAAAACTTGAGTTTTATCACATAATATATTTTAAATATATTATAGGCATGTGATAAATTAATAAATAATATCAGCGTAGATAAGTTCATCAGAATTATTTATTTAGTGGACGTTAAATAAACAGGGGTTGGGGAACCCTACCAGGTATTTAGAAGCTCTAATATAAATAGAGAGAGAGGATCTCACACAACTGACTATTCACTCATTCTTGAATGAGACCCTCTCTCTCCTCCTGATTTCTAGAGGGAGAGTCTCTCTCTCAAGTAACGATCCCAGAACACCTTCAAGCATCGAAGGTAGAGGTTCATAGTGATCGTCAGAATGTCAAAGATATCATTACATAACCTCGCTAGCACCTGGAATTCGATGATCAGTGCTCCCGTGGATTTTGGAAGAAAGTGTGTATAATCTAGAGGGATCTTGATATGGATCCTTCAATCAATGATCACCAATAAAAACTTGTATTCGAGAGTGAATTCAGATCTGAACAAGTATGATTTCAGTTTTAATTTATGTGATATTTTAATTTACACGAGATCCTCGGACCATACCGAGGCTCGGATCATCAGAAACAAAAAATCTCGTCATCCCGACGATGCAAATTTTAAAATACTCAGCCCACCGACTTCTGATAAGAACCCCGGTACCTTCAATTGGTATCAGAGAGAGGTTGTATAAATTTTCTATTCCCATAAAAATAAATTTACATTAAAATTAAGTAGAGGGTTTAATTATAGTCTCGACATAATAGGTATATCGAATATTTCCACTACTCACACGCCTCACGACTGCCCCCATTATATCCAGCTACAATAATTTAATCCCCTTCAGCTCGCATCATCAGATGCGTCACAACACCACCGCACCCCACCTGGTTGAGTGGCGAGCCTCCTCCATCGAACTCCGGTGAACCCAAAGCCTATCGACCCTCCTCTCGAGCTATAGACTACCACCCTGGTCCACACCCTACCTCACCATCATTCCAGATCGAGACCGAGCACACCACGCCAGACTACCGTCAGCTACCTCGAGAGGTACCTTGGTTCTGTCGAACTTGAATTAGCCCGGAATGTGGCTTGGATAGGTCCTCCCAACTCCTAATGGGTTTTGAAAGACAGAACCAACCCATTTTATCCCAGTATAGGATTCACTTGGCCCAAAATGGGTTTGTGCAGGTATAGTGCGACCTGCTTTGGGACTGCATGAGTTTTTCGGGGTTCGGGTTAATTTAATTAATATAATTAATTAATTTAATTTTATAATTAAATTAAATTAATTTATATATTAATTATCGTTGAAAATAAGAAATTTGAATACCCTGTAAAATTAATTTATTCTTTTTTATTAAATTAATTAATTAATTAATTTAATTTTGGTATAAAATTAAATTAATTATGGGACTGAAAATAATTAAATTATTTGAATGATTTAATTACTTTAATTTAATTAATACTTTTGTACTTTAATTTCGTGAAATTTAATTTTTATCAGAGATTATTATACTTGCTTACTGGTCTTGAGCACCGACCTATGTATGTCTGGCTGCATTTATTTAATTAATTATTTTAACTGCATGTGATGTTTGTAATTAATTAAATAATGGTCTGCACATCATCTTTATTTTTGGTCAATTTTAATATGGTTCTACGTGTCCATTCTATTGTATGTACATTACATCCCTAGTCCCCCTCGCATGCATGCAAGTATTTTTGTACCTTGGGTGAAGATGCTGTATGAAATGGACCCACCAAGATGAGGCGACATGTATTAAAAAAGATGATGTAAAACACAGACAATGCCAAGTCAAGGTGTTACTCCAGACGAGTAGCGAACATACAAGCTGGGGGTGCGCTACATCAAGAGTCAAGTTGTGAATCAGTTATGATTCCCCTAGGTCGTTTTAGATGATCAAGTCCAGTTGGGTATATATTTTTCTTTTATGCATTTATTTATTATTTTATGCATTTAATAGCACTGAGAAAATACATAAAATAATAAATAATAAAATGCATAAATAAGTGACGTATGTTTTTCTATTAATGTTCAGTTATGAGAGAAAAAACATAGATGAACAAGATTAATAGAAATGAATTACATTCTTCAAGAGAAAAAACACAAAAAAATATTCTCAAAAAAATATTAAGTCCTTAACTTCCTTCCATCATTCAAATTTGAACAAAACTGGGTATTTGGGGTGCTGGTCATGCCAAAGTTGAGGGTGCATCTTACTACCGGGGAGCTTTTTGAGGGTGGTGGATTGAATTAACTAAATTGGTAGCAAGGATTAGCCAAATATAACATGTCATCGTTTTAGAGGAAAGCATTGATAAAATCAAGTTATGATTTTAGAAGTCGGGAAATCACTCAACATATCAAGGAACCGCTAATTGATGCGGTTGGCCAGTCAAACGCCTACCTTGGACCCTCCATGTAGTGGCGTAGCAAATCTTGTAAACTATGAGGGGTGGTTCAAGGATTCTTTCCATTATAATACTCAAGTGATAGAGTATTCTGATTCTAGTATAGAGGGTTCCTATAATTCGATAAAATAATTGGATATATTTAATGATTTAATTAATTAATCGAAAATGCCTAATTTGGTAATCTATATAAAATTACTCATCTTTTAATGTTTATTTTTGTAGAAAAATGGAAAGTAATACCACAAGATAAACTGTGATAAATATTAGACAAAGTAAATATCCAAACTAGTATGAATTTCCAAGTGTAGTACCGGTGCTTGCACACACTACTATGATTTAGTAAATTCAAGGTGTGAGTGTCCCAATACCTGTTAAGCTACCTCAGAAAGAGTGAGTGTAAAATAGTTTACAGGAGACTCATGCATAAAGCATATGATGGTTATGTCATAATGCTATCACCAATGTTCGATGTTTTTTCGGTTACAATTTCACGACATATAGGATCACACATGTTGTCTCATCTCTAAGAAGTTTATGAGGAGAAAGTAAAGAAATATTAGAATGGGTGATCAATTACACTGGATTTGTGTAAATATTGAAAGAAAGATCAAGATATTTCAATACATCCAACTCTTACACCCAATTACTCCAGTTTCATTCCAGGTAATCAAACGAATAGAATGGAATACATGTTTCATTATATTTTAGGTAAAATTTTCCAAGCAATAAGGATATTAAAGATAGTTTAATCTTTAATTCTTATGGAATACAAGTTGAAAAGTACAACGGAAAGTGAAACTCCAAAGGTACATTCACAAAATATTTTAATGATGAGTTTTTTTATTTAACAGTAGGTTATTTACATCACATAACATGAAATAAATTTATAGAAGTTTCAATTTAAATGAACCGAATAGAATAACCAAACACCCGCTTCTTTTTCAGGTATATTCATCAATAAAATTGTAATGTTTCGGTCATACTTGGATATTAAATATAATATTAATTTCACATAAATGTATTGAAATATAGTAACCAAGTAATAGAAACATTATAATAATTAAGGTGACTTTTCCAAGCAGCTGAGAAAGGGTGATTCCTAAATCAGTGGTGAGAAGCACATAATTTTTTTTTCCAAGTAAGAGATTATAGTAGAACATTTATAGAGTATAACCAAAAACAATTTATCTCATATTTCCATTAGACATAAGGATAAATCATTCCAATTTTAGGAATTAATGTTGTTTGTGGTGTTACATACTCAACAAATAGTTCATTAGTACTTGAATCATAGGAAATTAGTGATGAATATAAAATTTAATACTTTTAACCAGTTGTGAAAAGATAATTCTTTTTCAAGAAAAAAATAAAAGTTGATGTCAAGGATATACCCAGTATAGTATTTATACTTGGTACCGCTAAACACCATTGGTATAATTGACGTATTTAGTTTGGATAAAGAAACCTTTAGAAATAAAGGTATGTCACAAATATTTTGGAATTAATTTAATAAGTGAGAATGAACTACTCCAAGGGATATATAGTGGTAAAGATACTTCATAAGATTCCTTTAATTTATTAAGGAATGTGATAGTGATGTATAATCATGGTCAGAAGATATGAGTTGCTTCGAATCGGCATGCTGAATAATATCTTGACCAAGCATTCATCGATCTTGATAATGTAGCATGGAGTAATTACTAAACACACATTACCTTATCTACATCATGAAATTGATGATAACAAGGAGTATTGATGATGAGTCTTACATGTTAAAATTGATCAACAAAATGTTTCATGGAGAAATTCATAAATTCACATTTTATACATCAAATTTATGATGTAAGTAGTATCAATGTTACAACCTGTAGTAACTTCCATCATATTTCAAGATTTTCTTTATAAATAACGTCAAAATCCCATAACTAATATTCCAACTAAAAATGAAAAATGGATATCATACGAGTCATAGTATGATGGAAATCCATCATGCCATATGACATGTGTTTATATGCAAAGAGTTTGTTAGGATATAAACAAATTTTCATAAATTTGAACACATTATGCATCAAGTAATTATCCTAATGTTTTGTTAGGATATTATATAAATCCTTAAGATAGACAAGTGGTAGTCAAGTGATAAACTATATTCCTATATAAGGGTATACATATTTATTAGAGATAGTGGGAGCTACATCGACATGGGTTTAGTCATTGCTGAAGATGAAAAATTAGCTTTCATAAGAACAACTTCCACAAGTGAATGTGGAATAGAAATGTTCCAGAGACACGTACTGTATAGGAAGGTTAAAACCATAGAGATGGTTTTATATTCACCACAGCTGGTGACAGATTATTCAGTGAAAAATAATTCGTACAAGCAGGTGGTATATGGAAATAAGCTAAGATTGGAAAGAACAATTAAAATTCAACAATGGATTCCATGTATCAAATTAAAAAGTGTCTTATTATTTTGAATACTGTGGTGGGTATTCAAATTATATGATATATGGTGGTACAAGAGAAGTACCAATAAGGATCAATTGGTTATACTAAGTTGGTATGCTTAAATCCATTAGAATTTTAATTTCCATAGATAATATATTCGTTTATTTTATTAAGCATTGGATGTCATGACCACCATTCGTGGAAGGTGACTATACGACACAACCAGAAAGGATGATCACATCATAGAATGCTAATAAAGGTTGCAAGATACTAAAATCCAGTTTAGGATTAATGTAATAAATGAGATCATAGAATATTCATTTGGAAGGAATATTTTCCATTTGTCTATAATAAGTTAGTGAGAGCGCCATTTTTTACTAAGATAAATATGTTCGACAACATATGAAAACAGATATTGGTCTTTGAGTTAGTTAAGACTAGGATGGAAGTAATTATCCAGTGATTGACTTAAAGTAGTAACCTAAGTTCTAGGGAATAATATCTTCTGAGAGATATCTAATGGTTTCTTAGACCTAGTCAATCATACATATACTGACATAGTATTGAAAAATACAAGTTTGAATAATTCAAGAAAAGAATTGTTTCCAGTGTCACATGGCATAGATCTATCCAAGTAGACATGAAAATGCATAAGAGGAGATTATTGTGTTGAGTTAAAATCTAAAAACTTCAATGATGGATCAATAATGTATTCCATGATATGTACAAGATATGATATTTCCAAAATATACTTTATGTAAGAAAAATATCATTTATATCTAGGATAACTATAGTAAAGTAGTTAGAAATATATGATTGTACTTGGGAAAGTACAAAAGGTGTGTGCCTGGTAAGTGGAGAAGGGATACTAGTTATGGTGAGATGAAAACTAGTCTTCCTTAGATCAGTGTGATCTAATATCACAGAATAGCCACGCAACAGAAACATTGCAGGATCAGTAACTAAAGTTGTTACTCATCAGAAACATGATCTTAATTATGTGATTAGATAACAAGTATGGTTAGCAAGTTGGATCTAGTGAATGTGGGAGTTTTATAATAGTGGGTTCCCAAGAACCAACTATGCAGTACTTTTGATTACCATATCGTGTATATAGTTAGCTATACATGATGTTTACTTACCATTATAGTGTAGATATTTCTTCATCCACTATTTAATATTAATTTACATAGATTAATTGTCATATCAAAAGGTTATAGTAGATACCATGCTATAATGATAACATCAAGACACTATGACATTAATCTTAAACACAAGTCCTATAGTCTAGATACATCTTACCAATTGGACACAGTAGATGTTTGATTATCAAGTGCTAGGGGCTCATAATCATTGAGACTTCTTCTCATGAAGTTCTTACTTGGTGATCTTTAGTAGTGAGATCATGAGGAAAGACCCACCAATAGGAACACCACATTTTTTGGGTGTCATTGGTTATTTCTATCTATAAACATGTGTATTAGTTTCCTGACTTGAGATCATTACCAATGTATGACATTTGATTGCATATGTTAATGCAAGGCTAAAACCATGATATTGAAATTGTAGCGAGGAATTTTGTGTTGGGTACATCATTGGTGGTATGGAATTGGTTGAATGATAAAGAAAGGATTTGTCGCTTCCAAGTTAAGGATGTTATATATTTCCGGCCTAGTTGATCAGGATGGTGATAACTTTATAAGTATTTTCCCAAAGTAGTCAAAAGGTAAATCAATCCAGTTAGATAAATAAATAATAAATCAATAAAAGTGCGATGAAACAAGTGTGCATCTTGATTTATGACATATCTAAATACAAAGAGATTATATTAAATAGTAAGTGTTCATAGGTTGGTTGTCTTTTCTATGACAATCTGTATCTCTTTAGGGACCTTGATGGGTTGCTAGACTTTGCTCTTGGTCTGTGGATTTTATTCACTACTATCGAGATAAGGTCCTAGAGGGTCACACACAATAGTGTATTCAATAATCCTCCCCATTTAGTTGATTAGGTATATTTGACATGGTGGGCCCCACCACGGGGTCTGAGTATTGTCCAAGTTATTGATCACCTATAAATAAATAAATTTATTATTATTAAAGTTAAGAATAATTGGGTTGAATTTATTTATTAATAGTATTTACAATATAAGTAAATACGAGAAAATATTAATTGAAGGGATATTATTTTAATATTCCAAGATCATTTAATATTAAGTGGGAATTTCGAGTTGAGTTAATGAATCGAGTTTTATCACGTAATATATTTTAAATATATCACAGGCGTGTGATAAATTAATAAATAATATTGATGCAAATAAGTTCTTCATAATTATTTTTTAGTGGATGTTAAATAAACGGGGGCTGGGGAACCCTATCGGGTATTTATAACCTCCACTATAAATAGAGAGAGAGGCTCTCACACAACTAACTATTCATTCATTCTTGAATGAGAGCCTATATCCCCTCACGCTTTCTAGAGATGGAGTCTCTCACTCAAGTGACGTTTCAATAATTCATTTAATCATTTAAGGAAGAGGATTGTGGGGATCATTGGGATGTCAAAGATATCTTCAGATTACCATGCTAGCACCTAGAATTCAACGATCGACGCTCCCACATATTTTTGAATAACATGTGTATGATATAGAGGGATCCTACTATAGATCCTTCAAGAAAGGATTGCCAGTGATGAGTTAAAGTTGAGAACGACTTCATATCTGAACAATTATGTTTTTAGTTTTAATTTATGCGCTCTTTTAATTTACATGAGAACCTCAAACCGTATATGGGGCTTGGATTGTTGTAGACGACAAGTCTCTTCATCCCGATGATGAAAATTTTAAAATCTCTGGCTCACTGGTTTCCACTGAGTGCCCCTGTACCTTCAATATACTGTTTATAATCAATAGAAATGAATAAATTTATTAAATACTTAATATACTAATTAAATAATTAATATACTATTTATTACTATATATATATATATTGTTGGCCCATAGGAGACTGTTGGCCACCCTCTCTAGTATTAATGGGTTTAATAATAAAAAATCATGTCAAATCCTATTAATAATGTATAACCATTTCAGTCATGTTTATTTAAGTTTCAATATGTGTAATTATGATTATCTATGATCACATATAAGTTTGACACATTCTGATAATATTTATGTTGTAAGGCAGTCTAAGCAGAAATATTTTCTAAGTATGATAGACTAACACTGATAGAATAGATGAGACACTGACAGTTCAACCGAGTCACTGATAGTGCAAAATGACTCACCGATAGATGACTCACCGACAATAAAATTGACACACCAACATACCGACTGTCTCACCGATAGTTTAATTGAGTCACCGATAGTTCAATTGTCTCACCGATGTAAAGACCTACCAACACAAGGACTTATCGATGCAAGGACCTACAGACACAAGGACTTACTGATGTAAGGACCTACCGACACATGGTTCCACCAACACATGGAAAGACTGATATAATGACACACTGATGGAATGAGTCACTGGTAGAAGGAGATATCGATAGAGGACTCACCAAAAAACTATTTAAATTTCTTTTTAATTAATATTATTTTAATGGTCATATTTTGAGGGTGTTAATGTAACTAATTAATTTAATTCTTTTTAAATACATATTTAATGATAATGTCATAAGTAAGTGGTACAACATCTATCTCAAAACATACACATTTTCAGGCTACAATAATATAAAAGAAAAAGGACTCAAGATGAATGATATATACAAAGCATCACATGAAAGAGATACACAAGAAGATACGAGTAGACACAGTAGTAGACCCACGCGAGCGACATACAGAGAGTAAGAACACACGAGGAAATCTTCATTTCTTCTTGTTGTGAACTAGAGAACTACTGTCCATCAAAGTTATAACATCTCTGCAGCATTCAACTGAACCTAAGAAGAAGAACATCTCATATTCCTGGAAGACAGAACACAGTTCTCCACAACACACTGTTTTCAGTGTCTACTTCCAGAAGAGGACTCCAGCTTCAACTCTGATACATCAAAGAGTCCAGAGCTAAACTGCATAACACACATAGCCTTATAAACCACATTTAATATTTATTGCTCTATTGTGTGTCTTTTTATTACGTTTTTGAGCACTGTGTGAATCTGTCTGTAAAACACACATTGTCTCCTACACTGAATTGGAGGATACTAGATATCCTCACAAAAATATCTTTTCACACTTGTTTATCCCACATAGAACTATGGTAGAGGTCTTGTGTGACCTGATTGTTTTTTGCCACATAAAACTGTGGTAGAGGTCTTATGACTTGAACAGCCTGTGTACTGTTGTGTAAACCTCGATCTAGGGTGTGGGTCAAAACCTTTATCTATATAGATTTATTGGTGGAAGGGGATCACCAAGTGGAGAGGACTAAGCCTAATTTTGAGACTAAACCTCTTGTTTTATATCTGTTGTGTTTTTAAATTTTGTTTTCTCTATTTTTACCTGTATTTCAGAAAAATGAATTTCACTTTGATAGTTAGTCTTGGATAGTGTTTATAACTATTTTGGTTTATTATATTAGTTTCAAAAGTTATATCAATATGTAATATTGTTACAACTAAGAAATAATCAATCTTTTGAGAAATTAGTTGAATAGTTAGACTATTATAAATTCACTGTTTTGATTAACTAGCATGTTAAGTTTTAAATTGGGGGAATATTTTAAATAAATTTTTTAACAATTTTTTTATAGGAACTCAATTCAACCCCCTCACGAGTTTCCTACTCTGACCAACATATATATATTACATTTATTCATTTTTATTAATAAAAATTTTGTTAACATTTTCTTTATCATTTAATGTTTTTAATATAGTTTTAATTTATATAATTAATATATATTTATTTTTATTTAAACATATAGTCATGTGGGTTCACGAGCTAGACCAGGCCAACCCCCAAAAATTTTTATAATTAAATATAGTTAATTTAAAACATATATAGCAATAAATTGTATATTAATTATATATATATATATATATTATTAAATAATTAATATACTATTTATAATTAATAAAAATGAATAAAATTATTAAATACTTAATATAATAATTAAATAATTAATATACTATTTATTGTTATATTCTATTTAAATACTTAATATACTAATTAAATACTTAATACACTAATTAAATAATTAATATGCTATTTTTTCCATATATATATATATATATGTTAAATTTATTCTTTTTTTAATAATATTATTCATTTTTATTAATTAAAAACAATATATTAATTATTTAATTATATATATATATAATTAGATTTCACTCTTCTTTAACAAGAATTCATTTAATATAATTTATTAATTGAAAATGTTAAGTGTGTACTTACTTTTTTTTTATAATTTATAGATTTTAAATATTTATTCTTTTAATATTTTTGAAATTTATTTATTTTAATGTTTTTATACATAATTATTCAATAATATATTTAATTTTTTTGCAATTTACTTGTTTTAATTTTTCATTGTTCAATATTTTTATAATTTTATCCATTTTCTAATATTTACTTATTAATCAAAGGGTGATAGGAGATGTGTGTGGTTCATCGAGAGCATATCTCTCTACCTCCTGATGGAGCTTATGTCTTATATCAGATGGATTCTTTGTCTTTTAAATCACTTTCTAGACTCTTCCTCTCACAATTTCATTTGGAATCCCCCAAGAATGTGGTTGCTGGATTGTTTTAGAAATCCATTCTCAAAGGGACAACGATAGCGAGCGAGGGTGCGAGCAATCATGCTCTCTCTCTCTCTCTCTATCTCTTCAAGGGTTCTACAATGGACATCATTTAGTATAAGAGAAATGTTTCTCATGTTAAAGTGGATCTAGTGGTGGTCTCAAAATACTTGAAATGGGTGATTACTCTATCATTTCTCGTCTCATTTTTCTAAGGGGGTCTATGCCCTAGAAAATTAGGGATATATTTTAGAGTATTTTAAAAAACTAGGGTTTCAAAAACTAGAAGAGTATCTCAGTGGGTCAGGGGTTATTATGTATGCTCTTTTTTTCAGAGGATTTTAAGATGCGTTACTGGGGCTTGAGATTAATCTCCCTCAAACTGGGATTTCTACACATTCGAGAATGGGACAAGCTGTTCAGTCCTTTGGAGGTTGGAAAATCATCTGCACAGCTGTGGGTCAAGGTATACAATATTAATTGGATACTTTGTCACCCTAGGATACTACATGAAATTACAATGTAATTTAGGATTCCAATTAAAATGGACAAAGAAACAGAGGTAGCTAGTTTTGGACATTTTGTGTGCATTTTAGTTAAAGTAGATTTGTTTTATACTTTAGTCGACAAGGTTTTTATTTCCACTGACGATGTTGAAATTTCTTTGAATATTGAGTGTGAATAAGTTTCTAAATTCTATAGGGACTCAAAGGTTATAGGACATGAGGTTTCAAATTACATGAGGTTAATCATCTATGACTTTTGTTCTGCAAGAGGATATGATGTTAATTTGTCACTTAAAAAATCTAGATGTTTGAATTTTAATGTACAAGGGTCCACTGAAGCTACTTGACACACCCAACCCCAATTTAGAGGGAATGCGATCTTAATAGGTGTAAGGAATTCATTCAAGGTTGGGAATAATAAGTCTTATTCCTTTTTTAAAGATGGGCCTAATTTTACAAATCTTCTCATGAAATAACAATCTATGGGGATTTCATCTTTCTATAAGGAAGGTGGTGATGCCTCTACAACTTCTAACCAGACTACCTCTGGTGCTAGTTAGGGGAGTGTTGGAACCCAACCATACTTTTCTTCCATTGTTGCTAGCGGTTTGTCTGTGCATGAGGCCTATCTAAGTCCTATTGTGAACATTTCTCCAGTATAGGGGATGCAATCACCCTCTTAGAACAAGGATGTGGGTTGTATCAATGAACACCATGGATTGTCTAGATTGGTCCCCCCTTAGCAATCCCATGCTAGACGATGGGATGAATCTATTGATGAGGATGTAAGGAAAACCATTGCGATAATGATGCAGCCTGAAGGAGACCTCCTGTTTGAGAAAGTGTCCAATAATGGAGGAGAAACCTCTTGCAATGAAGGTATAGTTCCTATTGTAGGTGGTGCAGAAATGTGCCTATAGATTTTTGAGCCGGTTAAGGATCCCCATGTGGGTATCAAGTTATGGGTATTCCACTGATGATGAACTTGATGTAGCAGATGTCATGATAATTGGAATGTAAGATAACCAATAAGGTGTTGTGGTTTCATCAAGAAATGGAAATGACTCCCCACATGAGGGCAGCCTACTAAATCCTGCAAGTGGGGTTGAAAATTTGGTTCCTCATGAGGAAAGTGGTATTCAAGTGGGTGAATCAAATATAAAATTCATGCCTTCTTTGATACATGATCAGCTGAAGGTCAGAGATAAATCTCTTAGCCTACTTGATATATTGAATAGATCAAAAAGTAGTGAGGTTTTTTGTTAAAAGTTTGGACTCACTCATGGATCTTTCTGAGCTGAAGATCAATTCTCAGAGAAGGAACATGCTGATCTGATTTTGTTTAAAAGTGGATACACTAGAGGTTAGGACTCTCTTGATGAGAAATATGTTTCCTCAGACATGGATGTTTGAGATGAAATATGGCAGGGCTCAAAGCAATGGAATAGGGACCAACATCTGAAATTTCGAGGTAGTTCCTGTAGAAGTGGTGGAATACATTAAAGAAGGTGATCATTTAATGGTCTTTCATTTTGGTGGTGTTGGTGCCATTTTTTCATTTCTTCCCTTATTTCCCTTGTATTGTACTTTATCTTTTTAATAAATTCTTGGGGATACAGGTTTTAATCTATGGATCACACAATTTCTAGTTAATTTATACATGTATGTTCATTGAAATTTAATGTTTTTAATATGATTTTAATTTATATAACTAATATGAAATCATTTCCATTTTAACATGTATAAATATTCATTTTTTATTTTTTAAAAATTATCTATATAATTAATAACAGTTATTCATTTTTTAAATTTATTCATTCTTATTATTATTATTTATTTCATTAAGAGACCCTACATATTATATAATGTCATTATTCAATTTAACATATGTCAAAATTGTATACATATACACACATTAATTTAACACACAAATATTTACATAATTAATGAAATCTTATATAGAAACATATACACCTAATATTTATGAAATTTATTCAAAATTTAATATTCATTTTAGAATTTCATTTCGTAACATAATATATTTAATATATTCTATTTTTAATTTGTAAGTTTATTTATTTATTTTTAATATATTTTTTATTTTTTTAGAATTTAACCATTTTCTAATATTTATTTATACATATTTATTTACTATATTTTAACATTTTCAACATGTATTCATATTAATTTCAATATATATCCATATTTTGTTTTTTAATAATTTGTATAATTAATAAAATTGACCCATTTTTTCAATATTTTTAAAGTCTACTCATTTTTAATTATTCAATTTCACTCATTTTTAATATTCATTCATTTAATATTTTAAATTTATTAATAATGTTAAAAATATATTCGTAAATAAATATTTTTAAATATATATATTTATAAATATATACTTACTATATTTAAAAAATTATATATTTATAATTATTAATAAATAAATATTTTTTAAAAGTATTTCTATGATTAGAAATAAAAAATTATATATTTAAATAATTATAAATAAAAAATTATATATTTAAATAATTATAAAATCATAATAAATATATTTAAATAATGAATACATCTATATTTTTATTTATATATATTTATTAAATATATATAATTATATAAAAATACATAATGAGAGAGATATATATATTTATAATTATATAAAAATATTTACAAATATATTTATGAATGCATTTATTTATAAATATATTTACAAATATATTTATTTATATTTATAATTATAAATATATATCTATAATTATATTTATAAATACATATTTACAACTATTTTAATATATTTATAATTATATACATTTATATTTATTTTTAATTATATATATTTATTTTTTTAATTATATTAATTATATTATTGAAATTAATTATATAGGTCTTTATCAGTGCTTATTATTTTAGGGTTGATAAAATACTTCTTTATTAGTGCTTTTTTGAAAGTGCTGATAAAACCCTCCCCGATCATTTAAAAAAAACCCTAAACAAATTGATTTCCAAAGCAATGTCAAGCTCTTGCAGAAGTTCATCTTCGTCGCCACTCCCCCTCAATCTTTTCTTAGACTAATCAACTCTCAAATATAAGGTATGCTATTTTTTCTCCTCCTATCTCGTTTATTAGTGTCATAAATCATCTCTCTTCATACTATAAACTAAATCACGACGTGATTTGAACTCCATGAGTATCAAGGATCTCTCATGCTCTCTCTAGTATGAAAACACTAGGGTGATTCCCCCTCTAAATATTATGTGAGTGGAGAAACGAGGGTCAGATTCTATGGTCACTCCTTCCCATCATGTGGAAATAGGATAATCAACATTCTTCTCATTGAGGTGTTTGTGGTTATCCGTGTTGGCTAGTATGAGTGGGCCACATTGGCCATGTCGAACGAGCCGCATTGATATGTCTGAGCGAGGGGATTGGATTATAAATAAGGGTTGTTTCCCTATCATTGAAAATTAGATAATCCACATTCCGCTCTCTTGAAATTTTTATATGTTCTATTCTTGATTATTTTAATTGATTAGATAACCCTTATTATTATATAGTGTTTTCCTTAATGGTTATCATTGATAATTTTATTTATCGAAACATTTATTGATGTTTTTTGATATTTTTTATTTATTTATTCAATGATATTCATGGTGATTTATTTATTTATCAATTAATCTATAGAATGATTTATTTGGATGCATAGATTTAATGAATTATCTTATAATAATTTATTTTTAAAATTTGAAATTTAAACATTTACATTAAAGTGTTTTTCTATAAAATTTAAATACTGAGATTATCAAGATTTAAAATAAAATGAGAAATTTTAATGATTCCTTTGAAATTTTGTGATACCAAAGAATTTAATTTTCACTTCACTATGAAATTTTTATGATAGACTTATTGTTTTGAAATTTTATTTGAAATAAAAAAATGTGTTTTAGTGTTTAAGTTTATTTAAATGTGATAATCTTTGGTTAAATTGGTATATATAAAAGTGATTTTGGAAACACAAGGTTTTAAATTGAATAAAATGAATATTATTTCATTATCATCAATTTATTATATTATAGAAAGTTCATTATATGCTCTGAATTCATTGGATGATTTTCATTCATATTTTGAACATGACATATGTCAATTTAAATATCATTGAACAACAATATAACCTTGATTAAAAGTTTAGCTACCGTGTAATCCTAATTATTGAGGGATTGATACTTAATTTTATAGTTTTTATATATAATTTATAATTAAATTTAATGTAATTAGTTTTAATGGGTTTTTTATAGGTAATTATTAGAGATTTTATGGGTTCTCTATAATTTTATTGGTTTCATGGTATTTTGTGTAATTATATTTAAAGTATCTTTAACTAGATAAAAATTGCATCATTTCAAAAAATTTATTTTAATTTATTTGATTTTATTTCTTACAATTTGGGTTTTAGGAATCTACAGATTGAAATTATGCATTTTGAATAAATTATTTTAGTTTTAAAAAATATTTATTGGAATGAAAACTCAATTTTTTTCATTTCATTTATTATAATTATGATGGTTTTAATGAAAGTGTTTAATTTTTTTGTTTCTTGATTTAAATTATAAATTGTATTTTTAAAGCGAGTCAAAGTAATTATTATTGAATAAAGTATCATTTTAATATATTAAATTGATTATTATTTTCATATATACATAAAATTTTATTTAATAGGATATTTGAATTAGTTTTGAAGTGTTTATAAATTAAATTTATGGATGCATTTATTTTTTGGGAAGTTCTATTTAGAATAAAAGGTTTTAAGGATTTTAAAGATGAGAATTTCTTTGTTTATTTGGTTTCAAAAGTTTTCTTGGAAATAAATGAGTTTCATTATATTTTAAGAAACAAATGTTATTGTTCTTGACCCATTTTAGGTGTAAGGTCTTGTTTGGATGAGTATATATTTTTTTAAACCATTTTATGATATTATAATTTTAAATATCTTTTATTTTGGGTTAATATAATTGGGTTGTGATTTGTTTGGTTATATGAATATGGTTTTGGTTATGATTTCATTCATTATGAAAGTGTTTGGTTGTGGTAATGATTTATATTAGGTATGATGAAGCTTTGAGTTAGAATGTTTTTTGGTTATTTAATTTATTATGGAATTACTTATGTTAAATTAGTTTCATGATGTTTGAGAGGTATAGTTTGGTTTCATATGGATTTAAAACTAATAATTCAGGTTTGGAACATGTTTAATACACTTAAATGGGCATATTGGGTATGGTTTTGATTGATTTTTCTCATGAGTTATGAAAATTACATATGTAGTTGTTGAATTTCTTTGAAATTTAAAACGTTTTATAATGAAACATGTGATAGAATGAGTAAATATCATTAAAACATGTTTTGTGAAGCTAAATCACACTATTAATAGGTGGGTTTTAGTATGTAAAGTGTTTCAGGAAATTTTAAAGTTAGAATTACGAAATAAGGGAATCAATTGGGTATTTATAGTAGATGCATGATCTTCCCGAAAAACTGATTGCTTAGTTTCAATTTTTTTTATTAATCTATATACACAATATTATTATTATTTTGATTTACTATGCATCATCAGGAATGGTTCAAGTGTCAACCATAAAAAGTTCTAATTTAAAACACATTTATCTCAGATACATACAAGATTACCAGATAGTGGAAGAATATTATAAAGCTTATTATAATATCCCCTAAACATAAATGTAGTATGGATGTTATTAAGAATGAGCATACTCTTTTGGATATACCTATGACGGTTATGAATACTAGATGTGAGAGATAAATTATAGTGATATGTGTCATTGTTAGAGGTGGAATCAGAATGCTTTGGATCTCAATGATGTGAAATCCATGCCAATAGATTTTTTTTGGAATTTTTATTAATGGAAAGTATTTGTGGTCTTTTTAAGAAAATTTAATAAAGGTTTTGGATATTTTAGGATATGTGAAAGATACCTAATATTGATATCTCTACTATTTTTGAAATAGGGGTTCATCATTCGGTTATATTACAAATATATTTGTTGGTATTCCTATAATACATGGTCTAGAATAATATACAGAGAAAGAGAGTAATATGGAATCCAACTTCACTTCAATCGTCAATAACAGTTTCATCCATTCGTTTCATGAAATTCCATGCTCCTTGACCCTATTTCAAAATCTAGTGATTACATGAACTTGTATGTTCGGAGGAAAGATATTTTTACAAAAAATTTAGAAATCCAAGTCACAATTAAATGACAAGAATGAACAAGAATTTCCAAGGGAATTCTAACATCCAATAATATATAAATTTTATTCACCAATATATTTATTACCACATTTTTCCCACAAAATATCAAATCAAGAACCAGGATCAAAAACCACATGTTTACCAAAGATTGTTTCTTTTCATGTCACCCCTGTGTAAAATGATAACTTGTCAGGAACCATAACTGATGAAATTCAAATGTTGGCTTACCATTATTAGAATTATCTATAAATTTATCCTTTTATTATTAATATCTTATGTATATTTATTGATTTTTTATACAAAATGAATATTTTATAAACCTAATTGGATGAATATGAATCTAAAATGGATTCATTCTAATTATGATGATGGAGTTAAATAGTTCACCAATTTTGAAATAGAGAATGCATACAACCCTTCTCAATTCCTTTGTCCATGTTTACATTGTTTTTATTCAAGAAAAATTAGTCTGGAAGAGTTGGAAGAATATTTGATTTCTCACAGAGTAGATCATAGCTATGAATGTTGAACTAAACATGGGTAAAAACTAAACGTGGAACCTGAATGTGATGATAATATGGTTTATGGATCATTTGGTATGAATACCAGTGTAAATGATGATGGAGATCATATAGAAGAAATGAAAATGGAAGTCAAATACTACCTTTATGATTATCAAAATTTATTTGATAAGTTAATAGATATGCTAAAAGACTATTATATACTCGTTGAACCAAATACACAACATTTTTATCTGTATTAAAGTTATGTAATTCAAAATTTGGTAGTGGATAGAGAAACACCAAATTTACTGAACTACTTGGTCTCCTAAATGTTATGATATCAGAAGAATATAAGCTTCCTTTTCAAACATATGATGCTAAATAAATGCTATGTTCAATGGGAATGATCTCTAAAAAAGTACAAGCTTGTCCAAATGATTTTTTATTGTTTCTCAAGGACCATGAATCACTCATACAATTCCCTAAGTGTGACATGAATCGATATATTAAAGATGAATCAATTCCTTTGGAAACTGTATTGTACTTTCCTATTATTTTAAGGTTTAAATGACTATATAGATATTAGGAAACCGCACGAAAACTGACATGGAACACAGATACAAGAATTAAATATGGGAAACTACATCATCTAGAAGACCTTCCTCAATAGAAGAAAATTGATTATGAGTACCTTGAATTTGGAAATGAGCTGAGAAACTTTAATCATGCATTATCTATAGATGGAATAAATCATTTTTATGTACAAATCATTACTCATAGTACATGGCCAGTTATGTTGGTAATTTATAACTTTCCTACATGTTTATGCATGAAGTGAAAATAAATTTTGTTTTCTCTTCTTATATATGGACTAAAACAACCCAGTAATGATATTGATGTCTATTTGGATCCATTTATCAAATATCTAAAATTGATATGGGATACATGTGTTACAATTTACGATGCTCATCAAAGTAATTCACATTGAGATCTATGGTGTATGGGATGATAAATGAATTACCTACTCATGGAAAATTTCCAGGCTATATCATTAAAGGAATATTGGGGTGTCCCATTTATGAAGAATTCACATACACAGTTTGGTTGACACATTCCTCTATGACTGTGTTTTTAGAACATCTGAATTTTTTTACCTCAATGACATAAATACAGATCCTAGATGATGGGAATACCAAACAAGGTATAAAACCATCTCCACTAATGGGTGATAAGCTATTTGATAAAGTAAAATATATTGATAATGTTTTTAGTAAACTATTTTTGAAAAACCTTATGTAATTAGGTTGAAAAAAGAGATCATTTTTCTTTGAATTACCATAATAGAATTGTTTGTACATCAAAAATTTTCTTGACTTCATGCATGTAGAAAATATGTATTTGATAGTGTTATTGGAATGTTACTAAATGTTTTTAAAACAAATATGACATTAATGCTAGGTTGGTCATGATTAAAATGAGGACAAGGGAAGAGTTAGCACCAGTAAAGAGTAAAAGTTTAAATTTTCTTGCTCTAACAACTTATACTATATCCAAACAAAAAACTACAATTTTTCATTTTATTTAGTGGTGTAAAATTTCCAGAGGGGTATTCATCAAATATCAAGAATGTTGTGTCAATGAATAATTTGAATCTATAGGGACTAAAATCACATGAATTCTACGTTTTGATGCAATATTTGATGCCAACCACTTTACATTGAATTATTCAAAGAAAAGTACGACATATATTAACCTGAATCTACTTCTTTTACAAATCCATATGTAGTAAATTTATAGACCCGAAAAAGTTTCTAATCATGAATAAGGAGGCTATAGTCATATTCTTTGAATTAATTGTCCACCTGATGGTTTACTTGGTTAGATAGGTAAAATTATGTGTTCTTGTCCATTACAGATGGATGTACCCCATTGAATGGAATATGAAGATTGTAAAAGGGTGCATCATGAGTCGAATTCGTCCAGAAGGTCTTATTGTATAACAATATATTTTTGAAAAATCTATTGAATTCTATACTAATTACCTATTAGATGATGATAGAATTGGTCTTCTAAAGTCTTTTTATAATGTAAACCTTATTGGTAAAGGGATTTCCAAAAGAGATATTGTTACAATTACCATCACAAAGTGAGAGAAATATCACCTTTACATTTTACATAGTAGTGAAGATGTCGATCCATATGTTTAATTCCATAAAGAAATTCTTAGACATTTTAATCCATCAAGGGATGAAGGATGAATATCAAATACACATAATCAACAGTTTATAGGATGGTTTAGAGATCATATTTATAAGGAGTTATCTAAAAATTCAAATTTAATTTCCAAAAGACTTCAATGGATAGTAAGGGGATCAAATAAAAATCTTATATCTTACACTGGTTTTGTAATTAATGGTTATAAGTTCTATAAAAAAGAACATGATGTCCGAAGTATAATGCAAAACAGTGGAGTTACGCTTGTGGAAGAAGTGATGTACATATATGGTTCAAAGGATAGAAATACAATTTATGATAATATGTAATTTTTAGCATCATCTAATATATATACGAGTTGTATTATACAACATTTCAAGTGATAATTTCTGTTGAAAATGAGCTGACAACATGAGTGTTGTGAAAATTGATGAAATTGGATTTGTGAAGGTGAATTTAAGTGTGGAAGGGTATAAGGAGGATCTATTCATAATGAAATGATAGGCAGTGAAAGTATTTTAGGTCTAAGATCTAGAAAACAAGAATTGGTCAGTTATCTTACTCGTGAATAAAACAATTGTAGGGTCAGATGAAAATTCAATTAAAGATGAAATTTTAATCGGGAGATCAAAATAATTTAACATGGTCCCAATTTAGACAATATATTGTATGTTAGAGGGGACCGTAAATATGGGATTTAGATTCTTGATAGAGGATCCAAATCTATTCAACCTTTAAAGAAAACAAAGATAGATAAATGAACAGATTAAAGTTTATTTAATATAATTTGATTTTTCCCATAATATTATGTGTTCTATACTATATTAAAATTATCTAAATTAAATGTTTGAATACTTATGCAGATAATGACTTTTTCACATGATGATGTTACCAATCTTGAGAAAGAACATGCAGTTGATGATAAAACTATATAATTATTAGAGGATCAATAATATGTTGATAAAAAAACAAGAATAATGTTGCGTCACTATTTTGACTAAAATTTTCAAGTCAAGAAGCAAGGGTATAAAATTTTAGGTTAGATGGAATCAATGCGGACAACTTATTGACCCCAACAAGTCTATGTTAATTAGTTATGTTGGGGTCACATTGTTATTGAATGTACCAATTAATATAGATCCATGGTTCCATTTCTAGCCTGTAATGAAGGAAACACCATGGAAAGATATTAAGATAGTATTTCAATATAGTTTCTCAATTTTACCAAAAAATCATTTAATGAAATGTTTATTTAATTTTCATTATTCCTTTAAAATTTCATTTATTATAGATGATTTATGTATGAAATTTTTCTTAATTGCCATTGGAAAATCCAATAAAGGCTTTTCTGGACTTCTTACCAAGTTTCATCTTAGGTATTCTGAGGGGAAAGTAAAACCCCACCCACCAGTTACTTATGCACACATTATAAAGTAGGAAACATGGAATTCTTTCATCAATAATCATAATGAGAAATCATTTCAAGTGAATTTTAGTTGATATTATATTATTTGAATTTATTTATTTTATCCAATTTGATTAAAAAAATTTAATTTATTAAATAGACTAGGGGTTCTGAAAATAAACAATGTGCATCTAAACTAATATACCCCTATCACAAAGAAAGGATGGGGTATGATTCACTAGAGAAGGAAATGGTATGTATTTTAAATATATAATAAAAGTTTTATGTGATATTAAAAAACATATATTCCTTTTTATATGTATATTGATGAATTAATATCTGAATCCAATTCCATCCCATGTTTTGTGCTATAAAAGGAGGCCCGTGTAAATTAAGAGCATAAACTAGTTGATGAAAACAAAAAATAAGTATGGAAAATATATATTAGTATGAAATAATAGTAATTTTTTATGATTTGTAATAATATAGCATAAAAATATTTATTTATTTTCATACGTTTTTATACAATTTAGACACAAGAATTGTAAGCGACCATACCTAAAGAAAAACTAATTTCATTAGCTTTGAAGAGGTCGGAAAAATATGGTCCCATTAAAGGTTTAGGTTTTAGATTGTCTTATTGAACGTATTTTGAGAAGTTAAAACTTCAAGAAGATACATATCAGATGATGAAAGGACTAGAGGTGAAAATTGATGTTTTGGAAGATATTATTGTCTGGTCTGGTTTGGTAGACCAATTTATGCAAAAGGATCAAATTAAAATAATAGTGGAACAAAGATCAACACATAAAAAACCAAATGATCCCACTATCTTTGAGTCCATTCATTACCCTCAACCGCATAACTTTCTCTAGGTAATCAATTTTTTCATTACTATTTCTCCTAAATTTGAATCAAACAACCTTTGATAACTTTATATTTCAAAAATTGTGCAAGGTAAAGTTTTATTTTATTTATATCTATCAACACCCACACACCACCTTATTGTGAGGGGTATAGTGTATAATATCCCAGAAGACATGCTACCCAAAAAAGAACTCCTAAAAGATCACATGAGAGTGGGGATTGAAGTAGCTCAAGAGCTGAGCAGTGAGTTTCCCATTCCACTTAATGATTGGGATATTACAACAGTCAATGATGCCATTGAAAATTTCATAGCGCGACCGTATAATCTTATAAATATAAATTAGGTATGAACTTAAATTTTTTTTTCAAATGAAAAACCAATAATAATTGATAAAAAATGTCTGAAGTGAGGTATGGTATTACAGATAGATAAAACAATGGGTAAACGAAAGGTTGGATCAAGACAATCTAGTGAATCAATCAAGAAAAAAAGACCATCTAGGAGTACCTTATCCCCACTAGTTCCAATGAAACATATATTATCATTAAAACTTCAAGAAGACACCACATTCAAATATTGAGATATTTCCTACAATCAATATAAATAATAAATATTTGTAAATGTCATTACAGACGTGGTTTGGTACGAGGAGTATAAATGAGATTCTCAAGTTTGAAAGGATGGGAGTCTCAATTGTGAATACATACATAAGGTACATTTTCATAATACATTTATCCAAAAAATGATCTACTATGTTCATTAAAGTTAATAAATATTCATACTTTCTATAGGAATTTATATTACTAATATATAATGGGGAGACCCTGCTAAGCATGATTTGGATTCATTAATCCTCGTATTGTTTCTATAGAAGATATTTATTTGGAGTTGAAAGAAATTAATAAGAAAAAAGATGATATATAAATGGAATTTGAGAACAAAATAATAGGTGACAGACTCTTTTTTATTCCTACAATGCAGGGGTAAAAATTTACAATCTAATCATATAAAATATATTTTTATTTTTTCTATTACTTATTTATTTTTGTTTTTATGAAATAGTGGATATTGATCGCAATCAATTTGGATACCCCAAATCGTCCACACATGATGTGTATTGTGAATTTATAATGTTCTACAATAAAACTTTTATAGATAAACTTCAAATTATATGTTTATGTTTGTGTTTTAATGAGAATTTTGTTATGATAGAGTGATCTATAAATGTAGACTAAATCATGGTTTGAGGTCAATAACTAAAAATAATATGACTATGGATTACTTAAAATGGAAACAAATTAATGTATATGTAGAAATATTTAACTATCAAAACATATTTCAAAATAGTTTATTTATTTTGGTCAATGTTTCTATAGTGTCCACAGAAAGATAACAATAATTATTGTGGATATTATGTTTGAAAATTTATGAAAGATATCTTATACTATCAAAATACTAGAATCCCTAGACATGTAATTTCCAAAGGTAATTAAAATTTCATAAATAATATTTCTTAATCGTTTAATTATCTATATTTTATCAGTAATACCAAGATTTAAAAAAATCTGCATACTCAAAAGAAGAAGTAAATTTGTTTATAGATGAGTGGACAATATACGTGGTGTCAGAATCTTTTCCGACATCAAATTTAGGTGATTACCAACTATGTCTGTGATCTAGTATGGGATATAAACTTAGAGATACACTTGGGATGCGAATCATTAGTATCATAATACTTATATATTATTTTGACCTATTCTTCAAGGATAAGTATAATGGGGGAAAATGATTTGTTTAGAAACTAATGGGTAGAATACATGGTGTCAAAATGTATAGACATCATGAACAAGTGATTTCCTATAAATTACTTAGTTAATTTCTCATCATTTTATATAATTTTTTTAGTTAATTTCCATATTATTATTATCTGATACTTATTTTTTTAAATTTAAACATTAGTTAAAAACACACGTCACATGATCAAAACCATGAAAACGAATTTAGATTAATTTTACACTTTAGTACAATGATCCATAAGTCCTTTTTGATTTGTAGAAATTGACCACACATCAATCTGACACCTGATGTGGTCAGTATGACTTGTCATGCATGTTTTCAATATAAAAGTGTCATTTTAGTTTAAAACGTGTGTCACATCACCAAAAATTATCAAAAAAACTCATATTGTTTTTAAAATTTAGGAAAACAGTCCATAATTTATTTTTGATGTAGAGAAATCAACCGTACGTCAATCTTATACTCGATATGGTCTGTATGACTAGAAGTGAATGTTTTTATTATAAAAGTGTCATTTTAGTTTAAAATGCACATCACATGTTCAAAAATGAGAAAACGAGTTCAGATTATTTTCAAACTTTTGGAAAAAAATATAATTTATTTTTCACATGTAGGAATTGACCGCATTCCAATATAACACATGATGTGGTCAATATGACTCAAAATGTGTGTTTTCAATATAAGTGTCATTTTAGTTTAAAATTTTTGTCACATCACCAAAATTAAGAAAAATAGATCAATTTTTTTTCAAACATCAGTAAAATGATCCATAATTCATTTTTGATGTGTAGTGGTCGACCACACGTCCATTCGAAACTCGATGTGGTCGGTGTGAATCTAAGTACGTGCTTTCAATATAAAAGAGTCATTTTAGTTTAAAACACATGTCACTTGCTAAAAACCATGAAAACAAGATTTTATTGTTTTTAAAATTTAGCACAATTACCCATAATTTATTTGTGATGTATAGGAATTGACCGCACGTCAATTCGATAGATGATGCAGTCAGTATGACTCAAAGTGCATGTTTTTAATAGAAGTGTCATTTTAGTTTAAAATGTGCATCACATATCCAAAACCCAGAAAATTATTTTGGATTGTTTGAAAATTTTAGGATAATGATCTATAATTAATTTATGATGTGTAATAATTGGATGCATGTTAATCCGACACACGATATGCTCAATAAGACTCAATGTATACGTTTTCAATATAAAAGTATCATTTTAGTTTAAAATGTGCATCACATAACCAAAACTAAGAAAATGATATTGGATTACTTTCAAATTTTATTATATCATTCCATAATTCATTTATGATGTGTAGTAATTGAATACATTTCATTTTGACAGATAATGTGGTCGGTATGACTCAAAGTGTGTGTTTTTAATATATAAGTGTCATTTTAGTTTAAAAAATGCTTCACATAGCCAAAAATTAGAAAACAAGCCTGGATTGTTTGCATACTTTAGAAAAAAAATCCACAGCATATTTTTGATGTGTAAAAATTGACCACATGCCAATCCAACACACAATGCAGTTAGTATGAATCAAAGTGCATGTTTTCAATATAAGTGTCATTTTAGTTTAAAACTCTCCTCACATAGAAAAAAATGATAAAAAGAGCTCATATTATTTTTAAAATATATTAAAAAAATTCATAATTCATTTGTGATATGTAATAATCGACCAAAAATAAATTTAATAGATGATGTGGTTGGTATGACTCGAAGTGTATGTTCTCAATATAAAAGTGACATTTTAGTTTTAAACACATATTACATAACCATAACCAATAAAAACAGTTGGAATTATTTTAAAATTCTAGGAAACTTATCCATAATTTTTTTTATGTGTTGGAATTGAACACACATCAATCCAACACACGATGTGTTCAGTATGAATCAAAGTGTAGTTTTTCAATATATGTGTCATTTTAGTTTAAAATGTTCTTCACATAGCCAGAAATAAGAAAATGAGGTCATATTGTTTTTCAAAATTAGAAAAATGATCCTTAATATATTTCTAATATGTAGTAATCAACCACACATTAATCTGACACACAATGTGGCTGGTATGACTCAAGGTGCATGTTTTCAACATTAGTGCCATTTTAGTTGAAAACACACCTCACATAGCCAAAACCAAGTAAATGAGATCATATTGTTTTAAAACATTATAAATAATATCCATAATTTATTTGTGATGTGTAAGAGTCGACCAAACATCAATCTAACTTATGATGTGGTCAGTATGACTCGAAGCGTGTGTTTTAAATATTAGTGTCATTTTAGTTTAAAAGGAACCTCACATAGAAAAAACCAATAAAATGAGCTTTTATTGTGTTCAAAATTTAGTATAATGATACTTAATTCATTTTCAACATGTAGTAATTGCCTCACTTTAATCCAATACATGATGTGGTTGATAAGACTGGAAGTGCGTGTTTTCAATATAATTTTCATTTTGGTTTAAAACATACCCCACATTGTCAAAACTAAGATAACAAGAATGAATTGTTTTTATAATTTATGAAAAATATCCATAATATATTTATAACATGTAGGAATCTACCTCACATCAATCCAACGCACAATTAACAGATAATATCATTAATATATATATAGTAATTAACAATATTATTTATCATATATGGATTATAAAAAATTTAAATTATACTTTGTTTCTTTTTTTATACAAGTTACTAAAACATTGATTTTATGGTAGGGATAGAATTTTATATAGAGGCTTATTATTGGAAAGTGTATACTAGTTTTGATTTTTCATATGAGTTGTAATTTGTTTGGTTAATTGTAAGTACGAAACTAATGTAAATATTTTATATGTAAATTTTTAATTGAAATGATAGTAAAATATGTTATTTGTATTCCAATATAATTTACTATATATATATATATATATTCCTTTTTATTTATTCTGATTGGGTTTTATTTTATAGGGATGTTGCAAGGTTACTATAGGGATGCAACTATGTAGCAGCTGAAATCAACTTTATCATCACTTCATCTAGCACTGATAAATGTTACCCTTTATCGAGACTTCACCTAGCATTGATATAGGAACCCTTTATTAGTGATTCATATATCACTGGTAAATGGACCCGTTATAAACGCTCCATCTAGCTTCGATAAAGGTACCCTTTATCAATACTTCATCTAGGACTCAAAAATGATACAATTTATTAGTTCAAAATATAAAACTCTAAAAAAGGAGAAGGTATTTTAATTTCTCTTAGATTTTATGAACTTTTAAGCACTAAAAAAGATGGTTTTATCACTATTAAAATATTATTTTTTATTAGTTCTAGTATATGTATCTTAAACATAAATGAAACTACCAAGAATTTCATCTTATGAAATATTTTCTTAAATGATAGCTTATGTGTAAAAAATAAATGATAAAAATTTATCATTTTGGTGTAGAAATATATTGGATAAAATAATATACCATTTCATGAAAATCATGATTTTCATGCTATATATATATAAGGCTTTAGATAATATCGCCTTCATCTGTGTGTTGTACCAGTTTTTCGGTGCACTCCTACCGGCTGGTCGGTTATCCTCTACTGCAAGGGACTTGGAAAAGGTTCTTTGAGATCACTTTCAATGCTTCTTAAGGACAATTTCCTTACTACCCTAACAACTCAACAAAAATACTATATTAACAATAGAAACAAGTTAGAAATATATTAGATTGTTTTTTATCATTAAAACAATTACACTACAAGAGTCAACTTGATAAAAACTTTCATATCAAACCTTCTAGTGAGTTAACCTTTCATATTGGGTGGTTTGGTTATTTTACTCTTTTTAGTATCAAACTAACTTCATAACATAACAATACATCCCATGATTTGACTATTACCTATGATAAAAATCCAATTGATAATGGCCCTTACGTATCAAATTCTATGGACAAATTACTTTTAGGTATCACTGATAAGTTCTTATAGGAATTTTATTTATTTTTTGAATATGTAAATAAAAAACCTTTAAACCAAAAATCAAGTTAAACATCTCCAACCAACTTCAAAACATATTGGATTTTTCCAAACATCCTCACACACTTTAGCCTTCTTCAAATTACTTCAAATTGGAAAAATACAACATTACTACTGGTGATTGTAACAAGTCTGGGAAGTAGTTTTATTCTTAGGATATTTAAGACTTTAAGTTTGATTAAATTAGTTATGATTAATTTATTTTTTATTTTGAAATAATAGTAAAATTAGAAAATATATTTATTTATTTTGAGTACAATACATATTAGATTTTTTATTTACTTATAAATATTAATATAATTAATTTTATTGCTATTAATTAATTAATTAATAATTTTTTAATGATAAAAAAATTATGAAATATATTTACTTAATTTGAGATCCATTCATTTTGGATTTATAAATATTTTTTAAAATTTTGAAATTATAAAAAGGTAAATTAGATATGTTTGGATATTTAAATAAATATTTAGAAATATAATAGATTAGTGTTAGAGTCATGAAGAAGTTTTAATTTTGAAAAAATAAATAGGTTAGGGTCAGTGTATTCCAAATTTTGTGGGTATTCAACTTTTTTTCATCCTTTTCATTATTCAATTAATTTAAATAAATGTAATTTAAAGATATAGAACATGTGTTATTTTCTTAACTTCATGCTTGAAATGGTATTTAAGCACATTCTTTTATGTTATATTTTGTTTATTATATATTATGAATACAAAACTTGAATTATATCACTATTTTATCAATTTGTATTTCAAAAATCAATATGGATAATTCACCTAATCATTATAATATCAAGATCCCACAACACAACTCATCTCAAAAGCCAGATTCTATACTCGATCATTTCAACCTCAGTTCCAATTAGCAAGTGTATATTTCTTTTTAGTGTGCACTTTCTCTTTTCCCCACTTTCATTCATTCCAACCACCATTGGATTTATTTAAGTCATAAATAATTTTATCTTTTTTAGTTGACTTTATATGTTCATCCCATTGAGACAAACCCATAGTTTTATTTAAAATTCAGTCCCAGTTACAAGGAATCCTAAAACTCTCTTTAAATCTCCACTCAAACTAACTTTCACTCCTTAAATTGGAAGCATGACCAGCATTTAAAACATTCATATATGATTTTTTCTTGTTTAAAACTCACTTCTAGTTTCTACTTTTACTTTTTTACAGAGTTGATTGTCTTTGTTGGTTCCACTAAGGATGATTTTTGTTTTCAAGTTATTCCAGGTAGTTGAGCTTATACTCCAATCATTAGTTTGAGATGAGGATTTATTTTAATCCCACTGGGACACTTATTTAACTTTTGTGGAAGTTTATTATTCCTTTCAACCCCAATAATAACTTTTATTGTTGTTCTTCAAGGATTCAACTCATCCATAGTTTTGATTTTAAGCATTAATGAAACCCTAATTATATTGTTCTTCGGTTCTTCCAATAGATTGGGAACCCCATCCTAAGACTTCTGGTCCATTGGATTTAAATTCAAGAGTTTCATTAAACATTAGTTTCTCAAGACCATGTGATTGGGCCCTATCAACATTTTCATAATCTAAAAAAAGATCATCTTTGAATCTAAAGAAAACTATCACTAAAACACCAACTAGCCCACCACATACCAAGTAAAGAAATAAATAAACATAAACTCCTCCCACTTGTTGTAATACCACCTAGAAAAGTCATAGAAACCATCCTTGATTTCTGTGTTGTGCAGTAGATGAAAATTTAATTAGATTATTTATAACTTTATTGAAATCACACATTCATTTCCTTCAATGATTTCCACCACTACAGAACAATCATAATATACATCATTCAAATCTTATTATCATAGAACAATGGATTCATGTGGATTAAATAATTCTTTATGAATGATGTTTTATGGGTTATAAGATTATAATTTTTATGTATTTATTTATTTTACTAAATATTAATATTATTGAATAAAAGGATAGATTTGAGTAAAAAATGGATGGTATCAAATCACATGACAATAGAGTATGAGGATGGGGTGAAATATTTCATCAAGTTTACAAAAGATCATACATATGAACCTTCTCAAATCCTCTGTCTATATTTACGATGTTTTTATTAAATATTAATTAGTCTATAGGAGTTGTAAGAACACTTGATCTATTAAAGAATATATCAAAGTTATAAATGTTGGACCAAACATGGGGAAAAATGAATGTAGCTTGTGACTGAGATAAAATTGTGTTTTATGGATCATTTGATATGATTACAGGTGTGAAAAATGGTAAAGGATATATCAAGGATATTATTATAGGTGTGAAAAATGATAATTATCATATTGAGGAAATAAAAATGAAAATTAAATATGAACTTTGTGATTGTCCAAAATTGTTTGAGAAGTCAAAGAGTTGTACAAAGATGTCATTATATGCTAGTTGTTCTAAATATACAACATTGTTATCCATACTGAATATATATAATATAAAAGATAAAAATAGATGGAGTGAAACCATATTTACTGAACTAATTTCTCTCTTGAATGATATGATTCTAAAATAAAATGAGCTTCCATGTTGAACATATGGAACTAAATGAATTCTAAATTCAATGGGTATGATCTTTGAAAGAATACATGCCTATCCAAATGACTATATAATATTTCCAAAGGACCATATATCACTTAAAAAATTCTTAAAGTGTGGCATTTCTCGATACAATAAAGATGAACCAGGTTCTATGAAAGTTTTATGGTACTTTCTAATAATTCCAAGGTTTAGGCACCTCTATGGAAGTGAGGAAACTGCAAGGTAATAGATGTGGCATGTAGATATAAGAAATCATGATGGGAAAATTCATCACCTGCTATAATTTACTTAGTGGAATATAATTGATCATGAGTATAGTGTATTTGGAAATGAGTCAAGAAACCTTTATATTTCACTATTTATAGATAGAGCGAATCCTTTTGGTTTTCAAAGAATCACTCACAGTTCATGGACAATTATATTGGTAAATTATAAATTTCTACCATGGTTATGCATGAAATTAAAATAAATTATGTTATCTCTGCTTATATCAGAACCAAAATAATTGGGTAATGATATTGATTTTTATTTGGAATCGTTGATCGGAGATTTGAAATTATTATGAGATTTAGGTGTTACATTGTATGATTCTTACAAAAATAAATATTTCAAATTGAGAGACATATTGCGTAGGATGATAAATGAATTTCCTTATCATATAATTTTTTTTAGGATATAGAATTAAAGGAACTTAAGGGTGTCCCATTTGTGAATAAGGTAAACTATCATTTAGGTTGAAACAATCATCAAATATTGTGTTTCTAAGACATAATAAATTTCTACTTGGTGAAATTAATTCTGATCTTGGATAACATCATTCGATGGGCATTTAGAAGAAGGTAAAATAATTTCTCCACTAACTTGTGATCAACTATTTGATAAAGTAGAATATATGGACACCAATTTTGGCAAACCTTCTTTGAAAAACCTTAAAAAACTAATTGAAAAAAGAGATCAATTTTTTGAATTTCCATTCTAGATTTTTTTCATGTTAGGAATTTTCATGATGTTATGCATGTGGAAAAAATGAATGTGATAGTTTCATTAAAATATTACTAAATTCACCCAGAAAAACAAAGTATAGAATTAAGGCTAGGTTGGACATGATTGACATGGGGATATGGGAAGAGTTGGATCTAGTGAAGGGTGACAAATATAATTTACTTCCTCCTACTCCTCACATCTTTTCCAGGTAAGAGAGATATAATTTTTTTCAAATTCTTGACTAATGTAAAGGTTATAGATGGGTATTCATCAAATATCAAGAATATCATGTCAATGATTTATTTAAAGTTAAAGGGTCTGATATAACATGATTGTTATGTTTTTATGTAATATCTAATTCCTATAGATTTGCGTTGCATTTTACCCAAGAATGTATGTCATATATTAACTAAGATATATTTCTTTTTGAAATCTATATACAAAAAAATTTATATACCCAATGAAATTAAAAACTATGTAAAAGGAAATTTCTATCATATTATATGAATTGGATATGTTATTACCCTTTTTATTCTTTGATATAATGGTTCACTTGGTTAGAGAGATTCGAATATGCCGTTCTGTAGATTATAGATGAATGATCCCCATTGAATGGTATATGAAAATTATGAAAGGGTATGTCCAAAATTGAAGTCATACATAAGGTTGTATTATAAAGTGATATGTTATTGATGAAGTTTTTTAATTCTATACTGACTATATATCTGATGTGGAAAACATTATTCTACTAAAATCTCATCACACTGGGTAGCTTGTGGGTGGAGTAATTTCTGGAATAGTTGTTGTCACAATAACTATTACAAAGAGGGAGCATAATATATTTTTTTCATAGCAATTTAGAGGTTGAGCCATATTTTGAAACCCACAAAGTAATTATTAAGAATTTGAATCCATTAAGGGATGGAATATGGATATCAAATACACATAATCAATAGTTTATAGAATGGTTTCAAGACTGTATTTTTAAGGAGTCAATTGAAAATATGGATTCAACTTCATAATGCCTTCGATGGCTAGCTAGAGGACCAAGCATGAATATATCATTTTATAATGATAATATGTTATATACAAATGAACAAGATGAATGAAGTACCATGAAAAATAATGGAGTTACACTTTTGGATGAAGCAATTCATGTATCTAGTATCAAGGAAAGAAATTCAATTTATGTGAATATGTCATAATTTGGAATTATCAAATAAATATGGGAGTTAAATTATACAATATTCAAAGTGTTGATTTTTTAATGAAAGTTGGTTGATAACTGGAGTGTAGTTAAAATAGATGAACTGGGATTTGTGAAAGTGGATTTCAGTAAGGAAGGGTATAAAGATGAACCGTTTATAATGGAATCACATACAATAAAGATATTTTATGTTACAGATCCTTTAAATAAAAAGAGGTCAATTGTTTTTTTATCGACCAAAACCATTAAAGGATCATATTCTTATTCAACTAAGGACATCACTTCTAATGTTACTTCACAATCATTTCATAGTGATCCCAATACAGATGTAGTATTGTATGTAAAATTAGAGCACAATGAGGGGATTTTGATACTCGATAGAGGGGTTAAAAAAAGTGATTTTAATAATCAAGTTATATTTTTTTTAATATATATTGTGTTACCACATATTATTATCTGTTCTCTATTTGATTTAAATAATATGACTATGTTCCTAAAGAATAGGAGAAACAAAATTTTGCACATGATGATGCTACTAATCTAGAGGAACAACATATTGACGATGTTGAAGCTGATGAAATGGTAGATGATGAAAAAATGGAGTCCTAGAAAAAACAGAATCATTGTAGCATGATGGCATTAACAAAAAATATTAAGGTGAGTCATAAAGGCATCAAATTTGAGGTTGGATGGAATGAACACAACCAACCTGTCAACCCAAATAAGGCTATGTTGGGTTGTTACATTAGGGTCACTACTCGAATTCATATGCCATTTGATATAGATTTATGGAAAAATATTGTACCTATGGTTAAGACACAAATTTGGGAAGATATTATGGTAATATTATTGATATAATTTCTTTATTTTAATAAGAGAATAATGAAACATTGATTTAATATTCATTATCCCTTGCAAAGTGAATTTATAATAGATGGATATTGAATGAAATTTATATTAATTCTTATTATAAAGGCTCAAATAGGATTCTACACAATTATTATGAAGTATAATATCAAATATGCTGAAGGGAAAATAAACCTACACCCACCACAGATGTATGCACACCCAATAAACCAACAAATGTGGAATGTATTTATTAGTCATCATGTTGATACAAATTTTCTAGTATATTGTGATTGGTAATACATTTATTGAATATACATGTATTAATTAATTTGATTAATAAATTTTAATTTATGAAACATCAAATAAGTTCTGAATATAAGAAATGTGTAGAAAAACTAATGCACCCCTACAATAAAGCAAGGATTGGGTATGTTTTGCTTGAAAAAAGGTATTTATTTTAAATATACAGTAATAATTTCATGGGACATGAAAAACAACATAATATTTTTATTTATATGTTGATTGATGAATCAAAATATAAACCCACTTCTATCTCATTTCATGTGTTATGGAAGGAGGATCTTGTAAATAAACATGGGATACTAATAGATGAAAACACACAAAAAGTATGGGAAGAATGTGTAAGTATGACATAATAATTTTTTTATTTAAATTGGTATTACATAACAATGATTACTTATTTAAATATATTTTTTTATCTGACATAGACACAAGAATCATCATCAGCTTTACTTGATGAATGAATACTATTAGTGGCCTTGAAGTGGTCAAAAATTATGGTTGCGTTAGAGGTGCAGGTTTTGGGGTGTCACCCAAAACATATTTTGAGAAAAGAAATGAACATGGGATAAAGATAAGAAAATGGAAGATATATAGGTATTATTATCTTATCTATAAGAAAAACTAAACTGGTAGTTTGATTTGTTAGAAAATTTTATGGGAAGGAATAAAATATAATAAAAACACAGAAACAACCACTACGTGAAGACCCCCCCACCCCACCAGCTTTAAGGTGATCCATTCCCCTAAAAAGGACACCTTATAAGAGGTAATCAATTTTTTCATAACTATTTCTATGAAATGTGAGTTAGGCATACACTGATACCTTTCCTGTACTGATATTCTATAGGGTTAAAATGATTTTGATTTATATTTATCACCACCCACCCATCTCCTTGTCGCAAGGGGTGTAATGTACAATATCCAAGGAGATATTATACACAACAAACAACCTATAATAGGTCATGTGAGAGTAGAGATTTATGTAGATCTTGAGTTGAGCGCCGCGCTACTTATTCCACTTAATTATATGGATATTCATATAGTCTATATTTATATTATAACCTTCATATAATGGCCATTTGATCTTGTAAAAATATATGTCAACAAAGATTTATTCCTTTCAAATTTATTTTTTATGCAAAACCTTTAACAATTAATGAAAAAAGGCATGAATTGATGAATGCTATTATAGACAGAGAAATAGAAGGGGTGAAATGGAAGGTCAAATAAAAAATCTAAATAATCAACAAAAGGATAAAAAGGATCTTCTGAAAGTACATTTACCCCACCTTTTCAACTTCTTCATTTACTAACATTAATGGTTTATGTGGATAAAATGTAAAAAAGTGGTGATTAAACCATAATTTATTTTGAAGAATAAATGTATGGAGTGGCCATTACCGACTATCATGATCTTAATAATGCAAATTAAATCATCAATCATGAATGGCTTGGATTATTATTTTTAAATGTATACATGAGGTGTGTTCTTATAATTTGTTTGTCCAATAGTTGATCTACTATGGTAATTAGGACTAAATACTATTCATTTTTTTGTAGGCATATATATAAATACCATTTGAAGGGAAAACACTATGAAATTTTTTTTATTCATCAGTCCTCTCATCACTTCATTAGAACCAATACAATATGGATTAATAGTGAAAAAACTAGCTATAATGTTTGAAAGAAAACATACAAATGATAGAAACTTCTTAATACCCATAATGTAGGGGTAAAACTCTACAACTTATTCATATCAAATATATTTTCATTCCCTTCATTAATTATTCCTTTTTATTTTTTCGGCAACATTGGTTACTCATTGTAATCAATATAAATACTCCAAAGATTTATTTTCGAGATGCAATGTATGGATAACCAACAAACTGACAAAATGTGATGATTTTTATCAATTTGTATTACACTATATGAAACATTTTACAAATAAACTTCAAGTTATACATTTTATATTATGTTTTAATGAAAAATATGTTACGATAGGATGATTTTTAAATATCATCAAAATCATGGAATGAAGACAGTTCACGAGCACAAGAAACTTATTAACTTCTAAATTTGGAAAATTATTAGGGTATATATAATAATATTTCACTATCAAAACATATATAAAAAAATTACTTATTTTTCTCAAATTTTCTACAGTTCTTGAAAAAATACAATGATAAAGACTGATTTTATTATGTTTTAAAATTTATGAAAGATATCAAATTCCATAAATAAAATATCATCCCCAAAGTGGTATTTCTGATGATAATTAAAATTTCATTTAAAATATTTATTAATCATTTTCATATTTATATTTTTTTAGCAATACCAAGACTATTGATAGTCCTCATATTCAAAAGAGTAAATAGATTTTTTTAGAAATGACTAGGTAGAATACATGGTGTCAGAATGTGTACATATATTATAAATAGGTGAATTCATAGTACTTATTTAGTTAATATTCTCATAATTTTATCTAAATTTTTTAGTTAATTTCCTTATCATTTTTCTCTGATACTTATTTTAAAATTTTCATAAAGATCATGAAGATAAGAATTCTTCTATAAGGATGATGCACTAATGTACTATGATCTTGCACTCAAAAAGGATGATGCACTCATTATGATGCACTTTTGTTTTATTCTACAATGCATTCAACATTTCCGGTTATTAAAAAAAATATTGTTAGATAACCCTAAATGTTGAATGCATTACAAAATAAAAAGACACGATGTAATATGTAGGAATAAAACACACCTCAATCTGATACATGGTATTCATAATATTAGTATATGTTTATGTTAATAGTTTGAAATTGATATTTTGGTTCAAAACACATGTTACATACTCAAAATCGAGAAAACACATCTATATTTTTTTGATAATTAATGAAAAATATTTATAGCTAATTTGTGATGTATAGGAATCATCCACACCTCAATTTAATACATGGTGTGCTCTGTATGATTTGGAATTTATGTTTTTAGTTTAAAATTTACATATTAGTTCAAGACACACGTTACATTCTCAAAACTAAGAAACAAATTTGTATTGTTTTAATACTTTAGGAAAATGATCCATAGGTCATTTTTGATGTTCTTGAATCATCTATACCTTCATTCAATATATGGTGTGACCAATATGACTCAAAGTGAGTGTTTTTAGTTAAAAAAAAACATTTTAGTTAAAAACATGTGCCACTCACTGAAAATTGAGAAAACATGATCATATTTTCTTGATACCTATAGGACAATGATTCATAAGTAATTTTTGATGTGTAGAAACAATTTTCATGTAAAATCAACACACAATGTGACTGATATGACTGAAAGTGTATGTTTTGAGTTTAAATTGACATTTTAATATAAAAGGAATATGATATACTCAAAATTGTGAAAAATAATTTGGATTGTTATGATAATTTAATAAATTATCTACAAGTAATATTTGAGATGTAGGAATCAACTGAATTTCAATACAATTCATGTCGTGGTTAGTATGACTCAAAGTGTGTGTTTTTATTTAAAATTGGAATTTTAGTTCAAAACACTTGTTACATACTCAAAAATAAGAAAAATAATTCTTAATGTTTATATACTTTAGGAAAATAATACATAAGTCATTTTTGTTGTTTATGATTCAACTGTACCTCAATATGATACACAATGTTCTCGGTATGACTCAAAGTGTATTTTATGATTTTAAAATTGAAATTTTAGGTCAAAATGTGAGTCACTCACTAAAAACATATAAAAAACGATCATATTTTCTTAATAATTTAGGAAAACATTTCATAATTCATTTTTTATATGTTGGAATCAACCACACATCAAACTGACACATGATATGACCAATATAAATAAAAGTGCATGTTTTCATTTCAAATTGACATTTTAGTAAAAAATACACACGACATACTCAAAACTGACTAAATATATTAGAATTATTTTCATACTTGAGGAAAAATATCCATAAGTAATTTGTGATATGTATGAATAAACTTCATGTCAATCTGATAGACGGTGCGATCAGTATGATTCAAAGTGCATGTTTTTATTTAAAATTGACATTTTATCTCAAAAGACACATCACATACTCAAAATTAGTCAAACACATTCATATTGTTTTGATATTTTAGAAAAACTATCCATAATTTATTTGTGATGTTTAGGAATTATCCACACCTCAATCTAATACACCGTGTTCTGATATGACACAAAGTGTATGTTATCAGTTTAAAATTGACATTTTAGCTCAAAATATGTGTTAATCACCAAAAACCAAGAAAACACACTCAAATTTTCTTGATACTTTAGTAAAATGATTCATAAGTCATTTGATATATCTAGGAATCATCCGAACATCAAACCAACACATGATGTGACTACTATGACTCAAAGTGTGTGTTTTCTATTTAAATTGTCATTTTTATAAAAAAGACACATGAAATAATCAAAACTAAGAAAACACATTCTTGTTGTTTTGAAAATTTATAATAATTATCCATAATTCATTTTTAATGTGTAGGAATCAACTAAAGATCAATCAGATGCATAGTGTGGACGATATGACTCAAAGTGTGCTTTTATTTATAATTGACATTTTAGTTAAAAAACATGTGACATACTCAAAACTATGAAAACACATTCATATTATTTTGATACTTTAGGAAAATTATCCATAATTCATTTGTGACATGTAGGAATCAACCACATGTCAATCTGATGCATGGTGTAACTAGTATGACTCAAAGTGTGTTTTTATTTAAAATTGACATTTTAGTTCAAAACACACATCACATACTCAAAACTGAGAAAACACATTCATATTATTTTGATACTTTATAAAAATGATCCATATGTCATTATTGATGTATAGGAATTAGATGCACTTAATTTGATACCTGGTGTGCCTTCAAAGTGTATATTATTAGTTTAAAATTGATATTTTAGTTCAAAACATGAGCCACTCACTGAAAACTGAGAAAACATACTCATATTGGATTGACACTTTAGAGAAACGATTCATCAGTAATTTGTAAAATATAGGAATTAGTCTCCCATAAAACTAATAAACGATGTGACCGATGTGGCTCAAAGTGAGCATGTTCAGTTTAAATTGACATTTTAATAAAAAAGGAAAATCTCATACACAAAATCGATCAAAAACATTTATATTGTTTTTATACTTTAGAAAAACAATCCATTAGTCATTTGTGGCATGTATAAATCAACCAAACATTAATCTGATGCATGATATGACTGGTATGATTCAAAGTGTGTGTTTTTATTTAAATTTGTTATTTTAGTTCAAAAAACACATCACATACTGAAAACTAAGAAAAAACATTTGTATTATTTTCATACTTTATAAAAATGACTTATAACTCATTTTTTAGTATAGGAATCAACCACACATCAATCTGATACACAGTGTGCCCGATATGACTCAAAGTGTATGTTATCTATTTAAAATTAACATTTTAGTTCAAAAAATGTTTCACTCACTAAAAACCTAAAAAACATGTTCATATTATCTTGATACTTTAGGAAAATGATTCATAATTCATTAGTGACTTTTAGGAATTAGTCGTACATCAAACCAACACACAATGTGATTGGTATGACTTAAAGTGTGTGTTTTTAGTTTAAATTGACATTTTAGTAAACAAGACATGTGGCCTACTTAAAACTGAGAAAACTAATTCAAATTGTTTTGATACTTAATGATCCATAATTCATTTTTTACATGTAGGATTCAACCACACTTCAATCTAATACACAGTGTAACTAGTATGACTCAAAGCGTGTGGTTTCAGTTTAAGAATGACATTTTATTAATATTTGTTTCATATTTATGATTAATTTATTTCTTTATAGTGTTACTAACATAAGAATAGTTTTCTTATACACTTGAACTCTTTTTCTTGAGATGGTGTGCTTTGTTCGACAACTGATATCATGATCAGGCTCTTTTGAGAGGGGGTTGAGGGATAAAGAAAATAGATCATTGATGTTTTTGGATTTTTGTGATAAATTGTACATACTAATTTAATTGTACGAAATAATGTTTAAAATTTATATAATACCTTTTTTTTCTTGTATTTGTTATGTAAATTTTATTTGAATTAAATTCCATATTTTCTACTGCAATGTGCTATAATTTTAGTAGCACACTATAATTGTATGGATTTTATCAATGCTAGAAATTGAACTCATAAAGAGACCCCTTTATATGTGCTAAAATACCACCGAAAAAGGACCCCCTTTATCAGTGCTCTTTTTAGCACTGATAAAAGGGACCCCCTTTTATTGGCTCTTAGAACATCATCACTTTTAGCAATGATAAAGGGGTTTTCTAGAACTGATAAAAGGGAGATCTATAGTAGTGATCAATTGATTAACCAATGATTAACTAATTATAAAGTAATGATTAAGTATTTATTAAATGAGGATGAAATTAGGAATATGTAATGATTAGATAATAATTAAAATTAGATTAACTTAGGATTAACTCAAGATGAAATAATGAATAACTAATGATGAACTAATGATTTAATAATGATGAAGTAATAAATAATTAGTGATTAACTATTAATTAATTAATAATTAACTATAAACTGACTACTTAATAAATATTACTTAACTAATGATTAACAAGTAATTGACCGATGATTAACGAATGATTAAGTCATGATTAAATTAGGATTTACTAATGTTTAAATAATGATTATGTAATGATTAACTAAGGATTAAAAAATGATTAACTAATGGTTAAGTAATGATTACTTAATTATTAATTGTTAAATAACTATAAACCAACTACTTTATAACTATTAATTAATGAATGATTAAAAAAATATTAACTAATGATTAATGAGTGATTTAATATTGATCAATAAATCATTAAGGAATGATTAACATAGTATTAACTAATGATGAAGTAATGATTAACCAATAATTAATTAATGATTAACTATTAATTAAATATATACTAAATACTTAAAAACTATTAATCAATGAATTCTTAATGAATGATTAATGAGTGATAAACAATTTATTAACCAATTATTAAGGGATGATTAACTTCTAATTAAGTAATGCTTAACTTAGTATTAAGTAATCCTTAACTAAAAATTAATGATTAATCAATGAATAACTAGGAATTAACTAATGATTAACTATTGATGAATTAAATATTAACTAATTATTAACCAATAATTAATTAATGAGTACCTATTAATCAACGATTATTTAAATATTAATTAACTATTAAATAACTATAAAATAACTATGAAATAACTACTTAACAACATTAATTAACAAATGATTAATTAATGATTAACAAGTTATTATAGAATGATTAATGAATGATTAAGGAGTGAATGACTTAGGGTTAACTAAGGATTAAATAATGACTAAGTAATGATCAATTAATGATAAAATATGGATTAAATTAGTTTTAGATAATTATTAGCTACTAAATATCTTCATATTAACATAGGATTAACTTAGGATCAAAGAGGGATAACTACATAAGAAAGTTGAAAACCTGATTTTTCACTCCCACGAGATCTTATTTTGATGATTCATACATTTAGGAAGATTGAAATATTTACTATGAAACATTAGTGTTATTATTGAGGATATCAGTGATATCTCTATTTTATATCTATATTTTAATGTGTTTTTATATGAGTTTTAGTTGAATAATAATAATTTGTTTAATATGATACGCATGCCTGATTTCATTTTTTGATGAGTTTTTATGAAAAGAGAAACATTTGTAACAATGGGATGGAAAACATGAGATCTTGATACATAAATTCACTTCACACGATTCAACAAAGCGGTGCGGTGTGATATCAAAAAATGTAGATGAATCCAAGATTGAAAATGAGTCAAACTGATCATGTTTTTAATCAAAAGAAGACTTCCCACGATTTAGGATGCCTATGGGATGTTCCAGATGCTTGAAATTGAAGATACGATATGAAACAAAGATTCTAGGGATTAAAAGTAGGAATTCATGTTGTGAATCATTTTTAGGACATGAATTTTTTATAAGGAATGAACCAAGTACAGAGCATGAATGAATAAATTTACAAAAAGGGTAGTGCCCACAAATTTCACAGTGTAAACATGATTCATGTTGTGAAGCTTCCTAGAAAGCCCCATATATGAATATTTTGATGTATCTTTTGATAATGAATTCACTATCACCACTACAAAAATCCATTAAACATGGGTTTTGACCCGGGGGAACCCTAGGATGATTTTAAGGCTTATAAATAGGGGTTCCATGCCAAGGAATATGCGTTCATTCCAGGTGTATAGGTTCAACCATTGGGTGGATACTGCTAGGGTTCCAACCCACCGTAGTTAGGTTTTTATTATCCTTACCATTATTATGGTTTGATGAAACATTGGATTTTTATTAGTTTAATTATAGCTTCTCTGATATTATTTCTTTCTCAATCCTTCTCTTCTATTCTCTTTCCTATGGTTTTGGGTTTATTCATTATTGTTGGTTTACCAACGATGATCGACTAAATCCATAGGGGAGAGTGGAATCAGTTAAAATGTGTATGTACCAAATTGTTCTATTTATTTCTTTACTTTTACAATGATTTTATTCAATTGGTATTGTATTTTGAATCATTATATTTATATATGTAATTAAATCATGGACCAAGTGAGTTTGGTAGTATCCAAAACCTAACATAATAAAAGTAATTAATTCATGACCACTAGATTTGATTATTCTTTTTCTTTTTCAATATGATCCTAAATAATCCTGGTATTTTAAGTCATCTAGCTATGAAGAATTAGGGATATAGGTTAGATTTATTGGGATTTACCATTTCACATATAGATAAAATTGATCGATTTCACAACCAATGATATTATTGTTTTGCAAGTGCATCTATGATTTCTTTCTATCTTTATTTTAAAAATTTAATTTAAATTATTTAATTTTTTTCAATAAAATCAATTGAAATTGATATGACCCAAACTTTGGTTGATATTTTTCATCATTGTGTTCCATGATTATGGGATTGACCTCATACTGCTGCTATGATATGCCACTGTAGCTAGTGTAGTTTGGGAAAAATATAAATATAAAATTTTATTCTACTAGAGGATTTAATGACTTCCTTTGGATTAATCAATAAGAAAAAATTATGAAATTTCAATAAAGTAAATAATGTGTGGTTATCTAAGTAGTAAAATCCCTATCTAGATACTATAAGTGGATGTTGTTGTTGCATAGATGTACCTAGGAGTAATAACCCCAAAAACAGAATATTGGGATTTGAATCAAGCTTAACCTAGTGCACAACAACAATCCTTGCTGCACACCTATGTTGATACTACTAAGGTATATGATTCAGATGATTTTCATTATATTTATAAACTACTAAACATAACTTTCAGAAGATTAAAATGTGCACTATGATACATTAGTGTCATTATTGAGGATATAAGAAGACATTCTAAAATTTTAGTAAAGTAAAGATTTGGTAGTTATCTAAGGAATGAAATACCTATCTAGATATAACAAGTGGATGTGGCTCTGAAGCAGATGTACCTAGATGTAATAACCTTTAAAAGGGCGTATTGGTATTTTACTTGAGTATAAACTAGTGCATGACAATGGGCCTAGCTTCATACCTGTTTTAACACTCATGAGGGATATGTTTTTGATTATTCACATTATCATTATAAACTAATGACCATACATTTATGAAGATTAAAATATTTACTACAAAACATTAGTGTGATCTTTTAGGACATAAGAATATATTTTAAAATTTTGATAAAGTAAAGACTGTGTGTTCAATGGTACATAATTATTACTCAATGTCAGTATTATTTACACTATCATAATATTTATTAGAAATCATTTTTCATGTATAAAATCGTGTTAGCCTATTTTTACTGCTATAGAGAAGTTATTCAAACTGATCAAGGAGTGTCATATAGTAAAAAACTAGTAGTAATGGTTAGGACATATGATTATCTTAACCTAATATAACCTTTGGATAGAATTCATGGCCGATTAAATCTGAGACTTGATCAAGAGATCCAGTCTTTTAGTTATATACATTTACAATTCCAGGATTGGCCGTGGCATCTAGCTTGTCTATTGGATGATGATGAGGACTTGGTCCAAGTAATAAATTTATTTTACCAATGGTATGATAATTCCATGATGGAGTTATATGTGAATATTTTTATTGTCTAACAACAATGTGAAAATGCATGATGAGATAGGAATAAAAGAGTTTTCAAATAAGGTACATCCTATGATTATGAGGATATTCCCTATCACGAGGAAGAATAATTATCTAGGTATGAAGAAATATAATTTTGATGATGAGGAAGTGTCTAATGATGGAAAATATGGAGAAAATAATTATGATGAGGATGAAGCTACAATAATTGGGGAGGAATTTGGTATAATTATATGACATTTTGTAATATCTCATTCATTGGTGGTGCATGGAAGATCACCAAAGGAGCTATGGTCATTGCTTGGGTAGAAAAGAATTTTCCTTTTAAAACATGATAGAAACAAGCATGGAGATTATTAAATCAATAAATTCTATCAAGGATTCAAAACTATGACACTATAGACTAGACCACATGAGTGAGAAGGGGATGAAGGTGATAACAATCAAAGGAATTATACTGGAGATGAATTATATGGAATTTGTCTTATGTGAATATTGTATCCTTGGAAAGAAGAAGAATATATCCTTTGAAAAAAGAGGCATAACACCAAAGGTCGAGAAGCTGGACCTGGTGTACACTGATGTATGTGGCCCTACACTAGTACATTCCTTTGGAGGGTTATAATATTATGTGACACTTATTGATGAATCAAATAGGAAGATATGTGTTTACTTTATGAAAATAAAATATAATTCATTCAAGGTATTTCATAAGTGGAAGACTATGGTGTAGAATGTGTTAGGATCAAATCTAAAATGCTTGATATCTAACAAAGGTGGAGAGTACGACAGTAACGAGTTCAAAGAATTCTATGAAAATAATGGAATTAAATGGGAGAAGACTATTATAGCTACACCTAAATATAATAGTGTGAAAGAATGAATGAATATGCCATTGAATGAATGTTCCAAGAGTATGAGGTTACACTCAGGGTTACTTAAGACCTTATGGGAAGAGGCTGTGAATATAGAATCATATCTCATCAATAGTAGTTCATCTATACTAATAAGAGAATTTCAACCCGTGGCGCTTTGGTTTGGAAATGAGGTAAGAATCACATTTATGGGTCTTTGGTTGTTTGACATATTTACATATTTATGATGATTTAAGGGAAAAGCTTGATGCTAAGTCCAAATAATGTTTCTTTATTAGATATGGTATTAGGGAGTTTGGTTATCACTTTTGGGATGATCAGAACAAGATGATGATCAGAACAAGATGATCATCAGAATCTTGAATGTGGTATTTAATGAAGGTGTCCTGTACAATGACCTTTATGTAGATAAAGTTGATAATGAGAATAAATATTCAAAGGGCCATGAGAAAGTGAATCTTGAAGGTGTACCTGAGCATGTGACACCAGAACCATTGGAGCCTACTCCTAAAGTGGAGTTTTGGAGGTCAACAAGGGTGATAAGTCTTATGTAGAGGTATTCATCATCCTTACATTATTTTTTATTGAATTATGGTGAATAAATATAATTTTTTGAAGAGGTAATTTAGTTGAAGGAGTTGAACAAGTGGGAGTTGGTTACGAAGGAGGATATTTCTTCATTACATAATAAAATAATCAGGAGATGACACCTTTTACATATGGATAGAAATCATTACAAAAAATGGGTGTACCATTTCAAAGAATAATATGATGGTAAGAGGAGGTACAAGTCAAGGCTGATGGTGGAAGGACTTCAATATAAGGAAGGAGTAGACTTCACTGAAATCTTATCACCTGTAGTGAAGCTTACCAACCTACGGGTGGTTCTCAGTATTATTTAATTAGAATAATTATACCTTGAGTAGATTGATTTTAAGTCTTCTTTTATTCATGGAGATCTAGAGAATGAAATCTATATGTAGAAACCATAGGGATACGTCGATTTTGGAAAAAAGATCCGGTGTGCAAACTCCAAAAGATCTTATATGGGTTGAAGCAGGCACTCGAATATTGAAGATTTTTTTGATACATTCATAACTAAAAATGAATACATACTATGTGCCATGGATCAATTTTCTACATCAAGGATTGTGGTTATGAATATATTATACTACCTCTATACGTGGACTACATTATCATTGTAGGATCTTGTATACAAAGTATAGATGAATTGAAAGGGAAACTGACCAAGGAGTTTTAAATGAAAGGTCTTGGAGAGGCTAGCATGATTTTTGGGGATGAAGATCAAGAGAGAATGCACAGCTGGAAACTTGATGCTATCATAGGCTGACTATGTTGGAAAGGTTTTGAATAGATTTGGTATTTTATAAGAAAATATGATTGTTATTCCCTTGTAAAACCATTTCAAATTATCAAAGTACCAATCACTGAAGATAATAGAAGAGGTCGATTACATGGAAAAGGTTCTATACACATCAGCTGTTGGAAGCCTGAAGTATTCCATGGTCTGTACTCGAATTTACATTTCTCATGTAGTGGGAGTTGTGGGAAGACACATGAATAACCATGAAAAATAGAATTGGGAAGCTGTGAAGTGGATATTGAGATATCTGAAGGAAAGTAAGGAAGTATATATGTGCTTTTGGAAAGGAAATTCATTATAGGGTTATGTAGATGCTTACCTTATAAGTGATGTTAATATAAGGGGTACCATAGTTTATGCATTCAAATATGGATGAACTACAGTAAGTTGGATATCTCATCTGAAGAAGGTGGTGACATTATACACCATAGAGGCATAATAAATTGTCGTAACATAATCTAGAAAGAAGATGGTTTAACTGAATAACTTTTTGGATGTGTTGGGTAGAAATTTATAGGAAAATTTATTGCACTGTGATAGGTAGAGTTCTATACATCTCATAAATAACTTAGTCTTTCATGCCTAAATAGAGAATATTCATTTAAAGCACTATTTTATCAAAGGTTTGATGTAGTATGGGTTTCTAGCATTGTAGAAGATTCTTGGAACCAACAATCATGAAAACATGTTGATAAATCCAATGTAAATACATAAGTCGAGTCATTATTACTACTCTATTGGTCACCAATGATAAATGGTGGATGAGAGAAAGAATATTAGAGAATAGTATGGGAGTAAAAGAGCGGAAAAAATTAGTATTTCTTGAATTGTCATCTTGAAATTGAAGATGTGAATGGAACAAGACACTGGTAAGTGAAGAAGAGGAGGATCCTAGATTAAGTAAGTTGTCAAAGTTAGTACCATCGAATAATTCTAGTTTGGTGGATCAGGATCCATGTGGGATATTTTTGTAATGGTGTATCCTGATTCGTTTTTGGATGAAGTTTTACTGAATTCTAGTGGATCAGACTATACACTAGACCAAAAATCCAAAGTTCTACCTCTATGGTGAGGTTTTTAGTGGTTATTGGGGGGAACACACCCCTTTATTTTGGGGTTCTGGGGCCTTTGACCCCTGGTCCAAATTTTAGGGTACTGTAGCAATGCTGACTCACTGTAGCAGTATTGACCAATGACATTGATAGGGAATTGAGTAGTGTGAAATTGTTATAGTAGCATACAATAGTTCTCTGTAGAATCTTATAATTTAGAGGCAACAGTCACTGTATCACTGTAGACTTCTTTCCACTGACATCATAACATCTTGGACATAGGTTTTTGTAACACTGTAGTAGTGCAGATTTTTAGCCACCGGTAACTATTTCATAGTGGACTTACTATGTGGTTGGTGACATGGTGATTTTTCTTCTTTATTAGCTCATTTGAGCTAGGGTTTTTGGTGTGAGAAACTCTAAAAAACTCCCTTTTATTTCACTCTCAAATTAGTGAATTTATTCCACCTCTACATGGACATAAATACTTTTCCCAAACCATATAAATCACTATTACCATGTTCTTCTTATTCTTCTTATTTTATTTTTTTCTTTGCTTTATCTGAAAACCTCTATCATTGTGACTCTTAAAGTTTCCTCAATACATAATTCAAACACTAATATAGACTAGTTTTGGATTATCTAAGAATAAAATGAAGCATGAGGAGAAGGGAAATAAGGGTGGTAGTAGCTCTGGGTATCCTCCCCGACTACCCTCATCAAAACTATAGGTGATGGATCTATTATGTTCCATATGTGTGGGAAATATAGAAATTCTTAGTTTTTTTTGTATATCGCCAACCAAGCCATGCTATCTTTGAAGATGTATGAGTCATATACAATAGATTTTAAGGCCCATTCCCTCTTCTGAGAGTGGAGTAGGCTATACAGCCTCCAAGAGATAAACAGTTCATTCTAATGCATCTAGGGATATAGGTTCTTATTCTAGTAGACTTGGTATTAAGGTTAGTTATTCTTATGTGTAGAGGCAGCTTAAGGTAGATCCATAAGTATGATATAGGTAAAAAACTTTCATGCTATAGATTAGGAACTAGTGTAATAATATGTAGGTTCCATGAGAGTTTGAGGTACCATTTTGATTACTTAATCCATGATTATTGTTTTGTTTGATACAACTTCTTCACACTCTTTTATTTAATCTTGTCTTTTGAATATGTTTAAACTTCTAGCTAAAATTATGTTGCTTGCCATTGAGATGGTTATGCCACTTAACAGAAGAATGAAGCAGAGTTTTTAATGCCAATCATGTATTGTATCCCTGTCAGAAGTTGAGATAAAATGATATTTACTTCTCTTAGAGATGAACATTTTTTATGTGATCCTTGGGATGGACTAAATGACATTCTTGAAGGCCCACATCTATTTCTGCCGTCGATGGGTTACTTTCACAATCCTAGTGTAAGTACTTGGATTTTTTCAAGGAGAATGATATTCGAGGCCAGGTTGTACTGGCCTTCACTATTAGAGATAGACAGAATTTTTTGTCAGGTGTCTTCCCTCATGTTGTAGGATGATAGGAAAGGCTTAGAGAGTGGGTTGCCTCCCTATGGTGGATGATTTTCCTACGGTATTTCTAGATGTTTTTTCTGGTTTACCCCCTAAACAAGATGTGATGTTTATCATCGATTTGGAAATGGGGATACAAATGATATATCTTCCCTCATATCATATAGTCCCCATCAATTTTAGGGAATTAAATATATAGCTAGATTATTTAGAATCTAAAGGGTTCATTTGCTCGAGCATCTCACCTTTGTCTGCTATAGTGATTTTTTCTAAAAGGATGATGAATCTATTTGGTTGTGTGTCGACTATCAGAATCCTAACTAGGCCATGATCAAGAATAAATATCCCTTTTACTATATTGATGACCTATTTGATCATCTTGAGAGGAAAATTTGTTCTCAAAGATTGAACTTTTCTATGGGTACCACCAATTTAGGGTAAGATTAGGAGATATTCCAAAGAAGGTATTACCACTTTGAGTATTTGGTTGTGTCTTTAAAATTTATGAATGCTACTATGGTCTTCATGGCTCTAATGAACTAGGTGTTCTATAGATACCTCTACTCTTTTTTCATAGTGTTTGTGGGATAAAATTTTGGTATATTTGATATCATAAGAAGGGAATAGGTGGAATATGCAACTTGTTCTTGGAATGCAGCAAGATCACCATCTATATGTCAACCTCTCAAAGTGTAATTTTTGGATTCGGGATGTTAGATTTATGGGGAACATGATCAGATAATAAGGGGGATTAAGTCTATCCATAGAGAGTTAGGGTAATTATATCATGTGAGGAGAAGATGAATGCCTTCAAGATCAAGAGTTTATTTGGGTATTGTAGGGTATTATAGGTGTTATTTCAGAGATTTATCTTAACTTACATCATTGATGAAAACCCTCACCTAAAAAGGAATTAAGTTCTATTAGAGTCTAGAATGCCAGAAATCCTTCGAGGAGTTAAAATGGTGATTAACCACTTCCCCCATATTGATTTTACTTGAAGTAGTCTAGGGTTATGTGGTTTACTATGATTCTTATGGAATAATTTTGGGTTGCATGCTTATGCAGAGTGATCATGCAATTGCATATGGATCTCCCCAACTCTGACCACATGAAAATAATTACCCAACCCTTGACCTTGAGATGACGGTCATAATGACTTCCCGAAAGTTTTTTAATCATTATATTTTCAGGGATAATTTAATGATATAATCAGAATAAAAAAGTTTGAGCTATATTTTATCACATAAGGATTTAACCTAAGGTGATGATGATGGATCGAGTACCTTCAGGGGTTCATTTTCAATATCATCTACACCCTAGGTAAGGGATATGTGGTTGCTGATGCCTTGAGAAAAAAATTTCCCACTTAGGAATTAAAGGAGTCTAGTGATGAGTAGAGTTTGATGGGTCTCTTTAATCAAATGCAACTGGAAGCTAAGGAGGAGAAATGTGGTATGTTTCTAGATATAATTAAATTAACACCATCTCTTAGGAAGCTACTTTAGGATGAGAAGCTAAGAAATGAACAAGGTCAATGATCTACCCAGTTTCTAAATGGTAGGGAGGTGCCTAGTGAATGGTTGTTGTCTCATGAGAGTGTTATTTTCTTCGAGGACCACTCTATTATACCATTTTCTCTGAGAAAGATGGCGTTAAAGGACTATCAACAGAATCATTGGGATATCCACCCTAGTTCCAATAAGATGTTTTATGATGTTCAATGCTGGTTATGGTGGCTAGGCATGATGCGTGATATAACCAATTTCATATCCCGGTGTTATACTTTTCAGCAGGTTAAAGATGAGCACCGAAGTCCCTCAAGCCTGTTTCAGTCTCTCTTGATTCCTACTTGGAAGTGGAATATGGTAGACATGGATTTAATTATTGGGTTATTGCATACACCTCAGGGAGGGAACACAATTTTAGTAGTTATCGAGTATCTAAATAAGTCCAACCATCTTACTATAATCAAGGACCAAAGTGGAAGAATTGGGCTGGGTGTATTCCTAGGAGATTGTGAGGCTTCACGGGGTGCCGTATGCTATCATCTCTAACAAGGACCCATGATTTACTTATTGTCTCTAGGAGGGAATTCAGAAAGTAATGAGGTCACAAGTGAGACTTAACACAACATAACATCTTCAAAGAGATGGTTAAAAAGAATTGGTAAACCAAATCTTGGAATATATGTAATGTGGATATATATTAGTCTTTATAGGCTAATGGGATAACCATCTTGGGTTGGTGGAATTTTCTTATGATAATAATTACCAATACTTGATCTAAATGGTTCCCTTTGAAGTGTTTTATTCTTGACCATGTCAGTTTCCTATTTACTGGATTGAAGTGGGTGAGACTTTCTTAGTGGGACCAAACATCATATAAGAGACAACTAGAAATATTTAGATGATTATACAGTTTATTTTTATATCACAATGCCATTATAATTTTCATGTCGACCATTAATGTCAAGATTTGGAATTCTTAGTGGGTGATTGAATGTTTCTAAAGGTTCCACCTTGCATGGGTCATCGCCATCTTAGAAAGCTGGGGAAACTTATGCCAAGATATGTCGAACCTTTTGAAACCACAGAAAGGATTGGTAAGGTCACATACTTATTAGAATTTCCTTCTTACTTGATATTAATTCAAGTCAATTTCCATGTCTCACAACTGAAAAGGTATAATTTAGACCCATCTCACATGTTGATCTAGGAAGAGCTGGAGTTGGGACCTGATCTATTAGCAATTGAGAAGTCGATTCAGATTGTATATTCTCAGGTGAGAGTGTTTCATGAAAAATCTATTCCCTTATTTTGGGTTTTGTTCCAGCACAAAAATTATGATCTCGAGACTTAGGAATATAAATCTTTGATTGAGGAGAAGTATCCTAAATTTATATTTCATCATAATATGGGTTTATTTTCAGAGGGCATAAAGTTTTCATGGTAGGGATAATTTTCACACCTATGGTGTTTTTTCAGGTATTTATCATTTACTTTAGGCATTGCTTTTATTTCATATTTTTTCTGGGATTTTTCCAAGGAAAGTGGAGTTTTTTGGTTTAGACAAAGGGTGATATATAATTAATAGAAACTGTTGGACAACCCTATATAAGCCATGAAATCCAGAAAATGGGTCTATCAAGGTCGCATGGCTTGGTACACAGTTGTGTTCTAGTCCCCAACAAACCATGAGATCTATCATATGTTTAAAATTTTTGAACATACACTCCCCCCTCCTTGATTTTAACCCTTATCCACCTATCATTTCACCCATTAGACCCACATAGCCCTAGTATAACTTACTCCTCTCATTTTTTATTATTTATCTCAAATTGTTGGGTGATTCAAGTTTGGTTATTTACGATTTCTTCATGTAAGTGTCTCTAATTACCTTATTTTCTCTTCTCTTGGATTTTTATCTATTACTTATTGGGTTTCCCCTTTTTAGTGCTTGTAGTGACCTAAAGTGAGCTTAATTTTAAATTTTTAGCATGGATCTTGATATATGTGGTGTGTTCTCTCTTCTATAGAAGATACTCTTTCTTTGTCTTGTGATTTACAATTGAGTTGTGGATATTTCAAAGAAAAATTTAGGTGGTTCTGTGTTTAGCTATTATTTGATTATTTAAACATGATTTCATTATTTTCAAAATTTTTTATAAACTGTGTTGTGTATTTGAAATGAGTGATTTCTAAAGTGTTGGTGTGTGTAAGATTTGAAAATGGGTTATCCCCTTGAAGTGTTTGGAATGGTATTCTTAGACTGTGATGACCTGGTTGTGATGAAATGGGAATTGTTTTGGTTTGGAAATGGAACAAAGCACTTGGGTACCCTGGGTACCTAGACAGAAAGGCTAGGAAAAGTATCTAGGTGAACCGGTAGGGCCTCATCCCAGGTATCTCTAGCAGGATTATAGTAAAAAACTAACTAAACATTGTGATGTGGTTATTACCATTAAAAATTTTGTGCGTCTTCTCTGAAAACTCATGCATGGGAAGGTTATATGTTCGATTACCGAGATATGATATACCCAGTAAATTAATAACCTATATACTTAGGAATTTCCCATCCACTTATGCTATGTTTTCACATGTTTTTTTATTAAGATATGTACATTATTCTTTTAAAGTTAAAACATGTTTTCAAATCGAACCCTCTGATCTTTTAAAATTAAACTGTTTTATTTTCCTTGAAAACTGTCATATTTATTTATATTATAAAGGATATGCATGGAAAACCTGGTGGGATCCTATTGGGTGAGTGATATAACATCCTACATATAGCCAATAGGAATATGTAGGCCATGTTTTTTCTAATTCAGGTAAAGTCAAAATCTCATTTGGAGGTAGTGGATATTCTTTATAGATGTTTCTTTTGGGGAAAAGTTATGTTGATGACATGGTGGAGGATGGTACTCATGTCATGAAGAGTATTGGGTTAATTTTTATTGGTCTAATTACTATTTTTTGGTCTTTTGGAGTTTTGGTTTATTATTTTAAATGTTATACTTGTGACATGTACATGTCTCTCTTATACATGTTTATATTGTATATCATGTTATGTTTATTTGGTTTTGATGTTTATGCACATGTTGTATTGATGATGAAATATATGTGTTATGTTATGTGATATGGATGTGGTTTTTAATTCACATGGGATTAACTATTCACAAGGGAATTCTTTGATGCCCATGCACTAGTTTCCATCCCATGGGGATCAGGAACACCTGTCAGTCCATGCCACAGGTCGGGTTGGGTTTTGTGTTAGATGGTAGACCAAGCTAGTTTGTGACACCACCTCTATCAATATGCATGGGATGATCTGAATCGCTCGACGTTTGAGAAAGATCCTATCTTCATCCACAGTCTTCTAGAACCTCAAAGTGAAAAGGATAATGAATAAATAGAGATTTAGGTAAATAGAGTTTCAGACAAGCATAAGACTGACCACACCCACTTTCCATCATATGAAAATAGGATTTATAAATCCCTTGGGGAATCTCGCTGACATTTCATACATTAAATCATGTGTTTAAATGCATGAGTTAATATTCTGGCCAATATATATATTCCAAACATAAATGAAACACCCAAACATTTAATATTATGAGACATTTTGTTAAATGAAAACTTATGTGAAAAAATAGATGATAAAAATTTACCATTGGATGCAATAAAATATTGCATAAAATAATATACTCCCACATAAAAATCATAATTTTCATGAAATATGTATATATAAAGAATTAGGGTATATCACCCTCAATCTATCACTTTCATTAAATCCTAAAAGACTTTGTGTCATTTCTATATATTATATCATATATAATACTTGTGAAACTATATCCAAAACTCATTTGGATATCTTCCAAAACACTTGGAAAATTATCATCAACTTCATATTGTATCACATAATATGAAATATCTTATTAATACTCATCCAAAAAACTATTTCATTAAATATAAAAGAATTTTAGAGAATCTATCTGAGTCAAAACTCAATCTCCATTCAGTCAACCACTAAGTGGGACTCTATGAGCCTTTACAGTGTTGATAAAAAATATGAATCTTCACACCCATAGAAGAAAAGATCAAAATCTAAAAAATAATCAATGATAATCAAGATATAAAGTTATTTGGTGTGATATTCATTAAACACATGTGTCTCTATAAATGTGTCCCCTAATATGCATCATAGGAAAACATGCATTCTCATATTTACCATTTTTTCTAAGACATCGAGTGAAATGGGACTTCAAATATGTCAATCCTATATAGCCAACTTATCTGTTCTTGATTCTTAGAGTATATACTAAACTGACTGATGAATACATCACATGTCATTCATCATTTTGGATAATTACATCACATGTCCCTCATTTGGATAGATATATAATATCTAGGTGTGTCTGCACACTCCCATAGTCTATCTCAATCAAGAGCCCTGATTTCATACTCGTCATATGAGATGATAAATACCATCTTGGTTGATATCCAACCAATAAAATGATAAAAAATATACCCAATCACCCCTAATTATTTAAGTTTATATGTTGACTTATGTAAGTAGCGTATCAAAGTATAAAGGTTCTCATTCTAGGTATTTCATCAACCTCTGGTCTTGGGGACTCAAATATTATCCATGCATCCCTAGTATACCAAATAAATCTATATGACACTCCATGTAATATACTTAGCGAGTCATCCAATGCATACAATAATATCCTATTCTTTGTTTTGTGCCTCATTATCATATTCTGTATCTCGGGAAAATAATCCTACTCATACCAACCTTAACATTTTTTCATAACCTATAATACTCAATGAAATATATTAGTTAGGGGATAAACTCAAATTCAAAATTTTAGAGTTCAATTATCATCACACTTCATGAAATGTATATCCATATATAAATTTATGTAGCCAACATGAAATAATGATAAAACAAAGGTTGTCTATAATATTCTACATTTTAATATTCTTAAATTATTTAAGAATATTTAACAAAACCAAAATAAGCACTGGTTTATAATATCATATATGATAAAATTCCATACCAGCCTTATATTTTCTACACTTTGTGGGTTTTTTAACACATTAAATCATATGAAATCTATGTTGCATATCCATGTGACCATCTAAGAGAACCCTCCCACTAAACTATTTAGTGAAAAAAATATATGAAGTAATCCAGTTTGAATATTTGTGAGATTTAGGAATTATATTCCTAATTGTTCATCTTTTTTGAACATATTCAAACATCTTAACTTCACAACATCAAATGTCACGATGTAAAATTTTGTATCTACTAAGTGAATCACCATTATCCTTGGAACCATATTCTATTAAACATTTTCCTTTAAATAATGTAACAACTTACATTATTATTTACAAATACATCCTAAATATCTTAGGAAATTAAGTAAAATTCACTTTAAACTTAGATTTTTGAAATTATTTATTTGTTAAATTTTAAAATTTTTAATTCTTAAAATCCCCCCACTATCCTCTTAGACAATATTCTGTTTAGAATATATTGCTAAAATATACAATGCATTCTGAGTTAGGAAATGAAATTTATTTTCTTTTAGTAGGAATATTTAAAAAATAACCTATTGTTTCTATATTACATATTGTAGTATATGTGTTAAGAAAATTTTTATTTGAAAACAAATTTTTTAAAATATATCACAAATGGGTAGTGGGAACACAATCCCACATATTTTAACAAATACATAAATAACCAATTTTTTCCTAGATAATTTTTTTTATCTATACCTTCATCTCAAAACATGTTATAAAAATTGATGAATCATAAACCATTGGTATATACAAAATAATCCCATGTTTTTTATAATAAATCATTGTTAGAAACAAGATTATCTTATCATATAAGAGAAATTATTTAAAGATACACATTTGTTACTAATATTCATCTGATCCTGATAAAATTATTTACATAAAAATCCTTGATGTAGTAACTATTTACTTCATCTCATGAATATAAACTCCAAGCTCAATTAATTCTTCATTTAATCTTGAACTCTTGTATATTTACAGTACTTTTTAAAATATACATTTGGTATCACATAACTTTCATAATTGAAGAATTAATTTCTATAATATCCATACCTCACATGGATATTTCACGGGGTTTAAAAAAATCCTTTAGAGATTTCAGATAATCTCATCACATGGAATTATTATTCCTCATTATAGACAACCCTAGGTTTCAATGACCTTGATTGGATTCTTGAGGAAACAATGTTGAAATTTTCAACTAAATTTTCTTTTTCTGGTTTTAAAATTTACCCACTTTTACTATCCATACATTATAGAATCCAGACATCATATGCCTAGCTCTTCAACACTTTGAGAATACCTTGTAAAATTTTCTTGAATTCAATCATATTTTCAAAACATTTCCATAGATTAAAATAAGAGAAATTATCTAACCAAAAAAATACATTTCTCATATAATTTTGTTGAAACCATGAATTAATCACTCCATTGTTCTATAAGAATCTAGATTCACTTGATAAACAACTTAAACACTTAGAAACCAAGGAAGTAACTATTATAAAACACTAAAATTTCCTTAATAACTTTTCTTAAATCACCAATATTTCTTAAGAAATTTTCTTAAGTTACTGGTATTAAGAGATACCTACATTAAGTTTCTCCTTTTCAAGGATTAATTACAAAGTTTAGATTGATGATGATTATGTTCATATTATCTACAACATAATATTTTATTAGATGAGTAACATGTTTAATAGACAATTAATAATTATTTTTATTAAATTGGTTCCCACTAAAATGATAACCCATTTTAAAAACACATCATATACATTATAAATCCAAGATCCATATTTCACCATGAAATGAGTCTTCTTTAGAATCTCTATCACTATTTATTTATTTAGGCAAGGAATCATCCCAATAATATCATATATGACTCTTGGATAGTCAAGAAGACAAAACTTTTTCCCAACCCAATATATGGATAAGCTCAACTCTATTCCTCTTGTAACCTAATCCTATTAGGGTCTCCCAGCTATTATAACCCAAAAAAACACCAAGAATAGGCTAACAAAGAACAATCCAAGGACCCACAACTTTGGAATGACCTAACCAAAGATGTTTCAGTGTCACCCATCCTTTCTTGACTTACAAAAGATAATCCAGGGGGACCCAAATTTAGCATCACCTACCTGATTGGATGGTTGAGATCTTGACATGTTCAGATTTAGAAGGAACGTGACACTTAGTATTTTAAGGGGACTTTAATTTCATAATCTTATCTCATGTTATTCCCTTTAGGTATGAATGATTCTAGTAATTTAGTTTAGAATCCTATTCTCTCTAAAAAATAAATATTTTCAAACCATATTGATGTGTAACTCCTTACAAAACCCACAAGTTAGTGTTACTTATCCAAAAATAGAATTCAAACATATTCATACATATCCAGATTCATCATATTCATAAGTTACATGAACTATTTATATAAAATCATAGAGGCATCCACATAAGTATTTCTGATGTGATAAATAGTTAACCCCATTCACCTGTCTAGACAAGAAATAAACCTTTAGGTAAGTGGGTAGTCTGACCCCAAGTCTCTCTACCTGGATATACATTACTCAAGAGAGAATCAGATTCATCATAAATCTAAAACATAATATGAAAAAATGTATTAAATAACTAAATTCAAGTTCATAATTTTAATTACAAACTAGGGTCAAGGTATATGAAAAACTAAATTCATTATGGATTCAATACTATAATGTAACACAAAGATCTATCTTAGAAGTACTTTAACAAAATTATTCACATTTCTTAAACTAAAACATTCACAATACGAATATTTATTAAACAATTTACAAAACATGAGTATAGTATGGGATAACCTTTAAATGAATGAATAATTAAAATATGAAACATGAGATAAAAATTTATGATCCATTCACAAATAAAAGATACTTATAAACACATTTATAATTTTCATATTTAACCTCTTGTACATTCCATAATTTTTTACATATAAACATTTTATATTTATTTCTATATGAATTATTTCATATTTATCATTATATGACATTTAAATTTTAAATATATGATATTATATGAATTATAAGATATTTATAATCCAATTTCTATTTTTTAAACAATTTACATAATCTAAATATCATATACTTTGTGTTATTTAAATCATTATAATTTCATTCATCAAAAAAAAATTTATGTGGCATAAATAATATCTAATTAAATCCCCATTAATTGTAACAATTCAAATTAATTAATTATGAAAAATTCATAATTTAAATATAAAAAATTTATATTATGACCTTATTTCCTAATTTATAACCCATTATAAATTATCACTTATGATTTCTATTTAAAAAATTATGTCTAAATCATAATTTATGCCATATAATTTGTTAAAAAGTATTTAAAATATTAAAATTTAACATTTGAGATAAAATGATTCATAAAAATTTATTTAATCATAAAAAATTTATAATTAATTAATTTATAAACCTTTTATAAATTAAAATATCTAAAAATACATTTTATAATAATTTATAAACATTTTACAAATCATTAAAATCATTTAAAATGTTAAAAATAAATTTTAACATTTTTTGTGGTCACCCTTACGTATGAACTAATTCTCATGTAAGGGTATCATCCATTTACCCTAAAATAGACAATCCATGTAAGGGTAAACCAATTCTGGAACTGTTGCGTAAAGATAATATTACTTCTACCCTTAAGTGGACAGTATACTTAAGGGTAGATTCATGTGAACCTTATATTGTGTAAGAGTACAAAACATATTACCCTTATATGAACACATCGTGTAATTGTAATGTTCAATTTACCTTTATGTGGCCTCCAAGTACCACTGTGTAAGGGTACTACCTTCATACAAACTATTTACGTAAAATTAACAAATAGGTTACCCTTACATTGACCTTATACATAAGGGTATGACCTTTACATAGTCTTTTTTCACATAAGGGTAAGAAAATTATTACCTTTATGTGTACTTGAGGAAATCTTTCTTACCCTTATGCAGTAAATGGATTAGGGATATTACCCTTACATAGACCCTTTAAAAATCTGATTAACCTTACATATCAGCATTTCCTTAAGGGTAAACTCATGTGATGCTTAAGTAGAAAGATCTACATAAGGGTAAGTCTTTGGTTACCCTTACGCACCTACGATGTGTAAGGGTAAGAGCTTGGTTTCCTTTACATACCCCAGTTACATAAGGGTAAACCCTTTACATGAAATTGAATTTCTAGAAACATGGAACTACTCTATTTTTGGATTCCATTCTTCATTTCATCTCAAGTTACATAAAACATAAATATAAATCACTATGATACCACTATTAGGATTTAAAGGAGTCTAATTACACTTATTAGAAGTGGATAAAATGATTTAGAATATTTTTTGAGGATATCTATGTAAGATAATTATTAAATCCCATAAATATACAAAAATGAAGAACTATTGTAAATGTGTTCATCATAAACAAAAGAATCATATACTATATCTTTATCACCATATGCATTTCATGAAGATGAATAAAGTGACAAACATAATCATCCCCACCTCCATATGTATCCAAGAGTTGATATAAATCGCTTGAGATTCAAGCGGGATTAAATCTTCCTCCATGGTGTGATAAAACCTCATAGGGAAAAGGATGAAGACGAAAGAGAGATTTGGGTACAAGGAATTTTGGTTTAGCATAAGGTTAACCACACCCACTTTCCGTTGTGTGGTACTAGGCTTTAAAAATTCCATGAGGAAGCTCGTCGACATTGCATGCATTTAAATTCTTGAGTTAATGCTTTGGCTACACAACTAATTTTATTTGTTTATTCAGTGCTAGTGAAAAATGCTGATAAAAGTTTCCTTTTTCAGTGCTAAAAAGCGTTCTGATAAAGGGTACCTTTCATCAATGCTAAAAAAAGTTCTGATGAAAGGTACCCTTTATCAGTGATTTCCTTTAGCACTGATAAAAGGTTCCCTTTATCAACGCTCTTTTTTATCACTAATAAAGGGTTCCATTTATCAGCACTTTTTTGAAGCACTGATAAAACTAACACGTTAGTCCCACATCAAAGATGTGGATGATCATGTGCTTGTTTTTATATCTTTCTTTCCACCACATTTCAATTTAAGAAGCCTATTGTGAGGATTAGCTCCCGCATACACACTCCACACACACCTATATGGGCCTATGCCTACACACACGAGCCTGTATGGGTCTTGGCCCACCCTATTATCTCTGTGGGCTTGGGCCCACCCTATGTTCAGCAAGCCTTCCCTGTTGGGCTGCCTAAATGGCCGACCCTTCAGGTCAAGGGTCAAATAACATAATAAATTTTTTATAATTAAATTATTATTTCATATATAATAATGTATATTAATATATATGAATATATATATATATATATATATATTAGTTTTTGATATTTATTTATATTTATTCATTTTTTATAATTAAATTCTTATTTCATATATAAAAATATATATTGATATATATATATATATATAAATACATTGATATATATTAAATATTGATATAAATAAATATATATATATATATTAACATATATATTGACATATATTAATAAATATTATATTAATTATTTAATTTTATATATATATAAATATTTGATATATTCACACACACACATTAATTTTTTTTATTTCTATTTGTTTAATATTTTTTTTAAATCTATCCGTATTTAATATTTATTCATTTTTATTATAATTAAATTCTTATTTAATATATAAAAATATATATTGATATATATAAAAATATATTGATATATATTATATATATTAATATATATATATATATATTAATATATATTGACATACATTAAAAAAATAGTAAATTGATTATTTAATTAAAAATTAATAAATTTAAAAACTATTATATATATAATTAAATAAGTAACAAACTTTTTATAATTAATAGAAATGAAGAAATTTATTAAATACTTAATATACTAATTAAATAATTAATATACTATTTATTAATATATATATATATATAGACACACACACACACTAAGTTTATTCATTTTTATTAATAAATATTTCATAAATATTTTTTAAATATTTTTAGCATTTATAGTTTTTTAATACAATTGTAATTTAAAAAATTAATATATATTCATTTTTATTTAAATATATATTCATGCGTGTTCGAGAGTTGGACTGAGCCAACCCCCAAATTTTTTATAATTAAATTTATTAAATTTAGTATATATATATAGAGTAATAAATTATATATTAATTATATATATACTTAAATAATTAATATACTATTTATAATTAAAAAAATGAATAAAATTATTAAATACTTAATATACTAATCAAATAATTAAAATACTACATATTGTTATATAATGATTAAATAATATATATATATATATATATTAAATTTATTCTTTTTTAATAATTTTATTCATTTTTAATAATTATGAACAATATGTCAATTATTTAATTATATATATATAATTATATTTCACCCATTTGTTAACATTCAACCATTTAATATAATTTATTTATAGATAATTTTAAGTGTGTGCTTAATTTTTTGTTTTATAATTTATAGATTTTAAATATTTATTCTTTTTATATTTTTGTAGTTTATTCATTTTCAATTTTTCATCCTTCAATATTTTTATAATTTTATCAATTTTCTAATATTTAGTTATACATGTCTGTTTATTATCATTTAATGTTTTTAATGTGGTCGTAATTTATATAATTAATATCTAGTCATTTCCATTTTAACATAAATAAATATTTATTTTTTAAAAAAAATTCTATATAATTAATAATAGTTATTCAAATTTTAAATTTATTGATTATTATTATTATTATTTTCATTAATTGACACTATATATCATATAATTTCATTGCTCAATTTAATATATATCAAACTTGTATATATATATATACACATTAATTTCACACACAAGTATTTACATAATTAATGAAATCTTAAATAGAAACACATGCACCTAATATTTATGTAATTTATTCAAAAAATAATATTCATTTTATAATTTCATTTAGTAACATAATATATTTAATATATTATGTTTTTAATTGGATTTTTTTTTATTTTTAATATTATTTCAGTTATTATTATTTATTCATTTTAAATATATTTTATTTTTTATTTTTTTTGGAATTTAATCATTTTCTAATATTTATTTATACATATTTATTTATTATGTTTTAATATTTTCAATATGTATTCAACTTCATTTCAATATATTTCCATATTCTATTTAATAATTTTTATAATTAATAAAACTTATAATTTTTTCAATATTTTTAAAGTCTACTCATTTTTACTTGGAATAACATAGACCATGGATGAAATCCATGGCCATAAAAAATTCATTTCAAAATAAAAAGTATAGGCAAGTTGAGTGGGGTAAAAAAAGATTAAGCAACATCACTAACATTTAGTCCACATTTACCTATTTTTCAGTCTACCACTACTTCCACGGGAGCCACCATGGACCCTCAGATATCTACCTCTTTTTCCACTATTTTGGAGTCTGTCAGTTGTCCTCCCGATCACCCATGCTTGATGATCCATCTTCTTCATTAGATGAATAAATTTCACTAGTTCCATTAATATTTCCAAAATCCTCACAGAATACTTCCTTACTATTAGATATATTTAAAATATCCGTAATGAAAATTTATTAGTGCTGGGTCCATAGATCGATGGGACCTCCTCCACTACCTTCCTTTATAGAGTACCACAAGTAGTTGGACCGCACACTATGTCCTACATACCATCCTTCTCCTGATCATGTGATTCTAAAAGTTGTATTGTCAAATCCTGCCTAGACATCAGTGAAAGAGTCATGAGTTTCCTTGAAGTAACCATCTAAAATCCTTCTGTATATATAAGGGTGGATACTTTATTAGTTGAGGTGAAAGCAGCATCATGGTTGGGATGTTGAGAATTTTTCCTCTTCTTGACCATCTACTCCCAAGATTCCACAGGGACATTCATTTTTTCAGTATCCTAGGAGGACCTTCTACCAATATCTCTAGAAAAAACATCCTTATCATGATTCTGTATAGTATTTGAGGTAGTAGGTATACCACCTCCTTTGGGGTAGTCCACCTTGGGGAAAGGATCCACAGTAGGGGAACTTGCAGCCTCCTTGGAGCCTTTCATCCCATTTGTGCAAGAGGAAACCGGTTCATCCAATCCCTTCATTTTCAGTGACCATGGTTGAATCACTAGTGAGTAATAGATTCCCAATGTGGCAACATGTATGACATCCCACCTTTTTATTACATAACTTTTCATTACATTTTACAAATAGAGGATCTTTAAAGTTTAGTGTCTTGGAAATAAGGTACATAATAAATGAAAACATAAAACATTATTTTAATAAACATTAAAGTATTATTGAAATGTTAATACTAAGTATAATTACTGCATCTCATAACATGAGGACACACATCAAAGGAAAGGGTGAGCATAAGGCCCAGTAAGGGAAAATAGGGAAAACAGTTTACTTGTGAGTTTGAGAGAATACAATAAGAACTTGAGGAAATATCATAAAGGCATGAAAAATAGGAATATAATGATAATAATAAATTGAAACATATCTTGAAAATATGTTTACAACATTTAATTTATACATTCATCAGCAAATAACCAAGGTCCATCCCCATGGTGTCATAAAAATTACCAAGGTATCGTAAAACTTGTCATCTCTAGTGATTAATTTCTTTACCCAATGAATTAGAGTGCTATCAAGGCACACAATTAATATGTATTTATTTTAATGTGATCCACATATATCATAATCAAACATTTAATAAACAACCCATATAGAATAAAATAAATGGGTTTCATATCAAAATCACAGTGTTTTAAAAAGTGATTAAAAACAAGATCCTTTTGTCATTTTAAAACCATGGAATAGGAAGGCATGTTTTATGTATGTTAATACTAGAATTAAAATATATAATTTTTACATCTATGTGAATAAAACTGAAGAATATAGAGGTTTGGGTATTCAAAAATAAAATAAAATAGTTTCTTTAGAAAAAGAGAGAGATTTTGGGACGAAAATTCTGCAACATAATGGGTATAAAACATAGTTCAATAAAACATTAAAAAGGGAGGGGATATGAATTAACCATTCGTAAAAGACTCATAATATAGTATAGGTATAGAATAAAATGTAATTAAGAAAATTTTATGGAAATTTTTAAAGACATACCACATAAAAGATAACTTGAAAAGAAAAGAGAAGTTGGGAATTACCTTACCTTGAAGAGTAACTTCTAAAACTATAAGATTGAGATCTTGAGGGATTGAGAACACCTTGGGAGGACTCCTTGGGAGGTAATAATATCATATCTTATAGGGGGATTATTTTGGAATGAATGAAAACTAAATAATGGCATGGTATTTATAGTAAAAGAGATGGAGTTTTTTTATTAATTTCTGAGGACACCTCAACAATGGTATTTGAAAAACCATGGGCTTGACCATGGTGTTTGCCTATGTATTTGGACACTTGGGACACCTCATATAATATTGTAATCGACATTAGTATTCCATTATTTTAAATTAAATATTACATTATGATGATGTCATTAAACACACAGAAAAATCAAAAACTATATTTTTTTACTATTCACTAAAAAAAACATTATATAAAAATATTATAAATTTACCTTAAAATAATATCGATGTTCTAAATTAAAAAATGAAATAAATTTTATGAAAATAATTTTATAAATATAAGAAATTTATTTTTTAATTAAAATCACTATTTACTCGAAAAAATATTAATAGTTAACTAATAATTTCTAAAATAGTTATTTACTTATACTATTATATTACATTACCATTCAAGATGCCTAAATTATATTTATACTTTCTTATGTGATGTTACTATTACATTGGTCATATTAATATTCATAAGGATAATATTAATATTCAAAGGTACTATTCACCAAAAATTAAGTTGATCTTATATAACTCGAAATTTATTACTGATCACAATTGTGTATGTCCATTTTTCAAAAATAAATTCACAATATCAATTATTTTAAGTATAAAAATTATTTTAAAATAGTCTTTCTTTTCAATATTCATCAATAATATGAAAAGTCTTAGAAAAATACTAAAAAATCAGCCTAGATTAATTTTGACATTTAGAATTCAAAAATGATGTTTATTTTACCATAATTTTTTTTATTTATACAAATGGATGACACAAAGTAACTAAGTCCTTGTTACATAACCCCTTATAACATCTACATATGACATATGAGTAAGTTTTACAATGGTTATAGAATCTTGGGGTGGCTCAGACAACATTACCCGAGTGATGAATCCTATCAACTTGAACTTCTTTCGTAGGCGATTTTGTTCAAGTTTAACATGTTGAAGCCCAAATTGGGCTTGGTACAGAGAACAGCCTTGTGACGCTACCTCCTTCTCAAGCTCCGACAAATGGGCTTCGTATGGTAAGATTCTACTAGTAAAGTCCATCGACTCTTCTTTCTGCATTAATTATCCATTATCATTTCTATTTATAAACTACAATTATAATGTTAAAAGTTATTATAGTTTCCAAAAGTCATGTTAATAAATGGTTATATAATAGTCAAAACTCCATGGTTACATTTCAATTACAAATATATATTTTTATTGATTATGACATTGTAAAAATTACATTTTCAGGAAAAAAATATTATTCAAAAGTTTGGGTCATTACATTCTCCCCCCCTTAAGAAATTTCATCCTTGAAATTTTAATTCATACCCTTAGAAGAGAAAAGGTATGGGTACTTATACCTCATAGTATCCTCTAGTTCCCACATGGCTTCTTCATATTTGTGGTTCCTCCACAACACTTTAATAAGGTGGGTAGTCTTGTTGTGTAGAAACTTTTCTCTATGATATAAGATCTCCCCTGGATTCTCCTCATAAGAGAGGATGTGTTCCAATTGTACCACCTATGGGTTTAGTACATGTGAAGGGTTAGGTATCTACTAACTTAAGAGGGATACATGGAATACATCATTAACTTGAGGAATACTTGGAGAAAGTTCAAGCCGATATGCCACTACTCCTATGTGATCAAGGATTTCATAGAGTCCAATGTACCTAGGTCTGAGCTTCCCTTTCTTTCCAAACCTCATTAATCTCTTCCATGGAGAAATTTGAATGAAAAACTTGTCACCAACATCAAACTCCAAGTCCCTTCGACGGTTGTTGGCATAAATCTTCTGCCGACTCTAAGAAACCTTAATGTGTTGCTGAATAGCATGAACCTTTTCTATAATATCGTGCACAAGATCAAACCTAAGAATATTTAAATCACTAGCTTCATCCCAACAAGTAGGAGTTCTACATCACTTCCTATATAGAGCTTTATAGGGTGCCATTTTAATGACCAAGTTGAAGCTATTGTTATAAGAGAACTCAACTAATGGGTGATGTTGATCCCATCCACCTTTAAATTCCATTGAGAATGTTCTCATCTTGTGCTCGAGTGTATAAATAGTCCTTTCATATTGGCCATCAGTTTGGGGGTGATAGGTCGTACTAAAATTAAATTCAGTAAACAGAGCCTATTGAACACATATCCATAATTTTGATGTGAACCTTGGATCACAATCATATGTGATATAAAATGGAACTCCATACAACCTTAACACTTTCTTAATGTAAATCCTGGTAAGTTGATCAAGAGATAAATCTTCCCGGATAGAGATAAAATGGGCATTCTTGGTGAGATGGTCCACTATAACCCATATCACATTGTTTCCTTTGGATGATTTCGGTAGACTAGTGACAAAATCCATAGTGATATTGTCCCACTTCCATGCTGGTATGGGTAGTAGTTGTAATAACCCTTTAGAAAGTTTTCTCTATTCATTAATTTGTTGACACATGAGGTACCTTATAGTGTAGTTAGAAATATCCCTTTTCATGTTACCCCCCCAATAATGATCACAAAGGTCCCTATACATTTTAGTTCTTCCATGATGTATAGGGAAAGTGGATCTATAAGCTTCATCCATCATATCATTTTTTTCCAAAATAGATAGAACACACATCCTTTTATGAAATTTAAGTACCCCTTGTTGATCAATATTGAACTCAGGATACATCCCATCCTTCACAGCCGCAATCTTCTTCATTAACAAAGGATATTCTTTTTGAGATTTCTTGTTCTTCTCTAGTAACGATGATTGATAAATCATTTGGGATAGGGTTGATGATGTCCTTTCCTATATAATTCCCATGTCTAATTTTACTAGGTCTTTGATCAAGGGATATCCTTGAATCCACAAAATTTCCATAACAATAGGGTATTTCCTACTTAATGCATCAACAACTTTGTTTTCTCTTCTAGGGTGATAATTAATTGACAAATAATAGTCTTTAAGAAGTTTCAACCATCTCCTCTATCTCATGTTCAATTCCTTTTGTGTGAAAATATACTTCAAACTTTGATGGTCTATGTATATATCACATTTATCCTCATAAAGATAGTGCCACCATGTCTTCAGAGCATAAACAACTACATCCAATTACACATCATGCGTATGATAGTTATGCTCATGATGCTTCAACCATCGAGATTCATAATCAATGAATTTGTCATTTTTCATGAGGACTCACCCAAGAACTTTTATATATGAAATACTAAAAATAACAAGTCCTTATATGATTGAGGGTAGAGTTAACATGGGTGTAGTGACCAATATCTTCTTCAGCTCTTGGAAACTTTCCTTACACTCATTTTTCTAGATGAACTTGACCCCTTTTTGAGTTAACATGGTTAGTTGATTGAAAATTCATGATTTTTTTTCACAAACCTCCTATAATAGCCTGTTAAACAAAGAAAACTACGAATATCAGTTATAGTTGTAGGATGGCGCTACTCCTCCACAACCTTTGTCTTTGTAGGTTCAACTGAGATTCCTTCATTGGATACACTGTTCCCCAAGAAAGAAACTTGTTGAAACCAAAACTCACACTTGACAAACTTTCCAAAATGTCTTTCCTTCCATATAGTTTTCAAAATAACCCTTAGATTATCCTCATTCTCCTCAAGACTTTTAGAATATTTCAGAATATCATCAATAGAAACTACCACAAAATTATCAAGGTAGTCCTTAAAGACTCTATTCATCAAATCCATAAAAATAACAGGTGTATTATTCAAGCCTAAGGGAATAACAAAAAAATCATAATGCCCAAAGTTTTATTAGAAGGTGGTTTTCAGAATATATTACTTATTCACCCTCAATTGATGATAACTAGATCAAAGATCAATCTTAGATAAGAATTGAGCCCCACTAAGCTAGTAAAATAAGTCATCAATTCTCGAAAGAGGGTATTTTTTATTCACTATGACCCCATTCAGTTTCCTATAATCAATTCATAGTCGCATTGATCCATCCTTATTCTTTACAAAGATAATAGTTTCTCCCTAAGGAGACACACTCATCTGGATAAAACCCTTCTCCAAAGTAGCTTGGAGTTGTTTATTTAATTCCTCCAGCTCCACATTTTCTATCCTATATGGGGTCTTTGATATCAGATGAGATCCTGGTACGAGTTCAATGGATAACTCTACCACTCTTTTTGGGGGAGTTCTGAGTAAATCCTCAAGAAATACATCAATAAATTCATAGATGATGGGGACATTTTCTATCCTTATACTCTCATTTCCTTCTTTATCTTCACCAATGAACTCCATAAAGAAATCTATAGTAGGTTCTTTTAGACAAATATCTAGCCAAGAAATCTCTCCTTACTAGATAACTTTAGGTTTTCCATACAAGACTACTAATATTTCCTTGATTTTGTATTTGATCCTAGCTTTATACTTTGAGATCCAATCCATTTATTGTATAATTTTGAATTCCAACATGGGATTGAATACTAGATTTATGATAAGATTGTGTTCACTAAAGTAAATACTAGAGTTTCTAAACCCTGATTATTATTTGATAATTCCACCAGGAGCCTTGACTGATAACTCTAATTTTAGAAATTTAGGGGTTGATTCTAAATTCTTTGCAAACTTAGAGGAAATAATGGAATGTGTAGAAATAGAATAAAAAAAATTACTTGGTAGCTTTGATAAAACAACAAGAGTACCTACCACCATGTTGTTTGGAGATTCAACTTTAGATGTTGTGATAGAAAATGAAAAAACATGTCCCCTTAGCCTATGCTGAGGCTGATGGTGATTCCCCTCCACTACCATTGAATTTGGATAGTGATTGGAAAAGTGCCCAAGCTATCCACACTTGAATAATTCGACTTAAGGTAGGTCCTGGACAATCTTACCCTTGTATTTAGTGTTGGGAAGTTGAGGCTTCACCTCACTATGAAAATTATGAGCGATATGGTCATCTATTCTATACTTGTAGCACTTCCTGCTCCTGAGCAGGTAGTTCCCCGAATGCTTCTTCCCACATTTATTACACATGAGTATTTACACTTTCTTTACACTTCTTCCCTGATTAAATCTCCACCCCAATCTTGGATCCATTGATATCTTTGTTTCATTTAATTTATAGGACCATTGCATATCACTGAACTCCAGTTCAACTTTCATACCACTCCACACAATCTCCTCATACATATCATAGTCTCAGTTGGCTAGATTCATCCACATATGAGGTATTATTCCACCAAAGAATCTATTAACCTTCCCATTAGGATCCATGAAAAATATTGAGGTGTAACAAGAAAGTCTTATGAAGTTCATCTCATAGCTTCCCATAGATTCATTCTTGTTATGATTCAACTTGATAAATTCCTTCTCCATTTTTGTTCTCATCGAACATGGGAAATACTTATTAAAGAATATTCCCCTGAACTCTTCCCAATCCAAAGATTTAATATCCCATCTTGGACTCATGTTTTTAATTAGTTCCTACCACTGATTAGATTCTCCCTCTAAGCGGTAAACAACTAGGGTGACCTTCTCCTATTCTGAACAGTGGAGTACAGAAAAGATCTTTTTGATAGAGATGATCCATTGTCCAGCAATCAATGGGTTGGTAGATCAATTGAACATTGGTGGTTGTTGAAACATAAAGGAATCAACATAGCTTTTTTTCCTTCGTAGTGAAATCAGTTTCTCAACTTGATTCAGGTTATTCCTCATAACTTGAGTCAATTGGTTCATCATTCTCCTGAAAGTTTCCATTCCGACTTCCATCAGAGGGTCATCAGTGCATAGTCCGTTGCGATCACTATTTGCATGATTCCTCCTATTTCTTTCTATTTTCTAAAAGAATAAAACCTTATTTAGATAATTATTTCATTTATGAATCATTTAAATGTAAATTATTTTTATGTCTTAAAACATCATGCTTAAACATATTATTCTTTAACAACAATTACATTTCTTTATCAATCCTTCATAATTATTCAAAAAAAAGATTGTTATTAACAAAACATATCCCCCAGGAGTTTCAAACTAGGAGTGAAGAAAGGACCATTTTCATTCCCCAATTCCCATTAGAGTCTAGCTCAAAGTGGTGTTTTCAGGTTTTACCCTTAGATACATCTGTGCCAGAGCCATATCCACTTGTTCGTATCCATGCTGGGATTTATTTGTTTGGAAACCACTTAATATTTAAAAAAATTACCTGGATTTTTTCCTACATTTAAACTATTATATATGGTTCTTACAAAAGTTTTCATATCCTAATTTCCACAAATAACTAAGCTATCCTTTGATACCAACTATTACGTCCCACATTTTTATTACATAACTTTTCATTACATTTTACAAACAAAGGATCTTTAAAGTTTAGTGTCTTGGAAATAAGGTACATAATACATGAAAACATAAAAAAATTATTTTAATCCAATTTAAATTCTTATTGAAATGTTCATCCTAAGTACAATTACTTCATCTCATAACCTAGAGACATACATAAAAGGAAAGGGTGAGCATAAGGCCCAGTAAGGGAAAATAGGGAAAACGATTTACAAGTGAGCTTGAGAGAATACAGTAAGAACTTGAGAAAATATCATAAAGGCATGAGAAATAGGAATATCATGATAATAATAACATTTAAAATATCTTGAAAATGTTTCTAAAAAATTTTATTTATTCATTCATAAATATATCACCAAGGTCCACCCCCAAGGTGTCATAAACACTACCAAGGTTATTTACCAATGCATCGTAAAACTTGTCATCTCTAGAGATTAATTTCCTTAACCAATGCATTGAAGTGCTATCAGGGTGAACGCTATGTGATCCACATAGATTATAATCAAATATTTTATATAAACCCACTTATAATAAAATAAATGAGGTTAATATTAAAATCACAACATTTTAAAAAGTTCTTAAAAACAAGATCCTTTTGTCATTTTAAACCCACAAAATAAGAAGGAAGGATTAATTTATGTTAATAACAGAATTAAAATAGATAATTTTGACATCTATGTGAATACCCATAGATAATATAGAGGTTTGGGTATTCAATAAATAAAATAAAATAATTTATTGAAAAAAAGAGAGAGATTTTGAGACGAAAATTCTATAGCATAACATGTATGAAACATAGTTTTATAAATTGTTAAAAAGAGAGGGGAGAGGGGTTAAAAATTCATAAAAGACTCATCATATATTATAGGGATAGAATAAAATGGAAATAAGAATATGTTATGTAAATTTATAAATACATACCACATAAAAGAGAACTTGAAAAGAAAAGAGAAGTTGGGAATTCCCTTACCTTGATGAGTAACTTCAAAAACTCTAATATCGGGAACTTGAGGGCTTGAGGACACCTTGAGAGGACTAATTGGGGAGTAATACTATAAGATATTTGAGGGCTATGATTTTTCAATGAATGGAAACGAAGGAATGGCTTGGTATTTATAGTAAAAGAGATGGAGTTTTTTATTAATTTTCAAGGACACCTCAATGGTGGTATTTGAAAAACCATGAGATTTACCATAGTATTTGCCCATGGTTTTATCCAATAGAGACAAATAATATCATATTTTAATCCACATGAGTTGAAAATAATTTTAAATTAAATATTATATCATTATGATGTCATTAAATACACCGAAAACTCAAAAACTCCATTTTTACTATTCACCGAAATACAAAACATTTTATAAAAAACTCATAAATTCACCCTAACCTAATATTGATGTTTTGAATTAAAAAATGAACTAAATTTTATGAAAATATTTTTTCTAAATATGAGAAATTTAATTTTTAAGTAAAATCACTATTTACTCAAAAAAATACAATTAGTTAACTAATAATTTCTAAAACAGTTATTTACTAACACAATTATATCAAATTACTATTAAAGATGCCTAAATTATATTTATACTCAATTATGTGAGGTTACTATTCCATTAGTCATATTACTATTCATAACAGTAATATTAATATTCATAAGTTACTATTATCTAAAAATTAAGTTGATCTTATCAGACTCTAAATTTCTTACTGATCACAACTGTGTATGTCTGTTTTTGGAAAATCATTTTACAATATCAATTATTTAAAGAATAAAATTATTTTAAAATAATATTTTTTTTCAATATCCCTCAATAATATGAAACTTCTTAGAAAAATACTAAAAATTCATCCAAGATTAATTTTGACTTTTGAAATTCAAAAATGATGTTTATTTTACAATAAAAAGAATTTTATTTATACAAATGGATTATGCAAAGTATATATGGCCTTGTTATATAACCCATTATAAAACCTTCATAGGACCTAAGAGTAAGGTGTGCAATGGTTATATAATCTTGGGGCAGCTCAGACAACATTGCCTGAGTGGTGATTCCTATAAACTTGAACTTCTCCTGTAGGTGATTTCATTCTAGTTTAACATTTTGAAGCTCGACTTGGGCTTGGTCCAGAGAAAATACTAGTGATGCTAACTACTTCAAAGATCCAAAAAATGTGAATCCTATGGTACGATTCTACTGGTAGAGGCCATCTAATCTTATTTCTGCATTAATTATCCATTATTATTTCTATTTATAAACAATAATTATAATTTTAAAAATTATTATGGTTTCCAATGGTCATGTTAACCAACGGTCATATAACAGTAAAAACTCCATGATTATATTTCAATTATACATATATAGTTATATTTATTATGACATAGTAAAACTTAAATTTTTAGGAAACAAAATATTATTCAAAAGTTTGGGTCATTACAACATGTGCGCCTCTAACTGAAGGTGCATTCACACTCACCTCAGGAATAGCTTGATCACCCTGAGACCCTTGAGTGATCTTTTTATATTTTGTTGGAATTATAATATATATTCTCTATTTTCTCTTGAAATCCCTTGATGTAATTTTCTATTCCTATATTATCTGTTGATCAGCCATCTCTTGGGAAGAATCTTCATCAATGAGTGTATTTTCCACCACTTCCTCATTCAAGCCATCACCACCAACACAACGTTCTTCCATATTTCCACAATCCATACACCCTAACAAATAGCTCACAACTAGGGAGTCCTTAAAGGAGATACCCCCCTTCATAGTGTACTACACACCACATGTCATGACCCATCCCAGTGGGGCCCGTTCCGTGACTCCCCAAACCCACATCCAATAGGCCAGGGGCTGGTGACCAGCATTGAGTAGGCATATCACTAACACGAGAGGCATTTACTATATACCTATATGCACACACAAATCTCCAATCCCACAAATACTGAAATGTAAAAACCACTAAGAAACAAATGCATGAATACCACTATCCCAACCAGCAGAGTACAACAGGAAGTAAAGTGCAGAAAAGTAAACAAGTCTAGAATATAATCCCCCCAAAAGAAAGAGTCTATAAACTAAAAATTATAACCTATAAACAAAATAGTTACTGAGACTACTTATTGAAACCGTAGGAACACCTCAGCCTTTCTGAACTCACAAAGATCTATCTAGTCCTAGTCTACCCTGGACTCCATCGAAAGGTCACTCATCTTCACAAGACATGACACGTGTGGGCAAAGCTAATGCAGGGGTGAGTATAACAATACTCAGTAGGACTCCCCAAAACCACAAACCAATACAAAAAGAAAATATATAGTCATATCTACATAGTATATGTTTACAAAGCATATAATAAGAATATATAGATATACTCAAACCAAGACACGTAATCTAGAGGTAAGTCACAACTACTGTATACCAGCACTAGAGAGCCAGCTCGAAGATTCCACAAAGCAATCATCTAGGAGAACACAGTCCTAAGTCTGATATAACTGATGACATCCATATGGGAAGTACTATTATTTGGAAACCATTATGAGATAAATACACCGATAGATATGAAGAGAATAAGATACCATAGATGAGGATCACAACCAGGGCCATGGGGTGATACCAACAACTATATCTGGATTAACCTACTAAGTAGATGATTGATGCTCGGTGAAGTTGGTCATGTAAATACCAATGAATCTACCTAGGACACAAATAATGAATAGAGGATCCTACTCCGGGCCTCTTGAAGGGGTTACCGATAACTCTATCAATAATGTCCTGCTTAAGAGATCATACTTCTATGAGTAGGAAACAATACTCATCAACCATCAGGGAAAGGATCAAGGGAAAAAACCCTAATGTATTTTGTATAAGATATGGTGGAAAAGATATTCAAGCCATGTAGAAAGGGGTAAATGATGTGTAGTAGGGTCACACACCATGTCCCTTGGACCTAGGTATTGCCAGTGTACAATGACCCATTTCATTTAGAACATGTTGTGTAGAAGATGGGTATACACCATGTCCTTCCATCTAGGGTCCATACATGTACTCTGTCCATGTTCTAGTACATAGTGTCAACCCTTGTCTTCCTACCCATGTACCAGTACATAGAGTAACCCATGTATTCTATCTGGGCTAAGCTGTGTGTGTGGGGGGGTATACATCATGTAGGAAACCTGTGTAATCCACCCTGTGTCCATGTATCTCCCATGATACACACCATGTGATAGGGTCACACACTATGTGGAATTTAAATAACTCATGAAACCCTAGCCTCTAATGAGTGCGGGCCATACACCGTGTAACCCTGAGTTACACGTCATGTTGATTATGATTTTCCAGAAACTGCTGTTCTTCATCCTCAAACCTCGATTGATGATACGATCTCATTTTAGTGATCCATTCACCTCAAAATCACAAATCTAGGGTCACATCATCATTAAAATAATTAATAGGTGAGTTTCAAGCCTTCAATCGGCTCTGAAATATGATTATGATCACCATCGCGTAAATTTATCGCAGAAATATATCTTCTGAATCACTTCAATTTGTCCATAACCATCACCGTCGCACATCCACTAGGTCTTCCTGATGCCGGATATTCAATTTCAGATTGTTTTGTTGTTAAATGGAGGTCCAATAATCAATCATTCATATCTCATGAAGAATGATGAATTCGTAGAATACCAGGGGAGAAAAAGCACAATGAAAAACCCAAGGGACTAACCTCAGACATTGTTCGTTCTAGCCTTGATTAATTCTCATAATAATTATCAATAAATAAAAACAAAATCTCTATAAAAAACCCTGATAATATTCCACGATCAATCCCATCCTGTAAGAACGATCGAACCGTGGGTCAACCTGTTCATTGGTTGATTCACATTCATTGTTGGTTATAAAAATAGGGAAAAAAAGATTTAAACAACACACCCTACCTGAGGATTAGATCTCTCACTTAAGAATATTGGTTTCTATGTCATCATGATTGGTGAGATCCTTCAATAATGACATCCTTCGATCTATGATCCAAGATCCGTTGTCATTTACCACCAAGGGAATTCTCCAGGTTCCTCTCTAGAGCCTCCATAGAATTAAAAGATTATGAGTCTAACCCTAGATCCCTACCTCTAGGTTTATTTTAAAATAAACCATCTCTACATCACTTATTCAACAAAATAGAAGTAATAATATAAATATTCAATTTATTTTATTCATTAAAACATCTGAAAAATAATTTTCATAGTCGACTCGTCCCAGCTGATGTTAGGCCTTGCCTAGGGTAAAAACACTGCTTTGAATAAAAAGGTGATCTCAGATTACTAATTTGGGAACTGATTTAGAAGTTATTCCACTTTTTCAGGAAAACTGCACATGTGTGCCATTTAATATTTTAATACTATTCAAACATTTATTTCGGGCACACTGGGACATGGAATCACAAGCCATCTCAGTGCTTGGTCTCAAGTTAATTCCATATAATATTTAAAAATAATACATGGAAAAATATAGTACATTAAAATCTTCCCACTTTATGGATTTACATCCTTGAAAAGCCAAAAACAAAGGCTATAGAAAAATATGTGGGTACTGAGCACGTATTTGAGCCTCCTGCTCCCAAGTACTCTCCTAAAGATTCCCATGCTACCACCAGGAACACAATATAATAATCACTTTTCCACGAAGGATCCTCTCCTTCCAATCCTCGATCTCTACTGGGTACTCAACAAAAGTTTCTCAATCCTCAATGTCCAGTTCACCCCAGTCGATGACGTGCGATGGGTCATGCACATACCTCCTCAGTTACAACACGTGAAATACATTGTGTACCTAGTCCAACTAGGAGGGTAGATCCAAGAGGCATGAAACCTCTCTAACTTTATGCATATCTGGAAAGGGATAATAAACTCCTGAAATAATTTACTGCCCCAACCAAATCTCCAAAATCCCCATCGAGGTGAAACTAAAATGAACACATGGTCTCCTTCCTTGAGTTCCAAAAGTCTCCCTCACCTATCAGCATAAGATTTATGACGACCTTTTCCATTCTTCATCTACTCTTGGATGATATGTACCTTTTTGGTAGTAGCTCGCACCAACTCTGGGCCCATGTGTGCTAACCCTCCTAGGACAATCCTGAAAAGGGGTTATCAAAAGGGTATCTCGTATAAATCCTCAAATGGTGTCATACTAATGGTGGAATGGTAACTTTTGTTTTATGTGAACTCCACCAAACATAGGTGATCCTCCCAACTATGGAGAAGTACAACATGAAAGCTCACAGCATGTCCTCCAGAACCTGAATGGTTCGCTCCACCTAGCCATCTATTTAGGGGTGAAACACTATGATCAAGAGTAACTGAGTCACAAACACCGCCTATAATCCCTTTCATAACTGGGATGTGAAATGAGCATCATGACCAGAAGCTATCATTAATGGGACTACATAAAGTCAAACTATCTCTTGAACATAGAGGCATCCCAAGATCTCCATTGAACTCTACTCTCGGATAGCTAGTAAGTGGGATGACTTAGTAAGTCGGTCAAAAATCAACCAGATGAAATCAATTCCCTTGGATATATATGGTAAACCCATCACAAAGTTCATCGATATCCCATCCAACTTCCATTTCGGTGCCTCAAGGGGTCGAATCATTTGTTCACTTTTTATGAGTTTCAAGAATTTTAGAAACTTAACCCCTATAACCTATTAAGATTTATTTATTTATCATATTTTAGTAAATAATAATGCATGAAAAAGTAAGAAAGTACGTAAATCAAATAGTTTTTACAAGGTCTGACCTCAATGTGAGAACCTACATCCTTTCCATAGCCACTCCTTTGGGTCTATGAAAATTCACTATAATGAAGAAGTGAATATAACTTGTTCCAAATCCCACTAGACACCTTCTATAACCCAATAGGAAATATTTTACTGACTCCTATAAATTTACAATGTTTCTTACAAAACAATTGATCCAAAACAAAAGAATAAATACTTTTTTCAATTTTATCCACAAAATATTACTCTGAATCCTCAGTCCAGTTTGGATAAGTATGATTTTATGAGATCGATCAACTCAATATGATTATCCCTTACTCAATATGCACTTCTCAAACTCTTCTTAGAAAAATTAGTCTGATATTCTTAAATATAATCTACTCAATAATATATTATCAATATGATGTTTCTCAATATGGTTGAAAAATAATAGAAGTCTGATCTTCTAAAGATATCTCTTTCCTATAGGAACATTCACTTTGAATTATTCAGTGCTCAGAATTTTGTGATTACATAAAAAGTTTCAAAGTATGAATGATTCAAGAAACTATTTATAAATAACTCAGAAAAGAAAGATCAAGAAACATGAAAACTTTCCCCACTTCCCCAAATTTTAAAACTCCGAAAAACACTCACATTTAAACAATAACTTTTGCTTCTTCAATCCTTCTCAGAATACTCCAAGATTTATACTGAATTGAATATAATGTTTGAAAACTTCAACTCTTTACATATATTCTTCTCCATATTCATCCTTCTTGAACTTTCTGTCTTTTCTTTAGTACGATGAATCCTCGCCAGCTCATTACAATGAAACTTCCTCAGCTTCATATTCATAAGATCATTATGATTTTCCATTATTTATAATCTCATTATTATCTATCATTTTTTTCAACTCATTACGATATGCCTTTCATTCTCTTCTCATTACGATCTAGCTTTCTTTCTTAGCTCATTAATATATACCTTTCTTTCTTAGATCATTATGATTTTCATTTCTTTCTTAGAGTCAGTCTGATGAAATAATCACAATGATGGAATTATCATTATAATTTAATCTCCACTATGTAACTTTTAAATTCTTTTAACTCCGTTATCTTTACACATATTGAATTCTAAAAGATTCTGAGTTTGGTACTTTTGGATCTGATATGTGTCCAGATTTATAAAACCGATGCAATCATTACAATTCCTCCATTTCGTAAAAATATTTTATCATGACTATGTTTCATGATTTATGAGAACTTATTGATCATCAAAGAATCATATGACTTTTAGTTATAAATTAGGAAAACTTTTTAACTACTTACTTCAAACTTTTAGACACCATTAAAACTTCTTCACTCAGAAATATTTTAACTTTCTAGAAAACACCGATTCCGATAGATCCTGAACTTCATACCGATGGACCGAAGACTAAGGGTTCTTCCAATCAAAAACTTCATCTATCTAACTACCTCTGTGTCCAGGGATAATATATCCAATAATCTAAGTCTAGTGTTTTTCAGTCTGATATTCTGAGTTCGAAAAACATCTTTATTAAAAATAAAAACTTTTCTCCCCCTTTATGTCAGGGTTCTAACTTTCAACAACTTTAGACTTTCTTACAAATCTCATTATGATGGGCTGGATGTGATCCTGAATAACAAAAACATTATTTTACAAAAATATTAGTTGTCAAAAAATATACAAAATTAAAAAAAACATCACAAAGGTTCTTCAATCTCCCCCTTTGGACTTGTTAAAAACCCTTGTTAATAACTTTTTTAACTCTCATAAATTTTTAACAACTCAAATTTGTAGACAACTCAAGTTCTTAAATTTTACCAAAACACAGACTTTCTCAAAAGAGAGTGTCTTGACACTACACTACTGTATAAAGTAATGTTTTTGAATGTATTTCATCCCCTAGTGATATTAAATGTTTGTTTCCATGTAAACATAAACCCCCCCTCACTTTTATATTTTATCACTTTTATTTTTCTCTCCCCCATTTTATGATAACCACGACTTTAGATTTATTAAAATAAATCTAAGTAAAAACATCTTACAAAGTAAAAAGTTGTTACTTTCTCTCCCCCTTTGTCAACATAATTCAAAGAAAGGTGGGGGGAACTTCATTATGAGGTTTAGGAAGTCATGGTAGGAGGATGAACTTGAAGTTGTAGCCTCAATTACAAAAAATATTTTTTTGAATGGATTTTGTGAAAATTTCATCAATTTGATACTTTGTCGAAATGTATACTAGAACAACATCTCCAACATAAACTTTCTATTTTATAAAGTGAAACTTAATATCATTATTTTTTAATATTTAATATTGTATAGGATTTTTATAAAGATAAATTGAACTTTGATTATTACAATGTATCATTAATGATTTAGAAACTTTTTCTTTCAAATATTCTTACTGAAATTTCATCCATAACATTTGATTACAAGCTTGTATAACTGAAACATAATTAGATTCAACTATGATCAAAGTTACTAAATTTTTTTTCTTACTGTGCCAACTCATAAAACATTCACCCAAGAAAAATGTTCCTCATGATGTCAATTTTCTATCATTACGAACTACAATCCATCAGCATTAGTGTAACCATAAACCTTCATCTCACAATTTCTTTTATATAATAACCCATGTGTAGTTATTCCTTTAAAATATCTTAGAATCTTGTTTTCTTCCAACATAAGTGATTCTGTTGGATTACTTTGATACCTAGCACACAAAGTCACACCATAAACAATATTAGGCCTTGAGGCTATAAGGTAAATAAGACTTCGTATCAGCTTTCGAAAGCCGTTCTAATTCAAACTTATTCTAGATTCAACTTTGTCTCAACTCTGTGCTCATAAAAGTAGGAGTAGAACTTATTTGGATTCTTCCATCCCAAACCTCTTTAACAATTCCCTATCATAATTTTATTTAGATAATAAAATGTAATTTTATTTTTGATGAAATTTTAAGACAATAAATAAAGTTAATTATCCCAACATTGCCATTTAAATTTCTTCTTCATTTCCTCATAAAATTCTTTACAAAATTTTTCTTCATCTCTAAAAAAAATTATATCATCCACATAAAAGATTATAATTTGAGTTACAGAGTCAACATATTTCACATATAACTTTCTATGGAATTTACCTTTATAATAGTTCAACATTATAAAACAATTTTCAAGTTTAGAATACTAAGAATGTGGGGATTGTTTTAACCCATAAAAGGTTTTCTTAAATCTATAAGCCCCGTTTTATCATTATCAAGTTGAAAACCACAACTATATTCAATGTAAAATTCATCCTAAATATCATAATTTAAGAAAGACTAAATTACATCCATATGATAAACTTTGTAATTATGATGTGCGACCACTAAAAGAAACATTATAATAGTTTCTATCTTGCAACTGGGGAAAACTTTTCTTCAAAATCCACACCTTCTGCCTATACATAGACTTTACAAACAAGTTTGGATTTGTTTCTTAAAAATTATCCATGTTTGTTCAAATTATTTCTATTAACCCACTTCGTTATGATAAAATTTTTGTTTATTGGTCATAGAACATGTTCCCAGGTTTCATTTTTCTCAATCATAACCAACTCTTTATTAATAGAATCCACCCATTCTTTGTGTTGAATAGATTCTGAAACTGATTCTAGTTCAACTTTTCAGATAAGGGAAGTCTAGTTTTCTAATATCAATTTCATTATAGTTTTAACTAGGGACTTTTGATTTCCAATAATGTTTTTAGACTCAATATTTTTTTATAAGGAAGGAATTTTCAAAGTTTCTATTCCTTCTAAACTTTCCTCATCACGTTTTTCTCTTGAATCTTGGTAAGGATGTTTTGAATTACTTTCACTATTATTGGAAATATCCAATTTATCCTCCTCAAAATTATTAAAAACATTTGTTAAGGAATGTTTATTTTCAATTACTTTCACATCATATGAGTCCACCAACTTTTTTAAAAGTTTGTTCCAACATTTGTATCTTCTTCCACTGGGTGAATAACCCATAAAATTTCCTTCCTTAGCTTTCTCGTTAAACTTTCCCAGATATAAATGTTTGAATTTGAGAAAACATGGACTTCTAAAAACATTGAAGTATTTCAATGAAGGATTTTTATATCATATTTCGTAAGGAGTTGTGTTGGTTTTGGTCTTAACAAGCATATATTTTGAACATGTACAATAGTACTAACAACTTTCCTCTAATAGACCTTTAAAAGTTTATATTCTTCTAACATACTTATTATCATTTTCACTAAACTTATATTATTTCTTTTTGATAATCCATTTTTTTGTGGAGTATATGAATCACTATACTGATTTTTGATACCATGTTTTCTTAGATATATTTCAAAAGTATTTCTTGTGAATTCAATACCATTTCCTGTTATCAACTTCTTTATATAATCCCCCATTTCTTTCTCAACTTCTTTTCTGAAAAATATAAACATTTCCACAACCTATTACTTGTGTTTCATAAACATGATGTTTTTAATTAGAGTTAAATCATCAATGAAAGTGATAAAGTATAAATATAATTTTGATTATTAATGTCTCATCGGTCCAAAAAAATAGAAATGAATAAGTTTAAGAGGTCTGGTAGACTTAATATCAACTCTCTTATGACTTTTGTTAGTCATCTTACCTTTCTGAAAAGTAATAAAAACATCTTATTCTATTCTTTTCAATTTTGAAAAATTTCATGCAACATCAATTTTAGAGAGTTTGTTCATACTTTTATTCATAAGGTGCCCAAATATTAGGTGCCATAATTTGTTTTCATCTTTAGTAATCAAGTAACAAGAATTATTAAACTCGCCATTTTGGAAAATATTACCCATGGTTGTGTCTACTTTTGTGATAACTTTTCTGTATTTCACACTTATTAGGGTGCATGAATCTTTTCTAAAAACCACTTTTTTCCATCATCACAAAGTTTACTTACACTATGTAAGTTATGTTTTATCCCATAAACAAATAAAACTTCCTTAGATTTCAAATTTTCTTCTTAAATCTAAACCACTCTCTGATTACTTTTATTTTTAAGGAACTACCATTACCAAAGGTAACTACTCTTACATAATAACTTCGAACATGTTTCAATATTTTTATATCACCTATCATATGTAAAGAAAACCCACTGTCAAGTATCCATTGTTTGTTCCTTGTACTTAATTTTAAAGATGTATAAACAAAAAAATATCTTTCCTCAAATTTCTTCTTTCTAGCTTCATTTTCGTTTCTACCATAAGAAAATTATTCCGGAAGGAGTGTCATACATCTTTCAGAATGATGACAAGCCTAATTACATCTTCCAAAAACTTCTTCCAGACATTAAAATTTATTTTTTGTTGGAAAGTTTCTAACATCTTGAGATTTATTTTTCTAACTTCTTATGGGTTGGGAAAGTTACTCATCCTTCTTATAGGTAGAGATAACTTATGAGAACAATTATAAGATTTGTGCCCATAGATTCCACAACACCAACAATATCCATCAAATCTTGATTTCTTATTAAAGTACGATATTTCTTTGTATAAAATTTGTTGAGGTTTATAACTTATTTATACTTTAATAATCTCTGGAAATGGACCATATTTCCACTGGAGTGGGTTTTCATTATTTTTAGATGAAATAGGTTCCTCACCTACTTTTTTCACCCGAGATTTCCCAATACTTTTTTTAGAACATAAAAAGTTTGAAAAATTAGATGAAACATAATTTTTAGTGTCTAAGGGTTCACCTAATTCTTGATTTGATCTTTATTAGAAACTTTATAAGTCTCATATTTTACTTCGAAGTCTTTTTTGAAGTTTCCATTAATCTTATTTAGGGTATTTTCATACTGAAGAAGTTTTTATTGAACCCTTTTAACTTATTCTTCCTTAGCTATCAACCTCTTACTGAGATATTAAACCATCTTTAATATTCAGAAATTCTAGGTTTGTAACTTAAGATCACCAAAATATATTCTTCCTTTTTCTTAATGAAATATCTCTTTCCTTTGGAAACTTATTCAAAATATTCCTTCATTACTCTGATTTCATTCTTGGGAGATTTTTTTTCACAAGACATTCAAAAAGTTTTGTTCTAAGATAATACTCTCTGTAAGATTATTCACCTCCTAATTCTTTTCTATTTGAGGAGTCTTCAACTTTCTATACTTTTGAGATGAATGTTCTATCCTTTTCTAAACTTTCATCTTATTAAGAATTGTTTTCAGTTAATTTGGATTCAAATTTATTTATAAACAAACTTATCTTATTTCTAGTAAACTTCTTCTTATATTTTTTGGATGACTTTAATTATTTATAATTTTTGTTTCAGTTCTTCCATTGTGGTTTTTCATCAGAATCGTCTCGATATTCACAAAATTTCTTCTTGTGAAAATTTATAGAAAAGTGTCTGATTCCACTACACTCAAAACATTTGAGAGGAAGTTTACCTCCATAATTTACTATTCCTCTTAGATAGTTCTTAGATATAAGATTTATTATTTTTTCATTTAACTCAATATCCTCTTTATCTTCAGAGTCACAAGGATCAACATCTTCAGCATCTTATATTTTCATTTTTCTTATGGCTTCAAAATCCATTTCATATTTCATCTTGTTTTTTAACATTGGATATTTTTTCTCATTTCATAAGAAAAAATAAATTTATGCAATCCACCAAGAGATAATTCATACTTATCTTTTAAAGAATAAATTTAAAAATCAAACCTATTTAGAAAGATTCTCATAATTTTCTTTGCAATTATAGAATCTTCCAGGACATATCTAAATACTCTGATGTTGAAAACAATTTAATTTACTCTAGTGAATTATTAATCAATAGTTTCTTCATATCTCATTCTAATGTGTTCATAATTACTAAGCTAGATTTATAGCTTCTCTTCCTTAACTTTATTATTCCCTTTAAAAACACTTTCCAGCTTGTCCAACATACTCTTTGAAGTTTTGAGACCCATGAACTTTTGATAAAAAATTTCTAATTAGAACATAATAATAATATTTATAGATTTTCCATTAACTTTTATATTTCTCTTATTTTCAAATGTCATGGGAGCATATTTCTCAATATGTAGGAAAACAATTATAAAAAAATCAAAAACTTCCAATCCAAGAGATAGAAGATAAGTAATCATCCTATTTGTTCACCCATAATAATTTTTTCCATCAAATGAAGTAATTCCTATACCATTGATAAAATTGACATTTTCCATGATAAGTATTCAACAAGGTAACCTTAACTCTAATAGTAATTGAAGTTCTAAAGGGTTGAAAAACAACTGAGAGGCGGGGGGGGGGGGGGTGAATCATTTGTTAGATTTTATGAGTTTAAAAACTATTAGAAACTAAACCACTAAAACATGTTAACAATTATTTCCTTATCAAATTTTAGTAAATACACATGCATGAAAAATTAGGAAATCAAGTAAAGCACATAAGATTTACAATGTTTAGCCTTAATGTGAGAACCCACATCCTTGTCATAGCCACTCCCATGGGTCTAATAAGTTCACTATAATGAAGAAGTGAATAAAACATGTGACAAATCCTATTAGTAAAATTATATATACCGATAGAAAATATTATACTAAATCCCATCAATTTAAAAAGTTTCTTCCAAAAAAATTGAGCCAAAAAAAAAGAATAATAAATATGTTGAATTTTCTCTACAAAAGTTTAGTCCAAATCCTCAGTCTGATTTTGATGGGTCTGATTTTCTACATCCAATTAAATAAATACGATTCTTCCTTACTAAATCTGCACTTCTAAAACTCTACTCAGAAACGTAGTCCAATATTCTTCAATTTGATTGACTTAATACAATCTTCTCAATATGATGTTTCTCAATATGGTTGAAAAAATAGAAGTCTGGTATTCTAAAGTGATCTATGTCCTATAGAAACTTTCACTTTTAATTCTTTAGTGATATACCTTTTGTTCTTACATGAAAAGTTGTAAAGTAAAAATTATTTGAGTAACTATTTATAAGAGACATAGAAAAGAAAGAGTGAGAAACATGTAAACTTTCCCCAATTACTCAAATTTAAAAACTCCAAAAAACTCACATTTAAACTTCAACTTTGACTTATTAAATCCTTCTTAGAACACTACAAGATTTACGCTAAATTGAATATCATGTTTTACCACATAAACTCTTCATATATATTATTCTATGTAATTAGCCTTCTTGAAATTCCTATCTTTTCTTCAGTATGATGAATCCTCACCAGATCATTATGAAGAAACTTCCTTAGCTTCAGCTTTCTCAACTCATTATGATCTGACTTTCTTTCTTAGATCATTATGATATGTATTTGTTTCTCAGATCATTATTATCTACCTTTCTTTCTCATATTATTATGATCTTCCTTTCTTTCTCTGCTCACTACAATATGTTTTTCTTTCCAATATCATTACGATCTAGCTTTTTTTCTTAGCTCATTAAGATATGCCTTTATTTCTTAGATAATTATGATATGAATTTATTTCTCAGAGTCAGTCTGATGGAATCCTCATAATGATGGAATTATCATTACAATAGAATTCTTATTATGATGGAATTATCTACTCTGCAACTTTGAAATTCTTCAAAATTCATCATCTTTACACATGTTGACTTCAAAAAGTGTCTAATTTTTGTAATTCTAGATCTGATATGTGTCCGGATTTATAGAACCCATACAATCATTACAATTCCTCCATTTCTTCAAAATATTTTATCATGAGTATGTTTACTGATTTATGAGAACTTACTGATTAGAAAAGCACCATCTGAATTTTTCTCAGAAAGTAGGAAAACTTTCTAACTCTCGAATTCACTGTCTTACTTAAAAATCTATAGCACCATTATGAATTATTCTATCAGGAATTGTTTGAATTTCTAACAAAAACATAGTCTGATGGATCTTGAACTTCATATCGATAGACCTGATACTGATGGTGCATCTGATCAACAACTTCATGTTTCTAGACAACTCTGTGTCTAGGGCTGCTCGGTCCGATACTAAGACTCTGGTGTTTCTCATTCTGATATTATGAGTCTAAAAAACACCATTCTTAAAAGCAAAAACTTTTCCCCATTTAATTTTGGGTTTAAATTTTCCAAAACTTTCAACTTTCTTATAAATATCTCTACGATGGAATGGATTCGATCTTGAATAACAGAAACACTATTATACAAAAAATGTTGGTTGTCAACATGTATAAAAAACATTGTTAAAACCCAAAACATCCCAAAGTTTATTCACACACATATACAAAAAATAAATACAGGAAAACTCACCACCCGATAGACTCTCCTCAGTGGAAGATGATTTATCATGAGTATCTTGAATTAAGAAATGAGCTCAGAAACCTTCATCTTGCATTATCTACAGATGGATTGAATCCTTTTGGTTTTCAATGTAGCTCTCACAGCACATGGAAATTTATTTTGGTAAATTATAATTTTCCACCATGGTTATGCATGAAATGAAAATACATTATGTTATATATGCTTATATTAAGACCAAAAAACTGGTTAATGATATTGATGTTTATTTGGCTCAATTTATTGAAGATTTAAAATTATTTTGAGATTCAGGTGTTACATTTTATGATGCTTATATAAATGAATATTTCAAATTGAGAGTCATATCGTATGGTATGACAAATGAATTTCCTACTTATGGAATTTTTTTAGGATATATCATTAAAGGAACTCAAGTGTGTCCTATTTGTGAACAAGGTACACATTCAATTAGGTTGAAACATTCATCAAAGATTGTGTTTCTAGAAAAATACATATTTCTACCTAGAAAACATAAGAACTGATCTTGTATGACATCATTTGATATGAGTTCATAGGAACATACAACACCATCTCCACTAATAGGTGATAAACTATTTGAAAAATTAAAAGACATGGACACTTATTTTGGTAAACCTTTTTCTAAAAACCATATGAAAACCAGTTGGAAAAAAAGTTCAGTTTTTTTTTGAATTTCCATAGTAGAACTATTTTTAAATTAGACATTTTCTTGATGTTTTCATGTTGAAAAAATTATATCTGATAGTGTCATTGGAATTTTACTGAAAGAAACTAATAAGACAAAGGATGTAATTAAGGCTATTTTGGACATGATTAACATGGGAATACAGGAAGAGTTGGCACCAATGAGGGGTGAAAATTAATTTTTCTTACTCCAACTTTTTAGACTCTTTCTAGGTGGCAGTGATATTGGTTTTGAGACTTATTAAATGGTGTAAAGGTTATAGAGGGGTGTTAATCGAATATCAATAATATCATCTCAATAACTGATTTAAAGTTAAAGGGCCATAAATCATATGACTATCATGTTTTGATGTAATAACTAATGTCTATAGATTTATGTTTCATTTTTTCTAAGAATGTTCATCATACATTAACCAAGCTCTATTTATTTTTTAAAGCTATATGTGGAAAAGTTATAGACCCAAAAAAATTTCCAACCATGGAAAAGGAAATTTCCATTATATTATATAAATTTGAAATGTTCTTTCCACTGAGATTCTTTGATATGACGGTTCACTTGATGGTTCACTTGGTAATAGAGATTCGACTATGTGGTCCTATACATTATAGATGGATTTACCCCATTGATAGGTATATGAATATTTTGATAGGATATGTTAAAAATTGAATTTGGATAGAATGTTGTATTGTAGAGTGAAATATTGTTGATGAAGCGGTTGAGTTCTGTACTGACTACCTGTCCATTATGGAAATAATTAATCTACAAAAATATCATTACACCAGGTGGAATGTTGGTGAAGGAATTCATGGAATAGATATTTTCATAATCGCTATTACAGATTAGGAGTTGAACCACCTTTATGTTTTGTATAACAGTTTATAGGTTTACCCACATGTTAAAACCCATAAAGAAATTCTTAGGAATTTGAATCCATGAAGGTTTGAAATATGGATATGAAATACACATAATCAACAATTTATAGGATGATTTTGAGATGATATTTTTAAGGAGTCAACTAAAAATCCATATTTAATTTTAGAATGACTTCGATGGATAGCCAGAGGACCAAGATTGCATGTATTATCTTATAATGGTTATGTAATTAATGGTTATACATTCTATATAAATGAACATGATGAATGAAATACCATGATAAATAGTAAAGTTACACTTATGGATGGAGCAATGTAAGTATCTGGTACCAAGGGTAGAAATCCAATTTATCTGAATACTTCATAATTTGGAATCATCAAACAAATATGGGGTTGGATTATATAACATTCCAAGTGACTATTTTTCAATACAATTGGGTTGATAATAGGAGTGATATTAGAATAGATGAATTAGAATTCATGAAAGCATATTTTAGTAAGTAATGGTACAAATATGAATAGTTTATAATAGAATCATAGGAAATATAAGTATTTTATGTTCCAAATACATAAAATTGAATGTGGTCAATTATTCTTTTATCAACCAAAAACACTAAAGGGTTAGATGAAAATTAAACTGAGGATGACCCTTTCATTAGTATGTCACAATCATTTCATAGTGGTACCAATGTAGATGAGGTCTTGTATGTTAGAGAATACCACAATAAATGGATTTAGATACTCAATAGAGGGTTCAAATACCTTAAACCTTAAAAATAAGAGAGTTAAATAAATAGGTTATATATATTTTAATATACATTTTATTACCTCATATTATTATCTGTTCACTGCTACATTTACACGATCCAAATTAAATTTTCAACTACTTCTGCAGATAATGACTTATGCACATGTCAGTTCTCCCAATCTTATGGAATGAAAGATTTCCAAACCTTCCAATGCTCACAATAAAGATTAAAAACAACCTTTTTCACATGTCGATGCTACTAATCCATAAGAACAATGTTAGGTCCACTAGGTCGAATACCCTGAGGGGGGGGGGGTGAATCAGGGTATGACAGATTAATACTTTCTCCCATTCAGATCTTGTTTCATTATTAAAAGAAAATCAATTCTCTCTTTCTTTTGTAGCAATATACAAATAGATATGAAATCAATCACAGGAAACAATAATTTTTACTTGGTTCACCGTCACTGGGCTACGTCCAAGGTGCATACAACGACAATGCACCGATGTACCAAATTCACTAAGGCTCACTGCAAATAATGAGTACAATGTTCGAGACATATCTTATATGCCCAAGCAAACTACCTTTATAAAGTTTAGGTTATGCTCACTAAATCCCTAATGGTAACTACCTATGCCTCTTTCTATGGATCACTGATGGTGGAAAGGGTCACCGTCTTCCTCTTCCTTCGCTCACTACACATGGAAAGGAATCCACTCATAGTTTATGGATGTGTAGGTTAAAAATAGTTTATGGACATGTAGGTCCCTTCATTTTCATGAATTATTGCATCCTCAACTGTAGGTAGATGCTCTGTTGAAGTTCCATTTTCACCCGTAGATTATGTCCACCTTCCCGAGTACTGCTAGTCATCGGAAAATACTTTCACAAACTGATTTGAAGCTTTCACAATATTCCTTGTGAAAATCGTGAACTAACTTCCACTCCCACGTACTGAGTACTAGGTTTGGAACACGAAACACCTCCTCCATGTACTCTTGCCGCTACTGTGAACCGCCCTTCATCTGTGGACTACCTTCGTTAGCCGCCCGCGTACCACTGCCTTCATTCCGCCTCTGCGGGCTACCTTATGTATGCCAACTATTCTCTGTTCGCAGACTGTCTTCGCTTTCATGTACTAGAGCTCCCCCTCCGTGTACTACTTGAAGAATTATATCTATCGCATAACAGAGATTCCTACTCCACGTACCAAGTCTTCCTTTGTGGTTTAATAATCCCCACAAACTCCTTTGGCAGAATTTCTTTCGCGTGAACCGCATCAGCTTTCGTGGAATTCTTCCTTGAAAACTACCTTCAGACTTTGTTGAAATCCTGAACTAAAAATATTATCTCTAATGATATTTGGTATCAATAGTAATATATGATATTAGTTATTCTTATATATGAAAAGATACCCACAAAATCTGTTACTCTAAGATTTACCAAATCTTTAATCCAGCAATCACCGCATATTTATCCTTCTACCACCGCGAACTGCAAGCCACCCATGAACCATTTTTTCTATCTAGTCTGTATACTATCTTTGTTCTTACATGTTTGATCTCTTCCATCAATGACACACCATACACATATCGTATCACATTCCTCTGTAAACCGTTTTTGGTTTTGTAGACCGCTTTGGCGTACAGTTCCCACCGCTTCATGTACTATTCCCAGAACATGGTACGTGGTCCTTGAATTATAGTACGCGGTCCTCATCCTTTTCCAATTTTCTTCAACGTTCTTCACACCGTTCACTCCTATGAATAAATCCTTCCTTTTCCAACATCAAACTCCCGATTTGAGGCCCACAAATTTGGCAAACACTGGGAAATAGTGCCACCTGAAAACCCTATCTTCGATAAACACCAACCATACTCATTTGAGGTCATATAGATTTGTCAACAAACACAACCACACCCAAAACATACCAATAGGATAGATTGAGGGATATTTTTCCCAAAAAACAACATATTGATAATGATGAACTTGAGAAAATAGTAGAAAATGGAAAACTAATGTTAAAAAAATTGGATTACCATAGTGTGATAGTGTTAGAAAAAAGTATTAAGGTGAGAAACAAAGGAATCCAATTTGAGGTTGGATGGAATGCATGTGGTTAAGATATTAAACCAAAAAGGCTGTTTTTAGTAGTTTCATTAGGCTCACTACTCTGAAGTGCATGATGATTGATATAGATTCACAACGCAATATTTTTACCATGTTTAAGACACTAATTTGGGAAGATATTAGATTAAAATTAGGACATCCTTTCTTTATTTTACTAAAAAATAAAATAATGAAACATTGAATTACTCTTCATTATCCCTTATAGAGTTCATTTATATTAGATGAAACTTGAAGGAAATTTATATGAATTCTTGCTGGAAAGGATCACAATGATTTTCACACAATTCTAAAAACGTTTCATATCAAATATTCTTAGGGGAAAATAAACCCATACCCACCATATATGTTTTCACACCTGATAATTCAAGAAGCATGGGATGTGTTTATTGGGTATTGTGAGGAGACATATTTTCAGGTACCATTTGGATGGTAATAAATTGTATGAAAATACATGTATTAATCACTTTGATTAAGAATTGTTAATTTATGAAATAGAAATTGAGTGTTGAAAATAAGAAATGGGAAGAAAAACTAACATACCCCAACTATTAATCAAGGATGGAGTATGATTCACTTAAAAAAAATTGGTATGTATTTTGAATCTACCGTAATATTTTTATGTGACATAAAACAACAATACAATTATATTCCTCTATTTATATATATATTTATGAATCTAAATCCAAATCCACTTCAATCCCACATCGTGTGCTATGGAAGGAGGTACATGTAAATAAATATGGGATACTAATAGAAGAAAATATATAAAAAAGTGTGGGAATCATGTGTAAGTATGAAATAATAATTTGTTTTGCTTTAAATTAGTATTACATAACAATGATAACATATTTTACTATGTTTGTATCTAACTTAGACACATGAATCATCATCATCTGTACCAAATGAATAGTTACTATCAATGGTCTTAAATCATCTAGAATAGTATGGTCTCATTTGAGGTGTGGGTTTTGGGGGGACACCCCAAACATATTTTCGAAAAAGAAATTAATTGAGGGATAAATATAAAAAAAATATAAGCGATACAAGAATGATTATATTATCTAGAATAAATAATTTAATTGGTGGTCTAAGTTTCTAGAATATATTATTGTAAAGAAGCAAAGAGAAGAAACAAATCAAGAATAACCACTACATGAAGATACCCCCCACCCTCACCAGCTTTTAGGTGACCCATCCCCCTCAAAGATCTGTCTTAGATGAGGTTGTTTATGTGAAATGTTAATTAGTAAGACACTAATACATTTCCTGTACTAATATTCTACAGGAAAAAATGATTGTGATTTATATCTATCAACACCCACCCATTGCCCTGTTGTGAGGGCTACTCTTGTAATATCCCGACCTTTTCTAGAGTCAACATGGGTGAATTTTTAGGTACTTTTTGAAGCTTTTATGTATCTTTAACTTGGATTAGTTTCTTGGGGTGTGTTTGAGTGAAATTTTAAGGAAACCTAAAAGACAATGGGCTATGGATAGTTTTCACATGGTTTGACAGATTGTGCGACCAAACCATGACAAGCATGTGAAACTGGAGAGAGACGTCCACATGGTTTGAAAACCCATGTAACCAAACAATTCCAACCATACAAAACCAGATAGAGGGGTCTACATGGTTGGCACATGGTTTCCCCTTACCGTGCGCCTCTTACAAGGAAAGCATGTTCACGGGATTTTAATTCTGAAAATCCTTTTTAAAACCACCAGAACCCCCTGGGACTCCCATATTTTGACCTTGGATCAGGCTTGATGAATTATTTGTGTTTTGAAAGCCTTATATAGGTATTCCAAGGTGATCCAAACACCATTCTTCAAGATCGAAATCCCATATTGAAGATCATCTCTCTTCCCAGTAAGTGGATTTCATCCCGTTGCTTCTCCTGTTCTTTCCTCTATCATTCTATGATCTTTTCATGCAGGATCTTCACCGTTTACATAGATATAAACCTACGAGTTGAGATCTAGATCTATTATTGTGGATCTAGATCTAGTTTTACAAGATCTTGATGCCTTTTATCTTATTTTTGGTTTTAGGGATTTAGATCCAGAGCTTGATCGATGACGTTGTGCGGCTCGTATTTTGGGGATTTCTGTTGGTCTAACGTCTATCAATAAACCAAGGTAGGTGGTCTAAATAGAATTCCCATAGTCATGATTTATAATATGTGTATGAGTTTATGAATTTTCTAGATTCTCTTGATAATTTAATTTCCTTATTTGGATTAATTAGGAATATGGAATTGAATTGAGTTTCCTTGTTGATTTAATTGATGATTGAATCACAGAACAAATGATGAGGGGTTGCCCAAATATATCTCTTGGAGATTTGATATAGTAATTGAGATATTTAATTAAATGTGAAAAATATAATTAATTGTGATAATTAATTATGTGCCATGATGTAGACAAAAGATAATTAATTGGGACAATTAGTTATATGTCATGATGTTGATTAATGATAATTAATTGTGAGAATTAATTATGGAAAGTTGAGATTTGAAAAGGATAATTAATTGAGAATAATTAATTATCGAATGAGAACTGTATTGATTAATTAATTAATTGATGAATTAATTAATTGTTTATGATCTTAGTTAATTGTTGAATTAACTAATGGCCTTTGAAATGTTTAACTAATCATTGGATTAGTAAATGAATAATGTGGAAAATTCTTATGATTTAAAGAATGATTAAATGGATGAGATTTTGTGGTGCTAGGCATGGAATTCTAGACCGATTAGAAGATGAAAAATAGACATGGCGTTCCTCTCCAATAGTTATCCAAGTTTGAGATTATGGGGTGCTAGGAATAAATACCTACACCAAATGAGAATTGGAGTTCTAGGCATGATAACATACACTCAACGAGATTTGTGGTTCTAAGCATGACAACCTACACCAAATGATTAATTATAATGAATGATGATTTAAATGGGAAACATGAATTGAATTGGCCTAATGTGATGAATAAAGATTAAATGACAATGTGATAACTGTTTAAATTAGGCATTATACTTATTGATTCATAAAATTGCATGCACTATCTTTTGACAGATCTCAATTTAGACACTGTTAGTGGTGGCCTACTGAGTTGTACTCACACCCTATTCAAGCCTCCTGATCAGCACCCGAGCAGATTTTGTTATTGCAGGACATGATATGGGAAAGGTCCTGGGATAGGTTGCAGTTTGAGATTGTTGCATAGGAGAGGGAACCAGATGTGGTTTAGGACCTTGTTGGGAGTAGTTGTGTCTTTACATTTAGTTTCATTGTAGGCAATTGACATTTGCATTGTCATAGTATGATTTACCTTTCAGTTGAGTACTGTATTTTCTGTTTTGGTCATCATATGACATAGATTTGTTCTGGTTATTTATATACACTTCCGTTATAAGGACCCGACCTTAAACATTACTTATTATTGAATTAAATGAATAATTCACATTGAGGATCTTTTTAGGTTTAGAGTTTTAGAGAATTAGGACATAACTATTACATCTCAAAGATTAAAAAGTAGACACATCTACTCAACTTCCTTTTTTTCAAAAAAATAAAAACTCTTTAAAAAAAGAGTCATGTCTAGTTCCTTGTTTTAGACAGCCTGATATTTCCTTGATCCCATCCTTGACCCTATTTAACTTTATGTCCTGTGAAAAACATTTCAAAAAAACTTGGGATGAGCATAAAAATCTCAGTAAGGGATATAAAAATTTGGAAAGGAAACATTAGTACAAGTATACATAAGAATCAATGAAATCATACTTTACTCATAAAACATAAGCACGTTAACATACCTCATGAAATCATAAGATTTATGAATAACTCATAGAAATAATAAGACATAAAGGTAACTTGAGGAATTCATAACATTCTTACATAGGGAGTAACCCTCATGGTTACGTTTGGAATACCCATCACAGTATATTCCCTAAATCTTTTCGGAGAAACCTTAACATTTAACTCCTTCACGTTACCCAATGCATTGGAGAGCTATATCGGGCTCACCCACCCTTAGTTTATCACAGAAACACCCGTCTTCATAAACAATGCCCAAGAACCATAACATAATCTTATGACACAAAACATGCATAAAATAAAACATAACATTCCCACATCGCAATAACAATATAACATTTTAAGATATTAAAACAATGAATCCATTCTAAAAACCATTTTCAAAACCATTTAAAACATTTAATAAAGATATTTTTGAATCAAAGTGTCCCATACCACATTGAACCTTTTAACATTTTAAACCATTAATATCCATATAAATAAATCCTTAAAACCATTTTGAAAACATGGATATTAATGAGAAATATTTATAAGAATAAATCATTAAAACATTTGAAACGATATTTTAGTTGAAGGGTTTTTAACAAAATGAGAGACACTTGAATACAATAATTAAGGAATAACATTTAATCAGAAATTTATAATATAATGATAATAAAGGGATTCATGATATAATATTCCAAAGGACATTATATACACCATATAAGAGTGAACTGGTGCGTAACAACAACGAAGTCTCAATAGAAATGTAAAATGAGATGAAATCCATTATAAAGAAGGTATCCTTAAATTAAGGATAAATTAATCTCATAATTATGTGTGACAAATATAAATACACCCAATATAAGTGGATATTAAGTGTAAAACAATCAAAGGTCATTCACACATATTCAAAGGATGAAATATTCAATAACTACATGTTGAACCCAAAGAAATCAAAATTGGGTTAAGAAGTTCCCTTGGTAAAATTCGACAGCCTAACGATGTCACATAAAATTTTAGAAAAAGAGTTGATGAGAGAGATAAAGGGTATCTCATCACTTGGACATAAATTTTACGGCAATAAGGATATATAAGAACATATCCCCACATAATAAGATGAAAATTAAAATACATAACAAAAGAAGTCTTTTAAAAATAGGAGGGTGAAAGGTTCCCTTACCGATTTGGGTAACTTTCGAAACATACATCCCATGAAAGAAGGACTATACAACATTGATGTGAATACTCATAAACGAAAGTATATTTCAAAAATAGTAGAATAATGGACAGTACATACCCCACTCAAAAGGAAATATTGGAAAATGTAGCATGAATCTCACGAAAACACAAAGTGAGATAAAAAGTCCCTTATGAAATTTTGGCAGCCTAACGACGCCAATTAAAACTTCCAAAAATGGATTTATGAGATAAAATAGGGTCTCTCATAATATGAACATAAAAAGTATAGAATGAGGAATATAAAAGAAAATCCCCAAACATAAGAAATATGAGCTTAAAAGAAATGACATAAAAGAGAGTACTTAAAAAAGAAAGAGAGAGGTAGGATCCCTTACCTCGTGTCCGACATGACTCGATCGTTATTTAATCTCATGAATAATAAAATTTTGTCAATTTATAATTGTGTAAGGAACTCCTTTAAATATTATTATTCAGTTCATATCACATATTATAATGTTATAATAATTGGTTAATAAAGTGAGTTCATATCAGATGTTTTTGTTGATGTTCGGTACATGAGTAAAAATTGAACTTGTTGGAAAAGAATTTTCCATGTAGTTATAGGTACATAATCTCCAGAATAGTATTAATGTTTTAAATATCATATATATCCAGTATATATTCATTTTATACTATTCCATAACATTTGGAGATAAAAAATTAAAATCACCGTTCATGGAGACGGTAGGCCGTACGTACGCATGAACGCTACTTTAATTTTTTTGTCCTATTAATGGAATTAAAGTTAAAAGAGAGAGATATATATTATAATTCTAGAATGATATCCATAATTTAGATGTAATATATGAAATATATATCCATTATATATATGTACTTATAATAGTACATAACATTTGGAGATAAGAAATGAAATGTACCGTTCATGGAGACGGTAAGCCGTACGTACGCATGAACGCTACTTTCATTTATTTGGAACATTAATGGAATTAAAATAGATGATATATATATATATATATTATAATTATAGTATAATATATATGTTATATAGATCACATAAGTTCATCAATTTCATTCTTTATACATTCTATGTATTGCATGAACGAGTCACATCACTGGAGGGGGCGGTAGTCCACACTTCCTCAAATGAAATTATCGCATTTGCACCACATGAAAAGCATAAAGGTATGTATTAAATATAAAATACATAAGCATGTAGAGGAAAGAAATATAATATATATCATAAATAAATATAGTTCCATCATAATGGCCACCATGAGAGGTGGTATGAGAAGACAGAACAATCATCGGTTCGTGAGGCAGTAATTCGCCATCCACGGAAACAGTATGTTCTTTAACCATTAGACGGAGGTGTGTGTTAGTGTAGCTCGAATCCTCCTCATAAAACATCCCAGTATATTGAATATACTGGTTTCTTTACAAAATAAATAAATAAAAAGAGTTTATGGGGTTTGAGAAGCAAAATAAAACAAAAGAACACTAAGGAAGACATTACCTTTAAATCGGGTAACTCTTTTTGATTTGAGCTCAAAGGCTTCCTTGGAAAGAATTATTCCCAAAGTGAGGCTTATAGGAGTAAGATATGGATGTGTAGAGACAAAATGGGCAGGGTTTGGGTGATAAAAAGGCTTTAGAGGTGTGGGTAAGGTGGTAGAGGTGAGGGCCTTTTATAAGAGGAGAGGAGGGGCACTCTTGGAAAGTTATAAAAGGTTACTTTATTATAAAATGATTTTCAGATTTTAAAGGTCCAAAAATTATATATTTTGAGGATAAGGTTATAAGAGTTCTAAATACACCCATCCAATAGGTTTTTGTAAATTTTAGGTCTTATATTTTACATTATCTTTTCATTTTATTTAAATCGTTAAATAATGAGGTAATCGCTGCATCACCATGGTGTCATAAATAATTTAATTTATATAATGTCTAAAAATTATAAAACAAATACTATGATGTATGAAATCTTTTTAGATTTACAATGAATATTTATAGTCAAAATTATGACTTGTATAACCCCATGTAATAAATGTTTTAGTAAAACAACACATGTTTGTGACATTTTTATTTTAACATTAAATAAAAAGTTATTAATGTCATTTTCCTACCAAAGTGGCTCTGTGGGGTCCCCAAGTTGAACCATGGATTTTCTTGGTCGACCATGACACATCTGATAAGGGTAGGACATGTGTCAAGGTCATTTCATATTATTAAAACATTATTTTTACCTTAAATTGCACTAATTACGTTTAATCACGATTAATAAAACTTAAAAGTTACTATTCACCAAAAAATTATTTCAATCCCATTGAACCACATTTTACATCATAATGACAACCATGTATGTCAGATTTTTTAAATTCAAATAAAAAAAGTGGTAAAGTTTCATTTAAATGAAAAATCAGTTTCTTTAACTACCACTTAGTGGTTTCACTATTCATAAAAAATTGATGTTTTTTCAAAAAATTACCAAAAATTCACCCTAAGCTATATTTGATATTCCGAATTCAAAAATGATGTCTATTTTACAAAATTCAAAACATATAAGTTTCATTAATTAATTTAATAATTAATTCCCGCTGTCAATACAAATAGCGTGTTTTTAAGAAACAATATCTATTAAAAGATTGACACTAGTTTAAGTCCAATTTCAAAGTGAAATTAATTCCAATGACCACTATTGTATTAAATGGTAAAAATATATTCTAATTTCACTTTAAAACCAATTCAAAAGATAATCTAATAATATAAATAAATTAGATTAAAAAGAGGTTTTGAATTAAAATACAACATTTTTCACTATTCATTAAAAAATGAACTTTATCGGAAAAATACCAAAAATTTACAAAAAGTAAATTTTGATGTCCAAATTCTAAAGAATAATTTTATTTTGTCAAATATAATACATAAAATTGTCAAAAAGTGTATTTAAAAGAGGTTCGCCATCAAAAGGCGGTTAATCGACCTTTTAAAAAATATTAGATTGTTTACGCTTAAAATTGGATTCATTCGCATTTTTAATCCTCTAACATTTATTTTAAAAAGTAAAAATATTTGACAAACATATATAATCATTTTGTAGTTAGTTCTGTTCATTCCCGTCATTACAACGACTAGGTGTTAACTACCATTTAAAATAAAATTATTTTATTATTAGTGTGCAATGTAAGATTTTAAAGGAAATCGTTGTTGCGTATTGGGTAAGCCATAGAGCATAGAGTTCCCTTTAAATTAGTATTAACATTTTATTCACAAATGGGGATAAATATAAAAATGTCATATTCTTTATTTACCTAGGGTGTTACATCCTTCCCCCCTTTTGGGAATTGCGTCCTCACAATTTCAAAATTGGGCTTGGAAACATCATTGAAAGTCCCACACTAGAACAAGAGTCAGTAAAACTATCACTTTAAAAGAATGGGAGAGAAGTACAGAGGTCACCCGAGTTAACCCATACTAGGATTACATGTAAGAAAACATGGATATGGAAGAAAAAGAAAAGGTTCATTTCATGATGGAGACTGATAAACAACATGTTTAGGAGAAAGTTAACCACAAAAAAATCACAAACTTATGATGGGTTAAATGGTATCTGATTCCCCAGTAGGAAAAATTGACAGACAACATTTTTGTTTTAAGTTACTTTTCATTGAGGAATTTATTTATGATCAAAAATAAAATATAAGGAAACATACTTACTTGTAATGTTGACTTTCAACTTTTTTCTAGATTTCTTACACGAACTCATATTTTCTCCAAAAGATGAGCATTTAGGATGACTTGTTTACATTAAGAGAGCTATAATCAACTTCTAGAGAATCACCTAATCCACAAAAGAGAACTATATAATTCCCATGTCTTTAGATATCAACCAAAACCAAACCAAAAAGTTTAGTACGAGATCAGACAATACCCAAAAAGGATTTTTTTTACAAAAAGAAAAACTACTCCTAATCTCCAAAATTTTTCAAACAAAACCCAAAGTTCAAGAAAGACCATTCAATAAACATCTATCCATAAAATTATTCAAATTAAACCCAACTAAGATTGAAACCCAAATATTTTAAGGATTTAATCACATAGTCTCCCAAGGTACAAATTAACATTTATCTCCAAATAACATAAGTTTCTCTTAAAGTCACATACTGAAAAGTAATTAACCTAATCACATATCCTCCATGATAGGTAAATAATTTCCATAGATAACCCAAAATCAACTTACTCTTAATTCATAAAATCATCTAACTAAAAAGAATCATTCAAACTAACCAGGGACTTCACGTAGTCTAGTGGTAGGTGATAAATACCAGTTGCACTTTGGTTGTGGGTTCAATTCCCACAGCTTCGTCCGACGCGACGGGTTGTCACACGGTCTACGTGTTGTCCTTTCTACAAAACTATATAATTCTTAAAACATTCCCCAAAAAGTGATAAAATCTTCAAAAATAATCATAACATATTTTAACCTCAAGTTTATCTCACGCCTGTCATTTTCCATCATAACATATAGTAACCCATAATTACCTCAAAAGTAAGGATCATATAAACCCTAATGGTTACCTTTATAATTATCACTTGAACTTCCACATCGGGTTGGTTATCTCGTACAAGATGCATTAGAGAACTCACCAATGTTCAGGTGGTTGATCATGACTCCTGATAGTTGGTTTAGAATAACCACGAGGTTTCTCATTGAATCCCCCATTTCATCCAGTCTCTTAATCAGAGAACCACCACGGTTTCCTTCAAACCCATTGTCACTTTGGTGCCTGCTAGATCCATCCATTTACTAAAACCAGAAATGTCAGTGTGAGTATATCAAGAAAATCATCATGTACTAATGAGGAAGATAAACATTAAGATATACTTACTCATTCACTTTATCTAAAAACTATGACTCTTTCTAAAATCCTAGCCATTATGGTAATGTCACTTATGCTTAAAGAATACCCTAACCTCTAAAGTTATCTAAACCGACCTCTGATACCAACTATAAGGACCTGGCCTTATACATTACTTATTATTGAATTAAATGAATAATTCACATTGAAGATCTTTTCAGGTTTAGAGTTTTAGAGAATTATGACATAACTATTACATCTCAAAGATTACAAAGTAGACACATCTACTCAGCTTCCTTTTTTTAACAAAAATAAAAACTCTTGAACAAAAGATTCATGTCTAGTTCCTTGTTTTAGACAGCCTGACATTTCCTTGATCCCATCCTTGACCCTATTCAACTTTATGTCCTGTGAAAAACATTTCAAAAAAACTTGGGATGAGCATAAAAAGCTCAGTAAGGGATATAAAAATTCGGAAAGGAAACATTAGTACATGTATACATAAGAATCAATGAAATCATACTTTACTCATAAAAACATAAGCACGTTAACATACCTCATGAAATCATAAGATTTATGAATAACTCATAGAAATAATAAGACATAAAGGTAACTTGAGGCATTCATAACATTCTTACATAGGGATTAACCCTCATGGTTACATTTGGGATACCCATCACAGTATATTCCCTAAATCTCTTCGGAGAAACCTTAACTTTTAACTCCTTCGTATTACCCAATGCATTGGAGAGCTATATCGGGCTCACCCGCCCTTAGTTTATGATGGAACCACCCGTCTTCATAAACAATGCCCAAGAACCATAACATAATCGTATGACACAAAACATGCATAAAAGAAAACATAACATTCCCACATTGCAATAACAATATGACATTTTAAGATATTGAAACAATGAATCCATTCTAAAAACCATTTCCAAAACCATTTAAAACATTTAATAAAGATATTTTTGAATCAAAGTGTCCCATACCACATTGAAGATTTTAACATTTTAAACCATTAATATCCATATAAATAAATCCTTAAAACCATTTTGAAAACATGGATATTAATAAGAAATATTTATAAGAATAAATCATTAAAACATTTAAAATGATATTTTAGTTAAAGGGTTTTTAACAAAATGAGAGACACTTGAATACAATAATTAAGGAATAACATTTAATCAGAACTTTATAATATCACGAGAATAAAGGGATTCATGATATAATATTCCAACGGACATTATATACACCATATAAGAGTGAACTGGTGTATAACAACAATGAAGTCTCAATATAAATGTAAAATGAGATGAAATCCATTATAAAGAAGGTATCCTTAAATTAAGGATAAATCAATCTCATAATTATGTGTGACAAATATAAATACACCCAATATAAGTGGATATTAAGTGTAAAAAAATCAAAGGTCATTTACACATATTCAAAGGATGACATATTCGATAACTACATGTTGAACCCAAAGAAATCGAAATTGGGTTAAGAAGTTCCCTTGGTAAAATTCGACAGCCTAACGACGTCACATCAAATTTTAGAAAAAGAGTTGATGAGAGAGATAAAGGGTATCTCATCACTTGGACATAAAATTTAGGGTAATATGGATATATAAGAACATATCCCCACATAATAAGATGAAAATTAAAAGACATAACAAAATAATTCTTTCAAAAATAGGAGGGTGAAAGGTTCCCTTACCGATTTGGGTAACTTTCGAAACATACACCCCATGAAAGAAAGACTATACAACATTGATGTGAATACTCATAAACGAAAGTATATTAAAAAAATATTAGAATAATGGATAGTACATACACCACTCAAAAGGAAATATTGTAAAATCTAGCACGAATCTCACGAAAACACAAGGTGAGATAAAAAGTCCCTTACAGAATTTCGGCAGCCTAACGACGCCCATTAAAACTTCCAAAAATGGATTTGTGAGATCAAATAGGGTCTCTCAAAATATGAACATAAAAATTACAGAATGTGGAATATAAAAGAACATCCCCAAACATAAGAAATATGAGCTTAAAAGAAATGACATAAAAGAGAGTACTTAAAAAAGAAAGAGAGAGGTATGATCCCTTACCTCGTGTCCAACATGACTCGATCGTTCTTTAATCTCCTGAATAATAAAATTTGGTCAATTTATAATTGTGTAAGGACCTAATTTAAATATTATTATTCAGTTCATATCACATATTATAATGTTATAATAATTGGTTAATAAAGTGAGTTCATATCAGATGTTTTTGTCGATGTTCGGTACATGAGTAAAAATTGAACTTGTTGGAAAAGCATTTTCCATGTAGTTATAGGTACATCATCTCCAGAATAGTATTAATGTTTTAAATATCATATATATCCAGTATATATTAATTTTATACTATTCCATAACATTTGGAGATAAAAAATTAAAAGCACCGTTCATGGAGACAGTAGGTCGTACGTACACATGAACGCTACTTTAATTTTTTTGTCATATTAATGGAATTAATGTTAAAAGAGAGATATATATATATTATAATTCCAGAATGATATCCATAATTTAGATGTAATATATGATATATATATATCCATTATATATATGTACTTATAATAGTACATAACATTTGGATATAAGAAATGAAATGTATCGTTCATGGAGACGGTAAGCCGTACGTACGCATGAACGCTACTTTCATTTCTTTTGCAAATTAATGGAATTAAACTAGATGAGATATATATATATATATATATATATTATAATTATATTATAATATATATGTCATATAGATCACATAAGTTCATCAATTTCATTCTTTATACATTCCATGTATTGCATGAACGAGTCACATCACTTGAGGGGGCAGTAGTCCACACTTCCTCAAATGAAATTATCACATTTGCACCACATGAAAAGCATAAAGGTATATACTAAATATAAAATACATAAGCATAGAGAGGAAATCAATATAATATATATCATAAATAAATATATTTCCATCATAATGGCCACCATGAGAGGTGGTATGAGAAGATAGAACAATCATCATTTCGTGAGGCAGTAATTCGCCATCCATGGAAACAATATGTTATTTAACCATTAGATGGAGGTGTGTGTTAGTGTAGCTAGAATAATCTTCATTAAAACATACTAGTATATTTAGGATACTGGTTTTGTTACAAAATAAATAAATAAAAAGAGTTTATGGGGTTGGAGAAGCAAAATAAAACAAAAGAACACTAGAGAAGACATTACCTTTAAATCGGGTAACTCTTTTTGATTTGAGATCAAAGGCTTAATTGGAAAGTATTCTGCCCAAAGTGAGGCTTCTAGGAGTAATATAGGGATGTGGAGAGACAAAATGGTCAGGGGTTGTCCGAGACAAAGGCTTGAGTGGTGTGGATAAGGTGGTAGAGGTGGAGGCCTTTTATAAGAGGAGAGGAGGGGCACTCTTGGAAAGTTATAAAAGGTTACTTTATTATAAAATGATTTTCCAATTTTAAAGGTCCCAAAATTATATATTTCAAGGATAAGGTGATAAGAGTTCGAAATCAACCCATACAATGGGTTTTTGAAAATTTTTGGTCTTATATTTTACATTATCTTTTCATTTTATTTAAATCTTTAAATAACGAGGTAATCACTGCATCATCATGGTGTCATAAATAATTTAATTTATTTAATGTATAAAAATTATAGGAAACTACCATGATGTAGGAAATATTTTTATCTTTCCAATGAATATTTATATTCAAAATTATGACTTGTATAACCCTATGTAAAAATTGTTTTAGTAAAACAACACATGTTTGTGACATTTTTATTTTAACATTAAATAAAAAGTTATTAATGTAATTTTCCTACCAAAGTGGCTCAATGGGGTCCCCAAGTTGACCCATGTATTTTATTGGTCTTCCATTACACATAAAATAAGGGTAGTACATGTGTCAATGTTATTTCATATTATTAAAACATTATTTTTACCTTAAATTGCACTAATTACCTTTAATTGCGATTAATAAAACTTAAAAGTTACTATTCAACAAAAAATTATTTTAATCCCATTGAACCACATTTTACATCCTAATGACCACCATGTATTTTGGATTTTTGAAATTCAAATCACAGAAGTGGTAAAGTTTCATTTAAATGAAAAATCAGTTTCTTTAACTACCACTTAGTGGTTTCACTATTCATCAAAAATTGAAGTTTTTCAGAAAATTACCAAAAATTCACCCTAAGATATATTTGATATTCTGAATTCAAAAATTATTTCTATTTTTCAAAATTCAAAACATATAAGTTTCATTAATTAATTTAATAATTAATTCCCGTTGTCAAAACAAATAGCGTGTTTTTAAGAAACAATATCTATTAAAAGATTGACCCTAGTTTAAGTCCAATTTCAAAGTGAAATTAATTACAATGACCACTATTGGATTAAATGGTAAAAATATATTCTAATTTCACTTTAAAACCAATTCAAAAGATAAACTAATCATATAAATGAATTATATTAAAAAGAGGTTTTGAATTATAATACAACATTTTTCACTATTCATTAAAAAATGAACTTTATCAGAAAAATACCAAAAATTTACACAAAGTAAATTTTGATGTCCCGATTCTAAAGAAGAATTTTATTTTTTTCAAATATAACACATAAAATTGTCAAAAAGTGGATTTAAAAGTGGTTCGCCATCAAAAGGCGGTTAATTGACCTTTTAAAGAATATTAGATTGTTTACGCTTAAAATTGGATTCATTCACATTTTTAATCCTCTAAAATTTATTGTAAAAAGTAAAAATATTTGACAAACATATATAATCATTTTGTAGTTAGTTCTGTTCATTAACATCATTACAATGGCTAGGTGTTAACTACCATTTAAAATAAAATTATTTTATTATTAGAGTGCAACGTAAGATTTCAAAGGAACTCGTTGTTGCATATTGGGTAAGCCATCGAGCATAGCATTCCCTTTATATTAATATTAACATTTTATTCACAAATAGGGATAAATATAAAAATGTCATATTCTTTATTTACCTGGGGTGTCACATCTGTACTTGGTTATTTTTATTTACTTCCATTGGTGTAGTATTATGAAAAAATAGGGTATAGTCTCCCCAAAACTGACTTACCAGACCCTAGCTGCTATTCAGAACCCTATGGCGTACAGGGAGGTGCGCTTGAGGGTATGTTCCCAACCGGCTCGGGGCACCGTTCAATGGCTCCCGGGTCGGGACATCACAAAGTGGTATCAGAGAATTTTTCTTTTCTTTCTTCTTCTTTTGTCTTACTATTTTGGGAAAGGTAGATAGGAGACTAGGAAGAGTCAAGTCTTGGTAATGAGCTCGTGCAAGGGAGTTGCAAACCCATGTATGGGGGAAAATCCAAGTACTCAGGGTGGGATTGTTGTGATTGTTGTTTGTTGTTACTGTTGCATATTAATTCACCTTGGGTGATTCAATTGTTGTGTGATGTGATATTTGTTTTGAAAATTGTTGAATTTTGATCCGTGGCCTAAAGAGGCATGATTGTTGAGTCTTCATGCATCATTCTAGGCACTTAGGGTTGATATGAAATGCATCATTCTAGGAACTCGTAGAAAAATGGGTTATGGTAAGTCGTTGAACTTGAACTATTTTTCCTTGATTTGAGATTGAAATAATGATGAAAATGAGAATAAATGGGTGTCTAATGAGAACCTTGATTGTTGAATTGAGTATGAGAAATTAATTAATTGTTGAATTAATTAATTTGTGATAATGTGATTAATTAATGGATGAATTAATTAATGAGAATTAATATAACCTTGTTAACCAATAACTAAGAGTAAGATGGTTAAGGGTAGTGATAAGGATTCAGTGTTGACCGTGTGGTAAGAAAAAGGGGGAAAAAGACTTGATGAAACTTACTATGTTAGTTTCTACTCTTACATAAATGTATAAGGTTGTGTTATGAGATCTGAGACATTCTTTTGGATTTGTAGGAGTATGCCTCTATGATTATTATTGAGGGAGGGACTGAGGGGTATATCCTAAAATGAACTTCTAGATAGGGAGATTGAGGCACCATTGGTGAAAGCTAATAAATAAGGGGAACAGTTCTGAGGGAACTTTTCTAATTTTATGCAATTCATGGAGAGAGACCCAGGGCGGGTTTAGAAAAGCATGTATGAGTTGACAAGGGAGTTTCTGCTGTAGCAACCTCCTAATTTTATTAGAGAGGGTGAACCTAATGAATCTGAATTATAGATTGAATCCATAGAGATGATACTTGACCATTTGGAGACTTTGGCTGAGAGGAGGGTCAACTTGGTTGCTTATATGCTATGAGGTTTAGCAAAATTACAGTTCACTACAACACAAATAGGGTTTAGCGGCGGTTTTGTAGCGGCGGTTCACAAAACCTCCGCTAAACGTTTTCCGTGAAAGGTTTCGCGGCAGTTTTTAATAAACCGCCGCGAAACCCTTTTTTTTAAAAAACCACGACCCTTTCCCCCACCCCTATCGCGGTTACCCCACAAACCCTCGCCCCTCTTCCCCGATCCCCCCCGGCCCCAGCGACACTCGCGCCCTCCGGCGACCCCCGCACCCCCGCGCCCCCCGCGCCCTCCGGTGAACCCCGCACCCCCCTCGACCCCCGGCGACCCCCGCGCCCCCCGCACCCCCCGCGCCCTCCGGCGAACCCGCACCCCCCTCGACCCCCTGCGACCCCCGCGCCCCCCGCGCCCCCCCGCGCCCTCCGGCGACCCCCGCACCCCCCGCGGACTCTGGCGACCCCCGCACCCCCCGGCACCCCCCGCAACCCCCTTCGATTTTGGTAAATTTTAGTTATTTCTTGGTTCTTTGATTCGAATCATGACTTTGTTACACAATGTGAATCTACTGCAGGGTAGATACTATGGGTTTGGTTTAGATCTTGAAGAATTATAAGTCATAAAACATTTTCAAGTTTTTAATGGGTTGATTAGGATTAATTCAAACTAAGGATACTTTTTTGGGTATTTTTATAAATCGTGGGATTCACACCATGAAAGGGGTTCATGACATGAATTATTTAGAACCAATGGTTTTTATCATGATTTACATATTACTCTTCTTCCATTCAATGTGAAGACCTCCCTCATAAATCCTAGAAAGATTTTAGATAATATTGAGTATCTTCCTCTACCATATTTCTTTTCATAGGGAATTTGATCACTAGTGTGATGGGTTGTCTTCCTTTGGGTACGTGTAATATCATTCACTCTCTTTATCATTTATGTTCTTGGTTTGGTAGTGTTGTGTGATATGGTTTCGATTGTTTCATATATTATATGTGTTATCAATCAATCCATTGTGGTTTTCCCTCATTCCTTTTCTATTTGAGGAATATCTGCTTGTTTCCAATTTATGTTGTCGAAGGATCTTAGGTTCCTTATGTTTATAAGGTAGGTGTATCTATACAAGTGGTTCTAATTTAAAATTTCCTTATATTCTTATTAATTTCTTTGGCTTGTTTCATGAAATTGATGGATTTAAATGGATTTTATGGAAAATATACATGTTTTTAAAGAGGTCTTTCTTCAAAAATGGTTTTTCTCACGAAAAGTGGTTGACTAAATTCTTTAAAGGGTGGATTTGTTTTTAAAATGGGTTTTCAAGATTGAAGTCGAAAGGATTTATTATTAAAATTGTTTTATTATATGTGATCATGGTTTCTAAAAAGATTTTGAAAAACTTGGAACATTAGGTGTCCTTGGATGCATTGGAAATATACTTCTCACTCTTTTTTTATGTAATTCCACAAGAGGTTTTATGACACTTTTTTGTGTGTAATTCCACTAGAGGTTATATTAGTTGAATCAACCTTAATCTTGGATTGGGTATTGTCTTTATTGTCTAGATTGTAAACCCATAGTTTGGATCACAAATGGTGGGTTTTTTCATTGATGATTTGTTTATCACATGATGGTATTTTCATGGTTACTTGCTCACACGGTTATATTATAGTGTATCTATGGTTGGGTTTTTCTATGACTACCCGATTTCTTTTATTCTTAACATATTCCTAGATTTTTTGTATATGATTTTTTTATGAAAATCGAAGGATTATTTTAAAAAATTGTTTTATTTTATGAAAAATATATGTAAACTGGATTTATTTTAAAGATAGAGATATTGAATTTTTGATATTAGAACTTGTAATTTTCTCTTTTTGTTTACTATCTTTGTATAAAGATGGTTTGGTGGTGATAGATGGTCATGTAGGGAGATGATAGTATTGTCTATTTTATCTTTATGGTTTGGCCTATTTAGATTGAATTTTTTATACTAATGGATGTTCATCTTTATTTTTTATTTTAATTTGGTTTCATAACTTTATTTTCTAAAACAAGATACTACTTTCATGTCTCTTTATTACACATCTCCATGTATAAGACCCTCTTGGGAGACTTGCCTAGTTTTCCCTAGTCGGTTCATTATAAATTGATATCAAAAGGAATATTGAGCCTGGAATGTTACGACACTTCATAGTTTTGGTTTAGTGTCATTGGTAGAATAGATTTAGTAGCACTAAAATTTAGTTAATATGTGTGGGATGGTGCCTAGACATCTCACCTCCATGTATGAATTCAAGTAAATATGGGTGGTTAGTTATTTTTGAAAATATTGTCACTTGGTCTTTGTGGTTGATTGAATAAACTAGATTTGGTGTCTATTTAAAAAAAAACTATTCCTTTCTTATGTTTCATATTTCATTAATAGAATTCATAAATTCATAAAATTATTATTATTTTAAATCATTAATATGGATTATGGAAGTTGTTCTATGATTTAGGAATTTTCTCATGACTAAAGGGGTTTTCATCTTGTATTTGTTAGACGATTCGTACTAGAAGAGGTCTTATGAATCTAAGTGATGGATTTGTGAGATGGGTTTAATAGGAGAATCCCTTAGTGGTATCTTCTTTAGTGGAAGTTATAATATGCACTATTCATACTTTGGTTATGAAGGTATTAAAAACCCAAGAGGAGTAGTGGATCATGACTCATAATTTACTAACAAGAATCCACCTATCTTTCATGATGATAATGGAATATAGAAATATGAGGAGAGGATTGAGTAGATTGGTAGGAGATTTAAAATTCTAAATATTCCCAAAGAATCTAAGGGGTGTGGGTCAACATATATTCTTGATGGATTGGGAAGGAAATGGTGAGACTCAGTTGTGCATGCTATATTTCATGAGGATCTTACGTGGGAATCCTTCAAGAAAATATATAAACTATAGTTTTATCCTAAAATGTTACATGTGGAAAAGAACTGATACTTTCTAACATTATAAAAATGGGAATGTATTGTTATAGTGTATTCCACTAACTTTTCTAGGTTGGTGCATTTCAAAGTGGATATTATTACCAATGTTTACATGAAATCTCTAAGGTTTGAGATTGTGCCAAGTGTCTCCTAAGAAACCTGAGTGTGACATGGATTTATATTTATAGTGACACTTAATTTTGATATACCTGCACACTATTGTTTGTTTTATATTCGTGTACTAGATTATGCATTAGAAACCATTAGTGGTGGCCTACTTAATTTACCTCACACCATATTCAGTACATGGATTGGTACCCAGATATTCTTCTTTGTCATAGGAAATATGACTTTGATATGATTGGTTGTGTATGAAACCATTGAGAAACATCATTACTCTTGGAGGACATCTAAGGTCAAGCCTAAACAATCACATAATGTCTCAGGTTTAAAATGCATAATGATCAGTTTCGATCACACATCAATGGGGTGTTGTTTGAGGTAACATAAATGTGTGATCTATAGTGTTATAAATACTGACTGGTATCCCATTTCTAAATATGGAAAATAAAATAAAACATTTAATTGAGATGACCAAGCATGTGAGTACATGAGATGTTCAGGAAAGTTGTAGTATTTTTTGTGAGGGTGTGGAAGTAATCTGAGTGGACCAATGTATCTCATTAATGTAGTGGGGATAGAAATTGTTTGAGGCAACATAAATGTGTGATTGACAGTGTTATGATAATTGTGTATCCCGATATTCTTACTGCTCCTCAATGAGGTGTTCACGCTGTCTTCTAAGGACCAGACTTGTTTGGTTTGTCTGGGAATGCTAAGTAAGTGGTAAATGTGATCAATGAATCATCTTTATTATATTATGAATAATTTATGATCAATTGGTCATCTTTATTATATTATGATTCTGCAATCTTACACTATCGTATATTTTGTGTAGGCACATTGTGATATACATGGATAAAAGATGGATCACATTACCGAGGAACACACCTCAGTATGTTAAGGGTTTGAATGAGTTTTTAGATTTTGCGATTTCTAATCGATCCGTTGAAGGGATAATAAGATGTCCATGTCCTAAATGTAAATTTAGAACATGGTTGAAGAGAGATGAAGTTTATGAACATTTAATACTGAAGCAATTCCCTGGTCAATATTTGTGTTGGAATTGGCATGGAGAATCGAACAATACAATAAGATTGAGCACTGATGTTAATCCACAGAATGAGGTCCCAAGTTCGTCGAAAATGGAAAATGAAATGAAAAACCTCATAAATGATGCATCCAGCACTGCAAGACACCACTATCAGCATCAAAACATATCAGAAAAACCAGAAGAGGGTGCTACAAATTGCAACGTCACAAGTGTTGTTTTTGAGACTATAACACAAGTAGATCAAGATTGGAACATATCATTGGATCCTCCTCTTGATTCTGTAGATCCAAATGTAACAGAAAACTTCACTGATAAAAATCCATTTCATGATTTAGTTGACGATGGAAATCAAGAGTTGTATAGTGGGTGTTTGAAATATTCAAAGCTTTCATTTCTGCTGAAGTTGTACCATATCAAATGTCTATGTGGAATTACAAATAAGGAAATGTCCATGATATTGGAATTGATTCGTGATGCATTTCCTGAAGAAAATATCCCAGAATCTCTTTATGATATGAAAAAAGTTGTTACCAAGCTTGGTCTGAATTATATAAAAATACATGCGTGTCCCAATGATTGTATGCTTTATTGGGGAGAGGATTCAAGTAGACAGAATTGCAAGAAATGTTCTTCTTCTAGATGGCAGTCAAAGGGTGATGTTGGAAGTCTGACTGAACATAATTTTATGAAGAAGAAGAAAATGAACACACCTGCAAAGGTTTTGCGTTACTTTCCTTTGAAGCTGCGACTGTAAAGATTATTCATGTCATCAAAAACCGCCGAACACATGAAGTGGCATTCTGTAGATAATAACAATGATGGGTTAATGAGACATCCACGAGATTCCAAATCATGGAAGACATTTGATTCATTACATCCAGATTTCTTAGCTGATCCAAGGAATGTTTGATTGGGATTGGCTGCCGATGGATTCAACCCATTTGGGACTTTGAGTACAAGTTATAGAATTTGGCTAGTTTTTTTGATCCCTTACAATCTGCCTCCGTGGATGTGTATGCAACAATCATCTTTTATCATTTCAATGATTATTCCTGGAAAACAAATGCCTGGAAATGATATTGATGTATACTTGCAGCCTTTGATTGAAGAATTTCAGGAGTTATGGAGTAATGGTGTTGAGACATTTGATGTTTGTTCTAAAAAAATGTTCAAAATGCATGCTGCTTTACTGTGGACCATTAGTAAATTCCCTGGGCTTGGGAATTTATCTGGTTGGAACACTTATATGGGTTTGGCTTGTCCTGTTTGTAACTTTGATTTTGAGTCCATACGGCTACCTCACAGTAGAAAATGGTGCTTCTTATGCCATCGAAGATTTCTCGATGCATCTCATAGATTCCGGCTGAACAAATCAAAATTTAATGATTTCATTGATCGTAGACCACCTCCAAAGTTGTTAACTAGTTTTGAAATATTGAAACAGCTTGAAAATGTTGAAATAGAATTTGGGAAGGTTCATCATTTGAATGATAGCGGAAAACAGGTCCGAAGTGAATCGTCAAGTGAAATCAGAATGCAACAATGGAAGAAAAAAAGTATATTCTTTAAACTTTCATATTGGGAATTTAATTTGTTGCACCACAATCTTGATGTGATGCATATTGAGAAGAATGTCTGTGATAATTTGATTTTCACATTACTTAATGAGCATGGAAAGTCGAAGGATCATCTTAATGCTCGCAAAGACTTACGAGTAATGAACATAAAACGCGATCTCTGGCCAGATGAGAATGAAAAGTATGCTCCGACCATTTTCGCAATGAAAAATAGGGATAAAGATACGTTCCTTAGAATTTTAAAGAATGAGAAGGTATCTGATGGGTATTCGAGTAACATATCGAGGTGTTTTGACTTGAATAATTGTAAGTTACATGGATTGAAAAGTCACGATTTGAAAATTTTGTTACAGCAGTTACTACCATTGGCATTGCGTACATTATTACCTGAAAAAGTTACTGCTGTTGTACTCCAATTCTGCACATTTTTCAGGAAATTATGTGAGAAAGTTGTACATCCATTTCAGCTTGACAACCTCCAGGAGAGGTTTGTATTGACTCTTTGTGCAATGGAGATGATCTTTCCTCCGTCGTTTTTTACTATCATGATGCATTTAACTGTGCATTTGGTTGAAGAAGCTAAATTAGGAGGCCCCGTTCATTATCGATGGATGTATCCAATTGAGAGGTATTTTATTTATATGTTTTCCAGTTAAGTAAACAATTTTTTACATTTAAATAAATTCATAATATTATTATTTTATTTCACAGATATCTTGGGAATTTGAAATCATACGTGAGAAATAAAGCTCAACCAGAAGGTTCTATTGCTGAAGGCTATTTGGACGAGGAATGTCTTACCTTTTGTTCCATGTATTTAAATGATATTGAGACAAGATTTAATCAAGTTGGACGTGTTGACGACACATCAACTCAATCTCAAATTCATCAGAAATCAAAAATATTTCCTGCTAATGGCCGATCAGTTGGGAGGACCTCAAATGTGATACTGAAAGAATTGGAATTATTACAGGCACATAGATATGTGCTGCTGAATAGTGAAATTGCAGATCCATTTATTGAAGAGTTGAGGATACAAACAAAGAGACGAATGAGAGGCCGAACACTAAATGATAAAGATATAACAAAAGCTGTGAATAAAGATCTTGTAGAATGGTTTGCACGACGTGTAAGTTCATAAATATTGCAATAAATAAGAATATTAGTTTGACACATACAATTTGTAAATCTATTAAATTATATTTCTTTTTTCAGATCATGAATACTGATACTCGAGCAGACTTGTCAGAAGATTTGAAGTTTCTTGGTAGAGGTCCTATAAAGAAAGTTAGAAAGTTCGACGCTTATAATGTGAATGGCTTTAGATTTCGTACAGTTGATCGAGAAGTGGGTTTCAAAACACAAAATAGTGGTATATTTACATTTGTTGAAGTGGAATACTATGGAAAGATTCATGATATTATTGAATTAAACTACCATGGACATTTTTCTGTTGTTTTATCCAAATGCAAATGGGTCGATATTATCAGAGGTGTTAAAAGAGATTCATTGCAATTTACTTCTGTGAACTTATCTCGCTTGATGGATGTTGGTGATCGTGAAATGCATGATCCATATATCTTAGCATCACAAGAAAAAATGGTATATTATGTGAATGATGTTGTGGATGAAGGGTGGAGTGTAGTTACTCACGTAATACAAAGAGATTTGTATGATATGGGTGATGAAGTGGAATATTTGACATCTGAAGTTGAATGTCATCAACAACAGGAAGCAGAATTATTTTTCCATCATGATATTGAAAATTTTAGTCTTGCAAGGATGAATGAAGTGGATGAATAAATGGACCAAGAAACCGACATTATTGAAGGGGAAAATGATTGTATGTACAATTATTCATTCATGCAGCAACCACTTGTTTCATTTCTGCAGTCATTCATTATCATTGTTATATATATTTGGTTTGTTAGTACTGGGCATCAATTATCATTTTTAATTTTTTTTCTGCATAAGTTTTTTGAAATATACATTCTGAACTTAATTTTATTTGATTAAATGACAAGAATGACAAGGAGGAAGTGGTATACTATTTCTTCTAGTCCTGCGACGAATGCCGATCCATCTGGGTCACTCCCCACGACATCTGAGGCACCAGCTGCCTACACCCCCGCACTATCTCCCCCTGCACCATCTCTCACACCATCAGAGAGCCTCCCATTAGAGGCTGAGTCGTCGACTCCCCCTACAGGTGCCTCATCAGTTGGGTGGTGACAGACCCCTTCCAGTTCATCCCTGACACACTGGAGGGTCACAGTCATAGGTATAAATTTTAATTAAATAAATTTATTGCATTTTGTTTATACTAATTCTTTGCTCATTGAAGATAACAAAAATAAAACCGTGGAGAAACACTTAAAAAGCTCAGATGTTTGGAACTTGAATGGCGAAAAGATAGGCATTCCATTTGATTCTTATAGGGTCCCTACGGATGATGCCGTAGGGTTACTTGGCCAGATTATAGGTCAGTTGGCAGCGGAGCCCATTTCCCTTCCCATTTCATATGATGATTGGAGATATATGCCTCTAAACTGGAAAAATGAAGTTTTCGATTCTCAAATAAAGTTAATTTTATTACATTATGGTTTAATTGAATTTCATGTTACTAATATGTTCAAAATGAATTTCTGTATACAGATGTTCTTCCACTTCACAGTTGCTGATGTGATAGCACGGAAGTGGACTTTGAAAAATCTCGGTAAAAAATGGAAAGATTTCAAATGGATATTGTGGTGTGATGTCAATGATACTTCGTTGACCTTGGAACAAATGTATGACAAGCTACCCAGTGGGGTACCGAAAGAGCAGTGAAAAGTTTTTGTTGACAGACATCGTGATGAGAAGCAGATGGTATTGAAATATATATTATTATATTATCCTCATTTTACATTATTACATGTATATGAAGAGGAGATGACATTGGATACATTACTGTTAAATTTCATTTTATTTATTTTAGGATCTTTCACGACAGAATGCATCAAACAGGGCGAAGCAAGTCATCCCTCACACGACGGGCTCAAAAATCTTTTCTAGAAGCCGAATGTCATTGGTAATATTTTAAATAGTTTAAATATTTATAATACAATATTATCTATTTAATATATTTAATTTTTTATTTATCTTTGCTTAATGTAGTCACAGAATTTAGGGCACGAAGCCTCCCGGACTGAACTGTGGTTGGATGTTCACAGAAAATCAGATGGCTCTTTTGTTAATGAGCCTACCAAAGAAGTTGGGGTATGAAGTCAAATTTTTAACTTATTATCAGTTTTTACTGTGTTAATATGTTGTGATATTTGATTTATAGGTAAAAATTAAAGAACTATGGGATTCCAGTCCTGGGCAGTCCTACTCAGTCTCCCAGGATGACCCGGTTGCTCAAGTCCTTGGGAAGGAGCATCTTGGTAGAGTGCGCGGGATGGGTTTGGGACCCGTACCATCTGAGGTCTTTAGCAGGCCATCAGGGATTCTAGCCGCATCTACTCTTGGTTATGGTCAGACCATACCTGAAGATGCTCAGAGGGAGATTTCTTCTCTACGATCCACAGTTCAAGACCAAGGGGCTCAGATATCCACTATACAGAAAGCGTTGACTGATTTATCTCAGCAGATGAGAAGATATGCCCCCATTGGTAGTGCACCGAGTGGTGGTGAGCAGGTAAATCACAAAAAATCACAATCATTTAGTTTTCAAACTTTTATTGGTTTTAAGTTTAATTATAAATATGCAACAATATTTAATTTTCAATATAATGTTCTTACAGGTGGCAGCAGGAGATGGAGGTGGAGAGGGTGACGATGCATCATCAGACCATGAGTAGTATTGTTGATGTGTTGATCAAATATGGGAAAGTTTGGTTTGTATATATAACATGTGTGGTGTATGGAACCTTTAAAAAACCATTGGTCTTGGAGGAGCTTCAGTGGCTAACCTTGAATGATCACAATAACCTCAGGTGGTAAAGAGAATGATGTGTTTGTTTCATTGGTTAGATGATCTATGGTAATAGGCTCTTTGATGTTTCTGTTGTAAATTCAGCATTGGTAATTTGACTCATTAGAGTGTTTCATGTCCAAACAGGGGGTGAGAGGATGTTCATTTGACCGGTGACATGAAGCTCCATAGCTCTCAAAACCCTATCTCTCGTGCGTTTGTTTTGCAAGACAACTTTGCATGACCTCATCACAAGAACCATACAAGATACCTAATCATGTGATCATGTCACTTGACCTATTTGTGTGATCACCTTGTCTAAATATCTCACTTAATCAATCCATGAACTAATCAATGGTAATTTATTATAACTTTGATGCACACCCTTGTCTAAATATCTCACTTAATTCCGAACATGATATTCAAATTCATTATGTGTAATAATAAATGGCCGAGGATACATGAAATTCATGGGAATTTTGAAATATGGGAATTCATGTCATGAATTGGATACACAATGTGAATTATCCGAGTTCAATATTTTAAATGAGATTTTATTAGATTTTTTCTCTAGTATTTAATACATAATACCCAACTATCATTCTGAGTGAACACTATGTGTCTTGAGGAAAAAATATATCCCACTTCATCCTTTATTTGATTCATGGGATATGGTGGATTCCTCTTGGCGATCCATGGCGTGTTCTCCTATTTTTATATTTCTTTCATTATGTACCTATTTTGGAGATCCAATATAGAGGTGGTATTTTTCTTTGGTGTGTGAATGTGCATGAATTTCTACAACCCCTTGTTTAGGTGTAGTTTCATGCATGGTTTCCATGTGTGGTTGTGGTTTTTGAGTTTATTTTTCTTCATCCTACAGTGAAGAGTTAGAAGTGACTGCTTCCATGTGGAAGAGGATACCCATTCTCAATATTCTATATTAAATGTGTGGTATAATCAAGTTCTTTCTCTCTTTCAAGTAAATATTAAGGGTTTTTAATAATAAAATAATTTATGAGAAATATAAATTTATGATAATGGGTAATTTTCTCATGCCTTACTGCATTATTATATGTTTTTGAGATATCTATGCATGATTACATCCAATTCCAAATATAAGTACTATTGGGACCCTGTTTGTAATATAGTTGTAATGTTTTGAGGACACTTTCAATGTTGTAATTTAATTTATCCCTGAATAAAAATAAAAGGAATATATTTTTGGATAGTAATTGGTGTCCCATTGATGTATTTTTTTGTGTGGGGATAACCACGATTAGTAAAAATTATATGTGATAATTTCCATGAATATTCATTGAAGTCGTTATCTGTGATGTTGTGGATAATTCATCTTATTGTGTTTCACTATATGGTTTAGGAAGTTGTATGGTGATGTTATTGACCATATTGGTTGTGTAGTACAAGGGGATGTGATTCTTTGGTCGATTTTCATGTATGTGATTTTGGTAGTAGTGAAATGTGCTATGAAGAGGTTGTGGTACATGGTTATGGGGTTATGGATGTGGTGTAGTGGTTGTAGAATAATGTTTTTGTAGCAGATTCGTTGATTTGGTATGTGGTGATAGAGTTTCATGATGGTTTTAAGGAGTATTTGATTTTGTGATATGGGTTGGGAAATGTGGTGTGGAAACAATGGTGGATGTGTGGTGTTGTGGTGATAGTTTTTTGAGTTGAATTAGTTGTAGCATGGAGTGGATATGTTAGTTTCTCGGTTATCCATGAGATGAACTATGTTGATAATGTAAATGATCTAGGTTAGTAAATAAAAAATATTTATTGGAAATATATATGTTATAAATTAATCAAATGAAAATGTAAAGTGTTATGTGAATTGTAATGGATAAAAAATAAAGGTGGTGAAACATGTATGTGGAAAGTGGAATGTTGTGTTAATAGTGTTGTGATTGTCTTGGGTGATTCAAATAGTGATTTAATTGGTTGTGATTATTGATTTGTGTTATGGTGTGGTGAACTAATAAGCTCAAGTGTAGTTTATGTGGACACATAGGTTTGGTATTGTGGGATATCTATATACCATGGATGTTTCTATTATTTTATACACCAAGCATAATTTATATAAAATTACCACTACTCAAAGGTTTAGAGTTTTAGGTATTTTCACCAATAAATATGATGGTGGTGAAATTTAGGCATGGGTTCACACACATCCTCTCACTTCATTCAGAATTAGTGACACATGTTGGTGTTGGAGAATTCATAGAAACGATGTCATGTCCATGGTGCCTTCCGGTGGGAATTGATCTATTAGACCCAATTTCTATGAGTGATAAGTTATGTGTTTCTATGTGATATATTGTGGGGTAATTGATGGTAGGAGGAGGGGACAATGATTATGTCCATAAAATTCATGATACCTTAAGACTCTTGTTCTAGTTTGGATGCCATTTGACAGAATATGTGTCCGTGGGTGGGAAGAGATGTTAGGTGGTAGTGTATTTGTCTACAAGTATGATTTATTGTGAAGTGATGGACTATGTGTCTACTGGTGGTATGTGGTGTGATGCGATGGCCTAGGTGACTGCTGTTGGGATGTTGTGTGATGTGATAACCCATTTATATACGGGAAGGATTTGATGTGATGTGACGTGGTTTGTTTGGATGGGATGGGAGCATTGCTAATTAGATATAAGGTTGTGAGAGTGGAAAAGTAACGTCTAATCTATAGTGGGGTTACATTAATTTTTTGTTGAACACAGTTCCATATGATAATATAGGATCAATTATTTGATGAGTAATCCATGGTGTACAAAGGATTATTTAGATGAAATGTATGGGGTTATATGGTTTATTCTATTTGATGGCCAGCACATTAACACACCATTTTCACCTAAAATTGAAGACTTCATTAATACCTAGATGATTATATCTTTTTTTTCTCGCACTACATATATATTATAGTTTTCAGGATACAAGAATAAATTTCGAGACTAAACTGGACATTACCAATTCAAATAGTATTCATGTTACTTAACTGGATTTCAATTATCATTTGGAACATTGGGATACTTTTATGGAATCAAATATTTTCAATTTTTATCATCTGTAAACTATAAGTATAAATCCATGTGACCCCCAATCTCTTGTTTCATTTGATGTTATCTTGTGCTTCATTCTAAATCCATAATTTTAGGTATTTTGTATGCTTTAGGTATTCTTATTGAATTGGATCAACTTTTTCATCAACATTAAATGAAAGGGTGTTTATGAATATTGCGTTGGTGGTGCATAAATTTTGTCCTTATTATATATATGTGGTATGTGTTGTTTGGTTTGTTTTCCAGGGAAGTGGTGGAGTATAAACAGAAATGCATTTTTTTTCTGGGTCAGCATTTCGTGGCGGTTTTAACCGCCGCTAATGTTTTACCACTTATACATTTAGCGGCGGTTTAAACCGCCGCTAAATGTATTTGGAAGACTGTTTAGCGGCGGTTAGAACCGCCGCAAAATCACGTCGGAAATTGCTGCGGTTTTAACCGCCGCTAAGAAGGAGACTGGCATGCCTGATTTTCGCAGCGATTATAGACGCTGCTAATTAAATATCCCTTAAAACCGCCGCTAAATTTACCAAAAACCGCCGCGAAATGAGGTACTACAACGCTTTTGTTTGACCGCCGCGAAATGTATAAAACCGCTGCTAATAGATGGCCGACGCCAAGTTTAGCGGCGGTTTCTGTAAACCGCCGGTAAGAGGCGGTTTTCCTGTAGTGGTGGGACATTCATGTACGATCTGGACAGGCTGATGATATATTTTGGAAGGACCTTTTGGAGAAGTTCTTCAAACACTTCTATCTAGAAACATTGAGACACGAGAAGGCTTTAGATTTTATGCATATGACACAAGAAATAATGTCCATAATGTATTATGCTAAACGTTTCACAGATTTACATCGTTTCTCTACAGCTTTGGCAGAAAATGAGGCATCTTCGGCAAACCGATTTTAGGACAGACTTAAGTGTGAAATTAAGTCCTAGGTGAATATCTTTAGACTGAAGAAATTATCAGAAGTGGTTAATCAGGATCTCATTTTAAAGGGGAACCTGAAGAAGTCTTCTAGTACGGGTCATGTAGCTGGACGATTAGGGAGTGTGCCTTCCAAGAGTAGGATGCGCCATCACAAGAATCTTATCCAGGACAATGGAAAGTAAGGTGGACAGTCAGGAGGAACAGTTACAACAAATCTTTCTCATGTGCTTTTCCACTAGTGCAGTAGGCATGGACATTATCGTACACATTATCCTCGACCACCAGTGGAGTTCCGGTTTTGTGAAATTTTGGGACATCTACATAGGTTCTGCAGTAAGCAGTGGTAGGCTGGTGCTGAGGGAGAAGCTTCTTAGAGTAATAGTGTGGGAAGGGGGTCTTCTACACCATATAGGTCTTAAAGATGGAGTTCTACTAGCATAGGTGGTAGAAGAAGTGGGCGCGGTGCTTCACGGTATGAGCACCCGTACTAGTAGATTGGTTCTACTCAGGGGAGTCAGATGACACCACATGGAAGAGGGGTAGGACTGTTACATACAGTGCAACCTAAACTTGTGGAGAGCGAGGCTAGTCCATCAACAATGAGAGGTACTATTCTAATTTCATCCACTCTAGCTACTTCCTTGTTTGATATTAGTTCCTCTCATTCCATTATATAGGAAAATCTTGTTAATGGATTGAGTCTAGAGGTGGAGTATATAAGCGAGGTGATGAATATCAATACACCATTGGGAATACGAACTAGGGATATCTATTTATGCAAGGGATATTTACTAGAGACTGGAGAGTATCATTTCCTTTGGGATATCTATGTCCTTGATATAACAGGATTTGACTTGATTATGGGTATGGACTAGCTGGTCACATACTGAGCCCACATAGATTGTTAGCATAGGAGAATGAACTTTATATATCATAAGGGTGACCAATATGTCTTTCAAGGATAATTTTATATCCATACAAGAAGAGCTATGACAATTACTCAGCAACTGGGAGAGCTCACAGTCCATGTTTCTAGTCTTTTGCTGGATGATGGGGGTGGTAGGTGAGACGTCCTTTCACCAGTAGTAGAACTGTTTTAGGATGTATTTCTTGAAGACTTTTCAGGGATGCCACCTAATAGAGATGTTTAATTCACTATTCAGATTACGTTAGGGGATGAACCAGTATCTATTAAACCTTACAAAATGTCACCGACTGAGATTCAAGAGCTTAAAACACAGTTGAAAGAGTTAGAGGATAAAGGGTTTATCTGTCCAAGTACACCGCCTTGGGGATCACCTATTTTGTTTTCAAAGAAGAACAAAGAGAGTTTATGCTTGTGTGCTGATTACCAAAAGTTGAATAAAATTAATTTAAAGAACCGATATCCTCTTCCACATATCGACGATCTGTTTGACCAGCTGAAGGGGGATAGTGTGTTCTCAATGACTGATATGAGATCAGGGTATCATCAGGTGAGAGTTCAGATTTCAGATATACTAAAAAATGCTTTCAAAAGTAGGTATGACCTTTATGAGTTTTTCGTAATGCCTTTTGGGTTGAAAAATTATCTAGTAGTTTTTATGGCCTTGATGAACAAGATCTCTCATCCATACTTAGATCAGTTGTTTGTGGAGTACATCTTAGTGTACTCTAAGAATCATGATGATCATTCCCAACATCTTGACATCATCATGGGTACACTGAGAGAGAATCGGCTATACGCCGAGCTATCTAAATGTCAGTTTTGGATGGAAAAGGTACACCTTTTAGGGCATATCATCTCAGAAGAAGGTGTGGCTGTTGGCCTAGATAAAGTGCATGCATTGATTTCTTGGTAGCATCCCAAGAATTTATTTTATATTCAAAGATTTTTTGTATTATCTGGTTATTATATGAGGTTTATACAGGACTTTTCTCAATTGGAAACACTGCTTACTGGTTTGAAAAATAAAGGGATAAAGTTTTTTTTGGATAGAAGCATGCAATAATTCTTTCTAGGAGTTGAAGAAACTCTTGAAATCGGAACCAATTTTGATCTTACCTAAGTCAGGTGATGAGTACACGGTGTATTGTGATGATTATGGGGTCAGACTAAGAGATGTGTTGATGCAAGGGGGTAGAGTCGTTTTTTATGGGTCTAGGAAGATAAGGACACATGAATGGAATTACCCAATGCATGACCTAGAGTTTTTAGCAGTGGTTTATACTCTTAAGTGTTGGAGACGCTATCTTTTTGGTGAAAACTTTAGAGTTTTTATGGATCACAAAAACTTGAAGTATATCTTTTCACAGCGTGACTTGAATCTTTGGTAGCGAATATGGGTAGGGTATATATAGTCTATTTATTTTGAATTGGAATATATACTCGGGAAGGGGAATAGTGTGGAGGACGCCTTGAGCATAAAAACTCAGAGTCAGTTGGTACACAAGTCGAGTGAAGAGTGGAAGATGATGATATTGCTGGCAGAAATGCATGTGGTAGTTCAAAAGATTTGGGATAGGATTACTCTGGTTTCTATAGTAGTGGAGTCTACACTCTTGAGATGGATAAAAGAAAATTAGTATGAAGATTAAGAATGTTTAGCCTTGAGAGAAATCCTTTAAGGTGGGGAGATACCTTTAGACTGAAAAATAGAAGAGGATTAGATCATCTATGTGAAAAATTGGGTTGTTGTGATTACGAGTATGCGAGAGGAACTCATACGAGAATTTCATGCTTCAAGGTATGTGGTACATCCTGGGGTGAAAAAAATGTACCATGACATTCGATGGCAGTTTTGGTGGTCATGCATGAAAAAAGAGATAACAGGGTTCGTGACAAGACGTTTCACCTGTCAGCAGGTGAAAGCAGAGTATGAACGACCGAAGGCCTATTGCAGCCACTACCTATTCTGGAATCGAAGTGGGATGACGTGAATATGGATTTCATGGTAGTAATTCCAAAAACTCTTAGGAATAATGATTCTATTTGGGTCATTGTGGATCGACTAACAAAGGTAGCACACTTCGTTCCTTTTAAGAAAACCTTCACAGTAGAGCAGTTGGGAGAACTGTAAGTGAAAGAGATAGTTTGTTTGCATGGGGTGCCACAGACTATAGTTTTAGATCATGATTTGTGATTTACTTCACATTTCTGGTAGTTCTTATATAAGGTTCTTGGTACACAGGTTCTTTTAATTATGACCTTCCACCCACAGACATATAGATAGTCAGAGCATACCATATAGGTGTTAGAGGATATACTGCGAGCATGTGTGCTTGACTTTGGTGGTTCTTGGAAAAAGAACATGGATTTAGTGGAGTTATCCTATAAGAAAATTTATCAAGAAACTATACATATGGAACCATATGAGGAACTTTATGGTAGACCTAGTAGATCACCGCTATGTAGGTTAGAGGTGGGTGAGTTAGAGTTGTTGGGACCAAGTCTCGTTCTGGAGACATCAGAGTGGGTACAGTTGATTCAGAAACATATGGCTACATCTCAGAGTAGACAGAAGTCATATCCAGATAGAATAAGATAACCCCTAGAGTTTACATAGGGTTATCATGTATTCCTTTATGTGTTACCTAGATTGGGTCACCACAGGATATAGAGGCAGGGTAATTTAGCACCCAGGTTTGTGGGACCGTTTGAGGTGTTGGAGAGAATCGGGTCCGTGGCATACCGATTAACACTTCTATAGAAATACAGTACTTTGCATGATTTATTACATGTGTCACAACTATGATGGTATCACCCAAAATCTTCTCATGTGATTTATGTGGAGGAAGTTGATCTCGAGATAGATGCATCCCTTGAGGAGCATCCGATATGTGTGTTGGGTCGCAGTGAGAAAGTGTTACGAGGAAAGACCGTGCTATTAGTTCATGTGTTATGGAAACATGGAAGGGTTCAAAAGGAAACTTGGGAATGGGAAGTAGACATGAGGGCTAAATGGACCAGTCTTTTTGGCTTGGAATATTAGAGAAGTCTGGGAGTGCATCTCGAGGATGAGCTGTTATAAGGTGGAGAGATTGTAAGATCCTGACCTTTTTTGGAGTCAACTCGGGTGCATTTTCAAGTAATTTTTGAATCTTTTAATTATATTTAACTTGGAGTAGTGGCTTGGGGTGCATTTGGGAGAAATTTTAAGGAAAACTAATGGACAGTGTGCCATGCACGGTTTGCACATGGCTTGACAGACCGTGTGACCAAACCGTGCCAAGCGTGTGAAACTAGACAGAGAGGTCTGCATGGTTTGCACATGGTTTAAAAAACTATGTGACCAAACCATGCCAACCATGAAAAACTAGACAGAGGGGTCTTCATGGTTGGAACATAGTTTTCCCTAACCATGCACCTCTTCCCAGAAAACTGTGTGCACAAGATTTTAATTTTGAAAAATCCTTTTTAAAACCACCCAAACCCCCTGGGACTCCCATATTTCGACCTTGTATCGGGCTTGACAAATTCTAGGTCTTTACAAAGCCTTAAAGAGGGATCCTAAGGTGATCCTAACACCTTTCTTTGAGATAGAAATCCCAGATCGAAGATCCTCTCTCCTCTCGATAAGTAGATTTCATCCTGTTGCTTCTCCCTTTCTTTCATCTATCTTTCCATAATCTTTTCATGGAGTATATTCACTGTTTCCATAGATCTAAACCTATTAGTTGAGATATAGATCTAGGATTGTGTATCTAGATATAGTTTTACAAGATCTTTATGCTGTTGATCTTAATTTTGGTTTTAGGTATTTAGATCTGAAGCTTGATCGACGATGTTATGCCGCTCAGATTTTGGGGATTTCCATTGGGCTAACTTCTGTCAATAAATTGAGTTTAGTGGTCTAAATCGAACTCCCATAGTCATGATTTATGATATGTGTATGATTTTATGAATTTTCTAGATTCCCTTGATAATTTAATTTCCTTATTTGGAGTAATTAGGAATATGAAATTGAATTGAGTTTCCTAGGTGATTTAATTAATGATTGAATCACGGAACAAATGATGGGGGGTTTCCTAAATAGATCTCTTAGAGATTTGATATTGTAATTGAGATATTTAATTAAATTTAAAAATATAATTAATTGTGAGAACTAATTATGTTTCATGATATTGACAAAAGATAATTAATTGGGAGAATTAGTTATATGTCATGATGTTGATTAAAGATAATTCATTGTGAGAATTAATTTTGGCAAGTTGAGATTTGAAATGGATAATTAATTTTAAATAATTAATTATGGAATAATAAAGGTATTGATTGATTAATTAATTGAAGAATTAATTAATGGGTTATGAGATCAGTTAATTGTTGAATTAAATAATGGCCTTTGAAATGTTTAACTAATCATTGGATTAGTAAATGAATAATCTGGAAAATTCTTATGATTTAACGAATGATTAAATGGATGAAATTTTTTGGTGCTAGGCATGGCGTCCTAGACTGATTAGAAGTTGGGACTTCGACATAGAATTCCTCCCCAATAGTTATCGAAGCTTGAGATTATGGGGTTCTAGGAATGATGAACTACACTGAATGAGAATTGGAGTGCTAGGCATGATGACCTACACTCAATAAGATTTGTGGTGATAAGCATGACGACCTACACCAAATGATTAATGATAGTGAATGATTATTTAAATGGGAGACATGAATTGAATTTTCCTAATTTGATGATTAAAGATTAAATGACAATGTGATAACTATTTAAATTATGCATTCTACTTATTTATTCATAAAACTGCATGCACTATCTTTTGACTGGACTCGTTTTAGACACCATTGGTGGTGGCCTACTCAGTTGTACTCACACCCTAGTTGGTTTGCCTGACCAGAACTCTAGAAGATGTTGTTATTGTAGGACATGATAAGGGAAAATCCCTAGGATAGGCTGAAGTTTGGGATTGGGGAATGGGAGAGGGAACCAGATGTGGTTCGGGCCCACTTGGGATTCATTATGTCTTTACATTTAGTTGCATTGCAGGCTACTGACATTTGCGTTGTCATAGCATGATTCACCTTTTAGTTGAGTATTGTATTTTACTTTTTTTTTTTCATCATATGACATGGATTTGTTTTGGTTATTTATATATGATTCCGCACTTGGTTATTGTTATTTTCTTTCGCTGGTATTTTATTCTGAAAAGAGAGGGTATAGTCTCTCCAAAACTGACTTAACAGACCCTCACTGCTAGTCAGCATCCTCTGGTGTATGGGGAGGCGCGCTTGAGGGCTTGTGGCCAACCAGCTCAGGGAACCGTTTAATGGATCCCAGGTTAGGACATCACAACAGTGTTCGATATCCAATAAGATAGTCTACACAAAACATAACTTCTAATAGGACATGTGATAGTGGGGATTAATGTATCTCATGATCCAAGTGCCGAGATACCCATTCCACTTGATGATGAAGATATTCATATGGTCAAAAAAGCTATTGGAACATTCATATAATGGCAATTAGATCTTGTAAAAAACATACCGATGAGAAGGTATTCATTTCCAATTTATTTTTCATGCAAATGATTTAACAATTAATGAATTTTTTTTTAAACCAATGAATGTTATTACTGACGGAAAAATGAAATGGGGTGAAATTAAAGATCAAATAAAATTTTTCTAAAAGATAAAACAATCAACCGAAAATAACTTCACAAATAACCTATACCCTTCCCGTTTAATATTTGAATTTACCAACATTGACTGTTTATGAGGATACAAGGTCACAAAATGCTAATAATGTCATAGTTTATTTTAAAGAATAAATACACAAAGAACCCATTACATAATAAATTTCTATTGAGGATTTAAATGAAATCCTCAAGTATGAATGATTAGGAGTCTCATTTGTAAATGTATACATGAGGTGCGTTTTCATGAATTTTTTAGAATAGTTGATCTACTATGTTGATTATGACTAAATAAAATTCATATTTTTAAAGGCGTGTATATCAATACTATTTGAGGGGGAAACCCTATGAACATGAATACAGAATCATTATTCCTCACATAACTTCTACACAACTAACCCCATTGGATTAAGATCAAATTGATGTAATAGTGGGGATACATGACGTAGCGTTTAAAAGAAAACTTGCAGATGAAAGACTCTTATTATTACTAATGATGCAGGTGTAAAAATATACAATTTAATCATATAAAATATATTTTCATAACTTTTATTACTTATTCCCTTTTTTAGGAAGTATTGGGTACTCATTACAGTCAATATGGATACTCCAAAGATTTATTTTCTAGATTCACTAAATGGAAACCTAACAAACCAACCACATGTGATGACATTTTTAATCTGTAATACATTACATCCATCATTTTTGAACTAATATACATGTTATATATTTTATATTATGTTTTAATGATATTTCTATTATGATATAGAGGTGTCTAAATATCATCAAAATCATGGAATGAGGACAGTCCATGCATACAAGGAGCCTATCAACTTCTACATATGGATAAGTATTATGGCATATATAACAAGGTTTCACTATCAAAACACATATCAACAAAATTTACTAATTTTTTCAATATTTATAAATTGTCCAAAACAAACCAATGGCAAGGATTATGGTAATTATGCTTTCAAATTTATGTGATATATCATATACCATAAAAAAACTAGCATCCCCAAAGTGGTATTTTCAAAGATAATTACTATTTCATTTAGAATAATTATTTATCATTTTTGTATTTATATTTTTCTAGTACTACCATGAATATCGAAAGTAATCATATTCACAAGATGAAATAGACTTGTTTAAAAATGATTGGGAAACACACCTGTTGTTAGAATGAACATATATATCATGAATATGTGACTTCCTAATAATTATTTAGTTGATTTTTACTTTATTTTATCTACTTTTTTAGTTATTTTTCTTATCATTTTTATCAGACACTTATTTTGTTAATTTTCACAGAGATCAAGAAGAAATGACTACATCAACAAGGGTGTTCACTCATATACTCAGATCATACACTCAACACAGATGATGCACTCACGATGACATAATTTTATTTTTATTATTCAATTAATTCCACATTAAAAATTATCAAATTGTAATATTGTTAGATCACCTAGAATGTTGAATGAAATTTAGTATAAAAGATATGGTGTAATCAACCCTACCTCAATCCAATACATGATGTACCCTATATGACTCAAATTGTGTTGTTTCAATTTAAAATTGAAATTTTATTAATGTATTATTTCATATTTATGTTTAATTAATTTATTTATACTATCAATAACATAATAATTTTTTTCTTATGCAGGCGGATTATTTTTCTCAAGTTAGAGCAGTTTTTTTGAAGATGATCATGCTTGTGAGAGATTGGACTTAGAGGATACAACTGAGACAATGTAAATAGGAAAATGGGTCAATCAACCTCACCTAAATATGATACATAGTGTGTTTGGTATGACTCAAACTATTTGTTTTTATTTTATAATTTATGTTTTAGTTCAAAACACACACCACATACTCAAAACTGAGCAAGCATATCCAGATTTTTTTAATACTTCCATAAGTCATTTTTGATGTGTAGGAATCAACCACACCTCAATATGATACACAGTGTGAACAATATTAATCCAAATGTGTTTTTTATTTAAAATTTAAATTTTAGTAAAAAAAGATAAGTGACATTCTCAAAATAGAGTAAATGAATTCAGAATAATTTGATGCTTTAGGAATATGTTGCATAAGTCATTTTTGCTGCATAGAAATCTTTCACACCTCAATCCAATACATAATGTTATAGGTATCACTTAAAGTGTATGTTATCAGTCAAAAGTTTACATTTTAGTACCAAATGTGTTTCATAAACTAAAAACTAAGAAAACATGCTCGGAATATCTTGAAAATTTAGTAAAACTATTCATAAGTCATTTGTGATATGTAGTAATCATTCTCACATCAAACTGACACAGGATATGACTAGAATGACTCAAATTGTGTGTTTCTAGTTTAAAATAAAAAAGAAAAGTGACATACTCAAAATTAGGAAAATTGATTTTAATAGATTTTATATTTTATGATAACAATCCATAAATTAATTTTGATGTATAGTAATTAACCTCACCTTAACCTGACACACTATGTGAATGGTATGACTCCTAATATTTCTTTTTATTTAAAATTGACATTGATTTTAGTAAAACATTGAAGTGGCATACTCAAAAATAGAGAAAAAAATTTAGATTATTTTTATACATTAGGAAAACTATCCATAAGTTATTTGTAATGTGTAGGAATAATATGCACCTCAATCCAATACATGGTGTTCCTAGTATGACTCAAAGTGCCCATTATCAGTTTAAAATTGATATTTTATTTCAAAACATGAGTCACTCACTGAAAAATGAGTAAATATGATCTGATTATCATGATAATTTAGGAAAATTATTGATAAGTCATTTTTGACATATAGGATTCAATCTCACATCAAACTGACATATGATGTGATCGGTATGATTCAAAGTGTGTGTTTTCAGTTTAAAATGAAATTTTAGTAAAAAACACAAGTGGAATACTCAAAACTGAGAAATCCCATTTAGATTGTTTTGAAAATTTTTATAATGATTCATAACTCATTTTTATGTGTAGGAATTATCCAAACCTCAATATGATGCACGGTGTGAATGGTATGACTCCAAGTGTGTCATTTTTTTTAAAATTAACATTTTAGTAAAAAACAATTGTGAAATACAAAAAACTAAGAAAAATATTTTTTGTTGTTTTGATACTTTAAAAAAATGACCCATAAGTCATTTTTGATGTGTAGGAATTAGATTCACATCATTTCGATACATGGAGTGCGCAATATGACTTAAAGTGGTCATTATCAGTTTAAAATTGAAATTTTATTTCAAAAGGCATGTCACTCACTAAAAACCAAGAAACAGAACTCATATTATCGTTATAATTTCGGAAAAATATGCATAATTCATTTTTGATGTATAAGAATCTGTCTCACATCAATCCAATGCACGATGTGATCAGTATGACTCAAAGTGTGTGTTTCTAGTTTAAAATGACATTTTAGTAAAAAATACAAGTGACGTACTTAAAATTTAGAAAATGAATTTATATTTTTTTATACATTAATAAAATGATCCATAAGTCATTTATGACATTTAGGAATCATTCACAACTCAATCCGACACATGATGTGACCGCTATAACTCCATGCGTGTCCTTTTATTTAAAAATGGGATTAATTTTAGTAAAAAGAAAAACTGACATACTCAACACTAAGAAAACACATTTGTATTGTTTTAATAATTTAAGAAAATGATCCATGAGTCATTTTTGATGTGAAGGAATCATCTGTGCATCAATCTGATACATTGTGTGCCCAGTATGACTCAAAGTGTCTGTTATGAGTTTAAAATTGACATTTTAGTTCAAAACACGTTTCATTCACTAAAAACTAAGAAAACAAGATCTGATTGTCCTGATAATTTAGTACAATGATTCATAATCTATTTTTGACATGTGGGAACCAGTCTCACATCAAAATGACGCATGATGTGACCGGTATGACTCAAATTGCATGTTTTCAGTTTAAAATGACATTTTATTAAAACAAAAGACATACTAAAAACTAATCAAACACATTCATATTGTTTTGATACTTTAGGAAAGTGATAAATAAGTCAATATTGATGTTTATGAATGAAATTCACTGCAATATGATTTACGGTATGATCAGTATGACTCAAAGTGCTTGTTTTTCTTTTAAAATTGACATTTTAGTATAAAACATAAGTGACATACTCAAAACAAATAAAAACCATTTATATTGTTTTGATACTTTAATAAAATGATCCATCAGTCATTTGTGACACATTGGAATCAGCCACACCTCAATCTAATACATAGTGTGCCCGATATGACTCAAAGTGTCCGTTATCAGTCTAAAATTGACATTTTAGTTCAAAAAATTTGTCACTCACTAAAAACAGAGAAAATATATTTTTATTGTCTCGATACTTTAGAAAGTTCATAAGTCATTTGTGATTTAAAATAATCATTCTCAAGTCAAACCAACATATGATTTGACCGGTATAAATCAAAGTGTGTGTTTTTAGTTTAAAATGACATTTTAGTAAAAGAAAGTGACATAATCAAGAATGAGAAAACATATTCAAATTGTTTTGATACTTTAGGAAAAATACCCATAAGTCATTTGTGACATTTAGGAATCACCCCTCTCAATCTAACGTATGGTGTGACCGATTTGACTCCAAGTGTGTCCTTTTATTTAAAGTTGACATTTTATTAATGTATTGTTTCATATGTATGTTTAATTTATTTCATTGTAGTATTATTAACATAAGATTTTTTTTTTATACTGGTGGATTTTTTTTTCTTGGGTTGGGGTGGTTTTTTTGGTAACTGATACCATGATTGGGATTTTTTGAGAGGGGGTCATGGGTGCCAAAGACAATGAAACATTGATGTTTTTAAATGTTTGTGGATAATAATTGAAAATTTAATTATAAAAAACCATGTGAAATGTATATAATATAGTATTTTTGTTGTATTTACGATGTAAATTTTATTTCAATTAAATTAGAAATTTTCATACAGGTGTATTTATTATAGTGTTTTGTAATTCAGGCACCACACTGTAGTAGTAGAGACTTTATTAGTTATATTTCTAAAACTAATAAAGTGTCCCCTTTATTATTGATCTAACTAGACCAAATAAAGGGGGTTTTTATTATAACTAAACTAGAATTGATAAAACTCTATCACGAACCGACCCAACGGGGCTTAAGTCATGACTCCACAAGCCCGCCTCCATAGGCCAAGGGCTGGCATCCAGCAACAAATAGGCTATCACACACAAGGAGGCCTTAACCTAAAGTGGCTATATGAATGCACTCAAATACACCACCATGCATACATCTAACCCAAACGATATTAGAATAGAATTACATAAAGGGAAAATATAGGGCCCACCAAATAAAAATTGTAAAAGTTTCTGACCTGCTCCGAAGAAGGGGATTGCTGTCAAAAGCACCTACCAGTAAGATCTTCATCCCAGCTCTGGGAAACACCTCAGATAGTCTAGATACTATGCTCTTCCTACCTTGGGGACAACTAGGACTCCTTTAAAGGATCTATGGTCTAGAAAAGACACAAAACATGTATTGGAAAAGCCTTTGTAGGAGTGAGTATAATAATACTCAGCAGGTTTCCCAAAACCCCAAAATAAAAGGATAAACTAAAAGGCATTAGGACGCTCATCCCAGCTAGAGGGAACCCAAATGAGAGAGAAAATTCATCTCGAGACCATCCCACTACTAGAAATTTAGGCTATAGACATGGTTTAAAACCGTGGCTATAAGCCCTCAACCCATGGTAATAAGTAATAGCCATGGTTTGAGGAATTGTGGATAAGTTTGACATGGCTATAGGCGTTGATTTATATCCATGATTTGGAACCATGGATATAGACCTATATCCACAATTCAAACCGTGGTAATATTTCTATAGCCACGGTTTAGAACCGTGGCTATACCATAGGACAACCAAACTCTATTTCCATGGTTTCTAACCATGGAATTAGACATATAGCCACTGTTAAAAACCATTCCAATAGGGATATTTCCACAGTTAAAAACCATGGTTATAGGGTTTGAAAATTCATAAAAAATATCCCCCACCCTCTCTACTGCACAACCCTCCACTCCCCTTACAGTATCCACCACCCCCCACTCAACAGACTCCCTGGATAGCCCTCTCCCTACCCTTGGACAACCCCCCCACCACCACTCCACCTGAAGCCCCCCTCCCTCCCCCTGGACAACCCCCTCACTTTCCCTAGACAGCCCCCACCACCACTCCCCCTACAACCCCCTCCTTCCCCTGGAAAACCCCTACCTCCCATTGGACGACCCCCTCCCTCCCCCTACAACCACTCCCTTTACCTGGACAACCCCCACCACTCCCCCTAAAGACCCCCTCCCCCTAGAAAACCCCCTACCTCCCCCAACAGCCCTATCCCTTTCCCTGGAACCCCCACCACTCCTCCTGCAGCCTCTCCCTCCTCCTGGACAACCCCTCCCTCCCCCTGGACAACCCCCCACTCCACCTACAGCCCCTCCATCTCCCTGGATAACCCCTCCCTCCCCCTGTATCCCCCTCCCTTTCCCTGGACAACCCCCCACCACTCCCCCTGTATCTCCCTCCCTTTCCATGGACAACCCCCATCCCCCTAAAAAGTCCACCCATCCCCTAGACAACACCACCCCTCCCTCCCCTAGACAACCCCCACCTACACCCCCCTAACACCACTCCACCTACATCCCCCTCCCTCCCCCTGGACAACCCCCCCCCCCCCTTGGACAACCCCCTACCTTTCCCTGGACAGCCCCTACCACTCCCCCTATAGCCCCTCCCTCCCCTGGACAACACCCCCCACCACCACTCCACCTACACCCCCCTCCCTCCCCTCCCTCCCTTAGGATAACCCCCTCCCTCCCCTTGCAGCCCCTCCTATTCCATGGACAACCCCCACCATTCCTCCTATACCCCCCATACCTCCCATGGAAAACCCCCCACAACTCCACCTATAGCCCCTCCCTCCCCCCTAGACAATCCCCTCCCTCCCATTGCTTCCCCCTCCCTCCCCCTGGACAACCCCCTACCTGCCCTTGCAACCCCCTCTCTTTCCCTAGATAACCCCCACCACCACTACCCCTGCAGCTCCCCTCCCTTTCCCTGAAAAAACCCCCTATAGCCCCCTCCCACCCCCTAGACAGCACCACCCACCCTCCCTCCTCTGGACAACCCCCCACCTACAATCCCCCTTCACTCCCCCTAGACAACCCCTACCCTAAACCCCCCCATGGATAGCCCCCTTCCACACCTGAACAACCCCTCTCTCCCCTCCTGGACACCCCCCACTTCTGGACACCCCCTCCCTCCGGGACCTCCTTCCTGGACACCCCCAACCACCCTCTCTCTTGGACACCCTCCCTCCTGGACACACCCTCCCTCCGGGAGACCCCCTTCCCTCCCCCTTGCACCCCCACTCCTCCCCCGGCGCACCCCCAACACCATCCCTCCTAGACTCCCCCCTCCTGGAACCCCCCTCCGGGAAACCCCCCTCTTGGACACCCCCTCTCCCTTGCACCCCCTACACACCCCCACCCCTTCCCCCTCCCCCGACACACCCCTTTCCCCCACCATCCTGGACACCCCCACCCTCCCTCCTAGACAAACCTTCCCTCCCCCTTTCACCCCTACCCCCTCCCCCCAACACACCCCCTACCTCTCCCTCCTAGACACCCCTTAGCACCCCACTTCTTCCCCTGCACATCCCATTTCTCCCCCTTCCCCTTGAACCCCTTGCACCCCTACCCCCTACACACACCCTGCCACCTCCCTCATGGAAACCCCCTCCTGGAAACCCCCTCCTAAAACAACCTATGCATTCTAAAAAAAGAACAGGTCGCCTACATATTCAAATCCTCTCCTGCCATAAAAAAAAACAAAGTTCCTGCATAAATGATAGGAAGTCTTAGGGTGGAACACCCAACTCATCACCTACCCAAGTTGGGTCTCAGTGGTTTGGGTCATGTTATAATGGTATCAATTTAGTATGATTCTTAGGTATGTAGTATAATGTTTATGTTTATATTAGGATTGGTTTGGGAAACTAAAGGAAACAGTGGTAAGGGATTAATTGTTGGTTTATCAGACCAGAGGATCCAATAATGGTTTGATGGCTAATATATCCATTAAAACCCCCTGCCCCAGCCCCCAGCACACCCCCTTCCCCCGACTTTCATACCCCCTGTCCCCAGCACACCCCCTTTCACCCCTGACCCCAGCACACCCCCTGCCGCCCCCTCACCTACACACCCCTGCCCCCTGCCCCTACCCCCACCATACCCCCTACCCCCTACCCCCACCTACACACCCTCCTCCCTCTACCCACCCATAGACCCCCTACACACTCCCCCTGAACACCCCATGCACCCCCTGCACACCCCTTGAACCCCCTCCACCCCCATGCACCCCCTGCACCCCTTTTCCCTAGAAAAAGAACCCATCACTCCACCCTGCACCCTCCCCAGCACACCCCATACACCCCCTAAACACCCCCCTTTACCCCCTGAACACCCCCCTTCACCCCCTACACACCCCCTACACACCCCATTCACCCCCTGCATACCCCATGCACCCTCCCCCTTCCCTTGTAAAAGAACCCATCACACCAGTGAAGGACTTAGAACCTAAGTGGAAGGTTATCTAAAAGTTTTTTCAAACTAGGATAGCCAAAAGAGTATGAGATATGGATAAAGTCATTTTTTCAAGATATGCATGTGTTATATATTCTGATTAATAATATGAAGTTCAACCTACCAAGGTAAATGATTTTTTTCATGGATCAATGCTACAAAGGGAAAGCTAATCTGAATAAATATCCTTTTGGTAGGCTTATCTCACTAGTTTTAAAGATGTTGGAAGTCGATTTGAATGAGGGAGAGGAATTGACATTCCATAAGAGTAATACTCTATTTTAAATTCTTTTTAAGACCATTGGGAACTTCTAGGATACCAACTCAAATTACTTGAATCTAGTTAGTTCTAAAGGAGTGGGTCAAAATTGAATTATGTATCTCTACAGATTCAGTCCCTATAGTGTGATATGTTCACACCATTCCTTATGCAAGATTTTAGGAGGAATACTATGGGTGAGTTCCATGATACCAGAGAAGATGTCAGAAAGCTTGGTATTGGAACTAATAGATACTTAAATTAATTAGTGGTATTTTATGATGAATTTAATGGGAAGTTGAATGAGATCATGAATGTCTCTAAGGATGATCAATGTATGGCTTTTAGATCTATTATTCTAGTATCTAGAAACTACTAGCATTTGTTAACCTCTTTGAATAAGGTCTATAAATAAGTTCAAAGGCTATATTCATATTCTTCCATGAAAAATCTAGTGGTTATTAGAAAACCATTTTTTTTAAAAATAAAGCAATAATGGAAACAAGTTTTTTAAAAAATCAAACAATTATAGAATTCAAATTAAAGGTTTAGGTAGAGGGAACCTACCTCAACCTCAAGTCACGTTTCTTTTGATAACGACAAATCGAATCATAATTTTTTACACTTGCAAGCATATGAAACTTCACATATATATAAGGATACCTAGACCCTATGTACATATTTTCATGGCCAATTATGCACAAGGGGGTCCTTAGATATATGTTTATACTTACATATACCCCTTTACACTTAAACATGAATACATTTTTCATGTCTATATATAAGCACACCTAGCCCCAATATATATATTCATACTACTATGAGTAAATATATATAAAGGGGGAAATTATATATGTATATTCCTACCTATGAATACGCATGTAAGCCTCTGTCAACGGTGACTCGAATCCACCTTAACAAAATTCAAAATGCACTACAAAAATATAAGGAACCCAAAAATCAAAAAAATCCCTAATTAAAATTGGGCCAAAGAATAAAAATGGAATAAACCATAACCAAATCTGATGTTGAAATCACTCTCTTAGATGGTGGTGGATAGAACTGGCCTCATCATAAGAAACCACCTGTAAGAAAATAATGGGAAAAGAAATGAGATATAACAACTTCTTATATATATGTGATGTTAATGAAAGAAAAATTAATTTCCAAACATCATCCATAAAAGTGAATTTGATATAATATATCCTACTCCTAATCATATTATTGTTTTTAACATGTACTAAAACTGTACTTACTTCAATTAGTCTCAAATCGAACAACTTATATATATCATAAACACCTTGTTTAATGATTTTGGATTTCCATTCATGTTTGTCAGGGAAAAAAATAGTTTTGTTTTTCATTTCTTCTCACTAATATTGAATGAAACATTCCATTCCAATGAAATACTCACCAATAAATGTGACTTAAAATTGATCTACTCCCATTAAAAATTCTATATCTTTTCTAGATTGAATCCATTTAGTAGAAAATCCAGGTATTTTTAAATGTGACATAATTCTATTTTTATCCACCAAATGTCATTGTCCTTTATATCAAACTAATTAATCTTAATCTATAGAAACTTTATCTTATTACTAAAATTTAGTATCCCACCATCCCCCCCCACTTTCCCCTGTCCCCCCACACCTGCACCCCCACTGCCCCCCCCAAATGAACCCCCACTGCTCCCCCACCACCCCCACCCACTTTCACCCCCACCCACCCTGCACCCCCACCTGAACTCCCATTTCCCCCAACCTTCACCCCAACTCATTTGACCCCCCACACCCCCTTCACCCCTCCCTGCACACTGCCCCCAACCCCCTTCACCCCCACTGCCCCTTCACCCCCACCCTTCACCCCCACTGCCCCAACCTTATCCCCCACTACCCCAACTACCCAATATTCACCCTCAATACCCTCCCACATTCACCCCACTGCCCCCATAGAAAACTCTTCATGCCTATATCCTTATTGATTTCTAAATTCATAAATAATCATTTTAATCTATAAAATGTATTATGTTATATAAAAACTATACCTATTTTTATGATTTATTCAAAAAATGGTGTATATTTTATGGAATGGAATAACAAATATACCATCTAAATATAAAATTGGGTTGCCACTAATTAATGGTAATCATGAATATTCCTAGGTTGCGATAAAATATGAATATTAACATGTGTTAGGGGTCAAATGTAAATACTATGTTTCATTAATGAGAAGAAAATGTGTTTTGTTTTTTAGATGAACCACTAGGATACAACATGGAATTTCACTATAACCTAGCTACCATCCCATCATCAATATCAACTATCACTATAACCTACCTACCAACCCATCTCTCATCCAAGGTTCCCAACCATATCAAATAAACAAATATCAGCGATATCAAAAAAATATAACCTACCTAACAACCCATCTCTCATCCAAGGTTCCCAAACATATAAAAAATATATTAGTAAAATATACTTAGGAATCAAGCCCATTTATAATCAAGAAAACCTACCAAACATGATTATCAAACATATACAAAAAGTAACTAAAAGTTCCTAGAGCACACACCCATCAAAAAGTATTTTATGCACATTGGAAAAGGCATTAAGGCCATAAAATAATGTTATAAAAGTATTCCACAATAATAATGGGATTGATCCTCCCCAATTTATTTATATCTTAAAGGAAAATATTTTAATTTCATTATTGAATTAGAAAATTTATTATGCATAGATTTTCAGAAATAGGTAACATATAACTTATCGGCTATTAATAGATTTGAAATAACTTAAACTTGTGTTTAACATTTCCATACATACATTGTTTATCAGATTTATAGAAAAACAAAAAGGCTAAGCACAAAAACTGCTATAATAAAAAGATAACACACTTTCATAGAAAAACACAAGGCATTAACAGGTATAAAACCAAAAGTGATTACAAGAAAAAAAACAACTTCAGTATTCATTTAGATTCCCATGTTTATATATTCATTAGGCTAATTACACTATTACCCAAAGAATTAAATCATGATAATTTCACACTTTCACTTTAAACCTGGAGAAAGGTAACATGTCTCCTACCACAACTTTAGGACCACAATATTCTCCAATTAAAAAATAGAGCACTAATAACCAAAACTTGATTAACTCTTATGTGGGGAACTAATGATCCTTAAAATACTATCCTAACAATATCCATCTATCATTCATCAAAATAAATTGTAATGAAAATGATGATAAAAATTCTCTATAGCATGTGAAATGAATAATGGAAAATAATAGAACCATCAAATGAGAATGATCCCCAGGAGATGGGGTAGCCAAGTTGATAAATTTTAAGTAATGTATTCAAAATTGAAGCTTCACATGGTTGATTATAATGATAAGGTCCATAAATCAAAGGAATTTTAAACTTTTGAGGACAAGAGAGATGGGTTGGTTACATGCAAGGAAAAGTTGGTCGATATGAGTTTCATTAACCCCCAATCCCCCAAAACCAGTCCCCCCCAGCCCCCCTTCCCCACCCGCACCAACCCCCATCCCCAACCCCTCTTGCACCAGTCCCCAACCCTAGCCCCCCTACACCTAGCCCCCCTCCCCCACCTGAACTAGCCACAGCCCCTCCTGCAGTAGACCCCAGCCCCCTCCCCCATCCCCTCCTACACTAGCCCCCCCACATGCACCCCCACTGCCCCTACCTCCCCACTGCACCCCTCCACTTCCCCCTGCGCACACCCTTGGAACCCCCCACCTCACACTTCCCCCAGTCCCCAATCCCCAGCCCCCAGCCCCCACTTCCCCCATCCCCCACTTCCCCCAGCCCCCCACCCCACCTGCACCCCCACTTCACCCCCACACAGTGGAAATAACTGATAAAATAGAACATCGGATGTATATACAATTTAGGAAGCATAATATCCATAATAATAATACTAAATATTGGAATAACATCATAAACAATAAAAAACCCATATCTAGTATCATATAAAAAATACATCATGACTGTATGATATGAAGAATTAGTGAATATAAGGGAACTAGATCAGTAGGGTAAATGAAACTTGTTCTCCTTGAATGTGAATCATTGACCAAATCCAAGTATGTTCTTTGAACTAGAATACACATCATCAAATTAATTTAATTTTAAATTTCAGCCAATATAAGTAATTTAACTTAGATAATCGCAATATTTATTTAGTGTACTGCAAAACCATCCCCCAATAAGTCCATATATTTTAATCTTTATAGGAATTCAAGTTTCTTCAATGTATGGTATAATCTCATCGTATCCTAAGCCTATATTTGGTAGTCCGTATAGGGAACCCAAGTGTCACTCAATGCATAATGTAACACACTTCCCTCTGAGACTATCCTTGATATTCCAAATAGTGAACCCAAGTATCACATGTAGTATAATTTAAGACCACTCTTCATGTGATATCATATAATTAATTATACCTATGAATCCATATCTCTCCTATAGTTTAATGAAATTCTATTTATAATTCATTTTATTTCAAAATATTGGTTATCTAATACATGGTGTTTCATGTCAAAACACTTGTATCGGCCTTTCCATATCATGCTGGAAGGTCATGGATAGTGGAAACCACACCATTTTAAAATTCACTTGATTCCATTTGGGAATTTAATTTATAATAACAATTCAATCTATAAAAAATACGAACAAGGGCCTATGAATATAGGATTACAATTTTACCTTTTTTAGATTCACACTACAATTCTATAATAGGGACCAATTAAACAGACCTCAATTGGAGGTTCAATTTAAATTCAATTATATGTCTTATGGGATATTAAATGTGATTCACCCTAAGGGGTGGATAAAATCAAGTTAAATAGTCTAGGATGGAAAATTTAGGTTTCTAGGACTACCTTAAGCAAGGTGATAACAATTCATTTGATTATTTTGGAATTTTGGTTGTGTCACATAGAAATTATGGTGTTTTGAATGAAAACAAATAATATAAAATCAATTAATTAATTGGAAAAGAACAAGACCATCTACTATATCTTCGTAGTTCGCTCCATATCCAGTATTAGCTTCAGATTCAAGAAATAACATAATAAATCAAAGAAATTTTCAAATACCATGATTATAGGGCGTCAGGGGTGTCAACCTCAGCATCAAGGGTGTTGGGGGTTGTGGGGGAGAGCCATCAGGAATGAAGGGAGGAGGTGGGGAGGCCACTTAGAGCAGCTTCATTGGAGGAGGAGGATCGTGGGGAGTAGGGTCGTGGCAAGGAGGCGTCGTGGGTATTGAGGGTTGTTGGGGAGGAGGCATTGGGGAGGGCATCAGGGGTGTCAACCTTGGAGTCGGGGGTGTGTTGTGGGGGAGATCTAGTGGGAAGGAAGAGGGTAGGTGGGGAGGTCACTCGGAGAAACTTTGCAGGAGGAGGAGCGTCACAGTGAAGAGGCGTTAGGGAGGGAATCAGGCTATTAAGGGGTTTCACAGAGGATAGATTGAATGGAAGGATGAAGAAATTAATGGGTTGGGGGTATTCATCCATAGAGACATGACTAATTATGTGGGTGTATCCATGTATTTTTTAACCTGTGTCTTTATAGTTGTGGCTATAGATCAGTTTCCTAGTACTATCATCGGCTACACCCGACTAGACAACTCAATGTCCTTAGAATGACAATGAAATGACACATGCCACGAGGATTCCCAGAACATACCCAAATATACTCCTCTGAGGCACCAAGCCTCCTGAGGTTTTGACCTCATCACCAGAAATAAGTTCCTACTCGATTCTCTACTGGTAACAACACACTAAGCCCAACTTTAGTGCCCAACACAAGAGATCACACCAATGTTGACCTGTGCCCAACACATGGTCAAAAGAACTATGGAGAGACCCACACCTCATCACTGCCCCAGAGTCGAGGGAGTACTAGCTCCTAAACAAACCCGTGAAACCTCTATCACTCCTTTCTAGAGGGGCCCGCACCACAGTACGTCGAGGGAGCACTAACTCCTATCCAAGAATCACGAATAATAGGTGGAGGGTCCACTCTCTGCTATAACTAACGAACGGGATAAAACTAATCCATAGGCCTGGACCCACACCCCAATATGTCAGGGGAGTACCACCCTATGAAATGTGATCCCGCACCCTAACACGGTAGGGGAGTACCACCATGAGAGACGTGGGCCCACTCCCACGGTAGGGGAGAACCACTATGTGAAATGTGAGCCCACACCCATAGTAGGGGAGCACCACTGTAAGGTTATAGAACCCACTCTATGGCATGATAGGGGAGTATCGACCCTACCATCCAATGAGATTGGAGAGCCTGCACCCTGTCACGGTAGGGGATTAGTCCAACTATATGGACATTATAGGGAACCTGCACCCTAGTCCATTAGGGGAGTAACAACCCTGGAGAATACTACCCAAAGGTAACGGTACCTCTCCCATAATGTGGAGAGTCCCAAAATCCATATCAGAGGCCACCATCATGTTCTACGTAGAAAAACACTCAAGATAGGCAATTTACTTGTCCAAAATGGATAATAGGTGAAAAGGGAACTATTCACCACAAAAATCCCAAATAGATCACATAGGGCCCACTACTCGATCCCAAAACACATCGAATAGGTCAAAACATTGTGATCCTCTCAAACAAACACATGAAATTGACTAATTATTCATCCAAAATGGTCACCCGGTGAAAAAGTTACATTCCAACGTAAATGCCCCAAAATGAACCTTGTGGGGCCCACACCTTGATTTTAGTTTAAGCACCTGAAATTTATCTGGGAACTTCTGTCTTACCATTAGGGTCACAATTCTACTAACTACGTGTCAATCAAATGCTCCGTGCAGAAGTTATGGCGAGTCAAAGTTGAATGATAATAAAATATTATTATTATTTCAATGTTTTGTGGCCCTTGGCCACGAACCCAACTCATAAAATTCCTAAACCATGATCAAAGGTTCATTCTTGATGCAAGGGTCATGTCGTCGTAGAAGGCATGTGAATTGAACCACATAAATCCCAAAATGATGAAACAAAGTGCTGTCGGTCTCAGATCTTGACGGCGGACGCTCCCAAATCGTGCAGCAATAGCTCTAGAGCACGGATCTAGCCTTGATGTTTTGGCGTTTCTCCCTAAGGTATGAATTTTGTGTTTTCCTACCAATCCCCTTGTTTATTCATTGTTTTTGTGCGAATTGTCACCATAGTGATAAATATTGAGTCCCGAGATTTCTAAAACATGTTTAAAATCTATTTTTGGACCACCAGAGTGTTCCTAGTGGTCTGCAAAAGGTCCAGCAGCATATTCTGGCATAGCGTGGTGGTTTCAGGTGAGGCAAGGCTCAAGAAGAGGTGGAAAGGCATATTCCTGAGAGGTTTAAGATGTTTCCATGATGGAAGAATTCTACGATTCCATAGACGAGTTTTGCGTATGATCTGATCAGTGAGAGGTTGCCTTGAAAGGGCCTAGTCACGAGGCAGGTTATCTTACAGTTGTACAATTGGTAGAGCCAACAATCATCAAACATCACATAGACTCGCCTCCGAGGGTTCAGTTGGATGCATTATGTTAGACCGAGCCATGGATGGCTCTGTTGGTGTTGGTGTTGTTCGATGTAGCTTCGACTACACGAGGAAGAGGGATCCTTCCCCCATTGAGACATGTTTTTGTGATGTGATGAAAATCATGTGGAAAAGTCAGTTCCATCCAAAGTGGACAACATCTAGGTATGGTGGTTGAGTTCCTTTGACTTGTGTACAGGAGGCTTGGTAGTGGGTTTGTAGCCGAGGGCCCGATAAGACCCAATGTGAGCGTCTAGGTAGGCCTTTGTAGTTCATTGGTTCCCTCACATACTCATCAATAGTTTGTACATAGGATTCTCAAGGAGGTTGTTGTGTGGTATGTCCTGGATTTATATTTTCATGAAGGATGGACACTTCCCCCACTGAGATGCGTCCTTGAGGCATGATCCAAAATTGTGCGAGCAAGTCAGTGCCACCCAAAGCAGATAATGTCGAGGTGCAGTGGATGAGTTCCTTTAACCAACGAGTTCGAGGTCAGTTCCATGCATTGGAGGTGGTTTTGTAAGGGCTTATAAGATCCAGTCTATATTCTTAGGTAACCTTGTTTGTTCTCCTTATTTTATAGACATTTTTCCTTGAGGTGTTGAGGTTTTTTTTCTAGGTCTCTCATGACAGGTTATCCAGTGGGAATGGATTTCCTTAAGGCGGCGAGTGCATCAACCTTACGAGGTTTGGATTTGGCACCAGTCATAGGGTGAGACATGGTGCTGAGGTGAACTTTACCTTGGTGCCATGTTGGTGTTGGAATAGACCATTTAGATTCCTAGTTAGACCTAGAGTAGGCACAACGTAGTTGCTGGACTAACCATGGTTTTCACTAGATATTGGAAGAGGAACTTACAAGCGGGTGTTTGACATCAATCCCCTCCTTTAGAGCAGGTTGGACACTTTTGTAGTTTTATATTTGTGGGCCCTATTTTTTTCCTTTTTATACTTTTTTTACTATGGTTTGGTATAGATGTATGCATGCATTTAAGTTTTAATTTTTTGTATATATATCTACACTGTTGCAAGGAGGTGTATGTGGGTGCGTGTGTATATGTACATTAGGATAAGGCCTCCTTGTGTGTGATAGCCTCCTTGGAGCTGGATGTTATCCCCTGGCCTGTGGAGGCAGGAATGGTGAGTTGCGGCTTGAGTCCCATTGGTTCAGGTCATGATAGAGTGGAATGAGAGGATGTTCCACCTTTGGTACCGTAGGGAGTAGTTTTTCTTGATGTGAGCTTGGTTTGGGTTTCATAGCATCAGTGCTAGGAAGTTTCGAGTTCAAATTTCAGGGCAGGTACTCTAGTTTTGGTGTGGCGGACAACTTATCCATACACCAGGACCCTGATAACCTGTTTTTCAACTCATTACATTAGGAAACTAGTCTCAGGGGAATAACGGTACATGCATCATATAGGACTGAGTTTTGGGTTTCTCCTGTCCTTCTTGAGTCAGCTCCCAAGATATACTCTTTGATTGTGGTGTGTCTTGAATTTGTTAAAGATGCTTCCATGAAAGAAGAATTTGAAGGTTCCATAGAAGGGTTTGGTGTATGACTTGATGAGTGACGAGGTAGCCTTGTAGGGGATTGGTCATGAGGCAAGTTCTCTTCCTGTTGTATAGTTGGTGGAGCCACTACCCATCAAGTAGCACATAGACCCGTCTCTGAGGGTTCAAGTGGATGAAGCCTGTCAGACCGAGCCATGGATGGCTCTGTTTGTGTTGGTGTTGTTCAACATAGCTTCGACTACACGAGTAATAAGGATCCTTCCCCACCGAGCCTCATTTTTGTGATGTGATGGAAACTGTGCGGGTGAGTCAGTGCCACCCAAAGTTGAAAATATAGAGGTGTGGTGGCTGAGTCCCTTTGAATTTTTTACATGTGTTTTGGTAGTGTGTTGGTAGCCAAGGGACTAGTAAGAACCACTATGAGAATCTAGGTATACCTTTTTTTTTGTTGGTTCCCTCGCATGCTTGACGTCTTCTTGTATGTAGGACACTCGAGAAGGTTGTTGTGTGGTATTTTGTGGCTTCGAGTTCTCAAGAATGATGGACACTCACCCCACTAAGACGAATCCTTTAAAAGCGATCCAAAACCATGTGGGTGAGTCAGTTACTCCCAAAGAGCATAGTGTCGATATGTAATGGCTGAGTTCCTTTGATTTATGAGTTTAAGGTCGGTTTCATGAATTGGTGGTGGTTTTGTAAGGGCTTGTAAGGATCAGTGTGTACGCTTGGGAAACCCTGTTTGTTATACTTGTGTAGGAGACATTTTCCCTTGAGGTGTTGAGGTTTTTTTGTGAGGTCTCACATGACAGGTTATCTAGTGGGTGTGTATTTCCTTAAGGTGGGGAGTGAGTCAACCTTCTGAGGTTTGGCGTTGGCACAGTCACGGGGCGAGACGTGGTGTTGAGGTGTTATTTACTTTGGAGTTGTGTTGGTGTTGAAAAAGACGGTTCAGAGTCCCATTTGAACATAAAGAAGACATAGAATAGTAGCTCGACTGACCAAGTTTTTCATCGGAGCTTAGATGAGGAGCTTACCGACAGGTGTTTGACAGCAATCCCCTCCTTCAGAGTAGGTTGGACACTTGTAGTTTTCTTTTGGTGGACTCTATTTTCTCCCTTTTTTACTTCTGTTGTACTTTGGTTTGATATAGATGTATGCATTCATTTTATTTTTCAGTTTTTGTATTTATCTCTGCATTGTTTCATGGAGGTGTATGTGGGTACGTGCGTACATGTACTTTAGGATAAGGCCTCCTTGTGTGTGATAGCCTACTCGACGTTAGATGAAATCCCATAGCCTATGGAGACAGGCTTGGGGAGTCGTGGCTTGAGCCCTGTTGGGTTGGGTTATGATAGAGTATGAGTGTTTTTTTAGCACTGATAAAGGTGTCCCCCTTTTAACGATACTTACGACAAAAAATATTTTTTAGTGCTGTTAAATCGCATTTTTTGGGCTATTAAAGGGCCTATATATGGTAGTGGCTAGAAAACCTTATTGTCAGCACTACTACCATGAATTCTATTAGGCACATACACCACCGTCGACCTCCAAACAAAACAAACCTCAATGACTTGTGATAAAACCATCACCGAAACAACACCATGATATGAATTTTTTTTAATATAATTTTTTGAAATAAATTAAAATAAAATTAAACAAGGTTATTTTTTTAAAAAATAAATAAGATAGAAAATAAAAAAGGCCTTAAGACACTTTTTTGAAGATCTTCTGGGATTTTGGACAAGGCAATCAAGGTGAAAGAAGTTATCACTGAAAATTATTTTCGCTTAAAAATAGGTGAAATGTGTTTCTAGCGGTAACACCTTTCATCACAAACCCTATAAAAATAAACCCTCCCCACTTCATCACTTGAAATTTCCACCCCTCTATAAAAATAACCCCCCTCTCTTAATGTTTCACTCGGTTTTTTTACTCCCATTGGTGAATTTTTTTTGGTGGCCTTAAAGAAGTGTAGTATTTGTGAAACATAATTTAAAGGTATGTTTTCTAATTTATTTTAAAGTTAATTATTTATTTAGGTGTCTAGTTTTTAGTTAGTTTTAATTATTTTATTTATTCAGTTGTTTAGTTAGATTTAATTAATAAACACTAGTTAATATTTTTAAGTAAATTATTAATATTTAGGTATTTATATTTAGTAATTAATTTATAATTAGTCTTATTTATTGAAATATTATTATAAAATGATTATTAATAGCATTCCTTAGTAGTTTTAAAATATTAGTAGCATAATTAATAACGAGATGATAATTAATTAAGTAATCATTATGAATTTAAAATTTACTAATAAATAAATTAGAATTAATTACATAATAATTAGTAAATAATATTAACTAGATGACAGATAAATATTAGTGAAATAATTATTAAATGATAAATAAAAAATAATTAACTATTAAATAAGTAATATTTTACAAATGATTACTGAATTATTAAGTAATGATTAACCAAGGATTAAGTAATGATTACACAATTATTAACTAAAAATGAATTAATGATTAAAAATTGAATTACTAATAATGAAATAACGATTAAACAATATTTTAATAATGATGAACACCTAATTATTTATTAATTAAGAATAAATTATCCAATTAATAACTATTAAATATCTACTACCATAGATCTTATGAAATACAAACCTGCCTATTATCAGTTCTAAACAGAAAGCATTGATTGTAACATCCTAATATTTTAAAAGTAAACACAATGTCACATCATGCTTAAATGAACAATTAAATACTATTATGTGACCCTTATAGCCTTTTCGTTAAACATAATTGTGCCACTTTTATGAATTGAATTTCAAAAAAATGGACATACATGGTTGCAATCACTAAGATATTTAGAGTCTGATATGATCAACTTAATTTTTGGTAAATAGTAACATTACCATTTGGAATAGTAATGTTAACCTTATGAATAGTAATATGACCCTTATGAATAGTAAATCAGCTAAATGAATAGTAACCTCACCAATGAATGTATAAATAAAATTTATTCATCTTATAAGTAATAATATGATATAATTATATCATAGTATAAGTAAATAAATATATTAAAAATTATTAATTGAGTGTTGGTATTTTTATAAGTCATAAATATTTAATTAAAATTTCATAATTAATATAATGATTTAAAAGCAAATATATTTTCATAAAATATATTCATAAATTATTATTTTCTATTCTTATGATTATAAGATAATTTTATGAGACTTTAAATAATTTTTGAAAGTGTTATAAAATTAGTTATAGTTTTAAAAGTGGTATCTTTCGAATAAATTATGATTTTAATTAAAAATTAAAGTTCTAATATTTAGAAATTATTTTTTACAAGTGGAGTTCATTTGTTAATTATAAACATTGAAAATTGGTCAGGGTGAGTTTTTTTGTTTTTTTCTAAAATACTTGAATTTTTTTGAATAGTGAAATATGATAATTTATGAATTAAGAAAAATACATGAATTATTGAGTCATGGACGATGTTTTTCTAAGGTAAGCATCCTTGGTTAGAAATAACATACACTAATTACTGTATTTAGTTAATATAAACACCACTATTACCTTTCTTGAGAAAAATAATAAAATAATAATTAAAATGATGGAAAAACCCGCCTCTCCACTACAAATACCACCCCACACCCCTCTTCTCCTCACACTTCTCAAGATTTGATCCATGTACAATTTATACCCAATCCTCTTTCCAAGACTCTTCCCCATGTCAAATACCTAATGGTATCACTAAAATTCTAAAAACAAAGGCCTTAAGGTGGTTCTCAATGAGGATAATTCAAGAGGTAAAAAGCCTCTTTCATTTCCTTTTATTTCCTTTTGAATTATTTGTATTTTATTATAATCTCTTAAAATAACCTTATCCAAGAGGCATGATAACTCTATTATATTATGCATACTATAATTTTATCATAATTATGTAAAAATTCATCATCATACTTCTTCTCCTCTACCTTTTATTCTAAAAATAAAAACACCATATGTGATGTGTCGATTTACCGACATCCTGGATGATGTGTTTTCAATTTCCATTACTTCCTTCATGGATGGTCATAAAACCATTTTAATGGTTGAAACAAATTTTAAATTGTATGATATAGGCACTTTTATGTTTTTTAATTAATATATATAATATTAAATTATATAAAGAAAAGAGTTTGTGATTATCGAAGAACCGCCAAAATAATCTAAAAAATATCATTAATGTTTTATCTAATAATTCATCATCATATCTAAAATAATAATAATTTATGGTATAATTTAATATTCTGGAATCATATTAATACCATTTCATTCTACATCTGGAGTTTCTCTACCATTTCGACAAGAAAATCCATTACGAACCTACCATGGAAACCATGTAAATAAATCACCAAAAATAATGGAAATAACAAAATATTACTAATAAATGTGTAGAATGATGTTTTAAAATGATCATATAAAGTGTTATGAAAATAAATATTTTTCTGTAAAATATTAATAACATGTAAATTGGATTCATCTCTATTATCACCATAACCATCCTTTGAACTTCTAAAGAATCATGTGAAAAACATTTTCAAAACTTGGGATGAGAAAAAAAAGCTCAGTAAGGGATATAAAATGAAAGAAAGAAACCATTAGTCCATAAATACATATAATTGTATGAAATCATTTCCAAAAATACATATTTCTCACCCATAAAGTATCATATTCATACTTATGAAAAGACTATATTTCCATAAAACATAGAAAACATAAATAAACTGTTTAGGTTACTTGGGGAATTACTTACTTAATATTGTAACCCTCAAGGATACATTATGATTTTTAACCCTCACGGTTACCTTACAATGTAACCCTCATGAATACCTTACAATGTAACCCTCACAGCTACCTTATGGTGTAACAATCACAGTTACACTTGGAGTAACCATACGACCGAACTCCATCTTAAACATACCTAATGCATTGGAGGGAGATATACGTCCCAAACATCATCATAAACAATACCCAAGAAACTAACATAATCATAAAACATGAAAACGTGCATAAAAAATTCATTTTGAGAAATGTTCTTATTTTTATTTAAGTCCCCATTATCTAATTTGTCTGTCAACAATTTTTTGATGCTTTGTAGAGAAGATTTGACCAACTTGTATATTTTAAATTTAAGGAATCCAATTGCACCGATCTATAAATTAAATTTTATAATTTTTTTCTTCTGTCTTAATTTAAAACTATTTTTTTGTGAAAGTCTCAAATCATATTTGGATATCAGTGTAGCACGTTATAACATATATCTTATCTTGAAGAATTTTGTTCTATGAGTCTTGTTGCAGATGATATAAAAAAATAAATATATTATATTTTTCTACATACAAACTACTCTATATACATACCTCACTTATTTCATAAAAAAATGATCTGACTCATTTTTTCATAAAACTCCTCTATGCATTTTTATTCTGCTCAATGTAATGCTCAAGTTCCTCTTTAACTACAAATAAGTAAGGGATTTATATTATTTTTCATTTCAATTTATAATTCATAGTTGTATTTATGTCATCCAAATTTTTTTTTGTGTATTATGATGGGAGTCTATAAATCAAATTTTTATTTTGAAATTTTTATCACATCAGTGTTTTAATTTCATAAGGGTTAATTCTGTTTTGAAATTTATATTTTTTTTCATTCTCCTAAATTTTATAAATTCATGTAAGGAGTTGTTTATTTTTATAATGTTTTTAATGGATTAATTTTATTTATCAATTTATTTTTTAGGTTATTTTTTTGTATGAGTTTAATTTTATAGTTCAAATTATGTTATTTCACAAATGTAAATATATACATATGTATATATATATGTATAAATTTATATCTATCTATATGATCATATATTTTTTAGAAATTATAAGGGAAGGGAGTTTATGAATTTTTATCAAAGTATTTAAAAATTATTATTTTATTTAAGGGATTGTATATTTTTAAATATTTTTCATCCTTCAAAAATTTAATTTCAAGGGATAATTTTTTTGTTTATCGAAGTTTTGTTTAAACATGAATTTAATTATGTGATTATGAGTATTATAAATCCCATTTCATACATGTAAATATATATATGTGTGTGTGTGTGTGTTTGTGATTATTATGAAACATCAAGCTCTTTTATTTAGAATTTAAACTAATAGTTTATATATATAGATGTATATATATATATATATAAAGATGAAATGTTTATCTTTATGTTTATAATTTTATTGTCACATTTCTAAAAGAGTGTGCTTAAAAAATTAAACATGACATCATGTTATATTTAAATTAAGGAAATGGATTTCTTTAATCTTCGAAATGTTTAATTATGTTTATTTTATAATTTTATGTGCGAAACATAATTATTTATCATCTACGATTATTTTAAGAAGAAAAAATTTTATTTTCATTTTTAGATCAAATGTGCAATTATTTGATTATTCGTTTTATTTATAACTTTTAAATAAGTATAATAATTTTTAATCCTATTATTAACCCAAAAATTGTGTTAAAAAATTTCAAGAATATGTCTATGACATGTTACAAGAAATGTTATTTTATTTTAATGAAAATAGTTTTATGTATGTATTTTTTAAATGTTTTGGGTTAGGATTGAGAAAAGAAGGTCCATTGAAAGTGTTTTTTAAAAAATTGGAACTATTATAAATAAAGTTATGTTATGGGGAGTGAATCCATAAGTCTTAAGGGAACATGGTTCCATATGAGTTATGACTAGAAGCTTTATGTTTTAATATGGTCTTCCAAGTATCATGAATGACTCAAAAAATTTATTATTTTCAAATGAGGAATCCCAATAATATTTTTAAATATAATTATTTCATGAAATTAATATTTTCAACGTTATATGTAATTATTTATATTTCAATAAAATCCTCTTCTAAGTATATGTATACATATATATTCCAATAAAATATTTTTAATTCATTTAGTAACATTTTTAAAATCCCTTACTTGGCATTTTAAATGCTCACCCTATATTTTAAAAATTAATTTCATAGGTCACTATAAAGTTATAAGATGTGAGATTTCTATAGAGGGTTAATACGTGCGAAGTATATTTGATTTTTTTCCTTATTTAACTTTGTAAGGCTCTGATAAAAATGTATGGTTTGTCTAATCCTCCAAAACCTAGACCGGTAAAAGGTCCTCGATTGTTTCCCTTACCTCAGGTTCGTCATACTTCAAATGTGTTTAAACGTCATTTATAATGGTTAAAAGTTTGTTATTAATATTTTATAGAAAAATATTTATTTTTATAACATGTTATATTATCATTTTATAACATCATTCTATACATTCATTAATAATATTTTGTTAATCTATTATTTTGGGTGAGTTCTTTACATGGTTTCCATGGTTGGTTCTTAATGGATATTTAATTCAAAATGGTAGAGAAACTCCAGAAGTAGAATGAAATGAAATTCATATATTTCTAGAATATTAAATGGTAACCTAAATCATTTTTTTCAAATATTATGATGAATAATTTTATAAAACATTAATGATATTTGTTTAGATCATTTTGGCAGTTCTTCGATAATCACAAACTCATTTCATTATATAATTTGATATTATGTATATATGTTAATTAAAAAACATAAAATAGGTTATATCATACACTTAAATATCCATTTCAACCATTAAAATGGTTTTATAACCATCCATGAATGAAATAATGGAAATTGAAAACACATCATCCACGATGTCGGTAAATCGACACATCACAGATGGTGTTTTTATTTTTAAAATAAGAGTGAGCAGAGAAGAAGTATGATGATAAATTTTTACATAAATATGATAAAATTCTAATATATATAAGATAATTGATTTTTCATTCCTCTTTGATAAGGGTAGGTTAAGAGAGTATAAGAAAAGAAAAAAATTAAAAAGGAAATAAAAGAAAATGAAAGAGGGTTTTTACATCTTGATTTTTCCTCCTTGAGAACCTACTTAAGGCATTTGATTTTGGCCTTTTGGTGAGAGCAGTAGGTCTTGTACGTGGGTAAGAGGCTTGTGAAGAGGATTGGATAGAAATTGGATAAGGATCAATGCTTGAGAGGTGTGAGGAAAAGAGGTGGATGAGGGGTGGTATTTATAGTGGATAAGAGGGGGGTTTTCATTATTTTAATCATTGTTTTATTATTTTTCTCAAGATAAGAAATAGTGTTGGTTTTTGTGACTAAATACAGTAATTAGTTCATGTGAGTTCAAACCAAAGGTTCTTATTACACTGTAACATTGACTCAATAATTCATGTATTTAGTTTATTTCATAAATTATCGTATTTTACTATTCAAAAAAATCTAGTATTTTTAAAAAATACAAAAAAATTAACCCTGACCATTTTTTGATGCATAGAATTCAAAAATTAACTCTATTTTCTAAAAATAATTTTATAAATATGATAAATTCAATTTTGTAATAAAACCATATATTATTCGAAAAATAAAAATTTTAAAACTATAAATGATTTTATAACACCATGAAAAGTTAATCAAGCTCTCATAAAATTATTATATAATTTTAAGACAAAAAAATATATATTTTATGAATCTATTTTATGAAAATATTTTTTTTAAATCATTATATTAATTCTAAAATTGTAATTAAATATCTATGACTCACACAAAGACCAACAATTAATTAATAAATTTTAATATATTTGTTTACTTATAATATGATATAATTATATCATATTGTCACTTATATGATGGATAAATTTTATTTATAATTTTATTGGTGAGGTTACTATTCATTTTTTTGGTTTAGTATTTATAAGGGTCATATTACTATTCCAAAGGGAAAAGTTACTATTCACAAAAAATTAAGTTCATCACATCAGACTCTAAATATATTATTGATCGCAACTGTGTATGTCTGTTTTTCAAAACTGAATTCACAGAAGTGGAAAAATTATATTTAATGACTATGCTATAAAGGTCACATAATAGAATTTAGTTGTTCATTTAAGCATGATGTGGCATTGTCTTTCCTTTTAAAATAGCGTATTGTTACATTCTCTGCCCCTAAATGAATTACGCCCTCACAATTCATACATTATACTTATAATTCTAAATTTACATATTTATATTTAAGAAAAAATATTTTATTATGTGTACTTAATTTACTAGAAGTTCAAAAATAAATATTATTGCTTAAATTTTTCTAAAAAAACAATATCTAATCTCCAAATTTTTCTAGACCAATCCAATGATACCAAATGTAAATCCCTGAACCCACACTTTTGGATCCAGTACTAAAACATGCTTTGTATTTTTTTAGAGATAACTAAAAAATACATAGTACATTATACAATTGAGGACCTTTTTCAGTCTACATTTTAGAGGATTAGACAAACCATACATTAAATTAGAGTTCACAAAAATAATTAAAAAATAATTAATTGGATTCATCTGCATTAGCACATTAACTGTCCTTTGAACTTATAAAGAATATTGTGAATTTTTTTAAACATGGGACGATCACAAAATTCTAATTAAGGGATATAAAAATAAGGAAATAAATTGTTAATCCATAAATACTAATAAGTGTATAAAATAAATTCCATAAAGACATACTTATCATCTATAAAGTATCATATACATACTTATGAAAAACATGAAATTTCCATAAAACCTAGAAAACTTAAATAAACCATAGAGGTTAATTGGGGAATTAATTACTTAATATTGTAACCCTCACATATACCATATTATTTGTAACACTAACAACTACCTTACAATGTAAATTTTATAACTACCTAATGTTGTAACCCTCACGACTACCTTATAGTGTAACCATCACAATTACACTTGGAGTAACCATACAAACAACCTCCAACACAAAAATTCCCAATGCATTATAGGGAGATATAAGTGCAACACTTCATCATAAAAAATTCCCAAGAACCATAAAATAATCAAAAAACAAGAATAATTTCATAAAAACCTTCATTTGGAATTTTGTAAAACTAGAAATTTAAAAGAGGATTTTTAAAGAAAAATCCCTTAAAAATATCATATATTTTAAGTGAGAATTGATAAAAATAATGGAATATGTTTATAAACTATAAATCTACATAATAAAACATAAATATTCATTCCAAAAATAAACTTAATACCACATAATCAATAAAGTAGAAGGTTAACCCAAATAATAGAAATTGGTTTAAAATTCCCTTATCTCAGGTTCATCTTACTTAAAATGTATTTAAACCTAATGTATAATGGTTAAAAGAGTGTTATTAATATTTTATAGAAAAATATTTATTTTTATAACTCCTTATACGACCATTTTATAACATCATTCTACACATTTATTAGTAATATTTTGTTATTTCTATTATTTTTGTTGAGTTCTTTACATCATATCCATGGTCGGTTCGTAATGATTTTTTTAGTCAAAATGGAAGAAAGACACTATAAGTATAATGAAATGGTATTAATATATTTCCAGAATATTAAATTATACCTTAAATTATTTTTGTTTTCAGATATGATGATGAACCATTATATAAAATATTGATGATAGTTGTTTATATAATTTTGGAGGTTCTTTGATAATCACAAATTCGTTTCGTTATATAATTTTATATTATGTGTATATATTAATTCAAAAACATGAAAGATGCTATAAAATAAATTTTAAAATATGTTTCAATGACTAAAATGTATTTATGACCAACCATGAAGGCAATGATTGAAATGGAAAACACCCTATCCATGATGTCGGTAAATCGACACATCACATATAGTGTTTTCATTTTTAGAATAAGAGGTAGAGGTTAAGAAGTATGAGGATGAATTTTTCCATAAACAAGGTAAAATTAAAGTATATATAAGATACTAGAGTTTTAATGACTCTTAGATAATGATATGTGAAGATAGCATATGAAAATAAAAATAACTGAAAAAGAAATAAAAGAAAATGAAAGGGGCTTTTTTACCTCTTGAATTATCCTCCTTGAGAACCTCCTTAAGGCCTTTGATTTTGGCCTTTCGGTGAGAAAAAAAGGTATTTTATTTGGGTAAGAGGATTGGTAATATTATTGGATGGAAATTGGACAAGGCTCAAAGCATGAGAGGTGTGAGGATAAGACGGGCCGAGAAGTGGTATTTATAGTGAACGAGAGGGGGGTTTTCCCATTATGTTAATCATTATTTTATATTTTTCTCAAGATAAGAAACAATGTCAGTTCTTGTGACTAAATACAGTAATTAGTGAATTTGACTTAGAAACAAGGGTGATTACCTAATAAGAACATCATCCATGACTCAATAATTCATGTATTTAGCTTATTTCGTAAATTATCATTTTCACTATTCATTAAAAATTCAAGTATTTCATAAAAATTCCAAAAATTCACGATGACCATTTTTCAATATATAGAATTCAAAAATGAACTCAATTTTTTAAAATATGTTTATAAATATGAGAAATTTAATTTTTAATTAAAATCATAATTTATTCGACAAATATGAGTTTTAAAACTATAACTGATTTTATAACACTTTAAAAAATTATTTAAAGTATAATTAGATTATCTTAAAATCACAAGACAAGAAAATAATAATTTATGAATATATTTTATGAAAATATATTTTCTTTTAAATTATTATATTAATTATAATACTATAATTAAATATTTAGGACTTATTGAAATGTCAATACTTAATTAATATTTTTTAATATATTTATTTACTTATACTATGATATAATTATATCAAATTTTCACTTATAAGATGGATAAACTTTATTTATAATTTCATTGGTGAGGTTACTATCTATTTGGCCAGTTTACTATTCATAAGTTTCATATTACTATTTTCTCAAAAAAAAGTGTCATATTACTATTAATAATGGTAACATTATTATTCCAAAGGGTAAAGTTACTATTCACCAAAAATTAAGTTAATATTACCAAACTCTAAATATCATACTGATCGCAACCATGTATGTCCATTTTTCTAATTTCAATTCCTATAAGTGAAAAAATTATGTTTAACAGCAAGTATATAAAGGTCACATTATAGTATTTAGTTATTCATTTAAGCATGATGTGGTATTGTGTTTCCTTTTAAAATATCAGGATGTTACATTCTCCCCCTTTAAATGAATTGCACCCTCACAATTCATTCATTCTACTTATAATTCCAAATTTACATATTGATAATTAAGAAAAAAATATTTTCTTATGTGTAATTAATTAACTAGAAGTTCAAAAGTAAATACTATCACTAATTTTTTTCTAAAAAAATGACAACTTCTAATATCCAAATTTATCTAGACCGTTCCTTTGATACAACTATAAAACCTTAAACCCACACTTCCAGATTTAGTACTAAAATAAGATGTGTATTTTTTTATTAGAGATGATATAAAAATACACAATACATTATACAATCGAGGAACTTTTATGATCTAGGTTTTGGAGGATTATACAGACCATACATTAAATCAGAGTTTACAAAAATAATTACAAAATAACTAGTTGGACTCATCTTCATTAGCACCTTAACTGTCCCTTAAAATTTTAAAGATTCATATGAAAAACATTTTAAATACTTAGATTGATGACAAAAATATAAATAAGGGATATAAAAATAATTAAAGAAACCATTAACCCATAAATACTTATAAGTGTATGAAATCATTTTCGCAAAGACATACTTATCATCCATAAAGTATCATATACATACTGATGAAAAACATGAGATTTCCATAAAACCTTGAAAATCATAAGTAAACCATATAAGAAACTTGGGGAATTACTTACTTAATATTGTAACCATCATATCTATGATATTTTTTGTAATCGTCGTGACTACCTTACAATGTAACCCTCACAACTATCTTACAATGTTACCCTCATGACTACCTTATGGTATAACCATCGCAGTTACACTTGGAGTAACCATAAAACTAACCTCCAAATTAAGCATACCCAATGCATTGAAGATAGATATAGGTCAAAACCTTAATTATAAACAATTACCAAAAAACATAACATAATCATTAAACATGAAAACTAGCATAAAAACATTCCTTTTGAATTTTGTAAAAATAGAAATTTAAAAGAGGATTTTTAAAGAGAATTCCCTTATATATACCATATCATAGAAGCGAGAATTAATAAAATGAAAGGAATATATATACTCACAGTAAATCCATAGAATCTAATATAATATATTAAACATTCATATCACAGATAATATTATTATGAAAAAATCAATAAAGTAGCAGGTTAACCCAAAGAATTAAAATTGGGTTAAGAATTCCCTTACCTCAGGTTATTCTTACTTCATATATGTTTAAACATTCTATATAATTCTTAAAAGAGTGTTATTAATATTTTATAGGAATATATTTATTTTTATAACACCTTATATGAACATTTTATAACATCATTCTACACATATATTAATAATATTTTGTTATTTCCATTATTTTAGGTGATTTCATTACATGGTTTCCATGGTCAGTTTGTCATGGATTTTCTTGTCGAAATGGAAGAGAAAATGCAGAATTAGAATGAAATGGTATTAATATATTTTCATAATTTTAAATTATATCATAATTCATTTTGTTTTCAAATATTATGATTATTCATTAGATAAAACATTAATGATATTCATTTAGATCATTTTGGCGGTTCTTTGATCATCATAGACTAGTTTTTTTTTACATAATTCAATATTATTAATATATGTTAATTAAGAATATAAAAGAGGTTATAGAATATAATTTACAACCTATTTTAATGATTAAATTTTTTTATGACCATCCATGAAGGAATTAATGGAAATTGAAAACACATCATCCACGATGTCGATAAATTGACACATCAGAGATGATGTTTTTATTTCTAGTATAAAAGGGATATGATAAGAAGTATGATGATGAATTTTTCCATAAACATGAAAAAATTACAGTATATATAATATAATATAGTTTTCATGCCTATTTTATAAGGGGAGGTGAAGATAGTATGAGGGAAAAAAATAATTGAAAAGAAAATAAAAGAAAATGAAAGAGGATTTTTACCTCTTGAATTCTCTTCCTTAAGAACCTCCTTAAGGCCCTTAGTTTTGTCCTTTTGGTGATACCAGTAGGCCTTGGAAGTGGGTAAGGTACTTGATAAGTGTATTGTGTAGAATTTGGAAAGGGATCAAATATTGAGAGGTGTGAGGAGAAGAGGGGGTGAGGAGTGGGTTTTATAGTGGAGGGGGGAGGGGGGTTCAATCATTTTAATCATTCTTTTACTATTTTTCTTAAGATAAGAAATAGTGTTGGTTATTATGAATAAATATAGTAATTTGTGCATGTGATTTCAAACCAAGGGTTATTAACTCATAATAACATCATTCATAACTCAATAATTCATGTATTTAGCTTATTTCGTAAATTATCATATTTAACTATCCACCGAAAATTCAATTATTTCAGAAAAATTTCAAAAATTTACCCTAACCATTTTTATATGTGTAGAATCTAAAAATGAACTCCATTTTATGAAAATAATTTTCCAAATATGATAAATTTAATTTTTAATTAAAATCATAATTTTTTAGAAAAATACCAATTTTAAAGCTATAACTAATTTTATAACACTTTGAAAAATTAATTAAGGTATCATAAAATTATCTTATAATAATAATACAATAAAATATCAATTCATTATTATATTTTATTAAAATATATTTTATTTTTTATAATTATATTAATTATAATATTGTAAATAAATATTTATTACTTACAAAAATTCCAACACTTAATTTATAATTTTTAAAAAATTATTTACTTGTTCAAGGATATAAATACATCATATTTTCACTTATAGTATGGATAAATTTTATTTATACTTTATTAAGTGAGGTTTCTATTTAATGGACAAATTACTATTCCTAATGGTCATGTTACTATTCCTAAGGTCAAGTTACTATTCTATCAGTATAATTCCTTAATTTCTATAGATACCATTTATTTCATTATAAATTTATAAATTATTTGACTATTTAATTCCAAAATTAAAAGAAATTATTTTATAACTACCTGGGTTGTTACATTCTCACCACCTATATGAAATTGCATCCTCACAGTTTTTAATCACTTACTAAAATAGTGTTATTAATATTTTATAGAAACATATTTAATTTTATTACACCATATATGATCATTTTATAACATCATTCCACCCATTTATTAATAATATTTTGTTATTTCCATTATTTCGGGTGGGTTCTTTACATGGTTTCCATGGTCGGTTCGTAAAGGATTTTCTTGTCAAATGGAAGCGAAACTCCAAAAGTATAATGGAATGGTATCAATATAGTTCCACAATACTTAATGATATCATAAATCATTTATTTTCATATATGACTATTAATCATTAGATAAAACATTAATGATATTCATTTATATCATTTTGGTGATTCATCGATAATCACAAACTTGTTTCATTATATTATGTATACATGTTAATTCCAGAACATAAAAGAGGTTATATCATAAAAATTTAAATATATTTAAACCATTAAAATTGTTTTATGACTATCCATGAAGGTGTTAATGTAAATTGAAAACACATCGTCCATGATGTTAGTAATTTGATATATCATGGATGATGTTTTTATTTTTAGAATAAAAGGGAGAGGAGAATAAGTATGATGATGAATTTTTCTATAAACATGATAAAATTATAGTATATATAAGATAATATATTTTTCATTCCTCTTGGATAATGGGATGTGAACAGAGTATAAGAAAATAAAAATAATTGAAAAGAAAATAAAAGACAATGAAAAATGTTTTTCACCTCTTGAATCGTCCTCCTTGAGAACCTCCTTAAGGCCTTTGGTTTTGGACTTTTGGTGAGACCAATAGGTCTTGGATGTGGGGAAGAGAATTTTGAAGAGTATTTTTTATAGTTTGGATAATTATCAAATCTTGAGAAGTGTGAGGAGAAGAGGGGGTGATTAGTGGTATTCATAATGGAGGAGAGGGGTGATTATTTTAAGCATTATTTTATTATTTTTCTCAGGGTAAGAAATAATGTCAGTTATTGTGACTAAATACCATAATTTGGGCATGTGAGTTCAATACAAGTTTGATTACTTCAGCATAACATAATCCAGGAATCAATAATTCATGTATTTAGCTTATTTCGTAAATTATCGTATTTCACTATTCACCAAAATTCTAGTATTTCAGAAAAATACCAAAAATTCACCCCAACCACTTTCTGACATGTAGAATTCAAAAATGAACTCAATTTTATCAAAATAATTTTATAAATATGAGAAATTAAATTTTGAAATAAAATCATAATTTATTCGAAAAATAATAATTCTAAAATTATAAATAATTTTATAACACTTTGAAAAATTAATTTAACTCCCATAAAATTATCTTATAATTATAAGAAAACAAAAATAATAATTTATGAATATAATTTATGAATTTTTTTAAATCATTATATTAATTATGAAATTGTAATTAAATATTTATTACTTTTAAAAATTCAAACACTTAATTCATAATTTTCAAAAAATTACTAACTTATTCAATGATATAAATATATAATATTTTCACTTATAGGATTGATAAATTTTATTTATAATATATTAGGCGAGGTTACTATTCTATTGTCCAGATTACTATTCTTATTGGTCATGTTACTATTTCTAAGGCCAAGTTACTATTCCATCATTATAAATTCCTTAATTTCTATAAATACCACTTATTTCATTATATATTTATAAATAATTGACTATTTAATTATAGAATGAAAATAAATTATTTTATAAGTACCCGGGTTGTTACATTCTAGTCATTTTCTGTAAATAACATCCACATAATTTTTATTTACTTATTAAACAAGTGAGGGTACATTTCCTTCATAGCATTTTTAGATTCCCATGTTGCTTCTTCAACCATGTGGTTTCTCCAAAAAACATTAACCTATTGAATTACCATATTCCACAATACATTCTCTTTTTGATCAAGAATATGAATAAGTTTCTCTTCACAAGAAATGTTCTCTTCTAGATGAACTAATTCTATGCTCAAAACATGATATGGATCTGGCATATACTTTCTCAACATCGAAACATAAAAAACATTATGTACCTGAGATAAAATTGAAGGAAAAGCTACTTGATAGGTGACTGGTCTGAATTTATATAGGATTTCATAAGTTCCAATGAACCAAGGAATTATCTTTCCATTCTTACCAAAACACATAACACTTTTATAAGGAGATATTTTAAGGAAAACATGATCACCTACCTCGAAAGAAAAGTATTCTCTCTTGTTATCTACATAACTTTTCTGTAGTCTCTGAGCTATCCTCATGTGTTTCTAGATCATCTTTACTTTCTCAGTCACTTCCACTACTAATTCTAGTCCCATCATATTCCTTTCCCCAACTTCATCATAAAAATCTGGAGTTTGACACTGTTTTCATATAATGCCTCAAAAGATGCCAATGTAAATGAATCCAATTAGTTATTTTGTAATTATTTTTGTAAACTCTGATTTAGAGTATGGTTTGTCTAATCCTCAAAAACCTAGACTAGAAAATATCTTCAATTGTATAATGCACTATGTATTTTTCTATTATCTCTTGTAAAAACAATACACACCATGTTTTAGTACTAAATTCAGAAGTGCAGGTTTAGGGTTTTACATAATCTAGTAAATTCTTTTACAATTCACATTTTAAATTCCCAAAGATCTTTTCAATTTAGTGTTTTATAAAGTTAGGTGATAATTTATACACAACACCCCACAATCAAACAAAGTGGGTACAACTAAAAAAATATCCATTTTTTTCATAATAAAAAATTTTATAATAAAAACGTGAAATCTTTTCATAATTTTTTTTCACAAAATTCATCTTGGATTCTCCTTTTCTCTTACACATCCTTATAACCTATGATTTTTTTTTTAAAACTTATTATGATCACAAAATTCTCAATAAGGGATATAAAAAGAAGGATATAAACCATTAGTCTATGAATACTTGTAAACATATGAAATCATTTTCATAATGGAATACTTCTCACTCATAAAGTATCTTGTACTTACTTTGTGAAACAATAGATTTCCATAAAACATAAATAAACCATATAGTTTACTTGGGGAATCACTTACTAAATATTATAACCCTCACAAATACCATATGTTTTGTAACCCTCAAAACTACCTTACAATGTAACCCTCATGGATACCTTATGGTGTAACCATCGCAGTTACACTTTGAGTAACCACCCAACTGAATTACAACATAAACAAGATCAATGCATTGTAGGGAGATATAGGTCCAACCCTTAATCATAAACAATTCTCAAAAAACCAAAACATAATCATAAAACAAGAATACTTACATCATATAAAAAATTCCTTTTAAAAAGGGATAAGAAATTAAAAAACTATTTTAAATGAAAATTACCTTACAAATATCATATATTTGAAGTGAGAATTAATAAAAAGAATGGAATATGTATATAAATATATAAATAAACATAATAAAACATAATGTAAAAAAAATTAATTTCACAAATAATCTTAGTACCACATAGTCAATAATGTATAAGGTTAACCCAAAAATGGAAATTAGGTTAATAATTCCTATACCTCGAGCTCATATTCCTTAAATGTGTTTAAAACTCCTATATAAAGGTGAAACCAATTGATCCAAAAGTCTATGATATCTTCAATAGATTGAAAAGTGATTTGGGTGGTGCTTCCTCTTCATAGGTTGTTTCTGTTGTGCCATTATGTGATGTTGTTATTTCTCATTCAAATGCTGATTCTTCAAGGTGTAATTCTAAGTCAGGGAGTGCTGGTGTCTGGGATGATGCTGGTATGGATCAAGATGGAGAAGATGTGAATAAGGTGAGAGATTTCCTATCAATTCCAGATTTGGTCATGCAGTCATATTCTTCAATCCCAAGCAATGGAACTATGGATAATGGGAATACATGTGTTGTTCAAGCCACTGGTGATGATCCTCAAAGTCTAGTTCTAGAGGGCACTGATGTGCATCATTAATTTATGGGTCATGGTTTGTGTATTAAAGAGAAAAAGAATAGATCTAGAAGATGAAGATATCTTATACTGATAAGGTAAAATCTGTAGGAATGTTTAATAACTATCAAAATCGATTTGCAGTGCTAATAAGAGAAGTTTGTAATGCTTTGGAGGAAGGGAATGAAGGGGAGGCTTCCCTTGAAGAGAACCCCCTTATGATATTGGAGGTTCCTCAATAGGATACATATTCTAATTAGGATTTCCCTATTGATTATAATGAAGTGGAATTTGTGGAGGACTATATTAGATCCTCTTCAAGGAAGGGAAAGAATACTATCATAGATTTAGATGGGTTTATTAAGAACACCTGGAGGCCAAGAAGAAGAAAGGGCTATTCTCATTTACCCATTCCTGCTGTTACTTGATCCTAAAGTAAATTAAATATTCCTATGAAGGTTCTGACTATTATAGACAACAAATCTAAGAGCAAGTACAAAGGATTAGACAAGCTTGTGAAGGAAGACTTCTCTAAGGATTTATAATCACAAGCAAAAGAACCACCTATCACTGATTTGGTGAATGCAGATAATGAGGGTGAAGGGTCCGATATATGCCCGAGTGGAAAGGAAATGATGGAGTGTGATGAGTAGGAAAACATCATCAGTTTTAGTAAATAATTCTTAGAGATAGTTCTTGAGGTCAACACCATGCAAGATGGGTTTGATAGGCTAGTTTGGAGGTGTATTCATGTAAACTTTAACAAGGAGCCGAGTCTCAGGATAAAAAAACTTGGAATATTGGAATGTGGATTCAACAGAAATAAGATTACTATATAATATATAATTAAAACTTAGGACAAGATGGCATACCATTTTGAAGACCTCCTCAAAGCCGATCTGGACAGAATGGCTTCCACTCTACAATGGAGTCTCCTCAGAGGTAAGGTCTCTAAAAGGCTTAAACTACAATTCATAGACTCATCTATTACTTATGATATTGGTTGATTTTATTTTGTGTACTTGACTAGTTTCCCATTTTCCTTAAAAGTGATTTTCTTAATAAAAATTTTATTTTGGAATTCCACCCATTTATTAATAGTATTTTGTTATTTCCATTATTTCATGCGTGTTCTTTACATGGTTTCCATTGTCAGTTTGTAGAGTATTTTCTTATTGAATGGAAGAAAAACACCAGAATTAGAATGAAATGGTATAAATATGTTGTTAGAATATTAAATGAGACCATAAATCATTTTTTTCATCTATGATGATGAATCATTATATAAAACATTAATGATATTCATTTAGATCATTTTGGTGTTTATTCAATAATCACTAACTAGTTTCATTATATTATGTATACATGTTAATTATAAAACACAAAATAGGTTATATCATATAATTTAATTTTTTTTCAGCCACTAAAATGGTTTTATGACTATTCACGAAGGAGATAATGGAAATTGAAAAAACACCATCCATGATATCTGTAATTCAACACATCAAGTACAATGTTTTTTATTTTTAAAATAAAAGGGAGATTATAAGAAGTATGATGATGAATTTCTCCATAAACATGATAAAATTAAAGTATATATAAGATACTATAATTTTCATTACTCTTTGATAAGGGGATGTGAAGATATTATAAGAAAATAAAAACAATTAAAAAGAATATAAAGGAAAATGAAAGTGGATTTTTACCTCTTGAATTATCCTTCTTGAGAACCTCCTTAAGGCCTTTGGTTTTGGCCTTTTGGTGAGACGAATATGTCTTGGAGATGGGGAAGAGGCTTGGAAAGAGTATTGGGAAGAATTTGGAAAATTATCAAATATTGATATGTGTGAGGATAAGAGGGGGGTGAGGAGTGGTATTCATAGTGGAGGAGAGGAGGGTTTTCCATTATTTTAATCAGTATTTTATTATTTTTCTCAAGGAAAGAAACAGTTTTCGGTTTTGTGACTAAATACAGTAATTATTTCATGTGACTTAAAACCAATGGTTCTTACATTAGTAGGATATTATCCATGACTCAATAATTTATGTATTTATCTTATGTCATAATTTATCATATTTCACTATTCAATAAAATTTCAAGTATTTTAGAAAAATATAAAAAATTTACCATAACCATTTTTTAATATGTAGAATTCAAAAATGAACATCATTTTATGAAAATAATTTTCTAAATATGATAAGTTTAGTTTTTAATTAAAATCACAATTTATTCAAAAAATAATAGTTTTAAAACTATAACTGAATTTATAATAGTTTGAAAAACTAATTAATGTGTCAAAAAATTATCTTATAATCATAAGAAAATAAAATATTAATTCATGAATCTATTTTATGAAAATATATTTTCTTTTAAATAATTAAATTAATCATAAAATTATAATTAAATTTTTATTACTTACAAAAATTCCAACATAAAATTTATATTTTTCAAAAAAAATATTTACTTGTTAAATGATATAAATATATCATATTTTCACTTACAGGATACATAAATTTTATTTATACTTTCATAGGCATGGTTACTATTCAATTGGCCAATTTACTATACATAAGTATCATATTACTTTTCCTAAGGTCAAGTTATTATTCCTTCAGAAAATATTCCTTAAAATACTACTTATTTCATTATACATTTATAATTGACTTAACTGTTTAATTTCAAAAATAAAAAAAATTATTTTATAAGTACCTGAGTTGTTACATTCTCCCCACCTTTGGAAAGCCGCATCCTCCCAATTATTAATCACTTATTAAACAAGTTAGGATACTTTCCCCTCATAGCATTTTCTGATTCCCATGTTGCTTTTTCAACCATGTGGTTTCTCCAAAAAACCATAACCTGGTGAATTATCTTTTTCCGCAATACTTGCTCTCTGTGATCAAGAATCTAGATAGGTCTCTCTTCATAAGAAAGGTTCTCTTCTAACTAAACTAATTTTGGTCTCAAAACATGATATGGATCTGGCACATACCTTCACAACATCAAAACATGAAAAAAATTGTGTACCTCAAATAAACTCAGAAGGCAAAGCTACTCGGTAGGTAACTGGACAAACTTTCTACAAGATTTCAAAAGGTCCTATGAACGATAGACTTAGATTTAATTTCTTACCAAAACACATAACACTTTTCCAAGGAGGTATTTTAAGGAAAACATGGTCACCTACCTCAAATGAAAGGTCTTTCCTCCTGTTATCTTCATAACTTTTTTACCTTCTCTAAATATTATTTATTCATTTTTATTTATTGAGTTTTAACATTTAAAATATGTTTGAAATAAGTATATCATTATTCCATTTAAATTATTTTTTAATAATGTTGTAATTTAAATTGTTAATATTTTTTTTTAATTTTTTAATTTTATCAATTCATTTATAGTTTTTTTCTGTTTTCATATATTTATTATTTTTTAATATTTTTTTTATAATTTATACATTTTTTAAAAATTATACATATTTATTTAATAAGTTTTAATACTTTCAATATGTTTTTAATTTATATGATTAATATTTATTCATTTTTATTTATGATTTTTTAATATTTTTAATATGTTTGAAACTATATAATTTATTCCTATAAATGAATTTTAATTTTAATATTTTTTTAGTCAATATGATATTTATTTTTAATAATTTTATTAATTATATAATTTTTATTATCTATTTATTTGGATGGAGATCGAGGCTTGGGAGATCTCGACTAGGGATGCTCATGGAGATTTTAGTTTTCTTCTATGATGGATTCGATCTTAGACGCATTCCTTGAACCAACAAATGTATTTTTTGGATCTCCCATAAAGGTGAATGAAGGATCTGGTGTGGTCGATGTGATTTTTCCCTCTTCAGAAGTGGATGATGATTCGTAGAGGGTCAACTATGACTCTCTCTCCCTGATGCTGGTTGATTTGGAAATCAATAGTGCTTTGAAGAATGTTCATCTTGTTGCTATAAGTGATAGGCGGTTTCCTAATCCTTGACATGTGAAAGAATATATGTGCAATCTGATTTTGAGGGAGGTAGATAATGAATCTAGTTCGTGCAGGGTGCATATGTGCTCTTCAGAGGGAGATCATGCCCTGATGACAGTTCTAAATTCAGATGCTCTTGTTGATTCTTCAAAGGAGGTGGGTAATGGTTCTGTTTTGCATAAGTTGCGGTTGCATTATCTAGAGGGGAATCAGGGCTTGATGGAATATTTTCCATCTCCTAAGGATGTTGATGTTAATGATCCAATGGAAAGTCTACTAATAAGGTAGATGTTAGTCCCGACTCCGACATTACACATTTGTAGTGTTCAAAAGGGGATCATGATCTGTAGATGGATAATTTGAAGTCTATGGATCTTCTCTCAAAGGTCATTTTTATGACAAGGTTTGACCACTATAATCATTTTTTCTGAGTTCTCTATCTGATTCAGACTTACAAAAGATGATTTTGAGGAATGGTGGTTCTACATTTGTAGAATCTCACCCTAAGATTTTTGAGGAGTGGATGGAGGATTGAAAACACTCGATTATTATTAGATTGACTCCATAGGTGAAGGGGGGTCCATGAATGCTAGAGGATTTGAGAAATTAGTTGTTGTAGGTTTTAGGATTTGATGATTGGAACATTGTGTTGATTGGCATGAGTTTTTATCATATTACCTTCAATTCACTAAACCTTAAGCTAAAGGCATGGAGTTGTAGTTATGTTAATCTCAAACCACATGTCCTTAGATTTTAGGATTGGGATCCTTGGTTTGATCCACATCAGGCCAATAACTCTATCATTTAGTCTTGTATTCAAGTGCAAAGTTTGAATTGGTTTTTTTGGAACCTAAATATCCTCTAGGATTTTTCTTTGGCTATAATCACTCTAATTAAATTTGATAAGGAAACTGAGATGGCTAGGTATAGACAATATATCATAATTTTGGTTGAGTTTGATCTCAATTCAACATTATTCAAAACTGTGTATTTGGTTTCTTATGACTTTAAATTTGAGTTTGATATTGAATATGAGCATGTTCCCGAGTTATACTTTAATTACTTCTATATTGGACATGTAAGAGAAAACTACCATAGAGGTTTGAGATGAAATAACTATAAAAATATGGGCATTGGGTTGAGAATTAAAAGTGTAAATTACCTATTTCTAATTTAGGAAATCCCATACCTATGAACAAGAGTGTATCAAGGTAGGATGGACTAGAGGGTGGTAATGCTCTGCTAGCCAAGGTCGAAATACCGGTGATGGGGAATGAGAGAACTTCTCCTTCAGACACTGGTGTGCTCCGGAATGTAGCTTATTATGCAGCTGTGGTTTCCGGTGCTAAAATGGGTGGTGATAGGATCTATCAATCTTTAGTTACATGTGTTTTAGATAGATATAAAAGGTGTATCAAGGGAGGATCTAGTGGTTTCATCATAGTCTCTTATTCCTTTAAGACTGATGGTTGATATGGATGCAAACATGTATCTAGACAAAGGTAAAAATGCTATGGATGATAGGGTTATCCAATGGTTCTGCCTAGGAAACCTAGACCTTCCATTACAACGGAGAATCCTAATTAGGGGATATTTTTTCATACATGTGCGGTGGTAAACGTCCCTATTACTAGTTCCAATTAGGATGATAGAAACTAGTCTTCCCATGTGTAGGAAAGCATGAAGGTTGGTGGCAGTGGTGACCATCTGACTCTTCATGGGATTCCTCTACCTTCTAATCATATGGCCTCTCAGGTTGTTGATGATAAACATGATTTTTTAGTGTTTCAAACTACAACAACTGTGGAGGTAATATTTTTCTAATGATAAGGGCTATAACATGGATGTTATAAGTTGGGAAAGGGGAGGTGGGTTGATGAGCTCAAATGAAAATGTGAATTGGTCTTATCCATCTCAATTTTCTTAGATTATGAAATCTACTTATGACTCATTTAAAAAGGCCTTGCTCATGGAATGTGAAGCTACAAGGGAAAAAATGTCAAGGCTTCTTTGGTGGATTATGAGGGTGAGAGATACCTCCAGGGCCATACAGATGAAAATGGAAAAATGGTTTGACTTACAACTCGAAGTTACCTTCAACAAAATGGAATCACATGTTTTTGGATACAAGTATTATTTGATAGTTCAAAAATTATTATCAAAGAATATTTAAGATGGTTTCTGATATAATCCAAAGATTTAATTTTAGGATATTTTATTGAAATACTTGAGCAACATTATTTCAGAGGACTCCTCCGATTCTTCGTTGAGTGATGAGTTGGTGTTTCCCCAATGGGCCATGTTATGGCAGAGAGGGAGACACCCAAAAAGAGAGGTCAGTATCCCATGAATTTGGGATCAAGATGGAGTGGTAGGAGTTGAACTCTTTTATTACTTGTTTTTGGCATTTCTAACATTGTTTTGTATCACTTCTCTATTTTTGTTGTACTTAAATTTTTTTTATAATAATTTTGGTGGGTGTGGGTCGACTTTCCAACTCGTACTCAGAAATTTTTGAGTAATAATATCTATTTATTCATTTTTATGTGTCTGTAATTAATGTAGTTAATGTCACAAATTCAAATTTCTCAATATTTTTTTTAATTTATTCAATTTAATTTATTATTTTTTTAAATATTTCGTTTAATATTATTTATTATTTTTAAATATTTATTAATTTTTAATATTTATTTATACATAACCATTCACTATGTTTTAATATTATTAATATGATTTTAATTTATATGATTAATATTTATTCAATTATATTTATTAAGATGGGATGTTTTTAAAATGCATGCAATTTATGTACTTAATTTATTTAAAATATTTTTCTAGTATTTTCTTTATTTTTTGTACATATTTATAACTAATATAGTTAATCTTATGAACTATAAATAATTATTTACTAAGTTTTAATACTCTTGGCATGTTTTTAATTTATATGATTAATATTCATTCAATTCTATTTATTAAGTTGTAATATTTTTAAAATGTTTTAAATCTATATAATTAAACCATTTAAATTCATTTTTTATTATTTTCTTCATTTTTTATGTGTTTACAATTCATAAAATTAATCTTAAGAATTAATTATTTTAAATAGTTTTTATCTATTAAATTTTATTTATTCATTTTTAATATTATTTTAATTAATATTATTTATTCATTTTTAATATTTTTTAATTTCTATATTTTATGTAATTTAATCATTTTCTAATATTTATTTATAAATATTTATTTAATATGTTTTAATATTTTAAATATGTACTTATCTTCATTTTAATATATATCTATTTTTTTAAATAATTTTCACAATTAATGAGACTTATCCATATTTTTAATATTTTTTAAGTCACTTCATTTTTAATTATTCAATTTCATCCATTTTTAACATTCATGCATTTAAAATAATATATTCTTTAATAATGTATTTTTTTAATTTTTTTATAATATACTCATATTTAATATATATTAGTTTAATATTTTTTGTGTTTTATTAATAAAATAAAAATCTTTATATTCGTTAAAAAAGCGCTAAAAAATCCTATCATTATGAGTTCTATAATTATAGAACTGATAAAAATTGTTTTTAAAATCATTTTTAGCACTGATAAAGATATAACTTTATCAGAGCTTAAAAAGTGATGATAAATATATGTTTTATCAGCATTTATTATTTTAGCACTGATAAAACTCATCTTTATCATTCTTTTGGAAAGAATTGAAAAAACCCTCCCTAATCTTATAAATTCAACCTTAAAAAGAACTTTCTTCTTCGCATCATTCAAACTATCATGGGATTAGACTTCTTCCACTGCTCCCCCTTAAACTTCTTAGATGGATTTATCCTCTCAAAACCTAAGGTATGTGATTATTTCTTCTCCTCTTTAATCGATATTACATCACTCTGTCTGCATGCTCATCGCTTTTACACCGTTTAAGCTCCTGTTTAATCAATCCTTGAGCCTTCTCTACATCCATTTCCGTTGAAATGGATTTGTTTTCTTAGATGGGCCCAGACATGAATGATAACATCATGGTACAATCCAAACTCCAAAAGAAATTTATTACCCCTACCTCAATAACTCATTTAGCAACAACAATTTGTGGATAAATGAAACAAAATAGAGCAATTCGAACTCATTTCCCCTATTTGGTGAGGTTATATTGGGTGAAGATAAATCCTTTGGGGAGAAACCTGAAGAAATCAATTTCTCCCTGATTGAATATTTCAAATAACCCAAAAAATGGGGTGATTTTTTTGGAAACAAATGAAGTAATAACACTTTTATTAAATTTCCAATATTACCCTGATTCTTATTTTATTTTATTGAACCTCTACCCTTATCATAAACACAATTTCTTTAAAAAAATATTATTTCATTCATTTAGCATAAATTGTTGATGTGTGGGTATTTCTTTTCCTTTCATTCTTGAACTTGGCCCCACTTTCATTCATTCCAATCACCATTTGATTTATTTAAGTTATCATTTTTATATTTTTTCCGAGTTGAATTTATCAGTTCTTCCCATTGAGACAAACCCACACTTTTATTCATCAAACTTCAATTAAATTCAAGTGTTTCTTCAAATGTTGGGTTCTCAAGACCATGTGATTGGGCCCTGCCAATGTTTTCATTATCTATAAAAAGATAAAATTCGACTCTTAAGAATCCATCCACTAAAACACCACATGGATTTCCATGTACCAAGTGAAGAAATGAATAAAAATAAACTCCTCCATCTTGTTGATTTTAATCACTTTCTTCTTTTTTGGATCTTTTTTTCTATTTAATCATATGATATATCATCAAATTAATCATATATAAGAACTTATTTTGCAAAAATTCTCAATATGATTGCATGGAGCTCCCAGTTGAATAAATATATGGATGAAATAAACATCTATGCACTATAAAAACTCAACCCACTTATCATGTAAGGTGGTGATTTCAAATGATAAGTAGGTAGTGTTTTTATAGTGCACATAAGGTAATCCACTCCAAATTCTAGGTATCCTTCCGAATCCCATGGATTAAAATCAAAAAATTCTATCCATTTTATTCCATTACTAGATAGAAGTACCCAAATTCTTTTTATATTTTCATTCGAATGAACATTTATGATAATAATTTCACAACACAAACTGATAATGTCGTTTTCATGTAAAATTATTTATTGTAAGAATGATACAAAAAGTGATTGTACAGAATAGAAATTTTTAGATAATTATTAAGTATGTTAGTTCACCTGTGTTTTAATATTTAGTGACTAAGTTCTATAAATTTTCAATAATAATAGTTGATTCCCCTACTAACTCCATTGAGGATTCCTTTCACTTTCATTTCATCCCCAGTTCCAATTAGAATGTGGGTTTTTCGTTTTAGTTCATTCTTGATCTTTGCCTCACTTACATTCATACTGACCACCATTATATTTATTTAATTTATTAATATATTAATATTTTTATCTAGTTTACTTTATTGGTTCATCCCATTGACACAAACCCATAGTTTTATTTAAACTCTAGTCCCAATTGTTAGGACTCTTATAACTCTTTTAAAGCTCCACTTATACTTCCTTTAACTCCAAAAATTAGAATCATGACCAGTATTCAAAACATCCATATCTTCTTCCATAATTTTTAAACCCCACTCCCAATTTCAATTCTTACATTTTTCCATAGTCTATTCTCTTTATTGGTTCCATTAAGGCTGGTTTTTTCAGGTTATCTTAGGTATTTGGTCTTATACTACAATTACTATTTTGAGATAAGTATTTCTAGTGACCCCACTAGGAAACTTCTTTAAATTTATTTAAAGTTGATTATTCTATTCAACCCTAATAATAATTTGAATTATTATTCTTTGAGACCTCATCTCTTCCATGTAAATTATATAAATTTTAATAATTCATGAAACCACAATTTGATTGTTGATATCTTTTTTGAGTTGCTTGAGAATCCTAGCCTGAGACTTCTAGTTTATTAGATTTAAATTCATGATTTTATTTAAATGTTGGGATCTCAAGACCATGTGATTGGGCCCTATCAGCCTTTTCATCATCTAAAAAAGATCAAATTCGTATCCTAAGCATCTTATCACTAAAACATCACCTATCCCACCATGTACCAATGAAAAAAATTATTAATCATAAACTTCCCCCTTGTTTTACTCCCACCTTGAAAAGTTATAGAAACCTTCCTTTATCTATTTTTTTTAATTGATGAAAATTTAATTATATTATTTATAAAATTATAGATATCCCACATTCCTTTACTTAAATGATTTCCACCATTATAAAAAAATATCAATACACATTATTTGGCTATTAATATGTTATAAAAATGGATTAATATAGCTTAAATGATTCTTTGAGAATTACCTTTTATGGGTTCTAAGCTCATACTTTTTTTTGTATTTATTTATTTTATTAAATATTAATATTATTGAATCAAATAGGATTGATATGAATAAAAAATTTATGGATTCCAATATTATGCCAAAATAATATGAGGATGGGGTGAAAGAGTTCATCATGTTTGAAAAGGATCATGTATATGACCCTTCTAAAATCTTTTGTCCATGTTTACATTTTTTTTCAAGACTAATCATTCTAGAGGAGTTGAAAGAACACTTGATTTTTCACATTATATATCAAAGTTATTAATGTTGGACTAAACATGGGAAAAAACTGAATGTAGATAGTGACTGAGATAACACTATGTTTTATGTATCATTTGATATGATTGAGATTGCTAAAAATTATGAAGACCGTATCATGGATATGATTATAGGTGTGAATGATGATGAAGATCATTTTTAGAAAATGACAGTGAAAGTTGAAGATGAACTTTGTGATTCTCCAAATTTATTTGAGAAGTTAATGAGTTGTGAAAGGAAGTCATTGTATGCTAGTTGTACTAAATATATAACAATGTTATTCATACTGAAGCTTTATAATATAAAGGATAGAAACTGATGAATGAATTTTTTTAATGAACTACTTACTCTCTTGAATGATATGATCCCAGAATATAATGAGATTCCTTGTCGAGCATATGATGTTAAATGAATACTAATTTCAATGGGTATGATCCAAAAATATACATGTCAGTCTAAATAACTGTATACTATTTCAAAAGTACCATGGATCACTTAAAAATTACCATAGTGTGGTGTGTCTTGATATAAGAAAGATGAATTGGATCCTACAAAAGTTATATGATACATTCCAATCATTCCAAGGTTTAGAAACCTCTATGGAAGTGAGGATAATACAAGGTAATTAACATGTCATGTCGATACAATAAATAAATATGGGAAACTTTATCACCAGAGAGAATCTCCTAAGTGGAAGAAAATTGATCATAAGTATCTTAAATTTGGAATTGAGAGGAGAAACATTCATCTTGAACTATTTATAGATGGGGTGAATCCTTTTGGTTTTAAAATTATCACTCATAGTGTATGGTCGATTATGTTGGTAAATTATAAATTTCTACTGTGGTTATGCATGAAACAAAAAAAAATTATGTTATCTATACTTATATCAGGACCAAAATAATTGTGTAATGATATTGATGGTTATTTGGATCCATTGATCAAGGATTTGAAATTATTTTGCGATTTAGGTGTTAAGTAGTATGATGCTTATAGAAATAAATATTTCACATTGTGTACCAAATTGTATGAGATGATAAATGAATTTACTGCTTATGGAAATTTTTTAGGATATAGAATTAAATAAACATAAGAGTGACCCATTTTTAACACAATATATAGTCAATTAAGTTGAAACATTCACCAAATACTGTGTTTCTAGGTTATCATATATTTCTACTAGGTGAAATAAATACCAATATTGTTTCACATCATTCGATGGGAGTTTAGAAGAAGGTACAACACCATATCCACAATCAAGTGATCTATTGTTTTAGAAATTAAAATATACAGACACTAATTTTGGTAATCCTTATTTGAAAAACCTGACAAAAACTGATTGGAAAAAAGAGATCATTTTTTTTGAATTACCATACTGGATTTTTTTACATGTTAGGAATTTTATTGATGTTATTCATATGAAAAAAATTATGTGATAGTGTCATTGAAACATTACTAAATGAACCTAGTAAATCAAAGGATGTAATTAAGGTTAGGTTGGACATGATTGACCTGGGGATATGAGAAGAGTTGGTGGTAGTGAAGGGTGACATATGGAATTTTCTTCCTCCGTCTGCTCACACTCTTTCTAGGAAATAGAGATATTAGTTTTTCAAATTATTGAATAATGTACAAGTTCTAGTGGGGTATTTTTCAAATATTAAGAATATATTGTTAATCAATAATTTAAATCTAAAGGGTATGGAATCATATGACTGTCATGTTTTGATTCAAGATCTAATGCATGAATCATTACGTTGTGTTATTCCCAAGAATGTTGGCCATATATTAACCAAGCTCTGTTTCATTTTCATAGTTATATGAAGAAATTCTATAGACCCAGTGAAATTTCCAACCATGGAAAAGTAAATTTCTATCATATTTTTTGAATTGGAGATGTTCATCCCGCTTCCATTATTTGATATGATGGTTCACTTGATGGTTCACTTGGTTAGAGAGATTTAACTATGTGGCCATATACATTATATATGGATGAACCCCATTGAACGGTATATGAATATTTTGAAAGGGTATCTCAAAAATTGAAGTCATATAGATGGTTGTATTACAGATTAATATTTTCTCGAGTAAACTATTGAATTCTATACCGACTACCTTTTCAATGTGGAAAGCATTGGTCTACTGAAATCTCATCACATCTGGTGACTTTTAGGTGGAGGAATTTATGGATATATGTTTTCAAAATTACTATTATAGGGAGGGAGCAGACTCACATTTATGTTATCCAAAATATTTTATAGATTTCTCTATATGTTGAAACCCACAAAATAATTCTTCGGAATTTGAATCCATTAAGGGAAGAAATATGGATATCAAATACAAATAATAAATTGTTTATAGGATGGTTTCGAGACCATATTTTTAAGGAGTCAACTAAAAATATGGATTCAATTTTAGAATAACTTTAATTGCTATCCAGAGGACTATGTGTGCATATATCATCTTATAACAGTTATATGATCTATATAAATGAAAATGATAAATGCAGTACCATGAAAAATAGTGGCATTACAATTATGGATAAATAAATGCATGTATCTGGTACCATGGATAGAAATCAATTTATACAAATATTTTGTACTTTGGGATCATCAAAAAAATACAGAAGTTGGATTATTCAACATTACAAGAGCCGATTTTTCAATACAAGCGGGCTGATAAAAGGAGTGAAATTAAAATAAATAAATTGGGATTCATGAAAGTGTATTTTAGTAAGGAAGGGTATAAAGAAGAACCATTTATAATGGAGTCATAAAAAGTATAGGTATTTTATGTTCTAAATCCTGTAAATCAAAAGTAGTTAATTGTTTTGATATCGACCAAAACCACTGAAGGGTCAAATAAAAATTCATTTGAAAATAAACCATTAATTAATAAGTCATAGTAATTTCACAACAGTACCAATGTAGAAGTGGTATTTTATGTTATAGAAGACAATAATGATGGGATTTGGATACTCAATATAAGGTTCAAATCCCATAAACCATTAAAAGAAGAGTTTATTAACCAGGTTATATTTTTTTCTAATATACATTGTGTTACCTCATATTATTATCTGTTAACTACTTAATTTACATAATATAAATTAAATATTCAACCAATTTTGCAGATAATGAATTCTATAAATGAAGATGATCCCAATCTTGAGGAAAAACAGGTTTCTCAACATGACGATGCTCCCAATGTAGAGTAATAACAAGTTTATGCACATGCCAATTCTAAAAATCTAGAGAAACAAAATATTGACAATGTTGAAGGCAAGGAAATGGTATATGGTGAGAAATTTGTGTCCTATTGTCGGTTAAGAATCCCTCAAGGTATCATTGAATCATTTTTTAGGTGATTGTGTTTGTTGACAAAGCGGATCTCCATTTTGTGTTTGTTGAAAAAGCAGACCATGATGTGCAATTTGTTGACAAAGGGGGTTTACATGGCGTTTTTTTGGGTTCCGGAGATGTTTTTGGATATCCATATTTGAAATAAGAACCTCGAAAAAGGAATGGATGATCTAGAGGCAGTACAAAAAGAGAATATACAAGGTGGCACCATTTTCCAGTGTTGGCCAAATTTTTGGGCCTAAAAATCAGAAAATTGAGAGATGTGTTTTTTAGAAAAGGTGTGCACAAAATTAAAGCAGTGAACAAAAAAATAAAGTGGTGTTTGAAATAGAGGAATGAAGTTTTTCACACAAGAGGTGTTTTGAGATCAGAAGCTCGAAAATTGGCAAAGGCATGAGGTGCATGAAATATTGAAGCAGTGTGTGAAATACGGTGTTGCGCGGAAGATGTGTTTTCTATACACGAATAGGATTACATGATCAAGGAGGGTTTTGTGCATAGGGGTCAGTGATTTTTATAAATAAAAGGTTACCCCCTCATTGGAAGGAGCTCAAGACTTAGATAATATCTAATCTTTGGTGCGCATAAAAAGTACGCATTTGGTGTTGTGTGTAAAATTTGGTGTTGTGCGTAAAAATGATGATGCGTGTAAAAGTTTACATTGCACATAAAATGAAGGTTGCGTGAAATTAATGATGTTGCGTGAAAAGAGGAGTTAGGATTGCGCACAAAAAATATATTTTGCACAAAAGGCTAGGGAATTACACACAAGGCATAGTAAGGGTTGCGCGTAAAATTTGAGGTTTCCCAGTTCAATTCTATGGAAAAGTGAGATTTATATGTGGGTGAAAGTTGTACTTTAATAGAGAATATATCAATAGTTAAGGATAAAAAATTCATTTTTGATAATGAAGGGACCGACAAGTCTTTAAACTATGATTTGGTCTTCATAGGAAGCAGTGAGTACACTTCAGTTGAGAGAGTAGTGTGCTTTCAATTTGTGAGATGATGTAAACCGGGAGGTATAGTGAGTCCACTCCGAACATTGTAAACAACAGTGCACTTTTAGTGAATTCAGTACATCGGCACATCGCTGGTGTATGCTCCTTAGATGTAGCCAAGTTAGGGTGAACCAAGTAAAATTTTTTTGTCCTGTTCATGATTTAATTTCTATTTATACTTTAAAACAGGAAATATAGCGAAGAGAGTTTTTCTTAAAGTGAAAAAATATCAATAGGGGAAGTTGTTTTAATCTGTCATACCCTGATTCACCCCCCCTCTCAGGGTATCTAACCTAGTGGAGATAACACCTATAAAAAATATGAGTGTTGTAGCATGATGGAAGAAACAATAATTATTAAGTTGAGAAATAAGGGTATTAAATTTTAGGTCAGATGGAATCCACAAAACAAGACCGTTAACCCCAACAAGGTCATGTTCAGTAGCTACATTTGTCTTACCACTTGAATTCACGCGTCAATTGATGTATATTAATGGAAAACTGTTTCATCCATGGTTAGGACTCTAATTTGGGAATATATTTAGGGTAACATTATGATATAATTACTTTATTTTAATAAAAAACAAAATAATTAAACATTTATATACTCTTCATCATCCCTTGAAAATTTCATTCATAATAGATGACTTCCAAATAAAACATGTATTAATTATCACTAGAAAGTATGAAATAGTATCTTAGACAATTCTTATAAATTATCATCTCAAAGATGCTAAAAGGAAAATAAATTCATACCCACCACAGATGTATGTACACCTGATAAACCAAGAGATGTGGAATGCATTTATTGGGCGTTATGAGAAGAAAAAATTTCAGGTACATTGTGATTGGTAATACATTGCTTGAAAATATGTTCATTAATCAATTTTAGTAACAATTGTTAATTTATAATGCAACAACTAAGTGCTGAAAATAAGAAACATGAAAAAAACCCAGCATACCCCTGTTGTAAAGTAAGGATGAGGCACACTTTACTTGAAAAAAGTGGTATGTATTTTAAACCTATAATAATAATTTTATGTGACATGAAACAACAACATAATTATGTTTCTTTTTTATATGAAGATTGATGAATCAAAATCCAAATCCAATTTCATCTCACGTCATGTGTTATGGAAGAAGGATCATGTAAATAAATATGGGATACTAATAGATGAAAACACACAAAAAGTTAGGAAAGAATGTGTAAGTATGGCATAATAAACATTTAATTTTCTTTAAATCAAAATTAGATAATAATGATTACTTATTTTTCTATATTTTTTATCCGGCTTAGAAAAAATAATTTTTATTATCTGTACTTAATAAATTTCTACTATCAGTAGCCTTGAAGCATCCAAAAAAATATAGATGCATCAGTGGTGAAGGTTTTGGGGTGTCACCCCAAACATATTTTGAGAAAATAAATAAACAAGGGGATACTGATAATAAATTGGAAGAGTTAAAATCATGATTATATTATACATAAGAAAAATTTAATTGGAAGTCTATGTTTTTAGAAAATGTTATGGGAAGGATTAAAAGAGAAGAAAAAACACAACAAAAACCACTACGTGAGGATCCCCTCCCACCCCCACTATCTTTAAGGTGAGTCATTCCCCTCAAAGGGATGCCTTACAAGAGGTTATCAATTTTTTCATTACTATTTCTATGAAATTTGAATCAGGAAAACACTGATACCTTTATTATACTAATATTATACATGGTGAAGATAATTGTGATTTATATCTATCATCACCCACCAATCTGTTTATTTTGAGGGGTGTAGTGTATAATATCCAAGGAGATATTCTATACAAAAAAAATTTCAATTGGTCATGTGAGAGTGGAAATTCATGTATCTCATGATTTGAGCACTTAGATACCTATTCCACTTAATGATCTGGATGTTCATATTGTCTATCTTTGTATTGGAACTTTCATTGTATGGCTACTTGATCTTATAAAAAATACATGTCAACAAGGAGGTATTCCTTTTAAATTTTTTTTGTGTGAAACCTTTAAAAATTAATGAAAAAAATCCCTAAACTTATGAATGTTATTACAGATGGAGAATGTAAATGGATGAAATGATAGGTCTAATAAAAAATATCTAAATGATCAACTGGCCAATCAAAAAGATCTTCAAAAAGTACCTTTACCCCACCTGTTGAACTTCTACATTTACTAACATGAAATTTTCATGCAGATATAATGTTAAAAATTAGTGATATGACCATAATTTATTTTAATGAATAAATGTATGTAGAGGCCATTACAAACTATCTTGGTCTTGATAATTCAAATTAATTCCTCAAGCATGAATGGTTGGGAGTCTTAATTGTAAATGTATACATGTGGTGTGTTTTCACAATTTATTTTTCCAATAGTAGATATACTATTTTTATTGTGACTAAATACAATTAATATTTTTTATAGGTGTATATGTCAATACTATTTAAAGGTAAAACCCTGTGAATAGAAATTTGGAGTCATTAGTCCTTACATAACTTCTACACAACTATTCTAATTGGAACTAAATAAATATTACATAATATTGGATAGACTAGAAGTAATGTTTGAAATAAAACTTACATGTGATAGACTCTTCTTAATACCCTTGATGTAGGAAAAAACTATACAATTTAATCATATCAAATATATTTTCATTCCATTCATTAATCATTCCTTTTTTCTTTTTATACATCATTGGTTACTCATTGAAATCAATTTGGATACTCCAAAGATTTATTTTCTAGATTCAATGCATGGATCCCCAACAAACTCACCATACATGATGAAGTTTATCATTTTTTAATACACTACATGCACAATATTTTTCAAATAAACTTCTAGATATTCAATTTGTATTATGTTTTAATGAAAATTATGTTATGATAGGGAGGTTTTTGATATTTTTTCAAAATCATGGCATGACGAAAGTCCATGAGTGTAAGAAGCCTATCAAATTATACAACTAGATAAGTATTAGTTTATATATAATAATATTTCACTATTAAAAAAATATCAAAAAAATTACTTATTCTTTTTAATGTTCCTTCAGTTACTAAATCAAAAAATGGAAAATATTGTGTTAATAATGTTTATAAATTTATGAAAGATTTCACATTCTGAAAATAAACTAGTATCATTGAAGTTGTATTTCTGATGATAATAAAAATTTCATTTAAAATATTTATTAATCCTTTGTTTATTTATATTTTTATAGTACTACTAAGACTTTAAATAGTCCTCATATTCAAAATAGGAAATAGATTTGTATAGAAACAAATAGGAAGAATACATGATGTCAAAATGTATACCGACATCATGAGAACGAGACTTCATAATACTTATTTAGTTAATTTTCTCATCATATTATCTAATTTTTTAGTTAATTTATTTATCATTTATATCAAATACTTATTTTTTTAATTTTCATAGAGATCGTAAAGAAATTACTTGGTCTATAATTGTTTTTTCTGTGACCATTTTGTGCTATATTAAGAGCTCAAAATGGTAAGAGAAAACAATTATAGACAAAATCATTATAAAGGATGATGCACTCATGTACTACAATCATTAAATCAATAAGGATGATACACTCATGATGGTTTACCTTTTTTTATTCCGAAATACATTCAAAATTCTGAGTTATTAAAGAACAATATTGTTATAAGACCATTAATTTTGAATGAATTGGAGAATAAAAAGGTATGATGTAATCTGTAGGAATCAAATACACCTCAATATGATACATGGTATGCCCAGTATGTCTTGATGTTTATGTTTTTAGATTTAAATTGACATTTTAGTTCAAAACACATGCCACATACTCAAAATTGAGAAAATAAATTTAATTGTTTTTGATACTTTAGGAAAAAGACTCATAATCCATTTATGAATTTTAGGAATTAGCCACACCTCAATCCAATACATGGTGTTCCTAGTATGACTTGAAGTGTATGTTTTTCATTTAAAATTTACAAATTAATTCAAAAGACATGTTACATGATCAAAATTGAGAAAAAAATCATAATTTTTTGATACTTTAGGAAAATGATCTGTAAGTTGTTTTTGACATGTAGGAATCAGAAGTACCTCAATTTGATAAATGGTGTGACCAGTTTGAATCAAAGTTTATTTTTTCTGTTTAAAAATGATATTTTAGTTAAAAACACATGTCACTCATTAAAATTGAGAAACCATGCTCATATTGTCTTGATACTTTAGGAAAATGATTCATAAGTCATTTGGGAAATATATGAATCTGTCTCATGTAAAATTGACACATGATGTGATCGGTATGACTCAAAGTGCGTTTTTTCATTTTAAATTGACATTTTAATAAAAGATACATGTGACATACTCATAACTGATAAAACTCATTTGTATTGTTTTGATACTTTATGAAAATTATTAATAAGTTATTTATGATGTATAGGAATTAACCACATATAAATCTGACTCACAGTGTGGCCAGTATGACATAAATTGTGTGTTTTATTTTAAATTGGAATTTTAGTTCAAAACAAACATCACATAATCAAAAACAAAAAAAAAATCATTTGGATTTTTTTGAAACTTTAGTACAATTATCCATAATTCATTTTTATGTGTAAGATTTATCTGCACCTTAATCTGATACATGGTGTGCTCGGTATGACTCAATGTGTATGTTATTAGTTGAAAATTGAAATTTTAGTTCAAAATGGATGTCACTAAATAAAAACTGAGAAAAAACATAGATTATCTTGATACTTTATTAAAATGATCCATAAGTCATTTTTGATGTATATGAGTTAGTCGCACATTAAACTGACACATGATGTGACTGACATGACTCAAAGTGTGTGTTTTAATTTTAAATTGACATTTTAGTAAAAAAGGGACATGCCTTACTCCAAACTAAGAAAACAATTTTTTTTATTGTTTTAATACTTTATAAAAATGATCCATAAGCCATTTTTGATGTGTATCAGTCAAAGACATTTCAATCCAATATACAGTGTGAACGGTATGAATAAAAGTATGTGTTTTATTTAAAATTGATATTTTAGTTCAAAACACACGTCACATACTCAAAACCAATAAAACATATTGAGATTGTTTTTATAATTTTGGAAAAAAAATATATATGTCATATTTGATGTATAGAAATTAGTCGTTCCTTAATCTGATACAAGGTGTGCCTGGTATGACTCAAAGTTTATGTTACAAGTTTAAAATTGGCATTTTAGTTCAAAACATGTGTAAATCACTGAAAACTAATAAAATTCACTCATATTGTCTTGATACTTTAGGAAAATGATTCATAAGTCATTTATGTCATACATGAATTAGTTTCATGTAAAACTGAAAGAAGATGTGATCGATGTGACAGGAAGTGCACACTTTCAGTTAAAATTGACATTTTAGTAAAGAAGAAACTTGATATACTCAAAATCGACGAAACACAATTATATTGTTTTAATAATTTATAAAAAAAGATCCATAAATCATTTATGACATGTATTAATCAATTTCAAATCAATCCGATTCATGGTGTAATCGGTATGAATCAAAGCGTGTTTTTATTTAAAATTGATATTTTAGTTCAAAACACACGTGACATAATGAAAACTAAGAAAACACATTTGTATTGTTTTGATACTTTTTTAAAATGATCCATAATTAATTTTTAATGTGTAGGAATATATTTCCTATCTATCCAATTCATAGTGTGAATGGTATAAATCAAAGTGTGTATTTATTTAAAATTGAAATTTTAATTCAAAACACATTTCACATACTCAAAACCAATAAAACACATTAATATTATTTTGATTAATTAGGAAAATAATCCATAAGTAATTTAAGACGCATAGGAATCACCCACACCTCAATCAAAAACACAGTGTTCCTAGTATGACTCAAAGTGTATAATATTATATTAAAATTGACATTTTAGTTCAAACATGTTCCACACACTAAACACGGAGCAAACATGCTCATATTGTCTTAATACTTTAGTAAAACAATTCATAATTCATTTATGGCATGTAGGAATTAGTTTCACATCAAACCAATATATGATGTGAACAATACGAATCAAAGTGTGTGTTTTTAGTTTAAATTGACATTTTAATAAAAAAGGACATGTGACATACCCAAAATTGAGAAACAAAATTTGGATTGTTTTGATACTTTAGGAAAACGACCCTTAAGTCATTTTTGATGTGTATAAATCAACTACACGTTAATCTGACATATGGTGTGACTGGTATGACTCAAAGTGTGTGTTTTTATTTATAATTGACATTTTAGTTCAAAACACAAGTCGCATACTCAAAATCGAGAAAAAAATAGATTATTTTGATACTTTATGAAAATGATTTGTAAGTCATTTTTAAAGTGTAGGAATCTGCGTCACCTCAATCTGATACACAGTGTGCCCGATATGACCCAAAGTGTATGTTATTAGTTTCAAATTAGCATTTTAGTCCAAAACATGTGTCACTCACTAAAAACCAAGAAAACATAATCATATTTTCTTGATAATTTTAGAAAAGGATTCATAATTCATTTGTAACTCATAGTAATTTTTCATACATCAAAGTGACACATAATGTGACAGATATGACACAAAGTGAATGTTTTCAATTTAAATTGACATTTTAGTAAACAAGACATGTGGTATACTCAAAAAGGAGTGAACACGTTTGGATTGTTTTTATACTTTAGGAAAACGATCGATAAGCCATTTATGATGTGTATGAATCAACCACACTTCAATTTGATGCACAGTGTGACCATTATGACTCAAAGTGTGTAGTTTTAGTTTAAAAATGAAATTTTATTATTGCATTGTTTCATATTTAGGTTCAATTTATTTATTTATAGTATCCAAAAACATAAGAATTTTTTTATTATATAGGTTCACTCTTTTTCTCAAGATGGGATGCTTTGTTCAGTAACAGATAGCATGATCCGACTCTTTTGAGAGGGGGTTAGGGGGAAAAGACAAAAACACTAATGTTTTTGAATGTTTGTGGTAAATTGTACATACTAAGGTAATTGTATAAAATAATATTTGAAATGTCTATAATACAATTTTTTTTCATGTATTTGTTATGTAAATTTTAATTAAATTAAATTATGTATTTATTATTGTAGTGTACTATAATTTTAGCATCACACAACATCAATATGGATTTTATCATTGCTATAAATTTTACTGATAAAGGATCCACTTTACCAGTGCTAAAATATCACTAATAAAGGACCCCCTTTATCATCTATATTTTCAATACCAATAAAAGGGATCCCATGTTACTGGTTCGTAGAACATAATCTCCTTTTTAGTGATGATAAAGTAGTTTTCTAGTTCTAATAAAAGGGGGATCTATAGTAGTGATCGAATGATTGAATAATTCTAACGTAATGATTATGTATTTATTAACTAAGGATGAAATTATGAATAAATAATGATTGGGTAATGATTAACATTAGATTAACTTAAGATTAAATCTGGATGAAATAATGAATAACTAATGATAAACTAATGATTAAATAATGTTGAAGTAATAAATAATTAGTGATTAACTATTAATTAATTAATAATTAATATAAACTAAATACTTAATAACTATTACTTAACTATTGATTAAAGAGTGATTAACTAATGATTAATGAATGATAAAGGCATGATTAACTTAGGATCAACTAATGTTTAGCTAATGATTACATAATGAGTAACTACTGATTAACTAATGATTAAGTAATGATTACTTAATGATTAACTATTAAATAACTATAAACTGACTAATTTAAAACTATTAATGAATGAATGATTAACTAATGATTAATGAGTGATTGAATAATGATCAAACAATCATTAAGTAATTATTAAATTATGATTAACTAATGATTAACTAATAATTAATTAATAATTAACTATTAATTAACTATATAAAAACAACTTAAAAACTATTAATTAACGAATAATTAATGAATTATCAATGAGTGATTAATGTTTCATTAATGAATTATTAAGGAATTATTAAATTGGGATTAATTAATTCTTAACTTAGGATTAAGTAATGCTTAACTAATAATTAATGATTAATTAATGAAAAACTATAAAGTAACTAATGATTAACTAATTATAAACCAATAATTAATTAGTGAGTACCAATTAAATAACATTTAGTTAAATATTAATTAATTATAAACTAACTACTTATTAGCTATTAATTAATGAATGATTAATGAATGATTAACTAATAATTAATGAGTTATTATAGAATGATTGATTAATGATTAAGGAATGATTAACTTAGTATTAACAAATGAATAAGTAGTGATTAATTATTGATGAACTAATTATTAAATTTGGATTAAATAATTATTAGCTACTGATTATCTTCAGATTAACATAGGATTAACTTAGGATCAAATAGGTCCAATTCTTGAAAAATATGATTTACTATGTACCTAATTTTTCCCTTCCACGAGATTTTCTTTTGATGATTAATACATTTAGAAATATTAAAATTTTCACTATGAAACACTAGTTTCATTATTGAGGATATAATAAAATATTCTAATATATCAATAAAGTTAGGATTTGGGGTTATCTGAGTAATAAAATACCTATTTAGATACTACAAGTGGATGTGGCTCTGGCACAAATATACCTAGGGGTAATAACCCCGAAAAGGGTGCATTGATATTTGAATTAAGCATAACCTGCTGCACCAAAATGGGCCTTGTTGCACACCTAGTTTGATACTCCTTGGGGTTATGATTTTGATGATTTAAATTCTCTTTATAAACTACTGAACATTATTTTAGTAAGATTAAAATGTGTAATACAAACCATTAGTGTCATTATTGAGGATATAATAAGAAATTTTAAAATTTTAGTAAAGTAAATATTATGTTGTTATTTAAGCAATGAAATCCTAGTCTAGATATTACAAGTGGGTGTGGTTTTGTAATAGATAAACCTAGGGGTAATTACCCTGAAAGGACATATTAGGATTTTACTTGAGCCTAACTTGGTGCACGACAATGGGCCTTACTATACACATAGTTTAAAAATCCTAGGGGATATTCTTTAGATGATTCACATTCTCTATATAAATTGATGAACATACCTTTAGAAAGATTAAAATATATAATAGAAATAATTAGTGTCATCTTTAGTTATATAAAAATAAATTTTAAAATATTCATAAAGTAAAGACTATCTGGTCAATGATACACAAGTATTCCTCAATGTTAATATTATTTACACTATCAAAATCTTTATTAAAAAACAATTTCACGCATAAAATCATGTTTTTATATGTATACTACTGTGGGAAATTTATTTAAATAGAGAAATCATCTTTATATAGTACATAACCAGAATAAATTCCCAGTACATATAATTGTGTTACCCTAAGAGAAATTCAGGATAGAATTCATGGTCAGTTAAATCTAAGACCTGATCAAAATATCGAGTCTATCAGTTATAGACATTTTCAATTCTAGGATCTACTATGGAATTTAGCTTGTCCATTTTATGATTATGAGGACTAAGTCTAAGGAAAAAAATTATTTAACCAACATTTTGATAATACCATGATGAAGTTATATGTTGAGGTTTATACTTTCTAATAGCAGCATGAAAATTCATGAAGACATAGGCATACAAGAGTCCTTGAAGAGGGTCCATCCCAAGATTATTAGGTTATTCCCTATCATGTGTAATATGAAAAACAAAGAGATGATATATATATATATATATGTAGAAATATAATTTATATGATGATGAAGTGTCTAATGATGGAACATACAAAGATAACAATGATTATTAAGAGGGATCTATAGAAGTTGGGGAGGAAGTTTGTAGAATTTTTTGACATTTTTGAATACTTTTATTATCAAATAATAAACAGTTCTTAAATTATTCAACCATTTACATAAATCACTTACAATATAAACATTACTAAATGTTACATCATTTCAATAAATAAAACTTTCTTATACTCATAATCCTATATATAATTTCCTAGGGAAGTGGTAAAAAAGAGTGAGATAAAAAGTTCATTAAGGGAAAACATAACAACGAGTCATAAAGGGTTAGATCATAATCATGATAGACATAAGAATGGGATAAGAATATGATTATAAGGATTAATAAATCATAATTGAAGACAAAATAAGTATATGTTTGACTATCCATCACCACCAAACCATACTCATACAAAGGCAATGACAATAATAGAAACTGATATGCTATAAAATTCCCTCCACTTTACCTGAGTCTTGAAGAAAAAATCTAAAACTACCTAGAATAGAAAGTAGGGTGTCATAACAAATCCTAGTAGTATTTCACCAAAAAATAATTAAAAATTCTTATATCAAGAATGTGTTAGCTCTATCTTTAAAACAAAACCAGTTTATAAAGAATGTTTAAAAGATAAACCCATTTTTTAAATAATAATTTTTTTAATGGTAATCATTTTATATTCACATAACAAGTAACATGACAAGTACGTGTGAGATTAAATGAAATCATAATGAACCAAACCATGGATACACCATAAAATGTTGAATGTGTGAAAATAACATTGAAATATACCATCACATGAGAAATCATCTATAAATGAAAAAAGAACACCATTTGGGCTCTAACCTATGGGTATATGTTTTAGACATGAAATAAATCCCCAATACATAGGGTGGATCCTACCAATATAACCTATGTGTGAAAAAATATGTTTTTAATGTAAAACACCATTAAAAACATGACTCTCTTCCAACAAGAATAGAGGAAAAACCAGTCGCCTTTGAAAATGGAGATCTGGAAAGAGTAGATTAGATCCTCATGATCCTAGGTCCATAATAAATAATATAAATACTTAGTTAAACCCCTTATATTCAGAATCCAAAACTCAATTGGGTTCCAATGAGATAATAGGATAACATATCCAACAAAAATCTAAGAAAAAGAAGTGGAAATTGCACCAATTTATTGGATGTTTATAAAATACCCCAACCATCAAAAACAAACCAAGCTCAAATTAAAGCATACATATGGATATAAAAAATTAAAAAATGTATTTTATGGTTATATAAGACCCAAACATCACATAATGATAAATCATACTTTTTTATGCCACAAGAATAGAAGATAATTCATCATTCCTTTATAGCTTAATTATCCCATGGAAAAGAAAAACGTTTCATGAGAATTTCATTAAAACATCATTATAATACATCCAAAGAAAGAAGTTGGATAATATCTTTCAATTATATCCCTAGTAAAATATAAAAATCATCAAATGATGTTGACAATGATGAAAAATGCGTTTCTAAAAGCATAAAAAATGATCTTGGTGAAACATGAAGAAATTTCCTTTTTCTTTAGGTAAGAAAAATTTCATAAAACAATGTGAATAGACATGTTATATCCTAAATTACACTAGTAATAAAATTAAGATGACCATAACATTATATTTTTATTTTACACTAACATAGGATATATTTCATTTTTATACATATATATGGAGGATACTACTCTACTCACTGAGTAGTATAAGCATGTTTCAAGTGAGTTGCTAGCGGTCCATGAGGCTTGACGGATTAGGGCGCATAGAGCACACCATTATCATAACATTCCACTTCTAGATGATATTATACCATACCTATTCCATGATGGATTCTATGTAATCATTGTATTTAATTATACATTCATTGATCATCACCTCCTTGCTTCCCTCACTGAGAGATTGATACCTATGACTCAAGCATTCCACTTTCCCGTGGGAGAGATATCCATCCCCCTTGAGGATGTGAAAATTTCCCTCTTCCTATCCATGGTGCTGTAGTAATAGAACCTACCCATAGATACTAGATTTATCTTTTGTAGTGATTTCTTGGTCTCCAATTTATGGGGGATGATACTGCTACAAATGAAGGTTCTCTGTCTATGAGCTAGCTAGACATGCACTTTCCACATTTACCCGTTGACACTGATGAGTATAAGATCATGTTTAATACCCATGAATATATATTATGGCTCATTTGAGGGATGTTGTGTGTTGAACACTTTGGTATGGATGTCCACAAGATGTATTTTGGGCTACTAAAGAACTTTGATCGGGCTGGGAGATACAATTGGTATTATTCATGCTTAACATATAAATATAGGGAATTATGAATGAGATGACGATCAGATCACAGTGATCTAGGGGTATGTTTCATCCTCATATAGATATGGGTATGGGAGTTCATACCTTACCTATCCCTTATTTCTACTGTTGTAGAGATTAATATGGATGTGTTGTGTGACACTCCATGTGGAAGTTGGTATGATCACCCATATTTATTGTTTTTTGATACTAATATGAGTTACTACACTCTATTTATTTTTATTTATCACCATAAATGTTATATGTTATAGGTGGAGTCAGGCACACTACTTCATCATGACTCTGAGACACAATTTTGGTGCGTACCATCTCATGTTAGATAGTCTACTACCCACTGATGTAAGTATATACATTCTTCTATTGACTAATCAATTTCATAATATTATAATTTTTGGAAATTAGTAACAAAATATTTTAAAAAATATCACATGTCATTTTAGATTTCATGGCTGGTATATTGGGCTCTATTAGACTACATTCCCTCATACTGAACTGATGGGATTCACAATGCCACAATTGTACTACCTCTCATTCAGTTTCTTATTTTTGACTAGTACCGGCCTGATAGTGTCATGAACCTGTTTGGATTTTTTCAATATAATCTAGGTCTTCCCAAAAAGTCAGTATCACTTCATTTCATGAAGTTGACTAGGAGATATGATTTTGATTGGAGCCGATGACATGCAAAGTATCTTTACATATAGTACAGAAGTTCAACCATTCTTGTTGAGGGAATGCGTATGATACAATTCCATCTATTATATCATCTCGATTATGATCCATGGTATAGACTAAAGTCTATAATGTATCCTACTCCACATAGAGGAGGGATTCTAGATTTGGGATGTAAATAAATTTACATTTGTTTTCTTGTTGAGATTTTTTAAATCGTTTTGAATCACTTTACAACAAACTTGACTAAAACTTATTATCTGCATGACTGGTTCGGAGGATAGTGATGTTTTTAGTCAGGAAGTGTTCCATGTAGAAATGAAGAATATAATGATTGTCTATCGTGTTCTACATGATAGTATATTTGATCATACACCTCAAGGATATTATGTTCCATACTAGAGAGATAGGAGGTTCCTTCTTATAAACCTCCTCCAGCAGCTGCTGATATTGAGGAGCCATGACAACGATGACATAGACCACGTCATGCTGCATGTGAGGCCTCACATATTCCATAGAAATATGTCACACCTCTAGTATTATTACCTCAACCGATTGAGGATGCACACTAGGATGCATGAGATCCATTTATGTTGTCAGCATATCCCTAGTTTTCACTGGGCATATCTCATCCTAGATCATAACATGGGTCATTTACCATGCCTACACCTTTCATGATTGATCCTTCACATGACTTGTGGTTCCTACAACAGATAATGACATGCACTTCCACTTACGCAGTGGGAGAAGGATCAGGTGCACATCATGACATCCAGATAACACCTCATCCTAATGAGTCACATATAGAACATCAGACACTCGAGGTTCTAGTTCCTAAGGTAGACCCCTCTCCAGCTCATTATACTCCATCCCAACATAGATTTTAGTGATATGGATAAGGATGAATCATTCACTCAGTAGATTGTGGGATGATACATAACTATATACAATTATTATACTCATTCATTTGTTTCTTTTCATTTGACTTAAAGTATTTAAAACAACAATGTATTATATTCTCTATATTATTGTTTGTCTATTAAATTTATTGAATTCTTCGTCACTTTCAAATATTATTTACATATTTATCCAGGTTTTTAATTATCATTTATACTTTACTTATAGTTTAAATTTTATAATATTTCAAAATCAACTACTTGAATCATAATAAAACTTATTAAATTTCAAGTAGGTAAATTTAAAATCTTATAAAATATAAACTATAAAAAAATTTAATTAAAATTTAAAACATAGCAAAAAAATCTAAAAATTAGTTGAAAATAAAAATAATTTCATCAATATAATAAACCAAAATTAATTTACACGACACAAACATTAATGATTAAAAAAATAATATTTACACATTAAAAAATATATGAATATAAAATATAGTATAACTGAAATCTATATGAAATTTAAAACACTGACTAAACGTATAAAAATTAATTTTAAATAAAAGGAATGTCAAAAAAAATTAATACATATATAATGTTTTGCAACAAAAAATTATTATGCCATTGAAATTAATTTTAAATAATTGTTTTTATGAAATTCTTGTTATTTTTAATTATTTATTATATTTTTAGTAAGTGTGTAAAATCACATTTATATTGTATTTATTCTTTATTATTTATAGACTTTTAAAGTCACCTACTAGAAACATTATTATGTTTCATATAGGTGAATTTGAAGGAGTATACATTATAAAGTTTAAATACAATCTAAATGAATCTTGAAAAAATGACTCAATATATAAAAAGTAATTATAAATAATTTTTTCATAAATATAATAGACAAAAGGTAATTTTCATTTCATGAACTTTATTTTTTAAAAACATAACCTTTACACTTTAAAATATTAACGAGTATATTTATTTTGAAAATGTACGAGCAAAGCCCCTTTTATTGAAAAAAAATAAAAAATAGAGAATAAAGAAGATGGGGTAATACATAAAAACTACCCTCATAAAAATACAGTCAAATACCTAGTTTATCTCTAATCTTAGTGGCAATTATTCACTTCTCGTATCGTATTTTATTCCAATTAATTCTTCCGCACCCATGACCTCAACCCCTAGGATGAAGACATATTCTCGAAGTCCTCACCTATTGTTGGAGCCCTTCAATGTCAGTAAATTTTGAGTCCATTTTCACTGCATCAGAATGAGCCTCCATCCACTTAGAAGAGTCATCAACTAAGATACTTCTCTCTATTGAGGATATGAATTGAATTTTCTAGAACTCAAGATTCTTTTACATTAATAATAGATTCATTCTCATACTTAGGAAATTATACCTACACAATACCTATTGTATCTTTTGGTATTTTCACATTGGATTCCAAGTCAGGAGCAGAGGAATATCCTTTATTATGCAATAAAGACAGCCCTTCTACCCCCTTCTGTTGGGAGACCGACTACATTTCTTCATATTGATATAACTTTTTACCTTCATTGAGTAAATAAAGGACTTAAAAAAGGATGGACTTGGGTACCTTAACTCCATTATGATTTCCCATTTCCTAAAATTTTTTCAAGTTGATGTCACGAACACATAATTCTTTTGAAGGGATAGACACAAGAATCCTACAAGAAGACTCCATATGAAATGAAGCCAAATCCATATCATTCAAAATGTTAGGAGGAGACTATCCAGACTCAGTATAAAGAGTTTTGGACTTCCTAAATGGAACAATTTGAAACCCCTCTTCATCATTAGGTGTGTATAAATATGCACTCTTACCTTTTGGGGTTGAAGTTCCATGCACTACTAAAGAAGAGGCATGATGGGAAATGATTGGAAGACCAGTGCAACCCAACAGAAACTTATTTTCTGGATGAGGGGAAGCCATGACTAATTTTTTTCTACACTTTCTATTAGAAAAGTCAAGGCTTGTTCCTTAAAAAAATATCTACTCACTTCACTATGAATAGAATTTAAAAGCAATATTTCTCCATATCATCAGAGTTAAGAACAACATCATCATGTTCATTGTCTTGCTCCTCTACTGCAATGTCATCCCAAGTTATTTTAACCAGAGTCAATGAGGTTCTGTGACCATTATTGTCACATAATTCCTAAAAAAAGTCACCAAAAGAGAAATATTTCACCAATGGAGTCACATTTTCCTTGATATCAGAAGGTTGTTTCACATCATTAACTACAAGAAAACGTAGAAACCCCATAACAAATCCCTTGTCCACCAATGAAGCAGAAAGGGGTGAAGCAACACACTACACACCAGCTCCCTACAGTATAACAACCTAAGAAGAGTTTCCCAGATCCTTATACCTTAACATCTTCTCCAAATCCAATGGAATTAATCCTTCACCTTTCATCTTCACTTTTCTAGAATTCAAATATTATATGTATTTCTCACGTTGATCCTTCTTAATGCAAGATTTTTCCTCATTCCCATGAGTAGAGTAATGGGTACAGACCAAATCCCCTTTACACCTTGAAATATCATGACCAATCAACGTAAATTCCATTCAAAAAGGTGGCACTCTATCATATTCAATTTCCAAATAAAGTTCATCTCTATTAGTGGAGGAAAAAAACCATGTCAACCAGAGTACAATTTAAATCCACCTTCACAAGGAAAAAGGCATAGTAACCAAATATAGATAGTTATGTCTCTTGGTTAAATTTGATGGGGAAACCAATTGTTAGACAATGTCATAAAAGATCTTTGGATGCCACAATATCAAGTTTATTCCAAAAACTTTGACCCAGACCAATGCAGTTTTCACTAAATGTCAACCCCTTGGGAAGAAAACCATAGTAACCAAATCGAAGGAACTAAAAAAAATAATGAGTTCCCCCAATGCCAAACTGAGGGAACATCTGCCTCATTGGAGTCCTTCAGCCCTGTGACAATGAAGGAAACCCTCCACCAATGATGGAAAAAGGAAACATCTCATTGAGAGTGCTGAAAGAATATGGAGTTGGAACTACCTTAGTGAGAATATGAAACAATGACCCACAAAAAAAAATACAGATCAGAGCCTAATTCATTAATAACCTGAGATGGAGATCATCACCATCATAAAAATAAAAGGGCGTCTTTTGAAAATTTGAATAACACCAAAAACCTAAAACAATTCAAAACCAATTGAAAGCAAGGAAGAGACCATGCACAGAGACTGATGGCATTGGGGAAGTGATGTGAGAGGAACACCCTCACCACACTATTTTTTTAAATGAGTTTTTATAAAACAATTTTAAAAATAAAATAGGGTTTTAGATATTTTGTAAAAAAGTCTCCAAAACTGGTGAACCCTATTCAAGGTTCATCATTTTCTAGGGCCACTAGGCTATGATGGAGTACACCAGAAAACCCCATGGTTTGAGTGTGGATTAGATGGGTTATGATTGTTCCTTCATGCCACAAGGCCTATAGGCCATACAACACACCTTATGTGCCATTTAGAAGGATCACAGGTGACATGACGTAACCAAACAAATGACTCCGATAGCATAGATTGGGCTTTAACCAGTGATGAGTTTTATCACCACTAAGAAAAAAACTCTTATAAAAGGGTAACCTTTATTAGTACTAGTAAAAATAAGTGATAAATACAACTTTTATCAGCATTAAAAAATGATAATAAAAGTGGACCCTTTATCAGTGCTAATAAATGTTAATCTTTATTATCCCTTTTATTATCAATGATAAAAAAATTTAATAAAAAATGTCATTAATATATATAAAATTATCATATTTATATTCAAAAATAAATGTTTATTTATATACATTAATTACATAATGCATGCATATAATTAATATAAATGTTATAGATTGTTATATATATTTCAATAATTCGAACAATTATATAAATATAAATTATGTTTTGTTAATATGTGATATTTGAACACATATATTTATATCAATGTCTATGTGCATATATGTGTATGCATTATGTTGTGTGTGTGTGTTTTATGTATGTGTATATATAGATTCTATGTGTGTAAAGATGTATATATGTGCATGTATATATATGTGCACGTATACGTGAGATTTACACACACACACACACACAATATGTGTACATGTGTGTATGTATGACATGTACATAGTTAATTATAAAATTATAATTATATATAATGTTTTTAAAAAATTATTTATAAAATTATAAATATATACATATATATAATTATAAAATTATAATAAATATATTTAAATAATATATATATTTATTATATTTATAATTACATATACTTATATATTAATAAATATATATAAATATATAAATATATATAATTATATAAATATATATAACTATATAAATAAATTTATAAATATATACAAATATTTATAAACATATTTATTTATAATTAGAATTATAAATCAATAAATAAATATATATATATATTTAAATAATTAAAAAATTATAGTAAATATATTTAAATAATAAATATATTTATTATATAAACATGATCCTCTATTCGAGTGAAAGAGGGGGTTTATTTGTGAATCCAATCAGGGTTCGACCCCTGACAAACCATAGTTGCCCCCAACATTAAATTGGGTGGGGGTAGATAAACAAATATGGATTTGTAGGAGGGAGGGCTATTTACCTCAACATCGACGAAGGTGAAAAAGGAGTAGGGTTGTTGGTGTGATAGACATGAATGGAGAACGATCAGTAGAGGCCCCTCTTTAGATGATGGTGAAGAAGCGTCTACAAATTTCTAGGGAGACAAGGCAGGGTCGGTGATGAACCTTAGTGGTGACGATAGTGAAGATTTTGGGTCGTCAAGGTGTAGGTCGGTCTTGAGACGAGGGTGCAATGGAATCTACTGACTTCTGGGGCAATGAGGCGGGGCCTATGATGACCCTCTACGGCGGCTATAGTAGAAGGATGTGGGTTTTAAAGGCATGGTCGATGACAATTGCTGGTAGGGAGGCCAGTCTCAATCAATGACAGTGTGACGGGTAGAGACGCTTAAATACAATAGTGTCTGCAGACTTCCGGGGTGGTGAAGTAGGGCAGGGTATAATGATGCAATTCAAGGTGATGGCCGGATAGGAAGTGAAGTCCATTATTTGGGCCAGACATGATTGTAGACATTATGGCTTCATGACCACTAGGCATACATACCATGTATTAAAAAAAATAAGTCTTAATGGGTGGGTTATTCCCTTGAGGGGTTGGGATATGTCTTTCCTTTCCGGCCTAGGTGTGTGGTGTGTATGTGTTTGAATATAATTGTGCCCCCAAGAACCTAATATGTATATATATATTTATTATAGAAATATATATAATTTTATAAATATATTTATAATTATATACAAATAATTATAAATAAATTTATTTATAATTTTAATTACATATAAATTTATATATTTTTAAAAAATTATAAAATTATAGTAAATACATTTAAAAAATAAATAAATTTATTATATTTATAATTATATATACCTATATATTAATAAATATATATAATTATATAAATATATATAAATATATAAATATATATAATTATAAAAAAATATATAATTATTTAAAAATATTTATAAAAATATTTATTTATAATTATAAATAAATAAATTTATTTATTTATTTAAATAATTATAAAATTATAATAAATATATTTAAATAATAAATATATTTGTTATATTTATAGTTATATATTTCAGATGGGGGTGTAGTTGAGTGGTTCAGTACACCCACCATTTGCATCTAGGGTTGGGGTTCAATCATCAGTGAGTGCTTTGCTTTCCCCGATTAAATTGGGTGCGCAGTTTGTTGACACTAGCATGTGTGTGATTCCAGGCGGGTGGATCGTGTGAGGCAGTGGCGACTATGGGATGTAGCAGCAGTTGGCATGCAGTTAGGGCGGTGAAGGCGGCAATGGCCTTTAGTGGTAGACAGTGTGATACGGGGCGATTCCAGTGGAATAAAGGCCTCATAACAATGGGGGTGGTGGTACCTTGTGAGGTGGTGATGGTGGGAGAACAACATAGGGTAGGCATTTCTAGTGGTAGTACAGGAGCATTGTCAGACGGTGCGAAGGCGGGACGACTGCACGGTGGGATCCATCGCATGTGATGACGAGTGAGAAAGTCGACAGATGTGTTCCAGACTAGTGGATGTGGTAGAATGTGGCTGGTACAATGCTTACCGGAGGTGGGATAAACAATTGAGCATGAGTAGCGTGCCTGGTGATCTTTACATCAGGAATTAGGGTTCATGATCTCCGAGCCTTCATAAAATTCAGTTAATAATAAATAAGGATTGATGGGTGGTTTTTCCCCTTGGTTATGACCAATCACATTAATATGACAAATTTTGTAATAATGTTTCAGAAAAAAGGGAATACATTGAGTTCTTTTGTTCCCCTATTACAGATGGGGATGATGATTTACTTCAGTCGACGATGGATTTTGTGTGTAGGTCCAATAAGAGACGGTGTTTAGGACGTTCTCATTGTGCTTTGTTGAGATGCAGCAATCCCCACGATGGAATAATGTCTTTTTGTGGAGTGGGCTGACCGACCGTGTACTGACATCGATCACTTTTGGGAACAGAGAACTACTATACAACCTATGGTTGTTTGGCCTTTGATTGGAGGTGACGACTGGTTAGTGGAATGGAGAGTTTTATTTTCCCGAAATTACAATTATGTGATCTCGGTGGCATCTCCTCAACATCTGAAAAATCTATGATGGTGGGGTGTTTTGTGTGGGATCCTGGAGGAGCAGGTCACTTCAGGCGGTGGTGCGTAGGTTTTCTAGTGGAGGGATGGTGCTGTCGGGGTGGGAGTCAGATGGAATGGGAGAGATCCAATGATGATGACCTCAGACAGGAGGCAAGTTTGTGGTTCCTTCACTAGAGATGACAACAACCATGGCATTGGGTGACTTTGGTAGCTTCTGGGAAGATTTCGGTGGTGATACTGACATCGTGACCGAGAGAAGGGCCTACACATGATAGTGATTGTAGTTGATCCCCATCATTGACCTCAAGGAGGGATGAAGAGATCAAGCTACGAGGTTGACATAGGGATGTAAGAAGGATATGGTGATGAAATCGAGATGCATTTTTTGTCACAGGCCGATGATGAATGTTTCAGTTTTGTTGCAAGTGGATGATTGGATGTAGTGTGGATTTATTCTTGAATAGGGCAGTTGTTAGCATGGGCCAATTGTTGCATTTTTTCCCTTTGGGTTTATTTTTTTTTGTTGGCCATTTTTTCAATATTTCTGGTGTTTATTGTTCTATTGGTGGGATTTTTCCCGTATGTGGATGGGTTGGTAGTTTTGGGTGGACCTGATATGTGACACTATTGGGGTGATGATCTTGGGTATCACGAGGTGTCAATGGTATGAAACACCGACATTGAGTATCTCCCGCTGATGACGTGTTGGAACCGACACCACCAATGATGGGCATCGAGGGAGACCTTGAACGTGTGGGAGATTTTACATCCAAGATGACGACCTCAGGTGGAGTGGTGTTGGTGAGCCTCATTGATGCAGTCAAGTGCATGCGATATTTGGGGTTGGCAATTGTCGGTCGGATTGTGGGTGTTTCTGACTATGTTGGTTTTATGGGACTTTATTTCTATTGTACATTTGTTATTGGTCTTCATTGATTTTTATGGGTCTTGGGACTTTCTTTTTTTTTGAGTGGTGAGTTGACCACTTTCATGTTTTGATGAGATTCATGTGTCACACTATATGTACTTGTTGTAATTTTATTTTGTTTAATAGATTTTTGGGGTCGAGCACGTTCGGTACCTGAACATTCTTGGTATATATAAATATATATAATTATATATATATATATATGTATAATTATATAAATATATTTGTAATTACATGAAAATATTTTTAAATATATTTATTTATATTTATAATTATAAATAATTAAATATATATATTTAGATAATTATAAAATTAAAATAAATATATTTATTTCAAATTATATTTATAAATACATATTTATAATTCATTAAATATTTATTTATAATTATATAAATTTAATTTTTTTAATTATATTTATTATATTATTAAAATTCGGTCTTTATCAGTGCTTTTTTAGTGCTGATAAAGACTTAGTTTTAGCAATTGTGATAAAACTACACTTTATGAGTAGTTTTTTGAAACAGCTAATAAAATCATTCCTGATATTTTAAATAGAATCCTAGTAGAGTCCTCTCTTGCTCCATTAAAGCTTTTGCAGAACTGAACCCTCACTGATTCTATTCCTCAAGCTTCTTGAGGAACCGATACTCTCAAGATCTAAGGTATGTGATTATTTATTCTCCTCTTTAATCACGATCCATACTACACACTTGATCTAATTCTTATCCCATTGTATCTCGTCATGCAAAAAACAACCGATCAAACCTCTGTTGGACAACCCTAAATTCAGTTTCACCTACTACACCTCATTTGAGCTTTACCCACTAAACTTACACTTCACTTACATAGTTTTTATGATCTGTTCAATCACTAATGCAGCTAAAAACTAAATCCAACATAATGAGCCTTGTGATTCTCAGCTCCTCCGCTATTTTTGAACTCCAACCTTCCACACTAACACCAGTCTATCTTCTTGATATTATTCTTTAGTAAATTTGATTTTGTTTCCAAATATTGAAATTTATAATTTTTCATTGATCTCTATGTGAGGAATTGGGTGGATTTTTTAAACTATTATGAAAACATCAGAACATTTCTCATATGTGTATGAAGTTGGGATACACATGCAAGTGTAGATTTTTATGTTTTCATCATCAATTTTTAGTTGGTTTGGTTCATTTTGTGTTTTGATGATAATAGATGGGTTATGATTGGGCCTTTAGGACACTGGGCCTATAGGCCATGGCACACACCTTATGGGCCATTTCAAAGGATCACATGTGACAAGATGTAATCAGAAAAATGACTCTACTACCACAATTTTTTCTTTAACACTAATACATATTGACCCATTAATAGTGCGCAAAAATGGGATTTAATAGTGCTAAAAAAGAATTGTTGTCCTTAGTGTCCTGGGGGGTCCCCTTTATTAGCACTGGAAAAGTGCTAATAAAGGACACCCTTAATTATCATTTTCTATATCACTGAGAAAGAGGAATTTATATCAGTTCTAAACTAGCATTAATAAAGTGTGGACTTTATCAACAGTAGAAATAGCATTGATAAAGGCCAGCCTACTTCTATGTGTTGTTTGAATAGCAGCACACGAGAAAATATACACCTATAACTTGTTTGAAGATATATAATTTAATTGAAATAAATTTTACATTAAAAATACAATACAACACTACTATATTCATTCCAAACAACATTTTTTATAGGAATCCACAAACATTTAAAAATATTAATATTTTATCATCTTTAGCACTCGCGACCCCCTTAAGAAAGCCCGAACATGGTACCAATTGCTGAAAAAACCACCCCATCCTGAGAAAAATAATCCACCTGTATAAGAAAACAAGGATTATTTTAGTAATACTATAAAAAAATAAATTAAACATAAATATGAAAGAATACATTAATAAAATTTTAATTTTAAATAAAAAGACACACATGGAGTTATATCGGTCACACCATGAATCATATTAAGGTGTAGGTTATTATTTCATGTCAAAAATTACTTATGGATTGTTGTACTAAAGTATCAAAAAAATATGAATATTTTTTCTCAGTTTTCAATAGGCCACTTGTTCTTTTTATTAAAATTAATGTCAATTGTAAAATAAAATACATAATTGAAGTTATATTGGTCACACTGTGTATCAGGTTATGATGAGAATAATTCCTACATGTCACTAATGAATGATCGATTATTTTACTAAATTATAAAAAAATATAAATTTATTTTCTCAGTTTTCAGTGCGCCACTCATATTTTTTACTAAAATTTCATTTCAAACCAGAAACATACACTTTGAGTCACACCGTTCACATCGTGTGTTGGTTTAACATGAAAATACTTCCTAAAAATCCAAAAATCACTTATGAATCATTATACTAAATTATCAAGACCATCATAGTGTTTTTCTTGGTTTTTAGTGAGTAACACACAATTTGAACTAAAATGTAAATTTTAAACTAATAATGGACACTTTGAGTCATACCGGCCACAATGCGCTTTGGATTGATGTTAATTTGGTTCGTACATGTCAAAAATTACTTATGGATCATTGTACCAAAGTATTAAAAGAATCTAAATGTATTTTATTTGTTTTTAGTATGTCATTTGTTCTTTCTACTAAAATTAATGTCAATTTTAAATAAAAAGCTACAGTTGGAGTGATATCGGTCACAACATGCATCATATTGAGTTTTAGTCGATTTATACACATAAAAATGACTTATGAATCATTTTACGAAAGTATAAAAATAATATGAATGCATTTTCTTAGTTTTTAGTATGTCACATGATCTTTTTACTCAAATTAATGTCAATTTTATGTAAAAAGAAAAAAAATTGGATTTATACTGGTCACAACATGCATCGTATTGAGGTGGGGTGGATTAATACACATCAAAAATGATTTATAGATCAATTTTAAAGTATAAAAATAATATTAATGTGCTTTTTTTGTTTTAAGTATTTCACTTGTTGTTTTTATTAAAATTAACATCGATTTTAAATAAAAAGGCACAATTGGAGTCATATCAGTCACACCGTGTGTTGGATTGATGTTAGACTGATTCATACACATCTAAAAATACTTATGGATCGTTTTTATAAAGTAGTAAAACAATCCGAATGGGTTTTCTTCATTTTGATTATGTTACTTGTGTTTTTTATTAATATTTCATTTGAAACTGGAAACAATCACTTTGAGTCATACCGATCACATCATATGTCAGTTTGATGTGAGAATGCTTCCTACATGTCACAAATTACTTATTAATAATTTTCCTAAATTATTAATACAATTAGAGTGTGTTTTCTTGGTTTTCAATTAGTGATGTTTTGAACTAAAATGTCAATTTAAAATTATTAATGGACACTTCGAGTCATACCGGTCACACCGTGCATCAGATTAAGGTGCGGTTGATTCCTACATATAAAAAATGACTTATGGATTGTTTTCCTAAAATATAAAAAAAATGAAAGATTTTTATTGATTTTCAGTATGTCACTCATACTTTTTACTAAAATTAATGTTAATTTTAAATAAAAAGACACACTTGGAGTCATACCGGCCACACCATGCATTATATCAAGGTGAGGTTGATTCCTACACATAAAAAATGACTTATGGATCATTTTTCTAAAGTATCAAAATAATATGAATGAATTTTCTCATATTTCATTATACCACTTGTTCTTTTTACTAAAATTAATGTCAATTTTAAATAAAAAGATACTCTTCGAGTCATATCGATCACACCGTGCATCATATTGAGGTGTGGTTGATTTCTACATGTAAAAAATGACATATGTACCATTTAATTAATGTATAAAATCAATATGACTGTGTTTTCTTAGTTTTTAGTATGCCAGTTGTTTTTTTTACTAAAATTAATATCAATTTTAAATAAAAAGACACACGTAGAGTTATACTAGTCACACCGTGTGTCAGATTGAGGGGAGGGGGTGACTCCTACATGTCATAAAATACATATAGATATTTTTCCTAAAATATAAAAATAATATGAATGTTTGTGCTCAATTTTTAGTATGTAACTTGTGTTTTTTACTAAAATTTTATTTGAAACTGAAAGCACGCACTTTGAGTGATACATGTCACATAGTGTGTCAGATTGACATGAGAATATTTCCTACACATCAAAACTAACTTATGAACTATTTTACTAAATTATCAAGGAAATTAGAGCATGTTTTATTTGTTTTCAGTTAGTGGCATTTGTTTGGAACTTAAATGTCAAATTAAAACTAATAATGGACACATTGAGTCATACCGATCACACCATGCATCATATTATGGTGCATATGCATTTTCATGGACTTTATTATGTCACTTCTTCTTTTTTACTAAAATTAATGTCAATTTTAAATAAAAAGATACACTAGAGTCATACCGGTCACACCATGGGTTAGATTGGGGTGTGGTTAATTAATACACATCAAAAATGACTTTTGGATCATTATGATAAAGTATCATAACAATCAGAATGTGTTTAATTGGCTTTTAGTATGTCACTTGTTCATTTCACTAATTTTAATGTCAATTTTAAATAAAAATACACACTTGGAGTCATATCGTTCACACCATGCATCAGATTGAGGTGTAGTTGATTTCGACAAATCATAAATGGCTTGTAGATCATTATCTTAAAGTATATAAATAATACAAATGTTTTTTCTTAGTTTTAATTATGTCACTTGTTCTTTTTACTAAAATTAAAATCAATTTTAAATAAAAAGACACAATTGGATTCATACCAATCACACCATGTGTCATATTGAGGTAAAATTGATTATTACATGTAAAAAATGACTTATGGATCATTTTACCAAAGTATCAAGACCGTACAAATTTTTTTTCTCTATTTTTAGTAAGTCACTAGTTCTTTTTACTAAAAATATTATCAATTTTAAATAAAAAACACACTTGGAGTTATATCATTTAGAACATGGATTATATTGAGGTGTGGTTGATTCTTTCACATCAAAAATAACTTATAGATCATTTTCTTATAGTATCAAAACAATCTGAATGAATTTGATCAGTTTTCAGTATGTCACTTCTTCTTTTTGGTAAAATTAATTTTCATTTTAAATAAAAAATCAAACCTTGAGTTATACCAGTCACACCATGCATCATATTTAGGTAGGGTTTATTATTATATGACACAAATGATTTATGGATCATTGTACAAAAGTAGGAAAACAATATGAATGCGTTTTCTTGGTTTTAAGTATGACACCTATTCTTTTTTTCTAAAATTAATGTCAATTTTAAATTAAAATAGAATCTTGAGTATGTGATGTGTGTTTTGAACTAAAATATAAATTATAAACTAAAAACATACAGTTCGAGTCATACTGAATACACTGCGTATCAGATTAATGTGTGACTAATTGAGTATTCGATATGTGTTTTTCTTTTAAATATCCTTAAAAATTCAAAAATGAGAGAAAATGTTTCATTCTAATGGAAGATAAACCCTTTGATACCTGAAAAAATTATATTTTAGGAAGCATGTGGTTTCATATTCCATCATAAAGTAACATGTTATATCTTTTCTTTTTTTAGACAGTTGAAAGAAAAATATGACTTCCTAAAAAATCTATGAAAAAAACCAATTAATTATTTGATAAAAATGGTAAGGAAATTAACTTAAAAATAGTATATAAAATGAAGAAAAATTTAATTAAATAAGTAGTATGAATTCAGCTTTTCATGATGGTTGTATACATTATTGACTAATTTCCTTGTTGTTATTATTTCATTTGAAACCTTGAAGTCCAGTCTCACACAAGCATGAGAAGCTTCAAACAAACCACCCCAACCTAAGAAAAAGAATCCACCTATATAAGAAAATAATTATTATGTTAGTAATACTATAAAGAAATAAATTAAACATAAATATGAAATAATACATTAATAAAATGTCAATTTTAAACTGAAACCATGCAATTTGAGTCATACTAGGCACACCATGTATTGGATTAAGTTCATGATCATAGTAAAAGAACGAGTCATCCTTCTTTATGAAGTCTTTTCTTTATGATATCTTTGAAAATTAAAAAAATAAGTATCAAATAGAAATTATGAGCAAATTAACTAAAAAAAGTATATAAAATGATTATAAAATCAATTAAACAAGACGTAGGAAGTCACATATTCATGATATATGTGTACATTATACCATTAGGTATACTTACCTTCATTTCTAAAAAAAATATTTGAATATGAGTATTTTCAACAGTCATAGTTTTACTGAAAAAATATAAATACAGAAAGGATTAATAAATTTTTTAAGTGAAATAATAATTTTCTTTAAAAAAACCTCTTCGGGGATGCTAGTTTATCAATGAATTGTTATATCTCTCATAAATTTACAAACATAGTAACCACAATATTTTCAATTTTTTTATTTCAGAAACTATGAAATCAATGATAGAAGTTAGTAATTTGTTTTGATATGTGTTTTTATAGTAAAATATTATTATATATACCCTAATATTTGTCCACATGTAGATGTAGACAAGCTCCTTGTGTGCATGGACTAACCTCATGCCCTAATTTTCACTATATTTAAACACCTCCAAATTAGAAAAAAATTCTTATTAAAACATATTATAAAATATATAACTTGAGGTTTAGTTATAAAACATTACATTCAATGTATTACAAATTGAAAAACATCATTGTGTGTGGTTTGTTTCTTGGGTATCCATACATTGGATCTAGGAAATAAATCATTGGAGTCTCCAAATTGACCACAACAAGTACCCAATGTTGCCTAATAATGGAATAAGTAATCAAATTAATGAAAATATATTTCATATGATTACATTGTAGAGATTTACCCATGTATCATTGGTATTAAGAAGGGTTTATCATCCATATGTTTTCTTTCAATTGATTTGAGTAGTTTTTCCACGATTCCATTCATTTTTTATTATATTTATTTTTGGTCTATAGAAGTGACATGAGGACTAATGAGCCTGTATTTATGTTTAGGGGGTAAAAAATTCAATTGGTATTCATATATACACATACAAAAAATATGAAATGTATTTTATCATAATTAAGATAGTATATCAACTATTGAAAAACATTTCATGAAAACACACATCATGTATACATTTAAAACTAAGAATCCTATCCATTCATACTTGAGAATTTAATATACATTCTCAAGAGAAATAATGTATATAATGGCCTCTCCGTATATTTATTCATCAAAATCGACTATGTGATTACCACTACTTTGTAAATTTGTATCTACACAAACCTTGAATGTTAATAAATGAAGATATTGAATGGGTGGGTTAAAGGTGATTTATGAAGATCATTTTCATTAGTTGATTGATCCTTTAGTTGTTTTTGATTTGACATTTCATTTAACCCACTGCTCTTTGTACTTTTGTAATAACATTCAATGATTCAGAAATTTTTTCATTTAATTTTAGGTGTTTATGATGAAAAATATATTAGAAATTAATATATCATTTTCGACATATTTTTTAACAAGATATAATTTCGATGATATGAATATTCCAACAACTTGGTTGACCATATGAATATCTACATCATCATGTGGAAGAGGTATCTCAGTACTTGGCTCATGAGCTATGGTAATCCCCACTCTCACATGACCTGTTGGAAGTGGTCTGTTGTGTAGACTATCTTTTTAGATATTAAACATGGTATCCCTCACAACAAGGAAATGGGTTGGTGTTGATAGATATAAATAATAGTCATTCTCACCCTATGTAATATCAGTACAGGAATGGTATTAGTGTCTATCTAATTCACATTTCACAGAAAAAATTATGAGAACATTGATTATCTTATCTAAGACAGCTCTTTGAGGGGAATAGATCAGCTCAAAGATAGTGGTGGGTGGGGCGAGATCTTCCTGGAGAGGTTATTATTGAGTTGTTTCTTCTCTTTTCCTCCCACCCATAATTTTTTCTAGCAACTCAGGATTCCAATGAATTTTTTATTCAAGGGTGGAAAATATTGATTTTTTATCTTCCATTTCTTTGCCTTTATCCTCCTGTTCTTTTCTTTTCTAAAAATATGTCCAGGGTGTCACCCAAAAACCCACACCTATGATGTGTCTATACTATTCTAGATACTTCAAGGACACCTATAATAGGTGTTAATCTGGTATAGGTGTTGATGATTCCCATGTCTAAATCAGATAGAAAATAGAGTAAGATAAGTAATCATTGTTATGTAATAGCGATTAAAGGAATTTTTTTATAATGTCATACTTACACATGATTCCTGCAATTTTTGTGTGTTTTTATCTATCAGTATCTCATATTTATTTACACATGCCTCCTTCCATATCCTATGATGTGGGATGGAAGTTACTTTGGATCTTGATTCATCAATATTCATATAAAAAGAGGAACATAATTATGTTGTTGCTTCATGTCACATAAAAGTATTATGTTAGAATTAAAATATGTCCCAATCTTTTTTCAAGTGAATCATACCCCCTCGTTGCTTTACGATAAAGGTACGTTGGTTTTTATGACCATTCCTTATTTTCAGTACTCAGTTTCTGTTTCATAAATAAAAAAATCTCAATCAAAGTGATTAATACATGTATTTTCAAAACATGTATTTTAATCCATAATATACCTGAAAATATATCTCCCTGTGATATCCAGTAAACACATCCTACACTACTTGTCTTATTAGGTGTGCATACATTTGTGATGGGTGCATGTTTATTTATCCTTCAACATATTTAAGATAAAGTTTCGTTCATATTTTGCAAAATCCTCTATGAATATTTCTAAAAATCATTAATACAAATTTCTTGTGTGAGTTATATACTATAAATTCACTCTACAAGGGATGAAGAAGAGTAAGACAATGATTAATTATTTTAGTTTTTAGTAAAATAAAGAAAGGATATCATAATTTTACTATGATCTCTTCCTAAATCATTGTCTTAAGCATGGGCACAACATGGTGCCGCAAATCTACATCAATTGGAACATACATATGAGTGATGAGCCCAAGGAAACTAATAAACATGGAATTTTTGGGGTTAAAAGGCTAACCGTGTGCATTCCATTTGACATCTAATTTGATGCCATTACTTTTTTCCTTAATAATTTTTTATAACACCATCATGCTACGACGCTTCTATTTTTCTGTGACATTAGTTCTTCACCATCTACCATTTACTCAGGTTCAACATCATCAATATTTTGTTCCTATGTATTGGTAGTATTGACATGTAAGGAAGTTCATTATTCCTCTACATTGGGAGAAACATGTTGTTTCTTGATATTGGGAGTATCAGCACATGCAGAAGTCATTATCTATAGAAGTGGTTTAATATTTAATTTATATTACATAAATGCAGTAGTGAATATATAATAACATGAGGAAACACAATGTATATTATAAAAAAATATAAATTGATTATATAACTCTATATTTTTTAAGGTTGAATGGATTTAAACACTCTATCAAGTATCCAAATACCTTTATTATGGTCTCATTTCATATTCAAAACCCCATCTACATTGGGACCACTACGAAATAATTTTAACATACCAATAAAAGGGTTATCTTTAGTTGAATTTTTATCCGACCCTTTAGTGGGTTTGTTTACTAATAAAACAGTTGATGACTTTCAGTTTGTAGGATCTGGAACATAAAATACTTGTACTACCTATGATTCCATTATAAACAGGTCATGTTTATACCCTTGCTTACTAAAATTTACTTTCATGAATCCCAATTTATCTAGTCTAATATCACTCCAATTATCAACCCACTTTCATTGAAAAATAAAAACATGGAATATTGTATAATCCAACTCCCATATTTTTTTATGATGTCAAGGTATGAAATATTCACATAAATTAAATTTCTGTCATTAGTACCATAAACATGCATCGCTTCATCCATACATGTAACTACACAATTTTTCATGGTACTACCTTTATCATGTTAATTTGTATAGAATGTATAACTATTAATTACATTACCATTGTAAGATAATACATGCAAACTTGGTCCTCTGAATATCCATCTAAGACATTGTAAAATTGAACCCTTATTTGGATCTGACACCTTAAAAATATAGTCTCAAAACCATCCTATAAACTATTGATTATGTGTATTTTATTTTCAGATTTCATCCCTTGATGGATTCAAATACGTAATAATTTATTTGTGGGTTTAAACATATGAGAAAACCTCTAAAATATTACATAAAAAGTTAAGGTGGTATTTCTCCTAATCTATAATATTGATTTTGAAAACATTTATTTTAGAAATACCTTCACCCCCAATCCACTCGGTGGGATGAGATTTCAGTAGACCAATGATTTCCACACTAGACAGGTAGTCAGTACAGAATTCAATAGCACCCTTAACGATATATCACTTTGCAATACAACCCCCTGTATGACAATATTTTTTGATATACCATTTCAAAATATTCATATATCATTCAATGGGGTATATCCATCTATGAGGTATAGGAAAACATTGTCGAATCTCTCTCACTAAGTGAACCATAATATTAAAGAATTTTGGTGGAAAGAACATTTCCAATTCACATAATATGACATAAATTTACTTTTCCATATATGGTAATTTTACTGAGTCTATAACTTTTCATTATATATGTTTGAAAAATAAATAGATCCTGGTTATGTTTTATGGGAATTATTAGGAAAAATACAACATAAAGCTATAGGCAATAGATCCTACATCAAAACATGACAGTCATGTGATTTCAGACCCTTTAACTTTAAATCAATCATTGAAATTATATTCTTGATATTTTATGAATGACCCTATATAAACTTTATATCATTAAAGTAGTTTCAAAAAATGATATCTCTCCTGCATGGAAACGGTGAAATTAGTTGGAGAAAGCAAAGTCCATTTTCACCCTTCATTGGTGCCAAATCTTCTCGTATTCTCATGTAAATCATGTCCAACCTAACATTAATTCCATCCTTTGTTTTGATGGGCACATTCATTAATCTTCCAATGACACTATCACATACATATTTTCAACATATATAACATCAAGAAAATTATTTATGTGTAGAAAATTATGTATGGGTTTTCAAAAAAAATGATCTCTTTTCGTAACCGTTTTTTGTAAGGTTTTTCAAAAAATGTGTACCAAAAGTAGTGTGCATATCTTTTACTTTCTCAAACATTTGATCACATATTATTAGAGATGGTGGTGTAAATTCTTATGAAATCCCATCAAATGTATTTTTCTAATATCAATACTTATTTCATCAGGGTAAAAATCCATGATGTTCTAGTAACACAGTCTTTGATGATTTTTTCAACCTAATTGACTATGTACCTTTTTCAAAAATGGGACACCCTCGAGTTCCTTTAATGTTATATCCTAAAAACTTTCCATAAGAATTAAATTCATTTATCATCCTTTGAAACATGGATATCAATGTTAAATCATCATTTCATCAAGAATCCTAAATCATAACAACTGAATCCCACAATAATTTCAAATTCATGATCAATGGATCCAAATAAACATCAATATCATTACCTTGTGTTTTTGGTCATGATATAAGCATATATAACATAATTTATTTTCATTTCATATATAACCATGGTAGAAAATTATAATTTACCAACATAACCATCCATGTACTATGAGTGCTTCTTTAAAAACCAAAAGTATTCACTCCATTTGTAGATAGCCCAAGATGAAGGTTTCTCAGCTCATTTACAAATTTAGGATGCTCAAGATCAATTCTATTCCACTGAGTATATTCTTTTAAGTGATGAAGTTTTCTATTTTCATTTCTCATATTTTCATGCCATGTCAATTTCCTTACAATCTTCTCACTTCCATATAGGTTCCCAAACCTTGAAACGATTGCAAAGTGCCATATAAATTTCACAGGACCTGATTAATATTTCTTGTATCAATAAGGATCTCAATTTGGGAATTATTTAAGTTATTTTTTGTCCTTTAGAAATAGTATACGGTCATTTGGATAGGCATTTGTTCCTTCAGAGATCATACCCATTGAACATAGCATTCATTTAATGTTATATGTTCAGATAGGAACCTCATTGTCTTCTAGGAGTATATAAATCAAGAAAGAAAGTATTTTAGTAAGACTAGCATCACTCCATCTATTAATAAATTTTATATTATATATCTTCTATATGGTTTAAAATGTTTCATATTTAGTACAACCAACATACAATAGTGTCTTTGTGCAAATATTTAACTTCTCGAACAATTTTGGACAATCAAGAAGCTCACATTTGACTATCATTTTCATTCACTAAATTTGATATTCATCATCATTAACACATGTAATCATATCTTTGATACAATATTATTTATTTTCTATACTTTTAATCATATCAGATGATCAATAAAACATAGTTATATCATAGTCACTAGCTATATTCTCTTTTTCCCCATGTTTATTCCAACATTTATAACCTTTATCTATTCCATGACAGATCAAGTGTTCCTCTAACTCCTCTAGAATAATTAGTCTTTAATAATAATATAATAAACATAGAAAAAGGATCTAAGAAGGGTCATATGAATGATCTTTTTCAACCTTGATGATCTATTTCACCCAATCTTCATACTCTTTTGTCACACGATTAGTGTCCATCCATTATCTATACATATCTATCCTATTTTATTTGGTAATATTAATATTTAAAAAAAATGCACAAAATGGGTCTTTAAAATAATGGGAACCCAAGATTTTATTGTTTCAAATAATTTCATCATTCTTTGAAAGAAATGGGTAATTGAATTTAATAAAAGAATTAATCCACTGGTGGTAGGTGTTATCCTTATAATTCATATACAATGCTCACCAGTACCTAGTATGGGGTAGCTAATACTCATACTAGTTCAAGAAACAAAATCGAATGTATAGAAGAGATGGGGTATGAGTCTCAAGAAAAAAATGCAATAATAACTCTTTAGGAGATGAAGCTGATGAGGATAATAGTTTTTATTTCATTTTTTTCTGAGACTCATCCTTTTGGAAGCTAACACCAAATCAGAGAGAAGATGTAGTCGTGTAGGAATCCCATAATTTAAACCATGCAAGTGATGACAGATACAAAGTAGGTCTAAGAGTTATAATGGGGTTAAACATTAATTCACCTTTTTTAGGAGTGAGTTCAAGATGGATATCATATGGGATGGATAGATTTAGTTATATGCCCTTTCCATGGTGTTATTATCAATATATATTATGTAAGAATGATGATAATGCTATGTGAAGGAAGAGTTTTCTGATCTTGGGTTATGGACACTCGAGTTGGATCATTTTAATAAGGTATTTGTGTAAGTTTGATGAACCATGCGGAATGAAAAAGTTTTTAGTGTTTTTTTAATGGTTTATGAGTTTAGGGAAGATAGATAATTGAGAAAACCTATCTTTATTCCACAAACTGAGAATGTTTTTTAGGCTATAAATTATTTTTGGTGAATGATGATGTAGAGAATTTCACTATAGGTTGAAACTAGAAAGAGTGAAAGGAAGATAACTGATTGAAACATGGATTTTTGAATTATAGAATTAAAATACTTAAAAGCAACTAAGAAATAAAATAGAGTCTAGTTGGAAGCAGTTGGGAATCCTCTTGAAGGTTTAATTAAAACTAGGTATGTTTCTATGTTCTTTTTTATTAGGGATTAAGACAGTGCACATGGTAGTAGTGGAATTTACGGAATTAGATTATATTTGAGGAAGTGGATTTGAGTTAGTGGCGGATTATTTAAAATGAGAAACCAACTATATAACACCAACTCATTCCTCACACAGATTGGGGGTTCGACAGATGGAGGTTAGGACTAACCATAGAACTGAGGGGTTGGATCTTGGAAGCCTGAGTTCTGCTGAAAGAATAATGAAATATAGAGATGGACGAGATAATGGAGATCCAAAATTGATAGAGAAGAATTAATTCTACCTTATCTCATTTTTTTTGTATTTCTTAACCATTTTCTTGTGTTTTAATTTTCATCTATAAACATGTGTTTTAATCAAAATTTGTGAGGGGGATACAATTGTTATTTTTTGTTCATATTTTCATGTTCTTGATTTAATTTTTTATGATTGTTTTCATTATTCTTCGGTTGTTTTTCTTTTCAATTCTTTTCTTATTATTGGTTGATGTATCAACTGAATAAAACCAATCTCAAGACTTTTTCAAACATTTTTAACCAATACAATTAATTGATATATCATTTTTTTGTTATTGGTTTAATGTACATTCACAAGTAGATTACAATTTATATGTGAATGAATTTCTATAGAAATTATTATTGAACCCATTTACTTGAACATTATTCATTCAACTTTCTACTTCATTTTGAATTCCATATCAATAATCATTTTTCATGTCTCAAACCCATGAATTTATATTTTAACTCTCTTAAAATCAATTACTCACCATCTCATTTCAATTCTGCACTTCCCATACATTCCTTAAATATTTCAACTCACTATTTCGAGTATTATTGGTTCAATAAATCCCTCTGAACATTTACTCAACTTCCCTTAGGTGTGACCATGCTCTATCTTTATAATTATGTGGTGTTGGTATATAAATAAATAATTTTTTAGTCCAATGACCTATCAGTCATTTAAAATTTAAATGAATAATATGTAAATTATAATGATATTACAATTAAAATTTTGAGTATTCCATTGAACTTGAAATAGGTTGGTTACCGTGGAATATAAATTTGGTGGAAACATGAGATGAAGATATAAATTTGGAATAGTATTTAACTTAAGAAAAATTTATGATCATAATTTTTAAATCTTGTTTGGTAAATGAATGGGTAATTTAACTTAACATAATCCATAACATGATTAGTTATCCATGTGTGTTAACTATACAAACTTATTTTTATTCACTGCATAAAAACTATAATGATATTTTTTTTGTTACGTGTCATCAATTTTAAACCCCCTCTCGCATCCTTAAACACCAATTTATTACCCTAAAACATATTTGACTAAGTTTACATTTTTTATAGGGAGATTTTAATGGTTATTCATAATTATCAAATGATTTTTTCTCATTATATATTGAGATAAATCTACATGAGATTAAAGGTAATAAATTCTACATCTCCTTAATTCATTGACCTCTATAATTTTTTATAAAACTATATAAAACTATATATATGTTTTAAAAGTATACATACTTTATAGAATTATATAGTTTTACAAATTTATAAAGGTATAAAATTATAATATAAAAAATTTAAAATATAGGAATGTATAAAAGTATACTAATTTATAATAAATAAAACTATAATTTTATATTATTTTATAAATCTATAAAACTATAAAAGTATAAATAATTAATAAAATTTTATATTTAAACTATATATATAAGTATGATACACTATAAAATATATAAAAGTATATAAATTTATAAATAAGTAAAAGTATAAAAGTATAAATATTTAATAAAAAAATATTATTAAATTATATTAGTATAACATGATATAATTTATAATTTATAAAATATGTAAATTTTCAATTATATAAAACTATAAAATTACAAATGTGAAGCACTTTGAAAATGTCAAAAGTCATTTTCATACCGTGCACTTTTTATTAAAATCTAAACTTGAATCACTTTATCAACACTTTTAATTTCAAGTATTACTTGAAATTCGAAGTAAAAATTAAGAACCAATTGAAAATTCTTTTTCAAGACCATAAATTTTTTTTAAATTTCACACTTCCTTCATTTGGGTTATTCAATAAATTTAACAAACACATGGTTCCCAAGTCAATTGAAAAACAATTTAAAACTTACATATTTTAATATAAAACATTTAACAATCATTGGAAACTAAGATAAAATATTTATTTCATCCTATGGATTCCACTAACATAATTAATACCGTTATTAGAAATCTAAAATATGAATTAAAAGACCAAGAAATCAATAGTTCCAAAATTAAAGATATAACACGAGGAAAACCTAGTTACAACTCATTTCTTTCAATAAGGGAGGCCCAAATCTACCCAACAGAGTTCAAGAAACCCAGAAGAGAGATCACACATGCTAGTCCCATGAAGTAAATGAAAATTCAATTATCTATACACCATTGATTTTGGCCTATAATGTGTGTAGTAAGGGGACGATAAGAGAAGGAGAATACGAACAAGGATGAGGACATAAACAAAGAACACCAATAATTAAATGACATAAATCCATTTTTGAGTCTCATCTGAGAGATCTTTTCAACATTGAATATGAAACAAAGTTCATAATTCTTAAATTAAAACCCACAAATTAAAACCCATTCTCAACACCAAAATCACACTCCTCATGTTCGGTCAAGCTCACACTTATAGTGATTCATTTTCGAAAAAGAAAACCATATTCATTGTGGAACACTGCAAATATATCACTTAGGGTGATCATGATGCTGAATAAAGGAACTAGTAAGACACATTCTCAAACTTGACCCACACATAGATCAGCACTACTCTAGACTCTTACTCAGACTAGATACAACATGGATGGTTGTTTTGGGGATATTTATTCATTTATTTGTGAATAAGTGAATACACGTAGTTCAGCGAGGTGCGAATGAATAAATAGTGTGGTCATAGGTACTAAAAAGATAAATTTTGCATATACATTAGATTTGGAGAGAACGAGTCATCAAGAATATCGACCAATAAAAACAGTAGGGTCTGGAAACATCGTTGGCAGTGGCGATAGGGATTGGGTTTGATGAAATCCCGAATGCGTGAGAAACAACATCCCTCTATTAGGGTTCATTTTATAAGAACATGTATGGATTTTATCAGTGTTATCAAAAAATAATTGTTAAAGAGTACTTTTATCAGCACTAAAATAAAAGCGCTAATAAAACTACTCTTTATCAGTCTTTTTTAGTGCTGATAAAGATACACCTTTATCAGTGCTAAAAAAGCATTGATAAAATGTGTCTTTATGAGCGCTAAAATCCAAGCACAAATAAAGAGTCGTACTATAAGTGTTTTCAGAAAAAATAAAATGATATCTTTATCAGCACTAAAAAATGCTGATAAAGATATAATCTTAATAATTTATTTATATTATTATATATATTTATAAAATTATATATATAATAAATGTATTTACAAATATTTGTATAGATATATAAATATATTTATAAAATTATATATATTTATAAAATTATAAATATATTAAATATATTTATTATAATTTTATAATTATTTAAATATATATATATATATATATTAATAATTATATATTTAAATAAATATATTTAAAAATATTTGAATATAATTATGAATATATTTATATAATTATATTTATTTATATTTATTTATTAAAATATATAATTATATAATTATAAATATAATAACTATATTTATTAATTAAATATATTTATTATAATTTTATAATTATTTAAATAAATAAATATTTATTTATATTTATAATTATAAATAAATATATTTAAAAAGTATTTATATATAATTATAAATATTGGAGGATGGAATCATGAAAAGGGGATCTCTTGATCGGTGTTTGTCTGGCTCCAGGTGACCGCTGACAGGGGTAAGGTGGGTTTGTTCGTCCACCAGAGTCCCTACGTAGTGAGGGATTGGGTCTTAGAGATCATAGGGTTTCAAATATGAATGATGGAAGTCCAGATCTGAAAGTGGCAAGGTCGAGTAGTCCTGTCTCGGGCAGTCTTTATTTGAGAAAAGTAGTCTCGGGTGGACAGAAGTTGAGCGTGACAAGGTAGGTTTTGGGTGGTCTAGTTATGTGCGGTCCAGATATGAGTATAGAAATGGATGAATCAGGAAGACTAGTGAGGAAGTTTTTGGGTGGTCCAGTGGCTGTGTTGGGGATTCTTCCAATTTTTGCATGTCTGAAGCCACTGTGCAAGGGATTTTCTTTTGCTGAGGTCCTAATGCAGACTAAAATCTAAGCTGATGAAGGTACTCAAGTATTTGTGGAGCCTAATATTTTTATATCTTTAAATAGAGCATTCACATTCATTGAAAATCCTCATGCTCTTAAAGAAAGGTCAGATGTGTGTAAGTTTTCCCTTATTGGGTGTTTTATTATTACTAAATGTGATAAACTTTTGAATATAGAGGAGGTTAAATCATGACTTCCCTATATTTGGGGCATCTCCTAGTGAAGGATTGTTCCTATTAGAGGAGGTTATTTTAATTTAATATTCTATAATGCTAATGATAGGGATTTTGTTTGGAGTTACAGTTTTTATGTTCTTAACCCAGGGATCCTTCATGTTTTTTCATGGGATTTGATTTGCAACCCATATTAACAAAAATATAAAACTACACAGATCTGGACTAGAATTCATGGTCTCAGCTGGGTGAATTGGCATCATCTAATTCTTAAATATTTTCTCTCCTATTTTTGAGAACCCATTAAGATGGATGAGAACACTGTTGAAGGAAATCTTGGTTACTTTTCTAGAGTCCTTATGGATGTTGACATGCTAAACCCATTTCCTAATTCAAGGACTCGTAATGAAAATGGTAGCAAAATTGATGTTCAATTTGAATATGAATTCATCCCAGCATTTTGTAAGTTTTGCAAGGTTTTAAGGCATGAAGTCTCTAACTGCTAGAATGTTCAAAATATTCAAGTCAAATATGTAGTTACTTCCCAACCTTCTGGTAAGAAATTTTTGAATAAATAAACTATAATTAGTTGCACCACTATAGAGAGGGGAACAACGACGGAAGCTGACTTGAAGGGAAATGGAATACCAATGTCTGATCAGAAAAATGATGAATCTCCTTCAGGAATGGAGGTTGTATCTCCTGTTAATGATGATAAAAGAGATGAATCCAGTAAAGGAATTCAAGGTGGAAATATCTCCTTCATAGATGCCCTTATTGGTTCCAAAATAGGTCCCAAACTTACTTTTGAACCAACGTTTGATATTGTTGACCTTGGAAAAACTTATTTTGAGAAGGATGTTCAAAAAGAAGTGGATGAGGAGTTGTTGTTGGAGCATTCCTTATCAAGAAAAGGGAAGAATGTGATGGGGCTTGATGCCTCCCCGATTATGAAGGATGGGTATTTTTCTCAAGGTGGTAATGATACTCTTTTGGAGGATGAACCAAAAGAGGATTGGCAACAACTCAAGACATTGAAACAATGTCGTAATCCTAGAAATCATGGCCAAGGAAGTGTCGAGCATGGGCATGGATAGTCTTCTTCTTCTAAGGAGCTCGCTTTGGAGAAGGTTAAACTCAAAGAAAAGTATTTAGCACCTTTTAATCAACAGAACTCGCAATCATAATGGGAATCAACTGATGACTTCTCTACTCACGGGGATGGTCCTGATTTTACTCTTTTGTAATTTTTTTTCTACATTTTTCTCTTCTCCATGTTCTTGTCCTTCAGTTTTTAATTAATTTTGGAAAGGGCATGTTTGCTTGGCTCTTGGGCCTTTTTCTATATAATTATAAATATAATAATTTTTTTTTGTAATTTTATATATTATTTAAATAGGTATGTATATATTTATAATTATAATTATAAATAAATATATTTAAAAAGTATTTATGTATAATTATAAATATATATATAAATATATAATTATAAATATAATAATTATATTTATTATTTAAATATATTTATTAAAATTTCATAATTTTTTAAATATATATATATATATATATTTATAATTTCATAAATATATATATATATATATATATAATTGTATAATTAAATATTTAAATTACAAAATTATTAATAAAACCATTTAAATAGGTTAATTATTTAAATTTCAAACATATTTTAAATTTCAAAACTTAATAAATAAAAACAAATAAATATTATTCACATAAATTACAAACATATTGAAAATATCACATGAATATAATAAATAAATATATGTATAAAAAATATTAGAAAATGATTATGTAATGACCCAAACTTTCATTAAAGGAAATCCCTCTTGATCTAATTAAATGTCTCTTTTTGTAAAATGTTTATATAAAATGTCAACTTCTTTGTTTTTATGTTTTTGTATTTTAAAATACTGTTATGAATTGTGACCGTTGCTAATATAGTCGTTGAACAATGATCAAATGATTAGTATAAATATTGGGCTTTAACAAATCCAATTTACTCAGACAAAGGAAGTGACGGCCTCATCCCGTAGACGTACCCCATACGAAGAACATTTTTTAGAGCTCAGAAAGGAGTTTGCGTCTTTGGGCTTTGCTCATGACCAATCCCAAGATGAACTTGAATATGTTAAGTTCGATCAGGACCACATACGAGAGAAGTGGAAGTTGATAGAGATTACCACCCGAGCAATGTTATCCGAGCCACCCTAAGAGTCTATCACCATCGCACACCTTACTCTTCGATCTTATGGGGGTGTTATAAGGGGTTATGTAACAAGATCTTAGCATGATTTTTTTTAAATTATTTTTGTATATAATAATGAATATAATTTCATTTTATTATTGTTACCTTGTAAATAGTTGTTAAAGTACAAATATTATTTTTAGTTAATGTTCAACTAAGAAATCTATTTTGATGAATTAATGGATTTTTAAATTAAATAATATTTTAAGAAAATATTATTATTATTATTAAATTAATTTTTATTAAATATAAATGATCGTATAATTTTTTGAATGCAATTGTAATTTTTATTAAGGTTTGAAATCTATTTTTGTCAAAACCCATGAATTTTATATAAATGTCAGTTTTTTATTTTAAAAGTGAAAATTAGCATATTTATAAAGTTATTTATATAAAATAAATATTATTTATGGAATTAGGATGTTGAAATATTCCAATGGTGAATTTTTCAGAATTTTCTAAGACAATTAAATTTTTGGGTAAAAATTAAATACTGTTTAAATATATAATGTGTTTTATGACATCATAATGACCCAATAGTGATGTAATAAAATACTATAAACATTATGTTTGTACAATATTTTTTTACCATTAAAATAATGTGATTCTGGGTTTTTTTATTTATTTTACAAAGCTTTAGTGGGCCCTTCTAGACTTAGTAAACATTTTGTCTTTTTAAATTATTTTCCTTGGGAGTGTGACTCACCTTCACATAAGCAACCACATTATTTTAAGAAGTTCGGAATTTGGACATATAAAATATTTTTTTCCACTCTCCTTTGGAAAAAACCATGGGAAAAAACCATGGGCTGGTTTGTGGTTTTGATTAGTTTAATATGAGGTGTCCCAAACCTAAATAATAATCATTTCCCTCTCATTTCCTATATAAAACCACCCAAGATCCCACTTCCTCCTCACTCAAAGCCTTTGGAGTTTGTCCAACCTCTTACCTCCTCTCTCTATAATCCTCTCAAGCTTCCCCAAGCTCCCAATAAGCCTCTATCAAGCCTCTCTCAATCCTTTGGAAGCACACTTCCAAGTAAGGGTTTTTCTTCCTTTCTCATTTTTGTCCAAAATTCTACAAATTTTTATACCCTTTTAATCTCAATTATAAATGTTGGGGTATGGTTTTTCACCTCCCCCATACTGCCCTATTTATGTTTTAATGATGGGATACCCCTTTCTCTCTCATTAAATGCCTCCCATGTACACCCGTTACTATGCCGAAATTGCAAAAGATATTTCTCTCTCCTCATTTACATTCAAGAAATTATTTTGTATCATGAATCTAAATTCCATTAAATTTGTTGTGACATGTATCTATATTACCCCCTTACTATCCATGTCATGTAAATATTATGAGACACCCCTTTCTCTCCCATCAACCATTTTTATGAGTTCTTATGTCAGGCCATTATGCTGCTGAAATTGCTCTGTGCTTTTCCAAGCCAAAGTCATTGTGTAGTGAATACCATGCCCATTTATCTATCAAGGTTATTCGCCATTATACACATTTCTTATTTCTTAAATAGTTTCATGTATGTATTCCACATTCATTTATCATGGAATAATTTATTATGTTGAATGATTCAATGTTTTATGATCCATGTGGCACACTTATGCATGAAATGAAATGTTTAAGAAGGGTGCGCCCTGATAGCACTCCAATGAATTGGGTAAAGTATAGTATCAGGATACTTCATGTGAAATGGGTGTTGACTCATGTTAATTCAAGTGCAACGAGGTTTTACCCATGATTTATGTTCAATGAGGGTTTACTCATGCTCCATGTGCAATGAGCCTTGGATCATGCTAATTCCATGTTAAGAGTTGTTGCCACATTTCCAGGTAATGATTATCTTACTTTATCATGCCTTTATGTTTATACTTCTCTTGTTCTCTGTTGATATGCCTATTGTATAACATGTATTGTATTCTTCATTTTATTTCATGATTAATTCCTTACTGGGCTTTATAGCTCACCCTTTTTTATGCATGTCCTCAGGTTATCCATTGTAATGCTAAGTATGAGGGAATGTAGTGGTCATATAAAGGGTGTTTTCAATAGAGATGTTGTTTTTCATGTTTTAAGTTCTTATGTAATGATCCTAATCCCCAAATACTCTAGGCCTCTCGATATTTTATGTTCTATCAAATGAAGTTTATGTAATAAATTATGTTTAATCGTGTAATAAAAGATCAGGGTTGTTATAGTTGGTACCAGAGGATAAGTTTAGTTATTTTTGGGATTAATATTAGAAAATCCTAGTAAATCCTTAGAGACAAGACTATGTATAATAAAAACATTTCTATGTTTTGGTGAGTATTGAGTAAGTGGTTTATCAAGAAAATACATCCCTGTCTAGATATGAGCAGGTAGAGATGGCTCTAACACAGATGTATCCTAGGGGTAAAACCTGAACACACTGCTTTAAGCTAGACTCGAATAGGAACCGGTGCATAATAATGGGCCTTGGTGCACTCTTGGTTATTACACTCCTGGGGGATATGATTTGGTAAATTCACAAGCATAATATGAACCATTATTAAGGGACTAAAAAAATCCCTAAGAATATATGTTAGAAAGTAGATCATGGATAACACTGACTGAAGATAATAGATTTATATGTTAAGGAAATAAAGGTTATTTATAAGCCATCTGTTTTGTCCTTGTATTACCCTTTATCTTTAACCCATAACTTTCCTTTTATTCTAGCCAATGACCATTAATAGGAGGACTCGGGCTAACAACTGATGTGAAGATCAATGTGATGACTGTACTAATGAGATTCCCAATCCAATAGGAGCGGTAATCACGATCTTTGTCATGCTTCTCTCTCAGATAACTCAAGATTTTAATAGAAACATGGGTCAAGAGGAACATTCAACCCCCCCCCCCCCCCCCAAGAAAGAACAAGTTGCTATCGAGAGCTTCATGAGACAAAGGACCCATACTTTTAATGGATCATCTAATCCCTCAATCACTCAACAATGGATCAACTCCATTGAAAAGATATTCTCCATCCTTCAACATTCTAAACAAGAGAAGGTTCTCCTGGATGCTTATCGTATGTAGGGTGAAGCTGATCAAAGGTGGACGTTGATATAAAATACAAAGCCTGAGGAGGAGATCGAGGCGTTGGAATGGAAGGATTTCCAGAAGATGTTTTTCAAAAAATATTTTCCACAAACCCTCTGGCATTAGATAGAAAGGGACTTCCTTATCCTCAATAAAAAATACGATGAATATATTGGAGTGTACGAGGAAAACTTCACAAGCCTTGCACGATACGCTTCCATATTTTTCATTCCCCTGAATGTAAGGTTGACCGCTTCTTTGGTGGGATGAAAGCTAGCCTGTGGAAAGTAATGGTGATTTGTGACTTCGACAGCTATGAGAAAATTTTCCGATATGCCCTCAAGGTCAAAATGGAGATCGTAGAATCATATGGGTATCATGGGGATAAGAAGCGTAAGGTGGACTTCAATGCAGTTGGTCCAACGGATAAATCTAATGGTTCTAAGAAGATCCAACACCCCACTTGCCAAAGGTACAGAAATAAGCACCCTAGAAATTGCCTGATGGGGACAAGGAAATGTTTTAGGTGTGGAAGAGAAGGGAACCTGGCTATTAACTATCTGAAATAAAGACTCATGGTTGCGATAGAATATAGGAACGTTCTGTTCGAATCTCAACATGTGGTTCATTGCTACAACTACAAAGAACCAGGGCATCTTGAAAATCAGTGCCCTAAGCCAAGGGTTTTCATAGGCAACCAACAACCTCCTAGGCAGCAAGGGCGAGCTTTTTCCATCACTACTGCTGAAGTGAACCCCGACAATGAAGTGGTGATAGGTACACTAGTTATTCATTAAATAATAGTAAACATACTTATTGATTCAGGTTCTACGCATTCTTTTATATCTTGAAAGTTTAGTAGAGTAATCCCAGCACCACCATAAATCATATAAGTAAAGATGTCAGTGAGTACAACAAATGGGGCAATCATTGCATCCCAGGAATTTAAATTCTCCCCTGTCATAATTTGTGGATTAAAATTCTCAGAGAACCTCATCATACTCCCTCTGGTGGAATTTGATGCAATTCTTGGCATGGATTAGATTTCCTTATATAGAGCCCATATAAATTGTCGTGAGAGGGAAATCACTCTCCATGTGGAGAATCGACCCCCGATTCTTTACAAGTGCAAGGAGGAATATGAATCCTCTTTCACTCCATTATCTCAATCGTGGATATTACTGCCCTATGAGCATGCATATCTAGCTCAGATGATTGAGTCAAAGAAGGAAACCATCCAAGAATACATTCCTATTGTGAGGGAATTCGCTGAAGTGTTTCCCGAGGAATTTCTTGGTCTTCCTCTTAGAAGGGATGTTGAATTATCAATTGATCTTATCCCTGGGGAATTTCCAATATCCAAGACTCTATATAGAATGGATATTGTGGAGCTTGATGAGATGAAGAAATAACTATAAGAGAATCTGGATAAAGGGTTTATACACCCAAGTGCTTCACCATGGGGTGCACCAGTCCTCTTCGTCAAGAAGAAGGATGGGTCAATGTGCATTTTCATTGATTATCGTGAGCTCAAAAAAATCACGATAAAGAACAAGTATCCTATCCCACAAATTGATGACTTGTTCGATTAGCTGTGTGGAGCACAATACTTCTCCAAGGTGGATTTGTGGTTGGGATATTATCAAGTAAGGGTGAAGAAGGAAGATATCCCCAAGACTGCTTTTTGTACAAGATACGGGCACTATGAATTCATAGTAATGACTTTAGGACTCACTAATGCTCTATCAATCTTCATGGACATGATGAATAGAGTCTTTAGATATTACCTCGACAAATTTGTGGTAGTCTTTATAGATGATATTTTGATATACTCTAAAACCATGGAGGATCATGAGGAGTATCTAAGAACTGTACTAGAGACCTTACGGAAGGAGAAGCTCTATGAAAATTACAAGAAATGTGAGTTCTGGTTGAAGCAGGTATCATTATTAGGCCATATAATCACAAGCAATGGGATGTATGTGGATCCCTCCAAAATAGATGTAATTGAGGGATGGACGAGGCCAACATCGGTAATGGATATCTGTAGCTTCTTGGGGTTAGCTGGATATTATCGACGATTTGTGAGAAATTTATCACGATTGTCCAACCCTCTTACCAAGCTAACTCAAAAGGGAGTAAAATTTTCTTAGAGTGATGAATGTTAAGAAATCTTCAAGGAGTTGAAAAGGAGGCTTATCACTATGCATGTGCTCACTTTACCCACAAGTGGAGAACTTTTTGTGGTATTCAATGATTCTTCAAAGAAGGGCCTGGGATGTGTGTTGATGCAAAATGACAAACTCATTGCCTATTATTCAAGGAAATTGAAATTCCATGAACAAAAATATCCAACACATGACCTCGAGTTTGTTGCAGTGATCTTCACTTTGAAAATTTGGCGGCATTATCTCTTTGGGGAGAAGTGTGAAATATATATGGACTAAAAAATCCTCAATTATATATTTACACAGAAAGAGTTGAACATGCGTCAATGAAGATGGTTAAAGCTGATCAAAGACTATGACTGCTCAATCCATTACCACCCTGGGAAAGAGAACAGGGTGAAGAATGCCCTAAGTGGAAAGGACCTAGTGATTCTATCATTGATGAGAATTGAAAAAGATCCAATCTTCTTAGATTTGATGAATATGGACATGGGAATCATAAATAAGGGAACATAATAAATCCTTTCACAAATGATTTCTCAAATGTCACTTTTAGAAAGGTTAAAGGATATTCAAAAGGATGATGTGGGAATTTAGGAAAAAGTGGAAGCTATCATAAATGGGAAATACTCATAGTTTAATGTTAATGAATAAGGAATTGTGAGATTTGGGAAAGGACTATGTGTTACTTCAAGTCCAGAGCTGAAGAAGGAACTTTTGGATGATGCACATAGGTCTAATTTCTCTATTCACCCTGGAAACAAAAAGATGTATCGAGATCTCTGAGAGCATTATTGGTTGGAAAATATGAAGAAGGAGATCACTGAATATACATCAAAGTGCCTGGTGTGTCAGAAAATGAAGGCAGAGAGGCAAAAGTCTAAGGGGATGATGCAACCATTTCCCATACCAGAATGGAAATGGGAGAACATTACCATGGATTTTGTCACCGGAATTCCGAATACATCCAAAGGAAACAATGCAATCTAGGTTGTTGTGGATCATCTTACAAAGGTTGCACACTTCATTGCTATTCGATAGGATTTCTCATTGGATAAACTGGAACAGATATATATCATGGAAGTTGTAAGGATGCATGGAGTACCACTATCTATTGTGTCTGATCGAGATCCAAGATTCACCTCTAAGTTTTGGAAGAGTGTTCAACAAGATCTGAATACCAAACTAAACTTCAGTACGACCTATCATCCTCAAACCAATGGCCAATCCGAGCAAACTATCCAAACACTTGAGGACATGTTGAGAGCATGCTCAATGGACTTTAAAGGAGGATAGAATCAATATCTTCCTCTGGTTGAGTTCTCTTATAATAACATTTTCCACTCGGGCATCCAAATGGAATCATATGAAGCCCTTTATGGTAAAAGGTTCATAACATCGGCGTGTTTGGATGAGGTCAGTGAGCGTAAGCTGCTTGGACCAGAAATGGTTGAAGAAATGGTGGAGAAGGTGAAAACCATTCAACAACATATCAAGGTAGCCCAGAGTCGATAGAAGATTTATGAAGATAACCATAAATGAGACCTTGAGTTTAAAGTTGGAGACATGTTATTTATACGTATATCTCCATGGAAGAAGGTCATGAGGTTTAGAAATAAAGGCAAGTTAATTCCAAGGTACATCGGCCCCTTCGAGATTCTTGATCGTGTCGGGGCTGTGGCCTATCGACTAGCACTTCCACCTACCTTGGCCAAAGTACATGATGTCTTTAATTTATCCCTCTTAAGAAAGTACATACCAGACCCTTCACATGTACTCTCTTCACAGGTGGTACAGTTAGAGGATGACCTTTTTTATGAGGAGCAACCAGTGAAGATCTTAGATCATAGAGAAAACGTTCTACAAAATAAGAAAATGCCCCTCGTCAAGGTGTTGTGGTGAAACCACAAGTTTGAATAAGCGACATGGGAATGAAAGAAAATTATGAAGAAGAGTTAAGCACATATGTTTAAGTGTGGGAAAATGAAATTTCAAGGGCGAAATTTCTTAAGGAGGGAAGATTGTAACGACCCAAACATTCATTAATGGAAATCCCTCTTGATCTAATTAAACGTCTCTTTATGTAAAATGTTTATATAAAATGTCTAATTATTTGGTTTTATGTTTTTATATTTTAAAATACTGTTATTAATTTTGACCATTGCTAATATAGCCATTGAACAGTGATTACATGTTTAGTATAAATATAGGGCTGTAATAAATCAAATTTACTTAGACAAAGGAAGCGATGGCCTCATCCAGTAGACGTGCCTCATACGAAGCCCATTTGTCAGAGCTCGGAAAGGATTTTGTGTCTTTGGTCTTCTCTCTTGACCAAGCCCAAGATGAGCTTGAATATGTTAAGCTCGAGCGGGACCGCCTATGAGAGAAGTGAAAGTTGATAGAGATTACAACCTGAGCAATGTTATCCAAGCCACCCCAAGAGTCGATCACCATCGTACACCTTACTCTTCGGACTTATGCGGGTGTTATAAGGGGTTATGTAACAAGACCTTAGCACGATGGTTTTGTACATTATTTTTGTATGTAATAATTAATATACTTTCATTTTATTATTTTTACCTTGTAAATATTTCTTAAAGCACCAATAGTATTTTTAGTTAATGTTAAACTATGAAATCTATTTTGATGAATTAATGGATTTTTGAATTAAATAATATTTTAATAAAATATTATTATTATTATTGAATTAATTTTTATTATATATAATTGAGCGTATAATTTTTTGAATGTAATTGTAATTTTTATTAATGTTTGAAAGCCATTTTTTTCAAAACCCATGAATGTTCGATAAATGTCAGTTTTTTATTTTAAAAGTGAACACTAACATATTTAGAAAATTATTTATATAAAATTAATATTATTTCTGGAATCCAAACATCAAAATTATCCAATGGTTAATTTTTCATAATTTTCTGAGACAGTTAAATATTTGGGTAAAAATTAAATACCGTTTAAATATATAATGTGTTTTATGACATCATAATGACCCAATAGTGATGTAATAAAATACTATAAACATTATGTTCGGCCAATATATATTATACCATTGAAATAATGTGATTTGAGGTTTGTTTTATTTATTTTACAAAGCTTTAGTGGAACCTTTATGACTTATTAAGCATTTTGTCTTTTTAAATTGTTTTCCATGGGAGTGTGACTCACCTCCACATAAGCAACCCCATTATTTTAAGAAGTTAGGACTTTTCCCTTATAAAATATTTTTTTCTACTCTCCTTTGGAAAAAACCATGGGCAAAAACCATGGGCTGGTTTGTGGTTTTGATTAGTTTAATGTGAGGTGTCCCAAACCTAAATAATAAACAATTCCCTCTCCTTTCCTATATAAACCCACCCATGCTCCCACTTCCTCCTCACTCAAATACTTTGGAGTACGTCTAACATATGAAATCCTCTCTCTAGAATCCTCCCAAGGTTCCCCAAGCTCACAAGAATCCTCTCTGAATCCTCTCTCAAGCCTTTGGAAGCACACTTCCAATTAAGGGTTTTTATTCCTTTCTCATTTTTGTCCAATATTCTGTAAATTGTTATGCCCTTTTAATTTCAATTATGAATATTGGGGTATGGTTTCGCACCTCCCCCATACTACCCTATTTATGTTTTAATGATGGGATACCCCTTTCTCTCACATTAAATGCCTCCCATGTACACCCGTTACTATGCTGAAATTCCGAAAGAAATTTCTCTTTCCTCATTTACATTCAAGAAATTCTTTTGTATCATGAATCTAAATTCCATTAAATTTGTTGAGATATGTATCTATATGACCCCATTACTTCCCATGTCATTTAAATATTATGAGACACCCCTTTATCTCTCATCAACCATTTTTATGAGTTCTTAAGTCACGCCATTATGCTGCCGAAATTGCGCCGCGCTTTTCTATGCCAAAGTCATTGTGTAGTGAATACCATGCCCATTTCTTTATCATGGGTATTCACCTTTATGCACATTTACTTATTGCTTAAAGAGTTTAATTATTTATTACACATTCATTTATCATGGAATAATTGATTATGTTGAATGATTCAATGTTTTATGATCCATGTGGCACACTTATGCATGAAATGAAATGTTTTAGAAGGGTGCGCCCTGATAGCGCTCCAATGCATTGGGTAAAGTATAGTATCATGATACGTCATGTGCAATGACTGTTGACTAATTCTAATTCAAGTGCAATGAGGTTTTACTCGTGCTTCATGTGCAATGAGGGTTTACTCATGCTCCACATGCAATGAGCCTTGGCTCATGCTAATTCCATGTTAAGTGTTGTTGCCACATTTCCATGTTATGATTATCATGCATTATCACACCTTTATGTTTATGCTTCTCTTATGCTCTATTGATATTACTATTGTCTAACATTTATTGTATTCCTCATGTTATTCCATGATTAATACCTTATTGGGCTTTATAGATCACCCTTTTTTATGCATGTCCTCAGGTTATCCATTGCAATACTAAGTACGAGGGAATGTAGTGGTCATGTAAAGGAAGTTTTCAATAAAGATGTTGTTTTTCATATTTTAAGTTGTTATGTAATGATCCTAATCCCCAAAGACACTAGACCTCTCGATCTTCTATTTTGTATCAAATGAATTTTATGTAACAAATTATGTTTAATTGTGTAATAAAAAATTGGGGTTGTCATAGATTAAATATATTTTTAACATTATTAATGAATGTATAATAATAAACATATAACTTAAATTAAATAAATTACAAAAATATTAAAATATGAATTCGTAACATTTACATGAATTAAAAACATCCACATGTACACAAACACATCTTCACACACATGTATACATACACATGTATATACACACATACACATACACACATGCAGTTATACATGTACATATATTTTAAATTATTTAATATCAATATAACTATATATCTAAATAAATATATTCAATTATATGTTATATAACTATTTAAATAAAATATTAATATATTATATTTATTTTAATTATATACACACTTTTTAATCAATGTATATAAATAAACTATTAATCATTTTCACTAATATAAATTTGAGAAATTTTTATATATAAAATTATTTTCAAATATATAAATATAAATATATTTATTTATAATTATAATTATAAATAAATATATTTATAAATATTTGTATATAATTATAAATATAATTATAAAATTATATATATTTATTAATATAAAAGTATATATTATTATAAATATAATTAATATATATTATTTTAAAAAATTATTATAATTTTATAATTATTTAAATAAATATATTTATTTATATATCTAATTATAAATAAATATATTAATAAATATTTGTATTAAAATATAAATATTTTTATATAATTATATATATGTTCATTAATATATAAATATATAATTATAAATATAATAAAAATATTTATTATGTAAAAAAAATTATTATAATTTTATAATTATATATATTTATATTTATAATTTTATAAATACTTTTTTTTAAACATTATAGATATATATTTTTTAATTATCAAAAAAATACATATTAATAAATCATATTTATATTAATTATAAACATGCATTTTTTACTCTATACAGTGCGAACCATGGATAGAATCCATGGTCCTTGAAAATTTATTAATGACAAGAAAGTACAAGAAAGAGAAAGAGAAAGAAGAAGAAAGAATGAAATGTTTAACATGGTGCTCTGCCACCAAAACATAGGATCAAAAAGCAGTCATCTTCTTTTGTGACTGTCACTTCTTGCTTGAAATCCACCCCGACATCTCAAGTGCCTTCCTCACTTCCACCATTTAAGATCTTGATAAGTGGTATCCTTGTCAATGATGTTTGATGATTCATCATCCACACCATCCTCATTAGTGGGAACAATGTCATTAGTAACATTCTTGGAAGTAGGGTCATCTTCTGCCTGTGCATTATCCTCAATAACTGCTGATTTCCCTTCAGTTTCAAGATTTCCAAATTCTTCCCAGAATTCATCCCTACAGTGAGATCTATTTAGAATGTAAAGTAGGGTGAGTTTTTTTGAAATGAATCTAGATTCTATCAGAGCATTTTTACCCTCTTCAAATTCTGCATTACCCTCCAGAGTGTCAAAAAACATAAGGTCACCAACTATACCTCCAATGCCAGCCTGTAGAGTAGGTGCAGAGGGTGTTAAAGTAACTTCCTACAAAAAAGGAATATAAACATGTAGAGAAATACTAGCCCTAATGAGGGGTGTATGCTCCTTCCCATTAACATTTAACATATTTTTAGAAACATGTGTCCTATACTTCCTCAGAAAGACCAAACGGAATCCCTCATTGTCTAAAATAGGAACTTTCTCTTTCCTTTTGAAATTAGTAAGCTCTTTCTCACAATAAGTATATTCTTGAAAAAACACATCATGGTTAGATTGTTTTTAAGATACCTCCTTTTATAATAAATCCTTATTTTCCATGCACAATGATTCCTGGAAAGTGCAACTATCCTACACTACATGCACCACTTGCTTCCTAGTCAAGGCTCCAAGAGGGGGTAGGACTTCTCAGCGTGCACTATTGGAGAGTACTTAATCTAAGTACCCAACGTCTATTATACATAACATACACTTTCCATAACAATTTCTTAAATAGAGTCTCCCTACATAGGAACCTCTGACTTCTTACATCCATTTTTTAGGTGAGATTTTTAATTGAATTTATAGTAGAAGGTATTCCTACAACATGACTCCATAGAGTTCCAAATATAATTGCAGTCCAAACAATAGAGATGACCCTTTTCATATTCAATCCCTTGATTAATATCATCAATAGGGGTATATATAGTTACCTTATTAATGAGAATATCACTTGGGTCTACCTACACTAACAAATAGGAAAAGTTTTTGAAGTGAACCTGCTTGGTCTCCCTGTCCAGCTGAACCAGAACATTAATCACAACAACGATGTTGTGTAGTATCTTCAAAGGCCATAGAATCCAATTTATTACATGGATCCTGACCCATACCGGTGAAAAAACATTATGAACATTCAAAAAATTTAAATCAAGGCTCTAATCATGCATATTGAGAGTACCTGGCTTCAAAAAGAAGGAACCAAAGCTCCATGCTCACTACTTCAAATCATCAGATGGAAAAAAATAATGGAAAAAATCCACAACCAATTGAAACACATCACCAATCGGAAAACCCCCAAATCTTGGAAACCTTATGAGATAACTCATATGATTTTTTAATTAATTTACATAAATAAACATTATTTTTTAATATAAATATAATAATTATATATATATTAAAAATACTTTTTATTAAAAACTTTTACTAGAGGTAAGAATAGCACAGATAAAGATTAAATTTTATTAGCAATAAAAAAACTCTGATGAAGGATACAACATTATTATAATTTTTTATCATAGATAAAAGTTACCTTTATCAACACTTTTATCTATCACTTATAAAGCTTAAACATTTATCAATGTTATCTATTTAGCACTGATAAAAGCATGTGATGAATTTGCGTTGATCTATTGTAGTGCTCCAGTGATGGGTTTTATCAATGATAATAAAAAGTGCTAACAATAGGGTCACATTTATCAGTGTTAGCTAAAAGTTTTGATAAAGGTAACTCTTATTAGTGTTAAAAAAGTACTGAAAATAGTTAACCCTTTATCAATGTTTTTTTACTAGAACAGTGCGAACCATGGATTAAAATCCATGGTCCTAGAAAAATATCATTAAAAATAAATTACAAGAAAAATATATAGGGGGATTGAATAGATAACAAAGTGACACCAATAATTCCACCAAAACACATGATCATACAAAATTAATCTTCTTTTATGTTTTTCATCCCTTGATCGAGGCTCACACCGACCACTTAGATGCATGCCTCTTTTCTACTATTTAGGTGCCTACTAAGGGAATTCCTGCTCATCTATGACTGATGACTCAACATCCTCATCATGAGGCTCAAGTCCTCCAATGACATTATTTTTTAGGATAGTGCCATATTGCACTGCTGTATTGCCCTTTGGCTCCGAATCAACAATGAGTGAAGCTTGCGCTTCACTTAGAAGGTTTCCAAATTATTACCAAATGTCTTCCTTATTAAAATATCTTTTAAAAATTTCAAGAAAAGTAATAATTTTAAGCCCAGATGCTGGAAGGCTAGTGGTGTCTTCCTCAATTTCCGTTTTCCCTCCAAGAGTGAAATAAGAAGCACAATCACCCATTTACTATTCAATAACAAACTAAAGAGGAGATTCCTCAGTCATATTAGCCTAGTTATATTGCACCTAATCTGGGGAATCCTAGAGATACTTATCCCACCCCTTTGATAATGGTATTTTATTTGGTTTATTCTTAATAGTTTGGTGCTCATTAGATTTGAGATTTTTGAGAGGAAACCATTTGAAAGCCTTCCCCATCCAAAACAATTATCTTACATTTGGACTTAGCCAATAATATGAGTGGATTAAGTGAGGCTTCTACTAGAATTTTTCCAGTTACAACACTTGGGTTAACACTAGGTGATCCCAACAAACACCTCCTTGATGAAGGATTCCCCAAAATTGCTAGAGGCACACCCCAGTTTACCTACTCCATTTTCACAGTGAGGCTACTTGCTATTTCTAGATTTCCAATCGTGCCACTATGCTAATGACTTTCCACATCTAGAATAGTCCTTCCATTCATCCAATCGACACCAATAACATTTAAAGAATCATTTATTCCTCTATATCCAAAAGAGGAATAAATCACATCAGAAAGTGAATGATTATTATTTCCAATATCAAAAGCATCATTATTGTTCCCAAACCATATCCCCACCCCAACCTTATTTTCTGTAGGTTCATTCACTACAGGGTTATTATCAATAGAAATAGGAATCTTGGATTTTCAGTCTTATAACCAATGTCCATGTTTCCTAAAGTTCGAACACCTCAAACCCTACAACACTTATCTCTATCAGGACCAATTAACATGAAGTTGAGACAATATTCTGAAACATACTCTTATTCAATACCCAACACAAACATAAATTCCCCAACAATGAGAAATACTACTTCAATCAGATTTGATCTCAGATCAAATTCAACCCTAACATGGACATAATGTCAATATTTGGCCAACTGAGTTTCTTTATCAATCTTAATGAGAGTACCCATAGCCGAGGCAATATCCTATAAGATATCTGGATTCCAAAAGGACCAATTAAATCCTTTAATTTAGATGAAAGATTGAGCCACAATATTCCACACCTATGAAATATCAAATGAGGGCCCCAATCTTGAAATTTATGGAACCCTGGTTTGAGATTCACAAAGCTGTAACACCATGACCTAAGTTTAATATGTGATATTTGAACATATATATTTATATCAATGTCTATGTGCATATATGTGTATGCATTATGTTGTGTGTGTGTGAGTTTTGTCTTTGTGTATATATAGACATTATATGTGTATAGATATGTATATGTGTTTGTATATATATGTCCATGTATATGTGGGATGTATATATATAACATGAACACATGTGTATATGTATGACACGTACTTAGTTAATTATAAAATTATAAATATATATAACGTTTTGAAAAATTATTTATAAAATTATAAATAAATATATATATATATAAATAATTATAAAATTATAATAAATATATTTAAAGAATAAATATATTTAATATATTTATAATTATAAATACATATGTATATGTTAATAATTATATATAATTATATATAATTATATAAATATATATAATTATATAAATAAACATATAAATATATGAAAATATTTATAAAAATATTTATTTATAATTATAACTAATAATAAATAAATATATTTATATAATTATAAAATTATAGAAAATATATTTAAATAATAAATATATTTATTATATAAATATATATAATTATATAAATATATTTATAATTATATAAAAATAATTATATATTTATTTATTTACAATTAGAATTATAAACAAAGTAATATATTTTAAAATAATAATAAAATTATAGTAAATATATTTAAATAATAAAAATATTTATTACACTTAAATATTAATAAACATATATATAATTATATAATATAATATATATATATATATATAAGGATGTAGGTGTGGGAGAGCTTCCATGAGAATTCCAAAGGCATTTAGGGTTCCTCAGATCTGTAGAGATCTCATTCTTCTTGGGTCACAACCTGGTTTCGAGAGAGACTCCTCAGGCTATACCAAGGACTAGGGAAGCTTTGAAGGGGATTCATAGCCCTTTGGCTGCCACATATGGTGAGATTGAGGTAACACCAATAAATGATGGTGGTCTGCATGAAGCTTCAAAGCTGATTTTTCTTCTGTCTAAAGATGAAGATTCTTACAAGACTCATAGGAAAGGTAATATTTCACATTTCATGGCCAAAGAAGTGGACATTTAAATATGTATTGAATTTGTTAAGCACTCTATTAATGCTCGTTTGATTCTTCCAAGGGGTTCCAAACCATGGAAGATAGAAGATTTAGTTAATTTGTTGTCATCAATTTGGGGATTTTAATCATAGTGATGTGTGTCGTTGGGTAGGGGATACTACCACTTATTATTCCCTTATAAATAATTTAAATTGAGATATTGGGGATTTGGATCTATTTCCATCAAGCAGGGGTTTATGCATTTCCAGAAATGAGACCCAAATTTCAACCCTCTTTGAGAAAGTAATTCATTTGTGTATGTTCAGGTTAGATTTTACATGATTAATATGATACTCTAGTTTCCAACTATTTTTTATGATAATGCTTCAACTATAGATGTACCAATTAAAATGGACAAGGAGACAAAGATAATCAGGTTTAACCATTATGCTCTTATGCTGGTGGAGGTCTATCTTCACTCTACCATTGTTGATAATGTGTTACTTTCAACACCCAAGGATGAATTCTCATAGAAAATTGTGTATCAAAAAATTCCTAATTTTTATTTTGACTACAATATGACTGGGAATAAGTATCCAACTTTCAAAGGAATATATTTTTTTCTTCTTTCTCCCAATATGGACATGATAAGGAGAGATAAATCTCAAAAGTTAAGATGATTTTCAAGCCTAACCTGGTGGGAGGGAATCTTCATAAGAAGATTGGTTTTCAGTTTTTACCCCACACAATATGTCACATGTAGTTCTAAATTTTGATATTAATGGAGGTCCCCTTCCTCATAATAAGTCCCTTTCCCTTTAACCTCATTTTTATAGGCATGGTGTTTCTATGGATAATATGGTTGAGGAAGTGGAGGATGAAGGCCGTTTTCCCAATTCAGTGTTTTATTTTAAGGATGATCTAACTAGGGGTTCATGGTTCGAAAATTTAGTTGACGTATTTTCTAACAATAAACTTTTTCATGAATCATCTTCTGAAGAAAATTTTTATTTAGAGATTTTTCATGATCAAAGATTAATTTATAATAAAAGGAAAGGTACATATATAATGGTTAATGATTCTCCTGAAAAATTATTGAAGGGATGCATTCCTTCTTTGATTTTTGTTGGAGCTTCATCGGCTGTAAGGACACTATATTCTGATGGTTTCTTGGACACTGATGTGGTGAGAACAAGGTATAGGTGATATTCATCTATAATTCATACTTTTTTAGTGTCACCCATGGAGTCCCCTTATTCCTTGGTCGTTTCTTCTAAACAATCAAGTGGTAGTGGAGATGCTTCTCCCTCTCATACTTTGAACTCTTCACTTGGAAGCCATGTAATTCCTCAGGTAGGAAGGTGTCATGCTTCAAAGAAAAGGGTTTACATAGAGGTTATCTCCCCCTTAGGTAATCAATTCAATTATATCAATTTGGATAACCCTAATTATGGGGTGAATTCTTCTAGAGTTTCATGCGGTCTTGAGATTTTCAATTCAATGGATGGAGGTCATTTTCACTCTGCGACCTGTAGAAAGGTTGAATCCAAACCCTTCACATAGAATATTGTGTAGGTTGTAAATTTTAATTAGGTTCATGATACCATAGTCAGATAAATCCACTTGTATCCTCAAATAGGCATTGGTATCCATAATGATTCTATAGGACGATCTATATCACAAAACAGGTTCACTATGGATGCAAGATTTTTGACTTCTAATGGTTATTTTTCTCCTATTTCTTTGGGGAAAGCACAGGTGGATACTCATCACTCTTTTAATGTGATTTATTACATGAATGATGTTAAGGATGGTGAAGCATATTAAGAATAGACGTAGGAACTTATAGGGAAGGACTATGAGGTTCCCATCCTTGATGACCCATCTATGATAATGAAGACACAATTTGATGATGGAAAATCTGGTTTGATGACAGTGGAATTAAAAGCCTTTGGAAGTAATGGAAAACATTGAAGAGTGGACTTCATCCTAGAGGTTGAGGCTTCAGGCATAGAAACACCATCTAAAATTTGATTTGTGATGAAGAATGTGAGTTTGGAGCCAAGATTAGTAAAAATCTTGGTCTTTGACTATCTTTGATGAGGGAAATTTTCTTTGTCTGACCAAATCCTTATTTTTCATGTTTTTTTGTCTTTTAGTAAAAGGGTTGTGTCCATACCTCTTTAATATATATATATATATGTAATTATATAAATGTGTATAATTATAATTATATATGTATATATAATTATATAAATTTATATAATGATTTGGATGACTAGGAGAGCATTTGGTAACCTAGAAAAACATGGAGGCGAGGTCATCGTCCTCATGGTCATGGAGGTCAGGGTTCTCTTTAGATTTTGGGAAATAACTCAAGTGTAAGACAATATTCTTTATTTGAGACCTTTTAGGTTGGTTTTTGGTTCTGATCTTCCTGGCGGCGATCACAAGTGATGGGGATTTATCTTGACATGAACGTTTTCTTTTCATGGTGACTTGTTTCACTTATATCGTCCCACATCTCCCTTAATTTCCCTATTTTCTTTTCATTTCAATAAATGGGCCCTTAAGCCTCACCTTATTAAAACTATAATGACATATATTTATATATGAATATATATATATATATATATATAATTATAGAAATATACATAACTATATAAATACTCAAAATGGTGCGTATCATGGGTAACCCATGGTCCCTGAAAATTGAATATAATTATATAAATATATTTATTTATAATTATAAATATAAATAATTAAATATAGATTTAAATAATTATAAAATTATAACAAATATATTTAATTGTAGTTGGGGCTTGGCTTAGTGGTAAGCACCCCTTAATACTACATCAAAAAATGGGGGGGTTCAAAACCCATTAGTTGTATGTTACTATTGCATTACTGTATCATACTGTACAATGGTAAAATTTTTGAACGATGACACTATAGCGGCTGCGGGAGACACTGTAGTAGCGGTGGGCGAGTACTATAGCGGTACTGTAGTAGTTGAGTTACTATTCATGGAATGGGCCTTGGGAAAGAAATTTCGGGCTTACAGGCCATGTAATGGGCCTCATTTCCCACTAGGCCTTCGGGCTAAAAAATATATTATGTAATAAAACAGCTGGTTGGGTGGGTTATCCCTTAGGGGGGCTATGACATGCCTTTCAGGCATGTGTGTGTGCAGTGTGTGTGTTTAATGTAATCGTACCCCCAAGCACCTAATATATATAATAAATATATTTATTATAGTTATAATTTTATATATTTATATATTAATATATAAAATTATATAAATATATAAAATTATATAAAATTATATATAATTATCTAAATATATTTATAATTATATACAAATGTTTTTAAATATATTTATTCAAAATTATTATTATATTTAATTAATTATATATTTAAATAATTAGAAAATTATAATAAATATATTTATTTATAATTATATTTATAAATACATATTTTTAATTCAATATATTTTTTATAATTATATAAATTTTATTTTTAATTATATTTATTATATTATTAAAATTGGGTCTTTATCAGCGCTTTGTTAGTGCTAATAAAGATTTAGTTTTACCAGTGCTGATAAAACTACACTTTATCAGCAATTTTTTCAAAGTGCTGATAAAAGAGTTACCTGATATTTTAAATAGAACCCTACTAGTGTCCTCTCTCATTCCATTCAAGATTTTACGGAACTGACCCCTCACTTCCGCTCTTCCTTAAGCTTCTCAACTCGATCCACTCAAGATCTATGGTATGCAATTATTTCATCTCCTCTTTTTTTGTAATCTAAACTATGCACCTAATCCAATTTCTATCCCATTGAATATCATCACAAAAAATAATAATAATCAAACCTCTATTGGCCAACCCCTCACTTCAGTTTTTCTTACTTCACCTCATTTAAGCTTTGTCTATTTCACTTACACTTCACGTACATGGTTTTTATGATTTGTTCCAACACCAATGAAACTAACAAAATCAATCCAACATAATGAGAATTTTGATAATCGAATCCTCAAATATTTGTGAACTCCAAAAAGAAACAATAATAGTGGTTTATCTTTTTGATATTATTCTTCTGTAAATTTAGTTTTATTTATAATTATTAAAATTTATAATTTTTCATTGACCTCTATTTGAGGTATTGGGTGGAATTTTTACTCTATTATAAAAACATCTGAACATTTATCATATGGGTTTGAAATTGTGAGACATATTCATGTGTAAATTTCTATGTTTTCATAATCAATTTTTAATTTTTTTGTTTCATTTGGTATTCTGATTATTATAGAAAGATTTATTTTCATAAACATTTTCCTTCAAAGGTGAAATCCTTGACCATTTTTTATGCTAAATTTATATATAACTCATTATTTTCAATGATTAATATAATTTTGTTTCATAATCTAGGAGAAAAAAATTAAAGTCAATAAACTATTTAGAAAAAGTATTGATCGATCATAAATTAAAAAAAACATATACCCCTCTTCTATAGTTACCAAACATTAAGTAGCTTATATGAAAAAAATTAAGATCCAACACATGTAATATATGGATATAGGTTCATAACACTTTAAAGAACCTAACAAAAACATTCTCAGATGAACATTTTAACTAAAAAATAGTACCAATACAACATTACAAGGTGTGAACTTGTACAATGTTACCATAATTTAAAAGAAACATGAAAATACAAAAGGTGTTTATATAAATCATCATAAATATAAAAAGTCTTCTAAAAACCCTTAAAATCCTTACGAGATAAATTAATAATTCATTACTAACAAAAATTGTTCAATTTTACTTAAAACCACTCAACTCTATATGGATCTCAACCCATCTCTAAGGGAATATGAGAGGTAATATGTGTATGCCTACCAAAAGGATTATAGAGAATCACTTTGGATTCAAAGGAAGAGAATTGAACCACTACTTTAAGATAACAACCAAACTAGAACTGAAATTAAATTAGGGATTGGTTTGTTTTTTAATATGGTGTATGAAAATAGAAAAGAGAAATAATGTATTACCATGGTATCATCTAATAAAATCATCTAGTCTAACCAAACCTAAGGAAAATTAAAGGATCAAAAAAGATTCAATGGTCTAATACTACATTGGAATGTGTAGGGATACTATAAAAAGAAAAAGTTAAGGAATAATTTTATAGTAGATCATATAGGTTTAAGCGATGCTTGTATCTGGTACCATGTATGAAAATCCAATTTATGCGAATATCTCATACTTTGGAATCATCAAACAAATATGAGAGTTGGATTATGCAACATTCCAAGTGCCAATTTTTCAATGCAAGCGGGTTGATATCAAGAGTGTTGTTAACATAGATGAATTGGGATTCATGAAAGTGGATTTCAATAAGGAAGGGAACAAAGACAAACCATTTATAATGGAATCATAGTAATTACAAGTATTTTATGTTCCAGATCCTGTAAACCAAAATTGATCAATTTCTTTGGTTATCGACCACAACCACTGAAGGGTCATATGGAAATTCAACTGAGGATGACCCTTTCATTGGGAAATTTCAGTCGTTTCCCAGAATTCCCAATATATATGAGGTCTTTTATCTAAAAGGATACCACAATAAAGGGATTTAGATACTTGATAGAGGGGTCAAATCTCTTCAACCATTAAAAAAATAGAGTTCAATAATAATGTTATATATTTTTTTGTAATATAAATTTTGTTACCTCATATTATTATCTATTCACTACTGCAATTATGTAATCTAAATTAAATGTTCAACCGATTCTATAGATAATGACTCTTGCTTGTGTCGATGCTCCCAATCATAAGGAGCAACAATTTTATCAATCTGTTGGTGCTCCCAATGCAGAGGAACAATAATATTATGTACATTCCAGTGATACCAATATAGAGGAACAAAATATTGGTGATGTTGAACTTGGGGAAATAGTAGATGGTAAACAACTGATGTTTGATAAAAAATAGAAGCTCTATATCATGATGGTTTTAGAAAAAAATATTAATGCGATAAGTAAAGGCATCGGATTTAAGGTTGGATGGAATGCACGTGGATAGACTATTAACCCCAAAAGGATATGTTCAGTAGTTACATTGGGCTCACCACTTGGCAGAATGTTCCAATTGATATAGATTCATGGCATAATGTTGTGCTCGCACTGAAGACACTAATTTGGGAATAGATTTGGGTAACATTATGATATACTTTCTTTATTTTACTAAAAATAAAAATAATGAAACATTGAATTACTCTTTATTTTCCCATATAGAGAAAATTTATAATAGATGAATCTAAAATGCAATTTGTATTAATGCTTGATAGAAAGGATCATATAGGATTTCACACAATTCTTATGATGTTTTATCTAAAATATCTTGAAGGGAAAATAAACCCACACCCAATACAGATGTATGAAAACCTAATGAGTCAAGAAGAGTGGGATGTATTTATTGGTCATTGTGAGGAGACATCTTTTCTGGTACATTTTTACTGGTAATACATTGTTTGACAGTGCATGTATTAATCACTTTGATTAAGAACTATTAATTTATGTAATAATAACTGAGTGCTGAAAATAGGTAATGGGAAGAAAAACAAACGTACCCTTATCATAAAGAATAGATGGGGTACGCTTCACATAAAAAATGGTATGTATTTTATATATACCATAATACTTTCATGTGACATGAAACAACAACATAATGATGTTCCTATATTTATATACAAATTGATGAATCAAAATAAAAATCACATTCCATATTATATAATGTGTTGTGGAAGGAGGCATGTGTAAATAAATAAGGGAAACTAATAGATAAAAACATATAAAGATTGTGGGAAGCATGTTTAAGTATCAGAAAATAAATTTTTTTATTGTTTTAAATCTGTATTATATAACAATTATTACTTATTTTCATATATTTATCATCTGACATAGACATAAGAATCATCATCCTTTGTAACTGATGATAAATTACTATCAGTGTCCTTGAAGCGGCCAAAATAGTATGGCAATGTTAGAGGTGCGGGTTTTGGGGTGTAACCCTTAACATATTTTGAGAAAAAAATGAATAGGGGATAAAGATATGAAAATGGAGAAGTTTCAGGCTTGATTAGATACTCTAGAAGAGAAACCTAATCAGTAGACATAGTTGTTATAAAATGTTATGGGATGTAATCAAATAGAAGAAGCAACATAAGAAAAAACACTATGTGAATATCCACCCACCCCACCAACTTTGAGGCGATCCATTCCCATCAAAGAGATGTCTTAGAAGTTGTAATTAGTAATATCATAATTTTTTCTATGAAATGTGAATCAGGTAAACACCAATACCTTTCCTATACTGATATTATATAGAGTGAAAATGACTATGATTTATTTCTATATACACCCACCCAAAGCCTTTTTGTGAGGGATACCATGTTCAATATCTGAGGAGATAATATACACAACAAACAACTTCTAATTGCTCATGCGAGATTGGGGATTAATGTATCTCATGAGCCGACCACTGAGCTACCTGTTCCACTTGATGATGTATATATTCATACATTTGATAAATCTATTGCAACATTCATATCATGTCCATTTTATCTTGTAAAAATACATGTCGATAAGGTGGTATTCATTTCCACTTTATTTTTCATGAAAACCCATTAAAAAATAATGAAACAATGTATTACCAGATGAATATTATTTGAGAAGGAAAAAGGGAAGGGGTGAAATGAAAGGCCAAATCAAAGCGATCTGAAGGATCAAACAACCAATCAAAAACATCTTCACAAAGTACCTTTACCATGCCTGTTAAACCTTTTTTTACTAATATTAAAGGTTCATATAGACACAAGGTTACAAAATTGATAGTAATATCATAGTTGATTTTGAAGAATAAATGTATAAAGAGGCCATTATAGACTATATTTCTATTGATAATGTAAATTAAATCCTAAAGTATGAATGGATAAGACTCTCAGTTGTAAATGTATACATGAGGTGTGTTTTAATGATTTATTGTTCCAATAGATAATCTATTATGCTAATTATGACTAAATATAATTCATATGTATTTGAAGACGTATATATCAATACTATTTGAAGGGAAACCCCTATAAATAGAAATATGGACTCATTAGTCTTCACATCACTTCAATATGAGAAATCTCATTTGAATCAAATAAAATTGATTTAATAGTGGAAAAACTGGTCATAGTGTTTGAAAGAAAACTTCCAGATGATATAAGTTTCTTATTACCAATTATATGGGGGTAAAAATCTACAATTTAATCATATCAAATATATTTTAATTCCTCTCATTAATAATTTATTTTTTAGGCAACATTGGTTACTCATTTCAGTCAATTTGGATACTGTAGATATTTATTTTATGAATTCTATGCATGGATACCTAACAAACCAATATCATGTGATTACATTTTTTAATTTTTAATACAACACATGCAACATTTTATAACTAAAATTCATGTTATATACACTACTACAAAATTGGCCTTTAAAAACACCAAAATTAGCCTTTATTATTACTAGAAAATCAATGACTACTGGAGCTCAATTAAAATCCCAAGGAATTTATCACTGTTAAAAAAGTGATGATAAAGGGATACTTTATTAGTGATAAAAACACTAATAAAGGACCCCATTTATCATCCCTTTTATTTAATGCTGATAAAGGGGTCCTTTATCAATGCTTGTAAAAGGACTGATAAATGCGGCCTTTATCTATGAATTTAATAGCACCGATAAAGGGGAATACTATAGTGTGCTGCAATAGAACACTGCAACACTAGTGTTGTGTGCTGTAATAGCACACAATAACACCATAAATAACACCAAAAATGAAAAAAAAATCAACTAAAAATAAATAATTTAAATTAAATAATTTTTACAACACAAATACATGAAATTACACTATATTATATAAATTTCAAGCATTGGTTTATACAATTACATGAGTAAGTACAAATTATTACATACAGTAAAAAACATCAATGTTCCTTTTTCTTTTTCCCCTAACCCTGAATTATGCTATTTCTGAATAAACCACCAATGATCGAGAAAATGAACACACCTATATAAGAAAACAATTATAATGTTATTAATGATATAAATAAATAAATTAAATATAAAGTGTCAATTTTAAACAAAACCTTGAGTCATAACAGGAACATTGTCTATCAGATTGAGTTGTGGTTGAGTCTTTCACATCACACCATTTATTGTTCATCTTCAAGCATTATCACTACGAAAAATAAATTAATAAGTATAAGATAAAAATTATTCCGAAATTAATTAAGTAATATAATATTGAATGATGATGAAACAAACTAGGTTAATTTTATTTATTTTGGCGATGTGATGCACGTTTTAAACTAAAATGACACTTATATTGAAAAGTTTCACTTGGAGTCATACCGGTCACACCGTGCATCAAATTGAGGTGAGGATGATTTTGAAACTTCCTAAATTACATATGTATAATTTCAATAAATTTTTAAAATAGTTCGAATGTTTTTTCTTATTTTTGAGTACGTAACATATTTTTTTACTAAAATGTCATTTTAAACTAGAAACATGCACTTTGAGTCATAATGGTCATGTAGTCTATCAGTTTGATATAATACTGATTATTACACATCAAAAATGACTTGTGAATCATTTTACTAAATTATCAAGATAATACAAGCATGTTTTTTCAGATTTTAGTGAGTGACACTTTTTGAACTAAAATGTCAATTTTAAACTAATAACATAAAACTTGAGTAATATTAAGAGAATTGTGTATCAAATTGAGGTGAGGCAAATTAATACATGTCAAAAAAGACTTATGGTTCCTTTTAATAAAGTATAAAATCAATCCAAATGTGTTTGATCAATTTTGATTATGTCAGTTGTCTTTTTTACTAAAATTAATGTCAATTTTAAATAAAAAGGTGCACTTGGAGTTATACCGGTAACATCGTTAATTAGATAGAGGTGTAGATAATTTAAACACATCCCAAATATGTTATAGATAATTTTCACAAAGTATAAAAACAATCAGAATGTATTTTCTTGATTTTTTAGTATGTCACTTGTCTTATTTACTAAATTGTCATTTTAAACTAGAAGCACTCACTTTGAGTTATACCGGTCACATCATATGTTATCTTGATGAGAAAATGATTCATAAATGTAAAAAATTAATTATGAATCATTTTAATAAATTATAAATATAATAAAAGTGTGTTTTTATGGTTTTTAGTGAGTGACACGTTTTGAACTAAAATATCAATTTTAAACTAACAACAGACACTTCGAGCCATACCGGTCACATCATGTATCAGATTTAGGTTTGGATGATTCATACACATCAAAAATGACTTATGGATCATTTTACTAAAGTATAAAAACAATATTAATTAATTTTCTTAGTTTTGAGTAGGGAATTTGTATTTTTCACTAAAATTAATGTCAATTTTAAAAAAAAATATGCACTTGGTGTCATACCAGTCACACCCTATGTTAGATTAAGTTGCATCTGATTCCTACACATCCAAAATGACTTTTTTTTATAAATCAACAAAACAATATGAATTATTTTTATCAATTTTGATTATGTCACTTATCTTTTTTACTAAAATGTCATTTTAAACTGGAAACATGCACTTTGAGTCATACTGGTCACATAGTTTTCTAGTTTTATGTGAGAATTTTTCCAACACATAAAAATAACTTATAAATATTTTTTTAAAATTATCTATACAATCAAAGCACATTTTTTTATTTTTTAATGAGTGACACTTTTTGAACTAAAATGTCAATTTTAAATTCACAACGAACACTTTGAGTCATACCAGAAATATCGTGTATCAGATTAAGGTATGTATGATTTATACATGTCATAAATGACTTATGGATCATTTTATTAAGGTATCAAAATAATCAGAATGTTTTTTCTTGGTTTTGAGTATATCAATTGTCTTTTTTACTAAAATTAATGAAAATTTTAAATAAAAAGATGGAGTTGGAGTCAAACTAGTCACAACATGCATCATATTCAGGTGAGGATGATTCTTACACATCAAAAATAAATTATGTATTGTTTTAAAAAATTATCAAAATAGTATGAATTCATTTTTATGGTTTTGAGTATATCACTTGTCTTTTTTACTAAAATGACATTTTAAATTGGAAACACACAATTTGAGTAATTTTGGTCACATCATGTGTTGGTTTGAGGTGATATATATTCCTAATTGTATAAATTATTTATGATTAATTTTCCTAAATTATCAATACAACCTGAGTGTGTTTTCATGGTATCTAGGGAGTGACACTTTTTGAACTAAAACGTCCATTTCAAATTGATAAAAGACACTTTGAGCCATATAGGGAACATCATGTATTAGATTTAGATGGGGGATAATTACTACACAACAAAAATGACTTATGGATAGTTTTTATAATGCATAAAAAAATTATGAATGAATTTAATCAGTTTTGAGTTTGTCAGTTTACTTTTTTACTAAAATTAATGCCTATTTTAAATAAAGAGATGTACTTGGAGTGATACCGATCCCACCATGTGTTATATTGATGTGCAGCTGATTCCTACACCTAATAAATGACTTATTTTTCATTTTTATAAAGTAAAAAAACAATAAAAAATAGTTTTCATCGTTTTGATTACATCACTTGTCTTTTTTACTAACATGTCATTTTTAACTGGAAACATGCAATTTGAGTCATATTGGTCACATCGTGTGTCAGTTTGACATGAAAATTATTTATAAATATAAAAAATGAATAATGAATCATTTTAATAAATTATCAAGATAATAAGAGTTTGTTTGATCAGTTTTTATTGAGTAAAAGTTTTTGAACCAAAATGTTAACATTAAATTGATAACAAACACTTTGAGTCATACCAAGAACATAGTGTATCTACATGAGGAGTGTCTGATTCCTACATGTCATAAATGATTTATAGATATTATTACTAATGTTTTAAAATAATCTGAATGCTTTTTCTAGGTTTTGAGTATGTTAGTTGTATTTTTTACTAAAAGTAATGTCGATTTTAAATAAAAAGACGCACTTAGAGTCAAACCAGTCATACCATGCCTCAGATTGATTTTTGGATGATTAATAAACTTCCTAAATGACTTATTTATTATTTTCATAAAGTATAAAAATAATCTGAATGTGTTTTATTGGTTTGGACAATGCCACGTGTATTTTTTTAATAAAATTTCATTTTAAAACAAAAACACACACTTTGAGTCATACCGGTCACATCATGTGTCAGTTTTATGTGAGAATGATTTTTTCAAATCAGGAATGAATTATGAATAATTTTCCTAAATTATCAAGAAAATTTGTGTGAATTTGACCAGTTTTTATTAAGTGACACTTTTTTTAACTAAAATATTAATTTAAACTGATAATGGACACTTTGAGTCATACCAGGTACATCATGTATCAAATTTAGTTGTGGATAATTCATACATGTAAAAAAATACTTATAGATAATTTTAATATGGTATAAAAACAACATGAATGTGTTTTATGAGTTTTGATTGTTTCACTTGTCTTTTATACTAAAATAATATCAATTTTAAACCAAAATGCACAATTGAATTCATACTGGTCACACTGTGCGTTGGATTGGGGTGAGGATGATTCCTAAATGTCCCAAATGACGTATAGATCATTGTCCTAAATTATCAAAACAATTATAATTTTTCTTCTTAGTTTTAGTATGTCACTTTTCTTTTTTTCTAAAATGTCATTTTAAACTGGAAACACACACTTTATGTCATACCTGTAACATCGGGTATTGGTTTTGTATGATATTAATTCATACATGTAATACGTGAATTATGAATAATTTTTCTAAATTATCAAGACAATATGGGCATGCTTTCTTGGTTTTCTGTATTTGAAATTTCTATTTTACTAAAAAAATATCAATTTTAAATAAAAATAAATAGTTGGAGTCTTATTAGACACACAGTGTATCATATTTAGGTGAGGATGATTAATACACATTAAAATGACATATGGATTGTTTTCCTAACGTATCAAAATAATCATAATTAATCTTCTCATTTTTTAGTATGTGATGTGTGTTTTAAACTAAAATGTAAATTATAAACAAAAAACATACACTCTGAGTCATCTCGAGAACACTTTGTATTAGATTATGGTGTGGATTATTGAGTACGCAATATTTGTTTGCTTTCAAATGTATAAAAAATCCAGAAAATATATAACATGTTCCATTATGATGGAAGAGAAAATCCATTCTATTTAAAACACTTCACATATTAGGCATCTTGAGGTTCTTCTTCCATAAAAAAATAACATGTTATCCATTTTTTGGTAGGTTGTAGACAGTTGAAAGAAAAATATGAATTCCGAAAAGATCTATGAAAATACTAAATAATTATTGGATAAAATTTATAAGGAAATTAACTTACAAATATAAGATAAAATGATGACAAAAATAATTAAATAAGTTGTAAGAATTCAATTTTTCATGATTATTGTATATACTCTTGACCCATTTCATTATTTTTATTATCTCAGTTGCATCTTTGAATCCCAATATCCCATGAGTTTGAGAAGCTTCAAACAAACCACCCCAACTCGAACCAAATAATACACCCATATAAGAAAACAATTCTTATGTGAGTAATACTAGAAATAAAAAATTTAAAAATAAATATGAACTAATAATTTACTTATATAGAAAATGGTTTTACAATTAAAAAATAAAAATTACATCTATTATTGAGCATAGGTAGTTCTGTTGATCTTCCTATAAATTTAGTGGAGGGAACTTTAAAAAAAGTGATAAATTACAAAATTACAAGGGTAAAAATGTTTCAAGGGAGAAGAAATATGTGATTTTTTTGGTGTAGAAAGGCATGAAAGATGGAAATAAATATTCAAAAATAAACAAACTATATAGGGAATAATGAAAATTTAATCAACGATTCATTATATAATTTTTCAGTAAAATTAAGAAAATGTATTCTTACATTACCTTTACATATTCCCAAAGGGGTTCTCTCATTATAGTATGTTCATCCATAGGATTGGTGACATCATAATGTGTAGAATACATTGTCTTCATGAGTAGTCAAACATCTAATTTAGATTATGTTATTGCAGTAGAGGAAAGATAATATTATGAGGAAAGACATAGTATATTAAAAAACACTATTACCTTCTCATTTAAGACTATCTATTTTTTTAATGGTTTTAGGGATTTTCCTCCTCTATTGAGAATCAAATTATCTTATTTTTAGCCACATATAAAATACATTACATTATATAAATTGGGACCAACATTAACTGATTGTGATCTCCCAATAAAGGGGACATCCTCGATTGAATTTTCATATGACCTTACGGTTGTTTTAGTCACTAGTAGGGCAACTAAAAAATTATTTTTTACTGGATATGATAAATAAAATACTTTAATTTCTTGTGATACTATTAGAAATGAATCATATTTTTTACTTTTCCATATAGTAATTCACCTTCACGAAGCCCATTTAATCAAATTTCACTACACTCCTACTATCAACCCTTTTTCAATGGAAAATAGGCACTTGAAATGTTGTATAATCCAACTTGTATATATTTTAGATAATTCCAAAATATGAAATATTTTCATAAATTGGATTTCTATCCTTGGAACTAGATATGTGAATCGCTTCCACCACAAGAATAAATCCATTATTTTTCATTATACTATAGTCATGATGTTCTTTTGTATATAACATTTGACCATTGATGATAAAAAATTATAAGACATAACATTTTCACTCAGTTCCCTATCTAGCCATCGAAGTCGTTCAACAATTGAATTATTATTTTCAGATAAATCCTTATAAATTTGATCTCAGATCCATCCTATAAAACAATGATTAGGTGTATTTGATATCCATCCTCCATCCCTTGATAGATTCAAATTTATAAAAATTTCTTTATGGGATCTAACATATGGATCAATGTCTTCACTATTATATAAAATGTAAAGGTACACTTTCTCCCACTCTATGATGTTAATTGTCACAACATCTATTTAGGAAATAAATTCACCCATAAGGCATCCTCTCTAATGATACTTTGGGAGATCGATTCTATCAACATATAATAGGTAATCAGTATAGAATTCAACAACTTCTTCAATAATATATCTTTTTGCAGTACAACCTTCAGGACAACTTCGATTCTTGACATACCCTTTCAAAATATTCATATATAGTTCAATGGGGTACATCCATCAGTAATGGATAGGACCAAATAGTTGAACCCCTCAAACCAAGTGAACCATCAGCTGGACCATTATATCAAAGAATGGTGGTGGGAGGAATATATCTAATTCAAATAATATTACTACAACCTCCTTATTCATGATTGTAAAATTCATCGATTCAGTAACTTTACTACTCATGGATTTGAAAAGGGAGAGTATGGTTAATGTATGTCATTCATTTTTTGGTAGAATGTAATGGAAAGCAACATGTATAAAATATTTCATCACAATATAATAGTTGTGTGATTTTAGTCCCTATAACTTCAAATTATTCATTGGAACAACATTTTTTATATTTGATGAATACCCCACTGGAACTTTTCCACTATTAAGGAAAAGTAAAAATTTTAAATTTTCCAGTTAGGATAGAGTGTAAGCTGATGGAGGAAGAGAAGTCAGCCCTTTACTATTCACTAGTGTAAACTCTTCCATTTTTCCCATTTCAATCATGTCCAACCTATCCTTTATGTCATATTTCATTTTTTCCTAGAACATTTAGTAATTCTCTAATAACACTATCAAATACATTTTTTCTCTATACATGACAAAAAAAATTGATGTAAAAACGGTTCCAATATGATAATTCAAATAAAATTTACCTCTTCTTCCATCCTGATTTCATAAGATTTTTCAAAAATGGTTTACCAAAACCATTTTCAATATCTTTTACTTTATTGAACATTAGATCACCTATTAGTGGAGAAGGTATTGTACCATGTTTGGTATTCTTGTAAAATATTGTCATCCAGGATCGGTATTTATGTCATTGAGGTAAATATTTCCAATTTCCTAAAAACATCGTCCTCTTGGAATGTTTTAATGAAAATGAGTGTGTTCATTATTCACAAACGGGACACCCTATCATTCCTTTAATGCTATAGTTTTAAAAAATTTCATAAGAAATAAAGTAATTTATCATCCTATATAACATGGACCTCAAGGTGAATTATTCACTTCTATGAGAATCATATATTATAACACCTATATACCACATCAATTTTAGATCTTTGATAAATGGAGCCAAATAGGAATCCATCTCATTACTGTGTTGATTAGGTCCATATATTAGTAAAGACAACACAATGTATTTGAGACTCATGCATAACCATGGTGACAAGTTATAATTTACCAACATTAAAGGCCATGTACTATGAGTACTAATTTGTACACAAAAAAACTTATTCTATCTATAGATGATCCAAGAAAAAAGTTCCTTGACTCATTTCCAAATTAAGTATACTTGTAATAAATTTTCATCCACTGAGGAGAATCTGTTGGATGATGTAGGTTCCCATATTTAATTCCTATATCTGCATGTCATGTTAATTTTATCACGGTCTCCAGACATCCATATAGTCTTATAAAAAGTGGAGTGAAAGTAAAGTACCATACAACTTTTGAAGGACTTGGATCATTTTTCTTTAATAGATCAATTCCACACTTAGGGAATTTTTTGAGTGATTCATGGTCCTTGAGATACAAAATGCATTAATTTTCACAAGGACGTATTTTTTTAGATATCTTTCCCATTGAATGTAGAATTAGTTTAGAATACTATGTTCAACATGGAAGTTCATTTCCTTCTGGTAGCATGTCATTTAGGACACCAAGTATTTCGGTAAAGTCAGTGTCACTCCATCCACTGCCAACTTTCAAATTATTTAACTTCAAAATAGATAACAATGTTGTGTATTTAGTACAACCAATATACAATGGTCTCTTAGATTAACTATTTAACTTCTCCAACAGCTTTTTATAATCATGAAGTTCATCTTAAATTTCTATTGTCATTTCCTCTATTAAATCTCTATCATCATTTACACTGGTATTCATATCAAATGATCCATAAACTGCATTATCATCACAATTGGTGTACATTTTCAGTTTTTACCCATATTTAGGCTAATATTTATATCTCTGATATGTTTTTTGAGAAATAAAATGCAATTTTTACTCTTCTAGAATAATTTTTCTTGAATAACAACAATGTAAACATGGGAAACGGATTCAAGAAATCTCATATTCATGAACTATTGAAAACTTTATGTACTCTTTAACTTCATCTTCATAATCTTTTGTCAAATAATTAGCATTACTCAATTTTTGATTCATATCCATCATATTAGGTTCATAAAATATTCATTTTTTACAATAAATAAATAAATACACATAAGATATTCACTATCAAAGGTAAAAATTATAAATAATTAAAATAAGGGGAACTTGAAATTTGATTGTTTCAAATAATTTCAGTATGCTTTGATGAAAACAGGTAATTGAATTTAAGAAAATAATTAATCCACTATGGTTGGTGTTATCCTCTAAATTCATACAAAGGTAAAAATTATAGACAATGTCATCCTCATTAGCTTCATCTTCCAAACATTTATTATTTATTTATTTTTTGCTTGAGACTCATCCCCCATTTCTTATAGACCAACACCTATGTTGCTTGAACTACTATGAGAAATAGTCACCCCATACCAGGTACTTGTGATCATTTTGGATGACTATTGCTCAAAGTTGTTCAAGAAACATAGAAGATATGGGGGATGAGTAGAATCTAAAAATTTAAAAAAATAGTGTTGGAAAAATTTTCAATTTTTAGAATTATTTCATTCTAATATATTTTAATTTAATGGTGTATTAACTGGTAAAGGAAAAAATACTTTATTAATTTTAATAGTGACTATAGTAGGTATTTAAAATGAATAAAATTACAACAAAAGATATTATACTAATTATGAAAGTAATAATACATAGTGGGGGTTATTATTTATTTCGGTCTAATTATATGTTGAATATGTTGAATACATTTGATCTTATTGGTTTCAAAGATGCAAATACTCCATTTGACTCTAGAGTTAAATTTATTATTAATACAGACATAGCCATATCACAACATGAAAATTCTAGTTCAATTTTTTCTTTAAAAGAAATTTGGTACAACCGCAAAAGCGGCACACAACGCAAGGAAGAAAATTACATTAAATTGCAAGCCCGGGGAATTGACCCCGTGACCTGTCCCTTACCCCCCCAAACCATTACCACCCCACCACCAATGGTGGGGCTCAATTTTTTCTTTAATTTATATTATATAATATAATAAATCCAATATCACATTTTTGGATTTCCAAATTCATTGATATTCTATAAATACAAGCATGGTTCATTAGAAATGTATAATTAGAATCTTTTTACACTTAAATAAGGATAAAAAAATCGATTTTATTTTATAATGATTACCTAACTACATTAAGTATGCACTAATTGAAATTGTAATATCATCATGGGATATTATAAATCCCAATTTGGATGGATATTTACTCTTAGATATTGTTTCATTTCTGGTGTGGGAGATAAATAAATAGTCATTACACATTCATCATTAGAGTCATAATTTAATACTTTAACAACTTGTAGAATGAAAAAAATAAATCATAAAATTATTAATAGAATTTAAGTTATGTAATATTCCAATTCATCTTATTTCCATTAATTATGGTAGTGAATCATAAATGTCAAAAGATTATAGTTTCATATATAATTTAAAGTCTAAACATATCACTTTTAGACATGATATGTGAGAAAATCACAATAAAATTGAACCATAATATTTTTTTGTTCAAATTCATGAAAGATACCTACATATCCATTTATAAAATATATATCAAGGGATATTTCTGAACAAATTAATAGCTAAATTGGTTCAAAAACCTTAAAATGAACTATTTTGTGAAAAGCGTGATCATACACTAGTGAAATACTCATCCCAAGATCATTCACCATGTTACCCAAGATTTCTCAGGTCATGTAACTGGAGGTTAACAATACAATATATTATATCTCAATATAATAAAAAAAATTATTAAAATATTCCAACAAACATAAACTCACTCACACATTTGAACATCATTTAATGAATGATCCCATTCATAAAAACATAAACAATATAATGATATGAATGAACCATGATAATTCCATATTACAATAACAACCAACTTTTCACTTATGAATCAACAAGGGGTATAATTTGAAGGGTGTACATAACTCAAAATATTAATCTAATTAGGAAAACTTATAAAATATATCTTAATTACTTTGAAAATATGATAAAAGACATCAAACATTCCATTTGAAACCCATCAAAAACATTTAAAATAGTAAAAGAAAATAATACTTCCACATTATTTGCTAACGTAGAAAGTATCTTGAAAAATTGCCAAATACTATCTAATTCAAAGAAATAATTGATCAAAACATAATGGTAATTCATTATAATTCATAATAAACCATTACATGAAATCCATTTCAATTTATTTAATAAAAAAAGTAGGTGGCATTTTAATAAACACTTTTTGTGCATTATTTCCATGGAAGGAACTTAAAAACATTTAAACATAAGAAAAAAAATCCTTTGATGTTAATGAAAACTTAAGAGAAACACTTATAAATCCATAACCCCATCTTGCATAATTATAATAGAATCAACTCTGATAAAAACATGGATTTTAAAGATGCAAGCATTCATGGTTCCATATTTAAAGGAAAGTAAATGGATCTACATACTAGAATGGATAAAATCATTATGTGGAAGTCTTAGTATGCTACAATTAAGAAAGAAAAGCCATTAAAGGGTCAATAAAAAACCAGAATCATAGAAACCCCAATTATAAATTCATTATAGAAGGGAAATTAGTGATGTATAATGAATAACAAGAGATAGTGAATAGAAAACACTAAAATATATGGGTAAATAAGCAATCAACAATTGAGGAGGAGGAAAAAATAGAATACCATGGATTGAAGCATTGAATTATCTAAGATAAAGTAGAGAAATCTATAAATATTGGATTTATTAGAGCCTTGATTCTTTTGAGCCTTGGATTTTTTCGAGCCTTGATTCGAGCATGGATTCGATGAGGAGGAGCACTGATAGTAGGTGGTTTTTCATGGAAAGATTTAGATATCACGACCAGTTCATGACTGGTTAGAATTCCTTAAAAATATTAGGGACAATTTTATCAGTGCTTCCATAAAAGCACTGATAAAGATATATTTTCTCAATACTAAATTAATAGGTGTTGATAATAAACATCTTTACCAGCACTAAAGTTTTAGCACTAATAAAATATATCTTTATCAGTGATAAAACTTTATCACTGATAAAGGATTTATAATTATAATTATAAATATATTTTTTAATATATTAATATAATTATATATATAAATATAAATATAGTAAATATATTAATTATTTAAATACGTTGATTAAAATTTGTAATTATAAATATTTTTATATCATTATATACATTTATATAATTATATATATATAGTAATAAATATAAATATAAATATAAATATAAATATAGTAAATATATTCATTATTTAAATATATAAATATTTATTTATAATAGTATAAATACTTTAAAAAAGAATATTTATATATTTATATCATTATATATATTTATATATTTATATAAATATATAAAATAAATATATATAAGTATAAATATAAGTATAAATATAAATATAAATATAAATATAATAAATATATTCATTTTTTAAATAAATTTATTATAATTTCATAATTATTTAAATATATATAATTATATAAATACTTTTTTTAAAAATTGTATTTATTTATTTATTATTATAAATATAAAAATTTATAAATATAGTAAATATACATTTATAAATAAATTTTTAAAATTATTAATGGATATATAATATTAAATTCATGTTTGTTAAGAATGAGTGAAATTGAATAATTAAAAATGATTACACTTTAAAAATATTGAAAAATGGATAAGTTTTATTAAAAATATGAAGATTTGATTTTTATTATAAAATAACTTTTGTTGAAAAAGCGGAAAACCTCAAAAGTTAAAACTAGAGAAATATCAAACAGAATAGAAGATTCGAAAATTATTAAAAGAAAACTTGAAGCAATTAGAATAAATATCACTATATAATTTCAAGAATAGACCAGTTACCTTTTTATCTGATTCATGTTAGATAATGCATTCAAATTGATAAGCCAACTTGCCTTAAGCTTGGATGAATTTTTCCACAATTATTTTCTTTTCATTGAAGCCTCTTGTCAAAATTAGATATTTCTTATTTATCTAATCCCTCTTCTCCTTATGGGATAAGTGTTATTAATTAAATATAATATTTTTTTTAAAGTATGGATATATATTAAAATAAATATGAATGCATATTGAAAATATTGAAATATTGTAAAAAAATATATACAAATAAATAATAGAAAATTATTAAATTCTAAAAAGATAAAAAATATAAAATATAAAAATATAAAAAATAAATTAATACCTAAATGTAATAATATTAAAAATAAATACATAAAATTTACCGATCAAAGAAATAATAAATTAAATGTATCATGTTATAATGAAATTCCAAAATGAATACAAAAATTTGAATAAATTACATAAATATTTGGTTTATGTGTTTCTATATAAGATTGCATTAATTATATAAATATTTATGTGCGTGTAGTATATAAAATGAATTAATTACATATATTTATGTGAAATAAATGTAACGCACATTTGATATATGTTAAATTGAAAAATAAAATGACATTAAATTATGTCCATTACTTGATGCAATTAGTTAGTATTTTTAATTAATATTAATTATTAATTATAAACCATTCCTCACAAAATATATGTCTTATTTAATGTAAAGAATAAATATTTTGTAGTATATAAATTATATTTTAGGAAATATCATATACAAGGAAACTGAATGGGCAAGGATTTGTCAGTATTATCGAATTGTTGTTGAGATTGACACAAATACAATTATCATTAATATTGTGGTTTTGGTGGATGATGCTTTTTCTTTTGAGTTACATGTTGATATTGAAAATTTACTTTATTTATTTCATAAATGTTGCAACATTGGGCATGATACTAAAAATGATGTAAATTATTGTGTTGTGTTAACTATAAAAATTTCATACACTCGATTGAGATGTGAAAATTTAAGCCGTCTTTTACGGGACCTATGAATGAAGAAGACAATAAATCTATCGAAGGAAGGAACCTTGGACTTGGTATGTTTAAGGTAGTTGGGAATATTTATTATGGTAATGAAAAAAATGAGATGAATCATATTAACTCTAATCTTAATGTTGGGAAGGCTTTAAAGGAACAAGTTCTGAAGGATACTCTGAGGTTGATTATGCCTCAGTGACAAAATATGGTTGTTTCCTCTATACAGAAAGATATATATTCTTCTTCCATGGATAGATATATAGTCCATCTTGGTTTGTATATAATGGTTTGATAATTAGATTATTCTAATAATAAGAAGAATGGGAAATTATTGGATTCTGATGATAATGATTCCATGGTAATGCGTCATCAGGAAGGGATTTCACAGGAACAGGTTCTAAAGGATAATATAGTGTTGGATGAACCTCAAATCCAAAATGTGGATGTTTCCTCTATGAAGGAGGATGTATCCTCTACTTCCATGGAACAACCCAAAGTCTATCTTGGTGTATCTTCAGTGGTTCAAAAATTAGATGATGCTAATAAGAAGGAGGTTGGAAATTTATAGGATTCATATTAATATCTCCATTGGAATGCATCCCGATGCATGGATTTCAGTGTTGGATACTGGAGGTGTTCATATTGAATCATTAATTTATGATAATTAAATGTACACCCCACTTGTTTTGGCTATGGATAAATCTCTTAAGGCTTTAAATGAAAGATCCTTTGGAAGTGAAACTCGTTTTAGGACCAGATCTCATGAAGAGGCTGACAATGGGGAGTTTCAATATGGTGTTTAGATTAGTGATGAGGTAAGTAAAGTTATGTCTTATAATACTATTGATTTTGGTGTTGGAACTATTGTTTCTAAGTATGTTCTTATGGAGATAGTGAGTATAGGGAATTTGGGGATAGTTTTGGTCAACAGGAACAATGTCAAAGGGAGGTGTATAGTAAAGGGTGCTACAGACACTGATGAAAAATCTTCAGATGAAGTTCATGAGCCATGGAAAATAGCAAAAACATGGAAGCATGAAATAAATCCATGTGGAAAATCCCATATTAGTAGGGGTAAGATAGTTCCTAACCTAACTCATGCGGTTGAATTTCTAAATTTTAAATCCCATTTTTAGGTGGCTTATTGGTGGGGTTTTCAAGGTCCTCTTTGTTTTTTCAATGTTGGATATTTGTTTGTATTTTTTCTCCTCATCTGTTTTTGTTTTCTTCTTTTTTTTAAAAAAAAATTGTGCCTTTTACTTTAAATAAATAAATAAATAATTTTTTTATTAATAATTTTGTAATGTTTTCATTTTAATTTTTTGTTTAATTATTACAATATATCCATTTTTAAATTTCTTGTTTAATTATTACATTTTATTCATATTTATTTCATTAATTGTTGTAATTTATTAATTTTATATATCTATCTTTAATATATAATATTTATTTATATTTATAATATATATATATATATATGTATATTAAATTTATTCATTTTTACCAATAATTATTTAATTAATAAAAAGTTTAATATTTTTCTTTATTTACACTTTTTTAAAATTTTTATTTGTTTAATTATTCTATTTTATTCATTTTACATATCTATATATTTAATATATACTATTTACTGGTATTTATAATTTATATATATATATGTATGTTAAATTGATTCATTTTTATTAATAATAATTTCATTAAATACATTTTTTAAATTTACTCATTTTGAATTTTTATTTGTATAATTATTTCATTTTAATCGATAACTTTATCAGTGTTAATTTTTTTTTGATATAGGATACCCTTTATCAGTGATTAAAATGAATCACTGATAAAGGGCACACTTTATCAATGCTAAAAATAAAGCATTGATAATGATTACCCTTTATCAACATTAAAAAAAGTGTTGGTAAAGGTTACCCAATATTAGTGTTAAAAATAACTAATAAAGGGTAGTTTTTATCACCTCTAAAAAAATGCTAATGAAAGGTCCCCTTTATTAGCGCTTTTTTAGCACTTATAAAGGGAACCCTTATTAGGTTTTTTTTCTAGTGCTAATAAAGGAAAATGTTGTCAATGGCCTATTTTTAGTAGTGATTTTTTATATTATTTTTTAATAAGAAATATATTTTGATAGGAAAATGTTTAAATATATTTAAAATTATAACATGAGGATAGTACACAAGCATAAGGAGCCTATCGACTTCTAAAAGTGGATAAATATTATTGTATATATAATAATATTTCACTATCTAAAAAAATATCAAAAAAAATATTTTTTCAATATTTCTGTAGTGTCTAAAACAAACCAATAGAAAATATCCTTGTAAAGACCCGTAAATTTCAAGGAAATTTTTTTCTTAATTTTGTTTGGAATTTTACAAGAACGCAGTTTCTGACAGCACCTGATTCCGAGGCCCGGTGTGCCCAGAATCATTTTCCGAAGTTTGGCTCGGGTACGTTCAGTGAACGGACGAGCGGGTTTTTCTAACTTTTGAACCGGTGCTCGGAATCGAATTCTGAGGGAACCGATGGAATCACAGTGCCAGTACTTGCTTAGAAACGCCTCTTCCGGATTTGCGTTTGCTCGGGTGTGGTTTTTAATATTCGGGCTTAAGGTTAAGAAATAAAATAATTTTACGACAAACATTATTTTATTTCACTTAAGCCACTTGGAAGCCACTTGAAGCCACTTAAAGCGGCTCAAGCTGAGTTGATCCAGATAGGATGCTATCCAAAAATATCCTACCCTCTTGGTAGGATATTTGTGGGGTGGGGCCCGCACGAGCCCCACCGTTTCTTTTCGGCTAAGTAACACACCCGCGAAAACCCGTCTTTATGAAAGTCAACTGACGCTTTTTCTTAAATTCTTAACGCACCATTTAATTGGGCAGTTTTATTTGTTAATTAAATGGGCGGTTTCTTTCATTGAGTTAATTCTACGAATTAATGGGTCGTTACTTACCTCTTTTTTTTCGTTTGTTGGCGTAATAATAAAATAAGACCAACGCCAACTTTTGGAGGATTACACGTTGGGAGGCTTTGACAGAATTCTTGTGCCTTCACCCTTCTTCGCGAAGAACGCGAAGAACGCGAAGAACGTCGACCTCTGACGAAGAACGCCGAAACCGCGGAAATCGACGACGCGACGCCATGTGCCGCGACGCCGGCGTTTCCTCTTCCGCGACGTTCTTCTACGACGTTCCTTCGTCCGCAACGAAATCTTCGATCATCTGTTTGAGGTAAGAGTTTTTGGGTTTCTTTTAAAACTCCTTTGTGGTTTTTAACAACGCACGGATTTAATTATTAAAATAAAATCTGTTGTTCTTGAACTTCGGAGTTCATCGACGCGACACCCTTCCACGACAAAGCGACGCCCTTCCGCGATGACGCGACGCCCTTCTGCGACGACGCGACGCCTTCCGCGACGCGACGATCGCCTCCTTCCGCGCCGATCAAATCCCGGAAGAACCTGCGTGCGATGACTTGACGAGGTAGAGATTTTATTTTGGAAATACCTTTTTCCCGTGATCGTTTCTTTTAAAATAAAGAACCCAGATTCTTATGAACAATTTCATTTCATTAAAATTGTTTTTGTATTTGTTGTTTTATTCTCCCGTTGTTTTTATCTAACGTGGAGGGTGCGGGCCAAACGAAAATGGCCCGACAACCCTCCGCTGTTCTTCGTGGTTGTGCGGATTTGGCGGGTGATGGAAAAACGTAACGCAAGGCCGATTTGATGATCCCACCGTGAAGAACGGAACCTGGGAGGAACAACGGTGTAGACGGGAAGGAAAACGGACCACCGGAGCAACTCCGGTGGCCTGCGGAAGCTACCGACGACGCGGGTCGCCAGCGCGGCGGCGACCAACGGACCCGCGGCCGCGCGGGTCCGGCTCGCCCGCACGGGACGCGGCAGAATCCGCGTCCGCTTGTCCAGCGCGACCCTTCGAGGGTCGCGGCTTCCTCAACCCGTGGCTGCGGCGCTCGGCCGCTCGGCCGAGCCGAGCCAGGGCGGTCCGACCGGCCGGGCCGCGCCCTGGCCGGACCGGACCGGGTCCAGCCGGGTCGGACCGGGTCGGGTCGACCCGGTTCGGGTTGACCCGGTTCGGCTGACCCATGGGGGGGGGGGGGGGGGGTCGGGCCGGGTTGGCCCAGGCCCGGACCCCCGTCTTCAGACCGTTTTCGGTCTTTTGCTCGTAACATGAGCTAAGGGCATCCGAACGACGCGCCGTCAGTGGCAACGCGATTCTTGGATCGAGACGGTCGTTTCGGTATATCGCACTCAAGGTTTCAGAATACTTTGGGTTCGGCTGGGTTGGTTCGTACACGAAACCAACCGGGCCCTCGGAGCAGAGACGCTCATATCTTGAGCTCCGGACGTCCGATTGACGTGCCGTCGACTTTTTTGAATTCCTCTAAGTGAGACAGATCTTTTGGCATACTCCGCCTGAGATTTGGACGCAGGTGGAGTACGGTCGGGTTGGTTTTGCCTTAAAAACCAATCGGGCCCCTGGGACGAAAAAGCCAATAACTCTCAGACCGGGCGTCCGATTGACGCACCGACTGCGACATTGAGTTCCTATTGACGATACGGAACTTTTGGATACATCAACTTCAGACTTTGTGTCAGTTGATGTATCAGCCTCTCTGCTCGTGGAGCGGACCCTCCCGAACAAGCTTGCTGTGTGCGGGAACCCTAGAGCTGGCTGCGACTGCTACTTCGACAGCGACGACGACCATGCAGAGATCCTCAGTGGACTGTGTTGACGACTGTGTCGAGATCCTCAGTGGACTGCGACGACTACTGCACTCAGCAATCCTACGTGGATCTGTGCTACAGATCCTGTGTGGATTCGATCCTGTGTGGGTCAGCACTCAGCGGTTCTGTGTGAGCCAGCGCCTACAGGTCCTGTGTGGGCCAGATCCTGTGTGGGTCTTTATGGGGGTTAGTTACCTATCGATCCTGTGTGGGTCATTGCGGGGGTTAGTACCTATTGATCCTTTTGTGGGTTAGACGACTTAGATGGATCAATGATCATCTTTATCGTCATCCGAAGAAGTATACCTGTGTGAGCTGAATCTTGTGCTACTCTCCTTTGTGGATTGTATTGAACTATCCTGTGTGGATTTACTGTTTACTCCCCTTCATGGATTGTGTTGTCCTATCCTGTGTGGGTATATGTTTTGCTTTCCTGTGTGGACTGGGTTGTGCTTGGGCTCGGATGTTGGAGCCGATCGGGAATTGATGACTTAGGTATATGTATGGGCATATACCTAAGCCATGTCGGATGTTACTTCGTGATTGTATCTTTCCTTTGTGGATTATCCTTTGTGGATTCTGGGAGACCTTCGGGGGTCTCGGGGTCCCTACTGAGTAGTTTATACTCACCCCTACATGGGCTATGCCCGCACTTCGTTGTGTTGGTTGCAGACGGCGGACATCGCTGATCGTGGTGAGGGTGTGCGGAGCAGGACGGTACCTGGAGGTGGACCACTGGGCGGGACGTACTCGGAGCGGACGGCTGGACCGAGGAGCTGTGGAGGCTATCTGTACCCACCCTTCAGGTGGGACCTTCAGAGGACGGCTCGATGCTGTGGCTTTTCTTTTCAGTTGTTGTTTCCCCCTTTCAGTTGTACTTTACAGTTGGGCTTGTATTTCCGGCCCCTTTTACTTTCAGCACAGCTTGTTACAGTTTTTACTTAGTGTTTACTTTTCCTCTTGCTTACTCTGTGGTGCTTGTTTACTTTTAAAAAGAAATTCCTTCCCTTTTTCCAAGATTTATTCCTTGGTGATAGTCGCCAGTCCCTAGCCTATGGAAGGCGGGCTTGGGGTAGTCACGGCATGGGCCCCGAGGACGGGTCGTGAAAAATTACTATCAGAGGTGGTCGGTTCTACCGCAGACTCTGATCTTTCTTCTATGTGAAGAAATAGTGTTTAGCGTATTGGGTGTGGTTATCAGTCCAGGGAGTCCAGTGTTGGTTCGGCGGCCGACGTATCCATACACCAGGACCCTGACTTCTGATTTCCGACTTAATGCATGAAAACATTGATTGCATGGGTGTTTTCAAGTTTTCTTCGTGATTACTTTGTATCAGCTCACCAGGTATACTGTTCTGACCGTGGCGCACTTGTTTCCTTTTTCAGGATGGCCCCATGATGACAGCCAGCTAGGGTTCCGAGAGTAGAGCGCGACGACAGCCCGCCGAGCGACGAGGCCTCGGTACAGGGCCCGTTGACAGCAGAGGCACCGATGGTACCTTTACCCACTGAGCCCCCGATGCTTCCAGCACCGACCGCTGACGATGAACGTCGCCTCGGAGCTCTGCATGAGTTCCAGCGCCAGCGACCACCTAGGTTTTGTGGGGAGACGGACCCCCAGGCAGCCGAGGACTGGCTGGAGGCGGTCGTACGAGTTTTCAGGCTAGTGAGGACACCCCCAGACCTCATGGTGATCCTCGCGGCGAGCCTACTGCACGCAGCAGCAGGACGATGGTGGAGCTTGATGCTCCAGGTGCACGATGAGGCCTCTATCATCTGGAAGGACTTCGAGAACCTCTTCCGCTCAGATTCCGTCTCGGCCACCCTCCGTGCGGTGCGCATCCAGGAGTTTCTTCAGTTGCGGCAGGGCAGCTTGACGGTCGCCCAGTACGCGACGAGGTTTACCGATCTTTCTCGCTACTCGACCGACATGGTACGTGACCCCTTCTTCCGGGCCCGGACCTTTGAGCAGGGTTTGAGACACGAGATCAGGGCATCGATGATTTCCCTCAGCATCCTGAACTAGGAAAGAGTACTGGATCGAGCCCTTCTGATCGAGAGCTTTCTGGTTGAGTCTACTTCAGCAGCGAGACCTACCGTAGGGCGGCAGGTAGCGGAGTCTTCGGCAGCAGGTAGCTGACAGATGACTCAGGGACCCAGGCAGAGGCAGAGGGTCGACCGTGGCGGTCCGCAAGGAGGAGGCGGACGAGGCAGAGGAGCTAGCCAAGCAGCAGGTGGTGGGAGACGCTTTGAGGCTCTGCCACCACCACCACCAGGAGGTCCGCCTCGACTACAGGGAGCTGGCGGGCAGAGACAGGCACAGCTCCAGGCAGTGGAGGCCTACGACCACGGCGTGCCAGAGATGATTCGAGGTACGATCTGTGTCTATTCCACCCTTGTTGCAGTTCTTATAGACACATGAGCGAGTCACTCTTTCATAGCCGCTGCCCTTGTTCGGAGCTTGGAGATTCCGACGGAGCCATTGTCTCGATCCTTACGGCTAAAGACCCCTACGGGAGAAGACTCGACGATTACGCACTGGTGCCGGCAGTGTGAGCTAACTCTGGGAGGTGAGAGCTTCGGCTGGGATCTTCTTGTAGCGGCATCGAGGCCTTACGACGTCATCTTGGGCATGGATTGGTTATCTACAGTTCATGCTCAAATTGACTGTTTTAGGCGCAAGGTGCGATGTGTGCGCACCGACGGGAGCAGGTTCACCTTCACCGGCGAGAAGGGATCCTTTGCAGCACAGGAGGGACTCTCGCAGAGGAGAGGGAATCCCATCACTCATCAGTTGGCTAGCCTCATCCTTGGAGCAGTTGACGTGCAGAGTCCTAGTTTTCCTGGAGTGGTGGATCAGTATGCGGACGTCTTCCCCGACGACGTTCCAGGACTACCTCCTTGCAGAGAGGTAGACTTTTATATTGATCTGTACCCCGGGACAGCCCCGATATCCACTCCAGCATATCGGATGGCCCCCGCTGAGCTTCGAGAGCTATGGGTACAGTTGGAGGACTTGCAGGGCAAGGGGTTCATCCGACCCAGTGTTTCACCCTGGGCTTCCCCGATTTTGTTCGCCAAGAAGGCGGACGGGAGCTTGTGACTGTGTGTCGACTATCGTCGCCTGAACCAGGTGACAGTGAGGAACAAGTATCCACTACTGAGGATTCATGACCTCTTCGACCAGCTCAAGGTATCATGGTGGTTCTCGAAGATAGACCTCAGGTCAGGCTATCATCAGCTCAGAGTTCGAGACGAGGACGTGAAGAAGACGGCCTTCAGGTGTCGGTATGGCCACTATGAGTTCTTGGTTATGCCTTTCGGCGTAACCAACGCCCCAGAAGTGTTCATGAGCCTCATGAACAGGATCTTACAGCCATACCTCGATCGATTTTTCGTGGTATTCATCGACGACATTTTGGTGTACTCGGCCACGGAGGAGGAGCACGCCTACCACTTGCGGGTTGTACTAGACACACTCTGAGAGCACCAGCTTAATGGAAAGCTCTCGAAGTGCCAGTTCTGGTTACGTGAGGTCCAATTCTTGCGTCACGTCATTTCTGAGGTGGGAGTTGCGGTGGACCCCACGAAGATCGAGGCAGTGCTAGCTTGGGAGCCACCCAGGAGCGTAACGGAGGTGCAGAGTTTCTTGGGACTAGCTGGATACTATCGGAGATTTGTGCCAGACTTCTACAAAGTTGCGGTGCCACTCTCATCTTTGACGAAGAAGGGAAAACCCTTTGTGTGGTCAGACAAATGTCAGCAGAGCTTTCAGGAGCTGAGACAGAGATTGACCAACGCACCTATCTTGAGGTTGCCTGAGGAGGGAGTTGGATACGTAGTCTACTGCGATGCATCAGGGACCGGACTCAGATGTGTCTTGATGCAGGAGCGGGCCGTGATTGACTATGGATCATGTTAGTTGAGGCCGCATGAGTAGAACTACGCTACCCATGACCTGGAGTTAGCAGCAGTGGTCTTCGCTCTGAAGACATGGTGGCACTATCTGATGGGCGAGCGCTTTACAGTCTTTTCTGACCACCAAAGTCTCAGGTACATCTTCTCACAGAAGGACCTGAACCTGAGACAGCGGCGATGGCTCTAGTTCCTCCAGGACTATGAATTTGAGATAGTCTATACTCCTGGGAAGGGGAACGTAGTAGCGGATTCCCTCAGCAGGAGGACGGGCATCCAACTACTTGAGGAGGCGACAGAGCAGCTAGCCGCCTTACAGATATCCTTCGTGGATAAGGACGGAGCATCCTTCCTTCAGTCTCTCACAATCTCTCCTCCACTTCTACAGCGGGTCAGAGAGGCACAACGTGGGGACGCTGACTGTGAGACACGGCGTGCACAGATATCCTCAGAACAGGCACCTGATGGCTTCTCCTTTGGAGTAGAGCACGACATCCATTTCAGAGGATGTACCTTGGTACCAGTCGCTTTACGAGAGGAGGTGATGAGAGAGTTTCACACTTCTCCTTTGGCGATACATCCTGGAGTGGCGAAGATGTACCAGGACCTCAGACGACAACACTGGTGGCTGGGCATGAAGAAGGATGTGGCAGAGTTTGTTTCATGGTGCCTCACCTGCCAGCAGGTGAAGGTAGAGCATCAGGTACCAGCAGGCTTGGTACAACCCTTGGAGGTCCCGGAGTGGAAGTGGGAAGGGATATCTATGGACTTCGTGACTGGACTTCCACGCACTTCCAAAGGTCACGACTCCATTTGGGTGATTGTTGACCGACTCACCAAGTCGGCACACTTCTTACCCATCCGAGAGCAGGGCTCAGTGGAGAGCTTGGGGCGTCTCTACATTCAGGAGAGTGTACGGCTTCACGGTGTGCCATCATCTATCGTATCCGATCGGGACGCTCGTTTTACTTCCCAGCTTTGGAAAGGGTTCCAAGAGGCGTTCGGGACGCGGCTACGTCTGAGCACCGCCTTTCACCCTCAGACGGATGGTCAGACAGAGAGGACCATTCAGACTCTCGAGGACATGCTCCGCGCATGTGTCCTCGACTTTGGTCACAGTTGGGAGGACCACCTACCCTTGGTGGAGTTCGCATACAACAACAGCTACCACTCCACTATCGGGATGGCACCATACGATGCGTTGTATGGTAGACCTTGTAGATCTCCTTTGTGCTGGACAGACCCTGGGGAGTTAGCACTTGTGGGACTAGAGATGGTCCAGACCATGACAGAGAAGGTCCAGGTCCTCCAGGAGCGGATGAGGATAGCTCAGAGCCAGAAAAAGTCTTATGCTGACAGGAGGCGGAGGCCACTAGAGTTCGAGGATGGCGACCACGTCTTCTTGCATGTCTCACCTCGATGTGGATTACAGAGATTTGGCCGAGGCGGCAAGTTGTCTCCACGCTTCATCAGACATTTCCAGGTCCTCAGTAGGATTGGCGAGGTGGCTTATCGCCTGGCTCTACCACCTCAGTTGCACCGGGTGCACGACGTCTTCCACGTATCTCAGCTGATGAGATACGTGCACAACCCGATGCACATCATTGACCATGTGGAGTTAGACATGGATGATGGGGCGACTTTTGTGGAGGTCCCAGTGGAGATCGAGGATCGACAAGAGCGGGTCCTACGTGGACGATCGATTCCTCTAGTGCGCATCAGATGGCAGCACGGGAACCTCCAGGAGAGCACTTGGGAGAGGGAGGCTCAGATGCGTGCTCAGTACCCACATTTGTTTCCCTAGTTTATGATGTATCTTTACGGGGACGTAATGCCCTGAGGTGGGAGTAATTTAAAGACCCGTAAATTTCAAGGAAATTTTTTTCTTAATTTTATTTGGAATTTTACAAGAACGCGGTTTCTGACGGCACCTGATTCCGAGGCCCGGTGTGCCCAGAATCATTTTCTGAAGTTTGGCTCGGGTACGTTCAGTGAACGGACGAGTGGGTTTTTCTAACTTTTGAACCGGTGCTCGGAATCAAATTCTGAGGGAACGGATGGAATCGCAGTGCCGGTACTTGCTTAGAAACGCCTCTTCCGGAGTTGCATTTGTTCGGGTGTGGTTTTTAATTTTCGGGCTTAAGGTTAAGAAATAAAATAATTTTATGACAAACATTTTTTATTTCACTTATGCCGCTTGGAATCCACTTGAAGCCACTTAAAGCGGATCAAGCTGAGTTGATCCGAATAGGATGCTATCCAAAAATATCCTACCCTCTTGGTAGGATATTTGTGGGGTGGGGCCCGCACGAGCCCCACCGTTTCTTTTCCTCTAAGTAACGCACCCGTGAAAACCCGTCTTTATGAAAGTCAACTGACGTGTTTTCTTAAATTCTTAATGCACCATTTAATTGGGCAGTTTTATTCATGAATTAAATGGGCGGTTTCTTTCATTGAATTAATTCTACGAATTAATGGGTCGTTACTTACCTCTTTTTTTTCATTTGTTGGCGTAATAATAAAATAAGACCAACGCCGACTTTTGGAGGATTACACATTGGGAGGCTTTGACAGAATTCTTGTGTCTTCACCCTTCTTCGCGAAGAATGTGAAGAATGCGAAGAACGCGAAGAACGCTGGCCTCCGACGAAGAATGCCGAAACCGCGGAAATCGACGACGCGACGTTGTGTGTCGTGACGCCGACGTTTCCCCTTCCGCGACGTTCTTCTATGATGTTCCTTCGTCCGCAACGAAATCTTCGATCATCTGTTTGAGGTAAGAGTTTTCAGGTTTCTTTTAAAACTCCTTTGTGGTTTTTAACAATGCAGGGATTTAATTATTAAAATTAAATATGTTGTTCTTGAACCTCGGAGTTCGTCGACGCGACGCCCTTCCGCGACGACGTGATGCCCTTCCGCGACGACGTGACGCCCTTCCGCGACGACGTGACGCCTTCCGTGACGTGACGATCGCCTCCTTCCGCGATGATCAAATCCGCGAAGAACCCGTGTACGACGACTTGAAGAGGTAGGGATTTTATTTTGGAAATACCTTTTTCCCGTGATCGTTTCTTTTAAAATAAAGAACCCGGATTGTTATGAACAATTTCATTTCATTAATTTTTTTTTTTGGATTTGTTTTTTTATTCTCCCGTTGTTTTTATCTAACGCGGAGGGTGTGGGCCAAACGAACACGGCCTGACAACCCTCCGCCATTCTTTGTGGTTGTGCGGATTTGGCGGGCGACGGAAAAATGTAACGCAATGCCGATTTGATGATCCCGCATTGAAGAACGGAACCCGGGGGGAACAACGGCGCAGACGGGAAGGAAAACGGACCACCGGAGCAACTCTGGTGGCCCGCAGAAGCTACCGGCGGCGCGGGCACCGGCGGCCAACAGACCCGCGGCCGCACGGGTCCGGCTCACCCGCATGGGACGCGGCAGAAGCCGCGTCCGCTTGTCCAGCGCAGCCCTTCGAGGGTCGCGGATTCCTCAACCCGCGGGGGCGGTGCCCCGCGGCTGTGGCGCTAGGCCGTTCGGCCGAGCCGAGCCAGGCCGGTCCGACCGGTCGGGCCACGCCCTGGCCGGACCAGACCGGGTCCAGTCGGGTCGGACCGGGTCGGGTCGACCCGGTTCGGCCAACCCAGGGGGGGTCGGGCCGGGTCGGCCCGGGCCCGGACCCCCGTCTTCGGACCGTTTTCGGTCTTTTGCTCGTAACTTGAGCTACGGGCCTCCGAACGACGCGCCGTCAGAGGCAACACGATCCTTCGATCGAGACGGTCGTTTCAGTATATCGCACTCAAGGTTTCGGAATACTTTGGGTTCGGCCGGGGTGGTTCGTACACGAAACCAACCGGGCCCTCGGAGCGGAAACGCTCATATCTGGAGCTCCAGACGTCTGATTGACGTGCCGTCGACTTTGTTGAATTCCTCTAAGTGAGACGGATCTTTTGGCATACTCCGCCCAAGGTTTGGACGCAGATGGAGTACGGTCGGGTTGGTTTTGCCTTAAAAACCAACCGGGCCCATGGGACGAAAAAGCCAATAACTCTCAGACCGGGCGTCCGATTGACGCGCCATCTGCGACGTTGAGTTCCTGTTGACGATACAGAACTTTTGGATACATCAAATTCGGACTTTGTGTTAGTTGATGTATCAGCCTCTCGGCTCGTGGAGCGGACCCTCCCGAACGAGCTTGCTGTGTGCGGGAACCTTAGAGTTGGCTGCGACTGCTACTTCGACAGCGACAACGACCGTGCAGAGATCCTCAGTGGACTGCGACGACGACTGTGCAGAGATCCTCAATGGACTGCGACGACTACTGCACTCAGCGATCCTACGTGGATCAGTGCTACAGATCCTGTGTGGATCCGATCCTGTGTGGGTCAGCGCTCAGCGGTTCTGTGTGAGCCAGCGCCTATAGGTCCTGTGTGGGCCCGATCCTGTGTGGGTCTTTGCAGGGGTTAGTTACCTATCGATCCTGTGTGGGTCATTGCGGGGGTTAGTACCTATCGATCCTTTGTGGGTCCGACGACTTAGATGGATCAGTGATCATCTTTATCGTCATCTGAAGAAGTATACCTGTGTGAGCTGAATCTTGTGCTACTCTCCTTTATGGATTGTGTTGAACTATCCTGTGTGGATTTACTGTTTACTCTCCTTCATGGATTGTGTTGTCCTATCCTGTGTGGGTATACGTTTTTCTTTCCTGTGTGGACTGGGTTGTGCTTGGGCTCGGATGTTGAAGCCGATCGGGAATTGATGACTTAGGTATATGTATGGTCATATACCTAAGCCATGACGGATGTTACTTTGTGATTGTATCTTTCCTTTGTGGATTGTCCTTTTTGGATTCTGGGAGACCTTCGGGGGTCTCGGGGTCCCTACTGAGTAGCTTATACTCACCCCTACACGGGCGATGCCCGCACTTCGTTGTGTTGGTTGCAGACGACGGACAACGCTGATCGTGGTGGGGGCGTGTGGAGCAGGACGGTACCTGGAGGTGGACCACTAGGCGGGACGTACTCGGAGCGGACGGCTAGACCAAGGAGCTGTGGAGGCTATCTGTACCCACCCTTCAGGTGGGACCTTCAGAGGATGGCTCGACGTTGCGGCTTTTCTTTTCAGTTGCTGTTTCCCCCTTTTAGTTGTACTTTACAGTTGGGCTTGTATTTCCGGCCCCTTTTACTTTCAGCACAGCTTGTTACAGTTTTTACTTAGTGTTTACTTTTCTGCTTGCTTACTCTGTGGTGCTTGTTTACTTTTCAAAGCAATGCCTTCCCTTTTTTGGGATTTATGCCTTGGTGCTAGTCGCCAGCCCCTGGCCTATGGAAGGCAGGCTTGGGGTAGTCACGGCATGGGCCCCGAGGACGGGTCGTGACAATCCTGGTTATTATGTTTTCAAATTTATGAAACATTTCCTATACAATAAATAAACTGCTATCCCCGAAGATGTATCTTCGAAGATAATTAAAATTTCATTTAAAATATTTATTAATCCTTTTTGTATTTATATTTTTCCAGTACTACCAGGACTATAAAAATTCCTCATATTCAAAAGAGGAAATAGATTTTTTTTAAATGAATTGGAAGTATACATGGTTTTAGAATGTAAACATATATCATGAATATGCAACTTAAAACTACATATTTACTTGATTTTCACATCATTTTATCTAATTATTTTAGTTAATTTCTTTATCATTTTTATCTGATAATTATTTTATTACTTTTTATAGAGACCATGAAGAAATTAATTCTTCAAGATGGATGATTCACTCATGTACTAAGATCATGCACTCAAAAATTATTAACACTCATGATGATGAAATTTTCTTTTTTATTCTCCAATGCATTCAATATTTCGGGTTGAACACTGATGTATTTTCATTTCTTCAAAATTAATAAGTATTACAATCAATTTGGTCAATTAAACCAATTAGAACACTAATAATAAGTAATTTCATGAAAATTGCATCATCACACATGTAAAAGTTGTCTCACCCCCTTATAGTGCATCCCAAGAGGTTAATAAGTAGTACCAACTTATGATATTCTTGGAATTCCCCCAATTCACCCCATCAACATCTAATTTTGCATATAAATATACACATAGCCATTGATATATATTGAATAGTCCAATTTATTCTAAAAAATGTCTTAATTACTCTTACGTATCATCTCAATCTGACACTTGGTGTGATCGGTATGACTCCAAGTGTCTATTTTTATTTACAATTGGCATTAATTTGAGTAAAAAAGGACAAGTGACATACAAAAAAATGAGAAGACATGTTAATATTTATTTGATACTGTAGTAAAATGATCCATAATCCATTTTTTGATGTACATGAATCATCCTTACCTCGATATGATACACAATGTGTCTAATATGACTCAAAGTGGACGTTATCATTCTAAAATTGACATTTTAGTTCAAAACACATGTCACTCACTAAAAACCTAGAAAACACACTCATATTATATTTATAGGTTTTGAAAATGATTCATAAGTCATTTAGGATGCCTGAGAATCATTATCACATCAAAATGACACATGATGTGACCAGTATGAATCAAAGTGAGTGTTTTCAGTTTAAAATGACATTTTAGTTAAAAAGATAAGTGACATACTCAAAACCTTGAAAATGCATTAGGATTGTTACGATACTTTAGGAAAGTGATCCATAAGTCACTTATGATGTGTATTAATCAATTATACCTCATTCTGGTACACGATGTACCCTGTATGACTCAGATTGTGTGGCTTCAGTTTAAAATTTACATTTTATGAATATACTATTACATATTTATATTTAATTTATTTCTTTTTAGTATTACTGTCATAGGAATTGTTTTATTATACAAGTGGATTGTTTTTCTTGATTTGGGATGGTTTTTTCAAAGCTGATCCTTCTTGTGAGTGATTAGACTTTTAGGATGCAACTGAGAAAATGGAAACAATGAAATGGGTTAAGAATGTATATAAATATCATGAAAAGGTGAATTCCTACTACTTATTTAGTCAATTTTATCACCATTTGTCTATTATTTTTAAGTTAACCTCCTTATAATTTTCATCTAATACTTATTTAGTTCTTTTCATATATCTTTTGGGAAGTTATTTTTTACATTCAACTATCTACAACATGACAAAAAAGAGAGAACATGTTCCTTTTGGATAGAAGAGGGAACCCCATGCTGCCTAAAACATGAAGTGTTTCAAGTAGCATGGGGTTTCCTATTCCATCAAAATTAAACATGTTCTCTTTTTTCTAGCTTGTTGTAGATAGTTTAAAGGAAAACACATATCACATACTCAATCAGCCGCACCTCATCCTGATACACATTATGCTCAGTATGACTCGAAATATATGTTTTTAGTTTATAATCTACATTTTAGTTCAAAACACACATCACATACTCAAAACTAAACAAACAAATTCAGATTGTTTTGATTCTTTTCTATAATAATCTATAAGTGATTTTTGATCTATAGAAATTAGGTGCATGTCAGTACGACACAAGGTGTGACCGGTGTGACTATAAGTGTGTCTTTTTATTTAAAATGTAAATTGATTTTAGTAAAAAGGAAAAGTGACATACTCAAAACACATAAAACAAATTCATATTGTTTTGAATATTTTGTAAAACAATTCATAAGTCATTTTTATGTGTAATAATTATTCACACCTAAATCCAATATACGGTGTACCTGTTATGGCTCAAAGTGGATGTTATTAGTTTAAAATTGACATTTTAGTTAAAAACATGTGTTAATTTCTGAAAACTAAGAAAACATTCTTAGATTGCCATAATAATTTGGTAAAATAATTCATAAGTAATTCGTGATGTGTAGTAGTCAATGCCGCTTCATACCGACACACGATCTGACCGATATGACTCAAAGTGTGTGTTTTTAGTTTAAAATGTCATTTTAGTAAAAAACAAAAGTGACATACTCAAAATTAAGAAAACACATTAATATTGTTTTCATAATTTTTTAAAATGACCCATAAGTCATTTTTGAAATATTGGAATCATCCTCACCTCAATCCAATGCATGGTGTGACCAGTATGACTCCAATCAAGTCTTATTTATTTAAAAGCAACATTTTATTAAAAAAGAAAACCAATATATTAAAAACCAATAAAACACATTCATAATAATTTGATACTTTAGTAAAATTATCAATATGATATATGGTGTTACTGGTACGGCTCAAAGTGTCTGTTATGAGTTGAAAATTGACATTTTAGTTCAAAATGTGCCTCACTCACAAAAAACTGAGAAAAAATTCCCATGATGTGTTGACAATTAAGAAAATGTTTCATAAGTTATTTTTTATGTATAGGAATAAGTCTCAAATCAAATCGACACATGATGTGACCATTATGACTCAAAGTCTCAGTTATTATTTTAAAATTGAAATTTTAGTTGAAATTTTTTTCCAGTCACTGAAAATAGGGAAAACACACTCTGATTATCTTTATAATTTTTTAAAATGTTTGATATGTCATTTTTGATGTGTAGAAACTAGTTTCATGTAAAACTGAGACATGATGTGGCCATTATGACTCAAAGTGTATGTTTTCAGTTTAGAATGACATTTTAGTAGAAACCCCAAGTGACATACTCAAAACTGAGAAAAAAATTCAAATTATTTTTATACTTTAGTAAAATGATCCATAATTCATTTTTTACATGTTGGAATAATCATTACCTCAATACAGTACACAGTGAGCCTGGTATGAATCAAAGTGTATGTTATTTGTTTAAAATTTACATTTTAGTTTGAAACAATTTTCAATCACTAAAAACCAAGAAAACATGTTCATAATATCTTGATAATTTTGGAATAAAATTCATAAGTCATTTATGATGTGTAAGAATTAGTCTCCCATCAAACTGACACACAATGTGACTGGTATGACTCAAAGTGTGTGTTTCCAGTTTAAAATGATTAAAAAAAATATAAAAGTGACATACTCAAATCCTAGAAAATGCATTTGGATTGATTTGATACTTTAGAAAAAATGATCCATAAGTCATTTGTGGAATGTTGGAATCATTAGAACCTAAATTTGATGCATGGTGTGACTGTTATGACTCAAAGTGTGTCTTTTTATTTAAAATTGACATTTTAGTAAAAACAATAAGTGACATACTAAAAACTAAGAAAACAAATTTGGACTGTTTTTATACTTTATAAAAAATATCCATAAGTTATTTATGATATGTAGGAATCAGACGCACCTCAATCCAAAACATGTGTTCCCTTTATGACTCAAAGTGTCTATTATTTGTTTAAAATTGACATTTTAGTCCAAAACATGCTTCACTCACAGAAAATTGATAAAATATGATCAGATTTTCTAGATAATTTAGGAAAATGATTCATAAGTAAATTTTGATGTGTAAGAATCGGTCTAATGTCAAACCAACACATGATGTGACCAGTATAATTCAAAATGAATGTTTTTAGTTAAAAATGACATTTTAGTAAAAAACACAAGTGACATACTAAAAAACAATCAAACACATTCAATCTATTTTAATACTTTATAAAAATTATCCATAAGTCATTTGTGAAATGTAGTTATGATCTGTACCTCAATCTGATGCACAATGTGACAGATATGACTAAAATTGTGTTTTTTATTTAAAGTCGCCATTTTAGTAAAAAAAAAAGATAAGTGACGTACTAAAAACCAAGAAAAACCATTTGTATTATTTTAATACTTTAAGAAAATTATCCATAAGTTATTTTGGTGTGTATGAGTCAACCAAATATTAATCTGATACACAGTGTTCTTGATATGACTCAAAGTGTTCGTTATCAGTCTAAAAATGAAATTTTAGTTCAAAACATGTGTCACTCACTGAAAACGAAGTAAACATGCTTGGATTGTCTTGATATTTTAGGAAAATGATACATAAATCATTTTTGATTTTTAAGAACTACTCTTATATAAAATCGATACACACCTTGACATATATGACTCATAGTTCATGTTTTCAGTTTAAAATGACATTTTAGTAAAAAAGACAAGTGACATACTCAAAACAAAAAAAATTATTCATATTGTTTTGATACTTCAGGAAATTGATCCATAAGTCATTTTTTCTATGTAAGAATCATTCCCCACCTCAATCTTACACACAGTGTGACTATTATGACTCTAAGTGTGTCTTTTTTATTTAAAATTAACTTTATATTCAGGTATGTTGCAAATTATGTTTAATTTATTTCATTATAGTATTACCAACATAAGAATTGTTTTCTTATATAGGTGGATTATTTTTCTCAATTTAGGATCTTTTTTTGGAAAAAAATACCACGATTGTTCTTTTTTGAGTGGGGGTTGGGTGCCAAAGACAATAAAATATTGATGTTTTTGATTTTTTGTGATAGTACTTGCTAATTTCATTGTAATAAACATTATTTTAAATGTCTAAAATATAATAATTCTTATGTATTTGTGATGTAATTTTTATTTCAACTAAATTATGAATTTTCTATATACAAGTTTCTTCTACAGAGTGCTATAATTCAAATAGCACACTGCAGAAGTAGGGCCTTTATCAATGTTATTTATGGAATTGATGAAGGCACCCTTTTATCAGTTCTAATAAAAGTTCAAATAAAGGGTACCCCTTATCAATGATAAACTATAACTAATAAAAGAAAACCTTTAATAGTGCTTTTTTTATCATTCATAAAGGGACCCCTTTTAATGTTTCTTAGGAAAAAATGGTTTTTAGCACTATTAAATCCCATATTATATGCTGTTAAATAGACGATCTTTGGTAGTTCTCGATGAATTTGGATAACAGTACAACACGATTTAATATAGCTTCCACTAAGTGGGAGACCTCAAAAGAGGGATGTGTGTACTAACACCACTTATTTAGTCATTTTTCTTTTTCCCATTGTGGGATGGATGAGTGCCCAACCACATGTCTTTATGCACAAATATTTCAATTAGATGATATGGAGCATCAATTAGAGGTGTAGTGAGGTACATATAAGAATTATCGAGTGGACATATTGAATGAGAGATAAGTGTGTTTACACCCATCATCCAGTTTTCTCCCACATGACAATGTGAGATGGAGGGGTACCCAGCCACGTTGTGTCATCCCATCATGAAACAACTTCTTGTTAGGTGGAGGGGGTTGGGTGACACAATATCTTCGATTAGAATCACTATTGAAATGGATCTGGTAAGGGGGATGTGTGATGTTTGATTGGTTCTTGGCATGACGCATACTAACTCTTGGGATTTTGAGTCTTCTTGAGGGAGTTTTTGGTGGTGTTACACTTGAGGTGGAAGGGGAGATACAAATTGTCATAGGCCACTGGTGGTGGGCCCTTAGGCCATTTAAAATCTAGTCCTACTGGTCATTGGGTCCTTTGGACCATATAAGGGTCTTCACACCATGCATTTCAAAAGACTTTTTTTCCTCTGGTCATATGAATCATGTAATTGGTTTCCTTTCGTCCACTTTAAAATGGGCATCTCTTTATTTACTTAATAAAAGGGGAATAAACCCTCAACCTAATTAAAAATAAATAAATAAACAAATTAGTTGATTACTATTTAGTAATTAACTATATTTATTGAAAATTGAATATAATTAATTATTAATAGTTAATAATTAATATATTAAATTAATTAATGTAATATAATTTATTTTTCAATAAAACTAATTATTATAATATAATTGTTTATAATTAATAATTAATAGTTAATAATCTATTTAATATAATTAATTAATATTATATAATTAATTATTCAGTACAATTAACTAATTAATAATTAGTAATTAATATAATTAATTAATATTTAATAATTAATTATATTGAATAATTATTAAATATAGTGACGAATTGATATAATTAATTAATTAATAGTCAATTAATATAATATAATTAATTAATAAAATAGATTTAATTATTCAATATAATTAATTAATTATTCAATATAATTAATTAATTATTCAATATAATTATTTTTTAGGCCTTTTCTCCTTTAGGAATTCGGGCCATGTAATGACCTTCAGACCATTGGGCCTTCGGGCCAATGAATGTAACAAGCTTACTATGGAATGGTCAAACCTTGGAGAGGGTATATCTTATCCTTGTCGGCCCAAAGGTGTGTGTTATTTCCTTTCCTTAACCTCCAGGACTTTAAATAAATTATATTAACTATTAACTTTTAATTAACTATTAACTATTAATTATAATTAATTATATTATATTAACAATTAATTATAATTATCAACCATTTATTATTTAAAATTAATTATATTTATGTAAATTATTAATTAACTATTAATTATATTAATTATTAATTGTTTATGAAGGAAGGGATCCACAGAGGGAGGGGGGATAGAGAACTGAAAGAGGAGCAGTAAGAGGAGAAATGAGACATGTTGGAATTCTCATTTGATATGTATCTCTTCTTATAGATCCCACACATGAGAGCCACCACTAAGAAAAACCCCACTCTAGAAAGTCCTATTTCTCAACCATCAAAATAAATAATTTAAAATAAACATTAAAAGGGTAAAAAGGTGATTTAGATTCCCATCTCTTTCATTTCCCTAGAGAATCAACCCATTGAAGAAATCCATTGAAAATGAAATTGGTAAATAAATTCTCAATACATTTAAAAATGTAGAGGTTAACATTTCACTTCTTTATTAGGAAGGTTTCAAGATTCAAGGATGCTTAAACCTAAAATTTATTAATGGGAATAAAAATGTAGAATAAGTAGTGACTCAAAGCATGTGGCACTGAAATCACCAGCAAAACATGAAAGTGGAAAAACAAGTGCCACTTGAAAAACCAAGATAAAAGGGATAACCCCATCTAAAAATTTAATATCCCCATGACCCTTATTTTCTATGCCACTTTTGAACCACTATATTTTTCACCAATAAAAATTAAAGGCCACTAAAGGCCCACTGATCTAGGGACCAAGGCCTAATGCCCTGATACAACCTCTTTCATAGGACTTGAGGTTTTTCTATGCTAGTACTTGGGCTGTCTATGGGGACCAGCCCCTCAGTTCACCTGCCTACATCACGAAGCATAACTCCTCTGGTTGGGCACCATTCCCTAGGTCTTCTCACACACCCGAAGTTGGTCGTAATAGACACCCCATGTCTCGATCACCATTATATTGTGGTCATCATCAGTTTGTGATGAGAGTCTCCACCCCACGTCTTGAGGTCATTGTCGGCTTCCTATATCCTGAGGTCATTTTCATCATTGTGAGGTCATCCCTAGTGTGCTCCCTATGTCATGAGGTTGTTGTTTCCAGCTCCCAATCCCCATCCCTACAGTAGAAGCTCTGTTATAAGCCCCATGTAACCACCCATCTGGGGACCCATACCCCCCTCATCGCATGATGCCAGAAATAATTCCTCCGTCTCCAATCCCACCGTCAAGGATGGGATCTCATCAGCAACTGTGTAAGGTGAAGGTCATATACCAACCCCACATAATCACCAACCACATCACAGCCAAATATGGTCTCATGCCCCTAATTGTCTTACTCCCCACATCCCAAGGTCATCATCAGCTGGAGACCCTTGAAATCGAGCTACAATCTATCATGTGAAGCCTCCTCCCTGTGATCCTCCATCGTTAGACCCATTTTTATTCACCATTAATTTTCTTTGATATCTGTATTTCATGCATGTATATTATGGTTTTTAAAAAAAAATTATTTCATTATTAACATAATTATTCTTTCCAATTTTTGAACAGTTTAACTCATTTTGTGTTTTATGGAAGGGTGAAAGAGATAATTTAAAAACAAGAAAAAATTCACTTTACACCACTTCAATTCACTTGTGGCGTGACTACATATTTTTGAGTGTGACCATGAAGCACTTACAAGGAACATAATTGAAGAACAAAAGATAAAAAAGGATTTTAGTGAAGAAAAATGACATTACACATTGTGTAATAATTTCACATTGTGAACCAGTGAAAGTCATGAAAGGGAGACACATCGTGAAGTGGAAGAAATCATCCAAAAGTAAAGTAGGCATATTTAACAATATGACACAAGTGATTATTCCTAGAAATACTAAATGTCGTGATTTTGTTATATGTGGTGCAATATTTACATGTGGTGTAATCAATTCATGATGCGTAAAATGTTGAGAAGGGATAAAAAGGCTAGATTTGATGTATCTTTAATTTTTGACATGTTTAACACCTGAGACCCACCCATGACCAATTTTTAAAATTCCTTAATGAAATTCAATGTTGAAAAATCCCATATTGACTCTATAAATTGAGTTCTAACCTACTACTGTGAAGATATCCTGTAGACCAAATCTTGGAGTGAGAAGCTACACGGTGTAGGGTCTTCCTGAGTTTCATCTATGTATTCATTATTATTTTTTCTTTAATACTTACCTATTATTCTCTCAAAACTAGGATGAGGGTGTAAAATCACCTTGTACCAGGATTATCTAATATAAGGGGGAAGGTACTATTGAATTAATATCTTTTATTTTATTCATGTATTTGGTTTTTTGTAATTTTTTCAGTTAATTTATAATCCATTTATTTTAATTTTATCATGACCATTAGTATTTGAATATTAATGGAACCTTGAAATTTAAAAACATAAAACCCTAAATGAGGCATGAAAATTTACAAATTTAGGGTATTAGGTTTAAATATGGTATTAAGGAAAACTTGATTCAGTGAAATCGTAAATTATTAGACCAAGGGAAACATGGGATTTCTAAGTCCAGGAGGGGATACCATAACCATTAGATCTCCATATTCTTGAATAAAACACCAATCATGGATTAATAAACATATTTTATAAAATTTAATTTCAATTTAACACTAAATTTACAAAACCATGGTATACTTTTCAAATCTGATTCCAAAATTATCAATCTTCTTTGATTTCTTATTTTTCTTTTTAAAATAAATTAAAAACATATTCTCTTCATCCCTTTCTTTAATTTAATAAATTAAGTTCTTTTGAAAACCTAATCAAAATAATTCACCATCTCTATGGGCTCGAACTTGACCTACTTATTTATTAAATTTTAATTCATTGAGTTGCATCCATTGAGTTTTTGTAAATTTTTTATTTTTATTAGACCTGTTGTGAAATAATGACACCCCATGAGCCTGGAAGGGTCCCAAAAGATGTATCCCAAATAAATAGTTAAATTATTTGGTCATTTTATCCTTTCAATCATAACTTTTATTTCCAAATTGATCTAATTTTAATATAATTCTGTCACTCTTAATTTCGAGAGTTCTATCATTTCTGATTTATTCACCAAAAATCACACCACAAAAAAATTTCATGAGTCCATGCACCACCACACACTGAAAACATATATTAGTGGCCAAATATTTCATCTTCAAAGGTTTTACTTGTGAGGAGTGGTTTCATACTATGATCTCTATAATAATCTCTATGGAATTCAAGAGAGAGAAACCCTCCATTAAAGAGAAAAATTGTTTTATTAAAATTTCCTTAAGGATATTTTTTCCAACTATCCATAACTATGAGGAGATAAGAAATTATGGGTAAAAATGTCTCAACATTTATTTAGTTGAAATTACCCAGAAATTTTAAGGATCTAAGTGATGGTTCCAGGTGTAGTGGAAGCATGCAAAGGTGGGTGATATATTAAAATTTCTTTTAATAATCATTGACTGAAACTAAGAGCGGTGATTTTTCACATCAAATTTATAATTAATTTATTTAATATTTGAATAAATAAATACCTAGGATTAATAAATTTCTTTATTGGTGAATATTGATTGTCTAAAAAGACCCTTCCAGATTACCTTCATTTTTCTATAAGGATCCAAGGATAAAATCCATCCAGTAGTGATCCACATATACTTATATGATCTTTGAGTAACACCAATCGATATCTTGGTGCTAATATGGTGTGTTGAATGTCATGTGTTGTTTGTTTTAGATTTCTCATCCTTCAGCCTTGAGAAAATATCTCTTACACTTCTAGTTCTTGAGAGGGAGAGAGAAGGATCATTTGAGGAAGAATTCATTGTGAAAAACAATTATCTATTTTCAATTTTTTGATTCTCTAAATAATAGACATAAAAATCTATTTATAGAGTTGGGATTTAAGTTAAAATATTATTTAATTACATACCGTCCATTAAATAACATTCATTACCTTTAATGGACACCGTGAAACATAATAATAATTATATTATTATTATTTTGTGGCATGTTTCAACTTGTTCAATATCAAATATTATATAATAGTCTTATTAATTAACATTTATCATCTGACTCGTTCTTAATCCATTCTAACTCCTCTATAATTTACTGAACAACTGAATAAATATTTATTAAAAAATTTAATAAACAAAATAAATAATTTTTTCACAATCCATAGAATAAATATTTATTTAATTTATATGATCAATATAACTTTAATCAAATTATTCTTCAGACATGAGAATAATATTTATTCCATTAATTAAACCCCAATAGAATTTAATCGAGGTCAATGGAAACTCTTTGTGTGTGACCCTCTAGGACTCTTTCTCATTACCATTAGGTGGGATTTCCTAAAGTCCAAGATTACTATCTAAAAAGGGTTCAAGGAACCCAAGAGAAAGAACTTAATGTCACAACATCGACAACCATATATGAATGCTCACTGTGTTATATTATCCCTTTGTCACAATATCTCATCAAGTAGGTTGCACATCCATGTCACCAACCTATTTTCTCGATATGTATTTCTTTAACTATCTAAAATAAAAACATCGTTACACCATGTCCATGAAATTTAATGTGATAGTTCTATTCCAATAAAAGGGATAATATATTATATTCTATAAATATGGAAGGGAAAAATCTTTCCTTGACTTATTCATTAATGACATGTCACTAGTGATTCACCCAATGTATTTAACTTCTCTGTGAACTGTTATCATCATGGTTTATGAAATACATACATACATATATATATATATATATATTCGAGTTGAAACATGAATTAATAATAATCTTAAATTCTAAGAAGCATCACACATGCTCATAAATAGAAATATTCAATGACAGAAAAACATATAGAATTCCATTTGGTGATTTTATCCTCATTATCTATCATCTTGGAGATTACCAAGTGTGAACTTAATGGGAAGAAGCCTTATATGCTTACAATTACTCACACCTAAAAGTATATGTAATATGTGTCCCATTATAGTACATTATCCAACCATAGAATATTATTTGGGAATATCATCATAGAACATCAAGGTTCTCATCATAGCTGGAAACTGGTACGACCTTATCAATGCGATGTATACTCTTGAACATTATTACATTAGATCCATGAATAAAAATAAAAAAATATTTTATAAGAGGATTAATTAATATTAAATACATCAAATATACATGTAATCAACATATAAACAGTTGTTCCTAGAAAACAAACTCCAAAAAACTCCCAATCGGAATAGATCCAACTGGTTACAACCTTCAGTCTGCTAGACCTCACATGATAGTCATGTTTTTAATGATTTAAGGCTTTATTCTAGGGGTCCTCCATGTTTTCTTTCATGGAAATACTGATCACTACAACTTCACCTATCTGATAAAGATACCTCAAGAGTTTATAATTACAAAGTATGTGCTTCATCAGTTTATGTGACCCTAGATCTTTTGAAAGATCCACCACTATAGTATTATCACAATAGAGTGAGATAGGAACTTTACTGTTAGATACTGCATAAAGATCTTGGACAAAGTTGAGCATCCTTACTTCTTCTTTAGCTGACTCAAAATCCTAAATATACTCAGGCACTACTATAGAATCTAAAACTACAACCTTCTTTGAGCTCTTCCATCTCACAACACCTCTATTCAAAGTGAATATGTATTCTATTTGTGACTTCATGTTATCTTGATCGGTTAAGAAACTAGCATATGTATATGATCTGATGACTAGTTTTTCATATCCTATATAAACTAGTAACGTATCCTTCGTATGCCTTAGATACTTAGGGGTAGTCTTTACTTCTACAAAATGGCGGTCACCCCAATCAACTTGATATCTTCCTACAACACTTAATGTGTATGATACATCTAGACTAGAACATATAATAGAATACATGACTAAACTAATGACTGATGCATATAAAATCCTTTTCATTTTGTTTATTTCCTCATGTGTTTGAGGAAACATTTTCTTTGAAAGAAAAGTATTGTTTAATGCTAGAAACAATCCAATATTGGGCTATTCTATACCGAATATCTTTAGTATATTTTAAATGTATTCAGTTTGACTTAGTCCAAACAACCTATTGGACTTATTATGATGGATCTTTATCCCAAGAATATATGCTACCTCACCCAATTCCTTAATAGAGAAGAAATTATTCAACCATTCATTAATAGACTATAAGACAAGAATTTCATTTCCAATGAGTAATGTGTGATCAACCTATACTATTAATAAAGAGACTGAAGTCCCACTAAACCATTTATAGACACACTACTTACATTTTTTCTTTATGAAAATGAATTATTTTATGGCCTCATAAAAATGAATGTCCCGCGATCTAGATTCTTTCTTTGACCCATAAATGGATCCTTACAAAATGAAAACTTTTTTCGAATTTTTTTAAGTAACAAAACCTTCCAGATATGTCATATTGAAACCCCCTTAAGGCTTCCCATTAAAGAAGTGTATTTTAAAATCCATATTGCAAATCTCATAGTAATGGAAAGCCATAATGGAATGTAGAATTATGATGGATTCCAACATTGCAACTGGTGAAAATGTTTCATTATAGTCAATGCCGACACTATTTAAACACTTTTGTAACCTGTTGCGCCTTATAGATATTGTATTGTCCTTCCATGTATAGTTTTTTATTGAATACTCATTTTCAACAAACATGATTTACATCTACTGGAGTGTCTATCAAAATTCAGACTTGGTTTTGGCACATGTAATCCATTTTAGAATTCATGACTTCTTGCTACTTAGAAATTTATGCCCCACATAATGCTTCATTATAGGTTAAATAATCATTTTATCAACTAATAATGAGTCACTATCCTTAGTGACTAGAAAAACATACCATTCTGGTTCTCTAACCTCTCTAGTACACCGATATAGTAATTATGTCTCTAGAAAAATTTATTCTTCCATAGAGATTTTGTGGAATTTTTTCATGTGACAACTCTTATGTATCTTGAGATTAGACTTTGTTGAAGTATATCTCACTCCCACTCTCTCTTTTAGAGACAAGATTCTCCTCAAGAAATGTGGGATGTCTGTCAACAAAAAACATTTTTTCTAAAGGATTGCATTGGTACTATCCCTTTGTTTCTTTGGGATATCCTATAAATATACCCTTTGTGCCCTTGGGTGAAAGCTTCTTACCTAAAGAGTCCTTAACAAATGATTCTCAAACCCACACATGTAAGTAAGAAAACGCAATTTTATTTTCATTTTATAATTGGTATTGTATACCATCTGTTACTTTAGTTGGAACTCGGTTTAGTACATATGCTGATGTTTGTAACATGTATCACCAAAAGAATAATATAAAACTCACATTAATTATCATTGATCTCACCATGTCTAACAAGGTGCAGTTCCCCTTTTTTCTTACACCAATCCAATAAGGTATATGAGGAGTGAGTTGTGATAAAATGAAAAACTCCTATAAATAATCAATGAAGTCTTGATTAAGATATTCTCTACCATGGTCTAAGCGAAGTTTTTTAATCTTCTTACCAAGTTGTCTCTCAACATCATTCTTTTATTCCTCGAATTTATCAAAAGAATCAAAATTATACCTCATTAAGTAGACCTATCCATATATACTAAAATCATTAGTAAAAGTTATGAAGTATCCACCTATTTATTCAATAGGAAATGGTCCAAACACATCATTATGAACTAATTCAATAATATATTTATCTATTTCACCTTTCCCTCTAAATGGGGATTTGGTAATTTTTCCTTGTAAACAAACGTGACATACACTAAGTTGTTTTAATTTAAAAGAATATAAATATCCATCTTGATGTAATTTAGTCAATCACTTTTAATTTATATATCCTAGCTAGTGGTTTCAAATTTGGGTGTGGTATGAGTCATGTGACGTAACTTCCTTATTGATTTACATTATTTATTTCCTATAATTCAACACGTAAAGGCCATTATTTAAATGTGACTTACCATAAGAAGTTAAATATTTATAAAATAAGAAAACATTATTCCAAAATTTGAAGATAAATCCATCTGTACCAAGTTTAGATATAGAAATAATGTTTTTGGTAAATAAAGGAACATAATAACAACCCTTTAAAACAAAGATCATTCCTATCATAAACATGAGGTGGTAGTTTCTAATAGCTACAACAAAAATTTTAACTCAGTTGGCTACTTGAAGATCTACCTCTCCTCAATAAATCATACTGAATTTACTTGGTTCCTATATTTGAATACATATGTGATCACCACAAGCTATACATAATAACCAATTTATAGAAACAGATAAATTGCACTCGATAACAAAAGCACCTGAATCTTCCCTTTCCTCTTTAGACATGCATAGTTTTTATTCCTGTGGCCCTTCTTTCCACATGTGATACATACAACATCTTGTTCCCTTAATTTCTCCTTAATCTTCCTCTTATTAGAAGGGTTTGAAGAATATTTGGTCTTAAATATCTTCTCTTTCTATTTTCGTTTGATCGCCATAAGGATGGAAGGTTTCTCACACTTCACATTCTTATCTACATGGAGAATAATAGTAAAATGATTTGGTAGAGACTTCTCAATGTTGTTCATATTAAATTCAAAAAAAAAGCTGGAGAAGCTATGAGGGAGTAATTCTAGAATTAATTCTAATCCTATGTATTTGGAGAGTTTAAACCCTATAACCCATAAGTTCTCAATATATCCAATGAACTTGATTATGTGAGGCCCGGCTAGGGCACCCTACCCAAGATTTCTATGAAATAGTCCCTTGTAAATCTCAAACCGTTCTTGTGTATCTCTCTCATAGTAAAGACCACAGAGGTGATTAATCATTTTTAACACATCCATGTTTTCATGATACTTCAATAGTTCACTATACATCGATGAAATAATCAAACATTAAATGTCGAACGGGTCTTTAAAATGTCTTTCATAGAAAAGGAACTGTTCATCACTCACATCTTTAGTAGATAGATTAGGCATTGAGGATTCTAGAACATAATATTTCCATTCCTGGCATATCACACCATGAAAGCATTTAAACCACTCATGGAATTTACTACAAGTTAGGATGTTATCTTCCAACAATAATGATCATAGGGATTGTTTGGATGATGAACTTCTCATTTTATTATACAACTAAAAGGAGAAGATTATTATCACTATTTTTTGATTAAAAAATAAATGAGATATAATAAATTAAATGTTTTTATTTATTTATTATATCTTCCATAATTTTATCAAGTCTCAATATCCCTCACCATTAAACTCAAAATGTCTAATTTCTTTCACATTCTAGTGTCAAGAATCCACATTAATTATCTTAATCATCCATACTTTAGCCATAAAAACCATAATAATGTAATTATATAAGCGTTCTTTCCAACTGTGGACTTGCATCTCCTCGATCCATTGAGTGGATTCCCCTATCCTAAAATCCTGGCATGGATTTCCACAAAACATGCCTCTAAATTTGTATTGAAAAGACAATGGATATTAAAATCAGTACAATTTTGGTTAAGTCAACCCTAAAAAAATTCATGATAACTCCTATATAAAAGTAAGTGTCCAGCATTCAACCATGTAATGCACTTATTTCTATGGTTTCATTACTAGCACATAATGGAAGGATTAGTTTGGTGTAATAATTAATTGAGGTATTTAAAAATTTTATGCATAAATTTTATCTTGTTTTATCCTTTACACATCTTGGTAATATTAAGTGGATGTTAATTAATTAATTAAATATGTTGGATAAAACATATACTCATAATTCATTTATTTAATATTTGTTTTTTCAGATTATTTCTTTTATTTATATGAGTGAACCCTTGCATCTATAAAATATATAATTTCAAAGACAGAAATAAATAATTAATTAAATGACCCATTCATGAAATTTATTTAACAATTGATTTAATAAGAAGACATTAAATCAACATTTTTCCTATGGGAAATAACTCTTATTTCTGATTTTGGCATGAGTTACATCATTTCAACTTTCCACTTATGTATCACCTGGTTTGGCATTATTATGGTTTCATGCTGAACCACCTCCACACACATTGGGATGCTCTATTAATTAAAGACATTGATTACTCACACATAGGTGAGGGTAACCAAAGGATTGGTTGAAGGGGATTATATAAATATACTTGGACATGTAGGTACTACCTAATAATGGAGGGAGGGATGAATCACAAGAAATCATTTAATTTAATATTAAATAAAATAAAATTTAAACATCCAACACATACACATGCCTTGGTCAAGCTCATGAATGGTCATACATGCAATGAATATGAAAAAGTAAATGGCTAACAATAATTTCTTTATTTTATCTCTCATTATTTAAGATAAAAAAAATTAAATTAATTAATTAATAATTAATTAATTATTTCTCTTTCATCTTAATGATTATCCAATATTATTTAGAGATACCCATCATTAATGGAATTTATGGAAAATAAATGGTAGAACCAATAAATACAAATTAATTAAAAGAAATCAATTGATCATTTAAAATTCCTTAAAACCATTATTAAATTAGGAAACACACAATGAGTTTCTAATCAATAAAACAAGTTATTAATTATGTAATTTTCAAATTTAATGTAATTTTAATTTTTTCCATTAATGGGAGACTACAAAATGTGTACATATAACTACACACCATGCACCTCAATTTCTGTATATCCAAGTCACATATCTAGGGCTTCAGCATGTTAACTCGGCTGAACTACACAATGTGTACATGTCAGTTTCATACCATGTATCAAACTAATTTATGCCATCTTGGCTTGGTCAACAGACAATGTGAAATAAAAGCATTGTGTGTAATTAATTTCTCGACACATCTAGATATAATACCTATGTGTATATGAATTGTGCATCAGCTGCACGTCATGTAACCCTATTTTAGTGACCAGAGATTATGGAACTTTCCAATGACATATTCAATCATTCTTCAATTTTTGTTAAATCTTTAATAAAATTAAATACTAAATGAATGTGATTAATGTTTTGATAACATGTTAATTCAAATAATATTAAATAATGAATATCATGAAATGAAAATCTAACTTCAGTTGCGCGTATATCAATAATCTAATAAATAATTATAAATTTAAACGTGAACACTTCAATACAACTTCATGGTTTTGAGAACAAAATAAGTATACAGAGGTGGGAGATATATTAAAATTTATTTTAATAATAATTTCCTGAAACCAGGAATGGTTATCTTGAATGTAAAATTTAAAATTAATTTATTTAATATTTGAATAAATAAATACCTGGTCTTAGGAAATTTTTTCGTTGGTGAATGTTGATCGTTCAAAAAAACCCTTTTGGATTACCTTTATTGTATTGTTAGTATCTAAGGATAGAATTACTCTAGAAGTGATCCACATGCGCTCCTATGACCTCCGAGTAACACCATTTGATCTTTGAGTGATAGCAAGGTGAGTTGAATGTCTTATATTTTTCGTTATTGATTGCTCGTTCTTCAGTCTTGAATAAATCTCTCTTTCAATTCTCATTACTTATATGGAGAGAGAAGAAAGAGTTGAGATAGAATTCATTTTCCACAAAAACTCTCCATGCTCAATTTTTGGATGCTCTACACAATAGACATAGCCATATATTTATATAGTTATGATTTAAGTTAAAATTTTATTTAATTTCATACCATCCATTAGATAACATTTATTACCATTAATAAACCCCAGGACACATAATAATAATTATATTATTATTATATTGAGGTGCATGCCAATTTGATAATAAAAAATATTATATAACGGTATTGTTAATTAATATTTGTCACGAGACTCATTCATGGTGCACTCAAACTCTTCTAGTATTTACTAAACAAATGAATAAATATTTTATTCATAAATAAATATTTTATTCACAATCTAGAGAATAAATATTTTTTAAAATAATAAATAAATATATTATTCACTAATTGATGATTAAATATTTATTTAATTTATGCGATCAATATAACATGAATAAAATTATTCCTTAGACTTTAGAATAATATTTATTACATTAATTAAACTCAAATAGAATTTAATCGAGATCAAAAAATCACTTAGTGTGTGACCATCTGGGATTCTTTCTCATTGTCTTTAGATTTGTTTTCCTAGAGTCCAAGATTACTATCTAGAAATGTTTCAAGGAACCCAATAGAGATAACTTAATGTCTCAATATCAACAACCACATACAGACACTCACTGTGTAATATAATCCCTTTCTCACAATATCTCATCAAGATGGTTGAACATTTATGTCACCAACCTATATGTTCGATATGTCTTTATATGACTATCTGAAAGAAACATGTCACCACACCATGGCCATGTAATTTAATGCAACAGTTCTATTCCAGTCAAAGGGCATATATATCAGTTATGTAAGGGACAAATCCTTCATTGAATTATTCATTAATGAGATGTAACTCATGACACACCCAACATATCCAACTTCACCATGAATTGTTAACATCATGGTTTATGAAACACATCTAAGTACATGAGTTATAACATGAATTAATAATAATATTAATTTCTAAGGACTATCACAAATGCTCATAGATAGAAATATTTGATGACACTAAAACATTCATAATTCCTACTGGCAGGTCTATTCTCGTAATCTCACATCTTGGAGATTACCAGGTGTGAACTTCATTAAAAGAATCCTCATCTACGTATGAGTACTCACACCTAACAGTTTATATACTACGTGTCCCATTATAGTACGTTATCCAAACACATAACATTATTTGAGAATATCATCATAAAACATCAAGGTTCTCACCATAGTAAGAAAATGCTATGAACTTATCAATGGGAAATATAATCTAAGACATTATTAAATTTGAGTCATGTATAACAACAAACAATATGTAATAATAAAATTCATTAATATTAAACACATAGAATATGCAAGTAATAAAAGTACAAACAGTTGGTCCTAGGATACAAAAACCAATATAAAGAACCTCTCAATTCTATAAACTATAGGAGGGTGTTATTTTTCTAATGATATGCTTTATCTTAGTTCTTCTATTAATGTGATGTTTGTCTCTCAAATTTTAAGGATATAATAACCTTCTCAATTCTATTCATAATAGGAGTGTGTTATTTTTCTAATGATATTCTTGATATTAGTTCTTTTAATCCTCAAAATTCATTTTTTATTTGATTTTCAAAAGTTTCTTTAAGGATGAGCGGTAACCTACATTACAGCGGGAACAGAAACGAAATAAACCCATTAAAATTTTCAAAATTCAAAACTGTCCGAAAAACCCGATGAGATCCAGATTTGAGAATCACCCGCGTCATCATCATGAGACCACTGTTTCCATCGCCAGTCATCATCAACCTGAGTACCACTGCTGTCATTTCAATCCTTCACAACATCATCATAAACCTCTAACCACCACGCCAGAGATCGTCGAAGACCACCAGCGTCACCGAAAACATATCACCAAAACGAAAAAAAGCAATAACACTTCATCAAAAGGCACAATCCATCAGTATGCCACCTTCAAGAACAAAAGACTCAAAACATCACTGATAACATGGGGAAGAAAACTAAAAACATAAAAACAGCATCGAAGAAGCACGTTTTAAACGATGACATCCGTCGAACCTCACCTCCCAAAACCATATTAATACCACTTCTTTGGATCTGACCAGGAGGGGAGAAGCAGAGCATGAGTTTAGAGCAGTGGTTGAGCGGTCGAGAGATCCAAACAGTGGAAACGATGAAGAGGAGAAAAATGGGAAAAAACAAACCAGGAGCAGTGATCCAACATTGACTTGAGATCTATCGACTGCCAAAACGGATAACCCAAAACCTCCTAGAACCACCGCTCCATATCCAGCCTGGAGAGGCGTAGAGGAACCGGAGGTCAGATCCGCGTAAAGGCGATTGATGAAATCCGTAGTGCACAACTGACATCGGATCCCCATGATCACCTTGCAAATGTCGTCATCACAAAATAAGAGGAACTGGAGCGTCTTCACCAGAGTGAAATCAATAAGCAGGACCAAAGGAGAGACCCATGTGTGAACAATCCATGAAGGTAAAATAGGTGGAAGAAATTGAAGATGAACCGCATCAATTTGAGGGAGAGCCATAGCCGGTGAAGGAGAAATTCTAGAAGGGGGTGAGGGAGATACAAGATCACCAAAGACTAGGGGGGAAGGGGAATCCATCTGGGAAGCAGGAGAAACTCTAGAAGAGGGATGCAAGAGCGTAGAGGTCGGGGGAGAACCAACGCTGGAAGAGGAGAAACCCTAAGAGGGTGCGGGAGATGTAACATCACCGAAGACCAAGGGATAACGGAGCCATACGATACTAATCACCCCCTTAGTTCTTTTATTAATGTGATTTATCTTTGAATGTTATCTAATTCTTAGTTTTGTGAATTTAAACCCAAATGAATTTCAATTTAGTGGTAAAATTAGAGAACAAATCACTCTACCAACATATTGGAATATTTACTAGTGATGATAAAGAATATTTTGTTCCCCATAAACTTACATGTACTAAAAATAGTGGAGGATATAATGAAAGGGTTGACATAATTAATTGTTTGTAAGGTTCTTCTAAAAAATACAAAAGATACCATCAATGTTTATAATGTAACTCTATCCATGGAATTCAATGGCGATGTCATCAATTTTAATATTATAAAGTAATAAAACACACCTCAATGGAGAAATCCACCATCTTCGTAAATTCTATTGATATTCTCCCCATGTATGACCACATTTCACTTTTATGCATTGGCCTCCTCTCTTAGTTTTATTCTCTTTTCATCATTTTGAGTGGGGAGTCATCTGTTAACTGGTGCATTGGTGTTAAAATATTTCAGGCATGTAATTATATTAATAATTTCATGCATTGAGATATTTTTGAAAGCATCTATTATTTTTCATTGACCATTGTTATTTTTTTAACACAAAAAATATGATTTTTTAAATTATATATAAATTAATGGATGGGAGTGTAAATTCAGGTATAAGAAACCCCCAAGAGTAGTCACAACATTAATTATCATAATATTTTCACAATCTAAACTTGATGAGGTCTACATAATAGATCCGACAAATACCTATCCCAAAATCCAAACCTAGGTAATACTTAGCTACCACTATAGGAAGATTAAAATGAGGAAACAAATAAATTTGATATTCTGGTTAGGATAAAAATCTATAGGATCACTTGTAGGAAGTAAACATGGGGGTTTGGTGACTTCATAGAGATACATGGGAGTCAGGGCCCTAAAAAGGTATATGTAGGAAGCAATGGGCTACAGAACAAAACAATACATCACTCACTAGTTAGAGGAGATACAACTTGAGACCACCATCACCACAAGTGTCCATTGAGAGGAACTATGTAGGAATTTTGTCTTATAGGGATAATTTCAACAAAATATCATCGTGAATCGATCTCATCCTATATGAAAAATAAAATGACGAGGAGGAGAAAGACCTTTCATAGAGAGATCTAAATGATTCAGATGGTTTCATGAGAATGAATTGCACATCCATCAAAAGTTGGTGGTTGAATTAGAGATATGTAGGGGAAATTGGATATGTCCAGGACCAATAATGGTTCCCCCATAAATCTCAAAATGTTGTGCAATTGATTAACCTTCTGAACTTTACTATAAATATGGGGTCATTCCACTTGTTCTGTGTGTTGGGACAAATAACCAAAATTTAAAAGGCATGATATTAAAGGTTGGAAGATCATATCTAAAAGGGAAGTATATCATAAAGAGTGGAATCCTAAGATAATTATAGAATATGGGTTTGTGGAGTCTAGTAAAGATCCTCTCACTACAAAAAACAAGATTCTTAAAGGTAGGTTTTAAGGGGTGATTTTACAAAACACCATTAAATAAAAACACATTTATCTCATGGTGTTTTCATAAAGGATCCATGAAATTATTTTGGAATAAAAATAAAATATGCGCTTTCCTACCAAGCTCTGGCTCCCCAAGTCTTTCCTCACCCTTGATGCTTCACCCCCTTTATGAAAACATATGATCTCTCAAGTGAGGTCTGGGTTGTCCGGTAATGTGATATCCATCCATTAATATGAGACCATCCTATTAGAAAGATAGAATATAGGTGTTTTTATATTATTTTAGAGGTAGAAGGTATAATCCATTTCTAGATATATGCACCTAATTTTATTATTATTACTTTGAGAGTTACAAATATATATTCCAATTTCTTATATCTTACTTAGTAAATATTATTCCTACTTGTAATGCATGGGAACATTATTGTTAGGGTTAGAGAAGACCTAATTAGTCTAAGATTATTACAGATTCTAAGGTGGATAAATAATTGGATTGGATAAACAACTTGTTCAATATCTTGAAGTGATACCTAATAGTAATAACCCTATAACACTTTTTGTGATAATACTATAGTGGTGGCTCTTGTAAAGGATCCAATGTCACATCGATAGATGAAGCACATGCTTTGAAAGTATCATCTCTTAAGATATTTTTCTCAAAGAGTTGATTTCATAGTAAGAAGAATATCCATGGATGATAATGTAGAAAACCCCTTGATTGAAGACTTAACTCAAAAGAAACATGTTCATCATGTGTGGTCTAGTGGACTAAAAGTTGTAGACAATTAGATCTAGTCCAAGTGAGAGTATATTAGAGTTGGTGTTCTATAACCAATTGTTAGTACTTTGAATTACATGTATATTTGAAGGTTTAAATATTAATAAAACATCTTGTAACATATTTTTCATTGTTTTCTATGAATTTAATGTAATAATTTTCTAGAGTATCTATCACATTGATAAGGTTATAGAATTTCCCCACTATGATATGAAATTTGAAATTCCATTATGATATTTTTAAATATAGTTCTAGGGTTGGATAATATACTATGATGGGACACATAAAATGTTGAATGTTAGATGAAAGTACTAATAAGTATATGAGATCTATTCTCATTGATTACGTACTTAGTAATATTCAGGGTGGGTGATTATGAGAATAGACCCACCTATAGAAATTCTACACGGTTATGTGTCATCAGATATTCCTATATGTGAGTGAGTGTAATGGTCATTAGACATTAAGATTATTATTAATTCATGTCCTGACTCATGCACTTTAATTTTCTAACCTAAACCATGATGCCATATATTCTTGGGAAGTATGGTGTGATGGATATGTCCTGAATGACATTTTATTAATTGATAAGTTAAGGAAGGGTTTGTCCCTTACATATTTATAGAATTTTATATATTGTACCTTTGATTAAAATGGAATTTTCACATTAAATTCTATGGTTGTTGTATAATATTGAGTTTATTTCATATAGTAAATGAAATATGTGTCAAGCACATATGTTGATGACACTTGTGTGCTACCTTCTTGATGATATTTTTTGAAAAATGGATTATATTATATAGTATGTATTCATGTGTGGTTCTCAACATTATGACATTAACACCTTTATCTTGGGTGCCTTAACCTGTTTCAGAATAATAATCTTAGACTTTAGGAAATCCCACCTAATTCCAATGAGAAAAAAGACTAGAGGGTCACCCACTATGTCATTCTATTGATCTTAATTAAATTCTATTTGAATTTAATCATTAGAATAAATATTATTATCAAGATCGAGAAATCATTTTGTTTAGGTTTTATTGATCCCAAATATTCACAAGGTAATAAAAATTATTTATTCATTAATAAATAATTTATTTAATTACATGAATATATAATAAATATTTATTCAGAAGACTGTGGATAGAATATTTTTTTATTGAATATTTAATACATATTTATTCACCAGATTGTGAATGGGATGTTTTTTTTGAATAAAATATTAAATTATATATTTATTCAGGTATTCAATAAATTTCAAGGAGGAAGAGAGAACCAATATTGTGTCTGGTGATAAATATTAAATTACCAAATATTAAAATAATATTAATCATTTCACTAGTTAGTGCACACCATAAAATCATATTATTATTAATATTATATAGAATGGGGTTATATAAGGTTAATTATGTTATTTAAGGGTTTTTTTCAATTAAGTTATATTTTTTAAACTTAACCCTAGCTCTATAAATATATAGATATGTCTATTATGTAGGGTTAATCAGCATTTGAGAATCATTATGAAAAAAATATTTCTCTCTCAATTCCTAATTCACTCATTCTATCGAGAATGATAAAAACAAGTGATATTATTTCAAGTCTAAATAAATTTGAAGTAATAAATATAAATAACACAACATGGTCAATCCACCGGTCTAGCACCTGATAATCCATTAGTGTTGTTTAGAGATTAATGTACCACATGTAGATCACTTCTAGAGTGGATTTACTTTGGGTACCCCTATCAAATTATGGTAATATGAAAATTATTTTGGATGATCAACATCTTCATAAAATAAAGATCCTAATACTAATTATTCTTTATTTTGATCTAATTAAAATTAATTATAATTTTAACATGGAAAAGATCCTCTATTAGTTCTGTTCATTCTATATCAATATTCAATGGAAAAACATCATTGTTCATGGCATTTACATCTTGCGCAATTGGTGAATGATCCATCAAATCTGATAGAAACATTTATGATTATTTTCTCAAAAAAATATTTCGGTGCTTCTAGAACATTAAATAGGATAACATTTTTATTTGAAGATCCTTTTAATAGAGTTGAATATTTCATTTATCATCAAGAATAAGAATATATGGAAATATACTTACATAACAAGTATAATTTCCTGATTTAATCAATTTTCACCACAATCTCATCTTTTTCTCCAAACGATGAGTATTCATGTTGAATTTTCCATTCCTAAATCACTAAAATTGACTTTTAATGGATCACATAGTCCAAAAAAGGATAGAAATATATTTTTCCTATCATTAGATTTTGACCAAAACAGAAATGGTTTACATAAGGTAAGATAATACACAAAATTTACAAACAATCTTATAAAGAAATAATAAATTTTACTACAAAATTTCCATTATAACACTACATATTCAAATTAGATCATCCCACAAATCAAAAACCATACATACCAAATTATCTCAATAACCTCAACATTATAAATGTTTTAACCTCAAAGTTTATAGAATAACCTTCATCTTATATCCACAAAAATTTAATAGAATTATTCCCAAATAATCCTTCATGTTAAATCATATGATAAACATAAGGGTTACTTATACCTAAACCCAATAAAATTCCTCCCAAAAAATCACCAATCACTTTAAAATATCATCACTAAAAACCAAAAAAGGGGTGTCTATGTATTTGAATTTATGATCATCCTTAAACTTATAAACCCAGGATGGTATCCATAACTCTTAATTCAGCCTCACATTAAAATATCCTAATTTTAAATGTTATATAAACTTTTCCTCTGATACCAAATATAAGGAATCATCCATAAACAATTTGTAAATTAAATATTTATCAAACCGTTCAATTTCTTTCATTTTTAGAATCTTTTCTATTTAGAGTTTTAGATAATTAAGTCATAAATCTTACATAACAAACTTATATATTAAAAAGTGGAAATTCCACTCAGTATCCATTTTTTAAAATATAAAAATTTATAATTAAATAGAATTTTTTCATGAAAAATATTTTGGAATTTTAATATGAATTCTTCTTTGTTCACACACATTCTTAAACCCTGTGAAAAAAAATCAAAAATGTGTTATGAGCAAAAAAACTTGGTATAGGACATACACAATAAATAAAGAAACTAGTTAGTCCATTTTAAAAAAATGAGATCATAGAAGAGAGTTCTCCTTTAACATAACAAACTTTAAGCTCAAATAATATGTACCCATAAAATTATCTCTACTACACAATGTTTTTAATAAAACACCTTATAAAAAAATGAAAAATCATAATCATGATGGTTTCTTAAAAAAACATGAGAATCCAAAAATAATAATTTTTTACAGAAAACATATCTTTTACCCTAAAAGGGAATTATCATTCATTTAAAACAAAATATCATTATAATACCTTTTGAAATCAAATTATTTCCATGAAAAATCATTAGTAAGAATAGAAAATTCATGTAGGTTACTTGAGACATCATCAATAGTGAACCACACTTTTCATACATATATATTACTTCTTATTAGATGAATATTCATTAAATAACATAATGATCCATGATAGAATAACATATTTCCAATATCCTGGAAACTTGGACACATAATCAATTGGTTCACAAGTGAACTACAAAATCTCCCACGAAGTTTTTCATAACTATCACCCTTCTTATACATATTGGTGGTCGGAGTGGACACTCAAGAAGGGGGTTAATTGAGTTCCAGTTAAAATTTCTATTTAAAAGAGTTATATTAAAAATTACCCCAATTTAGATAACCAAGCTAAACTATAGTGGATTTATAAAGATTATAAATGTTCAATCAGTTTCTCAAAGATTGATTACTTATCAGTTAACTTAATCTGAAGATTAAGTTATCTTTTGAAACTAAATTACTGGTTCACAATAATTACAAACACTTTCTAGTTCAACTATTAGAGTTACTTTAAAACAGATTTGAATTTAATGTACTTAGCAGCAGAATATAGAAAATAGTTTTAACTAAAATAAGATGCACATTAGATTGAACCAAGAGGTTCAGTCACAAGCCAAGACATAGTCCTCTCAAACAATTTATGTAAAATATGATCCACATCCTAGATTGGGGTTTTACAATAGTACATATACTTTCCAAGTCGTCAGACCTATACCACAGTTCTACGTGGGAAATCAAAAATAACAACCACTCACAGGTTGTACAGGTCACACTTGACCTCTACCACAGTTCTATGTGGGAAATCAAAAAAAACAATAGCTCACAAGATATCCATGTCACACGTGACTTCTACCACAGTTCTGCGTGGGAAATCAAACATAATAATAGCTCACAGGTTTTCCAGGTCACACATGACCTCTACCACAGTTCTACAGTGGGGTATAGGAGAGTAAGGGAAAGGTTGAGTGAGGATTTATAAATCGTCCAGTTTAGAACAGAAGACAGGGTGTGCTTGAAATACAGAACACACTCTGTTCAAAATGTAAATAAATAAAACACAATTGAGCTAAACAAATAGAGATAAGTTTAGAATCCTCTATGTGTTTTGAGTGAAGCTTTGGACTCCTTGGATTGATGCAGATGAAGCTTTGAGTCATTATCTAGTTTTAGTCAAGTAAAACTGGGTATCGTTTTTGTATTTAACTTCCAGGTCCAGGTTGATCAGTCTGATCAGCTTGAGTATAGGTGAAGTCATTGAATCTTTCTAGTCCTCAAATGTTTATGTTCTGCAGATTCGGCATGTTTTCTTCCTTCTTCTTCTATGAATGTAAGTCCTTGTGTATCTTCATAAGGTTGTTTCGTATGTGTATGGAAGAACTGCTCGACCGATTGATCATCCTCTTTCTTTAGTAGTCTGAGGTTCCCTTTTATACACCTTCATCTCCGAAAACAGGAATTATTACCTTTTTATAGGTACGAGGTACGGTTCCTGACATGCCAAAAACTATCATTAATTAATAGATGTTTCATTAAAAACATCAAATATGACCATGGCTAAATAATCAATATAAAAAAAGTTTAGAGAAACGGTGACTGGTTTCCATTGTTAGTTCTTTGTATCAGTGAGCATGTAGCAATGGACAAGTAATGGTAGGTCTTGCATCAGTGACTGTTAGTCTCTGTAACTGTAGCTTGCTTGAATCGATAGCTCCTTCTATCGGTAGCTCCTTTTATTGGTAGCTCCTTCTATCGGTAGCTCCTTCTATCGGTAGCTCTTATGTATCAGTGACCAATACTGGTGAGCTTGTATCGGTGAACTTTGTAACAGTAGTTGTCACTCTGTATGAGTGTACTTGTACATACTAGTAGACGTATTCTATCAATAGCTCAGGTGTAATGGTAGTTGTCTTCATATCGGTAGACTTGTATCGGTAGCTTTGTATCTGTAGGTCTGTATATTTGTATCGGTATACTTGATTATAACAGTAGACTCTATCTATTGGTGATCATTGCTTATCGGTAGACTATGTCTGTATCGGTGATTATGTATCGGTAGCTCTGTATCAGTGACTCAAAAACTTAATACTTATCTGTTCTATGAAAATCATATCCAGAGTGAGTTAGTATTATTTCAAAACATGTATAAACATAGATAAACATTGATTAAAATATTCCAATGATTATTTTGACATTTTTGTCAACTCAATAGTAGGATGACCTAATTTAACCTATAGATAGGATTATCAAAACATATTAAAACATATTGAGGTTATCAAAACAGGTGAGGTCAACAATCTCCCCCTTTTTGATAATCACAAATTATTGAATTATAATCCAAAATAATCATTAATATATTAGTATAAAATATATTGGGTCACACTTCTCAGTGTGAGTAATGACATTTTCAAATGTCACATAGAATAGAATATTACATGAAAATGTATCATAGGTATATGTATCAGATGTATGAAAAAACGTATCAGAGATAGAATTATAAAATACATTGGGTCTCACTTCTGTTATGGTCATAATATTTCTCCCCCTTTGGTATTAGAAGAAATTAGTAAAAAATGAAAATTAAGAGAAGGTAAAAGATAATAAGATCATATATATGTCTTGGGGCCAAAAAGAAATACAAAATAGAGGAAAAAAAGAGTACAAGGGATTCCTATCAAATGTCCTAGCCATTATTCAATCCACCTCCTCAGCACATGATTTGGATTTTCCCTTGGAATCAGAAGAGGATTCAGGCTAGGTAGATGCAGGTGGAGGCTTGGTAACACCAGTGATATTAAGAGGAGGTTGAGAAACTGATACAGTGCCTCGCCTATAATGAGGATCCCTCTGGGTGATCATAAGAGAGAGACTTTGGATTGCTTGAGCTGGGGTCATCTGAGGAATGGAGGCAGACTGAGCATAGGCAGGCAGAGTAGGAGGTACAATGATAGGAGTATTGTCCACATGAAAAAATGGCAACAATAGATTCCTAAAGTCCATAATGATTCCTCCTCCTCTTTCCATAGCAGAAATAAAATCATCTTTGTTCTCCATAAACTTGTCTAGAGCAGGAGTCAACTCTCGGAGCTTGCTTACTTGTTCTATGAAGGCTTCATTCACAGGAGGTAACTTCAAATTCTCTAACAAAATATTGAAATGATGTTTCAACTGATTCTTAGTGTAGACCCTTTGAAAATAGTAATCCACTTTTTCTTTTACTTATTTATGAGAGGCAATGGCCTCTCTCATAAAATCCTGAACAATTTTCCTTATATCCCTAGTGGTAGTCACCACTTGGGTCAAGGCAGCAAAGTCTACAAAGCCACTGGTGGATGACTTTCCAATCTCTTCTATCATCACAGATCATATCCGATCCATATCCAAAGGAGGCCTGGTAGTACATAGAGGTGCAACAGTAAAGGATATTGTTTCCTTAAAAGATTTAGTCAGCCCACTAATGAGATTTCTCACAGGTGAGTCCTGGGTGTTGACATGCTTCTCTATAGAATTCTTAAATTCCTCAAAAACGGATACCATCTGACCAACTACACTTTTTTCAAATGCCAAATCCTTGTCTGCTTGAGATTTAGAGCTCATATAATATTCCAAAGAGACAACTGATTCCTATAAAAATTCAGAATCCTCTGCCAAGCTTGAAACTTGATTGTAAAGACCTGGAAATTTCAAGGAAATTTTTTTTCTTAATTTTCTTTGGAATTTTACAAGAACGTAGTTTCTGACGGCGCCTGATTCTGAGGCCCGGTGTGCCCGGAATTAATTTCCGAAGTTTGGCTCGGGTACGTTCAGTGAACGAACGAGCGGGTTTTTCTAACTTTTGAACCAGTGCTCGGAATCGAATTCTGAGGGCACCGATGGAATCGCATAGCCGGTATTTGCTTATAAACGCCTCTTCTGGAGTTGCGTTTGCTCGGCTGTGGTTTTTAATTTTTGGGTTTTAAGTTAAGAAATAAAATAAAGTTGTGCGACAATTTTATTTTTATTTCACTTAAATCCGCTTGAAGACCACTTAAAGCTACTTAAGCTGAGTTGTTGCGGATAGGGTGCTATCCAAAAATATCCTACCCTCTTGGTAGGATATTTGTGGGGTGGGGCCCGCACGAGCCCTACCGTTTTTTTCGCTAAGTAACGCACCCACGAAAACCCATCATTATGAAAGTCAACTGACGCGTTTTCTTAATTTCTTAACGCACCAATTAATTGGGCGGTTTTCTTCGTTGAATTAATTCTATGAATTAATTTATTCGTTTCTTATTTGTTTGAAATCCGTTGGCGTAATAATAAAATAAGACCAATGCACAACTTCTGGAAAAATGTTTGTTGAGAGGTTTTGACAAGTTTTGTGCCTTCATCCTCCTTCGTGAAGAATGCGAAGAACGCGAAGAACGCGAAGAACGCGAAGAACTCCGGCCTCCGACGAAGAACGCCGAACCCGTGGAAATCGACGACGCGACGCCGTGTGCCGCGACGCCGACGTTTCCTCTCCCGCGATGTTCTTCTGCGGCGTTCCTTCCTCCGCGATGAAATCTTCGATCTTCTATTTGAGGTAAGAGATCTCGGATTTTCTTTTAATTTTCCTTTGTGGTTTTTGACTCAAGAAGGATTTAATTATTATTAATTAAATATTTTTGTTCTTGAACCTCAGAGTTCGTCGACGCGACACCCTTCCGCGATGACGCGACGCCAGATACTGCGATGACGTGACGATCGCCTCCTTCCGCGGCAACCAATTCCGCGAAGAACCCACGTGCGACGACTTGACGAGGTAGGGATTTTTATTTTTGGAAATACCCCTTTTCTTTTATATTCTCGTGAACGTTTCTTTAAAATTAAAGAACCTGATTCATATGAACAATTTTATTTTGTTAAAATTGTTGTTTCATGTGTTGAATATAATTCTCCCGTTGTTTTTATCTAACGCGGAGGGTGCGGGCCAAACGAACACGGCCTGACAACCCTCTGTCGTTCTTCGTTGTTGTGCGAATTTGGCGAGCGACGGAAAATCGTGACGCAAGGGTGTTTTAATGATCCCGCAGTGAAGAACGGGACCCGGGAGGAACAACGGCGCAGACGGGAAGGAAAACGGACCACCGGAGCAACTCCGGTGGCCCGCGGAAGCTGCCGGCGGCCGGAGGCGGCGGTGCCCCGGCGCGCCGCCGGACGAGGCTGTCGCGGCTAAAGCCGCGTCCGTTTGTCCAGCGCGGCCCCTTCGAGGGCCGCGACACCTCCAAGCCGCGGGGGCGGTGCCCCGCGGTGTCCAGCTGCTCGGCCGCTCGGCCGAGCCGAGCCAGGCCGGTCCGACCGGGTCGGGTCGACCCGGTTCGGCCGACCCAAGGGGGGGGGGGGGGGGGGGTCGGCCCGGGCCCGGACCCCCCGTCTTCGGACCGTTTTCGATCTTTTGCCCGTAACATGAGCTAAGGGACTCCGAACGACGCGTCGTCAGCAGCAATGTGATCCTTGGATCGATACGGTCGTTTCGGTATATCGCACTCAAGGTTTCGGAATACTTTGTGTTCGGCCGGGTTGGTTCGTACACGAAACCAACCGGGCCCTCGGAGCGGAAACACTCATATCTTGAGCTACGGACGTCCGATTGACGTGCCATCGGCTTTGGTGGATTCCTCTAAGTGTGACGGATCTTTTGGAATACTCTGCTGAGGTTTGGACGCAGGTGGAGTACGGTCGGGTTGGTTTTGCCTTAAAAACCAACCGGTCCCCTGGGACGAAAAAGCCAATAACTCTCAGACCGGGCGTCCGATTGACGCGCCGTCTGCGACGTTGAGTTCCTGTTGATGATACAAAACTTTTGGATACATCAACTCTGGACTTTAAGTCAGTTGATATATCAGCCTCTCGGCTCGTGGAGCGGACCCTCCCGAACGAGCTTGCTGTGTGCGGGAACCTTAGAGCTGGCTGCTACTGCTGCTGTGACGGCGATGACTGTACGGAGATCCTCAGTGGGTTCGACTGTGACGATGATGAAAACCGTATGGGAATCCTCCGTGTTTTCGGCAGTGACCACTACGGTACATCTTGGGATACATCAACTCTGGACTACATGTCAGTTGATGCATCGACCTTTTAGCTCGTGGAGTGGACCCTCCCAAAACGAGCATGTTGTGTGCGGAAACCCTAAAGCCGGTTGAGACTTGACGACTGCTGATCGAATGACTCGGTGTGTTACGGATAGCCTAGCGGGGGAGCGCTCGATTGTAGCGGCATATGGGAGCGCTTGGTTGTAGCGGCAGACCCACGACAGAGGTGCGCTTGGTTGTAGCGGCACATGGGAGCGCTTGGTTGTAGCGACAGACCCACGACAGAGGTGCGCTTGGTTGTAGCGGCACAGGGGAGCGCTTGGTTGTAGCGGCAGACCCACGACAGAGGTGCGCTTGGTTGTAGCGGCACAGGGGAGCGCTTGGTTGTAGCGGCAGACCCACGACAGAGGTGCGCTTGGTTGTAGCGGCACAAGGGAGCGCTTGGTTGTAGCGGCAGACCCACGGCAGAGGTGCGCTTGGTTGTAGCGGCAAAGGGGAGCGCTTGGTTGTAGCGGCAGACCCACGACAGAGGAGCGCTTGGTTGTACCGATGGGGGAGCGCTTGGTGGTAGCAGCAGGCCCACAGTACCCGATAGGGGGAGAACTACAGCAGTCCAAGGTAAGAGGGAAGCACTTGGTTGTAGCGGCATAACCACTGCACTTGATGGAGAAGGAGTTTCCCAATAGCTTTTTGTTCCACTTCATGATCGAACCCTTGTGAGCTGAATCCTATTTGCTTTCCTGTGTGGATTGTGTTGTGCTATCCTGTGTGGATTACATATACTTTCCTGTGTGGACTGATTTGTACTTGGGCTCGGAGGTTTGAGCGTATTGGAATTGTTGACTTAGGTATATGTATGGGCATATACCTAACTAGTGTCGGTTGTTACTTCGTGATTGTATCTTTCCTTTTTGGTTTATCCTTTGTAGATTTTGGGAGACCCTCGGGGGTCTCGGGGTCCCTACTGAGTAGCTTATACTCACCCCTGCATGGGCTATGCCCGCACTTCGTTGTGTTGGATGCAGACGACGGACAACGCTGATCGTGGTGGAGGCTTGTGGAGCAGGACGGTACCTGGAGGTGGACCACTGGGCGGGACGCACTCGGAGCGGTCAGGTGGACCCGAGGAGCAGTGGAGGCTATCTGTACCCACCCTTCAGGTGGGACTTCCAGAGGACGGCTCGACGCTGCGGCTTTTCTTTTCAGTTGTTGATTTTTCCTTTTAGTTGTACTTTACAGTTGGGCTTGTATTTCTGACCCCTTTTTACTTTCAGCACATCTTGTTACAGTTTTTACTTAGTGTTTACTTTTCCGCTTGCTCACTCTGTGGTGCTTGTTTACTTTTCAAAGGCAATGCCTTCCTTTTTTCCGGGATTTACACCTTGGTGCTAGTCGCCAGCCCCTGGCCTATGGAAGGCGGCCTTATTGTAGTCACAAAACGGGCCCCGAGGACGGGTCGTGACATTGATGCTGGCAGGCCTTGACTTCATCCAGACCACCAGATATTGATTCAGTCATAACAGATTGAATGGATGAAACTAAGGAAGTTTCTATTCTTCTCATCTCTTCCACAAAACAGGTCTTCAGATCACATTTCAACTTGTCTATATCATATTTTCTTACTATATCCTTAGGTAAAGTTTTAGAAAGTAGATTATAAGGTACATGAGGTCTACTGATGGGTGTCTCTTCTTCAGAATCAGGATAGTCCAACCCAAAAACTACAAAACCTGGGTCTTCTGCCCAGTCTTCAATCTCATGAGCTACTGAAATAGTACCATGTCTGATGGGATGCTCCCCCTCAATCTGTGCATTCTCCTGTACATGTATATTAACAACATCTTGAATAGTAAAGTCTTACTCAGAATAATTCTACACAACCATCTCCATTTCAACAGCAGGAGGCTCATTAGGAATAGGTGTAGGATCTGCCATCTTAATCAAAACAGCCTCTTCAGGCATAGCAGAATTTTCAATCAGTGGACTCAAGCTCAAAATAATCTCATCTGAGCTATCAGAAACATGTTCTCCTCTTTCATACACTTGTACCTCATTATCATCACTACTGATAGAATCTGAAGTAGTCTATTCATGGTCTGATTTTGGAAGGTCTTCTTCCTCTGTACTAGTTTCATCAATTTCACTATCTCTTAACAGTGCTTCTCTCTTTGGTAAAGAAGCTGGAGGACTAGCTTACCCATATGATATGGCATGATCATTCGGGCTAGGTTGAAAGTCAGGATCACCTCTGTCATCCACAGAAGAATCCTATGCATCATCATCCTCATGGATATATGCAGGTTCATTTTCATCAGGTCCCAGACCTGGATCCCTCACATCCTTAGGCCTAGAAGGATGCTCCACAGGATTAAACTTATCATACAACTTATCTTCATCACTGACCCACTCTCTTCTCCATGGGTTAAAATTAATCTTCATGTACTTACAAATAGTTTTGGTAATAAAAAAATTATCTCTTACAACCACTGTCTCATCCTGAGACTTAGCCACACCTTTAACCTTGATCATCAAAGAAATTAGCTTTGCAAAGAATAGATCATTAGTTTTTGATTTTGGCCTAGTCATATCTTCAATTTGGATCATCATAAGCCTACACATATTTATCTTGACACTATGCCTTAGAAAATTCAATAAATAAATATCTTGATATTTTAGATTTGCAAAGTCCCCACTTCTTAGACTTAGCACGTGTTGGATGAATTTGAACAACAACCTATTCTCTCCATTCATTTCTATAGAAACTAATTTTCTTGGAGTTCCATATTTTTTTAGTTCTTCCAAAGAAGATTCATACTCAAATATGTCACTAGTAGGAGGTAATGACTTTGATAAATATCCAAACTCACATTCGTGTGGAACTTTCAAGCACTTATCCCATTCAATGGATGAAAAAGATATTGCCTTGCCATTCACTACTGATACCATTCTGTTCCCATCTTCTGATTTCTCAAAACGAACAAACTCATAGAATTATTTTACTAGATTCGGATAGTAAGGACCACTGTTATTCAAGAATCATTCCACCCATTTCTTCTCTTCAAGAACTTTTAGAATTAATGACTTACTGGTTATCAACCATTCTGCACACAACTCTTTCTCAGATACTATTTCCCTTTGTTTGAGATGCAGATTTGTAGGTTTCATTATTGCAATGCCACCACTAGAATCTCCTTTAAGTCTCTTGGCATTTTACTCATCATCCTTTTCACCTACTTTTGGTCTCTTTACTCTTTCCATTCTACGAATCGTGAGGTTTTAGGGTTCGAGAGAAACGAAGGTTTGGGAGCTAAGGTCTGACGGCAAAGGGTATGAGGTGGATTGAAGTGAGGTCAAGACTTATGTTTTATCATCTAGGAATCATAGAATAAATAAATAAATCATAATAAGTATAATACAAATGATACAGATTCCAGCGGCTAAAGACACGAAGTTTAAAATAGCACATACTAACGATAACATATATCGGTGAGAATTCCTATCTATGAGGTATTCTAACGATGAGGTATTCTAATGGTGAATTATAACAGTGAGGTTCATACTAGTGAGGTATAACAGTGAGGTTCATACTAGTGAGGTATAACAGGGAGGTTCATACCAGTGAGGTATTACAGTGAGGTTCATACCAGTGAGGTATAACAGTGAGGTTCATACCAGTGAGGTATAACATTGAGGTTCATACCAGTGAGGTATAACAGTGAGGTTCATACCAGTGAGGTATAACAGTGAGGTTCATACCATTAAGGTATAACAGTGAGGTTCATACCAGTGAGGTATAATAGTGAGGTTCATACTAGTTAAGTATAACAGTGAGGTTCATACCAGTGAGGTATAACAGTGAGGTTTATATCAGTGAGGTATAATGGTGAGGTTAGGAAAACTTTGTCATTCCTAATTCATGTTTGATGTAATTTAAACTCTCCGAATTTAAAGGTTTGGTAAATATATCATCCATCTTATGTTCAGTGCCAATAAATTCAAGAATAATATCACCTTTTTTATAATGATCTCTCAAAAGGTGATGTATTACATCAATGTGCTTAGTCCTAGAGTGAGACACAGGTTTCTTGGAAATATTAATTGCACTAATGTTGTCACAGGTTATAGATACATGCTTAAATTGATATCCATAGTCCAATAGAGTGTGTTTCATCCATAAAATTTATGCATAGCAACTACCAACAGCAATATACTCTACTTCAGCAGTAGACAATGCAACTGAATTCTGCTTTTTACTACACCAGGATACTAAGGACTTACCTAGAATATGACATGTTCCAGAAGTTATCTTTCTATATAACTTACAACCAGAAATTTCAGCATCTGAATGACTTATTAAATCGAATGATTGTCCTTTTGGATAAAATAATCCTAAGTTAGTAGTATGTTTAAGATATTTTAAAATCCTTTTAATAGCAAGCAAGTGTGACTCTTTTGGATTAGCTTGAAATCTTGCACACATGCACACACTAAACATAATATCAGGTCGACTAGTAGTAAGGTAAAGTAAAATCCCAATCATACCTCTATAATTGGTTTGATCCACTGGTTTCCTAGTTTCATCTGCATCTAATTTATAAATAGTACTCATAGGTGTATCACTTTCCTTAATACTATCTAAACCAAAATGTTTTAAAAGATCCTTTGTATATTTACCTTGATTTAAAATAATACCATTTTCATTTTAAAAAACTTGAAATCCAATAAAACATTTGAGTTCTCCCATTAAACTCATTTCAAATTCATTTTTCATACTCTGTGAAAAATCAATACAAAAATCATTTTTAGAAGATCCAAAAATAATATCATCATCATAGATTTGTACTATGAAAAAATATTTGGAAATTATTTTAATAAAGAGAGTTGGATTAGAAATCCCTTTAGAAAAACCTTTAGAAATAAAAAAATTACTAAGTCTATCATACCAATCTCGTGGAGCTTGTCTTAAACCATATAAAGCCTTTGATCGTTTAAAAACTCGATTTGGAAAATTATGATTAGTAAATCCAGGTGGTTGTTCAACAAAAACATCTTCAATTATAAAACCATTTAGAAAAGGACTTTTAACATCCATTTGATATAACTTGAAAATTATATGAGCAGTATAGGCAAGTAGAATCCTAATAGATTCTAATCTAGATACATGTGCAAAGGTTTCCTCATAGTCTATTCCTTCCTCTTGACTATATCCTTGTGCAACTAGTCTTTCTTTGTTCATAACTATATTTCTAGCTTCATCAACTTTATTCCTAAAAACCCATTTAGTTCCTATGCTCAGAGTGTCCTTAGGTCTTTCAACTAATTCCCAGACTTTGTTTCTTTTAAATTGATTTAACTCTTCTTGCATATCCATTACCCAAAATTCATCATTGATTGCATCATTGATATTTTTAGGTTCTAACTGGGAAAGAAAATCTTGATGTTCAACTTGGTTTCTTAGAGAAGCTCTAGTATGTGTCCCTCTATCAATATTTCCTACAACAGCTTCTAAAGGGTGATTCTTTAGAATCCTAGTTGATCTGGTAAAGGTAGGACTAGAAATTTCAGGTTCTTCTCTAGGTTCAGGTTCATCTAGAATATTTCCAGAACTAGTTGTCTTTACAACAGGTTCCCTGAAATTATCACTAAGGTTCAGAACAGACAAATCTTCTTCAAGATTCTCAAGAGAAGGTTTAGGTTCATGTGGATCAGTTTCATCAAATTTGATGCGAACAGATTCTTACACACACTTGGTCCTTTTATTAAAAACTCTATAGTATTTTCTAGATGAAGAATAACCTAGAAATATTCCTTCATCACTTTTAGAAGAAAACTTATCATTATTATATTTAGTATTGAGAATAAATACTTTGCAACTAAAAACTCTAAAGTAACTAACTTTAGGATTCCTATTATTCCACAGTTCATAAGGGGTCTTTTTAAGAACAGGTCTAATAAAGACTCTATTTATAATATAACAAGCTGTATTGACAGCTTCAGCCCAAAAATAAACAGGTAAGTCATATTAATTTAGCATAGTCCTTTCAATTTGTTGAAGGGTTCTATTTCTTCTTTCTACTACACCATTCTGTTGAGGTGTCCTAGGGGAAAAGAAATTATGATTGTAGCCATTTTGTGAGCAGTATGATTCAAATTCATGATTTTCAAACTCACGACCATGATCACTTCTTATGGTGTTAATCTTAAGACCACTGAGGTCTTCTACAGACTTGAAGTATTTCATAAATTAAGAACAAGATTCACTTTTGGGAGCTAGAAAATATACCCAAGTATATCTAGAAAAGTCGTCTACAAGAACATAGACATAGTGCTTCCCATTTAAACTAAAAACTATAGAATGTCCAAACAAATCCATGTGAACCAACTTGAGAGGTTGAGAAGTTGAAACTTCTTTCTTTGATTTAAAAGAAACTTTATGTTTCTTTCCCTTTTGATAGGGATTACAAACTTTGTCAGCTAGGAATTCAGGTTTAGGTAGGTCTCTAACTAAATTATTCTTAGTAAGTTTTCTAAGAGAATGTATATTACAGTTTCCTAATATTCTGTGCCAAATCCAGGATTCTTTATGAAAATCATTTAAACAAGTAATATTTTTCTTAGTTAAAGAATTCAAATCTACAGCATAAACATTTTCATTTCTTATGGCAGAAAACATTAAAACATTTTTAGAATTAAAAACATTACAAGAATCATTTTCAAACTTAACATTAAATCCATCATCACACACCTGAGAAATGCTTAACAGATTATATATTAGTCCATTAACAAGTAAAACTTTAGAAATCAAAATTGAATCAGTGTTACTAATCTGGCCTAAGCCGATGATTTTTCCTTTTGAGTTATCACCAAAGGTGACATATCCTCCATCAACTTTGATTAAGCTTTTGAAGAATGAAAATTCTCATGTCATGTGTCTTGAACATCCACTGTCTAAATACCACGTCTTCCTGTAGGAACTTTTTAAGAAAATTTCCTACAAAAAAGGTTTAAACAGAAAATGATTTTGGTACCCAGATTTTCTTGGGTCCAGACAGGTTATCAAGCAAAACTTTCGGTACCCCTATTTGTATAATGGGTTTCATGTGATCAATAGATTCAAAAGACTTTGAATGATTAACATTTTTTGATCTATAACTATGTGAATAACTAGTTGAGACATAAGAATTTCCAAAACTGGAACTAGAAGTAAACTGTCCAGTTTTTGGAATAAATCTATTTTGTGATCTGTCTCTGTCCAGGTTGATAGCTTAACCCTGTAGTATACTTTGGTGCTACTTGTTTTCCTAACATTTTTGTAAGATTTTTCTTTCCATTAGTAAACTTCTCCAAATCTTTCCTGAGTTTCTCATTAGACAGTTTTAGTTCAGTATTTTCTTTTAACAGTTGAGAATTATTTTCCTTTTCTACTTCTAGTATAGATTTGATAGTGCTAGTTAAAGCATGTTGTTTCTTCAAGGTTTTATACTTGTCTTTCAGCTCATTGCAAGTATCTTCTAGCATGTTACAATATTCAAATAATTATTCACTAGACATGTTTTCAGAATCCGAATCTGAATCATCTCCAGAATAATAAGAATTTAAAATAGGAGTATCCACTGTTACCTCAGATGTATTTTTCACGAAACACATATTAGCCTTTTGAGATTTTTCATCCTGATTGGAATCAGAATCACTTGAACTGTCTTATAAAGCACTCTAGGTTTCTTTCATAGCTTTCTTATATTTTTTGTCTTTATTTTCATATTTCTTATTTTAATTTAATTTTGGAGAGTTAGCTTTCACATGTCCTTTCCTCTTTCATCCATAGAATAATATGTCATCACTTTTTTCAGTTCTTTTCCAATACTTCTTCCAATGACCTTAATTTTCATACTTTCCCTTATAATTGGATTTTCTGAAGAACTTATTCTTTCTATAAAACATCTTGAATCGTCTGGCTATCTGATCCATTTCAGAATCACTATCAGATCCACTTTCTTCACTACTTGAACTATCACTTTCACTTTGAATTTTCCATTTGTCCTTATTTTTTGAAGCAGAAGTCTTGAAAGCTATAAAATTCTTTCTTGTTTCATCATCTTCTTCCTTGTTTACTTTCAGTTCTTCTTCATACATCATTAATTTACCAATAAGTTCCTTGATAGGTAAAGCACTAATGTCACAAGATTATCTGATTGAAACCAATGTGCCTCTCCATCTTTCTGGCAGACATCTTAGTATCCTCGTGATTATCTCTTTTGCGGGAACAAATTTTCTCAGTGAGCTCATTGTATTTACAATTTCATTGAACCTGAGATACATGTCAAAAATAGGTTCACCAGGCTTCATTTTAAAATTATCATACTTAATAATGTAGGTATTCAGTCACATTTCCTTAACATTGGTTGTTCCCTCATGGGAAATAGCCAAAGTATCCCAGATTTCATAAGCAGTCTTACAAGTAGATATTCGATTAAATTCCTCATCTCCTAAAGCATAACATAGAGAATTCATTGCTTTATAATTATTATTGTAGGTAGTTTTCATAGGTTCATACCAAGTAGTTATTTCAGTTTTTGTAATATTATACTGAGTCTCTATAGTAGTCCAGATATCAAATTCCATACTTTCAAAATGAATTTTCATTTTTTGTTTCCATTGGGCATAATTAACACCATTAAAGAAAGGTGTTATATTGGTAGCTGCACCTTCTAGTATATTATCAATAATTGGATTTTAGAAAATATATTTAAAGTGATAAAATTTAGAACTAATAGAAATTTAAGATCTTTAAGATACAACTAAAATCATAGATGAAAAACAAAGTGTTTTGAAAGACTTTTTACAATCCTCTGATACAAAATGTTGGTCGGACTGGACACTCAAGTGGGGGGTGAATTAAGTTCTAATTAATATTTCTGTTTAAAAGAGTTATATTAAAAAAATTTCACAATTTATATAAACAAGATAAACTGTAGTGAATTTATAAATATTTTAAATGTTCAATCAGTTTCTCAAATATTTATTACTTCTCAGTTAACTTAATCTGAAGATTATGTTAGATTTTGAAACTAACTTACTGGTTCACAATAATTACAAATACTTGCTAGTTAAACTATCATAGTTACTTTAAAACAGATTTCAATTTAAATTACTTAGCAGCGAAATATAGAAAATAGTTTAAACTAAAATAAGATGCACAAAAGATATAACCAAGAGGTTCAGTATCAAGCTGAGACTTAGTCCTCTCAAATAATTTATATAAAATATGATCCACACCCTGGATCAGGGTTTTACAATAGTACACAGACTGTACAGGTCTTCAGACCTCTACCACAGTTCTACGTGGGAAATAAAAAATAACAACAGCTCATAGGATGTCCAGGTCACACTTGACCTCTACCATAGTTCTACGTGGGAAATCAAAAATAACAATAGCTCACAGGCTGTCTAGGTCACACTTGACCTCTACCACAGTTCTACGTGGGAAATCAAAAATAACAACAGCTCACATGTTGTCCATGTCACACTTGACCTCTACCATATTTCTCTAGTGGGATACAGGAGAATAAGAGAAAGATTGAGTGAGGATTTATAAATCCTCTAGTTTAGCACAGGAGATAGGGTGTGCTTGAAATACAGAATACACTCTGCTCAAAATGTAAATAAATGAAACGCAATAGAGCTTAATAAATAGATATAAGTTTAGAATGCTCTATGTGTTTTGAGTGAAGCTTTGGACTCCTTGGATTGATGTAGATGAAGCTTTGAGTCATTCTCTAATTTTAGTAAAGTAAAACTGAGTATCGTTATTGTATTTAACTTCCAGGTCCAGGTTGATCAGTCTGATCAGCTTGAGTATAGGTGAAGTCATTGAATCTTTCTAGTCCTCAAATGTTTATGTTCTACAGATTTGGCATGTTTTCTTCCTTCTTCTTCTATGAATGTAAATCCTTGTGTATCTTCATAAGGTTGTTTCGTATGTGTATGGAAGGACAGCTCGACCGATTGATCATCCTCCTTCTTTAGTAGTTCGAGGTTCCCTTTTATACACCTTCAGATCCAGCACTAGGAATGATTACCTTTTTATAGGTACGAGGTACGGTTCCTAACATGTCAACAACTATCATTAATTAATATCAGTTGCATTAAAAACATCAAATATGACTGTTGCTAAATAATTAATAGAAATAAAGTTTAGATAAATGGTGAATGGTTTCCATCGGTAGTTCTTTGTATCAGTGAGCATGTAGCGGTGGATGAGTAACGGTAGGTCTTTCATCAGTGAATATTATTCTCTGTAATGGTAGCTCGCTTGAATCGGTAACTCCTTCTATCGATAGCTCCTTCTATCGGTAGCTCCTTTTATTGGTAGCTCCTTATATCAGCAGCTCTTATGTATCAGTGACCCATATCGATGAGCTTCAATCGGTGAACTTTATAACAATAGTTATCACTCTGTATCAGTGGACTTGTGCATACTAGTAGACTTATTCTATCAGTAGCTCAGGTGTAACGGTAGCTGTCTGCATATCAGTAGACTTGTATCAGTAGCTTTGTATCGGTAGTTCTGTCTACTTGTATTGGTAGACTTTATTATAACAGTAGACTCTGTCTATCGGTGATCATTTTTTATCGGTAAACTATGTCTCTATCGGTGACTATGTATCGGTATGTCTATATCAGTGACTCAAAAACTTAATACTTATCTGTTATATGAAAATCATATCTAGAGTGAGTCAGTATTATTTCAAAACAAGTATAAACATAGATAAACATTTATTATCATATTCCAAAGATTATTTTGACATTTTTGTCAACTCAATAGAAGGATGACATAATTTAACATATAGGTAGGATTATCAAAACATATTAAAACATAATTGAGGTTATCAAAACAGGTGAGGTCAACACATATCATATATAATAACTTTCTTCATAACCTGAGGAGAGGAAACATAAGGAAGGGTGAGATTAGATGCTCAGTAAGGGTAAACAAGGGAGATATTAACATAACTTGAGCATAAATGTATGAAAACATGAGAATATAATTTTTAAACCATAACATACATACCATAGATTATAAAATTGAGTCATGAAAAAAAATATTGGCAGTTCATAATACATGAATCATAATGAAATCAAAGTAAAAAAACCATGAGAGAATAACATTATCATAATACATAGATTTTTGGTATACATATAAGAATAGAAAATATTTTCCTCAATAGTCAAGGATTATTGACAAAACATTCATAGTGGAATGGGATCACTCCCTAAACTATCATAGTAGTCAAGTTCACTTCCAAGACTATCATAGTGGACAATGTCCCTTATTGAACTGGGTTCTCTCTATATTCCAACCCTATTTATCTCATGAGATATCAATTAATACCCAATACATTGGAAGGATATATAATTTCTATCCCACCAATCTTGGTTTAAAATGTAACCACCCATCCTTATTTATAATGTAACTGTGGTCTTCGGTTATGACATAACCATCATCCTAGGTTATAATGTAACAACCATATTGGGTTATAACATAACCATTATACTTGGTTATAATGTAACCACAATCCTTGGTTTATAACAAAACCACCTGTAACATAATGAAATCCATACATATTTTTGTCATGAGATCATAAAACATTCATCATATCTCCAAATCATAACCCATGTAAAGTAAATGAGTTTTATAAACATTTTATCAGTTCATCATAGAATATCCCATGAAAATGAATGAGTTTCATAATCATTTCATTATTATAATTCCAAACTATCCAAATAATGAATAAGGATGTTACCATTGAATCCTATCCCTAGTAAAACATAATAAACACCAAAGTTTGTTTTCATTGATAAATAAAAATTCCATAAAGTTGTCAATAAAAAATTCTTGAGAAATATATCCTTTCTATTTTGAAATCACATATTTAAAATATAAAAAATTACCAAATATTAAATAAAACATTTTCTTTGAAAATAAATTGGTAAATTTTAAGGTACTATTTAAATTATTTAGTGTTCATGATATTCTTAAATATTATTCATGTCATACACGTTAAAACAAATATTCCTTTCACATTTTCTTTAAAAATTCAAAAGTACTGCATTTCATAAAGCATAAAAAATATTACTTTTAAACCATTTTTTAATACATGGTTAAAAATAACTTTTAAAAATTATAGGAAATAATAAAAATATTATTGAAAACATTTTTATAAAACATACACATGGAAGATAGACAATTTGTGATTTAAGAGAGAAATAAAGTTGATCTTTCATAACAAAATTCCTTTTGAATCATTAGTTATTTAAGAGTTGAAAATGAAAGGATAACATGTATTCTCTATAAATAACTATATTATAAAAACAATCATGAGTTTATTGAGATTTATATCATAATATTTCATCATTTTAATCATAATCATAAATAATACTGGTAAACAATAAGATTGTAACATTAAACCCTTAATCCTTGGGTGACTTTGGAATCACAAGCCCCATGAAAGAGATAAAATTATATGGATATGAATATACCATATTTTTATGTGAATAATCATAAAATACATTCATGGGAAAAATATATACTACATAAAAGAATTAAGTGGTGAATATGGAATGTGCCTCATAGAGATGAAAGTGATATGGGAATCTCTTTCCTCAAGTCTAAAATTTCTTCATGCACATCAAAAATTAATGTATAATAAATATTGGATTATTATAAATATATTATAAAACTATAATAATATGTATAAAAATATATGTGGTTTACTTATAATCTTTAATCATCCATTTATTAAAAATTCATTGTTAAAATCGCTATTTTGGGTAATAAATACTTTATTTTAATGTATGTTTTTATTTTGTAGTTTTAGTCATTGTAATTTGATTATATCTCCATTATATAGAGAATTTTAATCATGATATAAATATCATATATATTCATTATATATTCATTTAGATTAATCCATAATATGTAGATATTGAAAATGAATTAAATCATTAATGGAGATGGTCGGTCGTATGTACGCATGAACGTTGTTTCCATTTTCTCAACGGATGAAAAAAAATAAAGGTAAATATTAATTCACCATAAAATAATAGTTATTATTTAATAAATATAATATATATTCATTAAATATATCCTTATTACCATCCATGTAAAAATATAATGAAAAAATCACTTCTCTGAAGCGGTAGTATACATGTACGCATGGGCGACGTTATCATTTTCCAACGGATTGAAAGGTAAGAAATAAAATGTGATATTATAATTCCAGGAGTATAAATATGTCATAAATATCATATATAAAAAATAAATTCATATTTATCTCCATTAATTAGAGGTGGTGATGGAAAACAAATTACATCGGTTTATGATGTGGTAGTTCTCCATACACACGAAAAACGGTTTTATTTACCATTTGATAAAGGATGAGATGGATATAGGTTATAAAATTAACATAATAAAATTTAATTACATAAAATATAATAATTTTATTATATCATTATATTTGAAAAATATTTTAATGATTTTTTATAAGAAATAAAACAAAAATGTCTGGTTAAGACTGATACCTCATCATCAGACAACCTCCTTAGGTTTTCACCAAAAACCTTCATAGGATGGTTTCCTAACCAAATAATGTCTCTATAAATTGGAAGGGAATTAAGTAAAGGATTTTTATAGGGATTTTATGAAACAAAATGATTTTTAATTGTAAATAAGTGACGATAGTGGTTTCCTTTAATAAGTGGGGGAGATGACAAACTTGTAATTTTTTAAAATAAAAAGTTCTACTCAAGTTTAGAAATTACAAAAGTTTCAAAAATGGATTTTTATTGAACCTTAGATGATATGAGGTTTTTATATGGCCATAAAATTGGAATTATATGTGTTTTTAGATCATTTAAATCCTTATATTTTTAGTTTACCCCCCAATAAACCCGTTTTAACCTTATCCACAGTAATTAATTTTTACTATTTTTACTACTCATTAAGAAAAAAAATTAAGCTTTAATTATTATATAATATTAATTATCATTATTAAAAATATGGAATATATTTTTCCAAATTCAATTAACATAATTTATAGAATTTAATTTAAAATAATACTAATATACGTGACAAAATACGGTTTTCTAAGGAAAACTCTTTCAAAGGTATAAGAAGTTTTTATATCAAAATTCAACATGAAATTTATTCTAATGAAATAAATTGGAATAATAATAAAAAAATAAAAGTAATTTTTTAAAAAACATTTTAAAACAATTTGTATCTTTGTAAATACTTAAAATGAAAGGTGGTTTTTAATAAAATTCAGTATTTTTTCAATATTCATCAAAAAATAAATCTTTTCAAAAAAATCTCAAAAATTGTCCCTAAGATAATTTTAACATGATTATTCAAAAAATGAATTTTATTTTTTCAAATAAATTTTATAAAATTTGAAAAAACAATTTTATTATTTTTTTAAAAAAATAAATAAAATTATTTTTGAGAAAAATGTATTTTCAAAGCATAATGAGAATTTACGAACAATTAAGTACTTATTTATCAATTTATTTTATTTAAATAATACTTAATTTTAAAAAAATCATATTCATACCACTATGTTTAATTCCTAGTTTATAATGATCATGTTTAAATAATAATATTAATAGTATATTTGAATTAATTAAAACTTAGTGTTGTGTGTAACGCAAGTTATTAAAGAATATAAATTTATTTGAAAAAATATATATATTTATTAAAAACTCTAGGAGTTAATTTATTCCCCCCATAAAATGAGTTTCTCCCATGAAAATTTATTATTCTGATATAAACTAATAAAGATAATTCTACCTCATCGTATCCCGAGGTTCCCACATAGCTTCTTCAAGTTGGTGGTTTTGCTATAAAAATTTGACCAGGTGAGTGGTATTATTTTGTATCACTTTATCTCTGTGATTTTGAACATCCATAGGTTATCCAACATAAAACAAATATCATGATCGAGTGGTATAACCTATGAATTTAGTCCATTTGAAAGATCAGATATATACTTCCTCAGGGGAGATATGTGGAACACATAGTGGACTTGAGATAGGTTCGGTGGAAGTATTAGGTGATAAGAAACCATCCCTAATCGATCAACAATATTTAAAGGGCCAATATACCTATGGATCATATTACCATTCTATAAAATTCTCATATACTTAATAAATGTAAAAATTCAAAGAGACAACTTCCCACAACTTTCAAATTATATATCACATCAAAGATTGTTAGCATAAATTTTCTATTTAATCTGAGCTATATTGATGTGATGTTGAATAGATATGACTTTATATGCAATTTCCTCAGCTAACTCAGGACCCAATAGATTTATTTATCCAAATTTGTCCCTACACATTAGAGTTATACTCTTCTTAAATAGAGGGATTCATAAGGAGCCATCTGAATTCTAGGTGAAATATATTACTGAATGAAAACTCAACAAGAGGAAGGTGTTGATCCCAACCACCTTTTAAATCCATAAAATAAGATCTCAGAATATCCTCTTTGGTTTTAATGTTTATCTTATATTGTCCATATATCAGAGGATGATACATAATATTGAAACTCAACTCTAGATCAAGGTCTTGCTGAAGAATTTGATAAAACTTTGAGGTAGAACTTGGATTCCAATCAGATTCAATATAATATGGTACACCATGAAACCTTAAAAATTCCTTAATGTACATCCTATAATAATAATCTAGATAGATATAATATTTGATTGTGATGAAGTGTGTTGAATTCATTAGGATATTTATTGTAACCTATATACCACTTTTTCCCTTTAGATGTTTTAAGGAGTCTGATGGCAAAATATGTGGTGTTGTTTTCTCATTTACATTCTATTATTGGCAATGGTTGTAACATCCCCTTAAACTTTTATCTCTTGGACTTAACTTTTTGACATACTAAGCATCTAGATACTAACTTTTCAATATCTCTCTTTATACCATCCCAACAGAAATACTCTTTGAAATTTTTATACATCTTTTTACTTCCAGGATGAATAGAGAATGAAGAACTATGAGATTCCCCTAACTTCTATTTATTCAAATATAGTATGGATGGAACACATACATAGTTCCTGAACCTTATCATTCCATTACAATAAAGTTTTAACTTAGGAACATTTCTCACCTTCTTTTGAAGCTCTAAATCATCTTTATATTCCTATTTAATATTTAATTAGACATACAGTTGAACACTTATTTGATAATGGTAAGATTTTTCCCCTTCCTTCAATATTTTTACATCAATACTTTTAAAATACTTAAATATTATATATTTTATATTATTAATAATGGATTATCTATCATGATCCTCTCAACTTGAAGAATCAACTATCTTATTCGCCTTCCTAAGGTTGTAATGTATTGATCATTCATAATATTTAACCAGCACCAACCATCTTATCTAGAACATATTAAACTCTTTATATGTTGATATATACTTTAAATTTTTATGATTAGTATATATATCACATTTTCTCAATAATTATTATTCCTCTATATCTTTAATGAAAAAAGTATTGTAGCTAACTCTAAATAATGAGTTGGGTAATTTTTATCATGATCATTCAATTTCCAAAAGGCATAAGTTATCACTATATCATTCTTTATGAGAATGCATCCCAATAAATTCTTGAATTCAATCACTAGAGATTATAAACCCTTATTATCAATAGGGTAATGTAGTAAGAGGTTCACTAACTAACCTTATCTTCAGTTCCTTGAAATTTTCCTCACATTAATTTGTCTAAAGAAACATGGATTACTTATGAGTAAATGTGGTGAGTGTATTATATAGTCATGATAAATTCTCCACAAACCATAGATAATGTATAAAAACCAAGAAAACTTTGTATCTTAGTCAGAGTGGTTAGTATATCCAATGTTCAATAACTTCCATCTTTGATGGATACATATATATACCCTCTCTTGAGATTATATTTTCTAAAAAATGAAACATTTTATAGCCAAAATTCACACTTTGAAAATATTTCATCAAACTTATCATTCCTCAGGGTCCTTGGCATAATGCTCGGGTGATATTAATACTCTTCCTTTCTCTTTAAATATATAATATTATCATCTATAAATAATTCTACAAACTTATCAATGTAATATTTGAAGACTATATTCATTATATCTATGAAGATAGTGGGGGAATTGGTAAGACAAAATGGAATCACTATATATTCATAGTTTCCATACCCTGTACATAATTATTTCTTGGGTATATCCTCCTTTTCCCACAATTTATAATATCTAGAATGAAGGTATATCTTGGAAATTATTTATCTCTACATAGTTGGTCAAACAAGTCAGAAATATGGGGTAGAGGATACTTATTATTAATTAGTGTCTTATTCAGTTCCTGAAAATCAATGAAAAGTCACATAGATCCATCCTTATTCTTGAAAAAATGGCAGGTTCAACCCAAGGTGACACACTTGAAAAAATTTATCCCTTATCAGGATTCTTCTATAGTAGATTCTTCAATTCCTACAACTCAATAGAGACCATTTTATAGGGAGTCTTTGAAATTAGTGTGGCGCTAGGAATGAGTTTTATTGAGAACTTAACATTTTGATTTGGGAAAATACTAGGTAACACTTATTGAAATAGATCAATAAATCCAAGAAAAATAATCATATCATCAATATTGAGTTTCTCCCCAACCATATGCGGTAAACACCCCCTTTGAATGGGAATCAAGATCCATAAAAAGGTTGTGATTTACATCAGAAGTTAATATTTATCTTCATAATTATGGATGATTATAGGATGGTTTGGAATATTAAACATGACTTCCCTTCCTAGAAAATTCATATTGTATTTATTTATATAAATTAAATCTATGCATAAGATAATATCAAATTCAACTAGAGTGAGAATAGTGAAATTTTCAAGAAGCACATTCCCACAAACATCAACTAGATATGAATCGTAGACTTGATATTTGATCATCATACCATTAGGTTTTTTCAATTATAATTCAAAATATAATCATTAGGGATAGTAATTAACATTCCTATATAAATTTCATGATATAAAGAAATTTATATAACTAAACTCAAATAAGGTGAATCAATATTTTAGATAAACTATTACCACCTTAATATCATCATTCTATATCCATTCCCTTACAAAAAACAAAATGGTTTTCATGACCATCAATATTCTATGAACAAAGTGACCAGTCAAAAAAAATTATTCAAAATATATTAAAATCATTACATCTTCATTTAAATTTATGACTCCATAGATTTAACTTGGATCATTCATGGTCATCATCTATTCAAATCCTTAATGGAGGTTCATAAATATTATGTGAATTTCCAAAACATATCCCCTGAAAGTTTCAAACTAGGTGTGAATCAAGGCATGTTTTCATACACCAAATGATGATAAAGTCAAATACCAATGTACCCTTTTTGGAGATATTACCCCTAGATACAACTGTTCCAAATCCACAACCACTTATAATATCCAAAAATGGATGTAATTGATTTGAAACTAGTTACTCTATCCTTCATCAAAATTTTAGGAAATGTTCCCATAATTTCACTTATCCTTATGTTTATCAGTAGGGTTCTCACTAAAGTTATCTCATCCTAGTTTCAAAAGGATAACTAAACCTTTTATCTAATATCAACTATAGTTACCCAAAATTTTCATACATTTATATTACATCTTATTAGACAAATATTAATTATATAAAATAACGATTCATTCTAGAATCATATATTTTCTAGTATCATTGAAAACTTATACATGTAAACAACTAGTTCACAAGTGAAATTCATCACCACCCACTAATTTTTTATAACTATCACCCTTATTATACGTATAATATATAATAAGTTTTTTAATAACCTAGGGAAATGAAACATAACAAAGGTTGAGCTTGGTTTCTCAATAAGGTTAAACAAGGGATATATAAATATAACATGAGCATAAGGGTGTGAAAACATGAGAATGACATTTAGAAACCATACCCTAAGTATCATAGATCATAAACTTGATTCATGGAAGAAATATTTGTAGTTTATAGGACATTAATCATAAATAAATCAAAGTACATATTCCATGAGATCATAATATTAGCATAAGATATGGATTTGTGGTATACACATAAGCATAAAAAATCATTTCCTTATTATTCATGAATTATTTACAGGATTATTATAATGGAATGGGTCCACTCCCTATATTATCATAGTAGTCAAGGTTCACTCCCAAGACTATCATAGCGGATAAAGTATCATATTGAACTAGGTTCTCTCCATATTATATTCCTATTTATCTCATGAGGTATCAAATACTACCCAATTCATTAGAGGGATATATAATTTTTTTTCCATCAATGTTAATTTATAAGGTAACCCCCCATCCTTGGTTATGAAATAACCACCATCCTTTTTTATAATGTAATCATTGTCCTTAGTTATAACATAATCATTATCCATGGTTATAACATAACCACCGTCCTTGGTTTATAATGGATCCACCCATCACATAATGAAATACATACATTTGTGTTCCATAATATCATAACACATTCATCTTATCATCTCATTATAACTCATGTAATGGAAATGAGTTTCATAAGAATTTCATAAATTTATTATAGAATAACCCTTTAAAATAAATGGGTTTTATAAATCATAATAATCATAAAACATACATAGAAAGAATAAGGATATTATCATTGGATCATATCCCCAATAAAGCATCAGAAACAGAAAAGTTTTTTATCATTAATGAATATAAATAAAATAAAAATATCATTAAAACATTCTTGGGAAATATATCATTTCCAATTGGAAATAACTTCTTTAATATTTTTAAAATTTAAAAAATATTAAATAAAACATTTAATTTGAAAATAAACTTGAAATTTTTTAAGGGAAACTTAAAATTATTTAGTATTCATGATGGTGGGAAATAATTTTCATGTCATACAAACGTTAAAACAAATATTCCTTTCACACTTTTGTTAAAAATTAAAATGTCCTCATTTTGGAAAGGTTAAGAAAAATTAATTTAATACTATTTTTTAAATCATGAGCCAAAAATAATTTTAACAAACATATGAGAATATTAAAAACATTTTTTAAATCCCTTTTAGAAAACATTATTGATTCCAAAGTTTCTCTTATAACCCTTTTGATACTCTTGTTTTAGAAATCAAAAACATCCTATTACATTATTTACTTATTCAATATGTTTAATAATGTTTTCTTTAATAAAAAATAATCTTTTTATCATACTTAGAACAATATTTAATTATTTTCAAAAATATTCTTTTTTATTATAATTATTATAATGAGATTGGATATGATAATTATTGCACTCAACTCTATCAAAAAAACTATAAGATATTCTATTTTTTATTTTGTACTAAAAAAATCTTAATATTCATATCGATAAGTATTTTAATTAAAATTGTACTCAAACACAAATAATATATTTTAATGACTTTTTATTTAGTTGTCTTTTGAACTATCTTAAGTTCACTACTGTATTAAGTAAATATTATTTCTAATAAAATAAATATGTTTTACACTGCAAATGGGGTACATCAAAACAAATTTGGACATTATATTATAATATGACCATTAAAGTTCCATTTTCCAAAGTAATCATGAAAAAATTATAGAAATATTATTGTTGGAATCATTCTTATAAATACACGGCCTTTTAATTAGTTTTTAGCATAATAATGATCAATTTCATTTTGCAAAAATCTCTGTGTGCAGGAGCTATGAAGTTTACAAGAGTGAACTTATTGTTATTTGTACTTATAATATTTTTTAGTTTTCTTTTATAATTGTAATGTATGATCACGTGAATATTATTGAAGGATGTTGAGGATATGAACACAAAAAATTTAATCTTTATATCAAGGGCTCACGGGGATAGCAAGTCAAAACGATCATCATATCGAGGGTTTTCCCTAGTAAGGGGAATATAGACATTCTTGTATGTATAAAACAAGGACCTTTATTCTAGTTTATTAGATACCCTTATCTTTGGGTTAAAATAATTTTATTTATTTGTATTACTTGTTTTATTATAAGACTTTTATATCTACTGTAATTATAATAGAAAGTGAATCCTTTTATATTCATCTTTCTATTTTTATTTTGTTTATCATAATACCTGTGATTACGCTACAATTTTTTTACTTTTTTTTATTCTATAAATATGATATTAACATGATTACGATTCTATATGATTTAAATATAGAATATAAACATTTTTAACACTCTGATTTATCATAACCATTGTGATTATGATTCTTATTGTTCTTACTCTGATTAACTCATTTTCTACTTTGATTATGATTAAACACAGATTATGTTACCACTACTTACTGATTACGATTCTATAAGATATTAAGATAAAATCTCATTAAGAATTATAAAATATATATCATAATCTACTTGATTAAGGTATTTCATTTTTATCATACCCAAGTTCCAAGCCCAATTACCATTTAAATGCTTAATAGATTTTGTGAATATATTTTGTTTAACCTTGTCAAACTAAGTTTATTTTAAGGTTAAAAATGAAAAATTTTAAAACTAAAATTCACCCCCCCCCCCCATATGTTATTTATTCATATTCATAAAAATTTATATCCAAAAATTGTTATCATAGAAGGTTTCCACTCCTCAAATACTTTCTAATCCTTTTAGCTTCATTAATTCTACAAGTCTGATTAAATTTTATTATAAACTTTTTATTTATAAATACTTGTTACTCTAACATGTATTGTGGAAACAGAATTTATTTATCTATTTTAAAATATGGTAGGACTAAATATCAGATCCAGTGATAATATCAATCACATTATACAACCAATTTTTCATAGTGTTGATTATGATTACTGGAGGGATAGAATGAATTCTTTTTCTCTAACTAATCGAATGGTATTTTATTCATATTGTAATGTATTTCATTTCTATATCCCTTTTTCGTGAATCTAAAAATATTTTCCCCATTCCTTTTGGTAAATCACAAAGGGGAAGATATTTTAATTATGGGGGGGATTTAATTTTAGGGGACAATATGATCCTTAGGGGTAGTTTTTATCTTAAGGGGTAATTAGTTGTATTCATCATTATTTTCATTTGATTTATAACCTCAGGTGGAGAAAAGTATAATTTTTATTTATGAATATGATTAAAAATTTCCTATTCATTTATGTTTTTTGGTTTGTGATTTCAAATAATGGGGTGAATTTTGAGTTAAAACTTTCACTTATAACCTTTTTCATACTCTTGTTTTTGAAATCACAAACATTCAATTACTTTATTTACTTACTAATTCAATATGTTTTATAATGTTTTTATAAGAAAAAATAATCTTTTTATATTACATATAATAAGAATTAAAGAGTTATGAAAATATTATTTTTCATTATAATTATCATAATGAGTCAATATACGATAATTTTCATACTCAGTTTTATCAAAACAAATATAAGATCTTCTTTTTTTTCTTTCAGTCTGAGAAAATATTAATATTTAGACTGATAAATATTTTGATTAAAATTGTACTTAGACTCAAATAATTTATCAAAATGAATTTTTCTTCAATTTTATATTAATATATATTAATTTTACTATTGTACTTGGAAAATATTTTTTCTAATGAAATAAATATGTTTTACACTGCAAATAGTATACATCAAAATGATTTCAGACATTCTGTCATAATATGACCATTAAAGTGCCATGTTTTCAAGTCATTGTGAAAAACTCTGGGAAATATGACTATTGGAGGATCAATATAACCATTTTACGAGTGCCTATAAATACCAATAATTTTGAATAGTCTTTAGTGTAGTGCTAATCATTTTCATTTTTCAAAAATCATAGTGTGCGAGAGTTCTGAAGCTTAAAAGAGTGAACACATTATTCCTGGTAATTGAAATATTTTTTAGTTTTTTTATAATCATAAAAACTAATCACGTGAATAATAAAAAGGGTTACTAAGGGTAGGCAGACAAAAAAAGATGATCATCATATCGAGGGTTTGTGGGGATAGTGAGATAGAAAATTTGATCATCATATCGAGGGCTCACATGGAGAGCGAGACAGACCAATCATTATATCGAGGGATTTCCATGATAACGTAAATACCAACTTTCATATAAGTATAAACATAGGAACCATTATAATAGTTTATTATATACCCTTTTCATTGGGTTAAAATAATTGTATTCATTTTTATGAATTTATTTTTTACAATCTTTTATTTCCCCTAAAATTGTAATAGAAAGTGAATCATTTTACATTCATTTTTCTATTTGTATTTTTTATCAGAATACCTTTGATTTGGATAAAATTTTTCTACTCTTTATTATTATATGAATATGATATTACTCAGATTATGATTCTATATGCTTTAAAGATAGAATAAATACTTTTTTAATACTCTGATTTATCGTAACCATTGTGATTACGATTCTTATTTTTCTTACTCTGATTAAATTGTTTTCTACTATTATTATGATTAAACTATAATTATGTTGCCACATCTTATTGATTATGATTATATATTATTTTAATATATAATATCATTACAGCTTGTGGAACACATATCAGAATCTACTTGATTACGATATTTCTTTCTTATCAAATCCAATGCCCAAGTCCAATTACCATTTAAAAACATAAGTGGTTTTGTGAATAATATTTGTTTAAAATTATTAAAATAATTTTCCTTTTAAGTTTTTTAAAAAAAAAATTAAAACCTAAAATTCACTAATCCCTATTCTATTTATCCATCTTTAAATATATTTTTATCCAAAAAACATATACACGTAGGAGAAAGGGTTTTCGACGGAAGAGGGAAATAAAGTTGATCTTCCTTAACCACATTGTTTTGGTATATTTAGTTATTAAAGAGATAAAAATGAAATTAAAACATGTATAATCCAAAAAATAATAATTTTATAAGAAATAAAATGAGTTTATTGAGAGGTATATCAAAATATGTCATCATCATAAGTATAGTAATTAACAACCTCGATATACAATGATATTTTAACATAAAACTCTTACTACTTTGGTAAGTTTTGAATCACAATTCCCATGAAAGATATAACCTTATATTGTAATTAATATCATATAATTTTTATTATAATAATAATAAAATTAATTCATGTTAATTATATACACCACATAAAATAAACAAGTGGTGAATATAACATGTGCCTCAAAGAGATAAAAGTGAGAGGGAAATATCATACCTCAAGTCTCAACATTATTTATACATGTTTGACCGTCCTATATAATAAATATATATTCATTATAAAGTTATTAAATAACAAAAATAATACTTATCATACCATATATGATTTACTTATAACCTTTGATATCCGTTTATTAATAATTATTTCTCAAGATCATGATTTTCGATAATAACAGCTTTGTTTTTCATGTATGTTTTGATTCTATAGTATTGGTCCTTGTACTTTGATCATATTTTTGTATTATATATTATTTTAAAAATTATATAATCATCTTATGAATTCATTATATATACATTTTTTTAATCCACAAAATTTAGAGATAGAAAATGAATTAAACAATTCATTGAGAAGGTAGGTCGTACGTATGCGTGAACATTGTTTCCATTTTCTAAATAGATAGAATGAAAGAAAGTTACATATTAATTCAAATTTAAGTAATAATTATAATTATATATATAATATATATATTCATTAAATATATAATTATTACCATCCATTTCAAAATAAAATGATAAATGTATCACATCGCTTCTTGGTGGCAATAGTCCATACATATGCACGAGGGACGATATCATTTTACAACAGATTATAAGGTAAGAATGTAGTTTTGATATTATAATTATTTGAGTATAAATATATCATTAATATCATTTATTAACATTAACTATTTCATTTTATCCACCTGTGAGAGGTGGTTATTGAAAATAAATTACATCAGTTCATGTGGCGGTAGTCTGCCGTACACATGGTGGACGGTTTTGTTTCCCGTTTTATGAGGGAGTAGATGGATATAGGTTATTGAATTAACATAATAAAATATAATTATATATAAGGTACTAATTTTATTATATAACCATATTTTAATAAGATTTTATAGAGGTGTATGGGTAAATAATACAAAAATGATTTGTTAAGAATGATACCTCTTCTTCGGAAAACCTCCCTAGGTTTTCACAAAAATTCTTCCTAGGAGGGTTTACTAACAAAAATTACACATCTAAGACATGGGTAGGTCATTAAAAAAGTTTATTTTGTCAGGTATTTTCTAAACCAAAAATCATTTAAAGTGTAAATATGAGCGGATAGGGGGTCCCCTTTTATAAGTGGGGGAGAGGACACTCTTGGAATTTTTAGAAATAAAAAGTTGTGTATATATTTTAAACATGTAAAAAGGATTAAAAATTGTTCATTATCTAACCATTAATGTTATAAGGTCTAGATATGGACATTAAATACTAATTTTATAAGTTTTTAGGTCATTTTAACCCTTATATTTTTAGTTTAATCCCTCAGTAAACATGTTTTAACCTTAACTACGACAATTAATTTTTACTCTTTTTACTATTCATTATGAAAAAAATAAGTTGACATTAATTTATAACATTAATTACTCTGATTCAAAATATGGAATCAATTTTTGAAAATTTAATTCATAAATGTGGAATAATTAAATTTAAAATTAAACCTGTGAAAGTGAGAAAAAAATTATTTTCTAAATAAAACTCTTTCAAAATTATAAAAAGTTTTTATATCAAAATTCAAAATGAAATTGATTAAAATGGATAAAATGGATTAATTATAATATAATTGAACTAATTTTACTTTTAATCTATTTTAAATAAATATGTAACTTTTTTAAAAAAATAAACAGAAAGGAAGATTTTAATAAAAAACGTATTTTTTCATTATTCATCGAAAAATTATTCTTTTTAGAAAATTATCAAAAAATTACCCAAATATAATTTTTACATTTTGATTCAAAAACTGGAGTTTATTTTTTCAAATATATTTTCTAAAATTGAAAAAAAAAATATAATTTTTTCAAAAAACATAATAAAAAACATTTTTTATTAGAATTAATTTTCAGAGCATATAAAGACTTTACAAAAAATTAAGTATATATTAATCAATTTATTTTATTTACATAAAACCTTCATACTTATTTTTCAAAAAAATTATATTTATTCATAAATCTAAGTTTGACGGTTAAGTTATAATGGTCATGTTTGAATAATAATAATAATATTATATTTTGGTTCGTTAAAACTTTCAATTGCATGTAACAATAGATATTAAAGAAATTAATTTTCTCTGAAGAAAAAAATATTTCATAAAAACTAAGGGTGTTATATCATCTTTGTAGTACCCTTACAAGTGGAATAACAAATACAATCAACTCCTAACATAATTCTCTAGAGATCATAATCATTACCCAATTAATTAGAGAGCTATATCAAGCTCACCAATTATTCAAAAACCATTTAAAAGGATTATTACATGATTTAAAGACCTAAATTTTTTAATTTACATCATAAAACTCATAAAAATATCATTTTGAACCTATAAGTAAAATATTTTTTGGATATTGATAAATTATTTTTCTTTAAAATCTAATTTTTAAAACTAAAATTCCCAAAACAAGGTAAAGGTGGTTTTTCATTAAAGATGATATTGAATATTATAAATTAATACAAACATAAAATATTTTTTATGGTGGTGGATAAATCCATTTATGAAATATATATTAAAAAGGAACATTATTTTTTTCCTTTTTTCAAGAAAGTAAAAGTGTTCCGTATAAAATACATGGAAATATTAATTTTGGAGACCTTTGAATGAAAGTAAAAAATTGAAATATAATGTAATTTATAATTCACTTAAAACCATATAAAAACATCCAAAAAATAATTTTAAGAATATTCCCATGGAAAAAATATTTAGAAAATAAATCTTTAAAACATTTAAAATGATGTTCATAAAGTAAATTATCCCTTACCCCGAGTCTGACTCATCACGCATGTTATTTATCTTTCTGAATAATAAAATTATTTTAATTATTTACTTTCATAAGAATTTTTTTCATGTTTATTATTCCATTTATTTTATTTATTACTATGTTATATACAATTACATAATCAATTAATTTCATGTTGGATGTTTTAACAGTATTCAGATCATATGTCCAAAATGACTTCTATAAGTTAATTATAGCCAAATAGGTCAATATTAAATCTTCTCCAAAATAATAATCATGAAATAATTATAATTTTTATACATTAATTATAAATTTAAAACTAATCATTAAATGTAGTTTTGAAAAATTAATTATGTTACAATTATAGATAGAATAGGTCTTATATACGCATGAGTATCATTTCTGTTTTTCAATGAATATGAGATAAAGAATGTAAGTGTTATTTTATTTTTCCATAATTATGATTATATCATAAATATAATAATAAAAATTTTAATTCACTAATATGTAGCATTCATTTTATGTGGTGATTAAAAATGAATCATATCACATCATGGAGATAGTAATACACACATACGCACGAATGACGTTATCATTTTTCAATGGATGGAAAGGTGAGAAAAAAGATGATCTATTATCTTTAAATAATTAAAATTATTTCATTAATGTCATATATATATTCTAAATCCATCATTATAACCATCTATGATAGGTGGTGATGATAAACAAAACACATCATTTCATAGAGGTGGTAGTCTACACATACGCACGAATGATGTTTTCATTACCCATTTGATGGAAAATAAGATGAAAAATGGTTTTAAAATTTTCAAAATAAAATTTTAGTATATATGAAATAATTATATTATTATATAGTAATTTTTTAAGAATATTTGAAGGAATTATAAGAATAAGAAAAGTGAAAAATTACAATTTAGAGTCATGCCTCTTCTTTAGAAAACCTCCTTTGGCTTACACATTAATCCTTCTATGTTGGTTTTATAATGAGACTATATCCTATAGGTGGTGGATATAATGTTTTTTAAGAGATTATTATAGTTTTTTAATGAACAAGAGTTTTTAAAAGGTGTGATAATGATAGGAGAGTAGGCGCCCTTTTATAGGAGATGGGAGGGGTACTCTTGGAATTTCTTAAAGTATTAAATTGATATAAATTAATTTTTAAGGAAAATGGTATAATTTTTATATATTTAGCTCATTGGATGTGTATTGGCATAAATAGTGTCATATAAAAAAATTTACAATTTTAGGTGATGTTTTTACCCTTATCACTTTGTTTTAACCCCCGTTAACCCTTCTAATAATTATCGTGATATCAAAGTTGTTTACTATTTAAGGGTCAAGAAAGTTACTATAAAAGTAAATGTGAACAATAAATGGTTCTTGGTTTATATTTTAAAAATTATACCATTCCCTTGGCTGAATATATTTTTTATGAATTATAAATCATTTAATAAAATATTGTTTATTTTTAAATATCATTAATGTTATTTTTTGTAACTCTTCATTTAATTTGACTTTAAAATCATAAAGATAATAATGAAATTGGAATATAAACTTTTATAAAATCCAAAATATGATATATATATATATATATATATATAATTATATAATTATTTATACACTATAAATCACCCCAAAAATCTTTTAAATTTTTAAGGTTATCATCCAAGGAAAGTGAAAATAAATTTCCAAGGAAAAAAATCTTTTTATCCCTATGAAAAAAATAGAGATATTAAAATAATAATTTTTTAATTTTAATTTAATTTTAAATAACTATTTATAATCAAACATAACTTCTTTTTATCCCTATGAAAAAATAGAGATATTAAAAAAGAGTGACATTTTGTTTTTATTCTTTATTTAAAATTATATTAAGGTTATCATCCAAGGAAAGTGAAAATAAATTTCCACATTTTCTTGTATTTTATGGTAAAATAAAAAAATTAAATTATCCTATAAACTAAATACAAGTGTTAGGGATAGTTTTAGGACTTATCACATTATTTGTAACCTTAATTACTAGATTTACACTTACTGAGGTGACAAATATTTACTATGGTTATTATTCATAATAACCCAAAATAAAATAGAACCATTTTCAAAATTTATACCTCCTAATTAAAAATATTGAATAAATTTTTATAGATTAAATTTCAATAAGTAGAAGAAATTAATTCAATATTAAAACACAAAATGCAATGAAAAACATTTTTTAGATAAATGCGTTTTTTATCCAAAAAAAGAACTTATACCAAAATCATTTATAATGGTGATTCAAATGTGATTAACTAGATTATATATTATTAAATAATTATTATTTTAATTTATAATAAAATTAAAATCATGATGAAACTTTTTAATGAAAAGAAGTTATAATTTTACAAAAATCAATATCATTACTATTCACTGAAGAATCAATCTTTTCAGAAAAATACTAAAATATCACCCTAAGATAATTTTAATGTGATTATTTCAAAAATGAAGTTATTTTTATAAAATGATCTTTCAAAATGTGTCAAAAATAAAATATAATATATTCTCACAAAAAGAAAAAAAAAATTTGAAGGAAAAATATTTTTGAAGCAAAAAATGACTTTACTAAAAGTTGAATTATTATTTATTAATAATTAATCAATAAGTTTTTATAGAGTAAGAAATTTATATATATTTAATAATTTGATTATTCATATTCATACCATTCGATTCAATATCTAGGTTATAAAATTCATATTTAAATATTAATATTTCATTCTTCTTTTTAGCTCGGTGTTGTGTGTTATATACACTATCAAACATAATGTTCTTTTAAAATATCAGGGCACTATAACATTTCTTCTTGGGTTGGTTCATACTGATTTTTGTGAACAATTTTCTATTGAAACAAGGGGTTTCTACTCAAACTTTGTAACTTTTTATGAGGCCATTATTATATTTGGATATGTCTACTTAGTGATGCATAAGTCGAATTCCTTTGATAATTTTAGAGAGTATAAAAGAAAATTTCATAATCAAATTGGTAAGAACATAAATAAAATATTCTCAGACCATGTAAAAGAGTATCATAACCAATAATTTTATAATTATCTATGGGAATTTGGGATCTTGTCCCAACTCTCACCTCCTTATGAAAAATAATTGAATGGTGTAAGTGAAAAGAGGAACCTCTCCATATTAGACTTGTTGAGATCAATGATAATTCATACATGTCTTCCTTTATATTTTTGGGTATATGTGTTACATAAATAAGTGAACATTCTAAATTGAGTTCTAATTAATGTGTAAAATGGTATTCCATTTGAGCTATGGTGTGGAAGTAAACCCATGTTGTCACATATACAAGTGTGGATTAGTTAATTTTTTTGTTAAGGCATCTTTTTGTAAAAAAATTGCACCCCAATAAAATAAGTATACCATTATATGATATCCTAAGAAAAACAAATAGTATTAACTATAAAACCCCTTATAAAAAATATTAAGGTTAATAAACATCCCATTTTTCTTGAAATAGGGAACATCTATAATGGAGATTGTGGGAAAGAGATATATTTCAATAAAGTTAAGGCATAAGATACACAAAAGTTGGTATAGTAAAACAATACACAAAGTCTTAGGGAAGGTAATGTTTAAGAGAAACAAATCCTGCGAAGGATTAAAAGAGAGTTAATAAAACCTAAAATATGTATTTTTCTATTCATTGATGATGGTGTCTCATTATTAGTTGATAATAATGAACCTACATCATTTAAAGTACTAGTCAAGTGGCATAGAAGCCACTAGATGGAAACATGCCATGAATCCTAAGATGAATTCCATGTACCATAACCATGTATGGATTTTGTAGATCCTCTATTGGATGTAAATCCCATTTTTTGAAAATGTATATTTAATAATAAACTATACATTGATGTATAAGTTAGTACCTATAAATCATGAATGGTTTTTAAGGGTTTTAAACAATGTCAAGGAAAATATACTATAATAAAACCTTTTCTTAAGTTTGTTTATTTAAATAAATTATAATTATACTTTCCATAGTATTTTTACATGATTTTGTGATTTTTAAAATATATGTCAAAACATATTTCCATTTTGGGAACCTTTAGGAAGATTTATATATAAAAAAAAGAAGGGTTTATTACCCAAATAATTCCAAAAAGGTAAGGAAGTTTCGAAGGTTGATTTATGGATTAAAGTAAGCATCCAATCCATTGAATATTCATTTTGATGAAGCCATTGTGTATTTTAGTTTCCTAATAAATGAATGTGAACCTTGTATCCAAAATAAATTTAGTGGGGGTGAAGTCATTTTCTTAATAGTGTATTTTTATAGTATATTACTTATTGAAAATGAAAAAAATGTCTTTTAGTTCATTATGATTTGGTTGAATAGGTGCATCCCCATAAAGTACTTGGGTAAATTAGCATACATCATGGGATCAAGATCCATCATGATAGGTCCAAGAAACTTCTTGGACTAAGTCATGGTATATAAATTGATAAAATACTAAATATATTTAGTATAGAACAATCCAAGAGGGGACTTTTTTTATGTCACTTAGAATTCATCTCTTAAGGAAAATTTTTCCTCAGATATGTGAGGAAAGGAAAATGATAACATTTATTATATACTCTTTGGTAATTGGTTCAATCATGTATATAATTCTATGTACCGGACTATATGTTTTCTATGCCTTGAGTGTAGTAAGGAGATATCTATAATACCTAGCAGACTGTCATTGGATGGTATTCAATACTATCATGATGTATCTGAGCCGCACTAAGGATATGTTCCTATTTTATGAATGATATTTGGATCTAGTTATCATGGAATATAATTATTTTAGTTTCCAAATAGATCAAGATAATATGACATCATAGTCAGGATATCTCTTGACCCTAAATGGAGACTTTTATGCTATAATAGATCAAAGTAACTAGTGTTCTCCAATTATAAATTAGGTTATAAGTATATTGTGGATTCTGATGAAGCTAAAGAATAAATTTGGATGCAAAAAATCATCCAGGAGAATGATTTGGTGCCTAGTAGTATGGATATTATCACATTATATGGTGATAAGACTATAATAGTCAAACCAATGGATGAAGAATAAACTTCAAAAGTATCATCACTCAAGGGATTTTTCTCAGAGAGGTGAGGTCACAGGTAGAATAGTATGTATGGAAGAAAACATTATGGACCTTTTGATTGAATCCTTATCTTATAAGAAGCATTACTATCATGTGAGAGATATCAAAATTTTGTTTTTGGTCATTGGATATAGTCCAAGTTATAGTATATTGGGTTTGGTGACCTATAACAATCAACTTTGTACATCATGATTACCTATTTATATTAAATGTAATGAATATTGATTAAATATCTTATCAAATATTGATTATTCTTCTACATAACATTCATGTAATAATTTAATTAGGATATCTATCTTATTAAAGGGATATAGAAGTTCCCTATTATGATGAGATCCTTGAAGTTCTATGAAATATTCCTAAATATTATTCTATGATCAGATAACATTCTATGATGGGATACCTATTATACTCACTATTGGGTGTTTGATTCTTGTAAGCAAATGAGACTTCATCTCATGAATCTCTAACTTGGTAATCTTTGGAACCAAAGATTATGGGAAGAGGCCCACGAACTAGAATTCCATATGTTTATATGTCATTGGATATTTCTATCAGCGAACATGTGTAGTGATCATTGAACTTTAAATTATTATTAATATATATCATGACCCGTGCACTTGGATATATTTCCAAAAACTATGATTCCATATGTTTTTCGTGAATTAGGATATTCTAGTTGCATCACAGATGACATTTTATTAATAAATAAATTGAATAAGGATATGTCCCTATCATCATAATAGAATATGATATTTTTTAACTTTGATTAGGATGTAACTATCAAACTGAAATCCATGTCCATGATGTATTGATAGGTTTATTTAAGATATTAAAAGAATAAAAAGTCGAGTATTTAGGTTGATGACACAAGTATGCCACCTAATTGATGAGATATTAAAAATGATAGTATATTACATTGTGAGTGTTCATATGTGTTTTCCATCATTGTAAAATTTACTTCTTCTTCTATGGATGACTTTACAAGTTTCTAGACATTGATATTGGACTTTAGGTAAGCCAGTCTAAGGCCACTAAAGAAGAGGCCTAGATGATCACACTCTTAATGTTTCCATTGATCTCATTTATATACTATGTGTATATAATAGTTAGAATAAATATTATTCTTATCAAGAAATAAAATTTATTTAGGATTTATTGATCATAAATATTAAGTCACCATATTTATATGTTAGTTGAATATTAAATAAATATTTTTTCACAAGGCCCTGAATATAATGTTTATTTATTTATTTATTGAATAATATTTTTTATTCAAGGTTGGGTATATGTTGAGGAAGGTGGGTGGGGCTGAGTCATGAACCTAATAATTGAAATGGAATTCTAAATATCATTTAAATAAATATTAGTTTTTTCTGATGTTTATATTATCTGAAAGACATGAAAGTGTAAAATAAATAACAACAAAAATAATATTATTATTATTAGATATAGGGTTTGGTATTTATTATGATATTAGATAAGGGACTATGTTTAATTATGTATTCTCTAACCTACCTATATTTGTACTCAATTATGTCCTTTTTCTAAAACCTTGGTTATTGTGCACAACATTTCCTCTCCATTGATCTCTCTCAAACAAATAAAAAACTCTCTAGGATTTCCTCTCATGACTAATAGAATCCTTCACCTTACACCTCACCCTAAATTCCATGATATCTAAAGTACAAAAATATTACACCGAAAGGATTGTGTAGAAATCATCATGAATGATGCCATAAAATCGGTACCTTTGTGCTAGAACCCATAGATCTATTGGAAATGTTTTGAGATCAAATAGTATGTTTGGATCACTGCTGGAGGGGTTATATCCTTAGGCCCTCATGATGTAATGAAATCATTTCCTAGATGAAGTTTGATTTATCAACTTATTATTTGATGATCAACATTATCATCAATTAACTAATCTCAAGACTGACGTAATTCTAATAATTTAAATAAATTTTAAATTTAACATGAGTGATTCTATAATTTAGTTTGGATTCTATTTCATTTATATTATTTTATTAATATCATGATTCCCATCATTATCTGAAATGTTCTTATTGTTTATTCAATATATTGTAATAAAAAATCATCATTGGTAATTAGCTAAACCGGCTCCCATTTCACACAAAACCTTCAAAACCATATTCAAGTTATGTATTATAAATAGAAAATCCATAGGATAAAAGGTATTCCTTTAGTATGAATTTTATAGTAGTATGGGATTATCTAATAAGAGACTTGGGAGTGAGAGGATGATACGCGGTACTAATGGTTGGAGTTGTTCAATGAGGGTTTGTGGATAAAATCCCTATATGGGGATAATTGTAACACTCGGGTTGTGGGTTGTGTTTTGGTTTTCCCATTATTTTGATGTATATGAGATGTTGTCATGAAATTTTGTGGTATGAATGGTCAAATGATAAAAAATATGAATTTTGATAGCACCCTTGGATCTAAAATGGCTTGTTTACCTAGGAGTTTATGTTTCATGGGGATCCGAGTTTGGAATTGGAGTTGGGAGACATTTTTTGATACTTTCATGATCACTTTCATAGACCCATAGAATATGAATAGAAACTGTGAATTGTATGAATATGGGACATGAAGGTTCTATAACATTATCTATATAGCCCGAGTGTCACGAACCAACTCGGGTTGACCCTGAATTGGTCACCTAATCTGGTCTGTAACATGTCCCGAAGGGTGTTCCTGATCCCTGTGGGATGGAAACTAGTGTCGGGAATCAAAATTTAACCATTGGGAAGGATTTTGCACATGAAAAAAATATAAACAAAAAAACTGACAATAAAAAGAAAACTAGCAGCAGAAAAAAAAAGTAAAACTGCACAACCTCTATGTGACCTTCCAGGTCACCTCCCAACCAAAGGCCAACCTTGATCCAATAGTGAGAAACTCATCCAAGAGAACCTGAGCAAAGGGGACCTGCAACTGGAATGATATAATAGGTGTGATCATTAAAATGATCAGTAGGGATGCCAAAAGTAAACCACTGAATCCAAGTGTTTCCTTACCCAAAGTTTTCTGATGACACAAGTTTGGAAATACAGTTATAAAAACAAGGTTTTCCTGATTAAACAAAATAACACCCCTTTCCTACTATGAGAACCAAATCACCCCATATATTATTTCAAAAGCATTTTACCACTTCATAAACAAAACCAAAAAAGTAATATCAGGGATATGAAAAAGGGAGATAGGTAAACAATACAAGATGAAAATAAACCAGTATTGTGGAAAATAAAAAAAAACAATACTAATTATAACCAAGGGTGATCCTGAACATCCCTAGATAACCCCTGGATGCACTCAGTTCGGAACCACCTTCTGGAATATGGTGAAGCCTCATTGTAATGCCCCGACCCTATTTACCCAGAGTTGGTGCATTATTACATAACATTGGCATGATCACTCGAGATCAAGTCTCGAAAGACTGATTAGTTTAGTAGCCTTGGAATTACTATATACATACATAAGTTTTACATTACATCCTGAAATAAAAAAACAACAAAAATGTGTCCACTATGAACACACTCACATCCCTTATAAAATCCCTACAGGTAAATCATAATATACTTCTTTACATCCTGGGAAAAAACATAAGAAAGGGGTGAGCTTAGATGCTCAGTAAGGATAACAATATAGGGGAAACTATCATGAATAACTGTAAACATTTAAGGAAATGTATAAGACTAAAACACAAGCCTTTTAAACGTTAACTTCAGTATAATATGGAAAAGATAAATAAAATAATTCCATTTACTTATTCACATGGATATTCTACTAGTTGAATAATCACATGTAATATCAATAGATAATTTTATAATGATGGAATGCATAATATCGGTCATCATAACCACATATTCAAGGCCTCATGCCAAGAATACAAATAATATTTTGTCAAGGCCTTATGCCAAGACACTATTTTATCTCATGAGACCTACCGATGCTTCGAGGGGCTATATCGGGCCCCGCCCATCACTTAGTCCAATTCATTCCTCGTATGAAAAGGTTGAAACATAACATAAACATTCATATTAAAAATAGAATACGAAATGTAAATAATTTAACCATAAACCATGAATGGTATAAAAACAAAACATCCATAGTCAAACATATCATAAATCATTCAATACAATATAGAACATTGTATTATAATAAATAAACCTCAATCATGAATAATATCTAGTAAAGGATGTTTACATAGTTGAAAATGATCAGTAAAACTTTTTGAGAGAAATATCCATTTTCCATGAAATTATTTAAAAGTTAGAAAATTTAGAAAAGAATACATTTAAAATACATTTTTGAATCTAAGTGTCTCATACCACTTTGAAACTTTTGAAAGGAGTTAACATTTTAAAACATTCATGACTATATAAATAAATCCTCAAACCCATTTAGAAAACATGGACATTAATGAGAATGATTTTGAAGAATAAATATTTAAACCATTTAAAATGATGTTTTATTTAAAGAGTCTCTTAAAATAATCCTTTTGAAAACACTTTTATGAAACATGGACATGGATAATAAATATGTCCCAGTAAAAACTTACACATAAACAATCTCGAATAATAATGAGATTGAAAAATTAACCCTTACCTTGTACTTTCCTTTAGTCGAGGGTACGTTTAACCTCCTGTATAAGGACCATAGTATGTTATTAAATTATAAACGAACCATATTAATATTTATGATATCATATATGCTTCATTTATTACTTTAAACTACCCATTTAATAATAATTTTCATGTTAAAGTAACATTTCGGGTAATAATCACTTTCTTTTTCATACGTGTTTTAACTTGTTATTCTCGATTGTATCACATAGATAATGATTTGAATAGTTACAGAATATAAAACATGATTTATATATCATATATATTCAGAATATAAATTTGTAAAATAGATAGATATATGAAATGGAATACACCGTTTATGGAGATGATTGGTCGTACATACGCTTAAATGTTGTTTCCTTTTTCATATCGTATTGAAAGGAAGTAAGTGACTGAGATATATATATATATATATATCCATTATAATTATTATTTCATATATTAAATACTTATTAATAATTAATATTTTTATAATCATCATTGAATGGTGAACCCGGAAATGAATTTTATCATGTCGTGGAGACGGTATGTCGTACGTACGCACGAGCAATGATATCATTTCATTAATGATAAAATTGTATGTAATTGGATGGTATATTAATTATACAGAAATATTAACATGTTATAATTATTATTTACATCAATTATATTCATTATTATACCCATCCAAATAATGAAGTGTTGAATAAAAAACTACACCATGATGTGGAGATGGTAAGTCGTACATATGCACGTATGGTGACTTTGTCATTAATAGGATGGATAGAATAAGGAATATGGTTGTACCATATTTATAATAACATCAAAGTATATAGAGGGTACTGGAATGATTATTTTGGTATGGAAACAGCAAATAAAGAGGAAGTGGAAGAAGAAAATAAATTTGAAAGAGGTGATGAAATAATTACCTCTTCTTCGGGTGCTTCCTTTTGATTTGAACAAAATGGCTCCTTAGGTTGGTTTTATGATCAAAGTAAGGCTTTTAGGTTGAATTGAGGGTAGTTGGGAGGAGATTTGAGCAGTTTTTGGGCGATCCAAATGTCTTTGGAGGTGTGAATTTAAGATAAGGTGAAGTACCCTTTTATAAGAGTGGTGAGGGGTACTTTAGAAAAATCATGAAATATTATTTTATTATAAAATATTTTCTATTTATAATATCTCCAAATAGATTTATTTCGATTATAAGGTGGTGATGGGTTGAAATCATCTCAACCAATAGGTTTTAGACAATTTTAGGTCACCATATTAACCTTATCTTTTAGATTTAACCCTTAGTTAAATAGCTTAACTCTTACCATGTCTTTTTGTATTCTTACACTATATGGTTAATAAACTTACTATAAAATGAAAAGGGAACCTAAAGTGGTTCATTAATGACATATATAACATTATTTAAGTACTTTGGACAAACCATATATTTTTATGACTATTATATAATTTAATAAAATAGTATTTGTTTTAAAAACTCATTTTTGTCAATTTTGACACTATTTAATATTTGGTTTTTGTGAAAGTCGTGAAAATCTGATTTATTCGAAAAAAATACATTTAATTAACCCTAAAATGTACTATTCACCTATAAAAAACTTGTATGGAATCCAAAGTCTCAATTTATATTTATTTTGATGTTAATAGTATCAATTATTTTAATCTTTCATTAATATGGTAATTTCTGCATCATCATTGGGTCATAAATAAATTTAATTATTTAAATAAAAAAATATAAATAAAATACGATGATGTAGAAAATATTTTTATATTTCTAATGAATATTTATAGTCTAATTTATCTTAACTATAACTCTATATTAAAAATGGGTTAGTTAATAAAATTTGAATTTAACACTTTTAGAACTTCTTTAAATAAAATATAACAAATGTCCGAATCTAATCCAAGTGGATCAAAAAGGATCATAATTTTTTTACAAAAGTTTATTTTGGTCGAAGAAAACTTATCCAATAGAATTAGGAAATTTTTTGGGGTAATTTGATATCATTATAAAATTATTTTTACCTTTAATTACCTAATTTAATTTTAGCCGTGGTAAATAAAATCCAAAAGTTACTATTCACCAAAAATTATTTTCATCCTATTGAACCACATTTTACTTAATTATATCAACTATGTCTCTCAGATTTTGGAAATTCGATTCACAGAAGGGGTAAAATTATGTTTAATGCAAATTTTTAAATGAGCCTAGAAGGTGGGTAAAAGATGATAAAAAGTTCAATAAAATTATATATATCTAATATTATTATAAAATGAATCCAATTAATTAGATTAGACAAATATATGTATTATTTATCTACTTTTACTTTAATATAAATAAAAAATAATTATTTAAATGAAAAACTTGTTTTTTATCTACAACGCAGTGCTTTTCACTATTCATCAAAAATTGAATGTTTTTAGAAAAATACCAAAAATTCACCCAAAGATAATAGTGATATTTCAAATTAAAAAATGATGTATATTTTATTAAATTCTGAACATATAAGTAGCATTAATTAATTTAAAATTAATTCTCATTGTCAAAACCATAAAGCGGGCTTTTGAGAAATAAAAACTATCAAAATATTGATATGTGTTTGTGTCTAATTTAAATGTAAAATAACTTCCAATGACCAAAATTTTATTAAATAATAAAAATATAATATAATTATACTACAAAACCATTCAAATGTATAATTTAACACTATAAATTATTTTGATTAAAAAATTTGTTTTCAATTAAAATTTAGTATTTTCACTATGCATCAAAATATGAAAGTTATCATAAAAACACAAAAAATTATCCAAAATAAATTTTTAGGCCCCTCTTATAAAGAATAAGTTTATTTCGTCAAATTGATTATATAAAAGTGTCAAATATTGGATTTAAAAGGGGTTCTCCATTAAAAGGTGATAAAATTTCATTTTTTGAAAAATACTTATTTTATCTGAAAATTTGAATTTGTTCTTATATTATGTCTAAGAAACAAATAATATGGATTTTAAAATTATATGGACTATATAAAATTCAAAATTCAGTTAATACTATTCATAACTGCTTTTTGAACGGCTAGTTTGTTAAGTTGTGGTGCGCTCGAACACGGTGTTGTGTGTGGCGCAACCTATTGAATTACTTTAAAAGGATAATGTACTATGAAATCCTAGGGTGTTACATTCTCCCCTCCAATAAATTGCATCCTCGCAATTTGAAATTTTTCTTCAAAAATAAAATGTTGAAAATAGAAAAAATACCTTTGTGGAAAACCCACATTGGAAATAGGGTTACTAAAATTTAGTCTTAATAAGAGGGAAAGGGAAATGAAAAAGTCACCACCAAATTAAGGTTTTGAATAGGAGAACATTGGTGGAAATTATAGACACATAATTGGAGGGAAAATGTAATTATTTATAGGGAGTTATTGAGGTCATCAATCACAAACAACTGAAAAATAAATGGAAAATTGAGGGCCTAAGAGACATAAATCTATGATGATTTAAAATATCATCAGTTCAAAAAAACATGAGGTATCTAGATAACACATTTTTTGTTTTAAGTTTCTTTTCCTAATGTTTAAGAATTAATTTATTCATAGAATAATAAAAAAAGAATACTTAACAAGTATAGTTCCATCATTTAACTAATTTCTAACACAAACTCATCTTTCACTCCAAAAGATAATATAACTCAAAAATATTCTATTTATCATAATTGTATAGGGTTCCAAAAAAATGAATTTATAATTCATCTGTCAGGACTTTTAAAAAACTATGTTACAAAAACTAGGACATCACATAGGCTAGTGGTAGGTGATGCACCCTTGTCACCCTTCGGTTGCGGGTTCAAGTCTCGCGGTCGTGCCAGACATGATGGGTTGTTGGCCGACCTCCAAGTTGTCCTTTTTATAACAATCTAAAAATAATATTAAGAAATTTTTTAACCTCAAACAATATTAAACAAATTACAACTTAATTCATTCCAACTTTTAGACTTATCTGAAATACTTCGGTCCAAACTTATAGTCAAAAATTTATAAGGAAGGTCACATAACATACATGTGAATACCTTCATCGTGTATTCTCTTAAGACATGGCAATAAAATGAATTACCAAAAAACCATATTAAATATATTCATTCTTCCCTATTACTTATTTAAAACATAGAATACTGGATATACTCCTTAAATACATAAATGTTGTAAAATCAAACAATGATGGAATAAACAAACCATTAATTAGTTCTTAGGTAGTCAACAATATCCAATATACTTTATCCAACTCAATTATATCTTATTCCAAAACCATTACCTAAGAATCAAGACTATATTAAGGTTTATCTTTCCCTCAACCATATATTTTAAAAAAAATTAACCTTCTATTGAGTCATTTTTCTTGGAACTACACAATGTCAAATTCTTAATGAAATAGAATTGTAGTACAATCCTTATTTATTTCCATAATTCATATAACCAGTACATCATTTTTTTAAGGTTGGGTCCGAAGCCTCAATTTATTATTTAAAGAAAATACCTCTTTAGTGTGGGTAGATGGAGACCCATTACATAGCCCAAAGGCCCAAATCCAAGTGGCCTGAATACAAGGCTTGAAATCCTATTTTTTGGCCCAAAAGACCCCTCAGTGAAAAGTACTACTACAGTACCCGCACTTCCAAAGTACCTGTTGCAGTTCCACTACTACTACAGTACCTATTATAGTGCCTCCACTGCTACAATGTCACCACTACTACAATTCTTATACTGCTATAGTTCCCTGCTACAGTACTGCTGCAGTACCCGAAATTTTTTCCCTAACCGAATTTGATCCTGGGTATTTTGGATGCCAAGCAGGAGACTATACCACTTTGGTACAGGCTCGTTGGCATAACCAGTACATCGTTGATATAACACTCAAATGACATAATTCTTTAATCTAGAAACACAAAAACATTAATTATTCCATATCGACCGTAGTAACAGATTATGCTTGACCTTGATCCCTTTGATTATTCTGAGCTATATTTCCTTGATACTTATGACATTTATTTGCATATTTCCCCATTTCACTATAGTTGAAACACTGAATATTAGAATTTTCTTTGTTCCCTTTTCATTTTTTTTCCTGATAACTCTTTTCTCCACACTTATAAAAAACACACAGTCCTTTCAAGTACTTCCCAGTGTGATTATTTCCATAGTTATCACATATGGAAAAATACATCTTTCCTTTCTTCCATTTATCCGTCTTTCTCTCTTACATCCTCTTCTTATTTAGCTTCTCTTCAAAGTCATAGAACTTAGATAATTCTTTTATTATCTTATAAACACGTGATACTATTTTCTAATATGATCAGAATATATGAGAGGATATTTCCCTTCGAAATGTTGGCTTAAGACCATGAAAGATATGATCCTTCTTACTCTTTGGGACATATGTATTGCTTGAGTTCTCATTCCTTATACTGGGAACCATTTCTAAGTGACGACATACACTAGGTTAGATCATATCATAATGTATAATCCAAAAACTAGAAAAATTATCAATATTATCTAATGATTTTAACACATCTAGTCTCATAATCATATAAATGGTTTTTTTCTGACATATTTACTCATAAATACTTCATAATGGTTTGTAAAGAAAATGTGACTTATCATAAAATATCCCCCAGGAGTGTCAAACCGGGTGCGCATTAAGGCCCATTTTCGTGTATCAGGATACTCCAGGTCAAGCCTGAAACTCCTTGTCCGAGTTTTCACTCATAGGTACATCTATTCTAGAAGCACGTCCACTTGTGGTATCCAGATAGGGATGTATTACTTAGAAAACTCACAAAATCTCTACATTACCAAAATTCAAGAAAGTTCTTCTATACTAATCCTCAAATTATATCTTAGGGCAGTGTTTCCTAACCAGAGTTTATCTAAATCTAGTTTCCAAGGTTATTTCTAAACTTTCTATGATACCAACTGTAATGCCTCAACCCTAGTTACCTAGAGTCGGTGCATTATTACATAACATTGGAATGATCACAAGAGATCAAGTCTTGAATGACCGATTAGTTTAGTATTCTTGGAAGTACTAGATATATACATAAGTTTTACATTACATCATGAAATAAAAAAAACAATATTTTGTCCCCTTTGAACATACTCATATCACTTAGCATATCCCTACAGGTCAATCATAATATACTTCTTCACATCCTGGTAAAAATAAAACATATGAAAGGGGTGAGCACAAAAGCTTAGAAAGGATAAAAATATAGAGGAAACTATCATAAATAAGCATAAAAATTTAAGGAAATGTATAAGACTAAAACACAATCCTTTTAAACTTAAACTTCAGTATAATATGGAAAAGATAAATCAAATAATTCCATTTAATTTTTCACATGGATATTCTACTAGTCGAATAATCACATGTAATATCAATAGTTAATTTCATAATGATGGAATGCATAATGTCAGACATCATAACCACATAGTCAACGTCTTGTTCTAAGACTACAGATAAGATTTTTTCAAGGCCTTGTGCCAAGAAACTATTTTTTATCATGAGACCTACCGATGCTTCGAGGGGCTATAGCGGGCCCCTCCCGTCACTCAATAATACCAACTCATTCCTCATATGAAAATGGTGAAACATAACATAAACATTCGTATAAAAACTAGCATAAAAAATGTCAATAATTTAACCATAAACCATGAATGGTATAAAAATAGCACATCCATATTCAAACACATCATAACTAATTCAATACAATATAGAAAATTTTATTATAATAAAGAAACCTTAATCATGAATTATATCTAGTAAAGGATGTTGACATAGTTGAAAATGATCAGTAAAACTCTTTGAGAGAAATATTCTTTTTTTCAAGAAATCATTTAAAAGTCGCACAATTTATAAAGGTATAAATTTAAAATTCATTCTTGAATCAAAGTTTACCATAAAACTTTGAAACTTTTGAAAGTAATTAACATTTTAAAACATTTATGTCCATATAAATAAATCCTTAAAACCATTTTGAAAACATGGACATTAATGAGAATGATTTAGAAGAATAAATATTTAAACCATTCAAAATGATGTCTCAATTAAATAATCCCTTAAAAATAATCATTTTAAAACTCTTTTATAAAACATGGACATGGGTAATAAATATGTCCCAGTAAAAACTTACACATAAACAATCTCGGATAATAATGATATTGAGGAATTAACCCTTACCTTGTACTTTTATTTAGTCAAGGGTATGTTTATCCTCATGTATAAATACCATAGTATGTTATTAATTTATACCAGAACCATATTAATATTTATGATATCATATAAAATTCATTTATTACTCTATAATACCAATTTAAAAATAATATTCATGTTAAAATAACATTTTGGGTAATAATCGCTTTCTTTTCCGTACGTGTTTTAACATGTTATTCTCGATCGTATCACTTAGATCATGATTTAAATACTTCTAGAATATAAAACATGATTTATATATAATATATGTTCAGAATATAAATATGTATAATAGATAGATATGTTAAATGGAATACACCGTTTATGCAGACAATAAGTCGTACGTACGTATAAACGTTGTTTATGTTTTCATATCGTATTGAAAGGAAGTAAGTGAATGAGATATATGGGTGTCTATATATATATATATATATATATATTCAGTAGAATTATTATTTCATATATTACATAAATATTAATAATATATATTTTTATAATCATTGTTGAATGGTGAACCTGGAAATGAATCTTATCACGTCGTGGAGACAGTAAGTCGTATGTACGTACGAGCAATGATGTCATTTACTTAACGATAAAATGGTATGTAATTGGATGGTATATTAATTATACATAAATATTAACATGTTATATTTACTATTTAAATCAATTATACTCATTATTATACCCATCCAAATAATGAAGTGTTGAAAAGAACTTTGAAAGAAGTGATGAAATAATTACCTCTTCTTTGGGTGCTTCCTTTTGATTTGAACAAAAGGGCTCCTTAGGTTGGTTTTATGATCAAATTAAGGCTTCTAAGTTTAAGTGAGGGTAGTTATAAGGATATTTTAATAGGGTTGGGGCGAGCCAAATGGATTTTGAGGTGTGAACTTAAGAGAAGGTGAAGTACCCTTTTATAAGAGGGGTGATGGGCACTTTCAGAAAAGCATGAAATATTATTTTATTATGAATCATTTTTTGTTTCTAATACATCCAAATGGACTTATTTCTAGGATAAGGTTAGATATGGGTCAAAATCCTCTCAACCAATAGGTTTTAGACAAGTTTAAGTCACCATATTAACCTTATCTTTTATATTTAACCCTAAGTTAAATAATTTAACTCTTAACATTGTCTTGTATTATTACACTATATGGTTAATAACATTACTATAAAATGCGAAGAGAATCTAAAGTGGTTCATTAATTTCATATATAACATTATTTTAAGTCCTTTTTCCAAACCTTATATTTTTAGGACAATTATATAATTTAATAAAATATTATTTTTTTTAGAAACTCATTTATGTCAATTTTGGAACTATTTAGTATTTTCTTTTTGTGAAAATTGTGAAAATATGATTACTTCAAAAAAAATAATTTTAATTAACCCTAACACGTTATATTAAATGATAATTTTTTTTTATTGCATCCAAAGTCTCAATTCACATTTATTTAGATGTTTATACTATCAATTATTTTAATCTTTTATTAATATGCTAATTATTGCATCATCCTTGTGTAATAAATAAATTTAATTATTTAATGTCTAAAATTTATAAATAAAATACCATGATGTAGAAAATCTTTTTATATTTCCAATTAATATTTATATTCTAATTTATCTTATGTATAACTCTATATTAAAAATGGGTTAGTTAATAAAATTTGAATTTAACACTTTTAACACTTCTTTAAATAAAATATATTAAATGTCCTAATCTAATAAATGTGGATCAAAAAGGATAATATTTTTTTAATAAGGTTTATTTTGGTCTAAAAATACTTATCCAATAGAATTAGTACATTTTTTGGGGTAATTTGATATTATTATAATATTATTTTTACCTTTAATTACCATATTTACTTTTAACCATGGTAAATAAAATTCAAAAGTTTCTATTCAAAAAAAATTATTTTCATCCTATTGAACTACATTATACTTACTGATGTAAACTGTGTCTCTCATATTTTTGAAATTTAAATCATAGAAGTGGTAAAATTGCGTTTTATGCAAATTTTTAAATGTGCCTAGAAGGTGGGTAAAAGACGTTAAAAAGTTCAATAAAATTATATATATCTAATATTATTATAAAAGGACTCCAATGAATTAAATTGGAATAATATATGTATTATGTATCTATATATACTTTAATATAAATTAAAAATAATTATTTAAATGAAAAATTTTGTTTTTATCTACAATGCAGTGTTTTTCACTATTCATCAAAATTGAATATTTTTAGAAAAATACAAAAAATTAACCCAAATCTAATTTTGATATTAAAAATTCAAAAATGATTTCTATTTTATCAAATTCAAAACATATAAGTTTCATTAATTAATTTAAAATTAATTTTTGTTGTCAAAACCAGAAAGCGGGTTTTGAGAAGTAAAAACTATCAAAAGATTGATATGTGTTTATTTCCAATTTAAATTTAAAATAACTTCCAATGACCAATATTGGATTAAATGATAAAAATATAATCTTATTATACTTCAAAACCATTCAAATTTATAATTTAACACTATAAATTATTTTGATTAAAAAATATTTTTTCAATTAAAATTTAGTATTTTTCACTATTCATCAAAATATGAAAGTTATCAAAAAAGCACAAAAATTTTATCCAAACTAAATTTTTATGTCCCTCTTCTAATGAAGAAGTTTATTTTTGTCAAATTGAATATATAAAAGTTTCAAATTTTGTATTTAAATAGGGTTTTCCATTAAAAGGTGGTAAAATTGCATTTTTTGAAAAATACTTCTTTAATCTGAAACACATATTATGTCTAAGAAACACATAATATGGATGTTAAATTATATGGAGTATATAAAATTCAAAATTCAGTTAATAATATTCATAATCTCTTTTTGAACAGTTAGTTTGGTAAGTCGTGGTGTGCTCGAACTCGTTGTCGTGTGTGGCACAAGCTATTGAATTTCTTTAAAGAAATAACGTACTATGAAATCCTGGGGTGTTACACCCATAGTCTATAACCCACTAACTACCCTTGGGACAAAATCAACGGAAAATCCCACCCAGCCTCTATATCTACCAAGGGGTACCAACCTGTCTAGTCAAGGCTGGTGGGTAACTGTTACTTGATAATCTATAAGACGCCTTGGAACCCATGGTGTTTACAGTAATATTATGTAAGTATGAGTCCCTCGCACGCATGACTCATCTCACCACACTTTCCTACCCCAAAAATGAGCATCAATATATGATAACCCATAAGGAATATCCCTCCTATAAAGGTACCCCATATTTATATACATACATTTCATATCACACGAAGGTTCCAACTGGGCTGCCATACCATTTAACTGTTAAACCATTTCATAAAATGATCAATTTTTTCAATTGGTCATACACTTTAGCCAAAAGAAACAATCTCCTTTAAATTTTATCACAAACATTACCCATGGGTTAAAAGTGCAAAACGGGCCTTTAATTCAACATGTCTAAATACACTTACCCAGAACATCTTACCAATACCACTTTTAAATTTACAAATCCTAATGAGCCCTTAAGAAAACATTCACTAAAACCCCAAGAAAGATCCAAACAGGCACACAGTTTCAAACGTACACACCAAAAAAAATTCAAGGCCAAATATACCAAAACCCTGAGGAATAAATTTAAACCAATCCTTTGAAAATTCACAATGAACCCCATCCTTCATAATCTGAAGAGTGATTTTGTGGAACTAAGGTTTTTAAGAAAAATTCCATTTTATGTCACCATCTTCATTTGAAGGAACATCCATGTGTGCACCTAGTGCACCCATGGATGTGTCAACCTCTAATGGTTCATCACACACCCAAAGGGTTACTCAAAAACTATTTCCATAAAACACCATTTTCTTTAAAACCATCGCCACTCACCACTTTATTTTAAAATAACACAAACTAAAACATTGGAGCCATTAAATCCTTACCAAATTGTATTAACTCATTTACCAAGCTATGAAATATCCAATTTATACACACTTAACCAAGTTCATTAATAAAAAATCTCATTGCAGCATAATAATGGATATATATTTCATAAAATACCTAATTACTCATTAAAAGAAAAAAAGACGATTTGAACAAGCTTCCTAGGTACCAAAAACCTAGGTAAATTATACAAAACTCATTTAAAAATTATTTTTAACAAACCAAATAAATTCCAAATTTCTATAATAATTTAATAAATGATTCTATAGAGCTGCAAAACTAGTTTATAAATTTATTTAAAATGGAAAGCATCAAAGGAATGGATTTAGGGAAGATAAACATGGAAACACCTACTGAAACCTCGTGCAATTGGAATCAAACTTCAATGGGAGGAATAATCATTCCCCGCAGACTAATAGAACACCCTAATAAACTAGAAAAACATACCAAACAACACCCAAGATTTTATAGTTTGGCCACTTAAATAAAACACTAGAAAAAGAAAGAAAACTACCAGAGGTGTGGTTTCCGGACTGGAGAACTCATGTCGGCCAGAGCGGGAGTGGGAGGTCACCCTTGGGTCACGTGATGGAGACCACCAGAAATGAGGGGAGGTCATCTGTCCAGAGCTGGGAGGCTAGAGGCTGGAGGTAGCCTTTCTGGAGTGCGGAGGCTAGAATGCGAAGGGCTGGGGTGCAGAGGGTAGGAGCGTGGGATGCTAGAACGGTGAGGATTGAGGCGAAAACCAAGAGTCAGGTGTCGAGAGTCAGGCTAGGAGGGTGAGAAGCGAGGCTGAGGAGCGTGAGGGCGAGGTTGATTAGTGTGAGGTCAAGGGAGGGGACACGAGGTGAGGGAAGCGGGTACCTGCAGGGGGCGGGAGGTGGAGGGTCGGAGGCAGGGTCCTGGTGCGTCGAATAGAAAAATGAAGGGGGAGGGGTGTGGGATTAGGCTAGGGTTTCCTTTTTTTCAATTTATTATAATGTAGTAATAATAATAATAATAATATAAATAATAATAATAATAATATAAGTAATAATAATAATAATAATATAAATAATTATAATAATACAATAATAACAATGATAATAATAATAAAAATAATGAGCACTTGCATGAAACCTGGGCCGACTGCGTGGTTACCACCAACCGTGCGGTGACCACACACGGGTCTGAAACCTAGTAAAATTATTAAACTTCAAAATATTTAAACTTGGACCCAACCTGAACCTTGGCGCGAGAACCCAAAGCTAGGAAATAATAAAATAAAAATTAATTTAAAATGTTTGGGTGTGACAATTCTCCACACCACTAACACTTTATACCCCAAAAAGTCACCCAATCAAATAATAGACCAAACAAGAATCCATACCTAACTAAAACTGAAATAAACCACAACACAAGAGAATAGGAGAGCATGAGAGGGTTCTCTCTACCACAAGAACTCATCTAGTGATGAAATTTAACACCCAATCATACCACCCCGGGAAGGGGGGCGACACGGGAACTCCCAACCTATCCAAACTAACTTCTACAGACTGAGAAAAAGAACACCTCCGTTGGAACTTGGAACCCATGATCCAGACCAAAAACCCCCAAAACTAGAGAAAAACCTCTGAGAAGAACTTACCCCAAGCAGTGAACCCAATCATAATCACAAACATTGATTCTCCCACAAGCACTTAAATCTCCAAATGAACACGGCTAAACTGATATCAACCCATACACGGGCCAAACACACCTTTAAAAATGCAGAATTTGGAAAAAACATAATCAGAAAAATGAAATTGTTTTGATTACAATAAAACATGTCCATAATAAATTCACAATGAAACAATGAGCATACAACAATGTCAAAACTTTAACAGCAGAAAAAAAAGAACAAAAAGACTTTAAATGTTCCACTGCCAAAACAGAACACAAAACCCGAACTGAGGCTTCACACCCTCGGAAACTCCTGATTGTGCACAAGTTTTACCCCAAGACCTATGGATGGGGATCTGACAGATAAAGAATCTCTTTTCCCACAATAAGGCACTGTAATCCTCTATTCATAGTGTCTTATTCAGGTGACGCTTCTAGAAAAACTTCTCCAGATGACCAAGATAGCCGCAATGATGACACGCCTTCGGAGGGATGTGACATGACGACTTCACATGCCTGAACTAGCCACACTAGTGGCACAACACTGAATGGTCCGAAGAACTGGAATCCAGAACCACAACATAGGACTTTTTAAGAACATACCTCTATGGTACATCCTACTCGCCAGATGGGAAACCTTCACGACCAACTGGATATGTTGTATTTCCAACCATCTACGATCCGGAGACCAACTCAACTAGGAACGCCTCATCCACCAGCTTCTAGAAATGATGGTCCATAGAAGGGAGGACCCGCTCTTTGATCTTAGGACAAATACCCCCGATAAAGAGATAAGTCTTCATCAAATCATGTGATGCTGCCTCTGAAGAAAAGAACCCAAGTTCCTTGAAATTGTCAACATGTGTCTTCACCATTTGTTTCCCTTGTTGAATACGCATGAGTTATTCAATTTTCCTTGTCTTAACCTATACAGGTCTGAAATATCAGATGAAGATGGATTTAAAGACCTCCCACATCATCCTAACTTGCATTGAAGGTGGGGAAAACAACTCCCATTCATCCAGAGATGGACCTTCTAACAGAACCAAAACGGCACACACTCTGATAGCTTAGGGAGTTCCCAATATCCTAAAGATGTGATCGACCTTTTCAAGTCACTCTTCTGCCTCTAACATACCCCAATAACTATGAAGGATAGGCAACGTCCGAGAAGGATAAAAAACTGGGCATGACTTATCAGAAACCCTAGGGACCATTCTAGCTGGAATTTTATGAACAACATATAAAACACAAATTGAAAACTAATATCAAATCAAAGTATAATTAAAATTAATATCCTAATCCAAAATTACCAGCTCAAAAACTAAACAAATACAACAACAACCCAAAATTCCCTTTCTAAAATTCCATTTTTAAAATCACTTTAGAAAAAGAAGGTCAAGCCTTTAATTCCAAGTACACACTCCAGTAATCCCATGAACCATTTCACATGTATTCATTCACTTTCATCCATACGCACAAACATTCACTTCACATACATCCCCTCACATATGAAAATGTTCATAAAGAGTACCGAGGTTGCACCCAAACCATTTCTCTACTAAATCCAAGAAAATGCCAGATTTTTAGACCAATAGATTTCAGATTTAAGACCCATTTCACGAATTTAAGTCCATTTAAAAGAAATCATTCTCATTTCAAAACCAGTTTTTCATTTTCAAAAGCACACTTACACCAACCAGAACCAAAACAACACATAACTTGCATCAAACTACCGGAGTGAGGGACTAGTAGTCATGTTTAACCTAGAGACATGGTAGTGTTCCATGCCCCAAGTAAGCATCAACAACTAGGAGGAACTTAAACCATGTAATCAGACTCCACATGGGTCACTATTCCATGTGAAATCACGATGAAACAACACCATGCCTCTATTGTCATCCCTCAATCTAAAACAAACCAGAATGAGACAAGGACACAATTCCTGGACTACCCCTAGCGACTCGAGATTTAAAATGAGTGAGGGTTTGTGATAACCTTCTTATACCTACCTCCCAAGTCCCGACAGTCCTAATCTCTATCTACCAAAAACCCCAAATAACATGGGCCCCATATAATACCATTTTATCATGGACTAACCAGGGTCAAACCTGAAATGGTCACCCGAGCTGGTATGAGACATGTCCCGAAGGGTTTTCCTAATCCCCATGGGATGGAAACTAGTGCTGGTAATCAAATTTTAACCATTGTGAATGATTTGTCCCATGAAAAAAAGATAAAAAAAATAAAAAAAATGACCATAAAGATAAAACTAGAATAAAAAAAAGTAAAACTGCACATACCTCCACGTGACCTTCTAGATCACCTCCCAACCAAAGGTCGGTCTTTCTCCAATAGTGAGCAACTCATCCAAGAGAACCAAAGCCAAGAGGACCTACAACTGGAATGATATAATATGTGTGATCATTAAAATACTCAGTAGGGATTCCAAAAGTAAACCACTGAATCTAAGTGTTTCCTTACCCAAAGATGTCTGATGACACAAGTTTGGAAATACAATTATAAAAATAAGGTTTTACGAATTAAACAAAATAACACTTATTTCCCACTATGAGAATCAACTCATGCCATATATTATTTCAAAAGATGTTTACCATTTCCTACACAAAACCAAATAAGTAATATCAGGGCTGTGCAATAGAAAGATAGATAAATAATACAAGATGAAAATAAACCAATGTAGCAGAAAATAAACAAGAAATACTAGTTGTAACCATGGGAGATCCTGAACATCCCTAGATAACCTCTGGATGCACTCGGTTCAAAACCACCTGTTGGTGTATGGTGAAGTCCCATAGTCAATAACCCACTGATCTCCCTCACAAAAAAATCAATGGAAAATCCCACCTGGCCTCTCTGTCAACCAAGGGGCACCAACCCATCTAATTGGGTCTAGTGAATAACTATTACTCGATAATCTAGAATACACCCAGGAACCCATGGTGGTTATATTAATACTGTGTAAGTAAGAGGCCATCGAACGTGTGACTCATCTCACCACACTTGCCTACCCCAAACATAGACACCAATATATGATAACCACTAAAGGATATCCCTCCTATAAAGGTGCCCCATATTTATATACATACATTTCATATCTTACAAAGGTTCAAACCAGGCCGCAATACCATTTAACATTTAAATCATTTTATAAAATTCTAAAATTTTCCAACCAGGCATACACTTTATCCAAAACATAATATCCTTTAAAATTTAGCAAAAACATTACCCTGGGGTTTAAAGTGCCAAATGGGCCTTTAACTCAACATGTATAAATACACTTACCCAAAAAATCTTACCAATAATTCTTTTAAATTTACAAATCCAATTGATCCCTTGAGAAAACATTCACCAAAACCCACACTAAGATCCAAACGGGCACGTAGTTTCAAACACACACAAAAAAAAATTCAAGGCCAAATGGACCAAAACCTTGAAGAATACATTTAAATATGTCCTTTGAAAATTCAAAATGAACCCCCATCCTTCAAAATCTGAATATCCATTTTGTGGAACTAAGGTTTTTAAGAAAAACACCATTTTATGTAACCATATTTATTTGGAGGCACATCCATGTGTGTACCTAGTGAACTCGTGGATGAGTCAACATCTCATAGTGCAACACACATCCAAAGGGTTACCCAAAAACCATTTACATATAACACCATTTTCATTAAAACCATCTCCACTCACCCACTTTATTTTAAAATAACACAAACTAAAACATTGGAGCCATTAAATCCTTACTAAATTTTTTTAACACAATAACCAAGCCATAACATATCCAAATCATATGCACCAAACCAATTCCATTAACAAAAAATGTCATTGTAACATAATAATGGCTCTAAATTTCATAATACACCTAATTCTTCATTAAAATAACAGAGACAATTTGAACAAGCTTCTTATATACTACAAGGCTAGGTAAATTATACAAAAATCATTTAAAACTTATTTTTAAAAAACCAAATAAATTCCAAATTTCTATAATAATTTAAGAAAGGGTACCATAGAGATGTAAAACTAGTTTATAAATTTATTTAAAATGGAAATCATCAAAGGAAAGGATTCATGGAAGATAAACTTGGAAACACCTACATAAAACTCGTGCAATTGGAAAGAAACTTCAACGGTATAAAGAATGAAACCCCATAGAATAATCATACACCCTAATCAACTAAAAAAACACAACAAACAACACCCAAGATGTTAGGGTTTGTCCATATAAATAAAAACACTGGACAAGGAAATAAAACTACCACCAGTGAGGTTTCCGGACCGGAGAACTCACACCCGCTGGAGCGAGAGTGTGAGGCTTTTGTTGGGTCGCATGACGGAGACTACCGAAAATGAGGGGAGGTCCTCTGGATGGATCAGGGAATCTAGAGGCCATAGGCGGCCTTTACGGGGCAGGAATATAGTAATGTGGAGGGATGGTGTGTGGAGGGTTAGAGTGCGGGAGGCCGGAATGGTGAGTGGCGAGGTGGAAGTCGGGAGTCGAGTGCCAAGAGTCAGACCCTGAGGGTGAGAGGCGAGGTCGGGTAGCATGAGGGTGAGACTGGGTAGCATGAGGGTGAGGGAGGGGACATGAGGCGAGGGAGATAGGGACCTACAGGGGGAAAGAGGCGGTGGGTCGGAGGTGGGGTCTGGGTGAGCCAAACAGGAAAATTAAGGTGGAGGGGGTGCGGGATTAGGCTAGGGTTTCCTTTTTCCATTTTATTATAATGTAATAATAATAATAATACAAATAATAATAATAATAGTATAACTAATAATAATAATAGTAGTATAAATAATAATAGTACTAGTAATAATAATAATATAAAAAATAATAATAATAAAATAATAACAATAATAATAAAAATAATAATGATCAATGGCAAGACACATGGGCCGACTACGTGGCTACCGCCAACTGTGCGGTGACCGCGCACAGGTCCAAATCCCAGTAAAATTATTAAACATCAAAAGCTTTAAACCAGGACACAACCAAAACCTTGGCATGAGAACCCGAAGCCAATAAAAAATAAAATAAAAATTAATTTAAAATTTTGGGGTGTGACACCCAGGGAACATTCATGGTGACTAATCATTTTATAGATTTTCACCCAATGAGGAATGTATTATCAATTTCATAGTTTTGAGAAATAATATATAATGATAATGTATCCAGTTTTGAGTGATGTAAATTTTCATTTTATGCCTAAAAAATATTTGAAATAACTTATTAATCCTCCCAAACTCTCTTGGAAGATTATATGTGAATTATGGATTGATTGTGGTAGTCTCTCCAAATCTCTTTGATGGATAATATGTGAAGATCAAGGATTTGAAATCAGATCTAACGTAACCCCTATATCAAGATCCACTCTCATTTTTTCTCTTAATTTCTCTCTTGGATAAAAACATAGTGATGTAGTATTCATGAAATTGTATATTTAAATTTAAGATTTATTTTCCCATATTGTTAAGGGTTTGAGAATCCATATAGTTTGTATGACTTTATACCATGTATTTGGGATTATTAAAAATGGCATGCCTAGGTAGGTGAATGGCTTCCCTTTTATTAGATTAACATATTTGGTGTTCTTTTATGATTAATTTTAATGGGTTATTAATTTAAATTTTGTGATTTTATTAATTAATGGTTTTCCCAAAAGTATATTTTTGGAAAAAAAAAAATTTTCTAAAAATTGTGGTTTTTAATAATCAATAGTGTTTGACTTAAAATGTAATTTTCATTGGAAATTGGTTGTTTTGAAAAGGTTGTATGTATTCAATATTTTCCTTGAACATGTTCTTTTTTTAAATATATTATTCTTACATTGAAGGATTTCATGTGATATACCTAAGAGGAGGGTTGATTTTTAGAAATTTATTGGAATGATTCATTTAGATTTCTCACATATTATTGGTACGTGTGAAAAATAAATTTTGTTGATTCCTTATTTTGAAACCTTTAAGATCTATCCTTAGTAATGTGAAAACATAGAGAACATACATTAAGGTAATAAAAGGTTGGGATAACCAATTCTAAAATGATACGCTCACTATTGTGTGAATTTGGATGTGTGAATATGGATACACACCTTGAAAATTTTATCCCTCATGGAATAATTTGATTTTTCTCAGGGATACCTTAGCATGAGGGGTTTTGGGGAAATGAGGAGTTTCCATCAATAATTTTGGGAAAATGGAGATACCCCATCATATTTTTTTAAAATATATTGTTTTCTTGAAATAGAGTTATAGAAGATTTCAGAAATGGTTTTTCCAAGAAGAAAACAAGTTTTTTTGATTGTTTGAAAATAATAATTTTGATTTAATGTTTTCTGAGAATTATTAAATCTTATAATAAATTTTATAATTTGTTTTGATAATCTAGTATTGATTATATTTTGGATAAATTATATTTTTTTATTAAAATTGTTTCAATTTTTTGATATTGATCGACAATGTATATTGTGATTTATTAGGAAAATAAGTGTATTATATTCTTAGGGAAAACCCTTATGAGTTTATACTCACCCCCTATATGTGAATTTTGGTAAACATGTACACATGACTGGTTATGATACAATTAAGGGGATGGATTCATTATTCATTAGTGGATAATAATATATCCATGTTGGAGATATATCATAGGAGTTGGTGGCTTGGGGTTCAAGTCCTTTATTTTATTTTTGAATATGTTTCATTTATTATTTAAGTGTTGGATTTTATAAGAAAATTTATTTATGTTTTAAAGTTTGATTCCAAATGGTTTTATTTAAAAATTTTACCGTGAAATGTTTTTATTTAGTTTTTTTATTGAGGAAAAATCATTCCTCGAATAGTTTATTTTATCTCTCATCTCTTTTCAGTAACCTCTGGTGATTAAGGAATGCTCTTCAAGTTGTGGACATCTCATATCAGGTCTTATAATTTATGCTCTTAGGCCATGGTTTTAGAGAAATTTTATTTTTTCATAATTTTATTATATAAAAAAATATTATTATTTTTCATTTTTATATGTTTTAAATTATTATTTGTTACTAAATTTTTCATAATTATCTAGGTGAGATAGATAATGTATAAAAAATAAAACATATTATGTTCTTTAATAAATACTTCATATGAAATGAAATTGTTATCATCCATTGGGTAGGATAGATTTAAAAAAATAGAAATTGAAAAAATATATCTCACCAAGAATTTGAGATAAATTTTATTTTCTCATTAAATGATTAACTACTAGAAAAATATCTAAGAGGGACCTCTATTGGTGGTCACTATTAGTCTTTAGCAACCACCAAGTGGCCTCTTTTGGAATTCACATTTTCCCTATCATAAAAGGGAAATAGAGACTACCATTGGTAGTCACTACAGAGGTTTTATAGATGATTGCATTGGTGATTGCTAGAAATGGATTTAGTGAATTCCACACATGATCACTAAACTGTATAACTATTGTGACTGACAATTTAGTCGCTAATACTCCCATAAAAAAACGTATTAGTGACTTATTATAAGGGATGAAAACATATAGAATTTATATAGACACACACAAATATATATATATATATATATTACATTTGAAAAATAATGCCATAAAAAATATAAAATAAAAAACTAGTAATCCAAAAAGCTACAAACCCTTCTAATCTTGTTTCTCAATCAACCTATACATATGATACAAAATAAATTGAAGAAAAAAATACAAATTTGTGTTTACATTAAAATTAAATTAACTATATTTATATATATTGAATATTCAAAATAATTTATATAGTGTTACATACATAAGGCATCATAAATATTGAAACAATTCAAATCTAATCTAAAATATCTAATTACACTATTTAATTATCAGTTTAGTGATGACTATTAAATTTGAAAACCATGTTTTCCACATACTAATCAATCAATGAAATATAGTGATGTGTGGTTTATTATAATAGATTAAAAATTATTTGGGGAATGTTATCTTATCATTTCATGCCAATCCAATGTTTTTTTTATCATTTCGAACCTCCGGTAGAAGATATGTCATTTTAATACAATTATAAAATGTTACCCATTGTTTTCCATCATATCAAGTGGATACAATCATCTGATGCATGTGGAGTGGATTAATACAAATAAAAAATGACTCAGTGATAATTCTCCCATAATTTCCTTTCAATGCATTTTTTTTCTTGGTATTGACCCCTTTTATGTGATTTTTCACTTAACTCCAAATCCGAGGGAAAATAGCACTTTTGATTATATCAATTGATTTGGGTGAATAATTGATTTTTTTTATTATTAAATATCTTAAATAAAATAAATATTGTTTTCCTATGATTTCATGTCAATCAAAACTCATTTTTCAGTTTCGACCCCTACATCCATGTTTTTCTATATTACAAAAAGTAAGACATGTCAAATCGTTCCTTAAGACATACTGATTAATCCTAGAATAAAATTTTTGTGAGGTTGATTCCAATTGATCAAAAATGATTCAAGGAATGCTATATAATATTTTCACATCAACCTGAATTCATTTTCTCATTTTTTACCCCCTAACATGAGATATGTGATTTTAATAAAATTATACAATATTACCCCTTGTTTTCCAGTATATTAAGCGACAAAAGTATCTGATTGATGTAGCATTGATTCATATAGATCAAAAACTAGTTTTTAATTATTCTATCATTATTTCATGTTATTATAAGTATGTTTTCTTGGTATTAACTCCTTTTATATTATTTGTCACTTTACTCCAAATCTGAGGGGAAAACACCACATTCGATCATACTAAGTAATTCAGGTATTAGATTAATGCATGGATGTTTCAAAAAGATTATAAATAACTTAATAATCATTTTCCAAAGATTTTTTTTTGATCATATCTAATTTGGTTGGTTTTGACCCATACACACATAATTTTCCTGTTATTAAAAAAATGTTAATAATGTCAGATCATACCTTAAGATATACAAATCAATCTAACATCATATTGATGAATTGTTGATATCAACATATAATAAATTATTTATGGAATTATCTCATAATTTTCACATCAATATGAATTAATTTACTCATTTTTTATCCTCTGATGGGAGATGTGACATTTTAATAAAACTATACAATGTTACCCTTTTCCATTATACTGAGTGATATGAGAATCTGATGGATGAGCCGTTGATTCCTAAAGATCAAAAATTACTTTGTGATTAATATACCATGATTTCATGTCAATATAAGCGTGTTATCATAGTATTTACCATTTTTATGTGATTTTCAACTCAACTCCAAATCTATAGGAAAAACACCACATTCTGTCATACAGAGCAATTTGGGTATATAATCAATGTGATAATGATTCCTATATATTTTAAATGACTTAAATATTGTTTTCCTATGTTTTCAATTCAACCAGAGCTCATTTGGTCCATTTTGACCCCTACACATAGTATTTTTCCATTATTAATAATAGTTAGTAATTTGAAATCATACCTTAGGTCATATCGATCAATTTGAGAATTGGATTGATGTGTGGTAGATTCTAACATATAAAAAATTATTCAAGGAATATTATCCTATATTTTCACATCAATAAAAAGTTGATTTCTAATTTTTTTTCCCATAAAGGGTGATATGACATTTTTCTAAATCTATACAACATTTCACGTTGTTTTCCATTATACTGAGCGACACAAGCATCTGATGGACGTAGTATTTATTACTACACGTCAAAAATTAATTAATGATCATTATCCTATGATTTAATGTCAATTAAAGTGTGTTCAGTTGATATTGTCCCCTTTAAGTGAATTCTAAATTAATTCAAAAATCTGAGGGGAAAACACTACTTTTGATCATACCTGGACATTTAGGTATCTCATGCATCATGTAGGACCATGGTTATTACCTGCATAGAGTTCTACAAGGGCCTATAAAAAAATATGAATATAATAATAATGAATGTAATACAAAATTAAATAAAATAATTCAGTATAAACCTTTTTCGTGGGATCCTCTACACCATCACCCCATCGCATATACTCCTGTAATTATTTGACCTCATAAAAAACTACACATTTATATAAGGTATTGGATCCTTCAAGCCCATCCCTTTTTATGTTAATGAGTTCTGTGGATGTTGGAGGAATTTTTTATTTAACGCCCCAACCCTAGTTACCCAGAGTCGGTGCATTATTACATATCATTGAAATGATCACAAAAGATCAAGTCTCAAAAGACCAATTAGTTTAGTAGCCTTGGAAATACTAGATACATTCATAAGGTTTACATTACATCATAAAATGGAAAAATCCAACAACATTGTTTCTATAGACAACACTAAGATCCCATAGACTATCCCTGTAAGTCATTCATAATATACTTCTTCACATCCTAGGAAAAATAAAACATAGAAAGGGGTGAGCTCAGATGCTCAGTAAGGATAACAATAAAACAGAAACTTTCATAAATAATCATAAACATTTAAGGCAATGTATAAGACTAAAACAAAATCCATTTAAAATTTAACTTCAGCATAATATGGAAAAGATAAAATCAAATAATTCAATTTACTTATTCACATGGATATTCTACTAGTCGAATAATCACATGCAATATCAATAGCCACTTCTATAATGATGGAATGCATAATTCCAGAAATTCATAACCACATAGTCAAGGCCTTGTGCCAAGACTACAAATAAGATTTTGTCAAGGCCTTGTGCCAAGACACTATTTTGTCTCCAGAGACCTACTGATGCATCGAGGAGTTATAGCGGGCTCCACCCGTCACATACTAAGACCAATTCATTCCTCATATGAAAAGGTTTAAACATAACATAAACATTCATATTAAAACTGGTATATGAATTGTCAATACTTTATCCATAAACCATGAATGGTATGGAATAACACATCCATAGTCAAACATATCACAAAACCTTCTATACAATATTGAATTTTTGTATCATAATAAATCAACTTCAAATAAACTTAAAATCCATCAAAGGATGTTGACATAAATGAATTCAAAACCTTTTTAGAGAAATATATCTTTCTATTTTGAAATCATTTAAAAGTCATGTAATTATAAAAGAAATAATTTATTTTTGAAAATATTCATATAATATTTTAAGGGAATCTTTGATGGTGTCATAACGGTAGAAAATAGCTGCACCCGCCATATAAGTTAAAAAAGACATTCATACCTTAACTTTGTCGAAAAGGTTATAAAGTAACTTGTTTGGAAAACGATGGAAAGATTCCCTTAAAACCATTTTATAAAAAATAAAACAATGGTATAAATGATTTTAACCAATAGTCTAGTAAATAGTAAAAAAGTTTTGGAATACATTTTTAAGAAACATGAATGTGGATGATAAATAGGTCCTAGTAGATACTTACGTAAAAACAACCTCGGATAATAAAGAGATTGTGAAATTAACCCTTACCTTGTACTTTTCCTTAGTCAAGGTTAGGTTAACCTCATGTATAATGGTGAAATAATTTTTATTAAATTATACAACAATCATACACATTAATATGATATCATATATGATCTTTTAATATTGCTTTGTTACTAATATCTTTGTAGTATCATCGTTCTGGGTGTTAACTGATTTGTTTTCCTTTATATGCTTTGTTACATAAGTAATGTTTGTTCTGGATATGATGTATCTTATTCATATTCATAATGATATTAAGTATTTAAACATTATTTTTAATCATCAAATTAAAATTAGTCTTGAACGGATATAATGGGGAATGAATCTTATCGTGTTTGGGGAGACGGTAATCCGTACGTACGCATGAGCAACAATATCATTCTTTTGATATTAAAATAATATATAATAGAATAATATATCATATATATATAATAATTATCATTTTATATTTATTATTTAGATCAATTACACTTCATTATTATACCCATCCAAATAATAATGTATTGGATAACAATTACACCACGACGTGGAGACGGTAAGTCGTACATACGCACGTATGGTGACATGTCATTCAAAGGATGGATAGAATAATGAATATGGTTGTACCATATTTATAATAAAATAACAGTATATAGAATATACTAGAGTTATTATTTTATAATGGAAACAACAAAGAAATAGGAAGTGGAAGAAGAGAGGAACTTGAAAGATGTGATGAAATATTTACCTCTTCTTCGGGTTCTTCCTTTTGATTTGATCAAAAGGGATATTTAGGTTGGCTTTATGACTAAAGTAAGGCCTTTAGGATTAAGGGAGGACATTTTAGAGGGTATTTGGGTAGGTATTGGCTGATAAAAATGGATTTGAAGGTGTGAATTTGAGAGAAGGGGAAGTGCCCTTTTATAAGAGGGGTGAGGGGCACCTTAGGAAAATCTAGAAATATTATTTTATAATAAACTCATTTTCGGTTTCTAATGTCTAAAAAGTGAATTATTTATAGGCTATGGTGGTTAGGGGTCTAAAACCACTCAACCAATAGGTTTTAGACGGTTTTGGGTCACTATATTAACTTTATCTTTTAGATTTAACTCTTAGTTAAATAGTTTGACATTTGCCATGTCTCTTTGTATTTTTATATTATATGGTTAATAAACTTACTATATACTTCCAAAAGAACCCCAAGTGGTTAATTAATGATACAAAAATCATTATATAAGTCTTTTGGCTGAACCTTAGAGTTTTAGGAATATAATATGAATTAATAATATAATATTTGTTTTAAATACGTTTTTATGTCAATTTTTACACTATTTGGTATTTTATTTTTTCTAAATTTATAACATCATTATTACTTCGAAAACAATTCATCTACCAAACCTAAAATGTCTTATTAACCTATAAAATTATTTTAATTCATAAAAAATCACAAATTACATTTATTTGTATATTTATAATATCAATTATTTTAATATTTCATTAATACGGTAATTACTGCATCATCATTGTGTCATATATAAATTTACTTATTTAATGTCTAAAAATTATAAATAAAATACCATTATGTAGGAAATATTTTTATCTTTATAATTAATATTTATAGTCGAATTTATCTTATTTATAACCCTATATTAAAAATGTTTTAGTTATTAAACTTTGATTTTAACTCTTTTAACTCTTGTTTGAATTAAATAATAATAAATGTCTTAATCTAATACAAGTGTACCTAAAGGGTCATAATTTATTCCTAATGTTGTTTTTTGTAGAATTAGGCTTATTCAATAGAATTATGACATGTTTTAGGGTAATAATAATATCATTTTTACCCTTAATTACCCTATTTACTTTTAACCGTGGTAAATAAAAGTAAAAAGTTACTATTCACCAAGAATTATTTTCATCTTATTGAACCATATTCTACTTAATGATATCAACCGTGTCTCTTGGATTTTTTAAATTACACTCACAGAAGCGGTAAAATTGAGTTTTATATGAATTTTCAAATTTTCCTAGGAGGTGGGTAATAGACGGTGAAAAGTTCTATAAAATTTTTATATATCTAAAATTATTATAAATTGACTCTAATGAATTAAATTGAACTTATATAGGTATTATGTATCTATTTTTACCTAAAATAAATTTAAATAAAATAAATAATTATTTAAATAAAAATTCGGTTTTAAACTATAACTTAGTGTTATTCACTATTCATCAAAAATTGAAAGTTTTCAGAAAAATACCAAAAACTCACCCTAAGATAATTTCGATATTCCAAATCCAAAGATGAAGTCTATTTTGAAAGATAAAATTTATAAAATTTCAAAAAGTGGGTATTACTATTCATAATGGCTAGTTTGATTGGTTGTGGTGTGTAAGAACTCGAAGTTGCGTACAACACACGCTACTGTATTATTCAAAGAGAAGCGTACCATGGAAGCTTGGGGTGTTACATTCTCCCCTCCTTCAAATAATTTCATCCTATAAATTTCTAGAATATTTCTGCATAAAAAGACTTGGGTGGTTCTTCATCATAAGTTCTTCAGGTTCCCATATTGCCTCTTCCATCTTATGTTTTCTCCATAGAACTTTTACCAGACGAGTCATCTGGTTTCTCAACACTTGTTTTCTTGTATCAAGAACCTTGACAGTCTCTTCTCAATAAGACAGGTCGGGTTTCAGTTCTAATTCCTCATGGGTGAGTACATGCATTGGTCCAGGCATGTATTTTCTCAACAGTGATACGTGGAACACATCATGAACTTTGGAGATACTTGGCGGCATTTCCAAACAGTAAGCTACATCCCCAATTCGTTCTAGAATTTCTAAAGTTCAGATGTACCTGGGACTCAATTTACCCTTATTACTGAAACGTATAACACCCTTCCATGGAGATACCTTTAAGAAAACATGATCTCCTACCTAAAATTAGAAATCCTTCATTCAGTTATTGACATAGCTCTTCTGCCTACATTGAGCTACCTTGATGTGGTTTTGGATTACCTTCACCTTTTCTATAATTTCATCCACTAGTTTTGGGCCTACGAGTTTTCTTTTACCAACATCATCCCAACAGGTTGGTGTGCGATATCTCTTACCATATAACGCTTCATATAGTGCCATCTGAATACTTGAATGGAAGCTATTGTTATAGGAAAATTATACCAGAGGTAAATATTGATCCCACATACCTTGAAAGTCAAGTGATCATGATCTAAACATGTCTTCTAAGGTTTGAATAGTCCGTTCTGATTGTCCATCAGTTTGGGTGTGGTAGGCAGTGCTCAAACGAATTTCAGTATCCATGGCTTTCTAAAGACTTTTCCAGAATCTTGATGTAAAATGGGGATCACGATCAAAAACAATCTATAGTATTACTCCATGAAGTCTCGCAACTTCATTAATATATAGTCTTGTCATACGTTCAAGTGGTAAATATTCTCTTATAGCAAGAAAATGTGCTGACTTGGTAAGACAATCAACAATGACCCATATTGCATCGTTCCTTCTAGGATTCTTTGGTAGTCCCATGACAAAATTCATCGTAATATTATCTCATTTCCACTCAGGTATGGGAAGAGGTTTCAAGACTCTTCTATGTTGTTTCCTTCTAGCTTTCACTTGTTGACAAACCATACATCTTGACACAAAATCATCAATCTCTCTCTTCATGTTGTCCCACCAAAAATGTTCCTTAAAATATCTATAGATTTTGGTGCTCCTAGGGTGTATAGAGAAATTGGAGCTTTGAGAATCATCCAAAAATTCCCTTTTTAGATTACGTATATTGGGAACACAAATTCTCTTCCCAAATTTCAAAATTTCATCTTCATACACAAAGTCACTCAATCACCCATCATTCATAGCTTTAATCTTCTTTTGAAACTCTTCATCATTGGTCTGAGAACTCTTTATCATTTCTAGTAAATATGGTTTGGAAACAATTATAAAAAGTATTGATGTTTCACCATCCATGGTTATTCCCATATCCATATTTACTAGATCCATGTATATAAGATCCTTTTCAACTCTCATCTTGTTCAAAACTCCATGATCTTTTCTGCTCAAAGCATCTGCCACCTTATTTGCCTTCCTCGGGTGGTAGTGTATAGTTAAATCATAATCCTTGAGTAGTTCAAGCCATCTCCTTTTCCTCGTGTTGAGTTCTTTCTGTGAGAAAATATACTTCAAACTCTTGTGGTTGGTATATATCTCACATTTTTCACCATAGAGATAATTTCTCCATATCTTCAAATCAAATATTATAGCTGCTAACTCAAGATCATGAGTCGGATAGTTTTTCTCATGAATTTTTAGTTGTCGTGATGCATTGGCAATAACCCTATCATTCTGTATAAGGACACAACCAAGTCCATTCTTCGAAGCATCACTATAAATAACAAACCCATCATTCCCTTATGGTAAAGTCAATATAGGATCATTGGTTAATATTCTCTCAAATTATTCCAAACATTCTTCACATTCGTTTGTCCAAACAAATTTCACCCCTTTACGTGTGAGCTTGGTTAATGGGTTATCCAATTAGTCAAAATTATGGACGAAACGCTAATAATAACCAGCTAAACCAATAAAAATGCATACCTTAGTTATACTCGTTGGTGCTGTCCATTCTTGGATTTCCTTGGTCTTTGAAGGATCAATAGAGATTCCATCCTTAGAGACAATATGGCCAAGAAAAGAAATCTCATAAATCCAGAATTCACACTTGCTAAACCTCCCATATAATTCGTGTCTTCTAAGAGTCTTTGGGATATTGCACAAGTGATTTTCATGATCTTCGTAGATTTTGGAGTATACCAAGATATCATAAATAAATACCACTACAAAGTCATCAAGATATTCCTTGAAAACTCTATTCATTAGATCCATGAAGATAGAGGGTACATTAGTCAATCCAAAAGGCATTACTGTAAACTCGTAATGCCCGTACCTAGTTCAAAATGTTGTCTTCAAAATTTCTTACTTCTTCACGCACAACTGATGGTATTCAGATAAAAGGTCAATCTTTAAAAAGTATTGATCTCCATTTAGTTTGTCAAATAAATCATCAATGTGAGGTAGGGGATACTTGTTATTTATTGTTATAGCATTGATCTCTCTGTAGTCAATGCACAACCTCATAGATCTATCTTTTTTCTTAACAAAAAGGACAGGGGATCCCCATCGAGAAACACTAGGGAGAATAAATCCCTTATTACTCAATTCCTCTAGTTTTTTCTTTAGTTCCACTATTTCCATAGTGGCCATTCTGTAAGGGGTCTTCGATATGGGCCTTGATCTTGGAATTAAATCAATGGAAAACTCAATTTCTCATTCTGGAGGAAGTCCAGGTAAATCTTATGGAAACACATCAACATATTATTTCACAATAGGTACATCCTCTATTTGAACATTCCTTTCCTCACCCATAGTTATTTCATTCTCTTCCTACCCAATAATTGAATTTAGTTGAGCTACTATGGGTGGATCTAGATAAGAATTAGGTGGTGACGATTCTTCTTTAAATATAATTTGTTCTTTATCATCATCATCAAAAATCGTAACCTCCTTCTTCTTAAAATAAATTTTCGCATCATGGTCAGAAATCCAATCCATACTGAGGATTATATCAAATTCAATCATGGGTATGATGATAAGATCAGCAGATAAAGATCATTTATTTGCCCTAATGGGAACTGATTCACAAAACATTGTTGCGATGATACTTACCTTAGGAGTTTTGACTGACAATTCCCTTGTTAAATAAAATTGAAAATATCTAATTTTCTTAGCAAACTAGGAAGATATGAAAGAATGAGATGATACCGAATCAAATAAATCATTTTCTAAACTTGAGGAAACCATTAAATTACCTACCACCGCGTCTTTTGGAGCTTCTACCTCAGCAGTAGTGATAGAATAATCTTGTCCTTGATCCCTTGTCCTTTTCTGAGGTAAGTTCCCTTGATGCTTAGGACATTCATTCACATAATTCCCCCTTTCTCTACAATTGTATCATTCAACATCGACAGCCTCTTTCTTCCCCTTGCAATCACGAGATTGGTGGCCTTTTCCACCACACTTGTAACAAACTCTGATTCCCTTCAGGATTGTACCAAGGTTTTTCTTCCCACATTTACTGCAGGATGGATATTAAACTTTTCCCTTCATCCCCTTATTTCCATTTCTAGAGTTTTCAGTATATCTCTTCTTCTCTTGCTTTTATTAAAAGTCATAAGACTTAGAGAATTCTTTTTCTGTCTTGATAGCACATGAGACAATATCTTCGTATGATGAGTAGGATTATGAGACTAATGCTCAATGGAGAAACAGTTTTAACCCATCAAATAAATGATCAATCTTACTTCTTGGGTTATGTATATAATCTGCAGCATGTCTCACTGACCTTGTAAAGTTAGCTTCATGCTTTGCGACATTCTCATATTCCTTTTCCCTCAGACTCAGAAATTGTCTTTCCATATCCACTCGATGGTCATGAGGAAAGTATTTTTATAAGAAAATTTATTTAAACTCCCTCAATTCCATATTTGATACTTCATCATCTTCCTTTGTGTTTTGAATCAATGACCACCATTTATCAACATCTCTAGTGAGGCGGTAAACTGCCATGACAACTTTTTCCCTTTCGCTACTCCCCAAGGTGTGGAATGTTTTCTGTAAGGAATTTATCTATTGCTCAGCCACTAATGGATTTTTACTCCCATTAAATTTTGGTGGTTCTTACCTCATGAAGCGATTTAACATTGATCCTCCACACTGTGGATCATAGTGCTCCATACGGGTAAGGTTATTATCCATAACCTAAGCGAGATGTCCCAGTATGGTGATTAGATGATCAGCACCAGTTGTATCACCAGCTCCACTATAATTATATTGAGTATGATGGAAATCCCTACATGGAGTGCGTGCATTGATATGGTTTCCATTCCTTCCACTAAGAGCCATTTCTAAACAATGGAATAAACTATATTAGTTTATGAATTGCAATACATAAATCCAAACTTTTAAAACACTTAACATAAATTGAACAGTTTATAGATATAATCAATAATCATAAAAATGTTTTCTTTGATGAAGTATATACTCATAAACCCTTCATAATGGTTTATAAAGAAAATGAGAATTATCTTAAGCATATCCCCCAGGAGTGTCATAACTAAGAGTGCAGCAAGGCCCGTTGTCGTGCACCAGTTCCTGTTCGAGTCTAGCTCAAAGCAGTGTTTTCGGGTTTTACCCCTAGGTACATCTATGACAGAGCCACATCTACCTTCTCGTATCCAAACAGGGAAGTATTTCTTGTAAAACTCACAAAATCTCTACAATACCAGAATTCTAAGAAGTTCTTCTATACTATTCCTCAAAGTCTATCTTAGGGTTATGTGCTCTAATCAAAGTTTATCTAAATCTAGTTTCCAAGGTTCGTACTATACTGCCTCGGATACTAACTGTAATTCCCCGACCCCAATTACCCAGAGTCAGTGCAATATTACATAACTTTGGCATGATCACAAAAGATCAAGTCTCCAAATACCGATTAGTTTAGTAGCCTTGGAAATACTATATGCATCCATAAGGTTTTCATTACATCATAAAATGAAAAAATACAACAACCTTGTTTCCATAAACAACACTGAGATCCCATATACTATCCCTATAAGTCATTCTTAATATACTTCTTCACATACTGGGAAAAATAAAACATAGAAATAGGTGAGCTCAGATGCTCAGTAAGGATAAAAATAAAGCGTAAACTTTCATAAATAATCATAAACATTTAAGGAAATGTATAAGACTAAAACAAAAGCCTTTTAAACATTAACTTCAGCATAATATGGAAAAGATAAAATCAAATAATTCCATTTACTTATTCACATGGATATTGTAATAGTCGAATAATCACATGCAATTTCAATTGCCACTTTCATAATGATGGAATGCATAATGTCATACTTTCATAACCACATAGTCAAGGCTTTGTGCCAAGACTAAAAATAAGATTTTTTCAAGTCCTGGTGCCAAGACACTAGTTTGTCTCATGAGACCTACCAATGCATCGAGGATCTATAGCGGGCTCCACCCGTCACTTACTAAGTCCAATGCATTCCTCATATGAAAAGGTTTAAACATAACATAAACATTCTTATTAAAACTGGCATATGAATTGTCCACACTTTATCCATAAACCATGAATGGTATAGAATAACACATTGATAGTCAAACATATCACAATAACTTCAATACAATATGGAAGTTTTGTATCATAATAAATCAACTTCAAATAAACATAAAATCCATCAAAGGATGTTGACAAAAATGAATTCAAAACCTTTTTAGATAAATATCTCTTTATATTTTGAAATCATTTAAAAGTCATGTAATTATAAAAGAAAACATTTATTTTTAAAAATATTCTTATAAGCTTGTAAGGGAAGCTTTTATGGTATCATAATGGCGTAAAATAGCCGCACCCGCCATATAAGTTAAAAAATGACATTCTTACCTTAACTTTGTCGAAAAGGTTATAAAGTACCTTGTTTGGAAAACGACTGAAAGATTCCCTTAAAACCATTTTATAAAAAGTCAAACAAGGGTATAAATGACTTTAACCCATAGTCTAGTAAATAGTAAAAATGTTTTGGAATACATTTTTAAGAAACATGGATGTGGATTATAAAGAGGTCCTAGTAGATACCTACGTAAAAAAAACCTCGGATAATAAAGAGATTGTGAAATTAACCATTACCTTGTAATTTTATTTGGTCGAGGGAAGTTTAACCTCCTATATAATGGTGAAATAATTGTTATTAAATTATACAAGAATCATACACATTAATATGATATCATATATTATCTTTTAACATTGCTTTGTTAATAATATATTAGTAGTATCATCATTTCGGGTGTTAAATGATTCGTTTTCCTTTATATGCTTTGTTACGTAAGTAATATTTGTTGTGGATATGATGTATCTTATTCATATTCATAATTATATTAAATCTTTAAACATTATTTATATTCATCAAATGAAAATTAGTCTTGAATGGATACGATGGGGAATGAATCACATCGCGTTCATGGAGACGGTAATCCGTACGTACGCACGAGTGACAATATCATTCTTTTGATATTAAAATAATATATAATAGGATGTTATATCATATATAAAGAATAATTATCACGTTATATTTATTATTTACATCAATTAAACATCATTATTATACCCATCCGAATAATAATGTATTGAATAACAATTACACCACGACGTGGAGACGGTAAGACGTACGTACGCACGTATGGTGACATGTCATTCAAAGGATGGGTAGAATAATGAATATGGTTGTACCATATTTATAATAAAATCACAGTATATATAATATACTGGAGTTATTATTTTAGAATGGAAACAATAAATAAAGATTAAGTGGAAGAAGAAAGTAACTTGAAAGCGGTGATGAAATATTTACCTTTTCTTCGGGTTCTTCCTTTTGATTTAATCAAAAGGGCTCCTTAGGTTGTCTTTATGACTAAATGAAGGCCTCTATAATGAAGTTAGGATAGTTGATAGGGTATTTTGGCAGGGTTTTGCCTTGCCAAATGGATTTGAAGGTGTGAATTTGAGAGAAGGGGAAGTACCCTTTTATAAGAGGGGTGTGGGGCACCTTAGGAAAAGCTAGAAATATTATTTTATAATAAACTCATTTTCGGTTTTTAATGGATACAAAGTAGATTATATAAATTATAAGGTGGGTATGGGTCAAAAACCACTCAACCAATATGTTTTAGACAGGTTTGGGTCACTATATTAACTTTATCTTTTAGATTTAACTCTTAGTTAAATAGTTTGACATTTACCATGTCTCTTTGTATTTTTATATTATATCATTAATAAACATACTATATACTTCCAAGAGAACCCCAAGTGGTTCATTAATGATACACCTATCATTATATAAGTCCTTTGGCCAAGCCTTAGATTTTTAAGAATAGAATATCAATTAATAATATAATATTTGTTTTAAAAACTCTTTTATGTCAATTTTGACACTATTTGGTATTTTGTTTTTGCTAAATTTATAACAGCATTATTACTTCTAAAAAAATCATCTAACCAACCCTAAAATTTAAATTAACCTATAAAATTATTTGAATTCATAAAAAATCTCAAATTACATTTATTTGTATATTTATAATATCAATTATTTTAATATTTCATTAATATGGTAATTACTACATCATCATAGTGTTATAAATAAATTTAATTATTTAATGTCTAAAAATTATAAATAAAATACCATTATGTAGGGAATTTTTTTATATTTCTAATGAATATTTATAGTCGAGTTTATTTATGTATAACCCTATATTAAAAATGTTTTAGTTATTAAACTTTGATTTTAACTCTTTCAACTCTTCTTTGAATTAAATAATAATAAATGTCCTAATCTAATCCAGGTGGACCTAAAGGGTCATATTTTATTCCTAATGTTGTTTTTGGTCGAATTAAACTTATCTAATAGAATTATGACATGTGTTAGGGTAATAATAATATCATTTTTACCCTTAATTACCCTATTTACTTTTAACCGTGGTAAATAAAAGTAAAAAGTTACTATTCACCAAAAAATATTTTCATCTTATTGAACCACATTTTACTGATTGATATCAACTGTGTCTATCTGATTTTTGAAATTCCACTCACAGATGCAGTAAAATTAAGTTTTATGTGAATTTTCAAATTCTCCTAGGAGGTGGGTAAAAGACGGTGAAAAGTTCTATAAAATTTTTATATATCTAAAATTATTATAAATTGACTCCAATGAATTAAATTGAACTTATATAGGTATTATGTATCTATTTTGACCTAAAATAAATTTAAATAAAATAAATAATTATTTAAATAAAAATTCGGTTTTAAACCATAACTCAGTGTTTTTCACTATTCATCAAAAATTGAAAGTTTTCAGAAAAATACCAAAAATTCACCCTAAGATAATTTTGATATTCTGAATCCAAAAATAAAGTCCATTTTGAAATATAAAATTTATAAAATTTCAAAAAGTGGGTATTACTTTTCATAACGGCTAGTTTGATTGGTTGTGGTGTGTTAGAACTCGAAGTTGCATACAACACACACTACTGTATTATTCAAAGAGAATCATACCGTGGAATCATGGGTTGTTACACTATATTAGGATTAGTGGATTTTGGGAGATGAGATCTAGAAAAATAGAATTTCATGATGTGAATAATAGTCCACAACGTGAGACTTCAATTTGTGGATGGAATAGAAGTTAAAAGGCTTGATTGAGGGTGGTTTTCAGGGTGTAATATAAGATATGAACCATCGAAAAATGAAATAAATGGATGAGGAGTCGGATTTATAGAATCTATCTCTGAAAAATTAAGATGTTAACATTAATTTCATGATATGAATTAATCCCAGTTTTTGTGGATCTGGGAAACAAGTTTTTTTAGTGCATATTAAACTTGAGACATTCACAACATCATGACCCAATCACACCATGAAATTATATCTAGTAGTTTTCTTATAAAGCCTCTTGAACCCTCAAATTTCCTCAAACCCACCAATTTTCTCCCAAATCCAAGTGTTTATAGGTATTTATTCTTGGTTTTTTGGGGACCTTTGAAAAGGGATTGATCCTCATCTTTCCATGTTTGATCCCCGATAATCCAAGGTGATTTTCCCTCTTTATCTTATGGTTTCTTCTATTATCGGTATTGTTTCATCCTATTCTTTCCTACCATGATATGTCAGTTGATATCCTTTGTTCTTATGTATTTATTTTATTTTTTGGTATGATTGTGGCATAGAATTCTTGTAGGGATTTAGTTTCCTTATGGGAGAGGTGATCATAGGTTTTCTCTTATTGTTCTATTATCATTCACAAACATTTAAATCCTTAAGGTAGGGGGAATTATTCTTCTAATTGTTTTTATGTGAAATCATAAAGTAATATTTCTTTCTCATTGGGTGGTGGTGGAATTAACCATAATTAAGATTAAACCAAAATAGTGAAATGAAATGGTTTATGGTTGTAGTGATCGCAAGTCTTTCCACCATGATAATGGTTTGCCTCTTGATTTTATATATATTGTGTTATCTATGTTTATTATTTGATTAGAATATTTTTTATACTATGGTTTATTCTGGTTAATTTGATGAAAATGTTTTATGTCCATAAATCTATTAATGTTAGTTGGCTAAATAATTAAGGAGGCATGTTAATGGAATTGTTCTTTCTTAAAGCTTGTTGAAACTGGAAATTATGATTAAGAGCATGTTTAAGTAATTTTTAGCTTTAAATTGTTGATTCCTTAGGTCACCGATAGTTTTAACTAATTTTAACTGAATCGATTAATCCAAAATGGTAATAAAACCAGTTTTTGATAAAGATGAATGTTTAGTGTTGAGCGATCCCATTTTTATGTGAATGTTGGATGCCTTGTTTTTTGGATCTACATGCCCTATTGACTCTATTTTTTTATTTAATATTTTTTTCTCTAGATGTGATCTATGTTACATGACATGATTTGATCCTAGGATAACTACGGGTTTCATCAGATATGGGCGAGGAGTCTTGGGTTTGTGGAATTTTTTGACGCTTGTGATGGTAGGATGAATGGTTTTATGCATGGAGATATGAATGGTGATATTCATTATGGTGTCATCAATGATAGTGGTATTAATGGAATAGGATGAATCTTGGATTACCTATTTTGTGTTAAAATATAATATTATTTCTTTATAATGTTTGGATTTAAAAGATGGATGGTGAGGTTTCTAGTTTTCTTGCATTCTTTTCCCAACTGCTTAAGATAGCTAGCTATGCTTGGTTTATGCATATATTTTAGGTTAACTTTGGTTGTTTCCTAGATTACCTAGAATTATAGATATATAATTAATAATAAATTTTTTAATCCATAGGGTTGGTTCTTGTTGGAATTAAAATGTTAAAAATCTTGAGGAACCGTGTAATCAGTTGGATTATGCCTAAAGGGCTTGGACTTCACTTATTGGTTAATGAAATTTGAATAGAATATTTTTAATTAATGGGAAAAGGATTGAATAATGTAAATTTGAATGTTAAAAGGAAATAATTAATTAATTAACTCTTTTGGAATGCTTGTGTGCTTATAGGATATCTAGTTCTTTGTTGTGGTAGTTGGGTGTATGAGAGAATATAGTTGTAGTTAAGTCAAAGACTAGGTTAATTCCCATAGTTTGGTTGTAATATTTATCATATTCTATATGTTTTTTTATTTCATATGATACCCCACCCATGTCATAAGGGAGAATGACACCCAATGGACTCTGTGAGGGTTTTTTCCCAAACATCCAGGTTGGTGAGGAATGGGTGGCTAACTACCCCCTCTAGCCCCGCTCCCTTATCCTGATATAAATATGTACCGGTATGTATGTTGGTTATCTTTATCCATATATGTTTGTATAAGGATTTAATGTTTATAGGTTATTTCATGGACATGTATCTCCAAATATAGTAATGTACGGGTTATTATAGGTATGTCATGTATGGGTTATGATGACTTCAGTTATAATACATGATACACGGTGTGTGGTGGATCCCCAAAACTACTCAATTACTATCTAGACAATTGTAATGGGATGATTTGATGGTGTGAAGAATGGGTTTCATGGTATGTGATGAGATTATGTGATTCATAGGATGCATATTATGATATATTATCCCTAGTGTCTTCATGATGGATTACTTTTATAGAGAGGTGGATTAAGACGTGTGACATTGGGTAATAGTAGAAAACCAATGGGTAAGTGGTAGGGTTCCATATTTTAATATTATATTATATGCTCACTTTTATATTTCACTTGTTGAGAGATATCCATGGTGAGTTTTGGAACTTAGCATACTTGTTTAGGCTATGTGTTAGCTTCATTTATTATTTATTGGGGTAGTAGGATGCTCTTATTATCATTTTAAAGAGAGGATATGGTTAGTATCTTACTGAGTATACATGTTATTCTCACCCAATGTAAATATAAACTTTTTTTAGGTTTTTAAGAGATATTTTTTAATCAGTATGGAATTTACTAGCTCGGGTTTGTTTGGGTTCTATTTGGGATTCATGCTCATTATCAATTTTATCTTGGGTACTTATAGTTTCCTTTTTAGTTGTATCAATTTTTTATTAAATTACATGCATGTACTTGATATTTTTATTGTTATCTTAATAAATAGTTGTTGGTTTTTTTATCTTATATCTCATTTATCATTTCTTAGAGGGTAATACTTCCCATCTGCATATATGATATACTAGTGGTGCTTATTACTAACCCATGGACTATTGGAGGAGGGATTCAGGTATCATTATATAACTTTTCTCATTTCCATGTTTGGAGGGGTACCATTGGTGTGGGGAGTCATGATAGAGTGGTATTAGATGTTCATTTTGAGAGATAGGATGGAGTTCAGAGGTAAGAACTGGTGTGAACTACATGGGTCGGCAGAAAAATGGTGTCAGTTGAACTTAGTAAATGTTGTAAAAGGGGAGACCATCTTATACATAGGTATTTAGGTCCTCCCATTATCTGATTCATGAAATTTTAATTTTATTTATCCAACTAATTGAATTGATATTGGGTGTAGCATAGAGACCTAGGAAATGATCATGGATCATTCTTATTTATACATGTTTTTTAAAATAGGTATACCAAGGGATTATGTTCAACCTTAAATAAATAATTAAATATATATTAAATTTTCCATAATATAGGTTTCTAATTCCCTAACATTGTGTTCTTTTATAGGTAAATCTCCATGATGACATCCTTATTAGGCTACTACCAAATATTTTCAACAAGATATGCTAACAGATGCCACAGAGTAGAGATCAACAATGCTGACACTTAGAGGAGAAAACTTTGAGAGTTTCAGAAAAATTCTATTTAAGTATGAGGTATTTTTTCATAAATAGTGATAATTACTAGTTGGAGGAGGTAGATGTAGCCTTTAGTTCAATTTTTGCTCTGAAGGAGCATTGGGATTCATTGGAAGTGAAGATTTTGCATAGAGCAATGAGGAAGGGGTGGTTCTTGTTCCTTGGGAATCATGAGGAGTTAGCTATCTCAAGGGATAAGTTACAAGACTATTTTTGATATGAGTTTATTTTTTGACCATGATGGAAGCCATTTTTCATGGAATTTTTACCCTTTGATGGATGAGTTCCAGTGTGTGAGAGTTTGGGATCCATTTCAAGACCCTTCTCTGTTATGTTTCAAAACTAGTTCTAGATGATAAGGTTAAGGTGGGGCATTTTTAGGAGTCTTTATGCCTAGAGATCCAGCTCTGGGTCACCCTATTTATATTTTCAATGTATCTTGAGGTTATGGTGAGATCTTTAGTATTTTAAAGGAAGCTATATAGAACCATATCATCACAATAGGGGAGTCATAATTATTGCTTATGTTGTAGAGTTGTGTTCATGGGATCTAAGTTTTCTAGATATAGGAGATTTCATACAATTGAGGTTATCCCCTTCCCACATTATCTAGTTTCTTAGGTGGTGGTGTCTCTTAGGCCCCTTCAAAAGTATCATATACATGTTTTTAGAGTGTACGTCAAGTCCACTTGCAGTGAGAGTGTATGACCTTTATAAGTAGGTATCATGTAGAAAGTGTTTTGCTTCAGGTTTCTTCATTGTAGAAACTTTAGATGAGTTATTATAAGTAGGTTGATCTTCTTTAGATCAATATAGAGGATATGGGTCAAGTAGAGGAAATCCCCAAGATTCTCCTCATCCTCAGATAGTATATTTCATCCATGGTGGTGGTTGCCATCGGGGTTCGAGAGGCCATAGAGCATGTCGTGGTCATCTACATGCTTTGGATTCACTAGTGTCAGGAGTGCCAAATGTTGTTTGATATACCCTTTTCTTTTTTTCTACTTGCTTGTATGCTTTTTTTGATTCAATAGTTATACACTCCTTCATATCACCTTTCACAATCAGTGTTTTGGGACTTAAGGTGGAGAAACTTTCATTTCCCTTGGTATTGAATACACCAATTGAAGGTCATGCTTATATGTATGAATTTTGTAGTGATTTTGAGTTAGTTATGGAGAAGTACTGCTCTTAGGGAGGATTTTTATGTTTATGGATACAACCATATGATATCATTAGTATCATGGACTGGAAATATTCAATGGAAAGTGTGGATTAATTTAGGATAAATATTATGTTCTATGATTATTATGGATATTTTTTTATGTTTTTTCATGAGTGAGACCCTCAAATGGGTTTGAGGTGTCTTTTTTCTTTGACTTCCTTAATAGTTGAGTTGATATTGTGTTTATCAAATATTCATTCAATGGTGTTTTCTAGTTTTTTGGAAGAGTATACCAATTTATTTCTTGAGGTGGTTATGGTGTTACCCCCTGAGGAGAGATCAAGTTTGAGATAGAGATTCAATAAATAGCTTTTACAATATTGATGTATCTATATAGTATAGTGCCTTCTGAGTTTTGAGATTTATAGGTATATATTGATGATCTTTTGCAGTGAAGTTTTTTTCAGTTGAGTGTATCAAATTAGGGTGCTCCAGTTCAGTTTGTGAAGAAGGAAAATGGTGGTCAGTGTCTCTAAATCAATTATAATCACTTAAAATAGGTGACAATGAAGAACCACTATTCTATTATATATATTTATGATTTATTAGATCAGTTTAAAGGATCTATTTAGTTCTTGAAGATTGATCTATAGTTGGGATACCATCAGATGCCATTAAAAGATAAGGATATACCGAAGACAACTTTATAATATAATTATGGGAATTACAAGTTTATTTTGATTTCATTAAGTGTGATAAACACTCCAGTAATGTTCATAATTTTGGTGAATTTAGTGTTCAAATAGTTCTTGGATCGTTTCATGGTGGTTTTCATCGATGACATCCTTGTGTACTTCACATCTGAGGAGGAGTACATAGAGTATCTATGTGCAGTTTTGGGAGTTATTTTTCATCAGAATATATTCAAGAATATATTGAATTGTGGTTTATGAGGTTATGAAGTTTTTTTATTAGGGAATTTCATGCCCTATCATGGTGTAGTTGTTGATAATTTGATGATCAAGGTAGTAGTTTCTTGGTAATCTCCCAAGATAATTGCAGAGGTTTGGAGTTTCCTTGGTCTTTTAGGATATTTTAAGAGGTTCATAACCAATTTATATTAGGTTAAAACTCCTAAAACATCCTTGACTAGAAAGGATTAGTCATTCTTGAAGGATGGTCAATGTTAGGAATCATTCAAGTATTGGGATGTAAAGTTTGTCACCGCTCCAGTTCTTCATTTTCTAGAAGAGGGAGTTTAGCTTTAGGTTTTCTATGATGCTTCAAATATTGGGTTAAATTTTATTATAATGTAGCATAGATTTTTTGTTTCTTATAGGTTACCTAATTTACATCCCCAAGAGTGTAACTATGTGACCTATTGTCTTGAGTTTTCAACATTTTTGTTTTCCTTGAAGTTGTGGCAACATTACCTCATCGATGATTGTTTTTTGGTTTTTTATGATCATAAGAGCCTAAGGTATGTCTTATCTAAGTGTGACTTGAACTTTTAACAATTATGGTAGATGGAATTATTAAAGGATTGTGACTTATAGATTTTATATACACCAATAATGGTTAATGTGGTAGCTAATTTACTAATAATTAAGTCACATAGTGATGACATGCATGAATATAGAGGTTCCTATAGTGTAATGTAAGATCTCCCGATGATGTATCTTGATATGGGAGAGGTCGGTAGAATAGGTTTTATTTTTCAGATAATAGTGCAGCCATATTTGATGAAATGTTTGGATGAGTTCCAGTGGGTGATTATGAGGTAGAGCTCTAGAGAAACCGAGTTATCAATGGTAATTCCCCTAATTGTTGGTTTAAGGATGAACAAAATTAGGTGTTGTTCTAGGGGAGTATTTTCAACCCTTTTTTATGTTTTATTAGGTTCTCCATGAGCTCTATAGATCAACCTTTGTGATACATCCTTGTGTGACAAAGATGTATCGAGCTCTCTGATGTCAGTTTTAGTGGCCTAGGTAGAAGAATTCAGTTTCATATTTTGTGTATCAATGTTTTGTCTACCATTAGGTGAATATTGAGAACCATGTTCTCGGTGGTTTTCTCTATCCATTGAATATTCCTTGATGGAAGTTTTAGGAATCCACAATAGGCTTCATAATCAGTTTACCTTGAGCTTGGGGAGGTTTTGATTCTATATGGGTGAAAGTGTATGGTATGAAAAAATCAAGAAATTTTATAGTGATCAAGGACTTGATTTAAGTATAGGTTTTGTCGAGGAAGTTCCTAGAGGTGGTGGTGAGACTCCATAGAGTCCTGAGGATGATCATCTTTCATCATGACCCTTATTTTACCTCTACGGTGTAGAGAAGTCACCAACATTCTATTTCCTCTCAGTTATTCCTTAGAACTAATTTTCATTTGTAGATGCATGGTTAAACATAGAAGACTATCCAAACTCTTGAAGATATATTGTATGCTTGTGTCCTCGATTTTGGATATTCATGGATACAACACCTAACATTGGTTGTGTTTATTATAATAATAGTTTTCACTCTATAATAAGTATGACACTGTTTGAATATTTGTATGGTCAACCTAAAAATTATCTTTTATGCTATTTTTTGGTCGTTAAGTTAGTAATTTCTGAGCTAGAACTAGTTCAGGTCATGACATAGATGGTATAGGTGATTCATGAGAGGATGATGGTAGGGCAGGATCATCTGAAGTCCAATGGTGATCATATGATGAGACCTCAGTATTTCTATATTGAAGATCATATGTTCTTTAAAGTGACATCATATCATGGGAAGCAAAGTTTTGGAAATTAGAGTAATCTTTCTCGTCATTTTGTTGGTCCTTTATAGGTGTTGTCTCGTATTGGTTCCATTGTGTATCGAATAGCACTTCTATAAAATATGATCTGGATACATGATGTCTATCATGTGTCACAACTTTTTCATTATCTTTATGATGACACTCACATAATTGATTGGGGTGATATTGATGTTGAAGATGATGAAACCTTCAAGGAGTATCTTTTGGAGATCTAATACTTCTAGGAGAAGGTGTTTTTCATGTGTGATATTACTTTGGTTCATGTATTTTGGTGACATAGTATCATAGAGTAGAGTAGTTTAGAATGTTATTTTCAAATGAATGCTCAGTATCCTGAGTTGTTTGATGTTTAGATCATCTCTTATAGGGATGTTTTTTTTGTGTTTTCTAATCTATATCTAGTTTATGAGATGAACTTCACTTCATCGAGTACTTATTTGTGGGATTTATCTTGTTTGACAGGTATCTTACCCAAGAAATTGTTTAGGATGTGGTAATTAGTGTTGTTTTTTTGTGCTTTGTTCCTCTGAGTGAGGTGGTTAATCTCTTATGATGGAATTATTTCCTGAGAGGTATCTTGTGAGGTGGTTGTTTAGATGACCCATTTTATTTTCCTTCACTCTATGTTGGTTTTAAATTCTCAATTATAAGAATTATCTGAGAGGTATATAATATAAGATCTTGAATCCTTCTATAACATACCTTTTCAAGTTCTAGATGTAGTGGTTCTTGGAGGAATCCTAGAGAAGGATCGGTGAAGTTTGGGAGCTGAAACCAGGATCTAGGAGAAGTTCAAAATGTGAACAGTAGTTCAGGATGTGAGACTTCATTTTTGGGCCAAAATAGAATTTATAAACTTGAGTGAGGGTGGTTTTCAAGGTAAGATTTGTGACCAAAACTATCGATTCATGACATGAATGGGTGATGAGTCAAATTTTACAAATTTTTCTCTAAAAATCATAAATTGAAAGCCTTTAAGTAGGGATTCATTGATTCTACTTATTTTTATATTAAATCGTAGATTAATCATGCTTTATCTCTTTGGGTGGAGATATAGTTAACTATAATGAAGATTAAACTAGAATAATGAAATTAAATGTTCTATGGTTGTAGTGATATAAATTTTTTCTATCATGATAATGGTTTAACAATTAATTTATTAGATAGTTACATGTTTGTATTTAGTATTTGGTTATAATTTTTTTATGCTATGGTTTAGCATGTTTCATTTGATGAAAATTGTTGAAGAACATGAAGTCGGTTATTTTGGTTGACTAAAGAATTAAAGAATAATGTTAATGAAATTTTTCTTACATAACATTTATTGAAACTGAAATTTATGATTACAATAATTTTTAAATAATTTATTTATTTTAATAATAGATTAATTATTTCACTCATATTTTTAACCTATGATAAATGAATTGGTTAATCCAATATGGTAATAAAACCAATATTTGATAAAGATAAATGTTTATGGATGAGGGTGTAACATTCTGAGGTTTTATGAAATATAATATTTCAAATTAATTTAAATTATTTTATAGCTAGAGTTACAAGCAATGTATAGTTTATCTTTCATTATACACAATGTCAAGTTTATCTTGTGTTGCATGTAACATCTAGTTTCCTCTATAACTTGTGTTACAGGCAACATCGAGTCTTACCTGAAAACAATATACTATTAATATTATTATTTAACATGATAGTTATCACCTATCCATTTGAATATATTGATTGAATAGGATTAGCTGAATTGTAAAAATACAGTTAACAATTTTTTATATAATAAATCCTTTTGTGACCAATTAATTATAAATTAAAATTAAAACCAAATGAATATAAAGGATGTGTTTTTATGAAAAATACTATTTTATATCCACAAAGGTGTCTTATACTAATAAGTTAAATTAATAACTATTAGTGAACTATATTAATGAAATTTATATGTTATATATTCAATAAAATATTTTTCAATTCTTCCAATAAGTTTTATAGGCATAAAATAAGACAAAATCAAATTTTAATCATAAAGAGATGTGTTTTTCTAAAAAGAAATTTTACCACCTCTTAATGAAAGGCTTCTTTTAAAACTAAATTTTTATGCTTTTAAAAACATTATATGAAAAAATAAATTTCCTTTTTTAAATCATAATATCAAATTTTACTTTTGATTAATTTTTGGGATTTTTCTGAGAACTTTCATATTTTGATGAATAGTGAATAATACTAAATTTTAATTAAAAACTGACTTTTTTATAAGTAATTTATAATGATAAATTATATGTTTAATTGGTTTTAAAGTCAAAATATTTAAATTATAAATATTATAATAAAAAATTGGTCATTTTAATAATTTTTATATTAAATTTAGATATAAAAATGTAGCAAACATTTGAACATTTTCACTTTAAAAAACTACTTTCCTGTCACGGCTACCAGATTAATTTTAAATTAAATTATGCCACTTTTATGATTGGAATTTGTAAATTTTGATTCCAAATTTTTAATCAGAAAATTTTATAATTTCTTGTAAATTTAACTAAGTTTTTTACCAAAAATATTAGTGAAAGAAATTAAGGTAAAAATGAGTTTACTTAGTGGTTAAACTTTATTCTAAAGGGGGAAAATGACCTAGACACCTTTACAAAACCCATTGGATTAAAATATTTCCACCATATCCTCTATTTTATATAATTTTGGTCGTTATTGGAGGAAAATTATGTGAAGGATACCTCCCAATAGTGTTTACCTTTTTAAATTTGTAGGAATGCCAATCCTCATCCACTATAAAAAGGCACTCACCCTCCTGACATCTTAACACCTATCGAGACTTTTGTATCATATAAAACCTGACCAAATAAACTCCCAAGATCCATCCTATCATCCTATAATCCTAAATTTGGTCATAAATCAAACAAAGTAATTCCTTTGGTTCAAACCAAAAGGAGTTACCCGAATAATAGGTATCATTCTTCAATAAGCACTTTTGTTTTATTTCTTTATCCAACCCTTAAATTATTTTTATATAATTAATATATAATAAAATAAGTATCTAAAATATATTTATATTTATTTATTTTAATGTTATGACCTAAAACCACACACACTTCCATGAAATTGGATACTCAATCATCATTCATGTGTATAGCGGACTACCACCTTGTGAATAGATGTCGTTCATTCTTCCATTAACTCTTATCAAGGATAAGAATAATGATGAAAATACTATTTTTATATGATATTTATGATATTTATGATTTATTTATTCATTTTAAATTATTATATAACACATAAATTCGTGATTTACATTTTATGGGAATATGATAACATCGTTTGTGGATGTGTGGACTACCGCCACCTCAAATCGATGTGATTCATCCATGCTTTACATGGAATGTATTAATGTTTGGTTTAATAAACATATTTTAAATAAATAAAAAATATGTGACATTAATTACATGATTATATTTATATAAATATAATATATCACCTTCTTTCTTGCCTTTTCACACACTGAAAAGTGATAACGCCGTTTGTGGACATGTGGACCACTACCTCCTCAAAGTGATCTACTTATTATTTTTTCATCACTGTCTCACATGAATGATGTATATAATTAAATAATATGTTATTTATGATATAATTATAATTATTTAATGATAAATTTTACTTACCTTCTTTCCATAATGATCATTGAAAAAATGGAATGTTACCCATGCGTACATATGACATATCGTTTCCATGATTGTAAAGTTGGTTCATTTTTCATAACCATGTTCCATGATTGGTTTCAAAGGTATAATTGATGTATATATATAATAATTACTTCAACATTATTATTCTATATATTTTTAAATAAATACCCTTTTGACCATATCCAACCCACCTAATTCATTTTTGATACACAAGCCGAATAGGGTCAAGACATCTGACATAAATCTAATTGATTAAATAATTGTATATAACGTAATAATAAATAAAATTAAAGTAATAATAAACTTGAAAAGTTTCTCAAGAAATTAACATAATTTTATTATTCATTAATATAAATACGATCATGAAGAATCAAACTCAACATAAGGCGTTTCTTAACTGAATATCCATTCATTAGGTTAAACTTCTATTTAATTTGTTATGTTATACTAAGAATATGTGTGAAATGAACTTTTATTGTATTATACTATATTTTCAATTTTATTTTCTATATATACATTTATGACACATAATTATTTCATTTATTTATTCACACTCCAATGATATGATCTTAGAAAGGGATTTTCATCTCACTTTTTACATCTATTAGATAAATGTCATACTCACCACTAACTTATTTTATGTGATGTATCTACTACCTCTTTTGATATATTATATCATGAATTATTTTATCTTCATGGTATTTAAATGTTTAATTTGATTATTATTACTTTTGGGGTATCTAATTCATATTTTACCATAGTTGTTAGGGGATTTCTAGTCTCACTTTTATTTCTACGAAACTTATGTCATATTCACCACTCATTTCTTTTATGTGGTGTATATACATAACCTTTGACATAAAATATCTTGAATTTATCTTTTATAATGTTATTTAATGTTTTCTATAAGTTATTCCTTCATGGGGTTTATGATTCATACGTTTCAAAGTGGTATGGTACACTTTGAATGTTTAATGATTATTTTTCTCAATAACGTTTTTAATGATATTTTAAGGGAATTTACATTCCTCAGTGACAAATACCCTTATTATTACTTATCCTAAATTGAGGATATTTTTTTATTGATACCATCCCCATTCATTATTTGGATGGATTATGATTATTTCAAAGAGATTGTTATGGAACCCATTTCTTTACCACAGGTTAATCATTATTCAATGAGATTGTTATGGAACTTATTTATTTTTCATGGGATAACCATGGTTCAATGAAATCACTATGGAAATCGTTTCTTTTACATGGGTTAATCTTGTTTCAAAGATATTTTTATGGAACTAATTTCTTTTCCATGGGTTAATCATGTTTCAATGAGATTTGTATGGAACTCATTTCTTTTCCACAAGATAACCATATTTCAAATATATTATTATAGAACCCTTTTATTTTTCATGGGTTAATCATATTTAAAAGAGATTCATATAGAACCCATTTCTTTTCCATGTGTTAATAATGTTTTAAATAGATTTACATTAAACCCATTTCTTTTTTATGTGTTTATCAGGTTATAAATGAATAATGATTGTTTCAATGAGTTTAATGATGAAAGTGTTTTATTTTCTATATGGTACTTGAGAATTATATGAAACTGGAGAGCCTGATACGGGTTATATGAATTCTTTATCCCCATTATATCTCACTAGTGAGCCTCATATGGATTATATGAATGGATTATTCCCATTATATCTTAAGAAAAATGGGTGAGCCCGATGTAGCTTATACAGAGGGTGATCCCCATTATAGATCTCTAAATCATTGGGTAATAATAAAATTGGAATTTTTCTATATTATTCCAATTGAAATAGATTTGAAATGGTTTTATCAAATGGATACTCCAAGTTACCAAAAAGTGTTTTAATTTCTTTTTATGAGTTTATAATGTTTCTCATGATCAATATTGATATCACATGGCTCGTGATTTTTGATTTTGATATATGTTTCACTTTCCATGTTTTTATATTTAATTATATAGGTATTTATGTGTATGAGTTCTATTATAATTTTCTCATGCACTTTGATTATGTCATCATACCCTTATGCTCTTTTTATGCTCATTGATGCTGTTAAATTTTCAATAATTATGTTTACCCTTACTAAGAATTTGATCTCACCCTTCTTATGTTTCATTTTCCCTAGATTTTAAAGAAATGATGTTGAATGATTTATGTCTATAATGGATTTTATATAGATTATTATGATGTATTAATGTGATAAATAAAACTTTTGTTAAGTGGGAGAAATTATTATTTAAATTCATGTGAATTATTTATGTAGGAGTTTGTCCTAATTCTCTAAAACTATAAACCCAAAAGGTCCTCCAGTTTTCACGTGATCTGTGTTTTCCATTTTATGTTATAAGGTTTAAATGAAAAATCTTTTCCATAATTTTTTGCATAAAATATTGGAAAGTAAAGTTATATATTTTAGTACAATATCCGAGAGTGAGGGTCTTGGGTTGTTATAGAGTGAGCTCGGTTGCATGTGAAAGTGAGATACCTTTTTATTAGGACCAAGATTACCTTTTGACTATGTTTATTGCTTTCTAACTTATGTGTTTTATTTGTATGTGATACCATCTATGTTACATGATGTGGTCCTAGAATGGCTGATGGGTTAGTGAGATATAGGTGGGGAGAACCTGGAATTTGGTCGTAGTTGATGCTTGTAATGGTGGGATAAATGGTGAAATTCATGGAGATATTCATAGTGATATGCATGATGGTGTCATGGATGAAACCTATATTGATGGAATTGGTTGAATATGGGCTTTCTTGTTGTTGTGATAAAAGCTAGGATGATTTCTAACAATTTTTACATTAAAGGTTGGACAGTTGGGTTTCTTATTCCTTTCCCCACTACTTTAGGAAACTCGTTGTTCTTGGTTTATGAATCTATTTTATGGTAGGTTATGATTTTTCCTAGAGAACCTAGAATTATGGAATGATAAGGAATACTAGATTTTTTAAACCATGGGTTTTTTTCTTGTCGGAATACAAATGTTAATAATCTTGAGGAACCATGAAATCGGTTGGATTATGCCTAGAGGGTATGGACTTAACTAGTTAGTTAATGAAATATAAATTGAATAATGGTAATTAATTTATAAAGTATTAATTAACATAAATTTGAATGTTAAAAGGAAATACTTAAGTAAATAAAGTTTCTTTAATTCTTGTGTGCTTATTGGATATCTAGTTATTAGCAGTGGCAGTCCGGTGTCCAAGAGATGAAAACTATAACTTAGCCTAATATTAGGTTAATTCCCACAGTGTAGTTGTGATATATATTATATATTGTATGTTTTGTGATTTCATCTACTACCCCCACCCATATCGATAGGGAAACTGACACCTAGTGGACTCTGGGAGAGTTTTTTCCGCAACATCTAGGTTAGCGAGGAATGAATGGTTGACTACGCCCTCTAGCCCTACTCTCTTCTCTTAATAGTATTATGTTCTAGTATAAACAATTTTTATCCTTCCCCATATAAGTGTGTAGATGTTTATAAATTATTTTGGTTATTTTAAACACATTTTTCTATTGATATAGTATATTGTGGATCATTATAGGTATGACGTGTATGTGTTGTTATGGATTGATGTATAATACATGACGTACAGGAATTTTTGTCTCCTGAAAACTAATCAGTTACTGTCTAGATATGTGGAATGTGATTATTTGATTATGTGATGCATGGGGTACATGGTATGTAATGATATTATGTGATGAATGGGATGTGTTTTATGATATAATTTCCAAGGTGTCTTCTGGTTGGATTACTTTATGAGAGAGGTGGCTAAGGATGTTTGATGTTAGGGAAAAGTGGAAAACTAATTGGGAAGTGGTAATGGAGTACCATATTTTGATATTATATTACGTGATCCCTTGTATATGATACTCGGTGAGAGAAATCCATGGTGAGGTTGGGAACTTAGCATACCTTTTTTAGGTGATGAATTAGATCTATTTGTTCTTTACTAGGTTCTATAAGGCTTTATTTATCATTTTCATGAGAGTCTTCAGTGAGGATCCTACTGAGTATACATGTTATTCTCACCCTATGTATATATAAAAAATTATGTCTAAAAGATCTGGTTGGTGATCATGATGGACTTTACTATCTTGGGGTTATTTAAGAGCTATTTGGGATTTTTGGTCACTACCAAGTTTACCTTTTGGTAATTTCAATTTCCATTTTAGTCCTATCAGTTTTATATGAAATTATATGCATGTACTTCGGTTATTTTATTTTTATACTGAGTAAGATATGTTGGGTGTTTTTATCCTATAACTATTTTCTCATGTCTTGGAGGGTAATTCCTCCCATCTGTGTGTATGATATACCCTTTGTTATTTTATCCAAAATGTGGCCTATTATAGGATAGATTTGGTCATTATTATCTCCCTTTTATCATTATCATCCAAGGAGCTATATGTTTGGGGGAGGAGGTCATGAAAAATTACCTCCTAGGAAGAACACATTTGTGCCTTCAAATATGTCACCTATTGTTTCATCCTAGTATAATAGGAGACACAACCTCATCACATGAAACTATAGAATGAGGAATCTCTATACCATATGCCAATTGGTATTTAAGTCTATTATGACCAATGATGAAATGAAATATTTCATCCCTCAGCATGGAAAGTTGTCGTTGGTCCTCCAGAAGTTGTGTTAACTCAACCTCAAATTAATCGTATTTAATATATAAATATAAATATATACGTACATATAGATATATGTAAGTATTGATAATCAGTATAATAAGTTATTATAGGATCCATAAAATCATGATCATTTTTATCATAATTCATCATTCACACTGACATTTTAATAGTTCGTGCACTTTTCTCCAATAACTATTTACCCATAATACATGAATACTAAAAATAAAATCATATTAGATAAAAAATATAAAAAGTAAATGATAAGTACATCATGTAAAATTTAGGACACATGATGAGTCCCAAGAATGTGAGGTGGTCTCTATAATGTGATATTCTCATGATGATGTGATTCCACCTCCTACATACAATTAATTCAAATTTGAAACATGTAAAATGCAAAAAAATATTTTAAATATATAAACCAAAATAAACAGGCTCAATGTCACAGCCTCATTGGAACAATATGAAATCAATTAATGTCATTAAGATGGGAGAAAACCTCTCAAGATTCTGTCTATAAAGTCTGGGGCACCCACATTTGATACCCATTTCTCCCTCTCCACTCTACCTTTATATTATTTCCACACTTTATGAAATTTTTCCATTCACACTAGCCAAAACTCATTGGGTCAGACACTCAAATTATTCTATTTAAAAAAAATATCACAAATGTAAGTGTTTTTTAATCTTATTTAATAAACTAAAATAATTCTCTTACCTAAACATCCCTCCATAGTTATCTAATATATCCTGAGGTAATGAATCCCGGACACATGAAGTTAATGGAAATCTATGAGGGTTGTGTATGATGTAAACCAATTAGTGAATAAATGCAAGGGTGACCTCTCCCATGGGATAGTATGTCTCATCAAATTATATATCAAGGGTTGTTTCAGAATTCCATGATGAAATCCCATGACTGGGGACTCTCCTATGAGAGGAAGAAGAGGTAATTTATGGTCTTGTTGAAAACAATTTCATACATAAATAAAAAAGTTTAATATATTTGTTTAACACAAAATTAAAAAAAATAAAAACACATATACATTCATACATACCACCACCCATATATGTTGATGCCACTCTAGAATGGTGTGGATCTAGTACCTATTCCCCTGACATTTCTACATACATAAAAATAATTTGTAGTTAAATACACATTAACCTTATATCAAATAAAGATACAATAAATCCACTAAAAACATTTAAACTATTCATAAAGAGTTAAATAGTTAAAAATACATTGTAGACAGAAGAGAAGGAAAAAATAATACCTTTAATTAAATGTGAAAATCAGTTGTTTCTCCTTTAGTTTTCACTCAAAACCATTTAATATCTTCTTCACATTGGGATATAGTGTGTAGATCAATCTTTTGTATAATAAATAAAATATTCCCATGTTCATCTTGTTCAATTAAAAACACTCCTCACCTCGACCTTTTCACAAAAAAATATAATTTAGATTAGATGGTAAAAAAACGAAGAAATTTTTTTCTATTTTCGATGATAAAGTTGAAGGTTTTTTACTAACTCATTCATTTTTAAATAGCATAATAGTAAAGTTCTACATAATATTAAAATTGATTTAATTTAGTTCCATGGAGTGTATCAGCCTAATTACACTTTAACAATATCCATTTCCACTCATGCACATATAGAAATTCATTGTTGTATTTTAATTGACCATAGTAATAACCAAAATCGACATATAGACAACCAATGCCAGTATTTTGTGTTTCTCATTTTTCATTATCATATTCAATAAAAAATTGAAGTCCATTATTATCTAATATTTGTAAAGTCGAGTCATTACAGATGGAGCATAATGTGGTTGGTTAAATTCTTCAGTCGGTGTAGGGTCACCTAACTCCCATGAGTTATGGACATATGTACTTCACATAATTCAATAATAATTTATGCTAAAAGAATTCATAAATATACTTCAATCATAATAAAAAACCATTTATACATATAAAATCTTTGAACCAATCAATAAATGATTCATAAGGGGACTATTAAATCTGATAATCACTAGTACAGGTCATATCTTCTTTAATCTCATTAATGTGTTTTCTACAAATGATAATGTTATGTTTATATGATCAACTTCTATATGAAAAAAATTTATAAAATTTGAATAGTAAAAGTGATAAGACACTTACTACAAAAAAGGTCAATTAATGAAGTATTAAACAATATGTATCAATTATCTTCTACCCACTTGATATTTCCTTATAAAATATAGTTACTTATCTAACTAAACCATCACGAATATGAGAGGGATTATATAATTTTGTTTCAGAATCCATAAGACATTAAGAAAAAAAATAAGTACACTCATACATCAAATAACCATTGGATATTGATTCCTATGGATATCTCTATTGAGTACAAATTGTTTTAATGTATTCAAATACCTATAAATAGGATACAGCCATGTGAATTTCATTGGACCTGTACTCATTACTTCATCAGTTAGGTGTACCATTTAATTAACCATAACATCAAAAAAATGATTTTGGAAATAGTTTCTCCAATTGATGAATCATAGGTACAATCCTACCCTATAAAATTTTTAAATCACCCATTCATTGATATCTTATAAAAATGTTTTAAAAAAATTACTTATCTTAATCAGTAGTTTAATAGTATTAGGAGATAAAGACTCACGAATTGCGATTATATTTAACTAATGAAGTAGTATATGATTTCCATGAAATTTTAACCACTTAAATTTCATTCTCATCACATTTACACACTTATAAGTTTTAAGAGTTGGTGTCCTAGAACCAACTGGTTTTACTTTGATTACATGGATATTTAATGTATTATTACATATTGTTCATTGTTCTACATGACTATGATGTAATAATGTCCTAGAGTATTTATTGCATTAATAAGGTCATGGTAGTTCCCCGCTATGATGAGAACCTTGAAATGCTATAACAATATTCTTAAATATAGTTCTACGGTTGGATGACATGCTATGATGCGACACATAGCATGCAAACCGTCAGTATGACAACCCTGGTCTTTTATTACACAATTAAACATAATTTATTACATAAACACCACATGATACAATATATAATATCGAGACGTCTAGTGTATTTGGAACTTAGTATCATTACATAACAAATTAAAACATGAAATACAGCATCTTTATTGAAAACATCCTTTACATGACCATTGCATTCCCTCGTACTTAGCATTGCATGGGATAACCTGAGGACATGCATAAGAAAAGGGTGAGCTATAAAGCATAGTAAGGGAATAATAATGGAATAACATGAGTAATACAATACATGTTTGACAATAGGAATATCAATAGAGTAAAAGATAAGTATAAACATAAAGGCATGATAAATCATGATAATCATAACATGGAAATGTGGCAACAATACTTAACATGGAATTAGCATGAACCAAGGCTCATTGCACATGTAGTATGAGTAAATCTTCATTGCATGTGAAGAATGAGTAAAACCTCATTGCACTCGACTTATCATGATTAAACACCCATTTCACATGAAGTATCATGATACTATACTTTACCCAATGAATTGGAGCGCTATAAGGGCACACCCTTCTTAAACATTTCATTTAATGCATAAGTGTGCCACATGGATCATATAATATGGATTCATAAAACATCATCATGTATTACACGATAAAGTAATGTGGAATTAATACATGAAAATTTATAATCAATAAGTAAATGTGCATAAATGTGAATACCATTGATAGAGAAATGGGCATGGTATTCACTACACAATGACATTGGCTTGAAAAATCGATGCAATTTCGGCAGCATAATGGCGTGACGTAAGAATTCATAAAAATGGTTGATGAGAGAGAAAGGGGTGTATCATCATATTTAAATGAAATAGAAATTAAGGGGTTAATATATATACATTTACCAACAATTTTAATGTAATTTAGATTCATGATAAAAAAGAATTTCTTGAATATAAATGAGGAGAGAGAAATTCCTTTCGGAATTTCAGTATAGTAACGGGTGTGCATGGGAAGCATTTAATGAGAGAGAAAGGGGTATCCCGTCATTCAAACATAAAGAGGGCAGTATGGGGGAGGTGTGAAACCACACCCCAACATTTATAATTGAAATTAAAAGGTCATAACAACATTAAGAAATTTTGATAAAAATGAGAAAGGAAGAAAAACCCTTACTTGGAAGTATGCTTCCAAAGGCTTGAGAGAGGCTTGAGAGAGGATTCTTGGGAGATTGGGGTACCTTAGAAGGATTCTAGAGATAGGAGGTCAGATTTTAGAATAACTCAAAAGGCTTTGAGTGAGGAGGAAGTGGGAGCTTGGGTGGGTTTATATAGTAAAGGTGAGGGAATTGTTTATTATTTAGGTTTGGGACACCTCACATTGAACTAATCAAAACCAAAAACCAGCCCATGTTTTTTGCCCATGGTTTTTGGAAAATCTAAGTTGAAAAAAATATTTTATAATTCCAAAGTCCGAACTTCTTAAAATAATGGGGTTGCTTATGTGGAGGTGAGTCATGCTCCCAAGGAAAACAATTTAAAAAGACAAGATGTTTAATAAGTCTTGAAGGGTCCATTAATGCATTGTAAAATAAGTCAAACAAACCCAAAACCACATTATTTTAATGTTAAAACATATATTGGACGAAAATAAAGCTTATAGTATTTTATTACATCACTATTGTCTCATTATGATGTCATAAAACACATTATATATTTAAACGGTATTTAATTTTTACCCAAAAATTTGGCTATCTCAGAAAATTATGAAAAATTCACCGTTGGATAATTTCAATGTCCTAATTCCATATATAATATATATTTTATCTAAATAATTTTCTAAATATGTTAATTTTCAATTTAAAAATAAAAACCGACATTTATCGAAAATTCACGGGTTTTGACAAAAATGGATTTCAAACCTTAATAAAAATTACGATTGCATTCATAAAATTATATGATCATTTATATTTAATAAAAATTAATTTAATAATAATAATAATATTTTATTAAAATATTATTTAATTTAAAAGTCCATTAATTCATCAAAATAGATTTCTTAGTTGAACTTTTACCAAAAAATACTATTCGAGCTTTAAAAACTATTTACAAGGTAACAATAATAAAATGAAAGTATATTCATTATTATATAAAAAAATAATGTAAATAACCATAGTGCTAAGGTCTTGTTACATAACCCCTTATAACACCCTCATAAGACCGAAGAGTACGGTGTGCGATGGTGACAGACTCTTGGGGTGGCTCGGATAACATTTATCGTGTGGTAATGTCTATCAGCTTCCATTTCTCTCGTAGGCGGTCCCACTCGAGCTTAACATATTCAATCTCGGCTTGGACTTGGTCAAGAGAGAATCCCAATGATGATACCTCCTTTCCAAACTCTATCAAATGGGCTTCGTATGGGGAATATCTACTAGATGAGGCCATCACTTCCTTTTTCTGAGTAAATTGGATTTGTTAAAGCCCTATATTTATACTAATCATGTGATCACTGTTCAATGACTATATTAGCTATGGTCACAATTCTTAACATAAAACCAAATAAGTTGACATTTTATATAAAAATTTTACATAAAGAGACATTTAATTAGATCAAGAGGGATTTCCATTAATGAAAGTTTGGGTCGTTACAATCTTCCCCCCTTAAGAAATTTCACCCTTGAAATTTTATTTTCCCACACTAAAACAGATTTTGGTAACTTTGCCTCATAATTTCCTCTGATTCCCACATTGCTTCTTCAAACTTGTGGTTTCTCCACAACACCTTGACGAGGGGATTGTCTTATTTTGTATAACTTTTTCTCTACGATCTAAGATCTTCACTGGTTTATCCTCGTAAGAAAGATCATCCTCTAAATGTACCACCTCTGAAGATAGTACATATGAAGGGTCCGATATGTACTTCTTTAAGAGGGATACATGAAAGATATCATGTACTTTGGCCATTGTAGGTGGAAGTGCTAGTTGATAGGCCACAACCCCGACATGATCAAGAACCTCGAAGGGGCTGATGTAACTTGGACTTAACTTCCCTTTCTTTCCAAATTTTATAACCTTCTTCTACAGAGATATGCGTAGAAATACCATGTCTAAAAATTTAAACTCAAGGTCTCATCGACAATTATCTACATAACTCTTCTTTCAACTCTAGGCTGCCTTGATATGCTGCTGAATGGTTTTCACCTTCTCCACCATTTCTTCAACCATTTCTGGTCCAAGCAGCTTACGCTCACCAACCTCATCCTAACATGTCGGTGTTCTTCACCTTTTCCCATAAATGGATTCATATGGTTCCATTTGGATGCTCGAGTGGAAACTGTTATTATAAGAGAACTCAACTAGAGGAAGATGTTGATCCCATCCTACTTTAATTCCCATTGAGCATGCTATCAACATGTCCTCAAGTGTTTGGATAGTCCGCTCGGATTGGTCATCAGTTTGAGGATGATAGGACATACTGAAGTTCAGTTCAGTATTCAGAGCATGTTGAAGACTCTTCCAAAACTTAGAGGTGAATCTTGGATCTCGATTGGACATAATAGATAGTGGTACTCCATGTAGCCTTACCACTTCCCGGATATATATCTGTGCCAGTTGATCTGATGAGAAATCCTCTCGAATAGCAATGAAGTGTGCGGCCTTTGTAAGATGATCCACAACAACCCATATTTCATTGTTGCCTTTGGATGTCTTCGGAAGTCCGGTGACAAAGTCCATGGTGATGTTCTCCCATTTCCATTCTGATATGGGCAATGGTTGCATCATCCCCATAGACTTCTGCCTCTCTTCCTTCACTTTCTAACACACCGTCCACTTTGATGTATATTCAGCGATCTCCTTCTTCATATTATCCCACCAATAATGCTCTCGTAGATCTCGATACATCTTTGTGTTTCCTAGGTGAATAGAAAATTTTGAACTATGTGCATCATTAAAAAGTTCCTTCTTCAGCTCCAGACTTGATGGAACACATAGTCTTTTCCCAAATCTCACAATTACTTCTTTATTAACATTAAAATATGAGGATTTACCTTTTTCGATAGCTTCCACTTTTTCTTGAATTCCCACATCATCTTTTTGAACATTTTTAACCTTCCCAAAAGTGACAGTTGATCAATCATTTGTGAAAGGATTGATGATGTTTCCTTCTTTATGATTCCCATGTCCATATTCATTAAATCCAAGAAGATTGGATCCTTTTCAATTATCACCAATGATAGAATCATTGGGTCCTTTCAACTTAAGAAATCTACCACCTTGTTCACTTTCCCAGGGTGGTAATGGATTGAGCAGTCATAGTCTTTGATCAGCTCTAACCATATTTGTTGGTGTATGTTCAACTCTTTTTGTGTGAATATATACTTGAGGCTTTTGTAGTCTGTATATGTTTCACACTTCTCCCCAAAGAGATAATGACACCAAATTTTCAAAGCGAATATCACTACAGCCAACTCGAGGTCATGTGTTGGATAGTTCTATTCCTAAACTTTCAATTTCCTTAAAGCATAGGAAATGACCTTTTCATTTTTCATCAACACACATCCCAGGCCCTTCTTCGAAGAATCACTGAATACCATAAAAAGTTCCCCAATTGTGGGTAAAGTGAGAACAGGTGCATTGATAAGCCCCCTTTTCAACTCCTTGAAGCTTTCTTCGCATTCATCACTCTAAGAAAACTTTACTCCCTTCCGAGTTAGCTTGGTAATAGGGTTGGAAAATCGTGAGAAATTTCTCACAAATCATCGATAATATCTTGTTAACCCTAAGAATCTACGGATATCCATTACTGATGTTAGCCTCATCCATCCCTTAATTTCATCTTTTTTGGAGGGATCCATAGATATCATATTTCTTGTGATGATATGGCCCAATAATGAGACCTCCTTCAACCAGAAATCACACTTTTTGTACTTTTCATAGAGCTTCTCCTTATTCAAGGTCTCTAGTACAGTTCTTAGATGCTCCTCATGATCCTCATTGGTTTTGGAGTATATCAGAATATCGTCTATAAATACTACCACAAATTTTTCAAGGTAATCTCTAAAGACTCTATTCATCAAGTCCATGAAGATTGATGTAGCATTAGTGAGTCCTAAAGGCATTACTATGAATTCATAGTGCCCGTATCTTGTATAAAAAGCAGTCTTGGGGATATCTACCTTCTTCACCCTTACTTGATAATATCTCGACCATAAATCCACCTTGGAGAAGTATTTGGATCCACATAGATGATTGAATAAGTTATCTATTCGTGGGAGAGTATACTTGTTTCTTTATCGTGATTTTTTTAAGCTCATGATAATCGATGTAAAGGTGCATTGAACCATCTTTCTTCTTGACAAAGAGGACTGGTGCACCCCATGGTGAAGCACTTGGGCGTATAAACCCTTTATACAAATTCTCCTATAGTTGTTTATTCATCTCCTCAAGCACCACGACAACCATTCTATATGAATTCTTGGATATTGGCAACGTTCTAGGTATACGATCAATTGATAATTCAACATATCTTCTAGGAGGAAGACCATGCAATTCCTTAGGAAACACTTCTGTGAATTCCCTCACAATAGGCATGTCCTCTAGGATGGTTTCTTCCTTAGACTCAATCATCTGAGCCAGATATGCGTTCTCATAGGGAAATAATATCCACGCTTGAGATGATGGAGCTAAAGAAGATTCATCTTCCTCATTACACTTGTAAAGAATTGGGGGTTGATTCTCCACATGGAGAGTGATTTACCTCTTACGGAAATTTATATTGTCTCTATATAAGGAAAGCCAGTCAATGCCAAGAATTGCATCAAATTCCCCCAGAGGGAGTATGATGAGGATCTCCGGGAAGTTTAATCCACAGATTATAAAAGGGGAGGAGTTATATTCATGGGATGAAATGATTTCCCCATTTGTCGTACTCATTGACATCTTCACTTCCATGATTTGTGGTGGTACTAGGATTGTTCTAATAAACTTCCAAGATATAAAAGAATGCGTAGAACCAGAATCAAAAAGTACAATCCCTATTCTTGAATAAATTACTAGTGTACCTATCACCACTTCGTTTTTGGGGTTCACTTCGGCAGTAGGGATGGAAAAAGCTCACCCTTGCTACCTTGGAGGTTGTTGGTTGCCTCCAAAAACCCTTGGCTTAGGGAACTGATTTTCAATATTCCCTGGTTCTTTGCAGTTGTAGCAATGAACCACGCATTGAGGTTTGAATGGATCGTTCCTCTCCCCTATCGTAGTTGTGGGTCTTTCTTGCTGACAGTTAATAGCTAGGTGCCCTTCTCTTCCACACCTAAAGCATTTCCTCATCCTCCTCATGAAATTTCCAGGGTGCTTCTTTTTGCATCTTTGGAAAGTGGGGTGATGGATCTTCTTAGCATCGTTGGATTTATCCATCAGACCTCTATCATTGAATTCCACCTTATTCTTCTTTTCCCTGTGATACCCCTGAGATTCTCTGATCTCTATTTCTACCTTGAGGGAACATCGGACAATTTTCTCATAGATGTCAAAGTCATGGATCACCAGCACATTCCGCATTCTAGGTTACAACCCACCAAAGAAGCGGTCAACCTTGCATTCAGGGTAACGACAAAGCCATAGGCGTATCATGAAAGCCTTGTAAAGTTTTCCTCGTACGCTCCAACAGACTCGTAGTCTTTTTTCTTGAGTGCAAGGAAGTACCTTTCCATCTTAAGCTGGAGGGTGCATGGAAAATATTTATCAAAAAAATATTCTAGAAATCATTCCATTCCAATGCCTAGATCTTCTCCTCAGGCTTCATATTTTTGATCAACTCCCACCATTGATCAGCTTCACCCTCCATAAAATAATAATCCAGGAGAACCTTCTCTTGTTCAGAACATTGAAGGATGGAGAAGATCTGTTCAATGGAGTTGATCCATTGTTTAGTGATTGAGAGATCGGATGATCCATTAAAAGTAGGAGGTCTTTGTCTCATAAAGCTCTCGATAGTGACCTGTTCATTATTAGGGGGAGTTGAATGTTCCTTTTGACCCATGTTTCTATTCAAATCTTGAGTTAGCTGAGAGAGAATCATGACAAAGTTCGTGATTCTCGCTCCCATTGGATTGGGCATCTCATTAGTACAGTCATCACATTGATCTTCACATCGGTTGTTAGCCCGAGTCCTCCAATTACCGGCCATTGGCTGGAATAAAAGGAAAGTTAGGGGTAACACATAAAGGGTAATCCAAGGACAAAACCAATGACTTATAAATAAATTTTATTTCCTTAAAATATGAATCTATTGCCTTTGGTCTATGTTATCCATGATCTACTTTCTAACATATATTCTTAGGGAATTTTTTGTTCCTTAATAATGGTTCATACTAATCTTGTAAATTTACCAAATCATATCCCCCAGGAGTGTCATAACCAAGAGTGCAACAAGGCCCGTTGTTTTGCATCAGTTCCCATTCGAGTCTAGATCAAAGAGGTGTTTTCGGGTTTTACCCCTTGGATACATCTGTTCTAGAGCCGCCTCTACCTGCTCATATCGAGACAGAGATGTATTTTCTTGATAAACCACTTACTAAATACTCACCAAAACTTAGGGATGTTATTATTATACTTATTCTTGTCTCTAAGGCTTTACTAGGTTTTTATAATCCAAATACCAAAAATAACTAAACCTATCCTCTGATACCAACTATGACAACCCTGATCTTTTATTACACAATTAAACATAATTTACTACATAAACTTCACTTGATATAATATAGAATATCGAGAGGTCTAGTGTATTTTGGGATTAATATCATTACATAACAACTTAAAACATGAAATAAATCATCTTTATTGAAAACTTACTTTACATGACCACTACATTCCCTTGTACTTAGCATTGCATGGGATAACCTGAGGACATGCATAAGAAAATGGTGAGATATAAATCCTAGTAAGGGAATAATCATGGAACAAAATGAGATATAAAATACATGTTAGGCAATAGGAATATAAATAGATCATAATAGAAGCATAAAAATAAAGTCATGATAAATGAAGATAATCATAACATGGAAATGTGGCAACAATACTTAACATGGAATTATCATGAGCCAAGGCTCATTGCACATGGAGCATGAGTAAATCCTCATTGCACATGAAGCATGAGTAAAACCTCATTGCACTTGAATTAGCATGATTAAACACCCATTGCACATGATTTATCATGATACTATACTTTACCCAATGCATTGCAGCGCTATAAGGGCGCACCCTTATTAAACATTTCATTTCATGCATAAGTGTGTCACATGGATCATATAACATGGATTCATAAAACATCATAATTTATTCCATGATAAATTAATGTGGAATTCATACATGAAACGTTATAATCAATAAGTAAATGTGCATAAATGTGAATACCCTTGATAGAGAAATGGGCATGGTATTCACTACACAATGACATTGTCTTGGAAAATCGGTGCAATTTCGACAGCATAACGGCGTGAAGTAAGAATTAATAAAAATGGTTGATGAGAGAGAAAAGGTTGTATCATCATATGTACATGAAATGGAAAGTAATTGGGTCATATAGATACATGTCCGAAAAATTTTAATGGAATTTAGATTCATGATACAAAAGAATTGCTTGAATGTAAATGAGGATAGAGAAATTCCTTTCGGAATTTCGGCATAGTAACGGGTGTACATGAGAGGCATTTAATGATAGAGAAATGGGTATACCATAATTAAAAAATAAATATGGAAGTACGGGAGAGGTGAGAAATCATACCCCAACATTTATAATTGGAATTAATAGGGCATAATAACATTAAGAAAATTGGATAAAAATGAGAAAAGAAGAAAAATCCTTACTTGGAAGTGTGCTTCCAAAGGCTTGAGAGAGGCTTGAGAGAGGCTTCTTGGGAGCTTGGGGAACCTTGGGAGGATTCTAGGGAGATGAGTGCAGAAGTTGGACAAACTCCAAAGGCTTTGAGTGGTGAGTAAGTGGGAGATTGGGTGTGTTTATATAGGAAAGGTGAGGGAATTCTTTATTATTTAGGTTTGGGACACCTCACATTAAACTAATCCAAACCACAAACCATCCCATGGTTTTTGCTCATGTTTTTTTGGAAAATGGAAGTGGAAAAAAATATTTTATAATACCAAAGTCCAAACTTCTTAAAATAATTGGGTTGCTTATGTGGAGGTGAGTCACACTCCCAAGGAAAACAATTTAAAAAGACAAGATGTTTAATAAGTCTTGAAGGGTCCATTAATGCTTTGTAAAATAAGTCAAACAAACCCAAAACCACATTATTTTATTGGTAAAACATATATTTTCCTAACATAAAGCTTATATTATTATATTACATCACTATTGGGTCATTATGAGGTTATAAAACACATTATATATTTAAACGATTTTTAATTTTTACCCAAAAATTTGACTGTCTCAGAAAATTATGAAAAATTCACCGTTGCATAATTTTGACGTCCTGATTCTAGAAATAATATTTATTTTATCTAAATAATTTTATAAATATGTTAATTTTCACTTTTAAAATAAAAACCAACATTTATCAAAAATTCATGATTTTTGACAAAAATGGCTTTCAAACCTTAATAAAAATTACGATTCCATTCATAAAATTATACGATCATTTATATTTAATAAAAATTAATTTAATAATAATAATAATATTTTATTAAAATATTATTTAATTCAAAAATCCATTAATCCATCAAAATGGATTTCTTAGTTGAACTTAAAAAAATACTATTTGAGCTTTAAAAACTATTTACAAGGTAACAATAATAAAATGAAAGTATATTAATTATTATATACAAAAATAATGTACATAACCATAGTGCTAAGGTCTTGTTACATAACCCCTTATAACACCCGCATAAGACTGAAGAGTAAAGTGTGTGATGGTGACAGACTCTTGGGGTGGCTCAGATAACATTGCTCAGGTGGTAATCTCTATCAACTTCCATTTCTCTCATAGGCGGTCCCGCTCGAGCTTAACATATTCAAGCTCGGATTAGACTTGGTTAATAATGAAGCCCAACGACGCCACCTCCTTTCAGAGCTCTGACAAATGGGCTTCATATGGGGCACATCTACTGGATGAGGCCATCGCTTCCTTTGTCTGAGTAAATTGGATTTGTTAAAGCCCTATATTTATACAAATCATGTGATCATTGTTCAACGGCTATATTAGAAACGGTCACAATTATTAACATAAAACCAAATAAGTTGACATTTTATATAAACATTTTACATAAACAAACATTTAATTAGATCAAGAGGGATTTCCATTAATGAAAGTTTGGTTTGTTACAGTCAGGTGTGAGTACTCGTAAGTAGATAAGACTTCCTCTCATGAAATTCACACTTGGTAATCTCTAAGATAGGAGATTATGAGAACATACCCGCTAGTAGGAATTCCACATGTTTTGGTGTCAACATATATTTCTATCTGCGAGTGTGTGTAATGATCCTTAGACTTTAAGATTATCATTAATACATGTCATGACTTACGCACTTTGATTTAATGACAAAAACTATCGCATAGACAGTTGGCGGGAAGTAGGGTATGTTGGGTGCGTCACGATTGGTATGTTATTAATGGATAAGTCAAGTAAGTATTTGTCCCTTCCATTTATGGAATTTGATATATCGTCTCTTTGATTGAAATAGAAATGTCATGCGAAGTTCCATGTCCATGGTGTAATGACGAGTTTATTTCAGGTAGTCAAGGAACGACGTATCAAGCATAAAAGTTGATCACACAATCATGAAACCTACTTGATAAGATATTGCGATAAAGGGATTATATTACACAGTGGGTGTTCATATGTGGATTTCATTGTTGCGACTTTACATTCTTTCTATTGGGTGCCTTGACCCGTTGCTAGACAGTACTCTTGGACTTTAGGCAAGCTCGTCTAATTCCAATGAGAAAGAATCCTAGAGGGTCCCACACTAAGTGTTTTTGGTGGTCTCGGTTAAATTCTATTTGAATTTAATTAATGAAATAAATATTATTCTCAAGACCGTGGAATAATTGTATTCAAGTTACAATGATCGCATATATTAAATAAAATATATTTATTTATTTTATTGAACATTTAATAAATATTTATTTTCTAGTTTTTAAATAAAATATTTATTTAAGAGAATAAAGAATTAATTTGATTGTTCAATAAATGGAAGTGGAGTTCGAGCAGACCAAGGTTGGTCTGGTAGTAAAATAATTATTTGCAAGATAGTAAATAATTATTTAACTAGTTGGTACAAATTAAAATAACGCTACTATTATTTTATGATGCGGAATTTTATTTATAATTCCGTTTTGTGCAAGTTGGCGGACCATAAATAATGATGGGGTATTATTATTAAATTCATGGGTTTTCTATAAGTTCGTGAATTTATTTAATTTTTTCTATGCAATTAAATATTGTAACTGAAATTCTATGTATATAAATAGGCAAGTATGCCTATTTTTCCAGACACCACACCACACACCTAGTGAATTGAGAATTATTGACCCAAACAATTTCTCTCTCGAATCCTCTTCTCTCCCCTCTCAAGAACAAGATACGTTCTTTAAGGTTGAAGAAAAAGTGATCAAGAACGAACGAAAAAGACACTCGCTTTCCCGTGCTAGCACCCAGAGAATGAGCGGTGTCGATCGGAGGCCATATGAGCACGTGTGGATCACTACTAGAGGAATTCTAGTTTTGATCCTTACAACTGAAATGAGATAATCCGGAAGGGTCAATCTGGATGATCAACATCATCAGTAAAGAAAAATAACAAAGACACGGGTATTATTTTTATTTATGAAATTAATTAAATTAATTATAAACATGATGTGTAAGATCCTCCCTAAAGGTTTCAGTCCCTTTTTTTTCTTTATCTAAATCTTTGGTTAAATTCCTTGGAGACTAGAATTCATCATCGTATTGATCCCAGAATAATCATTGATCATGGTAAAAATTAAAATTGGGTGTCATCCCAACCACACTTCTACTACGCCTGGAACCTTCAAGTGGTATCAAAGGAAGGTTACATCATAGTTTATAATTATTTAAATATTTCATTGATGACTTACACATTTAATAATTTAGTTGTTTCAATTCATGTTAATCATTCTGCAAATCTGAATCTTGAGATCTATTCTTCCTCTTTCATTTCTTGTTCACCTTACAAAAATAATATTTTCTTTTAATTTTGATTAAAATAGAATAGAGTATCTCATCCAGAGGTGCCAAAGCTTCTTGTCCGTACAACACTAGAACACACAGTGTGTATTCAGCAGTACACGCTGTGTAGTCAAGATCTAATGCATCAGACTAGTCTGCCAAACCAAGTCGTGTGTTGGAGTCTTTCTAAGTCTTAAATGACTCCATGTGTTGTCTAGGAATAGGTGGCATGCAGTTTCCGGATTACATGTCATGTGGCCCAGTGGACACGGCGTGTAGTCGCTTTGGGTTAGGGTTGGACCGTGTACCCTGTACATGGCTTGCCCGGTTGGAGACTTTATAATGAGGAACTACACGGCATGTGGCCCACTGGACATGCCGTGTAATCTGATGATTTCTGAAGTATACTCACACACCGTTTCCCCGGGCATGTACTTCAAATAAATTGTGAAAATAGTACGCATTGTGTAATTGGAACTATACGTTATGTACTCATACAAATTACGTAGATTTGTTAAAATTTATTATTATATTATACAAACCCTTGAGATGTGTATCATCATACGGGTGTAAAGTTGAGGCACAACACATGACAGGTGTTATATATATATGTGTTTAATTTAACATCTGCATAATGTTCATTTATACTCATTGGGTAGTTATGAATAGGAATTCACTGGGTTTCCTCCAAGTTACAATTTATGTATGAAGATAATTTTAAAAAAAATTATTTGTTTAAAATTATTATTGATGAGAATCTCAAGGAAATTCAGAAAAGGGTTTAAGATAAAAGAAATGGTTAGTTAAATATTATAATTAATTCATTCAAGCGTGATTTATTTTAAACAAGAACGATTAAAGAATTGATTGATAGTTTTATTTATGCATAAAAACCTTTGTATGTATGGATGATCATGAGCTAGATCAAGACCTTTGTGTGTGGATGGTTTCTTTTAATTTATTTATTTGAATTAAATTTGTTGGTCGGCGATCTTTCTCCTCATTAATATATAGGGTCTGCATGCGCAAGGTTTCTTTTATGTAAAACCCCTTTTTACCCCTCACCTACATGTGAGTTAAAAAAAGGCATATGTAATGGATGGAACTCCCAAGCTAGTGGAGGCAGTTCAAGCTGGGCCTCATGTAGTCAATCTCATTGGATACATTGAGCGCCTGAATGTTCTAGGGTTTAAACTACCCAAAGAACTGAGCACCGATCTCATTCTCGCATCACTCCCTCAGAGATTCTCTAACTTTATTGTCAATTTCAATATGAACAACATTGAGAAGTCTCTATCTGGTCTTCTTATCCTCATTTTCCAAGTGGACAAATATGTGAAGCATGAAAATCCTTCTATCCTTATAGTGAATAAGAGGAAAGGGAAGGAGAAGAGCTTTAAGCCCAAAGCTTTATCACTACCTTCCAAGAAAAGGAAGATCAAAAGGGAGGCAAGAGAATAGGAGGCTGTTTGTTTTGCATGTGGCATGAAGGGCCACTGGAAGAAGAACTGCACACAGCCTAAGAAGAAAGGGGAAGATTCAGGTGCATTTGTTGTCGAATGCAATCTATCTGTTTCTAAAAATTGGGTATTTGATACATATTTTAGTGCTCACATATGTATCCAAATACAGTAACCAAGTATATTCAGAAAGATTGATCAAGGGGAAGTAGATCTACGAGTAGCCAACGGATCCCAACTTGCTATTTTAGCTATTGGGGACTACCACCTCACGTTGACAACTGGGATGATCTTAGTGTTAAAGGGTTTTTATTATGGGTTGTCTGTTACAAAAAACATTATTTCTGTATCCATATTAGATAAAGATGGATTTGTTTTCAAGTTTGTAAATGAATGTTTCTTATTTTAAAAAGATATCATTTGTCATGGTAGGGCACAGTTATACAACAGAATTTACGTGTTGGATTACACAAACCAAGTAATGACAATCGATAACAAAGATACTTCACATGACTCATACCACACCCAACTTTTGCATCATCGGTTAGGTCATGTAAATGATAAATGCTTGACAAAAGTTACATCAAGATGGATATTTATATTCTTTCGAACTAAAACCACTTGGCGTATGTCATGCATGATTACAAGGCAAAATGACCAAATCCCTGTTTAGGGGGAAAGGGGAAAGGGCTAAAGAACTTATTGAATTGGTTCATATCGATGAGTGTGAACCACTTCCAGTTGAAGAAAGGGGAGGGTACTCATACTTAATAACTTTTACTAATTATTTTAGTAGATATGGATATATCTACTTAATGAGGTATAAGTCGGAATCTTTTGATAAGTTCAAATAATACAAGAATGAAGTTGATAACCATCTTGGTAAGAATATTAAGAAACTCCACTCAGACTGAGGTGGGGAATATCTTAATCAAGACTTCATTGGTTACTTACAAGAGTTTGGGATCCTATCCCAACTCACTCCTCCAAACACGCCCCAGTGGAATGGTGTGAGAGAAAGGAGGAACCACACCTTGTTGGACATGGTGAGATCAATGATGAGTCATGCGGGTCTTCCATTATCCTTTTGGGGATATGCATTACAAACAGCGGCACATATACTAAACCAAGTACCAAATAAATTGATAAATGGTATTTTATACGAGTTTTGGAGTGGAAGAAAATCCATGTTATCGAATTTACATGTGTGGGGTAGAAAAGTGTTTGTTAAGGCCTCTTTAGGTAACAAACTCGCACCCCGAGGCACAAAGTGTACCTTTATAGGATACCCTAAGGAAACAATGGGATATTACCTATACAAACCCTTATAAAAAAGGTTATAGTGGAAATACATTCCATATTACTTGAGAGGGAGCATATCTCCAAAAGGTATAGTTGGAACAAGATATAGTTCGATGAAGTCGAGGATCAAGGTACAGAAGAGTTGGTATAGGAAAAAATTTCACAAATCCCCATGGAAGAAGAATCTGTTCCAGAGACAAAAGTACTTCATAGGAGTACAGGAGATGTTAGAGAACCGGAACGGTATGGTTTTCTAGTTACCGAGGAGGGTGAATCGTTATTAGTTGATAATAATGATCCTCTAACCTACAAGGAAGTAGTAAGTGGCACAGACGTTGCAAAGTGGAAAGAAGAAATGAATTTTGAAATGGATTCCATGTACCAAAACCAAGTATAGAGTTTTGTAGATCCTCCAGTTGATGTAAATCTTGTTGGTTGCAAATGGGTATTCAAGAACAAACTGGACATGGAAGAAAAATTCAGTGCCTATAAGGCACAAGTGGTTGCAAAAGGTTTTAAACAGCGTCAAGGAATTGACTATGATAAAACCTTCTCACCAGTAGCAATGCTGAAATCCGTCATAATTATACATTACATTGTGGCTTACCATGACTATGAGATTATAAAAATGGATGTCAAAACAACATTCCTTAATTGGAACCTTCAGGAAGATGTCTACATGACACAACCTAAAGGGTTTGTGACTCCAAAGGATGTCAATAAGGTATGCAAGTTGTAGAAATCCATTTATGGATTAAAGCAAGCATCCAAGTCATAGAACATCTGTTTTGATGAAGCCATGAAAGAATTTGGTTTTATCAAGAATGAATTTGAGCCTTGTGTCTACAAACAGTTTAGTGGGAGTGCAATCATTTTTCTAATAGTATATGTTGATGACATATTACTTATTGGAAATGAGATACCAGTCTTACATTCTATTAAAGCATGGTTGAATCAATGATTCTCCATGAAAGGCTTGGGAGAGGCAGTGTATATTCTTGGGATCAAGATACATCATGATAGATCCAATAGGTTGTTGGGACTATGTCAAAGTAAATACATTGATAAGATACTGAAGAGATTAAGTACGGAACAATCCAAGAGGGTATTGTTACCAGTGTCACATGGTATTCATCTTTACAATAAAATTTTCCCTCAGACACATGAGGAAAGGAATATAATAGCAAGGAATCCATACGCATTAGCGATTGGGTTAGTCATGTATGCCATGCTATGTACTAGGTTGGATGTCACCTAAACATTGAGTGTGGTAGGAAGATATCAAGCTGACCCATTTGACCGCCATTGGATGGCAGTGAAGACTGTCCTAAAGTATCTGAGGTGTACTAAGGATATGTTCTTGGTTTATGGAGGAGATGAGGAACTAGTCATCATAGGATATGCAGATGATGTTTTCCAGACTGATCAATATGACATGAAGTCACAAACAGGATACATCTTCACTTTGAATGGAGGTGTAGTGAGCTGGAAGAGCTCAAACAAGAGTGTGTTCATAGATTAAGCAGTAGAGTCCCAGTATATCTCAGCTTCTGAGGTAGCTAAAGAAGTAGTTTGGATGCGAAGCTTTGTCCTGGAGCTAGATGTGATACCTAGCAGTAAATATCCCATCATATTGTACTATGATAATACTACAATGGTGGCTCTCACAAAAGAGCCAAGGTCACATCAGTGGATGAAGCACATACTTCAGAATTATCATCTCTTGAGGGATTTTTCTCAAAGAGGTGAAGTTTCCATGAGCATTATTTCCACAGAATACAACGTGGCAAACCCCTTGACTAAAGCCTTGACTCAGCAGAAACATTATCATTATGTGAGGTCTATCGGACTGAAAGTCATAGGAAGTTATCTCTAGTTCAAGTGGGAGTTTATAAGAGTTGGTGTCCTAGAACCAACTGGTTTTACTTTGATTACATGGATATTTAATGTATTATTACATATTGTTCATTTTTCTGCATGACTATGATTTAATAATGTCCTAGAGTATTTGTTGCATTGATAAGGTCATGGAAGTTCCCCGCTATGATGAAAACCTTAAAATGTTATAACAATATTCTTAAATATAGTTCTTCGGTTTGATGAAATTCTATGATGGGACACATAGCATGCAAACAGTCAGGTGTGAGTACTTCTAAGAAGATGAGACTTCCTATCATGAAGTTCTCACTTGGTAATCTCCAAGATAGGAGATTATGAGAACAGACCCGCTAGTAGGAATTCCACATGTTTTTGTGTCATCATATATTTCTATCTGCGAGTGTGTGTAATGATCCTTAGACTTTAATATTATCATTAATATGTGTCGTGACTTACACACTTTGATTTACTGACGAAAATTGTCACACAGACAGTTGGAAGGAAGTAGGGTACGTTGGGTGCATCACAAGTGGCATGTTACTAATGGATAAGTTGAGGAAGGATTTTTACCTTCCATTTATGGAAGTTGATATCTCATCCCTTTGATTGAAACAGAACCATCGTGCGAAATTCCATGGACATGGTGTAACGACGAGTTTATTTCAGGTATTCAAAGAACAACGTATCAAGCATAAAAGTTGATGACACAATCAGGAAACCTTCTTGTTGAGATATTGCGACAAAGAGATTATATTACATAGTGAGTGTTAGTATGTGGATGTCATTGTTGCGACTTTACGTTCTTTCTCTTGGCTGTCTTGACTCATTTCTAGATAGTACTCTTGGACTTAGTCAAGCCCGTCTAATGCCAACGAGAAAGAATCCTAGAGGGTCACACACTAAGTGTTTTTGGTGGTCTTGGTTAAATTACATTTGAATTTAATTAATGAAATAAATATTATTCTCAAGACTGTGGAATAATTTTATTCAAGTTACAATGATCACATAAATTAAATAAAATTTATTTATTTATTTTATTGAACATTTAATAAATATTTATTTACTAGTTTGTAAATAAAATATTTATTTAAGAGAATAAATTATTTATTTGGGTGTTCAATAAATGGAAGTGGAGTTTAAGTGGACCAAGGTAGGTCCAGTAGTAAAATAATTATATGAAAAATGGTAAATAATTATTTAACTAGTTAATACAAATTTAAATAACGTTTCTATTATTTTATGATGCGGAATTTTATTTATAATTCTATTTTTCGAAAGTTGGTGCACCATAAATAATGACATGGTATTATTATTAAATTCATGTGTTTTTTCTAATTTCATGAATGTATTTAATTGTTGTTATGAAATTAAATTTTGTAACCGAAATTCTATGTATATAAATAGACAAGTATGCCTATTTTTATAGACACCACACCACATGCCTAGTGAATTGAGAATTGTTGAGCCAAACAATTTCTCTCTCGAATCCTCTTATCTCCCCTCTCAAGAACGAGACACACTCTTCAAGGTTGAAGAACAAGCGATCAAGAACGACCGATATAAGACACTCGCTTCGCCGTGCTATCACCCAGAGAAAGAGCGGTGTCGATCGGAGGTCATCAGAGCACGTGTGGATCACCACTAGAGGAATTCTAGTTTGGATCCTTACAACCGTAATGAGATAATCAAGAAGGGTCAATCTGGACAATCAACATCATCAACGAAGAAAAATACCAAAGACACGGGTATTATTTTTCTTTATCAAATTAATTAAATTAATTATAAACATGATGTGAAAGATCCTCTCTAAAGGTTTCGGGCCTATTTTTTTCTTTATCTAAATCTTTGATTATATTCTATGGAGACTGGAGTTCATCGTTGTATTGATCCGGGAATAATCATTGATCATGGTAAAAATCAAAATTGGGTGTCGTCCCAACCACGCATCCGCTGCACCCAGAACCTTAAAGTGGTATCAAAGGAAGGTTACATCATAGTTTATAATTATTTAAATATTTCATTGATGACTTAAGCATTTAATAATTTAGTTTTTTCAATTCATGTTAATCGTTCTGCAAATCTGAATCTCGAGATCTATTCCTCCTCTTTCATTTTTCATTTACCTTACAGAAATGATCTTTTCTTTTAATTTTGATTAAAATAGAATAGAGGATCTCAAATGGAGGTGCCAAAGCTTCCTAGCTATACAACACCAGAACACACGATGTGTATTCGGAAGTACACGCCATGTAGTCAAGATTCAATGCATCAGACTGGTCTGCCAAACCAAGCTGTGTGTTGGAGGTTTTCTAAGTCTTAAATGACACTGTGTGTTGACCAGGAATAGGTGAAACACAGGTTTTGGATTAAATTCCATGTGGCCCAATGTACACGATGTGTATTCCCTTCGGGTTAGGGTCGGACTGTGTACCCCATACACGGCTTTCCCAGCTGGAGACTGTGTAACGAGGAACTACATGGCATGTAGCCCACTGGACACGTTTTGTACTCTGAATATTTCTGAATTATACTCACGTGTTTTTTCCCAGGCATGTACTTTAGATAAATGATGAAAAATAGTACACACTGTATAGTTAGAACTATACGTCGTGTACACATCCAAATTACGTAGATTTTTAAAATTTATTATTATATTATACAAACCTTTTAGAGGTGTACCATATTGTTGGTGTAAAGCTGAGGCACAACACATAATAAGTGTTTTATATATATGTGTTTAATTTAACATCTATGTAATGTTCATTTCTACTCATTGGGTAGTTATGAATAGGAATTCATCAGGTTGCCTCCAAGGTACAAGTTATGTACGAAGATAATTTTAAATGAATTTATTTGTTTAAAATTATGATGGATGAGAATCTCAAGGAAATTCAAAAAAGGGTTTAATATAAAAGTATTGATTAATTAAAGATGATAATTAATTGATTCAGGTGTGATTTATCTTAAACAAGAAAAATTAAAGAATTGATTTCTAGTTTTATTTATGCGTAAAAATTGTTGCATGTATGGATGATCATGAACTAGACCAAGACCTTTGTATGTGGATGGTTTCTTTTAATTTATTTATTTGGATTAAATTTGTTGGCTAGCGAGACTTCTCCTCATTAATATGTAGGGTATACGTGCCCTAGGTTTCTTTTATATAAAAACCCTTTTTACCCCTCACCTACATGTGAGTTAAAGAAAGACATATTTAATGGATGGAACTCCGAAGCTAGTAGTGGCAGTTCAAGCTGGAGCCAAGATGAAACGAATCCCAGGAGATATAGAGGTGGATAGGTGGAAGTTGTAAACACGAACCCAAAAGGTTCAAGGTGTTTCTCCCCAAGGAAAAAGTTAGTTTATCAACTGCTAGATAAACAAACCATTAGAAAATCTCTTGAAAATTCCATTTAGTTTATTTTTATTTCTGTTAGTTGCATGGTTAATCATTATGGATTTGTTGTCATGATCACATAATTAGTGAATTAAACAAGAATGCAAGATGGAACTAAAATAAACCATACTTTTGTGTAAATATTATCAAGACATGGTTAATTACTTAAGTAAGTTACACTTAATATTAACAATCATGTGATAATGATAATAAGCAATTCATTCATAAGAGATAAAAAATCCCTCAAATAAAACATTAAGTGAAAACAAGCCTTTCGTTACTTGATTAAGGGAAAAACTCAATAAAACTATGTTTTTGACCAACCCTTGTTGGGACACTTACTTTTATACAGGAATCCCTTATGAAAGTTTTTGGGTTGACTTAACCATATTACTTCAAGAGGAGTATCCCTTTCTAGACTTGGTGTAATATTGGAGGCAAAAGTTGAGGAAATCTAAAGTCATGATTTCAGGATTGGGGATTCCACTAAACATATCAAGGAGTTGAAAGCCCGCAGTTGGCAAAGACCTGCCTAACTAAATACCTTATAATAGATTGAAAACCCCTTTTAGGGTTATGTGAAGGGGAATATGGATCCTTCCCACTAGAATTTCATGGCAACTATAAATTCTGAGTTCAATGGTGAGGTCCATTAGGACTTGATAAAATAGTGGGAGACTTAATAAAATTTATTATTTCTTATAAAATGTAATCAAGAAAGTACTAATGATCTGCTCTTTTAATTTTAGAATAAAAATGAAAAACTCGTCAACCACACTATCTCTACGATCAATTCAGGATAAAGATAGAATCCTCACTGGAAGTAACTTCTAGGAATGGTTTAGACTCCTTCAGATTATCCTACGCCATGAACGGAAGTCTTACATGCTGGAGTCAGCATTACCTGATCCGCCTGCCAAAGAGGCGAGTGATGAGGATTTCTTGGTCTATGAGAAACATATAAATGATGTGGTCGACGTTTAATGTTTGATGCTACCATCAATGTATAATGAGCTCATGAAGTCTCATGAAAACAAGGATTCTTATAGAATTCTCGAGTACCTTTGTGGTCTTTACTAGGAGAGAGAAACACAGGAAAGGTTTGAGATCTCTAAGACACTCTTTCAGAGTAATCTTAGAGAAGGTGCCCAAGCTGGGCTTCATGTAGTCAAGATCATTGGCTGCATTGAGCACCTGGAGGTTCTAGGGTTTGAACTCCCCGAAGAACTAAGCACTGATCTCATTCTTTCATCACTCCCTACGAGATTCTCTAACTTTGTTGTCAATTTCAATATGAACAACATTGAGAAGTATCTATCTGATCTTTTTATCCTAATTCACCAAGTGGAAAAAGATATGAAGCGCAAAAATCCTTCTATACTTATGGTGAATAAGAGGAAAGGGAAGGAGAAGAGCTATAATCCCAAAGCTTCTTCACTGCCTTCCAAGAAAAGGAAGATCAAAGGGGAGGCAAGAGAACATGAGGTTGTTTGTTTCGCATGTGGCAAGAAGGGCCACTAGAATAAGAATTATACCCAGCCTAAGAAGCAAGAGGAAGCTACAGGTGCATTTTTTATCGACTTCAATCTATCTGTTTCTACAAATTGGGTATTAGATACAGCTTGTGGTGCTCACATATGTATCCAAATAAAGGAACCAAGTAGATTCAGAAAGATTGATTGAGGGGAGGTAGATCTACGAGCATCCAATGGAGCTAGACTTTCTATTGTAGCTATTGGGGACTACCACCTCACGTTGCTAATTGGGATGATCTTGGTGTTAAATGGTTGTTATTATGTGCCTTCTGTTACTAAAAACTTTATTTCTTTATTGAGATTATATACATATTGAATTTTTTTCAAGTTTTGAAATGAATGTTACTTCTTTTACAAAGATATCATTTTTTATGGTAGGGCACATTTATACAACGGACTTTACGTGTTGGATTACACAAACCAAGTAAAGACAATCGATTACAAAGATACTTCACATGACTCATACCGCACCCAACTTTGGCATCACCGGTTAGGTCATATAAATGATAAATGCTTGACAATGTTACATTAAGATGGATATTTAGATTCTTTAAAACTAAAACCAGTTGGCGTATGTCATGCATGTTTACAAGGCAAAATGACCAAATCCCCATTTAGTGGTAAAGGTGAAAGGGCTAAAGAACTTCTTGAATTGGTTCATACTGATGTGTGTGGACCATTTCCAGTTGAAGCAAGGGGAGGGTACTCATACATAATAACTTTTACTGATGATTTTAGTAGTTAGGGATATATCTACTTAATGAGGTATAAGTTGGATTCTTTTGATAAGTTCAAAGAATAAAAGAATGAAGTTGAGAACCAGCTTGGTAAGAAGATTAAGAAACTACACTCAGACCGAGGTGGAGAATATCTTAATCAAGACTTCATTGATTAATTACAGGAGTTTGGGATTCTATCCCAACTCACTCCTCCAAAAACTCCCTAGTGGATTGGTGTGAGAGAAAGGAGAAACTGCACCTTGTTGGACATGGTGAGATCAATGATGAGTCATGCAGGTCATCCATTATCCTTTTGGGGATATGCGTTACAAACGGTGGCACACATACTAAACCAAGTACCAACTAAATAGATAAATGTTATTTCATATGAGTTATGGAGTGGAATAAAATCCATGTTATCGAATTTACATGTGTGGGGTAGCGAAGCGTTTTTTAAGGACTCTTCATGTAACAAACTCACACCCTTAGGCACAAAGTGTAACTTTATAGGATACCCTAAGGAAACAAGGGGATATTACCTATACAACCCCTTAGACAAAAAAAGTTATAGTGGCAAGACATGCCATATTCCTTGAGAGGGAGCACATCTCCAAAAGAGATAGTGGGAGTGAGATATACTTCAATGAAGTCAAGGATCAAGGTACACAAGATTTGGTATAGGAATAGATTCCACAAATCCCTGTGGAAGAAGAATCTTTTCCAGAGACACAAGTGTTGCGTAGGAGTACAAGAGTGGTTAGAGAACTGGAATGGTACAGTTTTCTAGTTACTTAGGATGGTAACTCGTTATTAGTTGATAATAATGATTCTCTAACCTACAAGGAAGCAGTAAGTGGCACAGACATTGCCAAGTGGCAAGAAGCCATGAATTCTGAAATGGATTCCATGTACCAAAACCAAGTCTGGATTTTGGTAGATCCTCCAGTTGATGTAAATCCTATTCGTTGCAAATTGGTATTCAAGAAGAAATTGGACATGGAAGGACAAGTCAGTACCTATAAGTCATGACTAGTTGAAAAAGGTTTTAAACAGTGTCAATCCAGGCACTGATCTGCTCGTTCCATTAACCATTTCTCTTTCCATATACATCCATGCATGTGCTTTCCCATGAGAACACCAAGGATCAAAACCAGGCCTTTCCATTTTTCAAAACCAAAACATTCAACCCACACTTTTAAAATAATACACATAATCTTCTTTTTAAAGTGCTTCACTTCAAAACATTCTCCCAAGACCAATTCATTTTTACTTAAAAGCCATATTTCTGTGAATCCAAAACAAAAAGACGAGGAACAATGCAGGAGGAAACTAGTATCAGCAGGTGATTGAAACATATGGTTGGAGGCCATATTCCAATCACACCACCGCCACAGAGAGTATTCTAGGATAGAATCCTTGGATCCACATGGCTTTCCAGACCTAGCGAGAACACTTGGACCACTGAATCTACTCCCTTTTCCTTTCCCCTAAACAATATTAACCACACAGACCAAAGATTTAGACAGGCCTCAACTTACTTTGGTAACTCGAGTCCCGCCACAAGGTGTGCTAGCCAGGCATGTTGCTCGTAGCTAGAACATTGAGTTCTGACAACCTTAACTCCAGTCTACCATGACTCTATCCTAAAAGAACATGACCCAAGAGAGAAAACCTCCCTCTGATACCATTTTGTCACGAACCAGGCCGGGTCGCCATCTGACCCGGTCCGCGGCAAGGCCTGAAGGGCACTCCCGATCCCCACGGGCTAGCACAAGTGCTCGGGTATCAAGAGTAACATGTGGGAATGGTTTACCTAAAATAGTAAACACAAAACCACTAACAAGATAAATAAAATTAAACTCTGAACTGACAACCAAATAGACCCTTATACAAAAAATAAAATTCAAAGGTTTACAACTTGATCCAACATCCAAAAATAAACGACAAAAAAGGAAACTAAAACTCAAAATCAAACCTCTAAGAAACAAGATAGGTGCAACAACATCAATCCACGTCCACCAAACCAACACGAGGGTGCCACTGACAACCCGAACCACTCATGCTATGCTCGATGCCACAACCTGGAAAGAAAAAAGAAATAGGATCTATATACACCCAAAGGTGTATGTAGGTTGTGAACCAAAATCCCAGTATAATGCCACTAATAAAAGGTTCCACGTATAATTATTAAATGACAAATCCATTTACAATTTAAGGTAATGAAAATGAATAAGTAATTAAAATTTTTAATGAAAACAGTTTTTAGGGAAAAATACGCTAAAGAAAAACAACTTAAATTAACACACACACACACACTCTCTCTCTCTCTCTCTTTCTCTCTCTCGGTAACCCCAATGTCACACCATGTGCCAATGGTGAGTGAAAAGCATAATAGGAGCACAAAAAATAGGAGAGGCCTTAAAGATACTAGCGAGGAGTGGGACCCTTTAACATCGTGTCTCGGTGAATAGTATTATCGGAAACACAACAAAATACGTTCTCATGCACGAGCCACTAGTAGGGAAACACATCCATAACCTAGTGGTCTCCAATCCTCATCCAAAAGTTTATTTAGTGTTGTAGTAGTCAATCCAGCTAAGTGAAATTGGGCCGATGCCACTTCTGTATCACTAGCACACTAGTCCTAGTCCACCCACCTAGTACTTAGGCTTCCCGTTTGTGCTCAAGTAGTTCATTGTTCATGTTACCTATCATAAACATACACTCAAACCCAACAAGACACTACACAATCCAAAACAACCATTTGTACACACAATAACCATTTGAAATAATCCACCCACTAAAATGTTTTTTCAATTGCATTTCACACTATTGAGATAATCTAACAAATCATTTAATTTTTTTCATAAAACAATAGCAGAAGAGTGTCACATGGTTTTACACACACAAAAATAACTATTTATAAACCCAAAACACATTCCAACATTTAACGCACTCAAATACAATTTTAAATTGTGACCTTCACCACCCAAATATTTTTATGAAAAACCTTACACCACATGTAAGATGCCCTTGCACAAACTACACAATTTAATAATCCAAAAAAAGAGATTATGAAACAATTTTAAATAAGTAACAATGCAGTTTATAAAATAGTAAATAGCTCGACACAGGTTTTTCATAGAAAAATCAAACTGATATGGCATAAACATGCTACTAATAAATAAATGAAAAATGTTCATTCTGGAATAATGTGCACCTTAAGACAGTTTTCAAAACTAGTTCATAATTTTCGTACCATTTAATAAAGCATTAAGAAATTCTATAGAACAATTTCAAGCGATGCCACATGCTTTTTCACACACAAAACTCACACAAAAACTCCCCTTTATTACAAAATGCACATTTTCACCACTTCATAATCCAATTCACAGCTCTTCCTAAATTAAATAAACTTATTGCACAACTCAAATAACAAAATTGAATGAATCAATAAGGGTTTTCACAGAAACGCACTACACACCATACTAACATGCTACAAAATAAATCAACGCATGTTAAATTCTTTTTAAAACTAAGTTTTCACCCAAGTAATTAACAGAATTCCATTCTAAATTAATCTAACATGAAAATTAATTTATCAAACAATATTTATACCTGGAACCACCTACCGGAGTGTAGAAATCCTCAAAATTGAAGTGAAAACTTCAAATTACAGCACGTAACTTCAATCGTGTGTCGTATGCACCACACTAAACCTAACACAAACCCAAAAAAATGAATTGGAATCAAAATATTTAAGTTAAACTCCCCAAAATTAGGACCCATACCCACTGAAAAACTCATATAGAAAGGGTAGAGACTCATCTGAATGGGTAGGTGCACGTGAAAGGAGAAAGAAGTGATTTGTCGAAGCTGCTCGCCAGAATAAGGAGGATGTTGGCTGAAAGGGGAGGCCGATGGGGCGAAGCCTCAAGCTGGATAAGGAGCGGGCAAGAGGCCTAGCCGGGGAGGAGGTGCAGTTGTGTGACGGGGCTGGCCAGGAGGCACTCGAACGAGGGAAACAGAGCGCCGAGCCATGTGGAGAGGGGAAAATAAAGCAGTGAGGTGCAGGGCGAGGTGGAGAGGCCAACGGACAGTATCAGTCTCACAAAAGTTAGGAGCGCGGTAGTTGAGCTGGGGGGGGGGGGGGGGGGGGGTTGCGCACAAGGAACAGAGGTGTGCCGTCCTTGGGTCTCGCTAGATCGGGAAACAAAGGGTCGAGGAGCAGCTAGCCGGGAGGGGGAAATGACACAGAGGGCAGGCCGGGGTAGGGTGTGCGGTGCTAGGGTTAGGGGAGGTGAGGTGTAGCACGACGCTTAGGAGGTGCGATGGGGGGGTGTGTTCGGGGAACAAAACAGCGGTGCAACAGGATGGGGTTGGGTAGTAGGTGGTGTGACGGGGTGTTCAAGGAGGAGGTGGGCGGAGGCCTTCAGCACGTAGGGCAGGGGGGAAGCCCGAAGGTGCGGCTCAATGGGGTTCCCAGGGGAAAAGGTGCCACGGAAATCGAGGGGCAAGTGGGGGAGGTCCGCAACCCTAAGAAAAAAAATACCCCAATAAAAATATGAAAATTAATTAATTAATTAATTAAGTTATTAATTTATAATAATAACAATAATTATTATTATTATTATTATTATTATTAAAAAAAGAGTAATAATAATAAATAAAATAACTTAATTTTCATCATTAAAATAAATAATAATAATATTCAATAATAATTAATAATATCCTCAAATAATAACATTACTATTATAAGTAAAACAATTAATTAAATTTTTATCTGATTCTTATTATTGTATTTTATTTTTATTTTACGACTCAATTAATTTTATTTCTTCATTATTAATTCATTTAATTTAATCAATTGAACATCGGCAGGTCACACGGTGGTCCAGGTGAGGTCGCGTGGTTTCAAAATCGTTCCTCGCCCGAGTCGTGCCTCACCCAAGGCTGTGCGGTATCAATTTTCATTGTATTCTCATTTTATTATTTGTTGCATATTTTTCATCTTCTTTAAACATCGAGCAGGCCGTGCGGTGAACTGGACAAGTTCACACATGGTAACCCAGGCGAAGTCATGCAGTTTCGATCGCGCCCTTCCGGTGCGTTGAACACTGTCAAGGCAAAAAAACATGCATTTTAAAATAAGAACTCAAAAGTTTAAGTCGGTCTTAAACCCAGACAACCCAATGCAATGAAAATTAATAAAATAATTAATTCAAAGATGGTGGGTGTGACAGATATTGCGACAAAGGGATTATATTACATAGTGAGTGTTCTTATGTGGATGTCGTTGTTGCGACTTTACGTTCTTTCCCTTGGGTTCCTTGACCCATTGCTAGACAGTACTCTTGGACTTTAGGCAAGCTCTTCTAATGCCAACAGTAAATAATCCTAGAGGGTCACACACTAAGTGTTTTTTGTGGTCTTGGTTAAATTCTATTTGAATTTAATTAATGAAATAAATATTATTCTCAGGACTGTGGAATAATTTTATTCAAGTTGCAATGATCACATAAATTAAATTAAATATATTTATTTATTTTATTGAACATTTAATAAATATTTATTTAATAGTTTGTAAATAAAATATTTATTTAAGAGAATAAATTATTTATTTGAGTGTTCAATAAATAGATGTGGAGTTCAAGCAGACCAAGGTTGGTCTGGTAGTAAAATAATTATTTGCAAGATGGTAAATAATTATTTAACTAGTTGGTACAAATTAAAATAACGTTGTTATTATTTTATAATGTGGAATTTTATTCATAATTATGTTTTGTGCAAGTTGGGGCACCATAAATAATGACGCGGTATTATTATTAAATGCATGGGTTTTCTCTAAGTTCATGAATGTATTTAATTTTTGATATGTAATTAAATATTGTAAATGAAATTCCATGTATATAAATAGGAAAGTACGACTATTGTTCCAGACACCACACCACACGCCTGGTGAATTAATAATTGTTGAGCCAAAAAATTTCTCTCTCGAATCCTCTTCTCTCCCCTCTCAAGAATGAGAGATGTTCTTCAAGGCCGAAGAACAAGCGATCAAGAATGGTCGACATAAGACACTCGCTTTACCGCGCTAGCACCCTGTGAACGAGCGATGTTGATCGGAGGTGATCATAGCACTTGTGGATCACCCTACAGGGAATCTAGTTTGGATACTTACAACCGAAATGAGATAATCTGGAAGGGTAAATCCGGACGATCAACATCATCAACGAAGAAAAATACCAGACACGGGTATTATTTTTCTTTATCAAATTAATTAAATTAATTATAAACATGATGTGCAAGATCCTCTCTAAAGGTTTCATGCCTCTTTTTTTCTTTGTCTAAATCTTTTATTATATTTCGTGGAGACTATCTTTCATCATCGTATTGATCTCAGAATAATCATTGATCATAGTAAAAATAAAAATTGGGTGCCATCCCAACCACGCTTCCACTACGCCCGTAACCTTTAGAAGCATTATAAGAGTTACCATCAGGGGCCTTGATTATCCTCAAAATGGAACAAAATTCATCTTTCTCATTTTTACTGATCATATACTATGCATTAGGCATGTATTCCCATATTCTCTCACCCAACTATAAATGTAATTCCTTAAAACCATTTATTCTCAATCACATTATGTATTGACATGGTCCATTAATTTTCCACTAACACCCAAAATGGTCCACAATATATTGTCACAAAGATTTTTGTCAATGTACATGACATCTAGATTATGCCTTTGTATGTTATTCTTTCAATAAGGGAGATTAAAAAAAATATTTCAATTGTGACCATGGTATCTACCCGCACTATAAATATAGGGTAATGGAAGAGCCACAAAATCATTATATTCATATACAATGAGAATGTTTTTTTTCTCAATCTACAGTGATATTTCAATTCTTATCACGGCCTTTGGTATTGGGTTGAATTATCCATTACCATAAAATGCCACACTATCCTTTCTAAACTTGTGCTAAGGGGGAATAAATTGTTTTTGACCAATGTATTCTATTTTTTTACATTTTTTAATCCATGTAGAATTTTTTATTTTATTACTACAAGGGAAAGAAAATTCTCCGACCAGATAAATCTTCATAATTTTGGAATTAATTTATTTTCCACAATAAATCAACCTATATTTTGAACATTTTATTCATTTTAAATTCTTAATTCATCACACCATCACCCTAAAATTCATAAATCTCATTAATAAATGGTTAAAAGCAATGGAGTAGAATAATAAAAAACCAACACCACATGCCATGTACTATAAATTTCACCAAACATAAACTTAAATAGATTGAAACTTTCTACTACCAACCATAATCAGATATTAGGACTATATTTAGAAAAGTCGAGGTGCCTCTGATCAAACTCCTTCCATGAAAGATAGTCTACTCGGTGGCTTAGCATATCACTTTCATTATTTCTTTCCATATGCCATCTCATTAATTTTGAATCTTTAGAAGACATAAATAATATTTTCAACCTTGGATTCGGCATAAAGTAATTAGTTTTCTTTACGAAAATGGATTTTCTCTATTTTAAAGTCTAAATTTGATGAGTTTGATTTCCCTCATTATCATTCCACTTAGAAGAGTCATAGACTATTAAATTATACAAATGGGAAATTTCATTTTTAAATAGTATATAGTTGTTTATGCTGAGTCGATGGTCTCATATGTGAATCCTATATTCTATTTTAACTTATGAGCATGGTAATATGACTCCATAATCTTAGCATTCATGGGAAGTACATTTTTCAATATCACCAATGGCATGTTGAATGATATTTCTAACCATTGATTCAAAGACTCCAAGTGAAACAAATCCATGATAAATGATAATATACTATAATAATTTTACCTAGAATATAATTAATTTTTTGAATCATCATGTATTTCATAAAACCTAAATGAATCATGATCTACACTAGAGCGCAGATTTATCTCACTGGTCTCAACATTCCAGATGTTAATGCCCTTAGGATCCAACCCATATACCATTTTAGTAAGTATTTCATTCATCGAATCAGTCATCCTCACATCAACATCCATATGAATATTTTCTATTTGATTAAAATGAAGATATTCTTCCCCATGATGATTCTAACTCTTATAATTTTTCAGAAACCCATTCAAGAATAGGTGATCCCTCACTGTACAATATCTGAATTGATATATGTTTTCACATTTTCTACAAGTGCAACTAATATATTCACTTCGAAATTATCTGGTGAATTTAATAAACTTCATAATTCCCTCAATATATTCTCTAGACATTCTATTTAGAAGATAAATCCATATTTTATCCATATTTTTATATGTAAAACAAGTAGTAACAATTACACAAGACTTCAAATTTCATTCATTTTTAGAATTTCAAATAAAAAATATATTTAAAATGAAACTAACCAATTGCATGTGGACTTCAATTTATACTCATAAGAAATAATAAAACAATTCACACACTAATCCAAATTCTCCCTTTATTAGTGCAAAAATATGGTTTTATCAGTGCTAAAAAGAAATAATTTGTAAGCTCCTTTAAATGTGAGTAAGTTTTACCAGAGCTAGAAAAATCGCTGATAAAGGAACCCTTTATTAGCACATTTTTTTATCACTACTAAAGGGTTCCTTTATCATTGCTAGTTTTATCAATATTTTATTAACATCAATAAACACCTCATTTATTAGCACTAACATTTTTTAGGGCTCAACACCCATACAACAACCTTTATCAGTGCTCCCCGACCCCCCACTGCTCACCAATCCCCTTAATTAGTGCTCCCCTCACCCCCTCCCATGCCTTTATCATCCTTCTATGACCCCCACACCTCGGTGCGCCTTCTTGGATGTGAACATGTGACCTCTACCTTTGTGTACTTGTATTTTACCACTGCTCCATGTTATTTTATTTTATAATTATTTGTACACCTTTTTATTTATATATTTTTATATGCATATTTTTATCCGTATAGTTAGATATATTTACATATATTTAGATAATTTTATTAAAAATGAATCTATAAAATATGTTTGTGTTTGTGTATTTGTATGTGTCTGATTGTCTATATGTGTGTGTGTGTTTATTTATTTATACATATGTGAAATTATATATTAAAATATATTTATTTATATTTATTTTTATATATTTTATATTAATATTTATTTACATATATTAAAATGTACACATAAATATACATTTTTTGTTAATGCAGACACACACACACATAACTATATATAAACTCTATATTTACATTTTTATATGCATATACACATTCATACAATTTTAGTATAATCAAAATGGATAAAAAAATTATTCCCATATGGTTTATATATTTAAAATGATATTTTATACGAATATATGCTTAAATATTTATTTATAGAATTAAGTATTTATATATATATATATATATATTCATATATTTAATTACAAGTAACACAAAAATATAAAAAGGGTAAAATTATAACTCCATAATATCAATATTAGTGTAATCCTTAGGAATAAATTCAGTTTCCTCTGAAAAAATACAAAAAACCCTCTTAAATGAAACTATAATATAATATAATATTAAAAAATCATGTATCCCAACTAAAAACTCAATTTTAGAGGCCTTATAAACCATTTTAACCTGAAAAAATAGTGAATAAGGTCCTCTTTGATCAACCTGGTGTATAACTTTTTACAGGCTTCGATTTGATATATGGTATTTCTGAAATAGAAACCTGGATCAAAATTTATAGTCATTTGAAGTTCAAGTCCCGTTTTCAAATTATCTTAATATATTGATGATTTTTTAGATTTTTACTATCACTAAATTGTTATTAAATGTCTATTACTCAATATTAATTAGAAAATTATTAATTAATATTAATTTTTAATTATGTTTAAACAATTTTTCACTAAGTATATTTTATAATAATTATAAATGCATAATTAGTATTATATAAATCATATTTATGTAAATATATTTTATATATATCAATATAAATATATTTCTATATTAAAATATGATTTTTTATAATAATATTTTTTTATGAAGGGAACCTTTTATCAGTGCTAAAAAAGCTCTAATAAGCCCCCCTTTATCAGTGCTAAAAAAACATTGATAAAATCATATTTTACCAGTGCTAAGAAAAAAACATTGATAAAGGGTAGCACTAAATAATCATGATTATGTAGTAGTGAAAACAAGACGATCATCACATTTTAATTTATATTTAAATACTGACAAAATTTATTTTTTATATTTTTATTTTTTACATGAATAAATATTTTGTAGAGATTCACTTATAAAGCAATGGGTGATAATAAAATTTAAAAAGTGAAAAAATATAATTAGACTTATATATTAATATATGAACAAGGGTTATTTTATAAATTTAGTCATCAAAAAACTAGACTACATAAAATTACTATATTATTTTATTACCAATGATATGTTAGTTTCAAATGAATGGATAATATTTAATTATTATGAGTAAGGGATTAATGTGAACACTCAAGTATATTTTTTAATAACTGATAATCATGTAACTATTCTTACTTTTCATTATCCGTAACATCATTGGTTAACAAGGTAGAACTAATTTAGCTATAATATTTTTCCAAATAATCATCTAACTAATTTTATCAATGAATAAACTATGCCACAACATTATAAATCTATTTCATTAGTAGGAAGATCATATTTTACATTAATAAATAAATCATGGGTTTACACTAAAAACAATCAACAACATCAATTTTCATATTAGAAAATATGATATATATATATATATATATATATCACCCTGAATCCTCAAAATATTATCTTACTTATCTGTATAACAACTTGAAAGAAAAATTAAATACTTTATATAAATTTATCCATAAAATTTTAAAATCAATGCAATGTATAAAATTATCAAAACTTAATTCGGTCAAACATGAATTATTATACTTCAAAATTAAAATATGAATATGTTTCAAAAAATTATATCTAAAATAAAAACATGGAACACTAAAAATAAAAATTCCAACACCATAACAATCATAAACAATTTCAAAATAATATTTTAGTTAAAATTCAACCAAATCAAACAAAATGTTTGTAAAAAAACATATGTAATTTAAAATACAAAACATTGAAAAATTAACCCTAAAATAACTATTTCTAATTGGAACATACAAAGAATGGCAGGAACAAATGATTAGAATTTAATTATTTTCCCACTAAGAAACCTTTTGACCATAAAACACCAAAATTTTATAAAATAAATTAGTAAATTATGTATCAAATGTGGAATAAAGATAGTCTCTACATGGTTATACTCAAAATCATAACCCTAAAATAGAGGGTCTTTCCGATGAACCAAGAATCACATCATTTATATACTCAAATGTGGGTTTACCCTGAATAGTGTGTCTGAAATCTAAGGGAGGGATCATGCATGGAGAGGTAAGGCCAGCCAAGATATTCTCACCCTAAGGGAATGTAAACAAGTAGAGGGGTGGTAATATTTGGATCAGGGGTTGTGGTAGAGAGGGGTGTTGGGATTATTTATAATTTGAAATGAAAAAAAAATTAATGCACCATAAATATTGGAGAGGATGCAAGAAGAGTCTCATTTTCACATTCAAATGTATGAGAATTGGAAGTGAAAAGGATAGAGTTTCAATCATGGGGGACCAAAATAGATTCTCATACATGAAAGAATATTGGATATGTCATGCTACTATGGGAATAGTATACAATGAATGTGGAGGGAGGAAATGAGATTTATTTCTGACACTATAGTGGAAATGGTTGCAAAATGACAGAAAATTCACCTAAAGGATTTTTCCACACTAATATATTTTACACATCACTCAAAGGAATTTTTATCTTATATATCTAACATTGAAGTATTTTCTCTTACAGAAGAATAATTTTATCCCTCAACACCCAAAGTAATTTTACTCTCACCCAAAGGAATTTTTTACAAACCCATGGACATTCCATTTTGTTGTACCACTGATGTTTGGAACCGTAACATGTCTCTTAATATCCATAACCAAGAGAACTTTTGATACACATCTAACAATCATGGATCTCTTCACATGCATATTTGTGTGTCTATTGTTCTCCCCCATGAATGTGGCTCTAGCATTTTTTCTTTCAATGATCCAACTTTACAATGTGTAGTCAGTCCTATTCTCCACTAATTTCACATTTCCTCCAATATTTATGGTGTATTAATTTATTTCCTTTAAAATTTTAAATAATCCCAGAAATATAACTACTATAGATCGGGATATATTGATTTCTAGAAGAATCCTTTATCAGTGCTAAAAAATTTATGTTGTTCTAAATACTGATAAAAGGGGGCCTTTTAGCAGTGCTATTATAGCACTAATAAAGTCCATATTATTGTAGTGTGATGTTAAAATTATAGCACACTACAGTAGAAAATATAGGTCTATGTAAAATTATTAAATTAATTGAAATAAAAATTAAACCACAAATAAAATAAAAAATATATTATATTATAGATATTTAAAATATTTTTTTGTACAATTTCATTAACAAGTATAATTTATCATGACCATTGAAAACATCAATGGTTTCAATGCCTTTTCCACCCGAATCCCTCTCAAAAATGCCTGATCATGGTATCAGTTTCCAAAAAAACCACCCCAACTCGAGAAAAATAATCCACCTATATAAGAAAATAATTATAATGTTAGTAATAATGTGATGAAATAAATTAAACATAAATATGAAATAATACGTTAATAAAATGTCATTTTTAAACTAAAACAAAAAAAATTGATTCATATAAGTCACACCGTCTATCAGATTGAGGTGCATCAGATTCCTACACATCAAAAATGACTTGTGGATTATTGATAAGAAATATCAAAACAATATTAATTTGATTTCTCATTTTTTATAATGTCACGTGTTTTTTGAACTAAAATGTCATTTTTAAACTCAAAAAACACGGCTTGAGTCATATTGGACACATCGTGTATCAGATTAAGGTGAGGATGATTCCAATATGTCAAAAATAAATTATCAATCATCTTTTAAAATTATCAAGACAATTAAAATTAATTTTTTAGGTTTTGAGTTTGTGACTAGTGTTTTGAACAAAAATGTCGACTTTAAATGAAGAGATGCATTTGGAGTCATATCAGTCACACGGTATGTCATATTGAAGTGTGGTTGGTTCCTATATGTCAAAAATTACTTAAGGGTCATTATCTAATGTATCAAACCAATCCAATTTTTTTCTTATTTATTAGTCTGTCATGTGTCTTTTTTATTAAAATGGAATTTTAAACCAAAAAAACACACAATGAGTCATAATGGTCACATAATGTGTTGGTTTGTTGTGATATTAATTCCTATATGTCAAAAATTACTTATGAATAATTTTTCTAAATTATCAATACAATTAGAGCACATTTTCTTAGTTTCCTGTTACTGGCTCATGTTTTGATCTAAAACGTCAATTTTAAACTAATAACTGACACTTTGAGTCATATCTTGCACACTGTGTATTGGAATGAGGTGATCCTGATTCCTATACAAAAATAAATTATTTATGTATCATTTTCCTAAATTATCAAAAAAATATGAATGTGTTTGATCAATTTTTTAGTATGTGACTTGTGTTTTGAACTAAAATGTCTATTTTAAATAGAAACACACTTTGAATCATACCAATCACATTGTGCATCAGATTGATGTCTGGTTGATTCATACACATCAAAAATGAATTGTGGATTATTTTTATAAAGTATCAAAACAATTTGAATGGTTTATTTTTGTTTTGAGTATATTTTGTTCCATCTTTGTTAAAATGACCATTTAAACTAAAAACACACACTTTGAGTCATACTGGTCACATAATGTGTTAGTTTTGTGTGAGACTAACTCTTTCAGGTCATAAATGACTTATGAACAAATTTATTAATTTTTCAAAGTCAATCCAAGTGTTTTTACTCAATTTTTAATGAGTGACAAATTTTTTTCACTAAAATGTCGATTTTAATCTAATAAAATACACATTGAGTCATACAGGGGAACACTGTGTATCAAATTGAGGTGCTAATAATTCTTAAACATCCCAAATGACTTATAGATCATTTTCATAAAGTATCAGAACAATATAAATTCATTTTATTAGTTTTTAGTATGTGGCTTGTGTTTTTAATTAAAATTTAAATTTTAAATAAATAAACACTTTGAGTCATATCGATCACACCATAGATCAGATTGATGTTCGATTGATTCCAACATGTCACAAATGACTGATGAATCACTTTACTAAATTATAAAAACAATTTGAATGTGTTTTCTCGGTTTTTAGTATGTTACATGTCTTTTTACTAAAATATCAAATTAAACTGAAAACATGCACTTTGAGTCATATTGATCACATCATGTGTTGATTTCATGTGAGACTAATTATTACACATTAAAAATGAAATATTAATCGTTTTCCTAATGTATCAAGATAATATGAGTGTGTTTTCTCAGTTTTTAGTGAGTGACATGCATTTTGAACTAAGATTTCAATTTTAAACTGATAACGGACACTTTGAGTCATACTGGGAACATTGTGTATTATATTCAGGTTTGTCTCATTCCTAAACATCAAAAATAACTTATGGATTGTTTTCTTAAAGTATCAAAATAATAAAAATGTGTTTTCTTGGTTTTGAGTATGTTATGTGTGTTTTGAACGAAAATGTAAATTTTAAACTAAAAACAAACACTTTAAGTCATACAGGACACACCATTTATTATATTGAGGTGTGGTTAATTCTTATAAATCACAAATAACTTACAGATAATTATCCTTAATTATCAAAACAATATGAATGAGTTTTATTAGTTTTGAGTATGTGATGTGTGTTTTGAACTAAAATGTAAATTATAAACTAAAAACATACACTACGCGGCATACCAATCACACTATGTATTGGATTGAGGTGAGGTTGATTGAGGTGTGGCTGATTCCTTCACTGTTCAATACAATGTTAATGGATAATCTTTTGAGAAGACATACTTTTCTATTTAACTGTTACAAAATCCCTTGGTATATGCATCCTTAAGATTCACTTCATGTTTTAAGCAGCATGTGGTTTCCTCTTCCATATAAAAGGAACATATTCACTATTCTATAGATTGTTGAAGATGGTTGAATGAAAAGTATGAATTCCCAAAATATATGTGAAAAAAAATAAGTATCAAATAAAATTGACAAGGAAATTAACTTAAAAATAGTATAAAATGATGAAAATTTTGAAAAAATAGGTAGTAGGAATTATTATTTTAATGATGTTTGTATAAATTCTTAACCCATTTCATTATCACCATTATCTCAATTTCATCCTCAAAGTCCAATATCTCATGATCACGAGCATCTTTGAACATGTAACTAGCTCTTTTATACCGGAAACACAGTATATTGGATTGAGGTGTGGTTGATTCCTACACGTCACAAATGATTATGAATAATTTCCTAAAGTATCAAAAAATATTAATTTGATGGATATATTTTGAGTATGTAATATGTATTTTGAACTAAAATTTCAATTTTAAACTAAAAAACATAAACTTTGAGTCATATTGGGAATACCTTGTATTGGATTGAGGTGTTGTTGATTCCTATAATTCACACAATGTATTTTTATTCTATAATTCATTCAACATTAAGGGTTATCTAACAATATTATTATTTTATAACCTAAAATGTTAAATTAATTTTATAATAAAAAATAAAATCTCAACATCATGAGTTCATCATCCTTGTTGATTGTATGATCGTAGTACATTAGTGCACCATCCTTATTGAATAGTATTTATATAATATTTTTTCTCTGATCATTTTTTACTCTTAATAAATCATAAAATGGTCACATAAAATAAAATTATAGAAAAACTAATTTCTTCATGATCTCTCTAAAAATTAACCAAATTGGTATCAGATAAAAATTATAAAGAAATTAACTACAAAAATTAGATAAAATGATGAGAACATTAACCAAATAAGTATTAATAAGTCACCCCTTCATGATGTCTGTATACATTCTAATACAATGTATTCTACCCATTCATTAATAAACAAATATATTTCCTATTTTGAATGTTAGGACTTTTAAAATTCCCATTATTACTTGATAAATATATATAAACAAACGATTAATAAATATTTTGAATGAAATTGAAATTATCATCATAAATACCACTTTGGGGACGCTAGTTTATTGATGGAATATGATATCTTTGATAAATTTACAAACATAATAACCAAAATCATTTCCATTAGTTTGTTTCTAGTACTACAGAAACATTGATAAAAATAAATAATTTGTCTATATATATGTTTTGATAGTGAAATTCTATTATATATACCCTAATACTTATCCAAATATAGAATTTGATAGGCATTTTGTGCTCATGGATTGTCCTCATGCCATGATTTTGATGACATTTAAACACTTCTTTTTCATCATATAATTTTCACTAAAACATAATATAAAATGTACAATTTGAATTTTATTTGTAAAACATTTCATTTAGTGTAATAAAAATTGATAAACGTTATCACATTTGGTCGGTTTGTTGGGTATCCATGCATTGAATTCAGAAGAAAAAAATCTTTTAAGTATCTAAATTGATATTAATTAGTAACTAATGTTTCCTAAAAAACAAAATGAATTTATAATGAAAGGAATTAAAATATAATTGATATGATTAAATTTTAGAGTTTTATCCATGTATCATGGGTATTAAGAATATTTTGTTGTCTGTAATTTTCCTTTCAAACATTGTAGCCATTATTTCAACTATCTCTTCATATTACTTTCTATCTATTGAGAATAGTTTTGTATAAGTTATGTAAGGACTAATGAGTGAATATTTATATTCATAGTTATTTTCCTTCAAATAGTATTGATATATACACCTTCAAAAAATATTAATAGTATTTATTCATAATTAGCATAGTAGATCAGCTACTGGTCAAAAAAATCATGAAATCTCACCTCATGAATACATTTACAATTGTGACTCCAAGACATTCATGATCAAGGATTTAATTTACATTCTCAAGAATAATATAGTCTATAATGGTCTCTCTATACATTTATTTTTCAAAATAAATTATGGTTGTATCACTTTTTTTTAATGTTGTATCTGCATGAAAATTTAATATTAGTAAATATAAAAGGTGAACAAGAGGGGTAAAGGTAATTTTTTAAGATATTTTTGATTGGTTGTTTGATCCTTTATATCATTTTTATTCGACCTTCCATTTCACCCCTTCCCTTTTACTATATCTAATAGCATTCATCGGTTAAAGAATTTTTTCAATAATTGTTAAATTATTTTCATAAAAAATAAATTTGAAAGGAATACCTCCTTGTTGACATGTATTTTCACAAGATCAAATAGCCTTTCTATGAAATTTCCAATATAAATCTCAACTATATTAATATCTACATCATCAAGTAGAATAGGTATCTCAGCACTCAACTCATGATCTACATGAATCCCCTCTCTCACATGACTTATTGGAAGTTTTTTCTTATGTAGAATATATCCTTGGATATTTTACATGGTACCCCTCATAAAAAGGTGATAGTAAGGTGCTGATATATATAAATTATAATCATTTCACCCTATAGAATATTATTATAGGAAAGGTATCAGTGTCTTCTTAATTCATATTTCACATAAACAATTATGAAAAAAAATTATTACCTCTTCTAAGACAACCCTTTTAGGGGAAAGGCTCACCTCAAAGTTAGTGGGGTGGGGGTCTTCACATAGTGGTCTTTGTTGTGTTTTTTCTTCTATATGATTCATTCCCATAACATTTTCTAACAAATTGTACTGCCAATTAAGGTTTTATTCTAGAGTATCTAATCATGCATGTATATCTTCCATTTTTTATCTTTATCCTCGTGTTCATTTCCTTTCTCAAAATATGTTCGGGGTGATAGCCCAAAATCCACACCTCTAATGCGACTATATTTCTCTGGCCACTTCAAGGTCACTAATATTAGTTGTTCATTGGGTATAGTTAATAATGATTCTTCTTTCTGAGTTGGATTTAAAATATAGTAAAATAATCAATCATTGTTATGTAATGCCTATTTAAAGAAAAATAAATTATTATTTAATACTTTCACATGATTAACAAAATTTTTGTGTATTTTCATATATTAGTATCCCAACTTTATTTACACAAGTCGTATTTCATAGAATATGATGTGGGATAGAAGTGGATTTGGATTTAAAATCATTAATCTATATATAAACAAAGTAAAATAATTTTTTTTCTTTCATATCAAATAAAATTATTACCAGAGATTTAAAATAAATACCATATTTTTTTTCAAGTGAAGCATACCCCATCATTTCTTTACAGTAGGGGTATATTGGTATTGCTATGCATTTATTATTTTTAGCACTCAGTTTATGTTTCATAAATTAACTATTCTTAATCAAAGTGATTAAAACACGTATTTTTAAGGAATGTATTACCAATCTCAATGTACCTAAAAATATTTCTTCTCATGACGACCAATAAATGCATTCCCCATTTATTAGTTTATCAAGTGTTCATACATCAATAGAGGGTGTGAGTTGATTTTCCCATCAGAATATTTGAGATGATACTTCAATAAAATTGTCAAAAATATTTTGTGAGCCTCTTAAATGAGCATTAACGCAAATTTTATTTGGAAATAATCCATTATAAATTCACTTTACAAGGGATAATTTAGCGTAAATAAATGTTTCATTATTTTTTTAGTAAAATAAAGAAATTATATCATAATTCTACACTAATTTATTTCCAAATTAATGCATTAATCATGAGAACCTCATTTTTTCATGAATCTACATCAATCGGCACATTAATTAGAGTGGTGATGCCAATTTAACTACTGAACATCGCCTTATTGGTGATAATAGGCTAGCCATGTGCATTCCATCCAACCTCGAGTTTGATACCTTTGTCTATCGCCTTAATAATTTATGTTAACTCCTTCACACTATGGCGCTCATATTTTTTTTTGGTATATAGGTTGTTATCCATCTACCATTTCCTAATTTTTCAACATCATTAGTATGTTTTTCCTATTGGAATCATTGGCATGTGTATAAGTATGTTGTTTATATACATTGGGAGCATCAGCATGTTAAAAAACCTATTATTCCTTAATATTTAGAGCATCATCATGTGAAAAAGTCATAATCTATAGAAGTGGTTGAACATTTAATTTATATTATATAAATTCAGAAGTGAATAGATAATAATATTAGGTAACTTGATGTATATCATAAAACAATATATAACTTGATTTTTAAAATCTCTTTTTTACTAAGGGTTGAAGAGATTTGACCCCTCTATAGAGTATCTAAATTCCCTCATTGTGGAGTCCTCTAACATAAAAGACCCAATATACATTGTGGATTCTACAAAATAATGGTGATGTCCTAATTAAAGAATCATCATTGGTTGAATTGATATATAACCCTTAAGTAGTTTTGGTCGATTACATAACAATTGACCACTTTTGATTTTTAGGATCTTGAACCTAACATACTTGTACTACAAATGATTCAATTATAAATGGTTCTTATTTGTACCCTTAATAAAATCCACTTTCATAAATATCAATTCATCTATTTTAACTAAACTCGTTTTATCAACCCACTTGAATTGAAAAATCATCACTTGGAATGTTGTATAATACTACTCCCATATTTTTTTTATGATACCAAAGAATGACATAGTTGAATAAATTAGATTTTTATCCTTGATACCAGATACAAGTATCACTTTATCCATATATGTAAATGTACTATTTTTTATGGTATTGAATTCATCATATTCATTTTTTTAGAACATATAACCATTAACTGCATAAACATTATATTACAATACAACCACACATTGTCTTCTAGATTTCTAACAAATTCGTTTTGAAATTGAATCCAGATTTGTAGTTGAATACTTAAAAATATATTTTCAAAACCATCCTATAAAATATTGATTATGTGTATTTGATATCCATATTTAATCTCTTAATGAATTCAAATTCCAAAGAATTTGTTTTTGTGTTTCAACATATAACAAAACCTTGAAAATGTTTTAAAAAACATAAATGTGAGCGAGATCCTTCTTTATAATAGTAATTATGACAATATATATTATATAAATTCCTTCACCCAAAATTCGCATGGTGTGATGAGATTTTGGTAAACCAATGCTTTCTACATCATACAAGTAGTCGGTACATAATTCAATGGCTTCCTCAACTACATGTTGCTTTATAGTAAAACCTTATGGATGACTAAAATTTTTGACATACCCTTTAAAAATATTCATATAACATTAAATGGGGTACATCCATCTATAATGTACTAGAAAATATAGTCAAATCTCTCTTACCAATTGATTAATCAATTATACCATTATATCAAAGAATGTCAACGATAAGAACATCTCTAATTCACATAATATGACCACAATTTCTATTTCTACAGTTGGAAATTTCTTTGCATATATAAATTTTTTGCATGTAGATTTGAAAAATAAATAGATTTTGGTTAATTTATGATGTAAATTCTTATGAAAAATAAAACATAAATCTACAAGCATTATATTTTTTTTATCAAAACATGTCATTCATTTGATTTTAGACCCTTTAAGTATAAATCAATCATTAACATGATATTCTTGATATTTGATGAATACCCCTCCATAACCATTACATCATTTATAAAGTTTCAAAACAGATACATCTTTTTCCTAGAAAGAGTGTATGGAATTTGAGGAAGAAATTTCCATTTTACACTCTTTATTGGCACCAACTCTTCTTATATCCCCAAGTAAAGCATGTCCAACCTAGCCTTAATTCTATCCTTTGTTTTTTTAGGTGAATTTAGTAATGTTCTAATGACACTATCACATATATTTATTTAAAAATTCGTTGCATCAATATAATGCCTAACATACAAACAATTCCATTATGGTAATTCAAAAAAAACTAATATCTTTTTCCAACCAGTTTTTGTAAGGTTTTCAAAAAAAGGTTTACCAAAAGCAATTTCCATATCTTTTACTTTATGAAATAGTTGATCGCATGTTATTGAAGATGGTTTTGTACATTCTAAGGAAATTTCATTGAATAGTGTACCCCAATATTGTCATTTATGTCACTAGGGTAGAAATATGTGAAGTCCTAGAAATATAGTATTCGATGAATATTTCAACCTAATTAACTGTGCACCTTGTTCACAAATGGGAACCCTTGAGTTCCTTAAATTATAAATCTTAACCAATTTACATGAGTAATAAATTCATTTATCATTCCATAAAACATAGATCTCAACATGAAATCTTCATTTCTGTAATCATTATACAAAATAAAACCCAAATCCCACAATAATTTAAAATATTTAATCAATGGATCCAAATAAACATCAATATCATTACTCAGTTGTTTTGGTCCTGATATAAGCAAAGATAACATAATGTATTTTCATTTCATTCATAACAATTATGGGAAGTTATAATTTTCCAATATAACCAGCCATGTACTTTGAGTTCTTATTTGAAAACCAAAAGTATTCACTCTATCTATAGGAAATGATAGACGAAGGTTTATCAGATCATTTCTAAATTCATGGTATTCATGATCAACTTTCTTCCAATAAGTAGAGTCTTATAGGTGATTAAGTTTCCCATATTTTATTGTGGAATATGTGTACCACATAAAATGCCTTATAGTATCCTCACTTCCATATAGATGCCTAAACCTCAGAATGATTGTAATGTACCATAAAACTTTCATAGGACCTGATCAATCTTTTTATATCAAGATGCACCATACTCTTGGTAATTTTTAAGGGATTTTAGGTCCTTGATAAATAGTATACAGTCATTTGGATAAGCATGTATTATTTTAAAGATAATATGCATTTAACATAGCATTTGTTTAGCATTATATTTTTGGAAAGGAAGCTCATTATCTTATTGGTTCACATCATTCAAGAGAAAAAGTTGTTCAGTAAAAATTGAATCACTCCTTCTATTTCTAACTTCTATATTATATAGATTTAGTATGGATGACAATTCTATATATTTAGTACAACTAGAATACAATATCTTCCTTGCACAACTCTTAAACATATCAAACAATTTTGGACAATCACAAAGTTAATATTAAACTATCATTACTATTTCCTCAATATGATATTGATCATTAATCACTTATATAATCATATCCTCAATATAGTCTTATTCATTTGTCGTAATTTTAATCATGTCATATGATCCATAAAATGCATTATTATCCCAATCACTAGCTATATTTAATTTTCCATCATGATTATTCTAACATTTATAACATCAATCTATTCTATGATAGATCAAGTGTTCTTCCAACTCCTATGGACTGGTTATTCTTGAATAACAACAATGTAAACATGATCAAAGGATTTGAGAAGGGCCATATGAATTATCTTTTGAAAACTTAATGAATTATTTTAATCCATCCTCATACTCTTTTTTAGTATGATTGGAATACATACATTTTCAATTCATATCCATCCTATTTGATTCATTAATATTAATATTTTAAAAAAATAAACAAAAATTATGATATTAGAACCCAAAAAATTTCATTATTAAAGAATCATTTAAGCTAAATGAAGCCATTTTTTCTAAGATAATAAGATTTGAATGATGAATATTGATATAGTTTTGTGGTGGGGGAAATCATTGAAGTGAAATAAATGTGTGATATATATAAAGTTACAAAGAATATAATTAAATTTTCACCTATTTCAAAACATAGAGATCGAGTGTATGTTTTGTAACTTTGTTAAGTGGGAGTATAACAAGAGGGAGGAGTTGGTGTTTATTAATTTATTCACTTAGTATGTGGAGGGTAAGGTGGTGCTTCAGTGAAAGGATGCTTAAGATCCAAAGTTTATCTTTTTTAAGATGGTGAAAATATTAATAGGGCATAATCAGATGGTCTTGAGAACCCAAAATTTGGATGAAATCTTGAATTTAAATCCAATATACCATAAGTATTGGGCTGGGGTTTTCAAGATACTATAAAACCTGATGAACAATATAATTGGGGTATCCAAAATGATTCAGTTTTAAAAAATTCACATGGTGGGATGAAGCCTCAAAGAATAGAAATGAAAATTCTTATTGGGGGTGGTAGAAATAGTCAACGTCAACACAAGTTGAAGAATTATCCTGGTGGGATTAGTAGAAGTTTTCATCTCACACTAATAATTGGAGTATAAGCCTAACTTCCTAGGATAACCTGGAAACAAAACTCATCCTTAGTGGAACCAATAAAGAGAGTCAATTCTGGAAAAATTCTAGAGTGCAAATCAGGATCTAGGTTTAAGCAAGACAGAAACAGATATGGATATTTTGAATGCTGGTCACGATTCTAATTTAAGAGGTGAAAGGAATTTGGAGTATAGATTTAAAGAGAGTTTCGGGAGTCCCCATAATTAGGATCGGGATTTAAATAATACTAGGGGTTTGCCTCAATGGGATAAACCAACAAAATCAACTGGAAAAAAGATCAAGATATTAATTACTTAAATAAATCCAATGGTGGTCAGAATGAATGCAGGTGGGAAAAAGAGTAACAATGCACTGAAAACAAAGACTCACTTGATAATTGTAATCAAGGTTGAAATGAAAGTGGGAGGAATCCTCAACAGGGTAAATAGGTGGAAGAAACTACTATGAGTGAAAATTTACAAAATTGTGGCACTATGAATGAAAAAAATGGTGAATTAACCTACGTAAATAATAAAATTTTATTACCTTTTCTATTAAACAAACAAAATTTTATAATTTTGATTTTAATATATCATTATATTTTCAAGAAAAAAATTAGTTAATGTTTAAAATAATAAAAATATATTCATAAAAAATTTAAAAATTTAAAAAAAAAATTTAAACAAAAGTTATTTCATTTATTCATTAAAATTATTTACATAATGCATATATTTATTTATTTTAAAATATATAGTTTAAATTTATACATAATCATTACTATAAAATAATTTATAAAACATTAAATTTCAACAATTAAAAAAATTATTTACATAAAAAAATTAAATATTTACACATAAATTATTTACAAACATATAATTAAAATTATTTATAAATTACACTGAATTTAGAAAAATAATTATTTTTTATAATTATATATAATGATCTCAAAAGAGGGATAAATACAATAAATATCCTACAAACTAATAAGAAACAAATCAACAAGGCTCGGATCCAAGACCTTATCAAGATTCCTTTCACTAAATTAGTTTCAATCTAAGGGTATAGGTTTAATAAAATAAAATATGGAAAAGGGTAATATATGAAATTTGAAAATAATAGCATTGTTTCATTTGTTTCCTTCTAAATCACCCCGATTTTGGGGTGATTTGAAATCTTCAATTAGGGATAAACCAATTTCTCCTAGTTTCTACTCGAATAATTTCTCTATGTTCAACATAACCCTGCTAAACATGGGAGATGAGTTCCAATCGCTCTATTTTGTTTCTTTTCTCCCCAAATTTCCACTTCCAAACAAGAAAGATAATGACACCAAATTTTAAATTGAGTTTGGATCACACCATGATGTTATCAATCGTGTTATGACCCAACTAACAAAATAAATCCTTTTAAAGGCAAGGGAATGTTTGAGAATCATAATTAATTAAAGAGGAAATTGAACAACACAAAGGAAATGAGCATGAAGATCAAGTTATGTAAGATCAATTAAAGAGTAGTCAAAAGAATCACATGCCTTGTCATTTGAGAGGATCGATTCATCTAAGAAGTTCAAGGAAGAATGATGGTAGAGGCTAACTTCTGTAGGAACTTAAACGGTGAGAGGAAGAAAGTTCGGTTAAGGTTAAAATTTATAAGATCAAGAGAAGTTTTATTAGTGTTTTCTATAAAACACTGATAAAGATTATTTTTATCAATGCTAGAAAAATAAGCACTAATAAAACATATCTTTATCAACACTTTTATAAGTACCGATAAAATTATCTAAAAATAAAATCCAAAAATAAATAAATGAATATATGATAAATATGAATAGATTATAAAAAAGTAAAAAACATTTAGCATTATTAATGAATAAATAATCTTAAATAAATGTTAAAAATGAGTGAAATTGAATAATTAAAAATGAATATACTTAAGAAAATATTAAAAATGGATAAGTTTTATTAATTATATAAATTATTAAAAATATGAATATATTTTAAAATGATATATATTTAAAATAGTAAACAAAAATTAAACAAATACAGAAAAATTAATTGAAGACATTAATTACAAAAAATGTAAACACAAACAAACAAATTTTAAAGAAAATATTAAAAAATGAATTTAAATAAAACAATTATATAGGTATAAAACATTTTAAAAATATTAAAACTTAATAAATAAAATTGAATGGATATTCATCATATATATTTAAAAAATATTAAGAATATAAAAACATGGTATATAATTATGTATGTTTTGTTAGATTAATTACATTAATTAAGTGTAAACATGTACAAAAATGAAGAGAATAATAAAAATGAATTTAAATTAATTAATTATATAAATTTCAAAAAAAATTAAAAATATTATAGCTTAATAAATTAAATTGAATAAATATTAATCATATAAATTAAACACATATTAAGAATATTAAAGCCTAGTGAATACTTATGTGTAAATAAATATTAAAAATTAATAAATTCCAAACAATTTAAATATTAATAAATATTACAAATTAATAAATAATAATAAATGAAATAATACTAAAAATTATTTAATAAAATTAAATAAATTGAAAATAAATATTTAAAAAAGTGAATTTGTAACTTTTATATGAATTACATACACATAAAAAATGAATAAAAATGAATGAATAGGTAATATTAATTATATAGAAAATAAAATTATTAAAAATGAATTATATTGAATATACAAAAATATTAATAATTAAATTGAATTGAATTAAATTAAATACACACACATATATTCATGATGAATAAATTAAAATAAATATATATTAAAATTGAATAAATATAAAAAATAAAAAGATTATAAAAAATACTAAAAATATAGAGATATTAAAAAGAATAAATAATATTAAATCAATAAATAGATATACGCACACACATACATATATGCATGACAGTTATACATATGTACACAAATACATACACACATACACACACACATATATATACATACACACATATACATACACATACAGTTATTTTAAATTATTTAATATCAATATAAATATATATTTAAATAAATATATTCATTTATATATTATAAAATTATTTAAATAAAAGATTAATATATTATATTTATTTTAATTATATACATATTTTGTCATTAATGTATATAAATATACTATTAAACATTTTGACTAATATAAATTTGATAATTTTTATATATAAAATTATGAAAACAAGATTCATTTTTTATTAAAAGTTATATAAATCAAATTTATATATTATATTTACATATATATATATACTTATTGTAATATAAATCTTATTTGAAAAATATATTAATAATTATATGCAAATTAAATTACTCATTGGGAACTTTGTCAGTGATAAACAAAAGGCACTAATAAAGGTATGACAATTATCAACACTACCAAAAAGTGGTGATAAATGAGTGACTTTTATCAGTGCTAGAAAAAAAATTTGAAAAGGGGTACCCTATTATCAGAACTTTTTACAAGCACTGATAAATGTTCCCCTTTCTCGATGATTTTTATCTAGCATTGATAAAGTTCAGCATTTAATATCACACAATATGTGGTAGTGTCTCCCCATTAATTAAAATTTTGAAAACTCCGTCATTATTCAGATCTCTATCTACATCAGATTATCCATTTCCACACTGACATGATTCATCACACTCATTACATGTGTCGTCTTTTCAAATCACTAAATAACTCCTCGATGTGACTCTATCACCACATCTCGATATTATTAGGCTAGAACCATGAACCTCATTTGATACCAGTTTTTGGGGAAGATTACTTACTAGATCAATCATTCCTAGCCCAACATATAAGCTCTTCTAGGGTTCTATCCTAAAATTCAGGGGTGGTGGGAGGAATTACCCATCTAAGATTATATGTTAGTCTCCATACTTTTTAGAATTTGATGTGGGATTGGGTTTGCACGCAATAAAGAACAGTGGCAGTGACTGGGATCAGATTCATTGATGAAAAAAATAGGCAGTGGTGGTGGTTTTAGTGGGGGTGCGGTAAGGGTAAGAAATAGAATGTGGAGGGTGGACGGGTGGTGGTAGTGGCTCTGACAGGGGGAGCGGTGAGGGTGAGGGAGATGATGGGGAAGGTGGGGGTTCACAAGGAAAGGGAAGCATGGGTGGTGGTGGGGGATATATTTGGGAGTTTTTTACTTATTCAGTAATTATCAAAGGAACCTCATGCCCACAGATTCTGATTTACAGAGATAGTTTCTTGTTTCAATAGGTGCAAAAGACTATTTTTCGGATAGCAATGGTGGTAAAATGATATTACTACTACATTTTTATATAGGTTATATTTTATTATATAAAAATAATATTTACAAAAATGGTTATCTTGGATAGATATTATATAAACATCAAATATTTTAAGTATTTTTAATAATATTTATTGAGAAACCATACATCGTGAGAGAGATATTTCTGGAAAAAACATAGAAATTAAATTTTTTTACTTTAAGGTTTTTTAATAAAATATCACACAAAATTCATGGGATAAATTTATTTTATTGATGAATTATAATTATTCAAAAAATATTATTGTTGGGTCAGAATGGAAATGAGGAAGACACAAGATGGGTTTGAATTGTGTTACTTTAAAACATGATAGAAACTAAACTTACCTCTTGAGATTAAAGAAGTACTTTCTTTTATTTTAAATATGAGTAAGTAGTATAAAATAAATGAAGAAAAGAACATAGTAGTATTTATATTGGTTTTGGGAACAAATATCCCTTAGTCCACTCCACCAATGCTATATTAATGGGATTGGTAATTTTCACTACTAGCTCCTTTTTCTGGGAACCTCTACAACTAAGAGAAAATAGTTGACACCTTTAAATCAATAATTTTATAAGGACTTCTTGTTCATTTATTGGTAATCGAAATATACACAGCTTAGTATGAGAAGCTAACACTCCACCATTACTAAGTATGAGAAGCTGATACTCAATGAAATCAAGGTTAATTAATTTGATTGAGAAATAGATTTATCTCACAATTGTATTAGAAACTAATAGATAATGGATATTCTTCTTCTTATATAATATTATTCAATAAATAAGATATTTTTAAGAGATCTTAGATGAAAATGATCTTCAATAAATACAAAAAACAACAATATTCTTCAAAATAAAAATAGGATTCTTTTAAACAGTAGTATAGAAAATACCAGGTAAATGATCAAAACTTATGTGTCTCTAATTTGTAGCATTGATAAGTGCTTCTTAAAACTACAGTAAAATATTTACAAAAGGATACAAGAGCAGCAACAAAAATTTGATCAAACAGATAAGAATAAAAACATTTATGTCTCTAAAGTGTATCTCTAGAGGTGATGGAACATTATTATTTTTGAACACACACACACACACATATATATATTCAGAAGAAGAACATTTCAGTATTTAACATGAAGGCCGAATTCCTTATGGTCAAATAGCTCTAGAAATATTGCATGATAAATATTAAATATTTTAATTAAAAACATTCAAAAAAATATTGTAAATTCCCTTAGAAATAGGAACAGTTCAATATTTTAAATACAAGTCTTTGAATTGGACTTTAAATAGATTTAAAGATATATTTAATTATTGTGATACCATTACAAAAAATGTGAAAATAATCCATAATTCAAAACTCTTTAAATGACCAAATAAAACATAGGGTTTCTCTATGTAGTGAAAAACTTCAAAAGTATGGTTGACAACAAATGATTAATTAAAAAAGTAAGGATAATGAACCATACATTTATTCTTCAAATGTAGGGTTGCTTCCAAAATTAGGGATCTTGATTCATATGTCCAATTCAAATATAGGGTTCACAAACCATATGGTTTTCTTAAAACATAGGGTGTGAATAGTGTTTCCACACTAAAAATAAAACATATCCAAAATACTTATACTTTGAAAAATCAAATAAAAATTATTATTCTAGTAATTATTATCTTAAAAATCACTTAAATTAACTTCATTAAAAATATAAATGTGGGTGTTTGTTAACATAAAAATTAAAATAAATTAATGAAATTTTTAAATCAACACATTCGCAATAATCTCATCCTTTTTATGATCACAAAACCCATAAAAAATATTAATATTAAAAAAATAAAAAAATTGAATATAAGAATAAATAAATTTCAAGTGGATTTTTTCCCCACTTCGAATAGCCCAAAGGTTGTTAGATTTTTATTAATTTTTAGATAATCCCAATTTTAACTAGGTTGATAAGGAACCCTTAAATGGATCATTGGTCTTATACAATAAGTCCCAATACATGGACCAAAGGCCCAAAGACCTAAAACACTGAAACTATCCCTCCCTAGCATCTACTTCGTTGATGGTGCCTAGCTCCCCACCTCACATGACTGGTCATCTTGCATTGCCCCATGTAGAGTTGCACGGTACTTGGTACTGATGGTGGATATCATACACTCTCATTCTTCTAATATGGTTAACTCTAGTAGAGGATATTATTTATATGATTCCTGTTATAGGACATTCTCCCATGTGATCTGATCTCACTGTATAGTCTGGATGCCCAGTGGCCCGAAATCTTTTGATGGACCAAAGGCCATGCTGCATCAGGAGGTCCAGGGATTATACCCCAGCTTGCATCATGCATGCATCAATGCATGCCTGCGTCATCCCTACATCACTTCCACTTCATAAATCCCCCAAAGGGGACCTTCTCGGATTCGATCCTAGGTATTTAAATGCCAATAAGTAGCTTTTACCACCCGAGTACAGGCTCATTGCCATGGATTTTTCCCATATACAATTAAATTTATCCATAAATTTCTTTGTAAATTTATTTATAAAAATCTCCAAAAAAAATCCAAAAATTTTATCAATAAATTTATTGAAAAATTAATGGATAAATTTCTTTATAAATTTATGCATAAATTTATCTATAATTTTTTTTATAAATTTCTCCATAAATTTCTTCATAAATTTCACCCCCTTTTTGACATCAAAAAGAAATTAAGAAAAAATATTATTGTACATTTGATATAGGGAAAAAATATTTTGGTTCTAAATTTGGATAAGATATTGTGGTAGAAAATAATAGATATTTTTTGGATGGGTTAAACGGTCTATATTCACTCTCCAAACTTTGAACTCTTTTACTCACAACATCTATAACTCTTAACAACAACAATATTCTCCTTTGAACTTCTTTAAATCTCTAATCAATAAAATAATATGAGAAATTTTTAACTAAAAACACTTTTAACTCATTAATACCTAACTTAGTAATAGATTCTCAATTAATTGAATTCATTTGAATTGTCATCTCTACTTTAAACGTATCAATGTATTCTTTATATACTAAGATTTACTGAAAATTTTGACAATTACTTTTAAGAGTATTAAAAAATATTTTTGAAATATAATATTTTTCTATCTCATCATATGATTTTATAGACTTCTGTAGATCTTTATGTAGTTTTATTACTTCTTCATTTAAAAGATTAAACTTGGACACACACTATATAGAAATAATTCCATCTTTAGGTATTTGATATTATTGAACTTATGGTTCTTCAAAACCATAGATTTATATATCTTTACTAAAATATTTTTATAAGGAGTCTTTAATGAAGGAAACTAACTATTTTCTAAATAGATTAGTCAGAGCATTAGGAAAAGAATTACCTTATTTTTTATTTTGAGAATAACATTTCTCTACGATTTAAGTTCTAGGTCTCTTCATGCTGCTCGGACCGGATTCTTTGGAAGTATTTGATTATTTAATTTCAAATAATTAAAAAAATATTTAATTGGGTTTAATAAAAAATATTAGGGTTTGAAAGAGTAATAATAAATGTTTCATTCTAACAGATTGTGGAATATGTTTTGGATTCTTGATTCGAAAGACAAATTGATCGTTTTCAATTTTTTAGTTTAAAAATATAGTTTTATGTAAGAAAAATATTTTGAAAATCAAATTTTATGTTATTTAATAACATTTTTGAGAAATGAAATTTCAAAAAAATGTTTTTTGAAATGAAATATCAAATTAAAAACACAAATTTTATTTAAATAAACCTAACTTTCCTCATATGTTTTAAATTAATATAAGCAAGTGCTACGTGATCCCTTTGAATTATAATTCTCTAAATAAAACTATTCTTAAAAAGATATATATAAAATAATGTTTACATAAATAATAAAAGGATAAAAATCTTACACATATTAGAATATTTTAGAAATTTTGTTACATATCATAATATGCCATTAAATACTCTTCAAGGAGTATGAATGATATAATCATAATAGTTCAACATATTGATTTATCATATAAAATAATAGTGATAATAGTTTTAACAGTTTTAGAATAAAATTTTTCTATCCCCCTATATAAAACAATTGGTGCATTTAAATCGAATATAAAAATGGAAATGTATTGCTTCATAAATTAACAGTTTCAGCTCTATGAATTTTTCTTTTCAAATGAAATTACATAATTTTAAAGCATCCAATTAATTAAATAAAAATTGATTCCAATATTTAATACTTTTAAAGTATCAAATACAAGTGTCTTTTGGTACCTAGATACTTTTTTTCTGGTAGTGTTAACAACTAAAGACTCGGGTAACCAAATCTATTTGTTTTGAGTAAAAACTTTATAATTGTGACTAGATAATGTTTTTGAATAATGAACCTTCTTAATACCATAAAATTGAGGTTTTCTAAAATAGAAATAATTTTCATAATTTCCATTTATTTTATAGTGAAAACATTTAACAGAATATATACTCTTGATTTTTTAATTAAGAAAAAAACAATTTCTATATAGTTTGGGTTTTTCTCCTTTACTACCAATTCCAAGTTTTTTTTATCGATTTTATTTTTACCATGAATTTGATTCAAGTAATTTTCTCCCTTAATAATAATTCTACAGGCTTGTTTTAAAGTATTAAATTCATTTAATAATTTGTTAATTTTATTATCATGAAAATTATAAGAATTTGTGAAAGGATTAGATCTTAAATCTGGAATCTGATTAGACAAAATCTATTCATAGATTGAAATAACATAATGAGATTTTATAATTTTCTATTCTATTTCTTTAAAGATTAAAATTTATCTTGAAGCATAAAATAGTATTTATTTAATTCACCATAATAAATTTCTTTAAAATTAAAACTTTGAGAGTTGAAAAATTTTACCTCATCAGTGTGAGCCATAAAAAAAAGATTTACCATTTTATTTTCATTCTCAGTTTTAGATTTTGTAGTAGATTCATCACTTGAATTAAAATTAACACCCAATTTAGTCTTCATGACTTTGTTACCTTTTATTTTATAATTATATTTCCATTGATCTTTAATTATAGGAAAGTTATAATTTATGTGAACTTTATCCTTGTATTCAAAGCATATATCTTCTTTATCTCTTTTCTTCCTCTTATTATAATTTTTTTCAAATATTTTAACAATATATAATAACTATTTTCTTGAATCTGGATAACATGAATCAGACAACTTATCCATAACATCTTCTAGTTCAGCATCTTCCTTTTTTATATAAATATGGTTTTCAATTTCATCTTGAATATCATCTTCATACATCATAAAGGTAACAATATGTTCTTTTATTCTCAATTATTTAATTGGTATGGTATAATAAATAGTATAAAATATTTTTTTTATTCTACTTAGAGGGTAAAACACAAAGAACTCGTCAAGCATGATCTGATTGTTTAATTGGTTCTCCCAAGGTAGCAATATTATTGAAATCTTTTGTCAATTTTCTATTCATCTTAGTGATGATATCATATTCATGCATCCTAAATGTATCAAATTTCAATTTTTCATTATTGAACCTTAGTTTCCTGACATTATTAGTTCCTTTATAAGAAAAAAATAGTTAGCCACATCTCATATGCAGTATCACATTGAGAGACTCAATTAATTCAAAATTTCATAATCCAAAGACAATAGCATTCATTTCTCTTGAATTAAGATCATATTCTTTCAATTAATCATCTTTCTACTTTTTGATATCATATTCAGGAATTTCAAAAGGATTGAATATCTTTAAATAAACTATTAATTCAATATTTTATAAATAAATAATAATGTGTGCTTTCCAAAATCCATAATTATCACCAATAAAATATGGTTCATGGATCATCGACATACCTTCTCTAAGATCAGCCATTGAGAATTAACTTCGTCTAGATCTTCAACTATAACTCTTTATAGTTAAAAAGATATAACCACATAAGTAAAACATTGATATTAATTGTTAGTAATGGATAGAATTATAAGAATATATTATATTTCAATTATTATTATCTAGTATAAATGATAAGGATTTTCATAAAGATAAATACAACAATATAGCACAACCTCTAATACCAATAGTTTGGTTGGAATGGCAAAGACAGATACACAAGAGGGGAAGTGAATTGCATTCCTTTAAAACTTGATAGAAACTAAACTTCTCTATTAATAATAAAATTATTTTTTAATTATCTTTTAAATAATAGTAAGAAGAATAAAAATAAATTAATAAAATAAAACAATTGTTTTTATAGTGGTTCAAGGCACAAATATCCTATAGTCAACTCCACTACGACTCTCTTCATGGGATTGGTGATTTTAACTAGAAAGTATTTTTTTGGTAACATCTACAACTAAGGGAAGGAAGTTAAATAATTATAATCAAGGATCTTATAGGTCCTTTTGGTTCTTTTATAGGGAATTGAAATATCTGCAGCTTAGTATGAGAAGCTAAAATTTCACAATGATTGAGTATGAGCAATCAATATATGAAGAAATCTAGATTAATTGATTTGATTATAAAATATATTTATCTCACAATTGTAGCAGAAACTGATTGATAATCGATCTTGTTCTTTGTATATAAGAGTCTTCAATAAATATCATCTTTGAAGAGAACCAGATTACAATTTATCTTCAAGATATAATGAAACAAAACAATATTCTTCAATGTAAAATAGGCTTCTTTAAACAGTAGTAGAGAAAACCCCAGGTATATGATAAAAATATATATTCCTCTAAAGTGTAGCTTTGATAAGTGATTTTTCATAATGAATAAAAATATTGACAATAAAATACAACAGCATCAATAGTAGGTTAACAAACTATATAATAATAAAAACATGTATGTCTCCAAAGTGTATTTGTATAGGTGATAACAAATTATGATTTTCAAGCACACACACACATATATATATATATCTATTCAAAATAAGAACATATTATGATCAAATTACTTTAGGTAAAACATCTCTAGAAATATCACATGATAAATCATGAATATTTGAATTCAAGACATTCAATTAAAGTTGTAACTTACCTTAAAAATAAGAATGATTAAATCTATTAACACTAGTATAAAAATGTCTTTTCATGGATGCTTGGGTCAGGAGACTTCCATTTGGCAGTTGCAATTGAGCTTAATATAGACCTCCAAATGGTGGTCGCTAGGATTTTCTATACCCTGCCCCTGTTTTCCCTTTCCCCTCATCGACCCCCCACCCACCCCCACTTCCTCTCTAACCTCTCATCAATCACCCTAGAGCTCAGTCCCCCCCCCCACCCCCTCCTCCTCACTGCTATGCCCTCCATCCAACCATCGTACCTCCATCTATATAACCATCATTAATCGAGCCCCCATACAGCTCCCCCTATTGTCGAGCCCCCATCTCATCCCACCTCCTCTCCTTCACCATCGTGTTGAGACACCGTCCATCTAGCCACCATTGCAAACGAATTATCACCTTGAAAAGATTTAATCCTCCATAAAACATAATCATGGTCATATCCAATAGAGGTCCTTAGGCATGAATTTCTTTATATTCATCATATTTAAGCCTACAACTTTTCGAATAGCTCTTCTTCATCATGTTTGGTCAATTGAATCTGCATGGATCTTGTATAATTAATCGATGCGGCTCGACCCAATGAATTATTCATTTATAGTTGTCTTATTCAAGCTCAATTATTAGAATCTAGTTCTTCTTCAAGTGGTTCCCTAAGATTGTTCTATCTTCCTAGGGTGGATCGAGTTCAAGATCAGAGTTTTAGCTCATATTCATCAGCCTCAGTTTTTAGTTCCCTCTCATCATTCTTGGAAAGGTATATTTTGAAATGGTTAAAGGAAAAAATTTATGAATATTTGGCCAAAATATAAGGTCAATTGCATATTTGATCGTGAAACAAAACTCAAGGGAATAAATTTAAGTAAGGATTCAAGGGAATTTTATATTTTTTTTAAAAATTATTTGATTGTCCTTACACACCAGGTCTGATTTTCAAAAATTAAAGGTTATTCCCCCACTCCTATGAATGTTTCAATTGTGAAAACATATTACTTTCAAATATTAGGGGTTTTCTAGATCTTTCCCAGATTTACTTTTTTGTTTAAACTTTGATACCCACAAACACTAATTTATACCAATTTTTAATCCACTTCCAATGTAATTTTCACTATTTTGTATATCCTTATTGTTAAAATTTATTGTAGTGTTTTTATTTTAAGATAACTATATGAATTTCCTCTAAACATGATTCTATAAAATCATAACTTTCATAAAAAGTATTTAACGTGTCATCAAACATAGTATAAAATCAAAATTTACCCAATCTTCTTCCATTATTAACTGTATTATTATGTTATTATTTATATTATATAAATCTTTATACTGGTTCTTGTTTCTTGATTTTTAAAGGAATTTACGATCTAAATAGTGTATTTATTTCAATAAAAATTATTTTAAGGGTAGAAAATGGTCTAATACCATATTGAGTACCCTACTAACTTGATGAATTTTATCAAGTTGGAAGTGTTACTTTTACCAGTTACTACATTTTATACTTTCATGAATTTAGGCTAAATGTTTTGATTTTTTTCTTGATATAAAATTAATCTGAAGGGGTGATTCTACATGGTCACTATTATATAACCATTAGTGGGAATCGATGTATATCTATAGGTTTAGTTGATACTTATTCATGATATTTGGAATTTTAACAACTTTTATAATTCTATATTGTTTCCTTTAATTGTTATTTATAGACAGAAAATCCACGGTGCTTTGGTTATTCATTAATGTGGGGATCATTCACAAGATTTAAAGTATGATTTCTCTCTTAATTTGGCTTGAAGGTTTGATTTACCACTTCACTCTTTCCCATTTTATTTCACTTGTTCACATTTCTTTATAGATTCCCTCTTCCATTTTTTCCTTTTTACTTTTTAGGTTCGTCATGCCCTTCATATGTTCCCACATTCCATAAAATCTTCTTAAAGGGTATATATTATTTATAATCACTAAATATATTTTAATTTGTACAATAATTTTTATAATGATTGATGTTGTAATGTTGTTAAATTTATGAAAATATTACATACCCACTAACCCTAATTTCTATTATTTTTAAATCTAGGGATAATGTGAGTGTCTCTATATTAGAAAGCATTCCCATTAACATTTATTGAAGTTTTTTTTCTTTTAAATTTGAACTATAATCATTTTTTTAGAACTTTACTCTACAAAATCTTAACTTTTATAAGAATTTTCAATGTGTTTTTAAATAAAATATAAAACCAAAAATTACCCAATTTCCTAAAATTATTAACTATATTGTTTTGTTTTTTTTTATATTATATAAACCATTATTCAAGTTCATGTTCCATGATTTTTTCATGGATTGATGATCTAACCAATGTATTCATTTCAATTAAGAATTATTTGATGGATTAAAAAAGGATCTAATATCATACTGAGTACCTTACTAACTTAATGAATTTTTTCAAGTTGGTAGTATTAATTTAACATATTACTTTATAGGCTAAATGATTTTACTTTTTTCTTTATATAGATTCAATAAAAAGGGGTATTATGCATAGTAACTTTGGGATAATTGTAGGTCATAAGCAATATACATCTCCATTTTTGGTTAATATAGATTCATGATAGTTTGTATGTTAACAACTTTTAAAGTGATATATTATTTCACATAATTGATGTTGATAAACATAGAATACATGGTTATTTTATTATTCTCTATTATAGTGATTACCTATAGGCTTAAAACATTGATTTCCCTCTTCCTCAGGCATACAGGTTCTATTTACCACTTCTTTCTTCCCCTTTTTCCTTCATAGGTTCTTCTTTCCCTTCATAGGTTCCCTCTTTATATCGAATTTTCCTAGAAAGGTATTCATTTTTTCTAATAATCAAATTGTTTTTAATTTGTATGGGGATTTTTAGAAAATTTTATAGTGTAATTTTTTAACATGTATGGAATTGATGAAATTATATTCACTATTTGTTTCACATGGAGTTAAATTTTTATAGAATTAAAGTATATTTATTTATTTAATTTTGTTAAAATTAGATTCATTTTGATTCTAAAAATATATCCTTTATTTTTAAAATATTGTTCATTTATTTTTATTTCCCATGATTTCTTATCTATGGAGTTTTTTATTATGTGTTCCTTAAGTTATAGTAATTGGTTCATAGTTTTTTATTTTTTTTCTTATTATTAAATGTTTTGAATGAATTATAGATTTATGTTATGAAAGAATTATTTATAATAGTTTATTAAATATAAGATTAAAGATCATTCATGAATTTTATCTTTATTTTGGACTCAGTTATTGTGTAAATTTCTTCTATATAAGTGTTTTCACATAGGTTAGGTCATTGATAAAATGTTTCCCCCTTGTAGGGGTTATTTCCTTTCAAAATTAAAGTGAAATAATTTAAAAAACAAAAAAAACTATTCATGTTTTCTGAGTTAATGTACTTCAATAAAGGCCATGGGTAATTAATTTTTTTAATCATTATTTACTACTGTAGTTTGTTTTATATTTCTATAAAACGCCTTTATTGGTATATGAAACATTGATGGGAATTTATTTAATTTAAACATTATTGACTACTGTACTGTGTTTCATACTGCTTCAAAACAGCTTCAGTGGTATAAGAAACATTATTTATGTTTCACTAACATCACACATCATAATTAATGTAAATTAACATATAGTACAAGGAAACATTAGTTCATGTTTCACTATCTATTATCAATTCTTATTATATATTGGCATAATTCCTTGCTGATTTTATTTTTCTAATCCATTTTAAATAGCTCTTATATTTATTGTGATCATCTCCATAGTTGTATGAATTAATTATCCTAGAAAATGGTACACTTTTTTCCTGAGTACTCTCCCATCTAGATTGTTTTTTGTCACTTTTCATGTACTAACGCATTGTAGGATTTCTCAATTAAGTTGGTCATTTTCTTTATTTTAGCATAGCCTCTTCAATCAGCTGATATTCTTAATTCCCATGGATTATATAGATTATATGTGTCAATCCATTTGACTTAAAACCAATTTTTTTATTATCTTTCAATAAAAAAAATAAACATTAGAGGCTTATGTATTGTGTTATAGTGGTGGATGGGCTATACATTCCTTTTTATATCCCTTTAACACCTTCTTACTTTCACTAGATTCAAAGGATGTGAAATGGTTCTTTCTAAATCAATTTAAAATAAAGAATTCATGAAAAGTATTCAAATTTAAAAAAAAATAGTTATACTTGGGGCTTGAGTCACTCAAACCATTAAATTATTTGTTCTTTGTTTTTTTTATTCTATAATAAACTCTCATTGCACCCATACATTCACATGGGGTTGTGTTAACTTCAATATGATATTTTTTCCTAATATCATTATGACACTAACAATGTTTCATGTTGATGATACTACCATAATTTAACAATTTTATTAATTTCTTTCTCACTAATCATGTTCCTACCACTGTGAAGCTTAAGTTCCATTATTGATGATTTGTCATATCACTGATTTTTTTAAACTTACACCACTCTAGTAAATCCTTCATGAAGTGTCGTTTCTTTATCAGCATTTCTTGGTTCAATTGAGGGGTTAATAAAAAGATTAAGTGTCAATGAATCAATAATTGTATTTAGTGTGAAAAAATGTAAGTTTCATTCGAGTTTTTATGATTTATGTTTTCAAAAAATTCTTCTATATTGATTTTTATTTTATTTTTATTATAACTAAAATTTAGTTTCATATAGATATATTATTTTCTCATTGAAGTTTATGTTATTTCACATGTTTAGTTTTCCATTTATTTTCCTTAATCCACTCATTTAGAACAAGAAAACCTAGTTATTATGTTACATGTTGAAAGATATAATTCATTTCATGTTCTACTTATTCAGTTGTAACTACCTAAATTTCATTCATCCGTTGTAATTTCAAGTTTTTTTCAAAATTTTAGTTGATTTCCATGTTGTGTTGTTCCCCAAAAAAATTATATTCTCTAAGAACCCTCAACTAAACCCTTTAATTCCTTATAATCCTCTAGATTATTACCCAAAGTTCTTCTATACTCTCCAAATTTTGTTTTTCCCATGATTTTCTACACCATATTTTTTGTCACCTCTCCTTGTATCATTGCCTCATGGATAATCACATTTTATGCTTGCTTATGTACTCATTTGATCAAAATCCAAAATAATATCTCCCAATTTCAAGATAGTATCGTATCAACTAGTAAAGTACTCAAGAAGGTAATGTTATAAATATGATATGAGGCCCTTTTATGTCCCATTCAAAAGAACGGATGGTTGAGTAGACGGTAAATCAATCGAAGGTTTTGTTTTTCTGAGAGGATCAAAAAAGAACTATTTGTGTCATAAAATGCCAAAACGGATGTTTAATGGTATTATCCATAAAAAACCTTTAAATGACTTAAAATCATATTAAATCCATCTTATTATCATTTTTCGTTTGTATAAGAAGAGGGTACGTCAATCAGGCATGTGGTCTTCCCGGAATGACTGAATATACAATATTTTAAAGGCTAGAAACCCTTTAATAAGGGGTATATGGGGGTTAAAACCAATCAAAAAAACTTCTAATTCCATTAAATCAAAATAGAAAAACTGTTGAGTAAATTTTTAAATGGTATAATAGATATTACATCAATTATAGGTGTTGTTTACTCGGGAGGACCGAAAACGCACTATTAGTGTTATAAAACACCAAAAAAATTATTTAACAATCATATCCATATAAAATGGCTTCAAAATGACTTTAAATATTATGAAACCCATATTATTATTATTTATGATGTGTATGAGTAGATGGAACATTAATTAGATGTGTGGTCTACCCGGAATGACTGAATATGTGGTTCTTAAAGGACTGACACCCTTTAAAAAGGTGTGTTTGGGGGTAAAAACCAACTGAAAGACCTATGAATACTATGAAATCAGATAAAAAATTATAGAGTTATTTTTGAAATGTTTAAGTATAAGTTAAATCAATTGGAGTTTTCATTTTTCTATAATGACAAAAAACACAATTTTAGTGTCAAAGACACCAAAACTGGTGTTTAATGGTCATATCCATAGAAAAAAACCTCATAATTACTTGAAATCATAAGACAAACTATCTTATTATCATTTGTTATGTGTATTAGAAGACTTGGCATCAATCGAATGTGCAGTTTTCCTGAAATGATTGAATATGTGGTTTTTAAAGGTTTAACGCCCTTTAAAATGGTGCATCTGGGGGTCAAAACCAACCGAATGGCATCTGAATACCATGAAATCATATAAAAACAAAAGTAGAGTAAATTTTAAAATATTTTAGTAGAAGATGCATCAATTGGAGGTGTCATTTTCTTGGGATGATGGAAAACACACTTTTACTATCCTAAAACACCAAATCATGTGTTTAATGGTCAGATATATAAAAAACAACCTCATAATAACTTGAACTAAAAACATAATATTATTTTTATTGATGTGTACGAGTATAATACATGTCAACCGAAAGAGCGGTCTACCCGGAACGACCGAATATGTGGTTTTTAAAGGTTTGACGCCCTTTTGAAAGGTTTTTCTGGGGGTTAAAACTAACTGAACGACATATAAATGCCATGAAATAATAATAAAACAACCATAGAGTGAATTTTTAAATGGTTTAGAATATATAATTTCAATCTGAGCTAGTGTTTACCCAAGAGGACTAAAAATGCACTTTTAGTGTCTTGAAACACCAAAACATATGTTTAATAGTCAGGTCCATAGAAAAAATCCTCATAATGACTATAAATTAAAGGGAAAACGTATTATTATTATTGATCTATACAAGGAGATATAATGTCAATAGGATGAGAAGTCTACCCGAAATGATTGATTATGTGGTTTTTAAAGGTTTGATACCCTTTAAAAATATGTTGGGGAAAAACCAATGGAACAACCTCTGAATGACATCAAATTAGATAAAAGAAACTGTAGAGTGAATTGTGAAAAGGTCAAGGAGAAGGTATATCAATCAGAGGTTTCCATCACCCATAATGACAGAAAACGTAAATTTATTGTTATAAAACACTAAAACATGGATTTAACGGTCAGATATATAGAAAATGAAATCATAATGACTTTAAATCATAGGAAACATATATAATTATTATTATTAACATGAATGAGTAAAAATAGCATTAATAGGATGAGCATTCTACTCGGAACGATTGAATATGTGTTTTTTAAATATTTAACACCTTTTAAAAAGGTGTTTCTGGGAGTCAAAACCAACCAAATGGAATCTGAATGCCATGAAATTAAATGAAAACAACTATAGGGTAAATTTTTAAATGTTTGAGTAGATAGAACTTCAATCCAAGCTAGCATTTTCCTGGGAGGACTGATAGCGCACTTTAGTGTCATAAAACACCAAAACACGTGTTGAATGGTCATATCCATATAAAATTATCTCAAAATGAGTATAAATCATAGGAAATCTATCATGTTATAATTTTTTATGTGTACAAGTATATGGTACATCAATCGGATGTGTGGTCTACCCACATAGATTGAATATGCAGTTTTTAAAAGTTTAACGCACTTTGAAAACATGTGGGGTCAACTAAACGACCTCTAAATTTCATGAAATCAGATAAAGCAATCATAGAATGAATTATGAAATGTTTGAGTAGATAGTACTTCAATCAGATGTGTCTTCTGGTTGATATGAAATAAAACACACTTTTAGAGTCATAAAACACCAAAACGTGTGTTTAACAATAAGATATATAGAAAATGACCTCAGAATGAACTGAAATGAAAGGAAACCCATCTTATTATTATTTTTGATGTGAAAGAGTATAAATAATTTCAATCAAATGAGTAATTTTCTCTAAAAAATCAAATATGAGATTTGTACAGGTGTGTTGCCCTTTAAAAAGGTGTGTATAGGGGTCAAAACCAACGGAATGGAATTTTAATTCCATAAAATCATGTTAATACAATCGTAGAATAAATTTTGAAATGGACAGGTAGAAGGAATGTCAATCTGAGATAGTGTTTTCCCAGGATGACCAAAAATGAACATTTAGTGTCATAAAACACCAAAACATGTTTTTAATGGTTAGATCTATAGAAAAAACCTTAGAATTATTTAAATTCATAGTTCAACCATATTATTATTATTATTATTGATGTTTATGAGGATACTTAATTTCAATCGGACAAGCAGTTTTTCGGATACGATCGAATATGTAGTTTTTAAAGGTTTCACGCCCTTTAAAAATACACAGGGGTGAAATCCAACCAAATGACATCTGAATTCTATGAAATCAAAACAAAACAACCATAGAGTGAATTTTGAAATTCCCAACTAGATGATACATCAATCTTAGGATTTTTTTGTCTCAGATGATGAAAAATGCACTTTTAGTGTCAAAAAAAAACAAGTGTTTAAATGTCATATATATAGAAAACAACCTCAAAATGACTTTAAATCACAAGAAAACTATATTATTATTATTATTGATGTGTACGAGTAGATGGAACATCAATTGAACAAGCAGTCTTCCTAGAACATCTGAGTATGTGATTTTTAAAGGTTTGACACCTTTTAAAGAGGTTTGTATGGGGTTCAAAAGCAACCAAACAAAATTTGAATGCCCTAAAATTAGATTAAAAAATATATAGATTGAATCATGAAATGGTAAAGTAGAAAAAACATCAATCAAAGATAAATTTTGTTTGGGAGAACATAAAATGCACTTTTTGTGTCCTAAAACACCAAAACATGTGTTTAACAATCAAATCCATAGAAAACAACTTCTTAATGACTTGAAATCATAGGAAGACTATCTTATTCTTATTTTTGATGTTTATGATGAGGAATCACATCAATCATATGTTTGTTCTATCCATAAAAACCGAATATGAAGGTTTTAAAGGTTTGATGCCCTTTAAAAATACACAGGGAGTCAAAACCAAACGAATGGACTCTAAATGATATGAAATCAAATGATAAAAACTATAGAGTGATTTGTGAAATAGTCGAGAAAATGGTATGTTAATTAGAGGTTTCATTTTTCAAAGATATGTAAAACTCAATTTTAGTTTCATTAAACATCAATATGTGCATTTAATGATCAGATATATAGAAAAAAGTGTCAAAATGACTTGAATCCATAGGATAGTTGTCTTATTATTATTCGTGACATGTACGAGTAAACAACATGTCAATCGGACTTTCATTCTATTTGGAATGATAGAAAAAGTGGTTTTAAATTTTAAAAAAATGATTAGATGTTATTAATATATTTTCAAAATCAAATAAATTTAGTTGGTTGTAATAAGTTTTAATTAAAATATCTTATTGCATTTCAACTATTAGTTGTGATATTTTTTACTACACTAATTATTTTATTAAATTTTGTCATTTGGTTTTATTCGATGAAGGGTGTGGATCTTGGAATATTAATAAGTAAAAAGATTTATGGGATCATGGTTTTACATATTTTGTAAATATTTATTATATTTTAGAAATAATGTAGTTTTTGTAACTTTTGTGTGAATTTTTTTTAAAAAAATATAGTGGGCCCCATATGGTTGTTGCTGAACTTATAGTGACTACCATATGGTAGTTGCTATAGGTCATCTTGGTTAGACTGCAAAAAATACCATTTTGTGGTTTCTAAAGTTTATGATCTATAGAGAATGCCAAATAGTGGTCACTAAAGATGATTCTAAGGTGGTCTATAGCGACTGCCAAACTGGTAATAATTTTATTAAATTTTTCCATGTGCTTTTATCTAATGAAGGGTGCAGAGCTTGAAAGATGATTAAACAAATATATTTATGGGCTTTTGGTTTTACATATTTTATAAATATTTATTTTATTTTTGAAATATGGTAGTTTTTTTAATTGTTTGTGAATTTTTTTAAAAAAATAAATAAAAATTATAGGGGCCTCTATATAGTGGTCACTGAACCTATAATTATTTCTATATGATAGTTACTAGATGTTTCCAGGGTTGGACTATAGGGATCGCCATTTGGCAGTCACTAAAGTTGATCCTGAGGGTCTATAGTGATCACCAAATGGCAGTCACTAAAGATGATTTTGATGTGGTTTATAGCAACCTCTTAATGATGGTCGTTATAGGTGACCCCGACCTAGTCTATAGTGTCCACCAAATAGTAGACTCTATAGGCAACAATGGCAGTCCTAAAGTGTCTGTTGTTTGTAGGATGTTGGGTATCCACTATAGGCCTTTAGCGATGACTATTGGCGGTCTCTATAGGGTTTTTTCTGCTAGTATAAATAGGAATCTTTAATTTGGTCTTCAAAAATATTTAAAGATATTTAATTTTGGAAAGATTGTTGCAGAAAATGAAGAAATAATCCATAATTCAAAACTCTATAATTGACCAAATAAAACATAAAGTTTCTTGGAATAGAGACAAACTTCAAAAGTACAGTTGACAGTGTACAGTTGATTACAAAATAAAATAGGATGAATCATATGTTTGTTTTTAAAGCATAGGGTTTCTTTCAAAAGTATGATTCTTGATCTATATGCTCAATTCAAACATAGGATTTATAAACAATAAATTCTACTTAAAATGTAGGGTATGAACAGTTTTTTCCTGAGAGGATTGAAAATGCATGTTTAATACTTATTAATTACTACAACTATAGAGTAAAATTTTGAAATGGTCAAGCAGACAAAGCGTCAATCTGAGATAGTGTTTTCCCAGGAGGTCTGAAAATGCACTTTAGTGTCATAAAATAGAAAAACATGCATTTAATGGTCAGATCCATAGAAAAATACCTCATAATGACTTCAAATCATAGTAAACCCATATTTTTTTTTATGTGTTCAAGGATATGGTACATCAATCAGATGTGTGGTCTCCCGAAATGATCGAATATCCTATTTTCAAATGTTTGATGCCCTTTAAAAACATATGGGGTTAAAACTAACCAAACAACCTCCAAATGTCATGAAATCAGATGACAAAAATTGTAGATTGAATTATGAAATGGTTGATTAGACAGAACATCAATCAGATGTGTTATTTGACTGAGATGACTGAAAACGCACTTTTAGTATCATAAAACACCAAAGCATGCATTTAACGGTAATATATATAGAAAATTCCCTTGGAATGACTTAAAATTATTGGATAACCATTTTATTATTATTTTTTATCTGTATGAGTAGAAGACATGTAAATTATATGAGTAGTTTTCTCGAAAAAATCAAATATGTGGTTTTTAAAGGTTTGTTTCCCTTTAAAAAGGTGTGTATGAAGGTGAAAACCAACTAAATTCCATTTGAATGCTGTGAAATCATATGAAAACAACCGTAGAGTGAATTTTAAAATGTTTTAAGCAGATTGAATGTAAATACAAGCTGGCGTTTGACTGAGAGGACCAAAAACAAACATTTAGTGTTAAGAGACACCAAAATGTGTGTTTAATGGTTAGATACATAGAAGATAACCTCAGGATGAATTGAAATCATAGTTCGACCATCTTATTGTTATTTTTGATGTGTGTGATGAGATAGAACTTCAAGCGGACAAGTGGTCTTCCCGAAACGATCAAATATGTGGTTTTTAAAGGTTTGACGCCCTTTAAAAATATGTGGGGGCTCAAAAACATCTAAACAAACTCTAGATTATATGAAATAAAAAAAATAGAGAGTGAATTTTGAAATTTTTGAGTAGATGATATGTCAATCAAAGGTGTCTTTTGTCAGAGGTGATGAAAAATGCACTTTTAGTGTCATAAAAAACAAAAACGAGTGTTTAAATTTCATATATATAGCAAAAAACCTCTAAATGACTTAAAATCACAAGAAAACATTCTTATTATTATTTTAGAAGCGTACAAGTAGACGGAACATCAATCGAACTAGCAATCTTCTTGGAATAACTGAATATACAATTTTTAAAGGTTTAACATCTTTTAAAAAGGTTTCTTCAGGGGTTAAAAGCAACCGAATGACATCTAAATGTCGTGAAATCAGAAGAAGAAACCCATAGAGTGAATTTTGAAATGTTAGAGTATATGATATGTCAATTAGAGGTGTCATTTTCTAGATATGATGAAAAACACACTTTTACTATCATCAAACAACAAAATATGTGTTTAATAGTTAGATATATAGAAAATGAAGTCGTAATGAATTGAAATCACAGGACATGTACGATTATACAGCATATCAATCAAATCAACGGTCTGTTCGGAATGACATAAAAAAGTAGTTTTAAAATTTAAAAAAATGATTACAAATTATTAATATATTTTGAAAATCAAATAACTTCGGTTTGTTGTACTAATTTTTAATTGAAATATTTTATTTCATTTCAACTATGAGTTGTGATATTTTTTATTACACTAATTATTTTATTAATTTTTATCATGCAATTTTATTCATTGATAGGTGTGAATCTTGGAATATGATTGAGAAAAGTGATTTATGGGCTTTTGGTTTTACAAATTTTGTAAAAATTTATTGTATTTTAGAAACATAGTGGTTTTTTTTAATTCTGCTGTGATTTTTAAAAAATATATTGTGGTCGTTATATGGTGGTCACTAAACCTATAGTGACTGCCATTTGGTGTTAGCTAAATTTTATCCTGAGGTTCGATAGTGACCACCAAACAACAGTCGACAAAGATTATTATAAGGTGGTCTACAGTGAGTTCCAAATGGTGGTCACTACAGGTGACCCTGACCTGGTCTATAGCATCCATAAAATGAAAGACGCTATAGGCAATAATGATGGGGCTAAAGTATTCACTTTTTAGTGGCCACTATAGGCCTTTAGCAATAGCTTTTTGTGGTCGCTCTAGTTCTTTTTCTACTAGTGTAAATATGAGTCTTTGAATTGGCCTTTAAATATATTTAAATATTTTTAATTCTAGAAAGACTATTGCAAAAAAACATGAAAAATAATCCATAATTAAAAAATATGTAATTAATGAAATCAAACATAGAGTTTCTTGGAATGGTGATAATCTTCAGATGTACGGTTGATAACGTACGTTTTATTACAAAAGTTAAAATGATTAACCATATTTTTATTCTTTAAACATAGGGTTACTTTCAAAATTACTGGTCTTGATTCATACGTTCAATTCAATCATAGGTTCCACAATCCATATGTTCTACTTAAAACATTGGATATGAATAGTTTTTCAAGACTACTTATAAAACACATCCAGAATACTTATACTTTGAGAAATCAAATAACCTCCCATAGGTTAAAGATGAAATATTCTTCTTGAGTATAAATAATTATTATAATGAAATTCACTTAAAATGAATTCATCAGGAACCACTACTATAGATATTCCCATTAACAGCGTGCAAAAAGTATTTTAACCATGCTAAAAAAGAGTTTTAATCTCAGCATTGTTAAGGGGGTCCCTTTTATCAGAACTTTTAATTGAGATGATAAATGGGGACCTTTATCAGTGTTAGAAATAGCATTGATAAAGGCTCTATTAGATGCAGTGTACTTTTTGAATAACAACACAATGAAAAAACCTCCTCTAAGAATCCGGATCTTCGTTTCAGGTATGTCTTTCCTTTTCCTAGAGTTTTTGAGAAAAGAGGAGTTTTTGGAAATTTTTGAAGTACATGCCGTGTATTCTTTTGCCGCTCGAGGCCGTGTGCTGGCTGTGTCTGGGCCACACACATGATGTGTTGGGGTGATGTGGAGGTCACTTAAAGAGGAGTACGGAAAAGCTGAGTACACGCCATGTACTCAAGAAGTACATGTCGTGTATTTTCTTTTTTTCATTAAACGGACCGGGGTCGCTCCTAACAGACAGAAATCGCTTCTTCTTCAGGTTCTTCGTCTGAGAGAACCCATATGGCCGCGGAACTTCTCCAAGCCCCCTATCTTCCGTCTGATCTCCGTTTCAGTCATCGTCGATTGCATTGGGATCACCTCGGTAATATCTCTCTTCTTCTTTATCCTTGTTCCATGATTTTACCTCTCTCTCAAGATATTGTGGTTTGAGAGTTTTGGATGTTTTCTCAGATTTTTGACGTTCTAAGGACAATCAATCATTTTGGTTCAAGTATATCGATCTCCTAGCATCGATGTAGGTGGTTTGTTCCTTTCTGTAGGAAGTATTTGAATATTTCATGCAATTCCACCAATTCCCTTGAACAAGGTATTGTGTGTTCTCTATTTTTCCCCTGTTTTTTGTCTGCTTTTCTTGATTTCTTGAGTATAGGTCAATGCTTGTGAATAAGGTAATTTTTACTGTGCTCTGGATGTTTTTCCATGTATGTTTTGCCTGTTAGGCGTCTTGCCAGTTGCCATGCCTAGTTGTAGGATAGTGGAACTGTTGTACTGTTATGTTGTTGTTCCTTAGAATGATGACCAATTAGTTCTTGAGGTTTACTTGGGGTGGTACGTGTGCTATGCATGTTTGTTTTACACAGGGATGTGAGAACCTAATGCAGTGGACCATAGGGAGAATGGACGTAAGGGCTTCTCCAGAGTGTCTTATTAATTCGATGTGAGACCAAAGGGGGAATTAGTGATGAGTGCTTCCTCAGAGAGTATGTAGTTCCTCAACGCGGGCCATAGGGGGAATGATACGTTGAGTGCTTCCCCAAAGAGCCTTTAGTATGATACAAGACTATAGGGGGAATTGACGGTGAGTGCTTCCTCAGAGAGTATTCTTCAGCTGAACCAGAGGGGTGAGATTGTGTGTACCTCCTAGAGGTTTTCTAGTACTTGTAGGTTGAATCATAAGGGTTAGGTTGTGAGAACTACCCAGGGGGTTACCTGTTGTTCTACTTGTTGATTGGTTGTTACTTGTGTACTATATATGCTAGACATTGTGGATTGTAGCTGTTGTGTGCTTTCCTGTTTACTGCTTCCTGTACTTTTACTTTCCATGTATTCACTGACTGTTAGGCACAAATATTTGGGTGGTTGCCTACTGGGACCTTGTCTTACACCCTATTTGGTCCATGCTTTTGGGCTCAAACAGACTATATTGTTGCAGGAATAGATAAGGGCAAGTGCCCTTCTACTTTAGGTACTTGACTTGTTGTGGAGCTGGAGAGCATGGGACCAAGCTATGGCTTGCGATGCTTAGGAGTTTACTTGTTTTATTTTTCACTTTGGTTTAGTATTGTATTCAGCATTGTGACTTGTTTGGATGCTTTCCTAGACATATGTATCATGCATCATTTTATATATGTTTGTGTATGCTCTAGTTGTTTATTGTTAGTCTTCCATATTTTATCGTTTACTCTTGTATGGATGGTTACAGTTTCTACTGTTGTCTATTTGTTTTTCTTCCATTGTGTACTCTTCCAATGAGGGAATAGTTTCCCCACTATCACACCCAAGTCCCTCACTGCTAGTCGTCAGCCTCTGGCGTTTGGGGAAATGCGGTTGAGGCCATGTGACCAACTGGGTACGGGGTGCCTCTGGGTGGCTTCCAGAACTAGGATGTTACAAAGTGGTATCAGAGGGTTTATTTTCTCTTGATTTACTATTTGGAGCCTTTAGCCAGGGATAGTACGGATTCGGTACTTGGTATTAAGCTGTGCTCGGGAGTAACTAACCCGTGTACAGGGAAAAGCCAATTTACCTGGCTTATTACAGTTTTCTGGTTTTTCTATGTTACAGTTGATCTGATTTCACCTAGAGTGATTCACATGATTTGTATTGTTATTGTTGTTGATATTGTATTTCTATTTCTGTCGCAACCCGATGAGATGAGGGTATGTCATCTCATGTATCATATAGGCACTTGTTAGAAATCACATGCCATGCATTCTTGTCATGCCATCTAGGGTGCATTAGCAATTGCATGTTGTTGTGATAGACGTCATGTAGATTATGCATGTTGTTGTGATAGATGCTTTGATAGAATCCCTGCAGTTTGATAGAGAGGTTGTTTCTGTTGTACCTTGCTTAAATGAACGCCAAATTTTGGTTCTTGAGGTGTTATGGGCCCTCATGAATTGGAACTTGGTGGATCATTTACTTGTTTCCCTTATATATGATATGTAGGAGATTCCAAGCTTTGATTCACGGGGATTATGGGCCCTCATGGATCGGAATTTGGCACCTTCATGCTTGTTTTTCAGTGTTTTCTGGGCTTCAGAGCAGTTTCAGAGCTACTGCCCAGAAAAACCTAGAATACAAGGCGTGTACTTTATATATACACACCGTGTAGTTTTCAAACCGTGTCACTGACAGTGTGAGAAGAAACACGGGTTGTGAAAAATCTCTAGGAACACGCCGTGTACGGTAGGTACACGCCGTGTAGTAGTGAGCCGTGTACCTGGTCGTGTCACTAACAACACGGGTCGGGGAAGATCGTGTAATACACGCCGTGTTTTGTATGAACACTCCGTGTAGCCTTGTTCTAGGTACCCGGCCATGTCACGAACAACACAGGACGGTGTTATCTCCTCCAATACACGTTGTGTTTGTTCGGAAAACGCCGTGTAAGGGTCATCTGTGTACCCGACCATGTCACCAACAACACGGGTCGATAAAAATCTTCAAGTACATGCCTTGTTTGTTCGGAACACGCCGTGTAGTCTCAGCCGTGTAACCGGCCATGTAACTAACAACATGGGTCATTGAAACCTTATCTACTACACATCGTGTCCACAGGGAACACGCCGTGTAGTCTCAGTTTAAGAAGACCATGTGGGTTAGCTGTGCAAGGAGACTCGGGCAGGGGAATAGAGTTAAGTACACGCCATGTAGAGTTTATACACGCCGTGTAGTCATGTTTTGTAAAACTTGAGTGTTTCCTTATCCTGTTTCCATTTTGTACTCCTTTATTCCTTGTCCTTTATATTCCTAATCTAAGGAATGCTTTTGATATTTCATATTTATGCCTCTGAGACGTCCTTCGGTTGTACGTTAGTTTCAGGATAGTTATCAGACGCTAGATATGACTGATCAGGGACTTCCTGCCGATCCTTCAGTCATGCCAGCCTTGGCACCAGTTGTCTTACCAGTTGCAGGTGCTGATGCGCAGTTTAGGGAAGGCTTTATGAGGATGATGCATACCTTTTAGGGAGCACCGCCTCCTTCCATGACTATGGCAGACATGACGCAGGTTTTCCAGCAGTAGCATCCTCCTACTTTCTCGAGGGAAGGAGGACCATAGGCTGCAGATTCGTGGCTAGAAGCCATGCTGACTATCTTTGAGCATCTAGAAATGCCTCCAGAGAGGCGGGTCAAGCTCTCTACTTATATTCTATGAGACTCTTCCAAAAGGTGGTCGGATGAGATCTCATAGGCGGGCATCGGCAGGTTATGTCTTGGGAGGAGTTCCAGCGCGTGTTTTATGACTACTTCTACCTGGAGACCCTGAGGGTCGATCGAGCCTGGGATTTCACGAGTCTAGAGCAGGGTACTCTTTATGTTATGGAGTATTCCTCTCATTTCACTGAGCTGTAGTGTTTCACACCCCTCCGGGGTGGAGATGGGATGTTCTTAGCAAGAAATTTTGAGGATGGTCTCAGGCGTGAGATCCACTCGCAGGTGAATATCTTCCATTTGACTTCCATCACTTCCATCGTCAACCAGGAACTGATTGTGGAGCGCAATCTGAGAGACTCTGGAGTTGCGAGCCAGGGATTTTCTACTTCCAGAGCTAGAATTCCTCCAGTTAACAGCTGGAAACACCGTAGGGAGTCTACGTGCGGTGATCCGAGGAGGCGAGATACATCTTCCGGTAGCCAGGTAGTATGCTGCCAATGTGGAAGGGAAGGGCACACAAGGCCGTAGTGCTAGAGAGACCCAGTGGAGTTCCGATCTTGTGGCAAGATGGGTCACCTTCAGCGTTTTTTCCAGGTTTTCTCACCAGTAGCTGGTGATGGGGGTTCTTCCATGACTCCTCGTTCAGGACCATCACCACCAGTTTCTCACCAGTCGGGGAACTGGAGTTCTTCCGGCCGTTCGGGCTGAGGTGGAGGTGGAGCTCGTGGCGGTCAGTCACCAGTATTTCAGCGTCAGTAGGGAGGATCAGCTCAGAGTGGTCAGGTAGGGTCACAGGGCCGTGGGGCAGGACATACTTTTGCGGTGGAGCAGTCCTATTAGGAGCAGGATCCCGGACCTTCTACAGTTCAAGGTACGATCTTAGTAGCCTCATTTTTATCTTCAGCTCTTTTAGATACCGGTGTTACGCATAGATTTATCTATTTTTCTATTGTGGAGATCCTTGGGCTCTGTATATTTTCTTCTGTCAACTTGTTAACACTAGACACACCTTTGGGGACGAGGAAATCTAGTGTACGTTAGTGCAGAGAGTGCCCTCTCGAGGTTGCAGGGTATCGTTTCTTATGGGACCTCTATGTCCTAGAGATGACAGGCTATGATGTCATTCTCAGGATGGACCGGTTGGTTCCCTTCCAGGCAGTCATCGACTTTTATCTCCACAGGGTGAGTTTCATTTCACCAGAGGGTGAATATTTTCTTCCTAGAGGCGAATGAGATGTTCAGGCGAGTCGAGCAGGACTCGAGCATCATGGGCTAGGAAGGGTTACAACCCAGATTTCTAGCCTTTATCTGGATGATCAGGGGACTTCACAGTTGTACTTTCCTCCAGTGGTGGATCGTTTCAGAGATGTCTTTCCAGATGATTTTTCAGGTTTGCCTCCGGAGTGTGAGGTAGACTTCTCTATTGATCTCGTGCCAGGAGTGGCACCAATGTCCATTCCTCCCAATAGGATGGCTACACCTGAGTTGCAGGAGCTCAAGAAGCAGTTGGAGGAGTTGCAGGCAATGGGTTTCATCTGACCCAGTACTTCTCCTTGGGGTTCGTCTATCCTATTTTCAAAGAAGGCATATGGTACACTTAGGCTCTGTGTGGATTATCGGAAGCTGAACCAGTTGACGGTCAAGAACTGATATCCCTTTACAAGGATTGATGATCTTTTCGATCAGCTTCGAGGAGCTCGAGTGTTCTCAAATATTGATTTGAGGTCTGGTTATCATCATTTGCATTTTATACCATCAGATATACCTCTGACAGCCTTCAGGAGTAGGTATGGTCTCTACGAGTATACGGTTATGCCGTTCGGTCTCACGAATGCGCTAGCAGTTTTCATGGCACTGATGAACTAAGTGTTCCATCCTTACTTGGATTCATTTGTCGCGGTCTTCGTGGATAATATCTTGGTGTACTCTCACACTTGACACGACCATGCTACCCATCTTGAGATCGTTCTGAGTACACTGAGAGAGCATCACCTTTATGCTAAACTCTCGAAGTGCCACTTTTGGATGGATCAGATTCACTTCTTGGGTCACGTCATCTGAGAGTCAGAAGTATCTATGGACCCATATAAAGTGAGAGCTATAGTTTCCTAGGAGCAGTTGAAGAAATTTTTTGAGGTACGGAGTTTTCTAGGGCTGGCTAGATACTAGAGACGCTTCATTTAGGACTTTTCACACCTAGAGGAACTATTGACAGGTCTGACCAAGAAGGGGGTGAAGTTCTTATGGTTAGATTCTTATAAGTCAGCCTTTCAGGAGCTGAAGGGAAGGTTGATGTCAGCACTGATACTAGTCTTTCCAGAGCCAGGCAAGAGCTATACTGTTTATTGTGATGCTTCAGGTATCGGGTTGGGCACTGTGCTTATGCAGGGAGATGGAGTCATTGCGTACGGGTCTCGGCAGTTGATGCCACATGAGAGGAACTACCTGACGCATGATCTGGATTTGGCATCTATTGTTCATGCCTTGCACTGTTTGAGACATTAACTTTTGGGAGAGCACTTTGTGGTTTTCACTGACCACAAGAGTCTCAAGTACATCTTCAATCAGCGTGATATGAATCTGAGACAGTGCAGGTGGGTCGAGTGTCTTTAGTCTTTTGATTTCGAGATTTCCTATACGCCGGGAAAGGGCAATGCAGTGGAAGATGAGTTGAGCATGAGAACTCAGATTCATGCAGTTCAGAAGGCCAGCAGTGAGTGGCAGCTTATGTCTATGTTCTGTGAGATGCATCTGGAGGTTCACGACAAATAGGGATAGACTTACCTATCTTCTATAGTTGTTACCTCTACACTTATTGATCGGGTACGAATGAGGTAGCTATTAGACTCAGAAGGCTTAGTCCTACAGGAGAGTGTGTCGGGAGAGGACCCTCTTCCTAGATAGACAGTGGGCGAGGATGAGATCTTGCATTTCCAGGGACGTGTATGGGTCCCAGCAGATATACATGAGGAGCTGATGCGGGATTTTCATTCCTCAGTTTGGGCAGTTCATCCCGGCGTCACCAAGATGTATTGGGATCATCATCGCCAGTACTGGTGGCCAGGTATGAAGAGAGATGTTGTTGTTTTCTTCTTGAGGTGTTATACTTATCAGCAGGTGAAGGCGAAGAATCAACGACCAGCAGGCCTTTTACAGTAGTTACCCATTATGGAGTGGAAGTGGAACGATGTCATGATGAACTTTGTGATCGGATTGCTGAGGTCGCCTCAAGGGAACGATGTTATTTGGTTTGTTTTCGACAGGCTTACGAAGGTTGATCACTTCTTACCGATCAATGAGACCTTTAGTTTTGATGATCTGGGATGACTATACATCCGAGAGATTGTACGTCTGCATGGAGTTCCACACTCCATTGTTTCAGACAGGGATGCACACTTTACTTCTCGGTTCTGGAAGGGGCTTCAGATGGATTTGGGTACATAGGTACTTTTGAGTACAGCATACCATCCCCAGACAAATGGCCAGTCCGAGCGTACGATCCAGGTGCTTGAGGATATACTCCGAGCTTGCATTCTAGACCTTGGTGGTTCTTGGGATAAGCATATCCCTCTTGTGGAGTTTGCCTACAATAACAATTTTTATGAGACTATTCATATGGAAACTTACGAGGATTTTTACGGTATGCCATGCCAATCACCTTTTTGCTGGCTGGAGGTAGGAGAGGCAGCTTTACTAGGACCTCATCTTGTTCAGGAGACCTCAGAGTAAATAGAGTTGATTCGGAAGATGGTGGCTACAGCACAGTCTCGACAGAAGTCTTATGCTAATCAGCAAAGATAACCTCTGGAGTTCGAGGTCGGGGATCAAGTTTTCCTGCGTGTTGCACCGAGGTTGGGACACAAGAGGATTCAAAGACTGGGTAAGCTTTCACCGTGGTACATCGGGTCGTTTGAGGTATTGGAGAGAGTTGGGTCGGTTTCATATCAGTTGCAGTTACCTCAGAGGTACCGGGCCATGCACGACGTCTTCCATGTCTCTCAGCTCTGACGTTACTTTTCAGACTCGTCTCATGTCTTTCAGCCCGAGGAGGTTGAGCTTGAAGTGGATGCATCGTTTGAGGAGCATCCTATTCGGATTATCGATCGCAGTACGAAGGTTCTCCATGGTCAGTCTGTTCCTCTGGTATGGGTGCTATGGCAGCACGGGTGAGTATAGGACGAGACCTGGGAGAGGGAGGCCTATGTACGATCGCAGTGGCCAGAGCTGTTTGGGGTTTCTTCTTCTACGCCTCATTAGGGAAATTCGGGGACAAATTTATTTAAGTGGGGAAGTTTGTAAGAACCCGGATCTTCGTTTCAGTTATGTCTTTCCTTTTCCTAGATTTTTTGAGAAAAGAGGAGTTTTTGAAAACTTTTTAAGTACACGTCGTGTACTTTATGAGTACGAGCTGTGTATTCTTTTGCCACTCGATGTCGTGTGTTGGCCATGTCCAGGCCACACACACAGTGTGTAGGGGTAATGTGGAGGCTTCTTGAAGAGGAGTACAGAAAAGCTGAGTACACGCTGTGTACTCAAGAAGTACATGCCGTGTATTTTTATTTTTTTCATTAAATTGACTGGGGTTTCTCCTGACGGACAGAACTCGCTTCTTCTTCAGGTTCTTCGTCCGAGAGAACCCGTACGGCCACAGAACTTCTATGAGCCCCTGAGCTTCCGTCCGATCTCCGTTTCAATCACCGTCGATTGCATTGGGATCACCTCGGTAAACTCTCTCTTCTTCTTTAGCCTTGTTCCATAATTTTACATCTCTATCAAGATATTATGTTTTGAGCGTTTTGGACGTTTTCTCAGATCTTCGACGTTCTAAGGACAATCAATCATCGTGGTTCAAGTATATCGATATCCTAGCATCGAGGTAGGTGGTTTGTGCCTTTCTGTAGGAAGTCTTTGAATATTTTGTGCAATTCCACCAATTACCTTGAACGGGGTATTGTGTGTTCCCTATTTTTTCCCCAGTTGTTTGTCTTCTTTGCTTGATTGCTTGAGTAGAGGTCAATGCTTGTGAATAGGGTTATTTTTATTGTGCTCTGGATGTTTTTCCATGTATTTTTTTCCTGTTAGGCGTATTTCCAGTTTCCATGCCTAGTTGTAGGATAGTGTAACTATTTTAATGTTATGTTGTTGTGCCTTAGAATGATAGCCAAGTAGTTCTTGAGGTTTACTTGGGGCGATACGTGTGTTATGCATGTTTTTTTTACACAGGGCTGTGAGAACCTAGTGTAGTGGACCACATGGAGAATGGACATAAGGGCTTCTCCAGAGTGTCTTACTAATTCGATGCGAGACCAAAGGGGGAATTGATGATGAGTGCTTCCTCATAGAGTCTTTAGTTCCTCGATGTGGGCCACAGGAATAATGAGATGTTGAGTGCTTCTCTATAGATCTTTTTGTATGATACGAGACTATATGGGGAATTGACGGTGAGTGCTTCCTCAGAGAGTTTATTCTCCAGCAGAACCATAGGGGTCAGACTGTGTGTTCCTCCTAGAGGGTTTCTAGTACTTGTAGGTTGAACCATAAGGGTTAGGCTGTGAGAACTACCCAGGGTGTTACCTGTTGTTCAACTTGTTTATTGGCTGTTACTTGTGTACTTTATATGCTAGACACTGTGGATTTTAGCTACTGTGTGCTTTCCTGTTTAATGATTCATGTACTTTTACTTGTCATGTATTCACTGACTGTTAGGCACAGATCTTTGGGTTGTTGCCTATTGGTACCTTGTCTCACACCCTATTTGGGCCATGCTTTTGGGCCCAAACAGACTATATTGTTGCAGGTATAGATAAGGGCAAGCGCCCTTCTACTTCAGGTACTTGACTTACTGTGGAGCTGGAGAGCATGGGACCAAGCTATAGCTTGCGATGCTGAGGAGTTTACCTGTTTTATTTTTCACTTTTGTTTAGTATTGTATTCAGCATTGTGACTTGTTTGGCTGTTTTCCTAGACATATGTATCATGCATCATTTTATATATGTGTGTGTGTTCTCCATTTGTTTACTGTTAGTCTTCTGTTGTTTATCGTTTACTCTTGTACGGATGGTTACGGTTTCTGCTATTGTCTATTTGATTTTCTTCTGCTGTGTACTCTACCAATGAGGGCATAGTTTCCCCACTATCACACCCAAGCCCCTCGCTGCTAGTCGGCAGCCTCTGGCGTTTGGGGAAATGCGCTTGAGGCCATGTGACCAACCGGGTACGGGGCGCCTCTGGGTGGCTTCCGGAACTAGGACGTTACACCTCCTATAACCTATACACAAAATATATAATTTAATTGAAATAAATTTTATAACAAGAATACAAAAAAAACTATTATATACATTTTAAACAAATTTTTTTATAATTACATTTATATTTACTATCCACAAACAATTTAAATAATTAATGTTTCATTGTCTTTGGCACTCGTGATCCCCTCTCAAAAAGGTCTGGCCATGGTATCTATTGTTGAAAAACTCACCTCAACCTAATCAAAATAATCCATCTATATAAGAAAATTAATATTATGTTAGTAATATCATAAAGAAATAATTTAAACATTAATATGAGAGAATACATTAAAAAATGTTGAGTTTAAATAAAAAGGCGCACTTGGAGTTGTACTGGTCACACTGTATGTTGTATTGAGGTGTGGTTGATTCCAACACATCACAAATGAGGTATGGATTGTCTTCCAAAATTACCCAAATAGTTCTAGTGTGTTTTCTCAGTTTTGAGTATGTCACTTGTTCTTTTTAATGAAATTAATGTCAATTTAAATTAAAGACAATTTTGGAGTTATAAAAGTAACATTGTGCATGGGATTGAGGTTTTTTTATTTTTATATGTCAAAAATTAATTATGGATAATTTTACTAAAGTATCAAAACAATTTGAATGTGTTTTATTAGTTTTCATTATGTCACTTTTGTTTTTTACTAAAATGTCATTTCAAATTGGAAACACGCACTTTGAGTTATACGAGTCACATCATGGGTCGTTTTAACATGATACTACTTACTACATGTCTCAAATGACTTATTAATTGTTGTCTAAAATTATCAAGAAAATCAAATCATGTTTTCTTTGTTTTCATTGAGTGACACATGTTTTGAACTAAAATGTCAATTTTAAACTGATAACGCGTACTTTGAGTCATATCGATCACACCATGCATTGGATTGAGGTGAGACTGATTTCTACATGTAAAAAATGTCTCATGGAATTTTTTCCTAAAGTATCAAAACAATCCGAATATTTTTTCTGAGTTTTCAGTATGTCACTTGTTCCTTTTGATAAAACTAATATCTATTTAAAATAAAAAGTCTCACTTTGAGTCATACCAATCACACCATGTGTCGGATTGAGGTGTGGTTGATTTCTACACATCATAAATGACCTATGGATAATTTTCCTAAAGTATGAAAATAATTTTAATTCATTTTCTCAATTTTGAGTTGGTCAGTTGTCCTTTTTATTAAAATTGATGTCAATTTTAATTAAAAAGATGCACTTTGAGTCATACCAATCACACCATGTTTCATATTGAGGTGAAGTTGATTCCTACACATTTCAAATGAATTATAGATCATTTTAAAAATTTATTAAAACAATATGAATGTTTTTATTGGTTTTTGAGTAGGTCAATTGTACTTTTTACTAAAATTGATGTCATTTTTAAATAAAAAGATGTACTTTGAGTCATACCGATCACACCGTGTGTCAGATTGAGGTGCAACTGATTCCTACACATCCCAAAGGACTCATGGATAGTTTTCCTAATTTATAAAAACAATTTTAATTTGTTTTATTAGTTTTAATTACAACACTTTTCCTTTTGGTAAAATTAATGTCAATTTAAAATAAAAAGACACACTTGGAGTCATATCGGTCACACTATGTGTAGTATTGAGGTGAAGTTGATCTCTTTGCATAAAAAATTAATTTTGGATCATTATCCTAAATTATTAAAATAATATTAATGCATTTATTTGTATTGAGTAGGTCAGTTTTCCTTTTTTACTAAAATTGATGGCAATTTTAAATAAAAAATGCACTTTGAGTCATACCAATCACATCGTGAATATAATTGAGGTTTAGTTGATTAATATATGTCACAAATGACTTATGGAATGTTTCCATAAATTATCAAAACAATATTAATGTTTTTTCTCATTTTTTAGTAGTTCATTTTTCCTTTTTACTAATATTGATGTCAATTTTAAATAAAAATATGCACTTGGAGTCAGACTGGTCACACCATGCATCAGATTGAGATTTGGATGATTCATACACATCCAAAATGACTCATGGATAGTTTTCCTAAATTACCAAAATAATATTACTGTATTTTCTTGGTTTTTAGTATGTCACTTGTTCCTTCTACTAAAATTAATGTCAATTTAAAATAAAAAAGACACACTTTGAGTCATATCGGTCACACCATGCATCAGATTGAGGTGTGGTTAATTCCAACACATCAAAACTGACTTATGGATCATTTTAAAAAAAGTATAAAAACAATACAAATGAATTTTCTCATTTTTGAGTAGTTCAGTTGTCCTTTTTAATAAAATTGATGTCAATATTAAATAAAAAAGATAAACTTGGATTCATATCGGTCACACCATGCCTCAGATTAAGGTGCGAATGATTCTTACATGTTCCAAATGACTCATGGATCACTTCCCTAAAGTATAAAAATAATCCAAATGTGTTTTTTTTAAGTACATCAATAATTCCTTTTTACTAAAATTGATGTTAATTTTCAATAAAAAAATGAACTTTGAGTCATACCAATCACACCATGTGTCAGATTGAGGTCAGGCTAATTTCTACATATTCCAAATGACTCATGGATCATTTTCCTAAAGTATCAAAACAATCCAAATGAGTTTTCTTAGTTTTGAGTAGGTTAGTTTTCCTTTTTACTAAAATTGATGTAAATTTTAAATAAAAAAGATGCACTTTGAGTCATACCGGTCACATTGTGCCTCATATTGAGGTGATGATTATTCCAACACATCCCAAATGACTCATAAATTGTAACAACCCAAGTAAGTAAAGAAATATGGATTTTCATATCTATGTCTATTTATGAATTGGATAGTGTTTTAGAGGCATAAAATGAGAATAAATCTAATCTTAAGCATAGAATATTCTAATATTTTTAAAAGATCGTTTTATTGCCTTTTGATGGCAAAACTTTTTTAAATAAAAATTTTGACAATTTTATAAGCTCTATTTTTCAAAATAAACTTATTCTTTAGTATTGGGACATTGAAATTTACTTTGTATAAATTTTTTGTATTTTTCTGACAATGTTCATTTTTTAATGAATAGTGGAAAATACTGCAGTTTACTTCAAAATTGCTTTTTCATATAATTTAATTATATGGTTATATTATCTTTTTAATTAGTTTTAAAGTTTAATTAGAATATATTTTTACCATTTAATTCAATTTCAGTCATTATAATTAACTTTTCTTTGGAATTGGGCATAAACAAGTGTCAAACTTTTCAAAGATATTGTTTCAAAAAAACCCGCTATTTGTTTTGACAAGGGAAATTATTTTAAAATTAATTACTACAATTTCTGTGTTTGGAATTTGGTAAAATGGATTCCATATTTGGAATCATAAGGTCCAAATTATGTAATTAAGACTCTTTTTTATTGGACATTATGAATAGTAATGATGGTAATTATCTTTAATTATCGTGATTAATTAGTAATCGGGTAGTTAAGGGTAATAAAATAATATCATAATAATAAAAAATGGCCCCAAAATGTGTCCTAATGCTATTGGTTGTGTCATGGCCGACCATGGTATGCCTTTTTCCAACTTAGAGACCCCATGGAATCACTTTTGGGTGATAGTGACACTTTATCATTTTTATTTTTAAAGAAAGGAGAATATCACAAAAGTATGTAACACCTAAGTAAAACAATTTTAGTTTTGTCTATGTAAACGATTTATTTGACTATAAATATTCATTGGAAATATAAAAATATTTCCTACATCATATTATTTTTTTTATATAATTTTTAGACAATAAATTAATTAATTTATTTATGACACCATGTTGATGCAGCGATTACCTCATTAATGAACGATTTAAATAAAATGAAAAGATAATGTAAAATCTAAGACTTACACTTATCAAAAACCTATTGTATGGGTGGATTTCGAACCCTTATTACCTTATCCTCGAAATATATCATTGTGGGACCTTTAAAATCCGAAACTCATTTTAAAATAAAGTAACATTTCATGACTTTCCAAGAGTGCCCCTCCTCCCTCTTATAAAAGGCCCCCACCTCTACCCTCTTTACCCACACCTCTCAAGCCATTGTCTCGGCCAAACTCTGATCATTTTATCTATCCACATCCCTATCTTCATCAGAGAAGCCTTAGCTTAGGCTGAAATCTCTTCAAGAAACCCTTTTGATTCAAACTAAGGGGAGTTACCCGATTTAAAGGTAAAGTATTCTCTAATGTTCTTTTGTTTTATTTTTCTTCTCCAACCCCATAAAATCTTTTTATTACTTTATTTTGTAACAACACCAGTATCTTCAATATACTAGGATGTTGTTATGAGAATTATTAGAGCTACACTTACACACACCTCCGTCTAATGGTTAAAGAACATACTGTTTCTGTGGATGGTGAATTACTGCCTCACGAAATGATGATTCTTCAATCTTCTCTTAACACCTTTCATGGTGGCCATTAAGATGTCACTATATTTATATATGATATATATTATGTTTATTCTTTCCTTATGATTCTGTATTTTTCATTTATGGCATACCTTTATGGTTTGCGTTATGGATAAACGTGATAATGTCATTTTTTGGAAGTGTGGACTACCGCCCCCTCAAAGTGATTTGAATCTTTAATGCCATATGTGAGACGTGTAAAGGATGGAGTTAATAATATTATATATTATATTATACTGGAATTATAATGTACCTTTATATCATTATGATTCCATTCCATTAAATATGAAATAGAAATGAAAGTAGCGTTCATGAGTACGTACGGCTTACCGTCTCCATTAATGGTGCATTTCATTTCTTACCTCTAAATGTTATGTACTATTATACATACATGTATATGCTGGATATATATAATATATATGATATCCAAATCATGAATATCATTCTGTATATAATGAAACTTTGACCACATGAACAACATGTAATTGTAAGAAGTCCATTTTTGACTTAAGTACCAAATATTGACAAAACGAACATTATTAACTTTAATAATTACATAATGTTAATAACATGGTAATAAGTGATATAAAAGGAATAATGAACTTGAAAAAGGTTCTTAATCAAGTAGAAATTAACTCTAGTTTATTATTCAGGAGATTCAAGATTGATCGAGTCAAGTCGGACATGAGGTAAGGGACTTCGTCTCAATCTCCTTTCATTGAGGCATATTTTTTTTTATACAAAAATTTATTTTATATGGTGTATAAACCCATTTTACTTTTACTTTTATTCAAAAGGAATGTTTTTATACTAATCATTTTATTAAACAAAAAAAGGAATGTTTTTGTCTTACGTATGTGGCGACAACGACTTCTCCACCGTCGTGACCATTATTTGAGTTTCGGCTTCCTCTAAAATCCATAACCTTTTTTCTTTAAATGAAAAATAAATACCATATTTTAATTTTCTTTTATTTTGGTATTGGAAATGGTTTTGATAATTTTTTGATTATATCAATGTGTTTTATTGATATCTTGTGATTGAAATGTGGAAATGTTATGTTTCCTTTATTCATGTTTTATGTGATACGATTATGTTATGGTTCTTGGGAATTGTTTATGAAGATGGGTGGTTCCGTGATAAAATAAGGGTGTGTGAGCCCGATATAGCTCTCCAATGCATTGGGTAACACGAATGGGTTAAACTCTAAGGTTTCTCTGAAGAGATTTAGGGAATATACTGTGATGGGTATTCCAAACGTAACCATGAGGGTTACTCCCTACGTAAGAATGTTATGAATGCCTCAAGTTACCTTTATGTCTTATGATTTCTATGGGTTATTCATAAATCTTATTATTTCATGAGGTATGTTAATGTGCTTATATTTTATGAGTAAAGTATGATTTCATTGATTCTTATGTATACATAGACTACTGTTTTCATTCCGTATTTTTATATCCCTTACTGAGCTTTTTTATGCTCATCCCAAGTTTTTTAAATGGTTTTCACAGGTCAAGGGAAAAGTACATGATGTGATTATAGTGTCAAGTGTCAAGAAAGAATCCATTTTTTATTTTAAATATGTATCCATTCATGGGAAAAATAAATACTTTCTTTTATGTAACCACCTTGTTTAAATGTGGAATGTAATGCATGATTTATGATCTAATTATCTAAAACTCTAAACCTGAAAAGATACTCAATGTGTATTCTTGAAATATCTCAAGATTAAGTAATGTTTATGGTTGGGGCCTTATAGTTGGTATCATAGGTCGGTTTAGATAACTTTAGGAGTTATAATTCTATTAAATTATTATCCAAAAATATATTTTTTATGGTCAAATTGAAAATGATATAGCATTTTAAGATTACCATGTTGATTCATCTAATACATGTTTGTTCAGAATGGTTTTCCGCAAAGGAAACAGGGAAGCAGTGCTAGGAAGGCATACAGAATGAAATGACCTTCCAAATCAGCATCCGGAGATGGTCGGAATTGGAACTAAATAGTTTGTTGTAGTAATGGCGTAGTTGAATCAAGAAATAAATGGTGGTGGTATCCATGCACGAGATCAGCCAGATCAACCGCAGAGGAACATGTCAGTGGTGGAACATTTCATGAGGCAACATCCCCCATCATTCAGAGGATCATCTAACCTTGTGCTATCTGAAGGGTGGATTAAATCACTGGAGAATATTTTCGATGTCATGGGGTGTTCAGACAATCAAAAGGTTAGTCTTGTTGTTTACCGTTTGGAGGGTGAAGCAGATCAGTGGTGGTCGATGGTTAAAAATATTAGGGATGTTGATGAGATTGATGCTCTTGACTGGGATGAATTCAAAGGTATGTTTCTTGAGAAATATTTTCCTAAGGCTGTACGACTTAGGATGGAAAAACAATTCTTGAAATTGAGGCAAGTGGACGACTCAGTGGCTGCTTATGAAGAAAGGTTCACTCGATTGGAAAGGTATGCTCCAAATTTTATTCGAGACCTTGATAGAAAAATCAATCTTTTTTACTCAGGATTAAAGCCAAAATATCGAAGGGCATTGGATTTTAGTGAGTTCAAAGGTTATGAAAAGCTTGTTCAATGTGCTGAGAATGTGGAAATGGAGTTTGTCGATGATCAAGTGTTATATCACAACAAACAGAAGAAGAGACTGGGGTGGTAGGAGAAAGGGAAGAATTCTTCAAAAAGGTATGATGTTAAGAAAACTAAATATTCAGTCTGTGATAAATGTGGTAAAAATCATGCTGGGGGATGTCTTTTGAATTATGGAAAGTGCTATCGATATGGTAATATGGGACATAAGGCTCGTGATTGCGCTGGAAAAGATCAGGGTGATGGTAAGACCAAATTTGATTTACAGTTAATGAAATGTTCCAAGTGCAATGAGATGGGTCACTATGCAAACGACTGTTCGACAAAGAGCTCAAATGATGGGAAGCAGTCAGACTACAAGCAGAAAGGGGTAGTGAAATCCTTTGAAACTACTTCAGTAGATGTTGGTCCATAAAATGAAGTGGTATCAGGTACTTTGTTTGTTTTTTCAGATTATGTCGGTGTGTTGTTTGATTCAGGGTCTACACATTCTTTCATCTCTGAAAAATTTTCTAGTAAATTGGGAATACCATCTCAAGAAATGACTCCTGAACTTATGGTAAAAACACCTGGGGGAAATGTTGAGGAAAAAATAATTTATAAGAATATTTATATCCTTAAATGTGGAAAGAACCTACTTGCAAACCTTATTGTTTTACCTCTAGTAGAGTTTGATGTTATCCTGGGTATAGATTGGCTCTCTGTTTACCATGCTAAGATTGACTGTAGAGCTAAATAAGTTTCTTTTCAGAAAGACTTTTAGTTTGTGTACAAGAATGAACCCTTACTGTTGATAACACATCAAGAGGCTGAGAAACTTGTAAAAGATAGAAATGAATGTTACCTTGCACATATTGTTGAAAGCAAAGGAACCATACATATTAATGATGTGCCAGTGGTAAATGAGTATCCTGATGTTTTTCCTGATGAGTTTCCTGGAATAATACTAGATCAGGAAGTTGAATTTACTGTTGACTTAGTTCCTGATGCTAAGCCAATTTCAAAACCCCCTTATCGAATGGCTCAAATTTAACTTTTAGAGTTGAAGGATCAATTGCAAGATTTATTAGAGAAAGGTTTCATTCGACCTAGCACATCACCATTGGGTGCTCCTATCTTATTTGTTAAAAAGAAACATGGTTCAATGAGACTTTTCATTGATTATAGAGCCTTGAATAACATCACTGTTAAGAACAAATATCCTTTGCCTCATATCGATGATTTGTTTGATCATCTCCAGGTAGCTCAGTATTTTTCAAAGATTGACTTGAGATCAGGGTACCATCAGTTGAAGGTAAAGGAAGCATATGTTCTGAAGATTGTGTTTCGTACAAGATATGACCATTATGAATTTGTAGTTATGCCTTTTGGGATAACCAATGCACCTGCTGTATTCATGGACCTTATGAATAGAATTTTCCATGAGTTCTTGGATAATTTTGTGGTTGTTTTCATTGATGATATTTTGGTGTTTTCTAAAAGTAAAGAGGAGCATGAAAGACATTTAAGGGTTATTTTTCAAACCTTAAAAGAAAAGAAATTTTATGGGAAATTCAGTAAGTGTGAGTTTTGGTTGCAACAAATTTATTTCCTTGGTCACATTGTTTCTAAAGATGGGATAATTGTTGATCCTGCAAAAACAAAGGTTGTTGAATAATGTCCAAGACCCACAAATATAACCGAGATTCGTAGTTTTCTTGGTTTGGTAGGCTATTATCGAAGGTTTGTTAAAAAAAATTCACAGTTATCTAGTCCAGTGACTAAGCTAACTCGGAAGGGTGTTAAGTTTATCTGGACAAAAGAATGTGATGATTGTTTTCAGGAATTGAAAATAAGATTGGTGAATGCTCCATTTTTGGCACTACCTTCCAGGAATGGGGAGTTTGTTATCTATAGTGATGGTTCATTAAAAGGACTTGGTTGCATCCTAATGCAGAATGATCAGGTAATTGCTTACGCTTCACGTCAGTTGAAAACTCATGAGGTAAATTACCCTACACATGATTTGGAATTAGTTGTTGTTTTTTTCGCTTTAAAAATTTAGAGGCATAATTTGTATGGAGTAAAGTGTGAAATATATACCGATCACAAAAGTTTAAAGTATATATTCACTCAGAATGAATTGAACATGAGACAGAGGAGATGGCTAGAATTAATCAAGGATTATGATTGTACAATTCATTACCATCCGGGAAAATAAAATAAAGTGGATGATGCTTTGAGTCGAAAAAGTAATGCTTCATTAACAATGTTACGTTTGGAACGTGATCCTTTGGTTAAGAATTTGATGAAATTTGGCATAGAAGTTGTTGGTGTAGGATTTTATTCTGTTTTGTTTCAGGTATCAGTGAAATCTTCTCTATCAGACAGAATTAAGCAAGCACAAAAGCAAGACAATGAGTTGTAGAAAAAGGTAGAGCTAGTTCAGAAGGGTAATTTGCCTGAATTCAACATTGATAATGATTGTGTTTTAAAATTTGGGAAGAGATTGTATGTGCCTTGTGATTCTCAGTTAAAGAGAGAGTTGTTATGTGAAGCTCATAGTTCTCTGTTTTCAGTTCATCCAGGCAGTACTAAGATGTATAGAGATCTTCGGGAGTATTTCTGGTGGGACGGAATGAAAAGAGACATTGTTGATTTTACTGTGAAGTGTTTGACTTGTCAACAGGTTAAAGCAGAGTGATAGTTACCGAAAGGGATGCTTCAGCCTTTACCAGTGCTAGAGTAGAAATGGGAGAATATATCCATGGACTTTGTTGTGGGATTGTCGAAGACACCTCATGGTAATAATGCAATCTGGGTTATTGTTGATCGCTTGACTAAATCTACTCATTTCCTTGCTATACGAGATACTTTTTCCCTAGATCAAATTTCTCATTTGTATCTTAAAGAGATAGTCAAGTTACATGGAGTTCCTCTCTCCATTGTATCTGATCGTGATCCCAGGTTTACTTCTAACTTTTCGAAAGGCCTTCAGATGTCGTTGGGTACTGAATTAAATTTTAGTAACGCTTTTCATCCTCAATCATATGGGCAGTCAGAACGAACAATTCAAACTTTGGAGTATATTTTACGTGCTTGTTCGATGGATTATCAAGTAATTTAGGACCAATATCTTTCTTTGGTTGAGTTTTCTTATAATAACAGTTTTCATTCTAGTATACAGATGGCACCATTTTAGGTATTATATGGGAACCGGTTTCTAACTATAGATTTCTGGGATGAAGTAGTTGAAATGAAGTTGATGGGACCAGAATTAGTAGAAGAGTTGGCAGAAAAATTTCAGCTGATTTAGAAGCACATGAGAACAGCTCAGAGCAGGCAGAAAAGTTATGCGGACAACAAGAGGAAGGATCTCTCTTTTGAGGTAGGTGATCATGTCTTCCTCAAAGTTTCACCATGGAAGAGTGTGATGCGATTTGGTAAGAAAGGAAAGCTAAGTCCAAGGTTCATTGGACCATATGAAATTCTGGAGAGAGTTGGATCAGTTGCATACCGATTGGATTTACCTCCGAGTTTATCTCAGGTACACAATGTTTTTCATGTTTCAATGTTGAGAAAGTACATGCCAGATCCATCTCATGTTTTGAGTCTAGAGGTAGTTCAGCTGGAAGAGAATCTTTCTTATGAGAAATAACCGGTCCAGATTCTTGACCACAGGGAGAAAGTGTTGCGGAATAAGTTGATTCATCAAGTAAAGGTTTTGTGGAAAAACCACATGATTGAAGAGGCAACATGGGAATCTGAAAATGAAATGAGGGATAAATACCCCCACTTATTCAATAAGTAAATAAATTGCGGGGACACAATTTTCTAAAGGGGGGAAGGATGTAACATCCCAAGTAAGTAAAGAATTGTGGATTTTCATATCTATGTCTATTTATGAATTGGATAGTGTTTTAGAGGCTTAAAATGAGAATAAATCCAATCTTAAGCATAAAATACTCTAATATTTTTAAAAGATTGTTTTACCGCCTTTTGATGGAAAACCTTTTTAAAATAAAACTTTTGACAATTTTATAAGCTCTATTTGTCAAAATAATCTTATTATTTAGGATTGTGACATTTAAATTTACTTTGGATAAATTTTTGGTATTTTTCTGGCAATGTTCATTTTTAATGAATAGTGGAAAATACTGCAGTTTACTTCAAAACTACTTTTTCATATAATTTAATTATGTGGTTAGATTATCTTTTTAATTGGTTTTAAAGTTTAATTAGAATATATTTTTACCATTTAATCCAATGGTGGTCATTATAATTAATTTCACTTTGTAATTGGGCATAAACAAGTGCCAAACTTTTCATAGATATTGTTTCAAAAAAACTCGCTATATGTTTTGACAACGGGAATTATTTTTAAATTAATTACTGAAATTTCTGTGTTTGGAATTTGGCAAAATGGATTCCATATTTGGAATCATAAGGTCCAAATTATTTAATTAATACTCTTTTGTTTTTTGACATTATGAATAGTAACGACGGTAATTATCTTTAATTATCGCGATTCATTAGTAATCGGGTAGTTAAGGGTAATAAAATAATATCATAATAATAAAAAATGACCCCAAAATGTGTCTTAATTATACTGGTTATGTCATGTCCGACCATGGGAGTCCTTGTGCCAACTTAGGGACCCCATGGAATCACTTTTGGGTGATAGTGACACTTTATCATTTTTATTTTTAAAGAAAGGAGAATATCACAAAAGTATGTAACACCTAAGTAAATAAATTTTATTTTTGTCTATGTAAACTATCTCTTATACTATAAATATTCATTGGAAATATAAAAATATTTCCTACATCATATTATTTTTTTTATAATTTTTATACATTAAATAAATTAATTTATTTATGACACCATGATGATGCAGTGATAACCTCATTAATGAATGATTTAAATAAAATGAAAAGATAATGTAAAATATAAGACTTAAACTTGTCAAAAACCTATTTTATGGGGGTATTTCGAACCCTTATCACCTTATCCTCGAAATATATCATTTTGGGACCTTTAAAATCTGAAACTCATTTTAAAATAAAGTAACATTTCATGACTTTCCAAGAGTGACCCTCCTCCCTCTTATAAAAGGCCTCCACATCTACCCTCCTTACCAACACCTCTCAAGCCATTGGATCAGCCAAACTCTTCTCCTTTTATCTCTCCACATCCCTCTCTTCATCAGATAAGACTTACCTTAGGTATAAAGCTCTTCAAGAAACCCTTTTGATTCAAACCAAGGGGAGTTACCCGATTTAAAGGTAAAGTCTTCTCTAATGTTCTTTTGTTTTATTTTGCTTCTCCAACCACATAAACTTTTTTTATTCCTTTATTTTGTAACAAAACCAGTATCTTAAATATACTAGGATGTTTTTATGATAAGGATTCGATCTACACTTACACACACCTCTGTCTAATGGTTAAAGAACATAATGTTTCTGTGGATGGCGAATTACTGCCTCACGAAACGATGATTGTTCAATCTTCTCTTAACACCTTTCATGGTGGTAATTAAGATGTAACTATATTTATATATGATATATATTAAGTTTATGTTTTCCTTATGATTCTGTATTTTTCATTTATGGCATACCATTATGGTTTCCGTTATGGATAAATGTGATAATTTCATTTTTTGGAAGTGCGGACTACCGCCCCCTCAAAGTGATTTGAATCGTTAATGCCATATGTGGGATGTGTAAAGGATAGAGTTAATAATATTATATATGATATTATACTGGAATTATAATTTACTTTTATATCATTATGATTCCATTCCATTAAATATGAAATAGAAATGAAAGTAGCGTTCATGCGTACGTACGGCTTACCATCTCCATGAACGGTGCATTTCATTTCTTACCTCTAAATGTTATGTACTATTATAAATACATGTATATGCTGGATATATATGATATATATGATATCAAAATCATGAATATCATTCTGGATATAATTAACCTTTGACCACATGAACAACATGTAATTGTAATAAGTCCATTTTTGACTTAAGTACTAAATATCGACAAAATGAACATTATTAACTTTAATAATTACATAATGTTCATAACATGGTAATAAGTGATATAAAAGTAATAATGAACTTTAAAAAGGTTCTTAATCAAGTAGAAATTAACTCTAGTTTACTATTAAAGAGATTAAAGAACGATCGAGTCAAGTCGGACACGAGGTAAAGGACTTCGTCTCAATCTCCTTTCATTGAGGCATATTTTGTTTTATACACAAATTTCTTTTATACGGTGTATAAACCCCTTTTACTTTTACTTTTATTCAAAAGGAATCTTTTTATACGAAGTGTTTTAATAAACGAAAAAAGGAACGTTTTTTTCTTACGTATGCGGCGACAACGACTTCTCTGCCACCGTGACCATTATTTGAGTTTTGGCTTCCTCTACAAGTCATAACCTTTTTTCTTTAAATGAAAAATAAATACCATATTTTAATTTTCTTTTATTTTGGTATTGGAAATGTTTTTAATAATGTTTTTATTATATCAATGTGTTTTATTGATATCTTGTGATTGAAATGTGGAAATGTTATGTTTCATTTATGCATGTTTTATGTGATACGATTATGTTATGGTTCTTGGGAATTGTTTATGAAGACGGGTGGTTCTGTGATAAACTAAGGGCGGTTGATCCCGATATAGCTCTCCAATGCATTGGTTAATGCAAAGGGGTTAAAATCTAAGGTTTCTACGAAGAGATTTAGGGAATATACTGTGATGGGTATTCCAAACGTAACCATGAGGGTTACTCCCTACGTAATAATGTTATGAATGACTCAAGTTACCTTTATGTCTTATGATTTCTATGGGTTATTCATAAATATTATGATTTCATGAGGTATGTTAAAGTGCTTATGTTTTATGAGTAAAGTATGATTTCATTGATTCTTATGTATACATGGACTAATGTTTTCATTCCGTATTTTTATATCCCTTACTGAGCTTTTTTATGCTCATCCCAAGTTTTTGAAATGATTTTCACAGGTCAAGGGAAAAGTACATGATGTGATGATAGTGTCGAGGAAGTGTAAAGAAAGAATCTATGTTTTATTTTAAATATGTCTCCTTTGATGGGAAAAATGAATACCGCCTTTTATGTAACCACCTTGTTTAAATGTGGAATGTAATGCATGATTTATGATCTAATTCTCTAAAACTCTAAACCTGAAAAGATCCTCAATGTGTATTCTAGAAATATCTCAATATTAAGTAATTTTTAAGGTTGGGGCCTTATATAAATCATTTCTATAAGGTATAAAAACAATTTGGATGTGTTTTCTCGGTTTTCATTACATCACTTGTTCCTTTTTACTAAAATTGATATCAATTTTAAATAAAAAGATGCACTTGGAATCATATCGGTCACACCATGCATCAATTTTAGGTGATACTAATTCCTACACGTCCCAAGTGACTCATGAATCATTTTAAAAAAGTATCAAAATAATATTAATACATTTACTTAGTTTTCAATACATCACTTGTCATTTTTAGTAAAATGTCATTTTAAACTAGAAATACGTACTTTGACTCATACCAGTCACATTCTGTATTAGTTTGACATGAGACCAATTTCTACATGTCATAAAGGATTTATGAATCAATTTTCTAAACTATCAAGACAATACAAGTGCAAGTTCTTGGTTTTCAATGAGTGGCACATTTTGTACTAAAATGTCAATTTTAAACTAATAGTGGACACTTTGAGTCATACTGGTCACGTCGTGCATCGGGTTGAGGTGTGGATGATTCCTACATGTCCTAAATGACTTATGAATCATTTTACTAAATTATCAAAACAATATTAATTTTTTTCTTGTTTTTAGTATGTCATTTTTCGATTTTACTAAAATTAATGTCAATTTTAAATCAAAAGACGCACCTAGAGTCGTATCGGTCACACCGTGTGTCGGATTGAGGTGATATTGATTATTATATGTCCCAAAGTCTCAAAAAAATCATAAATACCAATATTGTTATGATTACTATTGAATTTCATTTTCAAACTTCCAACACTGCATATTGATTCGAGAAAGGTTTTTCGGATAAGAACATCAAATCAGTATGAAGTGTTGGAAACTATACAAAGAAAAGAAATAGAAAGTGTGGTAAAAATTGCAGAAAAGAATATGTTATCTCTTTTTTGGATTTTTTTAGATATTTGAAATCAAAATATTTCTTTCAAAAATATCTATGAGAACAACTAAATAAGTATTAGATAAAGATGATAGGGAAAATAACTTAAAAATAATAGATAAAACATTAAAAAAATTAATTAAATAAGTAGTTGGAATTAACCTTTTCATGATGATTGTATACATTCTTAACCCATAAATATGAAAGAAATCCACCTATATAATAAAAAAATCTTATGTAAGTAATACTAACAAGAAATAAATTAAACATAAATATGAAACAATTCATTACTTATATGAAAGTCACATATTCATGTTATTTTTGTACATTCTATGATCAGGTATACTACCCATTAATTTATAAAAAATCTATATCCCCTTATGAATATGATTTTGTTCGAAATCCATAGTATTACTGTAAAAATATAAATACACAAATGATTTAAAAATATTTTAAATGAAATAGTAATTATCTTCGAAAATACCTCTTTGGGGATGCGTTTTCTTTATGGAATATGATATCTCTCATAAATTTACAAACATAATAACCAAAATCTTTTCCATTTATTTTTTCATATACTGAAGAAACATTAAGGAAAATAAGTAATTTTTTTATATGTGTTTGGATAGTGAAATCTTGTTATATATACCCTCATATTTATCCAGTTTTATAACTTTTCAAGGTTCTTGTGTGCAATGCTTGCCCTCAGGTCATGATTTTCATGATATTTCTACACTACCCTATCATAACACAATCCTCATTAAAAAAATAATATAAATTATAAAACTTTATTTTTGGTTCTAAAATGTTGGATGTAGTGTATTATAAATTGAAAAACATTGTGATGTGTGTTCAGTTTGTTGGGAATCCAAGAATTGAATCCAGGAAATAAATATTTGGAGTATCCAAATTGACTGTAATGACCATCCAATGTTTCTTAAAAACATAAAAAGGAAAGTAATGAATGAAACAAAAATATCCTTTATATGATTAAATTATATATTTTTACCCATGTATCATTGGTATTAAGAAGAGTCTATCACTCCCATGTTTTCTTTCAAACGATTTGGCCATATTTTCCACTATTTCATCCATTTATTTGGATTTTTTTTGTAGAGGTAATGTGAGGACTAATGAGTCCAAATTTTATGTCATGGGTAAGTCCATTCAATTGGTATGGATATATACACCTCCAAAAAATATTAAATGCATTTAGTCATAATTAACATAGTATATCGGATTTTGGAAAATAAATCATGAAAATATACTTTATGTATAAATTTACAACTGAGGTTCCCAGTCATTCATAGTTTAAGATTTCATTTAAATTCTCAAAAGAAATGTCGACAGCACCTTCCTCTTTATACATTTTTTCATCAAAATCAACTACATGACTACTACCACTGTATAACTTTATATCCACATGAACCTTCAATATTAATAAATGTGGATACTGAATGGGTGGGATAAAGGTGCTTTTAGGATATATTTTCGTTCATTTGGTTTATCATTTAGAATTTTTTGAGTCAACCTTTCATATCACCCCTTCCCCTTGTCTGTCTGTAATGACATTCATCAGTTTAGACCTTTTTCATTAATTATTAATGGTTCAGAATGAAAAATAAATTGTAAATGAATACCTCTTGTCAATATGTGTTTTTAAAAGATATGAAAACCATACGATGAATGTTCTAACAACTTGGTAGATCGTATGAATATATTCATCATAAAGTGGAACAGGTAGCTTAGTTCTTGGATCATGAGCTACACTAATCACCACTCTCATATGACCTATTAGATGTGGTATATTGTGTATCCTATCATCTTGGATATTAACCATCGTATCCCTCACTACAAGGTGATAGATGGGTGTTGATAGATATAAATCGCAATCATTTTTACCCTATATAATATCAGTACAGGAAAGATATCAGTGTCTGACTGATTTACATTTCATAGGAAAATTTATTTGAATTTCGATTACCTTGACTAAGACAGCTCTTTGAGGTGAATGGCTCGCCTCAATGCTGGTGGGTGGGGGGATCTTCATGTAATGGTTGTTCTTGAGTTATTTATTCTCTCCCCCCACCCCCATAATATTTTCTAGAAATTCGGTCTACCAATGAAATTTTTCTTCAAGGGAAACTCATCTTATATTCATCTCTATCATTTCTTTGTCTTTATCCTCTTTTTTTTAAAATATGTTTGGAGTTTCACCCCAAAATCGAAATTCTGATGTGGACATACTATTTTGGACACTTTAAGGCCACTGATAGTAGGTATTCATCTGGTATAGGTGTTGAAGATTCTTGTGACTATGTTAGATAGAAAAATATAGGAAAATAAGGAATCATTGATATATAATAGCTATTTAAAGAAAAATATATTTTTATTATGTCATAATTACACATGTTTCCCACAATTTTTGTGTATTTTCATCTATTAGTATCCCATTTTATTTACATGTTCCTCCTTCCATAACACATGGAGTGGGATGGAAGTGTCTTTGGATTTGGATTCATCAATATTCATATAAAAAGAGGAACATAATTATGTTGTTGTTTCATGTCACATAAAAGTATTACAGTAGATTTAAAATACATACCAATATTTTTTCAAGTGAAGCATACCCCATCCTTTCTTTATAGTAGGGGTATGTTGGTTTTTCTACCCATTCCTTATTTTCATCACTCAGTTGTTGTTTCATAAATAAAAAATTATCTATCAAAGTGATAAATACACATATTTTCAAACAATTTATTACCAACCGCAATGTACCTGAAAATACAACTCCCTACGATGGCTAATAAATGCATCCCATGCTTTTGGTGTTATCAAGTGTGCATACATAAGTGGTGGGTGCGGGTTTATTTTTTCTTCAGCATATTTAAAAGGATATATCATTAGAATTGTGTGTAAGCCTCTGTGAATCATTCCAGAAACCATTAATATATATTTCATGTGGGGTGAATCTACTATAAATGCACTCTGAAAGGGATGATGAAGGGTAAATAAATGTTTTATTATTTTATTTTTTAGTAAAATAAATAAATGATATCATAATTTTTCCATAATCTATTCCCACATTTGTGTCTTAAGTGTGGGTACAACATTATGCCATGAATCTACATCAATCTACATGTATTACCAAGTTATTGATCTAATGTAACTACTGAACATGGCCTTATTTGGGTTAACATGCTGGCCTTGTGCATTCCATATGACCTTGAATATTATGCCTTTTATTTTTGCCTTAATGATTTTTTCTAACACCATCAAACTACGGCGCTCCTATATTTTATGCATCACAGTTTTTTCATCACCTACCATTTTCTCAAATTCAATATCATCAATATATTATTCCTCTAGATAAGTAGCATCGGTATGTACAAAAGGACGTTGTCCCTCTACATTGGGAGAAGAAACAGGTTTAGAAACCTTTTGTTTCTCTGGATCGGTAGCATTATTATTTGTAGAAGGTTGTGGTTCCTCTACACTGGGAGCAACAGTAGCTTGAGAGACCTGTTGTTCCTTGAGATTGGGAGCACCAGAACATGAAAAAGTCATTATTTACAGAAGTGGTTTAAAATTTAATTTAGATTACATAAATTTAGCAGTGAATAGATAATAACATGAGGTTATGCAATGTATATTACAAAAAAAATATGTTGATTATTGAACAATATTTTTTAAAAAGGCTTAATGGATTTGACCCCTCTATCGAGTATCAAAATCCCTTCATTGTGGTCTCCTCTGACATATAAAACCCTGTCTACATTGGGACCACTATGAAATGGTTGTGATGTACCAATGAAAGGGTTATCCTCAGTTGAATTTTCATCTAACCCTTTAGTGTTTTTGGTCGATAATAGAGAAATTGACCAATTTTGGTTGTAGGGGATAGAACATAAAATACTTGTACTACCTGTGATTCCATTATAAATGATTCTTATTTATACCCTTACTTACTAAAATCAACTTTCATGAATCCTAATTCATCTATTTTAACATCACTCCTCCTATTATCAACCCACTTGCATTGAAAAATTGGAACTTGGAATGTTGTATAATCCAACTCTCATATTTTTTTGATGATTCCAAAGTATGACATATTCACATAAATTGGATTTTTGTCCTTGGTACCAGAAACATGAATCACTTCAACCACAATGGTAGCTTTACTATTTTTTATGGTACTATATTCATCATGTTCATTTTTATAGAATTTATAACCATTAATTACATAACTATTATAAGATAATACATACACACTTTCTCCTCTGTCTATCCATCAAAGTAATTCTGAAATTGAATATAAATTTTCATCTATCTTCTTAAAAATATGGTCTTGAAACCATCATATAAATTGTTGATTATGTGTATTTGATATCCAACTTTTGTCCCTTGATGGATTCAAATGCCTAATAATTTTTTTTTTGGGTTTCAACATATGGTGAAACCTAAAAACTGTTATGAAAAACATAAAGGTTGGCCTACTCCCAATCTTTAATATTCACTGTAACAACATATCTTCTATAAATTCCTTCACCTTCAAGCCTCCCAGTGTGACGAGATTTTAGTAGACCAATTATTTCCACACCAGATAGGTATTTGGTACATAATTCAACTACTTTATCAATAATATATCACTCCACAATACAACCCTCTATCCAAATTCAATTTTTGACATACCCTTTCAAAATAATTATATACCATTGAATGGGGTACATCCATCTATAGTGTATAGGACCACATAGTCGAATATCTCTCACCAAGTGAACCATCAATTGAACCATCATATCAAATAATGTTGGTGGGAATAACATTTCCAATTCACATAATATGATAGCAATTTCTCCTTCCATATTTGGAAATTTCGCCAGGTCTATAAATTTGTTGCATATAGATTTAAAGAAGAAATAGATCTTGGTTAATATATGAAGGTCATTCTTGGGAAAATATAATGTAAATCTATAGGAATTATATCTTTCATCAAAACATGGAATTCATGTGATTTCATACCCTTTAACTTTAAATCAGTCATTGATAGAATATTCTTAATATTTGATGAATAACCATCTATAACCTTTATGTCATTTAAGAAGTTGAAAACTAATATCTATCCTACCTAGAAAGAGTTTAAGAAAATGGAGGAATAAATGTTCATTTTTCACCCTTCACTGGCACTAACTCTTATCATGTTCTCATGTCAACCATGTCCAACCTAACCATAATTCCATACTTTGTTTTGTTAGGTGAATTTATCAACATGTCAATGAAATTATCACATAATTTTGTTTTCAACATTCATAACAACAAGAAAATATCTTACATACATAAAATTACAGTATGGTAATTCAAAAAAAACTGATCACTTTTTCTAACCGATTTTCATATGGTTTTTCAAAAACAATTGACCAAAAGCAGTGTCCACATATTTTAATTTCCCAAATAATTGGTCACCTATTAGTGGGGGAAGTGTTTTATGTTCTTATGAACTTCCATATAATGATTTCATAGAAGATTGATACTTATGATTTTAGGGAATAAATCTAAGATGTCCTAGAAACACAGTATTCGATGAATGTTTCAACTGAATTGGTTGTGTACTTTGTTCAAAAATAGGACACACTTGAGTTACTTTAATTCTATATCCTGAAAATTTTCCATAATAATGAAAGTCATTTATTATCCCATAAAACATGGATCTCAACATGAAATCTTCATTTCGGTAATAATCATACAATGTAACACCTGAATCCCACAATAATTTCAAATCCTTGATCAGTGGAACCCAATAAACATCAATATCATTACCTGATTATTTTGGTCCTAATATAAGCATAGATAACATGATGTATTTTAATTTCATGCAAAACCATGGTTTTAATTTATAATTCACCAACATAACCAGCCATGTACTGTGAGTGCTTCTTTGAAAACCAAAAGGATTCACTTCATCTTTAGATAACACAAGATGAAGGTTTCTCATATCATTTCCAAATGCATGATACTCATGATCAATTATCTTCCACTGAGGAGAGTATACCGAGTGATGTAGTTTCCCATATTTATTTCTAGTATCTGGATTCCATTTCATTTACCCTGTAGTCTCCTCGCTTCTATATTGGCACATAAACCTTGGAATGATTAGAAATAACCATAAAAAATTTGTAGGATCAGATTCATATTTCTTGTATTGATAAGAACCACACTTTGGGAATTCTTTAAGTGATTTTTGGTCCTTAAGAAATAGTATATAGTCATTAGGTAAGGCGTATATTCTTTTAGAGATCATGCCCATCAAGCATAGTATTTGTTTGGTGTCGTATGTTCATCTAGGGATCACATTATCTTCTAGGAGCATGTCATCCAAGAGATCAAGTAGTTTTATAAAACTAGCATCACTCCATCTATTTCATATTTCAAATTATACAGATTCAATATGGATGATAATGCTTTATATTTAGTGAAACCAATATAAAATGGTGTCTGTGCATAGCTCTTTAACTTCTCAAACAATTTTGGAAAATTATGAATTTCATCTTCAACCTCTCTTGTCATTTCCTCAACACGATCTTAATCAACATTCACATCTATAATCACATCCTCGATATAGTTTTCTTCATTGTCCACACTTGTAATCATATCAGATGATCCATAAAATGTATTTTTATCCCATCTAATGGCTACGCCATCTTTTTACACATGTTTATTCCAATGTTTATAACTTTTATCTATTCTATGACAGATCAAGTGTTCTTCCAACTCCACTGGACTAATTATTATTGAAAAAAAACAGCGTAAACACAGAAAAATAATTTAATAAGGTTCATATGCAATATCTTTTTCAAAATTGATGAACTATTTCACTCCATATTCATACTCTTTTATCATATGATTGGTATCCTTCCATTTTTTATTCATATCCATCCCATTTGATTCGGTAATATTAATATTTTAAAAAATAAATACACATAATATGTACAATTGAAATCTATCCCAAAAATGTCTAGTGCGCGTACTAGAAAGAGACTTGAGGGTTTATTATTCAATTAAAATTAGTTTAACGTTTTTTAAGGTTCTTTAATAAAATAAAAAATATTTAGTATTATTTATTTAAGACATTTGATTTTATTATAGACATGATTTAATAGTGTTAAAACATTTATAAATGCTAATTTTTTGAGTTAATAAAGGTTCATAATTTGTAATTGCATTAGTGGAGACTTTTATAGAGATACAATCATTCATGATATATATATATATATATATAAAAATACCTGTATAAAAAATAGAATTTATTTGATATTATTATATGGATTCTTGTGAGATTTAATTTTCATGTAGGCTAATGGATTGTAGGACAATAAAAAAATATTTTTACTAAGAACTCGCTATAATGGAATCACTTAAAACCACCCAAACCACTCTAAGATATTCAAAAACACCAACCAAAAATAATAATCACCTCAAATCACTTATGAGTTTCCAACTACTTGAATTTCTGAAGATGTACAAACTATTCTATAACCTCAAGAGGATCTTGGTCACCATTAAAAGGAAGGATGATGGATCAATAATTCATAGGGTTAAAAATTTCACTCCCCTACCACTCCTTTCAAGGTTTGGGAAAATCCAACAACTAGAAAAAATATATTAAAATGATAGGAGTATTTTTCCTAAGTCATATCCTCAGAATGGACTTTCTACCCCATATCAAGACATTTCATGGAGATGAAATAAATCAACATGAAATATGAATCTATCTCCATTATGTTTTAAAAGACACTCAAATCACATAGTCCCAATGCACACCAAGGGTTCAGGTTCCAAAGAACAATTCAAATGAGAAAAAAACACAACAATTTTTTTTTGAAAATTTTCATTTCTATTAAATTCACACCCCTATCTCAGGTGGGTTTAAATCATTATTCAAGTACATGAAAACATTAAAATCAATACAAATTATTAAAAATGAAATCCATATTTTCATGTTAGATCGTTTCCACAAATTCCAAAAATGTTCTTTAATTTTTCGTAATTAAATCAACCACATCTCAAACATTTCAAATTAAATAAATTCCTTTTTACAAGGAAATTTTCACACATGGTTTCAAATATTAATGCCTTTCTCAAATTCCCCTTTTAATTTAAATACCAAAAATTCCACATAAAAATGAAAATAGAAGAGAAACCATATTTAAAACATTTTACAACCATTAAATTACTTTTCATTCCCTCACAAAATTGGTTTTAAAATAAAATCACTCAATAAAATCTCATTTTCTAGTCAAAAATATTTTTTTACGAACATAAAAAAAAGATTTTAAGTCCTAAATATAAATACAATTCATATGGAACCATGAAACTCAATATATCTTGCATGGAAGTGATTATAAATCACTTTTTTAAAATACAAAATCATTATACCATATATGTATTAATGTGATAATTAAAAAGAATTGACTAACATCACAAGGAGAAAACAATTATTAGTAATAGAAGAACAACAAGCATAATCATTCAAGAATAATTGAATTATTATAATAGAAAAAATCTAATTAATAAGAATTAAAATAAAAAATAGGCACAAATAAGATAATACCTTAGATTTGGAGGTTCGGTGGAAGCAGTAGGGTCTGGTGACAGGGGCGGCAAAGGTGTACATGGCGGTGGGGGAAATGGCGGTAGCAACGGGTGCAGCAGAGGCGGTGGTAGTGGAGTCAGGGGTAGTGGATGTAGTGTTAGGGGCAGTGGAGGTGGAAGTGGAGCTAGCGGAGGTGGTGGTAGGGGCAATGTAAGCAGCAAAAGTGGAGGCGGTGGCAGCAGAGGTGGTGTTGGAGGAGGTGGTGGTAGTGGAGGAGGGGGCAGCAGATGCGGCAGTGAGGGAAGTGGATCCAGCGACAGTGGAAGCGGTGGTGGGGCAGCTAAGGCGGTGTCAATGGAGGTGGGGGAAGCGGTCACAACGGTGGGGGTAGTGGAGGTAGCAGAAAAGCTCTGGTTCTGCAAAATCTTGAGTCATGAGCGGGGAAGGGTTTTGATAAGGTTCCACTTATAAAAATAAGAAAAAAATTTATCAGTGCTTCTTAAAAAGCACTAATAAAAGAGGTTTTTATTAGAATTGATAAAAATAACCTTTATTAGCACTTTTTCGAACTCATAAAGCTAACCCTTTATCTTTTGTACTCGACCTATGAAAAAGATTCTCAAGACAGAATTGATTTGGGTTCATCCCATTTATTAGAGAGAGAGAAAATTATAAATGGAGATATTTATCTATTAATAGAGGATTTTATCCCAACATTAATGGCGAATTAATTCTCAATATTAATAGAGGGAAAATTTAATGTTAACTGTATTAATTTAATATATGGACTTGGGGTCTATATAAATGGATGCTGTGAATTTTTTTGAGTATGACTGATGAGAAGGAGTGAAGTCCTGACCAAGGCAGAGGTGGATCCCATTCTAGGGAATCCAACCTGGGCACACAAAAAGATCCAAAGGCACCAGAGAAAAAGGTGAAGGTTGATACATATAAGGGCAGAGACTGGAAGGAGTGATCCAGAAGATGTGATGACCAAACAGTGTTGGTGGCACATCTTTCGATGGTCTAGGTAATGTTTTGGAAGATGGAAATTCTTGTAACCTATATGTTTCTCCTCGTTGAATGAAAGTGATGTTTCCATTCTCTTGTGAATGTAGGATTAAAGTCTGAAACACGTAATCCTATTGTGCGTTGTTTTTTACTTTGTTATTGCATGTGTGTTTTCTTATCATGAACTTTTGTTCATTTCTATGAATGAAGACCTTGGTAGGATTGGAACTAGATGTAAGGACACCTCGGTGTGGTGGATGGGGTGCCTGGACTTCCCAGTTTAGGACACCAAAGTCAAGGGGGATATTCTAAAGAAATGTTCTGCACTTATTTCTACAGGTATATGATCCCCAACGTGTGGTATCAGATCAAGGTTGAAGTGTTTGGTTGTAAAACACAATGGAAAGCATCTATTGGAGTAGTTTATCACGGACTTGAAGGAAATTATCTAAAGATAGTGGCAGTACCAGAGGTGTATTTGGGATATCAAAATTTCAATTGACCTTCATGAGTCATGAGGCATGTTCCATTGTTGGTGACAGACAGACCTTGGTGAGAGACTGCTGGGGTTCCTCAGTTTATGTGGTCTATCAGGCATCCATAATAATGTCACTGGAAGATGGTGTTTGTATCATCGGTGTTGTTGGGATATCAAAAGACTTCTTATTTGCATGTTTTATACAGTGTGTTTCATTCCTTGTATGAAATTTGGAGCTTAGTGGAAGGCTACTGAAATTTTGGAAGGCAACAGAACTGGAAGAGCACAATAGTAATAACTCGGTGATTATTTTTGGAATTTGAAGTCAGGTGACAGATGACTTGGTTTCCAGAAAGGATATTTTAGATGAATCCATCAGTTGTTGATTTAATTCGATGGAAGATTTGTCTAGTTCCCCTATTCTTCATGATGTTGTGTATGGAGAATGGATTTTTCAGTTTTTGACTCTATGAAAAATGATCTTTTGGAAGATCGATAGAGAAATGGAAGGACCTTTTGTGATGAAGGTGGGCTCTCAAATATTCAGAACCAGGTGGTAAGTAGTGGATAAAAGTACCACATTTCCATAGTTGCATTGAAATAAGTTTCAGTAGGATTTCTTCATGTTGATGACATCAAACTTTATATAAGCTACAGTTACTGGATGAAGGTCGATTCTGATGGTGTCACTAGAATTCGGTGTACCAAAAATTTCTTGGGTGGTGTAGAATCTTGGTAACAGAGTCTTCAAAAATGCATGGAAGTCCAATAGAGTGAGGATATGTACATGCTTAATGATTCATCTTTTTGTGAATTTCAACAAAATCATAGGATGAAAGCTCATTCATGATTAATTTGGAGAAATTTTACATGGACACATTCAGATGAGTTTAACATGGACTATGGAATAATCATATCATGGTTCCAGAAGATTGAGGAGGAACTAATTCAATGGGATCCTAGATGATTGAAGAAGCAAGGAGTGGAGAACCATGTAGGTGTTGTAGAATAATGGTGAGTGGAAGTTGGACCAGTTTTGAAATTGGTGAGAGCATGAGAATATTCTTTGAGTGGGATATTGTTGGACTCAACATGAAAAAACAATTCTCAAGACATAATTGATTTGGGTCCAACACATTTATTAGAGAGAGAGAAAATCATTAATGGGGATATATATCTCAACATTAATAGAGGAGTTTCTCCCAACATTAATAGAGAATTAATTCTCATTATTAATGGATGTAAATTTTAATGTAAATTTCATTAATTAGAGATATGGACTTGGGGTTTATATAAAGGGATGTAGAGATATTTGTTGAGTGTGATTGATGAGAAGAAGACAAGGCAAGACAAAGGCAAAGGTTTATCCCCTTCTGTGGGAGCCAACCTGAGCCCACACAAATCTAAAGGCACCAGATCCAAAGGAGAAGGTCAAGACCTAAATGGGTGGAGAATAGAAGGAGGGAGCCAGAAGATACGACAACTGAATGGTATTGGTGGCACATCTTCTGGTGATCTAGGTAGAGTTATGAAATATCGAAATTCTTGTAACCTAGATGTTTATCCTCATTGAATTAAATTGATGTTTTCATTCTCCCATGGATGTAGGATCATAGTCTAAACCACTTAATCCTATTGTGCATTGTTTTTTACTTTGTTCTTGCATGCGTTTTTTCTTGTCATACGCTTTTGTTCATTATTGTGAATGAAGGTCATGGGGGGACCAGAACCAGATGAAAGGATGACTCGGTGTGGAAGCTGGGGTTCTTGGACTTCCTAGTTCTAGACACCAAATTCATGGGGGACCTTCTGGAGCAATGTTTAGTGCTTATTTCTTCATAGATCTGATCCCCAACAATATCAGTGCTAAAGAAGCGATGATAAAACCTATCTTTCACAATGACAACATCGCTTTCATTTAATGAGGATAAATATATTGGTTACAAGAGTTTATATCCTATGGAAATTTACCTAGATCACTAGAAGATGTGCCACCAACATTTTTCTATCATCGCATCTTCTGGATCCCTCCTTCTGGTCTCCGCCTATGCAGGTCTCGGCCTTCGCCTTTGTCTCTAGTGCCTTTGGATTTGTGTGAGCCTAGATTGGCTCCCCCGAAAGGGGAGATACCTTCTCTTTTTTCAAGCCTTGTATTTCTCTTATCATTCATACTCAACAAATGTCACTGCATCGATTTATATAGACCCCAAGTCCACATCTCCAATTAATTAAGTTAACATTAATTTTTATATCCATTAATAATGAAAATTAATTCTCTGTTAATATTGGTAGAAACTCTTCTATTAATGTTGATATACATCTCTCCATTAATGATTTTTTATCTCTCAATAAATGGGTTGGACCCAAATCAATTTTTTCTTGAGAATCGTTTTCATAGGTTGAGTCCAACAATCACCCACTCGAAGACTATTCTCATGCTCTCACCAATGTCAAAACTGGTCCAGCTTCCATTCATCGTTCTTCTACAGTGCCTATATAGTTCTCCACTCCATGTTGCATCAATCATATAGGATCCCACTGAAGTAGTTCCTCCTTAGTATTCTGGAACCATGATCTGATCATTCCATAGTCTATGTGAAACTCATCTGAATGCCTCCATGAAAAAATTCTCCAAAGTAATCAGGAACGAGTTTTCATCCTCTGGTTTTGTTGAAATTCCCAACAAGTTGCATCTTGCACCATGTTCATGGCCTCACTCTATTGGTCTTCCATGAATTTTCTCTGGTGATGAGATTATGCCAGATATATCCCACCCTGCTAGCTTCAATGTAGGAGGGTGTCAAGGTGGGTGGCAGTTGTGTATATGGTACGTTCGGGCGACGATGAAGATTTGTTCTTGCTCTAGCAATGGCTGGAGTTGTTGAGTGCTTCGGGCATGGCGTGGAGCGTGACACGGGAATCTCAAATTTACATCGCCTTTTGGTGTTCCTTCCCAGATATGGCCCTTATCCTTCCCAGATCTGTCCTTGGTGCTTTCTTCCAGTGCTTTTGTCACCGATTTCATATCGGATGGGTTCCTATGGACAAATTTTTTGTTGTTTTGGCCTGATCTGGTCTTTCGACTAGATTTGGGGTTTTTTCAGTGATCGTGATGCAACGAGGTGGGTGTTTGTGGACTGGCGATGGTTCCATGCTCATGGCGGCCCGACGGTGGCGTTTTGACATTGGTTAGCAATGGCCAGGCGAGGTTGTGGCTTTAGGGTAGGCACTCAAGCATGTTTGTGGTCAATGGAAATGGCATCATGTTCTGATGAAAGCCTGGCGATGGCGTTTTGAAGATGGTTAACTGTGTCCAGGTGAGGTTATGGCTTCGGAGTAGGCACTCAATCGCATCTGTGACTTTTGGGGATTGGGACTGTGTTGTACCTTTTGGGCATGGGTCTTTGGAACTTTGTGCATTTGTTGGCCTTTGTGCCATGTGTTTTGTAATGGTTTTTGTTCCACTAAGCTCTTGGGCCATCGAAGTTTAAGGCTTTGTGCCTCTGGGCCTTCGGGCTTGCAGTGGGTTTTCCCCTACCCTGTTTAAAAGGGGTTTGTCTTTTTTCTCTTTTTTAATAAAGGGGGTTGCCCCCAAACTTTTCGTAAAATATATATTTATTTAAATAATTATAATATTATAATAAAAATATATAATTAAGTTTATAGTTTTATAATTATTTAAATAAATATATATTTATTTATAGTTATAAGTATATATATATATAGTTATAAGTGTAAATAAATATTTATTTATTTAAATAAATAAAAAATTATAAAAATTATATATAATTAAATTCATGATTTTATAATTATTTAAATAAAGATATATTTATTTATACATGTAACTATTAATAAATATATATTTATTTAAATAATTAGAAAATTATAATAAATATATATAAGTAAATGTACAATTTTATAATTATATATGATAAATATATTAATTATATATAATTATAAATATAATAAATGTATTTATTATAATTTTTTAAATATTTAAATAAATATATATTTATTTATAGTTATAAATATATTAAATATATTTGTATATATTTATATAATTATATATAATTATATAAAGCTAATGATCATGTACCCAAGTGGTAAAGGCTCTTGCTTCACATCCAAGAGGTCCTGGGTTTAAGCCCTATTGGGTGCATGTACTATTTAGTATTATGCAGGCGGTGACGCTGGTGGTGACGCAAGCTTGATATAGGCCTGGTGACGCATGCAGGATGCAGGCACGACATTGTACTGGGCTTTCGGGTCATGTAATGGGCTTCATGTTTACTGGGCTTATGGGACATGTATTGAATAAATACATTTACAAAATTATAAATATAATAAATATATTTATTGTAATCTTATAATTATTTAAATAAATATTTATTTATTTATACTTATAACTATAAATAAATATTTATTTATTTATAATTATAGAATCATAATAAACATTTTTATTATATTTATAATTATATAATTATATATAATAAATATATTTATTATAAGTTTATAATTATTTACATATATATGTATATCATTTATAATTATAATTATAAATATTTGAATTTATTTATAAATATATTTATATAATTATATATATTTATAAAATTCTACATATTATTAATATATTTATTATAATTTTATAATTATTTAAATATATTATTTATTTATAATTATAATTATAAATAAATATTTTTTTTACAAACGAAGGATGGCATATTGATCACAAAGATCGGAGGAAACAAGACCAAACATCCATGAAGTAAAATAATTGAACTAGTTGTGTCCTCTCTAGACAGACTATGAGTTTCCAAATGACGAGCTCCTTCATTTCCCTCCCTTTTGATGAAGGAGAAAGAAAAAACAGCAAATCTGCAACTGATAGATTGGATCTTCCTAATGAAGAAGCCAAAAGATTGGAGTCCATAGTCATTTGTGCTAATGGAGTTGATGATGGTGAGGCAATCAGATTCAACGTTGATAGCATTCCATACATAATCTTTTGTGAAGGTCGGGTCGGCAAGGATGTTGTGGGCTTCAGCAACAACGGGTTCCTAAAAGCACGGCATGATTCCTTTCTGGCTGCAATGATCCTGCCGCAATGGTCTCGTACCATCAAACCAACCTCAATAATCTCGTCCTTAGAAAGATAAGCATCAGTATTGATCTTAAATATCCATTCAGGGGGGATCCATCTAGCTTCAGTTGAGCAAGATCTAGAAAACCCGTTTTGGGCAATTTCACGATTCCATGCATCAATTTCGGAAGTGGCTCGTTCAATCCAGAATGAAAAAGATTTTGATGTGTGATTGAAAATGAAATCATTTTATCTAACTCAAATAATCCAAGATACTGAACATAATGAGGAGACCATAGTTTTATGGAACAAGGAATACCACATCATCAACAGTGATGGGAGATATGGTATTGTGTCCAGCAAAAGCTCCGTAGGAGGTCCCTAGGAAATCCAAACTGCCTTAGCCCCTCTCATATAGGAAAATTAAGTAAAATTAGTATATAAATCTTCACATGAGGATGTTAAAAAGAGAAGACAGTCATCTGTGAAAAATAGATGAGAAGTAGGTAGGCTAATCTGGTATACCTTTTCCCCATGAATAGTATTAGAATAAGTTTCTAGAGAAATAAGATTGGAAAAAACATCATCCACTAAGATGAAAAGTATAGGGGAAAGGGGGAATCCTTGGAAGAGGCCACAAGTGGGGGGAAATCCTTGGGTGATTCCACCATTGACATTGATCCTAAAATCAATAGATGAAACACAATTCATGATCATCTCTGACCATTTAGATCATAAGACCATTTTAGTCATGACAAACTGGATAAAATGGCATTCCACTCTATCGTACACCTTAGTCATATCTAGTTTCCAAGCCATAATTCTTATTTTCATAACAGATCATGTTTTCATAGAATGAAACACCTTATAGGACACAATAGCATTATCAGTGATGAGACTATTTACCACAAAGGCACTTTGATTTTTATAAAAATTATATGGTAACCACATGAATAGTCAGTTGACTAATATCTTTCAGAAAATCTTGTAGGAAATGTTTCATAAGCTAATTGGCCTAATGTCCGAAGCCAATAGGGGTTTCTTAATCTTTGGGATTGGGGTTATAATGGTCTCATTAAGAGATAAAAGAATTATTTTCTAGGCCCATAAATCTTTCATTAGAGCAGAGAGGTCAGGGCCAATAATATGTTAATATCTCTTGAAGAAAAGAGAATGGAAGCCATCTGGACCCGGGGCTTTCTTGCAATGGATTTTCTTAAGAGTCTGTAGGATCTCATCATCAAAAAAATACCTTATATGCTACCAATTAATTTTATCTGTAACCTGGGGTTTAATACATGTCTCAACCTCATCCAAAAATGGGGGACTACCCTACAATATAAAGCTTCTAAAAAAGACAATAAATGATATCATGAGTTTCTTCAACATTAGATGCAGTTTTTCCATCAGGATATGAATGACCAAAAATAGTGTTCTTGTGGAACCTAGTGAAAGGCTTCTGGTGGAGGTAATAGATTTTTGCATCCCCTTATTTAATTTTTTCTTCACGCACACACATTTCCTAGAAGCTCTCTTTGATGTGGAGGGTTGAATCCAACTCGCGTTCAAGGTAGTTAATTCTAGAGAGAAAAGCATCAGTAAGAGATCACGTACATAGGGAATTTAACTGTCTTTCAATTGAGTCACTGTGCTTTTTGGGTTGATGATATTTATGTTTTCTCTAAAAACTCAGATTACAAGCCACCTGTTGAAGGTTGTGACCAATTTTTGAATTTCCCCCTTCCAGCAAGAGCAAACAATTTCTTCACATTCATAATCTTTCACCCGGAAACTTTCAAATCTGAAAGGTCTCACATGTCTTGTTTTGTGAAATATGTGAGAAAAATCGATGAAAATAGGGCATTGGTCCGATGAAATTGGTTCCAGGTGAGTAACATGGAACATCCTAAGCCTGTTGGTCCATTCATTCGATCCCATAAATCTATCAAAGTGCTCTGTAATGTGTGTGTTTTCTATGTTTCCTCGAAACCAAGTGAAGGGATTACTCGCATAACCAAGATCAGACAGCTCTGCCCTGGAGATCACATCTTTATTTCCCATCATCAAGGTAAAGGACCATCTTGCACCCCCTATTTTTTTCATTCTGAAACAAAATATTGTTGAAGTCTCTGCCAACTATAATGGGACCAGACAGTTTTTATCGTAGAGAGGAAAGAAGGTCCCAAGATTTCCACTTCTCATTTTGTATTGGTCATCTATAAAACCCCACAAATGTCCATGGCAGAGAGAGGGAATCATGGAAATATGATTCCATGTGATTATATGAGTAGGATATGATTCTAACTTCAATGTTATATTTCCATAAAAGACACCCCCTCCCCCAAGTGTCCTTGGTGATGGACTAGGAAGCAACCATAAAATCCACTTTTATTTGCAATTCCAACGTTGTCCTTGTTTTCCAATATGGTTTCGAGCAATAAAACCATATCAGGGTGACTTTTAGCGCAATGGTTCTTGAGAATCCGAACTGTGCGTGGGTTTCCAAGCCCACGATAGTTCCAGCTTAGGATGATCATTGCGATAGGTGGGGCTGATTTATTCCAGCCTCCACCTCTTGCAATTCTTGAAGAGTTCCATTTTCTGCAACTTTCCATATTTTGTGGAATTTTTCATTATCCAATGGTTCCTCCATAGTTTTTCTCAGTCCACTGATTTTAGTTAAACCCATATCACACCCATAGTCACCTCTCGCCTCCATTTTTTACAGTCAGGGAATTTTATGTTCTGCTGAAGCGGATGGAGTAGGGGCCTCACCCGGATGAAGAGCATGCAACGGAGGGCTACCTCGAGGAATACTGATAGGGTCTGGGGGGTTTGAGAAGATGAGTTTGGGTCTGGTCAGTGGGAAAAGAAAATCCCCAATGGGTGGAGGAATGAAACTCATGGACATGGTTATTATTATCAATGGGGGAACCTAGGGTTCATCAATTTTAGTAGTTTCCACCGAAGAGATGTTTGGAAAAATATTCTCTCCACCACTTGAAAGCCCCGGATTATACAAGTTTTCCTAAATAATAGTGGGTCTCATGTGAATGATCTTACTATGCACGGGGGCCTCATGAACACGGAGAGACTTAGTGTGACTCTCTCTATCTCCCTTCTTTTTCGACTTGGATATGAATGACGTTCGCAGAATTTTTGTGCGTAACCACAGACCATACTGTATCACCAGGTTTCCTTCTTTGTTTGCCAATTTTATTTTACAATCTTTTTTGTATACCCGAGGCAACCGTAAAATAAGTGGAAAATGAGAAGTTTTTCATATTCAAATGATATCCAAGATTTTGAGCCATCAAGTATCAAGAAGGTACCCCTCATAAGAGGTTGGGAAATCTCAACCAGCACTCTAATCCTTACTGACAGACCCCAATGGATGGGGTTTTATTGATCCCATTCCATGAACATGCCAATGCGATTTCCGATTTCTCACATCACTCGGTCTGATCTACCATTGAAGGGGATGCCATTATTTTCATCCAAAATGGGTATTTTGAAAAATCAGTATTGAGGATATATCTTCCGCCCTTTAGATATTCCAACAACAAGAGATGGTTATCAAACAACAACAGCCTTCCATGAAGCACTTTTTATTTATCCTTCATGTTGAAGAATTTGAAGATTAGGTGTCCATATCCAATTTCCCTTATTGCCACTCCAACGTCCAGGAGCCATATCGATTGCATTGTGTTCTTCAACACTATTAGGTTGAAAGGTCTTTCATATATGGATTTTCTGATTAAAAGTAGGGACATGCGCTACACTAGGAAAGAATCGTCATCATTGTTGGTGATAATTTCCTTTTTCTCTTTGTTGATAAGCGAGAGATTTTTTCACTTATCCACCAGATCATTATCCATTGAAAAAACATTGAAAGAGAGGGATCATCACACAATGATGAATCCAGGGAAAACAACATATCACCAAGATCATAGGAATTTAGTGACCACAGTGACCACTAGATCGCCAATTCAAGGCATGAAAGATCATCACACACCTTGCAATGAGGAGAAAATCATGGAGGGGATACAATTGAGAACCACAATCGGCAAAGAAACTAGATCATATGAAAACAAATACTCCAAAACACAAAATGAGAAAACACACAGTTAGATCACAGATGGCCTCTGTGAGCCAAGTTACGCTGATGAAGAGGATTGGGCCTAGGAGAGGCCTTGATCGGAACTCATGCATACCGACGACATCTGAACAACAGAAAGCGAATCCTTCAACAACGACTCATGGATGTGTCATCGAGGGGGTCACAGCAGCATCGGCAAGGAGGATCCGATCGAGGAGAGACCATGGTTGGAACCCATGCTTTTTCGACGATTTTAGATCAGATCCAAAAAAACCAAAACTCCCAGCCATGATTTGTGATGAGGAGGGTGGTCAGTGGAATTGGGGGACAAGGGCAGTCAGGGGAGCTCCACGAAGGAGGGAGATCAGGGAATCGAGGGAGCACCACAAAGGAGGGAAATTGGGAGGGGATGGTGAAGTCGATGAAGGGCAGTCAGGGGAGCATCATGAAGCACTATTGCATTGAGGAAAAACGAAGAAAAACCAAAACCTAGGAAACCCTGGGAAGAAAACAGTCTCACAGTGGGAGAGACTTTTTAAATAAATTTATTTATAAATATTTGAATATAATTATATATATATATATATATATTAATATACAAATATATATATTTAAAAAATTATAATAAATATATTTAATGTAATTTTTTAATTATTTAAATAAATAAATATATTTAATTATAATAATATTTATAAATAAATATATTTTTATATATTTTTATATATATAATTAAAATTTTATTATTATAAATATAATAAATATATTTATTGTAATTTTATAAGTATTTATGAGAACATATTATGTTCATGGGTATACCATGAATGAATCATTCATGTAAATTTACAAATGAACATTCATAATGATGAATATATGCATTCACGTGATATCATAATATAGGTAATCCAAACATTTGGAACAAAACTCAAAAATCACGTCTGCATATATATTTTATTTTCATATAGCAACAATTATACTCACACATCAATATATAAACATAAATAAATATATATCGATTATTTATAAACTTATAAATACTTTTTTAAAACACTAGATATATATATATATATTTGAATTATTAAAAAATATATATTATAATATATTGTATTTATATTGATTATATAAATGCATTTTTTAATTAATTTATATAAATAAACATTGTTTTCAAATATAAATATAATAATTTTATATGTATTAATAATATTTTTTATTAAAATCTTTAATCAATGTTGATAAATCTATCATTTATCATTGCTAAAAAAACGCCGATTCATAAAAACTGGTGCATCCCTTGCTTGAATCTGTGGTAGTGAATGTAAATGTGGTTGTTTGTGAGCATCAAAATCAGAAAGAAATTCACAAAATTTTTGAACCAACACATGGTCAATAATTACGTCCATACCCAACCAAATACATCGATAAATTCTTGAAGAAAACATAAAAATATTGGAGTCTTTTAAAATTTTCATAAGAAATTTCAATGAACGCATGAGGTAAATTTAAGTTTTTTCATAAATGGAAACGTTCATAAACTTTTAATAGTTATACAATCTTGTAAAATTGAGATTTATCTTATTTAATTTGAGGTAGATTTTCGGTAAAAAAAACATGATTTTTTTACACAAATTGCATTGGTAGTATTATGTGATTATTACTGTAAGTTTTAAAAGGGGAATTATACTTATCAATATTGTTCATTAAATTTTTTAGAATTATTTTGATCCTTATATTATCATTTTCCCCATTAAAAAATGAATCAGCATCCAGATGAGCCAAATGAATTAAAAATAAATGTAAGATGAAAAACAGCACGGAAAAAGATGAATGATGTGATCCTCTGGCTACAGTTTGAGGGATAATTCCAGGTTGAGTTTGGTTTGATCTCTCCGGTCATTGGCCTTCGGAAACTGATCCAGGACACCGCCAGGGATGACATTGCTACCGCCGCTAGCGAATTTACTACCGTCGTTTTCGATGGGGACACCATCACCGCTGCTGCTCAATGGGTTGCCATTCCTTTCGAATCTACAGAAATGATGCAGGGCAGTAGCGCACGTCCACGCCGCCGGAGCTAGAGACTGTGACCGCTTGGCCACAGTGGAGTTCGGAGGGTGGCCGACATCTGGTCGGTCGCAGTGGAGAAGCGGTGCGCGTTTGCGCCGCTGGAAGTAGGGTCGGTCATTTCGGTCGGCCGCGTCACGTCGAGCAAGACCACTCCAGTGGGTCTCGCATGCCAACCCGGCACCACACCTAGCTGGATGGTCCATTGGACCATTCGAGTGACCTGGGGGGTGCCTCCCCTCTCGGGTGGCAGCTAGGGTGGACCCCACCACAAGGGGCCACCCCAACCACAGGCTACACCGCGGGCCGCGCCCAGCGCAGGCCGGGCCCGACCGTGGCCTAGTGGGCCGGGCCGGCCGCATCCCAGCCCATCCGGGCCGAACTCGAGTCGGGGCGGGTCGGGTCGGACCAGGCCGGGTCAGACCGAACCCTGGCCCATTTGGACCCAAATATGCCTTTTTAGCCATATCTTGAGAACCGGATGTCTGTTTAACGAACCATTTGTGGCGCCAGAATCCTTGGATCGAGATAGTCATTTTGGTATACTCCACTTGAGTTTTGAATAAATTTGGGGTACGTTTGGGTTGGATCGAACCTGAATCCATTCGGGCCCTCGGAACGGAAAACGCTAATAACTTACAGATCGTGCGTCTGATTGATGCGTCGTCTGTCACATTGGGCCCCTTATGACGTGACTTACTTTTGGGATAATTGTTCTTGGGACTTCATGGTATTTGAAGTATCGACCTATAACTTGAGGAGCGTAACCTCCCGGAATCAAGCGTTCTTAGTGCGGGAACCCTATGGATAGCTATACTTGAGGAATCTTCAGATCTTGCGTGGGTCATCTTCAAATCCTGTGTGGGTTAGCGCTCAGCGATCTTGTGTGGGTCAGCGCATACCGATCATGTGGGGGTCATCTCTAGATCCTGTGTGGGTCATATCCAGATCCTGTGTGGGTCATCTTCGATCCTGTGTGGGTCATCTCTAGAACCTGTGTGGGTCATCTTCGATCCTGTATGGGTCAATAGCAAAGCTTCTCGATGAAGTAAGATGATCTATAAATTCAGCTAATCATCCATACTTTTGTATTTAAGTTATACCTGGTGTGAGCTAAGTCTTTACCTTTGTGGTACACTTCTGTGTAGTGAAACCTTTGTGGTATTCTTCTGTGTGGAGTTACCTTTGTGGTACTTACCTTTGTGGTGATACCTATGTGGTATTCTTCTGTGAGGATTTACCTTTGTTGTACTTACCTTTGGGGTGTTACCTTCATGGTATTCTTTCCTTCGTGGAACAGTTGAGGTTTTGGCTAAGGTTTTGATCCATGTGTTTTCTCATGAATGAGATGGGTATACTTGATAACTTAGGTATATGTATGGTAATATACCAAAGTAGGTTTGATGTTTGTTTCCATGCTTTGTGGTTTATCCTTTGTGGATTTTGAGAGACCTTCAGGGGTCTCGGGGTCCCTACTGAGTATTGTTATACTCACCCCTGCACAGGCTACGTCCGCACCTTATTGTGTCTTGTACAGACAACAGACAGCGCTGACTGAGGATGAGGGTACCGAGACTGGAGGCTGCCCGTAGGTGGACCTTAAACAAGGCATACCGCAGAGACGACCTTTCGAGAGTTTTACCTACCCTTCAGGTAGGATCCTTGGAGGGTGTTCACATGAGTTGTCTTCAGTTTTACCTGTACTTTCCAGTTTTACTTGTACTTTCTAGTTGGGCTTGTATTCTAGCCCCCCCCCCTTACTTTATGTACACAGTCTTTCTACTATACAGTTTACCTTGTGCTTATATCTTGCTGTGTGCTTGGTTGTATGAGTTTACAGGTTATAAAGGCAATGCCTTCCTGATTTTAGGGATAAGCCTTTCCGGTGCTAGTCGCCATCCCCTAGGCTATGGAAGGCGGGCTTGGGGTAGTCACGGCACGGGCCTCGGGGGACAAGTCGTGACATCAATGTTATATTTCCATAAAAGATACCCCCCCCCCCCGAGTGGCCTTGGTGAGGGACTAGGAAGCAGATGTAAAATTCACTTTTATTTGCAATACCAACATTGTCCTTGTTTTCCAATATGGTTTCAAGCAAGAAAACCATAACATGGTGACTTTTAGCGCAATGGTGCTTGAGAATCTGAACTGTGCATGGGTTTCCAAGCCCATGATAGTTCCATCTTAGGATGGTCATTGCGATAGGAAGGGATAATTTATTCCAACCTCCATCTCTTGCAATTCTTGAAGAGTTCCATTGTCTACAACTTTCCATCTTTTAGGGTATCGTTCATTATCTAATGGTTCCTCCATAGTTCTTCTCGATACACTGATTTTAGTTAAACCCATATCACACCCATAGTCACCTCTCGCCTCCCTTTTTTACATTCATGGAATTTTAGGTTCTGCTGAAGTGGATGGAGTAGGGGCCTCACCCAGATGAGGAGCATGCAATGGAGGGTTGGCCCGAGGAATACTGATGGGGTCTGGGGGGTTTGAGAAGATGTGTTTGGGGCTGGTCAGTGGGTAAAGAAAATCCCCAATGGGTGGAGGAATGAAACTCATGGACATGGTAATTATTGTCAGGGGGGCCACCTAGGGTTCATTAATTTTAGTAGTTTCCACCAAAGAGATATTTGGAAAAAGCTTCTCTGCACCACTTGAAAGATCCAAATTAAACAAGTTTTCCTAAAGAATAGGGGGTCTCATGTGAATGATTTTACTATGCACGGGGGCCTCTTGAACATAGAGAGACTTAGTGTGCCTCTCTCTATCTCCCATATTTTTAGACTCGGATATGAATGATGTTTGTAGACTTTTTGTGTGTAACCATAGACCATACTGTATCACCAGGTTTCCTTCTTTGTTTGCCACTTTTATTGTACAATCTTTTTTGTATACCTGAGGAAACCATAAAAGAAGTGGAAAATGAGAATTTTTTCATATTCAAATGATATCCAAGATTTTGAGCCATCAAGTATCAAGAAGGTACCCCTCATAAGAGGTTGGGAAACCTCAACCAACACTCTAATCCTTACTGATAGCCCCCAATGGATGGGGTTTGATTGATCCCATTCCATGAACATGCCAATGCGATTTCCAATTTCTCACATCACTCGGTATGATCTGCCACTGAAGGGGATACCATTATTTGCATCCAAAATGGGTATTTGAAAAAATCAGTATTGAGGATATCTCTTCCACCCTTCAGATCTTCCAACAACAAGAGATGGTTATCAAACAACAACGTCCTTCCATGAAGCACTTTTTCTTTATCCTTCATGTTGAAGAATTTGAAGATTGGGTGTCCATATCCAATTTCCCTTATTGCCACTCCAACGTCCAGGATCCATATCAATTGCATCGTGTTCTTCAACAGTATTAGGTTGAAAGGTCTTTCATATCTAGATTTTCTGATTAAAAGTAGGGACATGCGCCGCACTAGGAAGGAATCGTCATCATTGTTGGTGATAATTGCCTCTTTCAAAATCCACCAGATCATTCTCCATTGACAAAACATTGAACGAGAGGGATCGTCGCACAATGATGAATCTAGGGAAAACAACATATCACCAAGATCATAGGAATTCAGTGACCAGAGTGATCACCAGATCACCGATTCAAGGCATGAAAGATCGCCACACACCCTGCAATGAGGAGCAAATTGAGGGGCCACAATCGAGAACCACAGCCGGCAAAGAAATTGGATCAGATGAAAATGAATCCTCCAAAACACAAAATGAGAAAAAACACCGTTTGATCGCAGATGACCTCTGTGAGCCAAGTTGTGCTGATGAAGAGGATTGGGCCTAGGAGAGGCCTTGATCGGAACTCACGCATACCGACGACATCTGAACAGTAGAAAGCAAATCCTTTAACAACTTGTGGATGTGTCATCGAGGGGGATCACAACAACATCGGTGAGGAGGAGCCGACTGAGGAGAGATCACGGTTGGAACCCACGCTTTGTCGACGATTTTAGATCAGATCCCAAAAAACCAATACTCTCAGCCATGATTTGCAATGGGGAGGGTGGTCAGTGGAATCGGGGGTCAAGGGCGATCAGGGGAGCACCGCGAAGGAGGGCGATCAGGGAATATATTTATTTAAATAATTAATAAATAAATATATTAATTATTTAAATAAATAAATATATTTAATTATAATAATATTTATAAATAAATATATTTAAAAATATTTATATATATATATATAAAATTTTATAATTATAAATATAATAAATATATTTATTGTAATTTTATAAGTATTTATGAGAACATATTACGTTCATGGGTATACCATGAATGAATCATTCGTGTAAATTTATAAATGAACATTCATAATGATGAATATATGCATTCACGTGATATCATAATATAGGTAATCCAAACATTTGGATCAAAACTCACAATCACGTCCGCAAATATATTTTATTTTCATATAGCAACAATTATACTCACACATCAATATATAAACATAAATAAATATATATCGATTATTTATAAACTTATAAATACTTTTTTAAAACATTATATATATATATATATTTGAATTATTAAAAAATATAAATTATAATATATCCTATTTATTTTAATTATAAACATGTGTTTTTTAATTAATTTATATTTTTGGATATAAATATAATAATTTTATATGTATTAATAATATTTTTTATTAAAATCTTTAATCAACGTTGATAAATCTATCATTTATCATTGCTAGAAAAACGCTGATTCATAAAAACCGGTGCATCCCTTGCTTGAATCTGTGGTAGTGAACGTAAATGTGGGTGTTTGTGAGCATCAAAATCAGAAAGAAATTCACGAAATTTTTGAACCCAACAATTACTTCCATACCCAATCAAATACATCGATAAATTCTCGAAGAAAACATAAAAATAATGGAATCTTTTAAAATTTGCATAAGAAATTTCAATGAACACATGCGGTAAATTTAAGGTTTTTCATAAATGGAAACGTTCATAAACTTTTAAGAGTTTTACAATCATGCAAAATTGAGATTTATCTTATTTAATTTGAGGTAGATTTTCGGTAAAAAAAACAGGATTTTTTTTACACAAATTGCATTGGTAATATTACGTGGTTATTAATGTAAGTTTTGAAAGGGGAAACATCCAGATCATCCAAAGGAATTAAAAATAAATGTAAGATGAAAAACAGTACGGAAAAAGATGAATGATGTGATCCTCTGGCTACAGTTTGAGGGATAAGTCCAGGTTGAGTTTGGGTTGATCTCTCCGGTCATTGGCCTTCGGCAACTGACCCAGCCCACCGCCGGGGATGACATCGCCGCCGCGGCCGGCGACTTTACTACCGCCGTTTCCGATGGGGACGCCATCGCCGCCGCTGCTCAATGCGTTGCCATTCCTTTCGAATCTACAGAAGGGATGCGGGGCGGCAGCAGGCGGCCATTGGGAATAGCAAGGTCTGCGGTTCATGGCTCCCATCTTGAATCTCGGTTGACTGCCGGAGCCGTAGTTCGAGAACGCAGCTGCGACGGCGCGTGAGAGACAGTAGGCGGAGGTACTCATTCTCATCGCCTTGCAAAACCTTATTGTACGACCAATTTCAAACGTTATTATACAACTAATATCAATTTACAAATAATAATTATAGCAATACCTGTTCATCTCCTTCTGCCGTTTCAGCGTAGCTCTCTTCTCTTTGTGAGCATTTTGATGCCCGCCTAGAGCCTGAGGACTGGAGAATTCATTTTTGCAGAATTTGCATGAGAAGACCCTTGATTCTGGGTTATCTTCCCCCAATGACCCGTTCGCCGGCGGTGAATGCCTCTGTTCATCCTTCAACTGGTTGAGATTCTCGGGAGAGAGTTTGAGATCCATGGGGAGGTTCAAGTCGGGACACGGTGGATCCTTCCTCTTCCTCTCCGGGTCTCCATAGGGGCCATCTGCGACCGTCATGCCCACGGTCGTGATTCTACATGCCTTTCATTTCATACATATATATATATATATGTAGAGAGTTTGGATTAAACTTTTAATGCGAATGAAATTAAAGTCACTTGACAAGAGAGTCAATTAATGCTTGATTTTTTATTGTTAATAATAAATATCCGCCATTATGGTGTTGTTGAAATACTTGAATTGGATCCTAAATATCATAATTATAATTATCCACATAAAGAGATAGAAAACATATCCTGAAATCAGCTATTAATAGTGGAATCAATATCATTAACGGAATTTATCCATTCAAAGCTTGCGTACTCATAAAATCCATCTTGAATCTCTCCCTCATCATAATTTTTATGTGTGTGTGTGCATATGTATATTTATATTTATTTACATATATTATATACTAATATTTATATACATATATTAGAATATATACACAATATATATCAGTTTGTTAATACAGAAACACACAAAAATATATTTATATATACGCACGTTATATAGGCATATAAATATTCATACATTTTTATTTTAAATAAAATGGATAATATTATTTATTTATATACTGTTTATATATTTAAGAAGATATTTTATATTAAATATGTTTACATGTTTATTTATAAAATTAAATTTTTATGTGTAAATATATACAAATATGTATATATGCGTGCGTATTTAATTATAAATAACTCTACGTTATGAAAAATGACAAAATTTGAACATAATAATATCCATATGAGTGTAATCATTGAGCATAAATTGAGTCTCCGCCAAAAAATAAAAGATAAGAAGACTCCCATTAACGAGGATCAAATTACATCAAATGTTAACAAATGGTGTTACCTCAATAAAAAACTCAGTTTTGGAGGATTTTCAGACCTTCTTTGACCCCAAAAAATGATGATCAGGTTTTTGCTCGGTCACCCCGATGTAAATATTTTTGCAAGCTTCGATTTGATATGTGGTAGAACTCAAATGAACACCCGGATTAAAAGTTGTGATCTTTTGAAGTTCGAGTCATGTTTTCAGCATATTTTAGAATGTTTATTAATTTATTGTATTTTTATATCTTCAAATCGCTATAAAAATGACAACTACAAATTAATAATTAGAAAATTATTAATTAATATTATTTTTTAATTATTTTATAAACCATTTTAACTAAATATCTTATATATTAAGTGTGCTTACATATTTAGTATTATATAAATCATATTAATTATTTTTAGCGCTAATAAAAGGTAGCGCTAGACAAATCCAAATCTGTCCAAATCTGTGGCAATGTACTACATAAGTAATTAATTAGTATATTTTATATAATAAGTGATAAAAAAATATGATTAATATAAATTGTAATTAGTGAATTTTTAAATAACTTTCAAGTAAATATTAATTCTTAATAATAATAATAATAATAGTGCTACTTATAAATTATGTTAACTGATTATAACATACATACAACTAATTTTTAAAAATATATATATATATAACATTGATCTCAGTTAAAAATGTATGAACAACGGGAAATGTATCACTCTGGTCTTCACCACTGTCTCAAATGGACCTCTATGTCACATCCTGATGTGTATATAATGTGTCCACATCGTGTATGTCGATGTGTATGCTTTGGCGTACGCACCTCCTATGTAATCTACCGTAGCAACCTCCACATCATACTACGCGGCGGGCATGGATCCAAAGTCTCCCTGCCCATACCCCGTCTTGGCTAGATGGAACATAGCTACTTGCTAGAACTATCTCCCACATTGGAGGAAGACAGTTGTTGTGTAATGAGTATCTCCTAACCAACACTACCACAAAATGGGGCAAGAGAAACACATCGTTTTATCAGCGCTAAGCAGAAAACGCTGATAGGGGGGCTTTATCAGCGCTAACTAAAAGCTTTGATACATTTATCATTTATCAACGCTGTATTTAGCGCTGATAAAAGTTTTTAATAATAATTTAAATGAAATTATTATATTTATATTAAAAAATAATGTTTATTTGTATACATTAACTAAAAAACGCATGTTTATAATTAATATATATTTATTAAAAATTCACACACACACACATATATATATAATGTTTAAAAAAAGTATTTCTATGATTATAATTATATATATATATATAATTATAAGATTATAATAAATTTCATTAAATATGAAAATATATTTATTAGATTTGTTAGATTAATTAATTTGATTTTTTAGATTTTTTAGATTTATTAGATTCATTGTATTTTTTATATTTTTATATTTAATATATTTATTTTATTTATAATTAATATATATAAATACCTTTTTAAATATATATATTTATATTAATTATTAAATGCATATGTGTTTCCAATGAATTTGGTCAATAAATTTATTGATCATGCATGCATATGTTATGTATCATAATGTTCATTTATACATTACATCCTTTCTTATTATTCATGTTATCCATTGATGACTTGTTTTTTATTATGTATATTTACTAGGTATATGATTAATTCATGTTACCCATATATACTACTATGTTCTTAAAAATACTTATAAAATTACATTAAATATATTTAAATAATAAATATACTTATTATATTTATAATTATTAAATTTTAATTATATATAAATACTTTTTAAATATATTTATTTGTAATTATAATTACTTAACTATATATATATTCAAATAATTATAGAATTACAATAAATACATATATTATAATTATATATATAAATATATATATTTATAATTATATACAAATATTTATAATTATATTTTTTATAGTTATAATTATAACAATAAATAACTATATATATGTAAATAATTATAAAATTATAATAAATGAATTTATTATACTACTTATAAAGTTATAATATAATTAAATAAATATATTTATAAATATATACAAATAGTTAAAAATATAATTCTAAATAAATGTAGATATATTTAAATAATTTAAAAAATTTAATATATATATATATAATTATAAATATATTTATAAAATTATAAATATATTTGTCCGTGTTTACGCTGTTGTTATTCAAGACAAGTTAGTCCATATGAGTTGGAAGAACACTTGATTTGTCACAGAATATATCAAAGTTATAAATGTTAGATTAAACACGGGGGAAAAGAGGATGTAGCTAGTGGCTGGGATAACAGTGCGTTTTTATGCATCATCTGATATGATTACAAGTGTGGAAAATGAATAAGACTGTATCGAGAAAAGCGTTGATAAAAGTAGCTTTTATCAGTGTTAAAAAACCGTAGATAAAAGCACCACATTTATCAACATTTTTTTAGCACTGATAAAGGGTAGCGCGAGACAAATCCAAATCTGTCCAAATCTATGGTAGTGTACTACAAAAGTAATTGATTAATATATTTTATATAATAAGTGATTAGAAATACAAATAATATAAATTGTAATTAGTGGATTTTTAAATAACTTTCACGTAAATATTAATTCTTAATAATAATAATACTGCTACTTATTAATTATGTTAACTGATTATAATATACATACAACTGATATTTTTTTTTAAAAAAAATATATAACATCGATCTCAGTTAAAAATGTATGAACAACGGGAAATGTATCACTCTGGTCTCCATCACTGTCTCAAATGAACATCTATGTCACATCCTGATGTATAGATAATGTGTCCACACCGTGTCTGTCGATGTGTATGCTCTGGCGTATGCACCTCCTATGTAATCTATTGTAGCAACCTCCACATCATACTACGTTGCAGGCGGTGGATCCAAAGTCTCCTTACCCATACCCCGTCTTGGCTAGATGGAACGTGGCTACTTGCTAGAACTGTCTCCCACATTGGAGGAAGACAACTGATGTGTAATGGCTATCTCCTGACCAGAACTACCATAAAATGAGGCAAGGGAAACACCTCGTATAAGGCCCCAGCCTTAAACCTTACTTAATCTTGAGTTATTACAAGATTACACATTGAGGATCTTTTCAGGTTTAGAGTTTTAGAGAATTATATCATGAAACTTGAATTACATTCCACATTTAAACAAAGTGGTTACATAAAAGACAGTATTCAATCTTCCCATCAACGGAAACATATTTAAAATATAACACAGATTCTTTCTTGACACATCCTTGACACTATTATCACATCATGTACCTTTCCCTTTGACCTGTGAAAAACATTTCAAAAACTTGGGATGAGCATAAAAAGATCAGTAAGAGTTATAAAAATATGGAAAGGAAACATGAGTTCATATATACATTATAATGAAATCACACTTTACCCATAAAATATAGGCATATCAAATCATGAATAAATCATAGAAAACATAAGACACAAAGGTAACTTGAGGCATTCATAACATTCTTACGTAGGGAGTAACCCTCTTGGTTACGTTTGGAATACCCATCACAGTATATTCCCTAAATCTCTTCGGAGAAACCTTAACGTTTCACTCCTTCACGTTACCCAATGCATTGGAGAGCTATATCGGGCTCACCCGCCCTTAGTTTATCACAGAACCACCCGTTTTCATAACAATGCCCAAGAACCATAACATAAACGTATCACATAAAACATTCATAAAGGAAACATAACATTTCCACATTTCAATCACAATATAACATTTTAGTATATTGAAATAATGAATCAGTTCAAAAAGAAACCATTTTCCAAAACCATTTAAAACATTTAATAAGGAGATTTTTGAATCAAAGTGTCTCATACCACCTTGAAGATTTTAAAATTTTAAATCATTAATATCCATATAAATAAATCCTTAAAACCATTTTGAAAACATGGATATTAATACGAACAAATCATTAAAACATTTAAAGTGATATTTTGGTTAAAGGGTTTTTACCAAAATTAGAGACACTTGAATACAATAATTGAGGAATAACATTTAATCAGAACTTTATAATATCATGAGAATAAATGGATTCATGATATAATATTCAAAGGACAGTATATACACCATATAAGAGTGAATTGGTGCATAACAACAATGAAGTCTCAATAGGGAAGTGAAATGTGATGAAATCCCTTATAAAGAAGGTATCCTTAAGTTAAGGATAATTCAATCTCAAAATTATGTGTGACAAATATAAATAAACCCAATATAATTGTATATTAAGTGTAAAATAATAAAAGGTCATTCACACATATTCAAAGGATTACATATTCAATAACTACAAGTTGAACCCAAAGAAATTGAAATTGGGTTAAGACGTTCCCTTGGTAAAATTCGACAGCCTAAACGGCGTCACTTCAAAAATTCAGAAAATGAGTTGATGAGAGATAAAAGGGAATCTCATCACTTGGACATAAAATTTAAATCAATCAGGATATAGAAGAACATATCCCAACATAATAGTATGTGAATTAAAAGACATAACAAACGAAGTCTTTTAAAATGAGGAGGGTGAAAGGTTCCCTTACCGACATGGGTATCTTTCAAAACTTACAACTCGTGAAAGAAGGACAATACAAAATTGATGTAAATACTCATAAAAGAAAGTATATTACACAATGAGTAAAATAATGGGCAGTACATACACCACTCAAAGGAAATTGTGGCAAATGTAGCATAAATCTCACGGGAATAAAAGTGAGATGAAAAATCGCTTACAAAAAATTCGGCAGCCTAACGACGCCACTCAAAACTTCCAAAATGGATTAATGAGAGGAAATAGGGTCTCTCATCATATGAAAATAATAAGTACAGTAGGAGTAATATAAAAGAACATCCCAATCATAAGAAATATGAGCTTAAAAGGAATGACATAAAAGAGTGTACTTAAAAAGAAAGAGAGGTGTAGGATCCCTTACCTCGTATCCGACTTGACCCGACCGTTCTTTAATCTCCTGAATAATAAAATTGAGTTAATATATACTTGCTTAAGAACCTTTTTCAAGTTCATTATTCCTTTTATACCATGTTATGAACATCATGTAATCATTTAAGTTAATAATGTTCATTTTGTCGGTACTTGGTTCTTAAATCAAAAATAGACTTCTTACACTTACATGTTGTTAATTTGGTCAAAGGTTCGTTATATACAGAATGATATTAATGATTTGGATAACATATATATCATATATATTCATCATATACATGTATTTATAATATTACATCACATTTAGAGGTAAGAAATGAAATGCACCGTTCATGGAGACGGTAAGCCGTACGTACGCATGAACGCTACTTCCATTTCTATTCCGTATTTTCTGGAATGGAATCATAATGATATAAGAGTATATTATAATTCCAGTATAATAACAAATATAATTTCATTAACTTTATCCTTTACACATCCCACATATGGTATTAACGAATCAAATCACTTTCAGGGGGCGGTAGTCCGCACTTCCTAAAATGAAGATATCATGTTTACCCATAATGGAAAATATAATGGTATGCCATAAATGAAAAATACAGAAGCTTAAGGAAAGAATAAACATATTATATATCATATATAAAAATAGTGACATCATAATTTCCACCTTTGAAGGTGTTAAATGAGTATTGAACAATCATCGTTTTGGGAGGCAGAATTTCGCCATCCACGGAAACCGTATGTTCTTTAACCATTTGATGTAGTTGTGTGAGAGTGTAGCTCGAATAAATCTTATAACAACATCCTAGTATATTGAATATACTGGTGTTGTTACAAAAGAAGTAAATAAAAAGAGTTTAGGGGGTTGGAGAAGCAAAATAAAACAAATGAACATGAGAGAATGAATTACCTTTAAAAGTGTAACTCCTTTTGATTTGAGCCTAAAATCTTCCTTTGAAAGGATTCTGCCCAAAGGGAATCCTCTAGGATGAGGATAGGGATGTGGAGAGAGTAAATGGGCAGGGTATGTCCGAGCCAAAGGATTGAGGAGTGTGTGAAATGAGGTAGAGGTGGTGTCCTTTTATAAGAGGAGAGGAGGGGCACTTTTGGAAATCATGAAACTATTATTTTATTTTCAAACGTTTTTCGAATTTCTAAGGTCCCACATTGATATATTTAGAAGATAAGATGATAAGGCTTCGAAATATTCCCATCCAATAGTTTTTGGACAAGTGTAGGTCTTAGATTTTATATTATCTTTTGATTTTATTTAAATTGTTCATTAATGAGGTCATCGTTGCATCATCATGATGTCATAATTAAATTAATTTATTTAATGTCTAAAAATTATAAAAAAAATATCCTGATGTAGTAAATCTTTTTATCTTTCCAAAGAGTATTTATAGACAAAAATATGATTAGTATTACCCCTTCTAAAAATTGTTTTAGTAAAAGAATTTATGTTAGTGTCATTTTCCCCTTTATTTAATAAAAAGGCATTGAAGTCATTATCTCACCCAAGAGGCTCCATAGGGTCCCCTAAATCGACCCATGGGTTGTCTTGGTCATCCATGACTCATCCAATAGGGTTAGGACAAGTGTCATGGTGTTTTCACATTTTTATAATATCATTTTTACCTTAAATTACACTAATTACCTCTAATCGCGATTAATGAAAAAAAGTTACTATTCACCAAAAAATTATTTTCATCCCATTGAACCACATTTTACATACTAATGACAACCATGTATGTCGGATTTTCAAAATTCAATACACATTAGTGGTAAACTTTCATTTAACTGAAAAATCAGTTTGCTTGATTACCACTTAGTGGTTTCACTATTCATCAAAAATTGGAGTTTTTCAGAAAATTACCAAAAATTCACTCTAAGATATATTCGATATTCCGAATTCAAAAATGAAGTCTATTTTAAAAAATTCAAAACATATAAGTCACATTAATTAATTTAATAATTAATTCCCGCTGTCAGAGCAAATAGCGTGTTTTTATAAAACAATAAGTATCAAAAGATTGACACTAGTTTAAGTCTGATTTCAAAGTGAAATTAATTCCAACGACCAATATTGGATTTAATGGTAAAAATATATTCTAATTTCACTTTAAAACCAATTCAAAAGATAATCTAATCATATAAATAAATTAGATTAAAAAGAGGTTTTGAATTAAAATACAACATTTTACACTATTCATTAAAATAAATGAACTTTATCGGAAAGATACCAAAAATTTACACAAAGTAAATTTTGATGTACCGATTATTAATAAGAGTTTTATTTGATCCAAAAGAATGTTTAAGAGTGAACAAAACTATATTTAATGATGGTTCAACATCAAAAGGTGATAAGTGAACCTTTAGTGAAAACTAGGGCATATACGCCTAAAATTGAATTCTTTCTGTATTTTAAGCCTCTATCCTTTATTGGATAAATGTAAAAACATTTAAAAACATATATAATCATATTTCAGTTATTTCTATCCATTCCCGCCAATACAACGGCTACATGTTAACTACCATTTAAAATAATTTTATTTTATTATTAGAGTGCAACGTAAGATTCCCAAGAAACTCGTTGTTGCGTGTTGGGTACGCCATCGAGCATAGCGTCCCATTTAAAGTCATATTAATATTTTATTCACAAATATGGATAAATAAGAAAATGTCATATTATTTATTTACCTGGGGTGTTACATCCTTCCCCCCTTTTGGGAATTGCATCCTCGCAATTTTAAAATTGCGCTTGGAAACATCCTTGAAAGTCCCACATCGGAACAAGAGTCGGTAAAACAATCACTGTAAAATAAAGAAAAATAAGTACAAAGGTCACACAAGTTAACCCATACTAGGATTCCAAGTATGAAAATATGGACATGGAGGAAAAAACAAAGGGTCATGTTCTGATGGAGAGTGATAGAAAACATGTTTAGGAGAGAGTTAACCACGAGAAAATCACAAACTTGTGATGGGTTAAACGGTATTCGATTCCCCAGTAGGAAAAGCTAATAGACAACATTTTCGTGTTAAGTTACTTTTTATTGAGGAATTTGTTCATAAGGAAACATAATCACTTATCATGTTGACTTTCAACCTTTATAAAAAGAAAATCTATTCTTAATCTCCAAAATTTGTCCAACAAAACCCAAAGTTCAACGAGTACCATTCTATAATCAATTTTTCCATAAAATTCTTCAAAGTAAACCAATATAAGATTGAAACCCAAATATTTGAAGGATTTAGTCACATAGTCTTCCAAGTTAAATCGTAACATTTATCTCCAAACAACATCAGTTGCTCCTAAAGTCTCCTATTGAAAAGTAATTAACCTAATCACATATCCTCCATGATAGGTTAATCATTTTCATAAACAACCCAAAATCAACTTACCCTTAATTGATAAAATCATATAACTAGAAAGAATCAGTCAAACTAACCAGGGAATTCACGTAGTCCAGTGGTAGGCGATAAATACCAGTCGCACTTTGGTCGTGGGTTCAATTCCCGCAGCTCTTTCCGACGCAACGGGTTGTCACATGGTCTGCGTGTTGTCCTTTTTCCAAAACTATATAATTCTTAAAACATCCCCCAAAACGAGATAAAATCTTCAAAAATGATCATAACATATTTTAACCTCAAGCTTATCTCATTCCTTTCATTTTCCATCATATCATAGAGTAACCCATAATTACCTAAAAAGTAAGGATCATATAAACCCTAATGGTTACCTTAACAATTATTACCTGAATTTCCACATCGAGTTGGCCATCTCGTACATGATGCATTAGAGAACTCACCAAGGTTGAAGTGGTTGATCATTCATCCTTGATAGTTGGTTTAGAACAACCATGGGATTCCTCATTGAATCCCCCATCTCATCCAGTCTCTTAATCAGAGAACCACCATAGTTTCCTTCAAACCCATTGTCACTTTGGTGCCTGCTAGATCCAGCCATTTACTAACACCAAAAAGGTCAGTGTGAGTATATCAACATAACCATCATGTATTAATGAGGAAGATAAACACTTAGATATACTTACTCATTCACTTTATCTAAAACTAGGACTCTTTCTGAAATCCTAACCATTATGGTAATGTCCCTTATGCTTAAAGAATACCCTAACCTCTAAAGTTATCTAAACCGACCTTTGATACCAACTATAAGGCCCCAGCCTTAAACCTTACTTAATCTTGAGTTATTACAAGATTACACATTGAGGATCTTTTCAGGTTTAGAGTTTTAGAGAATTAGATCATGAAACTTGCATTACATTCCACATTTAAACAAAGTGGTTACATAAAAGACAGTATTCATTCTTCCCATCAACGGAAACATATTTAAAATATTACACGGATTCTTTCTTGACACATCCTTGACAATATCATCACATCATGTACCTTTCCCTTTGACCTGTGAAAAACATTTCAAAAACTTGGGATGAGCATAAAAAGCTCAGTAAGAGTTATAAAAATATGGAAAGGAAACATGAGTTCATATATACATTAGAATGAAATCACACTTTACCCATAAAACATAGGCATATCAAATCATGAATAAATCATAGAAAACATAAGACATAAAGGTAACTTGAGGCATTCATAACATTCTTATGTAGGGAGTAAACCTCTTGGTTACGTTTGGAATACCCATCACAGTATATTCCCTAAATCTCTTCGGAGAAACCTTAACGTTTCACTCCTTCGCGTTACCCAATGCATTGGAGAGCTATATCGGGCTCACCCGCCCTTAGTTTATCACGGAACCACCCGTTTTCATAACAATGCCCAAGAACCATAACATAAACGTATCACATAAAACATGCATAAAGGAAACATAACATTTCCACATTTCAATCACAATATAACATTTTAGTATATTGAAATAATGAATCCATTCAAAGAGGAACCATTTTCCAAAACCATTTAAAACATTTAATAAGGAGATTTTTGAATCAAAGTGTCCCATACCACCTTGAAGATTTTAAAATTTTAAACCATTAATATCAATATAAATAAATCCTTAAAACCATTTTGAAAACATGGATATTAATAAGAACAAATCATTAAAACATTTAAAGTGATATTTTGGTTAAAGGGTTTTTACCAAAATTAGAGACACTTGAATACAATAATTGAGGAATAACATTTAATCAGAACTTTATAATATCATGAGAATAAATGGATTAATGATATAATATTCCAAAGGACAGTATATACACCATATAAGAGTGAATTGGTGCATAACAACAATTAAGTCTCAATAGGGATGTGAAATGTGATGAAATCCCTTATAAAGAAGGTATCCTTAAGTTAAGGATAATTCAATCTCAAAATTATGTGTGACAAATATAAATACACCCAATATAATTAGATATTAAGTGTAAAACAATAAAATGTTATTCACACATATTCAAAGGATGACATATTCAATAACTACAAGTTGAACCCAAAGAAATCGAAATTGGGTTAAGACGTTCCCTTGGTAAAATTCGACAGCCTAAACGGCGTCACTTCAAAAATTCAGAAAATGAGTTGATGAGAGATAAAAGGGAATCTCATCACTTGGACATAAAATTTACATCAATCAGGATATATAATAACATATCCCAACATAATAGTATGTGAATTAAAAGACATAACAAACAAAGTCTTTTAAAATGAGGAGGGTGAAAGGTTCCCTTACCGACATGGGTATCCTTCAAAACATACACCTCGTGAAAGAAGGACAATACAAAATTGATGTAAATACTCATAAAATAAAGTATATTACACAATGAGTAAAATAATGGGCAGTACATACACCACTCAAAGGAAATTATGGCAAATGTATCATAAATCTCACAAGAATAAAAGTGAGATGAAAAATCCCTTACGAAAAATTCGGCAGCCTAACGGCACCACTCAAAACTTCCAAAATGGATTAATGAGAGGAAATAGTGTCTCTAATCATATGAACATAATAAGTACAGTAGGAGTAATATAAAAGAACATCCCAATCATAAGAAATATGAGCTTAAAAGGAATGACATAAAAGAGTGTACTTAAAAAGAATGAGAGGTGTAGGATCCCTTACCTCGTATCCGACTTGACCCGACCATTATTTAATCTCCTGAATAATAAACTTGAGTTAATCTCTACTTGCTTAAGAACATTTTTCAAGTTCATTATTCCTTTTATACCATGTTATGAACATCATTTAATCATTTAAGTTAATAATGTTCATTTTGTCGGTACTTGGTTATTAAATCAAAAATAGACTTCTTACACTTACATGTTGTTAATTTGGTCAAAGGTTAGTTATATACAGAATGATATTAATTATTTGGATAACATATATATCATATATATTCATCATATAAATGTATTTATAATATTACATCACATTTAGAGGTAAGAAATGAAATGCACCGTTCATGGAGACGGTAAGCCGTACGTACACATGAACGCTACTTCCATTTCTATTTCGTATTTTCTGGAATGGAATCATAATGATATAAGAGTATATTATAATTCCAGTATAATAAAATATATAATATTATTAACTTTATCCTTTACACATCCCACATATGGTATTAACGAATCAAATCACTTTCAGGGGGCGGTAGTCCGTACTTCCTAAAATGAAGATATCATGTTTACCCATAATGGAAACTATAATGGTATGCCATAAATGAAAAATACATAAGCTTAAGGAAAGAATAAACATATTATATATCATATATAAAAATAGTGACATCATAATGGCCACCTTTGAAGGTGTTAAATGAGTATTGAACAATCATTGTTTCGGGAGGCAGAATTTCGCCATCCACGGAAACCGTATGTTCTTTAACCATTTGATGTAGTTGTGTGAGAGTGTAGCTAGAATAAATCTTATAAAAATATCCTAGTATATTGAAGATACTGGTGTTATTACAAAATAAGTAAATAAAAAGAGTTTAGGGGGTTGGAGAAGCAAAATAAAACAAATGAACATGAGAGAATGAATTACCTTTAAAAGTGTAACTCCTTTTGATTTGAGCCTAAAGGCTTCCTTTGAAAGGATTCTGCCCAAAGGGAATTCTCTAGGATGAGGAGAGGTATGTGGAGAGAGTAAATGGGCAGGGTATGGCCGAGCCAAAGGCTTGAGGAGTGTGTGAAATGAGGTAGAGGTGGGGGCCTTTTATAAGAGGAGAGGAGGGGCACTTTTGGAAATCATGAAACTATTATTTTATTTTCAAATGTGTTTCGAATTTCTAAGGTCCCACATTGATATATTTCAAAGATAAGATGATAAGGCTTTTAAATATTCCCATACAATAGTTTTTGGACAAGTGTAGGTCTTAGATTTTATATTATCTTTTCATTTTATTTAAACTGTTCATTAATGAGGTCATCATTGCATCATCATGATGTCATAATTAAATTAATTTATTTAATGTCTAAAAATTATAACAAAAATCTCCTGATGTAGGAAATATTTTTATCTTTCCAAATAGTATTTATAGACAAAAATATGATTAGTATAACCCCTTTTAAAAATTGTTTTAGTAAAACAATTTATGTTAGTGTCATTTTCACCTTTATTTAAAAAAAGGCATTAAAGTCATTATCTCACCCAAGAGGCTCCATAGGGTCCCCTAAATCGACCCATGAGTTGTCTTGGTCGTCCATGACTCATCCAATATGGGTAGGACAAGTGTCATGGTGTTTTCACATTTTTATAATATCATTTTTACCTTAAATTACACTAATTACCTCTAATCACGATTAATGAAAAAAAGTTACTATTCACGAAAAAATTATTTTCATCCCATTGAACCACATTTTACATACTAATGACAACAATGTATGTCGGATTTTCAAAATTCAATGCACATTAGTGGTAAACTTTCATTTAACTGAAAAATCAGTTTTCTTGATTACCACTTAGTGGTTTCACTATTCATCAAAAATTGGAGTTTTTCAGAAAATTACCAAAAAATTCACTCTAAGATATATTCGATATTCAGAATTCAAAAATGAAGTCTATTTTAAAAAATTCAAAACATATAAGTCACATTAATTAATTTAATAATTAATTTCTGGTGTCAGAGCAAATAGCGTGTTTTTATAAAACAATAAGTATCAAAAGATTGACAATAGTTTAAGTCTGATTTCAAAGTGAAATTAATTCCAACGACCACTATTAGATTTAATGGTAAAAATGTATTCTAATTTCACTTTAAAACCAATACAAAAGATAATCTAATCATATAAATAAATTAGATTAAAAAGAGGTTTTGAATTAAAATACAACATTTTACACTATTCATTAAAAAAATGAACTTTATCGGAAAGATACCAAAAATTTACACAAAGTAAAATTTGATGTCCCGATTCTTAATAAGAGTTTTATTTGGTCCAAAAGAATGTTTAAGAGTGAACAAAACTATATTTAATGATGGTTCAACATCAAAAGGTGATAAGTGAACCTTTAGTGAAAACTAGGGCATATACGCCTAAAATTGAATTCTTTCCGTATTTTAAGCCTCTATCCTTTATTGGATAAATGTAAAAACATTTAAAAACACATATAATAATATTTTAGTTATTTCTATCCATTCCCGCCAATACAACGACTACATGTTAACTACCATTTAAAATAATATTATTTTATTATTAGAGTGCAACGTAAGATTCCCAAGAAACTCGTTGTTGCGTGTTGGGTACGCCATCGAGCATAGCGTCCCATTTAAAGTCATATTAATATTTTATTCACAAATATGGATAAATAAGAAAATGTCATATTCTTTATTTACCTGGGGTGTTACATCCTTCCCCCCTTTTGGGAATTGCATCCTCGAAATTTTAAAATTGCGCTTGGAAATATCCTTGAAAGTCCCACATCGGAACAAGAGTCGGTAAAACAATCACTTTAAAATAAAGAAAAATAAGTACAAAGGTCACCCGAGTTAACCCATACTAGGATTCCAAGTATGAAAATATGGACATAGAGGAAAAAACAAAGGGTCATGTTCTGATGGAGAGTGATAGAAAACATATTTAGGAGAGAGTTAACCACGAGAAAATCACAAACTTGTGATGGGTTAAACGGTATTCGATTCCCCAATAGGAAAAGCTAATAGACAACATTTTCGTGTTAAGTTACTTTTTATTGAGGAATTTATTCATAAGGAAACATAATCACTTATCATGTTGAATTTCAACCTTTATAAAAAGAAAATCTATTCTTAATCTCCAAAATTTGTCCAACAAAACCCAAAGTTCAACGAGGACCATTCTATAATCAATTTGTCCATAAAATTATTCAATGTAAACCAATATAAGATTGAAACCCAAATATTTGAAGGATTTAGTCACATAGTCTTCCAAGTTAAATCGTAACATTTATCTCCAAACAACATCAGTTGCTCCTAAAGTCTCGTATTGAAAAGTAATTAACCTAATCACATATCCTCCATGATAGGTTAATCATTTTCATAAATAACCCAAAATCAACTTACTCTTAATTGATAAAATCATATAACTAGAAAGAATCAGTCAAACTAACCAGAGACTTCACGTAGTCCAGTGGTAGGCGATAAATACAAGTCGTACTTTGGTCGTGGGTTCGATTCCTGCAGCTTTGTCCGACGCGACGGGTTGTCACACGGTCTGCGTGTTGTCCTTTTTCGAAAACTATATAATTCTTAAAACATCCCCCAAAAGGAGATAAAATCTTAAAAAATGATCATAACATATTTTAACCTCAAGTTTATCTCATTCCTTTCATTTTCCATCATATCATATAGTAACCCATAATTACCTAAAAAGTAAGGATCATATAAACCCTAATGGTTACCTTAATAATTATTACCTGAATTTCCACATCGAGTTGGCCATCTCATACATGATGCATTAGAGAACTCACCAAGGTTGAAGTGGTTGATCATGAATCCTTGATAGTTGGTTTAGAACAACCATGGGATTCCTCATTGAATCCCCCATCTCATCCAGTCTCTTAATCAGAGAACCACCATAGTTTCCTTCAAACCCATTGTCACTTTGGTGCCTGCTAGATCCAGCAATTTACTAAAACCAAAAAGGTCAGTGTGAGTATATCAACATAACCATCATGTACTAATGATGAAGATAAACACTTAGATATACTTACTCATTCACTTTATCTAAAACTAGGACTCTTTCTGAAATCCTAACCATTATGGTAATGTCCCTTATGCTTAAAGAATACCCTAACCTCTAAAGTTATCTAAAACGACCTTTGATACCAACTATAAGGCCCCAGCCTTAAACCTTACTTAATCTTGAGTTATTACAAGATTACACATTGAAGATCTTTTCAGGTTTAGAGTTTTAGAGAATTAGATCATGGAACTTGCATTACATTCCACATTTAAACAAAGTGGTTACATAAAAGATAGTATTCAATCTTCCCATCAACGGAAACATATTTAAAATATAACACGGATTCTCTCTTGACACATCCTTGACACTATCATCACATCATGTACCTTTCCCTTTGACCTGTGAAAAACATTTCAAAAACTTGGGATGAGCATAAAAAGCTCAGTAAGAGTTATAAAAATATGGAAAGGAAACATGAGTTCATATATACATTAGAATGAAATCACACTTTACCCATAAAACGTAGGTATATCAAATCACGAATAAATCATAGAAAACATAAGACAGAAAGGTAACTTGAGGCATTCATAACATTCTTACGTAGGGAGTAACCCTCTTGGTTACGTTTGGAATACCCATCACAGTATATTCCCTAAATCTCTTCGGAGAAACCTTAACGTTTCACTCCTTCGCGTTACCCAATGCATTGGAGAGCTATATCGGGCTCACCCGCCCTTAGTTTATCACGGAACCACCCGTTTTCATAACAATGCCCATGAACCATAACATAAACGTATCACATAAAACATGCATAAAGGAAACATAACATTTCCACATTTCAATCACAATATAACATTTTAGTATATTGAAATAATGAATCCGTTCAAAAAGAAACCATTTTCCAAAACCATTTAAAACATTTAATAAGGAGATTTTTGAATCAAATTGTCCCATACCACCTTGAAGATTTTAAAATTTTAAACCATTAATATCCATATAAATAATTCCTTAAAACCATGTTGAAAACATGGATATTAATAAGAACAAATAATTAAAACATTTAAAGTGATATTTTTGTTAAAGGGTTTTTACCAAAGTTAGAGACACTTGAATACAATAATTGAGGAATAACATTTAATCAGAACTTTATAATATCATGAGAATAAATTGATTCATGATATAATATTCCAAAGGACAGTATATACACCATATAAGAGTGAATTGGTGCATAATAATAATTAAGTCTCAATAGGGATGTGAAATGTGATGAAATCCCTTATAAAGAAGGTATCCTTAAGTTAAGGACAATTCAATCTCAAAATTATGTGTGAAAAATATAAATACACCCAATATAATTGGATATTAAGTGTAAAACAATAAAATGTTATTCACACATATTCAAAGGATGACATATTCAATAACTACAAGTTGAACCCAAAGAAATCGAAATTGGGTTAAGACGTTCCCTTGGTAAAATTCGACAGCCTAAACGACGTCACTTCAAAAATTCAGAAAATGGGTTGATGAGAGATAAAAGGGAATATCATCACTTGGACATAAAATTTACATCAATAAGGATATAGAAGAACATATCCCAACATAATAGTATGTGAATTAAAAGACATAACAAACGAAGTCTTTTAAAATGAGGAGGGTGAAAGGTTCCCTTACCGACATGGGTATCTTTCAAAACATACATCTCGTGAAAGAAGGACAATAAAAAATTGATGTAAATACTCATAAAAGAAAGTATATTACACAATGAGTAAAATAATGGGTAGTACATACACCACTCAAAGGAAATTGTGGCAAATGTAGCATAAATCTCACGGGAATAAAAGTGAGATGAAAAATCCCTTACGAAAAATTCGACAGCCTAACGGCGCCACTCAAAACTTCCAAAATGGATTAATGAGAGGAAATAGGGTCTCTCATAATATGAAAATAATAAGTAAAGTAGGATTAATATAAAAGAACATCCCAATCATAATAAATATGAGCTTAAAAGGAATGACATAAAAGAGTGTACTTAAAAATAAAGAGAGGTGTATGATCCCTTACCTCGTATCTGACTTGACCCGACAGTTCTTTAATCTCCTGAATAATAAACTTGAGTTAATATATACTTTCTTAAGAACCTTTTTCAAGTTCATTATTCCTTTTATACCATGTTATGAACATCATGTAATCATTTAAGTTAATAATGTTCATTTTGTCGGTACTTGGTTCTTAAATCAAAAATAGACTTCTTACACTTACATGTTGTTAATTTGGTCAAAGGTTCATTATATCCAGAATGATATTAATGATTTGTATAAAATATATATCATATATATTCATCATATACATGTATTTATAATATTACATCACATTTAGAGGTAAGAAATGAAATGCACTGTTCATGGAGACGGTAAGCCGTACGTACGCATGAACGCTACTTCCATTTCTATTTCATATTTTATGGAATGGAATCATAATGATATAGGAGTATATTATAATTCCAATATAATAACATATATAATATCATTAAATTTATACTTTACACATCCCACATATGGTATTAATGAATCAAATAACTTTCAGGGGGCGGTAGTCCGCACTTCCTAAAATGAAGATATCGTGTTTACCCATAATGGAAACTATAATGGTATGCCATAAATGAAAAATACAGAAGCTTAAGGAAAGAATAAACATATTATATATCATATATAAAAATAGTGACATCATAATGGCCACCCTTGAAGGTGTTAAATGAGTATTGAACAATCATCGTTTCAGGAGACAGAATTTCGCCATCCACGGAAACCGTATGTTCTTTAACCATTTGATGTAGTTGTGTGAGAGTGTAGCTCTAATAAATCTTATAACAACATCCTAGTATATTTAAGATACTGGTGTTGTTACAAAATAAGTAAATAAAAATAGTTTAGGGGGTTGGAGAAGCAAAATAAAACAAATGAACATGAGAGAATGAATTACCTTTAAAAGTGTAACTCCTTTTGATTTGAGCCTAAAGGCTTCCTTTGAAAGGATTATGCCCAAAGGGAATCCTATAGGATTAGGAGAGGGATGTGGAGAGAGTAAATGGGCAGGTTATGGGCGAGACAAAGGCTTGAGGAGTGTGTGAAATGAGGTAGAGGTGGGGGCCTTTTATAAGAGGAGAGGAGGGGCACTTTTGGAAATCATAAAACTATTATTTTATTTTCAAAAGTGTTTCGAATTTCTAAGGTCCCACATTGATATATTTCGAAGATAAGATGATAAGGCTTCGAAATATTCCCATCCAATAGTTTTTGGACAAGTGTAGGTCTTATATTTTATATTATCTTTTCATTTTATTTAAACTGTTCATTAATGAGGTCATCATTGCATCATCATGATGTCATAATTAAATTAATTTATTTAATGTCTAAAAATTATAACAAAAATATCCTGATGTAGGAAATATTTTTATCTTTACAAAGAGTATTTATAGACAAATATATTATTAGTATAACCCCTTCTAAAAATTGTTTTAGTAAAACAATTTATGTTAGTGTCATTTTCACCTTTATTTAAAAAAAGGCATTAAAGTCATTATCTCACCCAAGAGGCTCCATAGGGTCCCCTAAATCGACCCATGGGTTGTCTTGGTCGTCCATGACTCATACAATAGGGTTAGGACAAGTTTCATGGTGTTTTCACATTTTTATAATATCATTTTTACCTTAAATTACACTAATTACCTCTAATCGTGATTAATGAAAAAACGTTACTATTCACCAAAAAATTATTTTCATCCCATTGAACCACATTTTACATACTAATGAAAACCATGTATGTCGGATTTTCAAAATTCAATACACATTAGTGGTAAACTTTCATTTAACTGAAAAATCAGTTTGCTTGATTACCACTTAGTGGTTTCACTATTCATAAAAAAATTGGAGTTTTTCAGAAAATTACCAAAAATTCACTCTAAGATATATTCGATATTCCGAATTCAAAAATGAAGTCTATTTTACAAAATTCAAAACATATAAGTCACATTAATTAATTTAATAATTAATTCTCGCTGTCAGAGCAAATAGCGTGTTTTTATAAAACAATAAGTATCAAAAGATTGACACTAGTTTAAGTCTAATTTCAAAGTGAAATTAATTTCAACGACCACTATTGGATTTAATGGTAAAAATATATTCTAATTTCACTTTAAAACCAATTCAAAATATAATCTAATCATATAAATAAATTAGATTAAAAATAGGTTTTGAATTAAAATACAACATTTTACACTATTCATTAAAAAAATGAACTTTATCGGAAAGATACCAAAAATTTACACAAATTAAATTTTGATGTCCCGATTATTAATAAGAGTTTTATTTGGTCCAAAATAATGTTTAAGAGTGAACAAAACTATATTTAATGATGGTTCAACATCAAAAGGTGATAAGTGAACCTTTAGTGAAAACTAGGGCATATACGCCTAAAATTGAATTCTTTCCGTATTTTAAGCCTCTATCCTTTATTGGATAAATGTAAAAACATTTAAAAACATATATAATCATATTTTAGTTATTTCTATCCATTACCGCCAATACAACGGCTACTTGTTAACTACCATTTAAAATAATTTTATTTTATTATTAGAGTGCAACGTAAGATTCCCAAGAAACTCGTTGTTGCGTGTTGGGTACGCCATCGAGCATAGCGTCCTCTTTAAAGTCATATTAATATTTTATTCACAAATATGGATAAATAAGAAAATGTCATATTCTTTATTTACCTGGTGTGTTACACCTCGTTTTATCAGCACTAAGCAGAATGCACTGATAGGGGGGCTTTATCAGTGCTAGATGCATTTATCATTTATCAGCGCTATATTTAGCGCTGATAAAAGTATTTAACAATAATTTAGATAAAAGTATTATATTTATATTCAAAAATAATTTTTATTTGTATACATTAATTAAAAAACGCATGTTTATAATTAATATATATTTATTAATAATTCAAATATATATATATATAATTTTAAAAAAAGTATTTCTAAGATTATAATTATATAAATATATATAATTGTAAGATTATAATAAATTTCATTAAATAATAAATATATTTATTAGATTTTTTAGATTAATTAATTTGATTTGTTAGATTTATTAGATTTATTAGATTCATTATATTTTTTATATTTAATATATTTAATATATTTATTTTATTTATAATTAATATATATAAATACCTTTTTAAATATATATATTTCTATTAATTATTAAATACATATGTGTTTCTAATGAATTTGGTCAATAAATTTATTGATCATGGATGCATATGTTATGTATCATAATGTTCATTTATACATTACACCCTTTCTTATTATTCATGTTATCCATTGATGACTTGTTTTTTATTATGTATATTTACTAGGTATATGATTAATTCATGTTACCCATATATACTATTATATTCTCAAAAATACTTATAAAATTACATTAAATATATTTAAATAATAAATATATTTATTATATTTATAATTATTAAATTTTAATTATATATAAATACTTTTTAAATATATTTATTTGTAATTATAATTACTTAACTATATATATATTCAAATAAATATAAAATTACAATAAATACATATATTATAATTATATATATAAATATATGTATATATTTATAATTATATACAAATATTTATAATTATATTTTTTATAGTTATAATTGTCACAACCCGACCCTACCCGGGCTCGAGCCGCAACTACCCCAAGCCCGCCTCCATAGGCCAGGGGCTGGCGACCAGCGCCGAAGGCACAAAAACTCGGGGAGGCCTTTGCCTAAGAACCTGTACCCACACACACGCAACACACTCAATGCAAAAATGCAGAGTAAAAGAAAAGACAAGTAAAGAATAGGGCAACTGCTATATATATATACCACAAATGTGCATCGACCTCTAAAAAGTACAAAGTAAAAGCTTAAAGGAAAAGGGAAAAACACGCGCCCAACCAGAAAAGGTGCCACAACCCGGCAACAGGTAAACATAAAGAAACAGCTGACGGGTCTCCCACCTGGAACCCGGCTACGACCACCGCACGCGGTCCAAGCTCCCAAGCTCCTATGCTCCACTGAAGTCACGCTCCACCTGTCCGTCGTCTGCAAGGGCACACCAAGTGCGGGCAAAGCCCAAGCAGGGGTGAGTATAAAAATACTCAGTAGGATACCCCGAAGGCTCGAGGGAGCAACAAAGGAGGTACCGAAGGGTGAGCAGTAGAGCGAACAGAGAAAAGTAAAGGAGTACAACCGAGAGTGCAGTAAGGAGTACAATAAGAGTCCAGCTCAACCCAACAAGATAAAGAAGATAGACTCGTCTAGACACAAGGAGCTGGAAACGGTGAGAAGATGAACTTCCCGTCGAGTCTTCGCTACCTATAGCAGGAGAGTAAACTCGTCCAACCACGAGAAGCTAGACACAGAAAGCACGTGGCATACCCCGCGCGTCTTCGCCTCTCCTAGAAGGAGAGAGTAACCAAACCCAAGAAGTGGGTACCGGAAACAAGGTACATACATATCCTTATGTTTTATCAAGAAGCCCGAACAACATTGTAAGGGGATCTTCGTCCCGTAGCTTAGCCCAAGAAAAGAGTGGCCAACAGTCCCAGAAATAACCCCATCGATGCCCAGCATCCCATACGTCTGTCCCGAACCGCAAGCCAAGGGGCTCAATCACCGCACCTCGACACTATCCACTTTGGGTGACACTGACTCACCCGCACGGTTTTAGATCGCGTCACAAGGACGCGTCTCGGTGGGGGAAAGCACCCCTCGTACTTGAGAGTTTCGGGTTAAGTCAAAACACACCTCATCACTGCCCTGCAGTCGAGAGGTCTTCTCAAAGTAAAATTCATCACAACACTGACCCGTATAACCAACGGTCCCACTCTAGTAATCACGGAGGAAAGCCACATACTAGCCTAGTAGCAAGGACTGAGTCTGGAATGCCAACGAATGACCCACTGCCCAGCCCTGCTGGAGGGTAATTTATAATAAGATATCGGGTGACCCACTTCCCAGCCCTGCTAGAGGGTAAACCATAATACATCATCAGGAGACCCACTGCCCAGCCCCGCTGGAGGGTAGACCTTAATACATCATCAGGCGACCCACTGCCCAGCCCCACTGGAGGGTAGACCTGAAATAAGTCGACAGACGACCCACTGCCCAACCTTGCTGGAGGGTAGACCTGGAACTAGACGACGGACGACCCACTGTCCAGCCCTGCTGGAGGGTAGACCCTAAGAGGTTGTCGGGTGACCCACTTCCCAGTCTTTGCTGGAGGGTAGACCCTAAGTGCATCGGGTGACCCACTGCCCAGTCTCTGCTGGAGGGTAGACCCTAAGAGTGTCGGGTGACCCACTGCCCAGTCTCTGCTGGAGGGTAGACCCTAGAAGCCGATGAGTAACCCACTGCCCAGCCCCGCTGGAGGGTAAAACTCAGAACTGCTCTGGCCATATCCACTGAAGGGTACAACGTTGGCCAACCAAACACGGAGTGGGTATCGCGCAACCACCCAACTCCAGAACAACTCACCCAAAAGAGGTTCAGCGCCTGCTCCATCACTGGGTGTCACTTGCACTGCTACCGGCCGATCCATTGAGAACGAAACCAGGAGGATACCACTCAACCCTGCTGGCCAAACAAATGAGCACAAAGCCAGGGGAAAAACTCCACACTGCTAGTCAAACAAACGAGCACATAGGGACCCTCTACGTCGCGAGAGGTCAAAGTACGTAAAGCAGAACCCGGAATGCACATGGGGCCCACACAACATGTGGCCCCATCTCAACCCCAACCAAGCACACAAGCGTTCTCAGGTACGAACAACCACATGTGCCTCCAAGCATTCCCGTATACTCCCAGAGTATACCACATTCTCAGCCCAAGGGCCATCGTGCACATGGCACCCAACGTTAATGCGAAGGTGTGACGTAACATCTCCAACTTTCCGCCTCAACGACTGGGGCACAGCCAACCACATCTCTTTAACCCCCAACATCACTCTCCCAGGAGTGCACGCGATCACATGCCAAGGGTCCGCTACAAACACGGTAGAGGAACCGCCGCCGAGGCACCTTCACATTTCCACATTTAATAAGATCGCGTACGAGGCTCCACACAACCGAACAGATCGTACCGTTGTGATCCTCACAGAAAAACACACGAGATAGACTACTTACTCGCCCGAAACGGTCAACCGGTGAAAAAGGTACTATTCACCGTACCAACCCGTGTGGGCCCACCTCAAGATCCTGAAACTGAACAAACGGATCACACCACTGCGATCCCCTCGGAAAAACACACGGGATTGAATACTCAATCGCCCAAAATGGACACCCAGTGAAAAAGGTACTATTCACTGTAGCCGAGTCGGGTGGGACCCACACCACGTCCCCGAGAAAGGTCGGGCGAACTGCGCCATCACAATGCTCTTGGAAAAAACCCATCAAAAGCACTACTCACTTGAGTGCAATGAATATCCGGAGAAAAAGGTGCATCCCGGCGCACCGCACATGAGCGGTTCTTCGTGGGACCCGCAACCCAGTCCTGAAACACAACGAACGGATCACACCGTTGCGATCCTCTCGAAAAAGTACACAAGATGGACTATTCCCTTGTCCAAATCCGACACCCGGTGATAAAGCTGGAAAAATCATCGTCAACGCCCAAACGGCCCCGTGGGCCCCGCACCATCGTGCCGAATTAGAGCGGGCGGATTACACAATTGCAATCCCCTCGGAAAAACATCCAGAAACGACTGCTCGCTCGCCCCGAAAGGACGTCCGATGAAAAAGTCATGAAACGCTGCACGCAACTCAAAAGACGGGTCATGGGGCCCATGATTCAACTCTGGCTTCAGCGCCCGAAACCACCCTGGAAAGCTCTGCCCCGGTGCCAGGGTTCCAACGCCACTGATGGAGCTCAAAACGGACGTCGGATGCGTCTGTGCCGCTCAAAACAAGAATTCCCAGGATGACGTCAATCCCCTCGACGTATGTGTCGTGCCACCGACGCCCCCCGTCTTGGGAATTATAATTTTCCGGGACCATCTCAAAAAGTCCGCCTTGCTGTTTGGTCCACGCTGCCGCAGACGGCACGCAAAACGGACGTCCGTAGCGAAAGCTACGTACGTCGAAAATTTAAAGGGGAACCCCCCCTTGGGCCGGACTGGCCCGGTCCGGCCTGTCCACCCACAGCCGGCCCGCGGCCCAGCCACGGTTCCGGATCAGTCCGCCGCGGCCCGCCGCCACCGACCGACCGTCAAGGCCGGTCTCTTTTCCCCCCGCAGCGACCTGCGTTACGCGGGTCGCTGTCGCGCCGCACGGGGCCGCGCGCCTCGCGGCCCCCTCATCCTTGCCCTATGCCAGCGCCGCCGCACGAAACCCCGGCCGCCGGCCTTCTCACCCAGGGAGCCCCGCCGTCCCCGGCCTGCTGCCACCACCCAACAGCGACGCCGCCGCCTCTGCTAGAAGTCGCCGCCGCCCGGAGCTCGCGCGCCGCCGCCTAGCTCGCCGGAACGCCCCAAAAGCACGTTGATCTTCGGCGGAGCACTGTGGTCGCCTCGAAGCTCGGATTTTCGATCCGAAGTCGGCGATGGGAAGCTTAGAAAAACTACTATGAAACTACGGGTGTTGTTCGAAGATTAAACATCAAATCGACGCATAAAATTGAATTCAAAGGGTGGTTCGGAAATGAAAATGCAACGTAAACCTCCTACCTCGCTGGGCTTCGCCCGGAGCTTCGCGTCGATCCGCAGGCATCACTGCACCTCGTCGGAGTCGCCTCGCCGGACCGTCTCGCCGAAGATGGAGGAGGAGAGGGGAGAGGGTTTCACCAGGGGGTTCAAGGGAGAAGGGAAGGGGGAGGGTTTTGTTTAAATAAAGAAAACAAAATAATTAAAATTTTAATTATTTCGACCCTCAAATTAACCCACGTCCGAAACTCCAGACGGGGTCGGGGTTATGCCTCCCCTAGGCCAAACACAACCTCCCAAGCACAACGGCGCTCTCAGAGTTCTAATCTGAGGCCCCTTTCAAAAGTTATAAGACTGAACGTCCAAAGCCGCCAAATTACGAAAACGCCCCTGGGGCCATTTTTCACAGACGGGCCGCGCCCACGAAACTTATACCCCTCCTAGGGTAAACGGAACGTTCCGAACTCAACGGTGCCCTCAATTTTCCAATCCGAGCCACCATTTAAGAGATACATGTGTTTCAACATTAAATGAATTAATTAATTTATTTAATCCGTTTAACGTTCCAGAAGCGGGCGAGGGGTCCAAACGTCCCGCGCTGACAAGTTTTATGTCATTAATAGGGTAAAAACCCCATTCTGGACCCATCCGTACACTCAGATCTCTGATATGAAGCTCCTTTTAGGAGTTATCCCATTTATTTTGCGTTTCTAGTGTGAACGCACTGGAAATTTAATTCTGGCCACTCCGGGGCTCGGAATCGCACGACGTCTGAAGGCGCTGCTCTGGAATATCATCAAGAATATTCCAAAGTCTTTCACCGCAAAAACCAGGTTCTTACATCATTCCCTCCTTCAAACTTTTCGTCCCCGAAAAGCAAAACTAGGGAGCAACACAAGGTATTAAGCTCACACCTGGCTTTCCCATACCCAGAAGAACCCACGCACAGCTCTGCGTCACCGCACACAGACCAAAGGATTGATCTGTTCATGTGAGGTCGGCCCTTGATGACGTCATGCACCCAATCTAGACTTTGGGGTTAGGGAAAGGTGGTAGGGTACCTCGCCATCCCTTTGCATGGTCTCAAACGGCCCAAAGGCCCTTGGGGGTAGCTCACCTCCCCGGTCGAACCTCTGCGTCACACGCCGCGACTGGAATCACCGCCCGCACCTGGAACAAGGACTGATGATTACCTCCTTCGGAATATCCATATGGTGAAGCACCCAAGGATATCTGGTCACACAAGATTCCACAACCGAGGCTCTCTTACAGGCTCAAAAGGCGAAGGAGTCGACACCATCGACTAAAGGAAAAAGGTCTCATGCCTTCTATCATACCAACACAGGGTTACACCGACGCCCCGCGCCACCCTGGTAACAACTCAAACAAGGAGCCAGGAGAAAAGCATTCCACACACAGAGTCTCAAAATTCTACTGCAAAAAGTAGAAGATCCGCAAGGGGTACCTCTCATCATCCCCTGCTCTGCAGGATCGTAGACATCTAAGGCTCGCAGTTGTCTGTGGTCCCAATTGTCAGCTCCTGGAGCCTAACGTGGACCACCTAGTGGTGATGGGAAGACCTCGTAAAGCCGTCCCCCACTACCAGCTCCTCCCTCTCCTATGCTAGCACCACCTCTCTGAGTACTATTCTGATCACGACGCTGCCTCCGTCGTGGTGGTGCACCTGCTGCCTACCTGAAGCTCTCAGCAACTCGGGTCGGGAAGTCTCATGCCAAGTGACCTCGCCCGTCACAAGCATAGAACCTACTCTCTATGGGTTTCACTGGTTCCCTCCGACACCACTGTGGTGTATGACCATGCCCCTGAGTCCGGTTGTCAGAAAGCCACCTGCATCGAGGTCCTGCTTGCCGACGCCCGCTAGATGCGATAGACGTCTCAGATCCAACGTGTCTGCTGCCACCACCAACTCCAGAACGTGAAAGGAAGCTCTCTGTCACCATCGCCTGTTCTAGCACCCCGGCATATGTGGAAATGCCCAAGGGTACTATGACAACACAAATCTCTCGGCGGAGACCCTGCTCAAACTTCCGCGCTCGGATGTTGTCGTCATGGACCAAGTCTGGGTAAAAGCATGCATGGTCTGCAAAACTAGCCGCGTACTCGGCCACCCTCACCCCTCCCTGCTGAAACTGTAGGAGCTCCTGAATCCGAACAGAGGGCAAGCAGGAAGGGCAAAACTCCTCACGAAAAAACAACTGAAAGTCGCCCCACGAAAGCGACGACTCGTCAAGAAGCTGAGTCACCAGACTCCACCAACGCCAAGCTGCTCCACGAAAAAGGGTGGCTACCAAAGCCACTCTCTGATCTGTTGGCGTCTGCACAAGCCTGAAAAGGCAAACCACTACCTCGAGCCAAACCTCTGCTGCCTGAGGGTCTGGCTCACCACTGAACCTTAGCGGTCTCTGCCACTGGAACTCACAGAGTGCGCTCAACCTGCGTTCAAACTCAGCCTGCTCTGCTGAAACTGTCTGCTGCTCAACAGGTGTGGGTGCTGCTATCGGCCCACCCGAAGAAAGGGGCTCGCATGATGGGTCCTGGACTGTGGCCTCGTAGCTCAGATGGTCGTCATCACGAACCAAATCTGGTATCCTGGATGGTTGTCTTCGTGGAGACATCCTGAATATTATCAAGGAGTGCCGCGGTCAGATGAGCATACATGTATATACCAATAACAACGATGGGGAGCTGACTCAAGAAGGACAGTCAACGACTCAATCCTATGTGATGCACAAACAAATTTCCCTGCAAAAAGTGTATCATCATGCCGATTCGACAAGCGGGTTATCAGGGTCCTGGTGAATGGATACGTCGGCCGCTGCACCATCACTAGACTCCCTGGCTTGAGAGCTGCTCTTGAGACATGTTAACGCTGTTGCCCTAAATCCCAACCAATTCCTCTTTTAGGTACGTCCGCACAACATCCCAAGGAACGAAACACCTCTGATACCACTTTGTCACGACCCGACACTACCCGGGCTCGAGCTGCAACTACCCCAAGCCCGCCTCCAAAGGCCAGGGGCTGGCGACCAGCACCGAATGCACAACAACTCGGGGATGCCTTTTCCCAAGAACCTGTACCCACACACAAGCAACACACTCAATGCAAAAGTGCAGAGTAAAAGAAAAGAAAAGTAAAGAAAAGGGGAACTGCTATATATATATACCAAAAATGTGCATCGACCTCTAAAAAGTACAAAGTAAAAGCTGAAAGGAAAAGGGAAAAACACGCGCCCAACCAGAAAAGGTGCCACAACCCAGAAACAGGTAAACAAAAAGAAACAGCTGACGGGTCTCCCACCTGGAACCCGACTACGACCACCGCACGCAGTCCAAGCTCCTAAGCTCCTATGCTCCACTGAAGTCACGCTCCACCTGTCCATCGTCTGTAAGGGCACACGAGTGCGGGAAAAGCCCAAGCAGGGGTGAGTATAAAAATACTCAGTAGGATACCCCGAAGGCTCGAAGGAGCAACAAAGGAGGTACTGAAGGGTGAGTAGTAGAGCGAACAGGGAAAAGTAAAGGAGTACAACCGAGAGTGCAGTAAGGAGTACAGTAAGAGTCCATCTCAACCCAACAAGATAAAGGAGATAGACTCGTCCAGAAACAAGGAGATGGAAATGGTGAGAAGATGAACTTCCCATAGAGTCTTCGCTACCTATAATAGGATAGTAGACTCATCCAACCATGAGAAGCTAGACACGGAAAGCATGTGGCATACCCCGCGCATCTTCGCCTCTCCTAGAAGGAGAGAGTAACCAAACCCAATAAGTGGGTACCGGAAACAAGTTACATACATATCCTTATACTCGATCAAGAAGCCCGAACAACGTCGTAAGGGGATCTCCGTCCCATAGCTCAGCCCAAGAAAAGAGTGGCCAACAGTCCCAGAAATAACCCCATCGATGCCCAGCATCCCATACGTCTGCCCCGAACCGCAAGCCAAGGGGATCAATCACCGCACCTCGACACTATCCGCTTTGGGCGGCACTGACTCACCCGCATGATTTTAGATCGCGTCACAAGGACGCATCTCGGTGGGGGAAAGCACCCCTCGTACTTGAGAGTTTCGGGTTAAGTCAAACCACACCTCGTCACTGCCCTACAGTCGAGAGGTCTTATCAAAGTCAAATCAGTCACAACACTGACCCGTATAACCAAGGGTCCCGCTCCAGTAATCATGGAGGAAAGCCACAGACTAGCCTAGTAGAAAGGACTGAGTCTGGAATACCAACAGATGACCCACTGCCCAGCCCTGCTGGAGGGTAATTTATAATAAGATATCGGGTGACCCACTGCCCAACCCTACTGGAGGGTAAACCATAATACATCATCAGGTGACCCACTGCCCAGTCCCGCTGGAGGGTAGACCTTAATACATCATCAGGCGACCCACTGCCCAGCCCCGATGGAGGGTAGACCTGGAATAAGTCGACAGGCGACCCACTGCCCAGCCTTGCTGGAGGGTAGACTTGGAACTAGACGACGAGCGACCCACTGCCCAGCCCTGCTAGAGGGTAGACCCTAAGAGGTCGTCGGGTGACCCAATTCCTAGTCTCTGTTGGAGGGTAGACCCTAAGTGCGTCGGGTGACCCACTGCCCAGTCTCTGCTGGAGGGTAGACCCTAAGAGTGTCGGGTGACCCACTGCCCAGTATCTGCTGGAGGGTAGACCCTAGAAGCTGATGAGTAACCCACTGCCCAGCCCCGCTGGAGGGTAAAACTCAGAACTGCTCTGGCCATATCCACTGGAGGGTACAACGCTGGCCAACCGAACACGGAGTGGGTATCGCGCAACCACCCAACTCCAGAACAACTCACCCAAAAGAGTTTCAGCGCCTGCTCCATCACTGGGTGTCGCTAGCACCACCACCGTCCGATCCATAGAGAACGAAACTAGGGGGAGACCACTCAACCCTGCTGGCCAAACAAACGAGCACAAAGCCAGGGGAAAAACTCCACCCTGCTAGTCAAACAAACGAGCACAGAGGGACCCTCTACATCGTGAGAGGTCAAAGTACGTAAAGAAGAACCCGACACACACGTGGGTCCCACATAACGTGTGGCCCCATATCAACCCCAACCAAGCGCACAAGCGTTCTCAGGTATGAACAACCACATGTGCCTCCAAGCATTCCCGTATACTCCCAGAGTATACCACATTCTCAGCCCAAGGGCCATCGTGCACATGGCACCCAACGTCAACGTGAAGGCGTGACGTAACATCTCCAACTTTCCACCTCAATGACTGGGGTACAACCAACCACATCTCTTTAACCACCAACATCACTCTCCCAGGAGTGCACGCGATCACATGCCAAGGGTTCGCTACAATCACGGTAGAGGAACCGCCGCCGGGGCACCTTCACATTTCCACATTTAATAATATTGCATACGATGATCCTCACAACCGAACGGATCGTACCGTTGTGATACTCGCGAAAAAACACGCGAGATAGACTACTTACTCGCCCAAAACGGTCAACCGGTGAAAAAAGAACTATTCACCGTACCAACCCGTGTGGGGCCCACCTCAAGATCCTGAAACTGAACAAACGGATCAAACCACTGTGATCCCCTCGGAAAAACACATGGGATTGAATACTCAATTGCCCAAAATGGACACCCGGTGAAAAAGGTACTATTCACCGTAGCCGAGCTGGGTGGGACCCACACCACGTCCCCAAGAAAGGTCGGGCGAACCGTGCCATCACAATGCTCTCGGAAAAACCATCAAAAGCACTACTCACTTGAGCACAATGGATATCCGGAGAAAAAGGTGCATCCCAGTGCACGGCACACGAGCGGTGCTTCATGGGACCCGCAACCCAGTCCCAAAACACAACAAATGGATAGCACCGTTGCAATCCTCTCGAAAAAGTACACAAGATGGACTATTCCCTTGTCCAAATATGACACCCGGTGATAAAGCTAGAAAAATCTCCGTCAACACCCAAACGACCCCCGTGGGCCCCGCACCATCGTGCCGAATTAGAGCGGGCGGATTGCACCATTGCAATCCCCTCAGAAAAACATCCAGAAACGACTGCTCGCACGCCCCGAACGGATGTCTGATGAAAAAGTCGTGAAACGCTGCACGCAGCTCAAAAGACGGGCCATGGGGCCCACGCTTCAACTCTGGCTTCAACACCCGAAACCACCCTGGAAAGCTCCGCCTCAGCGCCAGGGTCCAACGCCATTGACGGCGCTCAAAACGGACGTCGGATGCGTCCGCGCCGCTCAAAACAAGAATTCCTGGGATGACGTCAATCCCCTCGACGTACGTGTCACACCACCGAGGCCCCCCGTCTCGGGAATTATAATTGCCCGGGATTATCTCAAAAAGTCCGCCTTTCTGTTAGGTCCGCGCTGCCGCAGACGGCACGCAAAACGGACGTCCGTAGCGAAAGCTACGGACGTCGGAAATTTAAAGGGGAACCCCCCTTGGGCCTGACCGACCCGGTCCGGTTGGTCCGCCCACAGCCGGCCTGTGGCCCGGCTGCGGGTCCGGTTCAGTCCGCCGCGGCCAGCTGGCCGCGGCCCGCCGCCACAGACTGGCCATCAATGCCTGTCTCTTTTCCCCCGCAGCGATCCGCGTTACGCGGGTCGCGGTCGCGCCGCACGGGGCCGCGTGCCTCGCGGCCCCGTCCTCCTTGCCCTACGCCGGCGCCGCCGCACGGAACCCCGGCCGCCAGCCGTCTCACCCAGGGAGCCCTGCCGTCCCCGGCCTGCTGGCACCACCCAACAGCGACGCCGCCGCCTCCGCTAGAATCCGCCGCCGCCAGGAGCTCGCGCGCCGCCGCCTAGCTCGCCGGAACGCCCCAAAAACCCGTTGATCTTCGGCGGAGCACTGCGGTCGCCTCGGAGCTCGGATTTTCGATCCGAATCCAGCGATGAGAAGCTTAGAAAAAGTACTACGCAACTACTGGTGTTGTTTTAATATTAAACATCAAATCGACACATAAAATTGAATTCAAAGGGTGGTTCGGAAATGAAAATGCAACGAAAACCTCCTACCTCGTTGGGCTTCGCCTGGAGCTTCGCGTCGATCCGCCAGCATCACCGCACCTCGTCGGAGTCGCCTCGCCGGACCGTCTCACCGGAGATGGAGGAGGAGAGGGGAGAGGGTTTCTCTAGAGGGTTCAAGGGAGAAGGGAAGGGGGATGGTTTTGTTTAAATAAAGAAAACAAAATAATTAAAATTTTAATTATTTCGACCCTCAAATTAACCCACGTCCGAAACTCCCGACGGGGTCGGGGTTACGCCTCCCCTAGGCCAAACACCACCTCCCGAGCACAATGGAGGTCTCAGAGTTTTAATCTGAGGCCCCGTTCAAAAGTTATAAGACTGAACGCCCAAAGCTGCCAAATTACGAAAACGCCCCTGGGGCCATTTTTCACAGACGGGTCGCACCCGCGAAACTAATACCCCTCCCAGGGTAAACGACACGTTCCGAACTCAACGGTGCCCTCGATTTTCCAATATAAACCACCATTTAAGAGATACTTGCGTTTCAACATTAAACGAATTAATTAATTTATTTAATCAGTTTAACGTTCCAGAAGCGGGCGAGGGGTCCAAACATCCCGCGCCGACAAGTTTTATGTCATTAATAGGGTAAAAAACCCGTTTCAGACCCATCCGTACACTCGGATCTCTGATCTGAAGCTCCATTTAGGAGTTATCCCATTTATTTGGCGTTTCCAGTGTGAACGCACTGAAAATTTAATTCCGGCTACTCCGGGGCTCGGAATCGCACGCCGTCTGAAGGCGCTGCTCTGGAATATCATCAAAAATATTCCAAAGTCTTTCACAGCAAAAACCGGGTTCTTGCAATAATTATAACTATAAATAACTATATATATGTAAATAATTATAAAATTATAATAGATGTATTTATTATTCTACTTATAAAGTTATAATATAATTAAATAAATATATTTATAAATATATAAAAATATTTATAAATAAATAAAAATATTTACAATTATAATTCCTAAATGAATATAGATATATTTAAATAATTTAAAAATTATAATAAATATATTAATTATATATATTTATATACAAATATTTATAAATAAATACAAATAGTTATAAATATAATTCTAAATAAATGTAGATATATTTAAATAATTTAAAAATTATAATATATATATATACAATTATTAATATATTTATAAAATTATAAATATATTTGTCCGTATTTACGCTGTCGTTATTCAAGACAAGTTAGTCCATAGGAGTTGGAAGAACACTTGATCTGTCATGGAATATATCGAAGTTATAAATGTTTGATTAAACATGGGGGAAAAGAGAATGTAGCTAGTGGCTGAGAAAATAGTGCATTTTATGGATCATCTGATATGATTACAAGTGTGGAAAATGAAGATGATCGTATTGAGGACGTGATTACAGATATGAATGATTATGAAGATCATATTGAGGAAATGACAAGGACAATTGAAGATGAACTTCGTGATTGTCCAAAATTGTTTGAGCAATTAAAGAGTTGTGCAAAGACGCCTTTGTATGGTGGTTGCACTAAATATATAGCATTGTCAGCCGCACTGAAGCTGTATAATTTAAAAGCATCCAACAGATAGAGTGACGCCAGTTTTAAAGAATTACTTGCTCTCTTGAATGACATGATTCTAGAAGATAATGAGCTCCCAATCCAAACATATGACGCCAAACGAATGCTACGTTCGATGGGTATAATCTATGAAAGAATACACGCTTGGCCGACTGACTGTATACTGTTTCACAAGGACCACATATCACTTACAGAATGCCCAAAGTGTGGTGCTTCTCGATACAAGAAAGTTGAATCAGGTCCTATGAAAGTTGTATGGTACTTTCTAATCATTCCAAGGTTTAGGCGCCTATATGGAAGTGAGGAGAATGCAAAGCAATTGACATGGAATCACTACCACAAAATTGGGTTTCCGCAGCGCCACCCTTTAACAGTGCTAAAAAAAGCACTGATAAAGGCCCCCCCTTTATCAGCATTTTTTTAGTAGCGCTGATAAAGGGGTGGCTTTATCAGCGCTGTTTTTCCTAGCGGTGATAAAGTATATATTTTAAAAAAATTATATTTCATAAAAAATAATATATTGATATATAAATATATAAGTATATTTATTTCGATATAAATATAATATATATTTTTTACATATGTTTTAGATAAGTATAAATAAATATTTTCAGTTAATATATAAGATATGTAGTGAAAATGACTTATAAAATATCTTAAAAATTTATTAATTAAAAATTTTCTAATTATCATCGACTAATAATCATTTAATAAAAATTTTAAGATACAAAAAAAATACTAATAAAATATCTAAAATAAGTTGAAAACGTAACTCAAACTTGAAACAACCATAACTTTTGATTCGAGTGTCCGTTTGAGCTCTACAACATATCAAATCGAAGCCTATGACGAGATCTATGCGCCAGTGATCCAAGGAAACCCTCTGTCACATTTTTCAAGGCAAAAAAAGGCTTAGAAGACCTCCAAAACTGAGTTTTTTAGTCTAGATACCCAAATTTTTTAACATTCGATAGAATTTCAGACTCATTTTAGGGGGTCTTTTTGACCTTTTTCACTGGGAACTAAATTTATTCGGAGGGGTTACATTTATATTGATATTATGGTTTTGAAATTTTATTGTTTTTCACAATGTAATGTTATTTATAATCAATTATATAGCAATATATACATATTTTTTATATATTCACCCATAAAAATTTAATTTTATAAATAAATAATTAAACATATTTACATATAAAGTATATTTATCAATATATAAGGCCTATCTAAATAAAAAACTAATATCCATTTTATTTAAAATACAAATATATTAATATTTATATACCTATATGATGTGTGTGTGTGTGTGTGTGTATTTGTGCATCTGTATTGACAAACTGATATATATTATATATATATTCTAAACACATGTATATACATATTAATATATAATATTTGTAAATATATGTAAATATGTATAATTATACTTACAAATACACATATAATATGTGTGTGTGTGTTGTATACCTATATTTATTTATTTATAAACACACACAAAAAGCATATTTTATAAATGTATTTAAAACTGATCTTATAAATATATATTAATATATGAATAAATATATAAATATATAAATATAACTATATATATATATATATTAATATACGAATATATATATATATATATTAATATAACTATATATATATATATATATTAATGTAACTAAATATATATATACTAATATAACTGAATATATGTTAATATAAATATATATTAATATACGAGTAAATACAACTAAATATAAAAATAAATAAATAAATATATTAATTAATAAATATCAAAGCAATATAGTGGAGTGGTAAAGGCTTAGGTGCGCAGGCAACACGTCCCGAGTTCAAATCCAGGGGGAGGTAGGTCCCATGCATGGGTGGGAATAAGTTCTAGTGCTGTTAAAGGGTGGTGGGGGTGCTGTTAAAGGATGGGGTGTGGTGGCTGGGTCGTGCAAGCTGGGGTGGGGGTGAGGCACTGTTGAAGGGGGCTTCAAGTGCTGTTGAAGCCCCTCCCCGAATTACAGATTTATTTATTTATTTTTTTAATGTTTTTTTTAACTTTTATCAATTCTAAAAAAAGCACTGATACCCAAAAGGTGCAGGCCCAGGCCGAATGCCCAATCCCGTATAAATTTATTAAAGAAAAAGATGCAGTACAAAGTACAAAGCTAAGAAAATGAAATTACCCCCAACAACACAGCCAATCAAAAGATGTCAAAATCTTCAGCATCACCATCCTTCGAGACTTCTGGATCCGCCGACTCCCACTCAGAATGTGAAGCATAGTGACTGAGCATATTGAGATATTTCTCCCTAAGATGTAAATCTCTTTCATACAAAGAGTTCCTGGACATCAAATTACTCTGTCCCTTCTTTCCATTTATTTCTTTCCCTTTTTCTTTTTTAGTAGAGGACCTAGTAGATACAGTCTTCGGCATGTTGGGGTAGTCTCTCCTTGGCTTCTTCCTAGTTGGAGCAGTTAGTGCCCCCATGCTTACATTCCCATTTTCCCATGCATATTGTCACCCTCACCGTCAGAGGTTCCTTTCTTTTCCCCTCGAACAAAGTCACTATAAGAGACTTGACGGACATCCCCATCATTTTCTTTACCTCCATTGGAGACATTTCCATAGTTTCCAGGAGTTTCCATCGATCCCTTGGAGCAGTCATTTCCTCCATCCTTTAATGTTGCAGCCATCAAAGACTTCCTATTGATGTCAATTGGGGTCAAACACTGATTTTTCATTTTTCTCCCTTCCGATTTTACTTCCTTATCCACTAAAACCTCCACAGGCATTAGTTGATCTGATTCCATGTGGGTGGACTCATCCTCCATCAATTTTCCCACCATCCTCCCCAGCCCAGAATCTATCTGTGGTGGATCAGACCTAGCACCTTTTGCATCTCCTGCACCAGCTTGAAGTTCTTCTGCTCCTTCCAGTACTGTAAATTGATTCATAGAGCAAAAATCTGATCTAGAATTTACTATAAATGAATCAGAAGCCTCTGCACCTCTTGATATCCCAATTCCACGGCCCATGAATTGATGATGTTTACACACGTCATCAGCATCAACATAGTGATTACTCTACACCGCAACACCATCATACACTTGCACCATTGACCCTGGTTCACCAGAAAAAGATATAAGACCCAGATCATTCCTTAACCGATCAAAAACTGCTGCAATATAAGGCCCTAACTTCTCTAGAGAAACATTATTCATAGCTCCCAATGAACCTCTATTACCCGGTCCAGAAGGGACAGTCATAGAGGGAGGGTCATCCTGTTTCATCCCTTCATTGACATGACCTGGAGAATTCTGCACTTGATGATGCAGATCAGCCCCAGCCAGAGAATCATGAGCATCATGCATCACTGATAGAGATCCCTTCCTATCAACCTACTTATTCGCAACAGGATCATTTCTTACCCCACCAAACATAACTGGGGCCACATGCAAAACATTTGAAACACCAGGTTCAACAAGACACTCCTGCCTTTCTTTCTTACGACAAATAGAAAAATCATGCCCCTGTTTGCTACAGAAGGAGCAGAAGTTGATCCAAGATTCATAGTAGATGGGTTGAGCATACCTGTAGTCCCCCTCAATGACAACCCACACCATCTCAGGAGGAGGATGAGATAGTTCCATTTCAACACAAAACCCTACCACACTTGGATTCCTCAGGGTAGCCATCCGCTGATCAAGACACAGGAAACGACCAATAGAATTCCCAATTGATCGTAACAATGCTGGATTTTGGAAAGGTAAAGGCAAACCAGGGAGCTAAATCCAAATCGTCGAGGTATAAGAATCACGGTTCATGTGAAAATCAAAAGACCAATGAAGAAGATGAAATCGAGAACCTTGAAAAGATCTACTAAAATTAGACCAAGCCCAAGCCAGATCATCTTCATGAACAAAATAAAGGAGGAATTGATGCGGTCCCAAGAGGCCGACAACTACCCGATGATTTAGACCCCATTTCCCATTCAAAAATTTATTAAATACCTCCACCGAAGGCCGCCGCCGCACAAAATTTGTAATCAGGGCTGTCGAGAAAAGAGATGATGCTTCAGTGAACTCTTGAACGGAGACCGGAACCATAGGATGACCTTTGCAGAGGCTAGGAACCTTCGGAGCGACCCTGATGTTGGGGAGAAAAGGAAGACCCTCCTCTGAGGGTAATCGAGAGTGACGATCAGCAAACCAGCAACCCTGAGTCCCGATGCCGATTTGCTGAGGCCTCCATTGCATCTAGGGTTTGAGCATCACCCGATCTTCAGGAGTGCTCTCTCCTTTCGGTAAAAGTCATAAATGACCCATTTATCAGTTCTTTTTTTAGTGCTCATAAAAGACCCCTTTTATCAGCACTTTTTTTAGCACTGATAAAAGGGGTCTTTATCAACGTTGTTTTAGCATTGATAAAAGGGACCCCCTCTATCTTCACTGAGATTAACAATGATTTTTATCACTGTAAATGGACTTTTCGAATGCTGATAAAGGCCATATTTGCAGTATTTCATGTAGATAGAAGAAATAAAGATGGGAAACTATATCACCTGAAATACTCTCCTCAGTGGAAGAGAACCGACCATGAGTATCCTGATTTTAGAAACGAGCCGAGAAACCTTCGTCTTACGTTATCTACAGATGGAGTGAATCCTTTTGGTTTTCAAAGCAGCACTCATAGTACATTGTCTGTTATATCAGTAAATTATAACTTGCCACCATGGTTATACATGAAATAAAAACATATCATGCTATCAATGCTTATATCGGGACTGAAACAACTGGGTAATGATATTGATGTTTATTTGGATCCATTGATCGAGGATTTGAAATTATTGTGGGATTCGGGTGTTACATTGTATGATGTTTATAGAAATAAAGATTTCACGTTGAGAACCATGTTGTATGGGATGACAAATGAATTTCTGGATTATGATATTTTTTCAGGATATAGCATTAAAGGCATGGATGTCTCATCTACGAGCAAGGTACATAGTCAATTAGGTTGAAACATTCATTGAAAACCGTGTTTCCAGGACATCACATATTTCTACCCCGACGACATAAGTACTGATCTTGGATGACATTATTCGATGGAAGTTCAGAAGAACATATAAGACTGTCTCCAATAACTAGTGATCGACTATTTGAGAAATTAAAAGATATGGACACTACTTTTGGTAAACCATTTTCAAAAAACCTTACGAAAACCAGTTGGAAGAAGAGATCCATTTTTTAAAATTGCCATACAGTAATTGTTTGTACGCCAGACACTTCTTGATGTTATGCATGATGAAAAAATGTATGTGAAAACATCATTGAAATGTTGGTAAATGCACCCAACAAAACAAAGGATGGAATTAAGGCTAGGTTGGACATGGTTGATATGGGAATACGAGAAGATTTGGCGCTAGTGAAGGGTAAACAACAAACTTTTCTTCATCCAGCTGCTTACACTCTTTCCAGGCATGAGTGATATTAGTTTTGCAAATTCTTGTATGAAGTAAAGGTTACAGAGGGGTATTCATCAAATATCAAGAACATCATATCAATGACTGATTTATAATGGCATCACAAACAAATCAAGTATTTTAGGTTCTAGATCCAACAAACTGAAACTGATCAATTGTTCTGTTATCCACCAAAACTACTGGAGGGTCAGATGAAAATTCAACGGAGGATGATCCTTTAATTGGGACATCACAATCATTTCATAGTGGTTCCAATGTAGATGAAATTTTTTATGTAATAGGAGACCACAATGAGGGGATTTGGATAGTCGATAGAGGGGTAAAATCTCTTTATCCTTAAAAAAAGAGTTCAATAATCAAGTTATATTTTTTGGTAATATACATCATGTTACCTTATGTTATTATCTATTCACTGTTGCTTTTATATAATCTAAATTAAATGCTAAACCACTTCTGTAGATAATGACTTATGCATGTGATTATGGTTCCAATCCCAAGGCACAACATGTCTCTCAACCTGCTGCTGCTCGTAGTGTAGAGGACCAACAGGTTTCCCAACCTATTCCTACTACTTCTCCCAGTGCAGAGGTAGAACCACCATCTACACATGATGATACTAGTGCCCTAGAGGAACATATTAATGATGTTGAAACCGAGGAAATGGTAGGCAATGAAACACTGGTGGTACATAAAAAATAGGAGCGCCATAGTTTGACGGTGTTACCAAAAATCACTAAGGCAAAAGAAAAAGGTATCAAATATGAGGTCATATGGAATAAGAGGAGCAAACATGTTAACCCCAACAAGTCCATATTCAGTAGTTACATTAGAATCATCACTCGACAACACATGCCGATTAATGTACAGTCATGACACCATCTTGTCATCAGGCTTAAGACACTGATGTAGGGAGATATTATGCTAAAATTATGATATCATTTCTTTAATTTACTAAAAAATAAAATAATTAAACATTGACTTACACTTCGTCATCCCTTTTAGAGTGTATTTATAGTGGATGACTCACACAAGTACTATGTATTAAAGGTTACTGGAAGGATTCACAGTGGATTTCACACAATTTTAATGAAATGTTATCTTAAAGATACTGAAAGGAAAATAAACCTGCACCCACATTTAATTATGCACACTTGATAACCTAAGGAGTGTGGGATTCATTTACTAGCCATCGTGCGGAGTAGTCTTTTCAAGTATATTGTGTTTGGTAATATGTTGTTTGACGATACGTGTATTCATCACTTTGATTGAAAGTTTTTTTATTTATGAAATAACAACTGAGTGCTAAAAATAAGGAATAACAAGAAAAACCAGTGTACCCCTGCTATAAAGTAAGAATGGGGTATGCTTAACTTGAAAAAAAATTGGTACATATTTTAAATCTACTGTGATACTTTTATGTGACATAAAACAATACCATAACTATGTTCCTCTATTTATATGCATATTGATGAATCTAAATGTCACTTTCATCCCATGCCATATTCTATGAAAGGAGGCATGTGTAAATAAATATGGGATACTAATAGATTAAAACACACAAATATTGTGAGAAACATGTGTAAGTATGACATAATAAATATTTTGTTTTCTTTAAATCAATATTACATAACAATGATTACTTTTTTTTTCTATATTTTATATTTGACATAGTAACATGAATCAGCAACACCCAAACCAGATGTAGACACACTTTTGGTGGCCTTGAAGCAGCCAGGAAAGTATGGCTGCATCAGAGGTGTGGATTTTGGGGTGACACCTCGAACATTTTTTGAGAAAAATACACAAGGAGGATCAAAGTAAAAAAATAAAAATGATTAGAGAAAGAATAGATATCCTTGAAGAACATATGCAATTTCAGAGAGAGTTCATGGAAAATATGATGGTGGGGGGTCAAAGAGAAGAAACAACTCAAGAATAACAAGTGCGTGAAGATCCTGCCCCACCCCCACTAGATTTGAGGTGAGCTATTCCCCTCAAAACTCTATCTTAGATAATATAATCAATGTTCTAATAATTATTTATGTGAATTGTGAATCATATAGACACTAATACCTTTCCTGTACTGATATTTTATAGGGTTAAAATGATTGTTATTTATATCTATCAACACCCACCCATCGCCTTGTAGCGAGGGCTATGATGTTCAATATCCAGAACGCCATGCTACACAACAGACCACTTCCAACATTTCATGTCAAAGTGTTGATTAACGTAGGCCATGAGCCGAGTGCTGAGATACCTATTCCAATTGATGATGAATATATTAATAAGGTCAAACAAGATCTTGGAGTATACATGGCATGGACATCACAACTTTTAAAAAAACATATCAATAAGGAGTTATTCATTTCCAATTTATTTTTCAAGATAAAACTTTAAAATTTAATGAAAAAGGTCTGAACCAATGAATGTTATTACAAACAGACATATGAAAGGGGGTGAAAAGAAATAACAACTCAAAACCATCTCAAGGATCAACCAACCGATCAAAATGATCTACCAAAATCACCTTAAACACACTGATTCTATATCCACATTTATTATCGTTGTAGGATCATGTTAATACGAAGTTAAAAGACGGAGGGGTTCACACAATTCTTTTTGATGAAAATATGTACAGTGGGGAAGATCCATATTTTATTAGTGTTGAAAATGTAAGTAAAATCATGGAGCATGATTGGCTAGGTGGATCAGTTGTAAATGTATACATGAGGTATGTTTTCATGATTTTATTTTCCAAAAGCTGATATAGTATGATAATTATGACAAAATACATTTCATATTTTCACAGACATATATACGAAAAATAATTGAAGGGATTTCCCTATAAACAAAAATTCAGACTCATTAGTCCTCACGTCACCTCTATAAAACATACAAATATAGAATCTGAGAAAGATGGTTAAATAGAGGTAGGCCTGCTCAAATTGTTTAACAACAAAATTACTGATGACAGAGTCTTCTTAATACCAACAATGCAAGGGTAAAACTATACAATTTAATCATATCAAATATATTTTAATTTCTTTCATTACTTATTCCTTTTTGTGTTTTTAGGCAGTATTGGATGCTCATTGTGGTCAATTTAAATACTTCAAAGATTTATTTCTTGGATTCAATGCATGGATATCCAACAAACTGACCACAAATGATGGCTTTTTTCAATTTGGAATACACTACATCCAACATTTTAGAACTAAAAATATATTTATATAATTTATATTATCTTTTAATGAGGATTATGTTATGATAGGGTAGTACGTGAATATCGTCTACATCATGGAATGAGTCTAGGGGAAAAGGACAAGAAACATCACAAGTACTACGACTGAATAAAACTAAGTGTATATATAATAATATTTCACTATCCAAACACATATAAAAAAATTATTTATTTTTATTAATATTTCTGTATTTTCTGAAAAAAATGATAATTATTATGGTTATTATGTTTGTAAATTTATGAAATAGATCATATTCCATGAACAAACCAACATCCCTAAAGAGGTATTTTCGAAGATAATTACTATTTCATTTAAAATATTTATTAATCCTTTGTGTATTTATATTTTTTCAATACTACCATGATTGTAGAAAAGAATCCTATTCAAAATATGAGATAGATTTGTTTATAAATGAATGGGTAGTATACCTGATGGAATAATGTACATAAATAGCATGAATATGTGATCAGTATGACTCGAAGTGTCTATTTTTATTTAAAATTGTCAGTATTTTTAGTAAAAAGAATAAGTTCCTTACTTAAAACTGAGAAAATTCATTAGGATTGTTTTGATACTTTAGGAAAAGGATCTATGAGTCATTTTTGATGTGTAGGAATCAACTGAACCTAAATCCGACACAAGGTGTGACCGTTATGAATTTAAGTGTGTATTTTTATAATAAATTAATAATAAATTTATAAAAAAGAACAAGTGACATACTAAAAACTAAGAAAACACATTTAGATTGTTTTGATAATTTAGGAAAATGATCCATCAATCACTTGTGATGTGTAAGAATCAACCACACCTTAATCTGATGAATGGTGTGATCAATATGACTAAAAGTGCCAGTTATTAGTTTAAAATTGACATTTTAGCTCAAAACGCATCACTCACTAAAAAACAAGAAAAATCACTCCAATTGTCTTTATAATTTAGAACAATGATTCATATGTTATTTTTGATGTTTATAAAGAATTCTCATGTCAAAATGACGCGTGATGTGACTGGTATGACTCAAAATGCGTATTTCCAGTTTGAAATGATATTTTAGTAAAAACACACAACTGGTACACTAAAAACTGAGCAAACAATTTAATATTGTTTTTATAATTTAGGAAAATGGTCTATAAGTCATTTTTCATGTATGAATTAATCACACCTCAATTCGATGTATGGTGCAACCAATATGGCTCAAAGTGTCTCTTTTTATTTAAAATTGACATTAATTTTAGTAAAAAAACACAACTAGCATACTTAAAACTAAGAAAACACATTTGTATTTTTTTTTATAATTTATAAAAATGATCCATGAGTCATTTTTTATGTGTAAGAATAAACCCCACATCAATAAAATGCACTATGTGACCAGTATAAATCCAAATGTGTCTTTTTATTTAAAATTAACATGAATTTAAGTAAAAAGAAAAACTGACATACTAAAAACCATGAAAACACATTCGGATTTTTTTTATACTTTAGTAAAATTATACATGATTCATTTTTGATGCATAGGAATCAACCTCACCTCAATCCGATGCATGTTGTGACTAGTATGACTAAAAGTGCTTGTTATCAGTTTAAAATTGACATTTTAGCTTAAAACCTTTCACTCACTGAAACCAAGAAAACACACTTCGATTGTCTTAATAATTTAAGAGAGTGATTATTAAGTCCTTTGTGATGTTTATGAATTAGTATCACCTCAAACCGACATATTATATGACCGGTAAGACTCAAAATGGGTGTTTTCAGTTTGAAATGATATTTTAGTAAAAAACACAACTGTCATACTAAAAACTAAGAAAACCCATTCAGATTGTTTTGATAATTTAGAAAAACGATCCATGAGTAATTTTTGACCTGTAGTAATCAATCAAACCTCAATCCAATGAATGATGTGACTGGTATAAATCCAAATGTGTTTTTATTTAAAATTGACATTAATTTAAGTAAAAAGAACAAGTGACATACTGAAAATTGAGAAAATGCATCAGGATTGTTTTTATACTTTAATAAAATGATCCATGAGTCATTTAAGATGTGTAGGAATCAACCTAACCTCAATCTGATGCACGGTGTGACCAGTATGACTAAAAGTGTTAGTTATCTGTTTAAAATTTACATTTTAGATCAAAATGTTTCACTCACTGAAAACCAAGAAAACTCCCTTTGATTGTATTTCTAATTTAGGATAGTGATTCATATATACTTTGGGATGTGTATGAAGTAGTATCACCTCAAACCGACACATGATATGACTGGTATGACTCAAAATGGGTGTTTCTAGTTTGAAATGATATTTTAGTAAAAAAACACAACTGTCATACTGAAAACTGAGCAAAACCATTTGGACCGTTTTAATACTTTAGAACAAAAATCCATGAGCCATTTGTGACATATAGGAATCAATCATACCTCAATCCGATGAACGATGTGACCGGTATAAATCCAAATATGTCATTTAAATTTGATATTAATTTTAGTAAAAAAACAAGGAACATACTTAAAACCAAGAAAACCCATTCAGATTGTTTTGATATTTTAGAAAAATGACCCAGAACTCATTTTTGACGTGTAAGAATCAAACCCACCTCAATACAATGAACAGTGTGTTCTGTATAACTCAAATGTGTCTTTTTTATCAAAAATTAACATTTTATTAATGTATTCTTTTATATTAATGTTTAATTTATTTCGTTATAGTATTACTAACATAATATTTATTTTCTTATATAGGTTTAAACTTTCACTTGAGTTGGGATGATTTGTTTGAAAACTAATACCACGGGAGGAAATTTTTTAGAGGGGATCATGGATATCAAAGGATGAAAGATTAATGTTTTTAACTTTTTGTTGGATATTTGTAAATGTAATTATATAAAACATTGTTTGAAATGTATATAGCATTGTTTTCCAAACCCTTGTGTGCTCTGATTTGTTCTTGTGTGCGCTGTTGTGTGCACTTCTTTGTTCTTGTGTGCGCTGTGTAGGTGTTGTTTTGTGTAGGTGGTGTGTGTGTTCTGTGCAGGTTCTACTAGTGGGTGTGCTATTATATAAACAAAAAATAATAGGTAGATAGGCCTTTATTAAAGATATTTTGAGCACCAATAAAGGCCCCCTTTATCAGTTCTATTTTCGAGCATTGATAATGGCACCATTTATCAGTGCTGATAAAGTAATATTTTATCAATGCTCAAAATAGCGGTGATAAAGGGTGCCTTTATTAATGCTAAAATATCACAGATAAAGGGGGGCTTTATCAGTGCTTTTTTAGTGCTGATAAAGGGGACCCCCTTTATCTTTTCTGATATTAATAACACTTTTCTAGTGATGTTAAAAGTGTTTTCTAGCACTGATAAAAGCACTATCTGTAGTATTGAAATGATAATTGTCAACTAAAAGACACCCCAGTTGATAGTAAGCACTGCACCATAATATTAAAATATAAGGAAAAATGAAGAGGAATCACTAGAAGATGTGTCATGGGGATCTATAGAGATAACCTATGGCTATGTCTTGTATTCCATATGACGTGAAGGATAATCTTTCCAATCATGTTGGACATGCTCCTCATGTGCCACATCATATTGTGGCTCTTCTATAACTGGCTCTTCACCCTTTGAAAAATCTGTATCTAAACTTAGAATCACCTGACACATCGAAAAAGATCCCATGATAAATCTCATCCATGGTAAAAATAATCTCTATCACAATTGTGTGAAAATAGGCCTGGTCAAATGTGCCTCCGTATATGGGATCATATATGTGAATCTGGTGTGAAATATGATCATCCTATAAAAAATTCATACAACTAAATAAAGTTAAAAAAAGATCTTTGAAAATGGAAGGAAAAATTATTACCAACTGACAATAACCTCATCCATGTCACGTAAGATATATCAATGAGGTCATGCAGTACTAGGGATCATAATATTTTTTTTTGATAAAGGCATTTGTACTGTGTCTGTATCTCATAATTGGGACTCATGAAGTCTATTCTACATCTCAATATAGTGTGCATTATATCACACCAGTAAAAAAAATATGATTTTCATTGAAATTTCAACATTTGGTTTTCCAAAAATGACGTCACAATGCATGCGATGAGACTTTAAAGACCACTTTTTTTTAAAACTGACATTAAAGTTCTTCCCAAAATACCTTAGATGCTGGTTTTTACTAAAAATTTACCTCAAAGGTTTTTTAATTAACATTTGACATTTATTTCTTAGTAAAATAAATGTCAAAAGTTTTTTTTAACTTTTTGCATAGGTTTTTATGAAAATCGATGTCAAATTTTATTTCCCGAAAAATAATTCACATTAGTTTTAATAAAAAATATTGTCAAAATCATTTTAAAAAACATATATGCATTGGTTTCCCCTCATTCATTCATCGATATTTTTTTTTCAGAAACCCTAATAAGTGCAACACACTACTCTCAACCCAGCTACATCAGCCTCAATCTTCCTCATTCAATCTATTTTTTACTTTATCTTCATCATTTTTCTTCTCTTTTACATCCTCCTTCATTTTCCTTTACTTTATTCAGCCCATCAATCTCTATTCCATTTATCTTTTTCTAGTTTCACAGTCCTTAGCTTTAATCTCTATTTTTAGTTGTAATATTTCATTACTTTCAATATGTAGTTCATCAATAGCCATTTTGATCTCTTTTTCATGGATTTGCAACTTGAATCTCTATATTTTGTAAGTTGAAATTTTATTTTTTATTTTTAGAATATTTATTTAGTATTTGTTAGTTTTAAATTGTATTAATTAATTCATTTATTTATATATATACATCTTTGTCAATTATACATTATTATGGTTATAATTTGTTTCAGAGTATAAATTTCTCTGTGATAATAAACTGTTTGTTATTGTGATATAATTTCTTTATAATTAGATTTGTTTATATTTATAATTGTTTATTTTTATAAAAATTTTATTGTTATTTTTTTATACTTAACCTTATTCATTATTAGACAATTAATGATTGATATTTTAATACTGATTTGGATGTTTTGAAATTCAGGTTTAGTAAATCTTCTTAATAACTGATATTTAGATAATGATGAATAGATATTTTAAGATTAAGCAAGATGTATTGATATTAGAAATTGGTAGATCATATTGATAATTAAAATTAGTTTTTTATCATTACTTTTAATTTTAGAAACACATCTAGGGTTGGTGTATCTAAAAATTTCCTATTTTTTTATTAAATAGTTTTCATTAAATGATTAATTGATTATTTTGATTATATATTTTTATGTTTTCAATTTATCTATTTATATATATTTTTAGATGATTATATATTTTAATATATTAAACTTTTATATTGTGATCTTAGGTAATTAATGGATCATTTTTAGATAAATGTATGAAGACCACTAATGAACATGAAAAATGAGTTGAATAGTTCATGGAATTTTCTAAACGAAATCTTTAAAACAATGATATGTTTTTTTCCATGTGTGAATTGTTAAAATATAAGAAATTAAATTCCAGATAAATCAAAGACCATATGTTTTGATATGGTTTTAATCATAATTATATACATTAGATCTAGTATGGTGAAATAATAGAAAATTAAAAATCTAATGTTGATGAAGTTATTCATCATGAGGCAAAGGATCATGTTGAAGAATTAATTCCTGATGTAAGCATTTAAACCATTGAAAAAATAGAAACTATTGAACAATTCTATAAAGATTCTAAGAAAAAACTATTCCCAGGTTTCACTAAATGTATAATGTTATTAAAAATTCTAAGATTAGTTAAATCGAAATAAATAATTGGGTGGAGTGATAAAAGTTTCACATAATTGCTTGAACTTTTAAAATAGCTACTTTCAAAAGGTAATGAGCTTCCATATTATAATTATAACAAAAATAAAATATTATTCCCAATGGGATTTGGGTATGAAAGGATACATGATTTCCCTGATGATTGTGTGTTTTATAAGAAGGTATGTGATTGTTTATTAAAATTTCCTAAATGTGAAACATCATGATATAAGATGGATAAAAATTCAACTATGCTTTATTCTCAAGTAAAAAAAATATACACCTCTCTAAATAAATTTTGTATCTTCCAATAATTCATCATTTGAAGCTTCTATTTGTAAAATTAAACGATTCAATGTGGTTTTGAAGAAATTTATATGAGCGTGTCTCTGATGGAAAATTACATCACCCTAGTGATTCACCATAGTAGAAGAGATTCAATAAAAATTTCTAAATTTTGGAAGTAAAGGTAGAAATATTATAATTAGATTATTAATAGATGGAATGAATCCATAATGGAGCCTTAGTATCCAATATAGTTCATGGTATGTTATATTGGTAGTTTACAATTTATCTTTACATACATGTATAAATAAAAAATATGATATGATAGGCTCAGTGTGTAGAGACCCAAGATTGATATACATGGACATTACATTACTTTTGTGGAATACTTAATACATAATAAAAAAATGACACCCAAGGACCGTAATAGTTTAGTTTTTTTGGAAACTTGGAACATAATCTTCTAATCATGGTGAAATATCTTCAACATCTCCCATAAAGATCTTCCATTTTTTTTTCTTACCTAAAACCTTTATTTATATCCTGGGGAAAAGAAAACATATAAAGGGTGAGCTAAAATTATCAGTAAGGGTAAGCATAGAGAAAATAAAACAAACCATATACATTTAAATATAAAAACATGAACATAAAGTTTAAACATCAAGATCTCGAGTTATGAAATAAATCTTGGAGTATTTAAGGCATAGATCATAAATGAACATTAATCATGATAAAATAGCATGGGAATAAAACATGTAATTGTGGCAACCATTAATCACATGATATTATTTCCATAGTAGCCAAGGCATTGCTTCCAAGACCATCATAGTGGACAAAGTCCCTTACTGAATCGAGTTCACTCCTCGTTCCAGTCCTGTATCACTGAACCAGGTTAACTTTTCGTTCCATCCATGTCTATATCATGAGATATAAATCTTTACCCAATATATTGGAGGTAGATATAGGTCCCACACATCTCATAATGAAATCATTCTTACTTGTGCCACAAAATAAACATAAATCATTCATTATAACCCAAAGAATAAAATGGGTTTCATAAACATCATCTCATCGTGACATAATCCATATAAAACAAATGGATATCATTTCATATTAATAAAAATAAAACCATGTAAATAATAGAGACATTATACTTGAAACATAAACATGATAAATAATGTCATCTTAGATGGAAAATAGTTTTGATAAAACACTTGAAATGGATTCTTGAGGAAAATATCCTTTCTTCTTAAAAATCATTTTCTTTTCAAAAAATGCCCCACAATTTTAAAAGAATTTTTTTTTGAAAATAACCATGAAAAATTATAGAGGAATCTTCATGAAAATTAGGCATTATGAAACCGTAAAAATCCATTCATGCCATATAAGTTAAAAAAACATTCTTCTCATACTTTTTCCGGAAAAGTCAAAAAGTACCTTAGATGGTAACCAAAGGAAAGATTCCTTCCATACAATGTGGTAAAAAGTCAACAAAGGGTAAAAATGAATTTAAACATACACAAAAGAATAGTAAACATTTTATGAAAACATTTTTAGAAAACATGGACATGGATGATAAACATAACCCCAGTAAATACTTACGTATAAGCAATCTCGGATAAAAATGAGATTTGCAAAATTATCCCTTACCTTATGTCCAATTTCTTCCATATGTGTCCGATACTTCTGTATAGTGGGTTTAAACATATTATTATCTTGTAACATAATCATAATAATATTTATTATATCATATATGATTCACTTATGACTTTATATTAACCGTTCAATTATCAATTCCATGTTAAAGTAGTGTTTTGGGTAAAATCGTTTCATTTATCGTACGTGTTTGGAATTGTTGTTCTTGATATTATTATTACTTATATCATGATTTAGTTACTTCCAGAATGTAAATCATTATTTATATATCATATATATTAAGTATATATATATATATATAATAGATAGATAAATGAAATAAAATACACCGTTCATAGAGACGGTTGGTCGTACGTACGCGTGAACTCTATTTTCCTTTCCCTATTGACCTGAATGGAAGTAAGTAGATGAAATATATATATATATAAATAAATCCAGTAGCTTTATTATGTCATATATTTCATTATTATTCATTATATATACTTTATAATCATTCTTTAATGGTTAACATGGAGAATGAATCTCATCGTGTCGTGGATATGGTAATCCGTGTGTACGCACGAGCGATGATATCGTTCCCATAATTATTGAATGGAATTGGAGTGGATGATATAATATCTCATAACTTTTATCATGTTATAATAATCATATATAGTTATTATTTACACCATTATACCCATCCAAGTAAGTTGGTGGTAGAAAAACATATTACACCACGGCGTGGAGACGGTATTCCGTACGTACGCACGCGTGGTGATTTTGTTTTTCGTAGGATGGATAGAAGGTTAAATAGGGTTGTTTCATATTTATAATAACATATCAGTATATAATTAATACTTATGTTATTACTTTATAATTAAACAAATAAAGAAGAGGAAGTAGAAGAAGAAAGAAACTTGAAAGAATCAGTAGAAGAGATTACCTCTTCTTCGACGTGCCTCTTTTAATCTTCCTCTTAGGGAACTAGAGTTGGTATTTTGAGAATACCAAAACCTCTATGATATAACTATAGAGGTTTAGAAGAGAAATTGGCAGGGTTTTTCTGATCTTTAATGCTCAAAATTTTGTAAAGAGGTGAGGGAGGAGGTGCCCTTTTATAAGAGGGGTGAGGGGAACCTTAGAAAAAACTTAAAATATTATTTTATAATAAATTCATATTCAGTTTATAATGGATAAAAAGTGTCTTATTTCGAGGATAGGGTGGGGATGGGTACAAATCCTCTCAACCAATAGGTTTTATACAAGTTTAGGTTACCATTTAACCTTATCATTTAGATTTAACTCTAAGTTAAATAATTTAACTTTTACCATGTCTTCTTGTATTCTTACACTATAGGGTTAATAAACTTACTATAAACTGCCAATAGAACCCAAATTGTTTCATTAATGTCATATATATTATAATATAATTATTTTGGACAAACCTTAGTTTTTTAGGACCATTATATCAATTAATAATATAATATTTGTTTTAAAAACTCTTTTATGTCAATTTTGACACTATTTGGTATTTTATTTTCTCTAAATTCATAACAACATTATTACTTTTAAAAAAATTCATCTAACCAACCCTAATATGTTATATTAACCTATAAAATTATCACAATTTATAAAACGTCTCAAATTACATTTATTTGGGTATTTATAATATCAACTATGTTAATATTTCATTAATAAGGTAATTACTGCATAATCATTGTGTTATAAATAAATTAAATTATTTAATATCTAAAAAAATATAAATAAAATACCATTATGTAGTAAATACTTTTATATTTATAATGAATATTTATAGTCGAATTTATCTTATGTATAACCCTATATTAAAAATGTTTTATTTATTAAACTTTGATTTTAACTCTTTTAACTCTTCTTTAAATAAAATAATAATAAGTGTCCTAATCTAATCCAAGTGGACCTAAAGGGTAATATTTTATTCCTAAGGTTGTTTTTGGTCGAATTACACTTATCCAATATAGTTAGGACATGTGTTAGGGTAATAATAATATCATTTTTACCCTTAATTACCCTATTTACTTTTAACCGTGGTAAATAAAAGTAAAAAAGTAACTATTCACTAAAAATTATTTTTATCTTATTGAACCACATTTTACTCCTTGATATTAACCATATCTCTCAGATTTTTGAAATTCAACTCACATAAGCGGTAGAAGTAAGTTTTATGTACAATTGTAAATGCTCCTAGGAGGTGGGTAAAAGACGGTAAAAAGTTCAATAAATTTTTTATATATCTAAATTATTATAAAATGACTCAAATGAATTAAATTGAACTTATATAGGTATTATGTATCTATTTTTACCTAAAATAAATTTAAATAAAATAAATGATTATTTAAATAAAAAGTCGGTTTTAACCAATAACTCAACGTTTTCACTATTCATCAAAAATTGAAAGTTTTCAGAAAAATACCAAAAATTCACCCAGGATAATTTTGATATTCTGAATCCGAAAATGAAGTCCATTTTGAAAGATAAAATTTATAAAATTTCAAAAAGTGGGTATTATTATTCATAACGGCTAGTTTATATAATATTTTAATAACATTTCGTTGTTTAGTGAAACTCGGTATTGCGTACAACACAAGCTATTGAGGAAGGTCGCTCTTGCGTGTAATGTAAGGAAAGTCAGGGTTGCGTATAGGGAAAGCTTCCTTTGGTGTTGTGTATAACATACTCAAAATGTAGTTCAGTTATACATTTATCAAAATATATACTTGGTGTTGTCTAAAAAGAATTTTATTCGAAAGAACTTGAAATTGTGTGCATCACAAGCCAAGAATAGTGTTGCATATACTACAAGATAATACGATGTTGCGTATAGCGCAAGCTAATCTTGGTGAAGCGTACTACAAAAGACATCAATGAAATTAAAAAGAATAATTCTCATAAAATCTCGGGGTGTTACACAGAGATTTTTGGATCAAAACAACTAGTAAACAATATTGATCTATATCTTTCACAATTAATTTATGATTTACAATTTATATGGGGGAAACGTGTTGTAATTTTTGATGAATACAAGAAATAATTTTTTCTTTTCTATACCATGATAATGTTAACTATAAATAACTTTCCTATATATGAAAACTTATCTAGATACAATGTTAAGGGACAAAAAGCTTGTCCAATTTGTGAATAAGAGGATTCATATTACCAATCACGGAATGGAAGAAAGATATTGTACAAGGTACATTGATAATTTTTATGAATTGATTATCCCTATAGAAGATTGAAAAAGGGATTTAATGGTTTATAATAGAATAATATCCCCCCACAACCATTTTTATCTGACGATTACTACGATAAGGTGAAAAATATTGATTTTACATTTAGAAAGAAAGGAAGTTATGGTCATCAAAAAAATACATGGAAGAAACAATAAAACTTATTTGATCTAATTTATTAGATATTTTTAAACATAAAATAAAATATTGATGTTATCCATGTTGAGAAAAAAACACGTGACGGTTTGATTAGAACATTTTTAGACATAAAAGGAAATATAAAATCTATATTTAATACCATATTGAACTTAATATCCATGGGAATAAATTTAGAGTTATCTCCCACTATAAAAGGAAACAAAAAATATTTACCACTAGCTTGACACATATTAAGAAAGTGTGAGAAGATGATTTTTTTAATTTATTCATGGTATTAAATTACCCAATGGATATTATTCAAATATGAAGAAATTGGTTTCATTGAAGGATTTGAAATTAATATGTATGAAATATCATGTGTAAAGACCCGTAAAATTCAAGGGAAATTTTTTCTTAATTTTCTTTAGAATTTTACAAGAGCTCGGTTTCTGACGGCACCTGATTCCGAGGCCCGGTGTGCCCGGAATTAATTTCCGAAGTTTGGCTCGGGTACGTTCAGTGAACGAACGAGCGGGAATTTCTAACTTTTGAACCGGTGCCCGGAATCGAATTTTGAGGGCACTAATGAACTCGCAGTACCGATATTCTCTTAAGGAGACCTTTTCTGAGGTTGCGTTTTATGCGGGTTGAGAGTTAGTTTTGGGGGAATTAAAATGAAGTTAAATAAAATGTGGAAACACATTTTATTTTTAACCATGTTGGTTATATCCTCACAAAGGGTGTTAGAGGTGGGACCCACATCCACTTAACCTCCCTTGAGAGGATTAAGTGTGGTGGGGCCCAAACGAAGCCTAACTCCTCAACTCCCCTTAAAACTCCCAAATAACTCCTCTCTTATTAATTTGACAACTTGAGTTATTAATTGAGTTGAGTTGTTAATTTCAAACTTTTGAAATTCAAGTGCTTTAGTTGTGTAAATAAAATAAGATTTAAGCTTATTTTATTCGGGTTAGTATCCTTGCAACCCTGAGAGGTTTTGGGAAGCTCTCTCTTCATCTTCTTCAACCTTGATGAAGAACACGAAGAACACTTAAGCTCCAACGAAGAACGCCGCTTCTTCGATCTTCTTCCCGTGTCAACGAAAGGAGACGCCGCTTCCTCCTCGGACTTTCTTCGTTAGCTTACGAAGTTTTTCCAGCGACGATACCTCTTCGGACGCACCTTGACGTCAACGAAATCGACGTTCGATTACCACGACGCCCGACCTCTGCGACAATTGTCTTCTGCGGATTGTTGACGTGCTCCGCACTTGAAACTGAGGTAGGGGATTGTTGTTGTTTTATTTAATTATTTCCATTCTTGATTCTAGAATGTCGAACTTCGAGGATAATGAATAAATGTTATCGTTTAACGAGAGGGGGGGGGGACCACAAAAACACGGCCGAAACCCCCTCCTATGTTCATATTTGTTTCCTTGCGGATAGAACGGGATGGCGTGGTGCCATCGCACCACGCAGGAATCACACGACAATTATTACGCGGCGCCGTCGCGCCGCACCGTGGAATGAAATTCAAGAACGCGACGCCGTCGCGTCGTGTCAAAAGAAATCGAAGGTGCCACGGCCGGAGCGGGGCTGCGGCGGAGGGGCGCGGTGCTGTCGCACCGCGCCGGACGACGAAGGCCACGGCCTGTTCCGGGCCGCGGCGGAACAAGATGACCGACGGCCAGCCGGGCCACCGGTGTCGGAAGCCGGAAGGGGACCGGCCTTTGCCGGTCCCGTTGAGGAAGAACCGGCCGGCCAGGTCGGGCCGGCCAGAAGGGAGAAGAACTGGGGGAATTTAATTCCCCCGACCAGCAAAACGGCGCCCCATAATGAGGGGGGGGGGCTTCACAAGGGGGGTGCAAGCGCCCCCCATTTTTCCACCAGCTCGGCCGAAGGCCGAGCTGGCAGCGCGCCCAGCGCGCTGCGCCGGACCGGCTCTCGGCCGGCCCGGGCCAAGCCGGGCCGTGACGGGACGGGTCAACCCTGTCCTGGGCGGGTCGACCCGGTTCGGGCCAACCGGGGGGTCTCGGGTCGGGACGGCCTGAGCCTGAAACCCCCATTACCGAGCGATTTGGATTCAAATGCCCATAACTCGGGCTACAGACCTCCAAACGACGCGCCGTCAATGGCGATCATATCCTTGGATTGAGACGGTCGTTTCAGTATATCGCAATCAAGGTTTCAGAATACTTTGAGTTCGGACGGGTTGGTTCGTACACGAAACCACCCGGGCCCTTGGAGCGGAAACGCTCATATCTTGAGCTACGGACGTCCGATTGACGTTCCGTCAGCTTTGTTGAGTTCCTCTTAGTGAGACGGATCTTTTGGCATACTCCACATGAGGTTTGGACGCAGGTGGAGTACGGTCGGATTGGTTTTGCCTTAAAAACCAACCGGGCCCCTGGAACGAAAAAGCCAATAACTCTCAGACCGGGCGTTCGATTGACGCGCCGTCTGTTGCGTTGAGTTCCTGTTGACGATACGGAACTTTTTGATACATCAACTCTGGACTTTGTGACAGTTGATGTATCAGCCTCTCAGCTCATGGAGCGGACCCTCCCGAACGAGCTTGCTGTGTACGGGAACCATAGAGCTGGCTGCGACTGCTACTGTGACTACGACGACGACTGTGCAGAGATCCTCAGTGGATTCGACGACTACTACAGCACTCAACGATCTTGTGTGGATCAGTGCTACTGATCCTGTGTGGGTCCGATCCTGTGTGGGTCTGCGCTCAGCAGTCCTGTGTGAACCAGCACCTACAGATCCTGTGTGGGTCCGATCCTGTGTGGGTCTTTGCGGGGGTTAGTACCTATCGATCCTTTGTTGATCCGATAACTTAGATGGATCAGTGATCATCTCTATCGTCTTCAAATAAGTATACCTGTGTGAGCTGAATCCTGTTTGCTTTCCTGTGTGGATTGTGTTTTACTATCCTGTGTGGATTACGTTTTGATTTCCTGTGTGGAATACGTATACTTTCCTGTGTGGACTGAGTTGTACTTGGGCTCGGAGGTTGGAGCGTATTGGAATTGATGACTTAGGTATATGTATGGTCATATACCTAAGCAGTGCCGGTTGTTACTTCGTGATTGTATCTTTCTTTTGTGGTATATCCTTTGTGGATTTTGGGAGACCTTCGGGGGTCTCAGGGTCCCTACTGAGTAGCTTATACTCACCCCTGCACGGGCTATGCCCGCACTACGTTGTGTTGGTTACAGACGACGGACAACGTTGATCGTGGTTGAGGCGTGCAGAGCAGGACGGTACCTGGAGGTAGACCACTAGGCGGGACGTACTCGGAGCGGACGGCAGGACCCAAGGAGCTGTGGAGCTATCTGTACCCACCCTTCAGGTGGCATTTCCAGTGGACAACTCGGTGTAGCGGCTTTTACTTTACAGTTTCTGTTTTCCCTTTCGAGTTTTACTTTACTTTCAGTTTGGGTTTGTATACTGGCCCATTTACTTTTTCGCACTTTCAGTTGTACTCTGTTTTTACTTAGTGTTTACTTTTCCTCTTTCTTACTCTGTGGTTCTTGTTTACTTTACATAGGCAATGCCTTCCCTTTTTACTGGGATTTACGCCTTGGTGCTAGTCGCCAGCCCCTGGCCTATGGAAGGTGGGCTTGGGGTAGTCACGGCATGGGACCCGAGGACGGGTCGTGACATCATGTCTGTCATGTATTAATGCAACAAATGCTACCATTCACACCATGTGGTATATTGTAGATACATACTAAAAAGTATATCATAATGTTATATTACTTTTTTCAATCAATTTGTTGCAAAGTCGTTGATCTAAATTTGTTAGATGTGTTGGAGAATGAAACTTCACTCATACTTTTTCAACTAGAAATATATTTACCACCAATATTTTTTAATATAATGGTTCATCTAGTGATCCATTTAGTGTGAGAGATAAGAATATGTGGGATGAAATATTTACATTGGATGTATCCTTTTGATTTTTTTAAAATATTAAAGGGATATGTTAAAAATCATTATTGACCAGAGGCCTATACTATTCAAAAATATGTATCAAAATAGGTGATTGATTTTTGTCTCAATTGTTTATATAAAGTGGAGCACATTGGTCGCCATATATATCAACATTTTATAGTTGATAGTGAAGTTAGAGAGATTCGTGACCTAAAGGTAAAGTTAATTCCATGTAATCAAGTGATGCTGGAACATTTATATATTTTGAACAACACATATGAGGTTTAACCATATATATAATCACATATTATTGGATTGAAGGTATGATATCCAAAAATAAATGAACATTGGTTGATTATTGATCATAAAAATACATTTATTTCATGGTTTAAAGAGATATTTAATACTGATTTATCTACACCAGAAACATTGAAATGTTTAGCAGGGGGCATATCTTATTATGATCACATAGTCTAGTTTTTATATTAATGGTTACACATTTAAAAAAACTCAGGATGGAAAGATTACTATTCAAAATATTGGGGTAATTTTCACTGCTAAAGTGATACATTTCTTAAGTGAAAAGGATAAAATCTAATTTTTACATTAATGACATATTTTGGAGTTATTGAGTATATATGAGAAATACTGACTGAAAATTCTCTTTTTTTTGGATTTTTAATAAACCCGCTTTATGGGTAAGCAGTAACCAAAACAGCTCAATTCAAAATAAAAATTACAGGACCCGAGGAAACCTCGAGCCACGAGAACCCTCAACATTCAATCCCATCACCATCCGCCATCACGCATTCCAGAGCACCTCGTCTGCTGGACCGACGTCCCCATCACGCTATTCACCATCATCACCAAACCCTCGAGCCGTGAGCCTGCACCACCTTGAGCACCACATCACCGGAGCGCCAACGAGCTTCACCGGAGCGCCGGCGAGCTTCACCGACGTCCGTTGTCACCAAATCAACCAGAAAACATGGAAAATAACAGAGATTTCACAAACATCTTAGAACCACCGAAAAAAGAACCTGAAAATCCAAAGTCTTCAACCCAATCGCTGGGAAATGTCACTTATGATCCTCAAACAACTCCACCACAGTGGGATAATGGCAACCAGCAGAAGCTGAGACCTCCCCATAGGACCAACGAAACTGCTGAGAACAAACCTGGAGCGCTCTGGAGAGTATGCCGGCGAAAACACAGTCTTACACCCGCAGCTCTGAATCAGCAACCACGACAGCCCATAGCGAAAATCCACAGCAGGAGAGGAAGCCACGGTACCACCGCAGGGAGCACAGAGGGGTCCGAAGCAAAAACCACCACTAGAGGGAGAAACCCTAGCGCATCCATCACAGAGATGGAACTTCAACCATTAAGAAAAATAAAAAAAACCAGGATGCGAAGACCTCCCCTCCCCGGACCAAACCGGCTCCATCGTCAAACTTCAAAGAGTCGCCGTCGCCGTCACGTTGAGATTAGCCGCGTAGCACCTCCAAAGCGCTGAGGCGAACCCGATGAAGAGGGCTCTGGATTCGGCGGCAGCCGAAGAGGGAAGGAGCGTGATGATGGGGAAAACCCTAGTCGCCCCGAAATGGGAAGGAGACGCCGCTCAGAGGCCTTGAGTATATATGAGAAATAAATTATACTAAATTTCAAGTAAAATTGTTTAAGTGTAACTGGGTTGATACTAATGGTTGTGCGAGACATGATGATTAGGGATTTAAACTCATTTATTTGCAATGTTTTAGTTACAAAGTGGATCTATTTATCATGGAGACACATGCAAAGAAAACATTTTATGTTACCGATCCATCAAATGATCAGTGGTCAGTTGTTTTATAAGGGGAAAGAATTCATTTGGGTTATAAGGATGATGATGATGTTATGGATTTATGTGAGTTTTCTTCATCTATTACATGATTTCCTGATGATAACAATAACTACAATGTAGACATAGACCATGCTATATGAAATGATCATGTTGAATGGATATGATAAAATACTATGTTACTATCTTAGTTATTTAGGTATATATATATATATATATTTGAAATTTACACATATAACAACTCTATTTTTTTTTTAAATTTGGATGTTTAAATCTATATATATTGATAATTTATATTATTTTTGTGTCAAATTTTATATTCAATAGTTTCACTTAAACATTTTTTGATTAAAAAACCCAACATCATTATGTTTTGGTTAAATTTAAAAATATAAGATTTTTTTTATAACTATGATATTAAAATTTATACTTCTATAATTTTTAAATTAACATTTACATTTATTAGATTATGTTATATATTTTTTTGTTAAGAATCATGACATCATTTTTTATGAAACATACACATGCATTGACACTATTTTTGACATGGTTATTTTTTCTATTCATTGTTTTTAGATATTAAGTATTCTAATAATATATAGTTATATATAATATCATTACATTCAAATATTTAAATGACAGATATAGATGCAGAGGAACATTTACTGAGGTATGTGTACATTTTTTCATATTAATATAATAATTAATTTTTTAATGAAATTGAACATCTAATTTTTCACAATTATTTACAAGATTACTAGTTAGACTCATATGGTGGATTATTATTATTATTCTCCATAGAAAATTATTTCCATAGTTGTTAGATATGGGATTACATGTTTGCTAAAACTTTCACTTTCACATTGATAGTGGAGGGTGCATATTAAATTTGATGATAATAATAACCCAACTGGACCAAATTCAGTGCAAATTAAATGTTATATAACCACATAGATCTCTTTTAGGTTTAACATTTTATATACTAATTATAATTTCATTAAGAAGATGATGAAAGAGAAGTCGTGGGATTCCTTAACTATAAGATTTATCAATTGATTTATTTTTATCCCATTATTCAAATATTATATATTCCATAAGACTAATAGTTAATGTATTCAAATAGATGACATTCAACATTCAAGAAATAAAATAAAATAATAAAAGTTTTATATCTTTAGTTATAGTTCATTAGAGTGATTTTGAAACAAAATTTTAAAAAAATATTTTTTTGAAAGTTACAAAATGAAAACCCATGCATCATATATGGGTTTTTAGATGCATAGATATGGAATAAAATTTTCATCAACCAATATAATGAAGAATTCGTGGTATAATAATTATTATACATTATAAAAAAATTATATATTACATGAATACTTATTTTTTTATGTATCATACCTTTAGGAGATCTCACTAAGAGATCCAAAGATAGAATATATACCCCCATAATTTATCACATGGAAGGTATAATTTATTGGAGGAGAAAATGATTACAGAAAATTTTGATACATTAAGAGTTAAATATATTATAGACTCAAACGAGGTCCCTATTGGTCCTCTATCTCCCCCCTCTTTCCAAGAAAATTGAAAAAATGTGAGAATGATGAAAAAGGAAATTTTACTATAGATAAATTTAATGAAGTAGAAGAATTTTTTTAATATTTTTTTTATCTTTCTTGAATGTCATACTTTTTTAAATTAATAGATCTAATATAAAATTTTAATATATAATTTCAGGATGAACTTTGGGAGAAAGTGATAGAGGGGTATTTTATCCCTAAGGATAGGATCGAAATTCTATCTATTTCTTTAGAAAAGCCAGAACACCTCATTCACATAAGAGGATATGAGGTAGGTGTTAGTATTAGGATTTTTTTTGGTTCTCCAATTATGAAATAAAGGGAAGCATAAAAAAATTGAATAAACTAAGAGGTAGAAAACCTAAAATAGTTGTTGTTTGATCAAATTAAACTAGATGTGCATTTTATTTTTGAACAAATGAAGAGACAGTCAAAACCTACATAGTCTTCTTACTTAGATCCTCCACCTCCTAATTTGGAATCGACATTATACTATGAGTTGTATATTGGGGAAAAATGTACCTATTATAGAGTATATATTAATACATATTTTTGTGATTATGTATATCAGAAACCTATACAGTTGGGCCATGTAAGAGTAAAAGTACATGATATTATTTATCCAAATTATCTAGTGTCATTTCATATAGAGGAGGTTACCAAAGTTACAAATTCTGTGGGTGTTTTTACTCTAGATAACTGTCATTATATGTAACCTGACATATGAGATATGATTTTTTTAAAAATTTATTTAATTTTTATTGAAAATTAATTATAAACTTCTCTTATATTTATGTTATATAGGAACATCTAAAATAAAAATAATTAGTACAAAAGAAACAAAATGTTCAGTAACCATCACCTTTTGATACTTCTTAGATATTTTATGGGATAAAAATATTATCAAAGATTTATTCTTTTTTAGAGAATTTTTATGAGTTTTATATGAGATGTGATATATGTGGAAGAGACTATACATTAAGAATATTAAAAAAATATATTATGGATCTTATTTTTTTTATCAACTCACCATACCTTCATTTTAGATTCTTTTCATGTAAGTAAATTTTAATTTTAGTTTATCTTTAATTAAATAAATATCACTTGAAGTATCTTAATTTACCACTTATTTAATTAGTTATATCAACACACTTTGAATTAAAGATGAGTGCACTATCATTTATGGTTTTATAGATCCATAATACATTTCAACGGTTGTGGTATATCTGAATTATGATGCTAGAGTTACCAATATATGTGAATGACTAAAAAATATAAATATTAAGTGTTGGTTTTTTACATTCACTGATAGGTAAAAAGACTAATATAATTATGAACTAATCTTCATTTTAATGTCATTAATTTTTAACTTTTTATATTGTAATGGTCATTGGATATTAGGAATATTTTTCCCACATGAATTCATAATGTATTAGTTTTTCTATTTATTCAGTGGAGTTCTAAAAAGTTTTAGAAAATTATTTAAAATGTAAGTTTTATTTTTTATATGTTCTTTAATCTTAAATATTATTATTATATATGTTTTTTTAGTTCATATTGAAAATATAGGTCATGGGAAAATATTAACAATGTTCACTTATCAATATATAATTAAAATAAAATTTAATACATGAAAATTAATTTTATATTAGATAATATTTATTTTTTATTATATATATATATGTTGGTTTTTATTTTCAAGTTGATGTTTCATAACCACAATTTCATCATCAAAAAGAAATTTTGAATGTGGTCATTATGTTTTAAGATTCATGTTTTAGATCATCAAAACTGGTATGATGATAGAATTTAATTAGGTTAGTTCTATTATGAATTTTAGTTTTTATATCAAAATATTTTTTTAATATTATAAAATTGATTGTTATTATAGGATTTCAATTATGTTGCTTCATATATAGATAAATACTTTACCCAACTTTTAAATTTGTTTAGAAACTATTTTTTAGATATGGTTAATTTGTATATTTAATATCATGTATATATCTCTTTTAATTAAATTTTAAACGAAGAGATGTTAGAAAACTATTTGCTGGTTTATATTGTTTTTTCTATTTTTTATACTTGAAAACATTTTATAGGTTTCTAGGGAATATATTAATTTTTATTTTTTTATAAAAAAATTAAACTTTCCATGTCAGTTTATAAATCTATGTGGAATGTGAAAAACATTAGATTTCTACATCGGGTTTTACCAAAAAATGATGTCGAAAGTAATTTTATGCATCAGTTTTTCTATACAAACCATGAGGAAAGATAACATTTTTTTTCCAGATATTTCCATGTTATATTTGATGTAAAATCAAAATGTAAATATCAAAAATTTGAGTTTTTTAGGATTTTAACATCGTTTTGGATATAAATCGATGTAGAAAGCCTCTTTTGATGCCAGGACTTAAAGAAACCGACAATGAAAGTTCACATAAATTTTATTTTGATTTTTTAATGTTAGTTTTTAAAAAACCAATGTTGAAAATGTTATTTTTAACATCTGCTGCTTCAACATCGGTTAAAAAAGATGTTATTTTTTTTAAAACTCGATGTCAAAATATTATTTTCAACTAGTATCACCTCCAGTTTAAGTATCACTTATCTGAAATATTTAGGGAATGAAGTGAAGGATACTGACTTAGTGGTGTGGGGATGGGATGATGGAAGTTAAAATAACTCATAACTCTCTCAACCTGATGCCACTCAATAATGTTAAAATGAATAACTGGTTTGATTCATGTGATAACAACCATCATAATTGTATAGTAAGGTAGAGTAATTTTTAGGGTAGGACCAACATATGACATCCATGAAACCTAGAATATAAAAAAATGTAATATGAAATTAATAATTTAAATAATGTGAACCACACAATTATAATTTTATTCTATAATTAATAATCATGTACATTATCTGGCTGAAGATTTTCCAACATAAATATAGTGTAGATATCATGTATGGTGGTATCTAAATGTAAATTGTCTTGACTCCACCTATAGATAATATTTTTTGTAGTTATAGTTTCATAATAAAAATTTATAGATTTTATTTTCACAGAGGTAAAAAAACACTATTGTCCACATAGGGCCTCCTGTAAAATGTTGACCGGTAATGGTGCATGAACATGTGGATAAAAGAAAGGGATGCACTCTCATAACCATATCTAGATAATAATAAAAAATCATATAATTTTAATCTTATTGATTCTACTTATATTTCATATTGCTATGTATATATAATAAAGACATATAGACCCCCAACTGTATCACCCTATCTGGTATAGATCCTCAAGAAATGGTAAATGCATCAGATGAAAAAAATGTAGTATAATGATCAATGAAGATCATTATACCAATAAGTTTTAGAATATATTCATGTGGAAATATCAATATGGAGATCTCATCAATATAATTGGCTAAATGGGTGAAGTGCTGATCTATCCATGGCATACATAACCAACTATAGATGAAATACCTACCATCATCCTTGACCTCAATGCCTAGTAGTCTCTGAAATAAATTAAACCAATATCCACTAACTCGACCTTCATAACCACACCCTCAATAGGGAGGCCCAATATAAGGGAGAAATCCTTGTAGGTGATTTTCATCTCTCCCTCTAATAGATGAAAAGTATGTGTCTTAGGCCTCCATCTCTTTACAAGGACTCTAATGAGATGGTGACTGATGAATGTAAAATTAAACATCGCTACACCACAAAACCCAGCATTTCAAAGATGTGGGATGATGGAAGGAGGGCGTATAGTATGATAGAAGTGGTGTGATATTTATACACTTAGAGTAGGAATAAGATGCCTCTCTAAGACAAGAAAAGAAATATGTTTTTCCTAGAAGGTGAGAAAATGAGTAACCACCATATCTAAATTTGATATAGTCATTACTCTTTATAATTAGTGTAATAAATTTTTTAAAATTTTATTTTAGTAAATATAATTAATAAAATTATGTACATAGTTATAATTTTTAAAGAAACATGATAAAAAAAATTTATCAGATAAAAAAGGATGGAAAGTTGATCTATTTTATATAATAAATATAGTAATTGTTGTGATGATACATTAAAAGTTATTGAATATTAAAAAATGTATCAAACACTGAATGTTCATGAGATTCAAGAAGGGTAATAAGTAGTGTGTTTTGATGAATAAAATAAAATTTTTAGATTTTCAATAATAATGAAGACATGAACATGTGGATGGTCGAGTCGGTCTTCAAATATGAAATAGAATAATTTTTTTGTGTTTTAATTCTAGGAATATTATGTTTTTATGTTTTTTCTAGTAAGTTTTTTTATCTTTATGTGGAAATATTTCTGTTTTATATGTAGGGACATATTATCTTTATGAAATTTTATTTTACCTATACACAACTTATCAAATTTTATGTTTACCTTAACACAAAATAATCTCCACCTTTAAATGATCTTCTTTGTATATTAAAAATGAATTATAATGCTATATTTCAATAAAATTTTAATACTTCGATTTATCATATGCCTATAAGATATGTTTACACTATTTTATTGATTTGTAAAATAAATAAATAAATATTTATATACATACTATTCTTGAATGTTCTGAAATGTATCAATCACATATGAAATAATAAACAATATTGAAATACCAAAATATATTCTAGTTTTGAAATGATATATAATAACATTTTTGGGGAATCTCACATGAAAAATATAGTGTAAAATAATATTCTTACACAATAATGATAAAATACATAGATATAGTCAACTACAATGTGAATTGGATCTACCTCCTTCCATGTTGGGATATTTATTATGAGTATGGCCTATAATGCAATATGTACTGAATCAAAGCCCCACTCTCCATTCCCAAGTCTAGAAAATATCATTTCCAATATAAGTAGACTTTGGACTCCTCTGAGGACACAACCTTGTAATATCAAGGACAAATGTTGGTGGATTAGAAGGAAATGTAAAATAATAAAAATCACTAACAGACATCTAAGACACACTATAGTAGGCAACTTGAGTGCTCAATCAATATACTAGATTGATAAATTATCATTAGGATAATTTTACTGATGCATAGACTATAATGACATGTGCACAAGGATATATAAATGCATGTAATGAACCATAATCACAATATGTATTCTCTAGTAATACCACTAACACTTGACCACTATTTTATGTTAATGGGTCATGAAACCCAATTACCTTAAAGTGGATCCTTACTCGATCAAAGATTCAAACACAAAATTATGATGTATCTTGTAATATATTATCAATATCTCTTTAGAAACATTGACCAATGTTCATCCCCTATTACATCCCCTAAGAAGCATATTGGGAGTGTTTAAAAAAGTACTTCACACAATGATAAATGTATCATGTACTAATCATGTGATTGGTAGTTTACAATAACCATTGAATACATCATTTATATAGTTCATAATATTAGTGGTAATATAGACATATCTCCTATTTACATCATATAAAAATGACTACTTTTCCTTTGAAATACACATCATATAATAATAAAAATATTTAATAACTCTTTAAATTCCTTAGTGTTTCTCATAAAATTTTCCTTATTGTGGTTCGTATGTTGAAAGAAGAAGACATCATTTAATTTAAAATGAGAAAACAATTATTCAAATATAAATTAGTTTAAAGAAACATACCCAACTTTATGATTGTCTTCTTTATTTCCTCATATTTAAAATGGTTATAGAAATTACTAGAAATATGTATGATGTAATACTCATGATAACCATTAGGTTATTTCCATGAAAACTCATCACTTTTAACATCCTCTATAATTTATTGATGATGATCAGGTATTAATAAAACTCATTAGATTTGTGTAACATGAGTGCTCATACAAACCAAAAACCAACTCTATGATTCAATGTTTTCCTTTTCAACAATAGTCAATGCTAGTGGGAGTGAATTAAAATTACCATCTTGTGAGGAATAAATGAGTAATTCACATATATAATTTCCATAAGCAAAGGTTCCATCAACATTAATGAATTTATTGTAATAAAAAAGTTTAGTGATACATGGCATGAATTCCAAGAATAGCTTGTAAATCTTTTCCTTCATTCAATAAACCTGATTATCATAGGAGACATGCTAAATAGTTTCAAGATGATAAGTAATGTGATCTTTTTAGAGACAATAATATAATTTTGTGTGGGAAAACTTTATACAATTTATCTCAATCACTATACACTTTTACAACTGCTTTTTGTTTTTCTATCCATGCTTTGGTATAAGAAATCATGTATTTGAGTAACTATTGCACTCATTCTTGAACGAGTAAAATAGTAACATACTAAAATGTTTCTATAATCTTAATAATAATATTCAATATAAACTATAAATGTAGTGTAGAATGATCCTATGACAGCATTGGTTGAACATAATCTTGTGGGCCTTCCAACTTAGTTGTCTTCCAACATGTAAAAAATCTATCATATATTGAATGCATTTGAAATTTAAATTTAGACCTATATTTGTCACACCAAATGATGTATTTTTCCTTTTTGGAGTCATCAACCACAATTAAAAAATGTTGATGCACTTTTTGTTTCAAATTCTTTTCCAACATACAAGGTGTTATTAGTAGCAACAAATGTTTTACCTAAAATTATTTAGAATCCAGTAATTGGTGTAATGAAACCTCAATCAATATCATGTTCACACGACATTCCCTCCATTTAGGAAGTCGATAAGGGAGGTTGGTTACCACTCATTGGTTATTATCTATAATTCAAATGAACCTCACAAGGTTTGTTAGCTGCATCTTCCTCACCTACATCATTTATTGTCTCATCATCAGATACTAGCTCATCATATAGAGTTTCATTCATTAAATAAGGAGTATCAATAGAGATGTATCCTATATTTATATTCATATTCTAATAATCTTATTCATAATTAATTCCTATTATAGGATTAATATAGGATGATAATGAATGACAATGTTGTGAAGGATAGACTTCAATAGATGTACCATAATAGGGTTTTTTAGTAGAAGGTCACACATACTTAATAATAAAAATATCAACATATAATTCCATTATACCATTATAGTATTGTTGCATAAACAATGATGATGCTTCCACCCAATCCTCCTTATAAATTAGAGGATAATCATTGTTCCATAGATTATCAATATTTTGAAGATGTTGATATGTGATTGAAGTAATTACTTGATCAACCCTCAATTTTAACCCACTATGATTCTTTCTGTGAACTTCTTCCAATTCCACACATTCCTGAAGGTTATCCACTTTTGTAGGTAGAAAACTATAGATAAATCCATGATAATTATGAATTAATTTAGTATTGTAATATATAGACACATACATGATTTCCTCGAAATAAAATTTAGTAAATCATTATATTTATCACTAAAGCATCATCAAATGATAATTTTTTTAATTAGATCAAATTTTAAAAATGATGAATTGATCCTGATACTTTTTATATGGATTGGTTTATCGTTAATCAATAAACCAACCAAATCCTAAGGGAAAAATTTTAGAGCCTCAATTGTCTCAGATTTAAGCAGCTGTTAGTCTTCTTTCAGTCACGATGTATAAATCCAGCATCAAACATCAACATATCCTACGAAGCCACCATTTATTATAATAATAATCACATGCAAGTAAGGGGTTCTTGGGGTTTGGGAAACATAATATTTTACTATGGACACATAGGCTCTTACATTTTTAGTGGGAGAGAGATGACATGCAGGTCATCAATGAAGAAATAAAATGCAATTATTACAATATATATAACCACATACAAAATAATCACATATTAAATTACAATTATACATTGACCAATCATATCAAGATCATTCATCACCCAATAATCATACCAAGTTTTTTTGAGGATAGGTATTATGTTCTTCATGCAGTAAATATTTTGTAATAATAGTTTTAAATATTATTATATATATTACTATATAGTTATGTAAGTAATGATATAATTAAATATAAATATTCACATTTTTCATATTAATAATATATATATATAATTAACGATTTAAATAAGTAATATTTTTTTTACATTTAAATAATTATTATAATAATATATTATAACTTTACTTAAAATTATATATGATAAATAGTATATATATATATATATTAACATCAATAGTTTTAAATAACAATGACTTGATCTTAAGACTTTCTATGGATTGGTTTATCATTAATCAATAAACCAACCAAAACCTAGAGGGAAACTCCTGGAGCCTCCATTTTCTTAGATTTCAACAGCTGCCCATCTCCCTTTAGTCATGGGGTATAAATCTAGTATCGAACATCAATGCCTCCTCCAGAGCCTCTTGTTATTACAATAATACCCACATATGAGTGTGTGTGTGTGGGGGGGGGGGTGGGGGGTTCATATACATTATATTTTATTGCGGACACAAAGACCTTTAAATTCTTAGAGAGAGGGATGACACACAAGTCACCAATAAAGAAATAAAATGCAATTATTCTAAATTATATAACCAAATAAAAAATAATTATGACATAAAATTTGAATCATACATTGGTCATTCATCACAAGATTTTTCGTCAATCAATACTTTTACCAAGTATTTTTAGGATAATTTTTCATATTGAAAGTATATAATAATAATTTTTTTAAATATAATTATATATATTACCAAACAATTATGCAATTAATGGCATATATATTATTTAATTAATGATAAAAATTTATATAGTAAACAAATTAAGAGTATATATATATTATTTAATTAATGATAATCATTTATATAGTAAAAATATAATAATAATATTTTAAAATATAATTATATATATTATTAAATAGATATTCAATTAATGGTATATATAGGTGTTATTTAATTAAAATCCTATTTGAAATTTAAATATGATAAATTTTATAACATATATATGTAATCATATTTGAATAAAGTTAATACTATTCTTTATAAAGTATTGTTAATAATATCATTTTAAAAAAATATTTAGTAAGATCATTTTAGTTTTCTATGTATCAAATAATATATTGAAAATTTATTTTAATTTAAATATTATCAATAATATTATATATACATACAAATATAATCAAATTTTATTATTAATATTCTATAATATAATTATAAAAATACATTTTTGTAACCAATTACAATCTCCTAAATATAAATAATATTATTTTATATATAATTGCCCATAAAATTTTATGTATATAATGATTTTTGAGAAAAATATTATTAATTGTAATTTTTTAACGTAATTAAAGAAAGTAAAATTATTTACATTTATATAACCAATAATATATCCTCTAAATTCTTTTTTTTATTTTCAAAATATCCACTTTATGGTGAAGTGGAACCCTTACAAATTTCAACATTGAGAATTCGAACCATCCCTGAACCCATATTCAAAATTCAAAATATCCCAAAAACCACATTCAAAATTCAAAATTCAAATAACAATAGCACACCTTGAGCCCTGCGCCATGCATGAAATGAGGTTGCACGCCGCTCAGTCCATCATCATCACTGCTCTGTTGATGTTGATACCATCATCGTAGGAAGTATCACACCATTCCAGTAACACCAAAAAATCACCGAAGTCTAAAACACCATGAGCCACCATCACCATAAAAACAAACCAGTAGAACTCAACCTTCATTGTCATCTCCAAATCATCCAACAGAACAAAAAATCCCCCTGACATCGAGAAAACTCATAGAAAGGCACCAAAAGTTGTGCCTCCTAGAACACCCTACTGTTCACACGAACACATCCCAAAACCTCCTCAGAAGCCATAACACCCACCCTACCTGGGAAGGAGAAATGTGCCTCAAATCCAGAGCAGAGCACGAGTGTCCAAGACCTCTATAGTGAGCCATGATGGAGCCAACGTCATGGACCCCAAATAAAACTTCATCATCACACCTGAACTAGAGAAACAGAGCGCCACTCCAATGAAAATCACCATAAAAAAATCATAGCAGATGTCATATTAAATAGGAAGAAACAACAGAACATGCCATCATTAGACCATCTGATTAAACTTGGAACCAATTTATTGGATCTCATGAACAGACCACCGAAACAGACCCCACGAACCAGATTATTAATATTCTAAATTATGTTTCCCTAAATATAAGTAATATTATTTTATACCTAATTAACCACAATTCAACATAATTTAAATTATCCTAGCATCATATTTAAATTTAGTAAATCATTCAACATAATCTAAATATTACAAAGAACATATACATTAAATTATACATTCATACAATTATAAAATCTAAATAAATAATTCATGTAAACAAAATAAATAAAACAAGTAGAAAACTAAATTTTTAAAAGAGAAATTTTAGCTTTCTGAAGATTGTAAATGATATCTTGAGAAAGAGAGAAACCAATTCCCCAGAGTTTTGATGAAAATTTAGAGGGGGGAATGAGAGAAATGAGAGGGAGATATTTTTATACTTTTTTCATGTGGGAAACATGAACACCATTCATGCCTACTATTTGAAACTTACACAGGAAGCATGAATAAGGTTCTTGCTTCAATTCTAGCAGAAAAAGAAGTCTGAAATCCATTATAGTTCCTTGACAAAGGAAGTTTCATGAATGGGGTTCCTCATATTTAGTCCTATTTTAAAAAATATACAGAACCCCTATCTTATTTTAAAAAAATATATACATTCTAAAACCTAAATAAAAAAACTCAATGGAGTTTGATATATCTTGAAAGGCAAAGGGAATTGAAAATTGTAAAATAATGAATACAAATAAAAAAAATCAAATGTATACACTATCCCTCCTCTATCCAGTATTGTGTTTCCCCCATCCCTGCAAATTGGGATGGGACTCATCAGTAGTCGGTCTATTTTCTACAGGGTGGGAGGAGGAGGGTGTGGCTCACACACTACAAGAAAAAAGGGGGATCACAATGGGTTTTTAGCGGCAATTCTTAAAACTGCCGCTAAATGTTTTTATATTTTTTTAATTTTTTTGTAGGATTTTTAAAAAACTTCCAATAATTTAGATTTTTTAATTTTTTTAATTTTTAAATTTAGCTTTACTAGAGGTTTATTAAAAACTCCGCTAAATTAATGGTAAAATAATATTAAATATTAAATATTAAATTATTATTAATAATTATGATTTATGATTTATATTCATTTATTTTTTATTATTTATAATTTTGATTAATTATAATTTTTTAATAATTAATTATATATAATTATTATTTAATAATTATTCGAAACATAAATTAATTCTTGTGTAAGTTGAAAATTAGAATTCACCATCAAATGACTAGAACTTTTGATTCACGTATCCATTTTAGCTTCACAACCAGTTAAATCAAAGCTTATGAAATGAACTACAATTAAATTAGATAATAATTATGTGATAATAAATAAACTAAAATTTATTACCATTTTAAGAAATGTTGAAAATCGAACATTAACACCAAACCGTCATAAATTTTGATCCGGGTGTCCGTTTGGGCTCTACTATATATCAAATCAAATTCTGCGATGAGTTATATGCCCTTATAATCAGAGGGACCCCAATCACTTTTTTAAGAGATCAAAAGACACCCTAAAGGCCTCCAAGATTGAGTTTTTTGTCTAGATATCATGATTTTTGAATATTTTATGAGATTTTATCTTCATTTAAGGATATCTTCCTTTGATTTTTATGTCATATATAATTTCATTACTTTGATTTACATTCCATTTGATTTCATGGTATCGCAGTTATTGTGGTTTCCCTCTTTTGGTGATTTATTGTGTATATATATATATATCTATACTTTTCTAGATTTATATATATTTATTTATAATTTATATATATTTATCATTATTCCTTTCATATTTGTTTATTCATAATTTATTCATTATTTTATTTATAATTTATAATTTAATATTTAATATTTAATATTTATTTAGTGCTTATTTTTTAGTTATTTATTATTTATTATATACTATTATTATTTATAATTATATATATATTTTTTATTTATTGATTATTTATTGATTATTTAATTATCATTTATTTATTACATATTAATTATTAATTATTAATTATTTATTATTCATTTATGATTTATTATTATTTATTTCTTTATTTCTTTATTTATTATTTATTATTATTTATCATTTTTTAATATTTAAGTATTTATTAATTATTAATTATTAATTAATTATTAATTATTAATTATTAATTATTAATTAATTATTAATTAATTATTAGTTATTTATTATTAATTATTAATTATAATTTATAATTTATTATAATTTATCATTATTTACTATTTATTAATTATTGATTATTTATTTAATATCTAATATTTAATTAATATTTATTTATTATGTATTTATTATTTATTTATATTTTATTTGAAATTTATTATTTATAGTTTATTTATCAGTTATTTTTTATTTTTAATTATTTATTTATTTATTATTATTTATTTATTATTATTAATATTAATTTATTTTATTTTATTTTATTTATTATTATTATTATTATTAATTATTAATTAATTATCTATTTCTTATTTATTTAATATTTAATTATTATTTATTTATTATGTATTTATTATTTATTTAATTTAATTTATTATTTATTTAGTACTTATTATATATATATATATATATATATTATATTTTCATCATTTATTATTCTTTAATGTCATTATTTGTTTCTTATTTGTATATATATAAGTATATTATATACTTTTTTGTGACCACATGAAGAGCTTACTGGAGTGGTAAAGTCTTTAGAGAATAACCAAGAGGTAAGGGGTTCAAATCTCTCCCAACGCATATATATGCCAGATTTACATAAATAAATAATAAAAAATAAAAAATAATAATAAATAAAAAATAATAATAAATAAATAGTAATAATAAATTAATTAATTACTTAAAGAAAAATAAAATAAAAAAACCAAAAAAACAACTGTAAATAAATAATTATAAATTAATTAATTACATAAACAAAAAATAAAATCAAATAAAAAAACCATCGCAAAAAACCCACCGCGAAATGATTCCCAACACCAAAATACACAAAACTTAAAGAAAGCATCGTGCATCATTTAGAGGCAGTTTAAACTGCTGTTAATTTCCAAAAAAACCGCCAAGAAATACCTTTTTTTATAGTGGTTCGGTATACATGGCATGGATTCATGGCAGTAGGGTGTAGTCTCTAGGAAGGAATGGGATGAAGAAGTGGCACAACTTTAGTGGGATGTCGTAGGGTTCAGTCATAGGTAATAACTGGCATGCACATATGGAGTCAATAGAGTGGTTGTAGGGTGGGAGGATGATGATGTGATAACACAACTTTAGTGAGAGAGGTCATAGGGTGTGGTTGGAGGTCATCGATGACATGCTCGCTGCCGGTCGGTGAAGTGTTTGTAGGGAGGAATGAGAATGGTGAAACAACACAACATTAATGGGAGGTCATTGGATATAGTTGGAGGCCGTCTGTGATGTTCTTATAGGGGGTCGACAAATTGGTTGCAGGGTGGGAGAAGGTGTTGGGTATAAACCCAATCCCACATCAATTTCCACAAGGAGTGGTGACTAACTTATAAGATTTGATGAGATACACCTATCACCAATTAGTTTTGGTATGAAACCCCAGAAGAGATTATGTGATATGCTTGGAAGATCTAGGGCTGAAGAAAAATGTTCCCAATAAGTGGTATCAATTGTGCAGCCCATGTGTGATTTAGGGTAGTGTATTCCCTAAACCAGTTTGAGAATGATAACAATGGATCATTTACAACATGTGAATCCATGGTTACTTATGTCAAAAGTATTCTTGATATTAGGAGGCAAGTCTTTGTGATGAGAAAATGACAGTGAAAGATTGGTGGATATAGTGTATTATAGTTGAAGGGGAGTCCCGGTTGTGTAATATTTAGTTTATGGGGAGTATTGTTGGGTGAAAACACAATACTACACTAGTTTCTTTGAAGGAGTAGTGGCTAACATATAAGCTTGGATGAGATACTCCTCCTATCATCAATTAGTTTTGGGATGGAACCACAAAAGTGATTATTTGTTGGGAAAAAAAGATGTAGGGATGGAGAAAAATGGTCTGAGCAGAAGGAGGGCATGGTGGCATTGGTGGTGTGCTCATAAGATATCAATGAGTGGTCACATGGTGAGAGCTGTTACAACATGTTGAAGAAGATATATTTTTATCCAGACTGATTCCCTTTCTAGTGCCTCCTTTGTACCTAAATTCATAGGGAATATGAATTCCATTGTATAATGGATTACAAATTCCATCCTCAAAACATGAGAGGATCTTAAGCAAGAGAGGATTCCACCACACCTCAGGGTACCCTTCTAAGACAAGTTTGATTCACAAGTTGAGTATTTATATGAAAAAAATGATCATGAATCTTTTTTCTATAAGACTTATTAGGGAAATGTTAGGAGTTGCAGTGACATAATGGACTACATATGAAGAAAATAAAAACAAAAGAATATAAATAAAATGAAAATGGGAATCATCAATTCATGTGGTTCAGGAAAAATATATACCTACATGGAGAGGTAGAACATTTCACTATTTTAGGAGAAAAATTATAGGGTAAAATCTCATAATATGAAAAAACATCTCAAAATAAGCTCATAAATAAAATGATGCAGTTGTGCCAACAAGTACACAATATGTTCACAACACTATAGTAACTAGTTTCAAGAAGTCAATGAACCTACAATGACATTTCAGTGTCACAAGTCACATGCTGCTACAATTCCATGTTGAAGCCCACATTACTATAATGTCTTTTTCTCATGAAGCTATAATACTCTACTAGTTCCATCGGTTAGATATGCTACAATGAGTTAGAGTTTCTAAAATGGCCTAGGGACTTTCAGTCCCCAAACCATTGAGTAGGGGTGCACTACCCTATGCAACCCATAATGACCTCACTAAGGAAGTCAAACCATGAGAGTTACGGTCTTATGTGCAGTTTAGATCAGTAGCAGTTATCCCGACTTCATCCAATGGATCAGGAAATTTCATTCCAACAGGATTAACTTTTAGTATTGAAATTTATTTCCTAAAACCAATACTATATATTACATAATATTAAGATATACCCTTTATCAACTCTAGCTAAAATCACTGGTAAATAGAGTTCCTTTATTAGTTCTTGAAAAAATAACTGATAAAAGGCATTGTTATCAACACTAACAAAGGGGTATTTTTAATAGTGTTTTTATTAGCACTGATAAAGGTCACCCTTTATCAGTGACAAAAAAAGTGTGTTGATAAAGGTTACTTTTACTAGTTCTAAAAAAGTGTTGATTAAAAACCCCTTTGTCAACATTTTTTTAGCACTAATAAAATTACCCTTTATTAGCATTTTTTTTTCTAGAACTGATAAAGGGTGTCCTTTATCATCTCAATTTTAGCACTGATAAAAGGAATATTTTATAAACCAATTTATATATCATTAAAACAATATATTTATGTATATAAATATATTTATATTGATATAAATATAATATATTTTTTAAATAAGATTTATAAGTGACTAAATGTGTATTTTCACTGAATATATAAGTATTTTGTAAAAAATGGCTTATAAAATAATTTAAAATTAATATTAATTAATTTTTTTAATTAATATTGATGAATAGTCATTTAATAATAATTGGATGATATAAAAATTTAATAAATTAATAAATTATCTAGGATACGTTGAAAACATGACTTGAACTTAAAAAAACCATAAATATTGATCCAGGTTTCTGTTTGGGAACTACCACATATCAAATCAATGTCTACGAAGATATCTATTCCGTTTTGATCAAGGATATCTCAGTTATTTTTTCATTGAGGCCAAAAAGGCATGAAAGGCCTTTAAATTGAGTTTTTAGTTAGGATACCGATTTTTTTAATATTCGATGGGATTTCACCTTCGTTTAAGAGAGTATTCTTATCCTTTTTAGTGGAGAATAAATTTATTCCCAAGGCATACATTTATAGATATTAGAGTTTAATTTTTTTATCATTTTTCAAATTAAAGTTTTATTTGTAATTAAATATGTAACACACCAATATTTTAAAAGAAAAGCATCATGTTCAATAACGTATGTGACACACACCACTAAGGTTAAACAACCCAAAAAATATATTTCTTTAAATTTAATCTCTTCGATAGCTTGTTATATACACAACCCTGAGTCCAAATGAATCGTAAAATAACCTAGTTGTTAAATTGACGGGTATAAATAGGACTAACTAAATTATGAAAATTCTATGGTTTACACATCTATAAAACAAATTCAATGGTTATATATTTATTAAAAATTAAATAAGAATTATTTGAAAGAAAAGAAAATGTTTAAAAAAAACTGTTTTTTTCAAAAAGTGGTTTAATCATGCTTTAAAAAAATAATTTAAAATTAACATTTTACACTTTTAGAAAATTTATTTTAAAAAATAAACATAATTTTTAAAATTATCATGTTAAAATTAGGGGTGTCCAAACCCGACCCATCCCAACAGGTTCGACCCACCCAGACCGGGTCGGGTCGGGTTAAGCAGAAAAAAAACTCGGGTCAGTTTCATAATGGGTCGACCCATGCATGGGTTGGGTTGGGTCTTGGGTTAAAGTCATTTAGACCCAACCCAACCTATGACCCGATCAGTGCCAGCCAAAAAAAATCCTTAATCTCCCCTCTATCTCATCTTCGCGGTGATTTGCGTCGTGACTTTGCCCCCGAAACATTCCCTCCCTCCCTCCCCCCCTCACGCTCCTCACCCGCCTGCTCTCCTCATCTCCCCCCAAACCCTGACTTCCCTTGTGGTGAAGGAAACCCTACTCTCTCATTCTTCCCTCATGATCAACAGGTGAAGAAACCCTAACCTCCCTCTCCTCCTTCCTCCTCCTTTCCCAAGCTTCCCCAACCCCTCGCCTTCTATTCTCTCTTTGGGAGAAATCCCTTGGCTCGTGTCACCTCTTCCTCCGGGATGCTATTGCGCATGTGGTCTGGCGTGGTAGTAACTAGTGGTAAGAAGTTAATTTTTTTATCAAGTTCTTTTAAATTATGTTTTCCATTATTAGAGTTCTCAATTCTATTTTTGTACTCCTGTAAAATTCTGGTTTAATCACATATTTACTACTTAACTAGTTTGACTCAACCTCTACACTTTCTGATAGAACTATTGCACTGCAATAGGCTCAATTATGGTTTGGTGATGTGGTTTTTGTATGGATTTTATGATGTGTTAGTTGAGCATCCACCAATTTTCCATGAGGCATGAACTGTGTTTGTTTAATTTCATCCTTCGACTATTATTTTTCCTTTTATGGTGGTGGTTTGAGGTTTCCTTGTTTACTGGTGGTCTTGTGAATTTCTGATGGTGATGATGTGGTCTAGTCTCGACTACCATTTAGTCTCAAGTCAATTTAAAATTGTTTTTCAGTTTTGTTTTCTGGTGGCATTGGGTTTTCTTGTCCCCAGTTTTTGATATGGTCTGATAATATGGGTTTTTAGTGTTTCATCCTCATTAGTGATGATAATGGTGTATTGATATTTGTGGTTCTAGTAGTGTAAAGTATTGGATTTTTTGATGATGAGCAGTGGTCATAAATGAAATATTAACATTTGAGTGAAGCAACCTTGGTTGTTGAGTAGCTGTTATATTTGGCTCAAGGAATGATGCACCTTATAATCATTTCAAAAAATTGGTTCTTAAATTTTTATCATTTTTTATCCTTGTATTTTTAATTTCAAATAAATATATTGGTTTCAAAATGTATTCTCCTTATTCTTCCAGGGGTGGGTATTCCATAGTTGATAGCAGATAACAATTCATGGAAGGTGATAAATTAAGTGGTTCTAATCCTCTAACTGGCACAAGAACCCAAAGTCATATGGGGTCTACTCCAACTACACATTCAATAGAAATAGGAGGGGGGATTAGTTGTATACTAGGTTAAGAAAGTGAGGGTAAAAGGTCTCCTAATAATAAAGTTACAATCCATAAACCTCCCAGTTCTTTAATTTACTAAGTTTGGGATCATTTTCATAAGAAAATGGAAGGATTGTTTGTAATTATTATGGAAAAGATTATGCTTGCATATATAGCCAACATGGAACTAGTAATTTGAATTTTAATTTGATAAGGTGTGACAAAAATCCACACAAAAATCTTGACAAAAGTCAAACCACTCTTGGTATTACAAAGAAGTGTGAAGATGAGGATGATGAGATGGTTAAAATTTCAGTAGCTTATTTTAACTAAGAAGAGTGCAGAATAGCTCTTGCTTAAATGATAATCATTGATGAGATATCATTTAAATATGTTGAAAATCAAGGTTTTAGAGAATTTATTGAAGTTGTTCAACCTCAATTTCAAGTTCCATATAGAAAAAAAGTTGTTAGGGATTTATTGCAGTTATATTTGGATGAGAAAGAAAAATTGAAGTCTATGTTTGATATGTTCTCTCACATGGTATGTCTTACCACCGACACATGGACTTAAATTCAGAATCTAATTTATATGCGTGTGACTGCACATTTTATTGATGATAATTGAATCTTAAATAAAAAATCACCCGATTTTGTCTTGTTATAGATCATAAAAAGGAAACAATTGGCCGATTATTAGAACAAACATTGAAACAAAGAGGGATTTTAAAAGATTAATACCGTTATTGTGGATAATGCTAGTTCTAAAAATAAAACGATCAATTATTTGGGGAGGAGGGTTAATGATTGGAATGAGTCTATTTTTAATGGAGAGTATATGCATATGAGATGTTTTGCACATATTTTAAACCTTATTTTTAATGATGGGATAAAGGAAATATCAACCTTAATTTCTAGAATCAGAGTTTCCTGCAAATTTTTGAGAAGTTCACCTTTAAGATTGGATCTTTTCAAGAGCATAGCCAAGGAGTTAAAAATTCCTAGTAAACAAGCCATAATTCTTGATGTGCATACTAGTTGGAATTCTTGTTACTTGATGTTGGATATTGAAGAGAAGTATGAGAAAGTATTTATTCACCTTGAGGAGGCTGCAAGATTTAGGAGTGATATTGTCTTTGAAGGTGGGGATCCTACAACATATGATTGGGAGTGTGCTCGTGTATTTTTCAAGTTCATATTTTTTTTATGATAGCACTATTGAGATTTCTATTTCTATGCAATTGACATGTCACACTTTCTTTCATACTCTTTGTGACATATATAGAAAAATCAAGAAATGGATGAAGAGTCATGATATTTCTGTGAGTGCAATGGATATTGAAATAAAGCTTAATTTGGACAAGTATTGGGGTATTGGTTCAAATTTTAATTCTCTCTTACTTGTGGGAGTTGTTCTTGATTCCCAATATAAATTGGAATATGTTCAGTATAGTTTTGAAATGATGTTTAATGATGAAGAAGACAAAAATTAGTTGATTAGTAAATCAACAGAGGTTCTGAATAATCTCTACGAGTTTTAAAAATGTAAATATCCCATTATAATTGTTGATAAATTTGAGTCAAGTTCTCATCAATTGTCACATGTTCATGATGCTAGTATCAATAGTGAGGATGACGAGAAATGGAAATATGCATATATATTAAAGAAAAGGAACAAAGGAATGAACTAGAGAGATATCTTGGTATTGATGATTGTGAGGATGACTTCGAAGGATTTGATATTTTAAGTTAGTGGAAATGAAAGGAAATAAAATATCATGTTCTCTCATGAATTACTAGAGATATTCTAGCAATTCCTTTAACTACAGTATCTTCAGAGTCCTCTTTTAGTGCAGGAGGATGAGTCCTTGATCTATTTCGTAGTTGTTTGAATCCCAACACCATTGAAACATTAATTTTCTCACAAAAAATGGTTTAGAAATTCTAAACCAATTGACATTCGAAAGCAACTAGAAGAAGTACAATCGATTGAATCAGGTACCATTAAAAATATTATGATTTTTTGTTATCATTTTTAATTTTTCAATTATAATGTTTTATTTGAAAAAGTAAAATACTAACTTGTTCTTTCTTTTGTTGTGTTTTTTTAAGATATGCCATCATTCGTCACAATTCATGATTAGAGTTTCACTGTCTAAAGTAAAAGAAGAAAGGATGATGGACAGAGCACTCTTAATTAAGGTATAAATTTACGATTGTTTTAAAAATTATTTTCATAGTATTGTCATCACATACATAGGTCACACCCAAAGAATATATAGTTTCTTCCTATGAATTGATTCCACATGTGAAGTTGTTTCATTTATCTCAGTTTTCATGGCATATTTTTTGGATGAATCATCATGAACTACAACCACACTTTTTTATTTATTCTTATCATTGGATTATGTTTTATTAATTTTTTTAGTCTTTTCCAATTGATAATGAAAAAATAAACACTATTTATTTGTTTGAAAAATATTTTTGGGCTGCTCACATGCCTTATTAACTTCTTCCATCTTACACGCATGCCATTTTTCTGTGGTTCTTTTGAATTTCATTCCCTTTCATAGCATAGGGACCTTCTCCTATCAACATTCATTAAATACCTTAGCCTCTTTACCTTCTTTATTGTACCTTATATATACATACAAGGATGGAAATTTCATGTCATTTGTTTCTAAATTTTGGAAAATGATAAAATTTCTCAGTGAGTAATGGTTCGTGCCATCATTTCATTTGTGTTTTTTAAGTTGTTTCTTAAAATACTGAGGTTGATAAGACAAATATTTGTACTGGGTGATTGTTGCAGGATTATTACGTAGAGATGTAAGCCCTGATGGATTCTGATTTTATATTAACCTATTTCATGAAATTGATCTGTGTGATCTTAACTTATAAGTTAAACATGGCTGTTCTTCTGTTTTATTCCCTTCTTCATTTTGTTCTTAAATTCTAAAAAAATTTGAACTTATATAGGGTGAGAAAGATGGTGGAGTCTCTACTCTCAGAAGCTTGCATGTTTTCTTATTTCTTCTATCTATAGGTTTTTTACCTATATATAGCATACACATTTTCTGAATATCTGAACTTCTGAATCCTGATATGAAACTTTAATTATTTGAATTTTGGCCCAATTAGATGCTATTTTTTTTTGTTTTCTCCATATTTATTAGTGTGATTAAATTCACCAGGAAGTATATTTATATAATTATTTTTATAAAGAAAACATATTTAATATTTATTATTCTTCATTTAATACAAATACAATTTTTTAGTTTTATTGAATTATTTTTTTACTTTCCCTTTTGTTTGAGATATGTGTGTTAACATGTGTTCACTATTCAGTGTTGGGTCTAGTCTGGGGAAGGGGTTCAGGCTGGTGTAGGGGTGCAGGGGGTGGGATAGTGGTGTAGGGGTGCGAGGAGGGGGGGGGGGAGGCCGGGTCTGGTGTGTAGGTGGGGGGGGGGCATGCTGGTTTGTAGGGGGGGCTGGTGGGCGGGTGGGGGTGGGGGGGGGGGGCAGAGGTGCAGGGGGGAGGCAAGCTGCTATAGGGGTGCAAGGAGACTGGTGGTACAGCGGTGCAGGGGGGGGGAGGCTGGGTCTAGTGTGCAGGAAGTGGGGAGAGAGGGGGAAGGGTGGTTTGAAGGGGGGAGTGTGCAGGGGGGAGGGGAGCCTGGTGTAGGGGGGTGGGAGGAACGCTGGTGTAGGGGTGCAAGGAGGCTGGTGGTGGTGCAGGGGTGCAATGTAGGGGCGAAGGAGGGATAGACTGGGTCTGGTGTGCGGGCAGGGGGGGGGGAGTTGGTTTGCAGGGGGAGTGTACAGGGGGTAGGGGTGCATGTGGGAGGGAGGCATGTTGCTACAAGGGTATATGAGGCTGGTGGTGTATAGGTGTAGGGGGTGGATGGGTCTGGTGTGTAGGCAGGGGGCAGGGAGAGGGGGGCTGGCTGGTTTGTAGGGGAAGAGTGTGCAGGGGGAGAGGGGGAAATGCTGGTTTGTAGGGGGAGTGTGCAGGGGGGGAGGCCGATGTGTGGGGGGGTAGGGGTTCAAGGGGGGAGGTAGGGGTGAAAGGTGGAAGGTGGATGGTAGTGAAGGGGTGTAGTGAGGAGGTGCAGGGGGGGGGGGGTAGGCTAAATCTGGTGTGTAAGGGGGAGGGGGGAGGCTGGTGTGCAGGGGGGAGGGGGGTAGGGGGTGCAGGGGGGAGGGGGGTAGGGGGTGCAGGGGGGAGGGGGGTTGGGTTTGGCGTGTAGGGGGGAGGGGGGGAGGTTAAGGCTGGTGTGAAGGGAGGGGAAGGATGGTTTGTATGGGAGAGGGGGTATAGGATGGTGTGTAGGGGGGCAGAAGAGGTCCATCAGGTTGGGTCTGGGGGAGGGGTGCAACATGCAGGTGTAGTGTAGGGGTTCATCGGGTTGGGTCTAGGGGGGTTGGGTCTGAGGGGATGGTTTGGGTCCATCGGGTTGCGATAGGTTGGGTTGGGTTTAAATATATAACCCGAATTGAATTGACCCAAGCCATATTGGGTTGGGTTGGGTTGGGTCCTTCGGGCATGCGACGGGTAACCCGACCCCCACAGGTTGGGTTGGGTCAGGTTAGCTGCTCATGAAGCATGTGACCCGACCTGATTTTTTTTTGTTTGGGTCAGGTCTTGAAATGATCCCGACCTGACTCAACATGAACCATGGACACCCCTAGTTAAAATTATCTTAGAGTGTATTTTTGATAATTATCTAAAAAGATTAATATTTTGATAAATAGTGAAAAATACCTTTTTATTGAAAAAAATCTTTTTTTTTAATTTTTTTTGAAAAGTTTCATTTTGATTTAAAATTATTTTAAAAGTAACATTAATAAAATTATATTATAATAAATACAATTTAGGTCATTGGAATTAAATTCATTTTTATTTTTGATATTAAAAAGTTCTATGCATATAGAAATTTTCTCTTTGGAAAACCGTCTTTTCGTCTCATTTTCAGGTTTAATTTTAAATTAAAAATTCCCACTTCTGTAAAAATAATTAGGAAAAATATATTCCATATTTTTATTCAGAATAATTAATATTATATTATAAGTTTAATTTAATTTTTGGTCGAAATGAATAGTGAAAACAGTAAAAAATTAATTATCATTGTTAATGTTAAAATAGGTTTACCAGGGGTTAAAATGAATAGATAAGGGCTAAAATAGACAAAATACTTGTCTAAATTCTATTTTCTTGTCATATTTAGACCTTTATTACCTTATGATCTAGTTTTTATATTATTTTGGGACACTTTTCCATGAATTTTACCAATATAATAATTTAAGTAAATAAAATAGCAAAATTCCACCCTCTTGCTTTTAAATTTCAATTATGTGTTCACAAAGGGAAAAAAGAAATATGTAAATGAATATTTATGATAATTTTTAGAATAATAAAATTAAATTAATCTCGTAAATTTAATTTTAATTTTTATTAATTATATAATTACTTAAAATTCTTAAGCAACGTCAACACAATAATTATTTAATTAATAGAAAAATAAAATAAATGATACTAAAATTATTAAAATTAATATAAATTGAATAAATTATTTTATTTCATGAAGTTTATAGATAAATATAACATGAATAATGGTATAAAAATAATAGATTCAAATTCCACCTTTGTCTGAAGTTTTTAAAGTCAAATTAAATGTATAGTGCCAAAATTGACATTAATGCTATTTTATAATAAATAATATTTTATTAAATGATTTAAAAATATTAAAAATACTATCCTCTTAAATGTTATTGGTATATGTTTAAAAATATCAAAAATATTCCATTAAAAGAAAACTGGCCATTTTATAATAATTATATTGACCCCTAAATAGTAAAATCTTTATTATCATAGTAAGGGGTAAAATAGAGTTTTGCAAGTTACATGAACTTATGTTAAAATTAATTTTTCACAAATATAGGATTTTTATTTTATAAATTTTATTTCATATTTAGAAGTATATGGTATAAATTATAAATTAGGATAATTTTTTTTGTCTAATTTTAATGATAAATTACCTAGGTAAAAGGACCATTTACTGTGAGAAAAACTAATATAGTAGAGTAATAAAACTAATAAATAAAGGAAAATATGTTTAAAACATTTGTTTTTTGTGTCTTGGAATTTTTTCTTGGCACTATATTATATAAAATACTTTAATTATTAATTTTGGTGGTACTTTGGGTGAGTGTGACTTCCCATTCTTGAATAGTTTTGGGTATTTATAAAAATGACACTCCTACTCAATTATAAAAGGGCACCTGCTCCCCTAACTTATTCACACATAATAATCCATTTGAATAAAAAAACCTAGAAAAAATATCCCCCAAAATCCTTATATAAATTATAGATATTTTCCCCAAAATACCAACCCTAGGGTCTTTAATAAGATATCTAAAGGAAGTATCTCTAAGTGAAGGTAACTTTCTTCATTGAGTACTTTCTTTTCACTTATTCTATTTCCACATTGAATTATTCCTTAATAATTAAAATATAATAAAAATATATATTCCATATACTGATATGTTATTATGTTAATTTCATGACCTACATACAACTCCTCTTCCATCAAGTGGAAAATGAAACCACCAATCATGTGTACGGTGGACTACCGCCTCACAAACCGATGTAGTTCATTTTCCATAACCACCTCTCAAAGATGGATATAATTATGGATTTAACATATGTATATTTTATTTATAAAATTTATATACTTTTGTAATTATAATATCACATATACCTTCTTACCATCTAATTTGTTGGAAAACAATAACGCCACTCATGTGTACATGTGAACTACCGCTTTCATGCAGCGATGCGAAATGTTTTTCATTTTATTTTGAAATGGATGGAAATAAGTATATATTTAATAAATATATATGATATAATAAATATTATGCATTGTGAAATATTATTTACCTTTCCTTCATTCCATCCATTTAAAAATGGTAACAACGTTCATGCGTATGTACCACCTACTGTATTAATGAACGATGCAATTCATATTTCTATACATAAATTTTATAGATTAATATAAATACATATTTAATGAATTTATATGATATTTATATCATGTTTAAATTTTTTATATGATATAACCATGAACAAAGTAAAAATACCAAAAATTACTGAACCAAAACAAACATGAAAAATTAATCAATTATCACTCAAAATAGTGATTTTAACAAAGAATTGTTAATAAAATAGTGATAAAATAATGTAATTAAATCATATATTGTATGATATATATAATCATGGTTATATAATAGATTTATAATAAATATTTATTTATTGTACCAGAAGTTCAAACTTCTACGAAGGAAATCAGACCAAAGGCAAGGGTTTCTTATCTCACTTTTACTTCTATGAGACATATGCCATATTCACCACTTATTCCTTTTATATGGTGTATATACTGCCCATTTTATATTTTATATCTTTATTAAATTTTTATTCATGGTATTTAATGTTTCAATTTAAGTTATTTATTTCATGGGGATTGCGATTCAAAAGTTACTGAAGTGGTAAGGGTTTATTCCACAATCTCATCATTATTTGGGATTGTTCATGTTTAAGCCTACCATGGGGATTTTTTTTGATATTTATATATTTAAACCAAAATATTTTATTATCCTATGGTTATTCTTGAATTTTTTAAGTAATATTACTATTTTCATTCCTTGGTATTGAAAATGATTGAGAAAATGTTTTTATTAAAAGCTGGATTTATTTCTCTCTTCAGTAAAAAATGCCTTTTCTTCCATATCCATTTTTTTTAAAAATATTTTAAAAAATGTTTTAAAAATTATCTAAATGATTTATTAAATAATATTTTACCTATGTTTTTATTTTTATAAAATGTTTTAAAAGTAATCTTCCTGTCATTTTCTAAACAGGGTACTTTTCGAATTTTCTTAATTTTTTTAAAGAATCTTTATTTTAACATAATATACATGAATGGAACTTTACCACCATCATAACAAATCATTTCTTTAAATATTACTTTACAAGTATATGAGGTTCATTTAAAAAAAAAATTCCCAATATTTTGATTTTTTTTGGTTTTTAAAAGCGATTTTCAAAGTGAAAAGAACATTTTATTTAATAATGATTTAAATGGAATTTTTATTTGATTTATATTTATCCACAACAATCCATAATTCACTTATTCCCCATTGGGGATATTTTTTAATAATACCATCATTATTTTTTATCTATATGGTTTATGGTCCATTTGACTAGGATGTATTATTTTGATAACACTCTCTATATTACTCTAAATGGTTTATGATTATGATTATTGATTATGGAAATTATTAACATTTCATATGCTAGTTTTTTCAATATGAATGGTTATAATTATTACGTTTTACCCATTTAATATAAGGAATGAATTGGAATTTTAAAGTTATGGGCGAGGCCTTCTACAACCCCTTAATGCATCAATATGTCTTATGAGACAAACTATATTGTGTTTTGGCCGAGGCCTTACCCATTTATATAGATATCTTATCAACAACACTTCAAATGTCTCAGAATAAGGCTGTGCTAGTATGTTTTAGATGTCTATAATTATAAATTCCATCATTATGAATTTAGTTAGTGATGTCCATGTGATTATTTTGTTTTTTATGATGTCCATGGATTAGTTTCTATCTCATGAGATTATTTATATGGAATTATTTAATCATCATTTATTACTACCATATTATTAATCACGTTCACATTATTGATTAAATGTAATGTTTTTTTGTTATTTATATTTCCATACTCATTATGTTTTATGTATTCATGATAAATTCAACTTTATGCATACCCTTACTGACTATTAGAGCTCACCCCTTTCTTATGTTTTCCCCCTAGGATGCCATGAAACGTTTTATTATTGATATGAAGGGATCTAATATAGGTAATAAAAATGATCTAAAAGAAAATAATTTATTTTATTCTATTTTTTCAAATTTATTTGAAATTCAAGAATGTATTTAGTTTATGAATATTTATAAAGTATTAGGTCCTTTGGGATGTGATTTCTTGTATCTAGTGCCAATGTAATAATGTAACCACTAACTCTGGGCTACTAGGGTTGAGGTCATTATAGTTGGTAATGTATAAATTATATGGTTTGAGGAAAATTCTTAGTTTAGAATGACATCCTAAAGTTTTGGTAATGTATAAATTATATGGTTTTATTAGAAATAAATCTATTTTTGGATACTTCAAGTGGACGTGGTTTTGGCATAGTTGTACCTAGGGGAAATATATCTGAAAAGGGAACATTGGGATTTGACTCGATCATCACCTGGAACATGACAACAGACCTTACTACGAACCTATTTTGACACTCATGGGGGATATGCTTCAGATAATTCATATTTTCCTTACAAAACATTATTAAGGATTTGAAAATATTTTTATGATTTGAAAAATTTCCCAAAGAAACCATGTTTATGATTAAGAGATTAGATATGAATAATTTTTTTAATTAATGATAAGTATTTTGATATTTTTAAGATTATACATTATGTTTCATAATTTTATGATCTAATATAGTACATGAAATTGGTCAGAAATAGAACCTAGTGGAAGGAATGAGAACTATATCAATTAATATACTATATGTAGGGATTTATCTCCCCAGAAATATAAGAAGCTGAAGCTGTAGATGTAGCTAGAATAGATAATATTATAACCATATTATGGAAACTAACTCAGGTAGTGAGAAATAACTTTTCCCATATGGATCAACCTACTGATCCACCAAGTAGTGTAACAATGTTAGACTATTCATGTATCAAAGCCTCTATCATTTAATAAGACTAAAAATATATTTATAACTTAGCAATGGATAAGTTCCTTTGAGAAGATATTTATTTCTCTTGTAAGTAATTAAAGGGATAAGGTTTCCATGGTAGTTTATCATATCTCAACAGATACAGATCAATGATGGACATTGATTCAAAACACTAAGGATGAGAAGGAAATAAAAATCACGGAGAGGAAATATTTTAAGGTAATATTCATGGAAAAATATTTTCCTTATGATAAATAAAAATGTATGGAGAGATAATTAATGAGTTTAAGGCAAAAGGAAGATGAAAAAATTTCTAAGTATGAAAACAACTTTATAATGTTAGAAAGACATGTTGTGGATTACATATATATCCAAAGAGAATGATTGATCATTTCTTTGATAGAATTAAGACAATCCATCGAAGGGCATTAGTCTCCCAAATTTTCTCATCATATAAGGACATAGTAGCATGATCTATCAATACTAAGAAATAATTCTCAAAGTCTTATGGATTTTAAGGGATGAAAGAGAAGAAGATGATGGTAGAGAAAAAAATGGATAAGGGGAAGAAGGGAAATAATTATTTTCCCTCATGTGATAATTATGAAAATAAACACCCTGGTATTTTATTTAAGGGAATGAGAGTTTTATTAAAGTTTGGAGATAAATACCATTAGGAATGTGAATACAAGGTTAATAAATAAACCTATAATGTTCATTGTTTCAACTATAAGAAGATGAGGCACTACACGAATGAATTCCTTCAAAGTCAAGGGGATATACCTTAGAATAAGCTAAGAGATCTAGGTCAATATTATGATATTAATATAGATGAAGTTGAATTATTAAAGTGCCTATATATTTGGATTCAAGAATTATGTTGTAGAATTATTTTTACCAATAGTATTTTTTTATAAGAAGCTTTCAACATATAATGATTGTACTACGATAGTTTTTATTTAATAATTTGAAATCATATTTTGAATGGTACCGATGGACAAGAAAAGTGATTAGTTGGTCAATATTATTTTTAAGTATTTTTGGGAAAATTATAGCAATTATATTAATATGGTTTTAGAAAAAGTACAACCCACATTCCGAGTGACAAACCATCACATTCAGCAAGGCTGTGGGGCTTGAACCCACAACTGAAGGCTAACAAGGGTATAACTCTTACTAATGCCCTATGTGATGTTCCTATTAATATGAAATTATTTTCAATTAAATAATTTAATTGATAAATACTTATGGAATGGATTAAGTTGAAATTTGGGTGTTACTGTTTTGGTTTAGTGATTATTATATTATATTGGATGACTCATGCTAACCAGTTTAGTTTTGGTAAATATTTTGAGACATAAAAAAGGAATTTTCACTCTTTTATGAATTTTATGACCCATTAAAAGATAATTTTAATGATTTATGAATAAAAAAATCATATTATATATTTATTTATTAGAGTAAGTGATGAAGTAATAATTTATCTAAGAACAATGAAAGGATGAAATTGTGCCTATGAAATTGGAATATATCATGTAAGTATATTTCCATATGTTCTCAGTATATATGGTAAAGGAATTCCTTAACTTTGGGTAGGATATTGAAAAGAAAATTTTATTCTATTACCTTCATTTCCATCATATATTTATGATTTTTTGGTCTATCATTCACTTTCTTATGATTAATGATTGCTATCACTCTCCATAATTATTTATAATTTTCCACCATGTATATATTTTCACTCCCCATTATGTTTTAATACTTGGAAACCTAGTCATATGTTATTCTATATGACCTTTATACTTTCTTTTCCTTATTATTAAGAGGATATTTTATAAACCCTTTTTATGATGCGGGTTTTCAACAATGGTTAGACCTATGCTGACCAAAACAGAATTGCTAGGGTGAAATTTATTTAAGGGGGTAGAATATAACACCCTGAGATTTTAAAAGAAGAAAATTTTGTTCAATAGCGTATGAAACATGCATCACCAAGCATAAAAAACCAAAAAATATATTTATTTAAATATAATCTCTTCAATATCTTGTGATATATGCAACCCCGAGTCTAAAAGAATCATAAAATAATATAGCCGTTAAATTAGTAGATATGAATAAGACTAAATAAATTATAAAAATTATATGGTTAACACATGTATAAAATAAATATAATTTTTATCTATTTATTATAAATAAAATAACAATCATTTGAATGAAAATGAAATGTTTTCTAAAAAATAATATTTTTCTAAAAGGCGGTCTCATCGCGCTTTCCGCACATAATTTAAAATTAAATTTTAGCACTTTTATAAAATATAATTAAAAAAATGAACTTCATTTTTGCAATCATAATGTCAAAATTATCTTAGATTTTTTTTTTGAATTTTATGAAAAGATTAATTTTTCGATGAATAGTGAAAAATATGGGTTTTTATTGAAATCTACCATTTTGTTTAAAAAAATTAAAAAGTTACAGTTTAATTTAAAATTATTTTAAAAGTAAAATTATATTTTAAAAAATAAAATATTTTTCATTAGAATAAAATTAATTTTGATTTTTTATATTAAAAATTTCTATAATTATGAGAATTTTCTCTTCAGAAAACCGATTTTTCATCATATCTATGGGTTTAATTTTAAATTAAAATTTGTCACTTTTTTTGAATAGAATTCAGAAAAATGGATTCAATTTTGTAATCATAATAATTAATATTTTATTAAAAGTTCAACTTATTTTTTGGTCAAAATGAATAGTGAAAATAATAAAAATTTAATTATTGTGGTTAATGTTAAAACAAGTTTAGTGGGGGTTGTACCAAACATAAAAGGGTAAAAATGGACCAAATACTTGTTTAAATTATATTTTATTATAATGTTTTGACCCTTATTACCTTAGTCACTATTTTTATATGCTTATGGGACACTTTTCTAAGAAATTAACTAATATAATAATTTAAGCAAAGAAAAAGACAAAATGTCACCCTCTTGCATTTAAATTTCAATTATGTGTTCACATGAAGAAAAAAATCAAGGTGTGAATGTATATTGATGGTAATTTTTATAATAGTAAAATTAATTACATGATGGTAATTTAATTTTAATTTTTAGTAATTATATAATTACTTTAAATGATAAATTAATGCCAATGGAGTAATTATTTAATTAATATAAAATAAAATAAATGATATTAAAAATATTAAAAAGTTATATAAATTGAATAAATTAATTTATTACATGAATTTTATAAACAAATATAACATTATATATAGATTTTTAAATAATAAATTTGAATTCCACCTTTGTCTTGATGTTGTTAAAGTCAAATTAAATGAATAGTGTCCAAATTGACATTAATGTTATTTTATAATAAATAATATTTTAATAAATGGTTTAAGATTCAAAAAAATAATATAATCTCTCAAGTTATTAGTATATGTTTTAAAAATATCAACCATAGTACATTAATGGACAGATGGTCCTTTTATAATAATTATATTGACCCCTAAATAGTAAAAACTTTGTTATTGTGGTAAAGAGTAAAACAAAGTTTTTCACATTACATGCGCTTGTGTTAAAATTAACATTACACACACATAATTTTTTTATTTTATAAATTATATTTAATATTTATAACCATTTTTTAAAAATTATCTAATTAGTCTCATTTATTTCCAATCTTAAATGATCAATTAACTAGCTAAAAAGACTAGTTACTGTAGTGACAAACTAAAATGGTAAAAGTAAGAAACCTTAGAAGTTATGGAACAATATGTTTAAAACATGTGATTTTTTGTGTGGTGGAGGTTTTTATTTACCAAATCCCCCCTCCAATCCTTTAAATAATAATTTTGTTGGTACATGAGGTGAGAGTGATTTCCCATTATTGAATAGTAATGGGTATTTACAAAAACTCCACTCCTCAATTATAAATAGAAACCCCTCCCCTCAATTATTAACACATAAAAATACAATTAGCTCAACCAAACCCTGAAAAAATCCCTCCCAAAAACACTTATCCACATTATAGATCTTCTATTCATCCAAAATTACCAACCCTAGGGTCCTTAATAAGTGATCTAAAGGAGACTTCTCTAACCAAAGGAAATTGTCTTCATGAAGCACTTTATTTTTACTTCTTCACTTACCAACTTTAATCATGAATTAATAATTAAAATATAATAAAAAATATATATAAAATATAATGAGATTTTATTATGTTAATTGAATGACCCACATCCATATCCTCTTCCATCAAGTGGAAAACGAATCGTGTGTACGACAAACAACCACCTCATGAACCAATGTAGTTCGTTTTACACCACCACATCTCATGTATGGATATAATTATATATTTAACATTTTTATATGATATTTATAACATTAATATAATTATTTAATTATAATATCACACATAACTTCTTACTATCTAATCCGTTGGAAAAAAATAACATCGCCCATGCATACGTGTAGACTACCGCCTCCACATAGCGATGTAAAATATTTTTCATATTATTTTGACATGGATGATAATAAAGATATGTTTAATAAATATATATGATATATATGATATAATAATTATTTTTAAATGTTAAATATTATTTAAATTTCCTTCATTATATCCTTTTAAAAATGGAAACAACGTTCATGCGTACGTACGACCGACTATTTCCATGAACGATGTATTTTATTTTTCTATATCTAACTTTTATATATTACTATAAATAAATATATAATGAATATATATTATATTTATATCATGTTAAATATTATGGATATTATATAACCATGATCAAAGTAAAAGGACCTAAATTACTAAACAAAAAAAACCTAAAAAATGAATCAATTATCACATGAAATAGTGATTTTAAAAAAGAATTGTTAATAAATGGGTGATAAAAGACAATAAGTAAATAATATATGGTATAAAATATATTATTATTTTGATTTAATAGTTTTATAATAAAATTATATTTATTATATAGTATATTCCAACTTGTATTAATTAAATTAGATCTGAGGTAAGGGTTTTTCATCTCACTTTTACTTCCCTGACATATATGCCATATTGACCACTTATTCCTTTTGTGTGGTGTATATACTTAAATTTTGATATGTTATATCATGATTAACTTTATATTCATGGTATTTAAAGTGTAAATTTAAGTTATTTATTTCATAGAGATTATGATTCAAAAGTTACTGAAGTGGTAAGGGTTTATTCCACAATCTCATCATTGTTATTCGAGATTGTTTAAGTTTAAGAATCTATTGGGAGAATTGTTTGATATTTATATATTAAACCCAATATATTTTATTATCCAATGCTTATTCATAAAATTTTCAAGTAATAATACCATTTTACTCTCCTTGGTACAAAAAATGATTGATAAAATGTTTTAAATAAAATACGACTTTATTTATCTCTTTGATCGAAAATGTTATTTATTCCATATCCAGGTTTTCTAAAAATATTTTCAACTTTTTTTCAATATTCTAAAAATTATTTATTAAATAAATTTTTACCCATGTTTGTATTTTTATAATTTTTTTTAAAAATAAAATTATTTTTGTTTTCCAAACAAGATAATTTTTTGACATTTCTTTATGAAAGGAATATTTATTTAAACCTACTAGGAATGAATGGAACTTTCCCACTGTCACAACCTATAATTTCTTTTAATATTCCTTCAAAATTATAAAAGGTTACTTTTAGATAATTTTTTCCCAATATTCTATAATTTTTTAGTTTTTAAAAGATATTTTCAAAGTGAAAAGGATATTTTAATCAATTAATTTTTTCATAGAAGTTTTATTTTATTAATATTTATCAATGTGAACAATCCATATTTCACTTATTCACCATTGGGAATATTTTGTGATGATACTATCCTAATTATTTCTCTGGATGGTTTGTGATCAGTTTGACTAGGATGTACTATTTTGATTCCATTCTCCACATTACTCTAAATGGTTTATGATTATGTTTATTGATTGGGGAAAGTATTAACATTTTGTATGAAAGTTTTTTTAGTATGAATATTTATGTTGATTATGTTTCACCCATTTTAAATGATGGATGAATTGGACTTAGTAAGTGATGGGCAGGGTCTGCTATAGCCCCTTGATACATCGGTAGGTCTCACGAGACAAAATAGATTGGGTTTTGGCTGAGACCATACCCATTTATATAAATATATTGGTGCAAGGCCTCAACAATATTTCAGATGTCTTGGAATAAGGCCTTGGTGGTATGTTTCAGATTTATGGAATTATGAATTCCATCATCATGAATTCAATTAGTGTTGTGCATGTGATTTTTTTTGATATCCACGGATTAGTTTCTAGCTCATGAGATTATTTATATCGAATTATTAGATCATCATATAATCCTACCATATTATTCTCCATTTTCAAACTATGTTTTAAATGGAATGTGTTTCAATTATTTACCTTTCCATATCAATTATGTATTATGTATTCACGATAGCTTCAATTTTTCACATACCCTTACTGAGTATTAGAGATCATCCATTTCTTATGTTTCCTTTCCCTAGGATTCTAGGAATTTTTTTTGATTGACATGCATGGACATTCTAGAGAGAATAAATATGATCTTAAAGAAAATAATTTGTTGTATTTTATGTTTTCAAATGTATTTTAAATTTAAGTATGTATCTAGTTTACCATGAATAATAAACTCTTCAGTCCTTTAGGATATGATAACTTGTATCTAGTGCCAATGTAATAATGTAACCATCGACTTTGGGCCACTAGGGTCAGGATTTTTACAAAATAAATACATATTTTCTTATATTTATATATAATAAATCAATTGTACAAGTAAATATTTAAACATATTTATATAAAAATATAATTTTAAATATATAAACCATATGAAAATAAATATTTATTATTAGTTTTATTTAAAATAAAAAGTTATCCATTTTATTTACCTTATAAAAATAAATTAATATATATATATACCTATACAAGTAATGCTTATATATAAATATGTGTGTATCAATAAAATATATATTTATTTATATATTATAATATATGTAAATAAATACATATATGTAAATATTTTTGAGTGTATCTGTGAAATATAAATGTGTATGTGTGTGTGTAAATATGTGTGTATATGTGTGTGTTTCAATATTGTGTAAATACATCATATTTAAATTTTTATTTATAAATATATAATTTTCATTAAATATAGTATATATATGTATTTACAATAAATATTTATAAATACATTATAAATTTTTTATGTAAATATACAATTATATGTAAATATGTATAAATATATATATTTAAATATATAGACATATAAATATATATGTAATGTATAAAATTTATACCTAAATATACTATATATAGACTTATTTTAAAAATTTATTTAAAAAATAATTATATAAATCATATGGAAATAATGAATATCCATTTTATTTAAAACAATATCTAACCATTTACTTCTACATTATAAAAATATATGAATATATATATATACTTATAAAAATGTATATATAATGTTTATATATGAATATGTGTTTGTGTATTAATAAATGAATATATATTTATATTTATATTCTAATATATGTAAATGAATATTAATATATAATATATTTAAATAAATATATGTATATACATAGATCATATGCACACACAAAAACATATATTTTATAAATGTATTTAAATATATATATATATATATATAAATATATGAATAAAAAATATGTCTGTAAATATATATATATATATATATATATAAATAAATAGAAAATCATAGAATATAGAATAAAACAAGCTTGGAGTAGTGGAAAATGTGTTTTAATTGCATAAGTGAGGTCACAGGATTGAGTCCAGGTGTGCACGTAGGTGAACAGGTAGCTGGGAAGTGGAAAAGTAAAAGGGGGTATGAGAGTGCATGTGGGGGTTCAAGCACTGAAAATGTGGGGGGGGGGATCAAGCACTGAAAAAGTGGGGGGGGGGGGAGGGAAAGCTGTTCTAAAAAATATATTTTAATCATCAAATTTTATTATTACTAAGAAAAAACTAATAAAGAGTATATTTATTAGCACTAATATGTTAACACTGGTAGGAGGGGGGGTTATCAATGCTTTTTATATCACTGATAAAGGTGGTCTTTATTAGTGATTTTGTTTTAGGACTTACAAAGGCACCATTTATCAATGGTTTTTTAGTGTTGATAAAGGTCACAAATTCTAAGGGTACTTAGCATGTCAACGCTTTTTTACCACTAATATAACCCATTTATAACACTTTTAAAAGTATGATCTATATTAGTGAACATTGACACCAATATCTAGTCTAACTCAGAGTTATACATTCGGGATTTATCATTAAAGTAAAGTGCCCTATCCATCTCAACAAACACCTCTAATACATCATGGGATGATGATCATGAACCTCAATAGAAAGAAAAGACGTAGAGATTAGGTTGACACATATATGGTAGAGGCAAGCCTAAGTATATGGATTTCTGAGAAAAAAACAAGAAATAAATTCATTTTTTATGTCTCTATGCTCTTTTTGTAACGACCCAAACTTTTTAAATAGTATATTAACTTACTCTTAACGATTTAATAGAGATTTTAATGGTTAATGCAGAAAGAGGAGTCGATGGCTTCATCCAGTAGACTCGAACCTTATGAAGCCCACTTATCAGAGCTTGGGAAGGAGGTGACATATTTGGGCTTCGCTTTGGACCAAGCCCAAGCCGAACTCCAGCGTGTCAAGCTTGAACGGAAACGCCTACGGAAGAAGTTCAAGTTAGTAGAGATTACTACTGGGGCAATGTTATCTGAGCCTCCATCATATTCCCTCACCATAGCACACCTTACACTTAGGTCATATGCCGGTGTTATAAGGGGCTATGTGACGAGACCCTAGCTTCTTTGTGCAATCCTTTGGGATGAATGAATTGAGATTTATTCCTTTAGTGATGTTTGTGAAATTTCAAATGTCCGGATAATTTTAGGATGTATTTTTTTGATGAATTTTGAAAAAAGGATATTTTAAAATATTTATGTAAACCCTAAATAATTAATGATGTGTAATGATTTTCAAAAAATGTTCTTCTACAAAAGTGTTCAGTAAGGAATTTGGAGTCTAATAAGATCAACTTAATTTTTGATGAATAGTAAATTATGAATAGTGATTTTACGCTTAGGATTTGTAATGTGACCAAATGGATTAGTAATTTCACTCAAAGAAAGTTTTAATATAATTTAGACACCTTGATTAAGTAATGAGATTCAATAAAATGGGTAAATAACGGTTTCATAAATTATTAGTCAAGTATTAGTTTTTTCGGGTGAATAGTGTTATTTAATTAAAAATTTAATTAAAAATAATTAGAAAATTATTTTTATAAAATGGACTTTATTTTTGAACTCATAGCATCGATATTATGTTATGGTAATTTTTGGGGATTTTTCTAAAAAAAATGAATTTTTGATGAATAGTGTTTTTATTTAAAAATTAAATTAAAAATATTTAGAAAATTATTTTTATAAAATGGAGTTCATAAATGTAATTAGAGCATTGATATTTGGTTAAGGTGAAATTTTGGGTTTTTTCTAAGAAAGTTGAATTTTCAGTGAATAATAAAAATACAGTTTTAGGGTTTCGGTATGTTTAATGACACCATAACTGTGTCATGATGATGTCATGAGATATTTTAAGGGTTTCCCGACCAATTGTGATGAATTATTGTATTGGGGGCCCCATGTGGCCTAACTCCAGGGTAAATTCCATGGGAGAGCACATGGTTTTGAGAAAAGCACTTGTGAGGTGTCCCTTGGCCATTAATGCCTTGTCCCCGCATTTTCCCTATAAATACCCACCATTTCCTCCTTTAGTTTTCACTCCCAACTCTCCCCCAACGAAGTTCTGGTATCCTTACCTCCCAAGGAGTCCTCCCAAGGTGCCCCCAAGCCCTCAAGGTCCAAACCTTTGAGTTTTAAGAGTTACGTTTTAAGGTAAGGGATCCGACCTCTCTCTTTCTTTTCATGTAATCTCTTTTATGTCATTCCTTTTATGCTCCATGTTATTATGTGAGAGGATGTTCTTTTATATTCCTCTTAATTCCCTTTTCATTTTTATATGATGATAGATCCCCTCTTACTCTCATCATTTCGTTTTATGAAAGTTTAAGTGACGCAGTTAGGCTGCCGAATTTTTAAGGGATTCTTTCACCCTTCTCGTTTTCAAGTTCAATTTTCATGTCAAGTCTTTCAAGTTCCTTTTTATTATGTTGTAGTATGATATATATATCTATCATAATGATATATTATGATCATATGATGAGAGAACCTATTTGATCTTGTCAAATCATTTTTATTGAAGTTTAAGTGACGCTGTTAGGCTGCCGAATTTTTATAAGAGAAATCTTATTTTTGTCTTACTTCCATGTTTTTCATTTCAAATGGTATGTCCTTAAAATTTAATTACCATGATTAATATCCCTTATATTTTGTCCCTATACTATTTTTATAGATCATTCATGAGTGGTTGACCCATTTCACCTCTCTTTTCAACGTTTTCTAAAACCCTGTAACGTAGCCGTTATGCTGCAGAATTTTCGTCTCAAAATGCCTCTCTCTTGTTCTCAAAATTATTTTATGTTATTAAGTGAATACTCAAAGATCTTATTTCTATATGAGTATTCACATATATATCAAAATGTTCTATTTTAAATTCTGGGATTTACATACATGAAACCCGATTTCCCTTTCTGTGGGTTTAAAGTGACATAAAGATCATGTCTTTAAAGCAGTTTTTAAAACGTTATGATTATGAAATGAAACCCATTTATTTTATGCCATATGGGTTGTTTATGAAATTATTGATGATGATATATGTGGCTCACATGATAATAAAGACATGTCAAGGGTACGCCCAGATAGCGCTCCAATGCATTGGGTAAAGACTTAATCTCTAGAGATGACTTTTTAGACTGATACCTTGGTGAATAACCTTGGTAATTTTTAATGACACCTTGGGGATGGACCTTGGTGAAATGAAATTATTGTCAATATTAAATGTTTCATCCACATCTTCAAGTTATGAAAAATTTTATTTTTATTATGACGTATCTCATGATTTCTTTCTCATGCCTTAAAGTTCTTTTCATGTCCTTATTGAAGTATCTCAAGTTCACATGTAAAATGTTTCTCTTGTTTCCCTTACTGGGCCTTCTGCTCACCCTTTCTTTTGATGTATGTCCCCAGGTTATGAGATGCAGTAATTAACCTAGGATGAACTTAAGGAGAATCCTTTTAAGTGTTTAAGAAGAATGTTTTATGTTGTTTTCATGTATTATGTTCCTTATTTTCAAGACACTAAACCTTAAAGATCCTCAGTTCCGTATAATGAAATGAAAGTTTATGTTATAAAAAGATGGGATGCTATAATTTTTATTCATTTGTATCTTTGATGAGAGAAGTTTTCCATGTCAGACCCAACTTTATCTCTTGTAATTTTATTTTCATTTAATAAATGGGTTAGGGTCTTGGGATCTATCCTTGGAATATTCTCATACTTAGATATTTATACAGATCAAATTTGTTTCATTCAATATGAGTGATCAGTTTCAATTTTGGTAAGTAAAATTACTCAATATAAAAAATGTTTTTTTACATGGGGAAAAGATGTTGGAAAATAGGCTAGCAGAAGGAGAAGAAAAATTGAATCTCGATTCATGAATTTAAATTAAATTCCAAAAGGGGTTAATCCACCCCTCATTTAATGGTGTATGGTTCTAGGTGTAATTTTCCCTCAAGGATTTCACCAAGATTTGGGGAAAATCAAAAACCAATATTCGACTTCCCCACTGAACTGATGTTGAAAAAATATCTGGATAATTTCTTAGATTGAAGAATAATTAACCCATAAGTGATATCATCACCGCTTATTTGTAAATCAAAATTACTGTGAATTACACCACTTCGATCTCACCATTTTGGTTAAATAACACCATGGTTTGACCGAAACGAGACAAATCTTGATGAGGGACACCTATTCCAATTTAGAAAAATAAAAATTCCAACTATTATGACTTATCACATCATTAGTCATTTTTATAAAATATTTTATTTTATTTTATTTTTTTATTTTCTGTTTTTTGATAATATATATATATATATATAAACATGTTACTAATTATATATTTTTAAACACTTTAATAGAAATTGATAAAATATACATTTTATTGAAAATACCAATTCCCAAGTATCCTTTTATGAGGGATGAGCTATGGGAATTCAAACTAAATTTCGAATGTGGTATTCACAATGTTTCCCACCTTATCAATAAAAAAAAGGGTGTTTTGACCAATAGAAACACTCTATTAATTTTAATAAATATTTTGAATTAAATTATAACAATCCCCCACTTTTATTCATAAATAATAATTCTATATACCACAAGTGAGTCATTATACATAATAAAGGTAACTTTAAATTTAAACCTTTACTTAGTATCAATATCTCAAAGTATTATCATATTTAAAAGTTTTCAAAACATTAAACTTGTTAATCTTTAAGATAAATTGGAGATATCATACATATAGTTAACTTTCATCAAACATCTCATTTTATAGTGCTATTATTTCCATGTGCTTATATCCTTTACATGAAATCTCCATGGAGTAAACCCATTAAATACTTTATGAAGGAAAACCACTTCTATGTTCACAAAGGAAAAATATTACAATGTGATTCCATTACTAGAACACATAACTCATCGAGTGTTAATATTTTGTAAAGAGTTTATAACTCAACCTCTAGTCACAACGAATGATATTGACACCAAGTAGTTTGGGTTATAATTTTCAATATCAAAAATCATCTTTGTAACTTGTTTTTTCCCATTAAACACTTTGATTATGATCTACCTAAATAAAGTGTTAGGTCTACATTACAGAAATGATTTATTCTATAGGATTTAACCCCATATCTTTATTATTTTCATGAATAATCTATCTAGGTAGAGATTTTGTAAACTAATCCACAAGGTTTTTACATGATCTCACATAGACAATTATTATGGAAATGTATTTAAAAATTTTTCTCACATAATCAAGTCTCAAACTTATATGTCTTGACTTTCCATTATACATGAAACTATTTTAAATTGATAACGTTGCATCACTATCACAATTGATAGATATAGGATGCATTACACTAGGACAAAATATAATATCTAATAAAATGTTCCTAATCTATTCAACTTCCTTTACACATGCCGTTAAGATGATAAACTCCAACTCCATGGTCGAATAAGAAAAGTATGATTGTTTCTTAATCAACCAAGAAACAACACAATCTCCAAGTGAAAAAAACCATCCATATTTGGATTTTTTATCACCAATATTTGTAATCCAACTTGAATTGGTGTATCCTTATAATAAAAACATATAATCATTATAGAATAAACATAAATCTTTGGTCTTTATTAAGTATCCAAAAATTCTCGTTATACATCTCCAATGATCTACACCGGGACTACTAGTATACATACTCATTTTAAATACTACAAAGAAATATCAGGTTTAGTGAAATGCATTGTATACAACAAAAAACCAATTACACTATAATACTCAAGTTTTTCTACAAATTTACTTGTATTTATAAATAGTTTAACACTAAAATCAAATGGAGTATTAGAATCCTTGAAACCAATATGATCAAATTTATTTAATTTTTTTTATATATGACGAGAATGTCTTAAAGAATAAACCACACTATGTTTTATAACATTAATAAATAGAATAGTATAAACTATTTTACGATCCTTCATTTTAGACATAGAAGATAATAAATGATTTTTCTTAATTACACCAATCATATTGGTCCTAAAAATTAACATATCATCCACATATAGACACACAATAACTCTGTATTATTTTGTAAACTTTGAATAAACACATTTATCCACATTATTATGAGTAAATCCATTAGATAAAATATTAGAATCAAATTTCTCATTCCATTACTTTAGATCTTCTTTAAGGCCATAAATAGATTTTACTAGTTTATATACTTTCTTTTCATTACATTTTAATACAAACCCTTTTGGTTTGTTCATTTAAATCTCTTCCTTTAAGTCTTCATTTTAAAAAGAAGTTTTGACATCCATTTGATGGAAATAGAAATGATTAATTAAATCTAAATAAAATAATATCCTTATTGAAGTAATCCAAGTTATAGAAGAATAGGTATCATAATAATCACTCCCTTATTTTTTCTGAAACATTCAGACACCAATCTAGCTTTCAAATCTTGAATATTACCATTGGAATCCTACTTATTTCCAAAAACCCATTTACAATCAATAGGTTTTGAACCTCCTGGTAAACCCATAATTACAAAAGTATTATTCCTGATAATGGAATCAATTTCATTAGTAATTTATTATTTCTAGAAAGAAACATCTCTACAATTAATATATTATTTATAAGTCTTTGGGTCATCTTCTACAATAAATACCATAGGATTATTATTCAGAAGATGATTATTTTAATCCCCTTCAATAAGAAAAACTATAGTATCATGAGAAATAAAATATGTATGTAGATGTTTTTCCTTCCTATGTCTTGTAATATATTTAGGTTCAACTCAAGAACAATAATTATTCTCTACTATTTTATTTTAACTAGATGGAATACATGAGATAGGGGTTTTCGGAATAACTTCCTCCACAAAATATTTATAAAACTTATTTTAAAAAAACTCTAGATCCCTCGATTCAATAATCATATTATCTCGAAAATGTATGATTCTATATGATTTTATATTTTCTACATATAAAAAAACACCTTTAATTTCTCCAGGAAATTTTTTAGTTATCTTAGGATCAGGAACTAAATAGTAAGCTAAATACCCACACACTTTAAAATAAGAAAGATTATATCTTCTACCACTTTAAATTTCATAAGGGGATAACTTATTTTTCCTAGAGGCAATCCTATTATGAATACAACATGCATCAAATAAATATTCACCCCATAAATTTAATGTCAACTTAGATATATTAATCATGAAATTTACTATTTCTACTAATGTATGATTTTTTACTTTCAGATAAGCCATTTTTTTGTTTGTAAGGAGAAGTACTTTGATGAATTATACCATTTTTATCACAAAACTCATTAAACTCGTTTATAAAGTATTCACCACTTATATATGATTATAATACTTTAATATTCTTGTTTAATAGGTTTTAAATTTCTTATATATACTTTTTAAACATAATAAATGTATCATCATTTGTTCTAATAAGATATATATTTAAATATCTACTGCAATCATCAACAAAAGTAATAAAATATCATTTTCACATGGTTTAATAAACCATTTAATTCAAAAATATCATAATGTAATAATATAATATATTAAAATTTATTTTCAACACTATGAAAAGGTTTCCTAACTATTTTATATTCTACACATGTTTCACATTTATTAAATTTATTTTCAAAGTTAATTAAGTTTAACTTATTCATTACTTTTAATGAATTATAATTAACATATGCTAAATGATCATGCCATATATTAGATGAATCAATCAAATAAGTAGGACATTGAATCATATTATTAGTGGATAGTTGATGTATTCCATCATTTGAATACCCTTCCCCCACAAAAATGCCTCCCTTCAATAAGATAACCTTTTCAGATTTGAATGGAACCTAAAATCCCTTCTTACACAGAAGATAGAAAACTAAATTCTTTTGAATTTAGGGTATATAAAACACATTAAGAAGAGTTAACTTGTTTAAAAAAGTAAAACCTATCTATATTCTTCATTATCCACTAACATAGATGCATAAATTTTCTAAGGTGTACTTCCTTCGCGACAGTACAATCATCAAATTTTTTGATCAAAGAATGATCCTTGCCCACATGAACCATTGTTCTAGAATCAACCCACCATCCCATCTTTATCGATGTCCTATTGAATTCAGATATCATTGTGACTAGATTATATTTAGTCAACGTATTTTTAGTGGGTTTATCAACTTTATTTTAATAGAGATATTCTATTTCAAAATGAACAAGTTTTCTAAAAACAAATAATTCTTCTTTATTCTTAGAAGGATTGAATTTGTTTTCTTTTTGACATTTTATGAGTAGTTTGACTATGAATTTCCCTCAATGATATTAATGTTGTTATCAAATTATGAAGCCATACCCATATATATCCACATGGATTCTTATTCAATGAGAAGATTCCTTTTAAACTGTTCTAAGGAAATATCATCACTCTTTTTAATAAGTGATTTACCAAAATCATTCCACATAGGTGGAAATTTAGTAATAATTTCACCAAATTTGAAAGTTTCTGGTATATTAATCTCAAGGGAAAGGTGATTATTTGATATGAATTATATCTCATGAAATTTCTCTAACAATATCTTATTATTAACCATAGTATAGTTTAGATACTTTACAACAATAAATTTATTGGTACCTTATTCGTCATCTTTATACTTGAACTCAAGTGCATCCAATATCTCTTGAGCGGTCTTTATTTCATGTAAATAGTCATAAATACTGTTTGATAATGTGTTAATAATATGTCCTTGACACAAAACATGATCATGTTTAAGATTCTTACTCATTTACTGAATTTTCTTGACTTGAGTCATTTTAGTGGGTGTGCCATTAGGATTTGAAGTAGGCACATCGAGAATAGGAGGAAGGTTCTGTTCTAAAATGTAAAAAATCATCAACACCGTAAGAAGAAACTTCATCTTGTCTTGTCACCATAAGAAGTTGTTTCCATTAAAACTGTGAAGTTTGACCATGTCTTGGTTCATCACTTTGAGGGATTTAGAATCCATATTCTAGGTTATTCCTTAGATTTCAATCCCTTTTGATTGTTAGAAAATAGGTAGGAAGAAGGAGAAGATACATTTAATCTCAATGCGTGAATTTAAATCATTGTCCAAAAGGGTTTGATCCACTCCAATTTAATGGTTTAGGGTTCTCAGTGGCAGTTTACCTCAAGTATTTCACCATGATTTGGGGAAAATCAAACACCAATCATCAAATTCCCTACCACATTGATGATGAAAAAAGATCTGGATAATTTCTTGGATTGGAGAATAATTAACCCATAAGCGATATCATCATTGATTATTTATAAATCGAAATTGGTGTGAATTTTACCAGTTTTATCTCAACATTTCGATCAAATAACACCTTGGTTCAATTGAAATAAGACAACTCTTGATGAGGGGCACCTGTCTGAATTTTGAAAAATTGAAATTCCAACTGTTAGAACTATTCATGTTATTAATCATTTTTATCAAATATTTTATTTTTTTATTTTGTTTTTTTTATAATATATATATATATATATATACATTTTAATAAATAAATATTTTAAAAACAATTTAATTGAATTTAAGAAAATATATATTTTAATTAAAATACCAATTCCCAAGGCTCATTTTATAAGGGATGAGCTATGGAAATTATACCCACATTTCAAATATTTAATTACCAATGTTGTCCACCTCATCAATCCAAACAAAGGATTTTTTGACCAATCAAAACATAATATTCATTTTAATAAACATTTTAAATAAAATTATGACAAAAAATGGGATAAATAATTGATATAGTTTTTTAAAATAAAAAAATTCTCTAAATGAATTAGGGTAAAATATAGTTATCTAAATAGGTCTTGTTTGAGGCGGTAAAAATTTTCTAGGGTGAACATTTCACCACACCAATTATTCACTATGTGAAATATTCACTCCGAGAAATGTTCACATCGTGACTGATTTTTCATTTTTTAAAAGTTTTTAATGGTTTAATTATTTTCTATTTGGTTTTAAATTATTATAAAAAAATATAATTATACTAATAAGATAACTAAATTTATGACATTATTTATAATAAGTTTAATTATAATATATTTTTAAAAAATATATAAATACATAATAAAATATATATTTTATAAATACAAGATATATATTTAATATAATAAATATATTATATAATTATAATAAATTTATTTGATAATAAATATACTTTTATTTATAATATTTATAAAAAATATAAATTTATAATGTATATATATTATAATAAATATATATTTTATAACAAATAAATATTCTATGATAAATATATATTATAATAAATATATATTATAATAAATATGACTTATATTTATAATAAATATATAAATATATACATATATTTTATAATATATATATATATATATATGTTATAAGAAGTAAATATTTATAATAAATATATATTTATAACAAATATATATTTATAATAATTATATATTATTTAGAAAGGCTAAGCAAGGATTGGTAACTAGTAAACATCCACAAAATTTAGTAATAAAAAAAATTACAAGGGGTGGAGGTTTAGAATAAAGTAGTGAAAACCACCACTAAAAATTGACAATAATGAACATTCTATCTTAACAAACATGAACATTTTCATGACTAATAGAATGCCACACTCCTATACAGATTAGATTTTATAGGTAACACCATCATCTTTTAAGTAAAAACTGGTATATGAATCACTAAAAAACAGCTCCAATAATAAAGGTTCATCTTTAAACTGAAAACCATCTCCAAGAAGAATATTTGAAATCAAAGGAAAATAAACTTGCAATAAACAAATAGGAAAAAACTTGCAGACCAATTCTTAGGAATATCATGGATTACTCATGTTTTGGACTGAGACTCAACCACCTCATCCTCATGGATGTCATCCACTTCTCTAAATTTTAGAAAGATTCCATGAGTTCCTTTTATCATCAAATTCATTATCCAAAACAAAATTATCATTGGAAGAAGTCCCAACCATCATTTTATAGTTATCTTTCTTCTTATAAGCCTTTTTAAAATTACTCAAACCCACATAACCATCCTTTTGGGTAGAATCAACCGGGATTTATAGCATGGAAAAGGAATTAGAAGTTGAAACTTGACTTTCCACTTTACCCTTAACTATTCCCAAATAAACGGTTTTACCCCTTTTATAAGTATCAAGAACCCTTTTTTGAGAAGAGTTTTTATTTTGATAAGAATTTGTAGTACCTAGTGTTCCCATATTAGCATTCTTATATGTAATAGGGCCAGAAACCTTGGTATAATACTCACTGATGTTATTATCACTTTATACTGTACCTTTTTTGAAAGTAGTAGCATTGGAATTACTAGTTGTTACTACATCCAAGGTAGTCACCACCACTCCATTAGAAATCTATTGGACACTTGAAATCATATTTCCATGCATAATATTCTTTGGAGTAGCAACAACTTCTTGGGAATAGATTCCATAACCTATTTTCCCTTTTTTAGATAAAAATCACTTGATTTTACATCTTATTAGACATGGAATTGATTAATATTATACCTTTAAAAGAACCACCATCAGGTCTATCATTTTGGAAGGTAAGAGGTGAAGTGGTTCCCACATAAACTCATATTTATATGGTTTTCTTATATTTGGACCCATCCACACCCCCTTGAGGTACTTAATATTAGTGAAAGATCTCTAAAAATTTGTGGAATTAGAGTTAACTTTCACTTCCTTCATAGAATAATCGAGATTTCTCATAGGTTGAGTCTTTTTAGGATCTTTATTGTTAATGGAAAGCTGTACTGGAGCTAGATCTTTACTAGGAGAAGTTTTGTCTTCTTCCTCATTGTTAGTATGTTTGAAGTTTGAAATAAATTATAAAACATGGTCAGATCTAGAACTAGAACCCTTATATGACATAGATTTTAGCTAGAAAACACTACCCATATTCAGTTCACCTTTATGACTTTTAGTAGAGACCCATTTGTGTTACTGCCATAAATCATTATCCACATCATCTTGTGTAGCAATTTTATTGTCAGACTGATCATCTTCAGTGTCAACATTGATATAATCATCCTCTATGCCTTTATCTATAGCATCCCAAAAGGTATGTTCTTCATGTTTCATCTTTCCTTCATCCTCCAAGTTATCCCAAGACACAATTTCCTTATATTGATGAAAATGGTAGCTATCAATCTCTTTTCGAACATTCTCCTTATGTGGCGGCGGTGGTGGTGGTGGTGGGGGGGGGGGTTCCTTGACCCTAGGGGTCTTAAATCCCTGTTAAGCACCCTCAACTTCGAGTTTCATAGTATTAGTGTATCCCTTATACCCTATAAATCTCTTGGTATGAGAGTTTCCTACACCATCTAGCAAGTGGTAAAGAGCTTGATCAATCACTTGTTCATTAGAATTGTTTATCATTTTATTATTTCTATAACTCCTCACATTATAACTTTTAAGGGAGAAAATTCATAAATAGAATCCCTACAATAAGATTCCTATTAATGTCCAATGGAATGAAATAAAACAGAAATAGGAGGAGTCTTCTCACACTTAATCCAGAGATCAATATCATCATTATCCATTAAAATTACCACCTTATCTACCAAAGTAGTACTAAGTTTTACCTCAACAATAATTATAGCATAGTATTCTAACCTAGAAATCTTCATGTCTTTTCCCATTTTGACGGGCATAATAATGATAGATGTAATATCAATATTAATTTGAGTTTTTCATAGTATTTAGATTAACCCTAAAATTATGATCCATATATATACCATATTGTTCCTAAAACTATTTTTATAGGAATACCAATAATGGAAGAAACATAAAAAAGAATTAAAAAATTCCAAATTATCCAGTTTAACCCCAAAATTATGATCTATAACCGTGCCTTAGTGTTCATAATACTAAAGAGATTGAAATGAAAGTACCAATCCTTGATCATCAATATATAGTCTAAGGTAAATTGACCCATAACCCAATGCTTGATACTTACAATCCTATGAAGGAAATAGAATATTGAAAAAACACTTACCAATTGGAATACACTTCCAATCCAAGAATCCCTAAAAAGAATAAAGTTGATGAGGTAGTTCATTAGTATTCCATGTCTTCACACCAATGATTAAGACCAGCCTCGCTCTAATTGAATGCTTATATATCAACAATCTATCCTTGATTTCATATTAATTCATAACCATGTGAGTCTTGGATTCCCTTTTCTACACTCATTTTGGTAAATAATCCTTCAATAGAGAGAAATAGTGTTTATTGATATCCTTATTATTGATGATTCAAGAGTAGGAATTAAAATTAACACCATAAACTTTATCAAGGAATCATGTAGATGAGATAGTTCTAGGAACTCACCTCCAACCAAAAGATCAAAGGTAATATCTTGAGAAAACTATTGGAGTTGGTGCTCTAGAACCAAATTCAGTGTAATTTATGATAACATTCATTCATTTTTTTAAATATTATAAACTTCATATCACATCATGATTGTTAGTATATATTACATAGTATGTGATAATCTCTTAAGATTAGATGTTGCACAGAAAGGTCATAATAGTTCCCTACTACAATGAGAACCCAAAAGTGTCATGATAATATCCTTAAATCAATCTTATATAGCAGGATAAAATAATTTTAGGGATATAAATTATGTAATCTATTAAGGTTGAAGACTCATATTACTTTTATCAATATTCTCATGGTATACGCCCTTGGTAATTTCCAGTGTATGAAATTATGAGAATAGGACATGCTAGTAGGGAATTCACATTTTCATGTGTCATTGGATGTTCCTATCAACAAACATGTGTATTGGTCCATAGATATTAAGATTATTATTAATAAATGTTATAAGTATCATAATTTTATGTATTGATGAAAACTGTGAAGAAGTATATTCACAGTGATATAGGATACATTGGGTGAGTCACGAGTAATATTTCATTAATGAGTAATACAAGAAATGATTTTTCCTTTCTGTTCTTTAATAGTAGTTGATATATCAATCCCTTTGATTTAAATTATATATCCAAAATAAATCCTTGTTCATGGTGTTCTATAGGTATGTTCAATTTCTAAAAAGTCAAAGAATAATACATTGATGAAATAGGTTGATGGTGTTGGCATGCATCCTGCTTGAATAGAGATATCATTATAAATGAATTATATTACATGGTAAGCATTCATACATGGTTATATTTCATTGAAACATTAAATTATTTATATATGTGTGTCTTGGAATGTTTCTAGACTCTAGCTTTGGACATTGGGCTGCTTCGCCTAATTTCATCAAGAAAGAGGCTTAGAGGGTCATACACTAAGTGTATTCAGAACCGCAGTTAAATAATAATATTATTTATTATTTAATAATTTTAATAAATATTATTCACGCACATGGTTTAATAATTATTCATGTTTTATTGATCGTATATATTTCATCACTAGTTATTTGAGATAATATTTTGTGAGTGGAATATTTAATAAATATTTACTTTTTATTAAGTGAATATAATATTTATTTTTTTATTATATAATAATGCAGTGGTATTTATTTATTATATAAATAGTTATTATTCAAGGTTTGATAAATATTTTGGAGGAATGAAAGACAGAGTTTAAAGGTTTAGTGAGAAATAATATATATTAAATATTATTTGAATAAATAATATTTAATTTAATTGAAGAGTTTAGAATTTGTCAAGAAATAATAATAATAATATTATTATAACAGACATGGGGTTTTTTATGGGTTAAGAAAAATAATATGGGAACATATTAATGTATTATTTTATAACTCTAGTGTTATATAAACCCAATTATATTATTTCTTCATGATATCCAATTAATTTTGTTACGCACATCTACATTTGGAGAGAATCCTCTTGAAGCCCTAGAGATATCCCTCACCAAGAATTCTCCCAATAATAGAGAGGGATCCTCCCCATCCACCACTCCCAAGTTTAGAAAGATTGAAGGTAACTATTCCTTAAAGATATTCTCAAGGTGATAAAAGGTGAATGATGTATGTGTTTGGATCAACCGCTCTAACACCTAGATATTCCTATGACAATGTTTGGAGGTTCATGGATCATGTGTGTATCACCAATGGAGGGAATCTACTCTTGATTCCTATAATGAAATGATGGTACGATATAGAGACATTTTTTGATCCATAAACAAATAATTAATTCCTTTCAAGGTAATTTTTTATTTGTTTAGATTAATAATAAATAATATGTGATGATCCTATTCTTGGTTTTGTAATTATAAAAAATAAATTGATATTTGATTTTATTTTATTGATCACAGTGTTTATCATTGAGTAAATCTCATATAAATAATCAATTATGACAACAAATATGAGTTAGGCATGTCCCATCCAATTATTCTATTTTACCCAAAACTTTTAAGTGGTATTATAGAGGACACATAATTATTTATAATTATTTAAATCTCATTGATTGATTTACACTTTTTTTATTAGTTTTTCAATTCTGGTTTATTCATTATTTAATCTGAATCATGAGATATGCTCTTATTACTCTTCATTATCAAAAATATAATCAAATTGATTAATTTTATGAAAACAATAAATACGAAGAACTCATCTGGAGGTGCTGAGGAATCTGGCCAGTTAACACAGGAGTACAAAACATATAGCCCATTGGTACACACCATACACTCATGCTCAACGCACCAATAATTATATCATAATTAATTAAAGTTATGTGCATTTATTACATGTGGTTAATTTAATTACACATCATGTGTTGACCGGGCCATCCTAGAACACGGTAATCTAGAGTATACTCTGTGTAACTTGCATACATGATGTGTAGTCCTTTATTCATTGATGGGCCATATGTCTTCTTATATGACCTACATTAATGGTGACCATGTAACTTGGAGATCACACACTATTTAACCCATGTAAAAACTATGTAATCCATTAATTTTTATAGTACAGTTACACGCTAAGTCCCTAGGCATGTTCCATGGATAGATGGTGAGAAATATACATGTTGTGTAGCTGGATTGTACACACTGGGTTTAATAACCATAAATTCTATCAATGTAAATTACCTTATTATAATTATTTCATATAGTATAATCACATAAAATCACATATATAACACAATAGAATCTTTATAAATAATTAATTAATGAAATGAAAGGCATTTCTAAAAGTTAAGGAACATATACCAAAGGAATAATAACTTGAACTTTGGAATAGTAACATGATGCTTTTGAATAGTAAAATGGAAAATTGAATAGTAACATCACCAATGAAATTATAAATAAAAGTTATCCACCTTATAAGTGAAAATAAGATATAATTATATCATAGTATATGTAAGTAAATATTCTAAATTTTTTTAATTAAGTGTTTGTATTTTTGAAAGTCATAAATATTTAATTATGATTTTATAGTTAATTTAATAGTTTAAAATAAGATTTATTTTTATAAAATGTATTCATAAATTAATATTTTTTATGAATTATGATTATAAGATCATTTTATGAGACCTTAGTTAAATTTTAAAAGTGTTATAAAATCAGTTACAATTTTAAAATCTCTATTTTTCAAGTAAAATATAATTTTTATTAAAAATTAAATTTCTCATATTTAGAAATTTATTTTCATAAAATGGAGTTAATTTTTGAATTCTACACATCTAAAAGTGGTTAGGGTGAATTTTTGGGATTTTTTTGAAATACATGAATTTTCAGTGAATAGTAAAATATGATAATATACGATAAATGATAAATACATGAATTATGGAGTAATAGACGATTTATGGATTATGTAAGACCAAAATTTAAAACTATATTTCATTATTTTAATATTTTTTATGATAATTCTCAATATTTTTTTTATTCTTGATCCAAAATAATAAACTAATGATTGAAATAATGGGAAAGCACCATTCTCCTCCACTATAAATACTACCCCTCACCACCTCTTCTCGTCACATCTCTCAAGACACAAGCCTTGAAAAATTATACTTAAATATCCTTACAAGATCCTTTCCCATGTCCAATATCATTTGTTCTTAGAAAAATAACAAAACCAACCCCTTAAGGAGGTTCTCAAGAAGAAGGAATCAAGAGGTTAAACCCTATTCATTTTCTTTTAATTTATTTTCAAGTTCCTTTATTTTGTTTTTATCTACTCACATCCCATATTTCAATTGTTATGATAAACATAGTAACTTATATTTAAAGTAATTTTGTTATGAAAATGGAATAATTCATCACCATCTCTCTTCCTTACTCCTTTTATACTAAAAATGAAAACATCATCTCAATGTGTTAATTTATCACATTCAAGGATGACAAAGTTTTAAATTTACATTACAATATTTAAGGATAAAAAAGAAACCAATTTAATGGTTTAAAAATATTATAATATATGTATTATATCTAATTAAATGTTATAGAATCATTTTTTACACATGATATTAATTTATGAAACAAAATGATGTTGTGATCAAAAACTGCCAAAATAAACCCAAATGATTGTTATTAACTATTTATCTAATGATCCATAATCATTCCATAAAACCAAATGATATATAATACCAATTTAACCTATATAAGAACCTTAATAGCATATAAGTTCAATTATGTATAGTTACTCCAACTTTATACAAGCTTTTTTACATGTATACATGTAAATCAATCATGAAAACCAAGGAAACCAACACTCCTAAATGATGAATTGAACATCTTAACCCATAAAAAAGGAAAAAAATGTACTTAATAAAGTAATAAAAAAATAAAATACATCTAGAAAGGTTTTTTGAATTATTAATTAATTAATCTATTTTTATTATCTAGGAAATTAAGATCAATGGAAGAACACCTTCATACTTAAGGTAAGGGATTCTACCTGAACCTCCATTATTTTTTCAGGATATTTTTTCTCTATTTTTAATCAAATGAAATTATCTTTTATTTTTATGTAAATATTATAAATTCTATTTATATGTTATGAAATCATGTTTCAGTATCCTTTCATCCTTCTTTTTTGGGGATGTATATGTTTTTAAAAGGTTCCATACTCAATTGTTTTCGATAAACAAGCCTAATTTAAGGGAACTTCCCAAATTATTACCCAATTTCAAGTGAACTATATAATATATTTTAAGACACAATTTTTTTTATAAAATAGATAATTTTATTATGAAAAATTTCTTGGTTCAATTATGTTTTTATATAAAATATTTTTCCCTTTTCAGTTTTAAATTCTCTTTAATATTTTCCTTAAACCACACTAAAATGTTTTAAATTATAAAGATCCTTAAATAATCATTTTACATGTTATTACTTAAATTTGACATCACTAATCATGATATATACCTATTTTCCTTTATAGATGTCCATGAATGATTTAATTCCTTTCTTTCATGGAAACTTTTATGATACTCTCATTTAGTATGCTTTGTGACATGATTGTGATACCCAATTGTTTCCATGGGTAACCCTTATGTTTATATTTGATTACTTATATGAGATTATTTATGTTGAAAACATATTAATGAACATGTTATGATGGTTGTAACTAAATATATTTCCAATGCATTAGGTAATGTTTAGTATCATGTGATGTTATGTGCAACAGTCTTGATGGTTAGCCTTGACTTGTGCTCAATATACAATGGTCTTGGTGGTTAGCCTCGAATCATGCCCCTCTATGTGTAATTAGACTAAAATCATGCTAAAGTACTATTTTATGTTACTTCTATGTTATTATGATTCCATGATTATATGATCCCATGTTCTATATGTCATGATTCCTTATGTTTGATCATGTTCCATGCCTTTTTATATCATTATGTTATACCTTATTACCCATGTGCTAAGATTTAATTTAATGTTTATTCCCATACTAGGATTTTTATCACATACCTTCATTTATAATGTCCCCAGGTTATCCTATGAAGATATAATGACTCAAAGGAAGTGAGGAGCTCGTTGATGGTAAATAAAGAAATGTTTTATTTAGCACCATGTTTTTAGTTTTATGTACCTAGTATTCCAAGACACTAGACTTTACAATAATTGGCTTGTAATTTTATAGTTATTATGTTTAAAATAATATAATGATATGTGTAAAAATCTTGGGTCACTAGAGCTAGTATCAGAGGATAGTTTAGTTATTTTTTTAGATTAGAAATATAGCACTTTAGTGAGAAACTTATGGATAAACAAAGTCTAAGAAAACATACATAAATTTTGGTAAGTATAGAGCAAGTGGTTTATCAAGAAAATAAATCCTTGTCTAGATACTACAAGAAGATGTGGTTCTGGAACAAATGTACCTAGGAGTAATAACTCAGAAAAGGTGTTTTGGGCCTGACTCGGGATAACCTGGTGCACAACAACGGGTCTTACTATGCACCTGGTTTGACACTCATGGGGGATATACTTTGTTAAATTCATATGATCATTATCAACCATTATTTAGGGAACAAAAAAATCTATTACAAATATATTTTTGGAAACAAATCATGGAAAACCTAGATTGAAACCTAGGTAAATCAGATGTTAGGATATGCTTTTCCTTTACAAATTTATCCCTTTATGTTCAAATTTTCCTTTTATTAAGCTTATTAGCTAAGTATTCAAGCCCCATAATTGCACTTTCTTTTTCTTAGTTAATGGAAGGAAATAAAATAACACATGATAACAATCAATGTGTTAGGGAATGTGACTATTTCTCTAACGATATGCCAAATATGATGGTAATGGGTTCTCAAAGCTTTATGAAAAAACTTGCTCAATTGGATTAAGTTATAAATAATAACTTGAATCATGTGGAACACCCTCCTTTTCCAAGGAAAGAGCAAGTTTCCATCGAATCCTTCATATAGAAAAGGCCTCCCATGTTTAGTGGATCTTCCTATAACCTCCTCACAAAATAGAGAATTAAATCCATTTAAAAGATATTCTCTATCCTACAGTGCTCATAAGAAGAGAAAGTTGTGTTGGTAGTATATCATTTTGATGGGGAAATGATCTGTGGTGGAAACTGATAAAAAATACTAATTATAAGGAGGAAATTGATTCCACGGATTGGGAGGAATTAAAGATTTTTTTTTCAATAAATATTTTCCCTGAACCCTCCATCTCAAGATGGAGAGAGAGTTCCTAATACTTAAGAAGAAGTAAGATATATCTATCGGGGTTTATGAAGAAAACTTTAAAAGGCATGAAAGATACACCTATGGATTTTTCATGAACACCGAAAGCAAGGTGGATCACTTCTTTATAATACTAACACTGAGTCTATGAAAAGCATTGACGATTCAAGGATTCAAATGTTATGAAGAGATTTTCAGTTGTTCCCTCAAGGTTAAAATGTAGATAAAAAAATCTAAATGGTCTTGTGGGACCGATGAAAAAAAGTGGAAAATGGAGTCTAATATGGGTGGATCATAAAACAAATCCCATGATGGAAAGAAGAATGAATACCCCACATGTCAAAATTATGGGAAGAAGAATCCTGAGAACACTCTAAAGGGAAATAGGAAATGATTCAAATGTGAAAGAATGGTGCGTCTGGATAAGAAAAGACGAATGGATATGAATAATTCCACTAATGTAGAGAAATAAAATAATTCTTAGATAAACACTCATCCTGTAGTGAAGTGTTTAAATTACATGGAACACATGAATTTTTCAAACCAATTCCCTAAGCCCAGGGTTGTCATAGGTAATCAACAACAAACTCCAAGGAAACAAGGAATGACATGTGCTATCACTACTGCTGAGGTGGAGTCATACAATGATGTAGTGACATGTATGCTGGTTATTCACTCAAGAATAAAAAACATACTATTCGATTCTAGTTCTACACATTCTTTTATATCTTGAAAGTTTAGTAGAACTATTCAAACACCATATAAAAATACAGTGTTTGAGTTATCAGTGAAAAAAAATAATGGGGAAATTATTGTATCCAAAGTACAAAACTACTCCCTAGTTAATATTTGTGGACTGAACCTCCTAGACAATATCGTCTTACTTTCTTTGGTGGATTTTGATGATATTTTGGGCATGGATTAGCTATATTTATATAAATAAAACATAAACTATCAAGAAAGGGAGATCACTCTTCACATCCTAAAGCATCCTCTAATTCTTTAAAAGTATAAGGAGGAAGATGAATCTCTTTCAGAATCATCATATCAAGTGTGGATATTACTACCTTATAAGAAATCACCAGTAAAGGAATATCTATGGACCCTTCCAAGACAAAGGAAACTGAAGAGTGGCTAAGGAAAACTTATATAATAGAGATCCATAGTTTCCTTGTCCAAGTTTGGTATTACCAATGATTTGTAAAGAACTTATCATGATTTTAAAACCTAAAAACCATGATGACATAGAAGTGAGTGATGTTTTTATAGACTCAAGAATGTGAGGAAAGATTTAAGGAGATCAAAAAGAGGCATTTCACTGTGCCAATACTTACACTCCTGACAAGTGGAGAACCCTTTTTGGTATAAATCGATGCTTAAAAAACAGGATTAGGCTATGTACTAATTAAAAATGATAGAGTGATAGCCTACACCTCAAGTAAGTTTAAAATACATGAGAAAAACTATCCTAACATGATCTGGAGTTGGAAAATGTGATCTTTGCATTGAAAACAAAGTAGTGGATCATTTAAGTAGAAAGGATCCTGTATCTTTATCAATGATGATAATTGAGAAGGATCCAATCTTCTTGGACTTAAAAAGGACGGAAATGGGAATAATTAAGGAAGGAACATCATCAATCCTTTCTCAAATGATTTCTCAAGCATACCTCTTAGAGAAAATAAATAATTATCAAAGAAATGATGTGTAAATTTAGAAAAGTGTTGAAGCTATCAAGAATGGAAAATCCTCCAAGTTCAAGATTGATGAGGATAGAGTCTTAAGATTTTGGTCACAACTATGTGTACCATCCAATATAGAGATAAAGAAACATCTTCTGAGTGATTCACATACATGAACCTTTTCTATTCACCTAGGGATCACAAAGATGTATCAATATCTCCAAGAGAACTTTTAGTGGGACAATATGAAAAAGGAGATCACTGAATATACATCAAAGTGCCCAGTATGTAAGTAAGTGAAGGCTGAAAGCAAAAATTCTAAAGGTATGATGCAACCATTATCCATACCAACATGGAAGTGGGAGAACATTTCCATGGACTTTGTCAGTGGACTTCCAAAGAAATCCATATGAAACAATTCTATATGGGTTATTTTGGACCATCATACAAAGATATCTCACTTTATCACAATTCAAGATGGATTCTCACCAGATCAACTTTTATGAATATATATCAAAGAAGTTTTAAGGTTTTATGGAGTGCCACTATCAATTATATCTTATTGAGATATGATATTCATCTCCAAGTTCTGAATAAGCCTCCAACATACTATGAACACTGAGTTAAACTTCAGTATAACCTATCATTCTCAAATAGATGGCCAATTTGAGTAGACTATTCAGACACTGGAAGACATGTTGAGAGAATGTTCTATGGTATTCAAAGGGGGATGATACCAACATCTTCCTCTTAAAAAATTATCCTATAACAACAGTTTCCACTCAAGCATCTGAATGAATCCAAATGAAGCCCTTTATAGGAAAAGGTGAAGAACACTGACATGTTGGGATGAATTTAGTGAACATAATCTTCTAGGACCTAAAATGGTTGAAGAAATGGCAGAGAAGGTGGAAACCATTCAAAGACACATCAAGGCAGCCCAAAGTCAACAAAAGAGCTATGTAGATAATTGTTGATGAGACCTTGAGTTTATGTTTGGAGACATGGTATTCCTCTACATATATCCATGGAATAGGATCATAAGATTTTGGAAGAATGGAAAGATAAGTCCCAAGTACATTGGCCCCTTCAAGATTCTTAGTTCTGTTGGAGTCATGACATATCAACTAACACTTCCACCAGTAATGTTTCAAGTACATGATGTATTGCAGGTATCCCTCTTGAGGAAGTACATACCAAATCCCCACATGTACTGAATTAATAGGTGGTACAATTGGAGAATAATCTCCCATATGAGGATCATCCAGTGAAGATCTTGGATTGTAGAGATAAAGTTCTACGCAATAAGACTACTCACCTAGTCAAAGTACAATGGCAGAACCATAAGTATAAAGAGAAAACTTGTAAACCAAAGGAAGTGATTAAGGAAAATTACCCACTCCTATTTTCATGTTATAATGTAAAATGAGATATCGAGGGAAAAATTTCATAAGGGGGGAGATTGTGACAACCCTAAATTCTATCAATGAAAATTCCCTTGTTATAATTACATCATATGGTACAATCACATAATGAAAAAATAAAAAAACTTTATTAATAATGAATTAGTGAAATAAAAGGCATTTCTAGAAGTCAAGGAACATATACCAAAGTAATAGTAACCCGAGCTTTGGAATAGTAACATGATCCTTTTGAATAGTTAATCAGAAAATTGAACAGTAACATCCCCAATGAAATTTTAAATAAAATTTATCTATCTTATAATTTAAAATATGCTATAATTATATCATAGTATTAGTAAATAAATATTTTAAAAATTATTAATTAAGTGTTGGTATTTTTAAAAGTCATAAATATTTAATTATAATTTTACGTTTAATTTAGTAGTTTAAAAGAAGATTTATTTTCATAAAATGTATTAATAAATTAATTTTTTGACTACTTATTATTATAAGATAATTTTATGATACCTTATTTAATTTTTCAAAGTGTTATAAAATCAGTTAGAGTTTTAAAATCTGTATTTTTCAAGTAAATTATGATTTTAATTAAAAATTAAATTTAACATGTTTAGAAATACTATTTTATAAAATAGTGTTCATTTTTGAATCATACATTTCAAAAAATGGTTAGGGTGAATTTTTGGGATTTTTCTAAAATACTTGAATTTTTTATGAATAGTAAAATACGATAATTTATGATAAATTCTAAATACATGAATTACGGAGCCATAGATAATGTATGGTTCATGTAAGCCCAAAATATAGAACTATAATTAATTATTTTAATATTTTAGATGATAATTCTCAAAACATTCATAGTCTTAAGCCAAAATAATAAACTAATGATCAAAATAATGGGAAAACACCCCTCTCATCCACTATAAATACCACCCCTCACCTCATCTTCTCCTCACACATATAAATCCATAAGACTTGTACAAATTATACTTAAATATCCTCCCAAGAAACTTCCACACTTCCATGAGATTTTTCTCTTAATAAAATACCAAAACCAGTCCCATAAGGAGGTTCTCAAGAAGAAGGAATCAAGAAGTAAAACCCTCTTCCTTTTCTTTTAGTTTCTTTTCAAGTCCCTTTATTTTATTTTTCTCTCATCAGATCCCCTCTTCAAAATAGTAACATAACTCTAGTACCTTACATATAATGGAATTTTGTTTTTCTAATGGAATAATTCATCATCATCTCTCTTTCCCACTCCTTTTATACTAAAATTGAAAACATCATCCATGATATGTTAATTTATCATATTCAAGGATGATTAAGTTCTTAATTCCCATTACCATATTTAAGGATGTTAATGAAACAATTTTTATGGTTAAACCAGATTATAATATATTTATTATATCTTATTTAATTTTCTAGAATCATTTTGTACACATGATATTAATTTATAAAATAAAATGACTTCGTTGTGATCGAAAATCACCAAAATAAACCAAAATAGTTATCATTAACTATTTATCTAATGATTCATCCTCATTCCATAAAATCAAATGATTTATTAGACCAATTTAACCTATTTAATTTCATTAATAAAATATAATTTCAATTCTAGATAAATACCTCCCACTTTATATGACCTTTAGTACATATATAAAAGTAAACCGATCATGGAAACCAAGGAAACTAACACTCCTAAACAATGAAATTGAACCTATTAACCCATTAAAAAACACATAAATGAACTAAATAAAGTATAATAAATAAAATAAATGTAAAAATTGTTTTTTAATTATTAATTAATAAATCTAATTTGATTATCCAGGACATTAAGATCATGTGAAGAACACATTAAGACTTATCGTAAGTGATTCTACCCGAACCTCCATTATTCCTTCGGGATATTCTTTCTCTGTTTTTAACCAAATTAAATTATATTTTATTTTTATGAATATATTATAAATTCTGTTTATATGTTCCAAAATCATGTTTTAATATCATTTCATCCTTTTTTGGGGATATACATGTTTTTAAAAGGTTCCCAACTCAATTCTTTCCGATAAGGAAGTTTGATTTATGGGAACTTCCTAAATTCTTATCCAATTTCAAGTGCACTCTATACTATATTTAAGACACCATTATTTTTATATATTCACTCATTTTATTAATAAAAATTTCTTGGTTTATTTATGGTTCTTTATAAAATATTATTTTATTTTCTGCTTTAAAATATCTTTAATATTTTCCTTAAACCACACAAAAATGTTTTAATGCCAAAGTCTCTTAAATACTATTTTTTTGTGTTATCACATATATTTTACATAAATAATCATGATATATTACTATTTTTATTTATTAATTTCCATTTATTATTTAATTCATTTCTTTCATAGACACTTTTATGATACACTCATTTATTATGCTTTGTGACATGATTATGATACCCAATTCTTTCTGTGGTTAAGGATTATGTTTATGTTTGATTACTTATGTATTATTATTTATGTTCCAAACATATTCATGAACATGTTATTATGGGTGTCCCTAGATATCTCTCCAATTAATTGGATAATTTTTAGTTTCATGAGACTTAATGTGAAACAGTCTTGGTGGTTAGCCTTGACTCGGGCTCCATGTGTAACGGTCTTGGTTATTAGCCTTGACTCATGATCCTCTATGTGCAATGTGTCTTGAATCATTATAAAAAAATGTTTTATGTTGCTAACACATTACTATTATTTCATGATTATATGATCACATGTTCTATATGTTATTATTCCTTATGTTTGATCATGTTATATGCCTTTTTATATCATTATGTTATGCCTTCTAACCCATGTGTTATACTTTAATTTAATGTTTATTCCATTACTGGGATTTTTAGCTCATCCTTTTTTTATGTTATCCCCAGGTTATCCTATGCATATTTAATAACTTAAAGGAAGTTTGGAGCTCATAATAGATGATAAATAAATAAATTTTTAATTTAGTCCTAGGTTTTTAGTTTTATGTACCTTTTCTTCCAAGACACTAGACTTTATGATCCTTGGCCTATAATTTGACAGTTAATTATGTTTAAAAGAATGTAATGATATGTGTAAAAATCTTTGGTCTCTATATTTGGTATATTAACAAATTAAAAGGAATTAAAAATTAATTTATTATATTACTTAAACATTATAAACATTTGTTCCTTATGGTCATTAAATTGATAGTACACTCCATGTGATGGGTTATATATATATATATTAAATGTCTAGTTAATTATCTACATAATGTTTGAAACAACATATCATGTATAAGTTGTAATAAAATTATTAATCTACACACATTGAAATATGAAATTTTATGTGAATACCATGTGTTTTGTGTTTCCATTAAGTTTATAATACATGCTATGGAATTATGTGATAAGTCATGTATATTAGATATAGTGTGAGTAAACAACATATGAATATAATACACATTGGGTAGTTTTAATGGGTACTAATAGTGTTGCCTCTAAGTTACATTTTTGTACATAGTTAATTTTAAATAAATTTATTTAATTTGATTAAAATTATGATGGATGAGAATGTTCAAAAAACTCAGATGATAATTAAGATAAAATAATTGATTAATTAAATAATATAATTAATTGATTTGAGTGTGATTTATCTTAAATAATAAGGATTATAATTGAATGATAATTTTATTAAATGCATAATTTGTTTCATGTATGTGTATAATCATGAGCATACAACAAACCTTTGTATGTGATTGGTTTCATTTAATTTATTATTAAATTAAATTGTTGGTCTATGTATCATTCTTCTTATCATTATGTAAGGGCCTACTGTCCATGGTTTCTTTTATGTAAACCCATTAAACAATAATTCTCATTCCTCTCATATGAATGCGAGTAAAAGAATATGTAATGTATGGATATACCAAGCTAGTGGAGGTAGTTCAAGTTTTGAGATGAGGCAAAACCAATCCAAGAGAGATATATAGGTGGATAGGTGGAAAGATATAACACGAACCGTAAAATGGTTCAAGGAATTTTCCCCTTAGGTTAATGGTTAATTTATCATCATCTTGATAAACTGAAAATTTGTAAAAGGTAATGATCATACCTCTATTTTTTTTTCAAGTTTCATGGTTATTTAATTATAGATGTTTTGTCATGATCATATGAATTGATGAATTAATGAGCATGCAAGATGGAACTAAAATCGATTGGATTATGTGAAAATTTTATCTACGACATGGTTAATCACTTATGTAAATCAAATTAATATTAACAATAATATAATAAATATTAAAATGGTAAACTTATTCATAATGATAAAAATACCTCAATTATATATATCAACTCGGTATAGCCTTCCAATACTTAAGTTAAAATTGAACCATAGTTCAAAGTGGTTGATCAACCAATGTTGGGGTGATTTCAATTATAAGGGAATTATATTTTGATGTTTTGGGTTGAATTAACTTAGTTCACATAAAGGGTTGACTACCAAAGAAGGACATAATTTAACTAAGAGACAAAGATTGAAGAAATCCATTTTTAGGATTTCAAGATTGGGGTTTCCACTCAATAGATCAATGAACTATAAGTTAATGCAGTTGGAATTTATAATGACTAACTAAAACCCATAAAATTTATTGACTGTACAATATCAGAGTGATGATATGGGGAATATGTATCCTTGCAACTAGAATATCCAAGAAACATGATATTCAAAATCCAATGGTGAGGTATATTGGGTTTCGATAAAATAGTGGGAGATTAATAAATATAATATTTATTAATTTATCAACCTTTTATCAGATAAAGTAATAAAACTTTGCTCATATTATTTGTAGAAATGGAAATAAACAAGAATAAAAACATATAACTATGATCTATACTTGATAAGGATAACCTTTTCCCCAGTACAAATTTTCAAGAGTGGAAAATGCACTTACACGTTATCCTATGCTATGAAAGGAAATTGTATGCACTGGAAGAACCTATTTCTAAAGTACCATAAAGAGGAAAGTGAGGAATAATTGTCTCTCTATGATAAATATTTTAATGATGTTATATATGGTTAGTGTTTCATGCTATCATCCATAACCAACAAAATTTAAAAACAACATGAGGACATGGATGTGTATAATATGATGTCTCACCTTTAGAATCTATATCAAGATAAGGTGAGATAAGATAGACATGAGACCTCAAATGCTCTATTTAAAACTAATATTATAGACTCAATGTAATTTGGGAATCATGTAGTCAATATTATGTGCTACACTGAATGATCAGACATCTTAGGGATTAAATACCCAGATGAGTTGCACATAGATATCATAATTTCATCACTACCCAAGTATTTCTCCATTTTATTGTTAATTATAACATGAGTAATAATGAGAAGAGTATTTTGAAACTTATTACTATGATTCACCAAGTAGACAAGAACATGGGGAATGGAAAAACCACAATCATTATAGTGAATAAGAAAAATAATAACAAGGTGAAGGGGACCAAAAATTATAACAACTCTAAAGCCCCCAAGCTATGTATTTCTAAGAAGTGGAATATCTAGAGGTAGGGAAAAGAAAATGAAGAATTATGTTTTACATGTGGAAAGTAAGGCCACTGGAAGAGTAATAGCACCCAAAAGCAAGGGAAAGATAAATATGAATTCATTATTGAGTGTAATATTTCAATATCTATACATTGGGAATTAGATAAAGATTTTTTCACTCAAATATGTATCCAAATTCTAAAACCAATTCTATTTTGAAATATTTCTAGAAGGAAATTAGGTTTACGAGATACTAATGGTGTGAGGATGGCTAATCCAGCCATTGGTGAATACTGCCATTCATTTCCAACAAGAATGATATTTGTTTTGATAGATTGTTATTATGTACCAACTGTTACCAAGAATATAATTTTCATATCCTATCTAGATAAATATGGTTTTATTTTAAAATTTAGAAATAAAAGTTGTTTCTTTTATAAAGACAACATATGTTTTGGTATGGAACATTTAAATAATGAAATTTATATACTAAATTATGAAAAAAAAGTAGTGGAAATTGATAACGAATCATGGTCCCATGACTCATATAACACCCAACTATGACATCACCATCTTCATCATGTAAACAAAAAGTGTTTTAAAAAGATCTATCAAGATGAATATTTTGAATATTTTGATATAAAACCACTCGATAGATTTCATGCTTATTTATAAGGAAAAATGAGTAAAACGTCATTCGATAAACATGGTGAAAGGGATACATAGCTTCTAGGATTGGTACACAGTAATGTGTGTAGACCATTTCATGTAGAATCTATAGGTTGGTATTATTACGTCATAAATTTTACTAATTGATTGAGTAGATATGGATATGTATACCTGATGAGGTATAAGTAGAGGTCCTTTTAGAAATTCAAAGAATTAAATAATGAATAAAAGAATAAACTTGGAAAGAAGACACAAATGCTTCGATCAGATTATGGTGGAAAATATCTCAACAAAGAGTTTACCAAATTTTTATAGGAGTTTGGGATTCTTTCAAAACTCACTCCACCATACACACCATAATGTAATAGTGTTATTGAAACGAGGAACTGTACCTTTATAAACATGGTAAGGTCACTGATTATTCATAAAGATCCTCCGTTATCCTTTTAGGGATATGCGATACAAACTATGGTATACACATTAAACAGAGTACCAAATAAAGAACAAACCAAACTCTCTTTGAGATATGGATTGGAAATAAACCTATTTTGTCACATATGCGTGATTAATTTTGAGAAGCATTTTTTAAGTCCTTATTAGGATAACAACTAGCAACCTAGGGAACAAAGTGTACCTTAATAGTGTATCCAAAGAAAAAAATGATACTTCCTATACAACCTCTCAAAAAAGAAAGTGAATATTGCAAGACAAGACATCTTTCTTGAGAGGGATCATATCCTCAAAAAAGGTAGTGGGGGTAATATTGACTATGATGAAGTTGATACTCAAGATATATAAGGATTGGTACATGGGAATATTCAATATAACCCCATGTAATAAGTATTTCTTGAAACATAAGTATTGTGTAATAGAACCAGTGAGATAAGATAATGAGAGAGATATGTTTTTCTAATAATTGAATATAGTGACTCATTATTGGTGGAAAATAAAGAAACTCTATCCTATAAAGAGAATGTAAAGAGATCAGAAGCTGTAACATGGAAATAAGCCATGAATTCAAAAATGGATTCCATGTATCAAAACCATGTTTGGGTTCTGGTTGATTTCCATTTTATGTAAATATCAAAGGGTATAAATGGGTATTTAAGAGGAAACTGTACATTAATGGTAAAGTAAATAACTTTAAATCAAGGATAGTGTCTAAAGGGTTTAAATAGCATCAAGGAATTGACTATGATGAAACCTTTTCTCCTGTTTCCGTGTTTAAATCCATCAGAATTCTACTTCTTATAGCATCTTACAATGACTATGAATTTTTTTAGATGGGTGTCAAAATAAATTTCCTTAATGGAAACCTTTAAGAATATGTATATTTGAAACAATGGGAAGGTTTTATGACTCCAGGTGATTTTGAAAGGATATAGAAGTTGCATAGGTCAATTTATTGATTGAATTAAGCATCCAAGTCAGGGAAAATTCAATTTGATGAATCTATAAAATATTTTGGTTTCATTAAGAATGAATGTGAGCCATGTTTTTATAAGTTGTTTAGTGGGAATGTGGTCGTTGTCCTAGTAGTATATTTTGACGACATTTTAATTATTGGAAATGACATACCGGTCTTAATGTCTGTTGAGGACTAGTTAAACAAATGTTTCTCCATGAAATAATTAGGTGAAGAAACCTAAATTCTTGGATTTAAGATCATTCATGATAGATCCAATAGGTTTCTTGGACTAAGTTAAGGTAGATATATTGACCATATTATATATAGATTCAATATGGAGAAATCCAATAGGGGATTGGTTCTAGTGTCATATGTTATACATATTTCTAATAAAACGTGTCTTGAGATGAAACAAGAGAAATAAATAATGAGTAAGATCAAATACACTTTAGTAAAAGGATCAATCATGTATTCTATGTTATGTACTGGACTTGATGTTTCCTATACATTGATCATGGTAGGAATATATCAAGCTGATCTAGTATAACAACAATGGTATGATATTAAGGATATCCTTAAGTATATGAGAAGAACTAATGATATGTTCCTAGAGTATGGAGGAGATAAAGTGACAACCATCAATGGTTATAATGATTCTAGTTCTTAAATATATCAAAATGATCTAAAGTCATGGTTAGGATATGTTTTCAGTATTAATGGAGGATTTGTGAGCTAGAAGAGTTCAAAGCAACAAGTTTTTTCCAATTCTATAGTGGAGTCTAAATATATAGTGGATTTTGATATAGCCAAATAAGCTGTTTGAATATGAAACTTTTTTCAGGATCTTGATGTGGTACTTAGTAGTAAGGAACCTGTAACATTGTATTGTGATAATACTATAATGGTGGCTCTTGCAAAATAACTAAGGTCACACCAATAGAAAAACATATACTATGTAAGTATCACCTTTCGAGGGATTATTCTCATAGGGGAGAAGTTGAAGTAAGTAGAGTTTCCATATAAAAATGTGGTGGACACCATGAATAAAGGCCTATATCAGTAGAAGAATAAGTATCATGTGAGAACTAGTGGTTTGAAGTCTGCTAGCAATTAGATCTTGTGAAAGTGGGTGTTTGTTGGATTTAGTTCCCTATAACCAATTTATGTGTACTTTATGATAACCTCTATTAATTTTTTTAATGTTAATAATATCCTTGTCGCATCATGATTATTATTCTATATGACATAGTATGTGAATATGTCCTAAGTGTAGCTATCTCACTAAAAGGTCATAACAGTTCCCCGTTATGTTGAGAACCCATAAGTTCGATGATAGTATTCTTAAATATATGTTATATAGACGGATGAAATCATTTGAGGTAAATAACTGATATAGGCTATCAGGGGTGGATACTCATAGGACTTTGAGGCACCTTATTTTAGTGTAAACCCTTGGTAATTTAAAGTGTAGGAAATTATGAGAATGGGGCCCACCAGTAGGAAATTATCATTTATATTTGTCATTGGATGTTCATATCCACAGGAATGTGTATTGGTCCTTATACTTTAATATTATTATTAATGTATGTTATGAGTTGCATACATTGATGTATTCACAAAAACTGTGATGACATATGTTCACAGTTATGTAAGATACGTTGGGTGTGTCATGAGTAATATTTCATTAATGAATAATGCGAGTAAGGACTTGTCCCTTATGTTATTTAAAGGAAGATGATATCTTAGGCTCTTTAACTGAAGTGATATATAATTGTTGAACCCTCTGGGAATCTAGTTGTTTTATTATATTTTGATAATCCCAATTATGATTATTTGTATTTTGATAATCCCTATTTGATCAATGGTTAAATAATTATTTGGGAATCTAGCTACTTATTTGCTTTAAGTATTGTTCTATTATTTTATGTTTAAATACTAGTCTTTCGGTTACTGGATGTTTGTACACTCTGACTTAACCTATTCTGCCAGAATGCTTAAACAGAACAAAACTACCGATACAGTTAATTCTACCGCTACGTGAGAGCTACCGTTACAGAACAGAGCTACCGATACACACAAGTCCACCGATATGTTGAAGCTACTGTTATCAAAGGAAGCTACCGATACAAGACAGACTTACCGCTATCGAGATAGAGCTACCGCTAATGATATAAGAAGGTTACTGTTACATCAAAGCCTACTGATACTCGAAGGTCACCGATATGAAAGTCTACCGATATGTGGAAGGTTATTGATAAACTAATCCTACCTATAGAAAGGATACCGTTACTCAAGTCTACCGTTACTCAAGTCTACCATTACTCAAGTCTACAGTTACACAAGAAGCTGCCGTTACTCAGGCCTACCGTGACATCTACCTACCAATATCAAAGCTACCGTTCCAGAGACAGAACCCGAAACTGCTTTAATTTCTTTATCATTATTTAATCTAACCAACGTTCATATCAGGTATATTTTAATACACTAACATTTATTTAATGTGTGTTGTTGGATGTCAGGGAACCGTACCTCGTACCTGCAAAAAGAAATCATTTCTTTTTCCAGAGCTCAAGCTTTAAATGAATGAAGGATGTGCTGCTACAAAGGATAAGGAATGAACATAGAGACATACATACCACGATGTGTGCTGAAAGAACAACCGAGTGTGAATGCAAAGAGACGACTAAACTTACACAAAGAACTCATACATTCCTACATACCAAGAAAGAGAGCTGATAACGAGAACATAACACAAGAACTTCATCGACTACCTTTTTCTCTGTCTCTACCCCTGGAAGTCAAGGAAGCAGACGACACTCTATTTTCCAGACAAAAACCAGAAGAGGACTCAGAACCAATTCTGATCAATCCAAAGGAGTCCAGAGCTGCACCACAATCACTTGAGCCATTTCTAAACTCTAAATCTTTGCCTCTGTGATTTACTTTTTACATTTTGAGTAGTGTGTGTTATCTGCTATATTTAACACACACACACTATCTACTGTACTTTAACTGGAGGATCTGTAAATCCTCAATCAAACTCTTACATCTTTTGTTTCCCATTGGGATAGTGGTAGAGGTCGTGCGTGGCCTGGACAGCTGGTTTGCTGTTGTTTTTGTTCCCATAGATAACAGTGGTAGAGGTCTTCGACCTGGACAGTTATATACTGTTGTAAACCCCGATCCAGGGTGTGGATCACTTTTATATAAAGTTTTGAGAGGACTAAGTCTCAGCTTGAGACTGAACCTCTTGGTTAAACCTGCTGTGCTTATTTATTTTCAATGTTTGTTTTTATTCCGTTGCAACCTACTTTAAATCCAAAACTATTTTAAAGTCACTTTGATAATTAAACTTTCAAGTGTTTATATTAGTTGTAAATCAGTAAGTTAGTTTAAAAAGTTAATCAATTCTTATAATTTGATTAACTGGGAAATAATCAATCCTTTGAGAATCTAACAGAACCTTTATTTTGATATAAATTCACTATAGTTTAATTCTGTGTTTTATTTGGGGGATTTTAAGACAAAGTTCTTAAATAGAAATTTTAATTGGAACTCAATTCACCCCCCTCTTGAGTGTCCACTTGGACCAACAATTGGTATCAGAGGCTGTTTAAATATTTTCTTAAGTACTATGTTTTTCAACTGTGATTTTAGTTGTATTTTAAAGTTCTTAAAATTTCTGTTATTTATAAATTTTTATCTCTTTAAAATCTTTGCTTTAAGTAAGCTATCATGGATAACAGACTTGAAGGTGTTTCTACCACTAGACCACCTTTTTTCAATGGCACTAACCATGCTTAGTGGAAAATCAAGATGAAAATTCATTTAGAGAGCATGGGTTTTGATATTTGGACTGCTATAGAATCAGAATATAAAATACCTACTACTGTTAGATCTACTTGGAATGAAGCTACTAAGACAACCTACAATAATAATTGTAAAGCTATGAATACTCTGTACTGTGATTTAGGAGATGAGGAATTTAATAGAATATCTGCTTGTAAAACTTCTTATGAAATTTGGGATACCTTAGCTGTTTCTCATGAAGGATCAACTAATGTTAAGGAAATGGGATTGAACACTTATACTATTAAGTATGATAATTTTAAGATGAAGCCTGATGAACCCATTTCTGACATGTATCTCAGGTTCAAAGAAATTGTCAACACAATGATCTCACTGGGAAAGGATGTTCTATCAAAGGAACAAATCATGAGAATTCTGAGTTGTCTACCTGAAAGATGGAGAGGAAATTATGTCTCAATCAGAGAATCGTGTGATATTGGTGAACTGCCAATCAAGGAACTAATTGGAAAGCTAATGATGTATGAAGAAGAACTTAAGGTAAATAAAGAAGAAGAAGATGAAACTAGAAGGAAGTCAACTGCTTTCAAGACTTCAACTTCAAAGAACAAGGATAAGGAGAAGCTTCAAGATATAAATGAGAGTTCAAGCTGTGAAGACAGTGAAAGTGATTCTGATAGTGATGATGAGATGGATCACATTTCCAGAAGGTTTAAGAAGTTTTATAGGAAGAAGAAGTTCTTCAGAAAATCAAATTACAAAGGTAAGTATGACAGCAAGGGTCATTGGAAGAAGGATTGGAAAAAGCCAGATAAAAGTGATGAAGTTGTCTACTATGAGTGCAAAAGAAAAGTACATATAAAAGCAGACTGTCCAAAACTGAAGTACAAGAAGAAGTATGAATACAAGGACAATAAGTATAAGAAAGCAATGAAGGCTACCTGGAGTGCTTATGAGGATAGCTCCAGTGAATCTGAAATTTCTAAAACTGAACACAGAAATAAGTCAAACACATGTTTTATGACAAACACATCTGAGGTAACAGTTGAAACTCCTGCTTTAAATTCATATTATTCTGGAGACGATTCTAACTCAGAAAACATGTCAAAAACTGAACCATTTGAATATTGTGATATGTTAGAAGACACCTGTAATGAGCTGAAAGACAAATACAAAGGTTTAAAGAAATAGTATGCTTTAACTGTTAAACATAAATCTGATATTGATATTGAAATAGAAAAGAATGCTCAGTTGCTTAAAGAGAATACTGAACTAAAATTATCTAATGAGAAACTTAAGAAAGACTTAGAAAAGTTCACAAAGGGTAAAGATACTCTTACTCAGATTCTAGGTAAGCAAATAACACCTAGATACACTACTGGTATCGGATACCAACCTGGACAAAGGAAAATTACCAAAACTAGATTTATTCCTAAATCTGGACAGAATGTTGCTAGTTCTAGTTCTAGAAGTTCATATGATTCAACTAGTTATATTCATAGTTACAGACCCAATAAAGTTTATCTTTCAAAATCTATTGATTCAACAAATTTTATGAGACCCATTAGACAAATTTGGGTTCCTAAAGTTTTATTGGCTAACCTGTCTGGACCCAAGAAAATCTGGGTACCAAAATCATTTCCTGTCTAAATCTGTTTTGTAGGGAACCTGCTTAAAGAGCTCCTATAGAAAGACTTGGTATTTGGACAGTGGATGTTCAAGACACATGTCAAGAGAATTCTCATGGTTCAAGAGTTTAGTAAAAGTTGATGGAGGGTTTGTCACTTTTGGTGATAACTATAAAGGGAAAATCATCAGCTTAGGCTATATTGGTAACACTGACTCAGTATTAATTTCTAAAGTTTTATTTGTTGATGGACTTAAATATAATCTGTTAAGTATTTCTCAGTTATGTGATGATGGTTTTTATGTTAAATTTTAAAACGATTCTTGCAATGTTTTTAATTCTAAAAATGATTTATTATTTTCTGCCTTACGAAATGAAAATGTTTATGATGTTGATTTAAATTCTTTAGCTATGAAAAATATTACTTGTTTAAATGCCTTTCATAAAGAGTCTTGGCTTTGGCACAGAAGATTAGGAAACTGCAATGTACATTCACTTAGAAAACTTACTAGGAAGAACTTAGTTAGAGACCTACCAAAACTTGAATTCCCAGCTGATAAAGTTTTTAATCCCTATCAAAAGGGAAAGAAACATAAAGTTTCTTTCAAATAGAAGAAAGAAGTGTCAACTTCTCAACCTCTCGAGTTGGTTCACATGGATTTGTTTGGACCTTCTAGAGTTTCTAGTTTAAATGGGAAGCACTATGTCTATATTCTAGTAGATGACTATTCTAGATATACTTGGGTATATTTTCTAGCTCACAAAAGTGAAGCCTGTTCTTACTTTGTTAAATATTCCAAGTCTGTAGAAAATCTTAGTGGACTTAAGATCAAAACCTTGAGAAGTGATCATGGTCGTGAGTTTGAAAATCATGAGTTTGAATCATACTGCTCACACAATGGATATAGTCACAATTTCTCTACCCCTAGGACACCCCAAAAGAATGGTGTAGTAGAAAGAAGGAATAGAACCCTGTAAGAAATTTCTAGAACCATGCTCAATGAGTATGACCTACCTGTTTATTTTTGGGCTGAAGCTCTAAATACAGCTTGTTATGTTATCAATAGAGTCTTAATCAGACCTGTTCTTAAGAAGACCCCTTATGAGTTGTGGAACCAAAGAAAACCTAAGGTTAACTACTTCAGAGTTTTTGGTTACAAAGTCTTTATTCTTAATACTAAAGATAATCTTGAAAAGTTTTCATCCAAGAGTGATGAAGGAATTTTCCTAGGTTACTCTATTTCTAGTGAAGCCTATAGAGTTTTCCATAAGAGAACCAAATGTGTGGAGGAATCTGTTCACATAAAATTTGATGAAACTGATCCACATGAACCTAAGACCTCTCTTGAAAATCTGGAAGATGATCTCTCTGTTTTGAACCTTAATGATAAGGACAGTGGACCTGTAGTTAAAACATCCAGTTCTGGAAATTTTCCAGAACCTGCTTCTGTTGAACCCCAACCTGTAGATGAACCTGAAATCTATAGTCCTACCTTTTCTAGACCAACTAGGACTCTAAAGAACCATCCTTTAGATTCTGTTGTAGGTAATTTAGATAGAGGAACACATACTAGAGCTTCTCTAAGAAATCAGGTTGAACATCAAGCTTTTCTTTCAAAGTTAGAACCTAAAAGTATCAATGATGCTATCAATGATGAATTTTGGGTAATGGCTAAGCAAGAAGAAATAGATCAATTTGAAAGAAATAAAGTCTGGGAATTAGTAGAAAGACCCACTACAAGAAAACCGCCGCAAAACGCATTTCGGGCCGCCATTTCGCGGTGGTTTTAAAAATCGCCGCGAAAAAACCGCCGCTAAACGACAAAAAAAAATTTATTTATTATTATTATTTTTTAATTTTATTCGAGTATTAGCGGCGGGTTTTTAAAAAACCGTCGTGAAATAGCGGCGGTTTCGGTAAAACCGCCGCGAAATGAAATGAAAAAATAAAAAAACACGAGAAACCCCGAAATCACTAAAACGACCATAACTTTTGATCCGGGCGTCCGTTGAAGTGCCACGACCAGTAAAATCGAAGCTCATGAAGAGATATAAAGGCAAATATAATCAAAACCATGACACGGTCTAAGGTGTGGAATATATTAGAGTTATAAGAAAGATGAAAAAAGTTATCCAACTTTAAACGACCATAACTTTCGCTCCGGGTGTCTGTTTGGGCTCTACCACATATCAAATCGAAGCCAGCGAAGACAGCTACGCACCAGTGCGACACAAGAAAGCTTCTGTCGTGTTTTTAGACCTTAAAACCCCTCCTAAGGCCTCCAAAACCCTGTTTCTGTCACCGGTGTCCCGTCAAACTTGTCTTCAAACAGACCTAACTTTCGATCCGCATGTCAGTTCGGCCTCCTCCACATGCCAGATCATATCTCGTTCCATGAACTTCAGTTTGACTAGTCGCGGTGCCCACATGCACTCATAGATCATATGTTATGGCCTTTTTAGTGGGTATCGGGTTTGTTATGTTTTTCGATGCCTCGTTTCTAGCACCCGTTCCCCGTCAACTTTTTTTTAAATAGTCATAACTTCCGATCCGCCTGTCCATTTGGACTCTTTCACCTTTCAGGTCGAAGATCGTTTCAGGATCTTTGATTTGACAGGTCTCGGATCTAAAATGGACTCTCGGATCATAAGTTATCCCGGTTAATACGAGTCCAATGTTTTTGTCTCTTTATGACCGTTTTGACGGGTTTTAACGGTAGCACCATTTATTACTATTTATTTGGGTTTCCATGACTTGTTATCTTTATCAATGGTCTTTTATGGGTTATTATGATGATTATGTTGAATTATTAAGGAGTTTTCCAGAGTTGTCATGAGTTTTCATGCGTTCTCATTCTTTCTAATGCCTCATACTTCATATGCTTCTCCATCCCTTTTCATGCGTTTTCATGATTTTTCATCCCTTATCACGTCTTTTCATACTTTTTCATGTGTTTCCTTTATTATTTATTATTTATTATTTATAATATACTTTAATTTATTTATTATATATTATTTTTAACTGGTTATTTATTATTTATATTTATTAATTATTTATGTTTATTAATTATTAATTATTAATTATTTATATTTATTTATTAGTTATTATTTATTATATATTATATATTATATATTATATATTATATATTATATATTATTTATTTATTATTTATATTTATTTATTATTTATTATTTATTATTTATTATTTATTATTTATTATTTATATTTATTTATTATTTATATTTATTTATTATTTATTATCTATTATTTATATTTATTTATTATTTATTATTTATTATTTATTATTTATATTTATTTATTATTTATTATTTATTATTTATTATTTATTATTTATTATTTATTATTTATTATTTATATTTATTTAATTAATATTTATTATTTATTATTTATTATTTATTATTTAATATTTATTATTCATTATTGATTATTGATTATTGATTATTGATTATTGATTATTTATTATTTATTATTTATTATTATTTATTATTTATTATTAATTATTTATTACGTATTATTTATATCTATTATTTATTATTTATTATTTATATATATTATGTGTTTATTATTTATTATTTATATTTATTTATTATTTATGTTTATTTATTATTTATATTTATTAATTATTTATGTTTATTTATTATTTATTATTTATTATTTATTATTTATCTTTATTTATTATTTATTATTTATTATTTATTATTTATTATTTATTATTTATTATTTATATTTATTCATTATTTATATTTATTTATTATTTATTATTTAGTATTTATATTTATTTATTAGTTATTAGTTATTATTTATTATTTATATTTATTTATTATTTATTATTTATTATTTATATTTATTATTTATTATTTATATTTATATTTTATTTTTTATTTTTGATTTTTGATTTTTGATTTTTGATTTATATTTATTTTTTACTTATTATTTATTAGTTATTAGTTATTAGTTATTATTTATTATTTATTATTTATATTTATTTATTATTTATATTTATTTATTATTTATTATTTATTATTTATTATTTATTATTTATTATTTATTATTTATTATTTATTATTTATATCTATAATTTATTATGTATTATTTATTGTTTATATTTATTTATTATTTATATTTATTTATTATTTATTATTTATTATTTATTATTTATTATTTATTATTTATTATTTATTATTTATTATTTATTTATATTTAATTATTATTTGTTATTTATATTTATTTATTATTTATTGTTTATTATTTATTATTTATTATTTATTATTCCTTATTTATTATTTATTATTTATTATTTATTATTTATTATTATTGAGTTTATATCTATTATTTATGTATTATTTGTTTTTTCAATTAATATATATAAGTATATTAAATTCTGTTTATTAACCACATGGCGAGCTTGCTGGAGTGGTAAAATCTTTGGAAAATATGCAAGAGGTTAGGGGTTCAAATCTCACCAAACGCAGAATTTCTTTATATTGCATGGGCATGCATGTGCACATGCATGTGCATGGGATGTGCATTCTTGGATTTCAAATCTTTCAAACTAGAGATGGAATTATCTTAAATCAAAGTAAACATATAAAGGATTTATTAAAACATTTTGGTTTGGATAATATTAAGGGAAGTAATATACCTATGAGTACCACCTGTAAATTGGATATTGATGAAACTGGGAAACCAGTTGACCAAACTAATTACAGAGGAATGATTGGGAGTTTACTTTATCTTACTGCTAGTCGACCTGATATTATGTTTAGTGTATGTATGTGTGCTAGATTTCAAGCTAACCCTAAAGAGTCACACTTACTTGTTGTTAAAAAGATTTTCAAATATCTTAAAAGTACTGCTAATTTGGGACTGTTTTACCCAAAAGAACAATCATTTGATTTAATAAGTTATTCAAATACTGACTTTGCTGGATGTAAGTTAGATAGGAAGAGAACATCTGGAACATGTCATTTACTTGGAAAGTCCCTAGTGTCATGGTGTAGTAAGAAACAGAACTCAGTTGCATTATCTACTGCTGAAGCAGAGTATATAGCTGCTGGTAGTTGCTGTGCACAGATTCTGTGGATGAAACACACTTTACTGGACTATGGATTTAATTTTAAACATGTTTCAATTAACTGTGACAACACTAGTACGATTAACATCTCTAAGAACCCTGTGTCTCACTCTAGAACAAAACACATTTATGTTAGACACCAATTTCTAAGAGATCATTATCAAAGAGGTGATATAACACTTGAATTTATAAGCACTGAACTTCAATTAGCTGATATTTTCACTAAACCTTTAAGTTTAGAAAGATTAAGTTTCATTAGAAACGAATTAGGAATGATAACTTACCCTTAAACCATTAGAAACCTAACCATTAGAAACCTCACCGTTAGAAACCTCACTGTTAGAAACTTAACCGTTAGAAACCTCACCGTTAGAAACCTCACCGTTAGAAACCTCACCGTTAGAAACCTCACTGTTAGAAAACTCACCGTTAGAAACCTCACTGTTAGAAACCTCACCGTTAAACCTAACTGTTAGAAACCTCACCGTTAGAAAGCTCACCGTTAGAAACCTCACCGTTAGAAACCTCACCGTTAGAAACCTCACCTTTAGAAACCTCACCGTTAGAGAATCCTCACCATTAGAGAAACCTCACCGTTAGGAGACCTCACCGTTAGAAGATCTCACCGTTAGGAGACTTTACCAGTACATCTCGCGCTGTTTTAAACTCCTGTAAAGCCGAGACTTCGAATTTTTTTATGATTTATTTTATTTGTGAATCCTAAATGATATTAAAACCCGATATTAGACTTCACTCAATCTCACCGCGAACTCGTCTATTCGAATCCCTCCAACCTAACCCTCTCAAGCCGTAAAACCCTAAACCTCGAATCTGTAATGGCCCGCGTCAAGAGACCCCAGGTTACAGATGGGAGTGATGAGCCGCAAGCGAAAAGACAGAAAGCAACGAATGCTAGTACCAGTGGAAGTGGAAGTGTAGCTCGAAGGAATCCAGTAAACCCGTATCTCTCAAAGTGAGAAATTGTCGTTGAGAAAGAAGTATGTGCAGAATGGCTCATGGAGAGCAAGTCCTTGGTTCTTAAAGTTTTAGAAGAACAAGGTTGGACCGAGTGCTTCGCGGACAACAATGGACCTTATTATCCAGGATTGGTGAAATAGTTCTATGAATTTGTTCGTTTTGAGAAGACTGAAGAAGAAAGCAGAATGATTTCTTATGTGAATGGACATGAAGTTTCTTTTACTTCAGTGGAATGGGATAGGAACTTAAAAGTTCCGCCTGAAGGAGATTTTTCTTTCTATTCAAAATCTGTTCCCTCAACCAGTGATGTGTTTAATTATGAAGATGCTTTGTTAGAGATGACAAAAGATGGAACTCCTAGAAAGGTCATCGCTGTAGAGATGACAGGGGAGGATAAACTACTTTTCAAGTTCATTCAGTATGTGATTAGTCCAAGGAGAGGAGACTTTGCTACACTGAGATTCCAGGACATTTATTTGCTACATCTGTTGAAGCATGGAGTTAAGGTAAATCTGTGTAGATTGATTATGATTCAGATTGAGGATATGACTAGACCTAAGTCTAAGTCAAATGCACTATTCTTCTCAAAGTTGATTTTTGTTTTGATGAAAGCAAAGGAGGTGGATGGACCTCTGGATGAAATGATAGTAGTTAAGGATAACTTCTGCATCACCAAGACTGTCTGTAAATACATGAAAGTCAGTTGGAATCCTTGGAAGAAATCATGGGTTAATGATAATGGAAAAATCTATGACATGTATACTCCTGTGGATCATCCTTCTAGACCAAAGGATGTGAGGGATCCTGGTCTTAGACCATATGAGCCAGAACCGGTCTATAGTGATAATGAAGTTGAGGAGGAAGAGAAATCGGTCGAGGAAGGAGGAGACCCTGATTTGCCTCCTAGTCCTTTGCCTCAAAATATCTCTTATGGAGCAGCTAGCCCTCCAGAAGAACTACCAAGAAGAGAAACTATTTTGAAGGACTATGACACTGAGACTGAGGAGGAAGAAGAATAAGCATGTCAGTATGTTGTTAAGGACACCTCTAAAGAGGATGAGGCAACCAAATCCGATCATGTTTTTAATGAAGAAGAGGAGGCTTATGGTGAAGCAGATGATAAGGAAAATGAAGAAGAAGAGCTTAGTTTGAGCCCTCTAATAGACAGTACATTCAGGACAATGCCTGATCAGGAAGGAGAAGCTGCATCTGTTGATGAGAGAGTCATTGATGACTTAGAACAAATGGCTATTGAATCTGATGCAGTTGTAGAAGAAGTTGTAGAATTACATCAAGCAGAACCATTGGAGGAGATACCTCAGGAGAATGTTCCAAGTGAGGGGGAGAATCTTGGTTCAGTATCAGTGCTATATGACATTGAAGGTTGGACATCAGATCCAGGATATATGGTTCTTGGACTTTCTTATAGATATTCGGATGAGGAAGACGAGCCCCAAAAGGAATCAGTTATCCTACCTACTGTGGCTGAAAATGTGGAAACTAAGGAGGACCTTGAGTCCTTAAAAGTTGAATTGAAAGAAGCATTAAGGGAATCAGTGGAAGATATGAATAAAAGTATGGTTGAAGAGATGAAAAGCGTGGAGCAATCCCTTCAGTTATCCATTGGATATGGTGTATCCAGTCCTGTGAAAGAAATGATGGATGAAATCAAAGTGTGCCACGCTCAGATTGAGAGTTGGACATGAGCTGTAGTTGCCTTGAGACAATCGATTGCTTCTCTGACTGCCATGCATAGCTCTCAAACTCAAGTAAAATCTGACATTCGATATATCAAAGAAGTGGTCAAGAAATTTGTGGACATTTTTGAGGCATTTAAGAATCCAGTCAAAGAACATCTGAATAGTCAGGATACACTTGTTCAGAAGGTAGTGAGTAGTCTGACTCAATCCTTTAAGGAGACAGTGGCCTTCTCAATGAAACCTCTTCCCTCATCTAGCTCCAGTCTGAACCTTGACCATATCCGCACTATTATTCAGGAAGAATTGGATAAGGCCTGTCCCAGTGGTGCATCAGATACTCAGATTCTTGCTACCACTAGGGAAGTTAGTAGTTTTGTTCGTGATCACCTGTGGGCAGCTACTGCTTCTCAAGAGGCAATCAAGAATAAGGTGGATGCTTATTTTGAAAAGGTTTATACCAAGCATCATCTGACCAACCATTTCAAGCTCTTACTGGAAAATATGAAGTTGCCTCTAGTTACCCAAGCCTTCAGAGAACAGGTTAGTAAGCTCAGGGAGCTTACTCCTGCTTTGGATAAATTCATTGAAAATCGAGATGATTTTGTGTCTGCAATGGAGAGAGGAGGAAGCATTATTATGGATTTCAGGAACTTGCTGCGGCCCTTCTTGCATGTGGATGCAAGAACTATAATTGTACCTCCTTCCCTTCCTGCTTCTGCCTCTGGGAGTACCCCTCAATTGACTCCAGCTCAAGCCATCAGGAGCTTGACACCTATGATCACTCAAAGGAGTACAGATTTCAGATCCTGTACAGTTTTTGCAGCTGAACCACCAGTTGTGCCTTCAGCTATTCTGAAACCCTCAGCTGATCCTAAGGGAAAGACACCTGTTCCAGAGGAGGATTGAGTGTTTCTAGATCTTTTTTATAGGATTCACTTGTATTTTTTTGTTCTGATTTTATCAGTGTATCTTTTGTATATTAATGAAATTCCTCTTCATTCTCTTCTTTACTGAGTTTCTATTACTTTTTCATTTATTCTCTGCTAGTCTTTATCTTTTCTCTGCTACCCTTCTTTTTGTTAATCATAAAGGGGGAGAAAATAAGCAAATGATCCACTGAGAGCAAATAAGAAATGAGACCTATGAGTTAAAAAAGGGGGAATGAGAGCAAATAAGAAATGAGACCTAATTTCTTTTCCACTTTTTCCTCTGATACTATTTCATTTTTTAGCATAAGTTATGATTATCAAAAAGGGGGAGATTGTTGAACCCTCTGGGAATCTATTTGTTTTATTATATTTTGATAATCCCAATTATGATTATTTGTATTTTGATAATCCCTATTTGATCAATGGTTAAATACTTATTTGGAAATATAGCTACTTATTTTCTTTAAGTATTGTTCTATTATTTTATGTTTAAATACTAGTCTTTTAGTTACTGGATGTTTTTACACTCTGACTTAACCTATTCTGCCAATAGAATGCTTAAACAGAATAGAGCTACCGATACAGTTAAGTCTACTGCTACGTGAGATCTACCTTTACAGAACAGAGCTACCGATACCCACAAGTCCACCGATATGTTGAAGCTACTGTTATCAAAGGAAGCTACCGATACATCAAAAGTCTACCGATACAAGACAGACTTACCGCTACCAAGACAGAGCTACCGCTATTGATATAAGAAGGTTACCGTTACATCAAATCCTACTGATACACGAAGGTCACCGATATGCAAGTCTACCGATACACGGAAGGTTACCGATAAACTAAGCCTACTGATAGAAAGGATACCGTTACTCAAGTCTATCGTTACTCAAGTCTACCGTTACTCAAGTCTACCATTACACAAGAAGCTACCGTTACTTAGGCCTACCATGACATCTACCTACTGATATCAAAGCTACCGTTCCAGAGATAGAACCCGACACTGCTTTAATTTCTTTATCATTATTTAATATGACCAACGGTCATATCAGGTATATTTTAATACACTAACATTTATTTAATGTTTGTTGTTTGATGTCAGGGAACCGTACCTCATACCTACAAAAAGAAATAATTTCTTTTACCAGAGCTCGTGCTTTAAAATAATGAAGGATGTGCTGCTACAAAGGATAAGGAATGAACATAGAGACATACATACCATGAGGTGTGCTGAAAGAAAAACTGAGTGTGAATGCAAAGAGACGACTGAACTTACACGAAGAACTCATACATTCCTGCATACCAAGAAAGAGAGATGAGAATGAGAACATAACACAAGAACTTCATCGACTACCTTTTTCTCTGTCTCTACACCTGGAAGTCAAGGAAGTAGACGACACTCTGTTTTCCAGACAAAAACTAGAAGAGGACTCAGAACCAATTCTTATCAATCCAAAGGAGTCTAGAGCTACACCGCAATCACTAGAGCCATTTATAAAATATAAATCTTTTCCTATGTGATTTACTTTTTACATTTCGAGCAGTGTGTGTTATCTGCTGTATTTAACACACACACTATCTCCTGTACTTTAACTGGAGGATCTGTAAATCCTCACTCAAACTCTTACTTCTTTTGTTTCCCACTGGGATAGTGGTAGAGGTCGTGCGTGACCTGGACAGCTGGTTTGCTGTTGTTTTTGTTCCCACAAATAACAGTGGTAGAGGTCTTGGACCTGGACAGTTATATACTGTTGTAAACCCCGATCCAGGGTGTGGATCACTTTTATATAAAGTTTTGAGAGGAATAAGTCTTAGCTTGAGACTGAACCTCTTGGTTAAACCTACTGTGCTTATTTATTTTCAATGTTTGTTTTTATTCTACTGTAACCTACTTTAAATCCAAAACTGTTTTAAAGTCACTTTGATAATTAAACTTGCAAGTGTTTATATTAGATGTAAATCAGTAAGTTAGTATCAAAAGTTAATCAATTATTCTGATTTGATTAACTGGGAAATAATCAATCCTTTGAGAATCTAACAGAACCTTTATTTTGATATAAATTTACTACAGTTTAATTATGTGTTTTATTTGGGTGATTTTAAGACAAAGTTTTTAAACATAAATTTTAATTGGAACTCAATTCACCCCCCTCTTGAGTGTCCACTCCGACCAAAATTATATTTTTTCCTTAGTTTTTCATTTGGTTACAGTTTCACCCCTTTAACATTTTATTTGATGTAAATTGAGTTAAATGCCATAATTAAGTGGTTTTGAGGCCATTTGAATGTTAATAAATAATATCATTGAATCCTTGAAAATTACAAGTCTTTTAAATAGATGAACTATGTGGTCTTAGACAATATCCAATTTTAATGGATGTTAAAACGATTCCTCTGTTAATATTGGATGTGGCCCTTCCAAAGTTTATATCTTCTATTCCTTTTACATTTCACATTACCTTGAAGCTGAGGTGATAAAAAAATTCTTCCTTTGGGAGTCATGCATTTTTTTTGTGGTCTGGGATCATGTTTCCCTATAGGGTTCTTCCTAAAGCACTTTCACCCATACTGTGGCACAATAAGGAATTGTTGATCGACTGTTCTTCCAGGTTGGGATCCCTTTGTATCTATTTTTTTGTGTACCATGAAGGTGGGTGAATGATTGTGACTCTTGTTAATATTTAATAATTACAAATAAATAAATATAATGTGATCTATTTAATATCAATATATATGGGATGGGAAAATGTGACTCATACTCATATTTTATTATTTTATTGTTGATATTGTGTTTTGTATAGGCTAATCACCCACTGAAAAATCATTGATGTTGGTGGATTTTGTGTGGATGCCTATGAGGGATTACGATAAATTGTTTTTTATCATGTGTTTAATGGATGTTTATATATAATCTATTAAGAAAATATATTTGGTTAAATAAATGGATTCCCCATTATTAAACTTGTATTGTGAAAAAACATTAATTTAGAAGTGGAATTAAATAATGGGAGCATTATTAAATCTAGATATTGTTCCTCTTATGGTATTGTTGTGCTAATGGTTAAGGTACACATTTTTATAGGGTGGTTTGAGTGGTGTAATTTAATCTCACGTTCGAAGATTGATTTATTGTGCAATGAATGAGTAGTGTCATGCAGCAGGACTAAAACCATGTTGTGTTTTGTTTGTGTTTCTGGTTGTGGTGTATTTGTGTAGCAAGGCTACATATGAATGTGATATGGGGAGTTGATGGGAGTGACTATGAGTTAGAGGTTTTTTATGTGTGGTTGAAATGGTGGATTTGGTCTAATGAATTTGAATGATAATGATAGAAGTTGTTTTCATGGGTGTAAAGTGGAGAGGATATGTGGAGTGGGTTGTTTAAACTTTTTAATCCTTATTCTGTGTGGTTTATTCTATGTAACTTGTTAATCAATGTTCTTGGTATCAACCTAAGTAGGGATGGAATGAATAAATTGATTTCTTAAAAATGAAACATAATTGGTTAAATGAATTGGTTTTGATTATGAATAAAATTACATTTTTTTGTGTATTTGTGCATTTATAGGTATCATCATTGGTGGATTTGTGGGATGGTTGTTTGTTTGGAGAAACCCATAGGTTGGGAATTGTTTTTGATACATATATATATATATATTTTCACATCCTTTTTATTTCTATATACAACCCTCTCTGGTCGAGAACTATGTACCAAACACCCCCATTTTTTATGTGGGAGGGTGTATTTTCCCAAAATCCTAGTGAGAGGATGGATGGGTTGTTATTAGATCTTCACTACCCCCTCTTATAGGAATTGGTAACCCAAGATTCTTTGTTAAGGATGTGGTTCACTTTTGAGGACCATGTGTCTACAGGAGAGGTTTTCTTTCATAGTTGTTTATGGAAGAGATGTGATTGTATCCCAGGTGCCCACGGGCAGGATGCGGTATGGTTATGGCCTAGTTGTATGTGTACAGGATGTGGTGAGCTTTGTTTTCCCAGGTTGTTGAACTTTCTCTGAGTCCCATGTATGTGTGATATGGCTTTGACATGGGAATTATAGATGAGTGTGTAAATTACAGGACGTTTTCCATTAGGGTTTGGGCAGTTAATTAGTGGGAAGTGGTGTGGGGTACCCAAACATTATTGTGCTTATTATATTACTTTACATGACTGGTGTTATTTTATTATCATGCCTTCGCGAGGTTGGGATGGTAAGAATACCTTGTTCGGTGTTTTTTGTTATATTGTTTTCTCATGGGATAATTGGTATTCTTATTCTAATTGTGGATGAGAGAAATTGGTTTTTCCAAATTGTAATACTTGTATTCTCACCCTACGTTAAAAAACTGTTTCAAACATTCCAGGAAGACTAAGTAGACCATACTGGGTATTACTAAAAATGAATATGTGACAGTTATCATGTCTTTGATTAGCCTTGTTTTTGGTATTAACTTTATAGAGTCTTATTTTGTAATAGTTATTTTTTCAATCATACAAGTGGAATAATATTGGATATCTAATATGTATATATATGTGTGTCATGTAGTTGTGTTGGGATGAATCATATTACATCCCAATCAAGTTTTCTTAGAAAGAATAATTCCTCCCATATTGTGAGATCTTAGTACCCTTGGTGTTATTCGCTATCTTGAAGCCTACTAGAGGTGGGACTCACGGGTCATTATCTCTCTACCTTCATTGCCAGCTAAGGAGGGGCTTATTTGGAGGGAGGGGGATATGACATATAATTACCAGAGTTTTTAAATTTCAATATTGATTTATGTTGATCAATTCCATAGTGTTAAATATGACCCTAATAATTATTTCAAGAAAAAATTGATATTCTAGATACCCCTAGTTTTATGTAACAATTATACAAAAAATATTAATTGTCATATAATGGTCCATGGTTATATTTTGATCAACATTTCATGTGAATAATTTAAAAAAAATAAGGTTTAAAAAAGATATAAATATATAAATATATTTTTACTATATTAAAATATCATGATGCCTGATTCATCCCCTATAAATAATTTGTATCATTATAGTTTTATTTATCACTTTCAAATATTTATTTGTATCTAAAACTTAGACATGGATTGAGATGTAATTTCAAAATAGGTATATAATATATTATCATTACTTAAAAAAAGAGGCACATTTCTTCCCACCACCATCTAAATTAAATTTTTAATTTTCCCTTAGAATCATGAATATTTATTCTCAGTCATCCACAAGTAATGAATTTTATTGTTCAATTGAGACATTCCATAGGGTTCAATTTCCCACATTCATGACACATAAGATGTTAAATATTCAATACTACACCGTTTTCATCTTATGAAAATCCATAATACCCAATAATTATTTTCTTTGGTGTGTTTATTAATTCAAAAATATTTATATTATTAAGAATAATTCATGAAACATAGTTTACAATAATTATAGGATTTATCATTTGGTCTCTAATCACATTTCATTTCTCATTGGGATAATATCCACATTTCCCATGACACCCATTGTTAATATGATATCTCTTTACTTCAACCGTATATTTAAATAATAGAAAGATAATGATAAGAATTAACTAAATTATATAGTGGAAAAATGCATTCTTTATAATATTAATTCTCAAATGGAATATGTTTCCTAACAAATACATCACATGGTTTAAATTCTTGGGGTTTAAGGTAGTTTTACTATTATTCTATCCTTCCATACCATAAAACAATGCTCAAATTGTTCGAAATGGTTCTTAAATAGAATTTTAATTAATAAATCATATACCTTGAGAGTGAAAAAATAATTTTTAGTTAGGAAACTTTTTCATGTTTGTTGTAAAGATCATGTTAACATGTATCGTATATTTTTAGGTTAATTACCCCTGATAAATCATCCCTAGAGCCTACATATTAAAATTTTAATTTATAGAGGGATGTGATTTCATTTAAGTCACACACTTGTGATTTACCAAAATTATATTATGTATCCAAATACATAGGATTATCATTATATCATTCACTAATATTATCTAGTAATAATATCTTGTATTAATATTGACAAAAATAACTATATACTAAAACCCAAATTCATACAAACCTCTTATCATTGAATTCAACAGAATCATAGTCACATATGTGTCCTTGTATAACTCAATAATATATAATACTACAAATATATATTTATTTTTTTAATAAAATATCCGTGATGTAAAATAAATTTAAAACTATAATATATAACTATACCTTGATCATTTACTCTTTATAACCTCTTAAATTAATTTAACCAATCATTGATACAAATGTTTCTGAAATAGGCTGACAATCATAGAATGTGGTTTAAATAATCAAATAAATTAAATACCATTTTTGAAATAAATCAATAAAACCTAAACATATAAATATATATTTAAAATGATAATACGTAATATGGTGTCTCATAAAGTGCATCGATTCAATGATTTTTTATGTTTTAATAAATGAGTAAAACTATTTAACAAATAAAACCCGTATTAATCTCATCAAATGGGAATTTATTAAATTATATGAAAAATACCTAGTAACTTATATTAATAAAACATCTATGAAAAACTTACAATAAAAGATACTCATATAGACATATCATTTTTTGTAAAATTTATTATAATAAGGAAAATAGAAACATATGAATGGTGAACTCAGTTTCTTGGTATGAGAAATCATATAATGAGTTCAATAATTAATACATAGTAAATGAATAAAATGAATGAAATAAATGAAAATAAAAAACTACCATATAACTAATAACATGATTTGAATAAGATTAAATGGAAGGAATAAAAATATACAATATCAAATTGATAATAATAATTAATTCTATAGTGAGGGAATGTATAATGTTAGCTATCTTGATCATTACCAACAATTATTTTCCCAAGACATTATTCTAAACACTAAGGTCCTAAACAAGGAATAATTCTTGTATTAGGTATGCACACAAAAAATACTAAAACCTTGTATCCCAAGAGTCCATCAAATTAATAAAGGGGTAATATTTTATTGTTTCCACTCATCTATTTTTCATGTCTAATGCATTCAAAATATCAACTGAATGATCAATAATACAATACATAATCAAATTTATTTTGTAATCTATATGAACCCATGTTTATATACACTAATACCAAATTTCAACACAATTCCAATTAATAAATGTACACAATAAATACTAGGAACTAGATGGTAAAAAATTATGTCAAAAATATAAATAGAAGATAATAAACATCATTATTACAATAATAAGTATACATGCCATTGATATTTCCCTAATTAATACGTTGAATAAAATTCTATGTAAGAAACCCAAAAACTCTATTTGTGTAGAGTCATGGTATATATCAAAGTAAATGATTATCCAACATTGATCATCAAATAGGTACATAGTTGAACGTCCATCAATACATTTAATGAAAATTTGGTTATTCACTACTAAAATGAAATGGATGAAAAATCATACCTATAATAGAGGTTGATTTGATAAGAAAACAGATTTGACGGATCATTTATCATATAGATATTTGGTTTGTGTATTTTTAATAAACGAAAAATTTTGTAGTAAATGATAGTAATAAATTATTTGGGTTTGAATAACTGTATTTATAAAAGTTTCCACTAAATATCATAATATAATTATAGTATTCTAGACTAAATAGAAGATGTGCGGCCAATTTCCTTACAATGTGTATGTAGTGAGTCATAATGCGAATGAAAATATTGATAAGACTTAAAAAAATCCAAAAATATCTAGAGGATAATAAAGGGAGGTTATGAATAAGTCTCATTAAAATAACTCATTTGGATTATCATTTGAAAGTAGCCTCAATTCAAAATTTATATTAGAGAAGAAACAATCATAGGTTGGGTAAGATTTAAATTGAAACCCACGTAGCAAGGGAGATTCAAATTAAACATACAATATCATGACTAAAATATAATTCAAGATATAACATACAAAATAGGCAGTATACACACCGTGTAATTCTAATTATGTGTATAGTAAAAAACAAGTCTCAAGAATTTAATATTATGAAAAATAACCTTTACCTTAATACCTAAATACCTTGATATAATTTTTATATCCTACATAAAAAATATTTATATAAATCACCTATTTCAGAACACTATTTTGAAATATAATCTTTTATAATCCAATTATTTATTCTTTTGTTTCAAATATTTTTGTTTTTTATAGTACATTTTCATCATGATATGTTATTATCATTGATAATTTGTTTGTAATATTTTGAAAATGGATGTGATTATTAAAGTAAAAAGATTTAATGTTCATAATTTTGAGATCATTATATCAACTGAAATATTTGTTTTATAATGAATTATATTATTCTAATTTGACCTCAATTTTATTTTTCTTTTGATTCATAAAGGATAATATATTTATGAACTTATTTTAGTAATTTTCACAATCATGTATTATAAATTATTCCATGAAGGGGTTGAAAGACATATAGAGGGTCCAATAACAAAAAAATTTATATATGGAATAAATGGATGGAAACAAGGATAGTTTAATGAATTTTCTAAACATCAACCATAAAATTTGAAAATATCCATGGTAAGAAATCTTGACTGAGATAAAATTACTAGATAATGTTTTTATCATCCACCTTATGCATTGTTAGGGAATAAACCAATATATTTTACTCCAAAAAAATTATTGTGATATGATAGTAAATAATTTCCATGTGTTCAAATCATTATATTAATTCAGAAAAGATCTTCTTTGGGATCATTAATGATAAACATTTTATTAGATTGGTTACTAGAGTAGAGTCACTTTAAATAAACAAATATTAAAATTGATTTTTTTAACTTAAATAAAATCACAAATAACATAGAAAATATTTTCCATGAATGAAATTTATGTTCCATGGTAATGTAAGAATAAAAATTTAGTAAAAAATATTCTTTTTTTGAAGATATAATCATATCCATCTATTATAGGTAGTCCACAAGATGCACTATCCACATTCACTTTTATCATCATGGGTAGAGAAGGAATCCATCTAAGAAGCATGATATTAATGATATTATTAGGAATATTAATGACACCTAATTTTTTTTTATCTAAATTAATTAATCCAGGATATTTTTCATGCATCCATTCTAGATATTTGAATCCATATGAATATTATCAGTGGTGCATATATGTATAATTTTTAGTGGATTATTAATCCCATCGAATTTAAAGTATCTTATGGACATCCATATTTTAGATAAATTTATGGTAGTATAATACCATAGAATGTTATTGATATGAGTTATCATGAATAAGGTGAAATATACTCCATGAAGTGGGAAATAGTTTCACCTGATAGAATACTAAATTTTGAATATATACTAACAAAGAATAAAGAGTTTCATAAAAAGGGGAAACTCAAAGTTCAAATGAATAAGATGATACTAAATTACCATTTACATCGAATATAGTGATGGGGACATCTAGATGATAATGTTAAGTAGATTCTATGTTGGTATGTTTTTTGGCCACAACATCTTAATGAGGAGTCTTCTAGATGGTTGAATAAAGGGATTCCCCAACAGCTTGATCCATCTATTTGGGACCTATCTAGCTTCAAAAAATAGTGGTAACACAAATATATCTTTATAATTAGAAGACTAGAAGGTCTCTAGAAGGGGAAATATTCTATCTATAATATTAAATATGTAAGTGAGTTTTTAGATATTATAATGAAGTATGTGTATAAATAATTTAAAGATTTGAAAGAATAAAAAATTTTGTGGTTATGAAGATTTTATGTGGTATAATATGACTCTATAATTTCTTTGGTAATCCATGTGTTATTCTTGAAGATAATCTACATGGTTTTGAAGGTGATACACTAGTTGTTTATCATTATTTAATGATACTCATCTCTGATGGAAGACCATGAAGAGTAGTTCGGAATGATGTTTTTTCCTCCATGAAGTCTGTTAAAAATTATTATCAGGATAAAATTAGAAGAGGATTGAATAAAAGTTATAATGTCTCATGTTTAACTATCCATGAGATATTTAATAACATAATCAATTATTTTTAAATCCAGAGTCATGCATATGAATTGGATTCTAACAAATGCTTTGAGAATTATTCAATGTTTTCCTTCTAGATATACATATTAAGAAACAAAAAAACATGATATGGATGTCCAATCATGTAATAAAATCACCCATGTTCAAAACTTGGAAGGGGAGATTTCCAAAGTTACTAGAGTAGGGAACTATTCTAATAATATAAGAGCATAATAATTGTAGCGATTCTGGAACTATAGTGACAATACGTAGTTTAGAAAGTATAGTAGTAGGGGTGGTACTGTGGAAGGTATGGCAGCATCCAAAAAAATATAGAACTAATATTCACTGAAGTAGTAATCGGCACAAAATTGTGTTTTGGATGAAAAATTAGGGATTTAATAAACATGGGGCTTTGGGAAATGTTAATGGGACACATGGAAATGGGAATATGTGATATGTAATTGGACTCCCCAAAACTAGATTGAGAAAGGTGTTATCATTAATAATGAAAAAGAGGCTTCAATCCCAAATGTTTTAAAAACATGATATTAAATTACACTCATTTGTGGGATAAAAGTGTTATCATAGGATTATATATCTATACTATTTTTTTTATATAGGTAGTTATATTCACAAACCAAGAAACATGCTTTAGTCAATGGTAATTATAGTTAAAAAAATGGTTCGTTTTTTAAAGTAAAATTATTATAAAACAAAAATGTTATTAAATATATTTTATCACACATGAGAATTTTATTATAATATAATTTAATGAATTATAATATACTATAGCGAACATGTGTTGTGTCACTTTAGTGTATGTGGTAGTCTACACATATGTCTAGATGATATATTCAACGTCTATAGATATGAGGGATGATATGGGATGGTAAATAATTTTAGAACATAAATTATGTTATAAATATCATATTAATGCTTTATATAGAATTTTCTTACCATAATTATAAAAGGGTTATGAAAAATAGTAGATATTATTTTAGGAGGTCGTAGTCCGAAATTACGCATTACAAAATTGTCTTTTATAAAATGGGTCTAGAAAAAAAAGAGGAAAATAGATATTTTAATAGTATAAATAAATTTCAGCATAATAAAAATACATATTAGATAAAACTGTAATGGTTATAAATGTTTTTATGTTTTAAAAAATGATATTTATGAAGATTCCATGATTATGAACATTATGAGTCCCTTTGGAAGACCTCTGTGAGGCAACAAATAAATGCACTTTATTATAGCCAATTACAATGGATTAGGTATCTAGGATATGGGAAATTATTTTATTAGAGACTATGGAATTATTTTATTCATGAAAATTTATTTTAATGAGAAATGTAATATGGTAGAGGTCCTCCACTTTTATAAGTGATGAAAATTGTATTTCGGTAAATAACCCTCACTTTTTTCAATAATGGCATGACACTATTAAAAATGAAATTGTTCTAAATGATTTAAATGAAGATATTTTAATATAGATATGTTTTTTAGTGTCTCTAAAATTTAATTATAGGAATTATGTAATTCTTATTCATGTGTTTTATACTATGATATTTCACATTTTCAATTTTTCTTTTTAGAGAGTCAATTAATTTTTACGAATGTAATTTAATTTTACAATATGAAAATAAAATGATCTCTATTATACAATATATAGTTTATGATTAAAATAAGAAATCCATTTTTCAAAATATATCTTCATTTTTTTTGAAAAATTAAATATAAAAATTTCACATGTAATGTGTAAAAACAAAATTCAAAAAAAGTATTTTTATGCATAAAATTAAATGAAGGATAAAAGAATCAAAGGTTTTAATTTTCATGACTTGAATTGGATTATAATAAAATATTTAATTTTTTTTTCATTCAATGTAATCCAAAAATATATTTTTTTAAAAAATAGTTACAGGAAAAGAAAAAAATTAAGTTTTTTATTTGAAAAATATTAATTTTTTATTTAAATGTTAATCATATATTCTATAATATTAACATATTATTTTAAAATTATTAATATTAATTTTTAGAAACATATTTTATCATGTAACTTGTTCTATAAAAATATTGACCTTTCTTATAGAATTATATTTTAATTAAAATTGCTATTTTTGTAAAAACTGTATATTCAATTAATCACATAAAGAATATCTAATAGATACAAATCCCAAAATTTAATCCAAGTGTCTGTTTTTAATAAAAAAATAATGTTTTTATTATATTTATATTAATAAACGTGAGAATATGTTATTTATATTAAAATGTAAATCATAATGAAATATGATTTGGTGGGAAAATAACTTTTTAAAATATTTAGTATTATTATTTAATTTCATATCAGTTACTAATTAGTTTTATGTGCATATATTATTCATTTTATAATTATATTTCATTAATAATATATTCCAATTATTAAAATAATTTTCATAGAAATTTTATTTTAGAGAAAATTCATTTTTAGTATAGAAGGTTCTTATTAGTTATTCGTCTACTCAAATGGATATAAATGAATTACTGATAATAATGATTATATTATTATATTCACAATCATTTCATTACATGGTTTCATCTATTTTTACATGGAAATTATATAGCTACATCTTAATGTTTTAAAAATATTCCATAATTAGTTTTCTTAACAAGGATTCATTTTTAGTTAGTTATTTAACATATTTCATTTTAATGAAAAAAGAAATAAAAGTTTTTATATTGATGTATATATTTTATTTAAAATATCATGGTTTTGTATATCATGAGTTAAAATTATTTAATTATCCCATCTTCCTTGTAAAGTGCATTTTAACGCCAAAATATGAAATGGATATTGTTGAAATAGTGTAATTATAGAATATTTTTTTTGATAACGGAATCATACACCAATGTCTCTAACCATAAAGAGTATTGGTAAATTTTCAAAGTGAAATAGATTAATCTATGAGGCATGTATTTTTATACTTTTCAATCAATTTAATTACAATTATGGAATATATAAAATCTTGATCCTACTCCACTACCATGGATAAGATTAAATAGTGAATAAACTTAGGTCCGTCCAACGAAGACCAACAACTAGTAATAAATTCACAAGGAATCAAAAAACATTAAGGGGATAATTTTCCATGAATAAGAGTAGCATATTAAATTGTACTAAAATATAAATATATAAATATTATTCTTGTTTAATAAATGAAATAAATACTATATCATAATAATAATAAAACCATATTGTAAGGGACCATACCTTATACCCAGTTACTATGCCATGAATATGATGATTGAGTTGTTTGAGGTAAGTACTATGTGTTTTTGGGACATGTATATCATTTGTAGAAGTGGTTCATTCATGGATTTTTCCATTTTAATTAAAAATTTCCAAAGGTGGTCCATTTCAAATGGATGGTCATTCTGGTGGTTTTTTATTTTTTATGGATATTTTAAATGGTTGATCATTAATAATTGTAGGCTATTCTATCATTTTTTCATTTCCTAAAAAAATTTCAAAAAGAGGGACATTTTCAATCGTATGTCATTCTTTCAGTTTTCCATTTTTTTCAAAACAAATTCAATGGTTGGTCATTTCCAACAGTAGGTTATTCTGAATTATTTCCATCATTAAAAAAAATTCCAATGGTGGATCAATTCTAATAGTAGGTCTATCTGACTTTTTTTTGGTTTCCTTGAAAATTTACAATACTAGATTATTTCCAACGATAGGTCATTCTAGCATTATTCAATTTTTCTATAAAAAAATACAATGGTGGTTTATTTCTAATAGTATGTCATTATGGTAGTTTTTCATTTTTGTAGAAAATTTTAAATTATTTTTCACTTTCAGTTGTTTGATATTCTGTATGTTTTTTATTTTTTTGAGAAATTTTGAATGTAGGGGCATTTCCAATGGTGGGTAATTCTTTCATTTTTCCAATTTTCTAGAAAATCTCTAATAGAGTTTCATTTTCAATGGTAGGTCATTTAGGCAGCTCTCTATTTTCCAATAAAATTTCTAATAGAGGGTAATTTCTAATAGTTTATCATTTTGGATGTTTTCATTTTTTCTAAAATATTTCTAGATTTTCTATTTTCAAGTAATTTATATTGAAAATTTTGATTAGGGACTTATTTATGGGGTTTTAATGACATTTAAAAGGTGATAATTAATATCTTCAGTTTCTAATATTTTTGGATACATTTCAAATGTATAAACCCCATGGATTTAATTAGGTCCACCTTTAATGTCCTATCCGAACCATTTCAAATCAATCTATTTTCATATATGATAGTTTGAAAGTGAATATCATTCCTTGGTTCCTCTCATACTTACTCATTTTTGGATGGTAGGTTCCAAAACCCTCTACACTTTGAGTAATAGAACTTTTTTGTTGTTGGTGGTTCAAGACCCACTGAAGGAGTTACCTCAAGTACATGCACCTCCTTTTATAGTGAAGTGAGTTGCCAAAAGATACTTTATTCCATGTAGAAATACCTTAATTTCTCTTAATTTGTTTCATTCAATATGGTATTATTATTGTGATCTCTTTGGAATAAATTTTTATCTAACATAAATAATATAATTAACTAGTTCAAATAAAAAGTGAAGTGGAATCAGAATGTTTCTCAGGTTTTTTATCTTTTTATTTGATATTCTGATATTGAGGTTATATGTGATTGTTGTATCAATGAATGTCATCAATTTAAGTAGAACTTTTCATTTGGTATTTTTATATGATGTGATTTCCCAACTCTAGGTAATTTTTTTTCAAACCACCATAAAAAATTATTAAACCATTTTTATTCATTTAGTTAAATGGATGCCACAAGTTCTTATAGACTATGTGATAACACCATTTAGTAATGAAGTACAATTGAATAATAAACCCCTTGTATAAATAAGAAAATGTTTTTTTGTTGTTGTATGTGATGTAAGGTGTGGAATGGTTGTGGTTTGCACATTGGGGCTGATGTAATGGGTAGTGAATGTATTGTGATGTGTGTGGGGTAGTGATTATGGTGTCATTGTGCAGTGGGGTTGCAATGGTTGTTATGGTGCAGTGTTATAGTAGTGCAGTAATGTTGTTGTGTTGTGGTTATGTAGCGGTGCTACTAGAGTGAATGTGGAAATTAAATTATGTGGGTATGGAAATTGGGTAGTGGTGTTGTTATTGCATTGTGTGGTAGGTTTTTTTCTTTTGTATCATGTATTAATGGAATTAAATGCATGATAATGATTTCAAATGGGAATTTTTGATGAGTGAATGGATGATGGGATGTGTGGTTTAAACTTATTGTTTTTCTCTAATAACTAATTAAATGGAAATATGAAAACATGGTGCATTCCAAAAATTAAATTAGTTGATACATAATATTGAATATAGTAATTAAAGGTATTTAAACTAGAATTTATTAATAAAAAAGTCAACATAAAATGTCATAAAATTAAAATAAGAATCACGCCTTTTTTTGATCTTTATGAATTTATAAGTGGATGTAATAGTATGAATTCAATGATATGGTATGGTTTTATTTAAAATCTATAGGATGTGCTTGTGTTTTGTTACTCTATATGTATATACATTCTATGTTCTATATATTTATATTTGAAACCCACCCTCATCGAAGACCTTGTTCCCCAACCCACATTATCATATAAGGGGTATTTTTCCAATATCCTAGTATAAAGATATATAGTTTTATACATCCTATTCCATGCTCCCACTTCTAGGATATGATAAGGAAATGCATTGGCTATGATTAAAAGAAGTTAAAAGTGATACAATTGAGTATGTGATGCACTGATGTGTGATGTCCTAGGTGTGTGTAGATGGGATTTGATGTGTTTTGAGGGCCCTGGTGTGTGAGCATGGGAAGTGATGTGATGTGATGTTGTTCTGAAGATGTGGGAGCCTTAGGATGTACAACATTAGGTTGTAAGTGTGGAAAATTTTGGGGAAATATGTGTGGGTTACCCTATCAATGATGTGCTTTATTTTATATTATAATACATGAATGTTTTATTTTATGAGTGAGCCATAGTAAGGTTTGGGTTTTGGATACTCTAATTCTGTAGGTTCTATTTCGTTCTATTATTTTTTCTCAGGAGTCCATTAGTATAATCTTTTCATGTGTACATAATAGACTTTCATTTTCTAACATAGTATACATGTATTCTCATCATATGTATATAAAATCATTTTACTGAATTCTAGGAGGACTTTATATACTATTCTAGACTATTCTAGTTCAGTCCTTTTGTTCTATTATTGTCGCTGCCTTAGCTTTTATTATTTTGGGGGTTCATTTTTGGATTATATATATATCTTTTTTACTTATAAATGAATATGTGATCATTTGGGTCTATTTATATTATGTCATTGAGATATTTATAATTGATTCAGTTTATCTCTCAATCTTGTTTTCTTATAAAGGGTAATGCATACTATATTGTGAGTTTTTTATACCCTCAATGATATTCACTTACCCAAGGCCTAGTTGAGGTGGTACATGGTGGCCCATTATCTACAATTATTCATTTCAACCTCAAGAGGGTTACATTTGGAGGTAGTGGGTCGTGAAGAAATGGTATAAGAGCAGATGGTTGAGACACATGATGGAGTTTCAAGTTAGGCATTATGAGGATTAAAAATGATTGTAGGGAAGTTGTGTCATATGATCTTGGTGTATGATATAGTTTTGGGAAGACTGGTTAGACACATTATTTTAGGGGCCCCATAATTGGATACAAAGACTTTGATCCTACAAATGGACAATGTGAGGTAACACCACTTCCAAGGTAGTGACCCAGGATAGGTACATACATCATGATTACATGTGTTATTATTTGAATTGCTATGTCATGAAAGATAAATTAATTAAATAAATCACGAAATTTTATGTGTGTTTCTATGAATTTTTTCCATGTTATTATTTTAAATAATGTGTCATTATTATTATAATTATTCAAAAAAAAATGTAAGGACTATAATTATGGTTAACTAGTCAGAGTAGCTAGTTTGAATAATTATTAAGGTTTAACATTGTTGCTTCCTTTTCTATTATACAATTTTTTTAATGAATATAATTTTAATAACATCTTTAAAACATATATCACCCAATATATATTTCATAATGTTATAAATTGGTAGAGAATCATGTTCAATGTATATTGTGGTGATCTACTGTTAAATGTTGAGAACGCTTATGAAAAATGATACCTCAAAGTATATTTCACACATAAAACATAAAATAAATTATTTTAAAACTATTATTATATGTATTCTAGTCACCATGTGAGCTAATATGTCTGGCATTGTTTCTATTTTTAACTTTTCTTGGGCATGTGTTCTGAATCTGTCATAAAACACGTTCATAACATTGAAATTATATTTTTTTGGGAAAACTATCATTTTGATTATTGGTAATATTTTTTATTTTGAAACCTTGAAAATAATAACATGTTTCTTATTTTGGAATAATTGAATTTAGGATGTGTTGATATTACCTCTTTTTGATCATGTGTTATGGTTGAAATTATTATGAAATTTATGTCAAAATTTTGGAAAATGATAACAATAATTTATAGTAACTTTATGGTACAGAAAATGTTTTAAATGATTAATCTTATTATTTAATGTCCGATATGAATTTTTTGTTCTGAAATAACCTTAACTCACATGTTGATTCATGAGTAGTTTGTTATGGTTAGCATGCCTAATGCTAAAATAATTTTCATGGAAGCTCGGTAAATACTTATATATGAGACCAGATCATATATCATGTTTAATATATTTCATTTAAATATGTAAGTAATTTTTTTTAACATCATTGTTGTATATAATCATGTTTTCCTAATCCATTAAATGATTAAAAAATTTATTGTCTGACCATGATGAAACATGAAATATAGTAATACAACTTGTTCATTATTAATTTCATTATAAGAAACCATGTATAATTTTGATTATTATAAAATAATGTTATGTATGTGATGGAGTATTTTAATTGAAAACAAGAACATAAAATGTAAAAAATTTCAAATTAGTATTATAACTATATATCTTTGATAAAAAATAAATATATAATGACTTGTTTAATTATATTAAACATGGTGTATGAGATAATGTGTGTGAAGATACATATTTCAATTAGATATATTAAAGGCATGTTTTTCACTATATATAGCCTAGTAGTGTTGAGTTTTATTTGCAGGTACATTATTATCATTTCAGGGAAGTGTTGATATGCCTTGAGAAAAATAATGGTCATTATAAACCTTGATTTCAAATTGATTCTCAGGGATTATGAGACCCTTGATGCATCTTCTCAATTAAGATCACTATGTATTAAAAGGATAATCACATTTATATGGTAATTCGTTTCTTTCCCATAGAAAAATTAAAATTTAATGAGAATACTGCTACAAGTAATTAGATGAGGTAATATAATCCAATGAATAATTATTGAAGATGGTATGTGTTATTGGTATGCATGATTTTTATTGGTGTGTTTCTTTTTGCGATTTTTGATTGAAAAATTCAAGTATACTAATATTGGGAAACATGAACCCTAATCGAGATTTGTTATACATTGATGCAATTTAAACAATGCGGGAATGTTATCACCTCCCACAATAGATTATATCTTTACATAAGAGATGAAATTCCATGATTTTTGTTCTTTGGCCATCTAGTGTTATGATATTGGTGATTTTGGGTTTGGGGAAGTATGAAGGATGAGATTATTTATTATAGATGTTAAAGTGGAAAGATTATGTTTTTTTGGGAAATTTATAGTGGTTTTGTGTTTGATAAGATTATCTAGTGGTTGTGTTGGGCAGTGGATGTGATGTGCGGTGGATGATACATGTTGTTGTTATGGTGATAAATCTTTTTTTGTGTTGTGGTGTGATTAGTTTGATGGAATCCCTCACCTCCCATAAAATAGTTATTCACATAATGTCAAAAATAAAATTAAATTTCCATTTTTGAAATATTGAACTGAATGAAGATGCACTTTACTCTTATGTTAAAAAAATTCCTAGAGGAAGTGATGAAAAATGATTTACCACTATCTTGATGGATAGGTTTTTTCGATTAATTTTATGTTGGTGACATGAGTTATGATATCAAGCATATAAATAGAGGTAAAATCATTCCCACATCAAGATTTTTTATATTACTACACATTTAAAAACCATTTTGGCGAATTAGTTCCAGCCAAATTGGATAATATTATTGTTAAGTGGATGATATTATTCTTATGTGCGGGCTTGTAGAATCTCTATAATTGTTTTTATTAGTGGTTTTACTAGTTGAGAAATTTTATGTGAAATGTTTGAATGAGTTTTCTTCTAATAAATAATCCTTTTTTGAAAAATTGATAAAAAATAATTTTTTGTTTGAGGATTCATAAAAGGACTTTTAGAATATTATTCTTTGTTTTGTTTTCATTTCATGACATATGTTATATTTGAGACTCATGAAATTTATTTGATATTACAATGCATGTGTGATAAAAAACATTCATAATGATAATATAAAAATTTATAGTTTTTGATTTTTTTAAAAAAAGTTATTGAGGTGAAGGAGAGTGTTAGATAAATTAAATGTTTTTTATGACATAAATTTCAATTATTTTTAATTTACTGTGATGAGTTAGAAAAACATTACACAAAAATTGTTGGAATTTTCAAAATATTTTTTTTAAAGTTTCAAAATGTTGGGTGAAAAAATAACATAATATGAATAGTTAATTGATTAATGTAATTTTAGTACAAATTGAAAGATTTAAATTAAGGGTGATTTTTAAATTCATGTACATGTTTTAAAATATGAATGATGAATTTATTTGAAAACAATATATTTCTCCTAATTAGTTTATATGGATTTCATGATGTATTTGTTATGATGATCTATGTGACCTTATTCTTTTTTGAGAGGTATCTTCCCTAGGATATTTTTATCTTGATTTGTTGATTTACATTAATTTTACACAGTGGTTCTTTTTTTCATAAGTATCGATATCCTTGAAAGATATCTTAAAGGATAGTTGTTCAAAAAAAATTCTCCTTCTTTTCAAGTGGGATTTGAATATACAATGGAGAGAAGAGTTTTAGAGGTATCTAATTTAATGGACAGGACAATATAAATGACTAAATTAAAAAAATATTATTATTATGGTATTAAGTGGATGTCCAAGGTTGTTTTGAGACATGTCAGACATTTCTGATGGTAGTTTGTTCTGGGGTTTCAATTTTTTTTAGAATATTTCAAATGGTGGGTTATTTCCTTCAGTAGATCACTCTGGATGTTTTCAATTTTTCCAAAAAAAAAATCAAATGGTCATTCATTTCTCTCTATTGGTCATTCTAGTAGTTTTCCAATTTTCTATAAAATTTTTAATGGTTTGTAAATACCAATGGTAGGATATTCTAACAGTTGTCAATTTTTCCAAAAATCTCTAACATTTTGTAATTTTCAAGAGTAGGTCATTTTGGATGTTTTCTATTTAAAAAAAAATATACAATGGTGTGTTATTTTCAATGGTTGGTCATTTTAGTAGTTTTCCATTTTTCATAAAATTTACAACGGTGCATCATTTCCTAATGAAGGGTATTATGGTCGTTTTTCATTTTTTATGAAAATATCCAATGGTGGGTCATATCCAATTTTAGGTCATTCTGGAAATTTGACAGTTCTCAGGAAAATTTTCAACGGTTGGTCATTTCCAATAGTAGGTCATCTTGGAAATTTTCCATGTTTCTAGAATATTTCTAACAGTGGGTTATTTCTAATGGTAGATCATTCTGGCAGTTTTCCATTTTCTAGAAAATTTCTAATAGTGGGTCATTTCCAACTGTGGTTTATTCTGTATGTTTTTTATTTTTACTCAAAATTATTGAACGATTGGTTATTTCAAAGGATAGGTCATTCAAGTGGTTTTCAATTTTTCCAAACAATTTCCATTATTGGTCCATTTCCCACAATAGGTCCTTCTTATAGTTTTGTATTTTTCCAAAACAATTCCCTAATTTTCATTCTTTCATATTTTATGATGAAAAATTTGTTTAATTCCATAATCAAGGGGTTTTAAAGCTATTTTAAATGTGATAATTCATATCTTCAGTATCATAAGTTTTTTTAATACATTTAAAAAGATTAAACCACATGGATTTAATATTTTGTAATTTTAATGGGAAATCTAAACCATTTCAAATACTACTAGTTTTAGATATTATCATTCAAATGAAAAAAATCCTTCCTTCGTTTCTCCCATTATTTTGTATTTTGGTATGGGAGGATCCTAATCTGGTATCTACAAGATTCTTACATAATTATTCCTACAGTTGGTTCAAGTCCCCCTTAAAAAAGTTACCTCTTATATACATACCCCTTATTTTCATGTAGTGAGCTGGTAAAAAGCATATTTCTATCATGTAAGAATTATTTAATTTCTCTTTATGTGTATCATGCTGTATGGGATTATTATTTTTATCTCTTAGTAAGATACTTGCATCTATTATAACAATGATAATTAACCTATTTAAGTAAAATAGTATGGGTAGTAGAATACATTGAATGCTTTAATATATTTTTATTTGATATTGTGATATTGAGGTAATTAATGATTATTGTATCAATGAATGTTGTGGCATTTAATATCCTTGGTTTTTTATATATGTTATGATTTACCATGTTTTTGTGATTTTTTTACACCACTCAAAAAAAGAATTAATAATAATATTTGTTAAATTAATTATATTCCTTTGGATCATATATCTTCTTTGATAACACCCATTAATACATACATGAAATTGACTATGATCCCCCATCGCTAAATCTGAAAATTTGATACAACGTGGTATGTGATGTGATGTGTGAAATTGTTGTGGTTTGTATATATGGGATTGATTTAATTTGAAGTGGATATATTGTGAAATGTGTGAGGGTAGTGAATTATATTTGGGTGTGTAGTGGGGTGGTAATGGTTTATATGGTGCAGTGGTGGAGCGGAATGACATTGGTGGTTTTTGTGTGGTCATACACCGGGGTTGTGGGATTTGACGTGTCTATAAAATGATGTGGGTATGGAAGTTCAGTATTTGTGTTGTGGTTGTGTCATGTGGTTGGTTTTGTTATATATACTTGAGTACTAACTGAGTTAAATGCTTAATAATTATTTCAAATCGGAATTTTTAATTAGTGAACTGAGGGTGGGATGTGGGGTTTATAAATATAGTGTATCTATACAAACTAATGGATTGCAAGTAAGAAAAAAGGGGAATTTCTAAAATGAAATATGACACTAAAGAATTTTTGAGTAAATAAATTAAAGGTGATGTTAGAGTAAAATTTATTGATAAATAGAGTCTTAGGAAAATTTATTAAAGACTAAAATATAAAATATGGATTCTGTTTTGTTTGTGTTATTTTTATAAGTTTAGAGGTGGTAGAAATGGTTTGGATTCTGTGAGATGGTTATTTTTTATTCAACACCCATAATATTGGAATATTTGATTTAACTATATGTGTATATTCAATGAATGATCTTCTGATTTCTATATACACTCCACCCACATCGAGCACCCCGTTATGACACCAACATAGTCATTTGGGGGTATTTTTATCGGTATCATAGTGGGAAGATGGATTTATAGTGACCTACTCATTCTCACTCTGTATATTAAGAGATGATAAGGACATGCACATTCTATGATGGCATACAATCAGATGTGCCACTATCGAGTTATGATGTGGTCATATGTAATGGTCCAGGTGTGTGTGGGAGAGATGTGATCTATTATGATGGCTCAGTTGTGTGTGGGTGGGATATAATGTGATGTGATCATATTTAGAAGAGGTGGGATCTCCATGACGTACAACGTTGGATTATGAGAGTGGATAATTTTTTAAATTTTTTTGGGGTACCCTATGATCTATGTAATTCATATTATGTTACTATACTTTGATGTGCAATTTCTTGGGAATTTTTTTGTGGATTTTGATGTTTTAGTTACTCTATATATATATATGTATTGTTTGTTTTTGTTATTTTCCTCATGAGTGCATTAGAATGATCTTTTCATAGGTTCATGAGAGGCTTGGTTTTCTTATATATGATACCTATATTCTAACCCTACATATAAGATAACTGTTTTCAGGATTCACTAAGACTTTGTGGACCGTACTAGACTTTTAAATTTTGGAATTTTCAGGTTGTTGTTGTTTCACTACCTTATCTTTTTATTCTTCAGTGTTTTTGTTTTTGGAGTCTTTTATCAATATTTTTTAACTTATATATGCATGGGGGTGAATTTGGTTTTATTTATATTAATTCATTGTGTTTTTATTAATTTATTAACCCTATCTCTGGAACATGTTTTGTTGTACAGTGTAATAACTCCCATATTGTGATATTTTTATACCCTCAATGCTAGTTGCCAACCTGAGGCCTACATTAGGAAGGACATAGTAGTCATTATCTACCATTATTCATTACTATACCAGAAGGGTTACCTTTTGAGGGATAGAGTCCTGAAGAATATAATAATAGTATACAAAATATCACCATCCACAACTTTAGAAAATTCAAACACAACATTGAAACTAAGGATAAAAATAAAGAATTAAACTAATCTCTACACCGCAACTACTCCCATGATTTATCATGAATCGACCAAGATCTCATCCATATGGTTCTCTACAATAAAACTACGAGTTATTTTTTCCCAATATCATGACAACGTATAGCTTCATATACACCAAGGTGCATATAAAGGGGGATATTATAAACCATGTTGGTAATAATAATAATGATAACATCATCATGCCACTAGAATATGAACAAGTCAACTCACATTTTATATAAAATAGATGGAATTGATAAAAAATAGTGAATATATATATATATATAATTATAAAAAACACACATTCTCTTACATAAACACACACCATGGACATTGAATCCCATGAAATGAACCGAACACTGCCCTTTGGGGAAGATGTCACTATTCTAAATGCCTCACATGTCTATTATTATCTCTGAATTTCACGAACATGAGATTGGAAATCAATTCCCCCAAACCCATGTCATCCCACAATGGTAAAATATATAGTACACCATATTATAGTCTTGAGGAAATGTAAAAAAGGATTATAGAACCATCATATGCTTATTAAACACATATAAACTATGATTATTCCCTGATTAAAAAACAAAAATAATTCTTTATAAAATCAAAATAGTTATTATGAACTTCACCAAAACGTTTTTCACCATTGAAAAAACAATTATTTAAAAAGAAAAAAAATTATATAGATTATAATATTTACGAAGGATTCCTACATAAATAAAGAAATTCATTAATCATTTTAGAGAATAGAAATTCATGTAAAAAATAAAAGCTGATTTAGATAGAATACTGATAAAAAGGTCTTCTCCAAAATTAGTTCACAACAAAAATGTAACACAAGGATGTTTTTACTTTTCTATGTTGGATTATAAAAAATACCCATGAAAACACAAATAAAATCCATGTCTGCATCATAAAATCCTATGAAAATGGTATCTCATAATGTAAAATGAGAATATTAAGTTGGTGACAGGTAGATTGAGTCCATAGCTATTGCCTTTAGGATAAATTATCTATAAATAACTGAGAACTCTATCTAAGGGGAAGTGGACCACACAAATATACCATGGGATACATGGGGATTGAGATCCATATCCTCAATTGGGGATATATGAGATTTTGGATAGAGTATGGTTAAAAATAAAATTTTCATAGACTTAAAATTGTTAATGGTATTCAGAATCAATGGTTGGGTAAACCATAAAACATTCATGTATTTTTACACATATATAACCCAAGGATGTTTGAATTTTCAACATATATTTGTAAAATATTTTCCAAACATTTTGATTCTAAGTTTTTAATTATTTAAAAGAAATATATTTCAGTAGCCTGGGTTTCCCAAAATGGGAAAAAATTATGCGCCCACACCCAAAACCCGATTTCATGAGGGGTTAATTACTCAATATTTAATATTTTTTTCTAACAATGTTTGAGCCCAATTTCTCTTAAAATATCATTAAATCATTCAAAAACAATATTAAATATATATTAATAGACACTAATGACTCCATATTTTCAATTCATAACAAATGAACATATAGATTCTTTAAACTTGAGATATTACCTCCTCTCTCTGTTAGGATTCACTTTATTTGATTTTTGAACGTTGTAAATGTCATGAAAATGATCATTCCATTATTCTTTTATAATATTAGAATAAATCAATGTAAAAACCAAAAAAATCAAATTTTCCACAATAAAAATAATAATGGGTTCTATCATCCACTAAATTTATTCCCTCACATATCCTGAACTAGAATTTGATTTTGAATAAACAAAAGATCAATGTCAAGGGAAAAATATATAATTTAATAAAATGAGTGAGGATGATATAGTAAATAATTTTTTATATGAAAAAATTTATGAATCAAATAAAATATTAATATTTTAATAATTGATTTGAAATACCACTATTATATTCATTTCTATTAATTTATAGATTAATTTGATATTTAGTGTAGTCATAGTTCTCAGATGTGGTCCAATTAGATATATTTCATTGTTCTATTCTGAAAATCTTAGTTAGAGACATTTATACCCATATAAGTCTTGAAATTAATCAATATGTATAATGGATTGGTAAATATAGTTATATGATAAATTCAATTAATTTAAAATGGACAACACATGAACTATCACTATGATTGAAACATAATCTAAGAAATCCTTCCAAAAATCAAATTATACAATTTCAATTATTATTTATTTATGTATGGAATATATTTCATATGGTCAATTGTGATCGAAAATAATATTACAAGAACCACAAAAACCATGGGGTATATCTATGGTCTTAGTTTGAGTCAATATATTCTGGTTCCAAATAAAACATTAGAAGATTTTTGATGAATAACAATTATAAAAAATATAATGAATTAGAATCATGGGTTATAATTAATGGTTCCAACATTGTAATCCCATACATAATAACTAAAATGGCATATCAATTATAATGAATCATTTTGAAGCCAGTTAATTAGTTCATTGAAATTTTATCCCTTTTTAATATAGTTATTGGTTTTAATTTTAACATCTGAACTAGTCATTTTTATAAATCCATAATCAGATGACATTTGAGATATTAAACCATATATTCAATATACTATATCTTCAATTATGTCCATAAAGAATGGTTACTAATTTTTGTTAAAATGTTTTGTATACCTGGGTTTATATCCTACATTATATGATGATAATAATGATAAATTTATTCATAAATAAATGATGAAATAAAATTAATTCGTGGAAGTATAATATAAAATTTTCCTCCACTATCTTTACATAAATGGTATCCTAAAAATTTTAATTATCCAGAATGGAAGAAAAATTATGGAAAATTCATTAAGCCTCATTAACTTTTTTATAAAATAAGTAATAAGGGTCACCTGATAAAAAACCATGGAAATATCCATCTCATAAATATCCAAATTCATGTCTTCAATTACATAATTTATTTTTTATTTATTTAATTCATCACTGATCGATGTATTATAAGACAATTATCTTAGGAATTAACCACTTTATTTATTACCCTAATCTATTAAATTAAATATATGTCATATATTTTTAGATACACTATCGACAATTGTTGTATAATAATCAATTTTATTTTTGTGGTGATATTAATTAGTTTTTAATGAGAATTTATTTTAGAGAACATGTCTCTATTGAGATAATAGACCCGTGTTTTTGAATCATGGTCTATAATAGATAGAATTAAGTCACATTTTAGAAATATCTCTTTATGTTTTTCTAATGACCATGATCCATAATATATTAAATGGTCTCAGTAAAAGATCATTATTCTTAATACTAATATAGAAGCAAAAAATATATAATATAACACTTCCTTGGTTTTGGGTTGATAAAAATTATTTATAATGTATGTTAGTCCTTAATTAGAAAGAAATATCACAGACTATAACTAATTAATGATAATACAAATACCAATCATAGTAATGATATATTTTCTAAATCTAGACATAAGAAATTTGTGAAAAAAACAATGGTAATTGGGTAAAGATCCTAGAAGGGTTCATACGTTAATGGTAGTCTTACTTCTCTCATAATTGATTTTTACTAATCTTTCCTTAGTCCATAGAAATGTATTTTTGAAAAATTAAATGCCCATGGAATCAAATATCTTAAATCTAGAAGTCATAAATAGTGTATTTTTCATTAAGGTATTATTTTAATTATTCTAATCACAATTTCTATGTGATTCACAACAATTTTACTTTTAAAGGTGTATATTAATATATATTCAATCAATAACATATGAAAATAATCTTGATACTCATGAAACTGATGGTTCTTCAGTATAATGAATATTTTCGGTGCATTTTTATAGAAAAAGGTAATAAATATATGTTTGTAGTGTCTGTAAATTAATTAAAATTTATTTTCAAAATATAATCCTAATCATGGATTTGGTAAAACAATTAATGAAAATAAATTTTGAATAACCACTTAAATACTTTCATTTGACCAAATATATGTTAATTTATATGAAGTGGATGCAATTTTTTTTATTACAACATTATTATATTTTTTAAAATATAAAAACCTTTATTGAGTCACATCTTCCATATGATCAAATATTACCATTGTAGACCAAGGTGTTTTATATTTACTAATAAATACCTCTAACTCCAATAATACCAACTCTACCATCAACTCATGAATGTAAATTATTGTAATTTTATATGATGGAAGGAAAAATTTACTCTTTCATAAAAGAAGATATATTGAGAATTCAATATCCCATTAAGATGATATTTGGGTGAATTTTTTCAAAATGAAAACTGGGTATCAATGAGTTATGCCTTAAAGAAACTTATTACCAATGTCAATAAATCATATTGTTACTTCTAATAAATAATAATAAATAGTTCCATAATAATTTATTAATAAATATATCTTACTAACATATATTTAAATTCCCTAATTAAATGATGAACCACTCCATCATGTGTGTCATCATAAGTCAATGAGTATATTATCCTATATGATCCATCAATTCTAATCAATATAAATTCTCCAAGATTAAATAAATGATATGTATATCTAATAATGTGAACTCTTAAAAAACATATACTACAACAATGATCATCAAACATGTCACACATTTAAATTCCATGTTCTCACTTTTCTACAAATTTTTTATGATTCTATTTATATGTGGATTCATTTACACATGTAACCCCCATTTATTTACAACACTAGAATAAATAACAGAGTCAAGGTAAATAGGGGAAAACAATATATAAATTATTTATGAATCAAGAAAAGTGGTACCATCCACTATCTATAGTGTTGTTTATCCATTTTTATATCCTTAATGATAATATAATGGTTTTAGTGACCCTATAAAAAACTATTCCTTCCCCTATACTAAGATGTTTCTATTAGATATGTTGGTAGGTTCTTATATTCATGTCGAATGAATCAATTTTTTGATTTAGAACTACACTGATAAGATCATCTAGTTTGAGGACTATATAGTTATAATAGATTATATTTATTTTAATTAATGTATATAAATGAATTGGAATAAAAATGTGATGTAAACTTTTTCCATAGAGTTAACAGTTTATAAGAAGTGTTGTACATTACCTTTTAATGCATTCCAAACAGTCACATCAAAAGTAACCACACTTGTGATTATGACATTTGTTATAATAAAAATTCTCCATGGATATGTTTTCAAGAAATTTAATAACATGGTAGTAATTTTACCCTCCATTTATATTCCACTTGTGATTTTTCTTCATATGACCGTATGGGAAAGATAATCCCTTCTCAAAGGGTCATATTTAATTGATTTTCAACCAACAATTCAATTTTATATATGATATTGAATATATTAATGTTGAACATCACTAAAATTGGGTGACTATGTGGTTATATAAATGAATGAGATAGGCATACTTAAAATATTAAATAGCCATCACGTCTTGTTAAAATTGAGAAAAGTATGCACAAAGAGCTCTATATTTAATAATATAATGATATTTTTTCATAATCAATGTAATTGAGTTTTAATTTTTGGATATATGGTATACATAGATAATTTATTGTGAAATAAAATTTTAAATCTGAAAAAATAAATAATTTATCAGCCTTAGCTTTGATAGAATGATCCCACAATTTTTTTGTTCACTGATCATAAATATTAATTTAATCTCAATATAACATTAATGGAAATAAAATTCCCTATTTATATTTGGAGTATATGCCTCCATTTGATCCAGTTCTAGGACACATCTAAAAAATAGTAGGGTTCTACATTTAAATCCCCATGGATGATATAGATAACATGGATCCTAATTCTTATTCCTCTTATATAAAATGATCATATAATATGAGCATAACCCGAAATATATTGATTTAATTTGGCTCTGCTGGAAAAACAGTCTTTGAAGCACCCTCATAAAAATTATATGCTCACATAATATGTCACAATTAAAAAAAAATATTGGATACAATATCCAAATCATCATTTAATAAAGAAATTAAAAATTTAATGATTTTAATTTTTGAAATTATAAATCATGAGCTATAAAATACCTTTTAAATAATTATTCCATTATAAGAATTCTCTTTACTAGATCATGATTCCTAGATCTTAGTGATGAAAACCATTATAATGAGATGAATGTATTACTTGAACATTATAAAAACATTTTTTGTACCATGAACCCATTGGTGAAAATAAGTTTCCATTAAATAATTTATATGAAAATTTTATCCCCATTTTTTAATGCACTAAAAATCTAATCTACATTTTTAAAATCATGACTAAGAATCCATTAAAATATTATTGAATTTTTTATATCCTTAACCAATAAATTTTCTTTGACATGCTTATAATTTCAGTAAAATTGGTAACATACCATTGAATACCTTTTATGTCAATAAAATCATAAGGATTCACCAACTAATTAGTGGTCCTATAGACCCTAAAGGTAACAGAACATACTATAAAGGATTAAAATGAAATAGTATATATATGATTTGTGATAAAGAGGAAATGAAAATTAAAAAAAATAATAGTAAATATTAATCAGAATCATTTTATATAGTTTTTTAAAAAAAGATTTTAAGTAAAATGGAACCATAATTGAGAATCTACGATTCTAAAATTGGTCATATATCAAGATCCACTCAAAGACCACCTAAATTATAGAAGATCCATTAACCAAAACCACAAACTTAACATGGATTACTATTGATGGCATAGGAATTCAAGTAACATGTATAATGATGATAAATATCTATATATGAACTATGATTCTTATACAGGGGTGGGTATACAACCATTTATTGAATACCATAATGACATGAGACACAAACCACTAGAATAATGCCTCATTAGCTCACGTTTTATATAAAACAAGATAAAATAATTAAAAATTAATGATTAGGATATACATATACATATATGTATATATATTATGAAAAAATACTCACACCACAACACATGGAACACCCATTGGATTTAATATATTTTAACACTTAATTACATCTGATTTCATTGATAGCATGAATTATACACAACATTGAGTGTAAGAAAAAAATGATATAATATTAAATTATTTTTATGTAATCACGATTGATATATACTAGCCATTATTGTAACAACCCAAGATTTTATAAAAAATATTCTTTTTAATTTTATTAATGTCTTGTGTTGTACGCTACACCAAAAGGAGCTTGCACAACACGCATCCTTGACTTGCCTTGCATTACATGCAATCGCGACCTTCCTCGATAGCGTGTGTAATACGCAATACCGAGTTTCACTAAACAACGATATGCTATTAAAATATTATTAAAACTAGCCGGTATGAATAGTAATAACCACTTTTTAAAATTCTGTAAATCTTATTTTTCAAAATGAACTTAATTTTTGGATTCGGAGTATCGAATTTAGCCTAAGGTGAAATTTTGGTACATTTCGGATAACTTTCATATTCTGATGAATATTGAAAATTACTAAATTATAATTAAAAAACAACTTTTTTAATCGAAATAATTAATAGTGATAAATTATTAATTGGAGTAGTTTTAATGTATATTTAGAATATATTTTTACAATTTAATACAATGTTGGTCATTGGATGTAATTGCACATTTAAACCAGACATAAACAAGTGTCAATCTTTTGATAGATATTGTTTCTTAAAAACACGCTATTTGTTTTAACAGCGGGATTTAATTATAAAATTAATTAATGCAACTTCTATGTTATGAATTTGGTAAAATAGACTTCATTTTTGAATTCGGAATATGAAATATATCTTAGGATGAAATTTTGGCATTTTTCTGAAAACCTTCATTTTTTGATGAATAGTGAAACTACTAAGTGGTAGTTAAAAAAACTGAATTTTTCATAAAACTTAATTTTACCGCTTCTGTGAATGGAATTTCAAAAATCCGAGAGACACGGTTGATGCCAGTAAGTAAAATGTGGTTCAATGAGATGAAAATAATTTTTGGTGAATAGTAACTTTTTACTTTTATTTACCACGGTTAAAAGTAAATAGGGTAATTAAGGGTAAGAATGATATTAATATTACCCTAACACATGTCCTAATTCTATTGGACAAGTGTATCTCGACCAAAAACAACCTTAAGTGTAAAATATTATCATTTAGGCCCACTTGGATTAGATTAGGACATTTATTATTATTTAATTCAAAGAAGAGTTAAAAGAGTTAAAGTCAAAGTTTATTCACTAAAACATTTTTAATATGGGGTTATACATAAGATAAATTCGACTATAAATATTAATTAGAAAGCTAAAAAGATTTCCTACATAATTATATTTTATTTATAATTTTTAAACTTTAAATAAATTAATTTATTTATGACACAACGATGATGCAGTAATTACCCTTTTAAGGAAATATTAACATAATTGATGTTATAAATACTCAAATGAATGTAATTTGAGACTTTTTATGAATTCCACTAATTTTCTAGGTTACTATGATATATTATTGTTGATTTAATCAACTTGGTTCGAACATATAATTCTGTTCTGACTTTCACAAAAATCATATATCAAATAGTGTCAAAATTGACACAAAATAGTTTTTAAATCAAATATTATATTATTAATTGTTATTGTATTCCTAAAAATCTAAGGTTCGGCCAAATGACATAGATAAGGATATATATATTAATAATAAACAATTTGGGGTTCTTTTGGCATGTTATAGTAAGTGTATTAACCATATAGTGAAAGAAAACAAAAAGACACGGTAAAAGTTAAATTATTTAACTTAGAGTTAAATCTAATTGATAAGGTTAAAATAATAACCTAAACTTGTCTAAATCCTATTGGTTGATAGTATTTCGACCCATCCCCACTTTAGCTTCTAAATAAGACCCTTTGGAACCATTATAAACCGATTTTGACTTTAATATAAAATAATATTTTGAGATATTCCTAAGGTGCCCCTCTCCTCCCTTATAAAAGGGCACCTCCTCCCCCTCCTCCTCACACCAATTTGAGCACTCAAGCTCGGACAACCCCTGCCAAAATCTCTTCTCCACTTCCCTAGAAACATCCTAGAGGTTCTGGTCTTACTCAAAGACCAATTTTAGTTCCCTAAGAGGAGGTCTCCAAAAGGCGCTTCAAAGAAGAGGTAATTATCGTTACCAATTCTTTCATCTTTATTTCTTCTTCCACTTCTTCTTATTAGGTTGTTTCATTATGATGTAATAACATCAGTATCACTCATATACTGATATGTTATTATAATTATGAAGCAACCCTATTTCACCATCTATCTATCCTACGGAAAAAGAAATCACCGCGCGTGCGTACGTACGGAATACCGTCTCCACGCCGTGGTGTAATCTATTTTCCACCACCACCTTACATGGATGGGTATAATGGTGTAAAGAATAACTATACATAGTTATTAAAACATCATATTGATTCTGATATATTGTATAATCCACTTCAATTCAATTCAATATTTATTGAAATGATATCATCGCTCGTGCGTACGTACGGACTACCGTCTCCACGATGCGATGAGATTCATTCTCCATGTTAACCATTTAAGAATGATTATAAAGTATAAGAAATAATAATGAAATATATGACATTATAAAGATACTGGATTTATGTATATATATATATGTATGTAATCTACTTATTTCCATTCAAGATAATAGGGAAAGGAAAATAGCGTTCATGCGTACGTACGGACTACCGTCTCCATGAACGGTGTTTTTCATTTCATTTATCTATCTATTATATATATATATATACTGAATATATATGATATATAAATCATATTTTATATTCTGGAAGTAATTAAATCATGATATAAGTAATAATAATGTCAAGAAGAACAAGTCAAAACACCTACGATAAAAGAAACGATTTTACCCAAAACGCTTCTTTAACATGGAATTTACAAAAGAACGGGTAATATAATGTCATAAGTGAACCATATATGATATCATAACAATGAATATGATTCTGTAATAAGTCAATGACATTATTTAAACCATTATACAGGAGCTTCGGACACGTACAAAGCAAATCGGACCTAAGGTAAGGGAAATATCACAATCTCACTTTTATCTGAGATTGTTTTTACTTTGGTAATTACTGGGGTGTATTTTATCATCCACATCCATGTTTCCTCAATATGTAATATTATTTCCATCCAACTACAATTGTTTAAATCCAATTTTACCCTTCGGTGAGTTTTTAGTAAAAAAATATGAAAGGAATCTTTTGACGTTTTTCATACGAGGTGCTTTTTTGAATTTTCCGACAAAAGTACAAAGAATGTTTTTTTAACTTATACGGCATGAATGGATTTTTAAAACATTATTTACAAGAAGCTTACTTTAAAAGTTTTCAAGTTTATTTTTAATCAACTTCTTTTATTTTAAAGTTGTATGACATGTTATGAAAGGAAAAATGTTTTTGAAGAAGAAAGGATATTTTCCTCAAGAATGGAGTTCAAGTGTTTTATCAAAATTATTTTCCATCTAAGATAATAAAGGGTTCTGTTTTTATCCCTATTATTAAATTGATTTGATCATGTTGTGATGGAATTATTTTTATGAATTCCTTTATCTTATATGAATTGTTTTATGATGTCATGTTGTTTAAGAATCCCATTTTTATTACATGGGTTACGCTATGATGTATGGTTTACGATTATGTGGCACACATAAGAAAGGATTCATTATAAGATGGGTGGGACCTATATCTCCCTCCAATGCATTGGGTAAAGATTTTATATCTCATGAGATAGACATGGCTGAAATGGTAGGTTATACCGGTTCAGTGAAACAGGACTGAAACGAGGGTTACTCGATTCAGAAAGGGACTTTGTCCACTAAGATAGTCTTGGCAATTAGTCTTGACTAACAAGAAATGATTCTCTATGATTATGTGTGTATGACACAAAGTTTCATGTTTTAAGTTATGATTATTGTGATTTCATTTCACTACTATGATTTATCCCATGTTATGAAATTATGCTATCTTTTGCAGGTTAAGATTTCCAAAAGTTATGTTCTTATGAATATGATGTGATTGATTTTTATTTTGTATACCCTTACTGAGAATTTGAGCTCACCCTTTTATGTTTTCTTTTCCCCAGGATATAAATAAAGGTTTTAGGTAAAAAAAAAGGAAGATCTTTATGGGAGATGTTGAAGATCTTTCACCACGATTAGAAGATTTTATTCCGAGTTTCCAAAGACACTAAACTATTACGATCCTTGTGTGTGTGTTTTTTTTATGTACTAATTATTCCGAAAAAGTAATGTAAAGTCTATGTACGTGAAGATACGGGTCTCTACAGTTGGTATCAGAGGAAAGGTTTAGTCAACCTTTGGAAACTAGGATGCAAAAACGTTAGTGAGATCCCTAGAGATATTTCTAAGGTATGTCTAGGGATGTCCCTAGGGTTAAGTATACGTATAGGTTATAGTACTAGAATTACGCTAACAATCATAGAATTAAACCTAAGATGTAAGATATTTAAGGTAGTCCCCCTTTATTATGTTGTTTTCTCTAGCATGATTTTTGCCTCTCACACTATTCTTTTTGGGTTTTAGACGATGGCTGGAACCCGAAGGAACTGTGTTGATCAATGCAATGGACAATGCAATGATTGTCCTCCTGAACAAACAAATGTTATGGGAGATGGAGTGCAAAATCTTATTGCTATACTTACACAAGCTATGAATCATTCTGGACTTCCAAATGAGCAGAGAAGGGAACAATATTCTATTGAGTCCTTCATGAGGCAACGTCCACCTTCTTTCATTGGGTCTTCTGATCCACTTGTTGCTGAACAATGGATCAGTACCACTGAAAAGATATTTTCAGTTCTTCAATGTTCTGAGCATGATAAAGTCATCTTAGCAGTATATCGTTTGGAAGGTGAAGCTGATCAATGGTGGAATCTTATCAAGAATACGAGGCCAAGAGATGAAATTGAGTCCATGGAATGGGACGAGTTCAAGAACTTGTTTTTCAGTAAGTACTTCCCTCGTATTCTTCGAACGAAGATGGAGAAGGAGTTTGTTGAACTAAAGCAAAAGGATGATGAATCTGTTGGTATATACGAAGCGAATTTTACAAGACTTGCAAGGTATGCATCTGGCATTATCATCCAACCTGAAAGTAAAGTTGATCGATTTTTCAGTGGCTTAAAACCAAGTCTTCGAAGGGCATTAGCTATAAGAGACTTCAATAGCTATGAAGAAATTGTGCGTTGTGCTATCAAGGTAGAAATGGAAGTTGGTGTTACATATCCATCTCATGGTTTTGACAAGAAACGAAAGATGGAGTTCAAGGAGAAATCTCAGAATAATGGTGAAAAGAAGATGAATGTTTCCTTATGCACAAAGTGTGGAAAGAAGCATGGTGGAGATTGTCTTAAAGGGACTAGAAAATGTTTTAAGTGTGGAAAAGAAGGTCATCGAGTAGCTGAGTGTCGAAGTAATGGAAAAAGGGATTCTAATGAAGTGAATAAAGCAAACACTGCAGAGAACGCACAACCAACACTTCAATGCTTCAAGTGCAAGGAGATGGGACATTATGCCAATAAATGCCCTAATCCAAGGGTTAGTGATGATCGACATGAGCAACCGCTTAAGGCAAAGGACAAAGGGAAGTCACATGCGATCACTATTGGAAATGTTGAATATGACAACGATGTGGTGGAATGATTAAGTTTTTATGTAATGGGATTCCAAAATAATGTTGTATCATGGAATATTGGAATATTTATGTATTGGTCTAATGTGGTATTCAAAGTGATTGAGATATTATGCACATAATGAAGGGAAAACGAGAAAATGAAATGTTTAACAGTATTCATGAGCTCATGATTGATATAAGGACTAAGTGATATCATGGTTTGAGTATATAGAATTTTGAGGATTTTGGTATGTGGAAAGTGTTAACTTTTAACTGCATTCAAGTTTTCACTAAGGTTAAATGGGTATTCAAGAGAGTACAAGATTAAGGCCTTTGAATGTTTGGAATGTGTCCAAAAAGATATATCTTATGATATATGGGGATCAACGATGGTATTAAATCTCTGGTAATCGTTTTCACTATGTTATGAGAATGGACTGTAGTATTATGGATAGGACTAAAGATTGGAATGGATTATGTTGGACATAAGTTAGTATTGTTTAAGGATAGATGTTTTTTTGATATTATTTATGGGATGTTATAGTAATATAGTTTTAGAAAAAGGACAACCTGCAGGACGGGCGACAGCCCATCGCTTCGGACAAGGCTGTGGGAATCGAACCCACAACCGAAGTGCGACTGGCCTTTATCGCCTACCACTGGCCTACAGGAAGTCCCTGTTTAGTAGAAACTAGTTTTATTATATTAAGAAGTATGATATATGAAGTATAAGTCCATTTTAGGAACTATATATGATTAATCTCACTATAGATCGACTTATGTATATAATTTTTGCTAACCTTTTGTTTGAGACAGATGGAATGACCCGTCATTCTATCACATGATCTGCTAACACTTCACGAATAACAAATTCAACTTCATTTATTTAAGAGATGAAGTGGAAATTGTTCTAGGCACGAACAATAGTGAGATTGTACCAAAATAAAGAAAGTATTTATTCCAATTCAAATTTTCAACTTTAGGGAAATGATCTTGAAAACCAAAAATGTTGTCCTAGTGATCTTATACCTGATGAATCAGATGGTACCTTAGATCGTCACAAATTTATGGATTTGTGATTATTGGCTTTTCCATAGCCATGTTCTCTACCACTCTCCATCAGAACATGATGGTTAGATTTCTCTTCCATATCCATATTTTCACCTATGTGGAAACCCAATGATTAGTTTATTTGGGTAACCGTTACGTTTCATAGTTTTGTTTTTAAAGATTGGTTTTGATATTCCTGTTTACGATGTGGGTTTCTATTAAAGAAACTTTCAAATAGTAAACCATTTATAACCCCGACGAATTTCGAGGGCGAAATTCATTTTAAGGGGGGTAGAATGTAACAACCCAAGATTTTATAAAAAATATTCTTTTTAATTTTATTAATGTCTTGTGTTGTACGCTACACCAAAAGGAGCTTGCACAACACGCATCCTTGACTTGCCTTGCATTACACGCAATCGCGACCTTCCTCGATAGCGTGTGTAATACGCAATACCGAGTTTCACTAAACAACGATATGCTATTAAAATATTATTAAAACTAGCCGGTATGAATAGTAATAACCACTTTTTAAAATTCTGTAAATCTTATTTTTCAAAATGAACTTAATTTTTGGATTCGGAGTATCGAATTTAGCCTAAGGTGAAATTTTGGTACATTTCGGATAACTTTCATATTCTGATGAATAGTGAAAATTACTAAATTATAATTAAAAAACAACTTTTTTAATCGAAATAATTAATAGTGATAAATTATTAATTGGAGTAGTTTTAATGTATATTTAGAATATATTTTTACAATTTAATACAATGTTGGTCATTGGATGTAATTGCACATTTAAACCAGACATAAACAAGTGTCAATCTTTTGATAGATATTGTTTCTTAAAAACACGCTATTTGTTTTAACAGCGGGATTTAATTATAAAATTAATTAATGCAACTTCTATGTTATGAATTTGGTAAAATAGACTTCATTTTTGAATTCGGAATATGAAATATATCTTAGGATGAAATTTTGGCATTTTTCTGAAAACCTTCATTTTTTGATGAATAGTGAAACTACTAAGTGGTAGTTAAAAAAACTGAATTTTTCATAAAACTTAATTTTACCGCTTCTGTGAATGGAATTTCAAAAATCCGAGAGACACGGTTGATGCCAGTAAGTAAAATGTGGTTCAATGAGATGAAAATAATTTTTGGTGAATAGTAACTTTTTACTTTTATTTACCACGGTTAAAAGTAAATAGGGTAATTAAGGGTAAGAATGATATTAATATTACCCTAACACATGTCCTAATTCTATTGGACAAGTGTATCTCGACCAAAAACAACCTTAAGTGTAAAATATTATCATTTAGGCCCACTTGGATTAGATTAGGACATTTATTATTATTTAATTCAAAGAAGAGTTAAAAGAGTTAAAGTCAAAGTTTATTCACTAAAACATTTTTAATATGGGGTTATACATAAGATAAATTCGACTATAAATATTAATTAGAAAGCTAAAAAGATTTCCTACATAATTATATTTTATTTATAATTTTTAAACTTTAAATAAATTAATTTATTTATGACACAACGATGATGCAGTAATTACCCTTTTAAGGAAATATTAACATAATTGATGTTATAAATACTCAAATGAATGTAATTTGAGACTTTTTATGAATTCCAATAATTTTCTAGGTTACTATGATATATTATTGTTGATTTAATCAACTTGGTTCGAACATATAATTCTGTTCTGACTTTCACAAAAATCATATATCAAATAGTGTCAAAATTGACACAAAATAGTTTTTAAATCAAATATTATATTATTAATTGTTATTGTATTCCTAAAAATCTAAGGTTCGGCCAAATGACATAGATAAGGATATATATATTAATAATAAACAATTTGGGGTTCTTTTGGCATGTTATAGTAAGTGTATTAACCATATAGTGAAAGAAAACAAAAAGACACGGTAAAAGTTAAATTATTTAACTTAGAGTTAAATCTAATTGATAAGGTTAAAATAATAACCTAAACTTGTCTAAATCCTATTGGTTGATAGTATTTCGACCCATCCCCACTTTAGCTTCTAAATAAGACCCTTTGGAACCATTATAAACCGATTTTGACTTTAATATAAAATAATATTTTGAGATATTCCTAAGGTGCCCCTCTCCTCCCTTATAAAAGGGCACCTCCTCCCCCTCCTCCTCACACCAATTTGAGCACTCAAGCTCGGACAACCCCTGCCAAAATCTCTTCTCCACTTCCCTAGAAACATCCTAGAGGTTCTGGTCTTACTCAAAGACCAATTTTAGTTCCCTAAGAGGAGGTCTCCAAAAGGCGCTTCAAAGAAGAGGTAATTACCGTTACCAATTCTTTCATCTTTATTTCTTCTTCCACTTCTTCTTATTAGGTTGTTTCATTATGAAGTAATAACATCAGTATCACTCATATACTGATATGTTATTATAATTATGAAGCAACCCTATTTCACCATCTATCTATCCTACGGAAAAAGAAATCACCGCGCGTGCGTACGTACGGAATACCGTCTCCACGCCGTGGTGTAATCTATTTTCCACCACCACCTTACATGGATGGGTATAATGGTGTAAAGAATAACTATACATAGTTATTAAAACATCATATTGATTCTGATATATTGTATAATCCACTTCAATTCAATTCAATATTTATGGAAATGATATCATCGCCCGTGCGTACGTACGGACTACCGTCTCCACGATGCGATGAGATTCATTCTCCATGTTAACCATTTAAGAATGATTATAAAGTATAAGAAATAATAATGAAATATATGACATTATAAAGATACTGGATTTATGTATATATATATATGTATGTAATCTACTTATTTCCATTCAAGATAATAGGGAAAGGAAAATAGCGTTCATGCGTACGTACGGACTACCGTCTCCATGAACGGTGTTTTTCATTTCATTTATCTATCTATTATATATATATATATACTGAATATATATGATATATAAATCATATTTTATATTCTGGAAGTAATTAAATCATGATATAAGTAATAATAATGTCAAGAAGAACAAGTCAAAACACCTACGATAAAAGAAACGATTTTACCCAAAACGCTTCTTTAACATGGAATTTACAAAAGAACGGGTAATATAATGTCATAAGTGAACCATATATGATATCATAATAATGAATATGATTCTGTAATAAGTCAATGACATTATTTAAACCATTATACAGGAGCTTCGGACACGTACAAAGCAAATCGGACCTAAGGTAAGGGAAATATCACAATCTCACTTTTATCTGAGATTGTTTTTACTTTGGTAATTACTGGGGTGTATTTTATCATCCACATCCATGTTTCCTCAATATGTAATATTATTTCCATCCAACTACAATTTTTTAAATCCAATTTTACCCTTCGGTGAGTTTTTAGTAAAAAAATATGAAAGGAATCTTTTGACGTTTTTCATACGAGGTGCTTTTTTGAATTTTCCGACAAAAGTACAAAGAATGTTTTTTTAACTTATACGGCATGAATGGATTTTTAAAACATTATTTACAAGAAGCTTACTTTACAAGTTTTCAAGTTTATTTTTAATCAACTTCTTTTATTTTAAAGTTGTATGACATGTTATGAAAGGAAAAATGTTTTTGAAGAAGAAAGGATATTTTCCTCAAGAATGGAGTTCAAGTGTTTTATCAAAATTATTTTCCATCTAAGATAATAAAGGGTTCTGTTTTTATCCCTATTATTAAATTGATTTGATCATGTTGTGATGGAATTATTTTTATGAATTCCTTTATCTTATATGAATTGTTTTATGATGTCATGTTGTTTAAGAATCCCATTTTTATTACATGGGTTACGCTATGATGTATGGTTTACGATTATGTGGAACACATAAGAAAGGATTCATTATAAGATGGGTGGGACCTATATCTCCCTCCAATGCATTGGGTAAAGATTTTATATCTCATGAGATAGACATGGCTGAAATGGTAGGTTATACCGGTTCAGTGAAACAGGACTGAAACGAGGGTTACTCGATTGAGAAAGGGACTTTGTCCACTAAGATAGTCTTGGCAATTAGTCTTGACTAACAAGAAATGATTCTCTATGATTATGTGTGTATGCCACAAAGTTTCATGTTTTAAGTTATGATTATTGTGATTTCATTTCACTACTATGATTTATCCCATGTTATGAAATTATGCTATCTTTTGCAGGTTAAGATTTCCAAAAGTTATGTTCTTATGAATATGATGTGATTGATTTTTATTTTGTATACCCTTACTGAGAATTTGAGCTCACCCTTTTATGTTTTCTTTTCCCCAGGATATAAATAAAGGTTTTAGGTAAAAAAAAAAGGAAGATCTTTATGGGAGATGTTGAAGATCTTTCACCACGATTAGAAGATTTTATTCCGAGTTTCCAAAGACACTAAACTATTATGATCCTTGTGTGTGTGTTTTTGTTATGTACTAATTATTCCGCAAAAGTAATGTAAAGTCTATGTACGTGAAGATACGGGTCTCTACAATTATTTTGGTGGGTATAAATTATATTATCAATTTTATAACATACTTATTATTTTCCTTCTAAATATATATTTCATTATAAATTCTTAATAAATTTTCACTGAACATAAATAAAGATATTATATTCCTCAACTAATAAGCTTCATTAAAATATAATTTGTATTTATTTAGGAAAAATGTTATATTTAAATATTAAAAACATTATAATTTTAATATTACCAAAGAAAATTTATTTTTTTTAAAAAATATCTATAATAATTTTTGGTGAAATTTAGGGATTATGAGAAAAATATGGATGATTCAATGAGTAGTGAAAAAACCAATTTCTTTACAAAACGATCAATTCATTTTACCAAATTTATTAATTTTGAAATCCCATAAATTATCAATATGATTTTAAATTGTTATAATAATTATTTAGTTATATTTAATCAAATTAATTACATTTATTCCCTAATTATACAATATACTAATATTTTTTACTTTTATGATTTAAAACACTGTTTTCCTCAAAACTATTTTCGCGTGGATAATTATTCTCCATTGTTAATAATTAAAATTGACATATAATATGAACTGATTTAAATATTATGTATATATTATTCATATATAAATTTAAATTTATGTTTAGTTAATTAGAATAAATTTCCATTTGTTATAAGACCATCTTATAATTTAAAATTTCAAATTCTAAAAAACCATTTCTTTCTACACCAATATGGGATTAACATTAAATAATAATATACCTCATATGTGAATTGAAATTTATAAAATAGATTTAATATTTGGTTTCATAATTATTTATATAATATATAATGCTCATGTTATTTTTTCATAAAATATAATTATAAAAATATATAAAAAAAGTTACTTTTTAAAACATTAAAAGGGATTAAGTGAGTAAACGTAGAGGTAAAGAGTATAATAGGATTGAATAATGCACATTTTTAATATTATAGGGTTTTATCACCTCTATATATCATCCAATAATTTTTTTTATTTTTTTCAAGAAGATTGATATAGAGTGAATTCACATCATTTAATTGTTTTTTGGTATTTATAAGAATTCCACTCCTCCTCCCATATAAAATGAAACGCACTATCCTCCCCCTTAAATTTTTTTAAAACCCATTAGATCATTGAATATGTGATCATAAAAATTCCCTACAGACCTAAACTCATTACAGTGTCATTTATATACTATAAATACAATCTAGTAATCCTTTAGATATAATCATATCGAGATTGTCTAAAGAATGGGTAATGTTCTTAACAGAGAATCATTATTTTATTTCGTATTTGACATCCTTAAATAATTAATGATTAATGTAAATATAAATTAATAAGTAACTCCAATTAAAAAATATTTTATTTTGATATTGGAATATCTGAAATCTATATGTACATCAATTAAATTAGAATCTAAATCGTCGACCATGTGTATAACAGACTACTGCCTCATGAAGTGCTGTAATTTTTTTTCCATCATCACCACTCCAAACTATCCATAATGTTGTATTTAATGATTATATGAGATAATAATTACATAATAATAATTATTTTAAATTTTTATGTCATATAATTTTATATCATACCTTCTTGTTAAAATGAAAAAATCATTAGTGTGGACGATAGATTACAGCACCCCTAAGAGAATTTATTCATTTTTTTCCAAATCACATGGATTTTATACATAACAGTATTTAGTGAAATATTATATATTTATATTATAGTTATCATTATATAAATATAACATAGTAACCACCTTTTTTACATCATGGTGATTGGAAAGTTGATACAATTCTCTTGCGTATGTATGACATATCATCTCCTTGAATGTAAAATAGTTTGTAATATCCCTAATTCCATTAGAAAATAAATTGAAATGCATGTGACATTGATTTAATTATATTTTTATATCTTCCCTTTAAACATAAAATTTTCACTTCAATTATTAGAATTTAAAAATAATGATCATCTATGGTTGTGATCAGTAAGTTACTTAAAGTTTGAGAGAACCAACATGATTTTTCTGTGAATAGTAATATACCCTTCTGAATAGTAATATGAATATTAATATGACCCTAATAAATAGTAAATGGAATTATTATTTTATTTGATAAGGCTTTGAGATAACTACATCATGATTAATTATTGAATGTGTTATAAAATGAGTTATTGGTTTAAAATTGTTAATTGTTGAATAAATATTGATTTTAATTAAAAACTAAACTAATCATATTTAGAAAAATATTTTCCAAATAGGTGGTTTTGTTTTGAAATATACAAATCAAAATATGGTTAGTTAATTTTTTTTGTATTTTTCTGAAATTCTTGGATTTAAGATGAATTGTAAAATACGATAACATACGATAAATGATAAATACTTCTTTTAATAAATAACAGGTGATGAAAAGATAATGTAAGCCCACTTGGTTTGTAATCACATGAAATTATTACTATTTGTCACCACTTGAATCATGTCTATTCATATTATTGAGCAAAAAAATTATAATAATGATTAAAATAATGTAAAATACATCCTCTCCTATATTGTAAATACCACCATCATTCCCCTCTTCCTCCCATACCTTTGAGGACATTATACCTGGCTATTTTCTTTCCAATAATCATAAAAATACACTTCACCACATTCAATAAATTTTTGTTTCACCAAAAGGCCAAAACAAAGGTCCATAAGGAGGATCTCAAGGAGAAGAGAACAAGAGGTAAACATCCTCTTTTGTTTTACTTCTTTAATTTTCATTTTTTTCTATTATTATTTTTTCCTAACCTCCCCTTATCATGGAGGAATGAATGATATAGTATCTTACATATTATGTATTTCATAATGTTTATAGAATACTCACCACTATAATTCTTCTTCTCTAGCACTTATTCATGAAATTAAAACATCGTCTATGATGTGTCGATTTACCGATATCGAGGATGATGTGATTTCAATTTCATTTTATTCTTTCAAGACTGGTAATGAAACCTTTTTTATGGTTGAAATTGATGATAATTTATGTATTATATATTATATAAGGTTCTGGAATAATTTTTTAGACATTTTATTAATTTATAAAACAGAATCATTTCTTTACGATCAAAGAATTTCCAAAAAGTCCTAAACAAACATCAATATTGTTTTAACTTATGAATCATCCTCATGTCATAATTAAAAATCATACACAATATAATTTATGGTTCTTCAAATATTTAAATACCATTCCATTAAATTTTTTTGGTTTCACTTCTAATTGACAAGAATAATCATCATGAATTGATCTTGGAAATCTTGTAATGAACACACCCAAAACAACGGAAGGAACAAAATACTACTAATTAAAGAGAAAAATTATGTAATGAAATAATCATAAAAGGTATTATAAACATGAATATGTTTATATTAGATATTATTAACACTATTTTAACTATTTTACATGAGGATTAATTTATATTTGAAGTAAGACAAACCCGATGTAAGGGAATTCATAACCCGATTTCCAATATCTGGGTTAAAAATCTATTCCATTTTTATGTGGTATTAGAATTTTATATTGTATGAATTGTGTTTATATTCTGTTTAATTATGTGTATTTACTATGTATATAAATATCCCATCCAGTCAATTAAGCCACCTTTCAATATATGATATTTATAAGGGGAGTTTCTTTTAAAATTATTTTTTAAAATTATGTTTTAAAAAATTCAAAAGAGATGTTTTTATTAAATTATTCATTTGTAAGATTATGTTATGGTTCTTGAGAGTTTTTTATGTTAAAGGGTGTCACCTATATCTACATTCCATATATGGGGTATGTATATGTTTGAGGTCACTCGTATGGTTACACTGATTGTAACTGTGATGGTTACACTAATTTTAATGGAGTTGTGAGGGTTACAAATTAAAAGGTAGCAGAGAGGGTTAAAAATTTTGTAAGTAATTCCCCAAGATACGTTTATAGTTCTATTTATACAGTATAAATTTTGTGTAAATCTCATGGAAATATCAAGTTTCCTAAAGAATTTTTATATGAGTAACAAGTATGTCTTTCTTGGAAATAATTTCATACATTACAAGTATACATGGACTAATGTTTTCATTCATTATTTTTATATAACTTAATCATATTTTTGTGCTCATACCATGTTTTTAAATTATTTCACATGTTATAATTATTTTTATGTCAAATAAAGATTTTAAGATAAGGTTTATTATTATTTTTCCAAGAAAACATTTTTTATTTAAAAAAAATTATATTTTCGAAGAAATGGATACTAGTTTTGTATTATATGGTCTATATGAATGTTGAATGATATGTATGTACTATAACCCAATTCTCTAGAACACTATACATGAAAATATCCATAATTTTTAAGGAAATGGTTTCTTGACTAAAATTTAATAATATTTAATGTAATAAGTATTGGTCCTTATACTTGGTATCAGAGGATGGTTGAGATAACATTAGGGGTTAAGATGTTGTTAATATTATACCAAAAATGATTTTTACTTTAAGGTTAATTTGAAATGATATAGAATTTAAGGTTTACCATTTTTTCATCAACTAAGATATGGTCGTTCAGAATAGTTTTCCGTAGAAGAAATAGGGAAGATGATGAGGAAAGTTACTGATATAATGATAACCTTCTAAATTTGCATCCCAGAATGGTAGGGATTGGAACCAAGTTGTTTTTGACAGTAATGGCTTATAAAACAAATGAAACAAATGGTAGTGGAATCCACGAAAGAGAATAACCATAGGTAACACCATAGAAGATGACAATAGTGGAATATTTTATGAGACAATGTCCTCCTCCATTCAGTGGATCTTCAGACCTAATAGTGGATGCAGGATAGATTTAATCTATAGAAATAATATTCGATGATATGGGCTTTTCAAATAATAAAAAGTTAAGTCATTCCATTTATTTTTTTAAAAGTGAATATGATTAGTGGTGGTCAGTAATAAAAAATATTAGGGATAGACAAGAGATGTATTCCACAAAGTGGGATAAATTTGAAAGTATTTTCAATTAAAAATATTTTCCTAAGGTGGTGCACCATAGGATAGAGATGAAATTCCATGAATTGAAGAAAAAGGTGGACGATTCAGTGGCTGTGTATAATGAAAACGTCACCCGAATGGAAAGGTATTATCTAAATATCATTCTAGGACATGGTAGAAAAATTAACTTCTTTTACATTGGATTAACAACAAGGTATCAAATGGTGTTGGCCTTAAGTGAATTCAAATCTTATGAGAAACATGTTTGATGTAATGAGAGGGTAGAGATGGATTTTTAGGATGATCACGTTCACTTTTTCAACAAGGCGAAGAAGAGGTCAATCTGGAATGATATGGGTAAAAATCTACCAAAGACATCTGATGGTAAGAAATTCTAGATTCTAATTTGTGAAAAGTGTTGAAAAAGAAACCTGGGGAATTTTTTACAAAAACTAGGAATTGTGTATGATCTGGTATGTTTTGATATATGGCTCGAAATTGTAATAAAAATGAACTTATGACTAATATAAAAAAAACTATAAAGTGTTTTAAATGTGGTGACATTGATCATTATTAAAATACCTTCCCAAAGAGAGATTTGAATGATGAAAATAAGCCATAATATAAACAAAAAGGTGTAATGTGATCCTTTGCGACTACATCTTCAAATTTCGGGCCATCCAATTAAGTAGTATCAAGTACCATGTTTGTTTTCTCATATTTTACTAATGTTTTTTTCAATATGGTGTCTATACATTCCTTTATTTCTGAGTAATTTTCTGGTACATTAAAAATATCACCACAATAAATGAGAAAAGAAATTATTGATAAAACATGAGTGGAAATATTATAGAAAATAGGAATTAAAATATTATTTCTATTATAGTCTGTGGAAAAACATTACATGAAAATCTTATGGTTTTTTCCTTTGTCGAGTTTGATTTTTTTTTTCTGCGAATGGATTGGATTTCTGTTTATCTTTCTAAGATTGATTATAGAGCTAAAGAATATGTTTTTCAGAAAGAATTTTAGCTTGTATAAAATAATAAACCCATAAATTTGATAATATATCAGGAAGAAAAGAAACTGTTGAAATATTGAAATGAAGGTTATCTTGCACATATTGTTGAAAATAAAGGAACTTTTAAGATTAATGATGTGGCAGTGTTAAATAAGTACCTTTCGGTTTTTTCTAATGAGTTAATTAGTGACAAACCTGATTGGGAAATCAAATTCAATATTGACTTAGTTTCTGATGCTAATCCAATTTCAAAATCCCTTTACCGAATAGTTCAAATAGAACATGTATAGTTGAAAATTTAGTTGCAGGATTTTCTTGATATAGTCTTCATTCTTCCTAGAAATTCACTATGGGGTTCTCTTATTTTATTCATTAATAATAAATATAGTTACAAGAGACTTTATAATGATTACAAAGTCATGAATAAAATCACTATTTAAAAATATTATCCTTGGCTAATATTTATGACTTGTACGATCTGATCCAAGGATATTAGTACATTTCCATGATTGACTTGAGATATGGATACCATCTGCTAAAGGTGAAGGATGATGATATCACGAAAATAGATTTTTGTACCAGATATAGGAATTAGGAATTTTTTTATGCCATTTGGGTTAACAAATACACCTGTCATATTAATGGATCTTATGAATATAATATTTCATGAGTTCTTGGATAAGTTTTTGTTGTGTTTATTGATGAAATTATTATGTTTTATAAAAGTTAATTAGAGAATGTAAAACATCTAAGGGTTATTTTTAAAAACATTAATTGAACAGAAACTGTTTGGAAAATTCCGAAACCGTTATTTTTGTTTTTAATATATTTCTTTTCATAATAACAATGTAAATAAGGATGGAATAATAGTTTATCCTGCCAATACAAAAGTGGTTGCTGAATGGAAAAGACATAAAATGTTACATAGATTCATTGTATTGTTGGATTTTCAGGTTATAACCGATGATTTGCTAAAAACATTTCAAAGTTATCAATCCTTCTATCTAAGATAATGTGGAAAGGGGTTGAATTTATTTAGATAGAAGATTTTGATGATTGATGAAGAGATTGGTATATGCTCCAGTTTTGGCCTTGCCTTCCTAAAATGGTGAGTTTTTCATCTACTGTGATTCTTCATTAAATGGATTGGTTTGTGTTCGGATGTGTAATGATCATGTAATTTCTTATACATCAAGACAACTAAAATGTAAGAGTGAAATTATCCCACAAATGATTTGGAATTAGAAGCTATGGTTTTTCCTTTAAAAATTAATTGGAATCATTTATTTTGATGCAAATGTCAAATAAGCACTGAACCTAAATGTATGAAGTATATATTAATTTTGAAGGAATTAATGACAAGTAAGTGAAGATGAATTGACTTAAAAATGGATTATGATTTCACAATCAATTACCATCCGTGAAAATCGAACAATGTGGAGGATACCTTGAGTCGAAAGCATCATGCCTCATTAACCCTATTATATTTGGAACATGATCCCTTGATTAATGATTCTATAATTTTTTTAATAGAATTTATTAGTGTAGGAAATACCTATATTTTCATAGATTTCAGTGATTTCATCCTTATCAGATAGAATTAAGCAAGCACGTAATGAAGACCAAGGGCTACAAAAAAGGTATAATTAGTTAAAATGGGTATGTTTCCATAATTTAACATTGATAATGATTTTTTTACGATTTGGTAAAAGGTTCTATATGCCTTTTTACTCATAGTTGAAGAAATATTTCTCTTTTAAAGCTCATAGTTCTTCATTTTTAGTTCTTCATTGTACTAAGATGTATAGAGACTATCATGTGTATTAGTGGTGGGATAAAACGAAAAAAGATATTGCAGATTTTACTAGGAAATGTTTGACATGTCAACATGTTAAAGTCGAGGGGAAGTTACCAAAGGGGATGCTTCAGCAACTGCCAGCTCCAAAGTGGAAATGAGAGAATATATCCATGGACAACATGGTGGGAAAACCTAATACTTCTAGATGTAACTATGTGATTTGGGTTGTTATTAATCGATTGACTAAATTTTCGCATTTTATTTCTATTAGAGATACAATGCATTTGGTTTAGCTTTATCAAATATACCTCAAAGATATTGTCATGTAACATGGAGATCCTCTTTCCTTTGTATCTGACCAAGATCCAAAGATTACTTCTAACTATTTTAAGGGCCTTAAGAAGTTGTTGGGCATATAATTAAATTTAAGTACAACTTTTCATCCTCAATCATATGGGTAGTCTGAATGAACTATTCCAAATTTGGTGGATATGCTTTAAGCTTGTTCAATGGACTACTAGAGAAGTTGGGATCATCACCTTCTATTAGTTTACATTAGTTATAATAATATTTTTCATTCTAGTAAACAGATAGAACCTTTAGATGAATTTTATGGGAAGCGGTGTAGAACTACATCTTTGTGTGATGATGTTGTAGAAATCACTTTTATTGCACAATAATTAGTAGAGGAAGTTTCTTAGAACTTGAATATGATCTAGAAGCACATGCAGACATCTCAAAGCATGCCAAAAATTTTGCAGATAACAAGAGTAAAGACTTTTTTTGTGGTAGGTGATCTGTTTTTTCTTATAATATCAACATAGAAAAGTGTTGTGAATTTTTTTGTAATAAAGTAAAGCTAAGTATACAGTTCATTGGACCTTATGAAATCTTGGATAATGTTTAACCAGTCTCCAACCAAGTATCTTTTCCTTTGATTTTATCTTAGGTACACAATGTTCTTCATGTTTCTATGTTAAGAATGTATGTGATATATTCATCTCATGTTTTGAGCACAGAAGGAGTTCAGTTGGAAGAGAAACTTTCTTATGAAGACAAACCTTTTCTGATTCTTGATCGAAGGGAACAAGTATTGCAGAATAAATTAATTTACAAGGTAACAGTTTTGTGGAGAAACCACATGGTTGAAGAAGTAACATGGAAATATGAAAATGATACGAGGTAAAGGTAACATCACTTTTTTAATAAGTAAATAAAATTGCGAGGATGTAATTTCTAAAAGGTTGGGATAATTTAACACCCCATGTTTTTGGAAAAAATAAATTGAAATGAATGAAACATTATTTTCCAATTAGATAGTTATAACTATACTTTAAACATAATTTTTCGGCTTCTATGATTTGAATTTCAAAAAATTGTCATCTATGATTGTGATCAGTATGTTATTTGGAGTCTCATAGAACTAACTTGATTGTTTGGTGAATCGTAATATACCATTATAAATAGTAATATGAAATGTAATATGACCTTAATGAATAGTAAAATTTAATGTTATTTTATTTTCATAAGTATTTAAGATAACTAAATTTTGATTAATTATTAAATGTGATATAAAATGTGTTATAGTTTTAAATTTGTTATTTATTGAAGAAATTATTAATTTATATAAAAATAAAATGAATCATATTTATAAAATTATTTTCAAAAAATGGTGTTAATTTTTGAATTTTACTTTTTGAAAAATGGTTAGGGTGAATTTTATGTATTTTTCTAAAATTCATGAATTTTAAATGAATAGTAAAATATGATAAAATATAATAAATTCTAAGTACTTGTTTTACAGAAACATAGGTGATCCAAGGAATATGTAATATGAATTGGTTCAAACTTACATACAATTATTTCTATTTTGTGACATAAGATTCAAGACTATTACTATGCTTTAGAAAAAAATACTATAATAATTATTAAAATTATTTAAAATCCCTCCTCTCCTCCACTATAAAAACCATCATCATTCCCCTCTTCCTAATACACCTCTAAATTCTTGAACCTTGCCTATGTTTTACCCAATTCTCTCTCCAAGACCCTTCTCCACGTCCCAGACCTAATATTAAACCCAAAAGTCCAAAACAATGGGCCTGAAAGAGGATCTAAAGGGGAAGAGATCAAGAGGTAAACATCCTCTGTTGTTTTCATTATTTTCATTTCTTTTTTTTATTATTCTTCTTTAATCAACTTCCTTTATACAGAAGGAATCAATGAACCATTATATTACATATTTTGGATTTCATCTTGTTTATAGAGGACTCGCGATTATTCATCTTCTCATCTCCCACGTATTCGTGTAATTAAAACATCGTCTGTGATTTGTCGTCTTACTAACATCGTGGATGATGGGATTTCAATTTCTTTTACATCTAATAAAGACTACTCATAAACACATTATTATGGTGGAAATAAATTATAATTTATGTGAAATATCTTATATGTGGTTCTGGAATCATTTTGTTCATATGTTATTAATTTATAAAGAAAAATAAGTTCTTTACGATTGAAACATCGCTAAAATAACCTAAACGAATATCAATAATGATTTACCATATTAATCATCCTCATGCCTGAATTAAAAATAATAAATGGTATAATTTATAGTTCTCGAAATATGTAAATACCATTCCATTAAGATTTATTATTTTCACTTCCAACTGACGATAATATCTATCATGAACTGATCATGGAAACCATGTAAAGAACACACCCAAAACAACAGAATGCACAAAATACTAATAATTAAAGGGTGAAATGATGTAATGAAATGATAATATAAGGTATTATAAACAATAATATGTTTCTTTAAGATATTTATAACATTATTTTAACCATTATATAGGAGTTTTATATGAGTTTTAAGTAAGGCAAACTCGAGTTATAGGAATTCATAACCCGATTTCTATTCTTTGGGTTCACATTATACTAAATTATTTATCTGGAATTAAATTTCTTTATTAGAATAATTTTGTTTATATTATGGTTAATTTTGAGTATTTACAGTGTATATACATATTACATCCACTCCATTAAGTCTCATTTCAATTATACGATATTTTTAAGGTGATTTTATTTTAAAATTCTATTTTAAAATTCTATTTCATAAAATTCAAAGGAAATGTTTTTATGAAATTATTCATGTTTAATGATTATGTTTTAGTTCTCGGGAATTATTTATGATGAATGGTGGCACTTATATCTCCCTCCAATTCATTGGGTATATTTATGTTGGAGGTCGACTATATGATTACTCCGAGTGTAACTACGTTGGTTACAAAAATTGTAATGTAGCCACGAGGGTTACAAATTATAAGGTAGTAAAGAGTGTTACATGGTTTTGTATGTAATTCCCCAAGATAACTTAATGGTTTTATTTATGTTCTATATGTTTTTTAAGCTCATAAAAATCTCATGTTTCATAATGTATGTTTATATCGGTAATAAGTATGTCTATTTTTTAAATGATTTCATATGTTACTATTGTTCATGGAATAATGTTTTTATTCCTTCTTTCCATTTCCCTTACTGATATTTTTGTACTCATCCCTTATATTTAAATTATTTTCATCGTATATAAGGATGTGTAAGAAAAAAATGGAAGCCAAGTTAAATATAATGAATTTTTTCCAAAGAAAACATGTTTTATTTAAAAAGTTTTATATTTTTGAAGAAATGGATACTATTTTTGGGGTATCCTATCTACCTGAATGTGGATTTTTATGTATATATTCTATCACAATTCTCTAAAAATCTATACATTAAAATATCCCCAATTTTATAGGAAATGATTTCTTAACTAAAAATCAATATTAAGTAATGTAATAAGGTTGGGTCCTTATATAGTTCATTTTTAATAAACATAAATCATGGTTATTATTAATAGTTAATTTTATTCAAAAAATTATAATTGTGTTATGATTATTAATTTGGTGATAATGTAATAATGAAAAATATTACCACAATAAAAAAATAGTCTCTATTTTAAAAGCATTAACTGAGAATCCTCAAAACATTCAACGTTCACATAAATGATTATGTAATTAAATAAATCATTAAAATAAATTAATTTAATTACTAAATTATAAAGGCTTAACTGTGGAGTATTTCTAGAAATAATAATTGATAAATGTTAATTGTACAAGAGAAAAATATATACACAAAAATCTTAGACTCAATGTATGGGTTTCTATTTCAAAATATTATTCTTTGAGAGACATGTTTTTCATGAACCTAATTTTAAATATATGGTGATTATATATCCCATTTTAATATTATATCATGATTCTATAATAGAAAAAACAATTTTTAGTAACAATTCATTTTATTCGTTCAACAATGTTTTGATTCAAATACTACCAATGTGGTAAGAGTTTATGCATTAATTATTATTTTATTCTGGATTATTTATTTCTACATTTACATTATAGTTAGTTATATAATCACAATCTAAAAAAATCTTTTCGTTTTACTCTCCATTTTTTATTTATTAAATTTTCTTATTACAATACCATTTTCCTATATTTTGTACATAAAAATTATTGAAAACATATTTTTTTATTATAAAATTTAACTTAAATTTTATCTTTAGCAAACAACCTTTCCACTTCCATTAAAATTTTTTGATTAATGTTTTTTTAAAATGTTCTAATATTATAGTCTGATTTTTATTGACATTTTACCATTTTTCAATTTTTTAAAAAAAAATTTAATTTTAATCCTCATTTCTCTTTCCAAATGAGGTAATTATTTTATTTTCACCCCAAATTTAAAAGGAATAACTTTTTTATGTGTTTGGTATGGGAAGCATGTTCCACCATAATAACCATAATTATAATTGAATTTTTAATTATAACATTCCAATGATGTTTTTAATGAAATGTATTTCCCCAGTTATTTTTATTTTATTTTATCAATTATTATTTTAAAAATGGAGCGTTTATTTTTCTCAATAATTATTTTAATATTAATAAAATTATTTATTTTAATTAACGAAATTAACCTTTAATGTTATAGAAATTTTATAAAAAATGTATAATTCTCAAACTACATTTCTTTTATTGGGTAATACAAGAAATATGATCACTCTTGGAATTCATTATTTATGGAATATTTTATGATTATGGTATAATTTTTGATTATGTAACACATTTTATCTCTATGGGTAATTCTTGTTTTATACATTATTTTTGATTTTGTTATGTAGAATACATATTCATGTACATTAAATGAATGTGATTAGTGTTTCTGGAATTATATTATAGTCCAATGAATTGGGTAATGTTTTAGTCACATGAGATGTCATATATATGATTGGGGAGTGAATCTAATCCATTATGGGGATCTATCAAACATTTTCTTTTATCTTGGATGGTTTTTTACTTATTTTTATTTAATGTATTATGTTTCTTACACATTTCCCTAGAATCCATACTCCTATGAAAACATTTTTTAATGATTGAAGCCTATTTGATTAATCTTTTTCGTAACCTTTTGTGATTTATTTCATACTTTATACAGGCATATTATGATTTCATATCATGTTTTTTCCCATATTAGGATTTTTTTTCACACATTTCTGGAATATACTGCCAAGGTTATCTCAATATGTTTTAGGAGTTAGAAAGTATTTTGGAGAACAATATATAGAATACAATAATGAAATTTTATTTAATACTAACATTGATATATTGTGAACCTGGTCTTCCAAATATAATATGATTCATGATCATTATTTTTTAATTAATAGATATTTCTCTTAAAAATCATGTAATTGTTTATATAATAGGGTGTGTAATCTATATTTTGTATTAAATAATTTTGTAGTCATAATTTTTAACCAAGGATAAAAAATCATTATTATTAACACTTAGGATATGTATAAATAAATAAATAAATAAATAAATATATCATAGTGTAGAAAAATATCCTTGAATTTTAATGATTTTACAGTGAGTGGTTTTATAGTAATTACATACCTATCTGGATAGTAAAAGTAGATGTGGATTTGAAACTATTGTATCAAGGGGTAATAACTTTGAAAATGGACATTATGATTTGAATCAATCAATACCTGGTGCATGATAATCAGTCACACTATATACTTAGATTTAAAATCCATGGGAATTTGTTTTGGAAATTCAAATTCTAATTATGAATCATCATAACAGACTCGAAAATGACATAATAATTTCTAACATAGGATTGACATAATGTGTATTGTGTAGATAATTCTATGGTTAATCCTGATTTTTATGGAATATGTACCCCTTTTCAATTTTATGATAGGGAATTCCATAATGATTTAGTGTAATTTGGGAGAAATTAATGGTAGTATACCCTTGGGTTTGGTAAAGGTTTTACACAAACAAAATTTTAGGAAGAATGATTAATATTTTATAGACATAATATTAATGGCATTGGTAACCATTATAATTAATCTTATATTTGATATCATGTTAACAATATTAAATTAACATTATAGTTTTTTTAAATAATCTCTAAATCAATCCTTAGTGGTTACAAACTTTTTTAATGATTAATGTTATTTTGATGATGGTCATCATATTTTTGGGAACATTATTGGAATTTTATAAATATACTTTTAGAGAAAGTACAATGTGCAAGTAAAATAAATAGTATGTTTATTTTTGAAAATATAATTGAGGATTTAATTTTTATTCTTTTATATAATTTTTAGGTCATTAATGATATTTTTGGTAACAGTTTTATTAGGTTGTGAAATATATATCCTTTATGATTAATTTAATGAATTATTTTAAAAGAAAAATATTTTGTTTCATGATATGTAACTTGATGTGTAAGAGATAAACATTTCAATTAAAACATCCTTTCTCGTTGATGTTATTAAGGTTATTTAGGATATATGATTACTTATTTAAGGAATGATTCATGTTAAATGTTTTGATATATTATTTAAGTTTTTTTAATATATTCTTTTACATATTAGGAATTTTCTTACCATTTTATAATATTTTTTTTAATAATGATAATTGTAATTAATTTTAACCCTTTTTGGATCTCATGATTTGATAAATTTTAATCTTAGTGTTTCTGGAATAAAAATCACATTGTATATTCCTTCAATAAAGTAATATTTGATGTTAAAAAAATTTAAAGAACAATGAAAGGATAAAATCATGTTTGTGAAATGAAAATATATCATGTTTTTATATTATATATTTTTCATTAATAGTATATAAAAAGAGTCTTTATAATCTTGTAAAAGGATCTTGGAGAAAAAATATTATCATATTTTCTTCATATCTGAAGAATCCGTGATATTTTAATCTAGAAAAGTTTAATGGTTGTGCGGTAGTATAATTTCACATGAACATTCAATTTCTTTTGATAGATGTTCTTTATCACTCTATATAATATTTTATGTTTTCCATCCATGTCCATAATTTCACATCCCAAAAATTTTATTCTATGAGGAAGCCTATTTATGTGATGAACTTTATATTTTCCTTTCCCTATTTTCATGTCGACATTATATTAATTCCTATTATGATGTGGTTTTTTAACAAAGTATTTTTTAAATGTCCAACTATCGATTAATAAGTAAATGTTCAAATAAGATAATATTTTCTATTTAAGGGGATAGAATGTAACACCCCAAGAATTTAGAATAAAATTATCTATAATTTTTTTTTACTTGGTTGATATCTACAGTTATATGTAATACTAAAGAATCGTAATATAATATCACTGTATTATTATTATAATATGATGATTATTACCAAGACATTAAATTATTGTCTATGAATATTATTATATAATTTATGACTTATATATAATGTTCCTCTTTAATGTAAATTTATTTACAATTTTTGAAAAATAATAACTAATGTTTTTTAAATGTGATTTACTCTACAAAAAATATATCTCCCATAATAAGTTATTATTCTGTTTTCAGATAAAATATTATAAATAAATTTTGAATATTTTAATAAATATTTTTTATAAAATAAATTCATTTATGAAATCATTATATCAATATTAACTAAAGGTAAATTTTTTGTAATTGAAAAATATATATATATATTTCAATGCATACTAAAAACTATATTTTTTTAAAATATAATTATTTTAATAAATTGAATCATTTAAAAGATCCATTACTATTTTATATTATTTATTAGTAATATAATTTTTCTTGTGATATATTTTATCGAATGAATTATTGTTAAATCATCTTTCTACATGATTGTATTATAATTATATTTTTAGTCTTTAAAACCATTTTTTTCAGAAAACATTTCTAATGATCCTAATAGAAATTATTTAAATTATATTTATAAATAAAATAAATAAAAATATATATATATATTAATTTAATTTATTTAAATTCAATTTAATAAATTTCTATATTCATATATTGATTAAGAGATCACCTTATTCATATAATTGGATTTCATGAAACCCCATTTCTTCAACAAGTTTGTGGGTTTAATAATAAATTAAATTCTCCCACTTATGTGAATTGAATTTGAGAATATGGATTGTATATATTGAATCAACATATTTTATATTATATAATATTTTCAACATAATTTTTGGTCAAAATAAATATTTACAATAGTGTAAAAATAGTTAATGTTGAAAAATATTAAAAGGTTAAAAGTGAGTAAACATATAGGTAAAAAGGATAATGTTTTTAAATTAGAATTATTTTGAATAGTAGAGGAATGTGAAAACCATATCACTCATGAATTAATTTATTATAAAATTATGGAGGAACATGTCTTGATATTGAGTTCCCATTATTTAATAGTTTGGTAATTTACAAGAATTGTTATCACCCTCCCATATAAAAGGTAACATGTTATCCTCTTTCTTCCCCACACGCAATATCAATTGGTTTAACACCCAGAGTCATTTTGAATTATTATTTTTATGTGAATTTTATCATTTTGATATTCTGGATAAAAAATAAAATGTTTTTAATTCATTATATGCGACATTGAGTTTAGCCTTCATTACACACAACATATAGTGTATATTGTGTTTCCCATAATGATGAGTTAAAATACATGACATATTATTAAAATGTTTTTATCTAATAAGATAAAAATAACATACTAATTAAAATGATGTGTATGAGTAGGTTTAATAGTATGTGAAAATATTTTTTTACACATGTATAAAAAATGGTTTCTTTAATATTCAATTAATTAGGAAGGAATATTCAAATTCTTTCAAAATAAAATCTATATTTTTTTCAAAAAAAATTATTTTATGAAAAAATATCTATTTTAAATCAATAAAAAATTTGTTTAATTATTTTAATTAAATTTTTATATATTTTATTCAATGAAATGATTAACATTTATTTTATGTGGTTTCTAAATAGGTGGTAATAAAAAAACAAATATTATCCTCAGATATATATTTTTATAAAAATATTTTTCATCATATTCAGTGTTGTTATTTTAAAATGAGTTGTTTACAAGTATATAATTTTTTTTTAAAAAATTAGGGTCATTCCTTAAATTTTAATGTAAAAATTTTATTAGGGTGAATTGTTGGTAATTTTGAGTGAAGATAAATTTTTTAATGATTACGTAAAAATATTGATTTTCATTTTGAATTTTTATTTCTTTTAATTATTTTATGTGCAAGAAAACTGTTTGAATATGGTTTTAAAAGTAAAATTTGTCAAATAGTATTTCTATTAATCCAATTTATTTAAATTTAATAAATGTAATATATTATTTTTATATAAAGGCTTTCTATGATTTTGACTATTTTCACTTTGTATAGTCACTTTTCACCACGTATGTTTGAATAATATTAAATTATAATTTTATTATTCAATTGGTGATATTTAGGGAAATAAATTATATATTTATAATAATAATAATATATATTATCTCATAATTTCAAGTTATTTTTTGACCGAAATGTATAGTATACCAAGTAAAAATTAATTGTTGTTGTTAAGGTAAAAATGGGTTTCCTAGGGGTTAAAATAAAAATAAAATGTTCCAAATGATTGAGAATCCTCCCCAAACCCCATTTTGAATACATAATTCGACCTTAATTCATATATAGTTAAATATTGAACCATTTTGTATCATTTTTCATATTAAAAACTTTTTATACACCTTTCTTTTTTTAAATATTACAAGTGTCCCCCACCTTACATATAAAAGTACACACACTTTCTTATCCGCTTCACACCTCAATAATAACATGGATTTTCCAATACATACACAAATAACTTCTTTAATTACTTCATATTATCATATAATCCTCAGTTTAGTCATAATTCTATCTTATGAAGCCCTTTGTTATAAAAAACCCTTGTTATGTGAGGAAGACACAAAACCCCCAACCGAGCATTTTAAATTATTTATTCCTCCACCTATATCAAATGTTTTTAAGTATAACTGATATAATACAACCATTATATTAATTATATTTAGAATTTATTACTACTATGAAATAACTTATTTCATTTCCCTTTTCTATCAAAAGGGATATATGAACATCATTCATGTGTACAATAGTCTACAACCTCGCATACTGATGTTATTATTTTTCTATCACCACCTAATGTGGATTGATATAAGAATGTTTTTTATGATTATAAATTATATTAATGATAAAATTTTACCTATATAATTATTATACCATGTCTAAAATATTACCTTTATACCAAATAGAAAATAATAATGTTTCTCATCTGTGCAGCAGACTACAACCCCACCAACAGATGTGATATTTTTTCATTTAAATTTTAAAGGATTTTTATAAGGGTATACTAAAAAAATATTACATATTTAATATAAACATACTTCTAAATTTATTATATCAAATATACCTCCTTATTTTCCATTCTATGGGAATACAGTAACGTCACTGTTGTGCCTGGGGAGCTACCACCACACGAAGAGATGTGTTACACTCTTAACATTATATTTTCATAGAAGGTAATAAAAAGTGTTTTAAATTAATATATTTTAAATATATATTAAAAAAAATTATTTTGGAATGGTAATATTTTATTTATCTTTCTTTCTCTCAATCCACCTAGAAAATGGAAGCATCATTCTTATGTTTATACAAATTACAATATCTAATAATGATTTATTTCATTATCTATATATAACTTTTATGGATTAAATTAAATAAATATATATTTAATATATATTATATTTATATGTTTTTAAAAATTATTTAAATGATAGATCTATGATCAAATATTTCATACTACAAAATAAAAAATAAAAACATTCATGGAAAACAATGTTGTTATTATCTGAAATGTGATTTTAACAAATAATTATTAATAAAAGGGTATTAAAAGGTTATATATATAATAATATATTGTATGGTATATATATTTTTCGTTATATAACATATTTTTAAATAAATTGTATTTATTATACAGTATTTTTGAATGTCTATAAAAGAAGTTGAGGCAAAAGATAATGGATTTTAATCTCATTTTTACTTTCCTTGACAAAAATACCATATTCACCAAATGTTTTTTATGTTCTTCACAGACCGATAATTAATTAAAATAATGATTATTTTATTGAAAATTATTGGGATTAATTTATACATTTTTGTATTTCTATTTCATGGTTTTTAGGCTCAAATGTTACCAAAGCAGTTAAGGTTTTTTGTCTCAAATTTCATTCCTTTGAACAAAATTTATATTATTCACATAATGTATTCTAAGAGGTGTATATACATACCCATAGACATGTTTTATGATGATTTTATTTCATTTTAAAATATTCATTGAAACATTTTAGTTCATTCTTTAATGGGACCTATGATTCGAAATATTACAAAATGCTAAGTGTTTTATGATATAATCTCATATTTTATCAGGATTGTTTATGGTTATGTTTCCAATGATAAATTATAAATATCCATATCTTAAGAAACATATAAAATTTCATATAATTTTTTTATTTATTTAGAATAAAATTTTTTCTCATCAATTTATTCTCTTTCTGTAGTTATGAGATTAAAATAATGTTTCTACTAAAAATTTACGACATTTCCCTCTCTATTCGAAAATCCTTTTTTCTTACAAAAAAAATATTTTTTAATAATCTATTAAAAATTCATTATAAAAATATCCAAATGATTTATTATTAATATTTTTACCAATTTGTTACTTTTTATAAAATTTAATGGAATCTTCATGTCATTTTCCAAACAAAATAAATGTTTAGATTTCAATGATAACATGAATGGAATATTTGGTTTATCATGTATGGAATTAACAATATTCCCTACTATCATGACCATTTAATGATTAATGGAATAATTTATTTGTTTCAATTTTTATTTTTAAATAATTTTATTATGAAAATGTTTTATGTATATCTTATTTACAAAAAAAGTGTTTCCCAAAATAGAAATGATATTTTATAAAATAACTATGTTTAATTGTTTTTTATGATTCTTATATATGTTTCCAATGTTTTCTTATATAAAATTCTATTTAAAATGTTTTCTACGTTAATTTTTTCCAATGTGAAAATATTACTTTCCACAATATAGGTTATAAATAATTTAAAAAACATACTTTATAAGCTTGCATTTTATTATAAAAAATATTTTTGAATGTTTATTATGTTATAAAAGGGTTTTTCAAAGTAAAAATGAAATTTTATCACATATATTTTTCATGTAATATTCTAAAAAAAATTAATATTTGACGACATCCATTGATGTGACCTATTATTTAGAAAGTATATTATCCCAGGAAACCATTCTAGTTCTTTTTCTGAAATGTTTTTGATTATGATAAAATTATTTTTATGAAACCAATTACTATTCAACATTTAAACCATGAAAAAATATATATGATCCCCACTTATTTTCTCTTGGGTTATTATTTTATGAAATTCTGTAATGAATAAGATATTTTTTCCTTTTCAATAAGTTATATTTATATGATATGATATTGAAACCCATTATTTATATGGGGTGTGATATAATGAAATTTTTATGGTCTTGGGGAAAACATATGTTTTATTTTCATAATGTTATAGTAGTTATGTTATATCCGAGTATGGTGGTTACTTCATAACCAATATAGGAGGGAACTATATCTCCATCAAAGTCATTGTGTGGTGAATTTTTTCTCATGAGACACACAAGACTATAGTAGAGAGTGAAACTACTTATTTAAGATAATATTTCCACTATAATTGTCTTGGGTATGAACCTTGACTAGGAAAATATATTCGGGAGTAAACCTATTCTACTAAGATAGTCTTTGAAATGAAACTTGAACTATAAAGGTAATAATTTCTATTCTTATGTGTATGAAATAAATTTATTCCTCATTCCAAAGTTATCTTCTCATAGTTCATGTTCATTGATTACATTATTCCTTAGGTCATATAAATTTCAATGATTTATTTCATGACTCATGCTTATGTTATATAAATTTAGGGAAATGTTATTCTCATGTTTTTATATACTTATGGTCATGACATGTGGATGCCTCCCTTGATTACCCTTACTGATCATCTTATCACATTTTTTAAAACGTTTCCTTTCCTCATGTTATGATGTAATATATTGGAATGATATGTCTAATAATGGTATTAGTTTTGAGGAACTTAGTTGGGGAAGATGTATCACAATTTCACCAGTTGTTTATATATCCCCATTTATGAATACACTATATTATTATGATACTCAGACATTGAATTAAGAAATGAAATAATCATTCTTCTAAAAATGTTTAATATCTATGGATGATAAGATCTGGGTCTTTATTGTTAGTGTCAATTGATTTGTTTTTTTAGTATTTTGATACTAGATTTATAATGAATTAATGACATCCCCAAGGATTAGTCTAAGGATGAGTTCATGTATTAAAAAATATCATGATATTTCTATAATTTATTAAGAGATTGGTTTTTTAAAAATTAAAATCCATGTTTGAATATTAGAAGTAGATGTTTCCCTAACACATAGATATATTGGGGTAATAACTTAAAAATGGATGAACTAAGCTTGACATAATCATTTCATGGTGCACAATAATGGCCCTTCATGTAAACCGTGTTTGAAACTCCATGGGGATATGTTTTTAAATTACAATAACTCACTATGAACCAAAATAAATGAATAAAATTTATTACTAAAATGAAATACTATGGATAAACCTATTTTTTTATAGATTAAAAATAATGTGTCATGCTTTTGATATCATATTATTAATTTATCAAGATTATATTGTTTCTCATAATGAATATTGATTCTCACACAATGTATATTCATTTTAGTTAATTGTGGGAAGTATAGAGAATTGTATTAACTGTAACACCCATATATTTCATAGTATGTCATCTCTTTAAAGTAATTCAATAGTTTCTGCTTTACGCAACACTGAGTTCAACCGCCCCAAAACTTACTAAACTAACCGTTCAAAAGGAGGTTCTGAATAGTATTAACTGAATTTTTAATGTTATATACTATATATATTTTTAACATCCATATTATGTGTTTCTTAGGCATAATATAAGATTAAATTCATTTTTCGGATAAAATAAGTATTTTCCCAAAAATGCAATTTTACCGCCTTTTAATAGAGATCCCTTTTTAAAACCAATATTTGACACTTTTATATATTTAATTAATGAAATTAAAATCTTATTTATAATAGGGACATAAAAATTTAGTTTGGGTAAATTTTTGGTACTTTTTTGATAAATTTCATATGTTGATGAATATTGAAAAACATTGTGTTTTAATTGAAAATAACATTTTAGTCGAAATAATTTATAGAGATAAATTATGCATTTGAATGGTATGGAAGTATAAATAGATTATATTTTATCATTTAATACAATTTAGGTAATTATAAGTAATTTAACATTTAAATTTGACATAAACACATGTCAATCTTTTGATAGTTTTTACTTTTTAAAAACCCGCTTTTTGGTTTTGATAATAGAAATTAATTTAAAATTCAGAAATGAAACTTCTATGTTTTTAATTAAGTAAAATAGACATAATTTTTGAATTCTGAATATCAATATTAGCTCAGTGTAAATTTTTGGTATTTTTCTGAATACTTTCAATTTTTGATGAATAGTGAAAAACACTACGTTATTATTTAAAACTGACTTTTTATTTAAATAATTATTAATTTTATTTTAATTTATTTTAGGAAAAAATAGATATATAATACCTATATATGTTCAATGTAATTCATTGGATTAATTTTATAATAAGTTTATATATATATATATATAATAGTTTTTCAAACTTTTTACTGTCTTTTACCCACCTTCTAAGAGCATTTACAAATTTGCATAAAACAAAATTTTACCACTTCTATGAGTTGAATCTAAGAAATATGAGATTCACGGTTGACATCAGAAAGTAAAATTTGGTTCAATAAGATGCAAATATTTTTTGGTGAATAGTAACTTTTGACTTTTATTTACCACGATTAAAAGTAAATAGGGAAATTAAAGGAAAAAATTATATTATAATTATCCTAACACATGTCATAATTCGATTGGACAAGTATAAATCTACCAAAAACAAATTTATGAATAAAATATGACCCCATTTAATCCACTTGGATATGATTAGGACATTTGTTATTATTTTATTTAAAGAAAAGTTAGAAGGGTTAAAGTAAATGTTTAATAACTAAACCATTTTTAATACAGGGTTATACAGAAGATAAATTTGACTATAAATATTCATTATAAATTTATAAAATATTCTTAAATAATAGTTTTTTATTTATAATTTTTAGGCATTAAATAATTTAATTTATTTATGACAAAATAATGATGCAGAAATTGCCTTATTAATGAAAGATTAATATAATTGATATTATAAATATCAAAATAAATGTAATTTGAGACATTTGATGAATTAAACTAATTTTCTAGGTTAATATGACATGTTAGGGTTGGTTAAATAAATTTTATTCGAAGATATAAATTTTTTATAGATTTCAAAAAAATAAAATACTAAATGGTGTCAAAATTGATATAGTTGAGTTTTTAAACCAAATACCCTATTATTAATTGATATAATATTCCTAAAAATCCAAGGTTCAGAAACTGGTCTTAGATAAGGTTATATTTATTAATAATGAACCACATGGGTTTCTCTTGGTTAGAAATCCAACCTAAGGAGCTCTTTTTATCACATCAAAAAAAGAACCCAAAGAAGAGGTAAATATTTCATCACCCCTTTTAAGTTATTTTCTTCTTCCACTTCCTCTTTATTTGTTTTTTCCATTATAAAATAATAAATCCAATATCTTCTATATATGATAATGTTATTATAAAAATGGTAAACCAATTTTCATTACTCTATCTATCCTATAAATGAAAAAGTCACCATACGTGCGTACGTTCAGATTACAGTCTCCACGTCGTGGTGTAGTTTGTTATTCAAACACTTCATTATTGAGATGGGTATCATAATGAGTATAAATGATATAATAATAAATTTAACATTTTAATGATTATTTATATATAATATCTCATCCAATTAAATATGATTTATCCATCAGTATAATGATATTGTTGCGCCTGCGTACGTGCAAATTACCATCTCCACGACGCGATGAGAGTCATTTCCACATTCACCATTCAACGATGATTATAAAAATATATATCATTAATAAGTATATAATATATTAAATAATAATGATAATTGAGAGAGAGATATATATATATATATATTTATGTGCTTACATATATCTTATTCACATAGTTCTTTTCAATACGATATGAAAACGGAAACAACGATTATGCGTACGCACAACCTACTGTCTCCATAAATGGTGTTTTTTATTTCATATATATATCAATTATACATAATTATATTCTAAATATATATGATATATAAATCATGTTTTATATTCTGGATGTATTTAAACCCTGATCTAAGTGATACAATCAAGAGTTACCAGTGAAAACACATACGATAATGGAAGCGATTATTACACGAAATGTTGATTTAACAAGGAAATTATTATTAAATGGGTAGTATAAATTCATAAATTAATCATGTATGATATCATAAATATTAATATGGTTATCTTATAACATAATATCATACTGTGGTATTTTTATAAGAGGTTAAACGTACCCTCGACTTAAGGAAAGTACAAGGTAAGGGTTAATTTCACGATCTCTTTGTTATCCAAGGATGTTTTTATGTAAGTATATACTGGGACTAATTTATTATCCATGTCCATGCTTCATAAAAGTGTTTTCAAATTTCTTATTTTAAGGCAACATTTTACAAAAACATCATTTCAAATGTTTTAAATATTTGTTCTTATAAATCATTCTCATTAATGTCCATGTATTCAAAATGGGTTTTAAGGTTTTATTTATATGGACATGAATGTTTTTAAAATGTTAATTCCTTTTGAATGTTTCAAAGTGGTATGGGACAATTTCATTCAAAAAAGTCTTTAAACATATTCCATTCTAAATTGTGTGACTTTTAAATTTTTTTATGAAAAAGGTATATTTGTTTCAAATAGTTTTACATATCATTTTCATCTATATCAACATCCATTGATGGAATCTAAAGTTATTTGACGTTGATTTGTTATGATACTAATCTTCCATATTGTATTGAATTTTTTGTGATATGTTTGACTATGGATTGTTATTTTTATACCATTCATGTTTTATAAATAATGTTTTGACATTTCATATGATAGTTTTAATACAAATGTTTATGTTATGTTTAAACCTTTTCATATGAGGAATGCATTGGACTTTTTAAGTGACAGGTGGAGCCCGATATAGCTCCTCGATGCATCGGTAGGTCTCATGAGACAAACTAGTCTATTGGAACAAGGCCTTGAAAAAATCTTATTTTTAGTCTTGGCACAAGGCCCGAACTATGTGGTTTTGAATTCTGGCATTATGCATTCCATCATTATGAAAGTGGTTATTGATATTTCATGTGATTATTAGACTAGTAGAATATACATGTGAATACTTAAATGGAATTATTTAAATTATATTGGAAATATTATTCAGAAGTTTATATTTTAAAGGCTTATGTTTTAGTCTTATATGTTGCCTTAAATGTTTATTCATATTTATGAATGTTTTTACTATATTTTTACCCTTTCTGAGCATCTAACCTCACCCCATTCTTATGTTTTATTTTCCCTTGATTCCCAGAAGTGTATTATGATTGATAAGCAGGGTTAACCTATGGGATTAATGGAATTCCCAAAGGATAATTTATGATATGTTGTATGTATTAAATTGAAATGTAACCTTCATGTATGTAATATATTTTCCAAGACTACTAAACTGATTTGTCTTTTGGGAGATGATTCTTAGTAATCATGCAAATGTATTAAAATGATGCACCGACTCTAGGTTTTTGGGGTTGGGGCGTTACAGTTGGTATCAGGGGAATTTTACCTGCAACATTGAAAATAGATTTAGATAGTTTCTGATTAGAGAACATTACCCTATGATAGACATTGAAGATTAGTATTGAAGAACTTACAAGAATTTAGGTAATGTGTATATTTTATGTATATTCCAAGAAATAAATCCTAGTCTGGATATGAGCTGGTGGAGGCGGGTCTGGCACAAGTGTACCTCGGAGTAAAAACTCCGAAAGAGAGTTTTGGGCTTGAATAGGGGTATCCTGGTACACGACAATGGGCCTTTCTGCATTCTTGGTTACGACACTCTCGTGGGATATTCTTAGGATAATTCACATTTTCATTACAAGCCATTATGAATGATTTAGGAGTAAATAATTCCTCAAAGAAAACATTTTATAATTATAGATTATATGAATAATCTTTTCAATTTACGTTAGGTATTTTACAAGTTTGGAATTATGAATTGTAATTCATAAACTAAACCAATGTATTCCATTGTTTAGAAATGAATCCTAGTATAATGAATGAGATTTTTGGTAATACGCATGATCTAATTATTAAGAACGGTCATATATTTCATGGTATTAAGACAACATTTAAAAGGGAAATAGTCTCCCACGTATTATCATCATAGGATGAAATAATATCATGTGTTAATAAGATAAGTATATAATTCCCTGAGTCCTATGGATTTGAAGCTATGCAAGAGAAGAAAATGATGGAAGAGAGAATTAAGGATAAAGGTAATAAGGGAACGAATGACTTTCCATATGTGATAACTGTGGAAAGAATCACCTTGGTAAATGCATGAAGGGAATGAAAGTGTGTTATAAGTGTGATGAAAAAGGACACCAAGTATGTGATTGCAAGGGTAAGAAAAAAGTTTCAAATTTACAATGCTTCATCTGTAAGGCTTTGGGACACTATGTGAATCAATGTTCAAATCATCAGAGTATACCACAAATGATTCTTATGAATAATAATCTAGTTATGATATTACTACATATGAAGAGTAATGACTAGTGTTCTAATGATGATATTAAAGAATTATGTCATCTGAGTATTGTATCAATGATGTACTGGTTATAATAATTATGGAGTATATAATGATTTAACTGCAGTACTATTTCATTTAGGACTTCAAATTGTGTGAAACAATGAAAAATCACTCAATAGCAGGTTGATTTCATTGTAAAATATATGGTTGAGTGAAAGATAAACCATAATATGGTCTTCATATTGTGGTAGTGATTTTGAAATAATATATGATTGATTTGGATAAAGTATATTGGATATTTCTGACTGTCATGAAACTGATTAATGATCTGTATATTCCATCATTGTTGGAGTTTACAACATTTTTTGATAGAAGAAGTGTATCAGTATTCTACAAAGACTAAGGGATCATGAATGTATTAAATAAGGTTTTATGGTAACTCAAGGTGTTATAGTGATTTAAAATAATAATAATGAAGGTATTCCCATGTTATTACGTGGAAAAAAGTGCCATCATTGTGTTTACCTTCCTTATAAATTTTGGACTGTGAGTCTTCACATAAGTATTTTGGATACCTCTAAAGATGTAATCGATTATGTTTGACATTGGATACTATTGTAAAGGTTAAATAATTTCTTGATATTATTTTTGGATTGACATAAAAGGACAACGCAGAGTTTGGGCGACAACCCGTCGCATCCGGAAAGGCCGCGAGACATGAACCCACAACTGAAGGGTGACAAGGGTGCATCACCTACCATTGTCCTACATGATCTCCTAGTTTGTATAATGTAGTAGTTTTAGTCTGAAAAATAAATTATATATTCATTATTTTTGGAACCCTATACGATTAGGATAAATAGAATACTTTTGAATTATATTATCTTTTGGAGTGAAAAATGAGTTCGTGATAGAAATTAGTTGAAGGATGAAACTCTACTTGTCAAGTATAATTTTTTTCTCTTATTATAAGAATAAATTAGTTTATACACATTAGGGAAATGATATTAAAACCAAAAATATGTTATCTTAACACATTATTTTTTTTTGAATCGATAATACATTACATCATCTTAGATTGATGGCTTTGAGGCCCTCAATTTTACACTCGTTTGGGATTGATGACCTCAATCGCTCCCTATAAATATTTACATTTTTTCTCCAATTATGTGTCTCTAATTTCCACCAATGTTCTTCTAATTTAGATCCTAATTTGGTGATGAATTTTTCATTTCCCTTTCCCTCTTATTAAAAGTAAATTTTATTAAACCAATTTCTGATGTGGGTTTTCCACAAAGGTATCATTCAATTTTTAACCTTTTCGATGAACAATTTCAAATTTTGAGTATGCAATTTATTGAAGGAGGGGAGAATGTAACAACCCAAGATTATATAGTACGTTATCTCATTAAAGTGACTCAATAGCTAGTAGTACACGCAACACCGAGTTCGAGCGTACAACAACACGCTAAACTAACTGTTCAAAAAATGGTTATGAATAGTATTAACTAAAGTTTGAATCTTAGATACTCTATATAATTTTAACATCCATATTAGCTATTTCATAAACATAATATGAGCAAATTTTATTTTTTTCGGATAAAATAATTATTTTTCAAAAAATGCAATTTTACCGCCATTTAATGGAGAACCATTTTTAACACAAATATTTGACACTTTTATATATTCAATTTAATGAAATTAAAATTTTCATTCTAAGTGGGACACAAAAATTTAGTCTGGTTAATTTTTTGTACTTTTCTGATAACAATCATATTTTGATGAATAGTGAAAATACTATGTTTTCATTGAAAATGACATTTTTAATCAAAATAATTTTTAATGATAAATTATGAATCTAAATGGTTTGTAAATATAATTAGATTATATTTTTATCATTTAACAAAATTTAGGTCAGTATAAGTAATTTCACATTTAAATTTGATATAAACACATGTCAATCTTTTGGTAGTTTTTACTTTTTAAAAACACGCTTTTTGGTTTTGAGAGTGGGAATTAATTTTAAATAAATAAATTAAACTTCTATGTTTTTAGTTTGTTAATATTGACTTTTTTTTGAATTCTTAATATCAAAATTATCTTAGGGTAAATTGTTTGCATTTTTTTGAAAGCTTTCAATTTTTGATGAATAGTGAAAACATTGCGTTATTATTTAAAACCGAATTTTTATTTAAATAATTAGTTATTTATTTTAATTTAATTTAGGTAAAAATAGATACATAATCCCTATATATGTTCAATGTAATTTATTGGAGTCATTTTATAATATGTTTATATATATATATAATTTTATCAAACATTTTTACCGTCTTTTGCCCACCTTCTAAAGGTATTTACAAATTTGCATAAAACATAATTTTACCACTTCTGTGAATTGAATTTCAAAGATCCAACAGACACGGTTGACATCATAAAGTAAAATGAAGTTCAATAAGATGAAAATATTTTTTGGTGAATAGTTACTTTTGACTTTTATTTACCACGGTTAAAAGTAAATAGTGTAATTAAGGGTAAAAATGATATTAAAATTATCCTAAAAAATGACCTAATTCAATTATATAAGTATTATTATACCCAAAATAACCTTATAAATAAAATATGACCCCCTTTTCTCCACTTGGATAAGATTAGGACATTTATTATTATTTTATTTAATGAAAAGTTAAAAGAGTAAAATTCAACATTTAATTACTAAACCATTTTTAATATATGGTTATACATAAGATAAATTCTACTATAAATATTAATTAGAAATATAACAAATTTTCCTAAATAATGGTATTTTATTTATAATTTTTAGACAATAAATAATTTAATTTATTTATTACACAATGATGATGCAGTAATTACCTTATTAATGAATGATTAAAATAATTTATATTATAAATATCAAAATAAATGTAATTTGAGTCTTTTGATGAATTCCGCTACTTTTATATGTTAATATGACATTTTTGGGTTGGTTAAATAAACTTTATTTGAATTGATACAGTTTTTATTGCTTTAAAAAAAATTAAATACTAAATAGTGTCAAAATTGACATAATTGTGCTTTTAAACAAATTACTATATTATTAATTAATATAATATTCTAAAAATATACGGTTCGGGAAAATTTCTTATATAAGTATTTATATATTAATAATTAACCACCTGGGGTTATCTTGGCTTGTTATAGTAAGATTAGTAACCATATAATATTAAAATACAAAGAGACATGGTAAATGTCAAACTTTTTAACTAAGAGTTAAATGAAAAAGATGATGTTAATATAATGACCTAAACCTCACTAAAACCTATTGGTTGAAATTTATTCAACCCATCCCCACCTTAGATTATAAATAATTCATTTTAGATTCATTATAAACCGAAAATTATTTTATTATAAAATAACATTTCAAGTTTTTCCTAAAGTGACTCTCACATCTCATATAAAAGGGAACTTCCCATTCTCTTAATTTCACACCACCAAAGCCTTTATTATTGGCCAAACCGGACCCAAATATCCCCCAACTTTCCTAAATTCATCCTATAGGTCTTACATTGGTTCGAAATCCAACCTATGTAGCTCATTTCATCAAATCAAAAGGAAGAACCTGAAAAAGAGGTAAATATTTCATCGCCTCTTTCGAGTTATTTTCTTCTTCCACACCCTTTTTCATTTTTTCCATTATAAAATAATAAATAAAGTATCTTATATATACTGTGATGTTATTATAAAAATGTTACAACCATTTTCATTACTCTATACATCTTATAAATGACAAAGTTTCCATACGTGCGTACGTACAAATTACCGTCTCCACGTCGTGGTGTAGTTTGTTATTCAAACACTTCATTATTTGGATGCAAATAATAATGAGTATAACTGATGTAAATAATAAATATAACATGTTAATTATTCTTTATATATGATATATCATCCAATTACGTATGATTTCTCCATCAATATAATGATATTTTCCCTCGTGTGTACGTGCAGATTACCATCTCCACGACGTGGTGAGATTCATCTCCACGTTCACCATTCAACGATGATTATAAAAACATATATCATTAATAATTATGTAATATATAAAATAATAATTATATTATATATATATATTTATGTCCTTGTATATATATTATTCACTTAGTTCCATTCAATACAATATGAAAACAGAAACAACATTTATGCGTACGTATGACCTACCGACTCCATAAATGGTGTCTTCCATTTCATATATATGTGTCTTATACAAATTTATATTCTAAATATATATTATATATAAATAATTTTTTATATTCTATAGGTATTTAATTCATTAACTATGTGATACAATCAAGATTAACAAGTTAAAACATGTACGATAAAGAAAGCGTTTATTACACGACATGTTAATTTAGCATGGAAATAATTATTAAAGGGTAGTATAAAGTCATAAATGAATCATGTATGATATCATAAATATTAATATGGTTCTGGTATTATTTAATAACATACTACACTCTTTATACAGGAGGTTAAATATACCTCAACTAAAGAAAAATACCTGGTAAGGGTTAATTTCACAGTCTCTTTATTATCTAAGGTTATTTTTACCTAAGTATCTACTAGGATATATTTATTATCCATTTCCATGTTTCATAAAAGAGTTTTCAAAGTGATTATTTTAAGGTACATTTTTACTAAAACATCATTTTAAATCTTTTAAATATTTATTCCTCAAAATCATTCCCATTAATGTCCATATTTTGGAAATGGTTTTGTAGGATTTATTTATATGAACATGAATTTTTTTAAAATGATAATTCATTTCAAAAGTTTCAAAGTGTTATGGGATAATTTTATTAAAAAATGTCTTTAAATTTCTTCCTTTATATATTTTGTGCCTTTAAAATGTTGTTATGAAAAAGGGATATTTATAACAAAGTGTTTTATATATAATTTTAATATATATCAACATCCTTTGATGGAATCTAAACTTGTTTGAAGTTAATTTATTATGATAAAAATATTCTATATTGTATTCATGTTTTTGGGATATGTTGGATTTTAGATGTGTTATTTTTTTATCATTCATGTTTTATGGATAAAGTATTGACATTTCGTATGCTAGATTTAATATGAATGTTTTTATTATGTTTAAAGCTTTTCTTATGAGGAATGTATTGGACTAAGTAAGAGATGGGTGGAGCCTGCTATATCTCCTCGATGCATCGGTAGGTCCCATGATACAAAATAGTGTCTTGGCACAAGGACTTGAGAAAATATTATTTGTAGTCTTGGAACAAGGCCTTGACTATGTGGTTATGAAGTTTAGCATTATGCATTCCATAATTTTGAATGTTGTTGTTGATATTACATATGATTATTCAAATAGTAGAATATCCACGTGAATAAATAAAAGGAATTATTTGATTTATATTGGCCATATAATACATATTTTTATATTTTAAAGTCTTATGTTTCAGTCTTATACATTACCTTAAATGTTAGTGCTTATTTATGAATGTTTCAGCTATATTGTTATTCTTAATGAGCATCTGAGCTCACCCCTTTCATATGTTTTATTTTTCCATGATTCTAAGAAGTTCATTATGATTGATATGTAGGGTTAATCTAGTGGATTATTGGAATTCTCAAAGGATAATTTATGTTGTGTTGTATGTTTCAAATTGTAATGAAATTTTCATGTATGTAATCTATTTTCCAAGACTGCTAAACTGATCTGTCTTTTGGGAATTGATTCGTAGTAACCATGCCTATTTTTTAAAATAATACACTAACTCTGGTCTTCTGGGGTTGGGGAATTACATTAACAATTATTGTGATTGAAAATATTTTGACGTGAAAATAAATTGGACGATTAAAGGAATGATAAATATTATGATTATTCCTAATATATTATCATGATATATGATCAAAAAATTACAGCAAAACTAACTCTTAAAATCATAAAAGAGTATAGTGATATAGTTAAAGTTGAGTTTATGTTATGGAAACCATGGAGAAATGAAGACTAATATTACTACAAGTTAAAAATGTAGGAAGAAGAACACCAGGGAATTTATCAAATGAATGAAAAATATTTTATGTGTGGGGAAGAATAAAATTGAGTAATTTATTACTAAAAAAGGACTAAAATATCAGTTAATAGAAAAGAATAGAATATTAATTTCCCCTAAGGAATCATCAATGGTTGAATATTATAATCATGGATTGTTTTGGAACTATAGGAATAAATTTCCTAGGGGGGTGATCATGATGATAATAAGTAAGGTGTTATGAGTAATGGTTATACTAATGATGATTAGATACCATGAATGAAATATAAATAGTAGAGTTATTGAGGATTAATATGTCAAATTATAGTTAATGGTTTAATAATTATGTTGAATGATTGATATATTGGTTTATTATAATATTGAAATTGAAAATTATATTAGGAATGTTCAGTAATTGTTTTCATTTAGGATTTTCTAAAAAATTGTGAATGGTATTGATTACCTAGAAATGTGATTTAGTGGAATGGACAAATTTTACGAACAAAAAATGATTATGTGAAGGTGACCCCTAAAATTTTCTAGATAATAATAAAAAAATTGTATGGATAAAAATATTATTGATACAGATAACGTAAAGTGAATTGTATTGACTACCTCAGAGCTAATAAATGATATGTTCACAATGTGATTTATTCTATTGTTGATGGAGTTTATCACAATACTCTCCTTACTAAATAAATTTAATAATATGTTTTTTTATTCATGGAAGGAGGAATCTTGAATGATTTCATTTTGGTTTTATAGTAAATATGGTTATTAACAGGTTTTATGAGAATAAATTACAAATGTATTAGAATATTTAGAATATGACCATTAATGGCTATATACTGATATTTATTATAATTTATATTAAGTAGCTTTTGAGATATTTTTTACCTTATTTAGAAATTCTAAATTCTTGATGGTTTGTAAGATTAATCACTTATTGAATTTTCTTGAACATTATATGATGTTTTGGATATTAATGTGTTACTTCACAATATGAAAATTAACCCTTGTTGGAAAACTTTTTCAACCCAATTTTTTATGATGATAATTATAGATAAAAATAATAATAAATATTTATATTATGGATCTTGTGATATATTATTTATTTATGAATAATAATTTCATAATCATTTCATGGAGTAAAATATGATGTGTAAATTTGTTAAAACTTGACCAAAGAATGAGATTTTTTTAAAATGGAATGAAATCATAGAAGAATATATTCTTGTAAAAATTTCCCTACATTAATAAAAGGGTATTGAAATAAAATATTTTCTTATTACAATAATTATTGATAATAAAAACAACATTTTAATAAATTATTTGGTTTGTGGTTTGGTGGTTTTTTAATTTCACATGTTCATTCACTTTGTGGTGACCAATGGTCTTCGCCATTTTCAATTATTATGTGGACATTAGGCTTTTCTTCCAAATTGAAACCATATATTTACACTCATGTTCTCATATATGGAAGCATAGTATGTGTTATTTCAAATTGGAATTCACACATAACTTTCTATAAATTTAGAATATGTTAATTATCCCTTCTTTGCATTGCGGGTTTCCCAAAATGGTATTATCAAAATTTAAATCTTTTTTTACCGATAAAAAGTTCAAATTGTGAGGAGGAAATATTTCTAAGGTGATAGAATGCAATTCCATGAGATGTTTTGGATTATTAATTTTCAAATATATTTATTAATTTTGATATTTTTTAGTACATAGAACACCATGTTTAAATATAATTTCATGAAACAATATGTTTATCTTTAATTACATGCTACACTAATTATAGCATGCATTACACAAAACGCCAAGTTTAAATGAAATGAGGGATACTATAAAAATATAATTATTTAATATGATGGTCACCAAATAGTTATTATAATGGAATTTATGAATAAGAACAACTAATTAATGAAATTATATGGTTTACACATGTATAAAAAATAAACTCATTTGTGACCAATTAACTAGGAATGAAAATAAAGATTATTTTAAAATAAAGGGAATCTTTTTATTTTGAACTACTTTTTTTCGAAAAAACATGTTTAACTTAACAAATTTAAAAACTATCATTTTTTAATTTATTTTAATGATATTTATATATTATAAATTTAATAAATTTTTTAACATTAATATTAGTTTATTCTAGATAAGATATAATAATAACAATAAATTCATTCTTACAAACTGTATTTTTCAAAAAATCAATTTTTTTCTTTTGTGAAGTAATATGAAAATTAAATTTTCAATTTGAGAAAAATTAATTTGGAAAAAAAAATTTAAAAATGAATTCAATATTTTAAATTTTCTTTTTTTGATTATTTTATAATTTGCACATAATGTAAATTTTATAATAATTGAACAAAATATAGTTTTTTATTATGAATTGTCATTTATTCTAAAGAATTTAAAAACAATTTTTTACTGTTGGTTTTAAATTTATAATTATAAAAATTAACTATCTAATAATATAATAAATTCATTGGAATCAATTTAATATTGATGTTTTATATAAAAGCCATTTAAATTTTGAACATGTTCTCTTAGGAAAATAACTTTGTCATCACATATATAGGATTTATTTAATGTTACAAGTTTATATTACTCGGTGTGAAATTAAGAAAAATGTATTCATTGTTTGGAATAATAATATTTTATATTATGTAGTATGTTCAATATAATTGTTTAATATAGTGATTAGAAAAATATGTAACAATTAAGTATTGAGGATAAGGTGGAAATGGGTTTACTGTGGGTGTTAAAATAAAATGATAATGTGTAAAACGATATAGAAACATGACGAAAACCTAGTTTATGAACATATTTATACCTTATAACCTATAATATTTGATAATGGTCCATTTTTTATCATTTATGAATTTTAATAACCAAGAAACACTGTTTTCTATTAAAAAATTATAAGTGTTTCATCACCTTACTTATAAAATGAAAACCCCTTTTCTCTCCACATCAAACACTAAAAACCATTTGTATCATCCAATACCTAGGAAAATAACATGCTTAAATCCCTAATAACATCTTATAATTTATATTGTGTTATTAAATCCATCATATAATGGACTTTAGAACAAACCAAAAGATGTTTTATGAAGAAATGTTAACATCCATAACTGAGATTTTTATTTTATTTATTTCTCCACCTCCTTAATTACATATTAAAAATTGATTATTAAATTTAAAAAGTACCATAAATATATGTAAATTTTATTTTTTTAATTTAAAATTAATAATCCTTCCCATCTTTATTCAAATGGGACACAAAATCATCTTTTGTGTGTCTGATAGAGTACCACCTCGCGAACTGATGTTATTTATTTTCCATCACTACCTCCCAATCTAGATAAAATAATAGATATAATGTTTATATATTTTATTATTATATTATTATAACTATGTATTTAAAATAATACATCATTCTTATTTCTTCTAAATATGTTTTAAAATTATAATGTTGCTCGTTTGTAAAGAAAAACTATGACCTTGTGAACTATTTTGATGTATTTTTCATTTCAAATTTACATTGATTATAAAATGGATATATTAAATAAATTAATATTATATTTTTTAAAATATTTATAATTCATAAATTACTATATAAAATATACATCCTTTCATTTTATTTCATTGAAATATTATACTGTATCTCAACTGTATGGGGGATTACCACCAAGCGAAGTGATGCGACCTATTTTTGACACAAACTTTACATTTATGTTAATAAAGATAGGTTTAAATAAAAATATTTGATCAATGTATAGTATTTAAATATAATTCTACAATTATAATTTATTATTTATCTTCTTTTCAATTAATCCTACAAGATAATGGAATCAAAATTCACGTATACGTAGACTGAAATCAGCAAAGATGAAATGTGGCTAACATAAAGATTGAAGAAATAGGTAGGCAAGTAGCTTTTTTTGTTTGGGGTTTTCTGTTATTTTTTCTTATACTATATCCAACTCCTATTTTTTATTTTTTATAACTAAACAGGTGTGACCTCCATATTTCTATGAAAATGTAGAGAATACCACCTCTATAACTGGTGCGTTTAATTTTCCATCTCAAACATTTATAGCTTAGTGAAAAAGTATTATAATGAATATATATGATATTTATATCATTGTTAAAAATAATAATATGATGGAATAATTATCAAATTAAGATGAATAAAAAAATTTATATCAAAACACACACAAAAGAAAAAGTAATTATTATCTAAAATATGATTTTAGCATGGAATTATTAATGAACATGTAATAAAAGTTTATAAATAAATCATATATAGTATGATATATATGATTAAAATTCTGAAATATATATATATATATATATATAACCATTATACATATAATATTGTTGTTCTTAATGTTTACAAATGAATTTGAGACATATGGTAAGGGATTTATGTCTCACTTTTGCATTTTATGAGACACAGAGAAAATGTAACACATGTTTCTTTTGTGTGGTTTAAATATGTACCATGAATGTATTTTAATGTTATCCTATAAACAATAATTGGGATTTACCTATCCATATCAGGATCTAATGTAAATAGGGTTTACTATTCAAATCATACCAAAGAAGTATGGGTTTTTTTCTCAAATTGAGTTTTTTGGGACATAAGTTTTGTTATGTTACTATCTTATTATATGAGGAAAATTTAATACCACATTGACAAGTTATATAAATAATTTCATTATTTTCATAATATTAAAATTTTAATTTGATGTTATTAATTAAAGTGACCTAGGATTAATATGATACTAAAGTGGTAAGGGTTTTATTATATAATCTCATCAATTATCATGAACGATTATAGTTATGTTTGTGATGATAAAGTTTTATGATACAACTCTCAAAAAACTAATTAATATTCTTCTCCAAAATTAATTTCTTTAATATATATTTATAACCATGTTTTCCACTATTTTTGTACTCAATAGACTAAAACACATTTTTTAGGGAAAATCGTCTTTATAAAATTTTCCAATAAAACCCCCATTTTCTTCCAAAACCATGTTTTCTATAATAATTCAAACTTTTTATAATATTTTAAAAATAAATAGTTATATAATTTTTACTCATATTTTATTATTTAATTTTTTTGAAAGGGATCTTTATGGAATTTTTCATAATAATTTCTATTTTGATTTTATTGAAAATGTGAAAGAAAAAATTAATTTAATTTCTAAAAAATAAATTTTATTTTCCCCAGTTATGAACAATAAATTTATTAAATATTACATTATAATTTTAAATATTCTTGTAAAATATAATGAATTAAAAAATTATGACTTTTTCAGTTAAAAAAAAGTTTTTTTTCAAAATGGAATAGATAATTTTCATATGAAATGTTTTTAATTAGTTGTAAAAAATCCTTTATATGATACTAAGTTCATTTTAAAAAAATTATATTGTAAATGGTTTATGTTATAAAACATTTTTTTCAAAGTGGAATGAATATTTTATTCACATAATGTTTTAATTGTTTTTTGGAGAACCATTTATAATAAACCAATATTATATTCAAAGAATATAATTTTGATATTTTTTATGATTTGATTTTTTAAAAGAAAATTTTTATTTTTATATTCTTTATAAAAATTCTAAGTAATAATATTATAATCAATATTCCATCTATATTGAAATAAATTTATGTAACCAATGATTTAATGGGGATATTATCCAATGAAACCATTCAAATTCATTCCTTGGATGTTTTATATTTTTAGTGACAATATGTTTATAAAACCAATTTATCATCCACATTTTATAACATGATAAAATAATTTTGAAACCTGATTATTTTTCCGTGAGATATTATTTGATTAAATGATGAAATTATTAAGAACATTATTTCTTTTTGACTTGTTTTGTTATGTTACAATGTTTATGAATTCCACTTTATTCATGTATTTTGATAATATAATTGTATGATGATTTAATGGAACATATAAATAGGATTTTCATTTTATCAATGTTGTAAAAATATAACCAAGGATGGAAGTCAAATTATAACCAAGACAGGTGGAACATATATATCACTCCAATGCATTAGGTGAATATTATGGTTTCATAAGAAGACTAGGATAAGAATGGGGTATAAAACTAGTTTATTAAGTTTCTGTCTCTACAATGATAATCTATGTATTAAACATTTACTACATTGATTGTTTGGGGAGGGAATGCATTCTAATATTATAGTCTTAAATATGGGACATTAACTTAAAATAAATTATTTTATATTCTAATTTTTATAGAAAAAATATATTCCTTATTCCAAATTTATGTTACCATAGATCTTGTTCATTGATTTTGTTAGGATTCATTTTTTAAGAACACAACTAATATATTCCAAGACTATTATATATTATCTAAAATATGAATTTTATTTATTTAGAATATTATTCTCATTAAATCATTGAATTATTCTAATGATATGTGGATATCTCCCTTTATTACACATACATAGAATCTCAACTCACCCTTTCTTATGATTCCATTATCATGGTTATGATGAATGATATATTGTATGATATCTTTAAGAGGTGTTTCACTTGTAATGAAATTAAGGGGATATGATATAAATCATTTTGACCCAATTTTTATTTTTCCAAGATTCCAAAGGCACTACACCTTTATGATCCTCATGTGTGAATTTGTGTGATGTAATGAATATTCGTCCAAAAATTTTAATATATATGTGATAATTTGTGGGTATTTACCCAAGTTTTTTCCAAAAACATCCTAATTCAAATCCTTATATCACTTCCATCATCCATTATTTATGGGTTTCATTATAATTACAATCAATGATAGATTTTTTAATAATCATAAAGTTGTTCTCTAAATAAGAGGTAACATTATTAAATAAAAATCATTGATTTATTTATTCTTCCACATCATTATAATGTTAATAAACAATGAAAATATATCAAAATATATATATATATCCCATATAATAATGTTTCTTATGTTAATTTAATTTCCTAAATCTATCTCCCCATCCATCAGTTGAGAAACAAAATCGTGGATCAGGTTTATGATAAACAACAACCGTGCAAAACAATATAATTATATTTCCATCAATTCCTCTCAAATATATTATTTAAGATATTTTTAATGTTTATATATGATAATAATTATATATTAACAAATCTACAAAAGTAATATTTCATATAATTTTGTAACTTATAGTATATTGAAAATGATATCCTCTTTAGTGTGTACGGTGCACTACCCCATCACGAAGTATTGTTATTCCCTGATTTATTATCTAATTTCATGTATTGTATATGAAATTTTATTTAATGAAATAATATTATTTTTATGATATAATTATAATTATAATAATTTAAAATAACACAAATATTCATTCTATTGTGATCATTGAAAAATTCATTTTTATAACAATAATTCATGATTATTTTTGAAAGTAAAATTTTATTATACAACTTATAATTAATACAAGATTATTATCCTATATATGATAAAAAATTACCCAATTGACCATGGTGAAGACACCAATAACATTTAGAAAAAAAATTACCAACCATCATCAAAACACATGATGTAAGCATATCTAATTATGTAATTAAATATTTCATGGAAATAAATTAAGTAAACTGATTCATTATTAAAAATTTCAAATGGAAAAGGTGCCTAGAAAAACAATTAATTTTTATGATTTTATTATATGTGAGGAAAAATACACACATGGATAGCCTATATTTGTGGTAAGGGTTTCCGTCTGAAATCATCCTTTGTTGGGATGACTGTTCTTTTTCCCCCTTCGTTATTTTATATGGTGTACAAAATAAACCTATAGTTTTAAACTCATGGTACTTTATGTAAGAATTCAATAAATTAAATCATGGTGGTTTTCCTTCAATTTTTATGAAGGTTTTATGGGTTTATATTATATTCTCATTTAAATCAAGAATGCTTATTCTTGTATTTACATTGAAGTGAATTATTTAATCATTTCATAATAAAAAAATTAAATTTTATTATCATCTATTAATAAAGTAAAATTTCATATAATAGTATTATATTCATCTATTTGTTACTTAAAAATATTATGAAAATATTATTTAAGAAACATAATTATTATTTCTCTCTTTCATTGAAAAACCATTCACTTACATGTCCTTTTTTCATAAATGTGATTTAAAAACCATGTTTTAGTATTCATTTTTAATTTTTTAAAATTATTTTTATGCAATTTTTAAAAGAAATTAAAATTGTATATTCTTGTCAATTTATGAAAAAGGTACATCATAAATGTTTACCAAAAATGGGAATGAAATCTTTATCATACTGTGTATAGAATAAATGGTTTTCTTCAAGTCATGAAAATTATTTCCCATGAATTTTACACTATAAATTTTCATTTCTCTTTTCAATGAAAAGGTATTCTAGAATATTTTTTGAATTTTTATTTTGAAAAATTAATTTTCAAAGTGGAAAGGTTATTTTCATCGCAAATGTTTTTAAATTATTTTAAAAGTTTCCTTATTCATCAATAAAAAAAAATAATGTTCTCGAATTATTATAAATTAAATATATCTGTATCTTAAACATAAAAATAACTCACACTCCCTTAAATATATGCGGTAATACATTCATTATGATCACTTCTAATATTGATTCATTATGAAATATATTTATATTTTTATATAAGGTATGATTATAGAAGCCATTTAATTTCTATGCTTGATTATTAGGTTATGACTTATGATAGATTTACTTATATAGAACCCATACGTGGGTACATAAAACTATGATTATGGGTGGGTACAAAATTAGATAGACCTAAAATTTATTTTTAATGATTTAATATAATGAGATTTAATTTACAGGTTCAGTGAGTGAACATAATTCGTTATGGGGCTCTATCTACTATGTGATGTTTTATTAGAAGTTAGAATTTTCTTATTTTCGTGTTGCATTTTATGTTCTTGTGAAATTCAATATGATTCCATGATCATATGATAAATTTTTATTCATTTTATTCTCCCATTTTATTACTATTTATCCTTATCTTTTATGATATTATGATATACTTTTGACTCACATGTTATGTATCCTTGTCATGATTGTTCCCAAACATGGCTTTTAAGCTCACAAATTTTTTCAATGTTCACCCCAGATAATCCTATGAATTTTTATTAGATAAAAAAAATTATGAGATCATTATGGAGAATAACATAATGGTGGATTATTTAATCATAAATTTGATATATTATGAAAATTGTCTTCCAAAGACACTAGGGATCATGATCATTGGGTAATAATTAATTGATCATTATATTAAAAATAATGTAATGATATGTGTTAAAGTATTAGGTCTATATAACTCATTCCCACAACATAATCTCATGAACGCACCACCTTAAACTCCCCTATTGTGGAAAAACCTCTAGCCTAAAATAATCACCATCCAATATGTCAAATAAATGGCCCAAAATCCATCCTTATTGACTCATTTCATAACATAATGGGAAAATAAAATTTACCTGCAATTATGGAAAGGAATATAATTTATATCCAATATTAACCCATCATCTATATATTGAACATGAATTAATCATCCTGACATAATGTCTATACACAAAACAATCCTTACTTTGGAAACCGAGATATTAGTTATTAATTTTAGTATGAACATTGTTAATCACCCACCGCATTTATTTCAAATACCCAAAAAATAATTAGTTATTATTGAACATATGACTTAACAATGGGTTTTAGATCAGTAAACATATGAATTAATCATTAGATTTAAAAATAATGAATGATTTAGGTATAAGTTGTGTAAGACAGAATCAAAATATTTTTAGAAACATTTTCTAGGTGAAACAATACACAAATAAATAGATCCTTATAGTCCCCACCTACATTGGATAGATTGAAATAATTTTATTATTTAAAATATATTATAACATAAAGATCTATTAATTTATTCAATTAACTAGGTAATAAAAAATGAAGGTATGACAAGAGAAGATATGATGAGGGATATAATCATTAAAATTTATTTCTATGTTAAATATAATGATAATATATAGAAAATATTCTAAATAAATATGATAACTTTAGTTTCCCATATGTACCTCAAGATTTTTCTATTAAAAAAACTAGGTAAATGTGTTTCTTAAGGAATATTTATGGTAAAAAAATGAAAATTTCATTGTATTTTAGTGATTCATGTCATTATGATATACATTTTGGTAATCTATACACCATCTATATGGTCACACACTTAGATAACCAAAATCTGTATAGTTTGGCCATATGTTTTTGGTATTCATTTCTTCAATAATAATTATGTTGCTTCCCTAAAAATTAATATGTCTTAGTATAATTTCACATGGTTTAAGTGAATAAAATTCCATCCTAACACCTTACCCCATACACTTATATTATCTGATGACTTTTGATATATTTTCTTAATATGGATCAATGAAATTAAAGACCAATGAAGAAAAATATTGATCTATATTCATTCAAAGAAATCATTTTATTAATGATATTGAGACAATATTTATATAATGAATGAAGCAACATGAATATATATCTTATTATTTTGAAGTATATATTCACCAATACAGTTCTAAGATAAAGTCATTTGAGATGGGTTGAACTATTCACGTACTATGAAATTATGATGCACTACCACCCTACAAAGCCAAATAAGGATTAAAATTATTTGAGAATGAATGATCACATAAATATATCATTTTTGGGGAAAAAATTTATAATAGATTCATTTATTTAGTAAATATTGATTTGGGAATTATTTTTGAATTAAAAAAATTCCATTTCATAATGGATGCTGGAATATGATTAATAGATATTAAAATGAATATTTAGAAGGATCAAGGGGAGTGAAAAATATTGATAATTATTATAAAATATATTAATCAAAGAAAATTTATATTTAAAGGTATAGTTTTATTAGAAGATATTATCACTACTATAAAAACCTCTTTTGGAGAATAAATTTATAGATTAGGATGACTTATCATATTTTGGTAAACATAGTAGTAACATAATTATATATTACTATTTAAATTAAAATATTATTTTTTTGGTGTCAGATATAATATAATATGTGTAATATTTTTTTATTATATATCAAAAAAATGTATATGATTTAACATCTAAAATATTTTATTAAACCTATATTTAGACCAATGTGGAAGTGTGTAATTATTGTAATGGTTTATTTAATAGTACATCCAATGATAATGAAGAAAAATTATAAAATATTTTAAATCATGTTCCACAGAACAAATTATATTAATTCTCTAAAAATAAGGTATCTTTTACACATTATGATTATTTTATAAATTTGAATTAATGATTTTTTGTTTTCATTTATGGTTCACCATCACCAAATATGTATGCTATTGAATTATAACTGAAGTAAGATTAATATGAGTAATCAAATTACTCAGAACACACACTTAAAATTTGGCACAAACTTTTACTCGTATAATAATTGTATATTTGAATGGAATATTAAAGAAATAATAGACACAATGAGATCATTCTTACTCATCATCCAACGATGTTGGGACCAACACCACATTTTATAACAATTCGTATAAAATAATTGTTTTTTACTCTAATAGTCGAGCTGAAAATTATTATTATTTGAATTGGAAAACATAACATACTTAATTACTATAGGATAAGCCATTTAATGAATTCTTATTAGTCCACAACTTGGTGAGGGGAAAATTAAAAAATAGGGTATAATCCAAATATTTGTTATGGTCACTCAAAACATATAGAAAATATATGAAAATAACTATAAAATGGATTTCAAATCCCATGATAGGGATCTTGAAATCATGATCCTATAAAAAAATATTATTATTATAAATTTTTGGAATAAATGTAATTAAAATTATTTGTATCATAGAACATTTATATATTTTGGAATAATTTTATTCATTTCATATCATTTGGAAATTACTCAAAATATATTTAAAGTATGTAAATTAATCCATGTATAATTGCTAACATATTTCAAACCAAAACTAATTTATATACCCACATCTAATGAAATTTTTATTTAGAATAACTATTTAAAGGATGATCTACCAATCCAAATTCCTTAAACAAGAGTTCATCTCTTATGAAATATGAAAAATAGATATGGGAATGTAATTTTGATGAATCAAATTTTGGAGGAAGTGAAATGGAATCCAAAGGAAGGAATGAAGAAACAAAAACCACAAATAATCATTCATTTTATTATGCCCTACATTTATGTATAAATATTCCTAATTGATGGATAATATATGACATAATATTGTACTATAAATGTTTCATTACAATTCATACCATTCAATTTCCTCATTGTAGAAAAAAAAACTATTTAATTATATTAATTATAGTTGATAAAAATTTGAAGTTATAACATTATATATGAATTATTAATACTATAAAATAAATTGAAAATAGTTAAATTGATTAAAAAAATCACGTAATTAAGAAAAATAGAACTTAAAAATCTTTTTTCTGTGGTCACCTAAAAATATCTCTCATGAAAACAATAGTATATATTATAGATAAAATAATATGAATATGAAAAAAATGTTGTAAATTAGCTATAATATAAAATGGAAATAAAATTTATTGTATGATAAATTATAGGAATATGATGTATTTATATAATTTGCAAAATTTAATGACTATTATAAATTTTATTTTTAGAATATAGACACTAACATTAAAATGATAACCTATCCAATGTAATAGTTAAATAACTTTTGGGGTTAATGAGAAATTTACAACATATATAATTATCACCATTAATAAATTTAAAATATATATGCTTCAAATAATATGAAATAATTATACAATCCATTTAATATAATATATCGAAAATTTATATTTTTTGAAAATCATGTAGTACAACATTTCATAAAAAAATAATTTTTATACTATAAAAAAAATATTTAAATTACATTACATAAAATTTTATTTTAGGGAAATAATTAAATTTTTTTGGGTTCATCACGTGAAAATTGTTAATGGTTGGTGTTTTTCTAACATTTTAAAAAGTTTTAATAAAATGGTGAATTGTGAAATACTATAAATAATGGTTGTCTAAATTATATGTTAAATACAATATTAGTTTCATCATATATGAAGTATGAATCCACTTATATTACCTAATAAGACTAAATTACTATATATATTTAATTGAACAATTAATACTAATATAAATTAGAAAAAATAATATACTAATATTTATTTTAATTAATAAACACCCATAACATCACCTATAAATTACCTTCCCCACTATCGATTTTTCATCACATCAAATAACCCTTCCATTTTTAGTAATCAATTAAAATTCACCCCAAAATCCACCTATACATGAATTATATGACATGACCTCATCAAAAAAATCTATGATTTATTATGTTTTACTCTAATGGAGACATTATAATGAGGAACTTATTTTAATTTAAACCTCATCAAATCATGCCTTCTAATTTCACGATATTCCACTTTCAACTTTTAATAAACTATTATTAAATCCCTACAATATGAATTCAATACAACATTAAAAATGAAGACAACAAAATATAATTCATTAAAATCCATTTCACATTTCTTTTGAAAATTTATTCGATTATAGTTCATTATAAAGACCTATTATTTTGATGTTACAAATCAATGAATATTTTTATATGTGAATGGTTTTCAAAAATGATGTAGTGAAATTAAATAATTTTTTTCATTAACAATACTTATTTATTATAAAATATACATTATATTATTTATATTAATGTTGAATAAGGATATCAATTTAATCATTAGAAAATAACCAGATAGATTCCTATTTTACAACAAGATAAATTTTTTTCTATATGTTTTACATTTCAAATTTACCCCATTTCAATTAAATGAATTCTAGTATTTCCAAAAATATAGAAAATATTTATTGTATAATGAACATCAAACATTATAATTGCATCTGTCTATATTTGAAACCTAAAAAATGGAATAATATAATAGCTAATTAGAATATCATTATTGAAATAAATGTATATAAAAAGACAGTAGAAGGGGAGTAATTGAAGAATTAAATATGAAATTTTTTATTAATAAAGTAATTAAAAAATTATCTTCACTATTTAGGAGGTTATAAGAGTATCTAAAACATGTACTTACTTGATTAAATGAGTTCCATTAGTTTTTTTATTTTTTTAAGTAATTATTCTATTAGAACTATTGAAGTTCTAATAGATTTATCATTTTTTATCAATTGTTATGAATCATTGATATGAATGATTTGATTTTTTAATCTGTTTCTTATAAGATTTATGTTTTTTAAATGTGATAGAGTAGGTTGGAGGGACCCAAATATTATTTTATTTGGTTCCCTAAGTGTTTTGGATGAGTAGGAAATTGTAATTATATACTGTGAAATTTGGATAAGTAAATTTATATACAGTTCAAAAACATATATAAATTCAAATAAAGGGATCATGTGTAATAAAATAATCCTTTGTTGACGTCATGTATCTAAAATGGGATGTGAAAATTCACTTATAAATCCAATATACATACATACATATATATATTAACATATGATTCTTTCATGAATGACATTTGAGTTTTCCAAAAATATGTTAAAGGAAAAACCTAAAGAAAAATTAAATACGATGATTCATTAATAACTCATTATAGAGTAAACCATTAAATATTATATGTTACTCAATTTATTCAATGTGATAATTATAAAATTATGATTAATTGATATATTTTTTCAATATTTCATGTTGAGGCAATCCAATTTTATGTTGTTGTATTCAAATATTGTTTTAAAAATAAGAATATAATGATGTAATTTCTATAAATATTAGATAATATGTTTTTATTCTTTCTATGATGGAATAATATCTAACAAATTATCTAGAAGTTATTCTTGTTGACTTATTTTGTCTTAGAGTATTTGAGATAATAACTAGTTTTAAGGAGTAAATATTTGTTTTTTTCAAAAAAATTATTATTCCATGTTTGTTTTGAATAATTTTGAAAATGGGTAGTCATATATATTCACAAATAACTTTTTTAGAATTAATAATTTTACTATTAATGTTGAGGAATATTATAGAATGATTTTAAAATATCATAAAAATGAATAATAATGGTATAAATGGAATTATAATATATATGAAATTAGTGAAAATTCATAAATATTTATAAATAATATTAGATGTTTCACAGGACAATCAAAATGTGGAAATTATATCGGATAATAGTGTACATTCCACTAAGAAAAGGATTGATGTTGTTGTGTTTGAATTTTTTTATTTTGTAATGATTTTTTAAATTTTGTATATACCTAAATATTGAATATATGACGACATGTTGAGAACATAGAAATAGAGTATATATAATATTGCACATAATGAAGGAGTGATAGAAGAAGGTATCCAATGATAGAGGTTTAAAATATCCATCCATATCCTTTCAAGAAATAGAAATTATTATGTCTATATTAGTTTTTAATTTAGAGGTAGAATCATATCAGGATCTACATGATATGAGTTGTTTTTATTGAATATCTTCAATGATAAAGGGATTGATCATTAGTTGGTGATGAAGTAATAAGATTATTATGTAATATTTATCAGTCTATTCTAATAATTGGAAAACCAAAAGGATTTTATGGATATCCTAGTGGGATGTTGAATAAAAATAATATATTATTATATATTGAAAATGCATAATTATTTTATTAAATTAATCTATTCCAAAATATTTTCCCTGAAATGGATTAATTAGTGAAATGAATTGGAACCCATACATAAACCGCTTCTTATAAAAACTATTAAATCCATGATCTTGTACTTGTTTTATTCATATTGATAAGAAAAATTTTATATCATTAATATTTAATGTATTATCCAATAGCAATGGTTTATTTTAAATACGAAGAAATTTAAAATTATAACCACCACTTATTCATTACCCCTTACTATTTCATTAGTTCTTCAAGAATTTTCTATGGAACTAGAGCTATCAGTCTCTATCATTAAGGTCCATATATAGCATGTGATGGATAAAATTAATTTAGTTTATACAATATGTATTCTATAATTTTATAAAAATATCTAACTTTGATGAATGAATATGATGCTTCCAAATATTCTGTCACATATCCTTAAAGATCAAGTATATTAAAATTTGATTTCACAAAAATTCATAAAGTTGATCATATTTATTTCAAATACAATTAAAATTTTGTGAGTTATGTTATTCAATGATGTCAAATTTTAATGAAATTATCTAAAAACATATATTGTAGAGTAATGATACGATAAGTATAATTAAAATATAAGGTAATATATATTTATATATTGGGGTATATGGTAATGTTAATAGGGATATGATATGAAACCAATATGTAAAATAATGAAAAAAATGATTAGTCTTCTAAAAGGGTAAATGATATTGTAAGTAAAATCATAGGATATGGTTAGGATGTTGAAAATTAAACTATTTTTAAGAAAATTATGAAAAATATAATAATAAATTATTTATCCTAATATTTCATATCTAAAGGGTAGGTAGCATCACTCCTTTGATTAATTCCACCTCGTCTTAATGTACAAAAATTGAAAAAGTTGCTATATTTATAATGAAATCAAATGATGATATTACATTTAAGTACATTAGGACGAAAATAACAATGGTGAATCATATAACAACCAATGTGACTATATTTTTGAATTTGATAAATATTCTATACCAAATATAATCAAGTCACATATGACTAGAAACAATAATAAATGTATAAAAATTGGAAGGGAAATGCCAAAAAAATGTTTTTCAAATATAGTTATATTAAACACATTGAAATTATATTTCCCATGAATAAAATTATAGATTATTATGTTGAGGATGAGTAGGGTTAATATGAAATATTTTTTGTGAGAATAATGAACCCTAAAATATTAATTGATATTATTATGATGTTCCCATGAAAACAAATATATAAATTTATTATCTAAGGGGTGGGAGATTGAAGACTCTTCTAATAGGAAATAATATTCTGAATAAAATAATATGTTTTCAAATATTACAGGTAATTGGGAGAGAAATGATAATTCTTATAGTAGTAATAGTGAAGAAGAAAAAATATAGTATATGGACGAAATAATTTAATTTAAACATGAGTAATTTCTATAAAAGAATTAAAAACTCATCAATGAAATTGCTAACAGGAAGAAGGTGGATGAAAAAAATACATAATCTTGTTATAGATCAACAAAAATTGATGTTTCTAATGAAGTGGATATTATATATGATAAGGTAAATGTTGTGGAAAATTATATGGTAATGAAGTATCATGAAGTGAGAATCATATTGAATAAATTATAGCCTTAACTGTATAAATATAAATGACTAAAAGTTAAAAATTTTCTTTAGAATATGAATAATAATTATAATAATTATATGGAGATCAGGATTATGTCATTTTATAATGAATAAAACATAAACACATTGTAACATGTTAAATACCAATCAAATATATCTCATTATAAATCTATTTTCTCTAACACTCCATATTTAAATATAAAAATATTATCATATATTCTTTTAACATGGTGAATAGAAAACTTATCATACATCCCAAAAGAGTAAAAATGCTATAAATATTTTATTTATTGATATTAATTGGGAAACAACAATATCAATCAAATGACATCAATATTTTAGTCCTATTTTTTAAATTAAAGAATGATATAATTATATTGATAAAACATTTAAATTATTTTAATTTTGAGATAAGCCATATTCATGTTACAAAAATATATCTCTACATAATCAAGGATGGTTCTATAAAATCTCTAATACCGAGGGGATTAATTCGAAATAGATTTAAACATATCGTATTGAATAAATATATATACCAAAACAAAATATATTTGAATTTATTGGGAGATTATCTTAGAGATGTGATAAAAAAGTTATAATGAATGATTCATAAAGAATGGTTTCCCAAGACAACAACTATATCATAAAAGGTAAGTAGTTAAAAATAAGGCAGATCATGGTGAAAAATATTTTACTATTAAAGTCAATCGGATGGATTGTAAAAGTTGAAATATGGGAATTATTGATTTTTATTTTTAATCACACATTTTATTTGACAAAATAGCCTCTATGATACTATGTAATAAGATATAGGAATATTGACTTTTTTGGATGATGGTTTCTTTTAAAATGGAAGCCATTAGTTAAATGATGCATTTCATAAAATATGATCAATTTTTAATTCGTTCCCTGTATAAAAGGGTTAAAATTTATAAAACATGTTTTAAAAATACTATATTAAGAAAATGAGGATATATTTAATAAAAAACATATGTAAAACATAATTATATTTATGGTATTTTCTTTACCAGACTATAAAAAATAATTGTAATAATGTTATTAATTGTTGATCCAATAAACTCAAACTAATTGAGTGCTAAAAAAGGAATACAAAATATGAAATAAAATTAATTCAATCATTTTTCAAAGGAATTTGAGAAAGAATTAAATTAAAAACTTATTAAATTATCCTTCCTAATATAAAATTATGATGATATTATTTTGGCAACATTCCAAATTGGGACTATGGTTTATTGTACACACAAGAAAGTATAGATTTATCCCCCAAGAGAACATAATCCAATTGATTATAATCAAAGCGTTATTATATGGATTGTTAAACCATTGGTGTTATGAAATTGTTTACAATAATTGTGGAATTATTAGGGATGTATACATTAATTTCCAGTTATTAATTTTTTACATTGGTGTTTTTTATATGAAAACAATGGAATAGAGGTTGAAAGATAACTGATAGTGTAGATTTAAATGATGGGAAAAGATAATAAAAGAGAACCTATATATAATAAAATTTAAAATTATATGAAAATTAATGGGATATAAAATAAATTTTTTGATGCATAAAATCTATTATATAATGGAATAGATGAGTGGAAAAAATAGAAGGAATGTTGAAATTGGTAGAACAAGGTATCAAAGAATTGTCTTTCTAAGTTATTCATGATAAAATATGTGTTCACTACTATTAATATTCAGATTATATGCTCAATGAGACCAAATACATACATTACAAGTTATAGTATATAGTTCAATGTAATTTATATTATAAAATATTTCAACCGTTTTGGTAGTCCATGATTTATAAAGATTAAAGGTAATACTTTTAGAAAATTTAAAAAAGAAATAGATGCAGGTATTGACATTGGATTTTTTTTCAAATGTTAGTGTATAAATGTATTTCAAAAAAATGAATAATGGTGTTGAAAATTGTGAAATTAAAATCATTAAAAAAATTCCAATAAGGTAGGTTTAATAGGTTTAGTTGATAGTTTTTTAGAGGATAACAGTTGGAAGAATTCTGAATGCTAAACCACTCAACAAGACGAAAAGGGGTTGATTTATATACCTATTGATTCAAAATATATTTTTTATGATGATGAGGAATATTATAATACTAAATATATTCATTAGAGGATAATAATCATGTATATTTTTTTTAAAAAATATCATATAATCACGAGGCACTAATATTGGCCAGTAGAAAAATTATAATTAATAACGAAATTGCTGTCATTTAAAAAATTAATCCAAAATCTATTTCAAAAGTATTTAAACATGAATAATTGATTTTTAAATGAAGGAAATGTTTTATAAAATTCATTATAACACCACTAGGTATCATATAAAACGACCTGAAATTAACAATTTCATATACACAATGTGGATTTTTAGAATGAAACTTATTGAGAGAGGAGATGTTCTCAAGGGAAAATTCTGACTAGTTTGGATGGGTTAATATCACATGAAATTCATATAATTTAAGTTGATATTGATACTGGTAAAATTATGGATTATATTAGGACTCTATTAGTTTTGGTACCTCAAAAAATATAAACATAACTAAATGGATGGGGGGTATACCTTCATTCATGTGAATCCTAAGGTGCATTTTTTTATTAACGAGCCTGATGGGATAATTCCTGTACATATGAAATAATGATATTAATGTTTAAAAGTGAAGTGTATTGCATCAAATAGGGCACATGTTCCCTTAAAATCAAACATTATGGATTCATAAAGAATCTAGAATTTTTTAAATTTAACATTGATAACAAAACTTATGTGGAAAACGTAGCTATATGTACTTTCACTTGTATGATTTATGTTCTAACATAACATATGAATGAAATGTGGAGTATTTATAAAAATAATTTTAAAGTATAATGATACAGTTTTTGAGATTTAATTTATTCGATAGTTGAGTTACTTCGTTGGATTATCCCATATTTAAAGAGATAACTATATACTTCATTCTAATGATAAATTTGAAAACTAATTATTAATAATGATTAGAATGATGTAATAAATGTAAGTTTTCATTACATTTTTTATTCACAATAAATTTTGGAAATATGATGATAGAATACAATTCAGTGAAATGGAATTATAATTATTTGTTTTCATTATCCTTAACCTCACAATATCAAGGTAATTTATTGTATTCAAAATAACCCTATGTGATATATTCTAAATTGATCAAAAATAATATTAAATTTTGGAATTGAGTATAATTATAATATATTTTAATGAAAAAATCAATAGTTCTTTGTTGTATAATATAAAATAAAATAAAATTATTTATATATACACATATTCTAATTTTTCATGAGATGATACTAACTGGATGTATATATTTATTACATCCTTCATTCTTATTGAGATATTTTCGAGTTAGTATATCAATAAAAAAACATTTCATAGTATAGTATATTGGTGAGGGGGAGTATATTTCATCTACATAGGTCAGTACATAGATTAAAAAAGATAAAATTATAATAGCCTAATTTAGAATATTTTTTTGAGATACAATTAACTATTTCATTTAGTAATATTGGTGTCATGGATCTCTCAGATAATTTTATTCAACACTATAGATCCACATATATTGACATTAGATAGCATTTTATAAAATATAGAGAGGATAATATAGATTTAAAATATAAGTATATTTTATCCAAGGATCAAATACATACTTTTTCACCAAGTAAATATCATGTATGGAATTTTATAAAATTAAATTAAAAAACCATTCATCCTTCTCCTCACACATGATGAATTTTGATAAATTACTTTATGCCATTATGCATTGTATTGTATTGATAATGGGGGATAAATAATAAAATAACCATATATTAATGGGGAATAATTTTTTTTATAAAATAATTAGTGAAGAATATTATTTATATAAAAATTAATGATAATATTATATGGGGGAGTAAAATTTAATTAAAAAGGATGCTTGAATTAAGGGGGTTTATTTACATCACTTGTCCATAATTACATCACTATATGATATAATTCACTAAAAAATATTTCCTTATCCTTATGTTAGATGGTTTTAGGTATTCCAAAATAAAAACACAATGTTTATGATTTACATATGTGTTGAGAAAGTAGATAAACTGATCTAAAGTTATTTGGGTAAGTAGATTGGAGTTTCCATCAAAATAAAAAAGTATATATTTATGTTCCCTTGGATTTCATGATGGTTTTAACTTTTTTTAACAATCATTATTGTGAATTATTGATGGTTCCTATAGAATTTTTTGTAATATTATAAATTAGTTTATGATATTTGGTTGTGAATTTGTGATTTACTCATAGATGATTTATGTACTATTTATTATTTTTTAGTTGAATCTAAAATTTCTTTGATTATTTATGAAATTTGATTAACAAAAATCTCTTATAGGGCCAACGTAAAACTAAATTATGTTATTAGGCTACAACTAATATAATTATCTTATAGGAATGTTTTTTTGTAAAATTTCAAAAGGAAATTTTATTACAATGCTAAAATGTATGTTATTTTACATGAAAATTCATCACAAAATTGATATGTGTTTACCAATTATTTTCTAAAAGGTTGAATATGAAGAAAAATATATAATGAAGGTTACTAAACTGATCTTTATTGTGAAATTATCCAATTATTAATTAAACTCAAATTTTTCTCTATGAGAATCAGAATATATCTATAATTTTTCATATATATTTTATATTACATATTGAGTATTTTATTTAATATTGGTATAAGAGAAATGGGCATAAATATGAATATTATAATACTTTTATTTATTAAATTTCAATGTGATATCATTGTGTTGTTCCTAATAAGAAATTTTAAATTTATATTAATTTATTAAGGAGTATTATTGAGTTTTTTTCTATAATAATTTTTGAAAGTATTGGATTTTTTAGATAAAAACTATGTTTTATAGATGCTAAAGACGGTTAATTCTTGTTAGTTTTTTATAATGAAGAATATGGATATTCCTGGAAATTCATATAAAATTTAATTTTAAATTTATCATTTACTATTTAGAGTAGAGTAATATTATATAAAATAAATTATAGGTATTTTAATGAATGATAAATTTATTATTATAATTTTATGATATCCATACAATTAATGATTTTTAAGAAACTTTTGGTTTTATAAGAAACGTAAACTCAACCTAAATGAATCAAGGAGAATCCAAGTGAATTCTTTTTTATGGAATAATTAAGAATGTTGAATAATAAATTTTTATTTCTAAGATATTATTAATTCTAGGATATCTAGGATATAGAATATATTAAGAGTAATTGATGTTTAACAAAGTGAGTATCTTGAATGTTTATAAAGCCGAATAGCTGATAAAAGAAGGGAGAAAATTCCCCATGTTCTATGATAACCGTACACATTTACATTGTAATAATAAATACTAATATTGATCTCATATAAATACTGAGATAAAATTTCAACATACATTTTCTTGATTATAGAATATGGTCATGAATATAATAAATGGTGGAGGGAAGATTTATGAATAGTATCTAGAGAAATCAGATTCTAAAGAGATATTTCTTACTCTATTCTGATCAATTTTTTATAGATGGATAGTTATGTATATGGAATAAATATATTGAAAAACATGTCTATATAAAGATACTTGAACTGTCAATATTAATTTTATCATAAATATATAATGGAAAATATGTGGATTAGTGGGAGATGATCACAGAAAATCTGAATGAATCCATGATACATATTAACCTTTTAATGAATTTGTATGCCTCACATTATTTACATATTCATCTCATATGGGTAAATCAAGGTGTATATAAATTTTCAATCATTAGTTAATTGGATGTAGCATTTTATTTATAACATGATGATATTGTAAAATAAGACTAGCACAGATATATCTCCTACCTCTGTGTTGTAGTGTCTTTGTTTGTGGATTATTTTCACTATCTTCACTTTTAATAAAAAACAATATTATTTTTTGAATAACTCAATATTTTATAATTATTTATGAGTTATTACATTCCACTTTACATCATTTATTGACATCATACACGACATCTTCATAGTGTTATGATAGACACAAATTGTTTGAATGTTTTTATCAAAATTTTATTAATTTTTAAATTATATTCAATAATTAAACTGATCATATTAAATGATATAATAAAATGTTATAATTTGTGATAAAATTAATAAAAATGGTTTTAGGAGTTTTAAATAATTTAGATGTTTTATTTTGAATTTACATATGATATATTGATGTGCATTTTAATTTTTTGACTTCATTTATCTCTATTAAGGAATTTTTCCAAAAAAATGCCAATCTCTGAGAGGCCTTCATTTAGTGTCCACACACCACAAAGCTATCCTAGATCTTCCACCTGAACACATAGCCTGCCAAAGGATCCCACCTAATCCCGAAGCACATTGGGGATAAAGTCGTGTGTGTGGGCCGATGGGTGGTCAATCCCCATAGGAAGCATAGTTGGGACGTAGCTTGAGTGGAATATGTGAATATGTGGCCTACATCTCCTGTGTGAGATTTCTCATCTGGGATCCCACCCTGGATAAGTCATATATAAAACTCCTTTGGTATCCAGCTTTAAGTAAGATCTCCTAAAGGCTCCACGTCTCAATGTGGGATTCAAGATATGCCATAGCTCCACTGCCCTCTGCTATATCTCCCCCACTACACTCTATACCGTTGATCACGAGAGACTCCACTGCCTTCTCCCTCTACCCTTGATCACTTATGACCACTTTTCCTCACATGGATACATTTTCCACTACCACTTGTGAACATCTATCACCATTCTAGAGCATTCATCTTTCATCAAAAGCTCTAGCCACCATCCACCACGAAATTCATTAGCTGCTACCACCTTTTCCTAGTGTAACTCAGGGGTTCACCATGTGAAGAAATAACCAATGGATATATTTAATTGATATTATATAAAAAAATATACGTTTATTGAGTTCTATTTATTTTGAGGGTAGTTACCACATCTTGGATATTCACACAACCCATGTATACTATAAAAAATAAATCAAAACCATCACAGAAAGCATGTGTGAATAAAAACCATTGTCATTTCTGAGGAGAAAATCAATAGTTAATTTAGTTTTTTTATTTTCACATTTTAGATAGTATTTTTTTCCTTTAAACAATTCAATTAAACTAAAAAATTGATTTTTCACGATGATTTGAAATGATCACTATTCGTTATGGAATGATTACTCACATGTGAAATAACTAGTTGCTGAATCCCTCATGTTTACATAAGATAGTTGTTACATACCATCCATATAAGGAAACCCCGTATGGGATGTAAATGAAGAAAGTGTGATAATGACCCCCTAAGTCCTACCTCCAGTCATCCACAGGTTGAAGACTAGCACAAAGGGTGTACAAATTTCATAATATGGGAGGCATTAACCATAATAACAAAACATGATCAAGTTGTAGGATGAATAAAACATACAAAAATCCTCAATATAATATAAAATTAATTCCAAACCATGCAAAAATGATGGTATAAATAAATACTAACATATATAATGTATCCAAATCAAATAATAAAAGAATAAAAGCTCAGGAAATGACACAACAAAAACACCAATAAACTGAACTATAAATTTCCATAACTGTCAAAAATTTACTCATAGAAACCTACAAACATTTTTTATATATGTAGTGTGAGGATATAGGTATACTCTATTGGAAAACCAAAGTATCTTGTGCACATATGAAAAGAGAATACTAATGCACCCATGTGGAAACAACCAAACCAAACAACACCTAACCAGTTATACAAACCACAACAACATCAACAAATAATTCTCACCAAATAATGAAATTCAAGTAATATAATATAATGATCATTAATGATAAGATACCACACAACACTTTACCACTATTTAGCCTCTCTCGCACCATAACGAAAAATGGCCTGGCTCTCACACCTCTTCCTAACATACCACATTACAGCCTACCTGCAAACACCTGGGCCTCACAACCATAGGCCACTCGTAGAAAGCTTATCCACATACCACATCGTATCCCACCCCAAAGACACTTGTTCCAAATACCATATCACAACCCACCCATAGACACCTAAGATAGATACCACATCACATCCCTCCTATAGACACTGGGGCAACGTACCACATCTCATCTAAAAGACACCTATGAAAGGGTAGTACATTTCATCCCGAAGACACCTAGGGAATCATGACACACCTCATCCCGATCAACACCTATGAGATAAAAACTCTCCCATACACACTTGGGCCTCATAAACCCGAACATTCCCAAAGAATATTGGGATTTAATTGAGACTAGGATAGATTGTGTGGCTAACCATCCATCCTCCCACCGAGGTGTTTGGGAAAAACACCATTCCTCATGATGATTGGGGGGTTAGGAATATAGTAAAGAACTAGGGTGGGGTGAATATAGAAATAAAAATAAAGTAAAATTTATATACATTTATATTTATATCTCACAAGTCCATACAAGGGTTTTTACGCCGGGAACTAACCATCTCACAGAACTAGCAAATTTTCTACCACATCTAAATGCATAAAATCACAAAATCAAAAAAATAAAAAATTTATGTTTTTATTCTTTAAGACAAATTGAATAATTATTATCAATATTCAATATAAAACTCATTTAAAATTATTAACATACTTGGGTAGATAAACCAGAACCAACCACATGGCATGAGAACAACACCATACAAGAATAACACAAGCCAAAAGTCACATTATACTTTTAATCCACATTTATATACTTAATAGAGTTCACTGATGTTGAAAATAATCCCATATTAACAACATATTGGTTCATTAAATTCATAAAAATGAAGATTCATTCGTTATCTATTTACAGTCCACGTTTGATTAAAAAAATTCCAGATTATTACCAAGAATGGATATTCCACTTTAGTTTCATACATCCCAAGGAATTATAATTAATTCACAAAATACAATCATAAATACATAGAAAGAATCACCACATGGAAACCTGTTACTCTCTTAAAAATAATCTCACATACGTGCCAATTCACAGACACATCCCCTCCTAATAGCCTTATTTCACATCCACACCATAACCATTATATCACCCCACTGCACAACCATACCCATTATAGCCCCACTGTGAAACCATATCTCATCTGATTCCCCCAAGAAAATCACAATATAGGTAATGAAAATCACATCAGTCCAACACACACAAACTAAAACCATTCCATACACCACAACATATATCACAACACAACTCATTTTCATATGTAGAAGAGAAAGTAAAACTTATTCAATTCCACTTTTTTAATTAAGGGGGTTACTAAAGAGACCATCAAATCTTACAGCATCAATTTAATTAACTGAGTATATGTGGTTAATCATTTATTTATAGAGACAATTCAAACAATCCCAAAAATAGAGGCTTTCAAATAGATGTTCTTACAACATAATCCCAACACAAACAGTCACTGTTTTCATCAAGTGAATTCACACATTAGATTATAATATCAAATTGAATAAAATAAAAATAAGAAGATGTTGTTACATTATAATTAAAATTATCCCACCCCTTTAAATTTTACATAAATGGGTTTATTATATTTATTAATTTGGATGAAACCATGTTCTAAAGGGGTGAAAATTACAATCAAATCCCCCATGACACACATATATGGAAACCAAGGGGAAACCTACTTTGAAGGATGAATCCTTTTTCCCTGAGTTAATGCACCAAAATAGTGGGTGCATACAGGAAGGAACTACTTCATAGGGGGACTCGAACCAAATAAAGCACATCATTCTAGGTATCATATGGATTGAAGGATTCAGTATGTCCCATATCAAGAGAATAAAATACCAAAAAAATTCTAGGAAGGATCATCACTTTAGGAAGACTAGATCCTGAACATTTGGGGATAGATTTAGTATAGAATTGACATTATTTTCATACCTAAATAAAGAACATGTTTTGGCCATTTAAAAGGATTCATATATTTATAAAATCAATTATATGATTTATATGTCTTGAAATGGAATCAAATCAACTTAAAAATGGCATTAAACTCATTTGACCTCAAAAAGGGTGTCAAAAGGAAAAAATCATAAAAACGAGGAAAATTCTATAAATTTGGTAAACCTTTGAAATGTGTAACTGACAACACCATACAAGTCACCTATAGATGATTCACCCCAAAAAGTCACCACCTTATGAGTCAATCCTAGTGAATCACCGCTAGATGTGTCACCAATAGATGAGTCATTACAAGCAAGTGATTACCAGATGAGTCACTTCTAGCAGGTCACCAACAGAAGAGTCACTGCTAGCGAGTCACTTCCAGTGAGTCATATCCATTGAGTCACCACTAGGATGAGATATATCTAGAGTGAGATGCCTCGAAATTTATTTACTACCAGAATTCACTACCACTATAACTAGCTACCGCCAGAATGACCTATAATTGGAAAACTATAAATTTGGAAAACACTTAAAACAAGTCACTATTAGAATGACTTAAATATCCCAAAAACAACTCAGACTATCCCTAAATACCTCAAACACCATATTTCTAACATTTAATGGACCAAATATACTATTTTAATAAATTAGATACCTCTCAAACAATTTTTTCCCAGATAATTAAAAACCAATCAGAATGAAAAGAGGGTAAGGGTCCAAACAACCGTCCCTTCAGATACCTCTCAATGATCTAGGTACACCTGAAACAATGTCAACAACTAAACATGTTTCCTCAAACAACCACAATATCATAACATAAAATACATCCTTGAACATAAAAATGATGGAATACCAACCTCCAAGCCACCGTGATTCCCTAACACCTGAACTAGGACAATGCTTCATCCTCAAGAACCAAAACAATACAAGTAGAAAAGAGAATGGTCATCTGACTAACCCATGAGATACCTCTCATGATTCTTGATATATTTGGATCATAACAACCACAAGAAAAAATGAAGTTTTAATATACACAATACATTAAACACAAACTCCTAGGGGAGATACCTCCCAAACAAGAACACAACCACATACAAGTCCATTACACATTTTAGAAAAATAATACAACCATAATAACACAAAAGAAGGGATCACATTCCAAAAAAAAATTTTCTTCAAATTATTTAAAATGAATATAATATTTTATGATTATTGAAAAAATGGTTATACATTTAATTCAAAAAATTCACTTAGATATTCCATTGAACAAACATCTATACATGCATTTTCCTCATTTGTTAATATATAAAATTCAAATTTAAAACATTTAAAACATGTCATACTTAAACTACTATGATGAAATATATTACCATGATTAAGTAAAAATTTATTAAAAACATTGACAGGCTATTTAACACTCTTTTTTAAACCAGATTGGGGATGGAGTTTAAAACCTAAGAATGATTCTTCAAATTATCTATCTGTTTCTAGTCATTTATCTCAACAATTTAATTTTAATCATGCTAGATTTGAAAAAAATCATATTAAATTATTTCCATGATATTTTTCAAACAAAATACAGAAAACTAAGAAAACCACATTTACTGAAAACCCCTGTTTGAATTCATTATATTTTATGTAAATTATCAAAAAACTCTTTCTGAAAACACTTTCAACAAATTTTTAAAAATCACTTTTCTTCAACTTGTTTCCCAAGACCAAATACATAAATTAAAAGGAATCATGATTTCACAAAAATTATTTTTTATACTAATAGAACTTTGTCTTACCATTTAACAAGTTAATATTAATACATTTTCGCATCAAATTTAGAAAACATGAATTATAAAATATAATATATCTCAAATATTTCTTGATTTAGAAACGTAGTATCTTAACTAAGTTTAATTTTTTTTCTAGGTTTGTAATTAAAAATAATTAATAGGATCATACTTATACAAGAATATTTTGGTGTTTAACATTTCAAATATCTATTTTTTAGAGATTCATGCCATTACTTGCCGGAGTTTATAATAGAATTCCTCTATCTATATGAAAACATATTTAATATTGATAGAGCTACCATAAGAATACATGTCAATAGAACCCATCCATGACACCATTATATTCTCTAATTTGGGTAGCACTGACTCGCTCATATAGGTTTACAAAATATCAAAATATAATACATCTTGATATCGGGAACGAGTTTCCCTCTCTTCATATTTTTTTGGTCATAACACGTACCGTCGATATAAGAACAAATAAAAATAAAACCAAAAAACACGGTGGTATTGAAAAGTTCTCAACAACTCCTTTATAAAAAATTTATGCATCAGATTCAAGCCCATCATCAATGATTCCTTGATCTCCCAAAATAACTAGTTCATTTTATTACCAGCTCTTGGTGATTAATATTTTTATTAGAGATGAGGGATTCCATCAATACAAGATTATCACAACATAAGAAAAACAAAAAAAAATTTATTTTACCAAGAAAATAACACACATCTCTACCAGTACATATCACTGCCACTATATAGAACAATCAACATCCAAAGGTAATATCCCTTGAAATATTTCTCTATATATTTCACAAAACAATATCATTAAACCAATTTACTATCCATACGCAACAACCCGCTTTAAAATAACTAGTTTTTCAATCTCATCCTCTACACACCCCCAACCAACTATCAGTACTCTCATCACACATAAATCCTCAAGAACACAAATCAAGGAATTCCCTCTCTAATGTTAAGACTTTATACACTTTGGGTGGTACTAACTCAGTCCCATGGTTTTAATCACATCAAAGTATAACGTGTCTTAGTTAGGGATAAAGTTTCCACCTTTTTGTATACTCATAGGTTTTTAAACTACATGTCACACAAGGAATAAAAAAAAAACAATCACACATTACATCAACATAAAGGATATTCTATAATTATCTAGGGGTCTATTTTAAACCATATCATTATTTAGCATGGGTAATTTTATAATGTTTTACAATTTTCATGGGGAATTGGCTTATTGTTTATATATAAGTGATTTCCCTTTTAATACATGGTGATTTCAATAAAGTAGTCACATCAAGGGCCTTGTTATATAAAAAAATAAAAAAAAATATGGTTTCCAACTACTGTTATTTATAGTGAGTCATATCAACACATAAACAGAATGATAAAAGTTCAAAAACACCCAAAATTCTAATATTTAAATCTAGAGAAACATTACCTTGTATTTTAAACAGTTCTAACATGTGCCCAAGTTAAAGACAAAATTGTAGACATGTTATTTCACACCCAAATCTTAATATGGTTTATAAAAATTTTGGGTTCATATTAATATCAAGGAAATACACATCCAACATTATTTGAAAAAAATCTACATGTTATGTTCTTGTGTTCAATTCAATTATTACATAAAAAACAAGTTGTACAAATAATAATCATTGTAAAACCTAATTTCTGATAACAAAATTGTTACATCCCGGGTAAATAAAGAATATGAAATTTCCATATTTATTAGTATTTGTGAATAAAATGTTAATATTAATTTAAAGGGAATGCAATGTTCAATGGCATACCCAATACGCAACAATGGGTTTCTTTGAAATCTTACGTTGCACTCTAATAATATAATAATATTATTTTAAATGGTAGTAAATACCTAGTCGTTGTAAAAGAGGGAATGAAAAAAACTAACTAAAAAATTATTATATTTGTTTGTTAAATATTTTAACCCTTACCCAATAAATTATAGAGGCTTAAAATACGAATGAATCCAATTTTAAGCAAAAATATTCTAATATTATTTAAAAGGTCGATTAACCGCCTTTTGATGGAAACCACTTTTTAAATATAAATTTTGTCACTTTTATATGTTATATTTAAAAAAATAAAATCTTTCATTAGAATCAAGTCATCAAAATTTACTTTGTGTAAATTTATGGTATTTTTCCGATAAAGTTCATTTTTGTGAATAGTGAAAAATGTTGTATTTTAATTCAAAACCTCCTTTTAATATAATTTATTTATATGGTCATATTATATTTATAATTGTTTTAAAGGTGTAATTATAATATATTTCTATTATTTAATCCAATGTTGGTCATTATAATTAATTTTACTCTGAAAATGGACATAAACAAGTGTCATTATTTTGATAGATATTGTTTTATAAAAACACGCTTTTTGTTTTGACAATGAGAATTAATTATAAAATTAATTAATTCAACTTCTATATTTTGAATTCATTAAATTGTAAATCATTTTTTAATTTTTAATATCAAATATAGCTTCGATGAATTTTTGGTATTTTTCTGATAATGTTTATTTTTTAATGAATAGTGATAAATACAATATTTTAATTCAAAATTGCCTTTCCATCCAATTTATTTATATAGTTATATTTTTATTCTAATTATTTTTAAGGTGTAATTTAATTATGTTTTTATCATTTAATACAAATTTGGTCATTGGATGTAATTTCACTTTTAAATTACATGTAAAAACAAATCAATCTTTTGATTGATTTTACATCTTAAAAATCCATCTTTGGTTTTGACAACCGGAATTATTTTTAAATTAATTACTAAAATTTCTGTGTATGGAATTTGGTAAAATGGATTCCATATTTGGAATCAAAAGTTCTAAATTTTTTAATTAATACACTTTTGTTTTTTGGACATTATGAATAGTAATGACGACAATTATCTTTAATTATCGTGATTAATTTGTAATCAGGTTGTTAAAGGTAATAAAATAATATCATAATAATATAAAATGACCCCAAAATGTGTCCAAATCCTATTTTTTGAGTCATTTCAGACCCTGAGAATATCTTTACCAAATTGAGGGCCCATGGAGTCAGATGGTTGTGATAGTTACATTTATGACATTTTTTTATCAAAGAAGGGAAATATAACAAAGGTTTGTATATCCTAAGTAAAACAATTTAAATTTTGTTTACATAAATGATATATTAGACTATAAATATTCATTGTAATTCTAAAATTATTTCCTATATCATGGTAGTTTTTTTTATAATTTTTATACATTAAATAAATAAATTTATTTATGACACCATGATGATGCAGTGATTACCTCATTAATGAACAATTTAAATAAAATGAAAAGATAAGGTAAGATCTAAGACTTAAACTTGTCTAAAACATATTGGTTGGGTAGATTTCTAACCCTTATCACCTTATACAAGAAATATATCATTTTTGGACCTTTAAAATCTGAAAACCATTTTATAATAAAGTATCATTTCAAGACATTCTAGAAGTGACCCTCCTCCCTCTTATAAATGGCCCCCACCTCTACCCCATTACCCACACCTCTCAATCCCTTGGATCATCCAAACTCTGCTCATATTATCTATCCACATCCCTCTATTACTCTTATAAGCCTCACTTTGGGCATAATCCTTTCCAAGGAATCCTTTGGCTCAAAAAAAAAGAGTTACCCAAATTAGAGGTAATGTCTTTTCTAGAGTTTCTTTCTTTTATTTTTCTTCCTCTCTCACCACTATCTTTTTATTATTTTAACCCATAATAACACCATTATCCTCAATATACTATGATTTTTTTATGATAAGAATTCTACCGACACTTACACACACCCCTGTCTAATGGTTAAAGAACATATTGTTTCTGCGGGTGGCGAATTACTACCTCACGAAACGATGATTGTTCAATCTTATTTTGACACCTTTCATGGTGGCCATTATGATGGTACTATATTTATATATGATATATATAATATTTTTGTCCTCTATATTCTTCTTTATTTTACATTTAAAGAATACCTTTATGCTTTGCATGTTGTGCAAATGCGATAATGTCATATGAGGAAGTGTGGACTACTGCCCCCTCAAGTGATGTGACTCGTTCATGAGAAACATGGAATTTATAAAGAATGTAATTAATGAACTTATGTTACCGATATAACTTATATATTATACTGTAATTATAATATATCTATGTCTAATTTATTTTTAAAATCCATTAATATGACAAAAAATGAAAGTAGCCTTCATGTGTACGTATGGCTTACCGTCTCCATGAACGGTACATTTTATTTCTTATCTCCAAACATTATGGAATATTATAAAATACATATATAGTGGATATATATGATATTTGAATCACGAAAAGCATTTCATATATTATGTATTTATAACTACATGGAAATGTCTCTTCATACAAGTTCATTGTTGACTCTTATATCGAACATCGACGAAACGTATGATATGAACTCACATAATTAACTAACTATTATAACATCATAATATGTGATATGAATTTAATAATAAAATTTAATGAAATTCCCTAAGAAATTATAAATTTACCAATGTTTATTATTACAGAATATAAAGAAACGAACAAGACAAGTCAGACTTGAGGTAATGGATTTCTTATCTAACTTTTAATTCCATGAGATTTCCATTTTTCGACACTTATTTTTTGCATGTGATTTATTGTGTACTGAAATTTCATATATTTTATCGTGATTATATTTTTATTCATGGTATTATGGGATTAATTTGGTGTATATTATCTTTTGGTCATATGACTCGATTGATTGCAACAAGGTAATGGGTTTTTATCTCACTTTTTATTCCCGTGATATTCATGCTACATTTGACACTATTTCCTTTTGGGTGGTGTACGTACTTCCCATGATTGTATTATTTGTGTAATATAATTTAATTTATGGGTATTTACATCTTCATTGTATGATCCTTCTTTCATGGGGTGTACGTTTCAAAAGTTAACCAAATCGGTAAGGGGACGTTTCACCCTGTTATGTTTTAAAAGACTTCTTTTTGTTAGGTCTTTTAATTTACATCTTCTTATGTTGGGATATGTTCTTATATATCCTTATTGAATTAAATGTTATGTCCAAGTTATGATATACCCTTTTCATCTCTCATAAACTCATTTTCCGAATTTTATAGTGACACCGTTAGGCTTTCAAATTTCTGTAAGGGAACGTCTTAACCCAATTTCCATTCTTTGGGTTAAACCTCTAATTCTTGATTATGTCATGCTATGAATATGTGTATATGACCTCTGGTTGTTTTAAACTTAATATAAAATTATATTGGGTATATTTATATTTATCACACATAATTATGTAATTTATTACCCTTAATCTAAAGATACTGTCTTTGTACGGGACTTCGTCTCAATATCCTTTCATTGAGGCATATTTTGATTTCTACACAATATTATTTTATACGGTGCATAAAACCCTTTTGACTTTTCATTTCTTTCAAATGGAACATTTTCTATACTAATTGTTTTACTAAATGACAAAAAGTAATGTTTCTTTTTTTACATAAGCGGTGACAATGACCTTTTCTGCCGCAGTGAGTTTTATTTGATCTATATATTTCTTAACAAGTCGTAATGTTTTCAATAGAAAAATAAATACCATATACTCTTTTAACGTATTTTGGTATTGAAAATGGTTTTTAAAATGGATTTATTATTTCAATTTCTTAAATTGTTATATTGTTATCGCAATATGGTAATGTTATCATTCCTTTATGCTTAAGTTATGTGTTATGATTATGTTATGGTTCTTGGACATTGTTACGTATACAGGTGGTTCCGTGATATACCTAGGGGGGTGAGCCCAAGATATCTCTCCAATTCATTGGGTAACACGAAGGAGGTAAACGTGAATGTTTCTCTAAAGAGATTTAGGGAATATACTGTGATGGGTATTCCAAATGTGACTCCTTATGTAGCTGTGATAGCTACAACATAAGTATTTTATGTATGCCTTAAGTTACCTTGATGATTTATGATTTCTATGTGTATTCTGAAAATAGTATGATTTCACGAGGTATGTTAAAAAGCTTATGTTATGTATATATTGATGATCTGATGTTTTATTTCCTTGTTTTATAACCCTTACTGAGCTTTTTATGCTCATCCCATGTTTTTGAAATGTTTTCCACAGGACATCAAGATGAATATGGTCAAGGATGGAATCATGGAAAGACATGATATCTAAAACATGGAACTAGACATGACCCTTTTCCTCAAGAGTTTCTATTTTGTGAAAAAATGGAAACTAAGTAGATGTGTCTACATTTTAGTCATTGAGATGTAATAGTTATGTCATATTTCTCTAAAACTCTAAACCTGAAAAGATCCTCAATGAAAATTATTCATTTAATTAAAGATGATGTAATATTTTAATGTCGAGTTCTTATAGTTGGTATCAAAGGTCAGTTTAGATAACTTTAGAGGTTAGGGTATTCTTTAAGAAAAAGTGACATTACCATAATGGTTGGGATTTCAGAAAGATTCATAGTTTTTTAGATAAAGTGAATGAGATTAAGAGAACATGAATAATTATATCTTAGTATTATATGTTGATTTTACTAATATACTAACACTTACCTTTTTAGTTTTCGTAAATGGCTTGATCTAGCAGGCACCAAAGTAACTGTGGATGTAAAAAAAACTATGACAGTTTTCTGAATGAGCAACTGAATGATATGGGAGCTGCAATGAGAACTCTTGTGGTTATTATCAACCATCTATCTGGATTCATTATTGTCCACCTGAACATTAGTGATTTTTATAAGGAATCATATATGCAAGAAACGAATCCCTACGGATGTTCAGGTAATAATCATAAAGGTAAGTATGTTAAAAAACCTATGTGTCAAAGATGTGGAAATATACACATAGGAAAATGTTTCAAAGGGATAGAAAGATGCTATAGATGTGGAAATGAAGGTAATAAAGCAAGAACCATGCATGGAAAAAGGATGCATCTAGTTAACTCTTGGAAAGGGAAAGAAGTTATTTATGAAGGATCAAATGAATATTTTAAATGTGGTGTGCATGGTCATTATGAAAACACATGTCCTATGAAGAATTTTCGGTAATGGGATCACTAGTATCGTACAAATATTTATTTACCAATAATTAATTCCATTCTGATTGAGGATGAAAAAAAACTGACAATGACTAATGAAAGGTATGGATTATTTCTTAACATATGTTTTCATATTATTGAATCTTAGGATATGATTCATGATTTTGTCTGTAGGAAAATATTATTTTAGAATAAGTTGGAAAGGAATAGTTAATGAATCATGAAGAATTTAGAATGAGTAAGAAGTCAACCTATAAGGGATTCAAGAGTTATGGTAGATTTTAGGATGGTGAAATTATTAAAAGTATTAAGGCTCTTTTGATGATGAGATTACATTATAAGACTTTTTATAGTATATGTAACCCTGTTTTTTGATATATGAAAATTTTATTCAAGGAATAATTATCTTTTCTTTTGATGATATATTTATAAATTACCATTTGGGTTTATATGATCCTTGAATTTGTGGAAATTACCGGTTAATACATTTTGGGATGAAAATGGAAGTTATTACATTACCTTTGTGGTTAAAATATGTTGTGGTTATTTTTGATGAATTTATATCTTTTTGGGAATGTAATAAAATAATAGAGTTTTTTAAAAGAGACAACATGCAGACCATGTGACATCCCGTCATGTCAGACGAAGCTATGGGAATCGAACCCACAACCAAAGTGCAACTAGAATTTATCACCTACCACCGGACTAAGTGATGTCCCTAGTTAGTATGACTAATTATTTTTAGTTATATGATCTTATGAATTAGTAATAAGTTGATTTTGGGAAATTTATAACCTATCATGGAGGATATGTGATTAGGTTAATTACTTTTTAGTATGAGACTTTAAGAGTAACATATGTTATTTGGAGTTAAATGTTAAGATTTACCTTGTAAGACTATGTGATTAAATCCTTCAGAGATTTGGGTTTCAATATTAGTTTGGATTACATTGAAGAATTTTATGGATAACTGTTTATTTAATGGTATTTCTTGAACCTTGGGTTCTTTTTGTTGAATTTTGGAGATTAAGAGTAGTATTTCTTTTTATAAAGGACTATCCTTTTGGGGATTATCTGATCTTGTACTAACAATTTTGGTTTTGGTTAAGGTCTAAAGACATGGGAAATATATAGTTCTCTTTTTTGGATTAGGTTATTCTCAATAAGTTGATTATAGTGCTCTTAACGTGAACAAGTCTTTCTAAATACTCATCTTTTGGAGAAAATATGAGTTTGTGTAAGAAATATAGTAAGAGACGAAAGTATACATGACAAGTAGGTACGTTTCCTTATGTTTTAGTTGAGCTCATAAATAAATTACTCAATGAAAAGTAACTTAAAACAAAAACGTTTTCTGTTAACTTTTCCTACTGGGGAATCTAATACCGTTAACCCTTCACAAGTTTGTGATTTTCTGGTGGTTAACTTTCTCCTAGACATATTTTCTATCACCCTCCATCTAAAATTGACCCTTTGTTTTTCTTCCATATCCATATTTTCCTACATGGAATCCTAGTACTGGTTAACTCGGGTGACCTTTGTACTTCTCTTTCTTTCTTTTAAAGTGATAGTTTTACTGACTTTTTTTCCAATGTAGGACTTTCAATGAATTTTCTGAGCGCAATTTAAAAATTGCGAGGACGCAATTCCCAAAAGGGGGGAAGGATGTAACATCCCAGGTAAATAAAGAATTTTACATTCTCATATTTATTAATATTTTTGAATAAAACGTTAATATTACTTTAAAGGTAATTCTATGTTCGATAGTGTACCCAATACGCAACAAAAAGTTTCTTTGAAATCTTACGTTGCACACTAATAATATTATAATATTATTTTAAATGGAAGTAATCGCCTAGAAATTGTAAAGGAATGAATATAACTAACTAAAAAATTATTATATATTTTTTTTAAATAGTTTAACAATTACCCAATAAATGATTGAGGCTTAAAATGCTAATGAATCCAATTTTAAGCATAAATATTCTAATATTCATTAAAAGGACAATTAACAAACTTTTGATGGATAACCCTTTTTAAATCTACTTCTTGTCACTTTTATATGTTATATTTGACAAAATAAAATCCTTCTTTAGAATCAAGATATCAAAATTTACTTTGTGTAAATTTTTTGTATTTTTCCGATAAAGTTCACTTTTTATGAATAATGAAAAATGTTGTATTTTAATTCCAAACCTCCTTTTAATATAATTTATTTCTATGGTAAGATTATATTTTTAATTGGTTTTAAAGTGTAATTATACTATATTTCTACCTTTTAATCCAATTATGGTCATTATTATTAATTTCACTTTGAAAATTGACATAAACAACTGTCAATCTTTTGATAGATATTATTTCATAAAAACACGCTATTGGTTTTGAAAGCGAGAATTAATTATAAAAATAATTAATGAAACTTATATGTTTTTAATTTGGTAAAATGGACATCATTTTTTAATTTGGAATATCAAATATATCTTAGGGTGAATATTTCGTATTTTTCTGATAATGTTCATTTTTTTGATAGTGAAAAATACACCATTTTAATTCAAAATTGACATTTCATCCAATATATTTATATAGATAGATTGTCATTTTCATTGGTTTTAAGGTGTAATTTAATTATGTTTTTATCATTTAATACAATTTTGATCATTGTATGTAAAAACAAATCAATCTTTTGATATATTTTACATCTTAAAAACATGCCTTTGGTTTTGACAACGAGAATTATTTTTAAATTAATTACTGAAATTTCTATGTTTGGAATTAGGTAAATGGATTCCATATTTGGAATCATATGGTCCAAATTATTTAATTAAGACTCTTTTGTTTTTGGACATTATGAATAGTAATGACGACAATTATCTTTAATTATCGTGATTAATTTGTAATCAGGTAGTTAAGCGTAAAAAAATAATATCATAATAATATAAAATGACACCAACATGTGTCCAAATCATATTTTTTGATTCAGTTCCGGCCATGAGAATCACTTTACAAAACTTGAGGGCCCATGGAGTTACATGGGTGTGATAGTGACATTTATGACAGTTTTTTTAATAAAAGAAGAGAAATATAACAATGGTTTGTATATCCTATGTAAAATAAATTTAATATTGTTTACATAAATTATCTCTTAGACTATAAATATTCATTGAAAATCTAAAAATATTTCCTACATCATGGTTTTTTTTATTAATTTTTAGACATTAAATAAATAAATTTATTTGTGACAACATGATGATCTAGGGATTACCTCATTAATGAACGATTTAAATAAAATGAAACGATAAGGTAAAATATAAGACATACACTTTTCAAAAACCTATTTTATGGGTAGATTTGGAACCCTTATCACCTTATCCAAGAAATATATCATTGTGGGACCTTTAAAATCCTAAATCCATTTTATAATAAAGTAACATTTCACGACATTTCAAAAGTGACCCTCCTCCCTCTTATAAAATCCCCCCACATCTACCGCCTTACCCACACCTATAAAGCCCCTGGATCATCCAAACTCTGCTCATATTATCTCTCCACATCCCTCTATTACTCTTATAATCCTCACGTTGGGTAGAAGCCTTTCCAAGGAAGCCTTTGGCTCAAATCTAAAAGAGTTACCTGATTTAGAGGTAATGTCTTCTCTCTAGTTTCTTTCCATTATTTTCCTTCTTCACTCACCACTATATTCTTATTATTTGATACCATAATAACAATAGTATCCTAAATATACAAGGATGTGTTTATGATAAGGATTATACCTACACATACACACACCCCCGTCAAATGGTTAAAGAACATACTGTTTCTGCAGGTGGTGAATTACTGCCTCACAAAATGATGATTGTTCAATCTTCTTTTAACACCTTTCATGGTGTCCATTATGATGGAACTATATTTATATATGATATATATTATATTTATGTTCTCTATATGCTTCTTTATTTTATATTTAAAACATACCTTTATGCTTTTCATGTTGTGTAAATGTGATAATATCATATGAGGAAGTGTGGACTACCGCCCCCTCAAGTGATGTGACTCATTCATGCCAAACATGAAATTTATAAAGAATGTAATTAATGAAATTATGTCACATATATAACATATATATTATACTGAAATTATAATATATCTATGTCTCATTTAGTTCTAATGTCCATTAATATGACAAAAAAATTGAAGTAGCATTCATGCGTACATACAACTTACCGTCTCCATGAACGGTACATTTCATTTATTATCTCCAAATATTATGGAATATTATTAATTACATATATACTGGATATATATATTATATTTAAATAATGAAAACCATTTCGAAGATGATTTAATTATAACTACATGGACAATTCTCTTCAAACAAGTTCATTGTTGACTCATGTACCGAACATCAACAAAACGTATGATATGAAATCACATTATTAACTAATTATTATAACATGATAATATGTGATATCAATTGAATTATAAAATTTAAAGGAAGTCCTTAAAAAATTATAAATTGACCAAAGTTTATTATTAAGTATTATAATGAAACGAACAGGACAAGTTGGACTTGAGGTAAGGTATTTTTTATCTCGCTTTTAATTCCGTGATATTTCCATTGTTCGCCACTTATTTGGGGCATGTGTGGTATTGTGTACTGAAATTTCATATATATTATCAGGATTATATTTATATTCATGGTATTATGTGATTAATTTTATGTATATTATTTATTGTTCATATGATTCGATTGATTACAACAAGGTAAGGGGTTTTTATCTCACTTTCTATTCCCGTGATATTCATGCTACATTTTCCACTATTTACTTTTGTGTTGTGTATGTACTTCCCATGATTGTATTATTTGTGTAATATACTTTAATTTATGGGTATTTACATATTAATTGTATGACCCTTCTTTCATGGGTTGTATGTTTCGAAAGATACCCAAATCGGTAAGGGGACCTTTTACCCTCCTCTTTTTTAAAAGGCTTATTTTTGTTAGGTCTTTTAGTTTACATATTCTTATGTTGGGATATGTTCTTATATATCCTTATTACTGTAAATTTTATGTCCAAGTGTTGAGATACCCTTTTTATCTCTCATCAAATCATTTTCATAAATTTAAAGTGACGCAGTTAGGCTGTCAAATTTCTGTAAGGGAACTTTTTAACCCAGTTTCAATTCTTTGGGTTAAACCTCTACTTCTTGATTATGTCATGCTATGAATATGTGTGGGTGAACTAAGATTATTTTACACTTAATATCCACTTCTACTAGGTGTATTTATATTTTTCACACTTAATTATATAATTTATTACCCTTAATATAGGGATATCGTCTTTGTACGGGACTTCCTCTCAATCTCTTTTCATTGAGGCATCTTTTGATTTCTACATGACTTTATTTTATACGGTGCATAAAACCCTTTTGAATTTTCAATTCATTCAAATGGAATCTTTTCTCTACAAAGCGTTTTACTAAACTAAAAAAAGGAATGTTTTTTTACGTAAGCGGTGATAATGACCTTTTCCGCTGCTGTGAGTATTATTTGATCTATGGCTTTCTTAACAAGCCATAATGTTTTCAAAAGAAAAATAAATATCATATACCCTTTTAACCTATTTTGGTATTGAAAAGGGTTTTCAGAATGGATTTATTATTTCAATGTCTTAAAATGTTATATTGTTATTGCAATATGGTAATGTTATCGTTCCTTTATGCTTAAGTTCTGAGTTATGATTATGTTATGGTTCTTGGACATTGATACGTATACAGGTGGTTCCATGATGAACCTAGGGTGGATGACCCGGAGATAGCTCTCCAATGCATTGGGTAACGTGAAGGAGGTAAACGTGAATGTTTCTTTCAAGATATTTAAGGAATATACTGTGATGGGTATTCCAAATATGACTCCCTATATAGCTGCGATAGCTACAACGTAAGTACGTTATGTATTCCTTAAGTTACCTTAATGATTTATGATTTCTATGTGTATTTCGAAAATCTAATGATTTCATGAGGTATGTTAAAAGGTTTATGTTATGTATATATTGATGATCTAATGTTTTCTTTCCTTATTTTACAACCCTTACCGAGCTTTTTATGATCATCCCTTGTTTTTGAATTGTTTTCCACAGGACTTCAAGATTAATAGGGTCAAGGATGGGATCATGGAAAGACATGTTATCTAAAACATGTAACTAGACATGACTCTTTTATTCAAGAGTTTCTATTTTTTGAAAAAATGGAAACTGAGTAGATGTTTCTACTTTGTAATAATTGAGATGTAATAGTTATGTCTTAATTCTCTAAAACTCTAAACCTGAAAAGATCCTCGATGAGAATTATTCATTTAATTAAAGATTATGTAATGTTTCAAGGCTAGTTCCTTATAAAAATAGAAACTAAACATGTTGTATTAATATGTTTCATGATTTATCATTGTCAGACTAATCATTTATTAATAATTTCATGGACCAAGATAACTTTCTTTATGGAAGAAAAATTAAAACCAGACACATTTTGTTACTATATTTCATACTCTTCCATGCTCAAATATTCAATTACATATAGAACATTATTATAGAATCATCAAACTAGAACACGATTTCTTAACATTAGATTAAAAACTGTACATGTTGTATTATTATATTTCATGCTTTACCATACTCAGGATAAACATTATTTTATCATTTTATATTTTAATAAAACATTCAAATATACTAAAATAAGGACAACATGATTATACTTACATATGTAAATGTTACATATTAAACATGATACTTGAATAGGTCTTTCATCCTTGAAATTCCCTAATTGCCACGCCAATGATTTCAAATTTAGGAATTAATCCCATAACAAATTAATCATGACTTAACACGTGAGGTAAGGTTATTTTAGTACATAAAAATTCTTATCTTTTATAAAATAATATGTTTAATCCCTTATATAGTTATATATACCAAAATATAACTAGAACATCATAGGTAATATAAAATAATACATTTTAATATATATTAATATTTATTAATTAGATATTATGTTTACTTAAAAGGGTATTCTAGGTATGATATAATAATATATATGAATTAACATGTTTCTTTGAAATCTTGCATTTCACGCAAGACTAAGTTATATAGAAAAATAAATCATTAATAGTATTATTATTTTAAATGGAATTTAACGCCTTGACATTTTATTTTCATGAATAAAAATAACAAACTAATTTATGTTTACATATCTTCATATTATTCTTTTACTTTCAGAGGTTAAATGACAAAATATCCAATTTTAACTATAAAATACACTAATATTTTATTAAAAGAAGTTTTATTCCCATTTGAGGGTGAACCATTTTTTAATATAGTTTTCCTCACTTATATATGCTATATTTGTCAAAATAAACTTATTATTTAGAAAAGGGACATCGAAATTTAATTTAGATGAATTTTGGTTTCTTAATGATAAAATTAATTTTTAATGAGTAGTGAAAAATACTACATTTTAATTCAAAATGACCATTTTATTTAATTTATTTATATAGTTAAGTTATCCTTTTAATTGGTGTTAAAGTGTAATTTTACTATTTTTTTATCATTTAATCCATTTTTTTTCATTGTAGTAATTTTATATTGAAATTTGATATAATCACATGAAAATCCATTAATGTTTTTTAGTTTTTAAACACTTGTTTTATCATTTTGAAAAGAAGAATTAATATTAAACTAATTGTTACAACTTATGTATTTTAAATTTTGAAAATATGTATTCTATATTTGGAATCATTTGTTAAAATTTCATTAAATAAGACTAATTTATTATTTGTCCATTATGAAAAATAACTATAGTAATTATTTTTATTTATCATGGTTAAAGAGAAAATCAGATAATTAAGGGTAAAATAATATTATAATAATATAAAACTACACTAAAATGTATCCTAATTCTATTTGATGAGATATGTATGACTAATACAACCCTTGGTATTAAAATGTGGAATTTGGATGCTAGTTGGGAGTGATTATGACACTTATAACTTTTCATTTAATGTAAAAAAAATATGTTATAAAGATATATCTTCACAGTAAAATAATTTTAATATGGATTTATATAATTGATATATTTCACTATATATAGTCATTTTTAATATAAAAATATTTCCTACATTATGCTATTTTATTTATAATTTTTAAACATTAAATAATTGAATTTAATTATGACACAATTATGATTAAGGAATTTCTTTATTAATGAAGAAATCAAATAAATGATATTATAAATATTGAAATTAATATTATTTGACATAATTTATGTCATCCATAGTTTTATTATGTGAATATGACATGTTGAAATAATATTAAAATCTTTTTTTATATTATCTCTATGTTTGTATTTTTTGAAATTCCATAAATTGAATAGTTTAAAATTTGACAAAATTGATATTTTATAAATTTTTTTTATTAAATTATTTATAAATACTAAAAATCTTTTAAAATCAAAATGTTACTATTAAAAGGTCTAAAAGTTCATTAATTTTAAAACTATAAGATATTTACCCCATATAAGTAAAATTTATGGCCTCATAATATTTAAAATGTTGTTACTATAATTAAAATTAAAAGAGAATAATTAACGGTAAACTAAAATGATAAGTTTTAAAATAAACTCAATACATATTTAAAAATTATTCTATTAGATAATTTAGAACAATATTCATCATATATTCTACATATCTTATGTTGTATCCATTTTTATTAAAAAAATTAATTTATATTAATTTAATATTTTGATACTTTCCATGTGTTCCCCTCCCTTGTCAAATAAAATATGTACCCTTTATTCTCTAATAAAAACACTTAAAAAGCCTATTGGTTCATCACTTCGTGGACTAAATATCTTACTAAGATCACTCTCCATATTATTCAGGTTTTAATTTAGGCATAACAACATTATTATAGACGTTAAGGTGTTCTTCAAAGCTGATCAACTGAACAAGTGGTGTCGCTTTTTAAGAGGATCAATGTTATTTCTTCTTCTACATCCTTTTCCTTTGTTTTTTTAATACTAATGAAAAATATCTAGAATATACTATATTGTGAGATTTTTTTATGGTTATGGGAAAACCATATTTATCCTTCTACACATCCTATGAAAAATAATATCACCATGCATGTGTAGGTATTACTTACCGACTCCACGCCATGGGAAAAACTATTTTTCATATATATTTATTTCGATGAATATATATATGAGTATAAAAAATTTAAATAATGAATATGAATTGATAATTATTATGTATAATTAATATACCATACCATTCCATACCATTTAACTATTAAATTGAATAATATAGTCGCTCGGGCATACATACGGCTTATCATCTCCATGGTGCGATGAGATTCATTATCCACATTAACTATTGAAGAATGATTATAAATACATATATAAGTATATTTAAATGATTATTATTATGTTTATAATATTATTATCATTTTTGAATGATAAAATAATAATTAACTTTATTTCAAAATGATCAATGAAAAATGAAAATGTCACTCATGTGTATGTACGACCTACCATCTCTATGAATATAATGTTGTTCATTTTTCATAACCATAATTAATGGTTTGATTTAAAAATTTAGATTAATGTATAAAATTTATTATTATTTCATGAATATTATTCTGGAGATGATAAACATATGACAACATAGACTTGGGACATCAAAACCATGTTCATTCTCAACCCATGAACCAAATATCAACAAAAAATCTAATATGAAAATAAATAATTATATAATTTTAATAAAAAGGAAATAAGTGATATTAACGAAATAATAAAAATGAAAAATTTTCTCAATCAAGTGTAATTGACCTATGTTTATTATTCATGAGCATAACTGTTGTACGTGACAAGTCTGACTCATGGTAAGGGACTTCGTCTCAATCTCTTTTCATTGTGGAATATTTTGATAATATACACTACTTTATTTTATATGGTGTATAATAAAACCCTAATAATTTAAACTTTATTCAATTCATTTCATCTAGAATATTTTTATATGATGATTTCTACTAAATTAAAAAAGGAATGTTTTTTTTCATATGTATGGACAATGACTTCTCTGTCATCGCAACCATTATTTGATATTTCGATTCCTATATAGGACGTAATGTTTTTAAAAGAAAAGAAAATACCATATTCATTTTTTTGGAATTTTGATATTTAAAATAGTTTTGAGAATGAATTGATTATCTCAATATATTTAAATGATGTCTTATGATTTCAATGTGGAATTTTTTTATTCTATTATGTATGGTTTATGTGTTATGACTAAGTTATGGTTATTGGGAATTGTTTATGTATATGAGTGGTTACGTGATAAAATATGGGCTGGTGAGCTAGTGATTACACTCCAATGCAATGGGTAACCTGAAAGAGGCAGAAGATAAGGTTTCTCTTAAGATATTTAAGGAATATACATTAATAGGTACTCTAAACATAACTATGAAGGTTACTCCCAATGAAGCGGGGAATGCTACAAAGTATGTAGGATATGGATTCAATAAATTTCCTTTATAATTTATGATTTCCATTAGTTTTTTATGAATCTTATGATATCATGAGTATTTCAAAGATAATATGTTTTATGGGTGAAAATTATGATTTCATGGGTTTACAAGTGTTCATGGACTAATGTTTTCTTTCTTTATTGTAAACACTTTACTGAGATTTTTATACTCATACCGAGTTTTTTAATTTCTTTCTATAGGGAATAAGGAAGGGTAAAATAAAATAATATGTAAAGAATATTTTTATCAAGAAAAAATAAATAAAGTTTACTTTTAAATGTTTTATATTATAGAACAAATGGATACTTTCTTCATTTTAACAAAAAAATTTGAAATATTTATGGACTAATTCTCTAAAACTCTAAACCATAAAATATCCTCATGGTGAATTCTTAAATTAAATCAATATTATGTATTATTTAAGGTCGGAGACTTGTAGTTGGTATCATTGGTTGGTTTAGAAAACTATTATTGTAAAGATATTGTTAATATAATATACATAAAACATTTTCACATTATGGTCAAATTTATATGATACAGAATTTAATGATTACCATGTTTCTTCGCCTAGGATATGTTTGTTTAGAATGGTTTTCCATAAAGGGAATAGGGAAGCTATGCTGGGATGACATAAAAAGGAAAAATAACCTTCCAAATCAGCAACCTAAAATGGTCAGAATCAAAATTGAATAGTTTGTTGTAGTGATGGATCAGTTGACTTAGGATAAAAGTGGTGTTGGTATCTATTATCGATATCGTCCATATCAACCGTTGAGGAACATGTTAGTAGTGGAACATTTCATGAGGTAACATCCTCCATCATTTATAGGATCATCAGTCCCCCAATCTAGATTAAGGATTGATTAAAGTACTAGAAAATGGTTTTGAAGTCATGGTGTGTTCAGACAATAAAATGGTCAACCTAGATATTAACCCATTAAAGGTGAAGTCGATCAGTGGTGGTAGATGGTTAAGAAAATCGATGATAGTGAGGAGCATGATTCTATTTGTTGGGATGAATTGATAGGTATGTTTCTTGAGAAATATTTTCCAATGGCGGATTGAATTTTTATGGAAAAAATTCATAGAATTGTGGTGCGATGATGAATTGATGGATTTTTGTGATGAAAATTTCACTCGACTGGAAATGTATGCGAAAACATTATTTCAGGATCTTGGTAGTATAATCAATAAATTTTTACTTTGGATTAAACCCAAATCATTAAAGGGAATTTGATTCTAGGGAGTTCAAAAGTTATGAAAAACATGGTCAATGTGCATAGAGGGTTGAAATGGAGTTTTCTATTGATCAGGTGTTCTTTAAAAAATAACAGAATAAATGGTTGAGGTGGTAGGTGAAAGGGAAGACTTCTTCAAAAAACTCTGATGGTATGAAAATAAAGAATACAATTTTTTAAAATTTTGGTAAAATGAAAACTAGGGAATGCCTTTTGAATTATGTTAAGTTAATTGGATGTGGTAAAATGGGACATAAGGATCATAATTTCACTAAAGAATATCAAGGTAGTGGTAATACAAAATATGATTTGTAGCCAGTTAAATGTTTTAAGTGAAATTAGATGAGCCATTGTGCAAATGGGTATTTTAAAAAGAACTCAAATGATGGGAAGCAGCTAAAATATAGTCATAAAGGTATTGTGAAATCCTTTTCAACTCTTTCAATAGATTTTGAGCCATCAAATGATGTGGTATTTGGTACTTTGTTTTTTTATTCAGATTTTTCCACTATGTAGTTTTACTCAAGGACTACATGATCTTTTAATTTTGATAATTTATCTGGTAAATTGGGAATTCCATCTCAAGAAATGGACCCATAATATATGGTAAAACCACCTTGGGGAAATGTTGAGAAAAAAAATAAAATACAATAATCCTAATTTACTTTTCTGTGGAATGAATCTACCAGAAAACCATATTGTTTTGACTCTAGTAGAGTGTGATGTTATTCTGGGTATGGATTAACTTTCTGTTAACCATGCTAAGATTTAATGTAGAGATAAAAAAGTTTATTTACAAAAATACTTTTTTTATGTATAATAATGAACCCTTAACATTGATATCGTATTAGGAAGGATAGAAAATAGTAAAAGATGGATATTAATGTTACCTTGCACATATTGTTGAAAATAAATGAAATATTCCAATTAATGATGTTCTGGTGGTAAATGAGTACCTTGATGTTTTTTCTGATGGGTTTCCTGGTATTAAACCTGATCGAGATGTTGAATTTGTTGTCAAATTAGATCCTGAGGTTAATACAATTTTAAAAAAACCCTTATTTAATAGTTCAAATTGATCTTTTATAGTTAATGAAGTGATATTAGGAGTTATTAGATAAAACATTCATTCGACCTAGCACAACACCATAGGGTTCTATTGTCTTATTTGTTAAAAATAAAGATAGTTCAATGATATGTTTCATTGATTATAGATCATTTAATAACATAACTGTTAAGAACATGTAAAATTTCCCTCATATCGTTTTTTTATTCGATCAACACTGGAAAGATCAGTATTTTTTGAAGGTTGACATGAGGTCGGGGTACCATCAATTAAAAGTAAAGGATCATACATTATAAAGACCACATTTCATACAATATATGGACTTTGTGAATATTTAGTTATTCCATTTGGGTTAACTAATTTATGTGATATATTCATGGATCTTATGAATAAAATAATCCCTGAGTTCTTGGATAACATTTTGGTTGTGTTTATTGATAATATTTTTTTATATTCTAAAATTAAATATGAGAATAATGGTCATTTAAGGGTTTTCTTGAAAACCATAAAAGTAAATAAATTTTATGGGAAATTAAAAACATGTGATTTTTGGTTCCAAAAAATATATTTCCTTGGTCACATTATTTTTAAAGATGGAATAACTATTTATTATGCTAGAAATTTTTTGAATAATAGACAAGACCCACAAATATACTAAGATGTATAGTTTTCTTATTTTAGTAGGATATTACCGAAGGTTTGTTTTAAAAATATTCATAGTTATCTAGCCAATTTTCTAAGATAACTCAAAACGGTTTTAAAATCATCTTGAAAAAAGAATTTGAGAGTTGTTTTCAAGAATTGAAAATAAGATTGGTGAATTATCTAGTCTTGTAATTTTCTTACAAGAATAGTGAATTTTTTATCTATAGTGATGCTTCATTGAAAGGACTTCATTGTTTCCAAATGAAGAATAATCAAGTAATTTCTTATGCTTCACATAAGTTTAAAAATCATGTATTAAATTACCCTATACATGATTTTAATTAGATACTCTTGTTTTCTTGCTTTGAAAATTCCAAGGCATCATTTGTATGGATTAAAATGTGAAATTATACTGACTACAGATGTTTCAATTATATATTCACTCAAAAAGAATAGAAAATGAGATTGAGAATGTGATTCGAATTAATATATTATTATTAATGAATGATTCATTACCATCCATGAAAATAAAATAAAGTTCCTGATTCTTTGAGTCGAAAGATTAATGCTGGGTTAACCATTCTACATTTGGAATATGATCCTTTGGTTAATGATTTGTTGAATTTTGGCTTTGAAGTCATTTGTGTAGGGAATTACTCTATTTTGTTTTAGGTGGTATTGAAATCATCTTTATAAAAAAATATTAATCAACTGAAGAAAGAAGATAGTGAGTTATCAAAAAAGGTAGAATTGGTATGTAATGGTAAGTTTCCTGAATTTAATATTATTAAAGATTGCGTTTTAAGGTTTGAAAAGAGATTATGTGTGCCTCGGGATTAATGATTGAAGAATGAGTTATTTTGTGAATAACAAATTTCTCCTTTATCAGTTCATTCAATAATTAATAAGATGTACAGAGACCATCAAGAGTATTACTAGTGGTATGGAAAGAAAATAGGTATTGTTGACTTTATGATGAAGTGTTTGACTTGTCAGTAGGTGAAAGAAGAATTAAATTTTCCAAAGAGGATTATTCAACCTTATCTAGTACCAGAGTAGAAATGGGAAAATATATCCATGGAACTTGTTGTCAGATTACCAAGGACTTCATGAGGTAACATTGTGATTTGAGTTATTGTCAATAGATTGAATAAAACTTATCATTTTATTCAAGTTCGATATACACTATCACAAGATAAACATTCTCAGTTTTATTATAAGGAGATAGTTAGGATAAATTGAGTTCTTCTCTACATTGTATCTGATTGGGATCCCAGGTTCAGTTATAACTTTTTGAAATTTATTCATAAGTAATTCGAAACTGAATTAAAATTTAGTACGACTTTTCAACCTCTATTAGATGGGTAGTTAGAATAAACAATTCAGACTTTGGAGGACATAATACTTGTATATCCTATGGATTAGCAGGGAAGTTGGGACCAACATATTTATCTTGTTTAGTTGTCTTATAATAACATTTTTTCTTCTAGTATATAGATGGCTCCATTTGAGGCATTATATAGAAAGCAGTGTCAAAACACCAGATTTTAGGGATGAAGTAGGTGAATGAAATTTGATGGGACTAGAATTGGAAGAAGTGATGGAAGATTAAGATTCGTTGATTAAAAAGAACATGGTGATAGCTATGAGGAGACAAATAAGTTATTTAGATAATTGGATAAATTATCATTCATTCAATGTGGATGATCATGTCTTTTTAAATGTTTTTCCATGGAAAAGTGTGATGCATTTTGGTAAGAAAAGATATTTGAGTCAATGGTTCATTAGAAAATATTAAATCCACGAGATTGTTGGATCAATTTCTTATAGAGTGAATATAACTACGAGATTATCCTAGGTAAAAAAATTCCTCTTGTTTCAATGTGGATAAATTATTTTTGGTGTCCATAACATGTTTTGATTCTAAAAGTTGTTTAGTATGAAGAGAGTCTTTCATATAGGGAACAACTCGTCCAGATTCTTGACAAAAGAGGTTAGGAGTTTTAGAATAAGTAGCTTCATAATGTTTTGGTTTTGTGGAAAACCCATATGGTTGAAGAGGAAACATGGTAATATAATAATTCTATGAGGAATAAATACCCCCACTTATTTGATATGTGAATAAAACTGCGAGGATGCAATTTCCAAAAGGGGAAAGGATATAACATCCCAAGTAAATATAAAATAATAAGTTTTTATATCTATTAATATTTATGAATTATATATTATGTTTACTTCAAATGGGATTCTATGTATGATAGCGTACTCAAAACGAAACAATGGGTTTCTCCAAAATCTTATGTTGCACATAAGATTGGGTTATACCGAAAACTAATACTTTATTAGTATTATTATTTTAAATGGTAGTTATCACATAAAAATTTTATTGGTAGGAATGAAAAGAACTAACTATGTTATTTTTATACATGTTTATTAAAAAAAATTCTTTTAGAGGCTTAAAATGAGAACAGATCCAATTTTTAGCATAAAATACATTAATATTTTTAAAAGTTATTTTTTCCAGCTTTTGATGAAGAATTTTTTTTAAATATAGTTTTTTTCACTTTAATATTTTATATTTGTAAAAAAACATATTATTTATAATATATATATAAAATTTTACTTTGTAATAGTTTTGGTATTTTTATGAAAAAAATCATTTTTAATGAATAGTGAAAATTACTGCATTTTGATTCAAAACTACCTTTTTGTAAAATTTATTTATATAGTTATGTTATCCTTTTAATTGGTTTTAAAGTGTTATTAGACTATGTATTTTTGTCATTAAACCCAATTTTGTTCATTGTAAGTAATTTCACATTAAAATTAGATATAAAGGCATGCCAATCTTTTGACTGTTTTTACTTTTATAAACTAGTTTTTACATTTTTTCAATGAGATTTAATTTTAAATTAATTACTACAACTTATGTGTTTTAAATTTTTTAAAAATGGATTTCATCTTTGGGATCAATGTTTCAATATTATGTAAATATGTCCTTTTTTATTGCACATTTTGAACAGTAACTTTAGTAATTATTTTTATTTACCAGGGTAAAAGGATGAATCAGGTAAATAAGGGTAAAAATAATAATATAATAATATAAAACTACCATAAAACATGTCCCAATTCTATTAGATGATATATTTCCAACCCGAAAAACCCTTTGGATGAAAATTTCGATTTTTGAAGCCACTTGGGTGTGATTATAACACTTATGACTTTAAATTTAATGTAATGGAAAATATGTTATGAACATATGCCTTTGTACTAAAAAATTTTTAATATGGGTTTATATAATAGATATATTTGAATATAAATATTTCCTAGAAATATAAAATAATTTCATATATTATGGTATTTTATTTATAATTTATATATATTAATTTTTTAAATTTAATAATGACACAATGATAATGCAACAATTGCTTTATTAATGGAGGAATCAAATAAATTATATTATAAATATTGAAATAAATATTATATGATATATTTTATGTCATCCACGGTTTTTATAGGTGAATATGACATGCTAAAAGACTATTCAATGTTTTAGTTCAAATTTATCTCTCGATTTGGATTTTTATGAAATTTAATAAAGTGAATAGTGTAAAAATTTACAAAATGGATATTTAAAAAAAGATAATTGATTTAATTATTTAAAAATACTAAAAATATTTTAAAATCAAAAAATTAATATAAAAATGTCTAAATGTTTATTAATTTTCTAATTATGTTGAATTGACCCTATATAAGTAATATTTATGAACTTTTAATACTTAAAATGTTGATACCACAATTAATATTAAAAGAGGATAATTAAGGGTAATCCAATAATATTAGGTTTAAAATAAACTCATTACATGTTTAAAAATTATTAGATAAGAGGATTTATAACTATACTCTTATTCTTTTATACATATCTCAATTTTTATGCATTTATTAAAAAAATGTAACATATATTAATTTAGTATTTTTATTCTTTCAAAGGGTTCCCCTTCCCTCCCATATAAAAGTACCCTATCTTCACTAATAACCACAATTAAAAATCATTTTTTTTCAGACAATATATTATCAAACCACTTCTTTGAATCCCTCCCCACATTCTTGAGGCCTCATTTTAGCCATAAAATCTTTCTTAGAGGTGTTAATTTGTTCATTAAATGTGATCAACTGAAGAAGAGGTATGATTTTTAAGAGTTTTTTATATTTCTTATTATACATTCTTTTCCTAAATTTTTCCCTAAAAATGTAATAACTCCCTAGTATACTATATTATGAGAAGTTTTTATGGTTGTGTGAACACCATATTCATTCTTTTACCAATCCTAGGAAAAGCAACATCACCATGCGTGCGTAGGTATGACTTACCGTCTCCACGTCGAGGTGAAATTTTTTTTCATCTATAATTTATTTCAATGGATATAAAGATGAGTATAAAGGAAGAAAATAATAAATATTACTTTAATATTATTCTATTTTACTATATGTTATAAAATTTTGTACCATTTAAACATTAAATTGAATGATATCGTCGCTCATGCGTACATGCGGCTTACAATCTCCATGACGCGATGAGATTTATTATAAACATTAACTGTTCAAGACTGATTATAAATACATATATAAGTATATTTAAATTATTATAATAATTATAATAATATTATGATCCTTATTTAAAGAAAAAATAATAATTACCTTATTTAAAAAATGATCAGTGAAAAATAAAGGTGTTACTCATGCGTATGCACAGTCTACCGTCCCTATGAATATAACAACATTCATTTTTCATAACCATAATTACTAGTTTGATTTAAAAATTATGATTATTGTATAAAATTGATGATTATTTGATGAGTATCATTATGGAGATGACGAACTTGTTACCACATGGACTACTGACAACAAACCCGTGTTCATTTTTGATTCAAGAACTGAATTTTGACAAGACCACTGATATGAGTTTAAATAATTATATAAATTTTATAACATGGTAATAAGTGATATAAAAGGAATAATAAACTTGTTAAAAGTTATCAAGAAAGTAGAAATTAACTTATGCTTATTATTTAGGAAAGTAATGATAGGACATGACATGTTGGACTCAAGGTAATGGGACGTGGTCTCAATATCCTTTAATTGGGTCATATTATGATAATATACATCAATTTATTTCATATGAAGTATAGCCAACCCCCATGAATTTAAATTTCATTCAATAGTTTTAAAAAGGAATATTTTTATACAATGAGTTTTTCTAAATAACAAAAGGAATGTTTTCTTTAAATATGTGGCAACAATGACTTCTCTACCGCCGCACCAATTAATTGATTTTTGGATTTCTCTATAAGATATAATGTTTTTAAATGAAAATTAAATTCCATTTTCATTTTTATGTATTTGGGTATATAAAAGGGTTTTTGAGAATAAATTTATTATATCAATATATTTAATTGATATCTTTTTAATACAATGTTGAAATGTTATTTATCACTTTATTCATGGTTTATGTTTCATGAATATGTTATGGTTCATGGGAATTGTTTATATTAATGGGTGGTTCCATGATAAAACACTTGTGGGTGATACCACCCTATATCTCCAATGCATTAGGTAATATGAAAGATGTAAATAATATTGTTTCTCCTATGATATTTCAAGAATAAACAATGAGGGGTATTCCAAACCTAACCATAATGTTTACTCGCAATGTATTTCTGAAATCTACAAAGTAAGTATGATATTGATGCCACCAGATACCTTTGTGATTTATAATTTCCATGAGTATTTCAGAAATCTAATGATTTGAAGATGGATTTCAAAGACCTTATGATTTTTGGGCGAACATTATGTTCCGTATATTTATAATTATTAATGGACGTATGTTTTTATTTATTTTTTCTATATCCCTTACTAAATCTTGTATTCTCATCCCATGTATTGGAAATTTTATTGACATGGTATATAGATGGGTAAAAGAATATAAAAAGTCATGAAAATTATTATAAACAGAAAGAAATATTTTTTACTTTCAAATGTTTTATTTTACGGAAGAAATGGATACTATCTTAGTTGTATTAACATTGTATGTAATAGTTATGGACTATTTTTCTAAAACTCTATTCCTAAAAATACCCTCAATGTGAATTATTGATTTCAATCAAGATTGGTCAATGCTTATGTCTAGGGCCTTATATTACCACAAATCAAGCTTACTATCATCATCATGTAAATTTTTATTCAAATAAAATAAGGTAAAACAAATTCACATCTAGCCACCACTCAATAATGGGTAATAGATCTACGTCAGTCTAAAATTGTGAAGAATCATTGAATACACTCTAATAATATTGATCCCAAAAAGGATTCATGCTGTACAAATTATGAAGACATAAGTTCTCTAGGCCACGGATATCATGCAAGGCTAGATGGTCCACACCTTTATTTCTCTCTAGCCAAGTATGGCTCCCCCTGGTATTGTTTCTAAGGACACCAAAACCTTTTATGATTATATAGAATATCGAACAAAGTATAACCCCCAATCCATGAAGATATTTGTGCTATAGAAATTAATCTTATTTATCATTCCTAATGTCAATGTTCCTCTAGTTGGACAAACTAAGACCCTTGAGAATAGCCAAAAAAATTTCCTTAAGAAGGGATCCCTCAGCCATCGGGATAGTAAACACCAAGATAACTGACCCATTTTTTTCACGTAACAATACCCCCATGAATGACTCCCAATGTGCATTAACCATCAATGTTGAGCTTTAATCCCCTAGGGGAGGGTGCCAACAGACTCAATTTCTTATTGAGTGGGTATAGAAAAGATGATGGCCCTGGAACCCTGGTATAAACTGCTCCTAATATGGGACATCCCTCAAGTTTTTCATGACCCTTCCCATGTCGATTAATATATTTTTTGTTCTAATAAAAATATTGTCCCCCAAAAAGGCCACCCCCCATATACCACCTTGTTCCTTACATGCCATAGGCAATAACAACCTGCATGCAACACCATAGTGTGGGCTAGTCTCTCTAGGCCCAGACTCTCGAACTATGGTACCTATAATCCAGGAATGGTAAGTCACCATGGAAGGAGTGAATAAGGATGAGAAATCATTGAATTAATTCCTTACCTCATGCAACCACTAGCTCTCAATGAAAACATTTCAAATACATTCCCCCCTATGGTTCCTATAGTAATCATAACTTGATACAAGATGAACTCATTAGCGCTTAGTGTTTTCATCATTGGGATCTTCCTTGTTGCTTATCATATTTACTTGGGATACATTTGACCCAAATAACATCATTACAAACATCCCGAGGTTCTTTCATGTTAATGGTCTCACATGAGTCATTGGTCCTGAATGATCAAGAGGGGGACGGGGCGAAGACACAAATATCTTGGTGTTAGTTTAATTTTATGTGATATAATTTTTCATATCTGTCCTTGTACAGAATAGATTTAATGAATGGAGGGTGTTGTCTAGATTCTATAAAAGATATGTTGGTAGCAGGGAATCCTATAAATATGATGATATCCATGTTCCAGTTGTGATGCTTGAAAAGGATATCACCTTTAATGACCATCCCATGAGTATGAAGCCTAAGGGATAGGATAAGGAAGCCAATCATAGACCATAGAAGAGAATAATGGCCTTCTACTGAAGATAGATCCCCTAAATAATTTACCTGCATGGTTATACCCCACCAGGTACGTTGTTCCATGACCTACCATGCCAATTTTTCATGCATGCATAGAAGCATGCCCTCTACGATACATATGTGGATACCAAATTCTTTAACAAGATTTAACATCATGCCCCACGACACCCAATTCCTTTTTTCCTTATACAGAGGGTCCCAAATGAATCTGAAAAGATTTTTATTGAGGATTTTAAGAATGCCTTTTTGGGCCAGGATAGACAATAGGGCGTGCATTGGAGTATCCAAGAGAACACTATTCACTAGTGTGATCCGACCCCGAGAGGATAAATGTAATATCCCAGGTAAATAAAGAACATCAAATTTTTCATATTTATTAATATTTTGGGAATTAAATATTAATTCTACTTTAAAGGGGGTGCTTTGTTCGATGGCGTAACCGATACGCAACAATGGGTTTTTTCGAAATCATACGTTGCACACTAATAATATAATATTATTATTTTAAATGATAGTTAACACCTAGCCGTTATATTGGCAGGACTGAGTGAAACTAACTAAAATATTATGCTACATGTTTTTTGAATATTTTTATATTTTTTCAATAAAAATTAGAGGCTTAAAATAAGTAAAGTATTCAATTGTAAGCATAAATACCCTAATATTCATTAAAAGGTTGATTTACCGCCTTTTAATGGAGAAACCTATTTAAATCAAGTTTTTATCACTTTTATATATTCTATTGGACAAAATAAAATTCATATTTAGAATAGGGACACCAAAATTTTCTTTGGATGAAATTTTGGTATTTTTCTGATAATGTTCATTTTTTAATGAATAGTGAAATATACTGTATTTTAATTGAAGACTGCATTTTTATCTAATTTATTTATATGGTTATATTTTCTTTTATATTTGTTTTAAAGTGTAATTATAATATAGTTTTATCATTTAATCTAATTTTGGTCATTGGAAGTAATTTTCTTTTTAAACTGGACATAAACAAGTGCCAATCTTTTGATAGTTATTATTTCTTAAAAACACGCTATTTGTTTTAATAGCGGTAATTAATTTTAAATTAATTTCTTCCACTTCTGTGTTTTGATTTTGGAAAAAAGGATTCCATATTTGTAATTAATAGTTCTAAATTTTTTATATAGGTAACTTTTATTTTTATACATTTTATATATTTAGTTCAGTAAATATTTTATTTACCATGATTAAAGGGTAAATATAGTAAATAAGGGTAAAATATAATATTATAATAATATTAAATTACCCTAACATTTGTCCTAATCCAATTTTCTGATACATATCCAACCATGGGAATCCTTGGGTCGAATTTGGGACCCCATGGATCCACATGGGAGTAATAATGACACTTTATATTAATTAATTGAAAATAAGACAAAAAATGACATAAACAAATATCTTTTAGTAAATAAATTATTACATGGGGCTATATAAGATATCTTTTATACTATAAATATTATTTGGAAATATAAAAAGATTTAAAAAATCATGGTATTTTTTTATAATCATTGGACATCAAATAAATTTAATTATTTAGGACACAATATTGATGCAATATTTACCTCATTAATAAATGATTTAAATAAATAATATTATAAATATTAATAAAATATCCAAAACCTATAAAATTCTTATTTGATAATTTTATTTCGACTGTGAGTCATCTTAAAATTGTTTCTATCAAATAGTTGTCCTTTTGAAACCTAATATGAGGTTATAATAAAATAATTGTTACAAACTTTCTAAAAGAGCCCCTCCTCTCGCTTATAAAAAGCCCTCATTTCAAACCCATTTCTCACACTTCTCATGCCTCTGTCTCATGAAAAATCTACCCAAATAATCTCCAAATATCCCTATATTCATCCTAGAATCATTACCTTAGGCAGAAAACACTTCATGAAACCGTTTTGGTTCAAACCAAAGGAAGTTACCCGATTTAAAGGTAACATCTTCTCTTAAGTTCTTTTGTTTTATTTTACTTCTCCAACCCCCAAAACTCTTTTTATTACTTTATTTTATAGCAAAACCATTATCCTAATTATAATAGTATGTTTTTATAAGAAGGATTCGAACTACAATTACACACACCTCCATCTAATGGGTAATGAAAAAAATGAATCTGTGGATGGAAAACTAACGCCTCACGAAATGATGATTGTTCAATTAACTCCTAGCGCCACTCATGGTGGCCATTATGATGGCACTATATTTATATATGATATATATTATTTTAATTTTTTTATGCTTCTATATTATTCATTTATATCATACCTTTATGGTTTCCATAATGGGTAAACGTGATAATTTCATTTTAGGAAGTGCAGACTACTGCCCCCTAAAAGTGATATAACTCGTAAATGCCATATGCAGGATGTATAATGGATGGAGTTAATGATATTATATATGATATTATGCAGTAATTATAATATAACTATTTATCATTAAGTTTTAATTCCATTAAATATTAAATAGAAATGAATGCAGCATTCATGTGTACGTACGACTTACCATCTCCCTGAATGGTGCATTTCATTTCTTATCTTTAAATGTTATGTAGTTATATAAATACATGTATATACTGGATATATATGATATATATGATATTTATATTACTAATATATTTCTGGAGATAATGAAGAATTGACCACATGGACAAATTGTAATTATAACAAGTTCATTTCTAACTAAAATTCTGAACATCGACTAAATATCCAATATGAACTCAAATAATTAAATAAATATTATTCCAAAGTAATAAGTGATATAATAGTAATAATAAACATTAAAATAGATATGAATCAAGTAGATATTAACTTAAGTTTATTGTTCAATAATAACAAGGAATATACGAATCATGTTGGACATGAGGTAAGTGATTTCTTATCTCACTTTTAATTCCGTGTGATTTCATTGTTCTACACTTATTTATTTAATGTGGTGTATTATGTACTACCTCTGTTATATATTGTCATGATTATATTTATATTCATGTAATTTTGTTATTTAAAAGGTGGTTATTAACTTTTTCTCATACGACTCGATGATTACAACGTGATATGGTTTTTCATCTCACATTTTATTCCCGTGAGATTAATTCTATATTAGACACTATTTCATTTTTAGTGGTGGATTTACTTCCCATGATTGTATTATTTTTTTAATATAATTTAATTTATGGTTATTTACATATTAATTTTTTGATCATTATTTCATGGGGTGTATATTTTGTAAGTTTCCAAATCAGAAAGGGAACCTTTCACCCTCCTCTTTTTAAAAGACTTATTTTTGTTATGTCTATTAATTTACATCATATTATGTTGGGATATGTTATTATATATCATTTTGATGGGAATTTTATGTCCATGTGATTAGATATAATTTTCTCTCTCATCATCTTATTTTCTAAATTTTAATGTGATGTCGTTAGGCTATCAAATTTCTATCCGAAATCTTCTTATCCCAATTTCAATATTTGGGTTAAACATCTACTTCTTGATTATATAGTTCTATGAATATGTGTGAATAACCTATAATTGTTTGACACTTAATATCCACTTATATTAGGGTGTATTTATAATTTTCACACAAAATTATGTAATTGAATTATCCTTAATCTAAGGATACTTTCTTTATAATGGATTTCGTCTCAATTTACATTTTCATTGATACTTCATTGTTGATATGCACAAATTCAGTCTTAAATGGTGTATATACTATCCTTTGGCATATTATATCCTGAATACCTTTATTCTCATGATATTATTAAGTTATGAATAAATTTTATTCCTCAATTATTTGTATTATAGGACCTCTCATTTTGTTAAAAACTGTTTAACTAAAATATCGTTTTAAATGTTTTAAAGGTTAATTCTTTTAAATCATTCACATTAATGTCCATGAATTAAAATTGGTTTTAAGGATTTATTCATATGGACATAAATTTCTTGAAATTCAAATTTCTTTCAAAAGCTTCAAAGTGGTAAGGGACACTTTGATTCAAAATTCTCTTTATTTAATACTTTAAATGGTTTTGAAAAAGGTTTGTTAAAAGATTTGATTTTGTCAAAATTTTGAAATGATATATTGTAATTACAATGTGGGAATGTTATCATTTCATTATGTTTTTATGGGTTATGAATATGTTATGGCTATTGGGCACTGTTTACGTATACGGGTGGTTTCGTGATAAACTTAGGGCAGGTGAGCCCGAGATAGCTCTCCAGTGCATTGGGTAATGTGACGGAGGTAAACATTAATGTTTCTCCAAAGAGAATTAAGGAATATACTATGATTGGTATTCCAAATGTGACTCCCTCTGTAGGTGTGATAACTATAATGTTAGTATGTTTTTTGTGCTGTAAGTTATCTTTATGATTTATGATTTCTATCTGTAGTTCATAAATCTTATGATTTCATGAGTTATGTCATGATCTAAAAGTATTGTTTCATTATTTTTTATTTTTGATGGGATAATTTTTTCATTTTTTATTTTATATCCCATACCGAGATTTTTATGCTCATCCCAAGGTTTTGAAATGATTTCCACAGGACATAAAGATGAATAATGGTCAAGGATGGGATCAAGTAAAAGTCATGCAATCTAAAACATGTAACTAGACATGTCTCTTTTTTTCAAGAGTTTTTATTTTATGAAAAAACGGATACTGGGTAGAATTGTTTACATGTAATATTCATGTTGTTATGTTAATGTTACGAACTAATTTTCTAAAACTATAAACCAAAAAATTTCCTCAATGGGAGTTATCCATTTAATTCAAGATTATTTAATGTTTAAGACCGGGTCTTTATAGTTTGTATCAAAGGTCAATTTACATAACTTTAGAGGCTAGGGTGTTCTTTAAGCATAAGTGACATTACCATATTGGTTATGATTTTAGAAAGATTCATAGTTATTTTAGATAAAGGGAATGAGTTTTAGATAACATAAATAAGTATATCATTCTATATACCCTCCTCATAAGATATTATATGTTGATTTTACTGATATACTCACACTTAACTTTTTGGTTTTAGTAAATGGCTGGATCTAGTAGGCACCAAAGTAATAGTGGATGTGAAGAAAATTGTGATAGTTTTCTGAATGAGAAACTGAATGAAATGGGGGCTGAAATGAAAACTTTTGTGGTTATTTTCAACTGACTATCTAAGGTCATGATAGACCACCTAAACCTTAGTGATTTTTTAAGGCATCGTATATGTGAGAAACAAGTCCCCACAAAATTTCATATAATATTCATAAAGGTAAGTGTATTCAAAAACTTATATGTCAAGGATATGGAAATAATGACATATGAAAATGTTTCAAATGGATGAGAATATACTTTATATGTGGAAGTGAGGGTCATAAATTAATAATGTGCCATGAAAAAATGAAGCATCCAGTTGACTCTAGGAAAGGGAAATAAGTTCTTTCTGAGGGATTAATTGAATGTTTTAAATGTGGTGTGCATTGTCATTATTCAAATAGTTGTCCTACGAAGAAGTTACGGGAATAAGATCACCTAGATTGTACAAATATATGTTTACCAATACCTAATTCCATTATAGTTAAGGATGAAGAAACTAAAAATAACAAATGAAAGGTATGTATTATTTCTTAACATATGTTTTGACATTATTGAATCTTAGAATACGATTCATGATTTTTTATAGGAAAGATGTTTTTGAGAATAAGTTGTTAAAGAATGGTTAATGGATCATGAAGAACATTAAATGAGTAATAAGTCAACATATAATAGATTCAAGAGTTATTGTAGATTTTAGGATGGTGAATTGCATAAAAGTATTAGGGCTCTTTTGATGATGGGATTACATTTTAAGACTTTTTATAGTATGTGTAACCCTGAGGTTTGATATATGAAAATTTTATTCAAGGAATAATTATCTTTTCTTCGGATGAGTAATGGTAAAATTTTATTTTGGGAGAATCTCTGTTTTTATTATGGACATATGGTGATTTTAGTTTTTTATGGAAATGATTAACCTCTCACAGAGAATATGTGATTTTTCATATTACACTTCAGTATGAGAGTTTAATAGTAGTCGATGCTATTTGGAGATAAATGTTCAGATTTATTGGGGAAGACTATGGGATTAAATACTCTTTAGTTTTGGGTTTAAATCTTATTTTGGATTATTTTGAATAATTTTAAGGTCAATTATGTATCGAATAGCCTTTCTTGAACATTGGGTACTTTTTATTGAATTTTGGAGATTAAGAGTAGTATTTTTTTATAAAGGATTATCCTTTTGGGTATTTTATGATCTCACACTAACCAATTTTGTTTTGGTTGATGTCTAAAGACATGGAAAATATATAGTTAATATTTTGTGGATTATGTGAAATTCTAGATGTTTATTCTAGCTCTTTTAATGTGACCAAGTCGGTTTGAATACTCATTGTTTGGATAAAAGATGAGTCTGTGGTAGAATTTAGTAATATATGAAAGTATATATGACAAGTAAGTATGTTTCCTTATGTTTATAGATAATCTCATAAATAAATTATTCAAGGATAATTAACTTAAAACAAAAAAGTTTTCTGTTAATGTTTTCCAATTGGGAATCAAGGACTGTTTAACCCATCACAAGTTTGTGATTTTATGGTGGATAACTTTCTCCTAATAATGTTTTCTATCACTCTTCATCAAGACATGATGGTTTTATTTCTCCTCTATATCCATGTTTTCATGGAATCCTAGTATCTTCTATCGAATGCAACCTTTGTACTTCTCTTACTTTATTTTAAAGCTACTATTTTATTGACTCATTTTCCGATGTGGGACTTCCAATTATGTTTCTGCGCCCAATATTAAAATTGTCAGGACGCAATTTCCAAAAGGGGAGAAGGATGTGACATCCCAGGTAAATAACCAACATGAAATTTTTCATATTTATTAATATTTGTGAATTAAATATTAATTATAATTTAAGGGGGATGCTTGTTCGATGGCATACCCGATACACAACAATGGGTTTCTTTGAAATCTTACGTTGCACAATAATAATATAATATTTTTATATTAAATGATATTTAAATCCTAGATGTTGTATTGGTGGAAATTAATAGAACTAACTACAATATGATAATACATATTTTATGGATATTTTTACATTTATTCAATAAAATTTATAGGCTTAAAATAAGTAAAGTATTCGATTTTAAGCATAAATACTCTAATATTCACTAAAAGGTTCATTTACCGCCTTTTAATGGAGAACCCTCTTTAAATCTAGGTTATCAAAATTTTATATGTTCTATATGAAAAAATAAAATTCTTCTTTATAATCAGGACACCAAAATTTACTTTGGATGAAATTTTGGTATTTTTCTGATAATGTTCGTTTTTAATAAATAGTGAAATATACTGTATTTTAATTCAAGACTGTCTTTTAATCTAATTTATTTATATTGTTATATTATCTTTTTAATCAGTTTTAAAGTGAAATTAGAATATATTTTTATCATTTAATCTAATTTTTTTCATTGTATGTAATTTTATTTTTATATTGGACATAAAAAAGTGTAAATCATTTGAAAGTTATTATTTCTTAAAAACCCGCTATTTGTTTTAATAGTGGAAATTAATTTTAAATTAATTTCTACCACTTCGGTGTTTTGAATTTGGAAAAATAGTTTCCATATTTAGGATCAGTATGTCCAAATTGTGTAAATATGAAACTTTTATTTTTAGACATTTTAAATATTTTCATCAGTAAATATTTTATTTACCATGATTAAAGGGTAAATTTAGTATATAAGGGTAAAATAAAATATTATAATAATAATATATTACCCTAACATGTGTCTTTATCCTATTGGATGATACATATCCGAACATGGTCATCCTTAGGTCGAATTTGGGGCCACATGGAGCCACATGGGAGTAATAATGACATTTATATTAATTAATTTAAAGTAAAGTCAAAAATGACATAAACAAATGTCTTTTAGTAAATAAATTTTTACATGGGGTAATATAAGTTATCTATTAGACTATAAATATTATTTTGAAAGATAAAAAATTTATTACATCATGGTTATTTTTATAATTTTTTGACATCAAATAATTTAAATTATTTCTCACACAATAATGATGTAATATTTACCTCATTAATAAATAATTTAAATAAATAAAATTATAAATATTAAAACAATATCTAAAACCTGACCAATTATTATTGGACTATTTTATTTCTACCATGAGTCATCTTTCCTTTGTTTTTAACAAATATTTGACCATTTAAAACCGAATATGAGGTTATAATAAAATAATTGTTTCAAACATTCCTAAAGGGCCCCTCCTCTTTCTTATAAAAATCTCTCACTTATAACCCATTTCTCACACTTTTCAAGACTTTGGCTCATGAAAACTCTACTCTAATAATCTCCCAAGATCCCTATATTCATCTTAGAAGCTGACCTTAGGCATAAAAAATTTCAATAAACTCTTTTGTTTCAAACCAAAGGGAGTTACCCGATTTAAAGGTAACATCTTCTCTCAAGTTCTTTTGTTTTATTTTACTTACCCAACCCCATAACTATTTTTATTACTTTATTTTATAACAACGCCATTATCCTAAATATATTAGGATGTTATTTTGGTATGTATTAAGACAACACTTACACACACCTCCTTCTAATGGGTAATGAACATAATGTTTCTGTGGATTGAAAACTAACGCCTCACGAAACGATGATAGTTCAATTAACTCCTACCGCCTCTCATGGTGGCCATTATGATGGCACAATATTTATATATAATATATATTATAAATATGTTTCTTTATTCTTCTGTATTTTTCATATAATCATACCTTTAAAGTTTTCATAATGTGTAAACGTGATAATTTCGTTTTAGGAAGTGCAGACTACTACCCCTTCAAAGTGATATGAATCTTAGATCAATTTTGTGGGATGTATAATGGATAGAGGTAATGATATTTTATATGATATTATTATTTAATTATAATATATCTATTTATAATTAATTTTCAATTCCATTAAATATTAAATAGAAATTAATGTAGCATTCATGCGTACGTACGGCGTACCGTCTCCTTGAACGATGCATTTCATTTCTTATCTCCAAATGTTGTGTACTAATATAGAAACATGTATATAATAGATATATATTATATATAGGATATCCAAATAATTAATATAATTCGGTATATAATGGATTATTGACCACATGGACAAATTGTAATTATAACAAGTTCATTTTAACTCAAATTCTGAACATCGACAAAATGCCAGATATTAACTCAAATAATTAAGTAACTGTTATTGCAAGGTAATAAGTGATATAACAGTAAAAATAAACATTATAAAGGTTATTAATCAAGTATATATTAACTTATGTTTATTATTTAGGAATAACTAGGAATATACCGGTCAAGTTGGACATGAGGTAAGTGATTTCTTATCTAACTTTTAATTCTGTGAGATTTCCATTATTCAACACTTATTTATTTCATGTGGTGTATTATGTACTACCATTAGGTATATATTATAATTATTCTATTTATATTCATGTTATTAGGGGATTAATTTGGTGGTTATTAACTTTTCCTCATACGTCTCAATTTATTACAATGTGGTAAGGTTTTTCATCTCACTTTTTATTCTCGTGATATTCATGCTATATTAGCAAATATTTCCTTTTTTGTGGTGGATGTACTGAAAATGATTTATTCTATGTATAATATACTTTAATTTATGGGTATTTACATATTAATTTTTTGATATTTCATTCATGGCATGTATGTTTCATATGTTACCAAATTGGTAAGGGAACATTTCTCCCTCCTCTTTTTAAAACACTTCTTTTTGTTATGTCTTTTAATTTACATTTTATTATGTTGGGATATGTTATTATATATCCTTATTGATGTAAATTTTATGTCTAAGTGATGATATATCTTTTTCTCTCTCGTCAACTTATTTCTTGATTTTTAAAGTGACATTGTTAGGCTGTCAAATTTCTGTAAGAAAACTTTTTAACCCAATTTAAATCTTTGAGTTAAACATCTACTTCGTGATTATGTCATGATATGAATATGTGTGAATATCCTCTGATTGTTTTACACTTAATATCCATTTATATTGGGTGTATTTATAATTTTTACAGATATTTATGTAATTGATTTAACCTTCATCTAAGGATACCTTCTTTATAAGTGATTTCATCTCAATTTACATTTTCATTGATACTTCATTGTGGATACGAACCAATTCACTATTATATGGTGTATATACAATCCATTGGAATATTATATCATGAATACCTTTATTCTCATGATATTATTATGTTATGATTAAATTTTATTCCTCAATTATTTGTATTATAGGATCTCTCATTTTGTAAAGAACTCTTTAACTAAAATACCATTTTAAATGTTTTAACGGTTTATTCTACTAAATATTTAAAATTAATTCCCATGATTTAAAAATTGTTTTATGGATTTATTCATATGGACTTGTATGTTTTTAAATTTAAATTTCTTTCAAAATCATCAAAGTGGTATGTGACACTTTGATTCAAAAATCTATTAATTTAATATTTTGAATGGTTTTGAAAATGGTTTGATAGAAGCATTGATTTTGTCAATATTTTGAAATGATATATTGTGATTGAAATGTGGAGATGTTAACTTTTCATTATGTTTGTTTTATGGGTTATGAATATGATATTGTTATTGGACATTGTTTACATATACAGGTGGTTCTATGATAAACCTAGGGTGGCTGAGTCTGAGATACCTCTTCGATGCTTTGGGTAATGTGATGGAGGTAAACATTAATGTTTCTCTTAAGATATTTAGAGAATATAATATGATGGGAATTCTATATGTGACTCCATCTGTAGCTATGATAGCTACAATGTATGTATGTTATTTGTTCCATAAGTTACCTTTATGATTTATGATTTCTATGTGTTGTTCATAAATCTTATGATTTCATGAGGTATGTTATAATCAAATAGTATGGTTTCATTATTTTGTATTTATTGATGGGATAATGCTTTCATTCCTTATTTTATATCCCTTGCTAATATTTTTATGCTAATCCCAAGGTTTTGAATTGTTTTCCATAGGACATAAAGATGAATAAAGGTCAAGGATGGGATCAAGGAAAAGTCATGCTGTCTAAAACATGAAACTAGACATGTATCTTTTTTTCAAGAGTTTTTATTTTATTAAAAACTGAATACTGAGTAGAATTGTCTACATGTAATATTCATGTTGTTATGTAAATTTTATAACCCAATTCTATAAAACTCTAAACCTGAAAATATTATCAACGTGAATTATCCATTTAATTTCAGATTATGTAATGTTTAATGTTGGGTCTTTATAGTTGGTATCAAAGGTTGGTTTAGATAACATTAGATGTTAGAGTGTTATTTAAGCAAAAGTGACAATACCATAATGGTTAGGATTTTAAAAATAGTCATTGTTATGTTAGATAAAGTGAATGAGTTTAAGATAACATGAATAAGAATATATTTTCATCTACCCTCCTAATAAGATATTATATGATGATTTTACTGATATACTCACACCTAACTTTTTGGTTTTAGTAAATGGCTGGATCTAGTAGGCACCAAAGTAACAGTGGATTTGAAGAAAACTGTATTAGTTTTCTAAATGAGAAACTGAATGAAATGGTAGCTTCAATGAGAAATCTTGTGGTTATTATCAACCAACTATCTAGAGTCATGATTTAAAATCTAAAAATTAGTGATTGTTAGAAGGTATCGTATATGCGAGAAACAAATCCCTACAGAAGTTCAGATAATAATCATAAAGGTAAGTATATTAAAAAATTTATGTGTCAAGGATGTTGAAAGACACATATAGGAAAATGTTTCAATGGGATGGGAACATTCATTATAGGTGGAAGTGAAGGTCATAATGTATGAAACATCCATGGAAAAAGTAGGCATACAGTTGAATCTAAAAGAGGGAAAAAAGTTCTTTCTGAGAGACGAATTGAATGATTTAAATGTGGTGTGCATGGTCATTATGAAAATAGTTGATCTACGAAGAAGTTTTTGGAATGGGATCACCAGGATTGTGCAAATATATGTTTACCAATACCTGATTCCATTCCAATTGAGGATGAAGAAATTGACAATTACAAATGAATGGTATGTATTATTTCTTTACATATGTTTTGAAATTATTGAATCTTAGAATATGATTCATGATTTTGTTTGTAGGATATGGAGCATGAAAATGTTGAATGAGTAAGAAGTCAACATATAAGGGATTCTAGGTTTATGGTAGATTTTAGGATGGTGAAATGCTTAAAAGTATTAAGGCTATTTTAAAGATGGGATTACACTGGAATATATTTTATAATATGTGTAACCTTGAAGTTTGATATATGAAAATTTTATTCAAGGAATATTTATCTTTTCTTTTGATGAGTAATGGTGGAATTTTATTTTGGGATAATCTATGTTTTTTTTATTATAGACATATGGTGATTTGGGTTTTTTTATGGAAATGATTAACCTCTCATAGAGAATATGTGATTTGGCTAATTACACTTCAGTAAGAGACTTTAAGAGTAGTCGATGCTATTTGGAGATAAATGTTAAGAATACTGTGGAAGACAATGGGATTAAATCCTCTTGAGTTTTGGGTTTAAATATTAGTTTGGATTAATTTGAATAATTTTAAGGTAAATTATGTATTGAATGGACTTTCATGAACTTTGGGTATGTTTGATGAATGTTGGAGATTAAGAGTAGTATTGTTTTTATAAAGGATTATCCTTTTTGGGTATTGTATAATCTCACACTAACGATTTTGGTTTTGGTTGATGTCTAATGACATGGTAAATATACAGTTAATCTTTTGTGGATTATGTTAAATTCTAGAAGTTTATTCTAGTTCTTTTAATGTGACCAAGTCATTTTTAAAACTCATCATTTGGAGAAAAGATAAGTTTGTGGTAGAATTTAGTAATATATAAAGTCTATATAACAAGTAAGTATTTTTCCATATGTTTTTAATTAATCTTGTAAATAAATTATTCAATGATAAGTAACCTAAAACAAAAACTTTTTCTATTAACGTTTCCTAATGGGTAATCCCGGACTATTTAACCCATCATAAGTTTTTGATTTTCTAGTGGTTTACCTTTCTCCTAATACTATTTTCTGTCACTCACCATCAGAACATGATAGTTTGTTTTCTCCTCTATATCCATGTTTTCATGGAATCCTATTATCTTTTGTCTCAGGTAACCTTTTTTACTTCTCTTACTTTATTTTAAGGCAATTGTTTTTTTGACTCTTTTTCCGATTTGGGACTTCCAATTAAGTTTTTGAGCCCAACTTTAAAATTGGAAGAACTAAATTTCCAAAAGGGGGGAAGGTTGTAACATACTAGGTAAATAAAAAACATGAAATTTTACATAGTTATTAATATTTTTTAATTAAATATTATTTCTACTTAAAATGGGATGCTAGGTTCGACAGCGTACCTGATACACAACAATGGGTTTCTTTGAAATCTTATGTTGCACACTAATAATATAATATTATTATTTTAAATGATAGTTAACTCCTAGTAATTGTATTGGTGGGAATGAATAGAAGTAACTAAAATATGAGTATGGATGTTTGTTGAATATTTTTACATTTATCCAATAATAGTACAGGCTTAAAATAAGTAAAGTATTCGATTTTAAGCATAAATACTCTAATATTCAAAAAAAGGTCGATTTACTGCCTTTTAACAGAGAACCCTCTTTAAATATACTTTTTGTCACTTTTATATGTTCTATTTTAACAAATAGAATACTTTTTTATAATCAGGACATGAAAATTTACTTTGGATAAAAATTTTGGAATTTTTCTAATAATGTTCATTTTATAATGAATAACGAAATATACTGTATTTTAATTCAAACTTGAATTTTAATCTAATTTATTTATATGGTTGTATTTTTTTAATTGTTTTTAAAAAAAAATTAGAATATATTTTTATAATTTAATCTAATTTTGGTCATTGGAAGTAATTTATTTTGAAATTGGACATAAACCAGTGTCAATCTTTTGATAGTTATTATTTTTAAAAACATACTATTTGTTTTAACTGCGGGAATTAATTTTAAATTAATTTCTGCCACTTCAATGTTTTGAATTTGGAAAAATGGATTCCATATTTTTAATCAGTAGGTAAAAATTGTGTAAATAGCTAACTTTTATTTTTAGACATTTTAAATATTTACTTCAGTATATATTTTATTTACCATGATTAAAAGGTAAATATAGTAAATACTGGTAAAATATAATATTATAATAATATTAAATTATCCTAACATGCCTCCTAATCCTATATTATGATACATATATGACCATGGGAATCCTTGGGTAGAATTTGGGACCCCATAGAGCCACATGGGAGTAATAATGACACATTATATTAATTAATTTAAAGTAAAGACAAAAATGACCTAAACAAATATATTTATTAAATAAATTATTACATGAGGATATATAATTTATCTTTTTGACTGTTAATATTTTTTTAGAAAGATAATATAATTTCCAACATCATGGTATTTTTCATAATTTTTTGACATAAAATAAATTCAATTATTTATGACACAATAATGATACAATATTTACCTCATTAATAAGTGATTTAAATAAATAAGATTATAAATATTAAAACAATATACCAATACTAACCAATTTTTATTGTATTATTTTATTTAGACCACTAGTCATCTTATATTTGTTTTTAACGAATATTTGACCTTTTGAAACCAAAGATGAGGTTATAATAAAATAATTGTTTCAATCTTTCCTAAAGAGCCCCTCCTATCCCTTATACAAATCTCTCACTTCTAACCCATTTATCACTCTTCTTAAGCCTTTGGGTCATAAAAAATCTTCTCCAATAAGCTCCCAAGATTTATCTCTTCATTCTTGAAGCTTTAATTTAGGCATAAAACACTTCAAGAAACCATTTTGTTTCAAACCAAAGGGAGTTACCCGATTTACAGATAACATCTTCTCTTAAGTTCTTTCATTTTATTTTACTTATCCTACCCCCTAAACACTTATTATTACATTATTTTATACCAACACCAATATCCTAAATATAATAGGATGTTTTTATAAGAATTTTTCTAACTATAATTACACACACCTCCATCTAATGGGTAAAGAACATTATGATTCTGTTGATGGAAAACTAACACCTCACGAAACGATGATTATTCAATTAACTCATACTGCCTCTCATGGTGGCCATTATGATGGAACTATATTTATATATGATATATATTATGTTTATTTTTTCTTTATGCTTCTGTTTTTTTCATTTATAGATTACCTTTATGGTTTCATAATGGGTAAATGTGATAATTTCATTTTAGGAAGTGTGGACTACCACCCCCTCAAAGTGATATGAATCGTAAATGCCTTATGTGGTCTGTATAAAATACGGAGTTAATGATATTATAAATTATATTATACTGTAATTATAATATAATTATTTATAATTATGTTTTCATTGCATTAAATATTAAATATAAATGAATTAGCGTTCATGTGTACGTACGGCTTACCGTCTCCATGAACGATTCATTTCATTTATTCTCTCCCAATGTTATGTACTAATATAAATTCATGTATATGCTGGATATATATGATATATATGATATATAAATAATTAATATTATTCTGGATATAATGGAGTATTGACCACATGGTCAAATTGTAATTATAACAAGTTCATTTTTAAATCAAATTCTAAACATCGACAAAACGTCCGATATTAACTCAAATAATTAACTAACTGTTATTACAAGGAAATAAGTTATTTAATACTAATAATAAATATTAAAAAGGTTATGAATCAAGTGGAGATTAACTTAAGGTTATTATTCAAGAAAAACAACGAATATACGAGTCAAGTTGGACATGAGGTAAGTGGTTTCTTATCTCACTTATAATTTTATGAGATTTCCATTGTTCGCCACTTATTTATTGCATATGTTGTATTGTAAACTGCCATTTGGTATATATTATCATGATTAAATTTATATTAATGGTATTATGTGATTAATTTGATGGTTATTAACTTTTTCTCATACGACTCTATTTATTAAAATGTGGTATGGTTTTTCACCTCACTTTTTATTCCCTAGAGATTCATGCGATATTAGCCACTATTTCCTTTTTTATGGTGGATGTACTGCCCATGAATTTATTCTTTGTGTAATATACTTTAATTTTTGAGTATTTAGATATTCATTTTTTATCTTTCTATCACGGGGTGTATGTTTCGTAAGATACCAAATCGGTAAGGGAACCTTTCACCCTCCTCTTTTTAAAAGACTTTTTTTGTTAAATCTTTTTATTTACATCCTATTATGTTGGGATATGTTCTTATATATCATTATTTATGTAATTTTTATTTCCAAGTGATCATATATCCTTTTAATTCTCATAAACGTATTTTCTGAATTTTAATGTGACGCTGTTAGGCTGTCGAATTTCTATAAGAAAACTTCTTAACCAAATTTTATTCTTTGGGTTAAACATCTACTTCTTGTTTATGTTGTGATATTAATATATGTGAATAACCTATGATTGTTTTACACTTATTATGCACTTATATTGGGTATATTTTTTATTTTCACACAAAATTATGTAATTGATTTATCCTTAATCTTTAGATACCTTCCTTATATGGGATTTCGTCTCAATTTACATTTTCATTGATACGTCATTGTTGATATGTACCAATTCACTCTTATATGAGGTATATACTGTCCTTTGGAATATTATATCATTAATACCTTTATTCTAATGATATTATTATGTTTTGATTAAATGTTAATCCTTAATTATTTGTATTATAGGATCTCTTATTTTGTTAAAAACACTTTAACTAAAATATCATTTAAAACGTTTTAAAGGTTTATTCTTCTAAATCTTTAAAATTAATTTCCATGATTTAAAAATGGTTTTAATGATCTATTCATATGATCATGAATGTTTTGAAATTGATTTTTTTTCTTCAAAATCTTCAATGTGGTATGGGTCACTTTGATTCAAAAATATCTTTATTTAATGTTTTAAATGGGTTTGAAAATGGTTTCATAAAATATTTGATTTTTTCAATACTTTGAAATGATATATTGTGATTACAATGTGGAAATGTTATATTTACATTATTTTTGTTTTATGGGTTATGAATATGTTATGAATATTGGGTATTATTTACGTATACGGGTGGTTCCATGATAAACCTAGGGCGAGTGAGCCCGAGATAGCTCTCCAATGCATTGGGTAACGTGAGGGAGGTGAATGTTAATGTTTATCCTAAATGATTTAGGGAATATACTTTTATGGGTATTCCAAATGTGACTCACTCTATAGTTGTGATAGCTACAATGTAAGTATGTTAATTGTGTCGTAATTTACCATTATGATTTATGATTTCAATGTATTGTTCATAAATCATATGATTTCATGAGGTATGTTATGATAGAAAAGTATGGTTTCATTATTTTGTATTTATTAGTGGGATAATGTTTTCATTCCTTATTTTATATCCATTATTTAGATATTTATGCTCATCCCAGGTTTTTGAAATGTTTTCCACAAGACTTAAAGATGAATAAAGGTCATGGATGGGATCAAGGAAAAGTGATGATGTCTAAAACATGAAACTAGACATGTCTCTTTTTTTCAAAAGTGTTTATTTTATGAAAAAATGGATATTAAGTATAATTTTCTACATGTAATATTCATGTTGTTATGTAAATTTTACGACCTAATTATCTAAAACTCTAAACCTAAGAAGATCCCCAATGTGAATTATCCATTTAATTAATTATTATGTAATGTTTAAGGCATGGTCTTTATAATAAATACATATTCATCTAGTTAAGAACAGATTTAGTGATCCTACTAATTAAGGGTTAATGTCATGAATACAGAGTCGACGAGACAAAATGCATGCACCCAGGTATTAAATGGGGAGGACACTCTCTGCATTTACAGGTTACAAATCATAGTAGATATCTAGATTTAGGAACAAATGGTACAAATATATAAGTTTTTCTTGCTCTTATTAATTACCAAGCCTCTCTAATGAACGTACTCCTCCATGACCCTATTCAAACCTCACAATGATCTTCTCGTAGAATTCATAAATATGATAGTATCATCTGCAAACATGAGGTGGGACACAGATGGGTATTTTATCCTTATGTGATATAGGATGAATTCTCCAATAATTATGCTTCTCAAAATGCGGTGTCTTGGGACATCATGGGAGATAATAAAATTCATGGGGTGATTGGGTCCCCTTGAATAGCTCATGAGTTTCATTAAAGAAAATGGATCTTGTTCCCATGAACATAATTGAAAACCACAAGGAACTAAAAAAGTGATATATAATATCAATATTCCATGATAATATACCCCTACAAAAAAGAATCATATTAATGAATCTCTAATACATGTGTTTATAATATGTTTTTAAATCTTTTTTCATGGCCATATTAGAACCATGAGCATTGAAGTTGATATATTTGAGCATTCCCTCAGCCAAAGTGATCACCCCCTGGATTGAGGTACCCTTCATGAATCCATGTTATTCAATACAGACCCATCGAGGGAGGTGAATGGATATTCTAGAGTCAATTATGTTGACCAAGATTTTATAGAAGAAATTACATAGGCTCACTAGTTTAAAATGAATGATTAAAATTGATTCTTGGTTTTTGGGAGGAGCACAATGATGGTGGCATATGAAACTGAAGTTATGTGGACTCCCCAAAATAAGTCATGGATGGCCATAATAAAAATTTCTTTGACCATCTCCCACGAAGATCTATAGAAGGATACATAGAATCTATCTAGTACTACCACCCTATTAGGATTTTGTTTCTTTCTGGCATCACGAATATCTTTATCTCCAGGTATTGCCTTAGATCCTTCATTACCCCAGATAGAAAAATGGTTTGTAATCACATCCATGATCCATGATCCATGTATTATCCTGAGGGTACTAATTGATCAAGTGGTTGTTAGGTCTAGAAAGAAGATCATTGAAGTAACAGTTGATCAAATATCCCAAAAAGTACCTTTCATTAATATAAGTAACATCTTCCAAAAAAATGTTCTTTTTAAATACCCTTTTCCTCTCCTTGATGCATGAATGGAAATGAGTGGTATTACAATCTCCATCTTTAATCCATTTTACTCTCGCTCCCTCCCCGGACAGACACTCTGAATCCTAAATCATATCCACCAGATTTTTCTTACTTGTAAGGCCCTCAAAAACCTATTTGTTTTAATCCTCATATAGACTTATTTATAAGAGTTTAATGTCATTCATGGTGGCCTCCAAATATCTATATATAGGTGGAAAATTCCTTGTCCATGATTGGAGCCTCATCATGAGCCGTTACATTGTTTTGAAATGAAATCCATATATGACCCTAGTTGTGGTCATTCCACAGGTTTCAACCGAGATCATAATATCCTAGGATGTTATCACATTACTGGTAGTATCTACACCATTCATAATGAACCTGCCTAAATGAAAGGGATATCAAAAGTCAGGAATTGTGTGATATTCCACACACCAGATGAATCACCCTAGTGTTAGAATATCTGTAAATGTCTTGCATGCTAGCTAAACTACATTCCAAACGGCTTGACGACTGGCGGTTCCCCCTTTAGTTATTGAACTAGGTGAATTGATCACCTAAGTAGCCAAGATCCATGAGGCCTCTTCCCACCATGAATTTAATAATTTCTAAGATAGAATTTATAGGGATGTCCCTCTTCCCTTCATATCCTCTGGATACACAACAACATTAAAGTATCTTCCAAATATCTATAGAATGTTTTCGGGATCAAACACCTTGAGATCATTTAATAGGTTCTCTCTATATTGGGGGTTGTAGCTCCCATAAATAAATCATATGAAGAAGGTATGATTTCCCTTATTCACTTTAGATTTGATGAAATCATCACTAGTATAGACTAGATCAAAACTAAACTGCCTATGCCAGAATATCCATATATACCGGTTGGATGGATTAGTGTGCACATATCCATGCATCTTAAGATTTCTATATAAGTCACTTATATTTCTAGGGTGATGTTTATGTTCGAGGATGGAAACCCAAATGACCTTATGTTTAGTAATAGGGGAATCCAAGAATTATATCTTGAACAGGGAACCAAAACTAAAAGAATTTCATATAAGAAGGCTAATCATTGAGAAAAGTGTTTTTTAGGACTGGATATAGACCTCGTAGACTTCTCAAAGTGGTAGGATGGCCTCAACTTTTATTTCTTAGATTTTGACCTTGTACACACGTTGGTATTCTTGGAAAAGACCACAGTTGAGGTTGTGGCAGTATCCTGAGAGAGAGAAGGTAGCCGACTCCTAATGCTAGGGGAGGATGTTACACCCATACTTTTGAAATCTATATTCTGGTAAGGATAACCCATTGTAGGAACCAGATGAGATACTACACTGTGAGAATCAGGGATCCCTTTGGTCGGATATCCCATTGGCAGGAAGGCCTCCTTAAGAAAATCTTCTTTTTCTCCAAACACACTTCGGGGTGGAATATAGTCAAGAGGAGGTAAGGCCAGGGGACTAGAGGGACTGAGGGCAAGGCTATACAAGACCCCCATCATACAAACCCTGATAGGTTTCATTAATTTGAAGATAAGAGTGGAGATATCACAACCCATGAGCTGGGGAAAGCACTTCATAACATAGGAAATTATCATCCGATATGGAATCTTATCACCCTCTAGTAGATGAATAAGAGGAATTCTGGGGCTAGGATCTAGGGGGGAGGCCAAAAAATCAGCACCAGTAACCTAAATTGTCTCTTATTACACTCTGAGAAGATCGCCATTGAAAGGGGGTATCCGAGCGCAGCTGTCCACAATAGCTTGGGTAGGATGAAAACACATGCTCTGGTGAAAATGATGGAAAACCTATAGGAAGTGGCCCAGAAGGAGACATTGGGGGTAGTATCTAGGGAAGTCTTGGTAGGAAAATTCTGGATTCCAACTAAATGATTACGACACCCAGAGCACAAGCTTCTCCAATATATAGTGACAGATATCCAATTCCATGCAAATGTGGCCCAATAAAAAATCAATGCATCACCTAGTCCTATCATCTGAGTATAGGTACCCTCCAAGGGAGTCCCCAATCACCTTGACGAATCCAATGTTTTGGAAAGGAAATGGTAGACCAGGGTGGATGCTCTAAACTACAACTATCAGGCTCTCTTTTCCCCAGTGTGCATTAATGGATAATCATGAGAAGCTGAAGCTCTAGCGACCTAAGGAGTAGGGTGCCTTACACCATGCATGGATAATGTCCTCCTCTGAAGCAAGGACTAGGTAGAAGGAGTTTCTCTGGATTTGGGAGATCTATGTTAGATGATGAATCCCCCTGGATCTTAAAAAGTGGTAAAAAACAGGAAACAACAACTTTGAAGCCCCAAAATGGGCTACCACTGTCCATTTCAAGTAGGTTGATACCTCCGCGAAAGCCGACGTATGGACATCCATAAAAATGTGGGAACCTTCTATCGATGCCTGTCGCAACTCCATAGAGACCTGTGGGAAACATAGTTGTGAGGAAGAAGAGGAAAAGTTGTAGAGGGCGTTCCTAAAGGATAGGTGGGATCAAGGAACAAAGCGAGGAGGACTGGGGGGAAAAAGAGGGGCAGTAGGGGCGAGGGGGATCTGTGAGCACAATGGAAAAATTGAATATTTGTGACGAAAAATTGTTAACGAGGAAGGGTCCCATATAAATTAGTCAGTCGAGAGGGACTATTTGTTATAGGTAGATGTACCCATGGCAAATGACTAAATATTTGTGATGGGTAGACGACAACAGTCAAAAAACATTTGGTGTGGGTTGTGTGCCAAACAACGAGAATGATATTTGTGATGGGCATAAGAACCTATCAGAAATACCTAATGGTGTTTTTTTGGAATTTGCGATGGTATTTATCCCTCATCGAAAATGGTATTTTGGCTAGTTGCTATTTGCGATGAGTCACGTGACAAGTATCTTTTTAAATTTCGATTCTACTTAATAGGGGTTAGTATTTGTGATGAGGCTCGTCACAAATACCACTATTTGTCATATGAATCTCATCATAAATATACTCGTCGAAACTAATATATCATATATATTCCCCCATAGGTTTTTCTCTTATTCCCCTCATTTCTCTCCTACTATCCCTCTCTACATATAATTTTTATCTCAAAAAAATTAAATCAGAGTAATATTCACGGTGTAAATCATTCGAAAGGTAAAGTTTTAAGGTATTTATCCTTTTCTTTTATTTTTTATTTAATTCATTTTTAATATTACTAAAAATAATTTTAAATTAACTAATATTAAATTAAATTTGGATTCGATAGTTTTATTTTGCATTACCTTTTGACAAATACGTGTGATTAATATTAAGGTTATTAGTATTAATTAGAAAAAATAGTAATAGTTATTAATAATTATCCATTATTTGTAATAATTGGAGATAATTACTAATAACTTCCATTAATTATTAAATTAAAAAAATATTTACAAATAATTATAAATAGCAATAATTTGAACTAAATAGTAATAATTAGATGTAATTAGTAATAATTAGTAATAATTAGAAATATTAGTGATAATTAATGTTAATTCGTGATAATTAGTCCTAAATATGATTAATTAGTAATAATTAGGATTAATTAATAAAAATAATGATTAATTAGTAAAAATAATGATTAATTAGTAACAATTATGATTAATTAGTAATAATTGTAATTAATTTATGATAATTAAGATTAATTGGGATTAATTTGGATTAATTAGTAATAGTTATTAATAATTATGATTAATTATGTATAATTTGGATTAATTAGGAATAATTATGAATAATTAGTAATAATGAGTCGTAATTATAAATAATTAGGAATAGATACAGAAAAATAATAATAAATAGTAATAAATAAAAACAAATAGAAATAATTAGTATTAATTAGTTTTAATTCATTATAATTAGTATTAATTGGTAATGATTTCTAATCATTAGTATTAATTAGTATTAATTAGGATAAATTAGTAATAATTAGTAACAATAAAGATTTATAATTAAAAATTATGATTTATTAGTAATAATTAGGATTAATTTGTCATAATTAGTAATAATCCGGACTAATGAGTAATAATTAGTAATAATTTGTAATAATGAGAATTAATTAGTAATAATGACGATTATTTAGTAATAATTAGGATAAAGTGATAATAATTAGTAATTATTAGTAATAGTTAGGATTAATTAGTAATAATTAAGACTAATTAGTAATAATTAAGATTAATTCATATTAATTAGGATCAATTAGGACTAATTTGGACTAATTAGGTTTAATTATGATTAATTGGGATTAATAAGTAATAATCCAGAATAATTAGTAATAATTATAAATAAATAGTAATAATTAGTTATAATTAGTAACAAGTCATAATAATTAGTAATAATTAGTATATTTTTTGATATAAAAAAGAGAATAATTAAAAAATATTAAGATTTGTTAGGAATAAATAGTCTTAATTAGTAATATATTGTGATTAATATGAATAAATAAGAATAAGTAGGAATAAATCGTAACAAATGGTAATAATTTGTAATAATTTGTAATAATTGGCAATAATTAGAAATAATTAGGATAAAATAGTAATAATTTAGATTAATTAGTAATAATTAAAATTAATTAGTAATAATTAGGAATAATTAGTAATAATTAGGATTAATTAGTAATAATTAGTTTTAATTAGTAATAATTAGTAATAATTAGTAATAATTAGTAATAATTAGTAATAATTAGTAATAATTACTAATAATTGGTAATAATTAATAATAATTAATAATAATAAGAAATAATTTGTAATAATTATAATAATTATAATAATTAGAAATAATTAGAAATAAATAGTAATAATTAGGATTAATTAGAAATAGTTAAAATTAATTAAGAATAATTATTATTAAATAGTAATAATTAAGATTAATTAGTAATAATTAGGATTAATTTTTAGTAATTAGGATTAATTAGTAATAATTTGGAATAATTAGCAATAATCAGGATTAATTAGTAACAATAAGGATTAAATAATAATAATTAGTATTAATTTGTAATAATTGGGATTAATTAGTAATAACTGGGATTAATTAGTAATAATCAGGATTAATTAGTAATAATTAATGTTAATTAGTTATAATATAGATTAATTAGTCATAATTATGATTAATTAGTAATAATAACGATCAATTAGTAATAATTAGGATCAACTAGTTGTAATTAGGATGGATTTGTAATAATTAGGATTAGTTAGGAATAATTAGTATTAATTAGTAATAATTGGGATTAATTAGTAATAATTAAGATTAATTAAGAATAATTACGAATAATTAAGAATAGATAAGAATAATAGGAAACAATAGGAAAAAATAATAAAAAATAGGTAAAAATAGGAAAAAATTGAAAAAATTGGGGAAAAATATGAATAAATATGAATTATTAGAAACAGTTAGAAATTATTATCCATAATTAGGAATAATTAGCATCAATTCGTAATAATTAAGACTAATTAGTAATAATTAGTAATAATTAGAGTAAATTTAAATTAATTTTAATTAATTAGGATTAATTTGGTCTAATTACGATTAATTAGGAATAATTAGGATTAATCAGTAATAATTATGATTAATTACTAATAATTATGATTAGTTAGTAATAATTATGAATAATTAGAAATAAATAAAAATAAATAAGAACAAATAGGATTAAATAGAAATAAATAGGAATAATTAAGAATATTTAGGAACAAATAATAATAATTCACAATATTTCACAATATTTCCCAACAAATTAAGACAATTTATAGTGGATTAAAGTCATTACTTTTTCTCAATAACTTATCCCATTGAAATTTTTTCTCAGTAAAATATCATTAAAAACTCTACTCCATTGTAGGAATATCCATCTTAAAATTCATGGGATTTTATATGTGCACATTAAAGATATTTGTTTATGGATTTTAGTGATAGAAATTTTCTTGGAGATGAGTAGTCGGACAAAAGATGCTATTTTGCTAGAAAAATCATTTTCATTCTAATTTCCTTGATTGAAATCACCATGAAAAATCCACCCCGACATTTGAAAATCCATTTTGTATTCATGAGAATGGAGAGCAAAGTGGAGAATCCCCTCTACTCTCCATTATTATGCATAAGAAAATGGATATTTATACGTCGAGGTATATTTTTCATACTAATTTCAGTTGGATGATGTTTTAAGAAGAATATTCGTTAGGAAAAATAGTTCCGTTCAATCTGATGGAAATAGTGTTGCTCGTATTTAGTGGTAATTAGTATAAAATAGCATTAGTTTCTAATAATTTGAGGTAATTATAATAAATTAATTTATATTAGTGTACATTATTGTTGATTAGTATAAATTTTAAAATAAATACTATAAAAAACAATTATATAATATAATTTATTATAAATTTCTAGAAAAGAGAATTTTAATTTATTGCCATTTTTATAGTGTTTTTCTAATATCAAATTTTTCAAAAAGAACTAATTATATTATATATTTTATAGAAATATGGAAAAAGAAGTCAACATTAGTCCTTATTATATGATCACACATAGATAAATCTATGTAGGAATCCAAATAGTTTTGGTTCAAATCCTCTATCTATATATGGGGTAAAAACATTCTTATCATCTGCATCATCAAAACTAGAATATTTTTCATAAGGAAAAATTAAACATCATTGTAAAAAAAGTACTCTGAGCATATTTGACACATTTTGAAATAATGGAGACTATCTATTACATTTTAGTTTTCCACCAAATTGTGTTTTTTGGTATCAAAATAGTGAAAAAAATTCCAAATAAAATACTAATAATTTGGATCTAGAGCCGTTACAGTTGTAAATTTTGTTGCATGATATGGTCGGTCCATATATTCAACAAAATTAATCTTATGGTGATATTGATTTAACCCCCGATTTAGAACTATATCTATTTTATGAGTTATTGAGGTTATCTGAGTAAGCCTTATATCCTGGATACAAGATAAGAAAATTTGAAGTTGTTTCAAAATTCTTGTCTATTAAATCTCATAATTGAATTTTAAATTACTGGTTTGATCAGATTTTATCTTTGGTTAAAACTCTATTACCTAAAATAAATGTGTTTCTTAAAAAGTTTTGTGACTACCAGAGGCTAGTTCGTAAATTGGTCATGGTTATCAGAATGGTCATGCATGTTCAAATAATTCCATCTTATATTATGGTAAAAATGTTTCATTGGAAAGATGTCCCACATGTATACAATTAAGGTAAAAAGAGGCTCAATTTATAAATTCTTGTTTGATTACCATAAAATAATTGATATATTTCCCACTTATACAAATATTGTAGTGTTTATTTATCTTTCAGAAGAAAATGAAATTGATGCTATGGAAAAACACCAATACATCATCTGGTAAAATCCTAAATCATCCCTTTGATGGTGATTCATGGAAGCATTTATACAATGTGCATATTTCGTTTGCTTTAGAATCCTGATAAGTTTAATTGAGTCTTTTTACAAAAGGTTTTTTCCCATTTGGTTCTTATGGTAGTTAGTATTCATGTTGTCTTATCGTTATAACTCCATATATTTTTCCTCCTTTTATGTTTATGAAGGATACATAAATCTTTTTGAAAATATTAAATCCAAGACCACAAAAAAATAACGATGATGTTTATTTGAAACCATTTATTTATGAGTTAAATTTATTGTGAAGTAATGGTGTTAGAACATAGAATATCACTGGGAAAAAATTTCCTATTAAAATATGCATTTATGTGAACAATTAGTAACATCCTAGCATATAGAATGTTATCTGGTTGGAGTACGTGTGGTTCAGAATCATGTCTGTACTGTTTGAGAGATAGAAATGTGTTTATTCTCATTAGTGGAAAAACCCTCTTTTTTTTCAATTTTCTTCGGAGATTCCTTCCAACTGATCATCCTTTTCAGGGGAATAAATATCATATCAGAAAAGGTAAAATTGAAAGTGATACACTTACACCAATGATATCTTGTACATAGGTAAAACCAATTATCTCTTTATTTCCTCTTATCCCATTTTGACTAACAATAAACAAATAAAAAATTGATGGCTTTGAGAAAGAACAAAATTGGATAAAATAGAGAATTTTTTTGATCATCCATATTGGTATTATTTGTTGGCCCATCAAAATTTTTAATTCATTGAATATTGAGAAGAAATATTTTTATAATTTATTTCATAGAGTTTAGGATGCATAAGGTAAGACCAAAGATAATATAAATGAACGATTAGATCTTGCACAAATTTATAAGTGACAAAAAAAGAACTGATTGAAAATGTCTAGTCAAATAAGTTAATGAAGCCAAATAATATTATAAACTATCTAAACAAAATCTATATTTATTTGTTAGTGGATTTCAGATTTTAGACTTCTAGACAGTTATACTTCCAATTTGGGAAGATGTATCGGAAATGGTCCTATTACAAGATTAAAAATTCATGACTATCATGTGATAATGGAAGAAATTATATCCATTAGATTAAGTGTTTTTTTATTCATGGATTTAGCACGCAATAACATGTGTATCATATTTTTTGACACATTTTTGTGGAAACAACAGACAGTAAAACATCAAGAAAACTGCAACGAGGTATTGTTTTAATTTTTTGTAAACTAGAAAAAATATTCCCTCCTACATTCATTGACCCAATGTAAAATTTAATATTACATTTCTTACAAGTAAAAAAATGTTGAGGTCTGGAACAGGTTCGATGGATATAACCATTTGAAAAATTAATTTAGAAATTGATGAAAAAATTACGTAATAAAGCATCACTTTAAGGCCCAATTGGAGAAGCTTATTAGCAAGAAGAATTTTTTTTTCTACTATCATTATTTTAAATCTAAATATCCCTTTAAACATAACCACATTGAATTTATCAAGGGAAATGTTAAGGATGAAATGAGTAATCAATTGTCAATTTTTAATCATCACATACATGGCTTCAGTGGAGTTCATCAACAATGGATTTATGGCGATGAACATCACATTTCTCATATATATGTTCTTTTCAACTTACAAGAAATGAAAACATTTATAGATTGAGTGATCTGATCACTTATTCTACGATATTTATTATAGTAAATTCAACTTATTTTATTTATAGGTTATATGATAATCAAATCAAGAAACAGTTTCCAAAAATTACATCAGATTCACTTGAAGAACTTCGGAAAAATTAATTGTTCTACTAGTTTCAAAAACTTGTTTCAGAAATTATTTATGGTAAAATATATAAAATAAATTTATTACTTTTTATATAGATTAATTTTTTACATATTTTGGTTATCTCAATATGATAATAAAATTGATAATCGATTATGTGTCTTGAGTAACCCAAGTTCTAAAATGATTAAATATTATAATTCATATGTCATTAATCGATTCCAAATTCATGCACTTGAATATGAGGATTCAAAAAAACAATAAATAATAGTTAATTCTTGAGAGTATCTCATCATACAGAAACTAATGTTTAATTTTATGACATTATGGAAGAAATAATTGAATTGTGTCATATGGGAGAATATTACATAGCGATGTTTAAATGTTAGTGGTTGGATACCTAGAGTGTATTTAATATTCATCCCACCTATGGAATCATTGATATTAATGATAACAGTATTCTTTCAGAAAATAAGAATTTTTTATTGGAACACCTAGAAAACTAAATTTATTGTGATAATTACTGTGCTACTTCAAAAGATTAGGGTTATTGGTTGAGAATATTAAAAAATAAATCTCTAGATTTTTTTTAATGAAATGGAATATGGTTTTACTGAAGTGAAAAGAATTTTATTTTTTTAAGAGACCCTTTCATATCCACCTTTTTCATGTGGACACATGAATATAAATGATAAAACCCTGTAGTTAAGGGTTGATGGTGATGATGATGTTACAAATGAATCTGAAATGACAGGAGATGTAGAAACTAATACTCATATAGAAATTGATGATGCTAAGGAGGAATATGAAAGAATTAAAATCATCAGATATGGAGGTAACAATTAAGATGATGATTAACATAGTTAAGTGCTAGTAATAATCATATATAATATATATCAATATATAATAGATTTTTTTAACTATTTTCTAACAATAATAATTTTATGTTTCAGATTGACCCGGATATGTTTTTTTAGATGTAGAAGGCTGATCTGCCTTTGGATGAGTAGGATGTTGGATCATCTGACCCTAAAACTGCTGGTGGGTCAGGAAGGACTTGGAGGGGGTGTGATCATGCTCTATTGATGATTCATGACCCTATAATGGAGGGAACATCACATCATGACTTTGATCAATGCATGTAGATGTATTGTTAGATGTGTTTTTTAGTTATCTTTCATTAATTTATTTACATACGAATTTTTTTATTATCTGTTATTTTTTCCCAATTTTTCATATATAGATATTAGACAGGAGAGTGTTATATCGTAAAATTATTTTTTTAAGCATGGGTCACATGATATGATATTCCCATTGATATTCAACACCGTATATTTGGTCATTGGCTAGTACGTAACTAAATAATGTTTATTTTAAAATTTATTTAATTAATAAATTATTCTTATCATTTATTTATTGGGTTAATGGTATCCCCTCGATGAGGTCATACAGGGTGCTATCCGGAAGGCATGGGAGGGGTGTATGCATGAGAATTACCATCAATTTTTGAACAATTTGATAAGGAAGGAAATGAATAAAGGAGTGATAGTGTTGGATGAATACATTCACACTCATCGACCTGATTACATTTCATCTCATGCTTGGGATGGATTATGTTCACATTGGTTGGGGGGACGTTTTCAAAGGAGATTACTGGTAGGCTGACAAAAAATGAGGTTGACAGGAGGTAAAAAATTGAATTGGTAGTCGTACATTCAGTATAAACATGGAACATATGGTAAATTATTCTTTTTAAAATAATTTGTATAATAATAATGGTAATGGTTTTATAATATTTAAATAGGAATTTGACCAACCGATGTTACAGAGTTAGACATTTATAGGAGGATGTACGATGATCCGGTCACTGAAGAAATTATAGGTGACGACCAGTATCAGATTTTAGTTAGTATATTTTTTTTTGTCTTTTAGAATTTACTTTAAACAATATTTTTAATATTTTAATTTTAAATTCCAGTTGATGAAGTAATATGAGGTTGATACATTTCAGTCACAAAATGAGAGTCAGGTTTAGACTGAGGATCATACTAGTGCCAACCAATTTGATGAGGTAGTATTGATGCAGGCCACCATGTATGCCTTTGAGAAAGGATGATTTGTTGGTATAAACTCTACATTGACATATGGAAGTTAATATTTTACCACTATGATATCACTGTCCATTTCAAGAGGAGCTCATGGAGAGTCATCATAATCTGATGTATAATATCACTAGCACCTACAAGATCAGAGCAAGATCATAGGGTGTATGCGTATGGATAATGAGGATATACATCAATGGCAGTAGTAGTAAGAAGAGCTATGATGACAACACTAGTAGAATTAGGATGAGATGCATTGATGGAAGCAACAGTAGTAGGAGTAGATGGAGTACATGCGATGTCTGAGTCGTGGTTTAGAGATAGAGTTCCCTCCACCATCTCCTCCATCTGCTCCAAAATACCCCCCTCAGTGATATATTTGTTTTTCAATGATAAAACATTTGAATGCAACTTTTTTTTTAATATTAACTATTTACATTTCTCTATAGGGTTTTTTTATATTGTTGAGAATAATGCATTTATTATTATTTATTATTATTTTATTTTTTTATTTTTTATTACTTTATTTAAATTTTTTATTTTATAATTATATTTAATTTATTAAAACATTGTTTTCCATATTTTTTTTAATATTTTTATAAAGATCGGGGTTTTAATTTTTTTAATTATTTTTATTTTAAAAATAATAATAATAATATTTCATTAAAATCAATAAAATTATTATTATTATTATATTTACAATATTATTTTATTATTTAACTAATATTTATATTATTATTTCTTTAGTATTAATAAAATTAATATTATTTCATTATTATTATTTATATAGTAATATTAGTATTAGTATTATCATTTTTACTTTCCAATTTTATTTTATTGTTGTTTTCTAATATTGTTATATTTTTATTAATAATGTAATTTTATTTAATTTTAATGGTTTTTATGATATTTTCATTGGGTATTTTGTAATGTGGCCCCCCATCCCAAAAATTGTATTTTTGAGGGGGTCCGATCACAAACAATTCCACCCAGTTAAGCATCATATTACTCTTTCTATTTAGATAAATGAATAATTCAGAAAAAATTAATGAATATTTTTAGTAATAAAAGAAGATGAAATTCAAGAGACAAACACATATAATTATATGATTCATTTAATTCATTTTATCATCACAAAATCAACCATTTTAAAATAAAACCACAAGTCCATATAATGCATTTACCTCTCCTAGGTCTCTACACTACAAGTTGTGCTGCCTCAATTAGTTATTTGTTTGGCCCAAAGATTGTGCACTTGATCATTTGGGGGGGGGGGGGTAAATCCCATATCCTAGTTGGTCTCCCTGACCTATCCTATTTACCAAGGTCAAATTATATTGTTTCTATACTAGTGCTTGCATTCCTCATTATGCCTAACTCAGAACCCAACCCCATCTCTCAACTATTAGCATCTGATACTATTTTGTCATGACCTCTCCCTCCAAAGATACCTCTCATAGGTTATAAATGAAGAAAGAGAGATAATGAACCCCCTGAGTCATACCTAAAGTAGGCCCCAGGTTGGCGACTTACACCAAGGGTTTCTATATCTCACATTATGGGAGGCCTTATCCTTTATAAAAAAACATGTTTGGGAGATAGGATGAATTAAATGCAAAAAAATCTATCACATAATATAAAAATAAAGCAAAACCATCCCACAATGCATGGATAAATAAAAACCGATACGTATAATGTCTCCAAACGAAATCCAAAAATAATAAAATCTAAGGTAGTGATGCAACAACAAATCCAATTGCCCGAACTTGAAATGTCTGGCACTGTACAAAATTTCCTCATGGAAACCTAAATACAATTTTATAATACGTATGGTGATCATACATTTATACTAATTAGAAAAAACAATGTCTCTCGTAAACATTTGAATTGAGTATACTAATGCATCAGTGTGAAAATGGAATAACCAAAAAACACTTAAATAGTTATACAAACCACCCCCACCCCACCAAGTAATATTCACCAAATAACCCAAGTCATGTAATATAATATAATGAGAATCGAGGATTGGGTACCCTGCACAACATTCCCACTAATTGGACTCTCTAACACCCTAATGGAAAACATCATGGTGCCCCCAACTCTTCCGAACATACCACACCAGAACCTTCTTACAAACACATGGTCCTCACAACCACATGTTGCTCATAGACACCTAGGCCACATACCACATCGCATACCACATAAAGATATATGGGGAAAATACCACATCATATCCATCCCTAGACACCTGGTCCACATACCATATCACATCTCACCTGAAAACACCTAGAAAACATACCACATCTCATCTTCTAAACGCCTAAGAAAGCATAACAAATCTCATCTCGAAGACACATAGGAAAGAGTAACACCCACCATCCAAAAGACACATGTGAAAGAAACACTCGCCCACACACCCTTAGGCATCACAAACCCCAAAATTAAAAAAGAATCTTGGGTTATCACTGCATGGAAGAGGGATCATGTATGATTAGGTGGCCATCAATCCATCCTCCCACCAAGATGTTTGTAAAAGACACCCTTTGCTGTACTGATGGGGGTGTTTGGATTCGAGAGATCAACTTGGTTGGGGTACATATATACATCATAATAAATTATAATGTATATACATTTTGAGTTATAACACACAATCTTATCCAAGGGATTTATAAACAAAAACTTACCATCTCACAGAACCCACAAATTTGCTACCACTTATAAATGTATAAAAACACATAAGAAAAACACAAGCCTTAATTTATGTTTTTAGTCATTCAGACACTTTTTTATGTTATCAATATTATTTATAAAACCCATTTAAAATTATTAACATAATTGGGTATATATAATAGAACCTACCATCTAGAATAAGCACAACACCATAAAAGAAGAACACAATACCTAAATCCCATTATACGTTTAATCCAAATTTACCTACTCAACATATTTTAAAAATATTAAAAATAAACCCATGTTAACAATATATCGGTTCATTAAATTACAGCCTGTAATCATTCATTCATTAGTTGTTCACATTACACATTTGATTTAAAAAAACCATTATTGTAAACTCTTCCCAAGAATAGATAATCCACATCAGTTTCATAGTTACTGTTGAACTATAATTAATTCACCTAATACAATAAAAACCACATAGAAATTACCACCACACAACAACCCATTACTCTCTTACAAATAACTCTAAATCCCAAAAAATTCACATACACACCCCCTTCTTGTCACCATGCTGCACATCCACACCATAATCATCACACAACCCCATTGTATGACCATGCCCATTTGAGCACCACTGTACAACCATATCGCATCCACATACCCCAAAACACCATAATTTAGGTAATGAACATCATAGAAATACAACACACAAAAAATGAAATCATTTCATACACCACAACATATATAAAAAAACATCACAATTTAAGATTAAGAATAAAATGGGGAATATATTCAATTCCAATTCCTTATTTATGGGAGTTACCACATAGGCCATTAAATCCCACGACATCCATTTAATTAACTAATTATACAAGTTAATCTTTTATATTTAGTGATAAATCAAGTAATCACAGAAACAAGTGATTTTAATTGGATGTTGTTGCTTCATAATCGCATCCTAAAAAAGATAAATTTCTCATAAAGGGAATACACCCATACAATCATAATATCAAATCGAATCAGATCCAATTAATAAGATGCAGTGAAATCATATTTTCATTCTCACAACCTATTAAATTTAACTTAAATGGGTTAATTTAATTTATTAATTTGTATGCAACCATGTTGACTAGGGGTGAAAATAAAAAACCCATATTGAATAATAAAAATAAATATAAATGAAATAAAAACCCAATTGGATGGGAAAATCCTTTTTTCCAGAGTTATTATACCAAAACAAGGGGGTGCGTACAAGAGGTAAATCCTTTAGGGGGGACTTGAACCAAGTACAGTACCTCATTCCAAGACTCATAATTGAGGAAGGATATCTTAAGTCCCATATTAAGAGATTGAAAAACTAAAACATGGTAAGAAAGATTCTCTCTTTTGGATGAATAGATCTAAATGTTCAAGGATCTATATAGTTTAGAATTGAAATTACTATAGGACCTCAATAACCCAAAAAGTTTGTCTAATTAAAAGCCACGATATATTTATAGAATCAATGATATGATTTATATCTCTTGGAATAGCATCAAACCTACATAAATATGGCATTAAATTCATTTTACATCTAAAGGGATGTTAAAATGGAGAAACTAGAAAAATCTAGAAAAATCTAGAATTTTGATATACTTTTGAAATGAGTCACCGCCACTATGAGAAACGTCACTGGAAGATGAGTCATCGCCAGTGAGTCTCCAGAAAATAAGTCACCACTAGATGAGTAGCCTCTAGTGAGTCACTACAGACAAGTATCTAATAGACGATTCACCACCAGTGAGTCACTGCCGGATGAGTCACTGCCAATGAGACTCTACCAGAGATTCACCACCAGATGAGTTGACAGAAGACAAGTTACTTCCACTGAGCCACCGCTAGTAATTCACTGCCAGTATAAGCTACTATCATGGTGAGATACCACTAAAATTAGATACTTATAGATTGAGATACCACTAAAATGATCTAATTCTACAATGAACTACAATTGGAGAACTAGAAATTTGGAAAACTGTTCGAATTTGATAAGGTTGGAATGACTCACATATACCAAAAAAAACACCTCAAACTAACCCATAACACCTAGAAAACTATATTTCTCACAAATTAATTAACAAAAAATCATGTTCTATTAAAATAATTTTCCATGGGGTCTAGTTGGATCAATGAAGCCTGAAGCCAAATTTTCAAAGAGGTGGAATTCAGTGACCCCATCTAGAATCTCATGATGATGCTTAAGAAACTAATGATTGAAGGATTTTAAATAGGTCTAACTAAAATCAAGGAGTAATTCCAATAATTTTACCAAAAACATGAAATGACACATGAAAAGTGATCATTTTTTCCTCCCAACACATTTGAAATAGTTCCCTAATATGTTTTTGAGAAGAAGATGGAAAACCATAAACTCAAGTATGATATTCAAGATCATTGTTATATAGTGATATATTTTTAAAGAAAAATACATTTAAAACATGACTATTTACAAGTATCATTATAAAAACCTGATCCAGAACTAAAATATATACCACTTTTATTCCATGCTTCACATGAGGATATAGAGGAGGAAGACATTACTACTAAGCTATACGTGTGTGATCATCAAAACTGGATGAATTATTAAACAAATGTAAAGAACTACCTGATATCCCAAACCAATGAAATGAATAATATCATGTATCATAAAATCAAGACACCATTTAAGTGGTATAATTATATTTACAGTTGGGGGACCCGACTACCTACCACTATCAATTGAGAATCTACTCTATGAGGCACTCACCACTGAGGCACTTGTTGAAACTGAACAAGCTCAAATATTTTATCCTTTCATTGGATCTTTCTCATATGATATTGTTGAAACTAACTTTTCAATCAATCCCTACTATTTTGATTATATAGATTCAGAAAAAAAAATTATATTCCTCTGTGGAGGATGAAGAAATTGGATATGCACTTTCTTAGGAACACATGGAGTTCCCTTATTTCAATGGACATACATTAGAGGATCCACATCAAGAGAGAGAAGTTTTTAAGAATAATATAATCATAATGGAGTATTACCTTATCAATAGGGAGAAAGTACCTATTAAAAATGAAATTTAAAATTTATCCAAGAAAAATAACTATTTATTTACCCTTTAATAATTCTTTTCATGATTTTTATACTGATCCAAAAATAGAAGTGAAATGGAAGGTTTTATAAGTAGAAACCAAGAATGATGATGATTAAAACATCATCATACACCCTATATTAATTTTTTCCCTAATTTTAATGGGGGATGATATAGTGTAATCTATAAATGGATCATTTCTCAAAAACCACCATGAATCAAAAGATGGGAGAAGCTACATATGGTGGTTCAAATAAAAGAAGTTACACACACTAAATGACATTGGATAACATTTGGTACCACCATCTAAGGGGAGTAAAATTATATGGCCCACTTAGGGGGATATTTACAAGAAATTTCCCTTCATGCTTATTTTCTAGGTATTCATTTTTCAATTTCATTTATTATGAAGTAGTCCAGCATTCAGCCCACTCCCTCTTATATTTTTTCTCTTAAATGATATAATTATTTTTCATAATTGAGTTATTATATTTTATAGGTTCATGATGGTATAAATGAGTTAGAAGAAAAGAAATAAAAATGATTAATATTCGATGTAAAGTGAGTTATCTTTCATTATTAATCTTTAAAAAATCAGTATTTTTTTCTAACATAATTTTTATCATTATATATGAAATTGTATGAACATGATTAAATTCATTCTTTACATGAAACACCTAGTAGATGTCAGTTTCATAGGAATACTATGATACCATATTGTAGATTTCATTTTAAATGAAATTGAATGAGTAAAATTTAAAATTTAATGATTAAGTTGATTCATTTATATTAAAATAGGGACTCATGAATTGAAGAAATTAATTGATTTATATAAATTAAATTTCCGACTCATTTTTCATGATTTGAATTTTTGAAATTTATTTTAATTTATTTTTTATGATTAATCATTCCCTAAATGATTTTCCAATATCAAATTCCAATTCCAAAGTATATTTATCGATCAAGTACTTCCTATTTTATTCTTGATCATATTTATTTAGATAACTTGGGAAAATTCACTAACCAAAACCGACAATTGAATTTTCCAATGTTATGCCTATGAAAAAAAACAATTAAAATTTTTGGGGAATATTTTAAAATGAACTCAACAAAAAATACCTCCTTTACATAAATAATTATTTATGCCATATAAACCATGGATAAAAATTTTAGGGATGATCAATGTTTTCGTGCCATTTTTATCTATTCCTAGACTCCTTTTAGTATTTTCAGGATATTTTAAAGTTGATGTGTCTGGTTGATGGTAATAATGGTGGAACTGATGATTTAAATTTTTAGAAAGAAGTGCGGGGGTGTTTTGTAAGAGTGAATTAAGGTTGTAGAATCATTAATTATACATCATTGGTTTCCCTTATTGATAAAAAATCGAAAATGAAAAAAAGAAAAAAATAAAAAATGGGTTGTGGTTTGGAAAAACCAAGAATCGTCATTACTAGACCTATAGGTTTTATACTATGTGATTATGTGGTGGATTTTGGGTTCTTACTTAACATAAATTTCTAATAGGTAAAAAATGGAATGGTTATTTGAAAAACATAACAGTATAAAAGTAGGGAAATTTTCAATAGGGTATAAAAATCATTCATTATGCTTAAATTTACCACGACATTTTCTATTATTTCTAGGGATGTTGGGAGTTGGTAAAATTTGAATGGGAGAATATCAATACATTTTTATTTAGAATATCATGATTTATGATTTAAGAGATAAAACACCTCCTAGAGCATTAATTTTAAACATAAATTCCAACAATTCTTAATCTTCAGAGGCATTCGTTCCTTAATTGCAATCCCTAATGATTTTTGGTGTATTTTTTATTTACAAAATGGAAAAATTAGTTCTTTTACAAGATTCTAGATAATGAGAACGGTCTAATTATATTAGGATAGATAGAATTGAATTTAATAATGAGAGATGAGTGAAAAGATTCAAAATTTATGTAAATGATGATTTGAAATGTTTAGTAATTATGAAATAAGAAACATATATTAATTAAAAGACATGTTTCACCAATTTCTAATGGGGAAATTTAAAATTATTGATTTTATTGTTTCTTTTAAAAATGAAAATTTTAATTAATATATTATAATGAATTTTAAGTTTTTTGATATTGAAAATTATTTTATTTTTGTAACGCCCCGACCCCAGTTACCCAGAGTCGGTGAATTATTACATAATATTGGTATGATCACAAAAGATCAAGTCTCGAAAGACCGATTAGTTTAGTATCCTTGAAATAACTAGATACATTCCTAAATTTTACATTACATCATAAAGTGAAAACTACTACAACAAGATATTGTCTTAATATCCCCTCATACTATCCCTGCAGGTCATTCATAAATTACTTCTTCACATCCTGGGAAAAATAAAACATTGAAATGGGTGAGCTCATATGCTCAGTAAGGGTAACAATATAGCAAAAACTTTCATAAATAAGAATAAACATTTAAGGCTATGTATAAATAAAACAAAAGCCTTTTAAACTTGAACTTCAGAATAATATGGAAAAGATAACATGAAATAATTCCATTTACTTATTCACGTGGATATTCCGCTAGTCTAATAATCAAATTCAATATCAATAACCACTTTCATAATGATGGAATTCATAATGCCAGACTATCATAACCACAGAGCCAAGGCCTCGTCCCAATACTACAAACAAGATTTTGTCAAGGCCTTATGCCAAGACACTAGGTTGTCTCATGAGAACTACCGATGCATCGAGGATATTACATCCCGCCTTTCTATCACATAAACTTTCATTACATTTTACAAAACTGAGGATCTTTAAGGTTTAGTGTCTTGGAAACCAGGAACTTTAAACATGAAAACATAAAACATTCTTCTAAAACACTTGAAAGGCTTCTCCTCATGTTAATCCTAGGTTTATTACTGCATCACATAACCTGGGGACATACATCAAAAGAACGGATGAGCAAAAAGCCCAGTAAGGGAAACAAGAGAAACATTTTACATGTGAACTTGAGATACTTCAATAAGGCCTTGAAAAGAACTTTAAGGCATGAGAATGAAATCATGAGGCATATCATAATAAAAATAACATTTTCATAACTTGAAGATGTGGCTACATCATTTAACATAGACAGTCATGAACATATCACCAAGGTCCATCCCCAAGGTGTCATTTGAAAATTACCATGGTTATTCACCAAGGTATCGTGAAAATTGTAATCTCTAGTGTTTACATCATTACCCAATGCATTGGAGCGCTATCAGGGAGAACCCTTAAATTTTCCTTTATTATCATGTGATCCACATATATCATCATCAAAAATTTCATAAATAACCCATATAGCATAAAATAAATGAGTTTCATTTCATAATCACAACGTTTTAAAAACTGCTTTAAAGACATGATCTTTACGTCACTTTAAAACCCACAGAAAAGGAAGGTGGGTCTCATGTATGTAAATCCCAGAATTTAAAATAGAACATTTTGGTATATATGTGAATACCCCTTTAGAAGAAAGAGCTTTGAGTATTCACTCAATAATATAAACGAACTTTAGAAAAAGAGAGAGACATTTTGAGACGGAAATTCTACAGCATAACGGCTATGTTACGAGGTTTTAGAAGACATTAAAAAGAGAGGGAAAATGGGTAAAACATTCATAAATGACCCATAAAACAGTAGATGGACAGAATAAGAAGGATACATGATCATGGTAATGAAATTTCAAGGACATACCATTTGAAATGAAAAACATGGAAGGAAGACAAAAATTAGATTTCTCTTATGAAAGTTCGGCAGCCTAACAGCGTTACTTAAACTTCAACAAAATGATATGAAAAGATCAAATAGGGTCTCTCATCATGTGAACATAAGAGTTCAGTATGATAGATATAGATATAATGCCACAATATAATTAAAAAGGAACTTGAAAGACTTGACATGAAAGTAGAACTTTGAAAAAAACGAGAAGGGTGAAAGAATCCCCTAAAAAATTCAGCAGCCTAACGACGCCACTTAAAACTTCAAAATACTGATTTGAAGAGATCAAATGGGGTCTCTCATCATATGAACATAAGAGTCCAGTATGATAGATATAGAAATAATACCCCAACATAAAAAAGGAACTTGAAAGAATTGACATGAAAGTAGAACTTCAAAACGAGAAGGGTGAAGAACCACTTAAAAATTCGGCAGCATAACAGCGCCACTTAAAAATTCAAAATACTGAATTGAAGAGATCAAATGGGGTCTCTCATCATATGATCATAAAATATCAGTATTATAAATTTAGAGATCATACCCAACATAATAAAAAGTAACTTGAAAGACTTGACATGAAAGTAGAACTTTGAAAAAGAGAAGGGTGAAAGAATCCCTTAAAAATTCGGCAGCCTAACGGCGCCACTTAAAACGTCAAAATACTGAATTGAAGAGATCAAATGGGGTCTCTCATCATATGATCATAAAAGATCAGTATGATAAATTTAGAGATCATACCCAACATAATAAAAATGAACTTGAAAGACTTGACATGAAAGTAGAACTTTGAAAAAGAGAAGGGTGAAAGAATCCCTTAAAAATTCGGCAGCCTAACGGCGCCACTTAAAACTTCAAAATACTGAATTGGAGAGATCAAATGGTGTCTCTCATCATATGATCATAAAAGATCAGTATGATAAATTTAGTGATCATACCCCAACATAATAAAAAGTAACTTGAAATACTTGACATGAAAGTAGAACTTTGAAAAAGAAAAGGGTGAAAGAATCCCTTAAAGATTCGGCAGCCTAACGGCGCCACTTAAAACTTCATAAAACGAAATAATGAGAGTAAGAGGGGCTCTCTCATTATATGAACATAAAAAGGGCATTAAGAGGAGTATAAAAGAATATCCTCCAACATAAGAACATGGAGCATAAAAGGAATGACATAAAAGAGATCACTTGAAAAGAAAGAGAGGGGTTAGATCCCTTACCTTAAAACATAACTCTTAAAACTCAAAGGTTGGGACCTTGAGGGATTGGGGGAACCATGGGAGGACTCCTTGGGAGGTAATGAGACCAGAACTTCGTTGTGGGAGAGTAGGGAGTCAAATGGATGAGAGGATGGCTTGGTATTTATAGGGAAAGTGAGGGGACAAGGCATTAATGGCCAACAGACACCTCATTAGTGGTTTTGGAAAAACCATGGGCTTGACCATGGTATTGGCCACTTGGGACACCTCATACCTTATATTACTATTCATAAGTCGACCATATTGATTACATACTTAATACATCATTTAATGATGTCATTAGACACCCGTAACTTAAAAACTGTATTTTCACTATTCATCGAAAATTCAACTTTCTCAGAATAATCCCAAAATTTCACCTTAACCAAATATCAACGCTCTGATTACAAATATGAAATCTATTTTATACAAATAATTTTTTAAATATTTTTAATTTAATTTTTAAATAAAAACACTATTCACCGAAAATTCATTTTTTCAGAAAAAACCCCAAAAATTACCATAGCATAATATCGATGCTCTGAGTTCAAAAATGAAATCCGTTTTATAAAAATAATTTTCTAAATATTTTTAATTAAATTTTTAATTAAAAAACACTATTCACACGAAAAAACTAATACATGAATAATAATTTATGAAACCGTTATTTAACCACTTTATTGAATCACATTACATAATCAAGGTGCCTAGATTATATTAATACTTTCTTTAAGTGAGATTAATAATCCATTTAGACACATTACTAATCCTAATCATAAAATCACTATTCATAATTTACAATTCATCAAAAATTACGTTGATCTTATTAGACTCTAAATTTCGTACTGAACATAATTGTAGAAGACCATTTTTCAAAAATCATTACACATTTTTAATTATTTAAGGTTTACACAACCATTTTTTAAAATATCCTTTTTCTAAAATTCATCCAAAATATGCATACTATATTTATCCGGTCATTTGAAAATTAATAAACTTCATCATAAGAAGAAATCCCAATTTTTATTTAAAACAAAGGATTGCACAAGGCAGTTATGGTCTCCTTACATATCCCCTTATCACACCAGCATAGGACCTAAGTGTAAGGTGTGATACAGTGAGAGAATCTGAGGGAGGCTCGACTAACATTGCACGAGTAGTAATTTCTATTAGTTTCAACTTCTCGCAAAGGAGATTCCGTTCTAGCTTCACACGATGAAGTTCGGCTTGGGTTTGGTCCAGAGCAAAGCCCAGTGGTGCTACCTCCTTCCCAAGTTCTGTTAGATGGGCTTCGATTGGTCCAAGACTACTGGGTGAGGCCATCAAATCTTCTTTCTATAATAATTAACCAATATTACTTGTATTTAGAGGCAATAATCAAAACGTTTAGTTTCCAGTGGTCATATTGACCAATGGTCATATAACAGTCAAAGCCCTACAGTCTCATTTTAATTATACTCATGTTATCAAATGAAAAATTTTTGTTGAGTAAAAAAATAAAATAAAATAACACACAAAATTAGGAAATAATATTTATTCAAAATTTCGGGTCGTTACAATCTTCCCCCCTTAAGAAATTGCATCCTCGCAATTTTTTTTAAAAAAAACGGGTTTTGAGATTTCATTGAAAGTCCCACATCGGAAAAGGAGTTAGAAAAACAATTACTTTAAAAGAAAGAAAGGGATGTACAATGGTCACCTGAGTTAACCCATACTAGGATTCCATGGAGGATAACATGGACATGGAAGAAAAAAAAAGGGTCAAGTTCTGGGGGAGAGTGATAGAGAACATGATTAGGAGAAAATTAACCATAAGAAAATCCCAAACTTATGATGTGTGTAAACGGACTTTGATTACCTAGTAGGAAACGTAAACCAACAACGTTTTTTTTACGTTCCTTTTCATAATTTTGAGGAATTCATTTACAACATAAAACAAAAATATAAGAAAATATACCTATCTTCATGTAGAGTTTCATCCTTTAATAAGTTTCTACCCAAAACTAATCTTTTCTCCAAACTATGAGCATTCAAACCTACTTGGTCTCATCAAAACACAAGAATCATCTTCATAATCCACAAAAGATTAACTATCTATTTCTTCTATCTTTAAATATTATCCCAAAAATAGAAAGGGTAAGGTAAAAAAAATCTTCAAAAAGAAATAATCCCATAGGAATGGAATCTACTTTTAAATATTCAAAGTTCCATGGTACTACCCAAAGTTCATCATAGTCCATTCCATAAATAACGGTCCTTAAAATTCCTCAAAATAAACCAAACTAAGATTGAAACCCAAATACAAGAAGGATTTGATAACATAGTCTTCCAAAATAAAATTCATTGTTCATCTCCAAACAACATCAACCACTCCTAACATCTTATAAAAAAAGTATCTAACCTAAACATATTTTACCCAAGATAGGTTAATCATTCCCATAAGTTACCTAAATTACTATAAGTCCACCTTAAATTCATCGATTCTTCAAAATATAAGTCAACCTTACTCAATGAAAATACCGTAGTAATCTATTTACCTCGATCATATAGGGTCCCCAAAATAGTGAACGTCTTCCAAAATAATAATCATATTTTAATCCCCTAATCATCCCTGTCATATTAATACGACAATCGTCGCATTTACTATCACATTGGTTGTTGGGACATGTTCTTCCATTTCCCACCATTAACTAAGAAGAGAAAGCATAAATAGGGACTTAAGTACTTAGCCAATAATCATGAAAAGGGACTGAAAGCATATAAGGATAACTTGTAGAAGAAAAGTATACCCTAACTTGTGATCCCCTAGATTCCCATTTAGGTTATCCATGATCATATATTCTTATGTGAATCATTATTTTATTTTATCTTTGTTCCTTTAACAATGGTTCATACTAAGCTTATGAATTTACCAAAGCATATCCCCCGGGAGTGTTGTAACCAAGAGTGCAGCAAGGCCCGTTGTCATGTACCAGTTCCCGTTCGAGTCTAGCTCAAAGCGGTGTTTTCAGGTTTTACCCCTATGTACATCTGTGCTAGATCCACCTCTACCTGCTCGTATCCAGACAGGGATGTATTTGCTTGGAAACCCCTTACTCAATACTCACCAAAATACCAGGAAGATTTCCTATTTTTTAACTTTACTATAGGGTTCTTCCAAGAGTTTTCATATCCTAATTTAGACAAATAACTAAACATCCCTTTTATACCAACTATAACATCCCGCCTTTTTATCACATAAACATTCACTACATTTTACAAAACCGAGGATCTTTAAGGTTTAGTGTCTTGGAAACCAGGAACTTTAAACATGAAAACATAAAAAATTCTTCTAAAACACTTGAATGGCTTTTCCTCATGTTCATCCTAGGTTCATTACTGCATCACATAACCTGGGGACATACATCAAAAGAACAGATGAGCAAAAATCCCAGTAAGGGGAACAACAGAAACATTTTACATGTGAACTTGAGATACTTCAATAAGGTCATGAAAAGAACTTTAAGGCATGAGAATGAAATCATGAGGCATATCATAATAAAAATAAAATTTTCATAACTTGAATATGTTTCTACATCATTTAACATAGACAATCATGAACATATCACCAAGGTCCATCCCCAAGGTGTCATTTGAAAATTACCAAGGTTATTCACCAAGGTATCGTGAAAATTGTAATCTCTAGTGGTTACATCATTACCCAATGCATTGGAGCGCTATCAGGGCGCACCCTTAAATTTTCCTTTATTATCATGTGAGCCACATATATCATCATCAAAAATTTCATAAATAACCCATATAGCATAAAATAAATGGGTTTCATTTCATAATCACAACGTTTTAAAAACTGCTTTAAAGACATGATCTTTACGTCACTTTAAAACCCACAGAAAAGGAAGGTGGGTCTCATGTATGTAAATCCCAGAATTTAAAATAGAACATTTTGGTATATATGTGAATACCCCTTTAGAAGAAAGAGATTTGAGTATTCACTCAATAATATAAACGAACTTTAGAAAAAGAGAGAGACATTTTGAGACGGAAATTCTGCAGCATAACGGCTATGTTACGAGGTTTTAGAAGACATTAAAAAGAGAGGGAAAATGGGTCAAACATTAATAAATGACCCATAAAACAGTAGATGGGCAGAATAAGAAGGATACATGATCATGGTAATGAAATTTCAAGGACATGCCATTTGAAATGAAAAACATGGAAGGAAGACAAAAATTAGATTTCTCTTATGAAAGTTCGGCAGCCTAACGGCGTTACTTAAACTTCAGAAAAATGATCTGAAAAGATAAAATAGGGTCTCTAATCATGTGAACATAAGAGTTAAGTATGATAGATACAGATATAATTCCCCAACATAATTAAAAAGGAACTTGAATGACTTGACAAGAAAGTAGAACTTTGAAAAAAATGAGAAGGGTGAAAGGATCCCCTAAAAAATTCGGCAGCCTAACGACGCCACTTAAAACTTCAAAATAATGATTTGAAGAGATCAAATTGGGTCTCTTATCATATGAACATAAGAGTCCAGTATGATAGATATAGAGATCATAACCCAACATAAAAAAAGGATCTTGAAATAATTGACATAAAAGTAGAACTTCAAAACGAGAAGGGTGAAGAACCACTTAAAAATTCGGCAGCCTAACGACGCCACTTAAAACTTCAAAATACTGAATTGAAGAGATCAAATGGGGACTCTCATCATATGATCATAAAAGATCAGTATGATAAATTTAGAGATCATACCCAACATAATAAAAAGGAACTTGAAAGACTTGACATGAAAGTAGAACTTTGAAAAAGAGAAGGGTGAAAGAATCCCTTAAAAATTCGGCAGCCTAACGACGCCACTTAAAACTTCAAAATACTGAATTGAAGAGATAAAATGGGGTCTCTAATCACATGATCATAAAAGATAAGTATGATAAATTTAGAGATCATACCGAAAATAATAAAAATGAACTTGAAAGACTTGACATGAAAGTTGAACTTTGAAAAAGAGAAGGGTGAAAGAATCCCTTAAAAATTCGGCAGCCTAATGGCGCCACTTAAAACATCAAAATACTGAATTAAAGAGATAAAATGGGGTCTCTCATCATATGATAATAAAAGATCAGTATGACAAATTTAGTGATCATACCCCAACATAATAAAAAGGAACTTGAAAGACTTGACATGAAAGTAGAACTTTGAAAAAGAGAAGGGTGAAAGGATCCCTTAAAAATTCGGCAGCCTAACGACGCCACTAAAAACTTCATAAAACGAAATAATGAGAGTAAGAGGGGATCTCTAATTATATGAACATAAAAAGGGCAGTAAGAGGAGTATAAAATAACATCCTCCAACATAAGAACATGGAGCAGAAAAGGAATGACATAAAAGAGATCACTTGAAAAGAAAGAGAGGGGTCAGATCCCTTACCTTAAAACATAACTCTTATAACTCAAAGGTTGGGACCTTGAGGGATTGGGGGAACCATGGGAGGACTCCTTGGGAGGTAATGAGACCAGAACTTTGTTGGGAGAGAGTGGGGAGTCGAATGGATGAGAGGATGGCTTGGTATTTATAGGGAAAGTGAGGGGACAAGGCATTACTGGCCAAGGGACACCTCATTAGTGGTTTTGGAAAAACCATGGGCTTGACCATGGTATTTGCCCATGGTATTGGCCACTTGGGACACCTAATACCTTATCTTACTATTAATAAGTCGACCATATTGATTACATACTTAATACATCATTTAATGATGTCATTAGACACCCGTAACTTAAAAACTGTATTTTCACTATTCATCGAAAATTCAACTTTCTCAGAATAATCCCAAAATTTCACCTTAACCAAATATCAACGCTCTGATTAAAAATATGAACTCTATTTTATAAAAATAATTTTCTAAATATTTTTAATTTAATTTTTAAATAAAAACACTATTCACTGAAAATTCATTTTTTCAGAAAAAACCCCAAAAATTACCATAGCATAATATCAGTGCTCTGAGTTCAAAAATGAAATCCATTTTATAAAAATAATTTTCTAAATATTTTTAATTAAATTTTTAATTAAAAAACACTATTCACCCGAAAAAACTAATACTTGAATAATAATTTATGAAACCGTTATTTAACCATTTTATTAAATCACATTACTTAATCAAGGTGCTTAGATTATATTAATACTTTCTTTAAGTGAGATTACTAATCCATTTAGACACATTACTAATCCTAATCATAAAATCACTACTCATAATTTACTATTCATCAAATGTTAAGTTGAACTTATTAGATTCTAAATTTCGTACTGAACATAATTGTAGAAGACCATTTTTCGAAAATCATTACACATTTTTAATTATTTAAGGTTTACACAACCATTTTTAAAATATCCTTTTTCTAAAATTCATCCAAAATATGCATACTATATTTATCCGGTCATTTGAAAATTCATAAACTTCATCATAAGAAGAAATCCCAATTTTTATTTAAAACAAAGGATTGCACAAGGCAGTTATGGTCTCCTTACATAGCCCCTTATCACACCAGCATAGGACCTAAGTGTAAGGCGTGCTAAGGTGAGAGAATCTGAGGGAGGCTCCACTAACATCGCACGAGTAGTAATTTATATTAGTTTGAACTTCTCACAAAGGAGATTCCGTTCTAGCTTCACACGATGAAGTTCGGCTTGGGTTTGGTCCAGAGCAAAGCCCAGTGGTGCTACCTCCTTCCCAAGTTCTGTTAGATGGGCTTCGATTGGTCCAAGACTACTGGGTGAGGCCATCTAATATTCTTTCTATAATAATTAACCAAGATTACTTGTATTTAGAGGCAATAATCAAAATGTTTAGTTTCCAGTGGTCATATTGACCAATGGTCATATAACAGTCAAAGCCCAACAGTCTCATTTTAATTATACTCATGTTATCAAATGAAACATTTTTGTTGAGTAAGAAAAAAATAAAATAAAATAACACACAAAATTAGGAAACAATATTTATTCAAAATTTCACGTCGTTACAATCTTCCCCCCTTAAGAAATTGCGTCCTCATTTTTTTTTTTAAAAAACGGGTTTTGAAATTTCATTGAAAGTCCCACATCAGAAAAGGAGTCAGAAAAACAATTACTTTAAAAGAAAGAAAGGGAAGTACAAAGGTCACCCGAGTTAACCCATACTAGGATTCCATGGAGGAAAACATGGACATAGAAGAAAAATAAAGGGTCATGTTCTGGGGGAGAGTGATAGAGAACATGATTAGGAGAACGTTAACCATAAGAAAATCCCAAACTTATGATGTGTGTAAATGGTCTTTGATTACCTAGTAGGAAACGTAAACCAACAACGTTTTTGTTTTACGTTCCTTTTCATAATTTTGAGGAATTCACTTAAAACATAAAACAAAAATATAAGAAAATATACCTATCTTCATGTAGAGTTTCATCCTTTAATAAGTTTCTACCCAAAACTAAACTTTTCTACAAACTATGAGCATTCAAACCTACTTGGTCTCATCAAAACACAAGAATCATCTTCATAATCCACAAAAGATTAACTATCTATTTCTTCTATCTTTAAACATTATCCCAAAAATAGAAAGGGTAAGGTAAAACAACTCTTCAAAAAGAAATAATCCCATAGGAATGGAAACTACTTTTAAATCTTCAAAGTTCCATGGTACTACCCAAAGTTCATCATAGTCCATTCCATAAATAACGGTCCTTAAAATTCCTCAAAATAAACCAAACTAAGATTGAAACCCAAATAAAAGAAGGATTTGATAACATAGTCTTCCAAAATAAACTTCATTGTTCATCTCCAAACAACATCAACCACTTCTAACATCTTATAAAAAAAGTATCTAACCTAAACATATTTTACCCAAGATAGGTTAATCATTCCCATAAGTAACCTAAATTACTATAAGTCCACCTTAAATTCATCGATTCTTCAAAATATAAGTCAACCTTACTCAGTGAAAATACCGTAGTAATCTATTTACCTCGATCATATAGGGTCCCCAAAATAGTGAACATCTTCCAAAATAATAATCATATTTTAATCCCCTAATCATCCCTGTCAGATTAATACGACAATCGTCGCATTTCCTATCACATTGGTTGTTGGGACATGTTCTTCCATTTCCCACCATTAACTAAGAAGATAAATCATAATTAGGGACTTAAGTACTTAGCCAATAATCATGAAAAGGAACTGAAAGCATATAAGGATAACTTGTAGAAGAAAAGTATACCCTAACTTGTGATCCCCTAGGTTCCCATTTAGGTTATCCATGATCATATATTCTTATGTGAATCTTTCTTTTATTTTATCTTTGTTCCTTTAACAATGGTTCATACTAAGCTTATGAATTTACCAAAGCATATCCCCCGGGAGTGTCGTAACCAAGAGTGAAGCAAGACCCGTTGTCGTGTACCAGTTCCCGTTCGAGTCTAGCTCAAAGCGGTGTTTTCGGGTTTTACCCCTATGTACATCTGTGCCAGAGCCACCTCTACCTGCTCGTATCCAGACATGGATGTATTTGCTTGGAAACCCCTTACTCAATACTCACCAAAATACCAGGAAGATTTCCTATTTTTTTAACTTTTCTATAGGGTTCTTCCTAGAGTTTTCATATCCTAATTTTGACAAATAACTAAAAATCCCTTTGATAACAACTATAACATCCCGCCTTTTTATCACATAAACTTTCATTACATTTTACAAAACCGAGGATCTTTAAGGTTTAGTGTCTTGGAAACCAGGAACTTTAAACATGAAAACATAAAACATTCTTCTAAAACACTTGAAAGGCTTCTCCTCATGTTCATCCTAGGTTCATTACTTCATCACATAACCTGGGGACATACATCAAAAGAACGGATGAGCAAAAATCCCAGTAAGGGAAACAAGAGAAACATTTTACATATGAATTTGAGATACTTCAATAAGGTCATGAAAAGAAATTTAAGGCATGAGAATGAAATCATGAGGCATATCATAATAAAAATAACATTTTCATAACTTGAAGATGTGGCTACATCATTTAACATAGACAATCATGAACATATCACCAAGGTCCATCCCCAAGGTGTCATTTGAAAATTACCAAGGTTATTCACCAAGGTATCGTGAAAATTGTAATCTCTAGTGGTTACATCATTACCCAATGCATTGGAGCGCTATCAGGGTGCACCCTTAAATTTGCCTTTATTATCATGTGAGCCACATATATCATCATAAAAAATTTCATAAATAACCCATATATCATAAAATAAATGGGTTTCATTTCATAATCACAACGTTTTAAAAACTGCTTTAAAGACATGATCTTTACGTCACTTTAAAACCCACAGAAAAGGAAGGTGGGTCTCATGTATGTAAATCCCAGAATTTAAAATAGAACATTTTGGTATATATGTGAATACCCTTTTAGAAGAAAGAGCTTTGAGTATTCACTCAATAATATAAACGAACTTTAGAAAAAGAGAGAGACATTTTGAGACGGAAATTCTGCAGCATAACGGCTATGTTATGAGGTTTTAGAAGACATTAAAAAGAGAGGGAAAATGGGTCAAACATTCATAAATGACCCATAAAACAGTAAATGGACAGAATAAGAAGGATACATGATCATGGTAATGAAATTTCAAGGACATACCATTTGAAATGAAAAACATGGAAGGAAGATAAAAATTAGATTTCTCTTATGAAAGTTCGGTAGCCTAACGACGTTACTTAAACTTCAACAAAATGATATGAAAAGATCAAATAGGGTCTATCATCATGTGAACATAATAGTTAAGTATGATAGATATAGATATAATGCCCCAACATAATTAAAAAGGAACTTGAAATACTTGACATGAAAGTAGAACTTTGAAAAAAATGAGAAGGGTGAAAGAATCCCCTAAAAAATTCGGCAGCCTAACGACGCCACTTAAAACTTCAAAATAATGATTTGAAGAGATCAAATGGGGTATCTCATCATATGAACATAAGAGTCCAGTATGATAGATATAGAGATCATACCCCAACATAAAAAAAGGAACTTGAAAGAATTGACATGAAAGTAGAACTTCAAAACGAGAAGGGTGAAGAACCACTTAAAAATTCGGCAGCCTAACGGCGCCACTTAAAACTTCAAAATACTAAATTGAAGAGATAAAATGGGGTCTCTCATCATATGATAATAAAATATAAGTATGATAAATTTAGAGATAATACCCAAAATAATAAAAAGGAACTTGAAAGGCTTGACATGAAAGTAGAACTTTGAAAAAGAGAAGGGTGAAAGAATCCCTTAAAAATTCGGCAGCCTAACGGCGCCACTTAAAACTTCAAAATACTGAATTGAAGAGATCAAATGGGGTCTCTCATCATATGATCATAAAATATCAGTATGATAAATTTAGAGATCATACCCGACATAATAAAAAGGAACTTGAAAGACTTGACATGAAAGTAGAACTTTGAATAAGAGAAGGGTGAAAGAATCCCTTAAAAATTCGGCTGCCTAACGACGCCACTTAAAACTTCAAAATACTGAATTGAAGAGATAAAATGGGGTATCTCATCATATGATCATAAAATATCAGTATGATAAATTTAGTGACCATACCCCAACATAATAAAAAGGAACTTGAAAGACTTGACATGAAAGTAGAACTTTGAAAAAGAGAAGGGTGAAAGAATCCCTTAAAAATTCGGCAGCCTAACGGCGCCACTTAAAACTTCATAAAACGAAATAATGAGAGTAAGAGGGGATCTCTCATTATATGAACATAAAAAGGTCAGTATGAGGAGTATAAAATAACATCCTCCAATATAAGAATATGGAGCATAAAAGGAATGACATAAAAGAGATCACTTGAAAAGAAAGAGAGGGGTCAGATGCCTTACCTTAAAACATAACTCTTAAAACTCAATGGTTGGGACGTTGAGGGCTTGGGGGAACCATGGGAGGACTCCTTGGGAGGTAATGAGACCAGAACTTTGTTGGGAGAGAGTGGGGAGTCGAATGGATGAGAGGATGGCTTGGTATTTATAGGGAAAGTGAGGGGACAAGGCATTAATGGCCAAGGGACACCTCATTAGTGGTTTTGGAAAAACCATGGGCTTGCCCATGGTATTGTCCACTTGGGACACCTCATACCTTATCTTACTATTCATCAGTCGACCATATTGATTACATACTTAATACATCATTTAATGATGTCATTAGACACCCGTAACTTAAAAACTGTATTTTCACTATTCATCGAAAATTCAACTTTCTCAGAATAATCCCAAAATTTCACCGTAACCAAATACCAATGCTCTGATTACAAATATGAACTCTATTTTATAAAAATAATTTTCTAAATATTTTTAATTTAATTTTTAAATAAAAACACTCTTCACCGAAAATTCATTTTTTTAGAAAAAACCCCAAAAATTACCATAGCATAATATCGGTGCTCTGAGTTCAAAAATGAAATCCGTTTTATAAAACTAATTTTCTAAATATTTTTGATTAAATTTTTAATTAAAAACACTATTCACCCGAAAAAACTAATACTTGAATAATAATTTATGAAACCGTTATTTAACCATTTTATTGAATCACATTACTTAATCAAGTTGCCTAGATTATATTAATACTTTCTTTAAGTGATATTAATAATCCATTTAGAAAAATTACTAATACTAATCATAAAATCACTATTCATAATTTACTATTCATCAAAAATTAAGTTGATCTTATTAGACTCTAAATTTCGTACTGAACATAATTGTAGAAGACCATTTTTCGAAAATCATTACACATTTTTAATTATTTAAGGTTTACACAACCATTTTTAAAATATACTTTTTCTAAAATTCATCAAAAATATGCATACTATATTTATCCAGTCATTTAAAAATTCATAAACTTCATCATAAGAAGAAATCCCAATTTTTATTTAAATCAAAGGATTACACAAGGCAGTTATGGTCTCCTTACATAGCCCCTTATCACACCAGCATAGGACCTAAGTGTAAGGTGTGCTAAGGTGAGAGAATATGAGGGAGGCTCGGCTAACATCGCACGAGTAGTAATTTCTATTAGTTTGAACTTCTCGCAAAGGCGATTCCGTTCTAGCTTCACACGATGAAGTTCGGCTTGGGTTTGGTGCAGAGAAAAGCCCAGTGGTGCTACCTCCTTCCCAAGTTCTGTTAGATGGGATTTGATTGGTCCAAGACTACTGGGTGAGGCCATCAAATCTTCTTTCTATAATAATTAACCAAGATTACATGTATTTAGAGGCAATAATCAAAACGTTTAGTTTCCAGTGGTCATATTGACCAATGGTCATATAACAGTCAAAGCCCAACAGTCTCATTTTAATCATACTCATGTTATCAAATGAAACATTTTTGTTGAGTAAAAAAAATAAAATAAAATAACACACAAAATTAGGAAACAATATTTATTCAAAATTTCGGGTCGTTACAGAGGAGCTATAGCGGGCTCCACACATCACTTATTAAGTCCAATGCATTCCTCATATGAACAAGTTTAAAGATAACATGAATAATCTTATTAAAACTAGCATAAGAAATGTCAATACTTTCTATATAAAACATGAATGGTATGAAAATAACACATCCATAGTCAAACATATCACAAAACCTTAAATACAATATGGAAGTTTTATATCACAATAAATCAACTTCAAATAAGCTTAAAATCAATCAAAGGATGTTGACATAGATGAAATCGAAACTTTTTGAGAGAAAAATCTCTTTTTTTGAAATAAATTAAAAGTCACATAATTATAAAATTAAACATTTAATTTGAAAATATTCTTTTAAGATTGTAAGGGAAGCTTTGACGATTTTATAATGGCAGAAAATAGCCTCACCCTTCGTATAAGTTTAAAAATACATTCTTACCTTAATTCTGTCGAAAAGGTTAAAAAGGACATTATTTGGAAAATGACAGAATGATTCCTTTATAAACATATTATAAAAGGTCAAAAAGGGTATAAATGACTTTATACCATATTATTTAAAATTTTAATAATTATTTTAAATACATTTTAATGAAACATGGATGTGGATGATAAATAGGTCCTAGTAGATAATTACGTATAAACAACCTCGGGTAATGAAGAGATTGTGAAATAAACTATTACCTTGTACTTTTACTTAGTTGATGGTATGTTAACATCCGGTATAATAGTTAAAAAAATGTTATTAAATTATACATGAATCATATACATAATTATGATATCATATATGATCTTCTAATAATGCTTTGTTAATAATATATTAGTATTATCGTCGTTTCGAGTGTTAACTTACACATTTTCTTTTATATGTTTTGTTAAATAAGTCATGTTTTTTATGGATAGGTTGTATAATATTCATATACATAATGATATAAAGTTCATAAAAAATACTTTTAATCATCAAATGAGAATTAGTCTTGAATGGATACGATGGGGAATGAATCTCATCACGTTCGTGGAGACGGTAGTCCGTACGTACGCATGAGCGACAATATCATTCTTTTGATATTAAAATAATATATAATTGGATGGTATGTCATATATAAAGAATAATTATCATGTTATATTTATTATTTACATGAATTACAAATCATTATTATACCCATCCAAATAATAATATATTGAATAACAATTACACCACGACGTAGAGACGGTAAGTTGTACGTACGCACGTATGGTGACATGTCATTCAAAGGATGGATAGAATACTGAATATGGTTTTACCATATTTATAATAACATCATATTATATATAATATACTGAAGTTATTATTTTATAATGGAAATAACAAAGAAAGAAGTAGTTTAAGAAGAAATGAACTTGAAAGAGGGTGGTGAAAACATTACCTCTTCTTTGGTTTCTCCCTTTTGATCTGATCAAAAGGGATCCTTAAGTTGTCTTTGTAATCAAAATAAGGCCTCTAGGTTGAAGTCAGGGATGTTGAGAGAGTATTTGGTCAGGGTTTGGCTAAACCAAAAGGCATTTAAGGTGTGAATAATTGGTTATAGGCGGTGTCCTTTTATAAGGGGGAGGAGGGGCACCTTTGGAAAAGATAGAAATATTATTTTATAATAAATTCATATTCGGTTTCAAATGGCTCCAAAGTTGATTATTTATAGGTTAAGGTGTAGAGAGGTCTAAAACCACTAAAAAATAAGTTTTATATAGGTTTTGGTCACTTTATTAACCTTATCTTTTAGTTTTAACTCTTAGTTAATTAGTTTGACACTTACCATATCTCTTTGTATTTTTATATTATATAGTCAATAAACTTACTATAAACTTACAAAGGACCCCCAAGTGGTCCATTAATGATACACCTATCATTATTTAAGACTCTTGGTCGAACCTTATATTTTTAAGAATAGAATATAAATTAATAATATAATATTCTTTTTAAATACTCTTTTATGTCTATTTTGACACTATTGGGTATTTTGTTTCTGATAATTTTATAACAGGATTATTACTTAGAAAAAAATTTATATAATCAGTCCTAATACTTCATATTAACATAGAAAATTATTGTAATTCATAAAAAGTCTCAAATTAAATTTATTTTTACATTTATAATATCAATTATTTTAATATTTCGTTAATTAGGTAATTACTGTATCATCATTGTGTCATAAATAAATTAAATTATTTAGTGTATAATAATTATAAATAAACTACCATTATGTTGGAAATCGTTTTATGTTTCTAATTAATATTTATAATTGAATTTATATTATGTATAACCCTATATTAAAAATGTTTTAGTTATTAAACATTGATTTTAACTCTTTTAACTCTTCTATGAATTAAATAATAATAAATATCCTTATCTAATCCAAGTGGAACTACATGATAATATTTTATTTCTATGGTTGTTTTTGGTCAATATAAACTTGTCCAATATAATTAGGACATGTGTTAGGGTAATATTAATATCATGTTTACCCTTAATTACCCTATTTACTTTTAACCGTGGTAAATAAAAGTAAAAGGTTACTATTCACAAAAAAATTATCTTATTGAACCAAATTTTACTCCTTGATATTAATAGTGTCTCTAATATTTTCAAAATTCCACTCAAAGAAGCTCTAAAATTAAGTTTTATGTGAATTTCTAAATTCTCCGAGGAGGTGGGTAAAAGACTGTGAAAAGTTCAATAAAATTTCTATATATCTAAAATTATTCTGATCTAACTCCAATGAATTACATTGAAATTTTATAGGTATTATGTATCTATTTTTACCATAATTAAATTTAAATAAAATAAATAATTATTTAAATAAAAATCCGGTTATAAACTACAACTCAGTGTTTTTTCACTATTCATCGAAAATTGAAAGTTTTCAGAAAAATACCAAAATATCAACCTAGGATAATTTCTATATTCCAAATCCAAAAATGAAGTCCATTTTTAAAGACAAAATTTATAAAAGTTCAGAAAGTGGTTATTACTATTCATAACAGCTAGTTTGATTGGTTGTGGTGTGTGATAGAACTCGAAGTTGCGTATAACACACGCTACTATATTATTCAAAGAGAGGCGTACCGTGGAAGCTTGGGGTGTTACATTCTCCCCTCCTTCAAATAATTTCATCCTTGAAATTTATTTAATACTACCACATGAAATGACTCGGGTGATTCTTCATCATAAGTTCCTCGGGTTCCCACGTTGCCTCTTCCATCTTATGGTTTCTCTGTAGAAGTTTTTTGAGACGAGTTTTCTGGTTTCATAGCACTTGTTCTATGGTATCAAGAATCCTGATGGGATCTTTGCAATTAGACAGATCAGGTTCCAGTTCTAATTCCTCATACGTGATTACATGCATTGGGTCAGGCATTTATTTTCTCAACAGTGATACGTGGAACACATCGTAAACTTTGGAGAGATTTGGGGGCATTTCCAAATGGTAAGATAAAACACCAATTAATTCTAGAATTTCGAAAGGTCTGATGTACCTAGGACTCAATTTACCCTTATTACTGAAACGTATAACTCCCTTCCATGGAGATACCTTTAAGAAAACATGATCTCCTACCTAAAATTCCAAATCCTTCTTTCAATTATCAGCATAGCTCCTCTGCCTACTTTGAGCTACTTTGATGTGGTTTTGGATTACCTTCACCATTTCCATTATTTCCTCCACCAGTTCTGGGCCTATGAGTTTTCTTTCACCAATGTCATCCCAACAGGTTGGTGTGCGACATCTCTTTCCATACAATTATTCATATGGTTCCATCCAAATACTTGAATGGAAGCTATTGTTATAAGAAAATTACACCAGAGGTAATTATTGATCCCACATACCCTGAATGTCAAGTGAGCATTATCTCAACATGTCTTCTATGGTTTTAATAGTCCGTTCTGATTTTCCATCTGTTTGAGGGTGGTAGGCAGTGCTCAAACAAAGTTCAGTATCCAAGGCCTTCTGAAGACTCTTCCAAAATCTTGAAGTAAAATGGGGATCACGATCAGAAACAATTGATAGGGGTACTCCATGAAGTCTGACAACTTCATTAATATATAGTCTTGCTAGATTTTAAAGTGGTAAATCTTACCTTATAGTAAGAAAATGTGCTGACTTGGTAAGACGGTCAACAATGACCCATATTGCATCGTTCCTTCTAAGAGTCTTTGGTAGTCCCATGATAAAGTCCATTGTGATATTATCGCATTTCCACTCATGTATGGGAAGAGGTTGCATAACTTCTCCAGGCAGTTTCCTTCCAGCCTTCACTAGTTGAAAAACCATAGATCTTGACACAAAATTAGAAATCTCCCTCTTCATGTTGTCCCACCAAAAATGTTCCTTCAAATCTCTATACATTTTGGTGCTCCCAAGGTGTATAGAGAAATTGGAATAATCAGAATCATCCAACAATTCTCTTTTTAGATCAGGTATATTGGGAAAAAAATTATCTTCCCAAATTTCAAAATTACATCTTTATACACAAAGTCACTAAATATTTCATCAATCACAGCTTTAATCTTCTTTTGAAACTCTTCATCATCGGTCTAAGAACTCTATATCCTCTCTACTAAAGATGGTTTGGCAACCATTTGAAAAATAATTGATGTTTCACCTTCCTTGGTGATTCCCATATCCATCTTTACTAAATCCATGAAAATAGGATCCCTTTCAACAATCATATTATTCAAAACTCCATGATCCTTTCTTCTCAAAGCATCTGCCACCTTATTTTCCTTCCTCGGGTGGTAGTGTATCGTGCAATCATAATCCTTGAGTAGTTCAAACCAACGCCTTTTTCTCATGTTGATTTCTTTCTGTGAGAAAATGTACTTTAAACTCTTATGATCAGTATATATCTCACATTTTTCACCATAGAGATAATGTCTCCATATCTTCAAAGCAAAGATTAAAGCATCCAAATCAAGATCATGAGTAGGATAGTTTTTCTCATGAATTTTTAGCTGTCATGATGCTTAGGTAATAACCCTATCATTATGCATAAGGACACAACCAAGTCCTTTCTTCGATGCATCACTATAAATAATGAACCCATCATGCCACGATTGTAGAGTCAATATATGAGAATTGACTAATCTTCTCTCCAGTTCTTCTAAACATTCTTCGCACTCTTTTGTCCAAACAAGTTTAACCCCTTTACGTGTGAGATTTGTTAATGGGTTAGCAAACCGGGAAAAATTCTGGACGATACGTCGATAATAACATGATAAACCAATAAAACTGCGTACCACAGTTATACTCTTCGGTGCTGGCCATTCTTGGATTGCCTTGGTCTTAGAAGGATCAATAGAGATTCCATCTTTAGAGAAAATATGGTCATGAAAAGAAATCTCCTGAATCCATAACTCACATTTGCTAAACTTCCCATATAATTCATGTCTTCTCAGAGTATTTAGGATAATGTGCATGTGATTTTCATGATCTTTGTAGCTTTTGGAGTATACCAAGATATCATCAATAAATACCACCAAAAATTCATCAAGATATTCCTTGAAAACTCTATTCATTAGATCCATGAATTCAGAGGGTGCATTAGTCAATCCAAAAGGCATTACTTTAAACTCGTAATGCTTGTACCTGGTTCGAAATGCTGTCTTCGTAATGTCTTCCTTCTTCACACACAACTGATAACATCCAGATCGAAGTTCAATCTTTGAAAAGTATTGAGCTCCATGCAGTTGGTCATACAAATCATCAATGCATAGTAGGGGATATTTGTTCTTTATTGTTATAGCATTGATCTCCATGTAGTCTATACATAACATCATAGATCCATCTTTCTTTTTTAAAAAAATAACATGGGCTCCTCATTGAGATAACACTAGGGTGAATAAATCCCTTTTTTACTCAATTCCTCTAGTTTTTTATTTAGTTAAACAAATTCCATAGTGGCCATTCTATAAGGGGTCTTCGATATAGGCCTTGATATAGGAATTAAATCAAAGTAAAACTTAACTTATCGTTCTAGAGGATGTCCCGATAAATATTCCGGAAACACGTCTACATATTCTTTTATAATAGGTACATACTCTATTTGAACATTCCTTTCCTCACCCACAGTCATTTCATTCTCTTCCTCCCTAATAATTTAATTTAGTTGAGCTACTAGAGGTGGATCTAGGTAAGAATTAGGTGGTGGTGATTCTGCTCTAAAGATAAGGTGTTCCTTATCATCATCGTCAAAAAAAGTAACCTCCTTCTTCTTACAATAAATCTTCGCATCATGGTCCGAAAGCCAATCCATACTGAGGATTATTTCAAATTCAATCATGGGTATAACGATGTGATCAACAAATAAAGAACATTTATGTGCTCTAATGGGGACTGATTCACAAAACATTGTTGCAATTACACATCCCTTAAGAGTTTTGACTGACAACTACCTTGTTAAATCAAATTGGAAATATCAAATTTTCTTAGAAAACTAGGAAGATATTAAAGAATGCGATGATCCAGAATTAAATAATGCATTTGCTAAACTTGAGGAAACCATTAAATTACCTGCCACCACATCTTTCGGTGCTTCTACCTTAGCAGTAGTGATAATATAAGCATGGCCTTGATCCGTTGTCCTTTTCTAAGGTAAGATCCCCTGATGCTTAGGAAATTCATTTTCATAATGTCCTGTCTCCCTATAATTATAACATTGGACATCAGTACCTTCCTTCTTCCCCTTTCAATCATGAGCTTGGTGGCCTTTTTCACCACACATGTAACAGACTCCCATTCCTTTTAAGCAAGTACTAGGGTGTTTCTTCACACATTTACTACAGGATGGATATTCAACTTTTCCCTTCTTCTGCTTATTTCCATTCCTAGAGTGATCAACATATCACTTCTTCTCCATCTTTTCTTTAATGTCATAAGACATAGAGAATTCTTTTTCTGTCTTGATAGCACATAAGACAATATCTTCATAAAATGAGAAGGTTAGTCAGACTAGTGCTCGATGGAGAAACGACATTAACCCATCAAAGAAATGATCAATCTTACTTCTTGGGTTACGTATATAATTTGAAGAATACCTCACTAACCTTGTAAAGTTAGCCTCATACTTTGCGACATTCTCATCCTCCTTTTGTCTCAACTCATAAATTGCCATTCCATATCTTCACTATGGTCACGAGGAAAGTATTTTTCTAAGAAATTCCCTTTGAACTCCCTCCATTCCATATTTTATACTTCATCATCTTCCTTTGTGTTTTGAATCAATGACCATTGATCAGTATCTCCAATGAGGCGGTAAACTGCCATGATAACTTTTTCCTTTTCACTATTCCCCAAAGCCAGAAATATTTTCTTTAGGGAACTTATCCATTGCTCAGCTACCAATGGATTTGTAATCCCATTGAATTTTGGTGGCTTTTTCCTCATGAATTGATATAACATTGATCCTCCACGCTGCGTATCCATGTGCTCCATACGGGTAAGGTTATTAATCATAACCTAAGTGAGTTTTCCCAGTATGGTGATTAGCTGATCAGCACCAGTTGTATCACCTGCTCCACTATAATTATCTTGAGTAAGAGGTCAATCCCTACATGGAGTGAGTGAATTGATATAGTTTCCATTTCCTCTACTAGGAGCCATTTCTAAACATTGGCATAAACTAGATCAGTTTATGAATCAAAATACATAATTCCATACTTGTAAAACAAAGAAAGAAGAAGTTGAAGAAGAAAGGAACTAGAAAGAGGGTGGTGAAAACATTACCTCTTCTTCGGGTTATTCCTTTTGATTTGATCAAAAGGGAACCTTATGTTGGATTTTTGATAAAACTATGGATTCTAGGTTGAAGTGAGGGAAGTTGAGAGAGTATTTGGGTAGGTTTTGGCCGAGCCAAAAGGCTTTGAAGGTGTGAATAATTGTTTATAAGTGGTGTCCTTTTATAAGGGGGGGATGGGACCTTTGGAAAAGCTAGAAATATTATTTTATAATAAATTCATATTCAGTTTCTAATGGCTCAAAAGTATATTATTTAAAGGTTAAGGTGGGGATAGGTCTAAAACCACTCAACCAATAGGTTTTAGACAGGTTTGGGTCACTTTATTAACCTTATCTTTTGGTTTTAACTCTTAGTTAATTAGTTTGACAATTACCATGTCTCTTTGTAGTTTTATATTATATAGTCAATAAACATTCTATAATCTTCCAAGAGACCCCCAAGTGACCCATTAATGATACACCTATCATTATTTAAGTCTCTTGGCCGAACCTTATATTTTTAGGAATAGAATATAAATTAATAATATAATATTTTTTTTAAAAACTCTTTTATGTCAATTTTGACACTATTGGGTATTTTGTTTTTGATAACTTCATAACAACATTATTACATCGAAAAAAATTAATATAATCAGTCCTAATATGTTATATTAACCTAAAAAATTAGTTTAATTAATAAAAAGTCTCAAATTAAATTTATTTTGATATTTATAATATCAATTATTTTAATATTTCATTTATTAGGTAATTACTACATCACCATTGTTTCATAAATAAATTAAATTATTTAGTGTCTACTAATTATAAATAATATACCATTATGTTCTAAATATTTTTATCTTTATAATGAATATTTATAATCGAATTTTTCTTATGCATAACCATATATTAAAAATGTTTTATTTATTAAACTTTGATTTTACCTCTTTTAACTCTTCTTTGAATTAAATAATAATCAACGTCCTAATCTAATCCAAGTGGACCTAAATGATAATATTTTATTCCTAAGGTTGTTTTTGGTTGAGATACACTTGTCCAATAGAATTAGGACATGTTTTAAGGTAATATTAATATCATTTTACCATTAATTACCCTATTTACTTTTAAACATGGTAAATAAAAGTAAAAAGTTACTATTCACCAAAAATTATTTTTATCTTATTGAACCACATTTTACTACTTGATTTTAATTGTGTCTCTCGTATTTTCAAAATTCCACTCACAAAAGTGGTAAAATTATGTTTTATGTAAATTTCCAAATTCTCCAAGGAGGTGGGTAAAAGACGTTGAAAAGTTCAATAAAATTTTTATAAATCTAAAATTATTCTGTACTAACTTCAATGAATTACATTGAACTATATAGGTATTATGTTTCTATTTTGACCTTAATTAAATTTAAATAAAATAAATAATTATTTAAATAAAAATTCGGTTTTAAACTATAACTCGCTGTTTTTTTCACTATTCATCAAAAAATGAATGTTTTTAGAAAAATACCAAAATTTTACCCTAGGATAATTTCGATATCCTGAATCCAAAAATGAAGTCCATTTTGAAAGATAAAATTTATAAAAGTTCAAAAAGTGGGTAGTACTATTCATAATGGCTAATTTGATTGGTTGTGGTGTGTGTTAAAACTCGAAGTTGCGTACAACACACGCTACTGTATTATTCAAAGAGAAGTGTACCGTGGAAGCTTGGGGTGTTACAGTTTTAATAAATTGAAATTTGAATATTAATAACATTGGTGCTCTCTTTATGTATATTTTTAGATTTTATACATGATATGAGTCATAGTTTATGTGTGGGGGTATTTCATAGATAGAAGTTATGTGCATCTTTTTATAAAATTTCAATGATTTTTCATTTTTTTCAATGAATAAACCCATGATTATATATGTAATAATAAAATGTGTGAATTTAGGATAGAATTAATAAAAATTGTTTTAGGAGATAAAAAGTAGTTTCAATTTATAAATGGAATATATCTAAAATATACGGTAGAAAATATTGATTGTTTGAAATTTTCATCACTCTTTTAATGGGTTTTTGTCCAAACATTAATCAAATCATTGGAATTACTTAAAATAGGACACACACAACACATAACAAACCCATAAGGGCCAGTCAGTCACACCTATCATCTGGAGAGTCTGCATGAATCAACATCCCATGGGTGATCATGCCCAGTGTGTGGGCCCATAGGTGGTCAAGCCTTGTAGGATTTATAATTGGGTTGTACCCTCATAAGGTCACATGTATATATATCCTAGTTCTCATATACATGATTATTCATTCATAATACCACCTTGAGGTAGGATTACAGTGGGATCATCCCACACTGACAATATATACGCTCGCCCGAAGGCTACACATTTTGATATGGGTTGAAAGCTCCCTATTAGCTCTGCCATGCTCTACCAAATCTCTGGTTCACAGCTCTCCACCACTGAATTCCTTCAACTATGGTCCACACACTCAATAACCAACCGAAAATTGACAGTCAATCACACATATCATCTAGAGATCCCTCATGATTCGGTAGCCTATAGACCTCATAACTAACCCATAAGGGATAGTCAGTCACCCATATCATCTGGAGAGCCCACCTAAGATGACAACCCATGGGTGATCATATATTATGTGTGGGATCTCAGGTGGTCAATCCTAATTGGATATATTATTAGGTCTTACCCTGATATGTTCAGATGTATGAAGAGACAACTTCTCATATAGGTTTTGTGTTATTCATGAGACCACCAAGATGAAGGTTTATAGAGGGCTTATCCCACATTGAGAAATATATATTCTTGCCGTAAGGCTCTACCGTTTGTTATGGGATGAATGCTTTGTTGAAGATATAATATCCTCCATTAAATAATTGGTTTTCGGATCTCAACCACTGATCACCCAAGAATTCACCACCTCCTCTCTCCACCGCTGATCAATTGGGACCATAATGGATGCCCATGGTATATTATCCCACCGATGCTGAGGCCTCTGATCATAATTCTTCGTCCTGCCTCATTCATCCTTAGGTCGATCCACCGTCCACCATGAATGTTATCTTTCATTATAGACATCACTATTTTCTACCTTTCTCTACCTCACACCACCATGGATTCACCACTTGACATTTCAATCCACTACTACCATCCAACGAGCCGCACTATTGTTGCTCGCATAAACCATTACAATGATCACCACAATATCCATTTAAGATTTCCCTATCCACTACGAATGATGGGGGATAATAATGAGCTACTTTATCAAAATCATCTATCCCATTTTACACTTCAACGTCCTCTTATCTCCTACCATGAAATAATTCGATCTCTACCAGTCACTGTGATTGTTAGATGAATATTGGAGGCCACTGATGTCCAACGATCCACTCACAAGAATCCCATACAATGTGGAACATGAAAATCAACCCCCTGTTACCCATTCAAGCTAGTTAAAGGTCCAAAATCGCCCACCAGCATGCACACTGAAGTAGTTTCCCCTATCCACCACCGAAGACACTACTTCTTCTCTCCTATTATTATTTCCCCACATGGTATATCTTCCATGATAAATAATTTAGACACCCTCAATCTATTGGTTTTTCAAATCATTGCAATCATGGGTCTTGGTGAGATTAATATCCCTACAAGATCTCGTGCATACATGAAGGCCAAGGCTAGTCCTCTCTTATCTATAAAAGGAGTGCACTACCCCTACCAAAGGGATCGATTGACTTCCTCGAAGGCTATAAACCCACATTTAATTTAAATTTCGTCCTTCCCCATCCACCTAATTTATTTTATTTGTTTTCTTTTATGTAATTTTTTAGTTTAAATTAAATTATAATATAAATTTTTGTCTTAATTTTAATAAAAGAGTTAATGTGTTTTTATAATGTTTTTCTCTATCAACTCTTCTAATTATAATTATTATTTCACTTTTAATTCTTATTTATCTTAGTTATAATAACATTAATAATTGATAATAATAATATTATTAAAATAATTTAATATTATTAATATTGTTTTATTATTTTAATAATTACTAATTTTATTATTTTAAAATCATAATTTTTTTAATTTATTTCATTTCTTAATTTATTTATATTCTCTTTATCCTTCTCTCTAGACCCAATTAATATATTTATTTGCTTCTTTATTTTTTATTTTACATGGGATAATTTTTATTATTCATCTTTCTTTTATTTAATTTTATTTTATGTACTCTTCTTCTCTCCCATAATTTCACAATTATGATTTATTATCAATGGAAATTTGGAGATGATCCCAAGGGTTTTCCTAGTAGGTGGTCAATGTGTTCTTGAGTTTTTCTTAATGTTCATTTTATGTATGTATTTGATGTGTGTATCATGCATGAGAGTGTCAAATTTAAAAAATGTTGTGACATCCCTCTACTGACATGAATCTAAAGATACATCTATTATTTTTTATAATATATTTCTCCTCTCTCCTTTTTATATTTATTTATATGATGATTTTAAAATAAGAAATTTATGAAACAACATAGATAGAGCAATGTCCTAGAAAATGGCACATCCTATACAAGGGTGTGTTATCAACCTTGATTAAAGTAGAAGGTGGATATTAAAGCTCTTAATCAATTTGAGATTTCATAATTAATAAATCAACAATAGTATTTCAAACATGAAATTTCTTATTTGGATTATAAAACTTGAATCAATAAAATAATGGAGAATAATTATTGAAACCAAAACTAAACCCAAAACCAAGTACTTTCTTCCAAAACTCATTTTCATTCACATGGTGTGATAATTTAGTTTAAATTTACATTTTTCATGCCATTACATAATAGAACAAAAATATATATTATTGTATTTATAAATTATATAGAAAAAAAAAATAAATACATTTGGAGATTTAGAATAATTAAGAAAAAATGATAAAATTCTCAAGTGAGAGACCCTGGTCGACCACTATACTGCATTAGAAAAATAATTTTCCCTTACTGCACTCTACGACAGGAATACCTCATGGTCTGTATAAAAATTCCTTTTTATTGTAATGTTTCCCGTCATTATAATACGACTTCATCTTATTATTTGATATGCATTTTTATTATAATGTAAGTATATTCTAAAAAATATTCACATTATTTTTTTTAATAACACTTTATTCATTTAATTTCATAAGGTTTTACATTATAATATAAATAGTTATGTTTATAGGGTGATGTCACATAGGGAATTTTATTTTATATAATATTTTAATTTTTTATTCTTATCAAATTTATTTACATTGTGATTAATATTTATTTTATTGACATTTTTTAGTAATTTACTTTTGAATAGGTGTTTATTATACTGGTTATACAGTTATTATTTCTGTTTCATGAAATAATTTGAATTTTTATGTGATGACTTATATTGAAATAATATATCCCCTTCATGCATTGGTTGGTCTTATTGGTAAAATAATCTTTAATATATAGTTAATTAATTCTCATATTTTGAAGATATCGTTGATAATTACCTCTATTATTGAGTAATAATATCTTGTCCAAAGGACATGATGGGAAAATCGTTATTTTTAGAATAGTGAATTAAATAATTACAATATATATTATTGTCATCCATGTGATTATCTGTTGTAATTATTAAGGTAATGATATTTTATTTAATAAATTTATATTAAATTTTGTTGATCAATTAATACATCAATATTTTTTTATATTCAAATTCGAGGTTTCCTTCAACTATTTGAAAATGCTTAAAATATTTCTAAAATAACCCTCTACAATTTATTCCTAATTACCCAAGGTATCAATGAATATGTCTACATATTTTCTATGTAATAAAAATAATGGGATAATAATGATTTATATTATTTTTTATTTAATTTAGATTTAAGTCTAATTTAATGATTTTTTATAAAATATTATGTTTAATAATATATTGATTATAGAACCATCCTATGTAATAAATGATCTAAATATATTTATAGATATCTTGGTAAACAAGGGTGATACATTAATATGATCTTAAAATGTATTATTTTTGACTTCATTCCATAATTAAAATGTTTTTTACATTCACGATCTTTTAAAAATATATTTAATTCCAATATGGGGTGCCTTGTGATTATCAAATATAACAAATGATTGATATTTAAAAAAAAATACTATAATATAATAGATTATTTAATGTGGAATTTTATAAATATATATAGGGAAATAAATGGTAAAATTTTATTTTATAAATAATAGATATCATATAATCAATATGATAGTTTTTAACATGTATTTGTCATCTATGATATATATCAATCATGAATTTTTTAATTTACATTATTTCTATTAGAAATAGCTATGAAAATGCATAATAACTAAGGAGACCCAAATGATAATAAACTATATATCATTAAATAGTAAAAAAAAATATTTATTTTAGTTAGGGAGAATCTTTTTAGGGGAAATATTATTTAATTTAAATAATAAATTTATGAAAAAATTATTAGAATTTTATAAAATATCAATTAATAGATAAAATATAATTATTATAATCAAACATGAAATTTAGATCATTTTAAAAAAACATAATCATATTAAAAAGTAATTCCTAAAATTCATTTGGAATCCAAAGAGTTATTCAATGATATATAAAGAAATATTTGTGTTAGATAACACGCTTCATATGTTGTTGGATATTGAAACTTTTTACTTCATTTCTCAAAAAACTAGTGGGGATCATATGAAATTTCATCATTGCATTTTCAATAGGATATATGAGTTTATTTAATTTATCTTTAGAGTATAAAATAAGAGCATATATGTATCCATGAATTTAGATATCCATCAATAAAAACATTCTCAATCTCTAAAATATAAAATTGGTAGTGATGGGGATAGAGCATAACATAAATTCATATAATATCATTTTGGATGAATATTCAATTCATATCAAAAATACACTAAGAAACCAAATTGGTTTAGTAACTTTTATACTATACATATAATAAACTTATATCATGATTTATCATCAATATCTCCCACAAATTTACTACTAATATTGTACCCTCTGAAGACATAAAAAACATATAACCTTTCTACACATCCACGGAAAATGGATCGTACAAAATGGTGAGACATGATTGTCATATCAACTAAATCTAGAACATATAACTAAATGACAATAAATGTACATAGTATAATCAAGATGATTTGAGAACATGGTCATAAAAAAATATTTCTTACCAAATCAGTAATCTATCACTATTCATTATTTATTACAAAAATATTTTTCATAAAATTTTAGAAAAATAATAAGGGTTTGGATTCATCAACAATAAATCATTATGCATGTAAACTTTTCTTAATAATAAGTAATAAGTTTTTTTCACACACATTTTCATAGAAATTAATTTTCTTTGACAAGGATCATTACTAATAATATCATTATGAATATAGTTACAAATTAATTAGGTTAAATCCAAATTCAATTATACCTATTGAAAAATATCACCTTAAAGAATATCATATTGTAAATTGACTCTTATGGGATTGGTATAACATACCACATTATCATTTTCTTGCCTATGGTTCACTAAAAAGATTATCTGAGTGGATAGTTACCCTTATAGATCTAGGTTGACTCCCCAATATAGATTATATTATCCATTGGGATATCAATAATGGCCAAATTTATTTGAGATGTATATAATTCTATGCCAATCCATTGCATAATAAAAACCATCTATAAGTGTTACAAAATTTACTAAAAACATTTTTAAATTCATAATAGAATAAGTCATTTAAATGAAATAGATTACAAAATAATGGTTTCTATTTTAATTTAATCATTAAAATTGAATTGGTCCTAATGAATAATTGATAAAACATAATCACAAGAAAAATTATGCATAAAAATGAAGTATCAAATATCATAATTTATATCCCAATTGAAGTACACCAAGGCCTAAATGACTTTACATAGGTAATAAGTCTCATTTATAAAAGTGTTAAATTTTTTTTAGAAAAATTATATGACATTCATATCATCTAATGACATTATGAAAACAAAAAATATAAAAAATAATGGAAATAAGGGTTGCACTGAAAATAACCCCACAAATAATAAAAGGATGTATGATATCAAATAACTTAAATAATAGTGGGAAATAAATTCATGTAGCCTACATTAGAAAATTCATTTCACAAACTGATCAAAATGATAAAAAGTGAGTAGTGATTCACGCTCAAATTTACCCAAGAGATGAAGTTAGAACGGTCCTTGTTGATTAGCTTGGGTTATAGAATCCTTAGAGACCTAAGAAGTAAGCTACAGAAACATACATTTTAGGGATTGTTTTTGTCTATGAAGTGGCCAACTTGGGTTGATTTAATATGGTTTTAAATGAACTCTAATAGAATTAAGTTAATTCAATTTAAAAGAGTGAGTTTTTCCTAGGTTACCACTTTTGGTGGATTGGAGGTATTTCCTTTTCAATGATTTTAATTTATTAGATTTGAGATGGGTTAATTTAAGAAAATAAAATAGCATCATCACTTACTGGTTTAATGCCTACACCATTTAATACTAATCACCTATACACTTGAAGGATCGATGTTTTTATCACTTCACGATAATAGTTCCTATTATCACTTGAAGTGTGTGGCCTTAAATTCAACAGGGACGATGGAGTTTAAAAATCATCAAATAAAAATCTCAATAAAAGAAGTGATTAGACATTAATGGGGTGATAAATAACATCTAATCCAGCCCCTTTATACTCCCTTGGATCAACCCATAAGTGGTTTATCCCTCCATTGATGCTATGGTTTCAATGGAAGCGGGAAGTAGACTCATGAGGGATGAATAGAAGAAGTAAAAAAACAATAAAAATAAAATGATCACTCCGTCATTGTGTGAATAATTTCACAAGGTTTGGTGTGAATAAATTCAAACCTTGAACAAAAGGTATCAAATTGATATGAAGAACAATAGAATAAGTGTAAAATAATATCTTTTATTAAGAAACTAAAGTGAATTTAACAACTTACATGTGAAAGACAAACTTGAGACAAACAAATCGCAACATACCATTACTATTGAAAAAATCACCCAAAATCCTCAAATCTTCTACCACCACTGCCTTAAATATGAATTTTTAATGCCTTGGGTATATCCATCAATAGTCCAAGTCTCCTCAATTAATTTTTTTAGTCTATAGGTGGGTGGAATGTAGAGGGAGAGTTTATTTTTCCACCCTTGACCCGAGATGGCATCAAGATTTCTTCCACTGAACGGACGCACTTGGAAGACCTTATAGATGGGAGAATTAGAGTATTCCACATAATAAGCACATGAAGCCCTGTATTTCTCCTAACCTCCTATAAAATTGGTTCCCATATGGAGTTTTGGATTAGGAGATATGATTATATTAGTGGGCTATTTTTCTGGGCTGTAGAATCTGGCCTAGAATTTTATCTCTAACTTTCCCGCCAAACTAACCACAATGGAAGCCGAATTATCACAGTCTCCTACAGAATTATTTGTTCTTATATATGTCTTCTATCATCCCATGAAATTTGGGATTCATTAGGTTTGTAATGTGGGTCCCAAATTCTCATCTTTGGGCTGGTTCCCAATCTGCCTTCTCTAGAATTGATTCCATTAATCTCGAAATATCTCCATCATCCTTTATGAATCCTCCATTGATCCCATAATGAAACATGTTCATATTGAATTTTAGATCAATTTAAAAAATATCAAATTAAAATATGGATAATTACATTCCTTAAATTCTGAGGAATCATTGGGGTACATTAAATGATGTTAAAAAATGTACCACATAATAGTTCATTTTAAGAAGAAATTACAATCATAATGGGAAATGATGTTCAAAGTTTAAAATGAACTAAAATGGTGTTTATGAATAATAAAGAAAATTAATATTATATATATTAAAAATTAATATTATCCTCATTTAGTGGCTAATCACACTCCCCAACTTGAGTTTTTCTAGTCCCGAGAAAAATGTATCTCAACAATATGAAATTCCAATTCCCTTTTCCAAAAGCATTTTAATACAAAATAATCACCCAAAACCCTTATACCAAAAAATATTGAAACACATCAAAATATTTTAATACAATATAGTTTCATAAGCATATCTCAATCCCAAGATCATTCCTTTGTTCAAATTCATTTCCATATTTCATCCAATATCAATTAAGTATGAGGATTTGTTGTGTATCACATTAGACATGGGGTTTCATCATTATTCAAGGGAGAAATTATGGAAGTACTAGGTTGAATCCCATTTCAATATTACGATTAGTATTAAAATTTTTTATTGTTTTTTTTGGAATTTTTCCATGGTAATTGAAATTACACTCAAAAGAGTCAACCCCGGTAGTGAGACTTTGCCGATGACTCTGAGGCTCAAAGACCATAGGGCACCAAGTGAAGCCCAGATTGTAAGAACCTGAGATTTTAGAATGGGTGAAATCCCACCCCTATTTGAACTTTTTGACTGGTTTATAAGAAGTCTGGAAAATCTGGGCAGTTCTGGAAATTTCTAGACTACACGCCGTGTACTTTAAGTACACTCTGTGTATGTGATAACCGAGTGACCGGCCATGTGCTAACCGAGTACATTCCATGTGATGACCATGTAGAAATTTTTTAATACAAGGTGTGTATTTATAGACACGTCGTGTACCCTTACCCTTGTGAGGCATAGTACATGTTGTGTGGTGCCCACGTGAATATTTCCATCAACACGGTGTGTAGTCTTCCTTGACACGCCATGTAACCATGTCCGGTGTAGTGACCGAGTCCGTGGCCGTGTGTTGACTGTGTACTCAGTCCAAACTGTGTGCTGGACTCCACTTATGTTGGAGTACGGAAACCCATCTACACGGTGTGTACTTTGAAAATACACACCGTGTACTTTTATTTTTATTTGATCGTCTAAGACGTCGTCACGTATTATTTCCATAAAACTCTTCTTCTCCCCCATTGGACAAACCCTTCGTCTGAAAACCTCTAAAAACAAAAATCCTACTAGATATACCATACGACCTCTGTTATTCGATCTGTTGGTGGTAGTGGGACCACATTAGAATGGCTAACCCCACGCAACCTTCTTCGTCCTTGATCCCCCACCTGTTTCACCGCAGATTCCATCCTAACAGAATTGCCAGGATTTGACGAAATACCAGATCTACAATGATTAAAACAAATCAGAGGCTGGTATCAAAAGAGTTCCATCATACGAGTACGAGGTGGGTGGTGCATACCTTCTTTCATGTTTTCATAGACTTTGGGGGGGGGGGGGGGTTGCGACCTTCGGGCGCATCGTTCAGTATAGAGATAAACCCTTTTTCATTTATCTTTTATAGTTTATCTGCATTGTGGGATGCCTCTGGGTATTCTATGACCCTTGTTGTGATTGAGAGAGGCCGGGTGAAGGTTCATAGCTCACTCGGGGCAATTCGGTCGAGGGTTCCCAAATGCGTATGAATTGGGCAAGTATTTATACTGCTGAATTTAGACTGCTTTTAATGCTGTTGGATTAAAATGAAAAGTTTATTTGTTAAAGCATGTTAGTAATTTGTTTAAGCCATTTAAGACCTTGGGTGCTGGTATGGATTAGCACAAGTTAGTGCAATTTTACTATTCAGTACTTGCTTATTTAAAGTGATACTTCCAAGTATGAATATGCAATGTGTGATATTGCCTGTGTTGAACTGATTGTTGTATTGGGAGTGGCCCAAATATATTTTTTATTGATGGGGATCACACCTGGGGTTTTGGCTCGGGTTACTTTGGGTGGTTGCTACCATGGGATTGGGCATCATGGACGTCGGCTGAGGCAGTTGGACATTTGGGTTGGGCTTGGCCCGGGTTACTTGGATGACGATGCCATCAGAATTGAGCGACAGGTTCGCAGGGGAATGAGGTGTTAGATGTGTTGTGTCTTGGGGACATAATGAGTTAATTACCACTCAGTGGTTACTTTTGAGTAGTGTGCACAAAGATAGACTCCGAGATGAGGTAGTACGGCCACTCGCTGGGTAGAGGCCCCCGATAGATGCAGTTAGGTATTTTTGGTTTGGGGGTGCCTTCTATAGGAAGCCACATGGAAGGTGAGGATCCTTTGGGAAATAGCTTTGAGGCAGTCAGGTTGGGAGCATAGGGTCACCGTGATTTGATGGAAGACATCGCTATCCCTCCGGTTATTGTTTGAGTACTTGTATCGTTGTTCCTCCGGATGTTGTGTCATTGGAAGGTTGGGCTTCTGAGCTGTGTTACGATCGTTGGGTGTGCCTCCAGGACGTCGGTACTTGAGACAAATGGTGTTAGGTGGAACGAGGTGCCGGGCTATAGACCAGAAATTCCGGCATTGGCCGAAGAAGGTGACAGTTTCTTGGGGTTGCTGAGTACCAGTGAAGTTCGTGTTTACATTGGGGAATTGTACTGTTTACTGCTTTCCTTATATAAGCATGTCTGCCTAAACACTTATATTAGGTACGCACCCTTGGGTGGTATCCTACTGAGACGTGTCTCACACCCTACACGGGCCCTTTGGGATGTGTGTAGACTTTATGAAATTGCGTGCAGGTAAAGGGTCAGCCGCAGGAGCTGGAATTTAGTGCTGTAGGCATGGAGATTGGTATAGACCTTGAGGTCATGCCTTACTGAAGTTACTTTGTTTAGATACCTTTTTTGTATTAGCATGATTACTTTATTATATAACAACTGTTTTTAGCCATTGGCGCCATTTATATACTGATATGTATGAATTTCTTTGGATGCATGCCTTGTTTGATTACAGTAGTAGTTTCTTGTATTCTTCAGCTTATTGTTCTGTTTACATTCCACTACTATTTATTCAATATTGCTTCTGCTGGTTTATCTATTTTGGATATTCTTCCACTCTGTGGGTCTGGTTTGAGTCTGCCGAGTCATTTAATTCTGATGTACATTTAGTATTATACTCGATCCAGTACCAATTTATTCCTATGAGAGTGCATAGACTTCCCACTATAACTATTCAGACCCCCGCTGCTAGTCTGAAGCCTTTGGCGTTCCGGGGAGGTGCACCTGAGGTAGTGACACCCAACCCGATTGGCATTGTTCGGGTGGCTGGCCTGGTCCAGGTCATTACAAAGTGGTATCAAAGGAGGTTCTTGACAGGGATTTAGTAGTAGTGTTTTTTGGATACTAATGAGTTTGAGACTTCTATTTTTATTTCTGCTGGTTTTACCATTTGGGATATGGTAGACTGGAAATAGGTTGTTGTTGAAACAGTATTTTGAACTCGTTCTTGGGGACCTGTATCCCCAAGTACGATGGATGTATTGATTTGTCGGGGGTGGGAATTTATGTTTTCTTTTTGCTCAGATTATAGTTTAAATGATTTCAACCTCGGTGGCTCACTTTTTGTGTGATGTTATTGATTATGTTATGAAAGACTTGGCTGGTATGACAAGGCTTGTTTGTTTGGATTTTGATAGGTACATTTTAGGGTATTTCAATTTCATAACTACACATATGCTTTGTGAAGTGATAATACCATATGAATAAAATCAATTTCGATGCTATGTGTGCTCTAAAATGTGAATAGGCGAACCTCCTGATATAATTTCTTGTTTATTTCAATGTGTATGCCATGCTTTGTATTTTGTATAATTGCATGTGCATGATATTTGGGTCTGGATCTTATGAAAGCAGGAAGGTACTAAGGGCGTGGTAGTGTAACTTTCAGTATTGGGCGACTCGGTCGTCGGGTTTGAGGCAACGTTGGTTGTTAGGACGGTCTTGGCCCGAGGTACTATTGATACTTGGCTTTATTTAGGGTGGGTTAGGAGGTCGTGAGGTCAGGATGCTGAGGGAATGGTTGGCGATAAGGGAGAGTAAGGGTAGTTCTTATGCACTTTCTCTTTAATTCTTTCCTAATCTACGTAGAATATATTGTTATATATATGGTATGTCTGAAGATTTTTCGTATTCAGTGGGTTACTCCTTCAGGACTCAGTGGAGAGTCAGGTAGGAGATGATACAGTACCGTAGGATAAGGTTCAGAATCCAGTGCAGGCAGAGCATGAGCTGCAGGTACAGGCTCAGGGACAAGATCAGGTTTAGGAACCAGTGCAGGCAGGGCAGCAGCTGGGTGTGGCAACGTTTGGACCGTGGCTTGACGAGCAGATCTGAGCTAGACTGGTACATGTCATGTAACAGATTGACTAAGGCGCGCAGGGTGCAGAGCCTTCTATGGTATATCTGACACAAGAGTTCCAGTCGCAGCACCCACTGCTTTTTCAGGGCGAGGTTGGTCCACAGGCGGCAGAGAACTGGATAGAAATTGTTCACATGATCTTTGAACAACTCAAGACGCCTCCAGGGCGAAGGGTCAAGTTGGCAACGTACATGCTGAGAGGACCGACGAAGCGTTGGTGGGATGTGCAGGTTCAGGCTCGTAGGCAAGAGGGACTGGCATGAAAGGACTTCGAGGACAGTTTCTTCGAGCAGTTTTATCTAGAGATTCTGAGGGTAGAGAGAGATCAGGAGTTCTTGAGTCTCTAGCAAGGAGATATGTCTGTCATGTACTACGCATCCACCTTCACAAAGTTGTCCCATTTTTCACCTGGTATGGTGAGCGATGACGTAGCTAGGGTGAGGCGCATCGAGGATGGATTACGACATGCCATTTAGGTACAAGTAAACATCTTCAAGCTAGGTTCCTTCTCCGAGGCGGTGAACTAGGCGGTAATAGCATAGGGAAACCAGAGGGATAGGCCCCAGATTGGCAGGGCGATAGCTTCAGGTGATGGTTCAGACAACAAGAAGCGAGATAGAGATGAATTCTAGCAGGGAAGGTAGGCCAAAGACTTAGCTAGGCCACCTCGTGGCAGTTTAGCAGTGGTTTGATTTCAATATGGACAGATGGGACATGTTTGGGCTTAGTGTGATAGGCCTCTGAAGGAGTGCATGGCCTGTGGACAGGTCAGGCATCTGGAGAGGTTTTGCAGGCAGCCTTCTTAGACAGCCGGCAGGCAGGGACTAGGACAGACTGTGGCATCAGGTGTTAGTTCCGTTTCGGTACCAGGAGAGGGTAGTCGAGGTTCAGCGATGCACGAAGGACATGACAGAGATGGTGGGACCCAACTTAGGGTTCAGTGGCCGGTGACTGTAGCAGTACCGCAGGGAGGTCAGGCATCTGGAAGCCGTGCTTCAGGCCAGGTGCATGCTGTGGAGCTGCCAGGGACTGAGCAGGCTGGAGAGCTGGCGACGGTGGCAGTTACACCTCTGGTGTGACCGTGATTTTCCTTTCCTTATTTTGGAATGGCCTTTTTAGGCATGTCTGGTTGAGTGCACCGGATGCACATGGTACTTGTGGTCTGACAAGATGCTAGTTAGTGGGATTGGTATCATATCGGATGTGTTATATATTTTATTTATGTATTTGAGATACGTGGCATCAGGAGCATCAAGGATGCAGGTTACTTGAGGTGTCATGGGCATCAGGGCATCGTGGATGTGGGTTACTTGAGGTGCATGACACCAGGTTTGATTTGAGCATCTATTAGAAGAAGGACCTCAGGGAGGCGGACACCGATGCAGTGAGGGTTATGTTGGGTGTCGGAAGCGACACGTGAGCACCGAGGAGGTGCAGGGGTGACGATGCGTCATGGAAGGACTATGGGTCCGAGAAATAGGTTTTTGGGCCTTTCCAGTTTATTTGATTTGCTTTGAGCTTTGTTCAGGTTGAGACAGAATAGGAAATTCTTAATGTGGGGAGCCCTTTTTGAAATTTATCCCGGACCTTGAGACCGTGGTAGTCCGGGTTGTTTAACTGGGATGAGTGTGTTCGGTGCAATCTCCTAGTTTTGTTCGGTATCTCAGGGATAAGCTACGTTAAGTTGGGGATTTTGTAAGAACCCGGGCATTTAGAACGGTTCAAATCCCACCCATGTTTGACCTTTTTGACTGGTTCCTGGGATGTCTGGAAAATCTGGGCAGTTTTGGAAATTTACAGAATACACGCCGTGTACTTTATGTACATGTCGTGTATGTGTTAACTGAGTGACCAGCCATGTGTTGACCGAGTACATGCCGTGTGATGACCATGTAGAAAATTCTTACTACACGGCGTGTATTTATAGACCTGTCATGTAACCTTACCCTTGCGAGGCCATGTACATTCTGTGTGGTGCCCAGGTGCATAGTTCCATCTACACGGCATGTAGTCTTCCTTGACACGTTGTGTAACCATGTTTTGTGTAGTGACCGAGTCCCTAGCCATGTGTTGACCATGTACTCAGTCCTAACTGTGTGCTGGACTCCGCTTAAGTCGGAGTACGGAAACCCATCTACACGGCATGTACTTTGAAAATACACGCCGTGTACTTTTATTTTTATTTGACCGTCTGAGACGCCGTCGCATCTTATTTACAGAAAAACTTCTTCTTCCCCGTTGGATGAACCCTTCATCTGAAAACCTCCAAAAATAGAAATCCTCCTAGATCCACCATACGACCTTCGTTCTTCAATCCGTCGGTGGATGTGGGACCTCATCGGAAAGGCTAACCTCGCGCACCCTTCTTCGTCCTTGATCCCTCACCTGTTTCGTCATAGATTCCATCCGAAAGTAATTCCTAAGATTTTACGGAAACACAGATCTACCATGATTCAGACCGAATCCATGGCTGGTATCAAAGGAGTGTCATCATATTAATACGAGGTGGGTGGTTCATACCTTCTTTCATGTTTTCATAGAATTTTGGGGGGTTGCGACCTTCGGGCGCAACATTGGGTATTGAAAAAAACCCTTGTTTATTTATCTTTTATAGTTTATCTGCATTTTGGGATGCCTATGGTTATTCTATAACCTTTTTTGTGCTTGAGCGAGGCCCAGCTCGTTTGTGGCTATTCGGCTGAGGGTGTCGAAATGCATATGATTTGAACCAGTATTTAAACTGCTGAATTTAGACTGCTTTTGATGTTGTTGGATTAAACTATTGAGATGATTTGTTTAAGAATGTTAGTAATTTTTTAGGGCATTTAAGACCTTAGGTGCTGGTATGGATTAGCAAAATTCAGTGCAATTTGACTATTTAGTGTTTGCATGTTTAAAATGATGCTTCCATGTATGAATATTAATTGTGTGATATTTCCCGTGTTGAACTGATTGTTGTGTTGGGTGTAGCCTAAATATATTGTTGAGTGATGGGGTTCAGAGGTTGCGTCTTTGGCTCAGGTTACTTTGGGTGGTTGCTACAATGGGATTGGGTGTCATGGACGTCGATTGAGGCAGTTGGACAGTCGGTTTGGGCGTGACCCGGGTTACATGGATGGGGAGGCCATCAAACTTGAGCGACAGGTTCGCAGGGGCACAAGGTGTCAGATTTATTGTGTCTTGGGGACATACTGAGGTGATTACCACTCACCAGGTATATTTGAGTAGTGTGCACACAGATAGACTCCAAGATGAGGTGGTACGACCACTCGCTAGGTAGAGGCCCCTGGTAGACGCGGTGAGGTATTTTTGGTATGGGGGTGCTTTCCATAGGAAGCCACGTCGAAGGTGAGGAGCCTTTGGGAGACAGCTTTGAGGGAGTCAGGTTGGGGGAAGAGGCTCACCATTATTTGAGGGTAGACATCGCTGTCCCAGCAGTTATTGTTTGAGGAAATGTATCGATGTTCCTCCGGATGTTGTGCCATGGGCAGGTTGAGCTTCCGAGCTGGGTTACGATTGTTGGGTGTACCTCTGGGATATCGGTACTTGAGACACATGGTGTAAGGTGGCACGAGGTGCCGGGCTACAGACCCGAAATTCTGACATTGGCCGAAGTAGGTAACACTTCCTGGGGGCTGCTGAGTACCAGTGAAGTTCATGATTACATTTGGGAATTATACTGTTTACTACTTTCCTTTTATAAGCATGTCTGCCTAAACACTTATATTAGGTACACATCCTTGGGTGGTATCGTACTGAGACTTGTCTCACACCCTACACGGACCCTTCAGGACGCATGTAGAATTTATGAAATTACGTGCATGTAAAGGGTTAGCCTCAGGAGCTGGACTTTAGTACTGTTGGCATGAAGACTGGTATGGACCTTGAGGTCATGCCTTATTAGAGTTACTTTGTTTTGTTTCTTTTTTTGTATCATCATGCTTACTTTTTTATGTAACAACTGTTGGTTAGCCATTAGAGCTGTTTATATACTAATATGTATGACTTTATTTGGATGCATGACTTATTTGCTTATAGTAGTATTTTCATGTATTCTTCAGCTTGTTGTTCTGTTTACTTTCTGCCACTGTTGATTCAATATTGCTTTCGCTGGTTTCTCGATTTTGGATATTCTTTTGCTCTGCGGGTCTGGTTTGAGTCTGCTGAGTCATTTAATTCCGCTGTACATTTAGTATTTTACTCGGACTAGTACCATTTTATTTCTCCGAGAGTGTATAGCCTTCCCACTCTACCTATTCAGACCCTCGCTACCAGTCGGCAGCCTTTGGCGTTCAGGGGAGGTGTGCCTAAGGTAGTGACACCAGACCCGATTGGCACTGTTCGGGTGGCTGGCTGGCTCTGGTTCGTTACACACATAATCAGGCTTCATCTCGAGTTAACTCAGTCAAAAACAAATTCAAATTACCAAACATAGAGATACAATTACTAACTATGGGTTAGACAACTACGGAGTCATGATCCCCAAGTACCGAAAGCCACGCATTAGGTCATTTCATTGCTCCATGCACGAATATATTGATTTTTTTTTTATGTTTTTTAAAAATAATAATATTAAAACTAAAATGATCACCAAACCTATACTATTTATTTGGGGGACCCCTGGAACTCAAACTAAAAACCCGCTATCCAAAGTACATGTGTTGTGATTTTCTTTTATTTGAATGAAATTATAAACCATGAAATATCACATTAGACAACCACACTTTCCAAAATCTATGCTCATGAAATTATACATGGATTAAAATCAAAATCACGGGATGCTAAATTATTTGATATTCAATTTCCAATTGTGCAATGTGTATTACAATGTTCAAAGTTAAACGAATTTTTCCTTCCACTTACACACATTGTTTTTTCAAATCATTCATTTTTTTGACAAAAAAGAATTTTTTAATTTTATCTCCCCCCAACTTAAAATAACACTGTCCCCAGTGTTTGAAGAAATGAAAATTTAGAAGGAGTAGAGGCAGGTAAGGGAATTTCAAAAAGGAAATTGAAATATGAGGATCATGGAATGAAGTCACCTGTTGGTCGAAGTTGAAGTTCTTGTTGATCCAATTTAGTCCTTTGATATCCATGTCACTTGTAGAGTTCCCTAGTGGAGAAAAATAGAAAAGAAGAAGAAACAAAAAACAATATATATATATATATTTATTTAATAAATAAATTAAAATATAAGTACATATAATAAAATTATAGAGTATGGAAGCTCAAAAAACCGTAGGTCGATGGTAAGCACGCGTACCTGTCTCCCTTTGGTCCCGGGTTCGGTTCTCCGCGGCTTCGCCGGTTGTGACGGGGTTTTACCCATGACCTATGACATGTCCTTTTTATTAATTTATTAAAATATATATATATTTTATGTATTTTTATTTTAACCTACAAACACATTAAAATAAAATGAACGGATGATACAATGTCTTCTTTTTAAATTTATGGGTAAGGTATTACTCAAGGATCAGACCACGTGACACAGATGAATATGGTGCTCCCCTTTCGTACCCATCCATACTCATAATAGAAGAACATGTCAACAATATATTTTTTTAATATCAAAATGATTCATTAATCCTATTTAAAAAAATGATTCGCAAAGATGAAAATCATGGGTGGCCTCCCGTGCAACACTTTGGTTTAAGGTCGCTTGGTCGACTTAGACCATTAGTTATTTAAATATTTTCATCATCTAAGGATGGTTCACTCAAGTTTTCATCAACTTCATTTTTTTGGAATGGTTCAATGAATGGTTTGACTCTATGACCATTAACTTTAAAGGTTTGACCATTGGTGGGATCTTGAATGTCTACAGCCCATAGGGGTACACCTTATCCACTATGTATGGACCTGACCATCTAGACCTCAACTTTCCCAGGTGTAAATGAAGTTCAGAACTATATAAAATAATAGGTATACCCGGTACATTGTGTTTGGTTTTAAGATTATGAGAATGGTAGGCTCGCTAAGGGAAAAATCAATATTTGTTACGGGTTATTTGCGACGGGATTTTGTCTCCCATCGCACATAGTTTGGCATGACTTGCGCGCCAAACCACGCAAATAGTATTTGCGACGGAGAGATGTCTTCCATCACAAATAGTTCGGCGTGACTTGCACGCCAAATGGCGCGGCTTGTGTGCGAAACCGCACAAGAGTATTTGCGACGGTACCCGTTGCAAATACCTGGAGGCGGTTAATAGTTTTTTGCGACGGGATGTCGTGCCGTCGCAAAAAGAGTGTCGGGAAGAACTATTGGCGACGGGGGCCATCTCAAAAGCCCGACGCGGTAAATACAATTTACGATGGGAAAAGCTGCCCATCACAAATAGTATGTCGGCAGGTGGTATTTGCTACGGGACCCGTCGTAAATACATTTTCAACCACGAACCGTAATTAATGCGGGTGAGGGTATTTGTGACGGGGCCCGTCGCAAAACCACTATTAGCGACGGGAAACTCGTCGCAAATAACCCCGTCGCAACTAATCTGACCTATATATACCCCCACCCATTTTTTTCAAATCACTCAGATCTTCCTCCCTTTCTCTCTTAATTCTCTAGTTTTAAGGGAAAAATTTCTTTTAGTTGAAGTTTTTTATACAAGAGCAATTGGAAGGCCTCAATATCTTCAGAATATCATTGTTTACGGTACTTATATTTTATTATCGTTTATATTTATTTTATTTTTTAAAATTAATTTTAATTGTTGTTTATTAGTTCTAATTAAATTAGATTTAAATTGATTTTTATTTATATTTATTTCTAGTAGGAAATTGATATTGTTAGTGATAATTATAAATAATTATTGTTAATTTGCAATAATTAGAGATTATTATAAATAATTAGCGGAATTTAGTTATAATTAGGGATAATTAGTAATAATTAGTATTAATTAGATATAATTACTAATAATTATATATAATTAGATATAATTAGTAATAATTAGATACAATTAGTAATAATTAGATATAATTAGTAATAATTACTTATAATAAGTAATAATTAGATATAATTAGTAATAATTAGATATAATTAGATATAATTAGATATAATTAGTACTAATTAGATATAATTAGTACTAATTAGATATAATTAGTATTAATTAGATATAATTAGATATAATTACTAATAATTAGATATTATTAGATATTATTGGTAATAATTAGATATAATTAGATATAATTAGTAATATTTAGTAATATTTAGATATAATTAGTAATAATTAGATATAAATAGTAATAATTAGATATAATTAGTAATAATTAGATATAATTAGTAAAAATTTGTAATAATTAGCTATAATTAGTAATAATTAGATATAATTAGTAATAATTAGTTATAATTAGATATAATTACCAATAATTAGTAATAATTACCAATAATTAGTAATAATTACCAATAATTAGTAATAATTACATATAATTACAAATAATTAGTAATAATTAGATATAATTAACAATAATTAGTAATAATTACCAATAATTACCAATAATTACCAATAATTACCAATAATTACCAATAATTACCAATAATTACCAATAATTACAAAAAATTACAAAAAATTAGATATAATGAGTAATAATTAGATATAATTAGATTAATGAGCAATAATTAGTAATATTTAGATATAATTAATAATAATTAGTAATAATTAGTAATAATTAGATATAATTAGTATAATTAGTAATAATTAGTAATAATTAGTAATACTGAGTAATAATTAGTAATTTTTAGTAATAATTATTAATAATTAGTAATTATTAGTAATAATTAGTAATAATTAGTAATACTTAGTAATAATTAGTAATAATTAGTAATAATTAGTAATAATTAGTAATAGTTAGTAATAATTTGTAATAATTTGTAATAATTAGTAATAATTTCCAATAATTAGTAATAATTACCAATAATTGGTAATAATTACCAATTATTACGAATAATTAGTAATAATTACCAATAATTACTGACAATTAGTAATATTTACAAATAATTACCAATAATTAGTAATAATTACCATTTATTAGCAATAATTAAAAATAATTAGTAATAATTACCAATAATTAGTAATAATTAGTAATAATTACAAATAATTAGTAATAATTTCCAATAATTACCAGTAATTACCAATAATTACCAATAATTACCTATAATAAGTAATAATTACCAATAATTACTAATAATTAGTAATAATTACAAATAATTATCAATAATTACTAATAATTAGGAATAATTACCAATGATTACATATAATTACTAATAATTACCAATAATTACCAATAATTTGGAATAATTATCAATAATTACCATTAATTACCAATAATTACCAATAATTACAAATAATTTCCAATAATTACTAATAATTACCAATAACTACCAATAATTACCAATAAATACCAATAATTACCAATAAATACCAATAATTACCAATAATTACTGATAATTACCAATAATTACCAATAATTACCAATAATTACCAACAATTACCAACAATTACCAATAATTAGCAATAATTAGCAATAATTAGCAATAATTACCAATAATTACCAATAATTAATAATAATTACCAATAATTATTACTAATAAAAAAAATTATATTTTCAATATTTATGAAAAAAAATATTAATATTATTCAAATAATAAAATTTTTATAAAATATTAAAATTATCAATATTCACAACAGGATTTTCTCTATTATTAACAAGTTCAAATGTCAAAGGGTCGCCAATTGTCAGGTCATGCACGATAAATTTTTTTGTGTCATTCATGTCCAATGTAAACTCTATAAATGTCCTTGTTTGGTTGATCACCTTGCAAGTAGCGTTGTAATAGGACAACCCATGCCATGCCCTTCTCATCTATAAAAATTATGTCACATGACCCTTGACATAGGTAATTCTTCCTTGAAAATTTAAGGGAAAGATACTGATGTCCCAACAAATTTTTATGGAAGAATGATCTATATAAAGGGAACGAGATGATTCTTATAGATGAGAATGAAATTACTTTGGTCGTCTCATTGCAACACTACTTGTGAGGTGATCAACCATTCAAGGAAAATTATAGAGTTTACATTGGACATGGCTGACACAAACTTTTTATTCCACATAACCTGACAATTGGCGACCCTTTGAGATTTGAACATGTTAAGAATATAGCAAAGCCTATTGCGAATATTGATAATTTTAATATTTTATAATTTTTTTATTATTTTAATAATATTAATATTTTTTTCATAAATATTGATAATATATTTTTTATTAGTAATAATTAGAAACGAATCTGCTTGGATAATGAAGGAAAAATTGGTAATCATCTCCACAATGATGATTACCAAATTTTCTTTCATTATTCAAGAAGTTTTCATCTTGCTAAGTATTGCTAAGTATTTGCCAAATTAGTAATAAATTGGAATAATTAGTAATAAGTAATAAATTGTAATAGTTAGTAATAAATTGTAATAATTAGTAATAATTAGTAATAATAATAAATAATTAGTAATAATTAGCAATAAATTGTAATAATTATCAATAAATTGTAATAATTAGCAATATATAGGAATAAATAGGAATATATAAGAATAAATAAGAATAATTAGGAATAATTAGTAATAATTAGTAATAATTAGTTAGAAATACTTAGGAACAGTTAGGAAGAAATTTTAAAAAAATTTAATAAAATTTATGAACTTGGCAAGATTTCTAGTGGATTGATGACACTCCATTTACTCGATGACTTTTGTCATTTCAACTCTCACAGACTCAAAACATTTTGAAAAATGTGCTGCTTCGTAGACATATTCAATCTTGTATGGACGAGATGGGATATGAAATCGTAGGATAATATATTTTTTATAATGTTTTTAGGAAGTGACAGTTGGAAGAAGATGATTCATCAACGAAAAGGGGGCTCTTTTGTCCGATGTCACATTTAGTTGCATCTTTCTCACACTGAAATGAGAATGAAGAATCTGGTCGGAGGTACACATATTCATTATCATATGCACAAGAATGAATATGTGTATGTCCAACCAGATTCTTCATACTCATTTTAGTGTGAGAAACATGCAATCAAATTTGACGTCGCACAAAAGAGTAGTTTTCAATCCACTGGTTGTGTCGCCCTTAATTAATGGTAATTATTAAGAAGTAGTTGTAATTATTTATCTTGTTTTTTCAGATAGTGTTTTTATAATTTAAAATTATTCTAAAACAATGATGATTTTATATTTTATGTAGAAAAATATGGAATAAGGAAGTCGACATCAGTCATTATTAGATGATCACATTTGGATAAATCAGCGCAAAAATCCTAATAGTTCTGGTTTAAATCCTGTATATATTGAGGGTGTTGAAGCATTCTTAGCATTTTCATCATAAAAACAAGAATATGTTTGAGAAGGAAAACTTAAGTGTCCTTGTAAAAAATGTGCTTTGAGAAAGTGTGACACAGTTGAAAATGTTGGGGGACATCTCATGCAGTTTTGTTTTCTACCAGATTATGTTTTTTGGTATCAACATGGTGAACGCAGTTCCAAAGAAGATCCTAATAACTTGATTCCGGATCCATCACGGTTTCAAAATTTATTACATGATGTTGCAGGTCCATCTGTGCAACAAACTGAAACTCACAATGATATTGATATAACTCCTGAGTTGGCACCATCTGAATTTTATGATTTGTTGAGTTCTACTGAGGATGCATTATATCCTGGTGGCAAGATAAGCAAATTAGAAGTAGTTGCAAAATTTATGGCTATTAAATCAGAAAATGAAATGTCAAACAATTGTTTTGATCTGTTATTTTCTTTGGATAAAACACTATTACCTGAAGGAAATGTGTTGCCTGTAAATTACTATGGGAGCAAGAGGATGGTTCATAATATGGGCCTTAGTTATCAGAAGATTCATGCATGTCTAAATGATTTCATCTTATATTCTGGAAAAATGAGTCTTTGGATAGTTTTCCCACATGTGGACAATCGAGGTATATAGAAGATCAATAGGGAAGTCTAGATCGATTCCAGTAAAACAGTTGATTTATTTCCCCCTTACACTCAGGTTGTAGTGTTTATTTATATCTCAGAATACAATGTCAATGATGTCATGGCACAAAACCAAGATTTCAACTGAAAGAAGCTTGAATCATCCATCTGATGGTGATTCATGGAAACATTTTGACCACCTATATTTGTCTTTTTCTATAGAAGCCCGAAACATGCAATTGAGTCTTTCTATTAACGGTTTATGTCAGTTTGGTTTTTATGGTAGTCAGTATTCATGTTGGCCTATCTTTATAACTCCATAAAATTTTCCTCCATGGATGTTGATGAAGGAGGATTATATCTTTATGACTCTTTTAATCACAGGACATCCAAAAAAGAATATTGATGTTTATTTGATACCATTGATTGATGAGTTAAATTCATTGTGGAGTGATGGTGTTAATACATATGATGTTGCTTCGAACCAAAATTTCATATTAAAATATGCATTCATGTGGAAGATTAGTGACTTTATAGCATATGGCATGTTATCTGGTTGGAGTACACATGGTCTGAAATAATGTCCTTACTGTATGAAAGAAAACAAATCCTTTATGCTCATCAATGGAAAAAAACATTGCAATTTTTGATTGTAACCATATATTTCTTTCAACTGATCATCCTCTTTGGAGGAACAAATCTCATTTCAGAAAAGGTACAATTGAAAGGGTTGAACCTTCAAAGATGATATCAGGTACAGTGTTAAAATCAGTTGTATTTTTATTACCTCCCATCACATATAGACCAATAGTAAACCAACATAATATTCATGGCTTTGGGAAAGAACATAATTGGATAAAACAGAGAATTTTTCAGGATCTTCTGTATTGGTCTGATTTTTTGGTCTACCACATGTTGGATGTTATGAATATTGAGAAGAACTATTTTGATATTTTATTTCATACTGTTTTGGTTACACCAGGTAAGACCAGAGATAATTTAAAGGCACGATTAGATCTTGCCCAAATTTGTAGGCAACCAGAACTTAACTATTTGAAAATGTCAGATCATAGAGGTTAATGAAGCAAAAAAATCTTATACACTGTCCAAAGAGAGTATCTTATTTTTTTTTGTGGATTGCGGATTTGAGACTTCCAGATGTTTATGCTTTCAATTTGGGCAGATGTGTTAAGAATGATTATATTACTGGATAAAAAAGTCACGATTTTCTTGTTATAATAGAAAGACTAATGCCGATTGTATTCATAGGTTTGTTGAATTATATGATTTGGATTTGATAAATGAAATATCATATTTTTTGAGACATTTGTGCAGCAACAACTGACTATGATGCACTAAGAAAATAGAAAGAAGATGTTGCTATAATTTTATGTAAACTAGAAAAAATATTCCTGCCAGCTTTCTTTGACTCAATGGAACATCTGATATTACATTTTCCACATGAAGATAAATGTGGAGGTCCAGTTTAGTTTTGATGGAAGTACCCATTCAACAGATGTATGCAAAAATTGAATAAAAAAGTGCGTAAAAAAGCATCAGTTGAAGGGTCAATTGCTTAAGCTTATTTCCAAGAAGAAATTTCTTTTTTATGATCTCATTATTTTGAATCTCAATATCCCTCAATACAAAATCACATGAGATAAATTGAGGGGAATGTTTATGAAGAAATGGAAATTCAATTAAAATTTTTTAATTAGCAAAATCTTGGTTTCAGTGGAGTTCATCTTCGATGGCTTTCAGATAATGAACATCACAGAGCTCTTACATATGTTCTGCTCAACTGTGAAGAAATGACATCATTTGTCCTGTGAGTGCTTCTATCACTTATTCTATATTTTATGTTACAGTATTTTAACTAATTTTATTTTTAGGTTATATGATTATCATATCAAGAATCAACTTCCACAAATTACAGCAGCTGCTCTTGAAGAACACGGACAAAAAAAATTCTCAATGGTTTCAAAAACTGGTAAATTATATTATTGATGATTTAATATCAATTTTTGTTATTTATTATATTGATAATTTTTTTAAAAATTTTCAGGTGTCTCTATATACCGATAAAATTGATAAGAGACATTGTATATTGAGTAACCCACCATCCAAAATGGTTAAATCTTATAATGCATATATGGTGAATGGTTTTAGATTTCATACACATGCATAAGAGGAATAAAAAAAACAATGAACAATGGAGTTTTCTTGAGAGGATCACATCATAGAGAAACTGAAGTTGACTTTTATGGAATGTTGGATGAAATTATTAAGCTATGTTATCTAGGACAGAATTATATAACAATGTTTAAATGTCGGTGGTTGGATACTAAGAGAGGCTTTCATGTTCATCAGACTCATGGAATTGTTGATATTATATATAAAATCTTCATGCAGTAAATGAACCATTTTTACTAGCTCAATAAGAACATCAAATTTATTATGCCATGTACTGTGCTACTTCAAGAGACTTGAGCGATTGGTGGAGCATAAAAAAAATCTCAGGAAAATTAGTTTACTCAAATTGAATGTGGTTCCGCTAAAGTGAAAGGAATTGTAATTTTTCCAAAGACTGCTCAAAATCCATATGATTCCCGAAGACACATGAATATTGATGATGACACCCCACAATTGAGGATCGACGGTGATGAAGATGTTAATGATGTTACAAATGAATTTGATATTACAGGAGATGCTAAAACTGAAAATCATATGGATATTGATGATGCTGAGGAGGAAGTTGAATAAATTTGACATTGACAGCTGTGGAGAAGAGAATGAAGATTAAAATTGAATCATTTAAATGCTGGTTATAATGATAACTAATATATCTCTATATTAAATAGTTATTTTCAAATATCTGCTAACAAAAATCATTTTGTGTTTCAGATGGACTCTGATATATTCTGCGAGTTGTAGGAGGCTGACCTACCGTTGGATAAGGGAGATTTTGGATCATCTGACCCTCAACCTACTAGCAGTTTAGGGGGTACACAGAGAGGGTGCAATCTTGCACGGCTGATGATTCATGACCCTATCATCGAGAAACGTCCACATCTTGGTTTAGATCCACACACATAGAGGTATGGTAACATGTATATTTTAGTTATCTTTCATTAGTTTATTTATATATATACTAATTGTTTGATTATTTATTACTTTTTCTCAGTTTTGCACATGTAACTATTGGATAGGGGAGCGCTATCTTGCACAATAATTTTTCTAAGCCATAGATCACATGGGAACAGATTCTCATTAATGTACGACGCAACATGCTCCATCATTGGTTGGTACATAAATAAATAATATTTATCTTGAAATTTATTTTATTAATAACTTGGTATTATAATTTATTATTAGGGTTTATGGTATCCTACAATTATAGCATGCGCGACGCTCTACACGTGGCATGGCAGGTTTATATGCGCGACTGTTTCCATATTGTTTTGCACAATTTGAGAAGTACAACCATTCAGAAAGCAAGAGTGAAAGAATTTGATGAGTCGTGTGGAGCTCCCCGATCGGAGTACATTTCATCTCATGTTTGGGATGGATTGTGTTTACACTGGTTGGGTGGTGCATTTCAGAGGATATCTTCAATGGGACGGCAGAACCAGGGGAGACAGGAGGTGACACATCGAGCTGGTAGCTGTACATTCAGTTCTCATAGAGAGCATCATGTAAGTATATATTTCAAATATTTTAAATAACTTTAAATATAAACAGTTTATTTTATATTTTTGTAGGTAGTCGAGCATCCCAATATTACAGAGTTCGAAATTTATCGGAGAATGTATAGTGATCCAACCACTAGAGAGATTAGAGGTGATCGCCAGCATCAGATTGTGGTTAGTATTATTTTTCAATTTGACAATTAACTGTATATAATATTTTAACAATTTTAATTTTAAATTGGAATTGAAGGAGTCATATGAGGCTGCGACCTTTCAGACACATGTAGTGGGTCCGGACGAGACGACAGAGTAGACCGGTTCTCACCATTTCGATGAGGCGACATTGATGCAGACGACTCAGTATGGATTTGAGAAGGACCGAGTAGTTGGTATTGGCTCGAATTTGACTTCTGGAACTTATTATAATACTGCTACAATGTTGGCATCCATATCGAGAGGAGCTCGTGGAGAGACATAATCTTCTGGCTCATAGTATCAGGAGTAGTTGCTAACTCAGGATGAGATTATAGAGACTTTGCAGAAGCAGCATGAAGAGTTGAGTTGGCGGCAGCAGCAGCAGGAGCAGCATCACGAGGAGCAAATGCATTGTTGGCAGTAGCAGCAGCAGCAGCATGAGGAGGAGATGCATCGATGGAAGTAGCAACATCACGAGTAGATAGAGTACATGCGCAACCTGACTCATATTTTAGGGATGTAGTTTCCTCCACCATCTCCTTCAGCTCCTTCACATCCTCCAGAAGATGACCCCCAGTGATTTTTTATGTTAAAAACATTTTAATTTAAAATTGTAATATAAATTATTTACATTTTTTGTCTTTTATATCGATGCAAATATAAATTTATTTAATTTATAATTTTTTATAATTTTTTATATTTTTTTGTGAATATTGAGAATTTTAAATTTGAATTTTTTTTAATTTTTTAATAAAATTAATATTATTTTATTGAATATATATTTATAGTATTATATTTTTTTATTTACGAATAATAATAAAAATAATATTTATTTATTTATTTTATTTTTTGCGAATATTGAGAATTTTAATATTTTTTATTTTTTTTAATAATAGTAATATTATTTTTTTATTAATCGTAATTTTATTAAATTTATTTTTTTAAAATTAATTTATTTTTTATGATGGGATCTTTTGCGACGGGGTCCCGTCGAAAATAGTCTAAATAAATATTTTTAAAAACATATTTGTGACGGGACTACATATGCGTCGCAAATACTTTGTTGCAACGGGCCCATTGTAGAAACTATTTGCAACGGGCCCATCATGAAAAAGTTTATGTATATATAATGAATATATTCGGAGACTTATTTGCGATGGTGATGTTTCCCGTCACTAATACCCTTATTTGCGACGGTCCCATCGTAAATAATGGTATTTGTGACAGCATTTTCTGGAATGGGCTATTTGCAACAGGGCCCTATCGTTAAAGCTTATTTGGGACATGATCCCTTCGCAAATAACCCGTCGCAAATACCAAGAGTTCTAGTAGTTTCTTGTACTTTATCTTTATTCAACCTTGAATTTTCATAAGCCTCCATCCTAAGTTCCTCATGTTCATTGAGATCTAATTTCCTTTTTGTTTCGGTCAATGAGTGGTCAAAATTCATTTTCTTAATTGCCCAAAAAACCATATATTCAATCTCCACTAGCAAATGGCATGCTTTACCATAAACCAACATATATGGGGACATTCCTAAAATGGTTTTATATGTGGTTCGATGGGCCCAAAGAGCATCTATGTGTTTTCTTAACCAATCATTCCTAGATGGTTTAACAGTTTTCTCAAGAATTTGCTTGATTTTTCAATTGGCTAACTCAGTGTGACCATTGGTATGTGGGTGGAAAGTAGTGGACACTTTGTGAGAAATTCCATACTTTTCCATGAGTTATGATAATGGATGATTGCAAAAATGAGTTCCACGATCACTAATGATAGCCCTGGGAATTCCAAATCTAGAGAAGATGTTTTCTTTTAAGAATTTAATCACAGTTTGATGATCATTGGATTTTGTGGGAATGGACTCAACCCATTTTGAGACATTATCAATAGCTAATAGAATGTAATGATATCCCCTAGATTTTGGGAAGGGACCCATGAAATCAATTCCCCCAATAGTCAAATATTTCAACCACTATAATGGGAGTAAGTGAGATTTGATTCCTTTTTTGTGATGGACCCTACTTGTTGAAACCTAGGACATCTTTGACAAAATGTGTTGGATTCCCTTGAGAGAGTGGGCTAAAAAAGACCACACTGAAGAATAATAACAAAAGTTTTCTCAGAGGAAAAGTTACCTCCACATGCCTCACTAGGACATAATTTAAGGATAGTCTATTATTCAAATTCTGGGACACACCTCCTAATGACATGGTCAGGGAAGAACTTATATAGGTATGGATCATCAAACACATAGTTTCTAACATCATAAAGGAACATACTTCGAGCTTGAGTCCCTTAGAATTTTGGACTGACTCCTGTAAATAAGAAATTGGCTATGTCAGCATACCAAGGGTAGTCACTCATAGAGTATAGGAGTTCATTAGGAAATGAATCAAACAAAAAAGGTGATTTCAGTTGTCTTTTAATTCCATCCTAGAGAGGTGATCAACTATAACATTTTCCACACCATTTTTATCCTTGATTATGATGTCAACTTCTTGTAAGAGAAGGACCCACCTAATCAGTCTAGCCTTGGTATCTTATTTATGGAAGATGTATTTTAATGTAGAATGGTCCGTGAACATAGTGATGTGGGGTCCTAAGAGGTTGGACCTAAACTTCTCTAAGGAAAACACAATAGCAATTAACTTATTTTCAGTAGTGGTGTAGTTGATTTGGGAATCATTTAAGGATTTTCTTGCAGAAGCAATGACATAAGGAGTTTTATAACAACGTTTTCCTAACACAGATCCTACAACAAAGTCACTGGCATCACACATATGTTCGAAAGGAAGGTTCAAATTTACATATTTCATAATGGGAGGAGAGGTGAGAGAGGATCTGAGGGTTGAGAATGAACCCTCACAGCTTTCTGTCCGAACAAATGGAGCATCCATTACTAGGAGAGCACACAGGGGACAGAAGATTGAACTAAAGTCCATGATGAATCTTCTATAGAAACCAGCATGTCCTAAGAAAGACCTCACTTCCTTGACAGTTTTGGGTGATGGAAGGTGATGAATGATGTCAAACTTGGCTTTATCAACTTCAATCCCCCTACCCGAGACTATATGGCCTAGAACTAGACCCTCTTTAACCATGAAATGGGATTTTTCCCTATTTAGGACCATATTATTTTCATCACATCTTGAAAAGTCTCTCTCCACATTCCATAGACATCCCTCAAATGTATCCCCAGACACAGAGAATTCATCCATGAAGACCTCAAGAAAATCCCCTACAATGTCTAAGAATATTCCCATCATGCACCGCTGGAAGGTTCCACGGGCATTGCATAACCCAAAGGGCATGTGTTTGAAAGCAAAGGTCCCGAATGGACATGTAAATTTTGTATTACCTCTATCCTCTAGGGAGACCTCAATTTGATTATACCCCGAGTACCCATCTAAGAAATAGTAGAAGGCATGAACTGCCACTCTATCAAGGACTTGGTTAATTAATGGTAAGGGGAAATGGTCCTTATTGGTGAATGAGTTTAGCTTCTTATAGGAAATTGAGACCCTTCATCCACTTCTCACCCTAGTTGGGAGAATCTCTCCATCCTTATTTTTCATCACTGTGATTCTTTCCTTCTTGGGAACCACTTGGATTGGGATGACCCACTCACTCTCAGCTATGGGATTTATGATACCGTCTTTTAACAATGTCAGAAGTTCCTTCCTTACTACCTCGATGAGATTAGGATTGAGTCGCTGTTGAGGTTGACAACATGGCTTGGAATCAGATTCCAAAATAATCTTAAGATTCCTGATAAGTGGTCTAATCCCAGGAATATAAGATAGGGTCCCACCAATGGATTTATTATGTTTCCAAAGGACATCTAGAAGCATCCTCTCATGATTGGCTTCAAGAGAAGAATAAATGACAATAGGATGTGTTTTATTGTCCTATAAGAAGGAATACTTGAGTGCAACGGGAAGTTCCTTCAATTCAATATCAGGTTGGTTCATAATTTTAGAAGAATATTGGGACATTGGATCAATATCAATTTCTTTTTTAGAGTTTCAGATAGGATTGATTCCCCACATATAGAAGTTTTAGCAACAAGATTGGTTTGATCAGATTTAGGGAAGGAAGTTTGATTGGTCTCCATGAATGTGGTTTGCTGAAAGGTTTCACTGATTGTTGGTCCTAAAAATTCATCATAAGAGCAATTTGAAAATGATTCAATCAAAGGATATAAACTTCCTTCATGTGAACAAAGGAAATCAATCTCACCCTGACTTAAACATCCATCAAATATTCCTTGATGTTCTATGGATTCATTATCAATGCTTCCTATCATGTTTACTTCTTGAATGTCCTTGTCATCCATTATTTGTGAGTTTTCATTATAGATGTTCAAGTCTAGACTCATGTTTCCAAAGGTGATGGTCATTTTCCCATTTCGGAATCGGATAACAGAGTTGATTGTTACTAGGAAAGGACGACCAAGGATGATTGGGGTTTGTCCCTTATTTCCTAAGTTTGGATGGTTGTCAAGGACAATGAAGTTAGCAGGGTAGATGAAGTTCTCAACCTTTACCAGAACATCCTTTAAAATCCCCTTTGGAACCCTAATGCTACGATCAGAAAGTGGAAGTGTGATAGATTTGGGTTTTAGCTCTTCTAGGCCTAACCGGAAGTACACATCATAGAGAATGAGATTGACACTATCACCTAGGTCACACAAGGACTTGACAACTTTTCTCTCTCCTAGTTCAACATTGATGTAAGGGAAACCCGGGTCTTTCAACATAGGAGGAATAGTCCCTTGAATGGTGGTACTCACATTAGCAGCCAAAAGGAATTTGTTTTTATGTGAAAATTTTCTTTTAAAAGTACATAAGTCCTTAAGGAGCTTTGAGTAGACAGGTATGGTTTGGATATAATCGAGAAGGGTAATGTTCAACTTGACTTGTGAGAATATTTCCCTTAATGTTTCACTAAACTCAGGCTTGGTTTTCCCCCTCATGCATTGAGGAAATGGTGCAGGTTTGGGGTTTTTTGGTTGAAGTGTTGTTTCTTTGACAATGTTATAGTGTTTTTCAGTTTGATAATTTGGTTCATTTGTATTTTTATCCACGTTTTAATCTTCAGGTGGGTTCTTAATTATTTTTTCAAGTTTCTCAATTGATTTCCCACTTCTTAAAACAGTCACAACATTTAGTTGTTCATGAGTTGTTTGAGTACAACATGAAACTCCCCTTGAAGTTGAGGATGGAACCGCCTGTGTAGAAATGGGTGAATTTCCAGTTTTGATGGTTTGATGTTCTTGTTTAAGGGAAGAGACTTCCATGTTCATCCTTTCCATTTGTTTTCACAGTTGTTCTAGTAGGATTTGTGGAACAGTTTGGGTTGGTGCTTAAGAAGTTTGGTTTATCCCAGGGGGATATTTTGGAGGTGGTATGGTATGTTTAAAATGGGCAGGTGGCTGTTGGTATTGGATATGTTGGGTTTGGAACTGGTTAGGGGGTTGGTAGTTTTTATGGGGGTAATGATTTTGTCCCTGTGGTTTCCTAGGTTGTTGGTTATCTTTCAAGCAGAAGCCTGGGTGGTCATTATACCTTGGGGTGAAGTTGGTTTAGTATTGAGTCTTTTGAAAGTTCAGAGCATTTACTTCTACTGGGGGTCCTCTTAAAAGAACATCCTTCATGGGTAGAATGGTTGGGTAGTTGTCTGTCTTATGGTCATGTTTGTCACAAATCGTGCAAACAGGGTCTACAATTTGGATTTCATGTACTTTCTTATGGTCTATCTCTTCAGCCTTCCTAGAGAGTGCTACAAATTTAGACCTAAGGATTTCCTCCTCTCTAAGTGTATGAATTCCATTAGTTCTTTGTGGGTTTTCCGAATAAGGTGAAGATCCCCATGTTTGTTTCTGTTCCACAAGGATTTCTAGATACTCATAAGAATCATTTGGGGCTTTTTTTTAAAGTTCTATTACAAATCATGTCAATTTTATTTGTTCCCTAGAACCAACCCTTCATAGAAAATTCATACATGTTCAGGAATAGAAAAACCATGTTGTGGAACCATGTTTAGAGTGTCCCTGAACCTCTCCAATATTTCATAGAATGACTCTCCCTCTTTTTCAAAAATGTTTTGGATGATCATTTTATGTGCAATTGCTTTGTGGTGGGGAAATTATTTTTTGTAGAATTATCTTTTTAGTTGGTCCCAAGAGTTTATGGATGATGGTATCAAATTTTTAAGCCAATTTTTAGCTCTATAATTTAATGAAAAAGGAAATATCGTCATCTTAACTGATTCTAGTTGATGTGGGGGACACATGGTTTCTACAAAGTCATTGAAGTCCTTAATGTGAAGGTAGGGCATCTCGGACTCCATTCCATGGAATGTGGGAAGATGGTTTAATACCTGGGGTTTAAATATGTAGTTGGAATCTCTTAGGGAGTTGTGTCTAATGCATGAGGGGGCATTGGTCTAGCCAGTTGTGAGGTAGTCATTCATGGTTTGATCGACCGCATTCCCCAAGTTTGGGGCTCCCCCATTTGGGTGTTTATTTTGGTTTCCACCTGTGTTTATGAGATGGTTTCTTTGAAGAAATTCACTTGAAATTGGCTCCATTTTTGACTCAAGTGTGTTAGGAAGATTAGGATCTAATGGAAAGAGTTCCCTTGGTGTACTTGACTCCCCAACCCCAGGACTATCCACCCCAACTAGATGGTTTGATTGATCGCAGGTGTAGGCGGACAAGCACCAAAAGAAAAAAAGAGAGGAGAAAGGGACAAGATAAGAGAATTTGGATGAGAAAAGAAAAAACGGGGGAGAATAAAATGGGTGTTTAGATTACTTACTTGGGTCCTTGGAAATGGTTCCAAAATTTGATTAACGCTCAAATTTACCCAAGAGATGAAGATAGAACGATCCTTTTAGCTCAGCTTGTGTTATCGAATCCTCAGAGACCTAAGAAGTAACCTATTGACACGTACATTCAAGTAATTGTGTTTTGGATATAAAGTGACAAAATTTGGTTGATTTAAGATGGTTTTAAATAAAATCTAATATACTTAAGTGAATTGAATTTAAAAGAGTGAGTTGATCATAGGTTATCACTTGGGGTGGACTGTACTTATTTCCTTTTCAATGATTTTAATTTCTTAGATTTGAGATGGGTTCATTTAATAAAATAAAACAACATCATCACTTACTAGTTTAATGGATACACCCTTTAATACTAATCACCTATATAGTTGAAGGATCAATGTTTTGAGCACTTCAAGGTAGAAGTTCGTATTAGCACATGAAATGTGTGGCCTTAAATTCAACAAGGACGATGGAGTTTAAAAATCATCAAATCAAAATCTCAATTAAAGATATGATTAGACATTAATGGGGTGATAAATAACAACCAATAAAACTTCTTTCTACAACCTTGGTTCAACCCATAAGTGGGTTATACCTCTATTGATGCTATGGTTTAAATGGAAGAGTGAAGTAGACTCATGAGAGATGAATTAAAGAAGTATGGAAAATAATAAAAAGAAAATGTTCACTCCACCATTGTGTGAATAATTTCTCAAGGTTTTGTGTTAATAAATTCACACATTGAACCAAAGGTATCAAATTGATATATATAATAATAGAATAAGAGTAAAAGAAGATATTTTATTAAGAAAATAAAGTGAATTGAACAACTTACATGTGAAAGAAAAACTTGAGAGAAAAAAATCAATGCATAACATTACAAATGAACAAAGCACCCAAGATCCTCAACTCCTATACAACCACTGCCTTAAATAAGAATTTTAAAAGCCTTGGGTCAATCCTTCAATAGTCCCAGTCTCTTCAATTAAATTTGGTAGGCCATAGGTGAGTGGAAAGTTGAGGGAGCATTGATTTTTCCACCCTTGACCCGAGGTGGTATCTAGCTTTCATTCACCGAACAGACGCACATGGAAGACCTTCTAGATGGCCGAATTAGAGTTTTCCATATCAGAAAAAATGGTACCCCAGATGTCTCCTAACTGCCTATAAAATGTGGGCGGAATGGGAGTTGTGGATTCAGAGATTTTATTATATTAGTGGGACATTTTTCTTGGCCACAAAATCTGGCCCAAAATTTTATCTCTAACTTGGGCCGCCTAAATAAATACAATGGAGACCGAATTTGCACTAGATCTGGAAGAATGATTTGTTCCAATATATTTCTTCTAGAATCCCACAAAATTTGGGATTCATTTAATTTGTAATGTGGGTCCCACATTCTCATCAGTGGGCAGGTTCCCAATATGCCTTATCTAGAATTGCTTCCATTCATCTCCAAATATCTCCATCATCCTTTATGAATCCTCCATTGATACCTGAATGAAACATGTTCATATTGAAGTGTAGATCAATTTCAAAAAATATAAAATTAAAATATGGATATTTACATTTTTTAAATCATATGAATCATTGAATAAATTAAATGATGTTAAAAAATGTACCACATAATAGTTCATTTTAAGAAGGAATTACAATCATAATGTTAAATGATGTTCAAAGTGTAAAATGCACTAAAATTGTTTTTATGAATAATAAATCACATTAATATTATATATATTAACAATGAATATTATCCTCATTTATTGGATAATCATGAAGTATCAGAAAATTTAACCAATTCAATTAAAAAATATTTAAATAGTGTAAAATTTTGTAACAATATATGTATAAGTAAAAACATCCAGCAAATATTTTCATGATGAAGGATGTTTCTTAGTATATGTATGTTCCTGAAATTTTATGATATACCTCATGATCATTTATAGGTACTAATTTATCATGCACAAGAGATTTATCCCAGTTGGTGAGGAGTTAGTAAGTGCATGCATGAGTCCTGAGTTAAAATCCGAGTATAGATATAATTTTCGGATTACTATTGAAGGTAATGTTGCAAGTTCTATTTGGTAATGTATTAGCATGAAAAATTCATCCATTTGGGATTTTGGATCACAGGTTTGGTCCTTGGTTCCATCAGGGTATTCGGGCCACCCAAGGCCTTCATGCTAGTAAGGCTTTCAGGCCACCTCAAGTCCTTTGGGCCACCTACAGGCCTTCAGGACATCTTATGGATTTCGAGCCACATGAAATTATGTTTAATGGACCAAGATGACTCTATAAGGAGACAACTATAGATGAGGCTTCAGAGTTGGTACATTCAACAAAGCAGAATTTAATAGATTTTGAAGAAAGTGATGGTATGTCATAGCCATCAAGACCAGCCTGTGTAAGCAAGGGAAGCCCAGCAGAACAACCTTAAAAAGGTGGAAAGTTGACATCATGATGTTGAAGCTGGGAAGGATAAGTTCAATGTAGTCATATTTTGGATATTTATTCTAAGACCAATGGTTCATGTAATATCTAATCATATAGGCCTTATAAGGGTTCCACCTCATCCCTTGGAAAGAAAATTATCATAAATCAATAAAAAGGGGTGCTTCGGTCCATTTGAGGTAGGTATTATTATACCATTGTTTGGCTTATAATGTGGTCAAAATTTGAATTAAAGTTGTTTCAGGTAACATTTGTGATATTTTTAATCCCTAGGGGAAATATATATTTGGTTCATGGTTAGGTAATACCATGTTTTTTCCCTAGGAAACCATGTTCCCCAGTTATGAGCCATAGGACTTGGCCCACGATTTAGTAAAACTGTACTACCTCCGATACCATACAATTCACCATCAAACAGAGGGTATTTTAATGGTTGGAATATGGTTTGTAAAACAATTAACCAATTATGAGAAACCATACACACTTTTATTAGGGGCATATGATCAAGGTGTATAGTTTAGAATACCATGTGCATCTACCTAAGAAATTGTACGCATGTATTTCAACCCACCAGAATTTTTTATTAAAATTACCCAACCCCTGGATATTCTTACTAATCATAGAGAATATAATTTATCTAATTTATATTTTTATTAGTGGATTTTGGATAGATAATAAGGATATGAAAACCAACGTTTTTTTGTGAATTAATGATTCAGTTGAAGAATTATACCCCTCTTCTATTATGTGATATCTTCCCAATTGGTATCCTATTTATCTCTACCTCCCCACTCATTTTTTATCTTATTTAGGAAGGATTAATTTCTAAATTGAAAATGGGTATAGATCATGGTTTTTATGGATGTGTTTTTTTAGATCATGGTCCTATATTTCTATTATAGATCTTTTTTTTCATTGTATTTTGACTATTCAATACCAAATTGAGGGTTTCAGTTTGGAGAATGTCTACAAACAACTATAAGGAAGGTGGTGCAATTTTCAATTCCAATAGTATTGATTATATTTTTGTGTTTTTAATTATGAAATTTCAATTTCCACATTAATAAACCGAATCATGAATTAAATTAATTTATTTATTTCCCAATAGATTATGATATACTCTATAGATCCCATTTGAACCATTGTATTATTGAGACCAAACATGATGTAATCCCATAAGGTGTTCCAATGTAATTCAAATGATGAATTTTTATTCATAAAATGTGATAAACTGGAATAATGGGTGTATATAATTAAGTTGAATCACTAAAAAATATGCTTGATAATTGGGATTATGAAATTGGACCAATAATCGGATAAAATCATTATTAAGACCAAACATGATGGAGTTTTTTTGAATGACATGAATTTCCGAGTTCTGGGGTTGAAACTACTATACCGAATACCCACCTAGTTCCAAAGATAAATTCTAGGAACCCAATATATATATATATATACATGGGATCACTTAGTTATGACAAATGGACAATATCTCCAAATACACTTGTCGTTCCAAACAGCTTCTCTAGACTCTTATTAAATGATTATGAAATTAGAAATTAATGGATTATGATATCCCATGAATAAATGGATTGTAATATTCATATGTTGTGTGGTTCAGAATTCACAAGGATTTAAACAACATATTATTTGTTTGGGTGTCACTATTAACATGGGGGCCAATGATGTTACATAAAATCTTTAACATGTGGAAATTGATTTGTTTATAATTTATTCATTATTATTTATATAGATACATACACATCTATTCAATAAATAGTGCTTCAAAAGATGTTAGTATTGGAATACTATGTTGTACTCACACCTACTCATGATTCCTAATTGGTAATTAAAAAGTCTTCAGGATTTTAGGAAATTAAAATGGAAAGAGCCCTGTAATAGATGCAAGGATCGTGGATGATTGAAGAAAACATTATATAAGGACTCACTTGGTATATTTTATTGTGTGATGATCTCTAGTTTTCATTAGAAAATATACACTTTTATGGGATAAAATATGTACTGTTTTTAATTATTGCCATTTTTTCCTATTTTGGATTGATTATGTGATGTTGGATGGTCATTTATTATGATATGATATTATATTTTGATTATTATATTTTTCCTATTATGAAATTATTTAATTTTTTTATAATTTCATAAAGAGTTCATAGTCTCCCCACATTATATTTTAGACCCTTCTGTACAGTAGGTAGCCTATGGAATATGGGGAGGCATGCCTAAGATCATGTAATGAACCAACTCAAGGAAATAATATGTGGATCATGGCTTCGAACGTCAAAAAGTGGTATAAAATGAGTTTTTTAGTTTTCATGTTATTTACAGAATTTACAAAGGGAACAATGATGTCATGAACCATGGTCATGAAATCATGCATGGGAGTAGAAAACCCATGTACAAGGGAAAAACCATGTACCTAGGGTGGGATATATGTTCTTAACATTTTCTGTTACAGTTCAATGTTATTTTATATTTAGTGATACAATTTTTGTGTGATGTAATTTTTTTTGATATTATCGTCATGAACTGATATGCCATGGGATTTGAGTATACATAAATAATTATAGTCCCTCACTATTTATGCGAGAAGCATAATTTTAGGCATTTGTGGAAATTTATGTTTTGGGTGAGTTGTCAAAATGAAATTGTTTTCTTTTTTTGAGAAATTTTAATAAACGTTTCCTAATAAGAAATTGGAAATTGGAAATAATTCTAAATGTGTTAATTATAAATGGATAAAATGGGATCATAATGATAGCCGTTAAAATATGGAAGTGTTAAAACCTATGTTATCCATCACACATATGAGGGATGGTAGATTGCAATGATAATACTTCTATTTTTGGCTATATAGAGAAATATGGGGTATGACTTGTTATATCCCTATGAAAATCAATCTTATGAAAATCACATAATGATCTGTTATGTGTCCTAAACATATTCATGGATATTATAGACATTCCTCAATAGAATGATAGGATGACAATGAGAGAAAGATGCCTCTTAAAGTGGAACGAAGTACATTGATGGTTCATGTGATGTTGGATGAGAGCAGTACCATGGTATCGTTTTATACATTATAAAATTCATGGAATGGGACCTATAAAAGGTTGTTTGAAATATGTATGACCAGATACATGATTCCCAATTGTATTACCCTATCACCTTCAATAGTGTTGGTGGACCTGAGGAAAATGGGTTACTTGTTGAGTTTATCCAGAAGATCCATCACCTCATTGAAACTCTTAACGAGAATACATACAATTGGATGTTACTATATTTATCGAGTTAGTGAAATAATGGTGGGATTTCACAAAATAGGATGATCAGCTAGAGAACATGGTATGGAATTACTCATAGGATATTTTTATGGGGCATGTTTTCCTATATACACTAGGGATGGGGAGGGTAGTTGAGTTTATGTGGTTGACCAAGTGGAGTATGATTGTGATGGACTATAATGGATGCATCCCTGATTTTGATTTCTTAATTAAATAATTGTAAGGATCTAATGAATATAAGACAAAATGATTTTGGGATGGAAATAAATGTGATATAAAGTCCCTAGATTATATCTTTTGATGGAATAACTTGTTTATGTGGTGAATTAGGCTTTAATTTTAATGGGAAACCTCAAAGATGCTTGAAGAAGAATACATGTAATTTCTTCTAGATAAAAATGTGGTATGTCTTCCGAATGTATAATTTTTTTATATGAGAACATTAACCAGGGAGAGAGAATACATGGCTTACAAGGAGAAGAATCGTTTTCATAGAGAAAAAACTGATTATACCACCACTTGTGTGGTTGTTTGGGTCATAATCATAGCCAGTTTACCTAACCACTAGTGGAGTACCAACCCTTTAAAATATTGGTCACTTACAGTTGTATTTTAAAAACATTTACTGATGGAAATTGATAGAGGATCCAAGAAGGGTCAAGGAATTGGAAGGGGAAATTCAAAGTCATATTAGTTAGGCGGTAGGAGTATCTTTGGATATGGAGATTGTGGTGGTGGATAGAGGTATTTGGATAAAGATCACCCATATCAGAAGATCAATTCATCTTGTGGGACTTAGAGTACAATATAGGAAGGAGGGTAAGGACAGTTCTGTACACTTTATCTAGATGTTCTTGAAAGGTAGGTTCTGCAATCGACTGTTGGATATACTATTTATATATCTTTTAGACTTTACAATTATTTATTTGATACAAGTTCCTCTCATTCATATATATATTCTGAACATATGAATAGTTTGAGTATGATAATGGATATTTTGAGTGAGGTTTAGATGATTGACATGCCATATGGATTTCGATTGAGGGACATCTATTTATGTAATGGGTGTTCCATCAAAGATGGGATGCATTGTTTATTTAAGGATCTATACATACTCAACATGTTATTTTTGGAATTGGTATTGGGTATGGAATGGTTAGTATCATATCAATTCCACGTAGGTTGTTACATAGGATAGTGAAAATTACATCTCCTGGGGATGATAATAATGATCATTATGTATAATGGGATATATAGGAAATCCATGGAGGTATAATTCATCAAAAACGTGGGATCTCACACCCGTAGTTGAAAGTATTTAGATGGCTGAAGGGGGTGTGAATCATGATGTCTTTCCACTGGTAGTGGAAAAGTTTCATGATGTGTTTCCTAAAGAATTTTTGGTGATGCCACCTAATAGGGATGTTGGGATCATAATTGATCTTATGATGGGAGATGATATATTTTCAATTCCACCCTAAAAAATGGATCCAACAAATAATCTAGTTTTTAAGATGAAATAAGAAGAATTGATAGATAATGTATGTATCCATATGAGTTCATCTTCTTATGGGTTCTCTATTTTTTTCTAAGATGGATGGAGAAATGATGCATTTATGTTTCTATTACTATAAGTAGAATTAGATTACATAGAATAATTATTATCACATTCTTTATATTGATGACCTCTTTGACCACATTAATATATCTCGAGATTTCTCCATGATTGACATAATATTGTAGTTTCAATAGATGATGATTCAACCATATGATATACCACCAACAAATTTTAAATAAGGTGTAGTGTATACAAGTCTTTCATGATGCATTTTATGATGATGAATGATCTAGATATTTTTATTAAGTTTATTAACCAAGTCATCCATCCATACCTAGATTTTCATGTCATGGTATTTTAGGATGGAATAATTCTGTAATCAAAGATTAATGATGATCGTGTCAAACATCATTACATAACACTGATTATACTTAAATATTATCAGCTATATTCCTAGCTATCAAAGTGTTAATTATATATTTATAGTGTATATTTAATGGGCCGCATTATCTCATAGGAAGGTGTGCCAGGGGACCCAGACAATGTCTATATAGTGTTTTCTTGGGAGCAGTGCAATTATTTTATTGATATCCAAAGAATTATGTGATTATTAGATAAGTATGAAAGGGTTTTGAAGGAATTTCCCAATTTTGAAAACCACTTTTGAGATTTAAGAAAAATGGGATAATTATTGAATGGCCTATAGAATATTATAATGACATCCATTAGTTGGATAAGTGTTTGACTGCTTCCCCAATTTTGATCTTACATGAGTTAAGGTGAGGATTAACCATGTTTTTTGATGAATTATGGATTAGACATGGAGGAGTGTTGATGTAGGGGCACTGTTTCGTGGCATTTAAGTCATGGAATTTGGGTCCACATGAATGTAATTATACCACATTTTATCTCAAGTATTCTACTATGGTTTATTTCATAATGTTTTTGTGGAATTACATATGGGGTAAATAGATTAATGTATATACACATATAATAACATAAAGTATATTTTTCCACAATATGAGATGAATTTCCATTGGTGGGGAAAGGTAGAGTATATATTTTATTTTGATTATGAATTATTTTATATGCTTGGGAATGAAAAAAGTTTTGTTGATTCGTTGAGAAGGAAAGAATAGACGTAGGAGGTATATGGTTGTTGATATGAGGGGAAGATGATGCCCTTAATGGATGATATGCATATTGGATTTTGGGAGGGTCGGGAATTGGTGACCCTCGTATTAGTATCAGTGGATTATACATATCTGAGTTGAAATAGGGAGTGTATGTTTTAATATTAGGAGTGTTTTTTATTAAGGTAAATCCATGAATGTGTGGATTCATATTTTAATTGTACTATAGAAGATGATGAGATAATTATGTCTAGAACCATGTTTTTTTCCAACATGTTTTCACAAGGAGATTCTTTGTGATTTTCATACCTTGAAGTTGGAAAATTATCCTAGTTTGATAAGATGTAACTAGTACTACATCAACATTATTGTTGTCCGGGTAAAAAAAGTGATATTACAGGTTTCGTTACATGATGATATCGTTATCCGTAGGTGAAGACTCAAAATCAATGACCTGGTTTTTTACTTCAATCATTTTCTATTTTGGAATGGATATGTGATAAAATTTTCATGTACATTATGTTGGGTATTCTGAGGACCCCTCAGTACTATTATGATATCTGTGTAATTTTGGACATGTTTTCAAAGGTAGATCATTTCTTTAATTTCCATAAAACATTTAGCATGGACCAGTTTTTTTAGTGGTATGTTGTTGAGATTGTATCATTCCATAGGGTTCTATGGAGGGTAGTTTCACACCATGATTACCACATTACATAATTCTTTTATAAAGGTTTACAAGTAGAAGTGGGAACCCAATTGTTTCTTACTACAAATTTACACCCAAATACAAATGGGAAGTCCTAAATATCTAATCATGTGTTAGAAGAAATTTTTCGAGAATGTGTCATTAATTTGGTAATTCTTTGGAGAAACACCATTAGATCATTTATTTTTCCCCCAAGAACATTTATTAGATGAAAATTCTGATGGCACCATATGAGTCACTTTATTGTATTCCAGATAGATCTACTCTTTGATGGATAGAGTTGGGGGAGTTGGTGTTTTTTGGGCATATCTGTGTCTTGGAGATATCATAGTTGGTTCATCTAATTCAGAAATGTATGGATATTTCTTATAGTACATATAACATGTATGTTTATCAATGTTTATGAACCCAAAATTTTAATTTGGGTTATCTTGTATTACTTTAGGCATTAAAATGATTGGGACATTGAAGGATTTTAAGTCATGGTAAGTTGGTGACTCTGTTACATGGACCTCTCGATATTACAGAAAATATCAGACCACTGGAATACTGATTGGATCATCCATAATAGTTATTTCTATCTACAATGTTCATCATGTATCATAGTTTGTAAGAATCACCCCAAGTCTTCTCATGTGATAGATATTGATGATTTTTAGGATGAGGTTGATGCGTCCTTTGAGGACCATACAATTCATGTGATGGATTTCAATGATAAAGTTTTGCATAGAAATACAGTGCCATTTTTTATATCCCTATAACATCATTGAAATGTTTATGAAGAAATACGAGAGAGAAAAAATTATATTTGGTCTTAGTGGACCAAATATTTTATTTTAAAAGATTATATAGATTTGGGATTACAACTCTTGTTTTATTTTTTATATAAAAGGGGGATTGTAAGAGCCCTCCATTTTTGAGCTGCTTCATTCTCAGTTGTAGATACACATTCATCCCTGCATTGGTTATAAAATGGTTGGGTTTTTATATTGGTTTACATTGGGTGACAGTGAAGAAATTTTGAATCCCATGGGGCTTTGCACATCTGGTGCATATTTAGGGAACCCATGAGGTTTGTCCTAGAAAATCAAGCACCCCATTTAAAATTTGTTGGAGGTGGCACATGGTATATCCAAATAGTGCGACCTCTATCTCCAAACCATGAACTGTTAAATTGAGTATATTTTAATGGTTAGTGAACGATTAATCAAACCATAAACCAAGTATGATAAACCAAGAACTCCCTACGTAGTGGTGCATGATTAAGGATTACTATTTGGAAAACCAGGCACCTACACCAAAGAAGCAATGTGTGGTGTTTGGAACACCCGATATATTATATTAAAAGTCATGAACCCCCAATTGGATAGCCCGAATCATACCATATTGACCTAATATATATTCCCTTGTCTGGAAGGTTCTTGTAAAGATTACAAGGCTCCATTAACCCCTTTTTGAGTGAATTTAATATCCTCTAGAAAGATTCCACCCCTCTTCTATTATGTGATCTCCTCTATTTAAGTTCCCTCTCACACTACTATCCATGTATCTTATTTTGGAAGGAATATTTTAAAAATTATAAATGATATTACATCTAGTTTAATTTGGTTGTGTTTCATTGGATATTGTTCATAGGTTTGGATACGTGATCTCCTCAACTATTGTGGTTATGACCGTTCAACATCATATTGAATGTCTTGGTTTCGTGAGTGTCCATCAATGACCATAAGGTAAGAGGTATACTTGTCTATTCACATATTCTTGATTATATTTTTGTGTATGTAATTAGGTAATTTTTAGTTCCATGTTATGAAATTTCATCCTAAATTGAATTAATACATTGGTTTCCTATGTGATTATGAGTCACTCCACATATCTTATTGGAAACATTGCAGTTTTGAGATAGAACATGATGGAAACCCACAAGGTTTTCAAATATAACGGAAATAATGATTTATGAATAACGTTTTTTTAATAAGTATATAATTGTTATATGGATTAAAATTGAACCCTTGATGAATTTTTTTGATAATAGGGATTATGATAGTTGTTAAATAATGGGTTATAAAAATGGGTTATAAACCATGGTATGTGATTTATTTGAATGTTGTGAACTCTGTGTTAAGAGAAATGAACTTCTTCTCTAAAGTCTCATATGGTGATAAAATTCCATTATAGTCTATCATGATATATATATATATATATATATATTTTCATGTTATCACTATGTTTTGGCACATGGATAGCTAGTGAAATTATCTATAGAGTTTCAAAATGATGCTCTAGGTCACCATTGTATTATTTTGACATTTGAATTAAATGGATAATGAAAATCTATTAATTAACTTGTTGTGATATTCTTATGGTGTTTGGTTATAACTCTTAACTTCAATAATGATATTTAAAATGACTCGTTTTTCAACATTGAGATGTAATGATCTCATATTAAATTTTTCACGACCCGTCCTCAGGGCCCGTGCCGTGACTACCCCTTACCCGCCTTCCATAGGCCAGGGGCTGGCGACTAGCACTAAAGGAGTAATTTCCGATAAAAGGGAAGGCATTGCCTTTATAAAGTAAACAAATACAACAGAGTATGCAACTGAAAGTAAACACTAAGTAAAACTATATACCAAAGATAGTGCTGAAAGAAAGGGGCTGTAAATACAAGCCCAACAGTAAAGTACAATACAATTGAAAAGATAGTACAACTATAGTAAAGTAAAACTGTAACTAATGAGTCGTCCTTCGGGAATCCCACCTGAAGGGTGGGTACAGATGACCTACTCAGTGCCCAGGTCTGTCCTTCAGATCTGTGTACGTCTAGCCAAGTGTTCCACCTCTGGGTACCTTCCAGCTCCACAACACTCTACCTCGATCAGTGCTATCCGTCGTCTGCAACCAACATAATGAAGTACGTACATTGTCCGTACAGGGGTGACTATAAAAATACACATCAGGGACCCTGAGACCCCCAAAGGTCTCTCAGAATCCATGAAGGATAAAACATAAAAAGGAAAGATATAATCATGAAGTATCAACTAACCCTACTTAGGTATATGACAATACTTATACCTAAGTTAACAATCTCGGTTCGGCTCCAACTCTCGAGCCCAAGAAAAACCCAGTACACAAAAGAATTAAAGAAAATTAAATAGATGATAATGATTTAAAGTCAATACTCATATCAAAAAGGTATATATCTTTCATATAGCGATTGAGATGGTCATATGTAGTCACTGATTCATCTAAGCTATCGAACCCACAGAGGATCCCAGTACAGTAGTCATCGCTGTAGAACCCACGGAGGATCCCAGTATATTAGTCGTCGCTTCCAAACCCTCGGAGGATCCCATTACAGTAGTCATTGTTGCCTAACCCATGAAGGATCCCAGTACAGTAGTCGTCACTGCCAAACCCACAGAGGATCCCAGTATAGTAGTTGTTGCTGCCGAACCCTCAGAGGATCCCAGTATAGTAGTTGTCACAGTCGCAGCTAGCTCTAGGTTTCCCGCATAAAACATGATCGATTCTGGGAGGGTCCGCTCCTCGAACAAAGGGGGTTAATACATCAACTATCACGAAGTCTAAATTTGACGTATCCCGAAGTTACGTCTCAAAAAAAGGAACCCAATGCGACAGACAGAGCATCAATCGGACGCCCGGTCAGAGAGTTATGGGCTTTTACGTTCCAAGGGCCCGGTTGGAATTACGCTCATTCCAAACCTAGAAGTTTTCAAATGTTATCCAAAACCCACTTAGAGTATCTCCAAAGGACCATCTTTCCGTGAGGATCCCAGTGTCATAGACGGCGCGTTGATCAGATGTGCGATCTATAAGTTATTTACATTTATGTGAAATGGGCCCGACCCTTCAAGTCCAGTGGGATGGTGGGTCGGCCCGACCCAGTTCGTGGGTCTGACCCGGCTGGGGTTCGGCCCCGCCAGGTGGAACATGGCCCACCCAGGGACCCGGACTGGCGGGTCCAACCTGATTTGGGTTTCAGCCCTACCCGGTGGGGAACGACCCACCCACAGACCAGGCCCGCAGTTGCGAGTCGGTTCGGCTCACCCGGCAGCGCCGAACGGCGCCGCCCCTCCTTGCTGCCCGACTAGCCGAAGCTGACCAGTTTGTTTGGCGCAAGTGGCCCACAATTGAGCCCCATGGTTCCTCCACACTCGGCGCCCATAGGCATTGTGGTTTCCTGCAGCCTGGCAGGCAGGCGGCTGGACGGTTTACCCGCTGAAGCGGCCCACCCAGCGCGGGCCGTAGTCATCTCCGTAGCGTGGTGTTGTGGTCTCTTTCCGAGCCATCCATAGCTGGCTGGTTCATCCAGCAAGCGGCCCGCGGTTGCGGGCCGCGGTTCCCTCCACCGGGTGGCAACTATGGGTGTCGCAGTTCCCAGCGGGCCGGCCAGTTTGGCCGGCTGGTCTCTTCACACGGCCGGCGTGTGGCTGCCACTGCCTCTGGTTGGCACCGCCTCCAGTCACTACTGACTACGACCGTTGTCGCCTCTTCCAACACCACCTCCATCTCCAATACAAACATGAATCAATAGTGGGTCGTCGGACGTGTTTTTTCGGCCCACTCCATTTACGTTTGGAAATAACAAAAGGCCAAAGACGAACCGAATCATATATAAAAAACAAGGGTATAATTTTATTCATTTAAAAATTATACAAAACCCCTACCTCGATTGAAGGTACGTTTTCGTAGTCGCGAAATATGATATTGCGGAAGACGGTATCGCAGAAGATGGTGTCGTCGTGTCAACGTCGGAGGGAGAGTCGTAGTTTTTGGCGACATTCTTTGTGGGCGGTGTCTTCTCCCTTGATGCGGAGGAAGAAGAAATAAGAAGATGATGATCAAGGGCCTTGTTTTATTTGTTGGAGAGGAAAAAGTTCTTCATGGGAAGAAGGCCCTCTCTATTCTCCAAGGCTCCACCAACACAACAAGTGCCAACCCAAAAATAATAGATTAGGCTATTATTTTATCCATAATAATAATTTCAAATTGATTCAAAAGGTTGAGCCAATTAATTAATTTTTCATTAATTTAGAGTGTGTTGGCACATTCGTGAGAGGAGGGTGGAATGTGGAGAGTTTAAAAATTAAAAGAAAGGAGGTGGATTCATTTAATTTCAAGAGTAGTTAAGAAGGAGTTTAGGGGAGGTGAAAGGTTTGAGTTCATGTGGGCCTCACCACACATTATCCTCTCTTGAGAGGTTATGTGGGTGTGGGACCCACCACAAACCTCCCTTTGGAGATAATAAAAACAAACTAAATAAAAGATGTGTTACTACACATTTAAATTTAATTTCTTACTTTTATGTAGAAACCCTAAAATTATCTTTCTACCCGTACAAAATGTAACTACGATAAAGGTCCCCTTAATCTAATACCAGCGCTGCGAGTTCATCGGTGTCCTCAGATTTCAATTCCGAGCACTGGATCAAAAGATATAAAAACTTTCACGTACGTTTGTAGAACGTACTCGAACAAAACATCAGAAAATTATTCCGGGCACACCGTGCCTCGGAATCAGGTGCCGTCAAAAACTGCAGACTCGTAAAACTCTAAGGAATTGAAGAAAAACTTTTCCTTGAAATTTACAGGTCTTTACACAATTTTTCTATCAATCATTACAATTTTTATAGTTACCATATCACTAAAAGAATTCATTCTTCAACATTATATCAATATAATTAAGTCCTACACATTCTTCCCTAGAGTGCTCTATCAAGAGGAATCTAAGTGTCTAGGTGAAAGCTATTTTTGTATAAAAATTTCACTACTGGACGATGTCAATCCTAGACATGTTTGAAATCCAAATACTAATCTCTAAATAAATCTTATAATTTATGAATGATCCTCTTAGAATTAACATTTATATGTGTATTATATATATTGTTAAATATCAATTAAATTTTCATCTCCTTTAGAATAATTCTCCCAAACCTCATGAAAAACATCACATCATGATTATATATAATAGAATTTGGTACTCCATGCAACCTTAAAATCAATTTCATGTATATAAATGATGGATAATGAAGGTAGAAATATCCTCTAATAGCAAAAAAATAATCCAACTTTCTAAGGTGACTAACTTCATCCCAAATGGAATAATGTCCTCTTAATGTTTTGGGTAGTCTGAAAACAAAATCCAAAGTGTCGTTTTATAATTTTTATTTTGGTAAGGGTAAGGGTTCTAAAACTATGTTATAAATTTATCTCCTCGAGTTAATATGATTACCGACAAGTAATAGTGATAGATACACTATTATAACTATTCTCATGTTGTACCATCAGAATTATCCATTCATGATAATCTACATCTTCATAATTCCATTATTAATAGAGAATGATTTAATATTAAATTTTTATAATAACTATTTCAATAATTATTTTACATAAATTACACATGCTTAGATCCATATCCCAATCAACCCATCAAGGATATGGTTTAACTCTTGTATAATCCATACCTTTATCTACAGTACAACACATTCGTTTTGTGCCCCATTAATCCTCAAATGAATTGATGGATTGAAATTCATCTTCGAAATATTGGATTTTCCTCCTTTGATTATGATATCAAGTTCCCTATATGAGAAATCCATATGAATTAGTTTATTTTAAGTCACAATACATGAAAAAATATCATCTTCTATTAGATGTAGAGCATTATCCTAAAAATTCTACTTCTTATTTCGGTAATGTATTAGTAAGAATAGAAATTAAAAAATACCAACCATCGCCATTGGAAGAATTTATAATCAATCCATGTGAAAATATAATTAATTCCTATATGATCATTATATATATCACATCATTGTACATAATTATTATTCCACCATATATTTAATGGGATAATTACTGCATCTGACAGAAAATATTGAGTTGGGTAATTTTTCTCATGGATATTCAATTGGTGATAGTTATTTCCTATACCGTATCATTCATTTTATAGTTTAATCCCCACATATTTTTCTATTAATAAACATATATGACAAGACCTTCTCTTTTATAGAGTACTGTGAGAGAGGGTTCATAAGCCATCCAATATTTTATCTCATTATTATTTTCATCACATTTTTATTTTCAAAGGAACATAGGTTCTTTCTATATTAACTAACTCAATTATTATTATTGTGATTATTAATCTCTCACAAACCATCAATAGTATCTAAATGAACAAATAAGAGTACAAATAATTTTTATTGTGGTTGGTCTGTGCCATTAATAAATAATATCCATCTTTTATGTATCCCATGATATGCCCAACCCTGTAATAATATATCCCAATAATAAAATTTCTAAAAATAAAAATCATTGTTATTAATTTATCATATAACATATCATTCCTTATAATATTTAGAAAAATTAAAAATTATACATTTTTTAAATCCTTTGTATTTGATTACATTGGAATACACTCCAAAAAGGCTACAAAAATCTGATTAAAATAATATCTAAAAAATATATTCTTTATATCCATGAATATATAATTGGAATACATATGCTCAAATGGAATAACAATAACTTCTTATAATATAAAAATATCATGCTAGGTATCCATTAGTATTTCATTATATTTGTACATGATATTAAGGATTAAAGATAAATGCGCAATTATGGAAAAATATTGAGCACCATATAATTGATAAAATAGATTATAAATATAGTATTTAAGATACATGTAATTAATATTGACCTTGTTACATCCCTAATAATTAGTTCAACTAATAAATGAACAATCATTCATCATATCATAAAAAATGTATACCATAGGGTGATCAAATTTTTATATGAATAAATTTTAAAATACATCATAGAGTTTTTTATTCAAATAAATAACTCAATTATGTTCATTAAATAAAGAGTGATTAAAATATTTGTAAAACTGGGTATTAGATATATTAAAATCATAAGAACATTATTCAATGGATTCATTTGTATGTAATTAGAAAATCAATAATAATAGTCTTGAATAATATAAATATAATCAATTTCATGTTCCTCCCCAACTATTTTAGATATATGACCCCATTACACAGTAGTAGAAACAATATAATAGAAGTAATTTGTTTTAGAAGTTTTATTTTGTATTACATCTATAAGTGATCATTGGTTGTTCTAAACTATTATATGAGATTTCTTTATTATAGAATATTGTTTTTGGATAGTTGGGGAGAGATTATAAATACTCATATTAAAAAAATTCATCTAAATTAAAAATAATAAGACTAAAATAATAAAAATTCATTCAAAAATCATTATCACATCCCAAACATTATAGTGGAGGATATGTGATCCATAATTATCAATATTTAATTCAGTCATTGAAAAATATATGTATTTCCTAAGTTTATTACTTACTCATTGGAATTGGTAATTGAATCACATAATTACCATGTTCCAAACAATTAAGACATTAAATTATATAATGTACCTTAGAGTGAAAATTGCATACATCTATCAGACACATAATTTTTACTCAATAATTTTTTCCTCAATGAATTTATTTTTCACAAATAAAAAAAATTAATATTACATTGGGATGTTTCCACATGTGCTCTATCCCACATTCATCACTTGGATAAAGCCAAACCATCTTCACTATATAGTCTTTATCATATAATATTCCTTCAAACTATATTTTACCTTCTTTAAGGGATATTAAATCTAAAAAGGATCAACTATTTAAACCTAATTTTAGATAGATTAATAGGCCTAAAAATAAGGTTATTCATTTTAACTATGGTTCCATATGGTTTCACATAAAGATTATCACTTCATTATCAATCATATTATTCTATCACAATATTCTTATTGGTTCTAGAAATTTAAAAAAATCATAAAATCACAGTGTATGCATGAATCATTTATTATTAGAATAAAAAATCATATGATTATTAGAATTTATCATGCGATATACCAAATATTGAACTTCCTACTAACTAATACAAATTTATAATCATCCAAGTAATATATGTATTATTTTAGGATTTCATATATTCCATCATTTCGTTCATTATAAAATTTAAAAAAGTGAAATTGATTTAACAAAAAATACAACCCCAATGACTTTTAAACTAGGTATGGTACAAGTCCTCTTGATCATGAAAAATGTGAATATAAATATAATATTGAACAATTCGTTTTAGGGTTTATCCAGAGCCTATATAAATATTATTTTATCTATATTTGTGAAATCATTTCATGGAAAACACACAATATCTACCTTAATGAAAAATTACAATGTTATATTATACATTAACATATACCTTGGTTTTCACTGTGATTTATAATCATATTATTCAGAAATAAATAAACCTTGATTTTATTTAGAATATACTGACCCAAGAATAATATACAATCATATATATATATATATATATATATTACAAAATTCAAGATTAAAATTTAATATGAACCATTATAATACACAACCCAAACCATAATAGTTTATTATCATTGGAGTCTTGACATATTATCCACATTTATCATGAAATATCATCAATACCTCATACAAAGTTATTCTAAAATAGTACACATCAAATACATACGCATCTTAAATATATTGAATATAACCTCATCAAATTAAAATAAATGATTCATTGAGATAATATTTTAAATATTGGTGAAAAGTAACTATAAATAAATGATCAAAAGTGACAATTAGATAATAATAAATGATTGAGAACAATATAAGAAATTAAAAAATGCATACCAAATTAATGAAAGATCATTAATGATGAGTATTAAAATACTTAATCTTTATAAAAATGAATAATGTTATAATAGTATATAATATTCAATAATTAATCTGGATCCCATAAAATATTTACTAATAACTCTACCTATGTTTTTTATACAAATAAGCATAGATTATAATTTCCAAAGTATATGTTCACTATTAAGACTATCATAGTAGATAAATCACTCTAATGTAATGGTTTCACTATACATTCTATAATTTCAATTTTCAATGTTTTATTTCATGGAATTCAATGTATATAGGGTCCTCTAGTGTATAGAGTTCACTACCCATTCGATGAAATCATTTTTAGGGTAAACTATCAAGACTATCCAATAATATATAGTCCCCTACTCAACTGGGTAACTCCCCCATTCCATTTCACATTATCTCATGTGTTAAAAATATTTACCAAATTAATTTTATGACTATATAACTCCAACAACACCCCTCACATAATGAAAATATTGTATAAGTCTTCCATTGAGAAATAAAATAAAATATTAATTCATCATGGCATTGAACGAATTATTTAAATTGATTTATAAAGATTTCAACATAACATAATAAACTCAATGGAATGAAATGAGATTCTTATAATCATTATCAAAATATCATCATAGTAAAACAATATTTAAATGGAAGTATATGGATTAATAGGAAAAAATCCCTAGTTAACCACTACAATCCTCAATTTTTTTATCATATATGAAAATATCTCTATTATAAAATAATTAAAAATGTTCTTTGAAAAACATGAGAAAACAACATTTTCATTTCATGTGTTTGTAAAAAATAATAGTATATATAATAAATGATATATGTTTTTAATTAAAAATTACCATTACGGGCTGAAATGAGTGTTTTCTATTAAATGATGGCTATAATTGTGGGGAAATATGTTCATTTCATTTAACTAAAAAAAATCCTTTTCACTCCTTTGAAATAAATGCCCAATATGAGTATTGAAAATAATATTTGAAAATATTACTTTCATTAAATTATATATATTTTACATGTTAATAAATAATAACCTTTCCCAATAATTTTATTATTTATGAAAACATCTATAAATTAGTATCATGATCTTTAATATTGGGGAGAAATTTCCATGAACAAAAAAAATAAAGGTTGATCATTATTAAAAACATCATCTTAATAATTTAATACACCAATGAGCTAATAATTACTGGGAAACATATTAAATCATGAGATAAAAATTTAAAAGTAAAATAAATTTCAATTTAGATAAAATTTTCATATAATATTCCTTACTAAAAATTAAAGACAACTACTCTCATTGTGAAATGAGATTGTAATGTAATCAACATAGATCATGTCGTGATATTCATCATACTAATTATTAGAAAAATTTATAATAAATATACATTTATCAGACACATATATATAAACTATATTAACATTTATATGACTATATATCATAGCATTGAAATTTCAAAACACCCATTAATTAAAAATTATTTATTATAATAAATATATCCCTAAATATTTGTCCATTTTACAAGGATGATATGGTTCTATAGTTATATTCATTAGACCTTCATCTTGGTTTTATTATTTAAATATTCATAATATTATATATAATATCATACATAATAATTATATACACTTTTTTAACAATAAATATACGGTGGTGATGAAAAATGAATTACTTTATATCAGGGCAAAAGTAGTTCATATGTACACATAGGTGACGTTTCTATATTGTGATAGATGAAATTAAAAATGGTTATATAATAATTAAATGTTAAATAATAATTAATATATTATATATGTTTATTAATAATATTCTTATCACTATCATTGTAATGATCAACTAAAATAAATACAATGTTTGGTTGGGGTGGTAGTTCACTCATAAGCACATGTGACATTATCAATTCTCAAAATATGGATGGGTAAGAAGATATATAATTACTAATATTTATAAAATCATAATAAATTTATAAAAATAATATTTATACATTTAATATATATTTAAATCTTTTCATTAGAGACAATTTTGAAACACAATACACATCACTTCAGAGAAAAGATGGTTCTTCTTTACACATGAGCGATGCTATATTTTTTTCATTGGAAAGAAAGAAGATAGAAAATGATTACTAAAATAATTATAAAAATTAACATTATATTTTTACCTATTTTATCATTATGGGTTGGACATAAATTAATTGGATGGTTTATCAGAAGAAAGGAACATGAAAAATGTCAATAAGAATATTTACGTCTTCTTTTAATATCATTCTATGAAAATAACAGTTCATATTAATTAAAGGGTAATTTTGTTAGAAAAGAACCCCAAGGTCATAGATGTGGTTTTTTGGAGGGTAAATGGGTAGATAATATTGGTGATTAATTGATAATTTGGAATGGAGTAGTGATTAGAAGAGGTTCCCTTTTAAATGTGAGGTGAGTAGAAAAACTGAAAATATAATTATCATTAATGTCTAATACAGTCACAATTGAAGGACAATTTTTCAAAATGACCCAAAATTCTATAATAATATGTGTACGGTTGGAATCCAACCAATAAATTAAATTAATCATATTTTTTGTGACAATTTAAACATTATATCTTAGAATAACAACCCAATTCAATATTTTTAACTCATACCGTAGTGTAACATTTTTACTATGGTTACTATTATAATTGGACATAATTAAAAATTATGATATTAAAAAAGTATTATTTTATGATTTAAATGAAAAATAAAATTTAAATAAATTCAATTTATAAAAATATATGAATTTATTTTTAAATTAAATACATAATATATGACAAAAAAATTTATTAAGAAAACAACACCATTCAAAAATATAAGAAATTTAATTTCATTATGTTCATATTAACCACCAGTAGATTAATGTTATTTAATATAATTGATTAAATGGTCCATACATTAAATTAAAATCATTTAAAAATATCGATTTTTTTTACAATGATAAAAATATATTGTTCACCAACAAATAGTTTTTTGAAAATTAATAATTTTTAACTTCCAAAGATTCAAAATTCACATCCAAAAAAATCATAACAAATTATATTATTATTTTTCATATGTTAATTTAAAACAAAATAAATAATTTATTAGTTATAACATTTTAAAATATAAGAAAATATAATATTAATAAAAATTATTTGGTAAAAAATTAATTTTCTTTTTATCATTTTAAATTGTGTACATAGTTTCTCGGAACTAATCGATAATAAATTTTTATATAAATATTTAATACATATTTTTCATAATTAAATTAAGCATATTAATTCATTCCAATAAAACATCTATGTGGTAATAGTATTGGTTAATGTTTTTGAATCATGATTTATTTTATCTCAATGTTGTGTAAATTACAAGATTATAAATTCATCAAATTTATTTAAAGAGAACTAAAACATAAAATATTTTTGTTTTGAAGTAAACTAAGAGGAAAAACAATTTTGTTGTATTTGTTACCAAAGTGAATTTATAAAATCATAAAATTTTTAGTTTTAAGTAGAATATTAGGGGGTATTAATGTTTTTCACTTTCATTAAATCCAATAACCTAAGTTTGAATGATATGGTGATAATTCTTTTTTGGTCAACTATTTCACTAATAGAGTAATATATTAGAATAATATAAGGGTTTAATGAAAATATTGATAATTTTTATATTATTTTTAATTGTATAAAAATGAACTCTTATATTTGAATGGTCAATTAGAACTAATTTTACTTTATTAATATTCTACCAATATATACATGAATAGAAATTTCCTAACCTTATTTTAATTTTCATTGATTCATTATCTATTTTGTTATTTCTAATCGCTGTATCTGAGTTTTACATATCTCCATTTGTGAATTGAAAAAAAAATTAGTATTTTTAAATATTATTTTTGCATCACAGCTTTTACTAAGAAGATAATGAAATTGTGACTGAGTCAATACTGTTTAGTAGATCTGTTCACAAAGTAGGATCAAATTTTAGGAAATCAATAAACAATTATTCATTCTATAAATAATTTTATATATAATTTAAAATGATCAAATATAAATTATTGATTTTAAACATTTCCTCCCATACTCTCTCCAGTTTCAATTTACATTAATCCTAGAGATCCATATGAAACACCCCATCTCCCTCAACCGTTGATTTGTGTCTGTATTCATTTTACCTTAATGTGATATTTTTCATTTTTACTACTTTTATATATAATTCTATTTTCTGTCTTGTTTTTGCCAATTTCAGTGTTATGGGTTGGTGATGGTCAAACTCAAGTTATGATTTTGGATCTAAACTATTGTGGTTCTTATTTCTAGTTTATGATGATTTTTCTTTCTTCCTTATGATATTATTATTTGATGTCTTCACGTTAGCTATGATTTTTCCATGACAGGGTTTGCAAGATTTTATAATTATTATTTTAAATCCATGTGATTATTGAGTTTCATTTAACACTATTATGATAATGAAATATATAATTTAGATCTAACCAAATGATTATATTGTTCCCCTAAATTTAATAATAAATATAATTAACATTATGGTCATGAAATTTAGTTATCTATGTGTAAATAATTGTGGTCAAAGGGATTAATTTTATAGTACTCAGTTTTGTTAAATGATAATGTGGTTTTCAAAAACATTATATATTGTTGTTAAATTATTCATTTTGGTGGTTTTTTATAATATGTTTGGGGTTATTATGAAATATTATTTCATGTTCAATCTAGTTTGATTATTTTAAATATAGACTCCATTAGTTTTACAGGGGCCTTAATTTGATTTTTGGATTAAAATTAGTGGTAAAATGAAACGTTAAATATGATTTCAAAAGAAAGAGTTAAAAAAAATGGTATCTTGAAATTTATTATAAACTTGATAATGGATTGGAATTTATTTTCAAATGAGTGTAAGGAATGATGATTTTATTTTTTAATACACATCTCCAGTTTTTTATCATTAAAATTTAAATATTCCAAAAGTGAGAAACAAAAAGAGCCCAATATTAATGGATACTATGTTTAGAATGAGTTTGAAAAATTGAAATAATCATTACTTATGGATATAACTAATTTAGTATGTATAAATTGTTTATATGGTTGTGTTGAGTTATATTTTTGACACGGTCCACCTTTTCGCACACTATTATTGTTTGTATCTAATGACACAAATCCTTATGGAAACTTTAAACTGTGTATCACGATGATATAAAATATTTTGTTTGGGTTTTCAAGATGATTTCTCTGCTAGTTATGTTCATGAATTGACTATCATCTCAATTTCATATGATAAGACCCAACTATGGGTGTGTCACCGATGATGTAAGTTAAATAAATCTTAGTTGTAATTTTTTAGAAAATCTATTGAAAATACCAAAAGTGTGTTCTTTAATAACTCATATATGGTCATCATAACATATTTTAAGGATATTCACATGATTATGCATATATTTATATGACATTAATATTATTTACTAGATTTTGTGTGCAAAATTACTCCACATTTACTGTAATTTAGTTTTAGTTCTTCCTAAAAAGTATTCTTATACTCTATTATACTTTAATTACACTCCCCTTTAGAATATTTTACATTTTCTAATGATTTTAAACTTATATAATGGATCTGACCTCTTTGATACATCAGATTTTAAAAATCCAGTGTTTGAAGTGTTTTGGGAGGTCATGGTGACATTTTTAAACATATTGAAAATTTTAAAGTTTTTTTGGTTATCCAATGGTAGGTCACCAATGGTAGGTCAGAACGGTGAGAAACAATGGAGAGTCCGGATGGTGAGTCATTATGGGGAGTCACGATGGTAGGTCACAATGGTAGGTCATAAAAGTGACTCATGATGATGAGTCGGAGTGGTGAGTGAAGATGGTATGTCATGGGAGTGAGTCATCCAATGGTGAGTTGTGATAGTGATTAATAAAATGGTGAGTCACAACAGTGAGTCACCATGGTGATTCATGATGGTGAGTCGCAACAGTGCCTCATGATGGTGACTTACGACAGTAGCTCACCCAGCAGTAGCTCATCCGGTGGTGATTTTTCTAATGATAGCTTACCCAGCAGTGAGTTGTCAAATGGTGAGTCGCCAAATGGTGACTCATCCAATGGTAGGGTATTACAATGTTGAGTCATGAATGGTGTTTCCATCATCATAGAGTTTCAACCCATTAATGTTCTATTTTACATAAAATGAGTTTAATAACATATTTAAGTGGTTTTGAAGTAATTTGAATGGATATAAATCATACCATTATATTTCTAAAAGTCCAGAAGAATTCTAAATGATCAAACCATGTGGTTTGTTTGAGATCCAGCATTAATGTAAATTTAAAACTATATTATATCCAATGAGTCTCATATATAATCCTTCTATGTTTGAATTTTCCCTTCACTCGTTCCTTCCAATTTATCTTAGTAATAGATATCCCTAGAACATTTCTTCCCTAAGAAGTCATGTAAATATGATGTAGCCTTCATACTGAGTTTTCCCTGGAGGCTATTCTTGTTGTATCTGTAACCTCTTCTTTTGTACAATTTGGAAGTGTTGATCATCCCTTATTCCCACTAGGATTCCCTCCACCCATCCCTTATTTTTTTCATCACGTTGGGTGGGTGTAGGAATGTATCTTTTGATTATATTTTTGAATTCTCTATAACAAAGATAATTAGACTAGCTAAGATAATTTTTTTGAGTCTAGGGGAAATTTACTTATGATATGCTTGTTATGCTTTTGGTTTTTATTTTGAATTATTCTTGCTAAACGCCCCACTAATAATCATGAACATTGGTGGTCCTTGTTTGAACACTGTGTAATGATTTGGTAATGCATGACATTTGTCTTTCTTCTGAACAATTTTTAGGAAATTGGTTAAGTGAATACACTCATATAATAAATAAGATCCATAGGATCATCCTATTTATGTGATAAACCCTTAATTAACAAGTGTAAATTGAGTTAATAATTCCATGTTAAATATGAATATATCTTTCCTTGGATCGTGTGGGGGAGTGTGGTGTGTTTTTTCCCCTAAGCTATGATTTAGATGGGTTGTTGGCATGGTTTTGTTATGTGGGGTGGTTAGAAATATCTGTTGGAATAAAAGGTTTAGAGATTGTTTGATTGTGGAATGGATGGGAGCTGTTGTATAGTAGGCATGAGATCAATGTTTTTAGTGATGTTTTTCTAGGTACTTATTTGAGTAGATGTTTTTCTCTGTTTATATAATAGATTGGTTATAATGACATAAAATAATTATTATGGGTGTGTTTGGAGTGGGAGTTATATGAAGAGGAATTTGATGTGGGTTAATTTACCTATTATACTTTTAATGTGTGTATTTTCCTATTTTAATTTTTAATTGGGTCTTATTGTGTGATCTGCCAATTAGTTTCCTAGGTATATATGGAAAGAACAAAATAATATTTTAATAAGTAATGAGAATTGGTTAATTAAATTAAATGGGTTATTAATGATTTTGTGTATTGTTATGTGGTTGGGAATTTAGAGGTAGCAACTAATTTGGAAGTATTATGAGATGGTAGTTTGTTTGATAACCAATAGGTTGGGTAGGAATTTTTGGTTTTATATATACATATATAATTATTTTTGTTTTTTATTTACATAAAAACCCAACCTAGTTGATAACTACATGATGAACACCCCCATCATCATGGGGGAGGGTGTCTTTCCCAAACATCATAGTGAGAGGATGGTGGATGGACACCCGATATTCCCTACTCCTTCCTAGTGGTGATAGCCCAATATTATTAGGACCTGTTTTGGATAGTGGTGCCCATGTTTTTTTAGGTTAGTTGTGATATCCCATGTTTATTATGATAAGATTAGTTGTACTTTTCTAGGTCTCTTCGAAATGAGATGTGATGTGGTATATAACCGAGGTATCTACAGGTGGGATGTGATGTGGTATATATCCCATGTTTCTACGGGTTGGATGTGATGTGGTATGTGAACCATTTTTCTACGGTAATGATGTGATGTGGCTCATGGACCCATTTTTGGGATGAGGTTTTCTTGTGAGGCCTAGGTGTGTGCGGGCTGGTTGTGACATGGTTCCTTCGGAGGAGGTGGGAGCATGAGGTAAAGTTCGATTTTGAAGGGGTGGATAAACTAGTGGGAATTATTGTTGGGTACCCAAATCATAGATTTTTTAATTTACATGACTTGTGTTACATGGTGAGTTTGACGTGGTGAGGTTAGGATGGCAAGTATACCGTGTTAGGTGATGTTGGGTTTTGCTGTATTCTCACAGGAGAATTAGTATACTTCTCCCCCTTGTTCAAGAGAGACATTAGTTTTTCCTACTAAGTGTACTTGTTTTCTCACCCTACGTATATTAAATATTTTTCATGTTTCTTGTAGGATTATATGGGCTGTACTAGACCTTACAAGCATAGACATTGGGAAAGTTGTCATGTCACTTCTTTGCCTGAGTTTTTGATTATACTTTGGAGTTTTATTTTATTCATAACAGTTGTAATTTAAACATGCATGTGGGATGAATTTTGGATTATATATATATATATATATATTACATGGTGTTGTTTTTGGACGGACCATCCTATCTCCCTATCTTATTTTCTTCAAAAAGAGAAATGTCTCCCATTTTGTGAAATTGTATAACCATGACGTTGGTCGCCACCCTGAGGCCTACATGAGGAGGGACATGTGGGTTATTATCTCCCATTCTTTATTTCTATCCAGGTATGGGTATCTTTGAAGGGATGGGATCATGATAGAATGGCATAAAAGGGGATGGTCCAGATATAGGATGGAGTTTTGAGTGAGGCATGATTATAATTGCATGGGTTGGTTGGGAAATGATGTCAGGTGACCATAGTGCATGACATATGCCAGGGAGGACAGGATATGAAACATGATTTTAGGGCCCCCATGATCTGACACAAGGACTCTATGTCTACCAACCAACCATGTTTGGAAACACCATTTGTTGGGTAGATACCAAAGAAAAGGTACAAGAAACATAATCACTTGTGTAATTACCTAATATGGGTTGTTTTAGGGAATTTCAAATGGATAAAAAAAATAGTTTATGGGAGTTATAAATGAGTTAAAATGAATCCTAAATAAAATTATATACTAATTAGGCTTATGAATTCCTTGTTTGCATTTTTCAGTTATGGCACTCGGTCAGTATCATCTACACGGGGTTGGGGAAATTGAGGCTCATCAGACTGATCAGGTTGATCGATGGAGGATGATCCAATGGACGTGGAAGACCAGTGGGAGGTAACACTATATGATTTCTAGTAGGAGACCATGTGAAAGTATGAGGGAAGTGTTTCAGACATGGAGTCAGTGATCTGGCTCAAAAAGCATGAGATCTCCTTCAGTTTTACCCGAGGTTTGACGGAGTATTGGGATCCTTTGATAGTGAAAGAGATACGGGGATAAATTTTTATGTGGTGGATGTTGTTCATATGGGTGAGGAAGATAGTTGATGTTCTATGGATTGGTTTCGATAAGGAGTTCTGATCATAATTCCTTTAATCTACCTTGAATATTAAGAATGTGTAGTGGTTACTCTCATTCTAACATGGGATTATGTCAGTATGGGATCTTGGGATTAAGTTTAAGGATCTCCTTTGTTTTCCCAAAGATCTCTTTCTGGATGAGGAGCCTCTTGCGAGGTTCTAGGAAGAGGTACTTCTTTCTTTTATCCATTACGTGGTTACTCCATTTACATTGTTGACATTCTTGTAGTTTCATAAGAAGAAATAATTGATTGATAAGATGCACTCGTGAGGAAATATACCATTATAAATGAGCCATCATGGTTATTAAATAGGTAGGGTAACCTATAGCATGTCTCTGGTGCCATGGACATTGACGTTTTAACCGGTAGGCATTCGATCTTGGTAGTTTCTATTTCGACTTTCTATTCGTTGATCCTTTACTGTGAACTTGGGATCACGATGTTTCATATGTGGAGTCTATTGTCATCTTTAGAAATAGTTCCTAGTATCCATTTGAGAATAGTATGGTGGAGGTGGGAAATCTCAACGCTAATTTTTTTAGCAGTTTCCAGATAGGTTTTTTCAATAGTAGGGATAATAGTCTCATGATCCATTAATGGGAGATGGAGCATGTAGAGACCATCCTTAGGGTGTTCTTCAGGTTCTGTAACCTTGGTGTGGTCGTGGAAGTGCTCATCGACAAAGGGGAGGATGATATGGGTGTGGTCGCTTTCACACCGCAGAAGCAGTTGTTCCAGTAGGGTCAGAGATCATCAGAGGTATGATCATTTTGTTAAGTACCCTCACATTACCTTTTCGAGATTCATGATCATTGAACTTCTTTGATACACCAGCTCTATCCTATAGTCTGGGAAAAGACATAGAGATGATTATCATTCCCCTGGTGCTATGTATGTCAGAAGAAGGCCAGACCAGCCTGTTTGATGTGTTCTAGGGATAGAGACTGACGATGGATCCACATTAGCCCTATGGGGATCCTTTATTGCTATAGATGAAACCATAATATTTCATTATCAGCATTGATTGGTTATGTTAAATTCAAAATATTATATAATTCTTATAGAGAAGATGTGTGTTTTCATATGTGGATGTCCAACACACATATTTCTTTGGTCAGTGGAGTTGTCAAGTTGGAAGTGGGCATGTGGATCCCCTTCTCTATTTTTTGGTTTTTCAATCAGTGGAATCAATTGATGCTGATATGGTGGAGGCTCCCTTGCTAGAGTATGAATTTTTTGATGTTTTCCCAATGGAAGTTGTGAATCTACCCCCTCAAGGAGACATTGATTTTGGGATATAATTATAGCTTGATGCTTATCCCATTTTGATGGTACATATCAGATGGAACCTTATGTCTTATGAGAGTTAATGATTTAGATTGATGAACAGATGAAGAAGTGATTTATCTGTCCCAATGTGTCTTCATGGGGTTCTCTAGTGTTGTTCACAAAGAAGGTGTATTATGGTTTGAGGTTTTCATAGACTATAGGAGGATGAATAAGGTTATAGTAAAGAACGGTTACCCTCTTCCATAGATAGATGATCTTTATGACCATATTAGAGGATAAAGTTAGTTTTTTAATTTAGATATGTTTTATAGTTATAACCAATTGAAGGTGGAAGAGAAATATATCTGGAAGACTACTTTTAGATGAAGGTATAAAAACTTCGAGTTTCTGGTCATGTTTTTTTTTGTTACGAACAACCCATTCATTTTCTTGGGGATTATGAATCCATTTTCCATGAGTTTCTAGACTAGTTAGTCACCATTTTTATCGATGATATCTTGATCTACTAAATTTCTTAAGAGGATCATTCTTTGCATCTCATAATTGTCTTATAGGTTCTTCAACGCCACCACCTCTATGGTATGTTGTCAGAGTTCTTGTTTTGTACCCACCATGTTCATTTCCATAGGCACATGGGTATCAATTGGGTGAGTCAGTATACCCATTAAAGGTAGAATCCGCTATTTATTTGGTAGAATCCAATAATGTAGAAGAGGTTCACAATTTTCTTTGTCTTGAGGGCTATTAATGGATGTTTGTACCCGATTGTTTTTTGGAAATTAGCTCCATTGATTTCTATGACCTGAAAATATCATTCTTTTGTGTTGAACATTAATTTTTAAGAAGCATTCAACTATCTGAAGGGGAAGTTGATCAGTGCTTCAGTGCTTTGGTTTCCCTAGGATGGGGTGATGTTCAAGGTGATTTATGATGCCTCCTATTTGGGCATAGGATGCATCTTGATGCATCAATTGGCATTGATCACCTATGATTCTTTGTAGTTATGTTCCCATTAAGGTAACTACGAAACCCATGATCTTGATCTAGATGTGGGTATGTTTGAACTGATGTTTTGGTGGAATTACCTCATTGGGGAGTGAATTGTGGTCTTCATTAATCGCAAGAGTTTAAGGAATATCTATTTCATACTGAGACTTGAACTTGAAAAATTGGAGGTGGATGGAGTTTCTTCAGGACTATGAATTTGAGATCTCATACAACTCAAGATAAGGGGATGCTTTGGACAATTCATTAAGATGGAATTCACAGAAGGAGGTTATTCAGAAATCTACATACACATGAAAGGAAATGGGGGAGATGGCAACATTTTACTTAGATGTAATTGGGGACAGAGATATAGGTTTTTTGTTTCATATGTCTACGAAATATTCTCTAACATAGCAGGTTGTGGATTCTTAGTGGGGATACTCAAAGGTAAGGGGTTTTCATGATTTTTTTCCATGGTGATGATCTAGAGGGATGGTTGGAAGATAGTATGAATCATATGTTATTCTATGGGAGGTTGTTTTTTCTGGTAGAAATGCGTGACAATGTTATTCATGAGTTTCATTACACACCATTATTTGTACAGAAATGAGAATATACAATATATAGTGGATTGAACATCTAGTTGTTGTGGGTCAAGATGAAATGGGATGTAGTGGGGATTGTGGCGAGATTCTTGGTTTGTCAGCAGGTAAAATAAGAACACCGTATTTCTCGTGGTTTGTTGCAACTCATAGATGTTCCAAAGAGGAAAATGGGATGAAATACCAATGTATTTTATCACAGGGTTACCCATATATCAGGGAGGTTGTGATTCTATCCAGGTAGTAGTGGGTCGACTGATGAAATTATCTCAATTCTTATTTATCAAGGAGTCGGGTGCAGTGGATTCCTTTGAAAAAACGTATGTGTATGAGTAGATGTGGCTGCATGGGTTTTGATATCCATTATATTGGATCAGAAAATCAGTTTTACCTTATGAGTCTAGAGGGGATTGGAGAATGATTTTGGCACTCAGTTACACCTCATCACTGCCTTCCACCCTCATACAAATCTAAATATAAAATAAACTATCCATATACTACATGATATTTTGCGATCATACGTTATAGACTTTTTATGATCTTGGGTACAAAACATGACCTTCGTAGAGTTCACATGTAATAATAGCTATCACTTTTATGTTTGTATGGATCCATTTTTGGTGTTGTACAGGAGACTGTTTCATTATCTATTGTTATAGATTGAGAAAGAGAGACATTTATTCTTGGACTGGATGTGGTGTAGAGAACGATCAAGAATGCTTATCTTGTTTTCAAGATTATTAAAGTGGCACAATATCATAAAAAGGTTTATGATGATCACAGGAGTATGAACTTAGAGTTTTAGTTGGGACCATGTGTTGTTAAATTATTCCCCTTGAAAATGGACAACAATGGTTTGGAAGGGGATGTAGGCATTCTTCTAGGTCTTTTGGGCCCTTTTAGGTGTTGTCCTATGTTGGCGATGTCAAATGCCAGTATTGGAGAGGATCCATGATGTCTTTCATATCTCTCAACTTTGTAGGTATCATAATGTTGACTTCGAAGTCATTGACTGGGGACAGTTGGATATCGAAGACAGAGTAAAATATGTGGATAGGATAGTAGAGATCATGAAACATTGGGAAATTATGATGCCTATGTGGATAATTCCTTTAGTTCACATGTTTTGGAGGCATGGTGGCCTGGAGGAGATCACTTGGGAACAATAAACACATATGTGTGCCCTGTACTGAGAGTTGTTTTGAGTTTTTTTTATTCTGTCTTGCCTTATGATGTACTTTTTTATTTTTTTTCTATAAAATAAGTAGTTTTCCCATTTGTTGACATGTGTGTGGTGAAATGTGTGATAATTTCCGGATATGTTAAAAGGGTAGGACCTGATTCCAAATCATGATGCATTAAATTTGATTCTATTAAACCCGTGTGGGAAGTCAGTGCTTCCCCGAGCATATAATATATTTACATGAAAAAAATAATGGCCAGTTTTTTGTGTTTGGGATGGCATGGTTGTGGTTATAGAGTGGTGTGTCTTATAATCGATAGGGATATAAGATGTCAGAGATGATTCTATTTGATTTCAAGATTCTACTCCCTCTTTTGAAAAATATCGGGTGGTTTATCGTTGAACTATGATTTCAATAGTGGTGTTTCAATCATAGCTAAATCCATTAGAGGTATCTAAATAGGTTGTTATTTGGACCCCTATTTTTTGGGTTTGATTTTCAATTATTGGGGGAACAAATAGTTTAATAGGTATCTCATATAATAGAACAGACCTCTCCAGTCCATCACTTTGTGAAATATAGTGGTTAAAGTATTGTGGGAGGTCACAATGACATATTTCAATAATTTAAATTTTTTACATTTTTCCAGTTCTCCAAAGGTAGGTCGCTGACTATAGGTCACGATAGTGGGTCGTAGTGGTGAGTCGTGATAGTGAGTCATGATGGTATGTTACTATGATGAGTCACGACAGTGAGTCGTCCATCATTGAGACGCGACAATGAGTCACAATGGTGAGTCGTCCAATGGTGAGTTGTGACGTTGAGTGGTGATGATGACTCATGATGGTAGATCACCTAATAGTTGGTCAAACTAAAATGAGTTTTCCAATGGCAGATAGTCCAGTGGTGATTCATCCAGTAGTGATTTTTCCATCGGTGAGTTTCCAACATTGACTTAACAAACAATAGGTCATTCCATTGGTGAGTAATGAACAACGTTTCTAACTTCCTATTCTATCATCCATTTAACATTTTCTTTGATTTAAATTGATTTTAATACCATATTACTGTGGTTTCAAAGATTCTTCAAGGGCTATGAATCATATAATTAATTTTATAAATGTTTGTGAGAATTCTAATGGGTCAAACCACATGGTTGTTTTGAGATATGACATTAATGGAAATCAAAAACTATTTCATATCTCAGGAGTCTCAGATCTAATCCATTTATTTTTGGGGCCTTCCTTTCACTTATTACTTATCCATTATTTTTTACCATATTTTCCATAAACCTTTCTTCCCCAAGGAGTTGTTCAATTGTTTTAAAGCCTTTGGATTTTTTCCCTAGAGGCTCTTCCTACTACATGTGCTCTATTTACTTTGGTGAAACTAGGATGTATCGATCATCTCTTCATATAAGTGTGCATATCTTCATCCATCTATTTTTATTTCAGTATTTGGGGCTGTTTTATGATTTTTTTTGAGAAGATAGTTGAATTCAGTTTAACAAAGATAATAAAACTACCTAAGATCAATCTATGGGGTCTGGGTAAAAGTTACGTATGGACAGCTTGTTATTTATATTTGTTTTTTTGAATTATACAAGATAAATGACTCACTGAAATCCATCTAAGTTTTTTGTCCTTTTTTGCGCACTGAGTAATAATTATGGAATGTATTATGTTTGGTTTTATATCAAATAATTGTTGTGAAAGTAGTTAACCATACACAATCAGATAATAAATAGACACCCCAAGATCAAATTGTTTATGTGATAACCGCTGAATTATCAAGTGGAAATTGAGTGAGTAATTCCTTGTTAAATCATAATATGTATTTCTTTGGCTCATGTGGTGGTGTGTTGTGTATGAGTTTTTCTCAACTCATGCAATATTTGGGTTGTGGGAATGAATGTGTGATGTGGGATGGTTTAGAAGGTGTGTTTGAAACTCATGTTGAGATATTGACTGATTATGGAATGGATTTTAAGTGTTTTATAACAGGGTTGTGATAAGGTTTTACGGTGTTGTGTTTTTAGGTGCATATCTGAGTTAGGGGTTTTTCTCCTTTAGATTACAGATTGGGAAGAATTACATTGAAGAATGATGAAGGAAGTGGTTTGCGTGGGTTTTAAACAAATAGGAATGTGAAGTGGGTTAATTTACTATGGTTTTTCTTCCTAAGTGTGACTTTTTCTATGTGGAGTGTTGTGTGTTATGTCTAGTAGTTTCCTTAGTAGATATAGAATGAATAAATGAATAGTTTAATAAGTAATTATAATTGGTTAATTAAATTTTTTGGGGGTATGTATTTAGTTTATGTCTTGTTGGGTGGTTGTGCATTTAGAGGTAGAAGCAAAGTTGGTAGTATTTTGAGTTGGTTGTTTGTTTTAGAACCCATAGGTTTTGTAGGAGTGTTTGGTATTATATCTATATATACATTTATTTTATTTTGTGATTTTCATATGCATCCCACCATAGTTGAGCTCTATGTGCTGAATATCCCCACCGTTATGGGAGAGAGTGTCTTTCGTAAACATCCTGGTGGGATGATGTATCACGAGCCACCCACTCTTACCTACTCCTTCTACCATGAATTTATATCCCATGATTATTTGGGCATGTTTTGGTTTGTGGAGTCCAGGTGTGTGTGGGAATGTTCTTCTTTCCGATGTGTCTTCGGTATGAGATGATTTGTTCATTCCCAGTTGTATTCATGATGATATGTGATATGGTGTGTAGACCATGTGTTTGTGGGTGTTATGTGATGTAATATGTGGACCAGGAGTCTATGGGAGGGATGTGATATATAATGGGGCCTAGGTGTCTGTGGGCATGATTTGATGTGGATTATGGCCCCAATGATGGGATGTGGTGTAGTTATGTGGCCCAAGTGTATGTGGGTGGGTTTTTATGTAGTTCTTTCTGAAGAGTCGGGATCATTGGGACATTTTCTATTAGGTAAGATCAAATAAACTAGTGGGAAGTGGTGCGGTGTAACCAAATAATCCATGTCCTAACAGTATTAATTTACTTGACACACATTACTTAGTGAGGTTGGGATGGATTGTATACATTTCTAGGTGATGTTGGGTTCTTGTGTTTTCTTATGGGAGAATTAGTATTCTTCTCTCACTTGTGCTCAGGAGACATTGGGTTTTCTTACCGTGTATACTTGTGTGATCACCCTATGATTATAAAATTGTTTTTAGGTTTCTAATAGGATTATAAGGATAGTGATGAACCATAATAGCTCAGACTGTAGGATAATTTCCATGTTGCTTATTATCCTTGATTTTGGTATTTACTTTGGAGTTTCATTGTATTCAAAAAAGTTCTATTTTAGATATTCATATGGGAGGGATTTTGGATTTCTTTTATATATATAGTACATTTGGTGGGTTTTAGATGGACCATCTTCTCTCTCAATCTTGTTTTCCATAAAAAAAGAAATTCCCCCAATCTTTTTAAATTGTATACTCTTGGTCAAGTTTTCTATCACAGGGCCTACTGGATGTATGACTCATGGGTTATTATCTCACTTTATTCATTGCCATCCCAGGAGGGGTATCATTAAAGGGAGTGGGTTGTGACAACATATATGGTAAAATTATTTATACAATTATAAATAATATTAACTTATCCAATACTCCCTTTATTAACATCCCAAAAATATCATTTGATATTATAATTAATAAGTTTTTTTTATAAAAAAGTGGAATTATAAATGTTTCTTTTAAATGGAATATTTTATAAGATGCTCATAATGATTCGTAAAGCCTAATTTGTATTTTAAAAATATTTTTTGGGATTTAAAAAATTTTAATTCTCATAATTGATGGAAAAAATAGATCTTATATAAAAATACTATTGTTTAATGTTTTGAGAAATGAATTTTAGGGAATATTTCATGAAATCCAACAGGTTTTTTAATAATACCTTACGCAAACAACTTACTGTTTAAAAAATGATGTACATTTATAGAATCATAACTTCTGGTTCCTATTGAATATTCATATTCATTTTTAGGGTAATTTATGACTTTGAGTAACATAAATGTCTCATCAAGTAATCTAGTAATTATTTTTCTTAGGAATAATATCATATTGTTCGGTATCACACTATATAACTCTATCAATTTCATGGATAATTTATTTATTTTCAATTATATTTTTTCTCTATAATTCCATGGTTGTTTTTCTTCATATGTATATTTATAATTGAAATTTCATAGACTTACAATGTTTTGAATTGTCTTGTTTGGTTCATTATTTAATAAAAATGGATTTTTAATAATGATTATTTTGGTTAAGGAACCCCCATATTGAGTGTGTTGGATTTGACAGTTCGTGTTGCCAACTCATATAGAACGAGGATTAAATTTAAGTAATTATTAAAGACATATTATTTTCCCAAATACGTTTTCACCCATTGTTATATCATGATAAAATTTAGACTGGGAACATGTTTTTATTTAATGTGTTTGGTATATGGTAGAAATGATTGTCAGATATCAGGAAGAAGGCCATTGGCAGGTTATTGATCACCACCTCTCATGATGAAACCTGAGTTACCAAGGGATGTAATGTGATGACTCATTAATTTAGTTTTTATTAAATTTATTTATGGTATAGGTTGATTAAGATTTATATTGTTTTGAGTTATAATTTTATCTGAAGATAAGTTTGTGTCTATCATGTTTTGGGGTGAAATAAGTGTCACAATGTAGGCACATGATATGCCTGAATATCCTTATGTACAACACATTAAACGTTCCTAAAATTATAGCATGCCTTCATTAGTATGATTAAATTTGACACATAGATAGTTATCCCATTCAGAAAAACAATCCACCTAAACTAATCCCACCCTTATGTGTCATTTTAAATTAAATCTTTTATTTTAATTTTTTTTTATATAAAATCACTATTTTGGGATGTTTTAAAAGAAATTTTCTGATGTGTCTGTGATATTGGTTAAGATTTTTATTTTTAGTATTATATTGAAAATGTGAATTAAAATTAAAAATATATTATTTTTAAGGATTTAAGAATATTTTCTTAATCTTTATTTAATAAATAAATGATTTTTCGTAATTTTTAATTTCAAATTAAAAACTTATGTTTTATAACATATTTTCATGATTTTTGTTATGAATATGAAAACAATTTAATAGTGTGCCCAAAAATCTAAATAAAACAATAATTTTTGAAGTCATATTAATGATTCAATGATATGGTTTTGTTGAGTTATATTGAATATAAACATGAATATTCTAATATCATTACATGATTTTTTATTTAGATATTTCTTTATGAAAATGCCTTTGTTGAACATTAGCAGACAAAATAATGGAATTTCCCTGAGCTTATAATCTCTTGTGACTCATATACTGTCTTTATGATTGTCGACCCTACCTAGAAACTATATGAAGTGGTGAAACTAAGCTCCTAAAAATTTGATTATATTCCATGGATAATTAAAAATACAAGATGTGCTGTTAGTAGAGTCCATTCTTCTCTTATTCAATGTTCTGAGTCTAAAGTGGTAGGAGTTTTTTCTCTCTCAAAATGCAATGTAATATACATATTTATCTCATTATGAAAACAATAATTTAGTGTCACATCCTAAGATTATTAATGTAGAATATGATATGAATTATATGACTCTATAATATGATGAATTGTTGGTGAAGGAGTTTGTATTATAATTTAAATACATAGTTTATTTTTTTTATAGAGTTGGAATTTGATGAAAAACAAATGGTTACAATAATTTTATGGGTACTCATCTAGATCAAAGTTATATAATACCGTTGATATACCAATATTTATATAATTAAATGTTCAATATGGTCTTAATGGTGTAGTTGATTTTAGGAGGATAACTTAGTAGGGGTATGGACACAATGTTTATTTTGTTGGATGAATTTGTAAAAGGATGTGCCTAAGATAGTTATTAATTTTGGATTAGGTAATTACTTCAATAATAAATGTATTCCAACACTAAATAAGTGTATCCCTATGTACTATAAATGTTATCATAATTTGGAGGCTAAGAAAACCTACTTGGGATTCTAAATGATATACCATAATTTAGGACTCTTGGTCCAGAATCTATGATTGAAGGAATCTCATTCTTATCAAATATCATATCATTGTATGACTGATATCATTTTGGTATATTTTCTTTTGTTCCCCATTATTTATTATGCTATCAGGATTTACATATTTGCATATTATTTTTGTGAAAATTACACATTTTGTGACGTTTGAGAAGTCATGTATTGTTCATGGATTAAAAGAGCTGTAATACTAATTTTATTCATTTTTGGGATTACCAAATTTAAGGGTTACATATTTATTTTTTCATTACTTCCTTGGGGATATTAGTATCATTTAATCCAGTATGATTAGTGGAATCCATGTATGTTTAGGATACAAATTAGTGGCCTCTGATTATTGGATTATTTCATTGAATTTTTCCATATTTGTTTTAAATTTTTTATGACCAATTGTTACTCATGTTTCTCATTTTATGTTATAAGTCTTTTCAAACCAATAGAGTGAATTTTTTATTTTTAAACCTTCTACTTTTATCGGTCTTAGTTTGAGAAGTGTGCTGTGTATGGACCCAAATAACGATGAATAAAATTCCCTTTCATTCAATTAAATATCTTATAGATATAGAAAACACATGAAGTAATTTTGTTTTATTATATCAAATTGGATTTAAATTTCTTTTATGTATCATTAAAGTTGATAATATATCCATTTAATAGTGATCACATGGCTAGTGTAATTATAGGGTTTTAAAAAATATTTTTTGACCTAGACAATGGAAGTGAAGACCTAAACCTGTAGGGTCCTACCTTATGAATTCCATTTATCAGAGCTTCTAAGGGAGATATAATTTATTTTTATTTCCCAATACCACACCCAGACTATGATCCAACAACTTAAGCGTGAGTTAAACTGTTTATAGGAGATGTTCAAGCTCATCGAGATCACGACCTAACCCATGTTCACCAAATAGCCCCATGAATTCCCTACCATCATATACCTTACTCTTAGGGATTATTATGGTGTAATAAAAGGATATGTAACAAGACTCTATTATTATTTTAATGTGAATTATATTTTTATAGAACAATGAATATACTTTCATTCTATTATTGTTACTTTCTAAATGATTTTTAAATCACAAATAGAATTTTTGGTTAATATTCCAATTCAATTAAGAAATATATTTTGATGAATTAATGGAATATTAAATAAAATAATATATTATTATTATTATTAAATTAATTTTATAAAATATAAATGATCATATAATTTTAATGAATTCAAATGCTATTTTAATTATGGTTTGAATTTTTTTTCCTAAAAAACTGTCAATTTTCAATGTCAGTTTTTATTTTGAAAGTGAAAGTTAACAAATTTAGAAAATTATTTATATGAACTGAATATTAATTTTTGAATCCGGAAGTAAAAATTATTAAATGGTGAATTTTTCATAATTTTCCGAGATAGTATAATTTTTAGGTAAAAATTAAATATCATATAAATATATAATGTATTTTATGATATCATAATGACCCAAAAGTGGTGGAATAAAATAATATAAAATGTTTTTTCAACCCAATATATGTTATTCATTTAAAATAAGGTAATTTTAGTTTTATTTGATTTATTTTATAAATCCTTTGTGAATCCTCTAATACATATAAAATATTTTATAGTTTTTAAAATCACTTCCTTGAAAGTATGACTCACCCACACATATAAAAATAAATATTTTAATATATTTTACCATTATGCTTATATAATCATTTATACCACTCCAATTTTCCAAAAACCATGTCTGAAATCATGGTGGGGTTTGTGGTTGTGAATATTTTAGTGTGTAGTGTCCAAAACCAAAATAATAATGAATTCCCCCACCTTTCCTATATAAACCCTACCAAGCACCCATTTCTCTACACTGAATCTCTTTTAATTGAGACCAAAATCTTACCACCTACTCACTAGAGTCCTCCCATGGCTCCCTCAAGTTCCCAATAATCTTTCCCCAATCCCATGGGATCACACACCCATGTTAGGTATCCCCTTCTATTCGTTTTTCTAAGAATGTTTTTTATGTCCTGCCTTTTAATGTACATTTACATGATTTGAGATATTTAATTCTATAAATAATTGATATTAATTTGATGTATACATGATATTATATTTTTTTAACTCCTATTAATCCACTTTATGATACCTGAAATCACGACCGATTGTCGCCTATCGACCTGTCAAAGTTTAGATGCTCTGCTAATGTGTATAGTAGCACTCGGGTCGAATCCACAATGATGAAATTGTTTTTAGTTGATAGTATTCTGATTGGGGGTTTTGTTTGTTGATATTGTGAACTAATTTATATATATGATGTTTTATTTTACAAATTGACAAATATTGGGGTTGAGTTTATCAATAGGTAGTTAAGCATGTGATATCCTTGAGCCTTGCTTTATGTTGCATTAAATTAACACCCATGTCACAAGTTGACATTGATTGGAATTCCCAAGTGTTAAGGCTTTAATCCAAGACTTAAACTAAATTAAGGATCTAATATTAATAATATCTTGTTTATGTTAATGTATTTATGGTTCCAATAATCCATGGAAACCACTCGTTAAACAAAACAAATCAATATTCCATGACATGTTATGTCCAACACGTTAATTCAAAGAATACTCATCGAGCATAAAATATCAATCACATAACATCCCCATATTATAACTCACGCAAATGAGAGATTTAGTAAGCCATTTAAATGATTAATAATATGTTTATAATGATTATGATGATAAATTAATAAGAGAAAAAAAGGACAAGAAAAAGAGTGGTGCGTCGAACACACACCCAAACAGTAATGAGAATTAAAAACAGACATTCGATTAAATGTGGAAGAAAAATAAGGGAAGGGGTTTTAACTTTATTTAAACTATTTTAATAACATTAATAATATACTACCGAAGGTGGATATTAATAAGATATATTGAAGAAGAAAATTTCATTAAAAGAGAATTAAAAAACACAAACACTTACAGAATTACAAACAAAGAACAACACAGAAGTAAATTAAAGGAAACCAAGAGGAATGGTTTCTCAAGTAAAAACATGAGTTTGAAAAATACTCCCAAGACTTTTTAAGGTCATTGGTAATGCCAAACTATCCTTCTTTTCTATGAAATGAAAATGCTTTTGAAAGGAGTGGAGGGGGTGAATTTATAGCCCAAGCAAGAGGACTGTTTGCATTCCCAATATGTCCATCCACTTGGCTAGACAATTTGGACATCCAGATATCCGAATCTAGATATATATAATTCTTAAATTTTTTAGATAATAATTTTGGCCGACTAATCTTAATATTTGGAGGCATTTGGACACATGGAGCATATATTATGGCGTTTTCAATAAACAATGGTAAACTGTCCATTTCTATCCATTCTTTTTCGATGGACAAAATGTGAATGGTTTTATCAATACAAAGATGTATTAAAATACAAAGTCATTATTCATCAATGTTGGCCTCCTATATCATCTCTTTCATAGTACAAAATATCATCTTTATTGGATGATTACGTCATGACAAATTTCATAAATACTATACTAATTTATTTCCCATCCAGAATGGTGGGATGAGTTTAAATGCATCATTTGGGACCCTTGTCTTTGGAGTTGGGCCTTGAATGATTTATACGAGACTCCTTACATTTTCTGCTGAACGTTGGAGAAGAATAAAGGGATTCTGACCTCCTGATGGAGCCCAACAATTAATTATTCATGGATGGGCTGGTTTCATCACAGATTTAGTTGGTCTTCTTGTGTGGTCCATATGGGCCTTAAAATGAAAGAATTGGCCCTTGAGTCTTTCTAATGATATGTGTGAAATTGAATAAAGAATCCTAAAAAACAATAACTTTACAATTTGGATATGTAGGGTTATAGTTATAAGTAGAATAGTAATCTGACTAAATTACACTACTTTTAAAATTTATCAAAGATTATACTTAGTATTAAAACACTAATATTTCACTCAAATGATGAAAATTTCTTATAAAATCAGTAAAAGGAGTAAATAATAAGTCATAAAAATATTAATAAAATAAAATCCCCCACACATAGACTTATGGATGTCCTCATGTGCAATAAATATAAACACATAAAAAAATCCTTTTCACTCACCATAAAATATTAAATTTTTCCCCCCAATCAGGGAGGTTTAGACAATTTCACTCATCCATATTTAATTCCACCACAATTTTTTATAGAAACAATGGTCCAAAAATAAATCATTTTTTTCATGATCAAATTTTGAAATGGAAAATGGAGGCACACAAAACTTACTCCTCTCAAGATGATAACATTAATTTATGGAGCTTCACTCATTCACCAACCCAAAGTAAAAATATTAGAGTTTGAAATATATCTATACATCCACTGCCTATCCAAAGTGCACAAGAATCAAGTTGTCTTTTTAAGGTGTTTTTCTGTGGCTATGGGATGGTAGGAATATAATGTCCAGGAGAGAGAAGAAGATGAGTAAAACACCAACATTGAGAAAGCAATGCTATTTTTTTTGGAAATGAGACATGAAAGGAAGTGGAAACACATATTTCCAAGGGAATGATTATGTGAAGAAAGACCCAAGAGAGGAAGAAAATTTGAAGGGGATGGGAATATGGAATATTTACAAAACACAAAACTTTCCCAATGACATATGTGTTATTGTTTTTTTTCTTTTCGCTTTTTTTGAATGTTGCACTTGAAAGAGATCTCACACTCAAATCCCAACCCATGATTGATCTTCTCACGAAACTAATTGTAACTATTACAACAAGATCAAAGGTTGAGAAATAGTGATTTTATGACCTACCCAATACACAACCAATTTTTTTTGATTTTTTTTTCAGTTTTTTTCATTTTATAATTAATATTTTTGAACACTACTCATTAAAATTTGAATAATATGTCATAAGATATATACATTCCCAAACCCCACTGAAGGACAACCTCCCCCCACACTAAATTGGATGGTTTCCCTCATGCATATGATAAATCGTTGAAAATCAATAAAAGGGCACCCAAAAAATGTAATCCATTCCCCCCACCCCACCGGTAAATTTCATAAAATTATGCAATGAAAATACAAGATAATATTGAGTGGGATAAGGGATTGAGATTTTAATGTGTCTATAAAAAAATGTTTTCATAAGCTCAAAGTGGCTTTTAGAAGGAGGAATAATGTATGGTTAATGGGAGGATATTTGGATATTTTTATTCTTATGTGGTTCCAAAAATTCCTCTATCATTTTAATGTACTCTAATGTATGAAATTCAACTAAAAGGTCCAAAAACTCAAGATTCCCAAATGGGGGTGAAAAAAACACTCATTTTGAGAATATGGCCATAGGTGGCATTGGCATGAAAACTAATTTTATTTCTCACAGTTTGGGTAAATCAGTTTCTAAATCAAAAAGTGAGCATTCAAAATTTGATGGTGTTGATAGAATATCCTTTATCCAAATTTATGAAGAAACCACAATAGTTTTGAGATGAAACCTAGTCTCCTGACTCCCAAAAATAGTTGGAAAAAATTTGAAAATTGAAAGGTGAGTAAGCATGACTCTTGTTTGTTCATTTTTTTAAAATTTTTATGTTTTTTGTGTTTTAAAATTACACACCCACAAAAAAGAGAACGAGTAAATAAAATTGTGATGAGGAAAGTGGTAAAAATGACAATGAGGGAGGAATAAGAGAGATAGAGAGAGAAGATGAGTTAAATGGAAAGAGGTGACCCTGTTTTGGATTTGGTGGGTTTCCATCTCCATACAGTGGTGGTCCACTATGGATCTGATGGAAGTTGATGTGGTTCTAGGATTGTGGGATGTTACCTGAAGAAGAATAATAAATATTCATCTAATGAAAAACTAAAAGGAAATTAAAATTTCATAAAAAGTAAAAGATAGCAAGGGTTGCCTCTCAAGAAGCACTACATTTATTTGTCTACAGGTTGATAGTTGTAGTGGACTACCCATAGTCTAATGGTGGCCCCCATATTTTCTCAATTTCATCGTTCTTCTAGAATAACATCTATTTTGGGATGCCTGATTGTTAATTAGATAATTTATCCCCTTCATTTATTGTGTGCATGTAATTAAATGGATGTGGAAAGAGAATATGAATATCCTCCCATTCGTCTCAAGTGTGAGGAATGATTTTACCGAAAAAGTGATGGTTTTATATTTGTGGAAATTAAGGAATATGTCTCTATTATGATGGTTCATTTATGTAAGGATCATATAACACAAAACTAGAGTATGAGATCCCAATTGTTTCTGAAACACTTATCTCATCACTTACCAATGTAGAGTAATGAGGATTAGTGGAGACATAACACTGAATAAATATTTCAATATCCTTTATATCAATTGTTTCACTAAATAATGGTCAATTTCAACCTCACCATAGATCACTTTATTAATTAGGGAACAAATCTCACAACCTTAAATCTCATTGGTACAAGATAACCACATTTGTTTAGGGTTAACCTCGCATATAACAGAATTTTCATAATCATGGATAGGAAATGATGAATGTTAGATAAACAAGTCTAAATCAAAAAATGGGAATTTTAATTCATTTTATTAATTATCATTCAAGCTAGAGAAGAGGAGGTCAGAGGAAATATGTGATTCTAATGATTTTTTAAGATCCTTTAGAGAAATAGAGTTTAAATTTGAAATTTCAACATTAACTTATCCTTTCAGGACTTGGTTAATGAGGATGAAATATTCAAAAACTCCTATATTAGTAGAACAATAATGACATGATGGATTGGGATTCAACACAATCTAATAAATAGTTTTAGAAGAATGGATAGAGAATATAGATTCATTCTCTGTTGGGTATCGCATGGATTGAAAAATATTGAACTTCACTAGTTGGTCACCAAATACCACAGATAAGATGCCTATATGGTCATAAATTTTGTTTTTAGATGTCATGAATAAATGTATGCTTAAAATCAGAGGAGATTGGCAAGAATTTGTCTCATCTTCTATGTCAATGACATAGAAGTCAGCTAGGAAGATAGGATCATTGACTTGGACAAAGACATCTTCAATTATACCCTCCGGACTGATTGTGCTTCGATTGAATATCTGAATGACAACACCTATTGGATGTAAGGGACCAAGACCAAGGGTGGAGAATATGGATTTGGTAATGAAATTAATTAAGGATCCTAGGTCTATGAGTGCATCATTAATGTAGGAACTTACAATTTGGCATCAAACCGTAAAGGTCCCTGGATATTTGAACTTTATTGGAATAAACTATTGGGTGGAAATGTTTTCAAATGTCCTAAGATACCTCTTGTGGGTGAACAACTCCTTACGAAACATGGAATATGTAGAAATTTGTTTAATGTCATCTAAGAGCTGAATGTTTAAATTAACACGTCTAAAATTGTCGAGCTTTTCAAGATCAGGTTCAAAGGACTTTTTGGCTTTTTAAATGGATTGAGGAAAAGGAATTGGGTTTCTTAAGTGTAATGGAAGGAGGTGAGAAAATTGTTTCATATTCCTTTTCATTTCTCTTTTTATTTTCATTTTCTATGTCAACATTCAAAGGAGGTTTGGAGGACTTATCTTGAGGAATATCAATTTGCTTCCCCAATCTAAGTGAAATTGCACTTACATTACACTTGGTTTGGGGTAGTGGTTGAGAAAGGACTTGGGAATAATTTGATTGTTGTAGCTGGATCAAGTGGAATTCAAGTTGACCAATTTGGGTTTCAATGTTTTTGAGGCTAGAATGGGTGAATGAGGCAATATCTTCAACAACACTTTCCCCTAGTTTCTTAGAAGAAGAGGCTTGTACAGGATTGGATAACCTTGATTTTGGTTCTTGGGAAAGAGATTTTATTGTTTTTGGAAATGCGAAGGCCCACTAGGATAGTGAAATCCTAAATGAATATGAAGACAATTTATCCTTTTTTGTTGAAGAACAAAAGGATAAGGTTGTTGGAAGTTACCAACACCTTGACCATATTAAAACTGGTTTGGGTTTTAAGGATGGAATTAAGGGGGATGAGAGATAGGATTACCATACCTCAGGACTTGGTTCTAGGAAGAAGAGAAGGGATCAGAGTGAGGTTGGTTGAATTTTTTAACAAACTAACCTGATAGTTGAGGGTTGGTGTTCTGCTGAGCATAGGCTTCATTGAGCTCCATTGATCCAGATGAATCAGATTGATCCTCTTGAAGTTGTGGACATGTTTATTTGGATGATATGGGGAGTTGCAGATTCCACAGTTTTTGACAGGTCCAGGAAACATAGATTTTGGACAAGATGAGGTTAGGTCTTTGGATGCCACAATTAGTTATCGCACAAGACCTCTATGTTCACTCATCCACTCAGTCATCTGGTTTTTCTCTATGGATTGATTATCTAGTACATCTTTTACTTGAGCAGGTGCTTGAGTATGGAATTTTTTTGTGTTTGCATCCATGTTTCTTATAATATCTCTTGCAGGTGCAAGAGTTTTATAAACAAGATCACCACCACAAGTGGCATCAATGAGAGTTCTATCCATCACCAATAACCCCTCATAGAAGTGTTGTATCAAGATATAATCAGGGATTTGGTGGTGTGGTAAGGTTTCACAAATCTTTTTGAACCTCTTCTAGTACTCATGGAGTGATTCATGTGGTAATTGATTAATACTACTTATTTCCTTATGGATAGAAGCAGTACGAGAAGTAGGAAAGAATTTATCTAAGTAGAGTCGCTTCATGTAAATCCATGTGGTTATGGAACCAGGAAAAAGGTAGTAGATGAATGACAAGGCAGAGTCAGCTAGGGATAAAGGGGATGCTTGATGTTTTATTTGTTTCTCAGAAACCCCTTGAGGCTTCACGGTAGAGCACAACACATGGAACTATTTAAGGTGGAGATGTGGATCCTCACCAGCTAGAATGTGGAAACGAGGAAGAAGATGAATCAGAACAGATTTGATTTCAATTCTAGAATCTATGTTTGGATGTTGAATACCAAGAGTTTAGTAATTTATATCAGGGGCAGTAAGTTATTTAAGTGTTTGTTCCCTGGTATTGACCATTTCTTATTCAACTGGCTGGACAAGGACTAGTTCTTAAATGAGTTGATTATCTATTATGTTCCTCCTAATTTATCAATGTTTTTGGTTAATTTTAGGGTCAAAAAAATCTGAGGGATATATTGGGAGGCTACAGGGCATTCAGAGAAGATGTTGGAAGAAAGAGGAATACAGGATTTTCTTTTTGTTTTTTTTAAATTTTGTATTTTTTGTTTTTTATAATAACTAGAAACCAATGACTACATAAATCACCATCCACATCAACAGAGCCATTTCAAAGTGTGACTGATTGTCGCCTATTGTCCGGTCAGTTTTCTGTTACTCTGCTAATGTGTATAGAAGCACTAGGGTCGAATCCTCGGGGATGATTCTTTTTAATAGACATTTGTTTTTAGTTGATTGTATTCTGACTGGGGGGTTTGATTGCAGATCTTATAAAATAATTTTTAGATGATGTTTGACTTAAAAAATTGATAAAGTTTGGGGTGAGTTCATCAATAGGTAGGTATTCTTGTGATATCCTTGAGCATTTCTTGGTATTGCATTAAATTGACACCCGTTTCACAATTTGATGTTGATCGGAATAACAAAGTGTTAAGGTTTTAATCGAAGCCTTATCTTAACTTAAGGTTCTAATCTTAATCATATCTTGTTTATGTCAGTGTATTACTTGTTCTAATAATCCATGGAAACCACTCATTAATCAAAACAAGTCATTAATCAATGACATGTTAAGTCCAACATAAAGAATGTTAATTCATAGAAAACTCATAGAGCATAAAATCTCAATCGATTAACATCCCTAAATTATAACTCAACCCAATTATAGATTTACTCAGCCAGTTAAATGATTAATAATATTTTTATAATGATTATGATGATAAATTAATAAGAGAAAAAAGGGATAATAAAAAGAGTGGTGCATCGAACACACACAAAAATGATAATCATAATTAAAAACAGACTTTCGATTGAATAAAGAAGAAAAATAAAGGAATGGGTTTTAACATGATTTAAACTATTTTAAGAACATTAATATAAAACTATATAAGTTTTATTAGAATAAGAGATACTGAAGAAGAAACTTTCATTAAAACTAAGTTATAAAACACAAACACTTACACGATTACAAACGAAGAACAACACAAAAGTTCATAAAAGAAAGCAAGGAGGAATAGTTTCTCATGTAAAAAAATTAGTATGGAAAATCCTCCCCAGACTTTGGAAGATCCTTTTTGGTTCCAAACTATCCTCCTTTGCTCTGAAATGCCAACTCTTTTGAAAGGAGTGGAGGGGATGAATACATAGCCAAAGGAAGTGGACTGTTTGTATTCCCAATCTGTCCCTCCACTTGGCTCGATGATTTTGACATCATGACAGCCGAATATATAGATATTTACTTATTCAATTTTGTATATAATAATTTTATCCAACTACTCTAAAAATATGGAGGCATTTTGACCTATGGAGCCCGAGTTATGGGAGTTTCAATAAACAATGGTAAAATATCCATTTCTACCTATGCTTTTTTGATAGCCAAAATGTGAATGGGTTTATCAATAAGAAGATGAAATCAAATCCAAATTCTTTCTAATAAATGGAAATAGCCTATATCTCCTATTTCTCACTGCAAAATATCAGTTTGATTGGATGATTATATCATGGGATATGTCATTAATACTATATTGATTTTATTTGTTGGCCAGAATTGTGAGATGAGTTTAAATGAATAATTTGGGCCCCATGTGTTTGGATTTGGGACTTTAATGTTTTATCCAAGACTCATTATATGGCCCCCCTAACTTTGAAGGATAATAAAGGAATTTGGACTTTCTGATGTATCCATGAAATTAAATCTTCATGGATGGGCCAGTTTCTTCACAGATTCTGTGGGTCTTATTATGTGGTCTATATGGACATTCAAATAAAAAAATTATCCTATGATTCTTTGTAACTATATATTGAAAATTGAATAAGGAATCCTTCAAAACAATAACCTCACAATTTGGATCAATAGAGTGAAATTTAAAAATAAAATAGTAAAATGACTCAACAGGAGTACTTCTAAAATTGCTCAAAAATTATACTTAGTATTAAAACATTACTATTTTAAACAAATTATTCACATTTAATATACAGTAATTAAAGGTAGTATATAATATGTCATGAAAATATTAATAACATCAACTCCCTAGAAATTAGTCTTGTGTGTGTCATCATGTGCAGTAAATATAAAAACATGACAAAAATCATTTTCACTCAACATCAAATATTAAAATTTTGTTTTCCATAATCAAGGTGGTTTAGACAATATCACTCATCCATATTTAATTCCACCACAAGTTGTTACAGAAACAATGTTCTAAAAACAATTCATTTTTTTCATACTCAAATTTAGAAATGGAAAATAGTGGTACACAAAACATACATCTCTCATGATGATAAAATTAATTTATGGAGCTTCACTCATTGACCAACCAAAAGTGGAAATATTAGAGTTAGAAAGAGATCTCAGCTTTCACTCCCTATCCTAAGTGAAAAATAATCAAGATGTCTTTTGGAGGGGTTTTTTTGTGTCTATGGGATGATATGAATATAATGTTTAAGAGAGAGAAGAAGAGAGGGAAACAACATCATGGAAAAAGCAATGCACTTTTTTTTTTGAAATGATACATTAAAGGAAATGTAAAACACAAATTAACAAGGTAATGATTGTGTGAAGAAAGAACCAAGAGGGGATGAAAATGTGAAGGTGACGAGAAGATGGAATATTTACAAAACAAAAAGCATCTCCCAATTACATAAGCGTTATTGTTTTTCTCTCCATTTCTCTTTTTTTTCGAAAGCTGTACTTGAAAACGATATCAAACTTATATCCCATCCCATGATTAATATAATCATGAAACTAATTGTAATAGTAATAACAAGATCAAAGGCTGAGAAATAGTGATTTTTGACCAACTCAAGACACAACCCATTTTTTCTTTTTTTGATTTTTTTGACTTTTTTTCAAATTTTTATTATCTTTTTTTGAAAACTTGTCATTAAAATTTGAAAAATATGTCATAAGAATGCATAAATTCCAAAATCCACATAAGTTCAACCTCATCCCCACACTAATATGGATTCTTTCCCTCAGACATATGATAACTCATTGAAAATCAATAAAAGGGCACCCAATCAATGAAACCCATTCCACCCCACATGTAAATTTCAAAAAATTATGAAATGAAAATACATGTTGATATTGGGTGGGATAAGGTAATGGGCTTGTCATGTGGCTATCAATGAAAATGTATTCATATGCTCAAAAGGGGCTTTTAAAAGTAGAATCAATGTATTCTTAATGAGAGGCTATATGGCTATTGTGATTCTCATGTTGTTTAGAAAATGCCTCTATCATTTTAATGTACACTAAAGTAAAAAATTCAGCTCGAGGGTCCACAAACTCAAGATTCACAAATGGGGGTGAAAAAAACAGTTATATTGAAAATATGGCCATATGTGGACTTGGCATGAAAGCTAATTTTATTCCTCGGGGTTGGTGAAAATCAGTTTCCAAATAAAAAAGTGTGCATTCAAAATTTGTTGGTTTTGACACAATATTCTTTATCCAAATTTATTATGAAACCACAAAATTTTAGAGATGAAACCACATATTCTGACTCCCAAAATTGGTTCGAAAAAATTGAAAATTCAAAGGTGAGTAAGTATGAATTTTTTTGTTCATTTTTTAAATTTTTATGTTTTTTTGTGTTTCTAAATTACACACCAACACAAAATAGAAAGATTAAATAAAAATTTGATGAGGAAAGTGGTAAAAAATGAGAATGTGTGAGGAAGAAGAGAGATAGATAGAGAGAAGAGAAGTTATAGGGAAAGAGGTGCCCCTAGTTTGGATTTGGTGGGTTACTATCTCCATCTAGTGGAGGGTCAACTGTGGATCTGATGGAAATAGATGTGGTTCTAGGATTGTAGTATGTTACCTGAAAAATAAAAATCATTATTCATCTAATGACTGACAATTATTTTTTTTTATTAAGAAAACACTTTTGTGGGAAAAGTGAGAAACCAAAAGTTCAACAAAGCAGCCAAACAAACCCAGAAAAACACCAGAAAGAGCAGAAACTACCACATACCAGCAACAACAACACCACCATCCCTAAGATGGCCACTCGACGATCCCATGCAAGCATGGTCCCTCCCGATGTTGCCATCCCTCCGAATCAGCCATGTCCTGAATGTGATGGTTTTCTATGCTTGGAAATTTAGGAATATGTCTATATTCTGATGGTTCATTTATGTAAGGATCATATAACACAAAACCACAGTATGAGATCCCAATTGTTTTTTACTCATTTTTTTCATCACTTACTGATGTAGAGTAATGATGATCAGTTGAGTCCTATGACTAAATAATTTTTACAATATCTTTTATATCATTTGTTTTCACTATAGAATGGTCAATTTCAACCTCAATAGTGATCACTTTATTAATTGTGTAAAAAATTTCACAACCTTCACTCTCATTGGTAGAAGATAAACACATTTGTTTAGGGTTAACCTGATATATAACAGAATTTTCAGAATCACAGAAAAGAAATGATGAATGTCTGATAAACTGATCAGAATCAACAAATAAGCATTCTAGTTCATTTTCCTTATTATCATCCAAGCTGGAGAAGTGGTGGTCAGAGGCAAGATGAGATTCTAAAGATCTTTCAAGATCCTTTAGAGCAATGGAGATTTCATTTGTAATGTCAACATAAACTTCTCCATTTACGACTTGGTTAATGAGGATGCAATATTCACAAAATCCTTTATTTTTGGAACTTAAGGGAAATTATGGATTGGGATTCAACACACTCTCAGATAGTGTGTTTACAAGAATGGATAGAGAATGAAAATTCATTCTCTGATGGGTATCACATGGATTGAAAAATATTGAACTTGAAAAGTTGGTCACCAAATTCCATGGGTAAGATGCCAGCATAGACATAAATTTTGGTTTTAGATGTCATGAGGAAAGGTCTTCCAAAAATAAGAGGAGATTGGAGAGAATTTATCTTACCTTCCATATCAAGGACATAGAAGTCAGCTGGGAAGATAATATCATTGACTCAGACAAGGAAATCCTCAATTATACCCTCTGGACTAGTTGTGCTTCAATTGGCCAACTGAATGAAAACACCCATTGGATGTAAGGGAACTATACCAAGGTTGGAGAATATGGATTTGGGAAAGAAATTAATTGTGGATCCTAGGTCTATGAGTGCATCATGAATGTTGGAACTTCTAATTTGGCATGGAACCGTAATGGTCCCTGGATCATTTCACTTTATAGGAATAGACTGCTAGGTGGAAACATTTTCAAAGGTACTATGTTGCCTCTTGTGAGTGCAAAACTTCTTAAGAAACATGGCATACATAGGAATTTGTTTACTGGAAACTAAAAGGGTAATGTTCACTTCAACACATCTAAACATTTCGATCATTTTAGGAATGGGTTCAAAGGTCATATTTGTCTTAGAAACATCTTGATGAAAAGGAATTTGTTTCCTAATTTGAATAGAAGGAGGAGATGGAATGGGTTCATATTCTTTTTCATGTTTCTTTTTCTTTTAATTTTCTAGGGAATTATTCAACGGAGGGTTAGAGGAATTATCTTGAGGCTTATAAATTTGCTTCCCTGATCTAAGTGAAATTTCACCTACATTACCATTGGGGTTGGGTAATGGTTGAGTTGGGATTTGGGAAGAATATGATTGCTATTGCTGTCTCAGGTGGGATGCATGTTGAGCAATTTGGGTATCAATGTTTTTGAGGCTGGAACGGGTGAATGAGGCATGATCTTCAAGTACACTTTCCCATGGTTGAATATAGAAAGAGGCTTGTACAGGATTGGGATTACATTGATTTTGGTTCTTGGGAAAGAGATTGTTTTGGTTTTGGAATTGGGAATGCTCACTAGGATAGTGAAATATTGGAGGAGCAAGAAAAGTATTTCTCCATTGTTGTTTAGGAACAAAATGATAAGATTGTTGGAAATTACCAACACCTTGACCATGTTGAACCTGGTTTGTGTTCTGAGGAGGGAATTGAGGGGGATGAGAGACATGATTACCATACATCAGGCCTTGGTTATATGGAGAATAGAAGGGCTCAGAGTCAGGTTGGTTGAAGATTCTAACAAACAGACCAGATAGTTGAGGGTTGGTATTCTATTGATCATATGCTACATTGAGCTCCATTATTCTAGATGAGTCAGATTGAACCTCTTGAAGTTGTGGACATGTGTCAATTGGATGAGTTGCGGTATTGCATATTCCACATTTTTTGACAGGTTTAGGAAACATAGATTGTGGAGAAGATGATGTTGGGGATTTGGATGTTGCAACTAGTTGTCACACAAGTCCTGTAAGTTCACTCATCCACTATGTCATCTAGTTCTACAATATGTATTGATTATTTTGGACATGTTTTACTTGATAATGTGCTTGAGTATAGAATTTTTGTGTTTTTTCAGACATGTTTCTTATTGGATCTCTTCTAGCTTCAGTAGTTTTATCAACAACAAAACCACCACTTGCAGCATCAATGAGAGTTCTCTCCATCACCAATAACCCCTCATAGAAGTATTGGATGAAGATTTGATTAGGGATTTGGTGGTTTGGGCATTTTTCAATAAGATTTTAGAACCTCTCCCAGTACTCATGGAGTGATTCACTTAAGAATTTATGAATACCACTTATTTCCTTTCAGATAGAAGAATTACTTAAAGCAGAAACAAATTTCTCTAAGAAGAGTCACATCATGTAATTCCATGTGGTTATAAAGCCAATAGGAAGGTAGTAGATCCATGACTTGGTGAAGTTAGCTATAGAGAAAGGGAATGCTTGAAGTTTTATTTGTTCCTCAGAAACCCCTTGAGACTTCATGGTAGAGAACACCACTTAAAACTCTTTAATGTGGAGATGCAGATCCTCACCGGCTAGCTCTAAGAATTAAGAAAGAAGATGAATCAAACCCGATTTGAGTTCGAAGTCAGACTCTATGTTTGGATATTGAATACCAAGAGGTTTTTAATTTATATCCGGGGAAGCAAGTTATTTAAGTATTTGTTCCCTAGAATTACCCATTTCTAATTCAACTGGTTGGACAAGGAATGGTTCTTGAATGAGTTGATTATATATTATGTTCCTCCTACTTTTTCTAAGTGATCTCCCAATAACAGGGTCAAAAAAATCTGAGGGATTGTTTGGGAGGCTATAAGGCATTCAGAGAGATTTTGAAAGAAATAACAATATAGGTTATTCTTTTTGTTTTATTTTCAATTTTGTTTTTTTTTGTTTTTTCTAAAATTACTAAAAAATAATGACTACATAAAGCATCATCCCCGCAAACGACGCCTCTTGAAAGAGATTCCAATTTTCACCTATCAACTGGTCAAGGTTATAGTGCTCTGCTAAAGTGTATAGCAGCACTGGGGTAAAATATTTGGTGATGATAATTTTTAATAGTCGTTTGTTTTTAGTTGATTTTATTCTGATGGGGGATTTGTTTGAAAATATTATAAAATAATCTATAGACGATATTTGATTTAACAAATTGATAATTATTGGTGTGAGTTCATCAATATGTAGTTAAGATTCTGATATCCTTGATTCTTGCTTTATATTGCATTAAATTAACACCCATGTCACAAGTTGACGTTGATTGGAATTCCCAAGTGTTAAGGATTTAATATAATCATTAACTTAACTTAAGGTTCTATTATTATTCGTATCTTGTTTATTGTTGTGTATTTATGGTTGAAATAATCCATGAAAACAACCCGTTAAACAGACAAGTCATTAATCAGTGACATGTTAGTCCAACATATACAATGTTAATTCATAGAATACTCATCGAGCATGAACTCCCAATTGCTTAACATCCCAAAATTATAAATCAACCCAATTAGAGATGTAATAATCATTTTAATTTATTAATAATATTTTTATGAAGATTATTATTATAAATTAATAAGATAAAAAAGGGATAAAAAAGGGTGGTGTGTCGAATACACACAGAAACGATAATGAGAATTAAAAACAAACATTCAATTTAATGACAAAGAAAAATTAGGGAAGGGTTTTAACATGATTTAAACTTTTTTTAATACATTAAAATTAAAATACAAAAGTTGTATTAGAATAAGAGATATTTAAGAAGAAACATTCATTAAAACAAAATTACAAAACACAAACACTTACATGATTACAAACGAAGAACAACCACAATGTAAATGAAATGAAGCAAAGGGGAATGGTTTCTCAAGTAAAAAAATGAGTATGGAAAATCCCCCCAAGGCTTTATCAGAGCCTTGGTCGTGCCAACCTATCCACGTTTGATCTGAAATTCCAACTCTTTTGGAAGGAGGGTAGGGAATGAATTTATAGCCCATGGAAGTGAACAGTTTTTATTCACAATATGTCTCTCCACTTGGATAAATGATTTGGACATTCAGACAGCCTAATCTAGAGACATATCCTTCTTCAAAGTTATAGATAATAATGTTGGCCGACATTACTAAATAATTGGTGGAATTTGGACTTATGGATCCAATGTTATGGTGGTTTTAATAAACAATGGTAACCTATCCATTTTTATCCATGGGTTTTCTATTACTAAAATGTGAATGGGTTTATAATTTGAATGATGCCTTTAAATCCAAATTATTTTTTCCACAAAGACGGACATATATATATCCTCTTTCAAAATGAAAAATATTGGCATGATTGGAGGATTACATCATGTGATATGTCCTGAATACTATACTGATTTTATTTCCTAGATAGAATGATGGAATGAGTTTACATGAATCATTTGGGCACATTTTGTTTCGATTTGGGCCATGAATTTTTTTTCCAATACTCCGTAAAATGTACCCTGAACTCTGGAAGAGAATAAAGAAATTTGGAGTTCTTGATAGGGACCAGAAACTAAATATTCATGGATTGGACAGTTTCATCATAGATTCTGTGGGTCTTCTTGAGTGGTCCATATGAGCCTTCAAATGGTATAATTGACCCATGATTTCTTCTAATTATATGTTTAAAATTTAATAAAAAATCCTAAAAAAGATGAACTAAAAAATTTGGATCAGTAGGGCGAGAGTTAAAAATAACATAGTTAACTGACTCAATTGGACTACTTCTAAAAATTCTCAAAAATTATACTTAGTATTAAAAAATAAATATTTCAAAAAAATTATGCACATTTTATAAAAAATCCGTAAATGTATTATATAATAATTCATGAAAATATTAATAACATCAATCCTTTAAACCCACTCGTTTCTATTCCAAAATCCTATAAAGGATTTCTCTCTTCTAATTTCCATTAAAGCATTTCATTTATATTATTCATCTAAAAAACAATTTCATATAAAAGGATATTATGATCCATGATCCCATTAATGTCCATTTCCTATATAAATTATTAGATACCCATTTTTTTTAAAATAACCACAATTTATTAAATATTATATGATGTTGTTATGCTGCAAAAAGTGCACCGTGATTTTCCATACCAAAATAACTATATAGTGAATACCATACCCATTCTTGAGTCAAGGGTATTCACATTTAAGAACATATACTTATCGAATGGTGAATTACATATATTAATTACTCATTCCTTGATCATAGAATAAATGACGATGTTGAATGAATCTATGTTATGTGATCAATGTGGAACACCTAATCATGAGATTGAAATGGGATGGTAGGGTGCGTCTTGATTGCACTCCAATGCATTAGGTAATGTTTAGTATCATGATACGTCATGATAGGAAATGGTTGTTCCTGATTCCTTTATAGGAATTTTTTCCACCATTTTGGGATATTTTTTTACCTAATTTATTAATGTTAGTGTTGTAGTGTTTTATGTTTATTTTAAATTTCCATGTTATGATAATCATGATATATCATGCCTTTATGTTCATGTTTCTCTTATGCTCCATTGATATGCTTATTTCCTAACATGTATTTTATTCTACATTTTAGTCCTTTTATATTCCATTACAGCTGTTTATAGATCACCCCTTTCTTTTTTATTTCCTCTGGAAATCCCAAATAGTGTTAAGTGCGATTGAATGTTGTGGTCATTTAAAAGATGTTTTCAATAAAGACATGTACTTCATGTTTAAAGCTGTTATGAAATGTTACTAAGACTAGAATAAACTAGACCCCTCAATATTTTTAGTTGTATTATTTTAATTTTTATGTAATTAATCATGTTTAAATATTAAATAAGGATCATGATTGTTATAGTTAGTGTTAGATTGAGGTTAGTAATTTTTTGGATTAGGATTAGAAAACTATAGTGAAAGACTCAGGGATAATACTAAGTATAAGAAAATAATACCTAAATTATGGTGAGTATAGATAAAGTGTATTATCAATAAAATACATCAATGTCTGGATACAAACATGTAGAGGTGGATGTGGAACAGATGAATCTAGTTATAAAACCTGAAAACAACACTTTGAGCTACACTGAAACTGGAATTGGTTCATGACAATGGGCCTTTCTTCACTCTTGGTTTGACACTCCTAGGGGATATTATTTAGTAAATTCATAATCATTATACCAAACAATTATTAAGGGAACACAAAAATACTATAAGAATACACGTTCAAAAGTATATCTTGGATAACATAGATTGATTCATGGAAATTCATAAGTTGTGGAGATCAATGTAAATTTTATGTTATCCCTTTTATCATTGGATACCCATTTTTGTGTTAAATAATTTAACTGTACTCATCTCTAATTATATATTGGATAGAGTTGAAGCAGAATCAAAAAGTGAAATGTATTGTTTTCATTCATAGTTCTACACATTCTTTTATATCAAGAATGTTTAGTAGAAAAATCCAAAAACCACCACAAAGCATGTAAGTAGAGATGTCGATGAAAATAGAAAATGGGGAAATTATAGAATCCCTTTCATTATACTTCAACCCTATCACAGTTTTATGGATTGAACTTCATATAGAACCTCATCATACATCCCTCTGTGGAATTTGATGCAATTCTTGGCATGAATTGACTTTCTCTATGTAGAGACAACATGAATTTTGGTGAGAGGGAAACCAATCTCCAAAAAGTGAATAAACTAATGATTACATAAAAGTTAAAGGAGAAGTATAAATCTTATTTAGCATAATAATATCATGAATATATATTATTTCTCTATGAGAAAGTGTATCTACATCAAATGATTGTGTCTAAGGAATGTACTATTCTTGAATAAATGCCTATTCTGATAGAATTAATTGATGTGTTTCTTGAGGAATTGTGTGGTCTTCATCCTAGAAGAGAAATCGAATTCTCAGTTGATCTTATACTTGGGGAATTGAAATTATCCATGACTCTATATAAATTTCTATTGTTGACCACGAGGCGCTAAAGAAATATCTACAATAGAATATGTATAAAGGGTTTATATTCCCAAGTGCTTCACCATGGGGTGAACCAATCCTCTTAGTCAAGAAGAAGGATGCATCAATGATCCTTTACATTGATTATAGTAAGCTCAAAAAAAATCATGATAAAGAATAATTATCCTTTTCTATGAATTGATGACTTATTTGATCAGCTACAAGGAGCACAATACTTCTCCAAGGTGGATTTTTGGTTGAGATATTACCAATTAAGGGTAAATAATGAGGATATCCCCACGAATACTTTTTTCTTGTACGGTAAATGCACTATTAATTCATAGTAATGTCTTTCAGACTAAATAATTATCCATAAATCTTCATGGAATTAATGAACAAAGTCTTCAGAGATTACCTCATAAAATTTGTGTTAGTATTTATAGAAAATATTCTAATAAACTCTAAAACCAAGGATGATGATGAGGAGCATCTAAAAAAGGTACTAGAGACCTTGAAAATATAAATGCTCTATGAAATGTTAATCATGTTTGAGTTAAGGTTGATGTAATTATCATTCTTGGGGAATATCCTCACATAAAATGAGATATATGGGGATCCTTCCAAAATAAATTGAGGGATGGATGAGGCCATCATCTATAATAGATATCTATATCGTTCCGAGGATAGCATTATATTATCACTGATTTGTGAGAAATTTCTCTTTATTTTAAAACCCTCTTACCATGATAACTCAGAAGGGATTCATGTTTTCATAGAATGTTGATTGGGAATAAATCTTTATAGAATTTAATAAGAGGCTTATCAATTACCATATTCTCACACTACCCACAAGTGTGGAGCTTTTTGTAATATTCAACGATCCTTAGAAGATGGGCATGGGATATGTGTTGATAAAGATTGAAAAATTCACTACCTAAGCCTCAAGAAAGTTGAAAATTTATGAGTGAAACTATCCCACGCATGATTTGGAGTTGGCATTTGTGATCATGGTGTCAAAAATCTTGTGAAATTATCTCATTAAGAAGATGTTTGAAATATATTTCGATTTAAAAATAGCTAATATATATTCAAACAGATCAAGCTGAATATTCACCAATAAAGATGGATAGAGCTCATAAAGGATTATGACTACTACATCTTTTACCACGCTGCGAAAGCAAACAAGGTGGTATATTCTCTAAGTAGAATGGATCCAACAACTTTATAATTAATGAAAATTTGAAAGGATCTAATATTATGGGATTTGATAAAGATGGAAATTGTAATCCTAAATAGGGGAACATCATCCATAATTTCACAAATTATTTATCAACATACACTTTTGGAAAGGTTAAATCACCCTCAAAATAATGATCTTTGAATTCAGAAGAAAGTGGGATCTATCAGAAAATGGAAATCCTCAGAGTTTAATGTTAATAAAGAAGTATTTGTGAGATTTGGGTCAAGATAATGTGTTCCATAAAATCTATAGTAAAATAAATAACTTTTGGAAGACATACATTGTTAAAATTTTTCCATTCACAAAGGAAATATAAAGATATATCAAGATATCTTGGAGAAATGTTGGTAGAATAACATGAAGAAGAATATTTCTAAATATACAAAAAAATTCATGGTATGTTAGAAAATGAAGGTTGAGAGGAACAAGTCTAAGGGGATAATGAAACCATTACCAAAACCAATTTAGAAATTTGAAAACATAAACATAGAGTTTTCACTAGAAATTTGAAGATATCCAAAGGAAACTATGATATATGGGTTTTTGTGGATCATCTAATGAATGTTGAACACTTCATTGAAAATTGAGAGGATTTATTACTAGATCAACTAGAATTGATATACATCAGAGAAGTGGTAAGGCTTCCTGGTGTACCACTATCAATTGTGTCTGATCAATATCCAAGATTCACCTCTCTGTTCTAGAAGAGTCTCCAATATGATATGAAAACTGAGTTGAACTTTTTCATGGCCTATCACCCTCAAAATTATGGTCAATCTGAGCATACTATTTGGACACTTGAGTACACATTGATAGCTTTTTCAATGTTCTTTAAAGGCAGATGTGACCAACATATTCCTTATGTGGATTTCTCTTACAATAATAGTTTACACTCAAGAATCATAATTACTAATTATAAATACCTTTATGAGAAGAGGTGTTGAACACCAGCATGTTGGGATGAGGTTGGGGAATGAAAACTTCTAGGTCTGAAAATGGTCAAAGAAATGGAAGAGATTGTTAAGACTATCCAATGACACATCAAAGCTGCCAAGAGTTGATAAAGGATCTATGATAACAATCGTCTATGAGAACTAGAGTTTGATGTTGGAGAGATGGTATTCCTACACATATCTCCCTATAATAGAGTTATGATATTTGGAAACAAAGGAATTATTTTTCCAAGGAACATCAGTACTTTTGAGATCCTTGATTACACTGGGGAAGTGGCCTATCGAATTACACTCCAACCGAACTAGTTTTAAGTACATGATGTATTCCTTGTATCACTCTATAAGAATTACAAACCAGACCCATCACATGTACTCAATCCATAGGACATAAAATTGGATAATTTCCTCTCCTATGAATAGATGTTTGTGAAGATGTTAGATCATAGAGAAAAAGTTACACTACATAAAGATTTACCTTCGTCAAAGTGTTGTGGAGAAACCACCCTTTTGACGAGGCAACATGGGAACCAGAGGAAGTGACAAGTTAGAGTTACCCTCATCCATTTTAGTGGGGGAAATTGAAATTTCAAGGGATAAATTTCCTAAGGGGGGATGTTTGATATTACATGAACATTTATGAATAAAATTCCATTTATTTTAATTAAATGTCTTCTGGATAGAGAAAACAAATTCACTCCTTTGGTTTTATTATATCCAATTGGGTTTGAATTACTGTTATATATCATAACCATTTATAGTATATCCATTCAACAATGATCATTGGACTAGTAAAAATTTAGGGTTTTAACAAATTATTTTGACACGAATATAGGAAGTGATGGCCTCAACCAGAAGCATCGTACCCTATGAAGACCATTTATCAGAGCTTCCAAGGGAGATAGAATTTCTATGATTTTCCCTAAACCAATCCCATTCTAAGATCAAAAACTAAAGAATGTGAGAAACCATTTACTAGAGAAGTTCAAGCACATCTATATCACTTCCGAAACCATGTTCACTGAATGACACCATAAAATACTCACCATCACACACCTTACTCTTTCGGCGTATTCTGGTGTAATAAAGGGATATGTAATAGGACACTATCATTATTATTATTTGTACTATTTTTTATATAAAAACGAATGTTCAATTATTCTATTATTATGACTTTGTAAATGATTTTTAATACACAAATAGTAGTTTTGGTTAATATTCAAATTCATTTAAGAAATATATTTTGGTGAAGAAATGGATTTTTGAATTAAATAATATTTTACTATTATTATTAAATTAATTTTATTAAATATAAAGGATTGTATAGTTTTTAGGATGTCAAATGTAATTTTTAGTATGGCTTGAAAATTGCATTTGAAAAAACCCATCAATTTTTATTAAATGTTAGTTTTTACTTTTAAATTGAAAATTCACATATTTTAAAAATTATATAGATAAATTGAATATTATTTTTGGAATCAGGATGTCGAAATTATTCAATCGTGAATTTTTTATAATTTTTTTAGACACTCAAATGTTCTGTAAAAATTAAATATTTTATAAACATATAATGTGTTTTACAGTATCTTAATGACCCAATAGTGCTGTAGTAAAATAATAATAAAGGTATATTCTAAAAAATATTTGTTTTTAATTTAAAATAATTTAATTTAAATTTTATTTGACTTATTTAATGAATAATTACTGAATCCTCCATGACATATAAAATATTTTTTGATTTTCAAAATCACTTCCTTGAAAGTATGACTCATGTCTACATAAGCAAGTGAAATATTTCAATATCATTTGAAATTATACTTATAAAATAATTTATATCACTCTCATTTTCTAGAAACCATGTAAAAATCATGGGATGATTTGTGGTTTTGAATATTTTAGTGTGTAGTGTCCAAAACCAAAATAATAAATAATTCCTCTACCTTTCCAATATAAAACCACCCAATCACCCATTTCTCTTCACATAAGATTTTTAAAGCTCGAATACTCTATTCCCCTACCTCTAATGTACTTATAAGGAACCTTAATTCTCCCATTATGCCTCCCACATTTTATTGAGATCATTCATTCAAATAAGGGATCTCCCTCTCTCATTTTTCTTCAAGTAGCTATTTTGTGTCATGCATTTTAATCACAATTTTCTTTAGTTGGGATATGTTATTATATAACTCCTTGATATAAATTTTATTTATAAATTATGGGAACTTATTTTTACTCACATTAATCCACCTGATTATCCCTTAATCCAACCAGTTAATATGGCAAAATTTCTTAAGGGATTTCTATATTCTCATCTCCATTCAAGAATGTCTTGTATATTATGCATCTAAAATTCTATTTCATATGTTTTAATATTATGTTACATGATCCCATTACTTTACATTATATTTATAAATTATGAGATACCTTTTTCTCTCTGATAAACCCAATTTATTAATTTTTATATGACGTCGTTATGGAGTGAAAATTTCACCACAATTTTCCATACCAAAACCATCATGTAGTGAATACAATACCCATTCCTCTATCAAGTGTATTATACTTTATACAAATATACATATAGAATGGTGAATTAAATGCACAAATACCTTAATAATTTGATTGTGTAATAGATTATGATATTGAGTGATTCTATGTTATATGATCAATATAGCACACTTAAGCATGAGATTGAAATGATTTTGAAGGCTTCCCCCTGATAGTGCTCCAATGAATTGGTAAGGTTTAGTATCATGAAACATAATTTTGGGATAGGGTTTTACCTAATTCATTTTTAGGACTTTTTGACACCATTTTGGGACATGGGTTTACCTATTTCTTTTATGATAATGATGTAGAGTTTTAAGTTGTCTCCACATTTCCATGTTATAATAACCATGATATATAGTGCCTTTATGTTCATGTTTATATTATGCTCTACTGATATGCCTATTGCCTAACATGTATGTATTATTCATTTTATGCCTTATTTACTTCCTTATTGGGATATATATTTCACCCCTTTTTATGTATTTCCCCAAGATATCCCATGTAGTGTTAAGTACAAAGGAATTTTGTGGTCCTATAAAATAAATTTTCAAAAAACATGGGTATTTAATGTTTTAATTTTTTATGTCATGTTCCTAAGTCCCAAGGAAACTAGTGCTCTCGATCTCTTGAGTCGTATTAAGTGAAAGTTTATTTAATAACCCATTTTTAAATATAAAATAAATAGAAGTGTTGTTATATGATTGGTCTAGTGAAATGAGCACCTTTCCAAGGGTTGTTAGTGTGTTGATTTGGATATTTATCACATATTCAATTTTATTTCCCATTTCAGTTTTTCTATTTATTTGTTTTTATCATTTTCCATGAGTTTAAGGTATTTTCATCTATAAAAATTTAAAACATTTATGAATTTTTCATATTAAAATGTTACTGCAAGGTTAATAAAAATATTTTTATAATGGTGAAACCAGGTCTATAATTTTTATCAATGATAATTTCATGCATGGATCATTGAAAGGAACTGTCCTAGGCACATTGAAATCATATGTTATTGTTGGGTACTTAGGTCCAGCAGAGTGGCTTCACAAGGTCATATCTCAACAATGTATCTAAATTTAACAACATATTAATGTATTTTAAAAAGAAAATAAAAGTAAATAATACCACTAATTAAAATGACAGAGGTTGTTTATTTTTTATAAATATAGAAGAATTTTATTGGAAGAATATATATATATATATATATATATATTGAAATGAATTTCGATTAAAATGACACAACAATAAGATGATTTTTTTGAAAATATTTTAAAAGGAATAATTGATATAACTCTACCTTTTCACTCATGTATTTATCATTATCATTTAAATTTAAATTTACTTAATTTTAATCCCTTAATTTGTTAACCTTCGGACCCTATGAGAGTTAACTTAACCACAAAGATGAATTACTTAATTCCTAGGATAGCTTCGTAACATATAATCACATCACCCTACATTGATTGATGTTCATAGGTTAGATTATAGTCAATGGTTAATTAGAGAACATATCCACTCTGGAAATAAGGATTAATACAGTTTAGGGGGGGTTTATATGTAAACTCTACAAATTTATCTTGTGTGGTCTCTTATTACTGATTAAGATCTCACTCTAACAATACACACAATTATGAACCTCACGTCTTTTGTGTTAATTGTTCAAATGCTTTCTTAGTTGCATTTAAATTACAAAATAAATTCATATATCATATTAAGTGATTTATAGTATCTAATTTATTAACAATAAATGAATTAATAAGGTTAAATGTAGATCTATTACTCAAAATAACTATGTATCCATGGGCGGTGTAGTCAATGTAGAAACGTTTTTCATGTACAAAGGCTTAGAAAGGATATAACCCAATATCGTTTCAACTCTTGAATTCCAGTATAGAGAAGAATAATAATGATAAAGAGAAATGAAAAAAAGAGAAAAACAAAAGAAATTAAACAATAACTAAGGAGCATATTATGCAATCAAAAATATTACAACATGAATACGAAGTAGAAGGAAAAGAAGAAGTCTTTATCAAATGAATCCTTGCTTGAAGAGTTGCCCTTATTGAATTGGTTGAGTAATTAGAGTGGAACCGCTTATCCCATTCCATAAACATCCCAATTCACGTCCCAACCCCTCCAAATGAGATATACACTAATTTATAGATTGGAGGGGAGGATATATTTAAAGAGTTTTCATGTGTGAATAGGGAATCTCGGCCAAATATTTTAATCTAAATTGCACCACACATTTCACCCTCAAAATGTAGCAACCAACTATTCTTCTAGAAGAAGTGTTTTTTTGTAAAATTGGGTTCTAGAGATCATCTCAAATTTTAGGACCAATACAAGCTTGGATAAATATGTTATGGCTCAATTATAGAACCAACATCCAATATATTGGGACCAGCCCACCTTTGACTTCATGGTCCATATTTTCCAACCAAAGGCTTGATTTATCTCATATGTTCTAAATAAATGTTTTACCCATTAATTCAGGAACATATTTTAAAAAATTTATGTTCAAATAGTACATATAAAAATATTTGTGTCTAAAATGATACAATGAATTTTAAGAAGGTGAAACTGGAATTTTCATCAACTTTTAAAATGAATGATTTATTCCCAAATATTTCATAAATAAACACATTTACCACAATGTGAGAAAATTATATCATTTTTACCAATAATATATTCAATAAAAATGTGTTTTGTCATCTCCCCCACACGTACCCATTTGCACCCTAAGGAAAAACCTCATATCATGTATTCGAAAAAATTGTGACAAGAAATAAATATTCAAATTTATCAATCCCCACATATAATATAGGCAATGTAATAATCCCATAAAGATTCAATATCAATAAATTTTATGTTTATCATCACATAAATTGTGTGAAAACAAAATCTAGTGTGATTCATAACTCTAATCCTAGAGAAACAAGTAATGGGTATTCCATGGAACTAATTCTTTATGTATGTGTGTTCCAATAATTACATGCTCATAAATTCACCATTTATTCAGTATATTCAGGTCTACTAAAAAAAATATTCTTACCTAGTTTAATTCACCAAACCTGTTATACATTCCTTTATAATCTAATTTCAACACCCACTCACTTAAGAATTCTCGAAAGTCGAACCTTAAGATCACGACCTAGATACCCTCATATATTGTACATTTCATCACTCCGCTCATTTATTTTGATTTTTTTAAGTTTCACTTAGAAAAAATCTTATAATAATCTCTCAACCAATTTTTAATCTCCCTATGACTCTAATTGTAACAGTTATGATAAGATCAATGGTCAGTTAAGAGTGGGTTTTGACTTGTCCATGACACAACCCATATTTTATTGAGGGTGTACAATAGTCACATAATAGGTACACATGCATAGATCAATTCTATATAGTAATGAAACTGATCAGAAGGGAAACAAATGTATGGATTATCTAATGAATTTTTTTTACCTAACGTGATTGTACCTTCAATTGAGTTGAAAAAATTTCTCAAGGTATGACTGAGTGAAAAAATGTGTGGATCAATTAATGACAAAATTTACCCTGAATAGATATCACAAACAATGATTTCAAAATATAAAAATATTTATAATGACACAACAATTCATATCATCAACTACTTCAATTTTTATAAAAATCAGCCCTTTATGATGAACTCTTACTCATTCATATAATTCTTCCAATGAATTTTGAAAACATGCATTTTTTTATATGTCTCACATGAGAATGTTACATGATATCCTTGTTTCTTTGTTATTGATTTTTTGTTTTTTTTGTTTATTTCTTGAAAATTTTAACCAAAAACTTAATATAAAATACACAAAAAAACTCACAAATGAAATTCCTAAATATATACACCAAAATGTTTTCCCCTCCCATCATACATATAATACTTCATTGCCCTCAATGTGAACATGTGAGATGATATATGCACATGAAATGTAAAATTTTATATAGGAAATATAATATAAAAGTGAATGTGTTATGAAAAACATGATATGCTCATGTGATTATGGGGTCAGGGAGTGTGATGAAATCCACTGCATCAGTGGGAATTACCTCAATGTATTTATTCAAATGTTGATCATTCACTATAAGGCTATTTATAGTGTCCTCTTATGCGATCTCCACTACAACATAATGAAAAACATTATATATAATATAAGGACCTAACCATATAGAGACACAACTTACCAGCCATCAGCTTTAGTCATGAACTGTAGAGAAGGACTTTCCCTCCAACCTAAAATTACCTTTTATGGATCATTTTTTTATAAGCTTCTTTGAGTCTTTCCTTATATATCCTTGGGTTCTCATATGAATATAATCAAATCTCCTCAAGATCATGAAATTACATCTTCTATTGAATTCCATCTTGGGCAAAATCCATGATGTATTTCTTTATAGAACTATAATCCCAAGGCTCAACCTCCAAGGGAGGAAGATAGGATTTCCAAAAAACAATCCTAAATGAGGACACACCGATGGGTGTCTTGTATGCTATCCTATAATCCCATAGCGCATTATCCAAGCACTTTGTAGAATCCTTCCAATTCTACTACACAGTTTACTCCAAAATTTGTTTCAACTCATGATTTAAAACCTCATCTTGGCCATTTGTTTGGGGGTGGTATGGTGTTGATGTTTGTTGTGTCACTTTATACTTCCAAAGGAGGGAGGCCAAATTATGATTACAGAAGTGTGTTCCTTAGTCACTGATTATGGCCTTTGGTACTTCAAAAAATGGAAAATTTGAGTCTTGGAAAAGTCCACTTCAACATGAGAATAGCCAGTCCTGTTGGCCTTGGACTCCACCCATTTACTCACATAATCAATCGATACCAAAATGAACTAGAAACCAAAATAACTTAGTAAAGGACCCAAAAAATTGATTCCCCAGACATAAAAAATCTAACATAATAGTATCGGTTTTTGGAGCATCTCGTGCCTCCTAGAAATGTTCCTAGTATGTTGGTAATGATAGCATGACTTGAAAAATATATGAGCATCATGTAAAAATCTAGGCGAATATAATACGGAGTCTAAAACTTTTCTAGATATATATTGGGGTCTAATGTTTCAACCACAAGAATGTGTATGGAAAAAATGCTTTATAGACTCAAACTCATGGTCAGGAACACACCTCTATATGACTTGATCACTACACATGAACCAAAGGTAAGAATTATCCCACACATAATAATGAGACTCAATTTCTATTTTTTGGACATGATGTTTCTTAAAATTTTCACAGATTTAATATGAAACATGGTAGTTCACTAAATCATAATACCAAGGATGTATACGTAAGATAGAATAAAGATTCTCCTTAGATAAAGTGTCCTCAAGTGGTACATGGTCCAAGGTGTCACCCCTAGTGTGTGAGTACGCCTACTCATGTTGTCTGCCACCAAGTTTTCTGAGCCCTTCTTTTCATTAATGTCAATATCAAATTCTTGAAGATAGAGCATCCATTTAATAATATTGGGATTTTCATTTATCTTATTCAAGACGAACCTTATAGATTCATATTTAGAAAAACAACCACATTAGAGCCTAGTAAATATGAATCGAATTTATATGAATAGAATATAACAAAGGTAAACTCATTTTCCATGGTTGTGTTGTTTTATTGGGATGAATCCAGTGTTCTCGATGCCAATGAAATCACATGTGAATGTCTCTCCACCCTCTAAGATAAGACAACTCCAACTGCGAAGTTGGAGGAATCACACATAAGCTCAAAAGGATTCTCCCACCACGGGGGCTATGTGATTGGTGGAGTGATCAAACACTTCTTTATCTCATCAATAGAAGTCCTGCAAGAATCATCAAACACAAAATCCGAATCCTTTAGAAGTAATCACGACATAGGAAGAGAAATCTTACTAAAATCATTGATGTAACACCAATAAAATCAAGTATTCCCTAGAAAATATTTAACATCATGAATACATGAAGGATATGGTAAAGATGAAATAATATCTACTGTAAATCTATAGACCTCTATAACATGTTTGGACACCAAATTCCCAAATACAATGCTGTTATCTACCATAAAATATCAGTCTTAAAATACAAGACTAAATTCTTTTCAATACAAAGATTCAAAATCCTTTTTAAAAATGAGAAGCAATCATCAAATGAAGACCTATACATGATAAAACCATCCATAAATACCTTCATGATGGTCTCAATAAAATCATAAAAAATAATAAACATGCATCTCTGAAAAGTACATGGGGCATTGAAAAGTCCAAATGTCATCATCCGATAACTGAACATTCCGAATGTACAAGTAAATTTTGTACTCTCTTGATCCTGTAAAGAACTGGGAACCATAAGATATCGAAAAAAGAAATCCACAAAACAATAATGACTCTTCCAAGCTAGTCTCTCAAACATCTAATCAATAAATAGATCTGGGAAATGTTACTTTTGAGTAGATTGATTTAGTTTCCTATAATAGATATACACATGCCAACTGTTTTTACCCTCATTGGAATTAACTCATCTTTCTCATTTCCAACAATAGTAACACCACTTTTATTATGCCCAACCTGAATAGGACATAACCACTGGGAATCTGAAATGGGGTATATTATACATTCCTTGAGCAATTAATCAACTTATTTTTTAACAGCTTACAAAAGGGTTGGACTGAGTCTCCTTTGTGGCTACCTAACTGGTTTAGCCTCATCCTCCAAAAAAATCATATGCATGAAAATAGAGTGGATAATACATGATACATCAGCCATGATCCACCCAATTTACTTGATGTTCTCCCACAAAAGAATAAAAATATTTTCTTCATATTCAAATTGAATATTATTAGAAATTATAACATGTAATCTCTCACCACATAACAAGTATGAGTATTTGAGATATGGTGTAAATGGTTTTAGTTCTAATGAAGGGGGTGACGCATGGATGGAGACATTGAGGGAACCGAAATATGGGCACAAATAACATCAATATTAGAATAAACATCATCATAATCAGATAATAATACATCAAATCCATCAGCATACATGGCAGCCATGCCATAATTAGATCGAACAAGATAAAATACAAAATATGATTCCATTTCCAAAAGAAATATAAGAGAGTATTTTTCATTATAAATAGGTGTGGACGTACACATTGACATCTAACTATAACCAATAATCATAATTTCCCTAATAATAGGACAATCAAATTACATGGTGTTTTTATTTGGTGGTTCAAAATGAGAGATAAAAACTAGGGAATGGTCTTCTATGGGGTACTTCAAAGAGTCCATAACATTTAATATCACAACTTCATCCCCAAACACCATGGGAAGTGTATTATCATTGACATTTATGATAGTTTTTGTAGTTTTGAGGAAGGGACTTACTCAGATAATGGGTGAATGAAAACATTCCAAATCTTCCACCATTTTAAGAACATAGAAATATTCTAGAGAGATCATGTCTCTTACCTATACCAGTACATCCTCAAGGAATCCTGCTGGATATGTCGTATCTTGATTCGCCAAATACACCACTAATCTCGTCAGCTTCAACTCACAAAATTATCCAGAAAAAATACATAGTGAGGCATTATATTCATGGAATCTCTTAAATTAGAAAGAGCATCATAAATTTGAAACTCTCTTATGGTGCATGGTATAATGAATTTCTTTATACCCTTGAACTTTTTTGGAATTCCTAGTGTTTTTGTAATGAGTGCGGACACATTAATTACAAGATTTATCCTCTCATTTCCCCTGAGTCCTCTTATATTGGTACAAAGTACTTTTAAAAATTTGGCATACCTTGGTATTTTCTTAATAACATTATGTAAAGGAATGTTGATCTCCACACGCTTGAATGTATCAAAAACATCTTTTTTGCATCACCTCTTTAGCCATATTTTTGGTTTGAACAACTATATTTGTAAAAATAATGGGCTTAGGAGGAATATCACCAATCGTTTCCTTACATTTATCTTTCTCCTTGGGTTTCTCAACACTATGTATGAAATGGGGATTTTCAGGAATTAACGTGAATCCTGGTGGAAGGATAGGTACAAATATATTGGTTTCTTGCATCACACTTGTTAATGTGATTGCACTAACATTCCCCTTGTGATTTGGTGTAGGTCGGGAAGGTAGATTTCCATAATTCTTACTTACCAATTCATGGAGGGTATTGGTAATTAGGATCATTTGATTATTCAACTCCCTCAACTCCAAACCTTGACTCTTCATCTGATTCTATTGATTATGAAAAATTTGTTTAAAAATATCATCAGTGTAAGAATATACCTTGGATTGGGGATTCCCTTTTTGTCGACTTGTCGATGCTTGAGCTTCAAATCGCCTTTGGGGTTGTTGCCAATCCTGTTTGTAAGGTGGAGGTGGTAGAAAGTTTTGTTAAAATTGGGGCCTTTGTTGTTGTCCATAGCCATTCCTCATGTCTGATTGATCCTTACACACTTGGTTGTATGTTAGAGAAAAGGAATCAAACATATTTTGGGGACATGGTTGTTGTTGCTGCAGATATGGTCTCCCAATAAACACTACATCACAATCTTCTATTTCTTGTAGTTAGGGAAATAGTAAATTGGATGGTTTGTCTTAGTCCAAATACCACAAGGTCCTGAAGGAGTGGGTTGGGATGTCTTTTGAGCCAAGGCAATCTACCTTCACAATAGTGGTCAGTTCTTCCAATTAGGTATCAATTAAATGCATCTCAAGAGAAGAAGGACTTACCTGATGTACTCCCCTATCACGTGGTGTCCCTCGATCTCCAAATTGTTGGGAGTTTTGGTCCATCATCGAAATCAATGCATGTGTAGCTACTATTGTCTTTCCCACCAGTTCTCCTCTATATGAGGAATCCACCATGCTTCTCTCCATAGGTATTATTCCTACATAGAATTATTGGGTGAGGAGTTTCTCACTGATTTGGATATTTGGGAAGCTTGAACACAACTTCTTGAATCATTCCTAGTACACATACATTGACTCCTATTGGGAACATGTACTATAGTAGTACTATAGTGACTGTAGTAGTAGTGCAACATTAGTAACGATAGGCACTTTAGCAGTAATGGGTCACTCTAGAGGCAGCATGGAACTGTAGTAGTGGTGGTTACTATGTGGTACTATAGCAGGTGTCTACTGTAGCATTACTATTCACAGAATGGTCCATGGGCCAAAAATTTGGGCTTACAGGCCATATAATGGGCTTTATGCCCACTAGGCCTTTGGGATACATAATGGGTCTCCCTCTAAACAGTTGAAGAGGTATTTTCATTGCTTTAATAATAAATGATCCTTCAGACCCAACCTTTAAAAAAAATATTTTGCAGCTCTATCATTTGAGAATGGGAATGCTCTTAGTTTGATTTGATCCTCCAAAAAGATTGGTGGTTTTAATATTTTGAAAAACACATTAAATTAATTATTCACTTTATGGGGATCCTCACCAGAGTGGCAATGAAAATTTGGAAGCAGGTGAACAAACCCAGATATCAGTTCAAAGTCTGATTTGATATTTGGGCATGTAATGCAATTTGTTTGATAATTAATATCTGATGCAGCCAATTCCTTCCTGGTTCTATTAAGTTAATTTCTATTTTTTCATCCATTGGTAATTAGTTTTGTTTTTAATTTGAATTTCTTACAATTTAAATATTCTGGGAGTGGAGGAACTCTCTAACCAGTAGAATGTTGAAACATTATGTAGACTGAAAATGTCAGATTTGAGGCATAATGTTGTATTCTATATCAGGGTCAAGATATAAGAGATATTTGAGATTAGTTTGTGTCATAAATCAAATACAAGATAAAATAGTAATAGTGTAACATAATAAATATGATATGTTTGAGTTGATGGTCTAAAAATAATAAGAAGAAAATGAAAGAAGAAGATGAAATTCAGATTGGATAAAAAAGGAAAAAATAGAGAAGAAGAGAATAAAATGTAAAATAAAATAAATAAATAAAATTGGATGAAATAATTAATTTCCTCCTTGTAAATGGACACAATTCAAAATGTTCTATCATGGGCTCATTGAAATGATATGTGATTGTTTGGTACTTAGGTGCAGTAGAGTGGCTGACCAAGGTCATCTCTCAAAGGAGGAAGTAAATTTAATAACATATTAAAGGAATTTTGAAAATAAAATAAAAGGAAATAATAACACTATTTAAAATTATGGGGTTTTTTTACAATTTATAAATCTAGATGATGTTCTTTGGAGGAATATTTTAATTTTTGTTTTTGTTTTTTAAATAAAGATCGATTAAAACGACACAACGTGTAAATATATTTTAAAAAATATTTTAAAAGGAGTAATCGATCATAAAATACCTATTCACTCAATTATTTATCATTATAATTTAAATTAACATCAACTTAATTATAATCCCTAAATTTTTTAACCCTCAAACCATATGGGAGTTAACTTAAACATAGAGATTAAATTACTTAAACCCTAGGCTAGCTTCGTAACATGAAATCACATCACCCTACTTTGATTGATGATCTTAGGTTAGCTTAGGGTCACTGGTTAATTAGAGAACATGTCCACTTTGGAAATGAGAATTAATTTATTTTAGGGATTATATTATAACTCCATAAATTTATCACATGCAGTCTTGTATTGCTGATTAAGATCAAGCTCTCAGAAATTACACAATTCCCAACCACATGTGATATATGTTAATTTTTCAATTTCTTTCTTATATTTACATACATTAACACTCAATTCATAGATCATATTAAGTTAATTAAATTATCTCATTTATTCATAATAAATTAATGAATATGGTAGGCATATCGATTACTGAAATAACAATGCTTCCGTGGGCGATGTAGTCATCATAGAAATGTTTTGAATGTGGAAAGGAATAGAAAGTGTATAACATAATATTTTTTCTAATCATGAATTTCTGACAAATAAAGAAGAATAATGATTAATATAAATAATCAAAACAAGTTCAAATAAAAGAAATTAAATAATAACTGAGGAGTTTAAACGGAAATAGACGTATTACAACCCAAAGAGGAATAAGAAGGAGAAGAAGAAGGCTCAATCGAGGGGATCCTTTCTTCAAGAGATATGCTTATTTAAATGGTTTTAGAATTGGAGTGGATCTAATTATCCTCTTCCCTCGACTTCCTAATGAACTTCCCAACCTCTCCAAATGAGAAAAACATTAATTTAAAGAGTTTAGCGGAGGATAGGTTTAAATAGATTTCAAGTGTGAATGCGGAATCTTGCAAAAACTTTTATGCCAACATTCACCATCCATTTGACCTCTAAAATGCGTGAACCGGTTGTTCTTCCAGGATGATGATTTTTGCATAATTGTTTTGGAGATCTCATATCAAAATTTGGGCCTAAATAAAGCTAGGATGAAAATGTTATGGGACAAATACAGAACCAATGTTCAATCTAGTGGGTCCATCCCACCTTTAACTTCATATTCCTTTTAGTCCGACCAAATGCACAATTTAGCTCATATGTATTTAATTAATGTTTTATCCCATTATGTCAAGAAAATATTTACAAAATTTTATGTTAAAATAATTCATATCAAAATATTTATGTTTGAAATGATTCAACGAAATTTATTGGGTGAAACTAGAATTTTCATAAAATTTTCAGATGAACAATCAAATCGCAAATATTTCATAAATGAACACTTTTACCCCAATTTGGAGAATTATAATATGTTTTTTCCTCCTTATCTATTAATTTCTTGTTCATCATTTTTGTTTATCATATTTTTTTAATTAAAATTGTTTTTTTTGAACCAAATGGTTTGGTTTTTGTTCTATATTATAGTGGTTCTTATTAAATGTTTGTTAAGATTGATCCATTATACTTCAATTATCTATATTATATGGTTTGGAATCATTTGAATTTTTTTTCATGTTGGTGTCTCTATGACATTAAATTATTCATTCCAATCACTGGGACTCTTTGGTTTCATTTGACCCAATTTAATTCATCCAATGTAAAATATTTTTTTATTTAAATGTGCATGAGGTTCACTAAATAAAAATTTTAAAATTTAATAAATATTTATATTCAAATTGACTGCACAAAAGGTAATCACATGTGGTAAAATTTATATTTATTAGAGAACACTTTTTTAATCGATTTTAATGTGTGTTTTAAAATTTGTATATAGATTTAAATGATTATTAATTTCAAAAGTGTTATATAATTTTATATTGATTTTAAGCTTTATTATTTTATTAATTACATGTTTTAGATATTAAAAATAGATTTTTTCTTATTTTCATAATTTTTTTAAAGTGATAAATGGTTTAAAATTAGTATTGAAAATGAATTTTTAAATATTATTTCTTAAAGTTTGAAATAAAGGTGCATTTGTTCTATCATTATCATGAATAAGAAAGTATTATGATTTTATATTTATTAAAATTGATTCATGATAATTATGATAATTTTTATAAAAATACAAGGGCACGGTTGGAAACATAAATTAATTAAACTTCCCATATTTTTCTACACCCTTCAATCAATATCCTTGAAAATTGTATTTATATAGAGTTTTATAAAAAAATTTCTCCTTAGAGTTGAATAGATTATATAATGTATGGTATTGAGGAGAATGTTTGTATTAGTTTGGTTAATGGTATGTTATTATTTTCCTCTGCCCATTATATCTATATATTTTTTGTATTTGTCATCATAAAGATCCTTCCTCCCACTCTATCATACGTTTCTTGGGGTTATTGTGAAATGTTTAGGGATACTGAGAAACAATCATTTTTCTTCATATCATCATACACATACTAGAATCCCCTATATGTGGTTATTCCCACCACCATGGGTTCTAAATTAGAATGACTACATGGAGTATATCGAGTGGAAATTATAAAGTAAATTTATTAAATGGATATATTTAACATCCCTTAATTATTATTCAGGGTTTTGAAATGTTTTTCTTAAAAATGTACATGAATTATTTTCATTTAAATGTTGAAAACCATATTATTAAATATCATAATTAAATTTAGGGTTTCTATAATGGTTTGAGAATGATATTATTTGACACTATGGTGAAATGCAACTTTTCCTTTCTTCCCCGACACCCAACCTTTACCATTTGATGTCTATAAATAGAGTGTATTTTTCATGTACATATTATATAGATATTCAAGGAGTGATAATTGTTTATGGTTTTTGACCTATATTCACATGTAAGAATTTTCTGGTATTATGGTTTTCATTTTTTTGGTAATTTAATTATCTAGTGAAGTTTCATGTAGTTTCTATTGATATATCTCAAACCAATATCATATATTTTAATTGGATTATTTATTTATTTTTATATTTATATTTATTAATTATTTCATACTTTTTAATTAGAAAATATTCTATGGATTGGTCATAATACAATATTTTATAAATTTTCACTGGGTTTTATACTTTGTATCTGGGTTAAATCAATAATATATTGATATATTTTTATATACTCTTTCTTGATAGTGGTGTATTGGGAATGGGAATTCCATTTGTAAATTTCTACTTCTTGTCATGGATTACCATATCAGGGGTTTCATGAACATGGTTCATGGATTTAAATGTATATATGTTTTGATTGATGGAGCATGAAACATGAATTAAAATGATGATCAAAGGTGTTTAGAAACTATTTATTTTGATAAAATTGTTGAAAAATTTGAAATTTTCTTATCTAAATTAATGTTTTTATTTTTCAGATATTTTTTTGTGAAAAGAAATTTTAGTTATAATCAGTTATTATTATATGTAAAATTATTTCATTCTTTTGATACCTATATAATATTTACCTAATTTTGTTAACATTTTAAATTATAATAATTGGATTGTTAAGTATTTATTGGTTTAATTATAAAATAACATCAATATGTAATGGAATAATATATAACATAGTTAATAAATTCATATAATACTTGTAAAGCCCTAAAAATTTTGTTTTTCTTTGGATCCATGGAAAATATTTCATTTATGAAAATAAACCTCCATGAAAAATGATATTCCTTTCATAAGGTTTTGTAGATATATATTTAAATGGTTATCAAACCTAAATTTATATCCTTATTTTGATGTTAAATCCAATGATCACCATGATTCAATTTCTATATCCCTCAGATTAGGCCATCTTGTTCTGAGGTTGAGGCTACGACTGAACATATGTAGCCTAATTAAATAGAATGACATCTCATCCTAAAATGTATTCGAGTGATTTATATGAAACACAATTATTTCCAATATAAAATTACTGGTAAAAAATAAATTGGGCTTTCTTTTATATTTTATGTGATAAATTGGGCAACATAGGTGATTCAAATTCTAGATGAACGTGGGGATGAGGAAGTGGGTATAAATTGAATTTTAAAACTTTTTGATATTTTTTCACATTAGTTCATTTCTATCTCCAGGAATTATAAAATGTATTTATTGGTAATAATATAGAACATTAGTATATGGATTTAAACCATCTAAATATAAAAATTGGCTATATAAAAACTAGTGGTTTGGAATCTTATATATTCCCTTATATTGTGTGTGTTATTTTTTATTCATTTTCATATCATCTCTTCATTATCATTGAGAACCATATTCAATGAACATATATATATATATATAATATTTTTCAAGAGATTTATTGTTTTTTATCACCCACTAATTCAACGTACTCTCAAATGTGGTATACATTCCCATGGACCTATTAGTTAATATAAAATTATCTTATTTATAAGGAAAATAATAAATTTTTATCAGATTTATGTGATTTTTAATAATATTTTTATTAAATTTATTACCTATATTCTCTTAATCATGTTTTTGTTTTTCATTTATATTATCATTAATCAATAATATCTTTTTGTTCAGTGAATAAAATTAATGCCACTAGATTTATAACAATCCAAAGAAATTGAATCAATACATGGTGAGAGTTCATTGTTATATATAGTCTATAACATAATATGAATGTTAATTAAAACTGAATGATATTATTTAAAATTCCCAAATAGTGGACAACCTATAATATATTAGATAATATGAATAAAAGGGAATGCAATAAATCTCATTTTACTATCTCTATGAAAAATGTTATCAGAAAATTATTTCCAATGCAATATAATATGATATATTTGTGTTTAATTGAGTGGTATATATAATTAAAGGGTTAATGGAAACTAACATATGATCTCACTTAGAGGATGTCTTGATAGAAGAAGATGAAACGATGGATGAAATTTTCATATATTTAATTATAATTTTATTCATGATTTTCTGATAAAGAAAAATAATATATTATATATTTTGTGGAATAAATTTATGAGATTACCATTTTGAAAACTATAATGCAAGATATTTTTTCAACATGAATTGGACATTATTTAGTGGACCATCCATTATCTCATTAATATTTTCACAACTAATGAGATGTGAAATATAGATCCTATTGGAGGAATGGAAAACAGTGGTGGATCTGTATTTTAGAGATACAGTCACTATATAAAAACACCATCTATATATTTATCCTAATAAAGAATATAAAGAGGAATATTTAACCAAGGATTATAATGTTTTTTACCAATATCAACTTAAGTATTTCATTGATAAAAATGATCATGGAATTCAAAATTTACATTTATGTTAAACAATGCTGGAATATATTCAAACCTCTCAATAATGATTAATTAATATAAATAAGTTAATTTAGATGATAACGAATCATATAAATTATCATGAAAAAGAAACAGGATGTTAGGATAATATAATAGAAGAATATTCTACACTCAAAGATGATAACAACTAATATAGAGATGAAATTTATCATATACATGAGTCAAAATATTTTTAGAAATAAATTATATGAGAAAAAGTGGAATCATATGATGAACTACTGATATCCATTTTAGATAATTTACATTACTCCAAAGATCAATCTATTGTTTAATAAGTAGGCAGTAGTGAGGAAGAAGAAATATTCCAGTGACATTAATTTCTCAATGATTTTTCATATAATTCTTTTTAGATAAAAATAATTTCATTCACTATAAAGGGTAATAAAATTTCATAGACCTTGGAAAACATTTTTAAATGATCTGTTGGTATCAAACCAGAATTTTTGTACAATACTATAACTCTAGTTATTTTAATAATATATTGAATTATGACGGTTAAAAAATATTGATTAAATGAATATATTTTATCCTAAAAAATATGTATATTCATTGGGATATACTCATTTTATGATGGATAATGTGGAATATAGGTGTTCAAAATAGTTACAAATATCAGAGATCATGTGCCTTTGGATCGCATTCGATATATATATTATACCAAATATCATAGGAATGCTCTTGGACACATTAAAAGTAGGCTAGATTTTCCCACACATCATTTTGGATGTGATACATATTAAGCATCATTTGTAAATAACTCACGATTTTGAGACTAAATATTCTTAGGGTGGGATTGGTTACGCAGAACATGTGACATACTATTCAATCAATATATATTGAGACACAAAAATGAACAACAATATTATATACTCCTAGATTAATGAGTGGATATGCAATCCATGTACCCTATAGTGACACACTATGCACATGGGCGTATATGTTTTTCTTAATATCATATTGAAAGGGTATCAGAATAGGACACATGATTAGTCCACTCTATGAGATAATTAATAACCCACTCTTGGTAGGGAATGTTTCATTAATGAATAAGGTAGGATGTGCCCTCTAGATTTTGATAGAAAATGTTTTTTATAATGAAAATGTTTTTTGTTAAGGAAATGGAAATTTTCATACCACACAAACTATTTGGATTTCAGGTAGGTCACGAATATATTTGATGGATTTTGTAAACCATTAATTTATGAAGGGAAAATATTTTTTTCTGTGGGGTTAGTGCCCCACATTATACAATGCGATCAATAAACACTTGATCATGAGGATATATGATTCATCCATAATTTAGGTAAACTTGACGAGAAACATAATAGTATATTGATTATTGGATATAGTTCTTATACATGTAGTTACCAGTGCCCTACAATTGAGTTAGGTTATTGGTTTCCTTCCACCTTTGAGTATAAAACATAATTTACCAGCATATCTTACAAAGCATAGTCTAAGATCTCTAAAAATTCATTTGAGGGAATTTTTGTTATTTTAGGTCAATTGAGTTGTGTAAATTTGTTATTCAAATTACATGGATTCTGAGGTTAATTAATAATGAATGGATTTGTTCTTATTGTGGATTAATTTTGGGCTATTTACCACAATATTTATGTGATTTTAGTTGTATTGGTCGTAACACCACACCCCTAAAAGCCCGAAGATGGTGCATTATTTTAATAAATTGGAATGATTATAAGGAACCCGTCCCAACGGACCAATAAATTTATATGTCTTATAAAATGGTTTACTCATATGAAAATATAATTAATATTAAAAACATAATATTCAAAAAGTCTATTCTTTGAGAATCCTATTATTCTCATAGCTTGACCATGCATATCAATAAAAAACTACTTCACATCATGGGAACATAAAATACATGAAATTGGTGAGCTAAAATGATTAGTAAGGTAAAACAATATAGCATAATCTTTCATAAACAAGCATAAACTCTTAAGGAAAGGAATAAAACTAAAACACAATCCTTTTACACAAAATATTCAACATAATATAGCAATAATGGATAAAATATTTTTTATAACATTCAAACGAATATTCTACTTGTCGAATAATAACATTTAATATCAATAAATAATCTCATAATGAAGAAATTTATAATTCCATACATCTAAAACATATCACTGAGGCCTCGTCCAAGACATTTGAAAATAAATGGTTAAGGCCTCATCCAAATCGCAATCGAAAAATAAATGGGAAAGGCCTCTCCCAAGTCCATATCTATTTTTGTCTCATGAGACATACTGATGTATTGAGGAGACATATAAGGATATGTCTATCACTTACAAAGTCATATGCATTGCTTATATGAAAAGAGAGAAACATAACATAAAAATTCATATTATAACTACCATACACAATGTTTATACTTTAACCATAAACCATGAATGGTATTAAAATAGCACATCCACATTTTAAAAAAATCATAAACCCTTTAAAAAATGTTGAAGACTGTAACATAATATATAAATTTTAATTATTCATAAAATTCAATAAATGATGAAGACAGATATGCAATTAACCAAAAAAAATCATTAAAACTCTTTGTGAGAGATAACCCCTTTTTACGTTAAAATATTTTAAAAGTGACACAAATATTAAATAACACATTTCTTTTTAAAATAAATTAGAATGTTTATAAGGTATGAATCAAAATAATAATTTTATATAACACCATAAAAATCCACTTGTCCTATATAATTTGAAAAAACATTATTTTTTTAATTTATTGAAAAGGTCATAAAGTAACTTGTTTGGTAAATGATAGTAAAAACCCATTAAAACATTTATAAAAAAGTAAAACATTATTATAAATGAACTTGGAAATTGAATAAAAAAAATATTTTGAAATTCAGTTTTACAAAACATGGACAAGGATGTTCAATATGCCAAAGTAAACAATTACATATAATCAATCTCTGATAAAAAGGAGATTACAGAATTAACCACTAACATTTATTTTTCATTAGTAGAGGGTGATTTAACCTATTTGATAATGGGTAAATCATGTTATTAGATTATAATAGAACCATATCTGTATTTATTAAATCATATATGATCCTATTATAAATTTTGTTAATAATATTTAATTATTACCATTTTTTCAGGTGTTTACTCCTTCATTTTCTTTAGCATGTTCTGTCGTGTAAGACATGTTTCTTATTAATATAACATATTTTATTCATATACATAATGATATTAAATTTATAAATATTAAATTTACTTATAATATTACTATTATAATCATTTCTAATGATTAATGTGGAGAATGCATCTCATCGCATCGTGGAGACAGTAGGTCGTACGTACGCACTAGCGATTGTATCATTTCCATAATGGTTAAATAGAAAAATTGAATTGTATATTATTTATAGAGAATAATTATTATTTCATAATATTTATTTATCTCAATTTTACTTATTTTTATACACATCCAAAAAAATTAGTGTTGAAAAACAAATTACACCCTAACATGGAGACGGTAAGCCGTACGTACGCACGCTTGGTGATATTGTTTTTTAAATAAGGATTAAATGAGGAATATTGGGGTACTATGATTATAATAGAATTTAATTATATGTATGATATTTTATTTATTACTTTGGAACAGAAAAAATATTGCAATAATAATTAGAAGAAGAAAATAACTTTGAATGTGCTGATAAGACAATTACCTCTTTTTTAGGTGTTTCTTTTTTATTTGAAAAAAATGAATCCTTCAGATGGATTTATCCCTAATATATAGACACTAATATGTAGTGAGGGATATTGGGAGAGTATATAAGATGTTTTTTGATGATACAAATGAATTTTTGGTGTGAATTAAAGAGAATGAGAAGTTCGCGATTATAATAAGGTCGATGAGTACTTTTAGAAGATATTAAAATATTAAATTAATATAAATTGAATATCAGTTCCCAATGTTATAAATATCATTTATTTATAATACAATATAATTTTAGGTCAAATATACATAATCTAATTAAAATTACACACGTTTGTTTTACAAAATTAATCCTCATCTTTTTTGTCTAACGCTTATTTTACCCTTTTTAAGCTTACCATGATATTATGATATTTACACTTTGTTTGTTAATTTAATTTCATTAACATAAAAAAAGTTCAAAAAAAGTGTTATTAATTAAATATTTTGACTTATCCTAACCAATTATCCAAATATTATTTTTTATGAATTTAATATCTTTTATTAAAATATTTTACATTTTAAAATACAAATCATGTAAATTTGGACACCATTCATTAGTTTACTATTAAAAATATCATAAAAGGGTGATATATTAAAAAACTACTTTTAATAATAAAAAGCATGTTAAAATTAACCATAAAATTCATGGATGGAATAAATTATGTCAGATTATATTTATTTTTATATTTAAAAAACCATTGGTTTGATTTTTTTAATTATTTTTGAAATTAATACTTCATCTTTGTGACAGAATTTAATTTAATTATTAACTTCTTAAAAATTGTTAATAAATTACTATGATGTAGGTAATGTTTTTATATTTTTAAGGTATATTTATAGTAGAATATACAACTTTTATAAACCCAAATTAGAATTGTTTTTGTTATGAGAGACATGATTTTGACATCTCTATCTTTATTTTAGATAAAATGTTCATAAGTGTCATAATCATAAACAATATTCTCCAAGTGGTCCTAAAATTATCGCAAGGAAACTAATTGTTAGGATACACTCATCAAATTAAATTAGCTTGACATTTAGTATATTCTTATAATATTATATTTTTATTTTTATTTTTAATTACTTGATTTGCCCTTAATTGTGCTATGTAAAATAATTTCTAAAGTTACAATTAATAATCCCAAAATATAAAAGGATCATATTTACATAATTTAAACCCAATTAATCCAAATATGGAATTCAATTTCCAAATTCAAAACACATAAATTTAAGTAATTAATTTAAAATTAATTCCCTTTGACAAAATGTGAAAACAAGGTTTTTAAAAGTAAATCCCACCAAGATATTTACATGCGTTTATATCTAATTTTAATATGGAAGTAACTAAAATGACCTAACATAAATTTAATTATAATTACTTAATCTATCTTTACATTAATAACAATTAAAATTATCATCTAAAAATATATATAAATTAGGTGAAAAAGTAGTTTTTAATTAAAATGTTGTATTTTTAACAATTCATTAAAATATAAATGTTATCATAAAAAACACCAAAATTTGTCCTAACTAAATTTTGACGTCCCAATTACAAATAAAAAGATTAATTTTTTATACTTAGTATAAAAAAGTTTCAAATATTTAATATACAATGGGTTCACTGTTAAAAGCTGGAAAAACATCATTATTTTAAAATACTTATTTTATCTGAAAATTAGAATTTATTCTTATATCATGTCATATAAGATGAGTGTTAAAATTATATATAAAATTAAGAATTTATTTAATCCTATTAATAACCACTAATTTAATGGCCATATTATATTAAATAGTAATATTGTATCAATATATTGTTGTTTGGTAAGACTAGGTGTTGCGTGCAATTCCATAAAACTCATTATTGTGTACAGCGTAATCTTAAAATGATTTTTCATTAAAAACAATAAAAAATTAAATTTATTTAGAAATAAAAATTTTAAAAAATCATGGGGTGTTAAATTCTATCCACCTTCAATAAATTGAATCATCTCAATTTAATGTTGGTATTGATAATCAATGGTTTTTCATTTCAAATTATCATTATAGAAATACCACATCAAAAAATGGATTAATTAGACCTCTATTTTAAAATAAATAAAGGGATGTATGAAGGTCAGTAGATATAACAAATATTATGGTTATATATAGGAAAATATAGTCATGAAAGAAAAATATAACCATCATGTTCAGATAGAGAGTGATAGGAAACATTATGAGGGGAAAGTAAACAATCAAAAAGCATGAAATATGATATGATCTATGGGATAATTTGATTCATTAGAAAAATTAATAGGATAATTTTTATTTATTTATGATCCTTTCCCTAAGAATAATTATTAGGTGATAATTTAATTGATTTGTTTTCATGTCATAACAACACTATCTCTTTTGGTTGTGCTTTTATCTTTTTTTCAATTCATCCCTTACACATTGAAATGAATATTCAAAATGAATTTTTTTACACCACAAGCACTTTTAATAAATCATAAGTCCCTTAAGTATTTATTTAATCCTCTAAATCTTTAGCGAAAGCAAGATGGTTAGCCTAATAAATCATAATTTAAACTCCAAAATATATATCCAATGTTCAACTTACTCTATACCAACCTTAAGTAATTTCCAAAATACTATTGTCTAAATTCACAGTTTAAACATGTATCTAAATTTCCAAAATTAGTAGTAACATAAAAATTTACAAAACAAAATAATGTATCTCTTATTGAAAAATTATTTTATAACCTCAAAATATTTAATAGAATAAATCATGATTCGAATTCCATAAAGAATAATTACTTTAGTAAAATATGTAAATATAACATTAATTTTATAACCAAAATATAATAACATAATTCATGAATCTAGAAAAACAATTACAATAATTATTCCACATCGACTGTAGTAACAACATAATCTCAACCTTGATCTATTTTCTTCTTCTAAGCCATATTTCCTTGAGCTTTTGGATAATAATTTTCATAATGTCCCATGTCATTATAGTTTTATAATTTCACATTTTCAACATCATTCTTTCCCATACAGTTAGGATCATGATGGCCTTTCTCACCACACTTGAAACAATATCCGCTTCATTTTAATAAGGCAGCAGGGTGTTTTCTTCCACAATTATCACATGTGGGAAAATCCTTCTTTCCATTATTCCCATTATCTATTTCTGGATTCACTATTATCTTCTTCTCTTTATTTCTCTTAAATTCATAAGAATTATAAAATCATTTATCCATCTTAATAGAACATGCGAATATATATTAATTGATTAGAATGTTTGGAAGACTAATTCCGTTCATAGAAATGGATATAACTCATCAAAGAAACGATAAATCTTACTCCTTGGGTAATGTATATAGTCTGCATCATCCCTTGCTAACCTTGTGAACTTGTCTTCATATATTTCAGCATTCAAATCTTCCTTCTGCCTCAGACTTGAAAATTGTCTCTCCATATTAGCTAGTAGTTAATGAGGAATGAGTTTTTCTATAAACATTTCTCTAAAATCCTTCCTTTCCATATTTTATACTTCTTCAACCTCATTCATGTTTCAAATTATTGACCACCATTTATCCACATATACTAAGGGATAACAATTTTCAATGAGAACTTTCTCCATTTCATTACATCCCAAAGCAGGAAATCTTTTCTCTAAGGAATTTATACATCGATTAACTACAAAAGGTCTTTTAATCCAATGGAATGTTGAAGGTTATTTTAATATGAAGTGGTCTAACATTGATCCTCCACATTTTGGATCAAGGTTCTCGATATGGGTGAGGTTATTACTCATAAATCAAGTCAGTCGTCCGAGTACTTTTTTAATCTATTCAACACTAGTTGAATCTCCAACTCCACTATAATTATCCTACATATGAGAGAAATTCCTACATGGATTACATGTTTTGAAATGATTTACATTCCTTCCACTAGGATTCATTTATAAAAAATATATTACACTAGATTGTGTAATGAATCATAATGCATAATTACAAACAAGTAAATATTTATCATAAGTTGGAAAATTTATGCAACTTTAATCCACAATCATTAAAATGTTTTTTTGGGGGAATATTTACTTATAAATTGTTTGTAATGGTTTGTAGAAAAAATATGAATTATTCTAAGCATATATTTGGGGAGTATCAAAATAGGTTCCCAGTAAGGCCCGATTTGATGTACTATGTTACCCTGATTCTGGCCCAGAACACCTTGTCAAAGTTGTTACTCCAAGGTATATCTATCCTAGAACAAAATCCAATTGTATTAACCATAAAAATCTTTATTTATAGGATTATACACAAAATTTATATATTAGAAAAATTAAATTATGTTCTTATATACTTATTCAGAAAATATATCTTAGGGTTATGACCCCTTATCTAAGCCTTTTAAATCTAATTTCCAATGTTGTAGCAAAACATCCTCTTATATAAACTGTAACTCCCCAACCCCAAAATCAGGGAATTGATTCATTATTTTAATACATTGGAATGATTTCAAGGAAAAATTATTGAATTCCAAATTAGTTTAGCTATATTGGAAAATATATTACATAAATGAACCTTTCATTACAATTCAAAACATAATATTCACATATTCCCTTATTTGAGAACGTAATTACTCTATTATCTTGACATTTCAAATCAATCATAAAACACTTATTTGAATAATGGGAACATAAAACATACAAAATTAGTGAGCTCATATAACTTGTAAGGTCAAAAAATGTTGCATAATATTTCATAAACAAGCATAAACTTTTATAGAAATTTTTAAAACTAAAAAACAAGACATTACACATAATATTCAACATAATATTGAAAGAATTAATCAAATAATATTCTCTAAAAATTAACATAATATTATACTACTATAATAGTCACATGTAATATCAATAAATATTACCACAATGAAGAAGCACATTATTTTGGACATCTCAAACATACCATCAAGACCTCAGCCAAGACATCTGAAAATAAATGATTATGGCTCAGAAAAATCCACAACTGAAAATAAATGTTCATGGAATCAGCCAAGTCTATATCTGGTTTGCCTCATGAGACCTACCAATGGATATATGGTCTATAGTTGGCCCTTCCCATCACTTACTAAGTCCAATACATTCCTCATATGAAAATTGTGAAACATAACACAAAAATTCATATTAAAACTAGCATATGAAATGTTTATACATTAACAAAAAACCATGAATGGTATTAAAATAGAACATACATAATAAAATGTACAAAAATCCCTTCAATAAAATATGGATGATTGTATCATAACAAACCAATCACAATTAATCATAAAATCCAACAATGGATGTTGAAAAATGATAAATTAACGTCATAAAAAAAATTAAAACTCTTTGATCCATTTAACATTTAGATATTTTAAAATTGAAACAATTATAAATGAAATATTTTCTTTTGAGAATAATATTTTATGATTTTAAGGGAATCTTCAAGATGATAAGGTGACATGATGTAGGAAAAAACTTCTTGCGCTATATAAGTTAAAAAACAATATTTTCTTAATTTTCCTAAAAGTTCACAAAGTACATTGTTTGTAAAATTATACAATGGTTCTTTTCAATAGAAATTATTAAAAATTTAAAGATGGTTATATATGAATATAACCAATTGTATAGAAAAAATATATTAAAATGTATTTTTATGAATCATGGTCAGGGATGAATAATATGCCATAGTAGATACTTATGTATAAATAATATCGAATAAAAATAAGATTATGAAATTAACACTTCCCTTGTATTTTCCTTCAGTAGAGGGTATTCTAACCACAATTAAAATAGTTAATGAATGTAATTAAATTAAAAAATGACCATATATATATTTATGATATCCTATATGATCCTATTATATAATTTTGTTAATAATATTTTAGTATTACCATTTTTTAGCATGTTAACTATTTTGTTTTACTATGCATATTTTTCCACGTAAGTCATGTTTCTTATGAATATGACATATTTTATTCCTATAAATAATTAAATTAAGTTCATAAATATTATATTCACATGTCATGTGATTTTTATAATTATTGTTTAATGTTCGAAGTGGATAATGAATCTCATCGTGTCGTGGAGACGATGCATTGTACATATGTACGAGCGACAATATCATTCCCTTAATGTTTAAATTGTATGAAATTGAATTGAATATTTATTATAAAGAATACTTATTATGTTTGAATCATTATTTATCTATGTTATACTCATTATTATAAGCATCCAATTAAATTAGAGTTGATAAAAAATTACACCCCGACATGGAGACAGTACGTCGTACGTACGCACACATGGTGATATTATTATTCATAGGATTGATAAAATGAGGAATATAGTTGTAAAATTATTTTAATAGAATCTATGTATATGTATTATACAAAATATATTACCTTTTTTTGTAAAAAACATATAAATAATAAGTATAAGATAAAAATAATTTTGAAAGAGGTGATAAGACAATGGCCACTTTTTCTGGTGTCTCCTTTTGATTTGAAAACAGAAATCTATAGGATGGATTTATTCCCAATGTATGGCCTCTATAATTTATTTTGGGATGTTGGTATAGAAAATGGATATGATTTTAATTAAAAAAATGACTTTTAGGTGTGAATTAAAGAGAATGAAAAGTTATCTTTTATAAGACGAGTGAGGACCCCTTTTGGATGATCTTAAAATTTTAATTTAATATAAATTAAATATTAGTTTTAGATGTAACATCCAGGGTAAATAAAGAATATGAAATTTTCATATTTATTAATATTTGTGATTAAAATGTTAATATTACTTTAAAGGTAATTCTATGTTCTATGGAGTAACGAATACGCAACAACGAGTTTCTTTGAAATCTTACGTTGCACACTAATAATATAATAATATTATTTTAAATGATAGTTAATGCCTAGCCATTTTAATTGCAGGAATGCACATAAATAACTATAAAATGATTATTATTTTTTAAACATTTTAACAATCACCCAATTAATGATTTAGGCTTTAAATGCGAATGAATCCAATTTTAAGCATAAATATTCTAATATTCTTTAAAAGGTCAATTAACCGCCTTTTGATGGAAAAACCTTTTTAAATCTACTTTTTTCACTTTATTATGTCATATTTGACAAAATAAAATCTTTCTTTAGAATCAAGGCATCAAAATTTACTTTGGGTAAATTATTGGTATTTTTCCGATAAAGTTCATTTTTTATGAATAGTGAAAAATGCTGTATTTTAATTCAAAATCTCCTTTTAATATAAATTATTTATATGGGTAGATTATTTTTTTAGTTGGTTTTAAATTTTAATTAGAATATATTTCTACCATTTAATCTAACGTTGGTCATTAGAATTAATTTCACTTTGAAAATGGACATAAACAAGTGTCAATCTTTTGATTGATATTGTTTCATAAAAACACGCTATATGTTTTGACAGAGGGAATAAATTATAAAATTAATTATTGCTACATATATTTTTTGAATTTGGTAAAATGGACATCATTTTTGAATTTTTATTATCAAATATATCTTAGGGTGATTTTTTGGTATTTTTCTGATAATGTTAATTTTTTTAATGAATAGTGAAAAATACAGTATTTTAATTCAAAATTGCCTTTTCATCAAATTTATTTATATATTTAGATTGTTATTTTAATTAGTTTTAATGTGTAATTTAATTATTTTTTTTTTCATTTAATACAATTTTGGTCATTGGATGTAATTTCACATTTAAATTGGATGTAAAACCAAATCTATCTTTTGATAGAATTTACCTCTTAAAAACCCGTCTTTGGTTCTGACATCAGGAATTATTTTTAATTGAATTACTGAAATTTATGTATTTTTAATTTGTTAAAAATGATTCCATATTTGGAATTAAAAGGTCCAAATTGTGTAATTATGAGTCTTTTTGTTTTTGGACATTATGAATAGTAAGGATGACAATTATCTTTAATTATCGTGATTAATTAGTAATTGGTTATTTGAGGGTAATAAAATTGTATCATAATAATATAAAATGACCACAAAATATGTCCAAATCCTTTTTTTGAGTCACGTCCGGCCATGAGAAGCTCTTTAGCAAACTTGAGGGCCCATGGAGTCACATGGGTGTGATAGTGACATTTATGACAATATTTTTTTAAAAGAAGAGAAATATAACAAAGGGTTGTATATCATAAGTAATAAAATTTTAATTTTTTTTACATAATTTATCTCTTAGACTATAAATATTAATTATAAATCTAAAATTATTTCCTACATCATGGTATTTTTTATAAATTTTAGACATTAAATAAATAAATTTATTTACGACACCATGATGATGCAGTGATTACCTCATTAATGAACGATTTAATTAAAAGGAAAAGATAAGGAAAAATATAAGACATACACTTTTAAAGAACCTATTTTATGGGTGGATTTTGAACCCTTATCACATGATCCTAGAAATATATCATTGTGAGACCTTTGAAATCCGAAAACCATTTTATAATAAAGTAACATTTCAAGACTATCCAAATGTGACTCTCCTCCCTCTTATAAAAGGCCCCCACATCTACCCCCTTACCCACACATCTCAAGCCCTTGTATCTTCCAACCTCTGATCATATTATCCCTCCACATCCCTCTATTAATCCAATAATCCTTACTTTGGGAAAAAGTCTTTCCAAGGAAGCCTTTACCTCAAATCAAAAAGAGTTACCCGATTTAGAGGTAATATCTTCTCTTGAGTTTCTTTCTTTTATTTTCCTTCTTCACTCACAACTATATTTTTATTATTTTATCCCATAATAACACTAGTATCCTCAATATACTATAATTTTTTTATGATATGTATTCTACCTACACTTACACATACCCACATCTAATGATTAAAGAACATACTGTTTTTGTGGGTGGCGAATTACTGCCTCACGAAATGATGATTATTCAATCTTCTTTTAACACCTTTCATGGATTCCATTGTCATGGAACTATATTAATATTTGATATATATTATATTTATTTCATCTATATGCTTTTTCATTTTACATTTAAAATATACCTTTATGATTTTCATGTTGTGCAAATGCGATAATTTCATATGAGGAAGTGTGGACAACCGCCCCCTCAAGTGATGTGACTCGTTCATGCCAAACATGGAATTTATAATTAATGTAATTAATGAACTTATATTACCTATATAACATATATATTATACTGGTATTTTAATATATCTATGTCTCATTTAGTTTTAAAGTCCATTAATATGACAAAAAATGAAAGTAGTGTTCATGCATATGTACGGCCTACCATCTCCATGAACTGTAGATTTTATTTCTTATATCCAAACATTATGGAATATTATTAAATAAATATATACTGGATATATATGATATTTAAATCATGAACACAATTCTAGAGATGATTTACTTATAAATACATGGGAATTATTTTCAAACAAGTTCATTTTTGACTCATTTACCGAACATTGACAACACATATGATATGAACTCACATAATTAGCTAATTATTATAACATAATAATATGTGATATGAATTGAATAATAAAAATTACAGGAATTCCTCAAGAAATTATAAATTTACCAAATTTTATTATTCAGGAATATAAAGAAATGAACAAGACAAGTCAGAAATGAGGTAAGGGATTTCTTATCTCGCTTTTAATTCTGTGCGATTTCCATTGTTCGCCACTTATTTGTTGCATGTGGTGTATTGTGTACTGAAATTTCTTATATATTATCATTATTATATTTATATTCATGGTATTATGTGATTCATTTTGTGTATATTATCTTTTGGTTATACGACTCGATTGATTACAGTGAGGTAAGGGTTTTTTATCTCACTTTTTATTCCCATCAGATTCTTGCTACATTTGCCACTATTTCCTTTTGTGTGGTGTATGTACTACCCATGATAGTATTATTTGTGTAATATACATTAATTTATGGGTATTTACATATTCGTTTTATGATCCTTGTTTCATGGGGCGTACATTTTGAAAGTTACCCAAATTGGTAAGGGGACCTTTCACCCTCCTCTTTTTTAAAAGACTTATTTTTGATAGGTCCTTTAATTAACATCTTCTTATGTTGGGATATGTTATTATATATCCTTATTGATTAAGATTTTATTTATAAGTGATGATATCCTATTTTTATCTCTCATCAACTCATTTTATGAATTTTAAAGTGATGCCGTTAGGCTGTCAAATTTCTGTAAGGGAACTTCTTAACCTAATTTCAATTCTTTGGGTTAAACCTATAATTCTTGATTATGACATGCTATGAATATGTGTGGATGACATATGATTATTTTACACTTAATATCCACTTATATTGTTTGTATTTATATTTTTCACACATAATTATGTAATTGATTACCCTTAATCTAAGGATATCGTCTTGGTACGGGACTTTATCTCAATCTCCTTTCATTGATATATCTTTTGATTTCTACACGAATTTATTTTATATAGTGCATAAAACCATTTTGAAATTTCATTTCATTCAATGGGAATATTTTCTCTACAAAGGGTTTTATTAAACGACAAAAAGGAATGTCTCTTTTTTAGATAAGCGGTGACAATGACCTTTTCTGCCGCCGCGAGTATAATTTGATCTACGACTTTATTAACAAGCCATAATGTTTTCAAAATAAAAATAAATACCATATACTATTTTTAACTGTTTTGGTATTTAAAATGGTTTTTATGATGGATTTATTATTTCAATGTCTTAAAATGTTATATTGTTATTGCAATATTGGAATTTTATCTTTCCTTTATTCTTAAGTTTTATGTTATGATTATGTTATGGTTCTTAGCCATTTTTATGTATATGGGTGGTTCTGTGATAAACCTAGGGCGGGTGAGCTCGAGATAGAACTCCAATTCATTGGGTAATGTGAAGGAGGTAAATGTGAATGTTTCTCCGAAGAGACTTAGGGAATGTACTATGATGGGTATTCCAAATGTGACTCCCAATGTAGATGTGATGGCTACAATGTAAGTATGTTATGTATGCCTTAAGTTACCTTTATGATTTATGATTTCAATGTGTATTCCACAAATCATATGATTTCATGATTTATGTTAAAAAGTCTATGTTATGTATATATTGATAATCTAATGTTTCCTTTCCGTGTTTTATAACCCTTACTGAGATTTTTATGGTCATCACATGTTTTTGAAATGTTTTCCACATGACTTAAAGATGAATAGGGTCAATGATGGGATCATGGAAAGACATGATATCTAAAACATCGAACTAGACATGACACTTTTGTTCAAGAGTTTCTATTTTGTGAAAAAATGGAAACTGAGTTGATGTGTCTACTTTGTAATCACTGAGATGTAATAGTTATGTCCTAATTCTCTAAGACTCTAAACCTGAGAAGACAATCAATGTTAATTATTCATTTAATTCAAGATTATGTAATGTTTTAAGGCTAAGTCCTTATAGTTTGTATCATAGGTCAGTTCAGATAACTTGAAAGGTTAGGGTATTCTTTAAGCATATGTGACATTACCATAATGGTTAAGATTTCAGAAAGATTCATTGTTTTTTAGATAAAGTAAATGATTTCAAGATAACATGAATAATTATATCTTAGTATTATATTATTATTTTACTGATATACTCACACTGACCTTTTTGGTTTTAGTAAATAGCAGGATCTTGCAGGCACCAAAGTAACAATGTATGTGAAGAAAACTATGACGATTTTCTTGAATGAACAACTGAATGATATGGGAGCTGCAATGAGAACTCTTGTGGTTATTCTCAACCAACTATCTAGAGTCATGATTGACCACCTAAACCTTAGTGATTTTTATAATACATCATATATGCAAGAAAAAAATCCCTATGGAAGTTCAAGTAATAATCCTAAAGGTACGTATGTTCAAAAACCTTTGTATCAAAGATGTGTAAAGAAACACATAGGAAAATGTTTCAAAGGGACCGAAAGATGATATAGATGTTGAAATGAAGGTCATAAAGCAAGAACTTGCCTTGGAAAAAGGAATCATCTAGTTGACTCTATGAAAGGGAAAGAAGTTATCTCTGAAGGATCAATTGAATGTTTTAAATGTGGTGTGCATGGTCATAATGCAAACACATTTCATGTGAAGAATATTCGTGAATGGGATCACCAGGATAGTACAAATATTCATTTACTAATACCTAATGCCATCCCGATTGAGGATGAATAAACTAATAATTACCAATGAAAGGTATGCATTATTTCTTAACATATGTTTTCCTATTATTGAACCTTAGGATATGATTCATGATTTTGTTTATAGGAAAGAATTATTTCAAAATAAGTTGGAAAGGAATGGTTAATGGATCATGAAGAATGTTGAATGAGTAAGAATTCTGCATATAAGGGATTCAAGAGTTATAGTAGATTTTATGATGATGAAATTATTAAAAGTATTAAGGCAATTTGGATAATGAGATTACATTAGAAGACATTTTATAGTATGTGTAACCCTAATGTTTAATATATAAAAATTTTATTCAAGGTATAATTATATTTTCTTTTGTGCTTTAGGTGATTCTCGAGAAGTTGATTATAGTTCTCTTAATGTGAACATGTCATCCTAAATACTCATCTTTTGGAGAAAATATGAGTTTGTGTATGAAATCTAGTAAGAGATGAAAGTATACATGACAAGTAAGTATGTCTCCTTAAGTTTTAGTTAAGCTCATATATAAATTCCTTAATGAAAAATAACTTAAAACAAACATGTTGTCTGTTAACTTTTCCTACTGGGTATTCAAATACTGCTTAACCCATAACAAGTTTGTGATTTTCTAGAGGTTAACCTTCTCCTAGAAATATTTTCTATCACTATCCATCAGAACTTAACACTTTGTTTTCTCTTCCATATCCATGTATCCTATATGGAATCCTAGTAAGGGTTAACTCGGGTGACCTTTTTACCTTTCATTCTTTCATTTAATGTTATAGTTTTATTTACTCCATTTTCGACGTGGGGCTTTCAATGATGTTTCCGAGCCCAATTTTAAAATTGCAAGGAAATAATTCCCAAAAAGGGGGAAAGGAAATAACATCCTGGGTAAATAAAGAATATGACATTTTAAAATTTATTAATATTTTTGAATAAAATGATAATATTACTTTAAATGGAATGCTATGATCAATGGCATACCCAATATGCAACAACAGGTTTCTTTGAAATCATACGTTTCACACTAATAATATAATAGTATTATTTTAAATGATAGTTAATGCCTAGCCATTGTAATGGTGGGAATGAACACAACTAACTAAAAAATAATTATATATGGTTGATAAATATTTTTAAAATCACCCAATAAATGATAGAGGCTTAAAATGCGAATGAATCCAATTTTAAGCATAAATATTCTAATATTTTTTAAAAGGTCAATTAACCGCCTTTTGAGGAAAAACCCTTTTTAAATATACTTTTTTAAAATTTTATATGTTATATTTTGAAAAATAAAATCCTTCTTTAGAATCAAGACATCAAAATTTACTTTGTGTAAATTTTTGGTATTTTTCCGATAAAGTTCATTTATTATGAATAGTGAAAACTATTGTATTTTAATTGAAAACCTCCTTCTAATGTAATTTATTTCTAGGGTTATATTATCTTTTTAATTGGTTTTAAAGTGTAATTATAATATATTTCAAGAATTTAATCCAATGGTGGCCATTAGAATTAATTTCACTTTGAAAATGGACATAAACAAGTGGTAGTCTTTGGATTGATATTGTTTCATAAAAACACGCTCTTTGTCTTAACAGCGGGAATTAATTATAAAATTAATTATTGAAATGTATATGGTTTTAATTTGTTAAAATGGAAATAATTTATGAATTTGGAATATCAAATATATCATTGGGTGAAATTTTGGTATTTTTCTGATAATGTTCATTTTTTAATGAATAGTGAAAAAATACAGCATTTTAATTCAAAATTGTCTTGTCATCCAATTTATTTATATAGATATATTGTCATTTTAATTAGTTTTAAGGTGTAATTTAATTATTTTTTTTATCAATTAATACATTTTTGGTTAATATATGTAATTTCACTTTTAAATTGGATTTAAAAATAAATCAATCTTTTGATAGATTTTACATCTTAAAAACTCTTCCTTGGTTTTGACAACATGAATAATTTTTAATTTAATTACAGAAATTTTGGTGTTTGGAATTTGGTAAAATGGATTCCATATTTGGAATCCTATGGTACAAATTATTTAATTAAGAATCTTTTGTTTTTTGGACATTATGAATAGTAATGACGACAACTATCATTAATTATCATGATTAATTAGTAATCGGGTAATTAAGGGTAATAAAATAATATAAAAATAAAATAAAATGACCCCAAATTGTGTCCAAATCCTATTGTTTGAGTCCTGGCCGACCATCAGATGCCCTTTACCAAACTTGAGGGCCCATGGTGTCACATGGGTGTGATAGTGACATTTATGACATTATTTTTTTAAAAGAAGTGAAATATAACAAAGGTTTGTATATCCTAAGTAAAAAATAATAATTTTGTTTACATAAATGATCTATTAAAATATAAATAGTAATTGGAGAGATAAAATATTTTCTATATCATGGTATGTTTTTATAATTTTTAGACATTAAATAAATTAATTAATTTTTGACACCATGATGATGCAGTGATTACCTCATTAAAGAAATATTTAAATAAAATAAAAAGAAAAAGTAAAATATAAGACTTAAACTTGTATAAAACATATTTTATGGGTATATTTAGAACCCATATCACATTATCCTTTAAATATAACATTTTGGGGTTTTTAAAATTAGAAAACAATTTTATAATAAAGTAACATTACAAGACTTTCCAAAAGTGACCCTCCTTCCTCTTATAAAAGGCCCCCACATCTACCCACTTACCCAAACCTCTCAATCCATTGTATCATCCAAACCCTGATCATATTATCTCTCCAAATCCCTATATTACTCATAGAATCCTCACTTTGGTTAGAAGTCTTTCCATGTAATCCTTTGGCTCAAATCAAAAAGAGTTACCCCGTTTGGAGGTAATGTCTTCTCTTGATTTGTTTTCTTTTATTTTATTTCTTAACTCACCACTATATTTTTATTATTTTATCCCATAATATCAAGAGTATCCTAAATATACTAGTATTTTTTTATGATAAGGATTCTACCTACACTTACACAGACCCCTGTCAAATGGTTAAAGAACATACTGTTTTTGTGGGTGGTGAATTACTGCCTCACGAAATGTTGATTGTTCAATATTATTTTAACACCTTTAATGGTGGCAATTATGATGGAAGTATATTTATATATTATATGTATTATATTTATGTCTTCAATATTCTTCCATATTTTATATTTAAAACATACCATTATGCTTCGCATGTTTTGCAAATGCGATAATTTCATATGAAGAAGTGTGGACAACCGTCCCCTCAAGTGATGTGACTACTTCATTCCAATCATGGAATTTATAAATAATTTAATTAATGAAATTATTTTACCTATATAACACATATATTATACTGGAATTATAATATATCTATGTCTCATTTAGTTTTAAATTCCATTAATATGACAAAAAAAATGAAATTAGCGTTCATGCGTACGTACGGCCTACCGTCTCCATGAACGGTACATTTAATTTCTTATCTCCAAACATTATTGAATATTATTAAATACATATATAATGGTTATATATGATATTTAAATCATTAAAACCATTTTGGACATTATGTAATTATAACTTCATGGGCAATTCTTTTCAAACAAGTTTATTTTTGACTCATGTACCGAACATCCACAAAATGTTTGATATGAACTCACATAATTAACTAATTATTATAACATGATAATATGTGATATGAATTGAATAATAATCATTAAAGTAATTACTTAAGAAATTATAAATTTACCAAAGTTTATTACTCAGGAATATAAAGAAACGAATAAGACAAGTCGGACTTGAGGTAAGGGATTTTTTATCACACTTTTATTTTCGTGATATTTCTATTGTTCACCACTTATTTGTTGCATGTGGTGTATTATGTAATAACATTTCATATATATTATAATTATTATATTTATATTCATGGTATTATGTTATTAATTCGTTGTATATTATCTTTTGGTCATATGAATCGATTGATTACAACGTGGTAAGGGTTTTTTATCTCACTTTTTATTCCTGTGTGATTCATGCTACATTAGTCACTATTTCATTTTGTGTGGTGTATTTACTTACCATGATTGTATTATTTATGTAATATAATTTAATTTATGGGTATTTTCATCTTCATTTTATGATATTTCTTTCATGGGTTGTACGTTTCAAAAGTTAACCAAATCGGTATGGGGACCTTTCACCCTCCTTTTTTGAAAATACTTCTTTTTGTTAGGTATTTTAATTTACATATTGTTTTATTTGGATATGTTATTATATGTCCTTATTTATGTAAATTTTATGTCCATGTGATTAGATACCATTTTCATCTCTCATCAACTCATTTTCTTAATTTTAAAGTGACGTCGTTAGGCTGTCAGATTTCTGTAAGAGAACTTCTTAACCCAATTTCAATTCTTTGGGTTAAACCTCTACTTCTTGATTATGTCATGCTATGAATATGTGTTCATGAACTATGATTGATTTACACTTAATATCAACTAACATTGAGTTTATTTATATTTTTCACACATAATGATGTAATTGATTACCCTTAATCAAAGGATACCATCTTTGTACAGGACATCGTCCCAATCTCCTTTCATTGAGGAATTTTTTGATTTTTACACGACTTTATTTTATACGGTGCATAAAACCCTTTTGACTTTTGATTTAATTAAAAGATAATATTTTCTCTATGAAGCGTTTTACTAAACGAAAAAAGGAATGTTTATTTTTTTTACGTATGCGGTGACAATAACCTTTTCCACCACCGCAAGTATTATTTGATCTATGTCTTTCTTAAAAAGACATAATGTTTTCAAAAGAAAAATAAATACAATATACTCGTTTTATGTATTTTGGAATTGAAAATGGTTTTTAAAATCGATTTATTATTTCAATGTCTCAAAATGTTATATTGTTATTGCAATATGGGAATGTTATCTTTCCTTTATGCATAAGTTATGTGTTATGATTATGTTATGGTACTTGGCCATTGTTACGTATACAGGTGGTTCTTTGATAAACCTATGGTAGGTGAGATCAAGATAGATCTCCAATGCATTGGGTAACATGAATGAGGTAAACATGAATGTTTCTCCAAAGTGATTTAGGGAATATACTGTGATGAGTATTCTAAATGTGACTCCCTATGTTGTTGTGATAACTACAACGTAAGTATGTTATGTATGCCTTAAGTTACCTTTATGATTTATGATTTCTATGTGTATTCCACAAATCTTATTATTTCATGAGGTATGTTAAAAAGCATCTGTTATGTATATATTGATGATCTAATGTTTTATTTCCTTATTTTATAACCCTTACTAAGCTTTTTATGCTCATGCCATGTTTTTGAAATTTTATTCATAAGACTTAAAGATGAATAGGGTCAAGGATGGGATAATGGAACAACATGATATCTAAAACATGGAACTAGACATGACTCTTTTGTTCAAGAGAATCTATTTTGTGAAAAAACTGGAAACTGAGTAGATGTGTCTACTTTGTAATCCTTGAGATGTAATATTTATGTCCTAATTCTTTAAAACTCTAAACCTGAAAAGATCCACAATGTGAATTATTCATTTAATTCAAGATTATGTAATGTTTTAAGGACAAGTCCTTATACCATATGGCACAAAAACATTTTTTTATAAGATAATATTATTTTGGGTCTAATACCCATCACACAATTAAAATTATACAAATTTTGAATGTTTATTTATACACATATTTTTTGTTTAACCCTTATTTCACACTTTTTAATCTAGTCATGATGTAACATTATTTACATTTTGTGAGTTAATTTAATTTCCATAATAATTAAAATGATTCCATTAATGACAATTTTGGACTTATAGTAACTATTTGGATGAATAATATTTTTTTAGAAATTAAATATCATTTAATAAAATATTTCATATTTCAAAATACGAATAGTGTAAATTTTGACACAATTCATTAGTTGACTATTAAAAACAACATAAAAAGAAATATAATTTCAAAAAAACATATTTATATCATCCAAAACATATCAAAAGAAACCATACAATTAGTATATGGAATAAATTATGTCATATAATATTTATTTTCATATTTATAATATCATTTATTTGATTCTTTTATTAATTAAAAAATTACTACATCATTTTTGTGACACAATTTAATTCAAATATTTACCTCCTAAAAGTTATAAATAAATAATTCAGGATATAGGTAATGTTTTTATATTTATAAGAAATATTTTTAGTAAAAGATATCACTTTTATAATGCCATACAATTTTTTTAGTTATGAGATACATGATTATGACATCTTGGACATAATTTTAAAAAAATGTTTATAAGTGTTATAATAACATACATGTGGCTCCTAATGCTCATAATATAGACCCATGGATAATCATGGTTAGGTACACTTATCCAATTAAATTATTACAAGTTTTATGGTAGTTTTATATTATTATAATTCTTTTTTACCTTTAAATATGTGTTTTACCCTTAATCGTGGTATGTAAAATAATTACTAAATTTACTATTCATAATACGCAAAAATAAAAGGAACACTTTTGAAAAACATGGAGCCCTGATTCCAAATATGTAATAAATTTTTCAAAATAAAAAATACAAAATTTTTAGTAATTAATTTAAAATTAATCTCCAATGAAAAAACGAGAAAATAAGTTTTTAAAAGTTAAAACCATCAAGGGATTGGCATGTGTTTATATATAATTTTGGTTTGAAAATAACTCAAATAAACTAAATTATATTAAAATAGAAAAAATTAATATAATTATACATTAAATTAAATTTAAAATATATTTTAACAATACATATAAATTAGATTAAAAGGCAGTTTTGAATTAAAATGCAGTATTTTTCACTATTTGTTAAAGTATGAAAGTTATCAGAAAAAAAACACAAGAAATCAACCAAACTAAATTTTAATGTCCCATTTCAAAACAAGAAGTTCATTTTATCATATTTAATATATAAAACTGTTAAAATTTAATTTAAAATGGGTTTACCATTTAAAGGTGAAAAAACTACATTTTTATAAAATAATTCTATTATCTGAAAAATTTAATATATTCTTATATGATGTCATATAATGTGAATGTTAAATATATATATAAAATTCCAAACTTTTTAATACTATTCTTAACCGCTAATTTGAAATATATGTTATATTAAATAATAATAATTTATCAATATAATGTTGTTCGGTAAGAATGGCCTTGCATGTAATGCAAGCCAACTCATTGTTGTTTGTAGCATAAGCTTAACATGGTGTTGCATAAAAAAATAAGAAATAAACAAAATTAAATTTATTTATAAATAAAAATACTATAAAATATTAGTGTGTTACATTTTCCCCTCCTTCAATAAATTGTGTCCTCACAAAATGAACTTGGTATTGAAAATTAAGAGTTTTTCATTTCAAAATATTATTGTGGAAAACCCACATCGGAAAATAGATTAATAGGAAATCCATTATAATATAAAGAAAGGGAATCATCTAGGTCAAAAAATATATCACATACTAGGGTTACATATAGGAAAATATGGTAATGAGAGAAAAATATAACCATCATGCTCTAATGAAGAGGGAAAGGGAACACTGTGAGGAGAAATTTAACAATCACAATTCTATAAATAAGAAATGATCTAAGGGATCATTTTATTCCTTATAGAAATTAATATGAAACAACATTTGGTTTCAAGATCCTTTACCTATGAAGAAATATTAGGAAATCATTTCATTTATTTCCTTCCTTGTCATAAGCACAATCTCATCCTTTTATTGTGCTTCGATCTATTTTAACTTCATCCCTTACACATGGAAATAAATATTCAAAATTATTTTTTTACACTTGAAGAACATTTTAAAATCATAAAACCCATAATTATTTTCTTAATCCTATATATGATTACAAAAACCAATTGGGTTATTTTAATAAATCATAATTTAAGCTCAAAAAAATAATATCCAATGATCAAATTAGTTTATTCAAACCTTTTGACCTTTCCAAAATACTATTGTCTAAATTCTTAGTCCATGTTGGTCTCAAAATTTCCAAACTCAATCATAATATCAAATTAATCAAATAGTGTAATGAATCTCTAATTTAAAAATACCCTTATAACCTCAAAAATATTTTTCTAAATAATTCATGATTCAAAATAATTAAAGAAGATGTATTATAGTACAATCCTTATATATCACATTATGCTTATAAAAAAATATAATAACATAATTATTGTATCTAAAAACATAATTACATTAATTATTCTACATTGACTATACTAACAACATAATAATGACCATGATCCATTTGCTTTTTTTGCCATATTTTCTTGATGCATTGGAAAATCATTTACATAATGTCCCATCTCATTAAAATTATAGCATTTCCCATTTTCATCTTCCATATTTCCCTTACAATCTTGAGAATGATGGACTTTATTACCACACCTGAAAAAAATATTTTTCCTCCTAACAATTTAACAAGGTGTTTCCTTCCACAATTGTCACATTTGGAAAAAATAAAATTTCCCCTCTTCCCATTATTTTTCCCTTGCTCCACTATTCTATTCATCTCTTGCTTTCCCATAAATTTATAAAACACAGAAAATTCTTTCTCTATCTTGATAGAACACGCAACTATATATTTATATGATAAGAAATTTTGGTAAAGAAATTAATTTCAGAGAAATGGATTTAACCCATTAAAGAAACGACCAGTATTATTCCTTGGGTTAAATATATAGTCTACATCATGCCTTGAAAACCTTGTGGAGTTGGATTTTTTACTTTGAAAAATTATCTTCCCCCTTCTGCCACAGAATCATAAACTATCTCTCTATATCAGATCATTGTTCACGAGGAAATTATTTTTCTAGTTATAGTTATTTAAAATAATTCTATTTTATATTTTCAAATTTTTCAACCACATTCATGTTTTGAATTAATAGACACCAATGTTCTGCATCTCATGAGAGATGATAAACATCAATGAAAAATTTCCCCTTTCATTACTTCCCAAATCAAGAAATATTTTCTCTAAAGAACATATCCATTTCTCAGATATAAATATATTTTTAGCACCATTTAATGTTGGATTTTGTTGTCTAATGAAGTGATATAACATTGATCCCCCTCTTTACGGATCAGAGTGATCCATATGGGTATGGTTGTTATTCATAACCGGAGTTAGCAACTGTAGTACGGTTATAAGCTATTCAGTACTAGATATATCCCCAGCCCCACTATATTTAACTTTTTATAGTAGGTAAATATAAACATGGATTAAGTGAATGGATACAGTTTACATTCCTTCCATTAGGTGATATTTTTAAACAATGTTGTACATTAGATTAGGTTGTGAATTATAATTCATAATTCCAATTTAGTAAATGCTAAAAATAAATTGAAAATTTTATGTATATATAATCCATAATCATAAAATTGGTTTCATTAGGGACATATTTACTTATAAATACTTCATAATAATTTTTAAATAAAATGTGAATTATCCAAAAAATATACCCCAGGTGTATCAAACTAGGTTCTCATTATGGCATTTTGTCATGTACTAGGTTACCTCGAGTCAGGCATGAAACACATTGTCAGAGTTGTTACTCCTAGGTATATCATTAGAAGATTCATATCGACTTGTAGTATCCAATAATGGAAATATTTTTTAGAAAATCCACACTATTAATATTTAACAAAAATTATAGGATATTATTCTCTATTTATTTTGAAAGTATATTTTAGGGTAATAATCCATGATGTAAGACTTATAAATCTAATTTCCAAGATTTTTGCTAAACATTTTATGATACCAATTGTATCTCTTTTACCCCAGAAGCCTAGATCTAGTGTATTATTTTAATACATTGTAATGATTAAAAGGAACAAGTCCCGATGGAACAATCTGTTTTGTAGTCTTGAAAAATAGATTATATACATCAAACAATCATTACAATTTAAAACATAATAACTACATAGTACATTTGTTTAGAATTACATTATTCTCCAAGAATATCCTTAAAAATCAATCATAAAATAATTCTTGGAATCTGGGGAAAATAATTCATATGAAAGGGGTGATCTCAGATTCTAATTAAGGATAAACAATATTGGAGAATCATTAATAAATATTAGGTCCACAAGGCTGAATACCCTAATAGGGGGGTGAATCAGGGTATGACTAATTTGAAATTAAATCCCATTCTGATCTTGTTTCGCTATTATGAAAAACAAACTTCTCTCTCTTTCCTGTTGCACTATATAAACAAAATGTAACGCATGCATAGGACACATCAATTTTACTTGGTTCACCGCTAAGGGCTACGTCCAAGGAGCATACGCCGACAGGTTGTCGATCGTACCAAATTACAATAAACTTTACTAGATGTGGATTACAAGGATTAGGCTAGATCACTTCTATGCCCAGGCTCACTGCCTTTAAAATGTTTTAGGTCAGCTCACTGCTTTCCCAAGGGTCACACCCTGTTTATCTCTCTAGCTCACTGCCGGTGGAGAGGATCACCTTCTTTCTCTTCCTTTGCTGACTGCTCTGGAAGGAATACACTCACAATTTATAGACCTGTAGGTCCCTTCATTTGCATGAAGGATTGCATCTTCCTCTGTATGTAGATTCTCTATAGAATCTCAACTTTCACCTATAGATGAATCTCACTTTTCACCAAAGGTACTGGGAAAACATCCAGCTTCTACGCAGCACAAAAATACTGCCGAGGAATAAACCTTACATGGCGTGCAAGTCAAATCCGGTGCACATGTATCGGTGCGCAAGTCACAACTAGCGTGCAAGTCCACCTCAGACCCTTACATGACACAAGATTCTTCAACTCCAAACTTGTGAGACTCACTTCCCTTTACGCCCAAACCAATATTGGAGTGCAACTAACTACAACTACACTTCTTCAAATCTGGAACGCAAGTCCCACTTCCGCGACACACCACAACTTGTGGGACTTCCTCACTTGCGCGATGGGAGCTCTGATTTCTCAAAGTGTTGAACTCGGATGAGAAATGAGGAGGGGTGGTCCAATATTTATAGGCATTTTGGACACCCTGTGTGACACCGCGCAAGTCTATCCTCGGCGCGCAAGTCTCAGCGCGCAAGTCCTCTATCCCCCTGGACACTTGCACGACCAAACCAAATAGTTGCGCGACCCTCGTTCCTTTTCCATATTTTGATCTTTTGATCTTGAAAAAAAAATAGGTGGGAATGTTCCCAAGCCTCCTAGGCATCGACGTGCAAGTCTCTTCACGGCGCGCAAGTCACCTATGTGACCTCACCAATACTTGCACGGACCTTATCCCTTTTCCATATTTTGATGATCTGATATTCAAAAACATATGGCACAAAAGTTTCCTATCCTCCAAGACCTTAGAGCGCAAGTCCCTTTTCTAAAAACACTTTTCTTCATTTGTCTATTTTTAGGGCCAGAAATTTCGCAAACACTGGAAAATGGTGCCACCTTATATCTGTTCTTTTTGTACCACCTCCAGATCATCCATTCCTTTGTCAAATTTCTTGAATCAAACATTGATCATTAACTGCAGCTCTTGAACTCGACATGCCACCATGAAATCCCCTTTGTCAACAAATATGTCTGTCATGGTTTTCATTTTCAGCAATCACAACACAAGTGTTCACTTTGACAAAAAACACAATCACCTCAAAAATACTTCAATGATTCTTTGAGGGATTTTTGCCCAACAATATCGCCCTTTGGGTTTGTTGAAAACTCTTCCATAAAAATAAACAACATTAATTCTTCAACCACCATTCGCCTTTTGAGATTCTGATAGCGATCAAGGATTTACTCAACACATACTCTAAGCCCACATGAGCAATGCTTGGATTGAGAAACAAGATTAAATGAAAAGTTCATCAATGAATCACTTCATCTCTTATACCCATTGTTGACACAAAACAGATACAAATTTTTACCAAACTGATACCAATTTTTGGAAATATTCTTTCCACATTCCAACAACACTTCTCTACTTTCATCATGATCCTCAGTTGTCATGATATCTATTCTTTGATCATTCACTTCTAGCATCATCAGATTTTAATGGCTCCCCCTTGTTGTTCACATCTGCATCCCTTGTCAGCTTCAAAACCTCTTTAGCCCTATTTCCTGTGTTGTCCAAGCTAAGCTTTGGCTAAGCACATTCAACAAGCTTCAACTCCCCCTATCTGGCTGCTCCACCTGTCAGCTTCTCCCCACATCATTCATGATTTATCAAATCTTCACACTGTCTCCCCCTTGAACAATCACTATTTTCTACCCCTTTGTCAACGAACCCAAAGGTCACTCCTTTGCAGTTTGTAATAGAGTAAGGAACACATCAGCACATTAGGGAAAAAAACATCATACCTCAGGGAGAGGGGGGGGGGGGTTCCACATCCACACTATTTCAAGTGCGGGGAGTTGACTGAACTCCCAGAGCCAGTCGATGCCTCTTAAAAGCTTCCTTGGGTAAGGCCTTTGTTAGAATTTTTGCAACTTGTAGCTCTGTAGGCACATACTCCAACTTCAAAATTCCCTGCTCAACCTTCTCCCTGATGAAATGATATTTTATCTCAATGTGATTGGTCCTTGAGTGATGGAGGGGATTTTTTCTAAGATTTGTAGAACTTGAGTTATCACACTGGATTTCAATCGGTGACTTCACTTCAACTCCCATATCTTCAAGCTGCTGCTTCATGCACAATAACTGCGTGCAAGCTTGGGTGGCTGCAATATACTCAGCTTCCGCGATGCTCAATGAAATGCAATATTTCTTCATGCTTATCCAAGAAATGCACAATCCACCAAGATAGAAAGCACCTCATGATGTTGATTTTCTATCATCTGCTGATCCAGACCAGTCTGCATCAGTATATCCCAATAAATCTGTCTGAGATTTATCAGTATATGTCAAGCCGAAATCCACTGTTCCCTTGATATACAGAAGTATTCTTTTCAATGCAAGAATGTGGATTTCCTTGGGATTACTCTGATATCTCGATGCTTGGCATGTGGTGAAAACAATATCAGGCCTTTTTGTAGTTAAGTACAACAGACTTCCAATAATTTTCCTGTATTCTGTGATATTAACTACCTTGCCATCCTCATCTTTTGATAATTTCATCTGAGTAGCAACTGTAGTCTTAATATCTTTGGAATTATCCATTACAAACCTTCTCAGAACCTCCTTGGCATATTTATATTGATAAATGAATGTTCCATTCCTTCCTTGTGTCACTTGTAGACCATGGAAAAACATTATCTCTCCAATAATTGACATTTCAAACTCATTTTTCCTGAATTCGGAAAACTTTCTGCACTGAGCTTCAACTGATCCGCCAAAAATTATTTCATCGACATACACCAGAACCATCATCCTTTTATTACTGTCATTTCTAAAATAGAGATTGTAATAAACTCCTCCATACTAGAAACCATGTTCTTCAAGTACTGATCATGCCTTGAGTACCATGCCCTTGGTGCTTATTTCAGCCCATACAATGCCTTCTTTAGCCTGAAAACGTTGTTCTAATCCTCATGAATGAGAAAACCATCTGGCTGCTCAATATACACCTCCTCTTCCAGAACAGCATTCAAAAATGTGGATTTGACATCCATATGGAACACTTGGAACTTTCTTTGCACTGCTATGGCTAAAAATAATCTGATTGTCTCCAGCCTGGTAACCGGTGCAAATGTCTCATCAATATCTATTCCCTCTATCTAGGAGTATCCCTTGCACACTAGTCATGATTTGTTCCAAATCATTGTGCCATCTTCATTCATCTTGTTGTGACAAAATCATTTAGTCTTGATGACATTCTTGTCTTCTGGCCTCGAAACAATCTCCCATGTCTGGTTCTTCTCAATCTGATCAAGCTCTTCATTCATATCCTAGAACCAATTTTCATCTTCAGCTGCATCGGAGAAACATTTCAAATCCACCCGAGACAAAAATGATGTTTTTTGTATTGATTTCATTATTTGCGTCTGAACTAGAGTAGTCTGATTACCAATGATATTCTGACTATCAATTTCAGATCGACTCTTTGCCTTCCTTGTAGAAAAAGACTTGACACTTTCTTATTCATCATCAACATATTCTTCTGAGTCATCCTATGCCACATCTACTCCCCTTTTGTTTCTTACCTCATCATCACTTTCATCTAGGAACTGTTCACTAGGTCATTGAGTATTCTGTTCATTTTCAAATATAGTGACATCATTTCTCTCAACAATTTTTCCCAGCCTTTTGTTGAAACATTTATATGCTTTGCTTTTCCCAGAGTAGCCAAGGAATATCACCTCATCTCCTCGTGACTCAAACTTTCTGTGATTTTCTTTGTGGAGAATGAAACACTTACTTCCAAATATTTGAAAGTATTTCAATGTTAGATTCTTTCCGTACCATAGTTTATACAGAGTCTTCCCTTGCTTCAGACACAATAGAGACCTATTCAATATATAGACCGATGTTAAAACTGCTTCATTCCAAAATTTCTCTGGTAGGTTTGATTCAATAAGCATTGTTTTGGACATGTTGTTGATGATATGATTTCTCCTTTCAAAAACTCCATTCTATTGGGGAGTTCTCACAGATGAAACTGGAGGCCTTATCCCGTGTTTCTCGAGATATTCTTCCACTTGAATGTTTGTGAATTCTGTGCCGTTATCTGTATGAAACATCAAAATTTTATACCCAAGCATCCTTTCTAATTCCCTCCTATACTGCTTGATACAACTGAATACCTCTATCTTATGGGTAATGAAAAATACCCCAGCCATTTTGCTATAATCATCAAGGAAAAGAACATAGTACCTTTTCCCATTTATGGCTCGTGGTGAGATAGGTCCACATACATCAGCATGAACCAATTAGAGCACTCTAGTGGATTTCTATTCCTTTGGCATGTATGTCTTTCTGATAATCTTCCCTTGTTAGCATGCATCACACGTATGAGTGCGATCACGTGATAGTTTGGGAAGGTCTCTCGCAGCATCACACTTTACTAGATCCTCCATTTATAGTTGGCATAGATGACCAAGTCGCTTATCCCACAACTAGTTTTCTTCATCTCTAGATAAAAGGCATATATCTTCTTCCCCACATACAAGGTAAAGATTTCCCTTTGTCCTTTTTCCTTGTATAACAACTGCTCCATCATTTGCTTTCACAACACACATCTTTTTGGTAAATCAGATAGAGTTCCCAGAGTCACATAGTTGACTGACACTGAGTAATTTATGACTAAGACCCTCTACCACCAAGACATCAGCACGTCTCAGTTCTTTCCCCCCAAATTTTGCCTTTCCAGAACCAACAATCTTCATCCCTTCATCATTTCCAAACTTGAAAACTCTTTCTTTGTCAAATTTTATGCCTGTAATGAGATCCTTATTCCCTATCACATGGGATGTGCAACCACTGTCAAGGATCCATATTTATGAATGATTTGAAGCTTTAAGTGCGACTTCTAATACAACTTCCTTTTCTTATTTTTTCTCCTTGGTCCATACTTTTTCCTTCACACATGGCATCAATTGAGAATTCTGTTCTTTGTCAGAGTATGATGGACCAACTTCATCATGCAAAGCCGCAAATCTATTTGGCATTTTTCACTCACCTGTGGGTTTATTGATACGCTAATTGTGAAAATTTTGATTCTTCTTTGTCTCATTTCTCTATATAGTCTAAGTACCGTACCTAACCATGTGTCCAAATCCATCGCACCAAAAACCGTGTCCTTCAAAATATGTTCTGGAAAATCGTTCTCTATTTTCATACCACCTCTGTTATTGTTCCATTCGATATCTCTTCGCTATGGAACACACATACTGTGAGTGTCCCATCTTCCCACAACAATAACACCAGATATAAGGTGCATTCCTTCGTGTTACTTCAACACTATGAGTTTCCCCTTGGGATCTATGAATATTCTGATTCTTCTTTGTGTCCAAATCAACCTTCAATCTTGGGATGGGGGCTTGCGGTTTGACTTCAATTGACACAGATTTTTTGCTTCTGATCAAGCCCTAAATAAGCCTTAATGTTTGAGGTCAATTAATGCTTCTTTCCTGCTGAACTACTAGGCTCCTATTTCATATTTTCAGTCTTCGAAATTACCTGATTTCCAAAGAATGTAATGGAAAGCACGGGTTTTTCCTGGTCTTTAACTTTCCTCCACATACCAAAAACTACTTATTCAAGCTCTTCGATACGCTTGACGTGATCTTTCACTTTTCTTTTCAAGCTATAGATCTCCCTCTTCTGTTCTTCAATCTTGAGATTATGCTCATCATCCTTTTCTATGCTCTCTCGCCTTAAATACTTAAGGTTCTCTATTTGTTTTACTAGCTCAGACTTCTCGTCTTCCTGCTGTTACATGTAGAGTTTGGAATCATGTACCACCTGGTTGGATTTCTTTGTTTTTTCTCTCCAAATATCTATCTCTTCCAGAACTTCTTCTAATTCAGCTTCCATGTCAACCCTACCTTCAATTTCTTCTTCTTCTTCACTAGCGTCAGTTTGTTCCTTTTCTTGATCACTACCGAAAACAACCACCATGGCATTTTTTCCATGATATTTACAATTTTCAAACTCCTCAACCTCTTCATCCTCTGACTCATCTGAATTGTCTATTTCTTGTGAAAGAAGATTCTTCTTCTTGAAGAAATTTCTCTTGAATTGTTTGTTCCCATTCACAAATTTTGAAGACTTCTTCTTGGGAATTTTGACTTCCTCATCATCATTATCGTTATATTGAAACGTTTTGGGGAACCTTGACGCAAGATGACCAACCTTTCTACAATGAAAGCATGCTAGTGGAATTTTCCCATTAAACTTTCTTTTTTCTATTTGTATATTTGAAGAAAGGAATGACATCACATCATCTATCTCTTCTTCTTCCTGATAATCTTCAACAGTGAGCTTCCTCATGGCCTTAAATGCCATCTCTTTGGATTTCCACTTTTCCACAGCCTTGTTATCATCATTCCTCATTTCATATGCAACCAAGTTACTTTGCAAATTATCCAATGTCAGCTCCTTGGGATCTTTATCTTCCAGTACTGAAACATTCCGATTTAACTGATGTGGAAGCTTCCTTAAGATACCATTTATGATATTTATGTCTTCAATGACTTCACTAAGGCCTCACATACCTTCCACAACAATATTTATCCTGTCAAAGAATGCATCAACAGACTCATTCGGGTTCATCTTCAGATCTTAATACTTATTCCACAACACTTACAACTTTTCCTCTCTGACCTTTTTATCTCCATCATATATATTCAAAAGTTTTTCCCACATGGCATGTGACATTTTTCATGACATCAACTTTGTGTATATGGGATTAGAAAGGGATCCCCCTAAGGCATTGATTGCTTTTTCATCAGCATCCAACTCTCTATGATCCGCTTCTGACAATGCACCACTATTAATATCAGTTGTGATACCATGCATAGCTGCTGAAAACACATCCATTCCCAAAGATTGGAAATAGTGTTGCATCTGATTCTTCCAAATCTGAAAATTACATCCATCGAAGATTGGAATACCTTTATGATTAGTGACCTCCATTGAGAGAATAACTAATTTCAACCTTTCCCTATGATACCAATTATTAAGTCTACAAGCCTGAATATCCTGAGAGGGGGGGGGGAGGGGGTGAATCAGGGTATGACTAATTTGAAATTAACGCCCGTTCTGATCTTGTTTCACTGTTATGAGAAACACTCTTCTCTCTCTTTATTATTTCACAATATAAACAGAAAGTAAAGCATGCACAAGACACAACAATTTTACTTGTTTCACTGCTAAGGGCTATGTCCAATGAGCATACACCGACAGGTTTTCAGTCGTACCAAATTCCACTAAACTTCACTAGATATGGATTACAAGATTCTTACTAGATCACTTCTATGCCCAGGCTTAATACCTTTACAATGTTTAGGGCCAGCTCACTGCTTTCCCAATGGTCACTCCCTATTTCTCTCTCTCTGGCTCACTGCCGGTGTAGAGGATCACCTTCTTTCTCTTCCTTTGCTCACTGCTCTGGAAGGAATCCACTCACAGTTTATAGACCTGCAGGTCTATTCATTTTCATGAAGGATTGCATATTCCTCTATATGTATATGCTCTTTTGAAGAAAAAATTTCACTCGTAGATGAATCTTACTTTTCAATGATGGTATCGTGCAATCTTCAAGCTTCCACGCGGCACAAAAACACTGCCAAGGAATAAACCTTACTTGGCGTGCAAGTAAAATATAGCGTGAATGTATCGGCATGAAAGTCACAGTTGGCGCGCAAGTCCACCTCAAACACTTGCACGACACAAGCTTATTCAACTCCAAACTTGCGCGACTCACTTCCCTATACGCCCAAACCAATATTGGTGCGCAACTAACAACAACCGCACTTCTTCAAATCTGGCGCGCAAGTCCCACTTGCGTGACACACCACCACTTGTACGACTTCCACACCTACGTGATGGGAGCTCTGATTTCTCTAAGTGTTGAACTCCAGTGAGAAATGAGGAGGGGTGGTCCAGTATTTATAGGAATTTTGGACACCCTGCACGATGCCGCACAAGTCTCTCCTCAGCGTGCAAGTCTCGGCGCGCAAGTCCTCCGTCCCTATGGATACATGCGCGACTAAACCAAATACCTGTGCAACTATATTTCCTTTTCCATATTTTGATCTTATGATCTTGAAAACTAATAGGCGTGCAAGTTCCCAAGCCTCCTAGGCATCGGCGCGCAAGTCTCTTCATGGCGTGCAAGTCACCTGCACGACCTCACCAATACTTGCGCGACCCTTATCCCTTTTCTGTATTTTGATGATCTGATCTTAAAAAACATATGGCACAAAAGTTTCCTATCCTCTAAGACCATGGTACGCAAGTCCCTTTTCCAAAAACACTTTTCTTCATTTGTCGATTTTCAGGGCCGGAAATTTGGAAAACCCTGGAAAATGGTGCCACCTTGTATCTATTCTTTTTTGTACCGCCTCCAGATCATCCATTCCTTTGTCGAAGTTCTTGAATAAAACATTGATCGTTAACCAAAGCTCTTGAACTCCACATGCCACCATGAAATCCCCTTTGTCAACAAATATGTATGTCATGGTTTTCATTGTCAACAATCACAACACAAATGTTCACTTTTTAAACATACACAATCACCTCAAAATTGCTTCAATGATGCTTTGAGGGATTTTTTCCCAACAATAAACCATCAAAAACATTTAAGGTAAGGTATAAAACTAATACACAAGCCTTTTACACATAATATTCAGCATAATATTGATTGAATTAATCAAATAGTTACATTTACACACTCACATGGATAATCTACTAGTCTAATAATCACATGTAATATCAATAACTAATCTTATCATGAAGGAATGTATAATGTCGGACATCTAAAACGTACCGTTGATGTCTCAACCAAGACATCTGAAGATAAATGGTTAAGGCCTTGTCCAAATCCATAACTGAAAATATATGGGCAAGGCCTTGGACAAGTCCATATATAGATTGTCTCATGATACATAACAGTGAATCAAGGGGCTATAGCGGGCCCCACCCGTCACCTACTGAGTCCAATACATTCCTCAAATGAAAAGGTTGATACATAACATAAACATTCATATTAAAACTAGTATACAAAATTTTTATACTTTAACCATAAAACAAAAATGGTATGAAAATATCACATCCATAGTAAAACTTATCATAAAACATTCTATAAAATATGGATGATTTTATCAAAACTAATCAACCTAAATCAAGAATAAAATCCATAAAATGATTTTGACATAGATAAAATTAACCTATTAATATCATTAAAACTCTTTGATAGTGATATCTCCATTTTTACATTGAAATATTTAAATATTGATACAATTATAAAAGGAATATTTTATTCTGAAAATAAATTTATAATCATGTAAATGAATATTCACGATAATAAGGTGACATAATGGTGGAAAAATATTATCATGTCGTATAAGATAAAAAAACATTATTTCCATAATTTTTGAAAATGGTAACAAAGTACCTTGTTTGGAAATCGATAGACAGATTCATTTTAAAATGTTTTATAAAAATTAAAATGTGGCTATAAATGAATTTATACAATTTTAGGGAAAAAATATATTATAATTTATTTTAATGAAACAAGTTCATGGATGATAAATATTTTTTAGTAAAAACTTATATATAAAAAATCATGGATAAGAATGATGTTGCAAAATTAACACGTACCTTGAATTCTCCATCAGTTGAGTGTGTATTAACGTCTTGTATAGTTTTTAAATCAGGTTATTAAATTATGACGTAGCCATATCCATATTTTTTATATCATATATGATCCTATTATAACATTTTGTTGATAATACATCAATATTACTATTGTTTCGGGTGTTAATTGCTTCATTTTCTTTAACATGTTTTGTCATGTAAGTCATGGATAATATGCATAAAACATATTTTATTCATATTAATAATGATATTAAGTTAATAAATATTATATTTACTTATCATATGACTTTTAGAACCATTATTTAATGATTAACATGGTGAATGAATCTCATCGCGTCATGAAGACAGTATGTCATACGTACGCACGAATGAAAATATCATTCCCTTAATGGTTAAATGGTATGAAATTGAATTTTATATTAATTATATAGAATATTTTTTATCTAAAAATAATTATTTATATCCATTATAATCATTATTATACCCATACAAATAAATTAGTGTTGAATAAAAAATTAAACCATGATATAAAGACTGTAATCTGTATGTACACATGCATGGTGATATTGTTATTAATAGGATGGGTAAAATGAGTAATATGTATTAACCATGATTATAATAGAATATAATTATATGGATGATATTTTATGTATTACTTTGGTATATAAAAAACATATAATGCGGATGTATAAGAATAAAATAACGTTGAAAGAGGTGTTAAGACAATTACCTCCTTTTCAGGTGTCTCTTTTTGATTTTCACAAAATGAATCCTTAGGATTGATTTCATTAAAAAAAATCCTATAAGATATCATGAGAGTTTTTGGGAGAGTAAATGGTATGGTTTTTTCTGAACCAAATGGATTTTGAGGTTTGAATTAAAGAGAAGGAGAATTTCTCTTTTATAAGAGGTGTGATGAGCTCTTTTGGATGATCTTAAATATTAAATTAATATAAATTCAATTTTGGTTCAAAATGGCCTAACATTATTTAATTGTAATATAATATTATTAGTGGTCTGAATACCTATCATCCAATTAAAATTAGACAAGTTTTTTATATTTTTTAATCATTATCTTTTTTATTTGTCCCGTATATAAACCTTGTTAATCTTACTGTTATATTATGTTATTTAAAATTTGTGAGTTAGTGTAATTTCCATAAAGTTTTAAAATTCCAAAAAAGGATGAATTTATGACATATTTGGACTTAACGTAACCATTTTTATGGGTATTAGTTTTTAAAAATTTAATATCATTTAATGACATATTTAATATTTTAAAATAGAAATAGTCCCAATTTGGACACTATTTATTAGTTAACACTTAAAAAACATAAAAGGAAGATACGTTCAAATAAAATCAATTAAATCTTCAAAAAAACTTCAAAATTTTCCATAAAATCCTTGTATGAAAAAAATTAATTCATATAATATTTATTTTAATAATCATAATATCATTTATTTGTTTCATTGATTAATTAAGAAATTATTACATCATCCTTGTGACACCATTTAATTTAATTATTTACTTAATAAAAATTATTAATAAATTACCATGATGTAGGTAATATTTTTATATTTATATAGACTATATATAGTTGAATATATAACTTTAATAACCCCAAATAAAAATTGTTTTAGTTATGAGAGACATGATTATGACATCTTGGTATTAATTTAAATGAAAATGTTTATAGCTTTCATAATCACATTTAAGTGGCTCCATGAGGTCCTAAAATAGACTCAAGGATACTAATGGATGGTATAAACTCATAAAATTAAATTATATTAAGTGTTAGGCTAGTTTTATATTACTATAATATTATTTTAACCTTAATTAACCAATTTACCTTTAACCATGGTATGTAAAATAATTACTACTTACTATTCATAATGCCAAAAAATAAAATGAAACTTTTTAGATAATTTGGACCCAATGATTCTAAATATGGAATCCATTTTTCAAAATTCATAACACATAAATTGGATTAATTAATTTAAAATTTACCCCCTTTGACAAAATGATCAAAAGGGTTTTTAAAATTAAAAACCTTCTAGAGATTGGCATGTGTTTATATCTAATTTTAATTTTAAAATAACTCCAAGGACCTAAATTATATTAAATTATGAAAACATAATATAATTATACCTTAAAATAAATTAAATGGATCATCTAAAAAATAAATAAATTAAATGAAAAATCTATATTGAATTAAAACATTATATTGTCACTATTCATTAAAATATGAAAGTTATCAGAAAAACCCATATTAATACCAATTAAATTTTGATTTCCAACTTCCAAATAAGAAGTTTATTTTTTCTAATTTAATATATAAAAGTTTTAAATATTTCATTTAAAATGGGTTATAAATTAAAAAGTGACAAAACTGAATTTTTTTAAAATACTTCTTTTAAATAAAAAATTTAATTTATTCTTATATCATGTCGTATAATATAAATGTAAAAAATGAATATAAAATTAAAAATGTGCATAATATTATTTATAAAGGATAATTTAACATATTTATTATATTAAATAATAATATTTTATCAATATATTGTTGTTTGGTAAGACTGTGCCTTCCGTGTAATGCAAGCCAACTCATTATTGTGTGTAGCATAAGATTAATATGTTGTTCCATAAAAAATAGCAACAAAAAAATTAAATTTGTTTTGAAATGAAAATAATATAATGTCTTGGGGTGTTAAATTGGTCATCTCAAAATACTAACGTGATATGATTATTTTAATATAAATGTGGTGATGGTTAATACTCTTCCTTTTCTCATGCTTCGTCTTATAATAGATAATATTTCATTTTTCATTCTGAAACACTAATCTATTTCCATTATATATATGGTTTATATGACATATTCCTTTATTGTTGAATTTTTCAATTTCATCCAACTAGTTATGGTTACACATCCAACTACATGGGTATTTTGACCTCATATATTGTTTTAGGAATATGTTGGGTGAATTTTTTATATTATTTTCTGAGATATTGTTATCGAACTACAATTTAAAATGGTGGTTTTCATGTATGATTTTTGGTGGTAGTGTTTGTGACAAGATAATAGTTTTTATGAGGTTTTATCCCTTTTCATGAGTTAGTAACACATGGTGGTTCCATTTAATATATTTAATTCCACATCAAGTATTACTAGAATGGGAAAAAACTATTATTTAATGTCTCATGACTGAATTATAAATTGATAACATTACTTGTTTATATATATTGTTATTTTAAATAATTTTATTTCTTTATTAATAAATTTTAAAGGTTTTTTATGGTATGATTGTATATATATAATTTTTCCTTGTGGATTTTCGTGATCATCCGTTGACCTACTTGTTGATGGACTAGTGTGGAAAACATGTATTACTCTAATACTATATAATGTCTTGGTGGGATATGTCACTTCATAATTTTATCTTTATAGTTAATGTTATAGAGACAATTTTTGGAGTTAGATTTTTTTATTGGTTTGGTTTGACAACAAAATGTATCAATGTTATGGTGGACTTTGGTATAATTATAGGACCTGAGAGGCAATATTTGGTGCAGAGAAAACAAATTTCTTTTCAAAGTGTCTAATGACCATTATGTAAACTAATAACATTACTACATCTATTTCATGGTAGATGTTAACATATCCATTATATATTTCTTGTCAATATCAGGCATATTCATCTTACTATGTCCATATCCTAGAAATAATCATTTGATTTGGATTTTGAACTATGTAATAAGGGATTATAATCATAGGAAACTAGATATTTTTTGAAGGCAATGATGTGAAATTCATATACAAGTCCATACGCTTAACTCCTATAATCAGTTGAAAGATGTGGAATCAAATCAAAGAGAGAATTGAGGTATCCTTTCCCAATGAGATAAGAGTATATTCCATATAAAATTTTCAAGCGTTATTTCATAATTATGATGCATTTGGTAATTCATTATTTCTTATACCAGGAAACCCATAGTTTAAATGTGGTGTTTATGGAACTGTTGTGAATGTCACATATTTTTTTGGAAGATATAATAAATCTATGAAGGAATAAAATTATACCATGAATAAAATTTACATTTACTATCCAGCTAAGATATCCACTGAAATAGTTATTCTCAAATTGGATTTACCCTCATTTGAGTATTGAATCAAAGATTGATGTTTTTCCAAACTCATTATTATACTACCCTTTCATGTTTTAAATTTGAGATTATTCTCATGGTATATAATTATTTGATAAAATATATAGATTGAGTTTGGAAGATGATGGACCCAATTCATTAGGGTATTAATACCATGACCATGTGTGTGGTGATGTATGTGGATTTGGTTCACCATGTACCTAAATCATGTTTCTTCCCATCTGCTTATTCATGTAATAGATGTTCCTATAAATTATTTTTGATGTTGGGGGTTTTAAATTCCTACAGTACATAGAAAATTGAACACATGGGGAGACTAATGAGTTTTTAATATTATTATATATTATGATTCACCATAGATATTGTAATAGAACAATATTTTTTATATTTATCTATACTGGTTCCTTAGAATGAACTATACATTAAATTAAAATTTGAGATAAGAATAATATTTAGTGAAGGCTAAAAAAATTCAAATAGGAATATCCAAAAGTGAAGTTGGTGGTGTAGAAAAAATAGATATGGAAGATTAAAAAATGTATTTAATTTTACTACAAATTGTTTTCCCCATTTTTAGTAGAGTACTAAGAACCAGACTCTCGATTGTTACCAATGATGCATACACCGTGTTGGATATACATAAAATTATTTTATGAATGAATAATGTCATTCACATTGACAGTCATGGTGAATAATGATAGTAAGGGAAATTTAATTCTTTTGTTAATATTTTTCTTTCATTAATAACCTGAGTGGAGATCCAAAAACAATAATGTATTCCTATAGATTCTAATAGTTGGTGTTCAACTCTAACTCATAAGGTATGAACATTGGATTTACCCATTGGGTGGAGAAGCATTTTTAATTTTTTTTTCAATCAAGGATAATAACCAAAGTTTTATTTTCTAACTTTGATTGTATCTTATATCATCATTGGCATGATTATTCAATTTCATAGGGTTTCAAACATGGAAGATTGGAATATGATTCAATTTTTACAAAGGATAATATCAATAATTTCTATTTTTATCTGATAACCTAGATAAGCATAAAGACATGTTGAGTAATTTTTTTATCATTTATTGGAATATATCAATTTTACATATTGTGACATCTTCATCTGATGGGTTCATATGGTTTAGTTTGTTTATCAATACTAACATAATTTTTTTTTCTGAAAATAATATTCTATAGGTTATGTTTTGGTATCATTAATTACATCCAAATAATAATAATGTTTTTTTTCAAAAATGTATATCAGGTTTTTATTTTTTTGACCATTGTTTGTTTTTATAATATCTATTTACTCAACCAATGTTAGGATGTCATCTTAGGATTTTCAAGGATGTCAATAACCCACTTTAAGATCACTAATGCTGAATTAAACTATCATTGTGTGAGTTTTGGGATTGAGGAATTCATCCACATTGGAATTGTATCCATGTTATGGAGTAGTGACCCATACAAATTATACTCCATCCCATAATGAATTGTGTAAAAAAATAATGTTATCGTGTTTTCAAAGATGACTCCCCACACATGTGGTTTTTTGAACACTAAATATTAGTAAAATCAAAGATGTTTTTCTCTATGTAGTTTTTTATCGAAGATATTGTATTTCATCCAATAGATTCAATGAATCTTCTGTCACTACAAATGCATCTAATAATATATATATATATATGTACTTATTTGGTATCTTGAGGGTTATGTTATTTTTAGAAATTTTACATAAAAATATATTAAACATATGGAATTTTCAATCTAGATTAAAAATTAAATATGAATGGTTCGATGAATACTCAACATTGGTTGATATAGAATTATTCTAGATAATTCCTATGATGCACAGAGGGATGTTCCATAGAGAATTACATCCCTATGACTAGTAAATTCGTTACCTGCTCATTTTTTTGTATGTTTATTGATTGGATATAAAGAATGTGCGGGTTTATAAGGAGATTATCTATTTTTTAGAATAAAATGACCCCTTATGTGAATGAAAAGTTTTAATTATTGATATAATTTAGTTAACAGAAGTTTTCATATTTTGTATTTAGATAATTTCTAGTTACAAAATCATAGGCTTACTAAGATGGGTTAAATATTTATTATTTAATTGAAAAAAATCCATGTTCAATTTTTTATGGTGCCTGATAATTTGAAAAAATGTGGGTTTTACCCATTTGTTGAATTTGATAATTTTCTTGAATATATATTTTCTACATAATATTAATTACAATTGAAATAAATATATATTTATATTTTGTTAATGATATATAGAGTATCAAAAATATAATAACTGCTATAAAATTTAATTGATTAGTTGTGTTTAGAATGAGATGTTTCTCATTGTTTATTTATTAGATAGGGTATCCTATGGTGAGATTAATGATGAATATTTTTATCAATATTTATTGAAATCATTGATAAAATAACCAATTTATATTATAAAAACATTATATTTTTTGTACATGAATTTTACACTAATGTTGATGGGTGGTAATGATGTCATTCATTCAACAGATTTAAAATTTATGAATTTACTTGGGTTGAAAGTGTATTATATGGGGATATATTAATTATCTTCAATGATGTAAATTAAAGATAAATATTCTGGTGTGATGAAATTATCCATATAATAAATCATTACTTGTTACAATTGCATATTTATTCCTCCTTTATTTTCTTTTTTATGGAAGGAGAAATCCTTAGAGGAATTAATATTCATGATGCATCAAAATTGTTTCATCATGACAACAGTCCCCACGAGCTTCCTTAAATAATTCTTATTTATGAATAGAGAATTATCATTCAATGTAAGAAACAATTTTTATTAATATTTTCATTCTTCTTAATGTAATCATTCTTCTCCATCATAATAAAAACTTCTAAATGATAATATGTGGTCAATTGTTTACAATATGTTTTTAATATAATGAAGATATATGATAACAATATAACTGTAAAAAATATGTTAATTAATGTAATCCATTTAACTATTTATAGAATATGATTAATTTATTGAAATATAAGTAAACATTATATACCAAAAAATTTTATATCATTATGATATCATCTTCATTTTAGCTAGCAAGGTTTACACTACTGAATTGTAATATTTATATAATTCTGTGATCGTGAAGAAAAATTAATATTATTTTTGCAGTTTCTATTTTATCATTGTAATCATGTTAAATATTTTTATAAAACCAAACCTTATATAATTTTGATGTCTTATTCTTCCTTGTTTAAATCATTTAATTTTCTATACCTTTTTTCATATATTTCCATGTTCTACCAACAAATATTATTTTATATTATTTTTTTTCTGAATTTTAGGGTTTCAATTTCATTTAAAATTATTAATAAATAATTATGGCAATTAATAAAACAGAATATATGAAAATTAATAAGATTTTTATTGTCAAATATTAAGGAAAATGTACATTGCAATGGATTATTTCAAGGTTGTAACAATTAGAGAATCTATTAAATTATAACATCAATGAGGTTGTTGTTTTGGATCATCTAAATACATAGAAATAGTGATATATTGGATGAGAAAACAATGGAAGATTACTAATGTGTCTAATATAAATCAAATACAATATAGTGAAGTAATTTTATGTGGAAATAAAAGAATATGATATTTGGTGATGCATCAATATGGGGTGATTCTAAATCTACTTTGATTTTCTAGACTACATGGAATGTAGTCATGGGGAAACATATTTTTTAACTCAAATACCCATGAGTAAAGCGTGTTTACATAGAAATAAATATCAATTTACTTGTTAAATTCATCCACACACAATTTCTACTAAAAATTGTTTCTTATATGTGGTCCCACACACACATCGAGTTAGTCAGATTTTATTGCACATTGTGTGGGAACCAGAACACTTCATTAAGAAAGTGTACATGGCTTTATTTTCTATGGAATTTTACTATGAACGTTTGAATTATTCTGTAGAATATGTGACATATAATTTATGTTTTTTACATTAATACATGACTTGGAAACCATGTATATAATACTATTGTTATTCTAGGTATGTTATACATCACGTACCATAGAGGGACATGCCTTTACTATGATGCATTGGGTGAATTCTAGACCATCGAGGCCATAGATCCAAAATTGAAATATTATTAGTCCATTAATTGTAATTTTAAATTTATTGTATTATTGTACATATATTATTATTATTACCAATGATTATTTATGAATAATTCTAGGTGGATTACATAGAATAGGACAATTACAATGACATTTGTGTAAGGGTGGGTTGGGAAATGGAAACTCAAGGCCAATAACCCGACTAAGGATTGTTTGGATAATGTGTTTGTCACCCATATGTATTATGGGGTAGGTAAATATATTTTAATAATAAGGAACACTTTTTTATCCTTAGGTTTTAGTGGTATGGATTTGATACCGTCTCAATCCTAAAAGGAATTTCCTCCATATACATTATACAGAGTTGGTATCCCCTAAAATAATACAAGTTCAAGGGGGTATTTTATAATCTTATAGAGTAGGAATCATTACATTCAAGAAAATTTATATGTTCATACCCTTAATTAGAAACAATTATACCACTGAATGGTGTAAAATACATAACATGGTGTGAGACATCTATGATAGTTAATTAGGTAACACAATATATTGGTGTTTTTCTTATACAATTGTTATTTTATATTGATAAAATCATAAATATTCAATATTTTTATTGATAGGGAACAAAAATGAAAAATGAAAAGTCTATAAATGAAGAACAGAAAGCAAAACAACAGGACCTATGGAGGTCCAGAAAATGAAGACTGGGTTCATCCCCTGTGATCAAATTGACCCCCTATAGCTTCAAACTAAAAAACTCATGGCACAAAACACAATTAACATCATAAGAACAAACCAATGTTAATTAGTCCTCCACTTTATTTCCCTCCCTATAGGTATTGGAAACCATGATGTTGTCCCCCAGGATAATACAAAAGTTTTTGATGATATAATGAATAGGCCAAGGTATCATACCTGCACCTTGAATAGAGTTATACAGAAAAATAGAGTCTGTTTCAACCTCTATAAGAGACAAACCTTTTTCTCTATAAATAATGAGACCCTCATGCATGGTTCTTGCTTCACCTAGAAGAGTTTTCCCATGTCCAATACTCATGAAAAATCAAAAAAAACCAAACCACTCTTATCTCACCCCACTCCTCCTCCATGATTAATTCCAGCCACACAGGACCCATCACAATTCAATTTCATATTTTAACTAGGAGGATGCCAATATAGCCAACTTCCCACACCACAATCATTCCCATGGGATTGTAGATCAAATCCATGAAACAACTGTTTAAAGGTAGAAGATTCCCCCCAATGACGCATGCCTTTATGAAAATCTAATATCATACTTTTAACCCTTGAAAAAATCTGGTATCCCTTCGAGGACACCCCTTCATAAAGCCATTTGTTTCTTGCATTCCACAAGCACTAGAATTCGGCTTGTAGTATCAATGTATGAAAAGATATTTCCATGTTTACTCTCCCCAAGATATTGCTCCATCAGTAATGAAAAGGAATATCAACCATATTAGAATTAGAACAAGCAGAAATCTCAACAAAATTACCCCACGCCTCATGCTCCCATCCACTTCTGAAGAAAAGATGATCTGGGCGTTTTTACATATGCACCCTGAAACAAACACATCTTGAGACAATATAAACACCACACTTCATTACATTTTCATCTATAGGAATCTCATTATGTGTACTCCTCTAAATAAAAAAATAATATGTGTTTGAAAATTATTTACCCAAAGAGTTTCATTCAAAATATCCCCCTAATTCTGCATATTCAATGACCTATGTTAGTCCCCAATTGTGAAAAGTCCATATGGGAAAGGGGTAAAAACATACATGTCTAGATCATTGGTTATTTCAATAAGATTACACTTATCTTGCTGATTTTCATTTAGGACTTATTTGATGAACTTATGATATTGGAAAACCTCTTTGAATGAAATAGTAGTAGCAGGGAAAAAAGGATAAGCAAGGAACCCCCCGACATTAATTATGTTGCAAGAACAACACATCCCCATTCCTAGTTATCCAATGAGACTGGTTCCATAAACAATCAATAACAGGCCCAATCTCAGACCATAGCGGAGAAGCCTTCTAATCTATATAAACACAATCCCCTAAAGAGTAACCATGATTTGAACACCCCAACAAAGATCTTTTCTCAAACACTTCCCAAGGAAACATATCATTCATATAGTGAACAATAACCTCAAGACTACAAAAGTTAATACCTCCTCCAATGATTGGTCAAGCCATCCTGTTCCATGAGACACAATATCTTTTCTGTTTCCCCTGTGGCTCCCCTATAAAACTAGAGAAAATTATATAAACGTTTTTTTAAAAACATTTATGGACTTTGACTGAAGAGAGGGCATGAGTTGGGGTAGACAATAACATACTATTCACCATGGAAATTCTGCCACCAAAGGATAATAAAATATTTTTCCAATTAAGAACATGGTCTAGGATTCACTAACAATAGTTTCAAAATCAAAATTATGATGTCTTCTAGGAGAAGGGGCCCCCAAATATTCAGTAGTAAAATCTCCTCTTCTTATGTCCAAAATAAGACTCACCATATCCATCCTACTAGCCGAACATGTGATGGATATAAATAAACTACTCATACTTTTTTTTCACAAGCTGGCCACAACAATGACAATAACTATCCAAAATCATATTAAAACATATTAAATACATAATCGAATTATTTGTGAATATCATGTTATCGTCTCCAAACATAAGATGAGAAACCAATGGGGAATCCATTCTTCTACGATAAGTGATCAAATCGCTATTGCATATGTTCCTATGAATGAGATGACTGGTAACATCTTGAGATATAATAAAAATACTTGGGGAAATAGGGCCCCTCTTCCTTAGACCATTGGATGCCATAAAGAAACCAAATTATTTTCCTATGAATGAAACATCCATCCATACAGAGCTAAAACATCTAAAAATAATATCAACATTTCAGTGAGATATACCCATACCTATCATGAATTTATTGATGAAACTCTATTCCATATGTTCATAGGATTTATTCATATCAATATTTTTAACCATATTGGATTAATGAGTTTAGATATTTATATCCATATACAATTTTGATGTTTTTCAACCATCTTGGAATAAATTAACTTTTCATAGTTGACATCTAGTTTTTTGGAATGTTGGGTATATGTAGAATCCTAAAAAAAACATGTGATTTTAATCATAAATGTGTTATACCATTATTATTATGTATCTTTCCAGTCATTTTTGTCATACTGATAATAGATAATACATGAAATTGATTAGGATGATCCTCTATGTTTCCCTTATAAAAATCTTTTTAGATAAGATTTAAATTTTTTTATTTTTTCTTTATATTTTATGGGTTTTCATTGACATATATATTTATTCTTACTATTTCTTGAGAGTTATTAACACATATGTTGTGCCATGTTTTTTTTGATATATTAGTGTTTCAAAATGTGGTAATTGAGATGGTGAATCTAAATCCATTTGGACTTTTTTTATTGTTTTTAGAAGAATGATTCTTATAGAGATAACATGAGAATAATATATTTAAGGCATAAATCTTTATATTTAAATAATTTTTTTATGTGTTGGATTTTTTTTTTCTTTATTTTAATTCCATATTATGTTTAACCTCTTTGAAATTTTACAAAACATTTTGTCTCTCAGGTCCCTATATTAGAAATATCAGTTGGGTTGTCTGTATATGTTAAAAATATTATTAGTAATTATGTTCCTTCATAATGAATTATATTTATTGGATTATAGAGTATCTTTCCTATATTTTATAATTATTCATTCTTTTTACTAGTCCTAAGACCCTAGCCTATTAGAGGAGGGAATGGGTGGAACACTCTTTTATTACTAAACATGCTTTTGACCAAGAATTTTTTGTATCATGAAATAATTATGATAAATAATAATTAGAATTTTCTTGAATTGCAAGTATTTTAGAATGGTTGATAAGATAAAATATTCTTATTATTTAAAATAAACATTAATATCTACAAATTTGTAACACCCCAAGCTTCCACGGTACATTTCCCTTCGAATAATGCAATGGCGTGCATTGTACGCAACTTCGTGATTCTAACACACCACAACCAATCAATCTAGCCGTTATGAAATTTTATAAATTATATCTCTCAAAATGGACTTCATTTTTGGATTCGGAATATCTAAATTAGCCTAGGGTGATATTTTGGTACTTTTCGGATAACTTTCATATTTTGATGAATAGTGAAAATTACTAAATTTTAATTAAAAACAACTTTTTTAATCGAAATAATTAATATTGATAAATAATGAATTTGAGTGGTTTTAAAGTAAATTGAGAATATATTTTTACCATTTAATTCAATGTTTTTCACTGGACATAATTTCACAATTAAACCAGACATAAACAAGTGCCAATCTTTTGATAGTTATTATCTCTTAAAAACACGCTTTTTGTTTTAACAACGGGAATTAATTTTAAATTAATTTCTGCAACTTCTGTGTATTGAATTTGAAAAAATTGATTTCATATTTGGAATCAGGATGTCCAAATTTTGTAAATAGGTAACTTTTATTTTTAGATATTTTGAATAATTACTTCAGTAAATATTTTATTTACCATGGTTAAAAGGTAAATCCGGTAAATAAGGGTTAAAAAATAATATTATAATAATGACAAATTACCCTAAAACGTGTCCTAACCTTATTGGTTGATATATGTCCGACAATGGGAATCTATGGGTTCGATTTTGGGACCCCATGGAGCCACTTGTAAGTGATAGGGACACTTTATTTTAATTAAGTTAAAATGAATACAAAAATGACACAAGCATATATCTTTTAGAAAATCAATTTTTTACATAGGGTTATACATGTTGGATTTTAGACTAAAAATATTTATTAGAAAGATAAAAATATTTACTAAATAATTATATTTTATTTATAATTTTTAGACATTATATAATTTAATATATTTATGACACAATGATGATGAGGTAATTACCATAATAGTGAAAAATTAAAATAATTTATATTATAAATACCCAAATAAATATAATTTAAGACTTTTAATGAATTACAAAAATTTTCTAGGATAATATGACATATTAGTATTTATTTAATTGACTTTTTTAGAAGTAATCATTCTATTATGAGTTTCACAAAAATCAACTATTGAATAGTGTCAAAATTGACAAAAATAGTTTTTAAAACAAATATTATATTATTAATTGATATTAAATTCATAAAAATCTAAGGATAGGGCAAGAGACTTATATCTTGATAGGTATATCATTAATGGACCACTTGGGGGTCTCTTGGAGGTATATGGTAAGTTTATTAACTATATAATATAAAAATACAAAGTGACATGGTAAATGTAAAACTAATTAACTAAGTGTTAAAAGTAAAAGATAAGGTCAATATAGTAACAAAAACCTGTCTAAATTCTATTGGTTGAATGGATTTCGACCTATCCCAACCTTAACCTTTGAATAATCAACTTTGGATCCATTAGAAACTGAGTATTAATTTATTATAAATTAATATTTCTAGCTTTTCCAAAGGTGCCCCTCACCCCTATCATAAAATGGCACCCCTCCTCATTTATTCACACCTTCAAGGACTTTTGGTTCGGAAAACCCCTTCATAAATATTCTCTCAAATTCCCTCACTACAACCTAGAGGACTTAGTTTGATCACAAATCCAACCTAAGGAGCCCTTTTGATCAAATCAAAAGGAAGAACCCAAAGAAGAGGTAATGTTTTCACCACCCCTTTTCAAGTTGCTTTCTTCTTCCACATATTCTTTCTTTTTTATTACCATTCTAAAATAATAACTCCAGTATATTATATATACTGTGATGTTATTATAAATATGGTACAAACATATTCAGTATTCTATCCACCCTTCGAATAACATGTCACCATACGTGCGTACGTACGGCTTACCGTCTCCACGTCGTGGTGTAATTGTTATTAAATATATTATTATTTGGGTGAGTATAATAATGATGTGTAACTCATGAAAATAATAAATATAACATGTTAATGATTCTGTATATATGATATACCATCGAATTATATATTATTTTAATATCAAAAGAATGATATTGTCGCTCGTGCGTACGTACAGAGTACCGTCTCCACAAACACGATGATATTCATTCTCCATCATATCCATTCAAGTATAATTCTCATTTGATGATTAAAAATAATGTTTAAGGACTTGATATAATTCTGGATATGAATAATATACATCCCATTAAAAACAAATTTGGCTCACATAACAAAGAATATAAAGTAAAATAAACCCGTTAACACCTGAAATGACGATAATTCTAAGATATTATTAACAAATCAATGTTAAAAGATCATATATGATATCATATTAATGTAAATTATTCTTGTATAATTAAATAACAATTATTTAACCATTATATAGGAGGTTAACCTTCCATCGACCAAGGAAAAGTACAATGTAGGGGGTTTCTTATCTCACTTTCAATTCTGTGAGAATTCCATTGTTCACTACTTAATTATTGCATGTGGTGTATGTGTACTACCCATGATTGTATTCATTGTGTAATATACTTCAATTTATGGGTATTTACATCATCATTTTATGATCCTTCTTTCATGGGTGTATGTTTCGTATGTTACCTAATCGATAAGGGAATTCGAAATTTCAATACCCATTTATTAGGATTTACGCAAACTTCATTGATTATTTTACTCCGAGATTATGTGTGGAATAACTATTCATTTTCTTATGTCATAATTTCTACTCACATTTTCTGTGGATATACTTTTGATAAACATAATCACTCCATTGATAATTTCTCAAGTCATCTATATGAATTTGATAAGAGTAATTTTAACTCATTCTCCATTTGTTTAGTTAAACATCCAATTCATTGGTGTTGTTTTTACAAGATTATGTGTGAATATCCTTTGATTGTTTTACAATGAATATCCAATCAGATTTAGTGTATTTATATTTGTCACACATAACTATGTCGTTGATTTATCCTTAACCTAAGGATACAACCTTTATGAGAGATTTCATCTCAACTTAAATTCCATTGAGACTTCTTTGTAGTTATGCACCAAATCACTTTTATGTGGTGTATATAATGTACTTTGACATAGTATATCATGAATCACTTTATTCTCATGATATTACAAAGTTTTGATTACCTCAATTATTTTTATTCAAGTGTCTCTCTTTTGGTTAGAATCTCTAAATAAAATACCATTTTTAAATGTTTTAAAGACTTATTCATCTAAATATTTCTCATTAATGTCCATGTTTTAAAAATGTTTTTAAGGATTTATTTATATGGACATTAAAGTTTTAAAATTAAAACTCCTTTTAAAAATTTGCAAAGTGGTATGGGACCCTTTGATTCAAAAATATATTTTTAAATGGCTTCTTGACAAATAGTGTGACTTTTAAATGATTTCAAGAAAAAGGGCGATATTTCTCTCAAATAGTTTATTTGATTATTTTAATCTATATCAACATCCTTAATTATTCTTGATTGAGGTTAATGTGAAACAATACAATCTTCCATATTGTATCTAATGTGTTATGTTTTACTGTGGATGTGCTATTTTTATACCATTCATGGTTTGTGGTTAAAGTATTGACATTTCGTATGCTAGTTTTAATACGAATGTTTATGTTATGTTTAAACCTGTTCATTTGGGGAATACATTGCACTTAATAAGTGACGGGTGGAGCCCGCTATAGCTCCTTGATGCATCGGTAGGTCTCATGAGACAAACTAGTGTCTTGGCACAAGGCATTGGCGAAATCTTATTTGTAGTCTTGGCACGAGGCCTTGGCTATGTGGTTATAATAGTCTGGAATTATGCATTCCATAATTATGAAAGTGGTTATTCATATTGCATGTGATCATTCAACTAGAATAATTTCCATTTGAGTAAGTAAATGGAATTATTTTATTTTATCTTTTTCATTTTATGCTGAAGTTCAAGTTTAAAAGGCTTTCGTTTTAGTTATAAACTGCCTTAAGTGTTTATGCTTATCTATGAAAGCTTCTGCTATAATGTTATCCTTACTGAGCATCTGAGCTCACCCCTTTCAATGTTTTATTTTTCCCAGGATTATAAAGAAGTAATTTATGAATGACCTGCTGGGATAGTATGAGGGGATATGAATACAATATGTTGTTGTAGTTTTTTTTACCTTATGATGTAATGTAAGAATTATGAATATATCTAGTGTTTCCAAGACTACAAAACAAATCGGTCTTTCGAGACTTGATCCTTTGTGATCATTCCAATGTTATGTAATAATGCACCGACTCTGGGTAACTGTTTTTGGGGCGTTACAGTTGGTATCAGAGGAAGTTTAGTACAAACCTTGGAAGCTAGATAAACTCTAATTAGAGCACGTAGACCTAAGATGAACTTTGAGGATTAGTATAGAAGAACTTCCTAGAATTTTGGTATTGTAGAGATTTTGTGAGTTTTCCGAGCAATACATCCCTGTCTGGATATGAGTAGGTAGAGGTGGCTCTAGCACAGATGTACCTAGGGGTAAAAACCGAAAACACTGCTTTGAGCTAGACTCGAACGAGAACTGGTGCACGATAATAGGCCTTGCTGCACTCTTGGTTACGACACTCCCGGAGGATATGCTTAGGATAATTTACATTTTCTTTACAAACCAATTTGATGTAATATATATATAAGATGAGAGTAAATGACCCTGGTTAATCATAATATGTTTCAAATTGAGAATATGGTGACATGTTAATCTCTAAATGATTTTATGACTACTGTTACTCACACAATGATTTATGGTTTTAGTAAATGGCTAGATTCCAAGGAAGTCATAGTGACTTTTATAATGATGTACAAGGTGGGAACGGTGGTGGTAATGAGCAACAAAATGGAATTTTGATAGGCGTAAAAGATATCATCTTTATGCCAAATCAGTTTTCAAAAAATATGATCAACAATATATATATTAACCAATTACCGGACTCAACAAAGAAGAGAAAGGTGATGAATGATAAGATCTCCAGTAGTGGAGACCATGGAGAAAGAAATCCTCAATTTCTATCATGTAAGAAATGTGGAAGGAGACACCCAGGAAAGTGTCTCAATGGGATAAAGAAATACTTTACGTACGCGAAGGAAGGACATAAAGTGAAGAATTGCCGAAGGAAAATGAAGAGTACTATGGAAGAAGATAAAAATGGTCCCAAGAATCCATTTACAGTCATTTTCCGTAAATGTAGGGGACCTGGCCATTACCCGAGTGAATGTCCTATTCTATAGGATATTTTCTTGGTCAGAGAAGAAGCTATGTGGAAATAAATGGTTGGATAAATGTTTAAAAACTATTAGTGATCCTTGTTGAAGGGTTTACTCTGGAATAATTTTCTCTTGTATTTGTAACCCTAACGTTTTCCACGTGAGAATGATATTTATGGAAGAATTATCTTTTCTCTTGTGGATATAGTTATAAATAACCATTTAGTTTTATATGATCATTGGGTTTGAGGCAATTACAAATTATTATAATTTTGGATGAGAATGCAAGGTATGAGATTAAATTTGTGGTTAAATTTTGTTATGGTTATTTTGAGGAATTTATCTCATTTTGGTAATGTTATAAAATATAGTTTTTGAAAAAGGACAATACGTAGACTGTGTGACAACCCGTCGCATCGGACAAAGCTGTGGGAATCGAACCCACAACCAAAGTGAGATTGGGATTTATCACCTACCACTGGACTACGTGAAGTCCCTGGTTACTGTGACTATTATTTTTAGTTAAATTATTTTATTCATCAATAATAATTTGATTTGGGATCTTATGTCTTACCAAATGAATACCCTTAGTATAGGAAAATGATTTGGTGATTAAGTGATAAATGTTATTTTGGAAGTTGTTCGCTTTGTTGAGAACACTATATGCCAAAGGAAAATAGAATAGTATGGGATTTCATTTGAGGATTAATGGTGGATTTTTATCTATTTTTTTATTGTGGATTTATAATGATTTGGGTTATTTATGGAAATGATTAGGTTAATTACTTTTAAGTATGTGACTTTAAGAGTAATTAATGTCATTTGAAGATATAATTTATCGTAGAAGACTACATTCTTAATAATTTTTGGTTTTCAATATTAGTTTTGATTATATTGAAGGATTTTAAAGACAATTGATTATTGAATTGTATTTATTTAACTTTGGGGTATTGTTGGTTTAATTTTGGAAATTAATATTAGTGTTTATTTCTCTAAAGGAATATCCTTTTGGGGGATCATTAGATCTTGTACTAACCACTTTGGTTTTGATTAGTCTCTAAAGACAATGTAAATATATAGTTCATCCTACATGGATCATGTGATTCTATAGAAGTTTATTCTAGCTCTTCCAGTGTGACCAAGTCTTCATGAATACTCATCGTTTAAAAAAAATGGGTTATTTGTAGAAATTTATTAAAGAATGAAACTCTACTTAAAATGTAAGTATATATCTTTATATTCTTATTCAATATCATAAATTAATTCCTCATCCTTATGTAATGTAACTTAAAACAAAAAAATGTTGTCCGTTTACTTTCTTACTAGGAGACTAATGGTCGTTTGTCCCAACACAAGTTTGTGGTTTTCTTATTGTTAACTTTCTCCTGATCATGATTTCTATCCCTCTCCATCATAAATTGACACTTAGTTTATCATCCATATACATGTTTTCCTAAATGGAATCCGAGTATGGGTTATCTTGGTTGACCTTTATACCTCTCTTTCTTTCTTTTAAACTGATAGTTTTATTGACTCTTTTTCCGATGTGGGAATTTCCATTATTTTCCCAAGCACAATTTTAAAAATTTCGAGGACGAAATTTATTGAAGGAGGGGAGAATGTAACACCCCAAGCTTCCACGGTACGTTTCCCTTCGAATAATGCAATGACATGCATTGTAGGCAACTTCGAGATTCTAACACACCACAACCAGTAAATCTAGCCGTTATGAAATTTTATAAATTATATCTCTCAAAATGGACTTCATTTTTGGATTCGGAATATCAAAATTAGCCTAGGGTGATATTTTGGTACTTTTCGGACAACTTTCATATTTTGATGAATAGTTAAAATTACTAAATTATAATCAAAAACAACTTTTTTAATCGAAATAATTAATATTGATAAATTATGAATTTGAGTGGTTTTAAAGTATATTTATAATATAGTTTTACCATTTAATTCAATGTTCTTCACTGGACATAATTTCACAATTAAACCAGACATAAACAAGTGCTAATCTTTTGATAGTTATTATCTCTTAAAAACACGCTTTTTGTTTTAACAACGATAATTAATTTTAAATTAATTTCTGCCTCTTCAATGTATTGAATTTGGAGAAATGGATTCCATATTTGGAATTAGTATTTCCAAATTGTGTAAATAGGTAACTTTTATTTTAAGACATTTTGAATAATTACTTCGGTAAATATTTTATTTACCATGGTTAAAAGGTAAATCCGGTAAATAAGGGTTAAAAAATAATATTATAATAATGGAAAATTACCCTAAAACGTGTCCTAACTTTATTGGTTGATATATTTCCTACCATGGGCATCTATTGGGTTGATTTTGGGACCCGATGGAGCAACTTGTAAGTGATAGGGACACTTTATTTTAATTAAGTTAAAATGAATACAAAAATGACACAAGCATATATCTTTTAGAAAATAAAGTTTTAAATAGGGTTATATATGTTGGAATTTCGACTAAAAATATTCATTAGAAAGATAAAAAGATTTAATAAATAATTTTATTTTATTTATAATTTTTAGACATTAAATAATATAATAAATTTATGACACAATGATGATGAAGTAATTACCATAATAGTAAAAAATTAAACTAATTGATATTATAAATACCCAAATAAATATAATTTAAGACTTTTAATGAATTAAAATAATTTTATAGGATAATATGACATATTAGGATTAATTTAATTGACTTTTTTCGAAGTAATCATTCTGTTATTAGTTTCACAAAAATCAACTATTGAATAGTGTCAAAATTGACATAAAAGAGTTTTGAAAACAAATATTATATTATTAATTGATATGAAATTCCTAAAAATATAAGGTTCGTCCAAGAGACTTATATCATGATAGTTATATCATTAATTGACCACTTGGTGGTCTCTTGGATGTATATGGTATGTTTATTAACTATATAATATATAATACAAAGTGACATGGTAAATGTCAAACTAATTAACTAAGTGTTAAAACTAAAAGATAAGGTTAATATAGTAACCCAAACCTGTCTAAATTCTATTGGTTGAATGGTGTTCGACCTATAACCACCTTGATCTTTGAATAATAAACTTTAGAGCCATTATAAATCGAATATAAATTTATTATAAATTAATATTTCGAGCTTTTCCAAAGGTTCCTCTCACCCCTCTTATAAAATGGCACTCCTCCTTCTCATTTATTCACACCTTCAAAGCCATTTGGTTCGGCAAAAACCTTCCAAAATACTCTCTCAACTTACCTCACTACAACCTAGAGGCCTTATTTTGATCAGAAAGCCAACCTAAGGAGCCCTTTTGATCAAATAAAAAGGAATAACCCAAAGAAGAGGTAATGTTTTCACCACCCCTTTTCAAGTTGCTTTCTTCTTCCACTTATTCCTTCTTTGTTATTACAATTATAAAATAATAACTCCAGTATCTTATATATACTGTGATTTTATTATAAATATGGTATAAATATATTCATTCTTCTATACACCCTTTGAATAACATGTCACCATACATGCGTACGTACGGCTTACCGTCTCCACGTCATGGTGTAATTGTTATTCAATATATTATTTTTTGGGTGGGTATAATAATGATGTATAACTCATTAAAATAATAAATATAACATGATAATGATTCTGTATATATTATATACCATCCAATTATATATTATTTTAATATCAAAAGAATGATATTGTCGCTCGTGCGTACGTACGGAGTACCGTCTCCACGAACGCGATGAGATTCATTCTCCATCATATCCATTCAAGTATAATTATAATTTGATGATTAAAAATAATCTTTAATGAGTTGATATGATTCTGGATATGAATAATATACATCCCATTAATAACAAATTTTGATCACATAACAAATAATATAAAGTAAAATAAACCCATTAATACCCGAAATGACGATAATTCTAAGATATTATTAACAAATAAATGTTAAAAGATCATATATGATATCATATTAATTTAAATTATTCTTGTATAATTAAATAACAATTATTTAACCATTATACAGGAGGTTGAACTACCATCGACCAAGGAACATGTACAAAGTAAGGGGTTTCTTATCTCACTTTTAATTCCGTGAGAATTCCATTGTTCACCACTTAATTATTGCATGTGGTGTATGTGTACTGCCCATGATTGTATTCATTGTGTAATATAATTTAATTTATGGGTATTTAAAACATCATTTTATGATCCTTATTTCATGGGTGTATGTTTCGTATGTTACCTAATCGATAAGTGAATTCGAAATTTCAATTCCTATTTATTCGGATTTACGCAAACTTCATTGATTATTTTACTCCGACATTATGTGTGGAATAACTATTCATGTTCTTATGTCATAATTTCCACTCCCCTTTTCTGTGGATATACGTTTGATACACATAATCACTCCATTGATAATTTCTCAAGTCATCGATATGAATATGATATGAGTAATTTTAAATCATTCTCCATTTGTTGAGTTAAACATCCAATTCATTGGTGTTGTTTTTACAAGATTATGTGTGAAAATCCTTTGATTGTTTTACACTGACTATCCAATCAGATTTTGTGTATTTATATTTTTCACACATAACTATGTCGTTGATTTATCCTTAACCTAAGGATACAGCCTTGATGAGAGATTTCATCTCAACTTAAATTCCATTGAGACTTCTTTGTTGTTATACACCAAATCACTTTTATGTGGTGTATATAATGTACTTTGACATAGTATATCATGAATCCATTTATTATCATGATATTACAAAATTTTGATTTCCTCAATTATTTGTATTCAAGTGTCTCTCTTTTGGTTAGAATCTCTAACTAAAAAACCATTTTTAAATGTTTTAAAGACTTATTCATCTAACTATTTCTCATTATTGTCCATGTTTTAAAAATGTTTTTAAGGATTTATTTATATGGACATTAATGTTTTATAATTAAAACTCATTTTGAAAAGTTTCAAAGTGGTATGGGACACTTTGATTCAAAAATCTATTTTTAAATCGCTTCTTGACAAATAGTTTGACTTTTAAATGATTTCAAGAAAAAGGGGGATATTTCTCTCAAATAGTTTTGATGATTATTTTCATCTATGTCAACATCCTTCATTATTCTTGATTGAGGTTAATGTGATACAATACAATCTTCCATATTGTTTCAAATGTGTTATGTTTGACTTTGGATGTGCTATTTTTATACCATTCATGGTTTGTGGTTAAAGTATTGACATTTCGTATGCTAGTTTTAATACGAATGTTTATGTTATGTTTAAAACTGTTCATATGAGGAATTCATTGGACTTAATAAGTGACGAGTGGAGCCCGCTATAGCTCCTCGATGCATCAGTAGGTCTCATGAGACAAACTAGTGTCTTGGAACAAGGCCTTGGAGAAATCTTATTTGTAGTCTTGGCACGGGGCCTTGGCTATGTGGTTATGATAGTCTGGCATTATGCATTCCATCATTATGAAAGTGTTTATTGATATTTCATGTGATCATTCGACTAGTAGAATATCCATGTGAGTAAGTAAATGGAATTATTTTATTTTATCTTTTCCATTTTATGCTGAAGTTCAAGTTTAAAAGGCTTCTGTTTTAGTTATAAACTGCCTTAAGTGTTTATGCTTATCTATGAAAGCTTCTGCTATAATGTTATCCTTACGGAGCATCTGAGCTCACCCCTTTCAATGTTTTATTTTTCCCAGGATTATGAAGACGTAATTTATGAATGACCTGCAGGGATAATATGAGGGGATATGAAGACAAGATGTTGTTGTAGTTTTTTTACCTTATGATGCAATGTAAGACTTATGAATATATCTAGTGTTTCCAAGACTACTAAACTAATCGGTCTTTCGAGACTTGATCCTTTGTGATCATGCCAATGTTATGTAATAATGCACCGACTCTGGGTAACTGTTTTCTGGGCGTTACAAAATTTATCTTTTTATGATTATATTATTAAAAAAAACTAATCATTTTTATGACATATGATAGTCATTTAACAGAAATATCATAGCACTCACTATAATCCCTCAATCATTGTTTATGGAATTATATATTTTTATAGAAATTTAAATTTATATGAATGATGGAATTGAATTTTTGAATGTGATGTTAGCATATTTCAAAAATACATTTTGGAACACTCATTATGTGATTCTAATTTCGAAAATATTATTGGTGATAGATCCCAATTAATAGATAAGGTCATTATTTATACTATAAAATGTGTATATTATTCTATTATACAAATAAACAACATTTTTACAATAGGGAATATGATACAAATTTTGGTAGTCATTATATAGGGAATAATCTATTTTTGAAATCCTTTAAAATGTGAAAAATTATATTGCTAGATCTAATAGTTTTTATATTTTTTAAAATTTAAAAATGATGTCTTTGAAGAAGAACATAGATATTGATTTGATGAGATAATTAATATAGAATAAAAATTTAAAAAGTGTTATATAATAAAAAACCATGTATATATTACATATTGAAAAAAATAAGTTGATTTAAAATTTGAATTTTCAATAGTCATTTTATTATGATGAATATATATATTATATGATAATATTTCTCTTTAATCAATATGTTTGTGATGTAGAGTATACAACCAAATATAATATTTTTTGGGGAGAATTTATCACCCCCCATTAAGAGACAGTATGATTCAAGGTGGATTAACCTAAATCATATTCATGTTTGGTAAGATAACATACAAAATGAAATGAAAAAATAATTTTTTTATTTATATAGTGAAATATTATTTCGATGGTGTCATTATATGATAAAAACCTCGGAAAGGTGTGTAATAACTCTACAACAAATGAAAAAGAATATAGCTAAATCTATATTTATTAAGAGGGTGAATGGTCAATAATAGTTAATTAAAGATAATGTCACATAAAATTTGGATATAATTATAACTCATATATACTCATTAATGGTTTATCATATCATATGAAAAACTCAATTATTTTTATTTTGAAAATAAAATAATTAGAATTAATTACTTTTCCCAAGGATGGAAAACATAAAATGAAATAACATATTCATGTTCAAATTTTTTAATGGGATAAAATAATTTCCATTTATTTTTATTAGTATTTTTGAAATTGAATTGGGGAAATTTATTAAAAGGATTGATGTTTCAAAATGATGTTAATGAATGAAATTATTTTTACTAAAGTTATAATTGATAATGATAAATTTATTTCAAAAGTCCTTGGATCTTAAAACAATCAATATGAGAATGAAATTAGTGAATCCCTAATGTCTTTTGTGATAATGATTATTTGAAAATATACATGGATAACAATATCAAATATCTATCAATAATGAATATATAAAAGAAACATCATTAAAGAGTAAAATTGTGTAATGGATTTATTAATGTCAAAATACGTCATATTCGTAACAAGATGAAAAAGATCCAGAAAATGAAATACCTTAAATTTGAGTAATTAGATGCATGTATACAATTTATAATTAATTTAAGCAATAGAGATTGGTATTTTATAGATTTTATCAAATGTTTTAATTATGGATTAAAATAATTCAAATGATTTGTTTTATAAATTTAACTAATAGAGATTAGTATTTTATCAATTGATAGTGAATTAATTAATTTTATGAATTTTATCATTAACTAAATTGATTAGTTTTAATTATTTATTAGTAGTTTATCAATTTATTAGTGTTATTTATTTTTTAAATCACATTACTTTGTGAATAAAAAAGTTTTAGTGATCATTTTACGATATTTATAGATGGGCTATCAAATATTTTGAACTAAAAATTTATATTTACAATAAATGAAATCACATAGGAATGTATATAGAATAATTAGACATGGAATGAATATTATTATGAATATTCAACCTATAAAATAAAGTAAGTGTAAAAAAATTTCTAGAACATTTTGAACATGGGGATAAAAATGTTAATTGAGTATTATATATTGAAATTATTTTTACTATTAAATCCACCATGGACTTAAAAATATTAAATTGGTTCCAACTTGAACTAGATTTTGTTCAAAATCCATATGATTTATATTTTTGAATTATTTCATGTTTGATAATATATAATATAATTAGTATAAAATTTTTTTATAGTTAATGAGTGAGTGGGTTAAGGAATATTTAAAATATACACTCCAACTATACGATGTTACATTATTTTCAATAATTATTTTAATGATATCATTTATTTATTTCAATAAATTGTTTTGATAAAAAAATCCCCCCAAACATCATTTCATATAAATTATGGAATTATTGAATATCTATAAAATGATATTGGAAAGAAAGTATGATTACTAGTTGTAAATTCTAATTTATAACAATCATTTAAATGTTTGGAAATATATGAAATCTACCAATGCCCAGGGTGGCATTGAACTACATACTCAAGACTATGGAATGTTATTTAGAAAAATAATTTAATTAAAGATAACATTAAAGGTCTCCAATCATAGAGGATTTTGATAAATTAAAGATGCACCATCATACATTAAATTTTTTAATCAATGAGTGTATATGGAACAATAAAATATGAGGAATTGATAATAATAATTATAGATACAGTGAGGAATAAAATAAGGAATTTGTTTTATTTCTTCCATATCCAATTTAGAAGAATTTGATATGTATAAATTGTGTTTTTTCCAATAATATCAACAAGAATTTATTAGTTTGATAGAACAAATTATTTTTTTTATATGTTATAAAATAAAATTGAGCTTATTGTCTATGATGATATGGTTTATCTAGTAAAAATTATTTAAATGATAAGGATCTTTCATTTTATTTGTACTAAATTAAATTAAAACTCATTAATGAAGGACGTGATGTATGGTTTTTTTGGTGTTTAACCATGAGGAAGAGGTCTATATTGATCAATGAAGATGAAATCTACTTTATATTGATAATTTTATATATTTCAACATGTTTGATGTTTTATATTGTCTCAATAAATAACATTGAACATGGAATTTGATGAATAATACTATCTTTTAGGTTGTCCAATACTTGAAAAGAAATGAATATGCTTATATCTACATCAGTGGAAAAAAGAAAATCTCCCTCACTGTGATTTTTTTATGTCGATGAATAATTTTATACTAGATTAAATAAAAATATCATGGAGAATATACATAATATATAAAGGGTTTTAGTGTAATTACACACACTATTGTGACTTGGAAATTTCCCACAAAATCCAAATCCCCTAATGAACCATGTATTTCAAAAAAACAATTACAAAATTCAAACAATGTATAAATCATGTCCATATAGAAGAAAATTCGTTTTATAGCATGAGAACTCATTTTTATCAAAATTCACTTCATGTAATTTCTACTAGAAATAGTTTTTCCAAAACTCATTATCAGTAAAATCCATTTAAAACATATATATCAGGAATAAATTATTCTATGATATCAAATACTAGAATTCTATAACATAGAATAATTAATTGAAGAATAAAGTAATGTTATTTATGAATTATAAACATTTTATAGATACACGAACATTTTTAATGGAGCGAAAATTCCAAATAATGACCACTCTAAGGATTGTGTTTAATCTAGTAAAAAATTGCTTTAAATGATGTCAAAAAAACACTCTTGAGTACGAAAATCTCAAGAGAGAAAATTGGATGAAGTTTAGTTTCAGTGGATCATGGAATACTTATAAGAATAATTAAAGTTATAATACCATAAAACATCTTAGTATAACAAAATATAAAACTTTAAAACCACACAATAGATACCCAACCCACACCATAATAAACCCTGATAAACTACCCTATGAAAACCATTATGTAGTGTGTTCCCACATCCTATATTCATGGGGGTGATTCCATGTAACAAACCAAAATATTATCAATATAATTTCACTTATTATAATTATTTCATTAAACAAATACAACACATATAGATCACAATAAAAACACAATTCTTGTTAATGAACAATGAAAAATATATATTTATAGAAATTAAATATCCAATCGCGATTGAACGGTAAACTCGTTATTTGAATACAAACATGACCATTTGGAAAAGTAATATAGTCAATATAATAGAAACATATCCAATGAAACTATAAATAAAATTTTGGCATCTTGTAAATAGAAATATGATATAATTATATTATACTATAAGTAAATAAATGTTTTTAAAAATGATAAATTAATTATTTTTATTTTTATGAAATATAAATGGATATTCAAAATTTTATAATTAATTTAATGATTAAAAAATTTATTTTTATTAAATATACTAATAAATTAATTATTTGATATATTACAATAAAAATATAATTTTTTGAGACCATGATTAATTTTTCAATGTGTCATAAAATCAATTATAATTTTAAAATCAGTATTATTTAAATAAACGATTATTTAAAATAAAAATAAAATTTATCCTATGTAGAAAATTATTTTCATAAAATTTAGTCTATTTTTGAATTCTAAATGTTAAAAAATCTTTGTGGTGAGTATTTGTGATTTTTCAAAAATAATTGATGTTTTTGGTGCATAATGAAATATTGTAGTATATGATATAAGCTAAAGACATGATTCTTTCGATAATTTTTTATATATGGATGATTAATGTACCATTATTTAGTCATGGTAATGGAAAAAATTGTTATTCTTTAGAAAAAATAATAAATAAATCAATAAAATTACCAAAAGACTCCCCATTCATCCCCTATAAATGCCAGCCTCACCAACATATCCCTTCACACCATATATTCATTTTATATTGTCTAATTTATTCCCAATTACATACCCAACCTTCCTCATTATATCCAATGGATTTTTTATCAATAAATTACCCTTCCCATGTTCATTAATAAGGTTCTCAAGGAGACAACATTCAAAAGGTAAAATCCTCAATCAATTTTTTAATTTATTTTCTATTTCTTATCCTCTATTTACCACCCCTATTAAAATTGGAATGATAACTAAAGTATCATTATATGAATTAATATATTTTATAAATTTAATATCTATCATCAAATCACTTATCTTATACTTTTATTTTAATAATAATAAAATCACCCACAACATATTGATTCACCACTTTCATGGATGATGAGTTTAAATTTATCATTACCTCTATCTTGAATGTTAATAATACCATTATTGTGGTTATAAATTATTTTAAAATATATATTAAAATTAATATCATGTATTACAACCAATATATAAACATAATATTAAATAAAATGATACATGTACTTAATGGTCGTAAAAATGGCCAAAATAAATTTAAAAACCTTCATCACCATTTCATGTAATGAACCATCATAATACCAAATACGAAAATTATATATTTTTCAATTTAAAAATATTGAACTTAACTAATAATAAATAATCTCACTTATGGAGAAGTTAGTCCCATTTTAAAAGAACTCCAATATTTAAACTCAAGAGAATCGACCATGAACCATGAAACAGACAATATCAGAAATACTAAATTGAACTTTATAACTCATCTATATAGCCAAAAAATAACATAATAAAACTATAGTAAATAAAAAAATATGGAAGTGGTTATTTATTTATTATTTTATTAATATAATTTTATTATTCTAGATACAATGTGCTAGTGAAAAACATATCCGAACATAAGGTAACATGATTATTGATCCTAACTCCTTTTCTTTGGGTTATTTCTATTTCATGGAATAATTTTTTGAATACTTATATAATGTAATTAAATATTATTTAATTATTCATCCTTTTTATTTTATGGGATATACATGTTTCTAATTGAGTTCATTGAAAATTCAATGACATGCCAAAATAAATCTTCATTAGAAAATTACATCATTTACTCCTATTGAGATTTTTTATTCTTCATTCATGATTTTTTATTATTATATCATTTATGTTTTAAATTTTTTGATTTTATAACCCCAAGCATTATACAAGAATTTACTCATTAGGAAAATCTTATGAAACACAATATTTTTCATGGGATAATTTAAAAATATGATTGATATATGTTCTTTGTTTCATCCATGATTATTTAAATGTTATGATGTGATGATTGGGAACATAATATTACATCCCTCCAATTCATTGAGTAATGTGATTAATACTGTGTGATAATTTTTATTATTCACAAAAAATATTCTATCACAATTCAAAATGATGATGTTAGGATTGTGCACAAATGTTATGCATGAACATAATGCTTGCTCCGTTCAGATGTTTTTGTGATATTCTACCACAATGTCATGATGTTTCATTTTTATTCATTGCCACATTCCATTCCTTTATCAAATGACTCCCTCAATATGCTGACAATGATTCTATGAATATGTTATGATGGTGATGATTATTCTCACTAATGTTATACTGATTTATGGGAATTATCCATCCTCTTACTTGGATTTTAAATAACCTATTACCATTGATGTATATCTTCATGTGACTATGTGTATTAAGAAGGATACTCGATTTAATGGGAAATAGATGTAGATTTAAAATAAACAGTTATGTTTAATTAATATAAATGTTATGTGTTTTCCTATTTTTTTCCAAGACACTAAACCATTAGATCAAGTATGTGCATCACTATTTTGATGTTTATCTATGTAATTATGTAATTTTCATATAATAAATGTCGGTTTATGATGTTTGGAATTAGGGTATGGTTTAGTAAATTTGGGAATTAGTATTATAAAATTTGATTTAAATATTTAGGTTATGATGGTGTATATGATTCTTTTTATAGAGAAATTTCTAATTTCGGGATCTCATAAGATATGCCTTACTTTTAATTACCTAAAATAATAAAGAATTAATGCATTTATAAATTAATTTATCTTTAAATACTTTCAATTTTAAAAAATAGTGGGAACCAATGTATGTAATAAATGATAAATACCCTCTCATGTTTTCAACATAGTATATGAAATGATATTTCAAGTGAGAAATTTCAAAATGGGGGAATGATGTAATGATCTAGACAATTATCGATGGAATTTAACTAATGATAATTTATTCCCAAAAAACATACATCACATATATAGTCCAATCGAAACATAATTATCAATAATTAATAATGGAAGAAGTGATATTTATAGAAATTAGGGAACCTATACTTATGGAATAGTAACCTAACCAATGGAATAGTCACATGATCATTATGAATAGTAATCCATTATATAAAATATTATCCTCACATATGAAAGTATAAATCAAAATTTGGAATACTTTAAATGGAAATATTATTAAATTATATCGTATTACATGTAAATAATTTTTTTAAAATGTTTAATTATGTGTTTGTATTTTTTGTGAAAGGTAATGGTTTATTGAAAATTTTATAATTATTATAACGATTTAAAAGAATTTATTATACATAAAAGAGATTAATATGTAAATATTTTCTCCAATATGATTATAAGATAACTTTATGAGAGCTTAATTAATTTTTCAAAGTGTCGAAAAAATTAGTATGATATTAAAATCATTTGTTTTTGAATAAATGACGAACTTTATTTTAATCAAATTATAATATTTAGAAAATTATTGATTATAAAATTGAGATTGTTTTTTAATCCTACAAATAAAAAATTTATTATAGTAATGTTTAGGTATTTTTCTAAAATATTTGATTTATTTAGTTAATAGTGAAATACAATATTTTATGATTTAAGATAAATATATGAATTCATAGTCCTTATTGATGTATGGATTATACGAGAACCAACATATCGAACTACCATTATTTATTTAATTTATTTAGTTATGGGAATCAATTATATTGATAGATTTCATCCAAAATAATAATATTGTTTAAAATAAAAAAAAACTCATATCATTTTCTATGAATACCACACCACACCACCTCTTCTCCTCAAAACATCTTAACCTTTTATTTTTTTCATATTGTACCTAATTTAATTTATTATCCTCTTCAACACATCAATGGGATTCTGGTCTCAATAAAATATCAAACCCAACTGCCTCAAGAAAGTTCTGAAGGAGACAACATTCAAAAGGTAAAATACTCAATTCAGCAATTTTAATTTATTTTCATATCATATAATCTCCTTAAATACCATATGTATAGATTCATTATATCAACATAATCTTATATATACTAGAATAATATAATTTTAATTGAATTTTTATCATTAAATCACTTCTATTGTCCATTTATTCCAAAAATGAAAACATCTTTCATAACGTGTCGATTCACTATCTTTTAATATATATATTATATGTAATAACATATTCTGGACCCAATGTTTAAAAATTATTATAAATAAAATTATACATGTTTGTGGTTGTCGTAAAACCCTCCAAAATAAATTATAACTTTCACATCAAAGTATTATCAAAGGAATCATCCTCACACCATATAATAAAATGATACATAAGATCATTAAAAATTATATAATTTCATCAATAATAAATATCTTCACTTTTACCAAATTTATTCCCACTGGAAAAGGACTCCCATATATATACTAAAGGGAGAAAACCATAAACCATGAAACAAACACTCTCATAATGATGTAATCAAAATATGTAACTCATTGAATGGATATTAATGAGTAATAAAATTATAATAAATTAAATATACATTTAATATTTTTAGTATTTAGTCATTAAAGAATTAAATTTTGTCATTTCGGATATTAAGTTCAACTGCAGAATGCATCCAGTAAGGTGATTCTCAAACCCAACTCATTTTCTTAGGTTTATATATCTTTCATGAAATTTTTCATATAGACACTCTTTTAATGTAACTAAATAATATTTTAATATTTTCCCTTTTATTTTCATGGATAAAAATGTTTCCTACTTGTTTTTTATGGCATAATAAATATTTTTTAAAATATATCTTCTTAAAAAAACTAATATTTTAATCTTATTGAGATTGTTTCTTATTTACTCAAGATTTATGATTCATATATAAAGTATGTTTTTTATTTTCACTTTTTAGAACCACAGTGTTTAGTCATTAATGTATGACTTCTGGAATTATTATGAAACTTATTCCTTTCCATGGGATACTTCACGACTATAACTGATATACATTCTATGTTGCATGCATGATTGTGTAAATATTTTGATGTGATTGGTGGGGCTATAATTTTTTAACCCTCCAATGAATTGGGTAATGTGATTTATCACTTGCGATGAAATTTATTAAGAGTGAACAAGATTATATAATTATTCACAATGATGATGTTATGATTATTCACAAATTTTATATGTGAATATGATGTTATCTCTATTCACATCTATGTCTGGTGTTTGACTACTAAGATATCATGTTTCATTTTTATGCAATGAATCATTCCATTAGATTATCCTTGGTTTAACTCATAATGATGATGGTGATCATATTCTTATGTAATGACGATGATTATTATGCTCAAACATGTTTTACTTATTCATGCCAATTATTAATCCTCATATTGTCTATTTAATCACTTCTTCTCTTTGATGTATATCCTCCAGTGATCACATATACTAAGGATAAATTAATAATTAAAGTAATAAATAATAATTATTAAATAAATAGTTATGTTTTATTTTTGGTAAATTTATATATGTGCCTAATTTTCCAAAGACAATAAACCTTTTTTACAAGATTTTTTATCCTATTATGTAGTTGATATTTCAAAATAATGAAATGGTCAGGTAAGAAAAAGAGAGTCATTAGTGTTTGTATCATAATATGGTTTAGATAATCTGGGAATTGGGATTAGAAAATTCTAGTGAAAATCCTTAGGCTAATACTATGTATATGATGCTTTGATTGAAAAAATGATTCACATAGGGATCCCATAATATATTCATGTAATGTTAATTGCATGAAAGAATAAAATATCCATGATTTTATTAATTACATTTTATTCAAACCATTAATATTTTTTGAAATGGTCAGAACCAGAGTATAAAATTAATTATAAACACCCTCACCTATTTTTACCATAATATGAAATATGAAATATCAAGGGAAATTTTTCAAAAGGGGGGAATAATATAAAAACCCAATATTTTATCAATGGAATCTCCCTTCTTATAATAATTTCATAAAACAAAGACATCAATTAGATATCATAATAAAATTTTGATTCTAATAAATGAGAAATGAAATAAGTGAAATTTGTATAAATTAAAGAACCTATATCGACAGAATAGTAACATGGCCATTGTAATAGTTACATGTCACTAGGAATAAGAATCTATCTAGTAGAATAGTAAAATAACCTATGAAAGTATAAATAAAATTCACCCATATTTGAAATAAAAATATGACACAATTATATCGTCATATGAGTAAATAAATGTTTTAAAATGATATAATATGAGTTAGTATTTTTTAGAAACATAAATATTTATTTTCATGATTATAATTAGTATATTACTTGAATATATATATATTTTTATAGTTTATATATTATTATGATTTTATATTATAATTTTCAAATATTTTTATGAGACCCTATTTTAATTTTCAAAGATTTATAATATCAGTTATAAAAATAATATCACGATTTTTCAAATAAATGATATTATTAATTAAATAGGGAATTTATCATCTTTAAAAAATTAGTTTCACAAAATAGATCCCATTTTTTAATTCTAAATATCAATGAATGGTTTGGGTTATTTTTTTATATTTTTCTAATGTATTATATTTTTTTGATGAATTGGGAAATATGACAATTTACGATATACTAAAATACATGAATTTAGAGTGATTGTTTATTTATTAATGATGTAAGGAATATTATCTCAAACAAACCTTCTCTATTTTCTATAATTAATCTAATTAAATAAAAAAATTATATTCCTGATCGAATATAATAAACAATTCAACAAAAAAACAACCCTCTCCTCCCTTATAAATGTCTGGCCTCACCACCTCTTCTCATCAAACCATCTAGGAATTGTAATTTATCTTCATTATGACCAATAACCCTACTATGAATGTACCCCATGTCTATAATCATTTGGTATAAAAAAATAACCAATCCCATGTTCATTAATGACTTTTTCATGGATACAATATTCAACATGTAAAATCCTCAACCACTCTATTTTTTTATTTTCTATTATTATCCATGCATTATCTACCTTGTCCAAAGTGAAATGATAACTCCAATATCCTATATATTATCGAATATTATTATGTTAATGGAATGTGAATCATCAATTTTTATTCAGATATTATATTATTCCCAAAATAAACACCACATCTATGATGTATCAATTAACTGCCTCCGTGGATGATGATTTCTCAATTTACACTACATCCATAATGGCCTTTCATTATACCATTATTATAGTTTAATTATATTTTAATATAAATATTTTATTTATATTATGTTCTTTAAGCTATATTTAAATAAAATATTAAATAAAATAAATCATGTTTGTGGTGGTCGTAAAAACTGACATAATAAATTAAAGAAATTCATCAAATTTTATCTAATGAATAATAATAATACGATAAAATAAAAAAATATATGATACAATTTAAGATTATATAATTTTTTTAATAATAAATAATTTCAATTTAGTAGATGTAATTCCCATTTGAAATAAAATCCCATATTTGTACTCTTAAGAACTGGTCATAAACACAAAAATGAACACTCTCAGAATGAAAAAATCAAACATTAAAACTTATTGAAATGCCCATAAAGTATAAAATACAATAAAATTTTGTAAAATAAATTATAGAAGTTTTTTTTGGGATTTAGTAATTAATGATTCTAGTTTTATTATTCATTATATTAAGTGAACGTTTAGAATACATACTTATATAAGGTAAGGGGATTATCCACCCAACACTTTTCATATATGTTATATAACTTTAAAGATATATTTAGATTTAATACTCATGTAATTTAACTATATATAATTTTATTATTCGTCCCTTTTATTTTCAGGGATATACATGTTTCCATCTTAAGTTTATACACAAAATATGATTCTATAATAGAAATATTCATTAAAAACACATCTTGTACTCCTCTTGAGATTGTTTCATATTTACTGATGATTGACAATTCTTATATCAAGTATGTCATTCGGTTTCTGTTATGGGATCCCTAATGATTATCCATAAATGCATTCTTTATGAAATTATTTTAAATCACATCCATTTTAATGGGATAATTTTTTTACTTTGATTGATTTATGATCTATGTGGCATGAATTTTTATCTAAATGTTATGATGTGAAAAGATGTCATGGAATTATACATACCTCTAATTCATTGGGTAATGTGATGTATCTCATGAGATAATGTGTATTATGTGTGAATAAGGTGAAATAAATTTTCCCAATGATGATGCCATGATTAAGACAAATTGTTATGTGTGAACATGATTCTTTCATTGTTAAAAACTATGTGTGGTATTTTGTCACTAAGATATGATATTTCATTTTTATTAGTTTCCAAATTTCATAACATTATACAATGTTTCCCTCATGATGGTGATGGCCATATTATGCATATATTTTGATGATGATTATTATTCTCTCACAAGTCTTACTGATTTACACCCCTTATTCATCCTCTTACTTAGATTTTTGCACACCCTTTATTCTTGAAATATATCCTCAGGTGGCAATATGTATTAAGGAAAACATTATATTTAAATGGATAAAGAATATTATTTTTAATAAGTGTTTATGTTTTATTATTGTGAAAGTTTTTTATGCAATTAATATACCACTAACACTAAACCATTTGATTCTGGATTTGTAACACTATGATGTTTTTTATCTATTAGATAATGTAATAATAATGTAAGAAAATAAGGCTCTCCCATGTTTTTATTTTATAATGATTTATATAATATGCTAATAATTAATATATAATGTTAGTGAAAAACATTAGGATAAGACTATGTTTATGATTACTTATTTAAACAAATTAATATCATAGGGATCCCATAAGACGTGAATTTAACGTTAATTTCATAAAAGAATAAATTATTCATGGTTTATTGAATTAACATCTCTTCAAACATTTTTCATTTTTGAAAATTTTGTGAATGAGATAAATAAACGAAGGAAAAATGCTCTCACATATTTTATCCTTACTTTGTAAAATGAAATTACATGTGATAGATTTAAAAAAGGAAGCACAATGTAATGAACCAAGCATTTATCAATGTAATTTACCTTATAATAATTTGTTCATAAAACTCATACATCATATAGTGATCCTAATAATAACTTATTTACCATAAATAAAGAATGAAATAAGTTATATTAATTAAAATTAATGAACATTTAACTATGGAATAATTACCTAACCATCAAAATAGTAACATAAACATTAGGAATAGTAATATGTTACATTGAATGGTAACATCACCTATAAAAAAATAAAAGTAATTTAGTAGTCCTTTAAACTTAAAAATGATATAATTATATCATATTATAAGTAAATAAATGTTTTTAAGGTGATAAATTACATGTAGATATTTTTTGTGGAACAAAAATGTTTATATATATATTTTTATTAATATAATGACTTAAAATAATTTTTCCCATTGAAATATTTATATATTTATATTTTTTCTATTAATATTATAATATATTTTTATCATTCCATAATAAAATTTTCAATGTTTAATAAAAGCAGTTATAATATTAAAATTGGTATTTTTAAATAATTGAGGACTTTAATTGAAAATAATATTTCTCATATTTTTAAATTATTTTCATAAAATGGATTCAATTTCATAATTCTACACATTGAAAAATCATTAGGGTGAGTTTTTGGTATTTTTGAAAAAAAGATGATTTTTTAATAGTGAAAGACGATAATTTATGATATGAGCAAAATACAAGACTTGTTTAGTCATTGTAGATTTATAGATGCAATAAGAACCATTATATAGAAACTTAATTCTTTATTTAGTATATATATTAATGGGGATCAACATTGTTGATATTATTTTTCAAAAATATTAATCAAATTTAAAAATTTATCAAAAAACGCCCCTCTCGACCACTATAAATACCACACCTCGACACGACTTTTCCTCACACATTATAAGACTTATAGACTGTAAAAATACATCCAATTATTATTATGAATTCTATTCCTCATGTCCATGGTCTATTGGTATCAAAAAAATACCAAACCCAAGTTCTTTAATGAGTCTCTTAAGGAGGCCACATTGAAATGGTAAAATCCCCAATCCCTCTCTTTTAATTTAATTTAATTTCATATACTCTCTACAAAAGCCCTTATCCAAAGTAGTATGAAAACAAAAAAACCCTATATACACTATAACATTATTTTATTAACGATGTATCCATCTACCATATCTTCTCTTATTCTTTTATTCTAAAAATGAAAATAGTATCTGTGACATCTTGATTCACCACCTTTGTGGATGATGACTTTTAATTATGCATTATCATATTCAAGTTTGGTCATAAACATCTTATTATGGTTAATTCATCTTGTAATATAAATGTTATAAATAATTTAATTTTATATAACAAGTACATACAAATAATATTAAATTAAATGATACAAGTTCATGATGAACATAAAAATGGAAAAAATAAATTACAACATTTTCATCAACGTTTTATCTAAAGTATTATCCTCATATCGTGTAATATAAATATAAATGAGAATATTTAAATTATTCAATTTCATTAATAATAATTAATTTCACATATGGAGAATTTATTCCCATTTACAAGAACACCCATATTTATACTCGAGGGAACCAACAATAACCTATGAATGGAACACTCCCATAATGACTAAATTGAAAGCTATAACTTACTGAAATGGACAAAAATGAAAATAAAAAATTTATACTAAATTAAATAAATTTAAAATAGGATCATGATTACGAGATTAGTGAATATAATTTTATTATTAAAGATACTAATTTCAACTAAAGAATGCATCTGAAAATAATGTATTGGGAATCTCAAACCCAACTCATTTTCCTTGGTTTATATCTCCTTAATGAAATCATTACTATGAATACTTATATAATTTTTCCAAATAAAAAATCATAATTATTAAATTTTATTTTTGGGGATATAAATGTATTCTACTTCTGTTAATGAAAAACACAATGATTTTCCCAATGAACTCTTCTTTCCAAAAAAAAAATCTTTTACACCTCCTGAGGTTATTTCTTTATCACTCATGATCTCTAATTCTTATTGTTAGTGTTTCTCCATATATATTTTGGTACAAAAATGTTTATAAATTAATTTATCCTTTACGAAATTATGACTAAAATTATACATTTCCATGGGTTACGTCATGGAGCTGATTGATATACATTATATGTGGCATGCATTATTTTGTAAATGTTGTGATGTGATGAGTAGCCCAAGAATTATATCACTCTATAATCCATACAGTAATGTGATATATCTCTTGAAATATAGTATTTTATTAATGATATTTATTTTATATTTTTTTACAATTATGATGATATGATTACTCACAAATTTTATGAATGAACATGAGGATATCTTTGTTCATAATTATGCATGGTATATTACATCCACGACATGATGATTCATTTTTATACATTTCCATATTCCATGACACTATAAAATTCCTCCCTTATGATGTTGATGATGATCCTAATTTTATATAATTATGACAGTGAATAATCTCACTCATGTTTTATTGATTCATTCCCCTTATTCGTCTTTTTTACTTGTCTTTTATCTCACAACTTCTATTAGATATATATCTTCAGGTCACTACATATATTAAGGAAAAAATGTGATTAAAATGGATAGACAATATTTTTTTTATTTTTTTTATTAATTTTAATATTATGTAAGATCTTGATTTTATCATGAAACTAAACCTTTTGATCCAAGATTTTTATCACAATTAAATTGTTTATATTTAAAATTATATAATAGTCATGTATAAAAAGTTGGGTTGTTATAATCCATTATTTAACTTTCTCTAAATACCATATCCTCAACTTTTCCAAGGGTGGTTCAATGGTGAATCTGACCAATACATCGTGACAATGTTAAAATTGGACAAGATGTGAAAAATCCACCTCTTGAGCCAAAATTCAATGGAATCACAATCTTGGATGTATGACCATCTTCCAGAAGCGTTTTTGTCATATATACATTTCTGCACTAAAAACTCACAAAAAATCTATGTGGTGAAAATATATATCTTCTGAGAACCCATACAACAATGTTTCTCATCTATTCCACAACTATGCTCTCCATGGAATAATATCTCTAATCCATGGTGAAGTCCTTGAGAGATAACCAAATGATATCACAATAACCCACCATAGAAGACTTCTATCCCTAGAAAGGTATTATAAATATGGTATTTCAAAAGGTCAAGGGAAATGAAAATACATCAATGGTTTCCATTTCCACATCTTATGGTTATCCCATCAAAACGTACATCATACATGGATTTGGGGAATTATTTTAATACACAATAACTTATCCTTACTATCTATTCTTTGTAATTTTTTCTAAACCATTTTTTCCTTGGCCATAACATTAAAATCCTTTTAGTCAATTACCTTATTAAAATCTTGTTCAAACCTTCTCATATTGGAAATAAGAAACTCGTCATGATTTTATGTCAAATGAGGTGGAATGAACAACCATTACACTAACATTATAGGTCACAATTCAATATTAATGGGTCCAATAAACACCAATTCCAATAGACCCTACTTACCAAAATGATGTTGTCATATCTAAGGTGATATGATATGAAAGATCTCACTACTAACCTCAAACTTTATTGGTTGATAATGATGTTAATCAATATATTTCTAATGAGTAAGTGTAATTAATAATCTCTTCAAACAAAATTTCTCATTTTCCATAATATTAAGAAAAATGTCTGGTCTATCCGAGGGATTCTCTTCCAAGTCACCATTTAAAAAGGGATATCTAAAGTGATAATCATATAAAATATCATATGAAAAAAATCATATGTGAAGAATGAAAACAACTATTATAATGAAGCATGACCATATGATGCTTCTATTCCAATGAAACAACAAAATAAAAAAATGAATTCCTAGAGTACATCCTATTGAACCTATATTTATATCTTTGTTTTCCCAAAAACTTAGTGATTATATATCAGACTACATTTTAATTGGGATCCCACCACTTATTTCAAAACATTCCAAAATATAAATGACCCATTTATTTCATTTAGAAATAATCACAAAGGGAACTCCAACAAGTCTCACAATCATTTCAACATATTTCTACCCAAGATTTCCAATATTCTTCATGTCCTTAATACATTAAAAATTTTTTGATTTCATAATCGGTCAATGATCATTCAAATTTCATTCTTCCAACAAGGATTATATATAAATACATCAATTAACTCCATGAAAATTTCACTCCACATCATACTGAAATGGGTAATTTATGAAAAAACATGCATAAATATGGTGTTCCGCCATAATCCTATTCTAGGTAGGATTCCATGACATGAAATCTATAATTGACTACATCATCCCAAAAAAATCGATGATAAAAATCAGAATACATCTAGGTATTTCATATTTTCATTGATTAAAAAATTCTTGAACCTATAATAAATAAACTCTTAACATAGTGAAATTGGAACAACCAAAATTTTATGGAAAAACAAAATTATAATGGTATGCCAAAACCAATCTCATGTGGTCTCCCCAAAATTTTAGATTGTTCTGAAACACAATGGATTAGTGTCTAACTATAGATTATGTCTATCCTACCAATACAATCACATTTTATGATTCAATGAGTTTACTAACACATTACAACCAACCACATTCATTCAAAACATCATCTCATTGAACAAACACCTTTAAGACACTCCTCTATAGATTACTCCATGTATTTTTTGGGAAATTTATAACACAATGTTTCAAAAAAACATTAATCTTAATAAGAGTATATATAATATAAGAATAAATCATCTAGATAGGATCAACAACCTATATTTGTCATAAGTACAATTAAATCCAATTTAAAATATAATTTATATACTTATGATATCTATATTCTATATATCGATGAAAAGAAGTGATACTAATGAGATTTTTTAGTGAATTCAGAAATTATATGTCTCATGATCTTGGTTAATGTTGTTATTATGATGTGGCGTCAATTGGAGAGTTCCATAAACCACAATTTTATTTGATTTATCATAACACATCCCAATATTATAGAAAACTCATTATAGAAACCATTATAACTTGAAACTAGTTTCAAGGGAATTCTTAGAATATATAAATTCAACATCATCATTAGTTCTTAAAAATATATTTTTCATTTATCATCCCACTGAAAAATGAAACACATATGTTTTAAAGAACACATTGCAGATGGATGTTTGAAAATTTCCAAAAAACCTTTAATATATATCGAATACTAATAATATTTGAATATCAATTTTTTTTTGGGATACTCAAATGAAATTAATACCTAAAACATTGCATGATCTACGATGATTCCCCTTACAAATATAACATGCCCCATAAATTTCAACATTTTTATCAAAGAATCACACATAGAAATATAACCATATAAATGATGATATCACAAGGTTGTATGAATGATATCAAAAAAGTATCATCTCGATTCTCTTCAAATATAATGTAACCAAGAATATCATCCAAAAATATGTCCATGAAATGATGAATAATATAATTCAATAATTCAATAAATAAAATAAGACTATTTGTGAGACCAAATTCTATATATAGAAACTATATATTCTGATATTAGCTCTTAAATTTTGGTATTTGGTATATCCCATTCTCAAACTCTTGACTGAGGGTACCCCAATTAGAGAACCAACATTGAAAACCAACAAAACACTATGAGTATATCAAATAGATCATCAACCCTTGGAAATGTTTACGAATTATTAATGGTTAGCTAATTTAACATTTGGAAATTGATGTAAATTCTTCATAGATCATAAGATTTTTTTGTGAGGAGTACATAAGAAGATTGAGGTTAAAATATAGGAATTAAAAATTCCATTGACTCTATATTTTACAATTGAACATTAACCACCATTAACTTAGTGTGTTATATGATATATGTTGGCATATAAATGGGTTTCATAATACGGAGTAGGAAAATAGTGATCTCAACCACTCTCTATATGGGTAACCTTTAAAAAAATGAAAATACCTCATGATATAAACATACTTATGAAGGATGTGGAATGAACAAACATGGATAAACAAAATCATGAAATACCTCTAAAAATAGATATGATATCACACAACCATAAGGTATAACATTACCCTCTTTAATAGACAGAGAGTGACACTCACCATGAATGAAATGAGATACTACATAGGGATATTGAAACCAAACATGATGATGATTAAAGTCAATCTGGGCCTTAACAAAGGTCATCTAATCCATACGAATGACCATACCTGTCACGACCCGCCCTCGGGGTCCGTGCCGTGACTACCCCAAGCCCGCCTTCCATAGGCCAGGGGCTGGCGACTAGCACCAAGGCGTAAATCCCAGAAAAAGGGAAGGCATTGCCTTTGTAAAAGAAAACAAGCACCACAGAGTACAAGCGGAAGTAAAACACTAAGTACAAAAAGAAGAGCTGAAAAGTAAAAAGGGGCCGGAAATACAAGCCCAACTGTAAAGTACAACTCGAAATGGAAAACAGCGACTGAAAAGTAAAGCTGCTACGCTGAGATGTCCACTGGAAATCCCACCTGAAGGGTGGGTACAGATAGCTCCTCTGCTCCTCGGGTCCCGCCATCCGCTCCGAGTATGTTCCGCCCAGTGGTCCACCTCCGGGTACCGCCTCGTCGTATAGTCCACCTCCAGGTACCGTCCAGTCCTCGAACCTTCGGCTTCTGTCAGCACTGTCCGTCGTCTGCAACCAACACAACGAGGTGCGGGCATAGCCCGTGCAGGGGTGAGTATAACGATACTCAGTAGGGACCCCGAGACCCTCAAGGTCTCACTAAAACCAACAAGGATAAACACAAGAAGATCTCAACAGATAAACTCTACTTAGGTATATGCCCATACATATACCTAAGTTATCAAGTAACCCATCTCAATCATGAGGAAACACAAGGATTGTGAAAACGACGGATAACCACTACTCGGGTATATGCCCATACATATACCAAAGTTAGCAAGTGACCCATCTCAATCATGAGGTAAACACAAGGTCAAAAGTCTCAGCTCAAACCAGGATTTTCATTATCGAAACCGTAACTGCTGAAGAGCTCCGTCTCTAGAGTGTACAGTGGTCCTGTCACGACTCCGAGGCTGCCGCTCACTAACCTAGGACTGCTGAAGTACTCCTCCTGTCGAGTACTGCGGGTTTGCGGCCAACTGCCTGGCGCTCCGTCCGCTGAGGGTCTGTCGCCAAATACCGGGCGCTCGCCCAAATAGCCTACTGAGGTACTCCTCCTATCGAGTACCGCGGGTTTGCTGCCATCTACCTGGCGCTCCGTCCGCCGTGGGTCTGCAGCCAAATACCGGCGCTCCGTCCACTGGGCTAGTCGACTCACTCCAAGTCGAGTCGGTCAAGCAGTCGTCAGGTCTCAGCCGGCTACACGGTCTCCGTACTCTGCACGCTCGTCTCCGGGAGGGTCCGCTCCACGAGCTACTGGTCGATACTCCAAGTATCTCAAAGTCCCACAAAGAAGTGTCTCAAAGGTCCGTCTCGTCACAGGGGTCTCAACGCAACAGACGGCGCGTCGATCGGACGCCCGGTCTGTGAGTTATTAGCCTTTTCGTCCCAGGGGCCCGGTTGGTTTCGAGAGCGAAACCAATCCCGGCCGTATCTCAACTGTACCCCGAAATCCCATAGGGTAAACTCAAAGGGACCGTTACTCAACGTAACCACCAACGCTGCTGACGGCTCGTCAAGCGGACGTCCTGTCTGAAGGATATCAGCTTTTCCGTTCCAGGGGCCCGGTTGGATTTCGGGTACAATCCAACCCGGCCATACTCCGACTGCATCCAAACCTCGGGCGGAGTATGCCAAAAGATCCATCTCATTAAGAGAAACGCAACGCGACTGACGGCGCGTCAATCGGACGTTCGTGGCTCAAGATATGAGCGTTTCCGCTCCGAAGGCCCGGTTGGTTTCGTGAACGAACCAACCCGGCCGAACTCAAAGTAATCCGAAACCTTGAGTGCGATATACCGAAACGACCGTCTCGATCCAAGGATCGCGTTTCCGCTGACGGTTCGTCGATCGGAGGTCCGAGGCTCAAGTTATTAGCGAAAAACCAAAACTGGTCCGAAACGGGGGGTTCCGGGTCCGGGCCGACCCGGCCCGACCCCCCCTGGGCGGCGCGGTGGCCGGCGGCGGCGGGCGGCGGCGGCGGGCCGCGACGGCGGCGGCGTCGGGCGCCGCACGGGCTGCGCACGCGGGGCTTCCGCGGTTCTTCAAAGTGGCGCGGCACAAGGCCGCGCCGGTTCTTTTTAAACCGCCCCCCCCCCCCCCCTCACGTGGGGGGGCCTGCTGGCACCGAACCAAGGGGGCTGGATGCCCCCTTCCCTCAAGAACCGCCCCCTCTCTTAAAGAGGGGGTTTTATTAACACGGTCGGGGAATTTATTTCCCCGGTTTTAAAGACTTCCGGCCGGCCAGCTGGCCGGCCGGTTTTCTCCAACGGGACCGGAAAAATCCGGTCCCCTCTTCGGCTTCCGACGCCGGCGGCCCGGCCGCCGGTCTTATCTTCCGCCGCGGCCCGGAACCGGCCGCGGTCTCTTCGTCCCGCCGCGGCCCGGAACCGGCCGCGGCGTTCGTCGTCCGGCGCGGTGCGACGGCACCGCGCCCCTTTGCCGTGCTTTGATAATCATCCAACGCGGCGCGACGGCGTCGCGTTTCTGTTGTTTCTACCATGGTGCGTGTGACGGCATCGCGAAGATATTTGCACGTTCATCCGCGTGGTGCGACGGCACCATGCCACTTGCTTCCTCCCGCAAGATAAAATCAACATAAACGTTGGAGGGGGGTTCGGCCGTGTTCATGCGGTCCGGCCCCCCTCACGTTAAATAAAAACTCAACATGAACATTTCAAGCCTCATGTTAGACATGCCAGATCCATGTTCAAGAAATGGAATAATTTAAGAATGAAACAACAATCCCCTACCTCGGGTATAAGTTCGAGGATTTGACTATGTCCGCGGAAGTCGACGTCGCGGAGATCGGGCGTCGCGGTAGTCGTTCGTCAATTCCGTTGACGAAGAGACGCGTCCGAAGAGGCACGTCGTTGGCGAATCCTTGTACGCCGACGAAGGTTGTCCGAGGAAGGTGCGGTGTTCTCTCTCATTGACACCGAAGACGAAGAAGAGCGGTGCGGCGTTCTTCGTCGGAAAAAGGGCGTTCCTCGTCAAGTCTTGAGGAAAGTCAAATTATAAAGAGAACAACGAACTCAAGAATCTCTACCTCGATTGTCGCACGGTGACGGAGTCGTGGAATATCGGTGTCGATTCCTTTGACGTCGGAGGAAGAGTCGTTATCGAAGGCGTTCGTCGCGGAAAACCGTCGCGGAAGAGATGACGCGGAAGAAGTACGTCGCGTCGCGGACACGGCGTCGCGGATGGATCGTGTTCTTCGGCGGAGAAGTTCTTCGTTGAAGAACGACGTTCTTCGCGTTCTTCGTTGAGTTGAAGAAGAAGAAGAAAAGCTTCCAGCTCTCAAGAAATCCTCCCAAGGGTAAAAGAAACTCCTAGAATAATATAAGCTTTAACTTATATTATTTCATAACTTAACCACAAGAATTTCAAAGGTTTGAAATTCAAAATGGATAACTCCAAAATTAACTCACTTATTTAATATACATGAATTGTATAATTAAATATAAGTTAACTTGTCAAGCCATTAAGAGGGAGAGTGGGGAGTTGAAAAGGTGGGGGTTCGTGTGGGCCCCACCACACTTAATCCTCCCAAGGGAGGTTTAGTGGGTGTGGGTCCCACTTCCAACCACCTTTGATAGGATTAAGTTGTTGTAATAAAATTGTTCTTCACAATTTTATTTAACTCAAACTAAAAACCCCAAAACGTAACTTTCAACCCGCAACAAACGCAACTCCCGAAAATGTCTCTTTAAGCGAATATCGGCGCTGCGAGTTCATCGGTGCCCTCAGATTTCAATTCCGAGCACCGGATCAAAAGTTAGGAATTCCCGCTCGTTCGTTCACTGATCGTACCCGAGCCAAACTTCGGAAATTAATTCCGGGCACTCCGGGCCTCGGAATCAGGTGCCGTCTGAAACCGCGCTCTTGTAAAATTCTAAAGAAAATTAAGAAAAAAATTTCCCTTGAATTTTACGGGTCTTTACATTACTCCCACCTCAGGGCTTTACGTCCCCGTAAAGATACAACAAAAACTAGGGAAACAAAAGAGGGTACTGAGCACGCATCTGAGCCTCCCGCTCCCATGTGCTCTCCTGGAGATTCCCGTGCCGCCATCTGTTGCGCACAAGAGGAATCGATCGCCCATGTAGGACCCGCTCCTGTCGATCCTCTATCTCCACCGGAACCTCCGTAAAAGTCGCCCCATCGTCAACGTCAAGCTCCCCATGGTCAAAGATGTGCGTCGGGTCGTGCACGTATCTCCTTAGCTGGAATACGTGGAAGATGTCGTGCACCCGGTGCAACTGAGGTGGTAGAGTCAGGCGATAAGCCACCTCGCCAACCTTGCTGAGGACCTGGAAGGGTCTGATGAAGCGCGGAGATATCTTGCCGCCTCGGCCAAATCTCTGAATACCACGTCGAGGTGAGACCCGCAAGAAGACGTGGTCGCTATCCTCGAACTCCAGTGGCCTCTGCCTCCTGTCAGCGTATGACTTCTGCCGGCTCTGTGCTGTCCTCATCCGCTCCTGGATGACATGGACCTCTTCTGACATGGCACAGACCATCTCTGGTCCCACAAGAGCTGCAAGATTTCTTCTTTGCCGATAAGAGAAACCTGGTCTCATCCCCTGGATGAACCACATTCTTTGCCTAAAACAGTCAATCCTAACATGGATGATACTAATCCATACCAAGGATGACGTCGTAAGGCCTCGACGCTACTACTAAGAGATCCAACCGTTACTCTCGCCTCCAAGGGTTGAGTCACACTGTCGGCATCAGTGTGTGGTAACTGGGTCTCCTCCAGTAGATGTCTCACAAGTGAGGGTCAAGTCAACAGTCAACTGGAACCTCTTAGTAACATCACAAAAGAGGACAGGAAAGAAAACATCACAAAGGTATGCGTCTTTTATTATTGCAGCTCATATTACAAGACGCTACACAAAAGCAACATCAACATGGAACTAGAAGTACAAAAGACGTATCCACTAGTTCCGCTCCTGTCCACCTGCTTTACTGTTGCTCAAGCATTTGTCGCTGCCTCAACCTCGGTGGCTCCCTCCAAGCCTGCGGATCGAGGAGTCGGACAGTCACGTGCCAGGTGACCCTTTCCGCGGCATAAGTAACACAACCTGCTCCTTGCACGGCTAGCTCTGTTCCCACTCCGGGTGCCCTGCACCACTGGTCCTAAAACCCGAGATCGCCCAACTGCTGGTCTGGTCCTCCTGGACCTCTGCATCATCTGTCTACTACCCACAGATGACTCGGCTTCTGATCGAAAAACACGCGGTAAAGGCAGAATCTCCTGTACACGCTCGGGGTGTAGAGATACTGGCACAAACTCCACCCTGAAGAAGGTCTCGAAGTCTTTCCATGCGAAGTTCATCTCATCGCAAAACTGAAACAAGTGGCTCCACCACCTACCTGATGCTGCGTGTAGTAGGCTCGCAGCGAGGATCACCATGAGGTCTGCCGGTGTCCTCACTAGCCTAAACACTCGTACCACTGCCTCCAGCCAGTCCTCTGCAGCCTGGGGATCCGTCTCCCCGCGAAACCTGGGCGGTCGCTGGCGCTGAAACTCATGCAGTGCGCTGAGGCGACGTGCATCGTCAGCGGCTGCTGCTGGAAGCATCGGGGGCTCGGCGGGTAGAGCTACCGCCGGTGCCACTGCTGACAAAGGGCCCTGCACCGAGGCCTCGTCGCTCGGTGGGCCGTCGTCACGTTCGATTCTCGGAACCCTAGCTGGCTGCCGTCGTGGGGCCATCCTGAAAGAAACAACGTAACACGATCAAACGATTATACCTGGTGAGCTGACCTGGTTTGAGCTGTTTTAAGGGAAAAAAAAACTTTGAAAACACACACGCAATCAGTGTTTTCGTGCACAAAGTCGGAAATCAGTTGTCAGGGTCCTGGTGTATGGATACGTCGGCCGCCCGCACCAACACTGGACTCCCTGAACTGAAAACCACACTCGGTACTCTCAACACTATTGCTTCACAGAAAGAAACATCAGAGTTATAAGTTCTGCGGTAGAACCGAACTCCTCTGATACCAATTTGTCACGACCCGCCCTCGGGGTCCGTGCCGTGACTACCCCAAGCCCGCCTTCCATAGGCCAGGGGCTGGCGACTAGCACCAAGGCGTAAATCCCAGAAAAAGGGAAGGCATTGCCTTTGTAAAAGAAAACAAGCACCACAGAGTACAAGCGGAAGTAAAACACTAAGTACAAAAATAAGAGCTGAAAAGTAAAAAGGGGCCGGAAATACAAGCCCAACTGTAAAGTACAACTCGAAATGGAAAACAGCGACTGAAAAGTAAAGCTGCTACGCTGAGATGTCCACTGGAAATCCCACCTGAAGGGTGGGTACAGATAGCTCCTCTGCTCCTCGGGTCCCGCCATCCGCTCCGAGTATGTTCCGCCCAGTGGTCCACCTCCGGGTACCGCTTCGTCGTATAGTCCACCTCCAGGTACCGTCCAGTCCTCGAACCTTCGGCTTCTGTCAGCACTGTCCGTCGTCTGCAACCAACACAACGAGGTGCGGGCATAGCCCGTGCAGGGGTGAGTATAACGATACTCAGTAGGGACCCCGAGACCCTCAAGGTCTCACTAAAACCAACAAGGATAAACACAAGAAGATCTCAACAGATAAACTCTACTTAGGTATATGCCCATACATATACCTAAGTTATCAAGTAACCCATCTCAATCATGAGGAAACACAAGGATTGTGAAAACGACGGATAACCACTACTCGGGTATATGCCCATACATATACCAAAGTTAGCAAGTGACCCATCTCAATCATGAGGTAAACACAAGGTCAAAAGTCTCAGCTCAAACCAGGATTTTCATTATCGAAACCGTAACTGCTGAAGAGCTCCGTCTCTAGAGTGTACAGTGGTCCTGTCACGACTCCGAGGCTGCCGCTCACTAACCTAGGACTGCTGAAGTACTCCTCCTGTCGAGTACTGCGGGTTTGCGGCCAACTGCCTGGCGCTCCGTCCGCTGAGGGTCTGTCGCCAAATACCGGGCGCTCGCCCAAATAGCCTACTGAGGTACTCCTCCTATCGAGTACCGCGGGTTTGCTGCCATCTACCTGGCGCTCCGTCCGCCGTGGGTCTGCAGCCAAATACCGGCGCTCCGTCCACTGGGCTAGTCGACTCACTCCAAGTCGAGTCGGTCAAGCAGTCGTCAGGTCTCAGCCGGCTACACGGTCTCCGTACTCTGCACGCTCGTCTCCGGGAGGGTCCGCTCCACGAGCTACTGGTCGATACTCCAAGTATCTCAAAGTCCCACAAAGAAGTGTCTCAAAGGTCCGTCTCGTCACAGGGGTCTCAACGCAACAGACGGCGCGTCGATCGGACGCCCGGTCTGTGAGTTATTAGCCTTTTCGTCCCAGGGGCCCGGTTGGTTTCGAGAGCGAAACCAATCCCGGCCGTATCTCAACTGTACCCCGAAATCCCATAGGGTAAACTCAAAGGGATCGTTACTCAACGTAACCACCAACGCTGCTGACGGCTCGTCAAGCGGACGTCCTGTCTGAAGGATATCAGCTTTTCCGTTCCAGGGGCCCGGTTGGATTTCGGGTACAATCCAACCCGGCCATACTCCGACTGCATCCAAACCTCGGGCGGAGTATGCCAAAAGATCCATCTCATTAAGAGAAACGCAACGCGACTGACGGCGCGTCAATCGGACGTTCGTGGCTCAAGATATGAGCGTTTCCGCTCCGAAGGCCCGGTTGGTTTCGTGAACGAACCAACCCGGCCGAACTCAAAGTAATCCGAAACCTTGAGTGCGATATACCGAAACGACCGTCTCGATCCAAGGATCGCGTTGCCGCTGACGGTTCGTCGATCGGAGGTCCGAGGCTCAAGTTATTAGCGAAAAACCAAAACTGGTCCGAAACGGGGGGTTCCGGGTCCGGGCCGACCCGGCCCGACCCCCCCTGGGCGGCGCGGTGGCCGGCGGCGGCGGCCGGCGGCGGCGGGCGGCGGCGGCACGGCGGCCGGCGGCGGCGCGCGGCGGCGCGGCGGAGGCGGCGGCGGGCCGCGGCGGCGGCGGCGGCGGGCCGCGACGGCGGCGGCGTCTGGCGCCGCACGGGCTGCGCACGCGGGGCTTCCGCGGTTCTTCAAAGTGGCGCGGCACAAGGCCGCGCCGGTTCTTTTTAAACCGCCCCCCCCCCCCCTCACGTGGGGGGGCCTGCTGGCACCGAACCAAGGGGGCTGGATTCCCCCTTCCCTCAAGAACCGCCCCCTCTCTTAAAGAGGGGGTTTTATTAACACGGCCGGGGAATTTATTTCCCCGGTTTTAAAGACTTCCGGCCGGCCAGCTGGTTTTCTCCAACGGGACCGGAAAAATCCGGTCCCCTCTTCGGCTTCCGACGCCGGCGGCCCGGCCGCCGGTCTTATCTTCCGCCGCGGCCCGGAACCGGCCGCGGTCTCTTCGTCCCGCCGCGGCCCGGAACCGGTCGCGGCGTTCGTCGTCCGGCGCGGTGCGACGACACCGCGCCCCTTTGCCGTGCTTTGATAATCATCCAACGCGGCGCGACGGCGTCGCGTTTCTGTTGTTTCTACCATGGTGCGTGTGACGGCATCGCGAAGATATTTGCACGTTCATCCGCGTGGTGCGACGGCACCACGCCACTTGCTTCCTCCCGCAAGATAAAATCAACATAAACGTTGGAGGGGGGTTCGGCCGTGTTCATGCGGTCCGGCCCCCCTCACGTTAAATAAAAACTCAACATGAACATTTCAAGCCTCATGTTAGACATGCCAGATCAATGTTCAAGAAATGGAATAATTTAAGAATGAAACAACAATCCCCTACCTCGGGTATAAGTTCGAGGATTTGACTATGTCCGCGGAAGTCGACGTCGCGGAGATCGGGCGTCGCGGTAGTCGTTCGTCAATTCCGTTGACGAAGAGACGCGTCCGAAGAGGCACGTCGTTGGCGAATCCTTGTACGCCGACGAAGGTTGTCCGAGGAAGGTGCGGTGTTCTCTCTCATTGACACCGAAGACGAAGAAGAGCGGTGCGGCGTTCTTCGTCGGAAAAAGGGCGTTCCTCGTCAAGTCTTGAGGAAAGTCAAATTATAAAGAGAACAACGAACTCAAGAATCTCTACCTCGATTGTCGCACGGTGACGGAGTCGTGGAATATCGGTGTCGATTCCTTTGACGTCGGAGGAAGAGTCGTTATCGAAGGCGTTCGTCGCGGAAAACCGTCGCGGAAGAGATGACGCGGAAGAAGTACGTCGCGTCGCGGACACGGCGTCGCGGATGGATCGTGTTCTTCGGCGGAGAAGTTCTTCGTTGAAGAACGACGTTCTTCGCGTTCTTCGTTGAGTTGAAGAAGAAGAAGAAAAGCTTCCAGCTCTCAAGAAATCCTCCCAAGGGTAAAAGAAACTCCTAGAATAATATAAGCTTTAACTTATATTATTTCATAACTTAACCACAAGAATTTCAAAGGTTTGAAATTCAAAATGGATAACTCCAAAATTAACTCACTTATTTAATATACATGAATTGTATAATTAAATATAAGTTAACTTGTCAAGCCATTAAGAGGGAGAGTGGGGAGTTGAAAAGGTGGGGGTTCGTGTGGGCCCCACCACACTTAATCCTCCCAAGGGAGGTTTAGTGGGTGTGGGTCCCACTTACAACCACCTTTGATAGGATTAAGTTGTTGTAATAAAATTGTTCTTCACAATTTTATTTAACTCAAACTAAAAACCCCAAAATGTAACTTTCAACCCGCAACAAACGCAACTCCCGAAAATGTCTCTTTAAGCGAATATCGGCGCTGCGAGTTCATCGGTGCCCTCAGATTTCAATTCCGAGCACCGGATCAAAAGTTAGGAATTCCCGCTCGTTCGTTCACTGATCGTACCCGAGCCAAACTTCGGAAATTAATTCCGGGCACTCCGGGCCTCGGAATCAGGTGCCGTCTGAAACCGCGCTCTTGTAAAATTCTAAAGAAAATTAAGAAAAAAATTTCCCTTGAATTTTACGGGTCTTTACAATACCATAGATATCAATATCAATAACCAAGAAAACCAACACCACTTTGATTATTTTATTCATCACCTAACATAAACGAAATTCAAAATTGTTGATTATAACACTTTCCCAAGGAAAAAATGATCCAAAATGAATTGTATAAGATATTAATATAATAAAAATATTTTAATCAAATTTGATGATATGAACTAATGATTTTCACCCATATCAAATAAATCATGTACCATGGAGGATGAAAAAGCATTATACCTCTAATAGGATCCTATCAATTCTCATAATAAAAAAAAAGCATACTATCCTATATAAATACATTTCATGTTATATCCTCCTTGATCCATTAGACCTATAACAACATTCCCCTTTGAATATGTATAATACCCACCGCCTTAGAAGAATAAAAAAAAACCTATAAACCATTGGTGGTAGTGAATATTGCTTTATAACCTTGGGAAATACTCCTAAAAACATCCAAGATAACCAGGTAGAACACAATGATTGCAAGTCTTTGGTAAATCTAAATAGTGGGTCATGTTATGCCTAGGATCTCCACACATATAGAAAATAACCTGCTTATATCCCAATGATGCTCTTAAAACTAGTCCCCAAATAAACATGGAACCCTGTCATTTCAATTTATTTGAGAAGTAAAAACCCAGATAAAAAAGGAAATAATAAATGATCCACGAAATCCCAATTTTATTTTCTATATCCACATCATCTATATCCACAATACTGAGTAACTCCATGAATATCAGATGAGATTATCTACATGATCAGAATAACTTCTCTTGGACCCATATCAATCCTTCAAGACATTAGTAAATCATTAATATCATGCTCTGTTGTTTTGTTTATCAAGTCAAAAAAGTGGGTGGAATACCCAAAATTGTATTCTACCTTTGATCTATGGTCATAAATTCAAAGGTCTTCACCAAACATAACATTTTTTGATATATCCATTGGTCATAGATTTTCGTAAAGGAAAACCATGTATGATTCTCATGAAACATAGATTTCAAAATAGATTTCTAATATCTTCTTCCCAGTCCCCTCATATTGTATATGGAAACCCCACCATATATTCCCCCAAATTTATCATGAATTATAGTATCCTCTAATTCCACTCTAGAAATTTCTTATACTCTTAGGAAACCTTGTCAACATCGATAGTGGGTGGATTCTTCTTAGTAACTCCCAATATCAAATCCACCACTAATCCCAACTTCCCAATACCTACTAGACCTAGTGTTTGAATTGTGGAAATTATAAATTCTTCAAAATAAGTGTCCATCAGAGGATTTTCCTATAAAATATGCCTCATAGCTTCATCACACATATTCATGATGATTATTCATAGAGGGATTGTGAATGAAACTAAAGACAATAACCAAACATCTTTTTGGAAAGTCCCTAATTAATTGAGAATACTTAAAATCCATATAAAATACTTTAAAGATAAATAAATTAAAGAAATAATTGATTAGAAGAATGAAATCCTCTATTTAAAAAAAATAATATATTCATTTATATGAACCCCAAATCTATTTAATTAAAATACTCTAAAATGAGAAATCTCATTTTTAGAAGAAATTCTCATACCACACATGGAAACTTGATTTTAGACACCAAAGTAAGATGGCCATAAAACCTCATGCATTTAATTTATAATTTTTTGTGGTCTTGACTCTTATATACAAATGGATTTCAACCATACCCATATAGTTTTCTGATTCTTCAGTCTAGGTACACATCTGATACCATTATTCATTGAACCAACAAAATTAATCTACACAATTCACCCAATATTGTCATCCATAGGGTGAGTATAAAAAACGAAATTAAAATTTATCATTTATTATAAATGAAAAACCCTTATTTATAGACAATGAAAGAGAACATAACTATAAAGGAAACAAAGATAATAGAAAAGTGATCATACCAAAAGTGAAAAATGAAATTCCAAATACAGAATCTTCAATTGACCTTCGATAACTCCCAAACTATCCCAAAAAGAAGGAATCTCCAACCCAGAGAATCTATTGAACTAGAAGAAACCCATATATTTACATATGTCAAAGAAACTAAAATCATAAATTTCAAAATAGAAATTATAGGGAATGAGAATAAATCCCAAAAGGATTTCACAAAAAATTACTTTATAATGTATATTATCAAGAAAAATTATAAATATAGATTAAAAAAATAATATTGTATTTTGAGAAGATAAATCATTTTGAAAGACAAAAGGGAATTTTCTTATTAATTAGTGATTTCCATATCATCATAATCCAAGTACATTTAATCTTCTAGTGAGGATAATAATAACCATCGATTGATACACCTTATTGTAATTATTTTGGAAATCCCAAAATTAAATGAACCATCATGTGTATAACTGTGGAAAAATATAAAATCAAAATATATGGATATAACTAATGGTAATGGATACTATAACTAAAAAAAGTATAAACTAGGATATTATGAATCCACCCTAATTCTGAGTCGCATAAAAATCTATAAAAATCAAAAAACAACTAGTGGAATTACACAGACTAAAGGGGTATGTACTTTTATAAACACATTAGTATCCCCAAATGTTCCATGATAATAATAAAAATCTTTTAAAATACATTATATCAATTAAAATAACATTTTTCACTATGAATAATATATGATTCAATAATGGAAAAATCATTTGTAATAAAAAGGAACATTTAAGGATTTTCTTCCACACAAATTATGTCAAAATAATGTTTAATGAAAATATATTTAAAAACATTGCTATCATGATGAAAATAAAAAATGACATCAAATAAAAAAATTATAGCATGAAATGTGGAATTTAAACAGAACATTATGTTTTTGAAAAATTAGAACCGTTGTGTAGAGACGCATATCGCAAAAAATAGAGTTAAAGGTCAAGGGATTTATATCTCGAAGCCTGGGTTTGAATCTAATAAATTAAGTATTAGATGTCATTAAAATAACCCTCTTGGGTTCCTAATGTTAGATAGGAAAATTGGATGATGTTTTGATTTTTAGGAGATTGGAATATTTATATGTTGTTTGGATGTTTGAATACCATGATATTTCCTAATGAATTATGTCATAGACCCTATAGACCACATTGATGTGATCCTAGCCACGCAATAGTGAACCCCAGTAAAATCCCTTTAGAACCCCTTGCACAGGGTGTTACCAGATCATCTTCAACCATGGTGGGGCCATGTAAAAAATCAAACTATCCAGCAACACCACCACTATTGATCTATTACTTATAGTGGAAGCCACAACTATGTCATATAGGTGTAAAAATAATAATAATCAACCCAAATCCACCCATAGAATTTATATTTCATAGAAGTTCAATCCATGTTGTAATAATAAAATCAAAATTTGTTATAATATAACATCCAAATGAAAAAAACACTACTCCCAAATATTAATTTTTTATCGACAAAACTCCTCCAAAACTCCTTGTGATACACTAACTTTTCCACACCTCTACCATCCACTATACATCATAGTATCTCGCATCCATGGACCACCATAAGAGTTAATGACTGGATGCCACAAAATCACACACACACACACCCAACCACACGCACATATACATTATAATTTATAGTCAGTGTGTCTAATTGATAACCATTACTAATAATTTATATAGAAATGAAATTAAAGTAGCATAATATAAACCAATAGACAATAAAACCTTTTATCACTAATTATATGTTAAAAATAATTACCAATAATAACGAGTAATTATTATGATATGAAATGTGAATTATAAAATAATATGAATAGTTTTTTATTAAACATTAGATTGTTATACCGAATGTGATAATGTAACAAATACAAATATAACCTCTGTAAATTTAATTTTAAATCACATTTATATTATTTTAATATTTTCTCTCATATTTTCTCTCTCTTTCATATTATTATTTATAAATTTCACAACATTCCTAGAAATTTTCCTTTTTTACTCTTTATATTTACCCCATATAGGGATATGTGTGTCATTATTTCTATTTGGAGAATTCAAATTGGCCTGCGATGATTTTGATAAATTTTATATTTTGAAATCCACACTTTTATTCCTCTAATATTTTTTGTTCTTCCCTTTTTTATCAATGATTTCAATTTCAAATATAACATATTTTCAATTTTGGGAAAATATATGTTTATTATTTTAATGAATTCTGTATGGAAATATCTTGAAAGTCATTCACTTCTATTGTATAGATTTATTATTACTCTTGATATAATGTTATTTTCTATATAGAGTGTACTATTTTGGACATATTCTGATATAAATAGCGGATTTATAGTTATAGAGTCATCCAGTGAATTGGTTATCCATTATACATTATGATATCATTATTCATTAACATGGTGTAGTTATGATTTTGAATAATGTTGTGTATATACATGTAAATGATAGCATTTTAAATTATGTTATTATGTAATGGATGTAAGAATTTATTTTTTTACATTGTTTTATATTATGAGAGAGAAATATTCTATGACTTACCATTTTTATTTTCATTATGATCGTTTTATTATGTTTTATTGAAATTTTTTAATGCTCACCAATTTAATGATTTGATTTTTTCACCATAAAATTATTGAAATTTATAACATTAATATTTTTTTTCTCAATAATAAGTTAAGGTATTCCACTAAGAGATAATATATATTTTATATGTTATTAATATATATAAGAAGGCTCTGAATCATCAATAAAATAAAACATATTTTTTCTTGTTTATTAGTGAATCAAGAAACTATTTTTCACTAATAATAATGAAATTAATTTAGAAATGATATTTTTTTTATAATTTTCAAAAAAATGGATTCAGTAAAATATAATAAATTTTTGGGTCACATTAGATCAAATTAATCAAATTTTTAATTTACAATTTTGGTCAGATAACTAATGAGAATGATGTTTGGATATATTAATTTAATTTGATTACATATTAGCACTAATTTACTAATATGCATATGTTTAATTTATATATATTTTTCTTGTGTATTTTTATCTCTCAACATCTATTTTATAAAATCATTAAATTATGTTAAAACCATGAAATTGGTTTATATAAAATACAAAAATTTCTAAAATAATATTCTTAATACAATGGTGAATGGATTTTAGAACATTATAAAAGTATATATCATTTATTTATATTATATAAAAAATAACATAATCCAAGGGGAACATCAAATATACACTATATGTGGGGACTCATCCCTGATTAATTCAAGTGAAAATGATACAATTTTATTATCTTTTGGTCAAAATAATATTTAATAATAGATAAACTCCATGAAAATTATATATTTTTACTTATTTTTTATATATTGAGAGGGTGTCACTATTATATTATAATTTAGAAATTATATTACCAATTATGGATATTGATCAAGAATAAAATTAGAAACACTTAAGAGTAATTAATATATATGGAATCTATCAACTCTTATTTTTCATACATCTATTATTACACCATTTTAAAGTCAATAATCATAAACCCATTATAGAATGAGGATTCTAAGGTTTTGTGTCTTTGAAATTTTACAACCATACATGACATTTACAAAATAAAACATAAAAATTTATTTAATTATTTATTCTCTAGCTTCTTATTTTCCCTTGAATTCTCATTTGTACATGATGTCACTCGAGGATATACATCAAAAATGGGTAGGATAAACGGCTAGTAAGAAGATATATAAGAACATTAAATAATACAACATTGTTGAAAATAATCATTAACATCATAAAATATTAATATAATTATAACAGTGATAGGAAGCATTAGATAATGGCATGGAATGTGGCAATGCATAAAAATTAAACATCGTATCTTAGTGGTTAAATATAACACATAGTTTTTGTAACACCCCAAGATCTCATAGTATGTTATCTAATTAATGTAATTTAATAGCTTGCGCTACCCGCAACACTGAGTTTGAGCAAACCACAACATTGCCAAAATAGCCATTCAAAAAGTGGTTATAAATAGTATTAAATTAATTTTGAATCTTATATACTCTATATAATTTAACATCCATACTATATGTTTGATGGACATAATATAAAGAACACATTCATTTTTTTAGATAAAAGAAGTATTTTTTTAAAAAATGCAATGTTACTACTTTTAATGGAGAACCCTTTTAAATCTTATATTTGAAACTTTTATATATTTTATTTGACAAAAGAAAATTATTTTTTAGAATCGGGACATAATAATTTAGTTTCAAAAAATTTTGGGTGTTTTTCTGATAACTTTCATATATGGGTGAATAGTGGAAAATACTCTATTTTAACTGAAAACAACTTTTTAATCAAAATAATGTATAGTGTTAAATTATACATTTTAAAGGTTTTAAATTGTAATTAGATTATATTTTTACCATTTAATCCAATGTTGTTCATTGGATGCAACTTCATTTTGAAATTGAACATAAACAAGTGTCAATCTTTTGATAGTTATTATTTCTTAAAAATACGATTTTAGGTTTTGAGAATGGGAATTAATTTTAAATTATTTAATTCTAGTTCTATGTTTCGAAATTGTTAAAATAGAATTCATTTTTGAATTCATAATATCAAAATTTGATTAGGGTGAATTTTTGGTATTTTTATGAAAACATGTATTTTTTTGATAAATAGTGAAAACACTATGTTATTGTTTAAAACTGACATTTTATTTGAATAATAAATTATTTTATTTAAATTTATTTTAGGTTAAAATAGACACATAATACCTATATATGTTGAATTTAATTCATTGGTGTCATTTTATAATAATTCTGGATATATTAAATTTTATTGAACGTTTTACCATTTTTTACCCACCTTCTAGGAGCATTTGAAAATTTGAATAAAACATAATTTTACCTCTTGTGTGAGTTGAATTTAAAAAATCTGAGAGACACAGTTATCCTTAGTAAGTAAAATGTGGTTCAATAAGAGAAAAATAATTTTTGGTGAATAGTAACTTTTGACTTTTATTTACCACGGTTAAAAGTAAATAGGGTAATTAAGGGTAAAAATGATATTATCATTACCTTAACACATGTAAAATTTCTATTGGATAAGTTTAATTCTACCAAAAACAACCTTAGAAATAAAATTTGATCCTTTAGGTTCACTTGGATTAGATTAGGACATTTATTATTATTTAATTTAAAGAAGAGCTAAGAGTGTTAAATTCATGTTTTCATAGCTAAAACATATTTAATATAGAGTTATACATAATATAAATTAGACTATAAATATTCATTATAAATATAAAAAGATTTTCTAAATAATGGTATTTTATTTATAATTTTTAAACATTAAATAACTAATGTCATTTATGACACAATGATAATGCAGTAATTACCTACTCAATTAGATATTAAAATAATTGATATTATTAATATCCAAATAAATCTAATTTGATACAGTTGATGAATTCCACTAATTTTATAGGTTAATATGAAATTTTAGGATTTATTAGATAAATTTTTTAGAAGTGATAAGGTTGTTATTAATTTCACAATGACAAAATATTAAATAGTGTCAAAATTGACATAAATTATGTTTTAAAACAAATACTATATTATTGGTTGATATAATATTATTCATAATCTAAGGTTCTTCCAATGGGATTAAATTATATTTTATATGTCATTAATGAACCAATTGATTTTATTTTGGAAGTTTAGAGTATTTTTATTAAACATATAGTGTAACAATATAAGAAGACACGGTAAATGCTATACTATTTAACTAAGAGTTAAATCGAAAAGATAAGGTTTAAATAGTATCCTAAACTTTTATAAAACTTATTGGATGAGAGGATTTCGATCCATACCCACCTTATCTTAGAATTTAATCAATTTGGATCCATTATAAACCGAAAATTATTTTATTATAAAATAATATTTTATGTTTTTCCTACGGCGCCCCTCACCCCTCTTATAAAAGTGCACTTCCCCTTTTCTCAAATTCACTCCTCCCAAGCCATTTGGCTCAGCCGAACCCTGCCCAAATATCCTCCCAAATTCCCTCTATTAAACCTAGTGGCCTTACTTTTATCATAAAGACAACCTAATGTGTCATTTTGATTAACTCAAAAGGAAACGTTAGCTGAAAATATAATAATTTCACCACCCTCTTTTATGTTCTTTTTATTCTTCCACTTCTTCTTTCTTTGTTGTTTCCACACTAAAGTAATGACTCCAGTACCTTATACATATTATGTTGTTATTACAAATATGGTATAACCATATTCATTATTCCCTCCATCCTATAAATTACAAAGTCACCATATGTGTGTACGTATGGCTTACCGTCTCCACGTCGTGGTGTAGTTTGTCATTCAACAATTCACTATTTGAATGGGTATAATAATGAGTATAATTGATGTAAATAATAAATATATCACGTTAATGATTCTTTATATATGTTATACCATCCAATTTCATACAATTTCATCATCAATATAATGATATTTTCGCTCGTGCGTACGTACAGATTACCGTTTCTACGACGTGATGAGATTCATTTCCACGTTCACCATTCAATGCTGATTATAAAGATATATATTATTAATAAGTATGTAATATATGAGATATTAATTCTACTGGATATATATATATATATATATATATATATATTTGTGTTTGTGTGTGCGTATTTACATTCATCTCATTCACTAACTTTCATTCAATACGATATGAAAATATAAACAACGTTTATAGGTACGTACGACCTACTGTCTCCATAAACAGTGATTTTTATTTCATATATCTATCTATTATACATATTTATATTCTAAATATATATGATGTATAAATAATTTTTATATTCTAGAAGTATTTAAATCATGATCTAAATGATACGATCAAGAATAACAAGTTAAAATACGTATGAAAAAGAAATTGATTATTACCCGAAATGTGAATATAACATGGAAATATTTGTTAAATGGGTAGTATAATGTCATAAATGAATCATGTATGATATAATAAATATGAATATGGTTCTGTTATAATTTAATAACATACTATTGTCATTATAAATGAGGATAAATTTACCCTTGAGCAAAGGAAAAGTACAAGGTAAGGGTAAATTCTAAAATCTCTTCATTATATGAGGTTATTTATACGTAATTATCCACTGAGAACTCTTTATCATCCACATCCATCTTTCTTAAAAATGTATTTCAAGACATTTTTACTATGGGATAAATTCATTTATACCTGTGTTTTACTTTTCATAAAATGGTTTGAAAGGAATCGTTCCATCTTTTTCCAAATAAGGTATTGTATGAATTTTTTGACAAAATTAAGGTAAGAATGTTTTTTAACTTATACGGATGGTGCGGCTATTTTCCTCCATTATAACATCATTTAAGCTTCCCTTAAAAATCTTATAATAATATTTTGCCAATAAAATTTTTCTTTATAATTATGTGACTCTTAAATTATTTCGATATAGAAAGAGGAATTTCACTAAAATAGATTTGATTAAAACTATGTCAACATCCTTTGATAAATTTTACGCTTGTATGAAGTTGATTTATTATGATAAAAATATTCCATATTGTATTTAAGTTTTTTTTGATATGTTTGACTATGGATGAGTTATTTTTATTCCATTCATGGTTTATTGTTAAAGTATTTACATTTCGTATACAAGTTTTAATACAAATGTTTATGTTATATTTCAACCTTTTCTTAAGATGAAAGTATTGGGATAGTATGTTACGGGTTTGGGACTAGTAAAAGTAAGCCCTCTGGGTTGGGGTTCGGTTACAACAGATGCTCCGGGTTGGATTCTGGTTATAGAGCCTCTCCGGGTTGGAGTCTGGTTACAGAGGCTCTCCAGGTTGGAGTCTGGTTACAGAGGCTCTCCGGGATAGGTTCTGGTTACAGTTAGCCCCTAGGTCCTGACACGAGGACTTGACACATAAAATAATTTTCGGTACTATAATTTCTCTCATTATGAAATTAGTTATTACATGTGATTATTCAACTATTAGAATATCCATGTGAAAAATTAAATGTCATTATTTGATTTATTTATTCCATATTATGTTCAAGTTTATATTTAAAAGGCTGTTTTTTCATGAAACATCTTTCCTTAAGAGTTTATAGCTTCCTCTAAATTATTTTCCATTACTGAGCATCTGAGCTCACCCCTTTCTTATGATTTATTTTTCCAGGATCCGAAGAAGTGTATTATGTTTGATATGCAGGGTTAAGCTAAGGGAATACTGGAATTCTCAAAGGATTTTTTTGTATGTTAGAAGTGTAATGTAACATTAATGTATGTAATATATTTTCCAAGCCTGCTAAACTGATTGGTCTATTTGAACATGATTCCTTGTAATCATGCTAATGTATTAAAATAATGCACCGACTCTGGAAATCTAGGGTCAAGGAATTAAGATTGTTAATAAAGATAGCATCATATTCACGAATATATAATTTTTATCAAAAGATTTATCACATTACCCAATTCATTATAGAACTATTTAAATCTGGGAGCACCTAACCCATCATTAAATTTATATTGCAATATATAAATCTAGGTGCACCTATCACATCGTTGCATTTACATTATCTTTCATGACACATAGAACATATCAACATTTGACATATAATAACACATAGAACAGAATGGTTTTCATTTCATAAAGCATACAATCATAAATATTTGGTCCCAAATTAATGAGGAAAGAATATACTTGATATAAGATTCATCAATCTTGAGTGAATAAGAAGCAATCATGGGAGATAAAATGTCTATTTTTTGAAAGAAGAGTTCTTTTGGAAAATAATTTTTTGAACATAAACTCATGTAAAAATATGATTCATCCCAAAATAGGGAATATAATGATTAATAAATTATATTTATCTAGTATACATACAAAATATGTGGTGAAATAGTAAAATCACAATGAAAGAGTGTTGGGTTGGAGAATTCCCCAAACCTTGTGTCTGGATGCTTCAATCACATTAATATCTTATATAATCATATTAGATTAATTAATTGAAAAATATATAGCCCTTTATACATTAATTTTATTTATTATGGTTCTATTATGTTCATTTATGTGATTTTGGATGTGTTATACTTTTTAGGTTCATTGTTCATGAGCATTCATTTTCATGGTTTTCATGACAGGTTCACCTATATATATGAATGGATGTTAGTATAAAATCTTTATAAATATAAATAATTGTTATTATATGTTGTTAATTACATTATATATTTTTGAATTATATTATAAATAATTTATTTATAGGGAATTAGGATGTATCATTAAATAAAAATTAATGATGACTGTTTAGGTTAATTTTGGTGGTTTTCGATCACAATGATCATGTTTTCTTGTATCATTATTTATTATGTATATAATTTAGTTCCAGAAAATAAAATGGGTTATAAATTAAAATTAAAATATTTTTTCAACCATTTATGGTTTTATTAACATCCTTTAATGTGTTAAAATAAAATTAATGTTATTTTTCGAAGATGTCGGTAATTTGACACATCATGAGAGGCAATTTTATTTTTATAATTAAAGAGGGATATGGAGGAGTTTAATTTTTTATATTACATTAAAATGATATATTTCAATTATATTAAACATATTAGAGTTACACTACCTTTTGGATATGATAATGAGAATAAGATAATAAAAGAGAAGAAATTTAAATAAAATGAAAAATAATAGAAAGAGGATTTTACGTCTTAAATATATCCTCCTAGATAACATCAATAGAGAAATGATTTTGGCCATTTTTTGGATAAAAAAACTCATATACTGGTGAGAGGGGTTAGGGGAGTGGTTTTGGTAGAATTTGTACATGTTTCAAAGCTTGAGATCTTTGAGGTTGTGGGGAGAGGGGTGTTTTCTCATTATTTAATTTGTTAGTTTATTATTTTTCTCAAGACCAGAAATATTGTTGATTCTTGAGAATAAATATTTTAATTATATCATGTGAGTTTTAACCAATGTTTCTTACATCATTTATAACTAAATAAATAGTATATTAGGCTTATAATGTATATATACTATAAATTAACGTATTTCACAATTCCCAAAAAAATCAATTAAATCAAATAAGTCCCAAAAATTCTCCCTAAAATTATTTATACTTGTATAATTAAAAAATTAACTCTATTTTAGGAAAATAAATTTACAAAATTTAGCAATTTAATTTGTAATTAAATCATATTTTTATGAAAAAAATCAATATTTAAAATTATAACTGATTTTATAACACTTCGAAAACATGATTACTGTCTAAAAAATTTATGTTAATATCATAAGAAATAAAAATATTATTATATGAATAAATTTGGAAAAAACTAATTTTCTTTTAAATTATTAAATTAATCATAATATTTTTATGAATTTTTTATGACATATAAAAATTCTAACAGTTAATTATTAATTTTTATTAAAATATTACTTATACTATGATATAATTATATCTTATTTTCACTTTTATGATATCTATATTTTGTATACACCATAATGAGTGAGTCAACTATTCATTTGGCAATTTTACTATTCATATGTTTCATATTACTATTCCTATGGTCATGTTGCTATTTAATCCGTATTGGTTCCTTCAATTCTATAAATACATATTATTTCATTAATTATAAATTTATAATGTTTTTACAATGGTCCATAAGTGATTATATATGATTATGATATTACTATAATAAGGGAGAACTATTATTAATAAATGTTTGGGTAGTTATATTCTTTCACCCTTTTACAATTTCACCCTAAAAGATTCTTCTTAAATAAATCGATGAGGGTACTTCTCCATTAAATCCTCTTATGGTTACCAAGATGCTTCTTCATAATTATGGTTCCTCCACAACACATTGAAAATGATTCTTGTCTTGTTGTGTAGAACCTTATCTATCCTGTCCAGATTATTGACTGGATGTTCCCCATAAGAGAAATCATCTTCCATCGGTACCACCTCTATGATCAGTACATGTGAATGGATCTGGTATGTACTTCCTTAGAAGTAATTCATAGAACACGTCATGAACATCAACCATATTCGGTGGATGTGAAACCCAATAGGACATAGCTCTTATGTGCTCAAGCCTATCACAATTTCCAATGTACCTTGGGATTAGCTTCACATTCATTCAAAACTACATGAATCACTTCCATTGTGATATTTGAAGGAATACTATATCTCTAATGTCGAACTCCAAGTCCCTTTAATAGTTGTTGGTATATTTATTTTTCAGACTCTGAGAAACATTGATATGTTGATGGATGGATTGATCCTTCCCTATCATTTCATACACAAGATAATGTCCATGTACCTTCCTTTCTAAAACACGATCCCAACAGGTTGGGGTTCTACATCATTTTCCATATAGAACTTCATATGGAGACATCTGAATACTCTAGTGAAAGCTATTATTGTATGAAAACTCATCCGATGGGAGATTTTAATCCCCCACACATTTCAATTCTAAAGATAAGGCTACTAGTATATAATTGAGCATCTAAATAGTCCTTTCACATTATCCATCTGTTTGGGGGTGATTGGTTATTCTGAAATATAATTATGTACTCAAATTATGTTGAAGGGTCCTCTAGAATTTAGATGTAAACCCAAGATCATGATTAGAGACAATCGATAGTGGAACTCTATGAAGTTTTATCACTTCTTTTACATAAATCATAGCAATATGTTAAAGTAATTGATCTTCCTAAATAGTGATAAAGTGGGAATCCTTGGTGAGTTGGTCCACCACAACCCATATCGTATTTCTTTCCTTGGATATCTTTGGGAGAGCAATGGAAAAGTCCATAGTTACATTCTCCCATTACCACATGGGTATATGTAGTGGTTGCAACATTACTTTTTCTTTTTATCCCTTAGAAATAACTTATTGAAATATCAAGAACATTGATGTATGCTCTACAATATTAGTCTCCATGTTTCCCCACCAGAAGTGTTCTTGGAGACACTGTAAATCTTGGAACTCCCGTGATGGATATATAAAGTTATTAAGTATGAATTTTCCAATATATCATTCTTCATACTAGGGGATGAAGAAACATAAATACCCATTAAAAACCAAATCACACCATCATCAATGATATTGTACTATTATATATTCACTTACATTAATTGCGCTCACCTTCTTTTTTAACTCATGATTTTCCCATTCTTCCTGAATCTTAAAATTGATAGATGTTTTGGAAATAATTTGGGAAAGATATGATTTATTCCATATAGTTATCATTTGCATATCCATACTTTACATTTCCATGAAGATAGAGACTTTCCAAATCCTGAACATGGATAGAGTAGCAGGATATTTTCGGCAAAGAGAATCAAATACCTTGTTTTCCTTGATAGAATGATAGTGAATATAGAAATCACAGTCTTTGATTATCTTTATCCATCACCTTTGATTCATGTTTGATGCCTTTTTGTTAATATATACATAATTCTATTTTGAGTGGTATATATGTCTCATTTATAACCACAGAGGCAGTTCTGCCATATTTTAAGAAAAAAATCATATCTACTATCTCCAAATCATGCATCAAGTAGTTATACTCTTATATATCCAAATACTGTGAGGCATAGGTTATCACATTATTATTTTTCATGAGTATACAACACAATAATTTCATGGAAGTATCACTCTATATCACAAAACGTTCTACACATTTTTGGTAATGTGTGTACATATTCATTTATTAGCTTCTTCATTACCGCTTTGAAACCCTCCTCACATTCTTCCCTAAAGATAGGCATTTACCATTCCTTTATTAACATATATAGTGGGCATTACAATCATGAAAAATTTCTCCCAAAATTACTAATATACCCTTATAATACAAGAAATTTTTAGATTTACATGACAATAGAGGGTTTGATCTATTCCTCAATTTCTTTTTCTGAAGGATCCATAAAGATTCCCCCACATGTGATCACATGTCCCATGATTGTGACTCACTGTATCCAAAAGTCACACTTGTTGAACATGGAGAACAACTTATCCTTTCTTAACATCACAAACACAAGACTTTCATGTTCTTCGTTTTCCTTTTTTAACTTGGAGTAATTGATAATATCATCGATAAAAACTACCCATGATTTGTGAAGGTAAGGTCTAGAGACTTTATTCATAAAATCCATTAATATTAAAGATGAATTAGTATGTCTGAAGGGAATCACCAAAAACTCATAGAGATGATACCCTGGAAGGAAATAATTCACATTAAAATCATCATTCATCACCTTTAGATAATGATATATAGAATAAAGTACCACATTTTATAGGAACTAAGATCCTCAACATTGATCGTACAAGTCATTAATCCTTGAAAGATGATATTTTTTGTTTATGGTGTTCTTGTTGAGTCCCTGATAATCAAAACATAGGCTCATTGATCCATCCTCCTTATTTCTAAAGATCACCGGTGCACCCTAACGTGATGCACTAGGTAATATTAACCCTTTTTCCAAATGATCTTTTGAAATTTTCATTATCTCATCAATTTTAATAGGATCCATCGTATAGGGATGCTCTTAGATAGGATTAGGTCTAGGTATGATTTCTATTGAGAACACTACATCATTATCCATGGGGATTCTAGGTAACTCTTCACAAAATACTTTATTGTATTCCCACATGATGTGAATTTTCCCTAGGCTGATAGCTTCCTTTGGCTTAACCATTTGAGTGAGGATTTCTTTATCATTGAGAACCAACACCCACACCATTGAAATATTTTAAAACGGAGATTCATGATTTTCCTTTAATTGTTAGGGGAGCATAGGAATGTTTGGAATATGAAAATATATTTACTTTTCCCAATAATTGATATGTGCTCTCAATAACGAGAGACAATCTATCCCCAACAAAGAATCAAATTCCACTAAATGAAGTATCACATGCTTTTATGGAATAATATTACAAAAAAACAATAAGAGAAGTGTCCAACACTCGGGATTCAATGATTTCACCACTTGGTGATTTTTTTGATATCCTTACTTCATGGTTTTTGGGATTTGATTCAATAGTTTTGGAAATCATTCATGATATAAAAGAATGCATAGAACCAGAATCAAATAAGACCATTTAAATTATTGAGTGAATAAAAAGTATACCTATTATGAAATCTTTCTCCCTTTCATCTTCTGATTTAATGATGGAATACCCTTTTCTTTGATCAATTTTATTTGGTGCTTGATGATGATGATTACCATCAACAACCCGAGGTTTAGTTAAATGCCTTGCATAGTGCCCTTTATCCCTAATGTTGTATAATTGTACCATCAATGGTTATCTCCTTTCCTCAACAACAATTTTCTTTCATCCTCATGTATTTCAATAGTCATGAGCTTGGAGACCTTCTCTACCACACTTTATGTATTTCCCCTTAGCTTTGGGATAGTTTCCATAATGCTTCTTCCCACATTTTTTGACATGTGGGTGGTTGTGTTTTCTTTCCACCTTTCTCATTAGATCCATCAGCTTGAAACTCCATCTTACTTTTCTTATCACCATAGTCATGATTCCATTCTCCAAACCCCATATCCATCTTAAGATCACATTTGGAAACATCTTCATAAATCACAAAATCATGAATTACATGAGCCTTTCGAGGTTGTGGTTTTAAACCACTAAATAATCTTATAAAATTTCTATAATTATTGATAAAAAAAATCCTATAGCATAAATTTAAATCTTTAAGAAATTTAATTTTTTGGCTATGAAAAATTCAGATTCCTTTTGGTTCAGATCTATGAATTCTATCTCTATATTTTCAAAAAAATATTTAGGGAATTAATTGTTATGAAAAAATATCTTAATGTATTCCCACTTCATCTCTTCAATTTAATCATCATATTAAACTCCATCTAGAAGATAAACAACAAGATTCAACTTCTCCGTTTAAAAAATAAAAAATAGAAAAGATATTATCCATATATTTGATCAACTATTCCACAACTAGTGTATCGATAGTTCCACAAAATTTTAGTAGTCATTTACAGGTAAAACACTCAATATCTAGTTGTGATTTCGTAAGTGAAGGTGGATGTTCATAATTATTTAGGATATGTTTCAAAACCCAAGAAAACTGAGTAATAATTAACATGAAAATTTTAAATCCACATCCCAAAGAATGGGAGATTTCATTCGGGAAATCGCTTCATTCTCCCTTTCACAGGTTATTGGCTTGATTTCTCCTAGTTCCCACCATTTTCTAGAATGGAAAAGGTTATAAAAAAACACAAGTCAGAAATTAATTAATAAATGATTTATTCATTTGTGAATTTAAGAATAAAGGAATATATTTGGGTATCCCAATGTATATATTTTTGTATAAAAGGATTCATGGGTTCTTAGTTATACTTAGTTTAATTCTATGGGTTTTCACTAAGGATCTATAATCCTAATTCCCAAATTAATTAAACCATCCTATGATACCAACTATAGTGACCTTGAATATACTTACATATCTTATTAAATAATTTTAAGGACAATCAACATAATAGAATTACACAATGAGGATCCAAATTTTGAGTTTATTGGTCCAATTAGGACCATATATAAAGAATACAAAATAAAACCTTATTTTTTAATTCCTTCTTTTCTAGAATATTATTGGTCCTTTAATTTACCTTAGAACATAATTCCACCTGAGGATATACATATTAAACAGTGACATAAAACCCCAGTAAGAGGATATATAAGAACATTAAACAATAATAAAATAGGTGATCATAATCATGATCATCATTACATAGTCATATAATCATAATAGGGAGCGGAATATTTATATAAAGGCATTGAATGTGGAAATACATAAAAATGAAACTTCAGGTCTTAGTGGTTAGCTACCACACAATGTTGTGAAAAATGATAGCATCATGTTCACAAATATATCACTTTTCTCATGAGATTCATCACATCACCCAATTCATTAGATCACTATATTATTATGGCTTCACCCATTCCCTCATAACATTTATATTTCACTATATAAGTTCGAGTTCACTTGTCACATCATAATATTTACATTATCATTCATGCCACATTCAACATATATCAATATTGTACAAAAAATAAACCATGTAAAGGAATTGGTTTAATTTTATAAAGAATAAATTCATAAAAATTGTGTTCCTAAATGAAAGAAGGAATGAAATATATGATATATGATTCATCAACCTTGAGTGAAGAAGAAACAATATCGAGAAGTAAAAGGTTTGTTTTTTAAGGATGACTTCCTTTGAAAAAATATGTTTATCTTAAACATATGTAGAAAAAAATTATATCCTATAAAATTTAATATAATGATTAATAAATAATATTTAATTATTATCCATACTAAAAATGGGGTGAAAGAGGAGAAATCCAAAGAAATATAGTTTTGTTTGACAATTCCCCATAACATTAGTCTGAATTCTTTCTTCACATTACGATCTTGCATAATCAAATTAGATTCATTAATTAAAAAATATGTAACCTTTTATACAATAATTTTATTCATTATTGTATTATTATGTTCATTTATGTTCTTTTTGATGAGTCGTAGATTTTAATTTCATTGTTTGAGAGTATTTTTTTTCATGGTTTTCATGATCGGTTCACTCGAATACATGAATGGATGTTCGTGTAAAATGTATATAATTATTCAAAATTGTTTCTATGTATAATTAATAATATTATATAAGTTTTAGTGGTAATATAAATAATATATTTATATTTAATGATTATGAATCAATAGATAAAAATTCAAGATGATCATTTTAGGTCAATTTATGGGTTTTTTTGATCACAACGAACTTTATTTGTTTAATCATTTGTTATTCTATATATAAGTTAGTTCTAGAACATAAAATGGGTTATAAAATTCAAATTAAAACATATGTTTGACCATTTAATTGTTTTATTGTCAACATTCAAGTATTTAATGGAAAATGAAAATACACAACCAAAGATATTGGTAAATTGACACATCACTGGCGATAATTTCATTTTTAGAATAAAAGATGGAATCAGAAATGTTTAATGATAGATATTACACTAAAATTATATTATTTCAGTATATAAAAAATACTGGAGTTATCATTTATTGGATGTTATAATGTTGGGAGAATAGAAGAGTAGAAATGAAATTAAAAGGAAATTAAAACAAAACAAAATAAGATTTTACCCCTTAAATATCTCCTCCTTGAGAACTTACTTAGGGAAAGAATTCTGGTATTTTGATGAGACCAAGATCTCATAGAAATAGGAGAGTGGATTGGGGATAGGTTTTGGAAATTTTTTGGAAATGTTCATTTCTTGAGAGATGTGTGGGGTGGTATTTATAGTGGAGGAGAGGGGTGTTTTCTTCTTATATAATTCTGTAGTTTATTATATTTCTCAAGACAAGCAATAGTGTTGACTATTGAGACTAATTACAGTAATTAGACCATGTGAGTTCAATCCAATGGTGATTACATCTGAGATGACTCAATGAATAATGTATTTATCTTATAACGTATATATACCGTAAATTACAATATTTCACTATTCCAAAAATTTATGTAATTCAGGAAAAAAAGAAAAGTCAACAAAACCATTTGTCAAAATGTAGAATAAGAAAATGAACTCTACTTTATGAAAATGGTTTTCTAATTATGATTATTTTATTTTTTAATTAAAATCATGAAGTACAGGAAAAAATAAAAATTTTAAAATTGTAAATGCTTTTATGACATTTTAAAAAATTACTTAATATCTCATAAAATTATCTTAAATTACTAAGAAATAAATATATTAATTTATTAATACATGTTATGAAAATTATTTTTCTTTTAAATTATTAAATTAATCATTAAATTGTTATTAAATATTTTTTGCTTATAAAAATAAAAATACTTAATTAATGATTTTTAAATTATTCTCTAACTTATAATTTGATATAAATATATCATATTATCACTTATAAGATCCCAAAATTTTATTTATACATTCATATTTGAAGATACTATTTATTTGGATAGTTTACTATTCATAAAGGACATATTACTATTCCAAATGTAATGTTACTATTTGATCTATATTAGTTACTTAAGTTCAAGAAATACTTATCATTTCATTAATTATTCACTTATAATTATTTGTTTACAGTCCAGAAGTAATTATATGTGAAAATGACATTACTATAGTAATGGATAAATTCAATTTATTAATGTTTGGGTCATTACCGGGAAAATTCCAATAATATATTTCTCAAAAAATATTTTCTTTTTAACCTTTATACTAAAACTACTATATAATTTCCCAAACTATTGATAAAAAAGAAAGTCGCTTTTGTTATATGTGTGAAACATTCTAATGGAATGAAATATATCACTTTAAATTTTAGATCAATAATATTTTGAGTATGTATAATTTATTTTGGGGTGAAAATATTGTCCACAAAAATATATATTTCTTTAAGACACTATGATATATAATGAAGTAATTTGATGTGATATTTGTGTTGAAATGGTGTTTGTACTATTGAATTATTGATAATGATATAAGATAATAATGATTAATTTTCATACTATATAATGGAAAAAAAATTCAATGAGGAAATAAGATCTAACTAAAAACTAATTAATAATTTTTTGAATGTAGTGAAGAAAAAACAATAGGGAATTTTAGAAATGTTTTATGTGTGGAATGGTAAGGGATCTATAAATATATTTTAAATAGGACAAAAAATGCCACTATATTCAGTTTGAGAAAGTAATAAATAGAACTATAAAAAACCCATAGTACAATGAATTAATTTCTAAGAACATTAAAAATAGTTAATTTATAATGGAAACCTTGTTTATTTAATAAAAACATAATGAAAACCAACAATGTATTGAGTTATATGGAAGATATTTTTTTGTTAACACCACTAAGTTGGAGCTATAAAATTATGTGTTAAAAAATCTTACAATTATTCGAATAATATAGATATAATTAAATTATTTCAAATAAATAAATTATCCAATATTTATGATGATTTCTTGAAAGATTAAATCATATAAAATATTCAGGGATGGTAATATATTTTTTAAAATAGATAGAATTTAAATTTTTTGATATCATTTAATTTATAATTCCCAAAAAATTTTAAAAATGATTCATATTGAAATTATCATATTCATTATAATTATTAGTGGATATATAAATGGAATAGGGGGTTAATTTACATTAAAACATGAACTATATAATTATTGGAAATTACATTATTATGAACATATTGAATTAATTTAAAAAAATTCATTCAATGGGTAAGAGATGTGAAAATAAATATTTTATAAGAAATGAAAATATAATGAATAAAAATAAAAAATTATATAGTAAATATTTAAAAATATTTCATATAGGTGTTTGATTAATGCTAAAAAATTATCCACTAAATATCTTACCTAAATTTTGTATGGGTTGATACTATAATTCCAAGACATCTAGTAGTAGAAAGGATAAACAAGATTTAATTTATTTTAAAATGGTTATAAAAAAATAATATATAATACACTTTATTATTTTTATTATTGTGGAATGAATCCCAATTAATAAATTATTTTCATTGTTTTATTGTTTCAAGAAACTCATGTCTCTCACTTTATTAGTTGTGAGAACCAATTCAGAAGACGAAAGTAGAGAGATACTTTTTCTTCATAAACCCATTAAATCTTATTCATTAATCTATAAAAATAATAGTGATTTAAAATATAAGAGATAGATAAAACAAATAAGGTAGATTCATTAATAAAGAGAGAATACCTTTGAGGGTAATTGAGAGAAAAAACCTAATCAAGGGAAATTTGATTTTTAGTTTAGGAAATTTTTTTTGAGGAAAATTTATATGATTCCATGGGGTCTACTAACGGTCTCAAAGGGTCATAAGTTGGCCATTCTGAATTATTTACCACAACATATTCATTAGAGACCTTCAATAGTTATGTTTTTTCAAAATTGGGTTAAATTTAATAGTAAGATGAAGGATTCCACCTTCCATGAAATAAGAATGTTATTTAATTCTAGTATTTTTATAGACCTTTGGAGATATTTGGTGAGCTTTATTAGGTTGTTGGTTATCTTGAAAGTGTTAATTTTTTTTATCATCTATATAATGGTCTTCTACAACTATCCTTGTAGTATACCCCAATGAGGGTATTATATGTGACATTCCATTTTCTTATGGATGCCTTTATTTAGTGTATTTCTTCCATAAGACTACATCAAAATATAATTCTTGGATATAATAATTTTTTATTCCTAGAAACCCAAAATATTTCTTTGATCATAAAAGTACTATTAATAGTGTGTGGTAAAAAAGCAACACCTATTTATAATCACAAACAATTTCTAAAAATATTTCAATGAAATCATTAAATAAAAAAATATAATTTTAAAAAATTCCCAACCATTTTAAATATAACTCAGAATAGAATTAAAAGATCATTATACATTGTTATTGAAAAAATTCTCTAAAAACATTGATACTCAATTTTGAATCATTTCCAAGAACAAATATTTTATGTCCAATAATTTATCTTATGACCTACCAATAAAATAAATCAAATTAACATAGAAAAATATGTATCCCATTTTTTTATAAAAAATAACATACAAATTGGATTAAATATACCAATATTATTGAAAAAATATACAATTTCTTGATAGAAAAAAACCAAAATTAGGATGCACATAATTTATGATATTAAAGAGGAAGAAGATTGAAAATATGATTTTAAAAAATAAAAACAATGACCCATTATATTTTTTATGTAAAAAATTAATAAAATATAAGAACCAATATTAATGTATTAAAATTTTTAAAAGAGTCAATTTAAATGTAGATAATAATACAAAAAATGATATTTGATATATTATATTTTTGATAAATTATCCAATATTAAAAAATTGTTGTATACACTATGAACACATTAGAATTGTTAAGATATATATTCCATTAATTGATTCATTAATGATATTGGGTCCATAAAATTATGAAATTGGAGACATAAATTTAAAATAAGTAAATAAATTTATATTAAATAACAAATAGATATAAGAATTTTTTTATTTAATGAATAAAAAATAGAATATGAAATACAATATTAATGATTAAGGATAGTAAATATTATATAAAAAATACTCTATATATTCTCTTCTATTGTTAGGGAAGTTCCACAACAAAAGGCCACATCTTGTTCCCATATTGGAGATCAGATTAAAAATTAAACAATCACTTTTTGAGGTCAAACCATATTGGTTAAACTAAAAAAACAACCTATTTTTGGTTTCTAAACATGAATTTATTTCATAGGAAGATTACAGTCACTATACATTACACAATGTAATGGAATGTATTAATTTGTTTTATAAATCGTCATTCAAAATATCTCAATCATTACGTTAATTAGTTAGTATGTTTCAAAATCATTCCCCACCCAAATCACTGTTTTTAATTTAAATGATATATAGTGTAGGGGTTTATTAAATATATTATCCTATTTAATATTTTTTCAATATCCTAGGTTTCCATGGTACTCTTTTTTTTAAATAATTTTATAGCATGCGCTACACGCAACACCGAGTTCGAGCATACCATGATCTATCAAACTAGCCATTTTAAAAAATGTTATGAATATTATTGACCTAAATTTTAATTATATATATTCCATGTAACATTAAAATTCATCTTATATTTTTCTTAGACATAATATATAAACAAATGCATTTTTTCATATAAAAGAAGTATTTTTTAAAAAAAACAATTATCACCATTTAATGGATAAATGTTTTTAAATTAAATATTTTAGGATTCTATATATTATATTTTTCAAAATAAACTTATTATTGAAAAACGGGAACTAAAAATTTATTTTGGATAAATTTATGGTCTTATTCTGATAACTTTCATATTTTAATGAATAGTGAAAAATACTGCATTTTAATTCAAAACTGATTTTTCATCTCAATTATTTTTATAGTTACATTATGATTTTAATTGGTTTTAAATTTTAATTGTATTATGTTTAAATAATTTAACCAAATTTTGATAATTATATGTAATTTTACATTTAAATTGGATATCGGTAATGTCTATTTTTTTTGATAATTTTTACTTCTTGAAAACCACATTCTGGCTTTCATAGCATGATTTAATTTTAAATTAATTAATGAATATTAAATGTTTTGAATTTTTAAAAATGGATTTCATATTTTTAATATGATGTTCCAAATAATGAAAAAGGTATCTTTTATTTTTGGGGTTATGAATAGTAACATCAGTAATTTTTTTTAGTTACCACGGTTAAAAGGTAAATTAGGTACATAATGGAAAAAATAATGTTATAATAATATAAAACTACACTAAAAATTTTCTAATATTATTGGATGTTTCATGGGAGACCAAAAACTCATGAGGGATATCTTTTGGCATTTGAGAACCATTTGGGTGTGATAATGACATGTTATAATATTTAATTTAAAGTAAAGAGAAATATAACATAAACATGTATATATTTACTAAAACAATTTTAACATGGGATTATATAATTGATATATTTTACAATAAATATAAATTAGAAATATAAAATTATTTACTTCATTATGTTAGTTTATTTTTAATTTTTAGAAATTAAATAAATATATTTATTTTCGACCCAATAACAATGTAGAGATTACTTTATTAATGAATGATTAAATTAAATAATATTTTAACTATTGAAATAAATCTAATTTGAGTTTTTTTGTTAAAAAGAAAAAGAATGTTGATAAAATTTTCATTTTAGGGATGTGTTAATTTTTTTTAATAATCATGTCGTTATGACTTTAACAAAAATCAATTACTAAATAGTTTAAAAATTGATATAAATGAGTTATTAAAACAAACAATATTATATTAAATGATATAATAGTAATAAAAATTAAATATTCCACTAAATAACATATATAGTGTTAATAATGTCATTATTATTTACTTGAGGTTCTATTAGCAATTTATAGTAACTATATTAAATATATAGTGTAAAAATATAGCAAGCCATAGTAAAAGCTAAACAATTTATATAAGTTAAAAATCTTGAAGATAAGGTTAGTTTTATGATCTAAACATGTATAATAACTATTGGTTGAGATAATTTTTACCCATCCTCATATTATCCTCTAAATAAATATCATTAGATCTATTATAGACTAAAAATCAATTTGTAGTAAATTAATATTTCGCGACTTTCTTAATGTGCCCCTCACCAATCCTATAAAAGGGCACATATCCTACTATTTTATTAAAACATCCAAACACCGTTGGATTATACTAAACAGGCCCAAATATCCTACCACCTTCACTCACTTCATCTTAGAGGCCACCCCTTGGGCAGAAAACTACCACATGGAGACATTTTTCACAAATATAAAGGACACACCCAAAGAAGAGGTAATCGTTTTATCTCTTCCTTAAAAGTTATTTTATTATTATACTTCCTATATATATGTTTTTCCCCACCAATGTAGTAAATAAAGTATCGTCCATATACTATGATATTATTATAATCACAGCACAACCATATTTATCATTTTATCCATCCTATGAATAATAATATCACCATGTGTGCATACGTACTACTTACCATCTCCATGTCATGGTGTAATTTGTTATTATACATTACTCTATTTTTATGGGTATAATAATGGTTATAATAGAGATAAATAATGAATATGACATTATTATTATTTTTTACAATTAATATACCATCCAGTTCCATAACTATTAACAATTAAAGGGATGATATTGTCGGTTGTTCATACGTACGACCTACTGTCTCCATGACACGATTAGTTTCATTCCAAATTAGCCATTAAATAATGATATAAACATAATATGATAATTAAATATAATATTTATATACTTAATATCATTATGTATTTGAATAAAATTTAACTTATGCATCTATGTTAACATCGTTTCTTGGTTTTTATACTTAATTAAAATTAATATGTTAGGATACAATCTTTCATACTGTATTGACGTTTTTACAATATGTTTTAATTTAGATGTGCTATTTTGATATCATTCATACCTTATGGATTATGTTTTGACATTTCATATAATAGTTCTTAATTGACTGTTTATATTGGTAATATTTTAAGAATTTCATAAAAGGAATGAATTAGACTTTGTAAGTGTCGAGTAGGGCCCTCTATAGGCCCTAGATGCATCAGTATGTCTCATGAGATAGTTATGTTTCAGTTTTGGCTAATGTCTTGCCAAATTAAGAATGGTGTCTTGGCTGATGCCTTGACGGTGTGTTTAAGATCTCCCAAAGTATGTATTCCTTCTTTATAAGGTTAGTTATTACATGTGATTATTCGACTAGTAGAATATCTATGTGTATTTTTGTATGGTAATGTTTGATTTATTCTTACCATATTATATTCAAGTTTATGTTCAAATGTCTCATGTTTTTATATACATCTTTCCTTAAACTTTTATGCTTACTTATGATAGCTTCTGGTGAAATATTTACCCTTACTGAGCATCTGAGGTCACCACATTCTTCTATTTCATTTTTCCCAGGATTCCAAGATGGGTTTATGATTTATTTGTAGGGTTAATCTTGGGAAATAATTGAATTCTAAAAATATTATCTATGTCGTATTTTAAGTTAGAAATTTTAATGTAATGTTCTTGTATGTAATCTATTTTCCATGACATCTATACTAATAGGTCTATCAGGATTTGATTCCATGTAATCATGCCAATATATTTAAATAATGCACCGGATCTGGGAATCTAGGGTTATGGAGTTACAATTGGTATACAAGTATTTTTATAAATAAACTTTTAAATAGATTTAGAAAAATTATATTTAGAATCACAAACCAATGATAGAATTTGAATATAAGTGTAGAAGACCCCCATAGAATTTTGGTAAATGATAGATTATGTGTATATTCCAAGAAATATGTCCCTGTATAGATACTACAGGTGGAAGTGGTTCTGACACAGATGTACCTGGGGGAGAAAAATTTGACATGTTCTTCCGAGCCTGCCTTGTAGTAACCTGGTACCCGACAATGAGCCTTACTTCGCACCTGATTTGACACTCATGGGGGATATTCATATGATAATTCAAATTTTCTTTAAAACCCATTATTAAGGATTTATGATTAAGTATGCCCTCAAAGAAACCATGTTTATTATTTTTGATTAGATATGCCTAAATATTTCAATTTATGTTATGTATATTTCTTCTTTGGAATTATGCATTATGGTTCATAACCGAATCTTGTGTATGAAATTGTTTAGAAATGTCACATACTAGAAGAAATGGAAAGTGTTTCAATGGAAGAAATCCATGTAGGGATTTCCATCATATTCAAGATAAATATAACTGAGATTGTGATGCCACTGGTGTTGAACAACTTATAACCGTTGTAGGATAACTGACCTAGGTTATGAATAACAACCATAACCATATGTAGATCCCTAATCCACAACATTTTAGATCAATGTTAGACCGCTTCCTGAGGAAATAACCTCCATCATTAAACAGGACTACGAATCTATTTCTAGCTGAGCAATGGATATGTTCCTTAAAGAAAATATTTCTTCCTTTGGGAAGTAATGAAATAGAAAATGTTTTCATTGAAGTTTACCATCTCTCAGGATATGTGGATAAATGGTGGTCATTAATTAAAATCATGAAGGAGGCTCATGAAGTAAAAAATTTTCAATGGAGGAAGTTTAAAAAAATTTCCTATTGAAATATTTTTTTCCATGAACAACGAGATGATATGGAAAGTAAATTTCTGAGTATATGAAAAAAGGTGGATGAGAATGTTGGAAAGTATGAGGATAACTTCACAGGGTTAATGAGACCTATAACTTACTACATACTTATCCCAAGAAGTAATATTGATAGATTATTTGATTGGTTAAAACCATTCCTCTGATGGGCACTTGTCTCACAATATATCTCATAATATGAAGATATAGTCTAATGTTCTATCAAGAAAGAAATGGAATTACCTAATTCTTATTAAATTAAAGTAAATAAATAGAAGAAGAGAATGGTGGAGAAAGAAACAGATTATGGGAAAAGGATAAAGATGTATTTTTTTCTTATATGATAATTGTGGTAAGAAACACCCTGGTACTTGCCTAAAAGGAATGAGAGTTTGTTACAAATGTGGAGAAAAAGGTCCCCAGGATAGTGATTATAAGTGAAAAATGAAGTTATACAATGATATAATATTAAAGATATAGAAAATTATGAAAATTATTGACAAATTAATAAAGGAAATATGGCTTAGAATAAGGAAATGGATCAAGGTCAATCTTGTGTTGTTACTAAAGTGGATGCAGAATAATTAATTTCTGCTTTATGATTCAATATTTATATTATTTTATTTTGGATTGTACTACATTAATTCTTATATAAGGATTTGGAAGCATGAATTATTTAATTAAATGTTTTTAGGATATAAAGGAATTTTTCAATAATAGATACATTATGTTTTTTGGGGAATATGATGTTATGATTGATTTTGGAAATTTAGAGATCTTTTTATACTGTTATATTGGATAAAAGTATATTGAAAAATTCATATGTTTGGAATGGATTAATTATTAAATTTGCGAAAAAAATTTTAAGTTTAAAACATTTCATAAAGTTATTTATGGAATTATAAAAAGGACAACCCACAGGTCAAGCAACCACCCATCGCATCTGGAAAGGCAGTAAGACAAGTACCTAAAACTGAAGGGAGAAATAGGTGCATCACCTACCACTAGATTACGTGATGTACTAGTTTTTAAAAAAATTATTTTATTTCAATTTTATGATATATGAAGTATAAGTTCATTTTTTAACCATATACAATTATAATAAATCAAATTTTATTATCTTCCGGAGAGAAAGGTGAGTTTGTGGTAGAAATTGATTAAAGGATAAATATATAATTGTTAGGTAAGTATGATTAATTAGGTTATTAATCAATGATGTAAATAAATTATACCTAAATGGGTAAAGGATTATAAAACCAAAAAGGTTTTCCTAGTATTTTATTTTTTGATGAATAAAATGGTTCTTTGGATCATTGCATATTTATACCTTTGTGGTTGTAAACCCTTTCCTAATCATGTTCAATATTACTCTCCATCAGAACATGATAGTTAAATTTTATTTCATGTCCATGTTTTCATATGAGGAACCATTTTATGTGTTATATCTGGTAACCTTCTGACTTCCCTATCATTATTTTAAAGTGGACGTTTCATCTACCATTTTTCCGATGCGGGATTGCAATAAAGGGATTTTTAATAATCAAACCATAGTTACTGAACCCAAATTAATAAATTTTGAAGATAAAATTTATTAAAGGATGGTAGAATGTAACACCCCAAGATTCCATGACATGCTTCTTGTTAAATAATTATATAGCTTGGGTTACATGAAACCCCGACTTCCACTACGGGAAATATAGATATTTGCGACGAGTTATTTGCGACGGGATCCCGTCGCAAATAGCCTTTTGCGACGGGGCCCCGTCGCAAATCGCCCGTTGCAGAAAACGCCGTCGCAACTAATTTTTTTTTCGACGGGCCAATCGCAAAAACACATATTTGCGACGAGAAATTGACCCGTCGCAAATAGGTTTCTGATTTTTTGAAAAAAATCTTTTGCGACGGGCCCGTCGCAAAAAGTATTTACGACGGGTCATATTCCCGTCGCAAATGGTTGCTTCAAAGCGGGTATTTCCGACGGGCCCGTCGCAAATAATAATAAAAAAATTAAAAAAAATTGAAAAATTTATTTATTATTATATAAATCAATAAACCTATTTATATTGATATAAATATAATATTTATTTTTTAAATATGTTTTAGAAAGGAAGAATGAAAATCAAATATGAATGTATAAGATGTTTAGTAAAAGAGGCTTATAAAATAAATTAAAAAATATTTTTAATTAGTAATTATGTAATTTTTATCAGTTAATAGTCATTTAATAACTCTTTGAATATAAAAAAAATAAAAAAATTAATGAAAGATGGAAAATAAGTTAAAAATGAAACCCAAACTTCAAACGACCATAACTTTTGATCCGGGACTCCGTTTGAGCTCCACAGCATATCAAATCGAAGCCTGCGACGAGCTCTACATCACTATGGACCGGTGAAACCCGTCCAATTTGTTTCAAGGCCAAAAAAGGCCCAGAAGGCTTCTAAAACTGAGTTTTTAGTCGGGGTACCCCGATGTTTCACCGTTTAAACAACTATAACTTCTGCTCCTGATGTCCGATAAACCTCTACCATATATCATATTGAAGATCGTTTCATGTTCTTCGATTTGACTGATTGTGGAGCTGAAACAGACTTCTGTATTAGAAGTTACGGTCATTTAAACATTCAAATGGCTATAACATCCGATCCGGATGTCCGTTTGGCCTGTACCGCATATCATATCGAAGATCGTTTCATGTTATTCGATTTGACTGGTTGTGGAGTTGTAACGGACTTACGGATTAGAAGTTATAGCCTTTTTAACATTGTCAGTGGATTTTCACCCCCTCATTCCTATGTATTCATTCATAATTATACATATATATATATGTGTGTCTGTGTGTCTGTGTGTGTGTGTATCTATTGTATATACAAATTTATTTATTTATTTATACATATACATAAAAACCCATATTTTATAAATTTATTTAAAACTAAGCTTATAAATATATATTAATTAATATACAAATAAATATACGAATAAAAACTTATAACTACATATATATATATAGAATAAATATATATTAATATACAAATATATATATATATATATATATTTATATTTATATAACCAAATATATTTATATTAGTATAAATCTATATTAATATACGAAGAAATATAACTATATATATATATAGATCATTAAATGTATAAAAAAATGAAATGGCTTAGTTGTAAAGGTTAATGTGCGCATGGGGGAGGTTTATTCCTATTTATTATTAATTATTTCTAATTATTATTAATTACTACTAATTACCATTAACTATGAACAATTAATACTAATAATTTAAATTTATTAAATAACAAAACAATATAAACATAATTAAATTACAACTAATTATAAATAAATAAAACTAATAAAAAATTTAAATTAAATATTAAATTAAAAAGAAAATAAATACCTTTAAAATTGATCTGAGGTTGATCTCCGATAATTGTTGAAGACATCAATATCAAATCTGGAAATAAAAATTAAACTTAAGAAACTGTGAACTCTAAAAATAGAGTTTTGAGAGAAGTTGAGAATGAATGGAAAAAATGGGTGGGGGTATTTATAGGTTAGATTATTTGCGATGGGAGTATTTGCGACGGGATACCCATCGCAAATAGTATTATTTGAGACGGGTCCCGTCGCAAATACTTGAGCCCGCATTTATCACGGTCAACGGTTAAATAGTTATTTGCGACGGGACCCGTCGCAAATATTAACCTGCCGACATACTATTTGCGACGGGGGGTATATTGCCGTCGCAAATAGTTTTTACCGCCGCCGGGTATTTGCGACGGGGTATATTCCCGTCGCAAAGAGTTTTTACCGCCGCCGGTTATTTGCGACGGGTGGTAACCACCCGTCGCAAATAACTTTCCCGTGGGTTGGTGCGCTTTTCGCGCCAAGCCTTTTGCGACGGGTGAGATTTCCCCGTCGCAAATAAGTGGTTATTTGCGACGGGATTTATTCCCGTTGCAAATAACCCGTCGCAAAAACCCGTTTTTCCCGTAGTGTTCGAGCACACCACGAACTATCAAACTAGCCTTTTTAAAAAAAGTTATGAATAGTATTAACCAAAATTTGAATTTTATATATTCCATATAATTGAAAAATTCATATCATTTTGTTCATTGATATAATATAAGAACAATTCAATTTTTTCAGATAAAATAATTAAATTTAAAAAATACAGCTTTACCGCCTTTTAATGGTGAACCCTTTTTAAATCCAATAATTGTCACTTTTATATATTAAATTTTACTAAATAAAATTATTATTTATTATTGGGACATAAAAATGTAGTTTGGATATTTTTTTGGTATTTTTCTGATAACATTCATATTTTAATGAATAGTGAAAATTGCTTCATTATAATTCCAAACTTCTTTTTCATCTAAATTATTTATATAGTTATATGATATTTTTAAATAATTTTGGAGTGTAAATGTATTATGTTTTTATTATTTAATAAAATGTTTTTTATTGTATGTAATTTTATCTATAAATTTGACATTAACAAATGTCAATCTTTTGATAGTTTTAACTACTTAAAAACACACTTTTTCGTTTTGATTGTAGTAATTAATATAAAATTAATTCAAAAGTTCTTTTTAATTTAAATTATTTATATATATAGACTACATTTTTAATTAGTTATAAATATTAATTTTATTGTGTTATTATTATTTAATGTAATGTTGATAAACTAATGTAATTTCATTTTAAATTTGGCATAAACACATATCAACCATTTGATAGTTATTACATATTAAAAACCTATATTCTTATTTTTAAAATGTGAATTAATTAATGAAACTTCTATGTTTTCAATCTGTAAAAATGGATTCCATATTTGGAATTTGATGCTCCAAATTATGTAAATAGCTATATTTTATTCTTGGGAATTATAAATAGCATCTTAAGTAATTATTTCTATTTATCGTGGTTAAGGGGTAAATTAGGCAAATAAGGGTAAAAATAATTTTATAATTATATATAACTACCCTAACACACATACTAATTTTATTGGATGCATCATGAGAGACCAAAACTATTCTTAGGCCAAACATTCTTCATTTGAGAGCCACTTGGGTGTGACAATGGTATGTTATAATAATTAATTTAATGTACTGTGAAATATAACATAAACATGTATCTTTCTACTCAAAGATTTTTATATTGGGATATATAAATGATATATTAGACTATAAAATAATTATAAAAATTTATAAAATATTACATCAGGGTATTTTATTTATAATTATTAGAAATTAAATAAATAAATTTGTTCACAACATAATAATGATGTAGTGATTACCTTATAAATGAATCATTTAATTAAATGATATTATAAATATTAAAATAAATTCAATTTGATATTTTTGATTGCATAAACAATTTTTTGGAAACAAATAATCATGTTACGAATGATTAAATTATTTTTTAGAACGAATCAAGTTGTTATGAAATTAACAAAAAACAATTACTAAATAGTGTCAAAATTGATATAAATGAGTTTCCAAAACAAGCACTATTTTATTAAATGATATAATAGCCATAAATATCTATGAATAAAATAAATAACTTATAAAGTGCTAAAAATGTCCTTAATGATCCACTTGAGGTTTTATTGGTAATTGTTTGTAAATATATTAACCATATAGTGTAAAAATTCAAGAAGACATTGAAAAAGATAAATTGTTTAACTAAGAGTTAAATCTAAAATATAAGATTAGTTTTTTAATATAAACATTTATAAAACCTATTGGTTGATAGGATTTCACCTCATCCTCATTTTATCCTTGAAAATTATCACTTTATATCCATCAGAAACTGAAAATATATTTATAATTAATTAATATTTACTTTCATAAAGTGCCCTTCACATCTACTATAAAAGGGAAATTCTCCTTATCTTTCATTAACACCTCTAAATCCCTTTTTCTCGGCCAAAACCTACTCAAATCTCCTCTAAACATACCTAAATTTATCCTCGAGGCCACCGTATGGGATGAAGACCATCATAAGTATTTCTTTTGCATAAATCAAAAGGAGACACCCAAAGAATATGTAATCATTTTATCTCTTCTTTCAAAGTTCTTTTCTTATTATACTTCTTCATTATATGTTATTTCTATAATAATGTAATAAATATAGTATCATACATATATTGAGATGTTATTATAATCACGGGATAATCATATTCATCATTATATCCATACTACAATTAATAATATCACCATGTGTGCGTACTTACGACTTACCATATCCACGTTGTGGTGTAAATTTATAATCAACATTACTTTATTTGGATGGTTATAATAGGCATAAATAATTAATATTACATTCTTATGATTTTTCATAATTAATATTCCATCCAGTTCCATATCATTTTACCATTAAAGGGATGATATCAACACTCACGTGTTCGTATGACCTACCGTCTTGACGATGTGAGGATATTCATTATCCCCATTAACCATTAAAAAATGATTATAAACATCATATTATAAGTAAATATAAAATTTATGAATTTTATATCATTATTTATTTGAATAAATTATATCTTCTTCATAAGAAACACAACTTACATAACATAACATGCATACAAAAAACAAAGCAGTTAACAACAGAAATAATAGTAATACTGAAATATTATTGATAAAACTAGATAATAAGAGCATATATTATATAATAAATATGCATATGGTCATGGAATAATTCATTAAAAATCATTAACCATTATACAAGAAATTAACACACCCTAGACTAAAGTAAATTACATGTTAATGGTTAATTTCACAATCTCATTATTATTTGTGATTTTTTATACGTAAGTATCTTCTAGGACATTTATATCATTCACATCCATATTTCATATACATGTATTTCAAAATAATATTTTTATTCTTATACTATTGTTGAGATTCATTTAAACATATGTTTGACATCTTATAAAAGGTTTTGAAAGGAGTATTTCTGTTGTTTTCCAAATGAGGTACTATATAACCCTTTCGAAAAATTAAGGAAAGAATGTTTTTTTAACTCATAGAGTGTGAGAAGAAAATGTTCACTATTATAATGCCTTAACATTTTGAATCTTCTCTTACAAGATTACTATTTTATTTTCAAAGTAAATGATTCCTTTTATAAATACCCAAGCCTTCAAATGATTTCAATGGAAAAAAGGGATATTTCTAAATGAGTTTTAATGATTTTGTTAGATAAATTTCATCTATGCCAACATATTTTGTTGGGTATATGTTTAATTAATGTTAATATAGTATGATACAATATTCCATATTTCATTGAATGTTTTAATATATTTTTGACTGTGGATGTGAAATTTTGATATCATTCATATCTTATTGATTATGTATTGACATTTTATATGCTAGTTTTATTATTAATGTTTATGTTGGTTATGTTTTACCCCTTTCATAAGAGGAATGAATTGGACTTTTTATGTGTCGATCCAGGCCCACTATATCACCTCAATGCATTAGTAGGCATCATGAGGCAATTATGTTTGAGTTTTTGATAATATCTTACCTAATTATGTATGGTGTCTTGGTCAAAGCCCTGACAGTGTGTGTATGATGTCCCACATTATGTATTCCATATTTATAAGGTCAGTTATTACATGTGATTATTTGTCTTGTAGAATATCCATGTTTATTTTTATATTGTAATTTTTTATTTATACTTTCCATATTGTGTTCAATATTATGTTTAAAGGTTGATGTTTTTTTATATATCTTTACATAAATGTTTATGATTATTTATGATGGCTTTTGCTGAATTATTTACCCTTACTGGGTATCTGAGATAACCCCAATATTATTTTTCATTTTTTCTAGGATTCCAAGAAGTTTTTTATGATTGATTTTAAGGGTTAAGCTAAGTGAAATATGGAATTCTCAAAGGATTATCTATGCTTTATTTTATGTTAAAAATTGTATTGTAAATTTCATATATTTAATCTATTTTCCAAGACTGTTAAACTGATCGATACTTTGAGATTTTATTCTTTGTAATCATTCCAGTGCATTAAAATAATGAACTGGCTCTAGGAAATAGAGGTCGAGGTATTACAATTGTAACTAACAATGTTAAAAAAATCCTATTTTTATTAGTGATTTATTAGATAGTAGTGTTTATTTACAATATCTATAGTGAGAGACTGTTCAACAAGATTAATAGAAATTCTAATGATACTATTGTTATCATTATTAAATATTACATGAAAACATTTAAGCCAATTGTATAAGACATTATTTTTTATTTATATAATTCTGGGCAAACCATACCTATATATTCTAATTAAATAGTATAAATATAAACATATCACTTATTTTTATTACCCAATATAACTATCTATTTTCCATGTAGGTTAAATTATACATCATTTTTTTTTAAAATATATTTTTACCATCCAAAATAATCACTAGAAAAAATATCATGTTCCGAAGAAGAATCACAAGGATAAAATAATATGTTTTTTGTACATCCTTAAAAATGTCTAAAGATTAGTTTGATATGGTTTAAATTTTTTTAGTTTTTAAATTGTTTGGAAGATAAAACAAATGTATAAAAAATATATTTTTTAATCTCTGCATTGTATGATTTAGACAATATTAAATAATAATTATATAATGAATATTGGAAAATAATTTATTAGATTCATCCAGTGTAATCTAACAAGTTATACTCATTTGTGTTCTCATTATTATAAATTAATTCATTTTCGAATAGTTTAAAATATAATTGTGTATTTACATTGGCTATAAAAAATCCATCATTATGTTGAAAATTTTGAAAACCATAAAATCCCAATTGTTTTACATAAAATTAATTTCAAATTGAATTATAATATAATAACAATAAATAAATACAATGATAATATTTAGATGTTCCAATTATAATGTTACCCTTGTAAGTTTTAATAATTAATAAGATGTTTAAAAATGAATTTAAAAACACAATCGAATAAGATTTTAACTATTTAAAATCATTTTATAATATAATAATAGTCAACCATTAATACTAATGAAAAGGGGGTTGATTTAAATTATAGATATATTTGGCTTATAAAAAAATTTGGAAATTTTTAATCATAAACCCATTGTAGTTCATAATAAAACAATTTGGTTTTGAAAAATTTAAAAATAAAATTTACATTCTTTTTAAAACATAATAAATTAAATTGGATGGTGAATTATTACAATGTTAAAAGGGATTATATCCATGAGATGTGTGTGATTGTCCCATTATCTTGGGTTTCTAATTTTGATTGAATAATAAATTTCAAAACACATTTAAAATGTACATTGCATAATGAGTACAATTTCGAATATCACTAATAAAACTCTCTTAGTTGTGGTTTTGGAAAGAAACAATTCTATGGTAAAATGTCTATATTATGGTTCTATATTTCATTAAATTTCCATAGAAGGGATATAATATAACTTTTCATTTTCAATGTCTACATTAAAATTAACAATATAGGGTTTATTCTGAGAAAAAATAACATAAATTTTGATGTGAACATATAATTATATGGTCATAGTATTATTATTATAACTCATGAAGCAATAAATGAAATAGAGTACCAAATATAGATACCTTCATCTAAATTATGGTCACTCATTTTAAATATTCTAATGTCATTGAGAATATAAGTTTGATAACTGAGCCCCATAACATAACCTTCTTCTGGTAGCTTACCTTCCCAATGTTCATAGGGGATATTTTTTAGGATAGTAATTCTGAGAAATTTATTAAAGTTATTAATAGATGTATTAAAAAAATCATAGAGATCTATCACAGGAGTTCGAATTCATTTAAGATTGTTCTAAATAGTTTTCAACTATTTCAATTCCATATATTGAAATAATTATTGTTTGGATGTATTCAATTATATATAAAAGGAATAATTATAACATTGAGAATAAAAATGTCCATCAAATTAATTATTAGCATATTATTCACTTTGGTAAATAATGATAGATTTCATCATATAGGCTATTACATTTTAATTTTTTTGTATACTTATTAAATAATTTACAAGAAACATTTTTTTGGGAAAAAATAATCCCTTGTGTATCATGTATAATCATTGATAATTTAAAAGTAATGTGTATAAGATCATATAATAGAAACATTAGTAAGTCTAAAAATATTATGTTTTATAAGATAAAGATATTTAGAGACATAAAATTTCATTTTATATTATATAGAAGATATTTTTATATAACCATGATTTAAATTTTCATAGAAAATGTTCTCATTATAAATAAATTTTGTTAAACCCCTCACTGATAAGTCATAATTAAGGTTGACAGGTGAATGTGTGATACAATGATTGAGGAATTGGTTCCAAAGAAAGAATAAAAATATTTTACATATAAACATCCAATGTTTCTTCCATCAATGAAATTTTAATCATTAATGAAATCATTTATAAAATGATAAGCAGTAAATAATGTATTTCATTTAAAACATAAAAAAATTTAAATATAAAATTTAAGAAATATTGAAAAACTTATTTCATAAAATTGACTAATAGATATTACATAATGCTTGAATCTAATAAAAAATAAAATGATATTAGTAAGAGTCGTGTTTGGAAAAATCATAATACAAATACTGATGAATTTGATTCTTGAATTGTCTTTATAAGTGGTTTTCCGTTTATCTTGTTTTTAAATATTATTGATTTTAGAGGAATTATTGCAAAATTTCCTTGGGTACATACTACCCATGTACCATGTAAAATATATGGATTTTTTGTTTTGTAAATTTATAACTATTGAAATAATTAAATCAAATATTTCTTTTTAAAAAACTTTCATCCATTATTTTCCCATATTAGTGATTTTTTAACCACATTTATATTATATATGAATTTATAAATAAAATATGGTATGTTATGTGAAATTATTTAAGGCTTACATATCAAGAATATTGAACACCACATTAGTAAATAATGTGGAATTTTTTTATTATATTTAAACAATAAATATTTAAAATATTCTTATACATATATGGTTTTTTTTCATTTTTATAAATATTATTTTCATAAGATAACACAACTCTAGAATTATTTTAAGCATAATGTCAAGAAGCAAATATCATGTTTATATTTTATTGACCTTTGTTAATTAGATCATGGGATTTTTGATAATCATTTATAGTTGATTATAATTTATCAACATTAGATTGGTTGTTTGATATAAATAATAATGTACCATTTATTTTGGAAGTTGATATTTTTTAAATAGAACATGATTATATTTCATTTTAGGTCATTTTTTAGTGATATAACATTAAAATATCCATATTTATGATGAACTATATTAAAAAAATATTATAATAACATATAAAATAATATTGGGAAAAGATAATTGGTTTTTGTAGAAGAATAGGAATTTATGTAATCAAATACAAAATTATTTTTCGTAGGATACATGAAACATCTATCACATTAATTGGGTGATGATAGAGTATCATCATTAACCCTATATGTATAGGCTTGGAGAATGTTCATAAATTTTCTAATTTTCTTCCATATTTTTTTTCAAGGTTCTCTTTGATGTGATATTTTTCTATTTTATCTATAACATGTAACATATGGATATTCTTTTTAAATATCCTTTTATTCATATTTTAATGATCTATTTATATTTATAATTATTTTCATATTTTTTGAAAGATATTAATTGTTTTGTAACATATAAATGAGTCAACAATGTCAATTTACATTTTACCATCCCTGACCTCCTTTGATTCCATTTCAGATTTTTTTTCAAGGTAATATCTTATGAAATTTAAGATCTACTGAGATATTATATTGGAATGTTTTAAATGATTTGTTTCATGAATTTACATCAGAACAGGTTCTCATTAACATGTAATACTTGTATGTATCTTCATTACATATTTTTTATAGTATGAAAAACACCAAGACACTTTCTTTGATTGTAAATGTTAGTAAGATGAGTATACATATAGATATAAAATTTATTTGGATGCATGATATAATAATCATTTTATTTTATAAACAAATGAAGTCTAATATCTATCAAATTATTACTTTCTTCATGAGTAAAATTGAGTAATTTATTTATTTCAAACGACATTATTTTGTAGGAACATGATCAAATTACTATCAATATAAACTATAATTTAGGATATTCTATTGGTTTCCCGAAATTTATCAGTTTTAAATGTAATTAGTAGTCTATTTTTCTTGAAATATATTTATATATGAATAAATATTATTTAAAATATTAAATAAAGGATATCTGATGCTTCTAAGAAGAGTAGATATTTTATTTTTCTTGGAATAATAATCATTAAAATTTAAAATTGGTAATGAGCTACATAATATCCTTCATGTGAAACATAGGTGTTAGAGGTATAATCCTATAAAATAAAAGTAAATTCTTTTAGAAAAAATATTATAAAAATAATATGCCATTGATAAACAATGTGGGCCCAATATGAAAAAAAGGAACGATTGTGGGGAATTTTTATTTAAGACATAAAAAACCAAATACCCATGTTTGGACATTAAATTAAAAGGGAAATAGAGGAAAATTATATCATTGATTTAAATGATATAGGGAATCCAAAGAATTTTTTTTAATCATCAAAAAAATATAATGATTCAATTAAATAAAGAATAAACTAAATGAAAACATGATTTCATATGGTAGTTTAGATAATTCTCTTGATTTAGCCACTATATATGACACACAAATTTCTTGAGTTGTTGGGTATAAATCCATTTACATTTAGTTGTAGTCGTGGTACAAAATATTACCATTATTTTTAAATGCATATTAAAAGCTATTTCTTAAATTTGACCCTTTTATTTTTTTATTATTGTAGATAGAATATGAAATACAAAATCACATTCATTTTATATGTTTCATATTGAATGACATGTTTCTCAATGTATCTGTTTTAAGTACTAATTCCAAAAAATAAAATAGATATATTTTTAGAATGTGTAAACCCCTTGATTTATAGTCTCCAATTTTTCATATAAATATTTAGGAACACTATGAGAGATATATGGAATTTATAAGTGATAAGGATTTATATTGGGATCACACATTTAATTGTATATGTGAGAAAAATAATTACTTGATGAAATTTAATAAGTATTTTCATTAAAATTCATTTTAATTATATTTATGTACATATAAGGAGTCTATTTATAATCTCAAAGAGTCATAATATTTATTTGGGGTATTAATTTGCTCAACATACTCGATGAAGATCATATATAACATGCCCACTGAATATCTATATGTGCACACCCGACAAGTGGGATAATCCAACTTGCTAACTTTTGAGACACCTAATGTCTATCAGTTACTGCAGACTCAACCTGGTGGTCAGCGAGCTTCATCAATTATTTAGAGAGCATCTTATTGGTGTGAAATTATTCACAGTGCTAGTGAATGGATAGTGATCTCCATTAGATTGCTTGTGAGATAATGAATTTGGTATGTTGATATCTAATACAATTGGAGAGATGATGGTCCTCTACCATATGTAAGTAATGTTTCCCAATGAGGGTCTTCATAGTTACCTTCCATGATCATTTTTAATCATTTATTTGTGCATTAACTATATAGGAAGATGTATGAACAAGAAAGACGAAATATTCACTATTGAAATAAATGGAACCCCAAAATTGATCGGATATCATCCAATACACAACTAAGGGAGTGAGGCATGTCATTCATTATTTTAGTGGAAAATAGTGTTACATTTACAATAGATTGTATCACTGAATATATATTTTATATCATCAATAGGAGAAAAATACCCCTACATACCACGAAAAATCACATGGTTCTATAAAACCCTTGTGGGGATTTTGAATCACTATTAAACAAATATATAATGTTCTCATGATTAATATGGAATAATAAACTATATAATTCTAATATTCTAGGGATAAATATAAATTTCATACATAAGTACATTACTGTTATGATTGAATATAAGGATATACATTTGAAGGTGTTTCTATTCCTCCACTACATCATTATATATGGTTCTTAAAAAAATTATAATTATAGATATACAAATATCAAACTACCCAAAAAAAGTTTCCTAATATGTATTTTATGAGTTATTAAAGAGACTTTTTGATAATTTTAAAATAGTATTTTTATAAATTATTGCATACAAAAAATGTTCTCTAGTAAACATTATGAAGTAAAATAATTTATCCTTACTTCTTTGAATCAATATAGTGTTATTAATAATTTTATAAAAATAATATGTATCGACATAAAAAGATAGCATAATTAGTTGAGCAGTTTAATTGATATCAAAACATCAAAAAGTGGGTATTCAATCTAGATATCTTGATTTAATGGTGATGAGAGAAGAAATTTATAATACAACACCTTATATATGATATGAACATTTTCAGTACAAATTGATTATATTTATGATTCTATGTTTTTTTGTAATATTCATGTATTTGATGATTACATTCCCTATGGTATAATATGATAATATCATGGGGGTTTTATTGAATATATTCACAAATACTGTAGACAATTAGTATGGTGCATAAGGAAATTATAATGATTATCCTAAAATTAATAAGGAGAGATATTTTATTATAATTGTTTTTTCATTTTTTGGTTTTTAATATAGAAATCCAAATTCATAAGTTGTGTAATAAGAAGCATGGGAATATATATTGATAAATCCAATATAAAGGGTATAAAATAAATCTTCAGAACAATATTTTTCCTAGAAATATGAAGTTTAATTGGATTATGAGTATATAAAAAATACATTATAATTAGTATCTCTTGATTTTGAAACCCAATAACTCTTTATTAAAAAATTCTATATAGTAGTATTGGATAAAGAATTAGATGAGAGAATTAAAGAGATACACATGACACTTACCCCAAAACCTATACACACACATCCCTTAAGTGTAGAGGTGTTTGAGATTTATAATGTTGATTCAATGAGTGGATTAGTAAGTAACCAATTTAAAATTTACACTATAATAGGCCTCACACTACTAAATTAAACACCACTAAATAAAATTTATGAATGTGTAATAGGACGTTATCAATATTTATCATTTCATTAATGATCTAATAGAAATAAATTTTTTCTGTGAAGTGTTACATATATAATAATGAGAAATATTTTAAATTAAATATTCACTTAGATGAACCTTATGGTATATCTTCGAAGACATTTGGATTTATTTAAAATTAATAGATACTCTATTCAATACCATAATAGAATATGGAATAAATAAGATTATGATTATAATAGTTAGGAACATATTACCCCATCCATGATGAGGATAGATAATAACCCTATATAATGAATATATAAAGGATAAATTTTAATATAGTAATGTAAAATATGACATCATACTTTGTCTCTTTTATTTACACAGAACACATGCGATCGATATTAACGGTGGTGGAAATGAGTGATAAGTAATAAAATTTATTACGGAGACAATATTAATATATAATATTTACGAATTTACTAAAAATAATTATATATTTATATAATTAGAAATATATTATGTGTTGCCTTTGTGGATGTGATAAAAAATTATTGGTTCATGTGTGTACAAATTCATTGAACATTATCCTAACATGTATCAGAAATTGTCAAGAACTTCAACACCAATTAGTTGTGGAAAAGTGATTAACATAACTAATAAGAATCAAAACATGTATGTATGGAAATATAACATTTAATTTTTTCATCATTTAATTGAAGACATATAATTGAATCATTATAAAAAAAATTATTGACATTCCATTTAAACTCATATAGCCTCTATTCTGGCTGATTTATCAATTAATAATCATGAAATGTTATATGTCAATGACCTTAAAATTTTTAACTGACATTGTTGATACATAACTGCCATTTTTTCCTATATATTTGTGGAGTATATGGGAATTTAAGACTAGAGTTAATTAATATATATATTTTATTATATGATAGAAAAATAAATACAAAATACACTATATGTTATCAGTATGATTTCTGTGGTTTCTTATCAATCATTTCTTAACTTTAGTTATTATTACTCTTCAAGGTTTAATATAATTTTTCGTGTTGATATATATATAATCCCCATCAAATAATTTAAATTGGGGGAATGTTCATACATGTAATAAATTAAAAAATGATAATGGACCATTTGTTTTATTCTGATATTTATTGAAATATATTAGATAAACTATGTGATTTAAAAATTCATATAACAGTACTATTAATATTAATTTCCATTATTATGTGTTGATGATATATTTTAGTGGCAGTTTTAAAAGTTTTTATTAAAATGATTACAAATCAAAAAATTGTTTTTTATAATTCTTAGGTGATAGTGAACCTGAAGTGAAATCAAGTATAGAAATTGTGAATGATTGTTACCAGGATTAAGGTTTCATTAGAATCCATATTTATTCATCATATATTCTTTTTGGATTTTTCCCATCTCTATTTTTTCATTTTTTAATTATTCATTATTTGTCAAACCTTATGGGATCACTAGTTTATATTTTTAGAATTTTCAATTTTTTTGGTTTGACCTTCTAGATTTTCAGGGTTATCTGGACTCTCAAATTAATGAAATTATATTTATTTTTTCCTTATGGATATGTCACGTGAATAATATTGAATTCTATGATTAATCTATCAGATTGTCTAATTTGTTTTTCTTTGATAGGGGAATTTGTTTTTTATTTGGTCATGTATTATTTTTTCAGACTATGAACCTATTATCATCCTATCATTTATATTTCTATTTATTTTTAGTATATTATAAATTATAAATTTTTTTATATTCTTTTCAGAAAAAGATATATTTCAAGGTTGTTGTCGGATAAAAAGAAGTAATAATTTATTTGGTATCATATCAAAAGTTATATATCACAAACATGTTCTTGAGGAGACTTAAATCTTCTATTAATATATAGATGATATCTTGTTCAACTTATCACTCATAAATAAATAGTTAATAAATATATATATCAATACCCATGGATAATCGATGAGAGATTATTTATTGAACTTCATATGATTATTTGAATAACATAGCTCATTTTTATATTTTATAAAACACAATAATTTTCACTAAATTATTATAATAGAATCATATGAATTTATTTATGAGATCATATATTGAACTCTACTAATCATGGAAAAAAATTGTTTGTGTAATCTAGTAGGACAATAAATTTTGACATTAATTAATGAAATGGTAAAACAAATTACAAAACAATAATGTAGTACATAAGAAGATTATTACAGAATATACCCGGATTCTAAAGTTAGAAATAATTTATTCTGTATAATATGTAATCAAAAGATAGAAATAAGGATTTAAAATAATGAAATTATCATCCCAATTAACAATTTTTCCATTGGGACTCTTGATCATGTTGGTCTTGTGGACCATTTTTTAAACCATCCACTAAAACTAACTCAAATTCAAATTTATCTCTATGAATATCCTAAGATGATGTATACACTATATCAGTCAAATGTACATAATTTGGAAGTAGTATAACTGTATAATGAAATATCTTCCAAAACCATGTATTCTAAAATTTAGACCATAGGGTAAATGTTATATTCAATAGGACCCATCACCTTTTAAATGATGATTATCAGAATATTAAGTATGAAATGGAGTTATAGTAATTTAATGATTCAATGAAAAAATATGACCAATCATTTAATATGAATTGAAGATAAAAATTAAATGTTATTATGTATAATTTCTATAAGGGAAATAAATATAAAGATGGATATAGAAATTTAATGAAATTTCATTATTTATAAATATCTATCTTAGATATATTAAATATTTACATATGTAATTTTGTATTATGTTTTCTTTAAACAAATAATCTATATAAAAAAATTAAAAAAATTAAATTTTTAATATTGAATAATCCATATAAGGATGTATAAATTCCATAAAAATAAAAAATAGTATACTAAAAAAATTAAAAAATTAAAAAATTAAAAAAAATAGATTTTGAGAACCCATATGGTAAATATACCAATGAAAATTTATAGTTTTGAATAAAAATATAATGAAAAAAATTAAATATGTTAATTGAAATTTATATTTTCAATTGTGAAATACGTGTGAAAATTAATCAAATTATGATAAATAGATTAAGAAGTAGTTACATAAGATATAAAGACAATATAATCATTCACATAGTAACAAATTCATTTGAATAATATCTAAAATGTCAAAGCAGTGACATGATTTTTATATAATTAACATGAAACATAGAGATAGTAAAAAATAAATTTTAAAGGAAAATAAAAGTTACGTAAAATTTTAAATGAATAAAATAAGTAAATATAAATATTGGGATAAAAAATAAAAAATAAAAAATAAAAAATAATTAACACAAATAAAATATATAAATTTTAGTGTAATATTATATGGTTTGCCTATATTATAAAGACTATAATTTTTATTATTAAATTCAAAAATTAAATTTATCTATCATTGAAAATTATCTATACGAAACTACTATAATATTAGTTTTAAATGTGTATAAATCATCATATAGTATTTTAATGTAAAATTTTCATATATAAAGTAGTTTTTAGATGAAAATAAAACAATACAGTTTTTAAATTTCATCATGTTTTATGAAAAGTATTTATCTAATAATAGAATAAAAAATATAATAATGTGTTTGATCTATTAAAATTTATATTAATATTTTGAATAATTAATTTTAAATTTATATATTTAATCTTAATAACTGTAGTATCAATTTTTTTAAAATATAATTCGTTCTATTAAGAATCAATTTTTTATTTTTTTCATTATTTTTTATATATAATTAAATTTAGGGGAGTAATGTTTAAATAGTAATAAATCAAGTATTTTTAATTAAATATCTGTCATAGACTCATTGAATAAAATTTCTTTCTATGTAATCGTGATTTTTCTTCATTATTTAAACAAAAATATACATTTTATAAGAATAAATACACATATCTCTTATAAGGAAACATTATTCCAAAATTAATATAATTACCTAATTCTAAAACTATGTTTACTTAACCCTCATATTTTTCATAGCCATGTATTTTTCTAACACAATACATGTGTTTAATGACATTGTCCCTTTGTAGAGGAGTAAGATTCAATGAATATGTTATTATACCATAATCATCCCGATATTCTATATTATTACTTTTAGATTATAATTTCATTTTTATCTGTCATGACACTAAATATATAAATATATTGAAATAAATTTTTTTTTATTTTTATGTTGGTTAATTATTATGAATTATTTATAACATAAACATACAATGATTCTCCACTATATTTGGTCTATCTCATTAATTATTACCTTTAACATATATGATAACCTTTAAAATTTATTAATTATCATCATATTTAATTATAACTAGTTATATATATATATTAAAATTATATTGTGATATTCTATGTTATATATAATCTATTTCATAAATATGTATTATCTTTGAACATATTTGGAACTACTAGTTATTTATCAGTATTTCCACCTATCTGAAAGATATTAATTATTTAAATATCATTGAACCCCAAAAAATAGAGTGTATATGAATATTACATATATATTAAAATGACTTTATTGGTTATGGAACTAATAGAAAAATAAAAAAAATCAAAAACCGAAATATTTAAATAAATGGTGAATAATTCAATCAAATACATATAAACATTTTAATCTAATTTTCTTAACAAATAAATTCACGTGATAATATTTTTTGAATCACAATACAATTGAATTTTTTATAATGTTATAACAAATTTAATAAAAATAGTTCGTTATATAGGAGGATTATTTTAACGATTAATAATTTGAACAATATTAAAGAGATACTCAAACCCATTCCATTTCATTTTTGGTTGTATAATTAAATTTCTCTACCTTTTCATTAAGATTCTTAAAAAACTTCCTTACATTGAATATAAATAATATTATTACAAATTTTCCCTTAATTTAAAAAATACTTTATTCTTTATTTAAATTGGAATAATTATTATCAATAGAAATTGATCTTGGTAAATATTTTTTTGGTAAAAAATCATTTTAATGATCATATGTTATTTTTTCATCTCTTTGTTTCCTATAAACTTTTATTTAATAATCCTGAATGTATAGTATATTGTGTTGTATTATTTTCCTGGGTAAAACCATGTATAATTATCAAACATTTTATTAAAAAATTATTATAAAATCATGTATAATCTCTTGGGTTATTAATGTGTTATAGTTGATGTTTGAATAATTTTTACGTAGAATGCATGATTTCGATTATATTATATAGTAAATGAAGGGAATAAAATTAATATATCTCTATTTTATTATGATATTATATATATAATATTAGACGAATATGAATTGATGTAAATTACACATCCTAATCACCCCAAATAGATTCAATCTAGGTTTCACCACAAGACCAACTACATGACTCCCTATATGCCTAATGCTTCTAACTATTTTGGAGGTTATATTTATGACTATAAGAGACTAAATCCTTTAGTATGATAAAAATTTAACAATAATAGAATAAATATCAATAAGTATTATGAAATACACTAATAATATATATCTTATAGCTTTAGGATAAATATTTAAAACTATTCATCATTTATATTAAAAAAATGAGCTACTATAAATTTTCATTCCTGATCACACATATTGTAAGCTTTCCTATGTTAGAAAAATAAACCATTTCAAATTTTAATAAAATTTTTATTTATTAAACCGTGAAGCATATAAAATTCCACACATGATATTACCTCTAACTCTAAAAAAATTATTTCAGGCCTTTAATCAAATATAGAGACGTTTCCCTTATATATGTCATAAACAATGAGGACAAAAAATACACCAAGATAACCATCAAGGTATTGTGTATAAATATATATGAAATCACCATCTTTTTATATATAAAAAATTTATATAAAATGTTATAAAAAAATAAAACATATTTTAAAATAAAAATTTGAATAATATTATCTAGTAATAAAGTAATTCAGAGAAAAATGTTTATCCTACTTTAGGTAGTGTCTAAATATGATGACATTTAAATAGATTTAAGATTATTAGATGGAGAATGATCTATATACATCATTTCCAATGAAAAGTATTAGTCATTTATCACTATACTTATAAACCCTTTAGTGAATGATATATCCCAAATACAGATAAGATTGAAAACAATTTATCATTGTCTCATTTACATGATAAATGATTAATCACCATAAAATCCTCTCATGGGAGATGGATAACCAAACCACATAATCCCACTGTGAATGATATATCACTATCTCGTAACCATTATGAATGATATATCACAATCATGTATCCCTTATGAATGATACGACACAAAATGAATAAATCATGGAATGATATATGGAATTGAGAATGGGTTATCAAATCTAGAAATAATCATGTTGGATGATAGTTTACCACTCCAGTTTTACTAGAGAATAAGGCATCACAATGTAAAAGATGAACCACATTGAAAAAACTCTATAGAAAAATATTTTTCATTGAATAATAATTTCCGATGATTATTATTAACCACTATAAAAACTATCAACTAAATGGTCAATCAATAAATAATATTACATTAGTGGTTGATACAATAAAATTTAAATTCCCAAAACGGATAAAGAGACACTAATAAAAATACACAGGTTAATGATATTCCAAATTTAAATCCATTATAAAGAACAAAATTTCACTAGTCGTTTTCAAGAAGGAGTGAACTATAGATCATTTAATATCCCATCATTGTGAAATATATATCAGTATATAGAAAATTATTGTTGACGTCCCAGGTCTATCCAAATCCTAAGAAACTAATCAAGATAAATAAAAACATATAATGGATCAAGACACCGCACATGATGTATAAGGTTAGAAATCCCAAACATATACATCATATACAAGATCAAAGTTATATTTCTATAAAACATTAAATATGGTGCATGATCATTAATGAATAAGGAATCGATGAAAAACATTGTAAGGATAGAATGTGTCCATGATGTGTCATACTCCTCAAATAAGAGACCAATATAATTATTTTTAATGTTTTTAGGATCATAAATTAATTTATAGAACATTTGGTATACAACATAACTTATATAAACCTTAAAAAACAATCAAGAAAATATTTGGACCCCCTAACAAGGAATTGAAATACTTTTATGAATAAAAATAAACAAATGATTCAGAATCATATAGAAAAAGGGAAAAACAGAGAATGATCTAAAAAATTTGTCACATCTCATTGAAAAGTATCTTATAAAAATTAATGTACATATTTCAACATAGAGGATTGATATATATTTTTATATCTAAAATTTTACCCTCATTTAGATAGGTGTTATGTATGTTAATTAACAAGAGATAATTATAATAAAAATAAGGTGCATAAGGGGTGTGGAAAAGTGGTTTACATCCCTAACGAGAGAGAAATGAGGGAGAAATTAATTTAAAAAAAAATATTAATAAAATAATTCATTTCTTTGAAATTATTTTAACTATATATATAATATCTTATTATATTTTATTTGTCAATTGTGTACCTGGTACCACATTGGGTACTCTCACTAGGGTTATCAAACACATGGTATCCCTTCAAGACCTTCCCACATCATACCAACATCCCTCAGGAACCTTTTATAGACACAATAGAAAAAAATTCATTTTTCTATTCTTGTATAATGTACTTATAATTTGATCAAATTCATAAAAATGACCCATGATCTCTTCCAAGACCTCCAACAACAAATATCCCTAAATGTGCCCATAGATTCATAGTTTATTTTTCAATTTTGTTCCTGAAAAAATAAGGTTTTGAAATCTAAAATAATTATGGAATTGTTTCCGCAATATGTCAAACACAAATAATTATAAATAAATTCCTTTTAAAAAAAATTTAATTTTTTCAATAGCTTGCAATGCACAGAAAATTATGATTAACCAAAACACTATTTATATTTTCTTTGCACACGTAGTTTATAATTAATTTTTTTCACATTTATAAAATTTATTTGAAAAAAGAAAAATAATTTTTCCATTCATAATATAAATTTTTTCTTATGGGAAATTTTTGTGATCTTTTTAACAAGTATCATTTTTATGAATAGTGAAAAATATTGAATTTTAATAAAAATAACCTTTAAATTTAAAGTAATTATGAACATAAAATATGATCTATAATTTTTTTTAAAGGTAAATTAGTTCAATTATATTTCAATTAATCAAATTTAGTTAACTAAAATAATTTTTATGTTGATTTTTGATATATAGACCTATGTAAATATTTTAAGAGTTTTACATTAAAACCCTCCTTTCTTATCACCAATGTGGGATTAGTTTTAAATTAAATTGTTTCACATATGTTAATTGAATTTGTAACATAAAATTATATATTTTAAATCAAAAAAATTTATTATTTTTTAATAATTTAAACTTTTTTCCATATTGAATAGTAATACATACAAACTTAATTATCTTAATTAAGGTAAAAAAAGATTTATCCAGGGATAATCAAAGGGTATAAGGGTAATAATGGACAAAGAAATAATTAATTCCTATTTTTTATATTAATATTTTTTTTGTTATGTGATTAGGATATATATTTATGACTATTTGGGACACATTTACTTAAAAGTGACATGTGTAATAAGATATGTAAAGAAAAATACATAAATGAACCATTGATAATTTTCATATCATAAAAGATTTGGCATTTGGAAAAATATTCCATTAGGTTAATTATAGATATTATTTTGAAATTTAAATGATTTTATGTTATCATACATTTTTATTTAATTTTTTTAGATGAAAAAAATACATATAATTTGTAACAAATACCAACACATTAATTATTTAGTAAATAAAATAATAAGATAACAAATTCAAAAAATATAAAAATAGATGTAAATTAAATGAAGTATTATCTTTAATTAATTTTGTAGATGTATATATCTGGTTATAATATTTTAACATTAATTAATGTAATTATATCATTGTCTTGAAATTTATAAATTTAGATAAATTGAATAATGTAAAAATTAACATTTCGGTTATTTTATAATAAATGATATTTTATTAAATAATTTAAAATTACTAAAAGTAACATTATCTTCCATGTCATTGTAAAATTCTAATAAGCACCCAATTTTAACCATTCATGGACTAAAATATCTTCTATAATGAATATATTGACCCTTAAATGATTGCAACTATGTTAACACAGTTAACATAAAATTCATATTTTTTTAAGTTATATTCATTTTGGTTAAAATTAATTTTTGACACACCTAGGATTTATATCATATAAATTAATTATTATATATAATTATTGGGAATAAATTATCTAATTAGGATAATTTTATTTTATTTTTAATTTAAAAATTACATAGGATACAAATAAAATATATTGTAGTAAAAACCCAAAATTGTAAAGATGGGTAAACATAAATTCTAAGTACCAAAATGATTATAATATGTGTTTCATTTGTTTTGGATATGTGTCTAGACTATATTATCCCTATAATAAATGAACTATCAATATTGGATCCACTTCAAGAAATAATGTTCTCCAAAAAGTAAAATTTGTTGGGTATTTACAAAACATCCACTCCTCCTTAACTATAATAAGGAAGTAAATCTGCTCACTTCTTCGTACATTAAATAATATTTTTTCATCCATTAATTACCCAAATCACAAGAAAAATTAAATACCCTCCTCTAATATGTAGTTTTTGGATGAAACCAACATATGAAGCATTTAGTGAAACCCCCAAGGAGGGTAACCGAAGAAGAGGTAATGTTATTTCATAAGCGTGTTTATTTTATTTTATCCTCCAGATCATTAAATTATTAGTAAAACATAATTATATCATATATCACTAAAATACCTATATTATTCAGTTTTAATAATAATTTAATGCCCAAAAAATATCCCCACTTCTATGAAATGTGTTAGGAAAATGTAATTCTTTGGTATGATATATTGTATCCTAGAAAATCGATTTCATTCATTATTCTATTACTAACTATCAGGGTAGGATATGATGATAGAGATAATGTACATAAAATATATATATATATATATATATTAGTGATAACTGTGGATTCAATATATCATGTATATTTTTTTCTTCCATTCCATTAGAAATTAGATACCATTGATCATGTGTATGATGCACTACCTCCTTACAATGCGATGTGCTTCGTCTTCCACAAACAGATCACATGGAAGGTGATAAAGAAAAAGTTAATGATGGTATGTGATATTAATGAAATAATTAAATATTTAAGGAAATATTTATCATTTTGGAAAGATAATATAAATCATTTTCATTATTTGTTATTCATTCATTTAAAGATGAAAACATTGTTTTTTGTACATTTGGACTATCACCTTCATAAAGCAATGTGACTCTCCTTTCATAACCACAAAATATGGATGATATATATATATATATATATAATATGGAAAATTTTATATTACAATCATTGTAATTTTTTAAATATTACTTACCTTCATTCCATAATGATCACTAAAAATTTGATACATTAATCATGTGCACGTATTGCATAAGGCATCCATGATTGTATCATAATTGATTTTAATTACTACTATTTTTAATTGGTTATAAAACTATAATTGAGTTAAAATTATGATACCATTTCATGATTATATATTTTTTAAATTAAATTACTAAATAATATGTGTATGAAATAGATCATTCATGAGGAAACACGAATGAGAAAAAAGTAAATTAACATCCAAAACATTAAAAACAATGAAATATTAAAAATTGAAGAATAATAATGTTTTAAAAAAGGATTATATATGATTTTATAAAAATTAATTTCGTTCTTTAATAAATTAATAATAATTTACAAACCACTATACATTAGTTTAATTAAAGTCTAACCCTAAAGGGAGTTCAATGTAACAGTTCTCATCCTAACTTACTTTGTATTGATACGCAGTTGTTATTATAAACCATTTCACTTTTTTTGGGGTGAATATACTTCTCCATTGAAATATAATCACATGATTAATTTATAATTAATGGTCATTTAGGTTTTACTTTGAATCATTTCATCCTATAGTAATTTCAATAAAAATTACCAATTGGTAAACTTATTATACAATAAAACATTCTTATGTGATTACTAACCATCACTTTAAATAATCAATTTATTATCATTGTTTTTCAATTGAATTTAATTTTATATTAGATATAAAAATTCATGAATGTATAATATTATTATTACAAAAAATAATAATACCATTTTTACATACAGTGATTATTATGAATGTTATTTGATTAATAGGGGAAAATTGATAAATCCATATCTTATACTCAATACAAATACTTAATGATATGGAAAATTAATTCTTAATTTTTTTGATTCATTGATATATGATTAATGATTTTGTACCTAAAGTGATAGTTTAACAACCATATAATTTATACCCTCGATGCATTGGAAGGTATCCTTAGATTAGTTATTTGGCCTACTTAAATAGGTTTTACCTCTAGTATTTGTTATTATTTTATAAAACATCCTAAAAGTATAGGCATCATGATTCTTGAGATAGGGAATAAAATAATTAATAATTTTCTTCACAAATAATTTAGTTATTATTACATATGATGTTTTCAAAATGACCATATATATGGATGTATTTTAATCTCAAATCATTAATTAAATTTCATGTGTTTTCATTTTTTTACCATAAAATGTGGATTTTTTTGTTTATGTTATCAAGTTCATAAAATGGAGTGTGTTATTTGTTATATACTTTTTTATATTTATTATTTCTTAATTATTCAAGACATATTCTAGTGTACATAATATTTACTATGTATTTGTTCTCTCCCTGGTTTTGATTATATTTCCCAAGATATAAAGAAGATATTGTTGAATGATTTTTTCACATATTCTGGTTTTTTACAATTAATGTATATAACGTATTATTTTTTATTTCAAAATTTAATATGAGTATCATTTAGGTATATATTTCACTAAAACTACTAAAATAATTGGTCCTTTAGGACTTAACTCAGTGTACCTATGCCAATGTAATAAATCATGGATTAGACACCATGATACTGGGGTACAGTTTGTTACAGTTATAATCAGAGAACGATTAGTAGAATCCTTAGGAATTAGATTCATGAAATCATAGTATAGGGATCATAACTCTATTATAAACATTGAAAATAAGTAGATAAAAACATCTTAATGGTTTGGTATGATAGCGATTATAAAGTTTTTAGATGCAATACATTCCTATATGAAAATTATATGCGGACATGGTTTTAGACTATATGTACCCGGGGTTAATAACTATAAAAAGGTAGTAGTTTTCTTGATCTAATCATAACTTGGTGCATAATAATGGGACATAATTCACACTTGGTTTTACACTTCCTTCAAATATTCCTAGGATAATTCAAATTTTTATTAAAAATCATAATAATGGATTTTAAATTAATGTGATTCTAAAAGTTTCCATAGCTTTTGATTTTGAGATTAAAAATGCATAAAATTTTAAATTATTACATGTGGAAAACTATATTTATAATTTTACATTATTATTTAATATTCACAATTTAATGATAAAAACATGTATAAGTTTTTTTTTCAAATAAACACCTAAAAATGGTATCAATACTTGTGAAAAATGTAGATATTTCCCAATAGAAAGTTATAATATAAATAATATTTTCATTAAGGAAATTATGGAATTAATAGGGTATATTAATTAGTTTATGGAAAATAACCTATACCAGATTGAGAAACTTATTCCATAAAAATATTCTTCTTTGTTTTATTACATCAAGAGACATGGGCACCCATCATTTATTGAGACTATCAATCAAATAGAAGAGAAGTAATGGATTAGGTATATATAGAGAATATTTATAGAATTTGGATGTAATAAAAATGAATAGTTTACTCTTTCTGTGTCTTTTCAAAAAATTTGATGTTGATAAATGGTGGTCGTTAACCAAAAATACTAAGAAGGTATAAGAAATAGTACTCACAAAATGGGTTTTTTTACCGATTAACTCTACGACAAATATTTCCCCATTGACAAACAAAATGAAATAAAGAATTATTTAATTGTATTAAATTAAAAGGAAGATAAAAGTTTTTTAGAGTACTCATATACCTTTACAAGGTTATCATGGGATGATAAAAACAACATATTCAATAAGGAGTATGAGAATTCCCTTTTCTTTGAAGGTCTTAATTATTTTCTATGAAGGGTGATGATCTCTCAATCATTTTCATCAGATGATGAAATATTTGTTTTTCTATAAAGAAAGAAAAATAATTATCTATTTATTATGACATATATTAAATCCCTTGAATAAAGGGATGATATATAAAAAATTGATATGTGGAAAACGGGAGAGAAGGATTTTCCTTCATGTTATATTTTGGAATGTAATTCCATATTACATTATTTCAGGGAATGATTTTTTTCAATAAGTGTGGATAAAAAGGACAAAAAGATCACATTGAAATGTAAAGGATGAAAAATCCTTTGTGTAATGATTCTACTATAAGTTGGTAGGGCAAAACTAAATAGAATTCTCTAACAAATAGAGGAATATACCACCAATTTAGCTAACATGTCACGGATATGCTTTTGATATTGATACAATGGAAGTAGAGTGATTAAAATGTTTATGTATTTGGATCCAATAAATATAATGCAAAATTATTTTTTTGATCATATCATAAAATATTTTAGGAATGTACTCAAGTAATATTTCATAAATTATTTTAGAGAATATGTTAAATGTTACCGATGATCATTATTATTCATTAAGTTGAATGTTAAACATATTCAAAAAAAATGATTAAGGGAAATAAATACTCTTAATATGATCTTGTTTATTAGATAATGATAATTGGATAAATAGCTGATTAATGTATATAATATAAAGTGTACATTACTGATTGGCTTGGAACTGACTAATTATTTTTTGAAAATTTGGTTTATGATATAATTTATGGATTTAATTGTGTCTTTTTATCTATCTACTACATTAAATAATCACAATTTTATTTAAGTAATATAAGGCCCCAGACTTAAACATTACTTAATATTGAATTAAATGAGTAATTCACATTGAGGATCTTTTCAGGTTTAGAGTTTTAGAGAATTAGCACATAACTATTACATCTCAAAAGATTACAAAGTAGTCGCTTCTACTAAATTTCCATAAAATAAAAACTCTTTAAAAGAAACATGTATAGTTCCATGTTTTAGGTAGCATGAATTTCCATTGATCCCATCCTTGACCCTATTCCACGCTAAGACCTGTGAATTTTTTTTCAAAAACTTGGGATGAGCATAAGAAGCTCAGTAAGGGATACACAAATAATGAAAACTGTTAGTTTTTCAAAACAACAAGTAAACCATGAATACTTTATCAATGTAATACTTTTCACCTACATGAAGTAGTAAAAACTCTTCACTGAATAAAGTATCATTAATTACCTTTTTGTAACCAAAGTATTACCATAAAAATCCATAAAAAGAACACATAACATATATAAAGGTAACTTGGGACATAAACATACTTAAGTGGAATAACCATACGGTCGACTCCCACACATATCACTTAATGGAATAGCCATACGGCCAATTTCCATACATACTTAATGGAATAGACATACGGCCAACTTCCATACCCAATGCATTGGAGGTTATAACGTAACCACCCGTCCTGGTATTCACGGCACCACCCGTCATATGGTTTATAACGTAACCACCCGTTAAAATGTCCAAGTACCAGTATAAAATCATAAAACATAAAACCAATATAAAGGAATGATAACATTTCCACATTTCAATCACAATATATCATAAATATATTGACATAATAGAATCATTTTTCAAAACCATTTTCAATACCAAAATACATAAAAGAGTATATGGTATTTATTTTATTCTAAAAACATTACGGCTTGTTGAGAAAGCTAAAGACCAAATAATACTCACGGCGGCGGAAAAGGCCGTTGTCACCGCGTACGTTAAAAAAAACATTCTTTTTTGTCGTTTTGTAAAACGCTTCGTAGAAAAAGATTCCTTTTGTATAAAAGTAAAAGTCAAATGTTTTTATACACCGTATAAAAGAAAGTTGTGTATAAAATGAAATATGCCTCAATGAAAGGAGATTGAGACGAAGTCCCTTACCTCGGGTCCGACTTGACTCGATCGTTCTTTAACGTCCTGAATAATAAACTTGAGTTAATTTATACTTGATTAAGAACCTTTTTAGAGTTCATTATTCCTTTTATATCACTTATTTCAATGTTATAAACATTATGTAACTATTTAAGTTAATAATGTTTGTTTTGTCGATATTTGGTTCATAAGTCGAAAGTGGACTTGTTACAATTACATGTTGTTCATGTGGTCAAAGGTTCTTTATATCTAGAATGACATTCCTGATTTGGATAACATATATATCATATATATCCAGCATATACATGTATTTATAATATTACATAATCATTTAGAGGTAAGAAATGAAATGCACCGTTCATGGAGACGGTAAGCCGTACGTACGCATGAACACTACTTTCATTTCTTTGTCATATTAATGGAATTAAAACTAAATGAGAGGTATGTATATTTTAATTCCAGAATTATATTCATAATTTAGATATATCATTAATTATATATATCCATTATATACATGTACTTTTAATAGTACATTACATTTGGGGATAAGAAATGAAATGCACCGTTCATGGAGACGGTAAGCCGTACGTACGCATGAACGCTACTTTCATTTCTATATCATACATTAATGGAATGAAATAATAATTATATAGAGGTATATTATAATTACAGTATAACATCGTATATAATAACTTTAAATCAATCCTTTACACGTCCCACATATGGCATTAACGAATCACATCACTTTGAGGGGGCAGTAGTCCGCACTTCCTAAAATGAAGATATCGCGTATACCCATAATGGAAGCCATAAAGGTAAGACGAAAATGAAAAATACAGAAGCATAAGTAAAACATAAACATATTATATATCATATATAAAAATAGTGACATCATAATGGCCACCTTTGAAGGTGTTAAATGCGTATTGAACAATAATCGTTTCGGGAGGCACAATTTTGCCATCCACGGAAACCCTATGTTCTTTAACCATTTGATGTAGTTGTGTGAGAGTTTAGCTCGAATAAATCATATAACAACATCCTAGTATATTGAAGATACTGGTGTTTTTACAAAAGAAATAAATAAAAAGAGTTTAGGGGGTTGGAGAAGCAAAATAAAACAAATGAACATGAGAGAATGAATTACCTTTAAAAGTGTATCTCCTTTTGATTTGAGCCTAAAGGCTTACTTTGAAAGGATTCTTCCCAAAGGGAATCCTCTAGGATGCGGAGGGGGATGTGGAGAGAGTAAATGGGCAGGGGTTGGCCGAGACAAAGGCTTGAGGAGTGTGTGAAATGAGGTAGAGGTGGGGGCCTTTTATAAGAGGAGAGGAGGGCACTTTTGGAAAGTAAAGAAATATTACTTTATTTGAAAATGTGTTTCGGTTTTAAAAGGTCCCACATTGATATAATTCGTGGATAAGTTGATAAGGTTTCGAAATACACCCATCTAATAAGTTTTGGACATGTTTAGTTCATAGATTTTACATTATCTTTCCATTTTATTTAAATCGTCAAATAATGATGTCATCGCTTCATCATTATTATGTCATAAATAATTTAATTTATTTAATGTCTAAAAATGATGAACAAAATACTATGATGTAGGAAATCTTTTTATCTTTCCAATGACTATTTATAATAAAAAATCTTATCTTTATTACCCCATGTAAAAATTGTTTTCGTAAAATATATTATGTTTGTGTCATTTTTACTTTTACATTAAATAAAAAGTTATTTATGTCATTTCCCAACCAAAGTGTCTCCATGGGGTCCCCAAGTTGACCCATGGCTTGTCTTGGTCGGCCATGACACAACCAATGAGGGTAGGACATGTGTCAAGTTCATTTCATATTATTAAAACATTATTTTTACCTTAAACTACACTAATTACCACTAATCGCGATTAAGAACTTAATAAGATACTATTCACCAAAAAATTATTATAACCTCATTGAACCACATTTTACTTCTTAATGACAACCATGTATGTCGGATTTTTGAAATTCAAAACACAATGATGGCAAAATTTCATTTAAATGGAAAATCAGTCTTTATAAGTACCACTTAGTGGTTTCACTATTCATTAAAAATTGATGTTTTTCAGAAAATTACAAAAAACTCAACCTAAGCTATATTTGATTTTACGAATTCAAAAATGAAGTCTATTTTACAAAATTCAATACATATAAGTCAGATTAATTAATTTAATAATTAATTCCCGTTGTCAAAGCAAATAGCGTGTTTTTATGAAACAATAAGTATCAAAAGATTGACACTAGTTTAAGTCTGATTTCAAAGTGAAATTAATTCCAAAGACCACTATTGGATTTAATGGTAAAAATATATTCTAATTTAACTTTAAAACCAATTCAAAAGATAATCTAATCACATATATAAATTAGATTAAAAAGGGGTTTTGAATTAAAATACCACATTTTACACTATTCATTGAAAAAATGAACTTTATCAGAAAGATACCAAAAATTTACACAAAGTAAATTTTGATGTTACAATTCTAAAGAAGAGTTTTATTTGGTCCAAAATAATGTATAAGAGTGATCAAAACTATATTTAATGACAATTCTCCATCAAAAGGTGATAAGTGAACCTTTAGTGAAAATTAGGGTATAAAAGCCGAAAATTGAATTCTTTCCATATTTTAAGACATTATCTTTTATTGGATAAATGTAAAAACATTTAAAAACATATATAATCATATTTTATTTATTTCTATCCATTCCCGTCAATACAACGGCTACATGTTACCTACCATTTAAAATAATATTATTTTATTATTAGAGTGCAACGTAAGATTCCCAAGAAACTCGTTGTTGCGTGTTGGGTACGCCATCGAGCATAGCGTCCCCTTTAAATTCGTTTCAATATTTTATTCAAAAATATGGATAAATATGAAATGTCATATTCTTTATTTACCTGGGGTGTTACATCCTTCCCCCCTTTTGGGAATTGCGTCCTCGCAATTTTTAAAATTGAGCTTGGAAGCATCCATGAACGTCCCACATCGGAACAAGAGTCGGTAAAAAAATCACTTTAAAATAAAGGAAGATAAGTACAAAGGTCACCCGAGTTAACCCATACTAGGATTCCATGTAGGAAAACATGGACATGGAGGAGAAAACATAGGGTCATGTTCTGATGGAGAGTGATAGAAAACATGTTTAGGAGAAAGTTAACGATAAGAAAATCACAAACTTGTGATGGGTTAAACGGTGTTGGGTTCCCCAGTAGAAAAAGTTAGTAGACAACATTTTTGTTTTAAGTTACTCTTTATTGAGGAATTTATTCAAAAGGAATCATAATCACTTATCATGTTGACTTTCAACTTTTACTAGATTCCTTAATCAAACTCATATTTTTTCCAAAAGACGAGTATTTAGGGAGACTTGTTCGCATTAAGAGTACTATAATCAACTTCTAGAGAATCACCTAACCCAAAAAAAAGAACTACATACTTCCCATGTCTTTAGACTTTAACCAAAACCAAAACCCAAAAGATTAGTATAAGATCAGATAACCCAGAAAAGGATAACCCATTAGAAAGAAAATCTATTCATAATCTCCAAAACTTGTCCAACAAAACCCAAAGTTCAACGAGGACCATTCGATCAACAATTTTTCCATAAAATTACTCAGAGTAAACCAATCTAAGATTGAAACCCAAAAATTTGAAGGATTTAGTCACATAGTCTTCCAAGTTAAATCGTAACATTTATCTCCAAACAACATCTGTTGCTCCTAAAGTCTCGTATTGAAAAGTAATTAACCAAATCACATATCCTCCATGATAGGTTAATCATTTTCATAAATAACCCAAAATAAACTTACTCTTAATTGATAAAATCATATAACTAGATAGAATTAGTCAAACTAACCAGGGAATTCACGTAGTCCAGTGGTAGGCGATAAATGCCAGTCGCACTTTGGTTGTGGGTTCGATTCCCGCAACTTTGTCCGACGCGACGGGTTGTCACATGGTCTGCGTGTTGTCCTTTTTCCAAAACTATATAATTCTTAAATAATTCCCCAAAAAGAGATAAAATCATCAAAAATGATCATAACATATTTTAACCTCAAGTTTATCTCATGCCTTTCATTTTCCAGCATATCATATAATAACCCATAATTACCTCAAAAGTAAGGATCATATAAACCCAAATGGTTCTTTATAACTATGTCCACAAAAGAAAAGATAACTATTCCATTAATAAAATTTTCCTATATTAAACATCAGGGTTACACATAATATAAAAAGTCTTCTAATGTAACCCCATCATCAAAAGAGACTTAATACTCTTAAGAATTTCACCATAACTCTTGAATCCCTTATATGTTGACATCTTACTCATTCAACATTCTTCATGATCCATTAACCATTCCTTTCCAACTTATTCCGAAATACCTCTTTCCTACAAACAAAATCATGAATCATATCTTAAGATTCCAAAATAGGAAAACAATAGTCATGGAATAATACATACCTTTGATTGGTCATTGTCAGTTTCTTCATCCTCAATCGGAATGGCATTAGGTTTTGGTAAACGGGTATTTTTATGATCTTGGTGATCCCATTCACTAAACTTCTTAATGGGACATGTGTTTGCAGAATGACCATGCACACCGCATTTAAAACATTCAATTGATCCCTCAGAAAGAACTTCTTTCCCTTTCCTCGAGTCAACTGGATGCTTCCTTTTTCCATGGCAGGTTCTTGCTTTATGACCTTCATTTTCACATCTATAGCATATTTCAGTCCCATTGAAACATTTTCCTAGGTGTTTCTTTCCACATCTTTGACACATAGGTTTTTGAACACACTTACCTTTATGATTATTACCTGTACTTCTGTAGGGATTTTTTTATTGAAAATATGATTCCTTAGAGAAATCTCCAAGGTTTAGGTGGTCATTCATGACTCCAGATAGTTGGTTGAGGATAAACACAAGAGTTCTCATTACAACCCCCATATCATTCAGTTGCTCGCTCAGAAAACTGTCACAGTTTCCTTCACATCCACAGTTACCTTGGTGCCTGCTAGATCCAGCCATTTACTAAAACCAAAAAGGGTCAGTGTGAGTATAACAACAAAACCATCACCTACTAATGAGGAAGATAAACACTATGATATTCTTACTCATTCACTGTATCTAAAACTAGGACTCTGTCTGAAATCCTAACCATTATGGTAATGTCACTTATGCTTAAAGAATACCCTAACCTCTAAAGTTATCTAAACCGACCTTTAATACCAACTATAAGGCCCTAGCCTTAAACCTTACTTAATATTGAATTAAATGAGTAATTCACATTGAGGATCTTTTCAGGTTTAGAGTTTTAGAGAATTAGGACATAACTATTACATCTCAAAAGATTACAAAGTAGTCGCTTCTACTAAATATCCATAAAATAAAAACTCTTTTAAAGAAACATTTATAGTTCCATGTTTTAGGTAGCATGACTTTCCCTTGATCCCATCCTTGACCCTATTCCACGCTAAGTCCTGTGAAAAATATTTCAAAAACTTGGGATGAGCATAAGAAGCTCAGTAAGGGATACACAAATAATGAAAACTGTTAGTTTTTCAAAACAACAAGTAAACCAAGAATACTTTATCAATGTAATACTTTTTACCTACATGAAGTAGTAAAAACTCTTCACTGAATAAAGTATCATTACTTACCTTTTTGTAACCAAAGGATTTCCATAAAAGTCCATAGAAAGAACACATAACATATATAAAGGTAACTTGGGACATAAACATACTTAAGTGGAATAACCATACGGTCGACTCCCACACATATCACTTAATGGAATAGCCATACGGCCAATTTCCATACATACTTAATGGAATAGCCATACGGCCGACTTCCATACCCAATGCATTGGAGGTTATAACGTAACCACCCGTCCTGGTATTCATGGCACCACCCGTCATATGGTTTATAACGTAACCACACGTTAAAATGTCAAGTACCAGTATAAAATCATAAAACATAAAACCAATATAAAGGAATGATAACATTTCAAAATTTCAATCACAATATATCATAAATATATTGACATAATAGAATCCTTTTTCAAAACCATTTTCAATACCAAAATACATAAAAGAGTATATGGTATTTATTTTATTCTAAAAACATTACGGCTTGTTGAGAAAGCCAAAGACCAAATAATACTCGCGGCGGCAGAAAAGGCCGTTGTCACCGCGTACGTTAAAAAAACATTCTTTTTTGTCGTTTAGTAAAACGCTTCGTAGAAAAAGATTCCATTTGTATAAAAATAAAAGTCAAAGGTGTTTATACACCATATAAAAGAAAGTTGTGTATAAAATGAAATATGCCTCAATGAAAGGAGATTGAGACGGGGTCCCTTACCTTGGGTTCAACTTGACTCGATCGTTCTTTAACGTCCTGAATAATAAACTTGAGTTAATTTCTACTTGATTAAGAACCTTTTTAGAGTTAATTATTCCTTTTATATCACTTATTTCCATGTTATAAATATTATGTAACTATTTAAGTTAATAATGTTTGTTTTGTCGATATTTGGTTCGTAGGTCGAAAGTGGACTTGTTACAATTACATGTTGTTCGTGTGGTCAAAGGTTATTTATATCTAGAATGAAATTCCTGATTTGGAAATCATATATATCATATATATCCAGCATATACATGTATTTATAATATTACATAATCATTTAGAGGTAAGAAATGAAATGCACCGTTCATGGAGACGGTAAGCCGTACGTACGCATGAAGGCTACTTTCATTTCATTGTCATATTAATGGAATTAAAACTAAATGAGTGGTATGTATATTTTAATTCCAGAATTATATTCATCATTTAGATATATCATTAATTACATATATCCATTATATACATGTACTTTTAATAGTACATTACATTTGTGGATAAGAAATGAAATGCACCGTTCATGGAGACGGTAAGCCGTACGTACGCATGAACGCTACTTTCATTTCTATCTCATACTTTAATGGAATGAAATAATAATTATATAGAGGTATATTATAAGTCCAGTATAACATCATATATAATAACTTTAAATCAATCCTTTACACGTCCCACATATGGCATTAACGAATCACATCACTTTGAGGGGGCGGTAGTCCGCACTTCCTAAAATGAAGATATCGCGTATACCCATAATGGAAGCCATAATGGTAAGACACAAATGAAAAATACAGAAGAATAAGTAAAACAAAAACATATTATATATCATATATAAAAATAGTGACATCATAATGGCCACCTTTGAAGGTGTTAAATGAGTATTGAACAATCATCGTTTCGGGAGGCACAATTTTGCCATCCACGGAAACCGTATGTGCTTTAACCATTTGATGTAGTTGTGTGAGAGTGTAGCTCAAATAAATCATATAAAAACTTCCTAGTATATTGAAGATACTGGTATTGTTACAAAAGAAATAAATAAAAAGAGTTTAGGGGGTTGGAGAAGCAAAATAAAACAAATGAACATGAGAGAATGAATTACCTTTAATAGTGTAACTCCTTTTGATTTGAGCCTAAAGGATTCCTTTGAAAGGATTATGACCAAAGGGAATCCTCTAGGATGAGGAGAGGGATGTGGAGAGAGTAAATGGGCAGGGGTTGGCCGAGCCAAAGGCTTGAGGAGTGTGTGAAATGAGGTAGAGGTGGGGGCCTTTTATAAGAGGAGAGGAGCGGCACTTTTGGAAAGTAAAGAAATATTACTTTATTTGAAAATGTGTTTCGGTTTTAAAAGGTCCCAAATTGATATAATTCATGGATAAGGTGATAAGGGTTCTAAATTCACCCATACAATAAGTTTTGGACATGTGTAGTTCATAGATTTTACATTATCTTTCCATTTTATTTAAATCGTCAAATAATGATGTCATCGCTGCATCATTATTATGTCATAAATAATTTAATTTATTTAATGTCTAAAAATTATAAAAAAAATACTATGATGTAGTAAATCTTTTTAGATTTCCAATTACTATTTATAGTCAAAAATCAGATATTTATAACCCCATGTAAAAATTGTTTTCGTAAAACATATTATGTTTGTGTCATTTTTACTTTTACATTAAATAAAAAGTTATTTATGTCATTTCCCAACCAAAGTGTCTCCATGGGGTCCCCAAGTTTACCCATGGCTTGTATTGGTCTTCCATGACACAACCAATGAGGGTAGGACATGTGTCAAGTTCATTTCATATTATTAAAACATTATTTTTACCTTAAACTACACTAATTACCACTAATCGCGATTAAGAACTTAATAAGTTACTATTCACCAAAAAATTATTATAACCTCATTGAACCAAATTTTACTTCTTAATGAAAACCATGTATGTTGTATTTTTGAAATTCAAAACACAATGATGGCAAAATTTTATTTAAACGGAAAATCAGTCTTTATAAGTACCACTTAGTGGTTTCACTATTCATTAAAAATTGAAGTTTTTAAGAAAATTACCAAAAATTCACCCTAAGCTATATTTGATATTAAGAATTCAAAAATGAAGTCTATTTTACAAAATTCAATACATATAAGTCAGATTAATTAATTTAATAATTAATTCCCATTGTCAAAGCAAATAGCGTGTTTTTATGAAACAATAAGTATCAAAAGATTGACACTAGTTTAAGTCTGATTTCAAAGTGAAATTAATTCCAAATACCACTATTGGATTTAATGGTAAAAATATATTCTAATTTAACTTTAAAACCATTTCAAAAGATAATCTAATCATATAAATAAATTACATTAAAAAGGGGTTTTGAATTAAAATACCACATTTTACACTATTCATTGAAAAAAATGAACTTTTTCGGAAAGATACCAAAAATTTACACAAAGTAAAATTTGATGTTACAATTCTAAAGAAGAGTTTTATTTGGTCCAAAATAATGTATAAGAGTGATCAAAACTATATTTAATGACAATTCGCCATCAAAAGGTGATAAGTGAACCTTTAGTGAAAATTAGGGTATAAAAGCCAAAAATTGAATTCTTTATGTATTTTTAGCCATTATCTTTTATTGGATAAATGTAAAAACATTTAAAAACATATATTATCATATTTTATTTATTTCTATCCATTCCCGCCAATACAACGGCTATATGTTAACTACCATTTAAATTATTATTATTTTATTATTAGAGTGCAACGTAAATTTCCCAAGAAACTCGTTGTTGCGTGTTGGGTACGCCATCGAGCATAGCATCCCCTTTAAAGTCGTTTCAATATTTTATTCACAAATATGGATAAATATGAAATGTCATATTCTTTATTTACCTGGGGTGTTACAAGTAATCATAAATAATTCATGTTTTCAATATAGTTTCACCATAATTTAGGTCATTACCATGATTCAATAAAATATATGATGAAGTTATTAACATGTTATTGTTGCAATTATAAATATCCACATTATATTTTCTTGGGACTATGATGTCAATTTAGTGACCTTCTTTATAAATTTGGTTATAAAGATTTTGGACAAGATTGAAGGGTAACTATTTATGAAATGGATTAAGATGAACTTTATATTCTATTGGATAACATTTTTAAAAAAAGTTTTTTTAGTAATGATATGAATAATATATTGTTACTCTTCCATGGCTAATAATATCTATTAAATAATAATTTTAGTGATTCATGATTAAAAATTTACATTTTGGATAACCATTTCATGGTGTAATGGATGAATTTGAAATATACTAAATCACAACAAAAATAATGAATATTTTTAATAAAATAAAAACATTGAATGTAATAATAATTCCTTATATACATAAGAAGTTAAATGATTCCTCAATTTAAGGAAAAGGGTGGTGAAACAATTTTTTTTCCAATTATAATCATTTTTATGATATCAATTAACTTTTTCACACCTCTGGTTCATAGATTCATGGACGTCAACTTCACACTAACCAAGTTCTCTATCATTCTACATCAATAATGAGTTTTTAGTTATCTATTCTATATTAATGTTTTCAATTATTATCTATTTAATCTTATTTGAAAACCTGATAAGTGTTATTCCATATGTCATTTTGTTCCTCCCATTTCTATTATTAAGAAGAAATGTTAATAATCCTTTTTAAGATGTGGGTTTTATGTAATAATATTTAAAAATGATAAACCCTTTCTTACCGAGATCGTGAATAAATTTTGAGGACACATTTAAAACCAAATTATTTACAATATATTTCTTTTAGATTAATTTTAATTTCTTCGATACCTTATGATACATGAAACACCATGTTTAAATAAAATAATGTTTAGTCAAGCCTTCCCACATAATATAAAATTATGTTTCAATTTGAAAAAATAAACATTATTTTTAAAATTTCAATATCATAATTATCATAGGGTGAAATTTTTTGGTATTTCATAATAGTTTATTTTTTGATGAATAATATTAAAAATACTGCTTTTTCCTTGATTTTTTTTATTAAATTGATGTTAAAAATTTATTTTATAATAAATAAGTTTCAATATAAAATTATTAAAATTATATATCAATTAATCCAATTTAGTTCATTTGAATCATTTTCATTTTTTATCTTGGTACAAAAAGACTGTAAAATTTTGAAAATTTTAATATTAAAAATCTGTTTTCCAGTCGTGTGTGCAGGATTAAGAATAAACTAAAATATTTTGCATATGTGAATTGGGTATATAGAAATATATTTTATATTTTTAATCATAGTAATTTATTGTCTATAAAATTTTAACATTAATATTTTAGATAATCGAATATTGAATGTAGTAAAACTTAATTACCACGATTAATGTTAAAATATTCTTACATGGGTGATAAAATAAGAGAATATGGGTTAAAAATACCTCAATATTTTGAATTTTCTCTATTTTATTAGATATATTCTTCTGTTGGCAGGATCATTATTTTTTTTAAGATACTTGTGTTTGAATGTGACATATATAATAAGTTATATAAATAAAAAGACAAAAATGAACTGTTCTCCATTTTTACATCTAAAAATATTTTACAAAAAAAATCATTGGTTCAGTTATATACATTACTTTTAATGATAAATTAAATTTTATCATAATAATTTATCATTAATTTTTATATATGGTATAATTATATTTTTTTTTACAAAATTCCACTTTAGTAATTATTTAGTTGATAAAAAATGAGATAAAATATAATAAAAATATGAAACATTTAATAAATTGAATGAATTATATTAATCCATTAATTTTGTATGATAATGTAAAAGTTTACATCGGTTTCAAAATTATATAATCTAGTTTCATCATTTTCAATATATTTTTAAATTCAAAATAAATAAATAATGTAAAAAATTTACATTAATTTTAGTTTATAATAAATTATATTTATTTGATAATTAAAATTTACTATAAATTATATCTTTTTCTATGTTATTTTAAAAGGTTTATAAATTTCAAATATGATCCATTAAAGGAAGAAATTATCTTTTATAACGAATATATTTACCCCCAAATGGTAGAAACTCTGTTAGCAAGGTTTTTACTACAAAAATGTGTGTCCTTATTAAGAATCTCTACATCTAGACGGTTTTCAACAGATTTATTTATGGAACCAAAAACAACCAATGGTTATTTATCCAAAGGGATCTACTTTCCAAAGGCAGAAATATTTAGGTTTGGACTTACGACATCTGAAAACTCACATTGGTGAAGAGTATGGAAGGCCAGGCTCATCACACCCTTTGGGGGGGGAATTAATACCTACTTCGGGACTCTCTTATATATCTATGATATTTTTGTAGGTCCTTATTAATTTACAATGTATAACATAGGTTTCCTGTGAAAATTTTAATCAATTATTTCTTGTGGGAAATTTACAATTGTCTATATGTATTCGTGGTTCTTCATTAGTGGACATATCTGTATGCATTCGAGGTTCTCCATCAATGGTATCCTCTCATATACTATGTAGATATTCTTTTAGTCCTTGTTACAATAATTCGGGTTCATAAACCACACAGTGGGCGCTTTGGAATTTATTCTCAACCATGGAGATGGATGTTTGTTTTGATGTTGGCATCATATGCGTAAATGGAATACGTATATATCATTATGGAAGGAATTATAACTGTCATAGTTTAGTGCCACTTAATGAAACTCATCATGCCTTTTAAGGTAATGTGATAAGAACATAACCGTACAGTTTAATCTCATGTTGTAAGGACATCAAAGCAGAAGATTTACAGCCAAGATTAGTGTGGTACATATGCCTATGCAGCCTAAGGAACATGGAAAGGATATGAGTTTTGATGTTTGATTAAACCCTACTGGGAATATAGCCCATTAAGAACATGGGTGATTTGGAATGATGGGTTTGATCCTGATGGAGGTTTCTTATGTATTCCACTTAGATGGGAAACATATACCATGTAGTTTGGTAAGTCTTGTAGTGGTGTATGATCCATTGAGACAAATAGGATGAGGCATACTCTAAAAAGTATTCCCTTGTAACATGGTCCATGAGAGATGTAATAACTCGTGGAGATTTATGGGTTCTTTATTAGGGGATTACTCTTAAAAAGGATGCCCAGATTATTATAAGTATGGTTAGATTCTTTAAGAGGATATCCAGTGATCTCGGGATCTGGGGGAAGTCTTCCAATGTATCACAATTATGGGGGTAATCAATTTCCTCTTAGTTCAATATATGAGGTGGATTATGTTGATATTTTGATCATAAAAAATCTTTAAGCCCAATTGATTAATTCTCGGTGTGAGAAACAAGAGTATGTGAGAGATTCAAAAAACACCACACTTTTTCAACTGCTGATGTAAGAGGTCAGGCCTATAGTAAAAAAATTCAAGGTGATGGTTGGTGAGGGAAAAGAGCAATGAAGTCTGTAATGAGAAATGAAAATTAGTGTCTTTTGTTTCAGCCCAAAAGACTGGGGTCATACTCTAAGAGGGATTCCTTTTTATTGGTGTTTAGATGGGTCTTACCCCTAAGAAGGATTCTCATTGGAGGTTTGGACAGGGATTTCTCTTATGGTGGATTCCCTTTTAAGATTTGGTTACAAATTACTCTTAAAGAGGATGCCCATATGATATTTTTTGGGTCTTACTCCTAAAGAGTATTACCATTTGGGAATTGGTTGGGGTTTATTCCTAAAGAGGATGTACGTTTGAGATTGTTTAGGGCTTACTCATAAAGAGGATTCCCATTTGAGATTGGTTGGGGAATACTTCTAAAGAGGATGGCCATTCAGGAATTGGTTTGGGATTACTCCTAAGGAGGAATCCCATTTCATATTGGTTGGGGCTTAATCCTAAACAGGATTCCAATTTGGGAGTTGGATGGGGATTAATCTAATAGAGGACACCCATTTTGGAATTGTTTTGGGATTACTCCTAAGGAGTATGACCATTTGTGATTTGTTGGGGATTACTCCTAAATAGGATTCCCATTTGATATAGGTTGGAGATTACTCTTAATAAGGATTCTGATTTGGGAATTGGTTAGGGAATACTCCTAAGGAGGACATCCATTTGAGATTGGTTGGGGCTTACTCCTAAAGAGGATTCCGATTTCTGATTTGACCATTCATAGGGGTTAGGTGATGAGGTTTGAAGAGTTTCATGAAGAGTTTATCCAATAATGTTACTCATGGAATACATAAGGATAATTTCAACTCATGACATGCGAAATGAACCAAGAGGAGTATTTTGAGTTATGGTATTTCAGTGAGTGTGGACGATTATCCATATCATGACCCACGTTCTCTAAGATGAGGGAAGGGATTGAAAACTACTGGACCCTTCCTTCATCTAGTTGAAGGAGTGATAGTGACCCCCCGAGTCCTGACATCAATAGGTCCTTGAGTGGTGACTAGTACCAAGGGTATAGAATATCATGTAATATGAAAGGCATTACCATTTTTGTTTAATAAGATCAATAGATAAGATGGTAAATCCCAAGAAACTCCAAATACACAAATCAATGTAAAGGAGAAAATCCATTCCCATATGCATTCCCAAAATAATGTGATATAAAGTACAAGAAACTCTGAATGAATTTACCAATATAAAGGAAAAGAAGCAACGACAACTCATAACGCCCGAGCTAGTAAGGTATATCATGGTCCTAAAAGTCCTCCTAGAAACCTAAAATTAGTTTTATATATGTAGGGTGAGTATATTGGTATACTTAGTGGGGAAAAACAAAAGCTCTTGTGCATAAGGGATGAGGTATTCTATTTTCTCATGAGAAATAGTGATAACAAAAAAACCTAGCATGGAAACTATCCGCTTAACCTCACCAAGGATCACTCCCGAAATAATGCAATCTGGGTAAAGTAATAGTAATAGCACATCGATACTTGGGTCCTCGACACTACTTTACCACTGGTTATTTAAGAAATAATATGCATCAAACCTACCCCACAAGTTCCACTACAGTCCCACTCCTACCCCAATAACAACCTCATGGGTCATCCCAACTGCACGTCTATCACTCCTGTATACACATGGGCTACCACAACCACACATAACCACACCCACATACACCTGGCCACAACAACCACACATAACAAAGCCAAAGACACCTGGTCCACAATAACCACTGCCACACCCACAGACACTTATTCCAGAATAACCACTGCCTCGCCCGAAGACACCTAAGCCTTATAGAAAAGACAATTGGGAAACAAACCTACCAGCACACACCAATACCAACTAAAACATCACACCCTTACTGAAGTGTCTCGTTCCATAATGAACCTTATTCCATCACGGCCTTCCAGAAGGGTCTTGGGCTTCCTGGAAGAGGGATCAGAAAGGATTTAATAACCAGTAACTCATAGGAATGTTGGGAAAACACCCTCCCCCATGAAATTGGGGAATTCGGCACAAAGTGCTCAACATGGGTGGGGTGGGTATAAGAAACACAAGAACTAAATTTTATACATATAGTTAATCAGGCATGAATCGCAACCTAAGGGTCTCGAAACCAGCAATAGGAATGTGCACAACCACTCTTTCGGCTATCCCTACACGCACAAGTGTACCACAACCACAAATTGATCACAACCCTTTTCTTAAATGAAATAGTTTCCCCATCATACCCATTATCAGTATCTTTTTCAAGTGATTCAATATAAATATTACTCTACTATTGAGAAACTAACAAGAATAAACACAAGTCAAATCAATAATTGAAGGAAAATAGCCAAACATGCGTTCAAGCATTCAGCCTCGATTCTCTTGTAAGTAACAACATCAAAAGGGATCTGTGTGATCCCACGAAGTACTCGAACGAAACCAAGCCCCAAATTATGGGGCCTAAAACATTTACCATTGGATCCACATGACCCTAGGGTCACAAACAAACAACCTCTCAAAAAGATATTTCATCCCCCATAAACACCACCACACAAATGTTAAACAGAACATACATTCATATCATCATAACTGAGAAACTATATTTTCATATTTAGCCAACACCATTAATTAATTTCCCTTCATTAGTTTGGTAAACTGGGGTGATCACAAAAGTGTAATTATCCATTGAGAATCCATTTAATCAACCAAATTTACATGATTTATCAGTTTCCATGTTATAGTCATTCAATCACTAGATTAACCAGAAAAACAAAGCTCCATTAGTTCACAAGAAAGACCACCACCGAACACGTTTTTTAGTGGACGTAAGCCAGTATAATTCAAAACATAAAGTTTTAGGTATAACACGCCAATCATCATAACTTTCCCACCCCTTAATTCATTAAAATCCTGTTTATTATCTTAGTTAATGTTTATTTCATCTACCTCATGGGGGAAATCATCATACCCACCCAATATGATTAATAGTAAAAGGGAGGCGAAGGAATAATACCTACATGGATGATGAAGGATCATGGTTTTCTCCTTGCACCAAGAATAGGGGATGGAGTGACTTCCAGGAAAAGAAAACTCCAAAGTTGAGAAGGAATGGCTCTAGAATGGGTGCATGATTCATCTTAGGAGGAAGTCATGAGGTCCACTTAGAAAAATGAAATGGATATATGAAGATAGGATATCAGGCTATGAAGATCCATATCCAAAAATCAAGGAGACCAATAATAAGTACATAAAATTTAGATTGTGGTTTGACCACGTTGTTGGGTGGTTTCAAAAATTGGTATTAATTGAGATTTAATAATTCCCCTTACAAATATTTGAGATAGACCAGTAGATCATGTTGAGTTGATATATTTCCTTTAAAGAGAGAAAAAATGTAACAAGGGAAAAACTGGAAAACAGAAGATGCTGGAAAACGCAACAAAGGGTGTGACATGCCACATATTTTGGTAATTCATAGTTATTCTACCTCTTATGAGTTTATACGTCATTTTCAGACATCAAATCACATTGAAAGGGGTATTAATACAGTTTTATGTTAAAATATATGTATTTTGAGAAAAACTAGAAAGTACAAGAGAAACTAGAAATGACTCACCGATGGGGGAGTCACCGTCACCCTGGAATCGTCTCACTACAACTGTCACCCTAAAACCGTCATCTTGGCACCAATGCGCATCAGTTCCACAATTTGTTCAACCTAAAATTTGAAAAACTCCTTAATGAGACACTGATGGTCCCCAGGAGACCCCAAATGCCCAAATTTTACTATGTAATATACCAAGAAGGTATGCGCTATTACAGTCCCAAGTTATGTTAGTATTAAGGGTGAATGTTGGGTCATATAGAGATGCAATGGAAAATTTCAATGATCCATATTGAAATTTTCTTCATTTGAATCTCCATTTTTTAGGTGGTTTAGTGATTTAAACAAAGGGACTAGTCTAAAGGGCCGAGATTACACACCGAGTGGGGGTGTGGGGGTGTAGCCCTGCAATATAGACCAGTGGGGTTGCATAGGTGTGACGCCCCAGTTGGGCTGTGTAGGTGCTCTAATTATTTGTGTCTTGCATGTTATGTGTGCATGTACTCTTCCAAGATGTGTCGCATAGGTGTGTGTGCTTGTGCTCTGCGTCGGTGCTTTGTGTAGGAGCTCCGCACCGGTGCTCAGCGCAAGTGCTCCACCCAGACCCTTGGAATAGGTCCACGAGGCAGGTCCATCTGTTCTAGACCAAAATGGAACATTAAACCAATTTCCCCCCCTTTAATTACTCTTTTATCATCTTTTGGATAATGACATGATATTTTTTCGGAACTTGGGCAATGGAGATACACAACGAGTGCTTCTAGAGTTCTTCTAACTTTTTCCAGCCCTCAAAATGGGGAGCCCAAGATTCCTTTTTATCAGAAAATAGGGGGATGGTTGATTTCAGTTTTTTAGATTATGTTTTCCACCTAGGTCCTCAGCATAGTTCCTCTATGTAGGATTGAAAAAAATTATATTTCTGCACAGGTCCTGCACACGGGTGATGGAAATTCCTTTATAAAATTTATCCTTCTTCCATGTTTAATAACATTTGATCTATATGTCTATTTGGGCTCTATGACCAGAAAAATAGAATCTCTCAAATAGATATATACTTATTGAGATGAATAATAAACCAAGTATTATTAGACGAAATTTGATAATTGATATTTATTCAATTGACACATTTTCATCATCGATATTGGAAATAGACGACCAAATTTTTGAGTGGGATCTTCCCACTTATCCGTAATTTTGGAGAAGTCTTTGGGAAGATTTTAATCCAGAATACATTTTTTTGTTTCATGGTGAATCATCTTTAGTCATACATGAAATTGTTTTCTATTAGAGAATCATTTCTTCAATTTTATGGATAATTTCATAAAACAGAATCTGTGGTGTCAACATTGGTTTATGTTAAAGAAGTGTTTTTGCAGGCTAATGTGATTTTGTTAAAATTTATTTCCAGAACAAGTAGGATTTATATCATCTGAATTATATATTATATATAGATGTGGTGTGTATAAATTATCTATTAAGGATATTTTATTTTATATTTTCTATATAAATCACATATGATAAAAATACTGGTGGATGTAGAGAAAAAACAAAATGATAAAAATAACGAAACACTAATGTTAAAGGGGTAAATTGTTAAAACATGAATTTAATTTTGTGAATGAGTATGATGGACCATATAATCCCTAAAAACCATTATTAACCATTATGAAACCACTTGATGTAATATCAACCTCCCATTGGTCAATACTTCATTTTATATATAGAAATAACACTACTCATCGACTATAAATGGGGTTTAAGTCCCCTCACTTCTTTGAAGAATCACACTTATTTCGATTTTAAAAGTATTACAAAAATAGAATTCCAACATCACTCAAATCATCCTAGAATACATTGTTTGTTCAAAATGATATCAAAGTAAGACATTAATTCAAAACTATGGAGGATACCCGAAAATGAGTTAATGTTCTTCAACGACTCCCGTTCTTTTATTTCTTTCTCCACCTCTATCGATTCTTATTGAAAAATATTGATATAGTAAACTATGTATATTAAATATACATGAAAAATTTTATAATAAGGTAATGAACTATAACCATAAACACATTCACAAAATGGATAATGAAATCATTATTCATTTATAGGATGGATTGCGACCTCATGAATCAATGTCATTTGTTCTTCAATTGCCACCATTCACGGTTGGGTATGAATATGAATATAAAGTATATGGATTATGTTAATAAAATATTAATAACTATTTAGACTCCATTTCATATATATATATTTACCTTCCATTTCATATGAAATTCAACAACATCACTCATGTGTAAAGGGCACTAAAACCTCATGAAAAAATAGGATTCATCTTTCACCGCCACATCACATGAAATGTGATAATGAAAAATTATATTATTATATTTGATATAAAATATATAATTATGATATTCGTGTCATATTTATCATTATTTAAATAAAATATATAGGGCGTTATTCCTTTCATTTTCACTCATCTAATGATGATTACATCATACCAGTATGGGTGGAATACCGTCTTCACAGAGAAATTTGTGTTGCATTCCATCACCACATCATGAATCTGATATTTATTAGTATATAATGTGTAATATTTTATATTATTATTATTATGTAAATTTAAAACATTACTTAAATCCTTTCTATAATTATCATTAAAAAATGGAAATGTTAATCATTTGAACATATGACCAAGAGTCTCTATGAATGTAAGGCACATCATTTTTTAAAAAACTCATTCATGATTATTTTTAAATGAATAATTAATGTGAAAACATGATAATTATGTCATTAATAGTAATCTATAATTGTTAAAAATATTACATATGTTCATGAACAAAATTATTATTGAAAAAACAAATATGAGAAGACATGGAAATTTACAACCAACAAATATAAATAAATAATAATTTCTAAAGAAAGAGTACAAATATGATATAAATGAATAATGTATGACATTTTAAATATTAATATGGTTTTGGAATAATTTAATAAAATTTTTGGACAACATTATATTGTGAAAAATCTCATTCATCTAAACAGGTCATGTAAGGTGAGTGGATTCGTCTCAATTTACATTCCATTGTGATTTATTTGTTATTATATATCTATTAATTTTGATGTGGTGTATATACTAAAAATGTTTCATGTTATATCATGATTCCTTCATACTTCATGGTTTTTTATTTTTCACTTTTAATCATTTTGTCTAGGATGATTTAACTTGAAAATTACCAAGTGGTAATGATATTGAGTAATATCAATTTCTTTTTGTGATTGTTAACTTTTTCTTAAAAGAGACTCAATCTTGAGATCATGTATCCATGAAACTAAAATTTTATTTAAATGTAAATATTCTTGAATGATGGATAGCTTTTGTTTATGCCAAATTCTATTTTTAAATATGGTGTTTACATTGAATGTTATTTTATTAATTGGTGAAATATTGATAAATTGATATATTTTACTCAATATAGATACTTAAGTATATAGAATAGGTTTTTGTGAATTATATCAATTATTCAATGTATAAAAAATTATTTTGACCTATAGTTATTTGTGGTGCTTAGAATAATATTTCCCCTCAATGCCACAATAGTATCATGAGAAAGATTAGTTGTCCACATTAAATAGGTTTCCACTTATAGTATTTCAACTATCGTGTGAAAGGCCATGAATTTAGAGGGATCATGATTCATAAGATCCTAGAATCCAATAACTAGGAACAATTGTTTTTACTTATTTAATAATTTATTTATTTTTTTCCATGTGATTTTCATAATTATATTATTTTAGGATTTTTTTAATTATATTATTTTTTATTCAATGGATTGTTTTTCAATTATTTATCGTTCCATGTTCATTATTTTTACCTATTTATAATGTAATGATATTTTAATGGAATGTTTGTTTAGTTATATACACTTAAATATTGATAATTCTCTAATGATTCATTGATGATTCTTTAGTACTAAAACCTTAATAATATTTTGAGGTCACCATTATTTTGTTCCCATTCCTCTATAAATGAAGAGATCATAAAAATATTTTTTCAAGAATGATGGTTAATTTATATTATTACTGCACATATTTTTTTTCTCCAAATGAAATATAGGTGTCATGTGTGTATTTTGTTCTCTAATTATGATAAACTAGTTTTTTCCATTGCGATTAGACCCATTTTATCTATATCAATGTCATAATGTATGGAATATGTTCCATTATACTAAGGCCAAGTCCATTACAAGATATTTGTTTCTATGAATATATCATGAAACATATCTAACAACACAATTTTATATTATATTATCCTCCCTTTATCTACCCCTATATATAATAATTATCCAAAACATCTGTCCTAAACATACTATATTCACATGAATGGTATTATCTATTCAGTACACTATTTTAACATATCATTCACATAAAATTTTATTGAATTGTATCTTAATTTTATTAATGATATTCATGGGAGATATAATTTGGGGGTTTAAAAAACACAAAAACTCATGTTTATAAGGAAAATTTGATTAAATAAAATAAATACCAAACTATAATGAAACTATATCAACCCTGTAATGGTAAGTAACTAGAACCATAAAATAGGTCATTAATATCACATGAAAGAAAATTTAATGTTACCCCTAAAGAGTTATCACCCCTCTGAATAAAAGGTTTCCAACTAAAATGACCAATAATGGATTTATCTTGTTATTATAAGAACATTTCCTAATCAATATTGTCATAACCCCTCCCAAAAAAGTGTACCCCTCTTAGGTCGGCAATGTGATAAGAGAGATAATTACCACTGAGTACAGACTATAGTAGGCTCTGGGTTGGAGACTAGCCCTGAGGGTATAGTAAGCAAACAGATTGGAGGCATTAACCTCTAAGAGAATAGATGTGGAAGAGAGAGATAAGAAATGCACAAAAAACTCCTTCTTAGACTAAAATATATAATAAATACCATGTAAAAATATGTAATGTTATGTAAAACTACTACAATTGAAATGAAAAATTTTAAGTACCAGAAGAAAGTAAAATGGTTGTGACCACAAAACCTAAACAACTCCTCCAAAAACAACAACCTTTTAGTAACAAACATGATCCTCATCCTGCTCCAAGAGACCTAAGAAAATTTTTATATAATGTAGGGTGTGTATAAAACTATACTCAGTATTATCCTCCATATATCATCTCATGAAAATGTAAAGAGAACATGAAAAATAATATTGAACAAAAAGTTAAACAAACTCATCACCTAAGCATGTTTACAATGTTTCCAACCACACTAGGATTACTATCACCCGGTATCTCATACCAGATTTTATAATATAATAATAAATTTCAAAGGTACACCGCTACCACTTCTCCACTAGTTTTCTACTTTTCCCCTATGTCACACAACCTTAGCATATCTCTCCCAAAAGGATATCTCAAAGACACTTGGGTGAGGAACCACAACATGCACCTTGTGTACAAAAACCACCAAGTACACTTACCCAAAAGTAACTAGGTTGTTTTTGGGAACCACCATAGCCTGTATAACGTATATCATATATCGAGTATTACACCTCAAGCCATTATAACCCATACACAGAGTAAGGATCCTCAGTACACTATAACTTATACTTGTCATACCTATATTAGCCATTAGGAAACAATATCTTGGATATATGTGTGTGAAATAACTATAATACACTATAACCTTCTACACACATACAAGGAGAAAACTAATCACCATGCATACCATCAAAATTAACTACCATGAAAAGAGAGTGGGGCCAAATGTGGTAGTCATCTATCCACCCCCCCCACCGAAATTTTGGTGAAAACACCCTCAGGGCTCATAATACCCTGGGATTCAGTCACCATAAATGATAGGGAGGGGTAGCATATAGAAACAAAAAAGTAAAAAATATAATATATCTCACAACCACACTATGGGATAAACCTATTCTCGGAAACAACTATAGCTAACTTCTCTCAGACACTTGGTTGCCACTGCTAAGACTAGATATTATAGAAGCACACAATCATTTATATAGATTTATTAAATTACATATCAATTTTTATCTATTTCACTTTATTTTAATTATTTATTTAACCATTAAAAATTCCGTGTTACATTCTATTAGCATCACAACATGGTTATATGCCCCCTGACATAACCAAACAGAGTCCATGGTTCCTCAAGTGTAAAACGTCATCATTGCATCCCAACAAGATCAAACCCCATAAGTTAAACATCTTTAATACAATAATTTATTTAATGAATTATAACTTGTCCATAATTCTAGGTATTCTAAGAAAGAATTATATGCTACTAAACACCAAGGGCTCAATATGGTGAGTAGATAAACTGACCAAGATGTCTTTTCCTCCTATAGCAGGAGTGTAAACCCATACATCCATGAGAAGCTAAACACAGAAATCACATGGAATACCCCACACATCATTATCTCTTTTATAAGGTGGGTAAGATAGACCTTCTTCCTCAAGAAGTATGTAATTTCAAATATATAAACAAATAATAGGTTCAATAACAACTATGTTCACATCAATAGGTATTCCCAATATTAACCTATTTCATCGTCACTAATGTCCTCCCCAACACCCACAAGAAAAACCTGATGTATCTCACCATTCTATGTGTCAACTGATGCCACCACCAACATTGGGCCTCTATTTCCCCATAATGGAAATATCCATCCAGGCTCACATCACATCACCAAAAATAAGAAACAACAAAGAAACTGGTCTCTTGGCCCTAAAACCTGGCATTCAGCCTTCACATATAATGATCTCTCATAGATCCAAACCATAATGTGTGTGGACTTTACATGATAGAGAGTAACACATAACCCTTCAGGGAATTATCTTTGTCACACTACTAGTTATTTATTTCATATTGAATTAATTGATTCATTTAAACATGCATTAATGAATCCAATTGATTTTTATCAAAGAATAAAAAAAATGATTCATTAAACATTTCACATGGTTTTTAGACAATTAATTCATGATAAATCCCTACATTAATTTATTTTCAAATTTTTATAAATAATTCCTTGCTAAACAATAAAATCATAGATATCACACTATCTATAAAAACAAGAGTCTTGGAAATTGATACCAATTATTTAATTAGGTTTAAATAATTTTTATGCCGATTTCAATGTGATCCAGTTGGATAAATCATGATAAATCTGCTACTACACATTAATCAAATAGATAATCCCTAAACCACCAAACATAAAATGTTTTTTAAAATCATTTCATGAGAATGGGCCAACACAATAGAGCAGGATCACCTCCCCCGCAATGACTTCATCATCCTAATCCCATTATGGAAGAACCGCATCGACCAATAGCCAAGAAAGAACCATTAGAGATATGGAGATCATATTCCATCACACGGAAATGATAAATATAAGGATACAAGTTATGTAATCCAATAGAAAGGAGGTAGAACATACCTTATATAAAATAAGGATCAACACTTCCTTGTTACACCAAACATGGGGTGAACATGCATTAGGAAGAACTCTTGGGAAAACATTATCCAATGTCCACACCATAATTGTACAACTCCTTTGGAATGAACGGTCTGCGAAGTCCCATACCAAGGAAAAAAAGAAGGAAGAACAAGGTAAAATGTATCTCAACCTTTTAAAAATCATAAGAGAGCTGTGATTTAGATATGGTTTAGATTTTCCATTAAAGGTCAATCTATCAAAACTACATGGTTTATCCAAGTAGAGGCACTTGAACCCTTAGGAAAATTAAGATATGAGTTTTGATATTTTAATTGGAATTAAATCTCTTAAAAAATTATTTTATTGTGTTTTTAATAAAATAATACGTCAAAGGGGATAAACTATAGGATGCTAGAAACACTATTCACCTCCGAGTCACCAACATGAGTCACCGATAGATGAGTCACTGAGAGATTACTCACCAAAAAATTATTCACTGATAGATGACTCATTGATAGATGAATCGCTGAAAGATGACTCACTAGAAGATGACTCACTGATAGATGACTCACTAATAGATGACTCATTGATAAGACTGTTCAATGAACTAGAAACACTATTCATAGAACTATAAATTTGGAAACGTGATAGAAATAAGTCACATTGGCCTCTTAGAACACCTCAAACACCAGATTTTACCAAGGAATGGACCGAAGAGGTCCAGTAAATTAAATCAGATACCTCTTAAAACATTGTTTCCCTCAAGAATCCCAAAATGACCAACATAGAAAATAAAAAAGGGGTATGAACAACCGCCCTTTGAGATACCTGTCAAGGATATCACCACCAAAAGAGCCCAAACAATTCCTCAATGGAACAATGAAAAACCACATGAAAACCAAAAACAACTCCTAAACACTATCCCGGGGGAGATATCTCTAAAAATAGGAAAATATGAAATAATCAAAAAATGAAACCCATCTCATAAACTGGAATGGCCTAGAACAACAAAATGAAAATTGATATAAGAAAAGAGAAAAACATCAAACAACTCAGGGGACGGATTGCGTATCTAGGACTCATGTTCCTAGGTACTCTCCTCTAAAACACCATTCCACCCCAAGATAAGAACCAAGGGGATAAAATGCATGCACCAAACCTTCTTATTATGGTCTTGGATCTCTATATGATGGGCCTGAAAATTCACATTATCATCAACATTGATCTCACCGCAATCGATGATTTTAGATTCAACGTGAAGACAATGACGGAGAAGTGACATGTGAAAAACATCTTGTATCATTCTCATCTTCTGGGAAAGTTCAACCCGATGTACCTTATATCCAACATAATCCAACACCAATAATGACCCCAAAAAACTAAGGAGAAATATTACCCTTATAACAAAATCTTCACTTCCTATGACGTGGAGTCACCTTTTGCAACACATGATCCCCAACATTAAACTCCAAAGGTTTCCTCCTATGGTCAAAAAAATATTTATGATGATCTTTTGTTGCCTTTATCCTCTCGAAAATCACATGAAATTTTATATCATATTCTATACCAATTCTGACTTTAGAAATGCAGACTCTCTGACCCCAGTCCAAAAATAATAGAGAATGGAAATGCAACCATACAAGCCTTAAAATGGCACCATAACGATGGTTGAATGGAAACTATTGATGTATTATAACTCTAAAAAGGGAAGGTGCCTCAACAATGAGCCTCCAAAATCTAGTTCATAAGATCATAATATTCCTTCATGTGTTTTGATAATACTCTATGTCTGACTGTCCGTCTATATATGAAAAGAAGTGATAAGGCATAGTTGAGAACTGAAATCATGACAGATACTTCTCCTCACCTGGAGGTAAAATAAGGATATCAATTGGAAATTATCTTCCTTAGTCCTCCATAGATTCACACCACATCCTCAAGATATTTCCTTGATAAAACCTTTACTGAGATCAACTCCTTCATCACTATAAAGTGGGATCATTTCGTCAAATGATCAACCATTACACATATTGAGTCATGGACTCCCTTAAAATATGGTAAATTGGTATCAATGTCTATCGATATTTCCTCCACATCCATGGAGTAACATCTTATATTATTGTAAACCAACATGAACACTATGACTGGCCTTTACCTTCTGGAAGACCAAACATCAATACACAAACTCCACAACTACATGCTTCATCCCAAGACACTGAAACAAACTCCTCAATGCCTTGTACATATTTTTCATTCCATGTTGTACTGTTAAGTAAGGACTATTGAAATGTATGAGAACCATCTCAAACATTACCAAAGGAATGAAAAGATTTCATGAGACAACACCTGGTGATGTTCATTCTCAAACCACCCATCAGGTGCCTCAACATAAACTACTCAGTCTCTCAAGACCTCTACTTCAGGATCCACTAACTAGGATTCATCCATATATTGTACCATATATTCATTCAACGTCACCCTAAAAATAAAACCTCTACCCATAACTTCTCAAATATCGATTTTTACAGGTGAATATTATTCAATTTCTCCCCACGAATCACCTGATTCATGCACCGCATCACTATGTTACTTCCTGCTCAACTCATCAGCTACAACATTCCCCTTACAATGTTTATATGATATGTAAAACACATAATATTATAAGAACTCCATCAACTGAGGTTTTCGTAAGTTCAAGTAATGCTGGGAGAAAAAATATCCCAGTCTCTTATGACTGGTGAAAACCAAAAATTGCTCACTAATGAGGTAATGTCGATGCAACATCTGATCAAACACAACTACCACAAAGTCGAGATATTGGGTTGAATAATTATGATCATGGGGACATAACTGATGAGACCCATAAGAAACAACTAATATCTACTACATCAGAACACATCCTAACCCCAGATACGAATCATTATAGAAAACATCCAAATGAACTTTTTTCTGTTAGCAAAGAAATAACCTGAGCATTGAACAACTTCTCTATCATGTACATTAAATATTTCTGACACTAATCAGTCCACTTGAACACCTAATCATTTTAGGTCAATGCTGATAGAGGAGTTGAAACCCAAGGGAAATTGTTTAAGAACCTATTGTAATAGCTTCTGAGACCAAGGAAGATACTCACTTCTTCCACTACCATGGGGGCTACCAAATATACAACAACTTCTATCTTTGATTGATCCACAACTACTTCCTAATATGATACAACATAACCTATTAAATGGACTTCTCAATCCCAAAAAATCCATTTTTAAAATTTTACAAATAGCTTCTCATGATAAAGAATACCCAAAATATCACGCAGATTTCCTACATGCTCTTCATCAGATGCTGAGTATACAAGGATTTCATTGATAAAAATTACCATAAACATATATAATAACTCATGGAAGAAAACATTAATCAACCCCATAAATAGATTTTGAGAATTCGTCACACCAAAATACTTCACAACCAACTTTTAATGCCCAACATGACAATGAAAAGCACTCCTCAGGATATCCTCATCCTTCACACGCATCTAATGATATGCTGCCCAAAAGCCAATCATCCAAAACCAACATTCACCCTTTTAGTTGATCAAATAATTCATCAATACAAGGAATATAATAGTGTTTCTTCAATATCACTTTGTTTATGAGACAATAATCAACACTCAACTACAAACTGACATCAGCCTTCTTAAAAAAAAACTATTGTACCCCACAGTGAGACACTCGGCCAAATAAAACCACATTGTAACAGACCATAAACCTGTATATGTAGATCTCAAAACATATATGGCTTCATCTTATATAGAGACATAAATATTGGAGACATTTTTGGTTGTATCTCAATCTTGAACTCGACCTCTCGTCAAGGGTGTAACACTACAACCTCTTCTGTAGAGAAATCATGGTACTATTATACAACCCTAGGAACCACCTACTACAAAACCTCCAAAAAACTCAGCATCATCTCTACCATAATAAATTAAAATGATTAAAATTTCCTCTAACACATCTGAGGGACTAGATTTCCAACAAAAACTACTCTCTCTCTATCAGTATCCATGAACAAAACATGCATTCTGAAGAAATCCATCATAGCATGAACCTAATATAACAAATCCATGCTAAGGATGATATCATTTGGTGGTATAAGTAAACATTTTAAATCTTTTCAAGAGTGGTGATGCCCCAAAACTTGCTCACAGTCTATACATACTTTCAATAATTCAGTTTTTCCTCCAACTTGCGTAGTCAATCCCAAGCGCACAGGATGCCCCTCTACCTGAAGTCCCAAATCATGTACAATGGAAAGTAATATGAATGAGTGTGTCTCTCTAGAATGAAACAAGGCATTAACCCAAGTTGAATGAAAAGTAAATGGTTAACTTTAATGATGTATGCATTACAAGGTATATAAAGACCCTAACCTTTTAAATATAAAATAACATGATTTTAAGTATAATTAAACATGATAGTACAAGCCAAGGATCGCGAAGTCCAGTGTATTTGAAGACTAGGTACATAAAACTGTAAACATAGAACTAAAAAATCACTTCTTTATTTAATCTCCATAAATATATCCTTACTTACTTTGAGACCCTATATCATCATAGGGTATCGAGGGGATCGCATGAAAAAATGGATGAGCTAAATTCCATGTAAGGAAAACAAACAAAAGAACAAATAATTACCTCATGGAAGAGAAGGTACAACATGATGATATAAAGGGCATGTATCATATTTAATCACAACATATAAACCTGGAAAAATTTAGACATGGAGTCATAGTAGTGTGATAGAAACATAAAAAATGTCTATATCATGATTCAAGGCTTACCTCGAAGACCATCGCACATGGTAGCATAAACAAAGGCTATGTGCCAAGACCATCACACATGGTAGCACAAGCCAAGGCTAACTGCCAAGATCGTCACACAAAATATCTCATAAGACAGAACTTTACCCAATTAATTAGATTTATATTAGGTCTAACCCATCATAACTTTCAAGAATATGATTTCCACATGATGATCATACAGAATAAATAAATATAAGGCTTACCCATGCAAAGAATTGGGTACCACAATCATGTCACTAAGAATAAAAAATGGTCATATGATAAAAGATTCTATGAACGAAAGGAAATAAAATATAAATGGATACTAATAAGGTAAAAATCGTTATTTATAATGGTAATTGATGTCATCTACAAGTATACACATGTAAGCAAAGTATTTAATAAATTTTAGCATTAAAACATTTTAGTGTGGTTTTAAGGAAAATACTATGGAGACATAAAAATTTAAAAGGGAACAATCATTATATAAAACTATAAGTGAACCAAGAATGTTTTTATAATAAAAATACTGATTTTATAAAGAAAATTGTGGATTAAAAAAGTAGATATATGGCACTATAAATTGGGTAAGAATTCGGGATGTTCCCTCAAAATAAGTTTTCTTATCATGAAGTATTAAGGAGGGAATCACTTATAAACATGTATATCACCTAAAGTGAATAATGAAAGGGTCTTGATAAATGAGTTCGGTAGATGTAAAAATCATTTATGATATACACCTAAAAAGTTAATATAACTTCATTTTGGTAAAAGAATGATAAAGCAACATGTAGGAACACAGGAGGTTCAGGTAGAATCCCTTACAGATTACCAGCATGGTATCTGGTGTACTTAAGGGGGAATAATGAGATAGAATGGGGTTTATCAACACATATACATCATTTTTTCAGTATAATGGAGGTGATAAATCATACCCAATAATTAGGAATTACAAACAAAAGGGTAATACGTAGAGGGAATTATTGAATAAAAGTTAAATAGAGAGGATCCATTACCTTAATTCTGTTGGTGTTCTCTAATTGATAATAATGACCTGAATTATTTAATTATGTTCATTAATTAATAATTATATAACCTCTTATATATTTAATAGAATTAGTATAAAATTTTAATGTTAATTCATGGACTTTTTTATATTTTAGTAGGTACAATCTTATTGTTTGGAAGCATTTTCTTCCTTGGTTTTAATGATCAGGTCAGTTATATTCATGTTCGGATTGTCATGTATAATGAATTTGGTTGTCCAGAATTAAATTTATATATTATTATTGAACAATAAAAAGGTTAATTTTTTTTTAAAAAATTCATTTTGTTATTTGGTGTTATGATTAATCATTATGTAAAACTTTCACGATAAAATTTTTGGTTAATTGGTGGTGTTTGGCCACAATGAACATTTTTTATTTTATAAATCAAAACCATGTGTACAAATGGATTAATGACACATAGATGAGACATAATAAATATATTACGGTCTTGTGCAACCATGAAAATGGTTTCATCACAATAATAGAATATGGTAATGGAAATTAAAAACCCATCGTCCTTGAATAAGGTAAATTAACACATCTCGGATGGTGTCTTTACTAATAAAATAAAAGAAGGGTAAAGGGGAGGTGATAATAACTTATTCTATTATCATAACCAAATTATAGTACATTTAATTTAATAGAGTTTCCATAAAATTTGGATAAGTATAGGAAATGATAAAAAAAAGAAACAAATGAACTTGAAAGGAAAGAAAAATAATGGAAAAGAGGAGTTTACCTCTTAAATCAATCTCCCATGAGAGCATCTTAAGGGTAGAGGATTCAGAATATTGAGTATACCAAGGCCTATTTCACGTGAGGGGGCTTGGGGAGTGCTTTGGGCAGAACACAGGAAAGGCACATGGCTTTACAGAAGTGAAGAGGAGAGGGGAGTGTGGTTGGTTTTTATAATGGAGGGGAGGATGGTTTTCATAATGTTTAATTCTATACTTTATAAATTTCCCTCAAGATAGAAAATAGTGATGATTCCCTAAACAAAAATAGTAATAATAGAATTTCAGTTTGATATTTGGGTTCTTTCATCACTTATGATGTCAATAACAGTGTATTTAAATTATAATGTATTTATACGGCAAATTAATGTACTTTCCTATTCACAAGAAATATTTGGGTATTTCAGAAAAAGTCCAAAATATTCATCCAGACCATTTTCATCGTGTAGAAAAAATAAAAGAAATCCATTTTTCATAAATAATTTTGTAAATATGATTAGTTTAATTTTTAATTGAAATCATAATTTACATGAAAAATAAAAATTTTAAAATTATAACTAATTTTATAATGCTTTCAAAAATTACTAAATGTGTTATAAAATTATCTTATAACCAAAATACATAAAATTTCTAATTTATGAATATATTTTAGGAAAATATTTTTTTAAAATTAAATAATTAATTGTAATTATTTATTTATGTCATACAAAAAATACCAACACTTTTACTATGGTTATATTGTCACTTATAAGATGACAAAAGATTATTTATACATTCATGTGTGAGGTTAATATTCCTTTGAATGATTTAAAATTCATAAAGTTCTTATTAATATTTATAATCATAACATTATTATTCACAAGGGTCTATTACTATTCACCAAAAAATAAGTTTTCTTTATCAATCACCGAACATCTTAATGATCACACCCATGCATGTAAGATTTTCAAAATTCAAATCACATAAGTGTAAAAATTATGTTTAAAGGTCACATATTACATAGTAGTTCATTGTGATGTGATTTCATGTGATTTTATGACATAAATATAAGAAGGTATTTTCAATTGATAAAACATTGGGTCATTACATTTTTCTACCCTTATAAAATTTCTCCCTCCAAATTTTATTTTTCATTCTATGAGATAAATTGGCACAGGTGCTTTTCCGGCATTGCCTCATCCAGTTTCCATGTTGCCTCTAGTTACATATAGTTCCCCCATAGTACTTTGACTAGGTGAGTAGTCCTTTTACATAGAACATTATCTCTACGGTCCAAGATTATCACTAGTGGCTCCTCATAAGAAAGATTATCCTCCCCTTGTACCACAACTAAAGAAAGTACATATGAAAGATAAGGTATGTACTTCCTTAAGAAAAATACATGAAAGACACTGTGTACTTTGGACATGGTAGGAGGAAGTGCTAGTTGATAGGCCAAGACTCTCTCTCGATCAAGGATCTCAATGGGTCTGATGTACTTGGGACTCAACATTCTTTTCTTACCAATCCTCATGACCTTCATCAATGGAGATGCGCAAAGAAATACCATGTATTCAACTTTGACCTCAGGGTATCATCGATGATTAACTGTATGGTTCATTTTTTTCTTTGGACAGCCTTGATGTGTTACGGAATGGTTTACACCTTATCCACCATTTCATCAACCTATTCTTGTTCTAGCTGATTAAGCTCACTAACTTCATCCCAACACGTCAGTGTTCTGCACCTTTTCCTTTAAATGGATTCGTATGGTTTCATTTGTATACTCGAGTGGAAACAATTGTTGTAGGAGAGTTCAAGTATTGGTAGATGTCGGTACCATCCTACAATGAATTCCTTATAACATTATCCCAACATATCATCATGTTACTGAATAGTTCCCTTAGATTGACCATCAATTGAGGAAGATAAGTCGTGATGAAGTTTTGTTCACTGCTTATAGCATGTTAGAGACTTTTCCAAAACATCGAGTTTAATCTGGGATCGTTATTAGATACAATAGTTAGTGGTACACCATCCAGCCTAACCATCTATTTAATATATATTCGCGAACATTGATACAATGATAAGTCCTCTCGAATCACGATAAAGGGAGTTGTCTTTGTAAGATGATCCACAATGACCTATATAACATTGTTTTTCTAGATTTCCTTGGAAGTATAGTTATAAAGTCCATGGTGATGTTCTCCCACTTCCATGTTGGTATGGGTAGTGGTTGAATCATCCCCTTAGACTTCTATCTTTTATAATTCACTTGTTTACTTTCTAGGAACTTTTATGTATACTCAGCAACCTCTTTCTTCATATTTTCCCACAAAAAGTTACCTTGGAGACCTCGATACATCATTTTGATCCTTGGTGAATAGAGAAGGCCCAACTTTGTGCATCAGTCAGAATCTACTTATTTATCTCTGGATCAGATGGATAACATAATTGTGACCCAAATATTATAACACGTTCCTCATCAATCATGAACTCAGAGGATTTCCAATTTCTTATTTATTCTATCATTTCTTGAATTTCCACATCTTTTCATTAAGCATCTTTGATTTTCTCACTGATGGATGGTTGATCAATCATATATGAAAGTATTGATGACGTTACTCCATTAATTATTACTATGTCCATCCTCTAAAAATATATGAATATTGGTGCCTTTTCAATTCTCATCCTTGATAATGATGTAGAATCCTTTCTACTTAGAGCATTCACCACCTTGTTTTCCCTACCGGGATGGTAGTGGATTGAGTATTCATAATCCTTCATGAGTGCTATCCATATTTGTTGGTGCATATTTATCTCTTTTTGTATGAATATATATTTGTGACTCTTGTGATCAGTATATATCTCACACTTCTCCCCATAGAGATAATGCCTCCAGATTTTTAATGCAAAGATCAAAGTCGCCAACTCCAGATCATGCGTAGGATAGTTTTTCTCATTGATTTTCAACTACCTCGAGTCATAGGCTATCACATTATCAATTTACATCAGTGTATAGCCTAATATTTCTTTTAAGCATCACTGTACACCCCCAATGAGTTCCCCACTTGTTGGGAGTGTGAGTACGGTCACAGTGATTAGCATATTTTTCTACTCGTTAAAGCAGTCGTCACATTCTTGAGTCTAGACAAACATTACTCCATTTCATGTCATCTTGGTCATTGCGTTTGAAAATAATGAAAATATCTTCAAAAATCATCGGTAATACTTATATGGACCTAGAAATATGTGGATCTCCATTACAAATGTTGTCCTAGGCCACTCTTCAATTTGCATTCTCTTGAAAGGATCCACAGATATCCCTTTGTGGGTGATAAGATGCCCCAACAATGATACTTCCTCCATCCATGACCCACATGTATTTTAAATTTCATACTTATTCTAACTTCACAAAATCTTCATCATAGTATTGAAATTATCCTCTTGTTCTTCCTTTCTCTTGGTGTATATCATAATATCATCAATAAAGGCTACCACATATTTGTTGAGATAATATTTAAAGACTCTATTCATTAATTCCACAAATATTTCTAGATCATTAGTGTTTCTTAACAGCCTAACTATGATCTCATATAGTCCATACTTCGTTTTTTAAGGATGTATTGGTAATATTTTCCTTTCTCACCTTTAATTGGTGATATCCCATCCGAAGATCCACCTTAGAGAAATAATTGGCCCCAAAAAAAGATGATAAAACAAGTCATCTATCAATGGTAAGGGATAATTTTTCATTATCATTCTTATATTGAGTTCACGATTATCAGTGTAGAGGCACATTGATCCATCCTTATTCTTGAATAAGAGGACTAGAGGACCCTACACTGAAGCACTTGGGCATATAAAACTCTTCTCCATATTCTCATATAACCACTTCTTCAGCTCTTCCAGCTCTACGATGGCCATTATATATGGTGTCTTTGATATAGGCATAGATCTAGGAATATGATTAATTGAGAACTCAACCTCTTGATTTGGAATAAGTATGGGAATAAATTTGGGGAATAAATCAGTGTAATTCCTCATGATGGTCATGTCTTCAAGCATGATTCTCTCCTTTGCCCTAATCATTTGAACAAGACATGCTTGCTCATAAATAATTAATATACACACATGAGAAACTGATACTAAATAAGATTTATATTCCTCCATACAGTTGTAAATAATTGTAGGATGCTTAAGTATGTGAAAATCGATCTCTATTTCCCGAAATTTGGTGTTTTCATGGTAGAATGATAACCAATCCATTCCATAGATAGTGTAGAAATCCACTAAAGAAAGTATGAAAAAAGTTATGGGAGATTCTATCCACAAATTTTAATCAGAGAGGAGTTGTAAACTGTAGAAACAATAATTTTCCAATTCTAAGTTCTCATTGACAGGTTTTCCTCCAAATTTTGAGGTGGTGTTTGAATAATTATAATAAATTTTAAATATATGAACAAATGTGGAGAAACATAATAAAAAATCATATTCGTTATTATTGAATAAATAACTAGTTTACCTTTCGCCACCTTGTTGTTTGGAACCACCTCAGAACTAGTGATATCATAATCCCTTCCATGTTTCCTTGGAGGTCATTGATAATTGCCTCAAACAACCATCAACTTAAGGAAATGTTTCACATAATTACAATGCTCCTTGTAGTTGTAGCACCACACTATATGTTGAGTGTTTATCTGAACAATCCTCTCTTCTTCCAAATTTGCAGGATTATTCACATCCTATCGGTATTTTTCATCAAAATGTCACAATTTTCCACATTTTAAGAGACTCTTGGTTCCCTTTATATATTTTTCATGATTATTATTCCCACAAGTTTTACATTTTGGTTGATAGAGATTCTTCCCATCATTTAATTTATTAGTTGGACCACCCACAAAAGATTTCTTTTTCCTTTTATTTTCACTGGGTCAATGATACTACTAAGAGTCTCCAGTCTCCATTTCAACACTGTGGGCACAATAGAAAATCTCCTAATAACATTCAAAGTCACAAATCACCAACAATTTTTGTATACTCATCACTAGTCCACTAAAGAAGTGACCCACCTTGATTTTAGTTTTCATGAAAAATCCAGAGACGTACCTAGCAAGACTTGTATACTTCATACTCCCCAATTGACTAATATTCCGTCTTCCTAAGTCTATGTAACTCTCATTCCATATTCAAACAGAGGGTTTGGGGAAATTATTTACTAAAAACATTCAATTTATTTCCTCCCAATCCATGGTATCAATTTCCTCTTGGGTATTTATATTCATGATTTGTTTCTACCACTGATCGACTTCCCCATAAAAATTATAGACCACTAGTATGATATTCTTTTCTTTTGAGAACTATATGACATATAATATCTTCTCAATGAATTTAATCCACTATTTTGTGAGGAGGGGATCAGAATATCCACTAAACATTGGAGGTCTTTTCCCCATGAAGGATTCAACGACTATTTTCTCTTTCCTTGGAGGATAAGGGTGCTCCAAATAATTTAAGTTATTATTCATAACATTATCCGTGTGAGAATGTTATATCGTGATATTTTGAGAACCCATTTCTATCACATTAAGAATATCATTAGGGAAATCATCATATTCCCTATCACATTGATTTTGGTCACGAATCCTTCAATTTCCCGCCATTAACTAAGGAAAATAAACTACAATTAGAGGCCTTGAAAACTTCACTAATGAAAATAAAATGTAAACTTTAAACATAAAATGATAAATATGTAAAATAGATGTATACCTTAACTTATGATTCCCTATGTTTCAATCTAGGTTATACTAGATATATTTCTTAACATATATTATTATGTTCTTTTTTTATTACTTTAATAATGTTTTATACCAATATCATGAATTTATCAAAGCATATACCCCAGGAGTGTCAAACTAAGAGTGAAAAAATGCATGTTATCATGCATCATTTCCCATTTGAGAATATATCAAAGTGGTGTTTTTGAGTATTACCCCTAGATACATATGTTCCAGATCCATATCTTCCTATTTTTATCCGAACAGTGATGTATTTTATTGACAAAAAACTTACTCTATACTTAAAATTTAGGGGTGTTTCCTTATACAATGTTTGATCCTAAACGTTCTTAATAATTTTCTATATTCCTAATCTCCCTAAAATAACTAGGCTATCCTCTAATATCAACTATAAAGATCCTAGACTTTTACACATAACATTAAATGATTTTAATCATAATTAAACATCATATTACAATCCATGGAACGTGAATTCTAGTGTCATTGATGAATAGGTACATAAAATTGTAAACATGGTACTAAAAGAACACTTCTTTATTTAATATCCATAAATATTTTTTTAACTTCCTTTGAGCCCTTAAATCTGCATAGGGTGCCCTTGGGTTCAAATGAACCAAGGGATGAGCTAAAATACCAGTAAGAGAAAAAAACCTAAGAACAATGAATTAGAAAATGGAATAGAAGGCATGCCATGATGATATAAAATGGTATGTAACATATGGAATCATAACATATAAACATGGAATCATATAAAAATGGATTCCTAGTAATAGGGCCGAAACATAAAAATTTTATTTAGGATGAGCCATGGGTAAACTCTAAGATAGTCACAAATGGTAGCACAAGCCTTAGAAACCGCCAAGACCGTCACACATGGTAGAAGAAGCCAAGTCTAAACACCAAGACCATCACACATAACATCTCATGATACTCAAATTTACCAAATGAATTGTAGCCCTACTTGGGTTAACCCATCATAATTTTCATGAATATGCTTTCAACATAAATAATCATACATAATCAATAATCATATGGGTTACCCATAGAAATAATTGGGTACCACAATCATTTCATAAACAATGACAAATGGTCGTACCATAAATTTTTTCATGATAGAAAGTAAATAAAATTTAAATGGACATTCATAAGATAAAAATTGGAATGTTTCATTGTAATTTAGTTCAAGTATAATTGACTAAAAATAATAAAATTATTTATGAAATTTTAGCATTGAAACATTTTTTGCTGTTTTATGGAAAATACTATGGTGACTTTATACTATAAAATGGAACAATCCTTTATATAAAATAATAAGTGAACCAAGAATGTTTTATAATAAAAATAATTATTCCATAAATACAATATTTGATTAAAATATAAGATATAGTTCACTTTAAATTGGGTATGTATTCGGGAAGTTCCCTCAAAATAGTTATTCTTATCAGGAAGTATTGAGGAGGGAATCACATAAAAACATGTATATCCCCAAAATAGAAAGATTAAAGGGACTTGATAAATGATTTTATAACATGTAAACATAATTTCCAAGAATTAAATAAAAAGATAAGATAACTTCATTTTGGTAAAATAGTGACAAGGCAACACGAAGGAACAAAAGAGGTTCAGGTAGAATCTCTGACGGATTATCAGCATGGTATCATGTGTAATTAAGGGGGATTAATGAGAGATAAATGGGTTTATATTAACCTATAAATCATGTGTTAAATATTTGGGTGCTTTGAAATCATACGTCATTATTATATATTAGATATAAAATAGAAATACACAACGGTCTTTTGTGAATAAAAGTGAAATAGAAAGGATCTCTTACCATATGTCTTATGGTGTTATCCACATGATATTAATGACCAGAATAATAAAATTAGGTCCATTAATTAATAATTAAATATCCTATTATATATGTAAAAGATTAATTATATCCTTTTTATGTTCATTCGTGACCATTTTGATTGTTTAAGAGGTTCAATTTTATTGTTTGGGAGCATTGGATTCCTCGGTTTTAATGATCAGTTCACTTATATTCATGTTCGGATAAACATGTTTGATGAAGGTGGTTAAATAGATTTAAAGATATAATTTATTATTGATCATATATAAGGTTACATGTTTTTAAAATTCATTTTGTTTTTTGGAGTTATGATTAATCTTTATGTAGACATTCGTGATAACATTTTGGGTTTATTGGCCGTTTTCTGCCACATTGAACATGTTTTGTTTTATAAATCTAAACCAGGTGTAAAAAAGTTTTCATGAACCATAAATGAGATATAATACATATATAATGGACTGGTTCAACCATGAAAATGGTTTATGGCCAGAATTTAAGATGGTTACACAAATTGAAAACCCGTCATCCTTGAATATGGTAAATTAACAAATATCAGATGGTGTATTTTCTACTAAAAAAATAATGTTAAATGATAGGTGATAATAAATTATTCCAATATCATAAAAACTTTCCAGTGAATTTAAGGTAATGGAGTTCTCATAACATTTGGATTAGGATTGGTAATGATTGAAAAGTAAACAAATGAACATGAAAAGAAAGTAAAAGGATTGAAAAGGGGAATTTACCTCTTGAATTAATCTTTCTTAAGTTCCTCTTACGGGGAGAGGATTTTGTTTTTTGAGGAGACCAAGGGATTTTGTACGTGGGGGAGGATCATGGGGGGTAATTTGGGAAGAATGTACAGAAGGAATCAGGCTTGAGAGTTGTGAAGAGAAGAGGGAATTGTGGCTGGTTTTTATATTGGAGGGGGGAGGGTTTTCTTAATATTTAATTCCTTAGTTTATTAGTTTCCCTCAAGACAAAAAAAGTGATGACTACATGACATATAATAGTAACAAGATAATTTAAGTTTGATATTTGGGTTCTTAAATCACTTATGAAGTTAGTAATAGTGGATTTATATTATAATGTATTTATACGGTAAATTATTGTATTTTAATATTCAGGAACAATTCCAATTTTTTAGAAAAATCCCTAAATTCACCCTTACCATTTTTCTATGTGTATTATCCAAAAATATAATCCACTTTTCAAAAATATTTTTATAAATATGATTAATTAAAATTTTAATTAAAATCATATTTTACATGAAAATACAAATTTTAAAACTATAACTGATTTTATAATCCCTTCAAAAATTTTATTAGGTATCACAAAATTATCATAAAATAAGAAGACATACAATTTTTAATTTATGAACACCTTTTAGGAAAATAAGTATTCTTTTAAATAATTAATTAATTGTAATTATTTATTTATGACTCGTAAAAATACTAATACATTTACAATTGTTATATTATCACTTATAAGATGCATAATTTAATTTATACATTAATGGGTGATGTTACTATTATTTTGGATAAATTACTATTAATAAGGGTCATATTACTTTTCATAATTGTAACATTACTATTCATAAGGGTTAGTTATCATTCACCAAAAATAATGTATGTCATATTGGAATCCAAAAAACTTACTGATCACAATCGTGTATGTCTGATTTTTGAAATTCAAATCATAGAAGTGTCAACATTATATATAAAGGCCACATATTACTTACTATTTCATTGTGTTGTGATTTCATGTGATTATATGACATAATTATAAAATGTTACCTCCATTGATAAAACAATTGGGTCATTAAAATGAACTGAGAACACTAACACATGAAGCTAACAACGACCTGCTTCACAGATTCCCTACCCCTTACGGTGACCACCTACATGTCCATGATATGGTCTCTCAGGACGGGAAGAATTCTGAGGCTATCCTCTACCTTCCCCATCTTTATTTTAATAATCGAAATCAGTTGTAACCTGTTTTTTCTTCCTCTACTAGAATAACCTTAATGGAGGAACCTGAAGTAGAATACCTGACACACTCTAAATACTCAGAAATCTTGTTCACTCTTTCAACTTATGACCTAGGCCTCCACAATAAAAACAAGCACCTTATCCCTTATCATAGTCCTAAGAGCCACTACCCCTAGAGAAACGAGATATTTAGAGTTGGAACCAACCCCCTAACGAAAAAATTTCTTATTTCCTAAAAACCAGGAACCCCAAACCACAACTATGCTTCATGAGGAATCCTGGAGAATCCTCTATCGTGACAATCGGGTTCTAGATAATATCATCTCAATGACATCTACCCTCAAAATAACCTCAAGGTTCATCTTTAGCATAAACAAGGAGACCATGAGCTGGATCTCTAGATGTAAAGCCTCCTCAAAATGCCTCAAACTAGCCTCCTCATCTGGAAACAAGTCTGAATCATATCACAAAAGGATCCTAATATAGATTCAATACATTCACACACTAAAGCACCCATGACGAAGGATAATAAACTCATGGACACTAGGCACCTTTGCAGTTGAAAAATGAAACTCTAATCTTAACTAGTCTCGGAACTCCTCCCACTAGACTGTCAACTCCTTGCGATCCCTAAGGAATAAGAATCACTACTGCCTCATTACCCCACATAGAAACGTCAAAAAAAGTCACCAAGTACTTCTTCTCGGCATAGATCGAACTAAATTATTTTTCAACCTCCTCCAACCAGTCATCTGTAAATGCATCTAAAATGGATCCCTCATGCTTCTAAAGACTCTGGAGCCGAAACACTCTAAGTGTCATCCTCCAAGTGTTGTCGTCGTCGACCTCTACTCTATGGTTTTCTTCTATTATAGCCTATTGAACATCTTCTACGTGAAACTGATGAGGATGTTGACCTACAACCATACCATCAAATGGAAAAATAGTTTGTTCTCTTAAAACTAGAATATGTAAGACTTTAGAATTAATTAATTTTATTTATTTATTTTAGGTTAACCAATACCAAGGTCTAACCATTAAAACATAGATTCAAAGAAGAATTATGCATGATCCTTTCCTAGGTCTCTTCCTAGAAACTAGTATTAGCTCATTTAGTATCCACTGTAAATATAATGGTCCTTGAATAAAATCACAAGGGGCACTAAATACCCATATCTCAGACGATCTCTTATGTTTATAGTTCTTGATAAACATAGATGACAATATTTCCCTGCTAACTCATTCAACTAACCATTTCTTAACATCAGACTCCATCCTATTCTCAGCCATCCTCTAATACCACTTTTCATGACCCCCTCCCCCAAAGTGTGTCCATCTTGGACATATAATTTCATAAGGGAGATAATGACCCATGAGTCCTGCCTCCAATAGGTCCCATATTGGAAACTAGCTCTGAGGGTATAATAAACACCATGATTTGAGGCATTACCCTCTAAGATGACACATGTGAAAGATAAGAATAAAACATAAAACATAAAACTCTTGATTAGACTAGAATATACTATAAATGTAAACTAAACATATGTAATGTCAAGAAAAACTACAAAAACATTATGTTAAAACTAAATATACCAAAAGAAAGTAAAATATATGCGACCATGAAGCCCAAATAGCTCCTACAAAAACTATAAGCTTGTTGTAACCAGCCTAATCTACATCTTTCTCAAAGTGACCTGAAAAACAATCAACATGAGTTAGGGTGACTATAATTTTATACATAGTAGGATCATCCCTTGACTTTCTCATGAAAATTTAATGAAATAATGCTAAAGAAAATTGAACAAAAAATGAAACAAACTCATCGCCTAAAAAGATATAATATGTTCCCAACCTCACCACAACTACTCTCTCCAAGTATCAAATACAATAGTTTATAATATAATAATTAATTTCTAGGGTATCCTGATACCACTTCCCCACTGGTTTTCCACTTTTACCTAACATCACACGTCCTGAGCATCTCTCTCCAAAAAGGCTACCACAACCTAGGCCAAGCACCTTAACATGCACCACATTTAACAGAAAACCACAACCTCTAAATACGTAAAAGTAACTAGGTAGTTTTTTATATCTACCATATCCCATATAATGTATATCGTACAGTGGTCATTATACCTCATTCCATTAAATCCCACAAACCGATTAAAGATCTTCAAGCCACCACATCCTATACACATCATACCTATAAGTTTCATTAGTAAAAAATATCCAGGATATATGTGTGTGAAATAACCACAAACCATTAAAACCCTCTACACACATATATGGAGAAAAAAACTGACGTACACACTATTACAAGTAACTACCAAGAGAAGAGAGCATGGATTAAGGGGGTAGTAATCCATCTATCCTCCCACCAGAATGTTCGTGAAAACAGCCCCTAGGGTTTAGAATCCATGGGGTGTCAGTATTTATAACTGACGGGGTGGGGTAGAATATAGAAATAGAAAAGTTTAGAATAAAATATATCTCATGACCACACTATGGGAAAAATCTAGTCTCAAACCCAACTCCAACTAACATCTCTCAAACTATAGGATTCCGCTGATAATACTAGATATCCTAGATGAACACAACCATTTAAAGATGTTTATTAAATTAATTATCTATTTTTATTAGTCTCACATTACAATAATCAATTCTTTAACAATTAATTAACCATTTACTTTTACAGATTTCCTTCCATTAGTATCACAAAAAGGATACATGCCCCCCAGCATAAACAAATTGAGTCCACATTTCTGAAGAAGTATAACCTCATCATTGCATCCCAGAAAAATCTAACCCCATAGGTTCAACATCATTTATTAAATCATTTATTAAAAACATTATCACTTTTCTATAATACCAAGTATTCTAAAAAAACATTCTAAGATACCAAATGAAAGGGGTACAAGACGGTGAGTAGATGAACTACAGGTCAATTATTTTCCACTATAGAAAGAGTATAGACCTATCCAATCTCAAGAAGCTATTCATGGAAAGAATATGGAATACCCCTGCGTCTTCATCTATTTTGGATGGAGGGTAAGCAATACTATCTACCTCAAGCAGTGTGCAGAGTAATACAATTAAAAAAATTGGTTCAACAGTAACCACTTTCACATCAACATGTAATCTTTTCTTCTACCCATTCCATCATCCCGAATGTCCTACCCAAATTCCTCATGCTTAACCCAATGAAACATGCCTCTCTAGGCATCAACTGGTTCCACCACAACCATTGTCACTCCCCACCCCCTCAACTGCAATAGCCATCTACGCTCACATCACATCACGAGTAGAATGAAACAACAAAGAAACTAGGCTTTTGGATCTAAAATAATACATTCATCCTTCACACAAAATGCTCACTCACAACTTCAAAACATAAGGCACTTGTCCATTACAATAAATAGTGTAATCTATAACCTTTAGGACATTATCAATATCGCACAATCTGTTCTTTATTCTCTATCGATTTAGACTATTCATTTAAACCTGAATAACTGCATCCATATGATTATCAGTAAAGGAAAACAGTAATAAACATATTCATTAAACATGTACCTTTATCATTGGATAGTTAATTCCTAATTAATCCCACGAACCAGATTCATTTAACCGGCCTCTTTATCATTATTAATTTAATTCAGGATTAATCATGGTTTTATGTTATTTACAAATTTACATCCTAAAAAACATGAAAAATAATAAAATCATATATATATCACACTCTATATAAAAATAATAGGTAATAACATCACTAGGAAATTGATACTAATTCATTAATTTAGTAAAAATATTTATTAGGTCAATTTCATTGTGATATAGTAGGATAAATCATACTAACTATACTACTTCACATGAATATAATAGAGAACCCAAAAAAACCTCTATCTCAAAAGGGTTTTGATGCTCTATGTATGAGAATGAACTAACACAATTGATAATTATCACATATACTGTAACAACGACATCCTATTTTGGATGCCGCGGTACTAGAACATCGACCAACACCCAAGGATGCTTCATTAGAAACATATAGTTCACATGACATCTGATGGAAAGGATAAATGGGATGAAATAGATTGAGGAACCCTAAAAAAAAGAGGTAAAACATAATTTATATCGAAGAATGATATACACTTCTTAGTAACTCTAAAATATGGGGTGTGCATGCAGCATGAAGAAATCCAGTGAAAGAACAATGCAAAGGTCCTCACCTAAATCACACAACTCCATGGGAAAGAATGTTCTGAGGAATCCTGTATGATGAAAAAAAAGTAGTAATAATTAAGAGGAATGTATCTCAACCTTTTGAAAATGATAACAGAGAAACAATTTAGATACTGTTTATATTTTTCATAAAATGAGGATATTTTAGGACTACATGGTTTGATCGAGTAAAGGTACCTAGAAACTTATGAAAATTACAATAGGAGTTGTGGGATTTTAATCGACCTTATATCCTTGAAAAAAGGATTTAAATTTGATTTATGTAAAATATAATGTTAAAAAGGTAAAAATATAGGATTTGGGAAACACTATCACCGTTGACTCCACAACAACAGTTAGAGATTGATGACTCACAGACATATGACTCAACAACAGATGACTCACCGACAGATGGCTCACCAGAAGATTCTCAACAAGATATGACTCAACGATGGATGACTCATCGACGGATGACTCCCCAATAGATGAATAATTGATGTATGAATCAAAGACCAATGGATCACCAAAAGATGACTCACAAATTGATGACTCACTGAAGGATGACCCACTGACCTATGAATCACAGACATAGGGCTCACCAACCAATGACTCACCTATAGATGGATCACTGATAGGTGACTCACCAAAAGATGACTCACTGACAGATGATGCACTGAGGGATGACTCATCAATAGATGACACTCACTGATACATAACTCACAGATAGATAACTCACTGACAGATGACTCACTGATGAAACTATTCACAGAACATGTAACATTGGTTATCAAACATGAAATTTAGAAATATGTTAGAAATAACTCACTTTGATCTCCTAGAACAACTCAAACATTATATTTTTATGAAGTAATGACCGATGTGGACTGGGATATTACATATATGGTCACCATGTGTTTCAAAACTATATTTATATGCTCTAAAAAGTCTATAATAAGACTAGATCGGATATGTAAAATCTCCCAAGTCAAAAACCAAAATAATATATATTAGAATTAACTGTAATAAAATTAATATATGTTTCTATGTGAAACTGTTTTTGATAAATATTATTATATAATAAATCATTAATGCAATTACTATTTATTTAAGCACTAAAATTTATAACACAATTATAATACATATATGCTAACACCTAAGTACTATGATCAAATTAACCTCAATTATTTGGATGATACACTATGCTCGAATGTTTAGATGCTTCCAATTTATTTTGGAACCTATACTAAATGAGTTAAATATATTTGGAATCCTAAATTGATAGAATACTCCAAGGTATGGAATTTATTCAAATAGTCCCCCACAAAAAAATTCATCTTAGCTCACCCATAATGTGATTTTCATATATCGATAAAAAATATGTATCCACCATCAACTGGTCATTAATAAAAATAATCTACCCTTATGATGAGTTTTCATTTGAAAAAAATATAATTCATCCTATATTCTGGTCATATAATATCCCTTAGTGAGTGGTTAGAGGATGAATAAGACCTAAAGGACATATATTCTCAATCTTCAGTCATTGATATGAGAAGAAATATTATTTAATACCAACTATTCACTTTATACTGAACCACAAATATTTCATCAATAGATCATGAAAAAAAATAATAATAATAAATTATTCTAGATACATATAACACACTACTATAATCCTACACTACCTGAGCATTAGTCATGCTACTCAGTATATGGGTCAAGGAATTCCTATATATATGGATATATTCTATAAAGATTTCAAAATAATAGGGTTATTCAAAAAAATCCAATGCAAGTGGTTTTGGATATGTATTTCGAATATATATATTTTGCATTTTATGGTTGGTATATACCATTAGTCTATCCAAAAAATATTTTTTCAAAATCATATCAGAATGTATACCACAATCGACATCCCTTAGTCAAGAATTGAGTAGTTTCACTTCTATTTCATCATCTCCTAAGTCACATAAGAAAACAATCAATTTTATTACATTAATAATACCCTTTGACTATCTCATAATGAATTATACTACAGGTCATACAACTTACCTTTCCCAATTTTGGTTATCTTTAGTGCATAATTCATCGAATGTTTTTTCACATTGAAGGTTGTTTCACATGTATTTTACCAATCAAACATAACCAATACATATTCAGTTTCATCATTGAAATATATAATAGAAAATATTAAAAAATAATCTAAGGTTTTATATTTATAATAATATGAATTCATATGTATATAATATTTCCACATCCTACACTCACGAATCAATACACGTAACCTTGTATGGGTCCACTGTTATGAAAACCTAAAATATAAAAATCCCTATGAATTAAATAAGCACGGTAAAGAACAAATTATTTTTTAAATTAGTATTATTTCATGGATCACATGGTGTTCTCAATATAGTATTAGTATAGAGATCAGGGTCCCATATTTATTGGATGTAGAAAAAAATTTCATAAAAAAAACATGGACCTTCTAGTATCCTAATACAGTTTAAAAGACCTATAAATTCAGTTTAAAACACTTCTGATATGTTTTTAAAACTATATTACCACATGAGATATTTTTAAATGAAAGACATAATCAATAAAGTATTAACAATAAGTATACATGTCCTTAATGTAGTTTATGATGTCAATATATCAAATTTTTTGAGGAAAAATAGTTATCACCCCTGGGCTAATGGTAGTGTCCATGCATAAAATCAAGGTGTTATATTTTTTTATGAATTAAATTTTTTCCCTCTAGAAATAAACATATTGAAAAAATGATCCATTGACCTTCATTTATAATAATATATGAAAACTAAAAAAATTTTAATTGGGAATATTAATCCCTTAATCTCAATATATATGACTAATGAATTTATATTATTATAATCTATATGAAAAATTATATATGGTGCAATTTATATGGATAAACATTCTATAATTAGATCGCTACTTAATCCTTCAACCTATTTGATTGAATACTTTAGAATTATTCATGGAAAACATACAAAGAATGGTCCACCATACGATGAATTTATGGCTACATCATCCCTAATATCAATTCCTGGATTTTGTGATAAAATAATCCCAATCTCCCAATTTTTATGTGTCATGATACATAAGAACAAATCCAACTCCTTGAAGAATTCATAATAATGATTCTTAGTGGAAATGAAAGACATCGATCAGGGATATCATAATATTTATAATTGATGGATGATAAACCAATCCATTTTATTTATCACATCAAAGACACCAATATCTATAGTAATTAAATGAAAAATATTTCATACTCTTTAAAATAGTAATTATGAATTCTAAAAAACACTAAATTCAATCTAACCAGACACCGAATTGCAGATTAATAAATATCATCTCATATTGAAACTCTAAAACCATCCCTCGATCACTAAAAAATTAATTTGTTTTAAATAAAAAATATGGAAAAATATCAAGAAAACAATTACTGAAAAATACACATATTTTGTACACTAAATTATCAATGCCTACTCAACATAATATGTATGTTCTCTATTGTTGGATTAGCTTCACCTAGTCAAATGAGTTCAAGATATCATCATCTGATTCCTATTAATAGAAACATAGACTAACACTTTTTTTCCTACCTCTAGGGAATATTCCCCCATGACCATTATGAATAGCGAAGCACCATCTAGAAGTCTTATATAGTTTTATTTTACATCATTCATATCCATGAGTCTAAAAAACCAACACCAGTTTTTCCATCATGGATTGATAATGTATAAAAAATATTGTATGTCTACCTAAAAATAATAAACATACCCAATTTGGATCATTTTATAATTATTTGGATGATTCCCTAGAATTGCATACTAATAACTCATTGTATGATCCTTCCCTAGTAGAGGAATGGAAGATAAAATTCCCTAGATAGTCATTTATGAAATAAAATGTTGAGACTTCATAGTACATTACTTATAAATTCTTGATGAAAATCCCCATATCTATATTTGTGAAGTAAAAATCCTAGTACATTTACCATAAATCATGTTCCTCTTAGTACATAGAGAATATTTCCCACAACTAAAAAAGAATCTTGAATAAAATATTTACTTTTGAAAATATTAGATTTTATAATCCATCATCAAAACACTTGAACCTAAATAAATAATCACAAACCGACATGAGTGATAATAAAATTGGTTTTATAATAAAAATTGAAAAATAAAACCCCAAATATGCTCCCTAGTAATGATTTAGGAACATTAGTTGTTATGTCCCAGAAATTTGATATAATTTTTTTTATTATATATAATTTTTTTGAGATCGTAAAATCTAACGGTGCATGATTCTAAGGCCTAGAGTCCCCGAAATGATCAGTCAAAGTTTTTTTAGCTTTAGTTAGTGAACAAAAGCAGTTTTCCTGAAAAAGTGGAATAACACTTAAATGGTTACTCGGATCAGAAATATGAGTTCAAATTTCGATTTAGGATAGCGGGTTTAACCTAGGTGTAACTTATGTTTGGTTAGCGTAGGCCTCCGGTGAGAAAACTAAAAAAATGGCATAATTGTAAATAAAATAAATAAATAAAGTTAATTTATTTTTCAAATTATTATAACTCACAAATGCTAATTCAGATTAAAAATCTGATTCCACCGCAAAACTCATGAGGATATCTTTTATTTAAGAAGATACAATCCTTGGTCGGCACTGGCCACCAGTGAATGTATGTTTTTTGCCGTAAATAAAATAATTATGTGAAAATTATTTTTTTGTAAAAATTCATAACTTCTAAATGATAACTCAGATTTAAAATATGAGAGTACCGTTGGGTTCGTTGTGGCGTGTTTCACTTAGGGAAAGTCTAACCTCGACCAGCGTGGGTCGAGGGTGCCTGTCATTAATCTTCCAAATTTTTTTGGGTATGTTCCATAAATGTGTGAGTAGCGTTTTATTACTTTTGAACCGTTAATCAGATTAAAAATACAAGGGCACCATTGGTTCCACAACATTGATATTGTTTTAAGTGATACTTCAATTCTACTACAGTAGGTCAAGAGAAAAATTTATTTTTGGACCTTTTTAATAGAATAAATAAAATAACATAATTATTTTATTTTTATTCTATTCCTCCAAAGGACAAGAGGAAAGGTGGGACCAGCGATGTGTCAAGCCAATAAATGGCATGGACCTCCAATCTGAGTAAAAAAACATTGGGGGAGATTAGGAAGCTTCCAAATTAATGAGCCCTATTAACTCCCCACGCCATTACTTACCCTCCCCCACTCCTATAAATATGGAGTTAGGAAGGGGTATCGAAGAGCTTCACCAAGTAGTGAATTTCTAAAGGAAAGTTGTGACGCAAGACCCATAGAAGATGAAGCTGACCCAGCAGGAGGTGACAGACGACACTAAACCACCAATGGGTGATGTGCGAGTGGAATCTTTGGGAGCCGGTCACATGAACTAAGAACACGGTCCTCTGACAAGTGCAAATGATTCTTCGACGTTTCAAGGTAGGGGTTATTTTCGTTGTGCCTTTTTTATTTCCTTTTTTTATCATTCACGAAATTACATGGAGAACACGGGTCAACCGACTAACAGGTTGACATGAGATTCCTTTGTTTGGTGGGAGGTTACTGTGAAGAGCCACGTGGGGATTATCTTGATGTTTGTTTCATCTGTTATTAAACTATTAACCCCCCTGAGTTTATGATCTAATGCGGGGGGAATGGGTGTAACAATCATGGCTCAAACCCTCCGCTATCTTTCTATTCTTGCACCTCCATGGAAGACCTTGTGCTCGTTGATGCACACCACAAGAGGAGGGCCACAACACTTCAGTCGTGGAGAATGGAAGAGGCGACCAACATGATGGCCGACCGTGGGGAGGGAGGCGTCATAATGGTCACGTTGTCGTTGAACAAAAGCCACAGCAGAGGCCGAACCCGCCTATGGTGGGTTCCGCAGTGACCGAGTGGTGCCCATTCATCATTTCCACTTCCTCAACCAAAAAACCTCTGGGCTATTCAGGAATCTAGGAGTTCTGGGGGGTTACACCCCCATGTTGGATCGAGTCCGGGCATCTCCCTCGAGTCTGGACGCATCCCTTAAACTAGGTCTCCGCCCTCAAACCGGGCCGCCGCCCTCAAGTGGGTCGCTACCCTCGACCGGACCACCGCCCTCGAACGTCCCTCCACCCACGACCAGGCCGCCGCCCTCACCCGGGCTGCTGCCCTCGGCCGGGGTACCACCCTCAGCTAGGCCGCCAACCTTGGTCGGGGCGCCGCCCTCGCCTGGGCCGCCGTTGTCGACTGGGCTGCTGCCCTCGACCAACCAACCCCTTTGACCGGTCCACCACCCTCAACCAGGCCGCCGTTGTCGATCGGGCTTCTGCCATCGACTGGGACCCCACCTTCAACAAGGATGTCACCCTAGAACGGGTCGTTTCCCTCGGAGCGGGCTGCAGCCCCACGTGGGTCAGGCCGCCCCTTTGCGGGCCACCCAATTCAAGCCAGGCTGCCCCCATTGCAGGCTGGGCCAGACCTCTGCCCAGTTGGTCGAGTCTGTCGTAGCCCATCCCCGAACACGTCATGCAGGGTCATTCTGACTGGGTCAGATGAGACCCGGGCCCAACCTGGACCAGAATTACATAAGGACCATATCTTGAAAACTAGACGTCTGCTTGACAAACCATATGTGGTGTTGGTATCCTTGGATCGTGATGGTCCTTTTTGTTTAATACTATTGTGTTGTAGAGATAGTTAGAGTACGACTGGGTTGGACTGAACCCGAATCCAACCGGGCCCTCAGAGCTAAAACGCTTATAACTCACAGACTGGGCGTCTGATTGGTGTAATGTTTGTCACATCAGAACCCTTACAACATGGAGTCCCTTTGGGTTAATCCTTTTTGAATATTAGTGATGGTTAAGGTAGGACCAATATCTTGAGGGAAGATTCTACAGAAATCTAGTGCACTATGTGGAACAACACGTACCGATATTTTGTGGGTTAGATCATGTGTGAGTCAGTGCTCAGCAATCCATTGTGGGTCAGTTCTCAACGATCCTATGTCGGTTAGAACATATCGATTCTATGTGTATTAGATCTTGTGTGGGTCAGTACTCAGCGATCCTTTGTGGTTCAGCGCATACCGATCCTGTGTGGGTCAGATCTTGTGTGGGTCAATGGGGGATAGTTACTTATCGACTCTGGGCAGGTCAGATCCTGTGTGGATCATTTTAGGGGTTTTTACCTATCGATCCTATGTGGGTCAAAATATGTGTGGATAGAAGCAATGATTCTTGACAGAATAAGATGATATAGCTTCAATACTAATCATTTGTACATCTATACTTCACTTAAAACCTGGTTTGAACTGAGACACTTTTTGAGTTGTCTTTACTTTGTTCTTGGGATTGATGTTTTACTATGTGGTAAACTATCTCTATGGTGTTACCTATGTGGCACTTCTATCTTCCTAGTGTAACCTCTATGGTACTTTTATCTTCGTGGTGTTACTTGTGTGGTACTTTTGGATTCGTGGTGTTACCTATGTGGTACTTCTACCTTTGGGGTATCATCTTAGTGGTGTTACCTGTGTGGTACTCCTATGTTCATGGTATTACCTGTGTGGTACTTCTATCTTCGTGGTGTTACCTGTGTGGTACATCTGCCTCTGTGGTATTGTCTTTGTGGTGTTACATGTGGGGTACTTCTATATTTGTGGTGTTACCTATGTGGTACTTCTACCTTCGTGGAGTTACCTTTGTGGTGTTATCTTTGTGGTGTTACGTGTGTGGTACATTAACCATCATGGTGTTACCTATGTGGTTTCCTTTCCTCACGTATGAGATGAGTATATCTTGGTAACTTAGGTATATGCATGAGAATATGCCTAAGTAGAATTGATTTCTTTATTTGAGGTTTTTCCTTAGTGGAACTCTAGGAGAACAATGGGGGTCTTGGGGTCCCTACTGAGTATTGTTATACTCACCCCTGCACGGGCTTCGCCCACACCTTGTTGTGTCTGGTGCACATGATGTACAACTTTGATCGAGTTTGAGGGAGCTAGGACTGGATGGTAGAAGAATATGGACCATTTTGTGTGATGTGATGCAGAGGAGACAGACGGACGCGGAGTGCTGAGGAGGCGATTTGTACCTACCCTTAATGTAGGATCCTTTAGAATGACCCAATTGATGTTTTCCTTTTTTCTTTCAGTTTTATTGAATTTATTTCCATACATGTACCTTTATATATGGGATTGTATTCTATCCCATGTTACTTTCAACACTCTTTTACCAATGAAGTTTCAGTCAGAGTTGCTTCTTGTTGTGTTATGGGACTGTGTGTTTGTACATGATTAATGGAAATGTCATATCGTTTTAGGGATTATACCTTTCGGTGCTTGTCTCCAACCCCTGGCCTATGGAATGTGGGCTTGGGGTAGTCACAGAATGGGCCCAGCGGGATGTGTCATGACAAAGTGGTATCAAAGGAGTCTATTTCTACTGATGAACATGGACTCTGATCTATTCTGTGAATATATACAGTTAAGTGTTATAAGTGTGGTTTTTAGTTTGGGGAGTCCTATATTGGTGAGGCGGTCGATGTATCCATACACCAGGACCCAAAATTTTGATTTCTGACTCAGCGCACGAAAACATAGATTGTTTGTGTTTTTGAAATATTTTTCTTTTGATTACTTTGGTGTCTGCTCCCCAGTTATAAATTAATGACCATGGAACACGTGTTCTTTATCCGGATGCCTCCACAAATACATCCACCTAGGTTTCTTGAGGGATTACATGATTACGGCCCACTGGGCGATGAGGCCTCAGTGTAGGGCCCTCTTACGACGTTAGAACCTTCAAGTGGTGTATCAGCCTCACAACTACTCGTTGTTCAGCTGATGCCACTATCCCACCAGTAGAGGGTGCACGATGAATGAGTGTATTGAACGAGTTTTAGTGGTAGAGGCCTCTGAGGATCCGAGGCAAGATGAACCCACAGGAGGCGAAGGACTGAATGGAGGTTGTGTCTAGAGTTTTCCACCTAGTTGAGTCACTAGTAGAGGATATGGTTATCAAGGATTCTATTCTTTTATAAAGAGTGACCATGGGGATGATCCGCATGGTGATGAGGCTTCAGTCGGTGGACCTTTGCCTGATATGGTACCTATAGGTATTGTGCCAAATATATAAATTCCCATTGGTCAGCAGTTACAACCAGCGGTATCGGTAGAGGACACATGTAGGCTTAGTGCCTCACACATTTTTTAGCATCAGATACCGCTTAGGTTATGAGGAAAGCATGACTCACAGGTTGCTAAGGACTGGCTTGAGGAGGTGGTTCAGAGTTCCCAAGATCTTCTACAGCTTTAGAAGGACGACATGTCGATAGTTGAGTATTTATCGAGGTGTATCGACCATTCCTAGTACTCGATGAATATGATACGAATATTTATTCAGGGCTCGGACATCTGAGCGATGTGTCGTTAGGGACATCTGAGCTATAACTATTCCTCTAGGCATTCCTACCTATTTTAGGGTTTTAGAGAGAACCTTTGTGGTAGAATGTACTTTGGATGAGAGGATACAACCAGGGAATGTTAGCAGTGGGAATGCATGAAACTAGAGTCAGTATCAAAGACTTGTGCGTATAAAATGTTTTGGGAAGATGATGTGATAGGGAGAGAAAAATATACAGGGTTGCAGATGTGGAAGCAGAGCTAGGGGAGCAGCCTAAGGTGGTGCACATTTTGACATGTTACAGCCACCCCCTTTGTGGTCCCCACCAGGCCTAGGGAGTTGGATGATAGGGGGAGAGAGTAGCTGCATATGGTCAAGGAGTTCGACCCAAGGTCTCTTGGAATAATTTGATGAATGTTTTGTGTCTGTTACTAGCTGTTGTATTATAGATATATGTACCAATCATTCGTTCCTTACACAAATCTTGTCCAAAACAATGATTTTTTGGTTAAGCCATTGACTTGACCCTCACATCTAGAGGTATCTTTGAGAGGAGACATGATAATCACACTTATGCTAATGGTGTGATTTGACCCTTGAGGTGAGAGTTTCAGGTGGAACCCCTTAGTGGAATCATTGAGGCCTTACGACATTAGTTTGGGTATGGACTAGACATCCAAAGCTCATACACAGATTGAATTTATTAGGAAGATTTTTTGGGTTTACCTGCAATGTAGGAATGCTATTTTCCTTCGTCGGCCAAAAAGGAAACCCAAGTAGCATTGGATAAACTCATGCATAGGTGGGTGCAGTTGATCACTATGGAGTCGTCTAGCTTTACCATCGTGGAAGAAAGATATTTGAGTTTATAGTTCCCAACAATTGAGGTAGAGTGTGGGGACAAATTATCAAAAGTTTTTTCCAATATTACCTCCTTGAAGGGAGAGAGACTTCTGCTTCGGTTGGGTACTACCAGAGTTTTGAAATAGACTTCTCCGGTGTAGAGGCACCCTTGTCAGCTCTGATGAAGAAGGGGGATCCTTTCCTATGGATGGAAAAGTGTCAGCTGAGCTTTTAGAGGTTGTGATAGTGAAAATGGCTAGAGTTATTTAGGACTATGACTATGAGATAGTCTATACTTCTGGGAAGGGGATCATGGTAGCGGACGCACTCAGCAGGAGCTCTAGTCTACAACTACTGAGTGGGGCATCAGATCAATTAGTCGTTCTTCAGATATCATTCGTTTATAATGGTGGAGAAACTTACCTCTAGTCTATGACTGTCACTCCCCCTATTCCTCATCAGATTTTGGAGAAAAAACATAGGATGTTGACTGTGAGGTCCAATGTGTTTAGATATCCTCAGGATGGTCTCTTAAAGGAGTTTTTAAATGTGGGGAGCATATCACCGTCTTCAAAGATTCACCATGTGACAAGTGACACTTCGGGTGGAGATGTTGAGGGAGACCATGTCTTCCTACAAGTCACACCTCGACGGGGACTATAGTGTTTTGGACGAGGTGACAATTTATCACAAAGGATTATCAGTCCTCTTCTGATACTTTAGAGGATTAGCGAGGTGGAATACCTCTTGGAGCTACCACCATGGTTAGCAATGGTGCACGGCGTCTTCCACATATCCCATGTGAGTAGATACTAGCATGACCCATCTCACATCATCGACCACAGTGAGTTGGACTTCGATGATGGGGTTATGTTTACAGATGTTCTAGTGGATATTGAGAATTGAAAAGAGTAGGTCATTCATGGGTGGAATATCCCTCTAGTGCACGTACACTGGAAGCACGAGAACCTCTAGGAGATCACAAGGGAGTAGGAGTCTTAGATTCATGCTCAGTACCCTCTTTTGGTTGTTTTTCCTTTGTTTTGGTTTTTGAGGACGTAGAGCCCTAATGTGGGGAGAATGTGATGTCCTCGATATTCTATATATTTTTTTATGATATGGAATTATTTTGATATCGAAAAAATATTACGTCGTGAGATTTAGAGGCCCGGAGTGTCTTGAATGATCCGTAAAATTTTTTTAAGCTTTAGTTAGCGTGTGTAACTAGTTTTCTTAAAAAAGTGTAATAACTCTAAAACTGTTAATCAAATTAGAAATTCAAGGGCACCGTTGTGTTCAGGATAGTGTGTCTACCCTAGGAACAACTTATGTTTGGTCAGTGCAGGCCTCTAGGGAGAAAACCCAAAAATGGAATAACCATAAAATAAAATAATTAAATATTGTTATTTTATTTTTCAATTTCATATAACTCAAAAAAGGTAAATCAGATTAAAAATCTGAGACCACCACTGAACTAGTTAGGGTATGTTTTCTATATGTAGATACCAAACTTGGTCAGTGTCGACCACCTGTGAAAGTTAGTTTTTTGCTGTAAATAAAATAATTAAGTGGCAACTATTTTATTATAAAAATTCAGAAAATCTAAATAGTTACATGGATTAAAAATCCAAGAGTACTGGTGGGTTTTTTGGGGTGTGTTTCACTTAGTCAGAGACTAACCTCAACCAGTGCAAGTCAAGGGTGATTGTTATTAATTTTCTGATGTTTTTTTGGGTATGTTCAGTAAACGTGTGAGCGGTGTTTTCTAAATTTTGAACTATCTCTCGGATTAAAAATATAAGGGCACCATTGGTTATATTGTGCCAAGATTCACTTAACGGAGACTTCACTTCGACCGCAGTAAGTCCATAGAAAAAGTTAGTTTTTGGAACTTTTTAAAAGAATAAAGAAAATAACATTATTATTTTATTTTATTCTATTCCTCCAATGGACCAGAGGTAATGTGGGACCGGCGACGTGTTAAGACAATAAATGTCCTGACCCTCTATTATGAGAAACAGAAATTTTGGGGAGATTAAGAGGCTTCATAATTAATAATCCCCATTAACTCCACGCTTTTATACTTACACCCCCCTCTGTTATAAATATGGAGCTAGGAAGGTGTATCAGAGTACTTCACTAAGCAGTGAATTGATGAAGGAACGTCGTGACGCCAGACCAATAGAAGACGAAGCCGACCCGATGGGAAGTGAGGGATGATACCTAACCACCAATGGGAAACGTACAAGTGGTGTCTTCGAGAGCTTGTCACGGGAACTAAGAACATGGTCCACTTACAAACACAGACTATTCTATGACGTTTCAAGGTAGGGGGATATTTTTGTTGTGCCATTTTGATTTCCTTTTTTTTTCCATTCATAAAATTACACGAAAAATGTGGGTCAATAGACTAATGGGTTGACCCATGATTCATTATTCTTTGTGGGATATTATTGTGGGGAGCAATTTGGGGTTTATCTTGATGTTTGTATCATTTGTTATTAAACCCATAAACCCTTCATTTTTATGAGCTAACGCGGAGGTAATGGGTCTGTCAAACCTGGCCCAAACCATCAGTTATCTTCCTATTCTTGCATCTCCAAGAAAGAATGTGAGCTCATCGATGCACGCCACAAGAGGAGGGTTTCGGCTCGTCAGCTACGGCGAATAGAAAAGGCAGCCAGTATGACTACCAGCCACAGGAAGGGAGGCAGTGCGACCGCCACACCGCTGGCGAACAAAAGCCCCTGTGTTGGCTGATGCCGCCTCCGGAGGGTTCTGCGGCAACTAAGAGGCACCCACACGGTGTCGCCGATTCATCAACAGAATGGAATTCAGGTTATTCGGGAATCTTGGGGGTCGTGGGGTTACAACCCCATGTCGAATCGAGTCGAGTATCCACCCTAGAGTGGGTTCGGTGTCCTCAAACAGGGTTGCCGCCCTCAAGCGGGTCTCCTCCCTTGACTAGTCATTCGCCCACAATTGGGTTGCCTCCCTCGACCGGGCCTCCTCCCTCGACCAGTCCACCACCCTTGACTAGGACGCTGCCCTCGACCGGGCCCCCTCCCTCGATCGGGTCGCCACCCTCGAGTTGGGCCGCGACCCTCAAACCGGGTTGTTGGCCTCGAACCGAGTGTCCTCCCTTGAACTGGGTCGCCTCCCTCGAACCGGTCTACCGCCCTTTACAGGGCCCCTACCCTTGATTGGTTCGCCTCCCTCGAACGAGGCATCATCCTTAGCCGGGCCGCCGCCCTCAGTCAGGCCGCCGCCCTCGGCCATGCCGTCGACATCGACCAAGCTGGTACACTCGATCGGAACCCCAATCTCTAAGTGGGATGCCACCCTCAGACAGGTCCGCCAGCCCTGTGGGCTGCCACCCCTAGACCAGGCCGAACCTTTGTGGTTCACCATATTCTGGCCAGGACGCCCTTGTGGGCCGCCCTATTTGGGTCAGGCCGCCCATGCAGGCCGCCCCCCTTGTAGGCCCAGACCTCATTCTTGTTGGCCCATTCTGCCGCAGCCCAGCCCAGACTGAGCCGTGATGCGTTAGTCCGACCGAGTCGGACTGGACCGAGGCCCCACCAGGCTCAGAATCACATGAAGGGCCATATCATGGGAACCCGATGTATGTTTGACATACTATCAGTGAAGTTGGTATCCTTGGATCGAGACAGTCCTTTTAGTTAACTTTTCTTAGGTTTTGGAGACAATTTATGTTTGTCTGGGTTGTATCAAACTAGAATCCAACAGCGCCCCCATAGCTAAAACTCTTATAACTCACCGACTGGGCGTCTGATTGATCCATATTCTGTCACGTCAAAACCCTAACGACATAGTGGTCCTTTCGGTTACTACTCTGTGGATCTTATTGACGATCAAGTTATGACCAGTATCTCGAGGGCAGATTCTACGAACCTCAAGTGCATCGGGCATGAGGAATCCAATGGATGGCATTGCAGTGGACGTTTGAGATAGATCATTCGGAGTTCAGTGCTCTGCGATCTAGTGTGGCTCAGTGCATACCGATCCTATGTGGGTCTAATCTTATGTGATCATCAGTCAGCGATCTTGTGTGGGTTAGCGCTCAGCTGTCCTATGTGGGTCAATGCATACTGATCTTCTGTGGGTCAGATCCGTTGTGGGTCAATGGTGGTTAGTTATATATCGAATATGGGTGGGTCATATCTTGTGTGGATCATTGAGGGGGTTAGTACCTATCTATCTTATATGAGTACAAATCTGTATGATCAGAATTAGTACCTCTTGACAGAATAATATGTCAAGATTTACGAATAATAATATGTACTTCTATAATTCACTGAAAACCTGGTTTGAGTAGAAACACTTTGTGAGCTATCTTTATATTGTTCTTATGATTGAGGTGAGGCTATGTGGTAAACTATCTTTGTGGGGTTACTTAAGTGGTACTTAAATATTTGTGGTGTTACCTATGTCGTATATCTATCTTCGTGGTGTTACCTGTGCGGTACATCTAGTATCATGGTGTTACCTGTGTAGTACTTCAACTTTTGTGGTATCGTCTCTATGGTGTTATCTTTTTGGTACTTCTATCTTCGGGGTGTTACCTATGTGGTACTTATATCTTTGTGGTGTTACATGTGTGGTATTTCTACCTTTTTGGTATTGTCTTTGTTGTTTTACCTATGTGGTACTTCTATATTTTTGGGGTTACTTGTGTGGTACTTCTACCTTCGTGGAGATACCTTCGTGGTGTTATCTTCATGGAGTTATCTATGTGGTACTTCTAACTTTTTGGTGTTACCTATGTGGTGTCATTCCATCATGTATGAGATGAGTATATCTTGATAACATAGGTATATGTATGGGCATATGCGTAAGTAGAGTTGATGTCTTGCTTTGAGGTTTTTACTTTGTGAAACTCTACGAGACCTATGGGGGTCTTGGGGTCCCCACTGAATATTGTTATACTCACCCCTGCATGAGATTCACCTACACCTTTTTGTGTATGGTGAAGATTTCATATAGCATTGATCAAGGTTGTGGGAGGTAGGACTGGATGGTGTATAGAGGTAGACCTTTCATCCTGACATGACGTGGAGGAGACGGACAGATTTGGAGTGCTAAAGAAGCAATCTATACCTACCCTTCATGTAGGAACCTCATAGGATGACCCAGTAGCAGTAATCCTTTTTCTTTCAGTTGTATTGTATTTTAAGTTGTACTTGTACCTTTATAGTTGGGCTTGTATTCCAACACCTTTTACTTTCAACACTCATTTACAAAATCAGTTAACATTACAATTGCTTCTTGTTGTGTTCTTGGACCATGTGTTTGTATAGAATTAAAAGCAAGGCCTTTGCGTTTTAGGGATTATGCCTTTCAGTGCTAGTCACCTACCTCTAGCTTAGGGAAGGTGGGCTTGGGGTAGTCATGGCACGAGCCCCGGGGAAGGATAATGACATTAGTTTTCTATCCAATTGTATAGTATTACAGTTGAAATTTTCTTAGATACATGGATGGATTTTTTAGGAAGTAATCACATGTTATTTCATCTTATTAAAGAATTTTCTACCCATGAATATATAGTCTATGAGTGAAATAGGTAGCTATGTTTAAACATGACATTAGGGGTGTCAGACGATATTCATTTATGGCATTTATAAATTATAAGAAACACATGATAGTATATTGTCTTCTGTTAATAAAAAATTGATGACTTACACAACTATATTAGTTGATTCAAATATAATATGAATGACCCATCTCTCAGTTCCCCATGTCCAATAGAGAAAAAACTTATAAAAAATATCATGAACCTACTAATGAATAGGAAAAATAGGTATAATAGGGGGACCATATCCATTGTAATTGGGGTTTTCCAACCTCTCCCACTATGGACTCTACCTTAGTTATTCATAGATTCATGTTCTACCATTCTAAGAGAATGACATAGAATATGGATATCACATAACTGGTTATCAATATATAGTAAATTTTGAAAAACACATGGTTGAATAGATAGTATTAGTACACCCTATAACATTGACCATTCATTAAAAAAATTTCAATTATACCTATTCATAATATTTACTCTATATCCCATGAAAATCCAATAACTAATAATAAATTCCATAATAGTACAAAAAAAGACACGAGGGAATTATTTCAGTTTGATAAATTCTCAAAATGATCATACAAAAAAGTTCCATGATAGATGGTGATAGAGGAACATAGTTTCTCCTTATATAAAATATATTACAAACTATTTTAGAGTGTCCACAAGTTGTTTTATAGATTCTGTACACAATGATCTAAGTAAAAACAAATTCAATTGGTAGAAATATCCAAACAATTAATCAAATGATAACAATAATTTAATAAATATTACACTTATATACCAATTATATAGAAAACATAAAATATTAAACTAAAATATGGTTCCATGTGGCATTGTATATAAACACACTTATGAAATGATTATAAATCGGATGATTTTATAAAATAAGTACAAAATAAAAATAAATCCACTAACATAATTCTAATAACATTAAGTAAGTCATTTTTTAATCCCAATTCATACTCTAAAATTTTCATATCATGTTATCCATAAAATGTTGGACCTTTGCCATACTAGTGTCAATAATTTAATTGTCGACATATGTGTGGGGACACCCATACATAGTGTGAGTATATCATATTAGGTAACCACCAATGAATTTACTATTAAAATCCATTAAATAAATCTTCATGATTGATATAAAATTCATATAAAATAGTGAAATAAAAACCCTCATCACATCAAATGAAAATTCAAATTTGAAAAATGGAAAACTATATAGTCTTTTTGCAAGACCCCTATGGTATTATATATATAGTACAACACCCAAAAAATAGTGAATAAACTATAAATTAAATTTAAAATCTAATGTTTTAATGAATTATCACCATTTTTAAAACACCCTATTTAAGAATAAATCCCTTATAGATGGCCCCATGGTAAACAATAAATAACTCTCTCAGTTCCCTTGTGAGTGATGAATGATATCCCTAATGATTGATACATCACAAACACATAATACCTCATTATAGGATATCTTGTAAAACTATATCCCAATGGAAAGATACTTCTTAATACCATAGTCTATCTCAATTATATATTTATATATTATCACTATATTAAATTAAAATCCCCACCCAATATCTATATTTAATTTGGTATCTCATGGTAGAGACATATCACTATAAGACAACGACATTTTGAATGATACATCACTTATCCAAATATATTTTATATTGTATAATTACCCAGTGAATTGTGTATCATTTTGAAAAAATAAAATGGGGATTTATATATCATTTAATAACAATTTCCTTAATGTGAAAGATCTATTATTTCATCCATTTATTATGATTGTTCATCTATCACCAAAACAAATACCACTTGTAGGTGAGTCATCATTAATGAAACAATGTACATATATGACTAATAAAATAATAAAATTCCCTAGTGGAGAAAAGAACATTATTGGAACCTTCATTGAAAATAATATATAATATATTTTTTTATAGGTTGGAGTGAATAATATGTTAATAAAAATCATCTAAGCTAAAGATATAACACTAGTCCAATGATTATTTTATCTCGATGCATTCTCATCACTAACTGAGCCAAATATCATGATCCCCACTAATGGGTAATGCATTAAGAAACAAATCAATGTATCATAGGGATGAAAACTATAATCTTATTTATCCATATTTAACTATATTTCAACATTACTTAATAGTTTATGTGATATTTATTTTCATCGGTGACCATGATTTCAATTTATAACTCACTACGGACCACTCACTGTATGGATTTATCCATCCTAGGCTATATTAGATCAAGATATTGTCTTAAAATAGACCATTGGGAATGTGTGCTAGGTCTTATCTTCTTATTAAAATCAAAACGCATAGAAAACACATAAACCATTGTTAAATGATACATACATTGATCCAGACATAACATAGATCGACCTACCAAATGTCAAGAAATTATTTGCCCTGAAATAAATGAAATATAAAAACCCACTACACCCAATAAAATCAGTGATATGTAGTGGAAAACATTATATTCTAAAGAAAGGAAAATATTATAAGTAATAGTAAGTAATATACTATCCACAATGATGCCATCAAATAAATGACACTATAATATTTAAATGAATATTATAGATACAATAATATGGGAGGAATAAAAATTGATTTATTAGAATAGTCATGTTTTATGTTTAGGAATTAATGAAAAAGGTTCCCCATTAAACATGTTTTTAACAAAATATTAATTTGGATAGTTTAAATTACAATACACACTATCATCATACCACATACCCATCCAAAAACCACATAATACCAGATACCTCAAAAAATTACTACCTTAAATTGGTCCACCATGTAACTAATTCCTATTGTATTTAAGAATAATATCCCAAACCCCAAACCTACAATAATATAATGATCCTTGGACCCCCACTAGTCACTACAATAACTGAAAAACATAAAACAACATTTTCTTATAAGTTTTTTTAAAAACACATTCATCAAAATAATATGTATGTTTTAATACTCATAATATAGTATTATTTGTTAATAATATATTTAATAGACATGATATTGTTTTCTTTTAAAATTACATTATGATCTTATGGTTTAAATACATTACATATGTTTGTAATGTTTATTTATTATTCCTGTAAAACTTATCATTTTCTAATAATTAGATTCTTGTGTTCATGACCCCATATTTATTATGTGATAATGATGGTTTAAAATCACCCTTGTACTCTAGTAAGCATTATCCCAACTCTATTCATATTACTCATCTGTACTTACATGTGACACCTTAAAATAATTCACTTTCCAAATCATCATGTTCCCATTGAAATAAATAGTGCCCTGTAATAAACAAATTAAAATAATTTACTTTTCATATGGAGCCATGGGATTAAAAATATGATTCATAAAAAATATAAATGTAAGGGATTTATGGAAATAAAAATTGATTCAATAAAACATCCAAATATAAATAATTATTTTATCATAATTGACCGATGAAAATAATGGGTTTAGGAAAACATTGAAATGGTATACATTAAAATTATGAACTAAATCATTTAAAAATAAAAATATAATAAAAATAAATAATAATATAATAAAACTAAATATATGTTTAATAATAAAATATAACACTACTTGATAAATATTTTTTCAATATAATGAATACCAATTCATGGAATCATTTCTTGATTTAATTTTTTATTCATAATTTAAAATTCATTGTTATGTGTACCTTTTTAAAACCTATATTTTGTTTTTATAAAAATTTAATGAAGTATGGTCGTGGATTTGGTTAAAAACACTCCATATATTCATATAGCTTCAATTGTTCAAAATATATTTTACTAGAATAAAAATGCCCAAAAACAAATTTTGTAACTAAATGAATGTTGTCTGAGTATCCAAGTCTCAAAAAAATACAATTAATTCACATTAATGTGTTATAACAACCTGTATCAAAAATATAAAAAACATAATATTCAGTAATGGTTGAATACATAACTAATCAAGGATTCGTTCATATGAATAAATAATACATGGTAATATTATAAATATCATCTCATCTCAAGTGATAACCATATAACATAAGTGGGATCCAAAGAGTATTTTATTAGAATTTAAAGCCCAAATACATCAACAAGGATACCAACTAGATTCCACATATCATATAATCATTTTAAATAAGATCTAAATCATTAGGTCATAATATCCTAATGATTTACATCATCTAGTATGGGGTAAAACTTTTGAATTGTGAAATTGTACTATCATTAGCAACACCATTAGTGCTCATGCTTATGATAATCTTCAAGGAATACATTAATAACTATATAATTTGAGATAATATATTATATAATTAATAGTATAGTAATATAGGACCACACACTTCATCCATCAATACTTACATGTGACACATTAAAATCTTTCACTTTCCAAATCATCATTCCCCCATTCAAATAAATAGTGATGTATAAAAAAATAAAAGAAAATAATTAAATTTTCATAAAGAACTCACGATAGGGAAAATATGATTCATAAAAAAATAAAAATGGAAGGAATTTATGGAAATAAGCATGGATTCAATAAAAAATCCCAATAGACGTAATTCTTTCTTCATAATTATCCCCTGAAAATAATGGGTTTCATAAAACATCTGAATGGAATACATTAACATTATGAACTTAATCATTTAAAAATAAAAAATTGATGATAAAAATTAATCACATAATGAAATGAAATATATTTTTAATCACGAAATATAACACTACTTGAAAAATATTGTTTAAATATAATGAATACCAAATCATGAAATCAATTATTGATTTCATATTTTATTCATAATTTTAAATTCATAGTTATGTGTGAGTTTTTAAAACCCCAAGTTTTTTTAAAAAAAAATAAATAAATTATAACATGGTCATGGATTTTGTTAAAAAACAACACTCCGTAGATTTATATAGGTAAAAGCATACAAGATTGATTGTACATGAACAAAAAATTTCCAATAACCAGTTTTGTGACTCAATAAATGTTGTTTAAAGTATCCAAGTCACAGATAAATACAATTAATTCGCATTTAAGTTATTTATCCTCATTTATCAAAAATATAAACAACTTGATGATCAGTATTGGGTTAATAAATAATTAATCAAGGATAATTTAATATAAATAAATAAAACATTGTCATATTAGAAATATCATATCATCCTAAGTGATAACCAGATAACATAAGTGAGATCAAAATAATATTTTATTAGAAATTAAAATTACAATACATAAACACGGAAACCTAATAGATATAAAATATCATATAATATATTTAAATAAGATATAAATAATTAATTCATAATATCCTAATGATTTACATCTTCTAATAATGGGGAAACATTTGAATTGCAAAACTATACAATCATTTGAAACACCATCAGTGCCCATGCTTATCAGAATATAAAATTTATAAGTTAATAACTGTATAATTAGATATAAGCTATTATATATTTCATGGTATATAAATATAGGACCCACACATCATCCTTCCACACTTACATGTGATACATTAGAATCATTCACTTTTCAAATCATCATAAAGTCATTTAAACAAATTGTTCAATATAAAAAACCAAATGGAAATAATTAAAATTTTAAAAAGAACTAAAGAGAATGAAAATAGGATTCATAAGAAATAAAAATGTAATGAACTGATGGAGATAAACATGGATTTAATATAACATCCTAATAGAAATCATTCCCTTTTCAAAATTAACCCATGAAAATAATGGGTTTTAGGAAACATCCAAATTTTATAAATTGACATTATAAACTAAATCATTTAGAAATAAAAACATGATTTTAAAAATAATCACATAATAAAATAAAATATATGTTGAATAACAAAATACCACAATACATGAGAAACATTTTTTTAAATATAGTGAATACAATGTCCTAAAATCTTTTTTTGATTAATTTTTTTTATATAATTTTAAATCCCTATATATGTTTCTCTTCAAAAAAAACCTTGTTTATTTTTCAGAAATGAAAATAAGTTTCAACATGGATTTAGTTCAAAAAATTACACCATGGATTTATGTACATAAAATAATTCAAATATATATTGTACTAAAACCAAAATTTCTGAAAAACATTTGTTACTCAATTAATGTTTTTATGTATCCAAGTCTCATATAATTACAATTAATTTTCATGGATGTGTTTTATCAACCTGTATAAAAAAGATAAATAGTTTAATTACATATATCATTACCTCAATAATAAAAATATCAATATACAATCTTTACTGATATCATTTATTTTTATGTTTTAAACTGTTATAATTTCTTTCTAAAATTGTGTTTTAATTATGAATATATTATTGATGTAGGTTTATAGAAGTTATGTAAATATTAATTTTACTAAAAATGATCATGATTTTTTAAATATTAAATTTAGAATATTTTCATTTTATATCAATAATTTTAAAATTCCATTATGTATGAGTTTTAGTCACATTTCATGAAGTTGAATATAGGGATGAACTAGTTTCTAGTTATTTTCATATATCGATGGATTGCGTTTTAATGATCATTATGTTTTTTCATGCATATGGATCCATATTGATGATATATATATAAATACTTCATGGTGAAATTATGTTTTTTTTCATTCTCTTTAGTTTAATGTGAGTAGGGTTAAATGTGATTCACAATTAATTATGTTTGTTTTACGATGTTTTTTTCTCAAAGAAATTCCCCACGGTGTCCACATCTACAACTGAATACAGGACTAGTTTCTAAAAGAAGGTTCCCAATTGGGGTTTCATACCCAAAAACATTAATGAACTAACATTGTTCAAGAGGATGGGAGTTCAAGTTCATCAAAACATTTTGGGGGAATTGTTTCCTACTCTGGGACTCTCTTTTTGATTTATTATATGTTTTCAATCTATTCCTAATCACAATATGAGACAAGTTACCCTAATAAAATGATCATGTTTTTAACCTCTCTATTTTTAAAGGGAGATGTATTCATGAGTCTATATATATCCATATATATTCATACACTTCCCATTCATGGCCTGCTATAAATATTTTGAATCTGTAAAACCAGGCACATGGGAGTTTACTCCATCCAAGGAGGTGATTAATATCTCATTGATGAGATTTAACCTATATAAGGAATTGTATGTAATATTTTTATAATGTGAATCAAGACACACATAGTACATTTTACCAATGTTGTTTAGAATCACAAGGAAAGTAATTATATGAGGAACATGGGGACATGTTGTTGAACTCAAGCCTCAGGAAAGAGTCTTATATATCTTGTTTACGAATTGAATCAAAATGTTCATTATTAAATAAAGCCACAGAGACATAAGATATGGTGGATTCCCATGAATGGGACATATCATGTCATGAATTTAAAAGGAAAATACAACGTAAGGAATACTAAACTAGTAGTGGTTCATGGTGAATATGAGATGACCGTTGCAAATCCATATGACCACCATAAACCTACTCATCATGAGAATCATGGGGTAGAATGTAATTAATCTTCTTATAAATATGGATGTGGGACTTCTGCATTAGGGAGGCCGTTATAGGGTGTTTGATATATAGATTGGGCCTTATGAAGGCTTCCTATGTATCTGGGTTATAGAAATAATCAATGTCATTGTAGATCAATTGGATTATAAATATGCTAATTCATGTGAAAAAAATGATGAACCCTTGGGAGATATTGAATCCTGAAGGTTATAAATTTGGATACATGGTGGAAATTAAACTATGTTATAATGTATTTATATACTACGACATAGGAAGGTGTACTATATATATTAGATATGTTAGGAATTAGATTTATCATTGAATAGTAGGGGTATTTATTGATATGTCCATTTAATATGTTATCATGACCTGTGATTCCTTATTTGACATGTCCAAATTACATTAATGACATATCATAATCACCATCATAACATTTATGAGGAGTTCTATGCATGTCTTGGATTCTAATCAGACATGTCCATAGAAAACCGAGTAAAATAGTCAACCCATCTTAATGACATTTCATGATAAAAATGGAATGCCTAGAAGAAATATCATGATCAATTATGACATATCTGGAGGAAATCACATGATCTAAGATAAAACATTTGGAGGGTGTTGTATGATTTAGGGATAAATTTCTAGAAGAGTTCACATGACATGAATGACATTCTTGGAGGGTGTCACATGTCCTTGAAGACATGTCTAAAGGGGTGTCACATTATCTATCTAAAATTTATAGAGTACATAAATATGTCTAAAAAACATTACCTGGCGTCGATAAATAACTTATGGGTCATTTCTTGAAGAATTCATAGAATATGGAATGCTCAAATGTATGTGAAGTAATTGGGTAGCATGCATGAATTATGATACATGATTTTATTAACATTCTTATGGTAAATCACATGATAAAATTAAAATGTCAAGAGTTTATCATATGATATAGGTGACATTACCTTATGATATCACATGATATAGGTTGGTAATGTTATGGGAATGAAGATTAATATATCCATAATCATAAAAGACACTCATCTTTTTAGTCTTTATTTAATCATTTATCACATATGTTCCAATTATTTTTTCTGATTTATCATATTTTTGTTTTTTCATGACCTAGTAAACATGTGTAATATCATTCACATAACATGGATGAATTAATATAATTACATCCTTTTATCTATTGGGTGACCATGCAAATCTCTTATTCATGACTCGTGATCCCCCTAGTCATTCCCCTAATTTTACCTGGCTGAATACCTTTATGATCACATGTCTTTATACTTGGAAAATTATTCTCCTACACTCATGTGTAGTAGTATCCCATTTTGTGTTTTTTTTTGAGGGGGATGAATTTATTAGCCTCACTAAACAAGTTATACAATTCCATGATCTAAGTCTGTTTGAAAACATGATCTAGAGTTTCTGGAAATATTTTAATATCGTGCACATACCATGATCCAACATTGGGTTATCCATGGAAATGTATGATGATCAATGACCTTTAGTTTATTTACTCCATCGACATGTTTATTGGAACTCAATCGATCAAAGGTACTTCACCTAATAATTTTAATTTTTTAAAGATATTTCAAAAAATTTGGGCTAACATGTATTAGTGTAGATGTGAGATCAGTACACATATGGAAAGTAATTCATGTGATCACGGATTGATTTTCCAAGACCTTCATAAGAATATTGTGTCTTATAAAGGGGGTCCTTTATAGTATCACTATGACATGTATAATACCCATCACTAGATTACGATTTCTTTTTTAGGGGTCTCACAGGATCAATGGTGATCACTTGGGATATATGCCCCCTTTAGTGTTATGGTTAGTGTATCTTTTCTTCGTAAATTTTTTTTCAGTTATTCCCACTTATTATATGCATGTTTATTTAAAAGTAAATGGGATATTACATTTTCATGAGAGTGTTTTCAAGGAAAATAACTATCCTTATCTTTGATGCATCATGTGATCAATGTTAGGTCTCATGGTGAAATAAGAAAATTGCCATAGAAAATCCCTATGATTTCTCAGGAAAACTGCACCTTGACAAAGGTTCCTCCACATAGACAGTCCAATTTCATGAGTAGGTCATAAGAAGATCATTGTATCAACCCTTAACATAAAGCTTCAACTATTCTCCACCTTCATTTTTAAGGTGGTTTTGAATGCCTGTGAGGCATAACCTGTTTCAAAGTCACATGATTCAGAGGAACTCATCTAACAACATCAACACTATGACCAATTTTTGTCATGAATCCTTCTCTAGAACAAAGAGGATTGTCAAAGAGGCTTTTTGTGATCAAAATTATATCATTTTAGGCATATGATACCTTCTTATAAACTTACAAGGGACATGAAATTGTGTTTCTATATAATGTTTATTCATTCCATGTGTTTTGTGCACTTTACATTTCGTTGTTTTGAAGAAATAATAATTCACAAGATTCATATAATTGATTAATTCTTTATTTTTTTTTCTCATTTGGTATAGATAAACAAATGGTCCCCCATCCCACTATGAGTGATTTATACACAGAAAATGTCTTATTGTTTTTTGAAATTTTAGTGTCTGACTTTTTCTTTGGAACATAAACCAATTAATTACTTTAGTGATTATTTATCTCTTGGTTGAAAATTAATATTATGTAAATAAACCTATAAATTGTGGTTGAATGGTGGATAATTTCACTAAAAACAGTGAATCTCCAAATAACTCCTATTTTCTTCTATCGTATGATCACATATCTGGAACTTTTCATAGGATCCCATTTTCATGAACTCAAGGCAAGACTAATTAGAATACCTCTTCAAGAGAGCCATTTTGTGAGATCTTGATGAGTTCTCATGAAACTTTTACACTTTCTCTTAATGATTATTTGATCCAATAATAAATAAATTTATAGTAATTTATTTATTCATTTCTCTATTTCTTGAAACTATTGCTATCTTGGGATATTTACCGGTTATTCTTTTTTGGTCATGTGATCACCCGATCATCATGTGGTGTGCATGACCACCAGATCATAATGTGGACTCCATGACCAATTCATAGTCACACAATTGCTAGTCTTATGATTTCATTCTTTGTATAGATATTACTTAAGGGTTATGTGATTATAAAGTCCTCCACGGGTCATGTTGTTCACAAGACTTGTATTAAGTAACGCCATCACGAATGCCTTTATGGCTCATGAAATTCACAAGATGACACCAGATTCATGCATATATTTTTATGGGATATTATGTTTTTCTAATAAAAACATTTTCATTTTATATTTATGTATTCTAGATCCTATACACATCCTAACATAGATGGATAGAGGGATAGGATTTTTGGAAATCATAATGTCCACCCATGGAAGCTTATGTTGCTTAACAATGGGGTTCTGAATAGGATTCTTCATTTTGAGATTTAGAGCTACCCCTTGTCACATCAAGTTCCTTAATATGGATATGGTCTATTGGATGATATTTTCATTCCTCTCCTTCTTAAAACCATTCCTTTTCATGATTTTTATCCAACATGTTTTATGTCCAAAAAATGATTTTGTAATTGTGTTCAATTGGTTGTTGTAAAATCCAAGGGGTCATCCTTTACATAGAAAAATTCCATTAGGGTCTAGATGGTTGAGATTTAACCCACTAGCCCTTTATTTAAAGTTATTTGAGCATATTTTCCTCCAAAATATACAATCTGATAAGTGGTTGGAGTAGTGAAATAGACCCACAATCTAGTTTCGATTTTTATGTTGAATGGGTGTGGTCATTATGTGTAAGAAAGAGCTGATCATACTTTTATGGTCTGCTATATTCCATATCTTCTATGGGACCATATGGTAATCTCAATTCATCATCCTCCATCAACATTATTTTATTAATGAATTTATTATAATTTGGATTGTTGGAACTAATTCATTCCATCTATCTCATGGAAAATAAAGAATCAACCCTTGGTATATCAACAAAAAAGGCATGATTTATCCACATGGGGAAATGTACATCGAGTTCATTTATAATGCATAGGACTAGTATGACCCCACACAAACCCCAGTCTTAGGAAGGGAAATTATTATCATTGTAAAATGAAAGTATAATAATGAGATAAATGTGCACTCACATATCTCCTTTATGTATTGGGTAAGTAGCTTTCTCTTCTACATCAGATTTTGGACAACTGTTATACACCCTCCCTGATTCCCTTCCTAGAAATTCAATGACAATGCAGACTCGTATTGTGAAATCCATGAGGTAAGAGAGTATACTTTAAGATGGTTACCAGATAAGAACAGTTACATCCGTGGTCATTTATTTTTCGGGTTTCCTATCCATTTTCCTAAATGAGTGGCTCATTCTGGCTAGGGATGCTCACATGTGAATTATCGTGATAATGAAGGTGATTCTATCTTGAATAGAATAAGGGCTGCCTCTTAATTTATACATAAAAAATATTACATACCTCTACTGTCTCATGGTTGATATTCATAAAGGCAACGTTCCCGATAAGATCAATGGCCCATTCCAGTTTATATTATGTTATATAGAGTATCTTTTACATAACTGAAAATTTGATAACAATAATGATATCCATGGTTCCTTATATCATCCTTGGATGTAGAATATATTTTGTGGTTTATGTGATGTTTTGAATCCATAATGATTTTACTAACATGCTATGCCATTTTGATCATTTGAAATTTACATTGTATCTTCCGCCAATCATGCTAATTGTTGTCAATTGTGATGGATATACAGATGAATAGTTGTACAATATCTCTCACTGGGATGAGGTTTTCTTTTACAGTGTAGAAAAGTGGATTATTTTGGGACCATATCACCCCTATCAGTTTTCCCTCCAATTAAGTACCATTCAAATAGTTTCTCATATTTCCACAGCTTTCTTACAAGGAGAACAAAATCCTGAAATTATATTCCAATTATTCATGATATTGGAATTTGGATATAAAAATACCATGATTATAATTCTTTATATATTCATATCTGGTTATCTTATGATTATGTATTAGGTTGGGTGGAGGCCAACCTAGTTGGTGTACTGGAGAGGCTATTCCAGCAGTTGGACATACAATCTACATTATCAAACCCAATTATAGTAGAAAAAATTGAATTGATTCAAGATTCAGTTAAGGATTTGAAGATGGATACTCATATTAGAGAATACCATCCCTCTTATGGGGGTCATTTTTTTAGGAAACTAGTCCTTCAATACGATCTATAGATGATGTACCATTTGAGAGAATCATAAAATAATTACTCAATTGATACTTCTTCCAATCATCCAATCATTCCCCTTCAAATATACAAACCACAAAAGTTGAAAAGTACCAATGATAACATAGGATAATTGAGAAGAAGATTCAATCCTTGTTCACTGTGTCTCCACTCAAAAAAATTCATGACCCAGAGAAATGAATTTCCTATCTTTTTTATGATTTGGAGATGGGTGTCAATGATTACCAACCACTATATGACATCATGCATAAAAATATTCATAAATAAGAAACATTTATATTCGAGTGAGAGGGAATATAATGATTTTGATGATATGAATCTACTAGATAAACAAATTATGGGATCTACATAGGTGTTGGAAAATAATAATCATATAATATATGAGTTGCATATTCTAATGGAATCCTTGATAACACAGATAATGATACCTATTGATATAATAGATTTATGAATTTTTAGTCTTTCATAATCATAATACTCATTAATGACTACTCAAAGAATATTTATGGAGTTATCTTCTATTATTTAGACTCTCCCTCCTTAGGGTGTAGTATAAGTACTAGGGCAGGAGGTGCTTCAGCAATCAATGGTTTTTCTCATACGAATCTATGTGACATGGTGAATCTACACACTAAAATCATATTGTAGTCTAACCAATAATGTTTTTATTATTTATGGAATCCTCATAGAGTCTATAAAATGTAGAGATTCCTCTTTTCTTTCGCACCTTATTATTGAATTTATCTTCTGATCATATCATATCTTTTTGTTTATTTCATTCATTCATGATGTTCATGAAATTCTATTGACCTAAAACTACATGAATCCAAGAAGATACCCATACGTTAAATAATATAAAGTAAACTTTGAAACATGGATTTGAATGCTTATATTAAGACATATTTTTCTTGAGAGATGATCAGGAATTCCTTCCGACATAATGACTCGAACTGGCTTACCTACTACAATATTCATGATATTTTATTGATTTAATCAAAAGGGTATTTCATGAATGATATATTTCCCATAGGTAGTGTGATATAATTTTTTTGACAATTATCATATCAAGAAAACTATATTTTTATAAGTAAATATGAAAATCCATATATGATAAATATCTTTTTTATTAATTTGTCTCTCATTTTTGCCTATGCCTCATATAGGGGAAGGCCTAAAAAACATTCAACAATATTTCTCTAAGGATGGCTCATTGTGGGTTGTTAGCCTGATTGGTTTTGAACCTTTTGAATTTTAACTATATTCAATATTTCATTGATCATGAAAAACACATGTCTTGTTATGAGATACTTCAATTTTTCATAGGGTTACATTAGTGGGTTTTAATCATATAATCCAATGATTCATTTTCAGTTGGCTATTTAAATGTATCAAAAACTGGATCATTATTATTCTACAGTTTAATGAATTTCATCTTGGACATCATATTTCAAATAACATAGTGTTTTTAAGATCATACATTCTACCATAGGCAAAATATCATTTGTGAAATGAAATTTTCATGATTTTTAATGTCTTATAGTATGATCATCTACCATGTAGTTTAAGATCATGTGGTATGCATGTTTTCCATGAATTTGAACATCATGTGTTATGGATGTCTACCATGCAGTTTAATGTCATGAGGTGTGGATGTAAATATTATATATAGAGAAATGTATTTCTTTCATGATGTGACTGAAGAATATGAAATTGGACATACTATCCAGGGATAAACCAAAACACTACGAGGAGTTGAGTTTCACCAAGGTGTTATAGGTCTCATGGGGATTGTAGTTCATATAATGAAAAGAGGAGGTTCATATAGTTGGTAGGTCAAAGACCTTGTGAATCACTATAATGGTCAATAAGAGGTTTACACACTCTGTCTAAGATCATGAATGGTTTCGGAGAAGGTTTTGGTAGATGGATAAATATTAGGGAATCTGAGTCAATCTAGATAGAAGAATTAATGGTTGGGTAAGTCATAAGACAAAATATGGATTCGATGTATATGGAATAGGTATGACATTATGACGATGATACAAAAAAAAGAGGTTAAAAGTTCCCCTAGGGTGTTAAAAGGGCTCATAAAAATTTGATATCCATAATTGGAATGTGGAGATACCTATAGTTAGTATTTGAAATCCTTAATGCATTGATAACATGGTCAAATTGTGGTTTACCAAAAATTTTCCATGTACATTAAAATATTTTTAGAAGAATCAATGTTTTGGTAAAAAAATTAGAGTATAGAGAAATAGACTATACAGAATGGGTTGTAGAACCATTGAATAGTTTTAACTCATAGTTGGTAGGCTCAGTGCCTACACCATATTGTATTGATTCACATGTTATAGGAAACCAGAAGATGCATGGAAGAAAGTGTCATATTATTTGATTGATAAATGTTCTAAAACATGGTAATGTAGCATCAAGGATATAAAATAAAATTGAATTTTTTAGTTATGGGTATTGTCACCAATTTTCCATTGTGATTGTTTCATGTATATGATATGGGAAAAATGTTCAATGTATGACCCAAAATAGCCTAAGATGTGGTATTCCTCTATAGTGATGTTAGGGATCACAAGTATCAGAAATACCTTTCTTTAAGGTAATGAATATTTTTTTATTACCGAAGGATAATATGAAAAATTAATATGAATAAATGAAAAATCAATAAAATGATATATTGGAGATGGTTATCCTTTTTCAAGGGATATGGATGGTTTGCAGCAATCCGAGGCACTCAAATCAAGATGTGTAAGTTATGGAAAACAAAATATTCCTGGAGGGTTTTATCCCCCTAAAAGTTATCCTACCACCTATAGAACATGTTATCTCAATGAGGTTATGTAAAAATTCATTAGTATACCTTATTACTAAATTATATAGATGAAGATTTTAGTGTGTGTAGAAATGAATTTTTAATGGAGCTCCCTTTGTGGATTTTCATCTTGACTTGTTTCAGGTCTCTTTTACTTTATGTTTTAGTTCCTTTTCATTTTTAATGTTAGTAGCTAAATGTTTTGTTTTTAAAGTATTGAAAAGATCACATTCAATTAAATTTTATGAATAACATTGATCTGGTATGAGGGAAATGTTTCACAGTAACGTAAATAGGATACACATTGTAAAAAGTACTCCAACATTAATCTGAGTGGGATATTAAAATATTCTAAATCATTAATCATGCTTATAATCTCATTAGTATGGATATGGGGAAATCATGTCAAGGATGACCAAAAATACACAAGGGCCATGAGTTCTCCCATTGTGACAGTTGAGATCATGAGGATTAAAAAAACATTTTTGCAAGTTATGCCACATTTGGTGACATCCAAGGGCTCATGTAAAGGAAATGAGGGGGGATATGCATAGTTAAAAGATGATTCACATAAATATGTGTGTCTTTTTTCAAGGGACATGAATGGTTGGAGGTAACCTGAGGTTATGAGGACATGAAGTGTGGTTTAAGGTTATAGGTTCTTAGAAATATGACATATTCACCTCGTTCTCTAGTTGAACACCATCAATCTCTGATGATCCTTTGACAAGGAATAATTATGGGTGATGGATTGAAAACATTAAAATCATTTAGTAAGGAAACATATATAATTCAGTTTAAAGTTATCATAAATGGATATTTTTCTTTTAGTTTACCATCATATGGTATGGGCATGAAAAGTTCCATACAATGGTCTAATCTATACACTGGGAGGACGACTTTTGTACTTTAGATAAACACCAGATTTGATATTTGGTAATCACTATGTATCATGTGATGATATGAACCAAAAAACATGTAGATCAAAAATGGGATACACTCCATACAAGTTTTACCGATAGGTATAGAGGGAATTTTTCCCATTGGTAGTTGTAACTAGACTTAGGATTTGTTATTCTTGCATCACTATGTATCTTTTGATGACATTAATCAAGAAAAATTGTTTTAAAAAATGATAAAATTTCCACAAAAGATTAAAAAATATAAATAGAGAGGTAATTATTACCATTGAATGTAGCATATAGACCAAGGAATGGAGATTCAAGTGATACTAGATATCCTAAAATGGAAGGAATCAAGCAACATGTAATTTTTTAATGAGAAACTCTCTATATAGGTCTGGCCCATATGTAAAGGGTGTGTTTTTACCATTTACATTTTTAGTAAGACCCAAGATCATATATACATGAATTAATACATATCATGTGATGAAAGGAATCAACAAACTAATATTTATTTAATGGAAACTCTTAGTGTAGGTCAGGCCCATATGTAGAGGGGAGGGGTTCATATAAATTGTTGTATGTGGAATTAGTATTAGATATATGGGTATCAATTCATAACTTTTAATGGTAGGAATCAATCCATATGTTGTTATTTATAATCCATTAAATTTAGGTTCCTGTCGTAAGGTCATAGGTTCCCCGACATGAAAATTAAATATTGTAGCTAGACCTAAGATGGGTGATATGGGAATCCCTATATATCTTAAAAAGTTAGGAATAAAGACACATTTAGTTATTTATTGAAGGAGTGGGGGGAAACCAAAAATAAGGATAATTTTCAATTTAGCTTCAGTCTATGAAAATGAATTGATTTACAACCTGAAAGAAACATCTACCATAATGTTTACCATCATGTGGCAAAGACTTATGTCATGCCTTTTATGGAGATGAATCTTGTACCATACCAAACCTATAATGAGATGACATGTATCTATAATTCGTTGAAGCCTTTATAAAGGTTATTAAGGTGACATGATATTTTTTTTATGAGAAAGAAAAAATGGAAGATGTTTCCTTCACCACATGAAGGAAACTAATGGGATGTATAGGGGAATTTCATATCATATAGTGAATCTGCCAAGATATATTATCTAGTAATCCCTATATATCTCGTTTCAATGATTATCAAGCCATATATAGACCTCTAAAAACCAAAAAAAATTAGTGTCATGTGGCGAGGAAATCAAAAATGTAGTTTATCATCATCTTTTAAGGAATAGGGTTACTCGATGTGATGAAAAGAAATATTGTGGCTAGAACTAGGAGTGCAGATGTGGGCATAAATATGTTTCCAGTAATGGAAGGAATAAATCCACACATAGTTCTTGATAAATCATGTAGTTTAATATCATGTTTCATGGATGCTTTCTATGTAGTTTAACATCATATTCTAAGGATGAATGTTACCTGATATGAAAAAAATTCTAAGAACATTTTCACATAACCCGATATCTTTTGACAGGAAGAGATATATTTTCTGTAGACCCAAGAATTTGGATCTCGGTGCCACCATATATCCTATGATTGAAGGAATAACTCCCCACATGAAGATAGGATGCAATGTTTCCTATGTTGATATGACTCACATGACAGGTATGGGGTGCTACATTCTCTTTTTCACAGATCTAGTTCATGTACGATGAGTTCTCAGTGAGAAATTTTATCTTATATAGATTAATGAAATATGTTAAGGATGTGTTCCATATAGTTTGATGATGTGTGGTTAGGAAATGTTTCATATAGTTTTATTTCATTGGGTGAAGACATGAAATTCTAGAAAATATAATGTATTTATACCATGAACACTTCTGTATAGTTTAACGTCATGTGGTTAGGATGTGTTTTGTATTGTATAAAATAACATGATTAGGTTGTGGAACACTATAAAGTTTACTGTATTTCATCCTACACATATTCTATACAGTTTAACATCATGCGGTCAGGATGAGGGAGTATTCAACGGTGAATATTAATAGTATTACATAATAATCCCTACATTGGTGGGGGCATGGCATACTTCATATCCAGTATTGATAATGAGTTCCCTTTACTTGAATATAAATATTATATGATGTAAGGACATTAAAATTTGGTTTAAAATTTTTTAGGATTCTTTTATGGTATCATGGGTGTTAGGATATCCAAAACCATTTCTTCATAAAGGAGAAAAATATAGTTTAACCTTTTTATTAAATTCTCTCTTGATCCAATTTGAATAAACATCAAGGTTGTGCATTGTAAAAAAACCTTTTCCCATTGAGATATCCCAATTTAACCAAATAATATGGAGCCCTATTATTATCTGAGAGATGGTCAATTAAGGATATTTGAAGTTGGGAAACTGAAATTCTGTAGAAAACACTACCTTAGTTCTAGGCACTAATGAATATTGAGTTTATTTTGTATCATCACCCATGGATGTATGATAGGACCATAATACCTGGAGGATCATGTCCCAAAAATATTTTTTGTCATTATTAACCACGTGATAATGTATATTTGACATTTTTGTTTGAAATAATCTATTTTTTTGTCTTTTATTCTACATGATATCATGATGAATGAATGGAATCAACGACATATTTCTAAAGATATTTCTTCAATTTAATAGCAAAAAAATTGGTTAAATCATCCATAAATATCCTATGAGGGTCTTAGAATTTTTTTACGATATTGGAATTCATAATGATTATGATATTATTATTTTTTAAATTCCTTGAGGCATATTGCATTATCCAATTTTTAAAAGTATTTGGACAAGTAAAGATGTACTTAAACATCATTTCCATGGTTAGGGGATATAGCCCCACAACATTCATTCCATATACAAAACTTTATAGGAATATTTACCAATGTGTAGTAATTATGCGGGTTGATGAATTAATATTATATGAATCTAGAATCCTTGACATTTCTTGGTGAACTCCACATATTACAGTATAATTTTTTTAGTTGTGAATTAGCATATAGATTTTCTGGGGGAGCTTAGTCCATGATTGGTGCATGGAAAAAGAGGATGTGTGTACATATTTCCTGATGTTGGGAATCTATCCAAATAATATTCATTTTAGGAGGATTCTATATAAGCCTCTCTTATAGAGGAATTGATTATCAGCTGGCCCATATCAGAAGGTAAACAAATTTCTCTTCACTGAATCTATTCCCTTCTATCTTGGTGTAATGGTAGGATCCCATTTTCGGGATAATCAATTAATAGATCTATCTGTATTGGGGGGGGATATTCCTACATCATGATATGATAAAATGATGATTTTATGGATTTATTTCATATCATAGAGTATGATCGGTGAAACCATCCATTGTTGTGCGATGCAAAACATTAATTCCTCCTTATCATGGTCATCTAGGATTGTGGCCACTTTGTCCAGTGCATCAACATTAGCATCCATTTATCGGAGGATATGATAAAATGTGGGATTAAAATGGAATTCACACATTTTTCATTTGATATATAAGATGAGAGGGTAATATTATTAATTTTGATGAGATACTCTGCATTTATCAAATTCATCACTATATATGAATTTTATTTGATGTTCGGGTAGGCTATTTGTAGATATAAGGATACTTTTATCATAGAGACGATGGATTGGTGTTCTAACTCATGATTTTTTGAATCCTTTGGATAATGTGAACTACTATGGGATGTTTTCTTTTTCTATAGAAAAATAATCCATAGAGGTGCCCTTTTGAGTTTGGTGTTTACTAGCTTGTTTCCAATAGGTCTTTTAGAGGCTCCCACAAAATACATCTCACAAGTCTGAAGTGATTAATTTCCATTGAAAACCCCATATTCTGGATATTTATTGTCCACTACTGTAAATTCTAGGGAAGGATGTGTTGAAAGTAAATTAACCAGTTCCTTTCCTTTTAAAAACTTATATGACATGAACTGGATATAATATTGTTTTACAATCACCTCCTGTTGGGAAAATTACTAGGAATCATTGTATGGCCAATTATATACATGATCAGTTTAATAAAAGAGTCCAAGGGGACTATATGGTGTGGTATATAATGCCTTAATATTATTACTTCAAAGATTATTGTGAGGAAATTATTCTCAAAATCATATTATTAGGTTTCATTTCCTTCCCTCAGTTGGCTAAGGTTGTTGATACTTTTCCAATGTCCCGATTCATTTTTCGGAACAAGAATTTCTCTAAGTGATCTCTCTAGGGTATCCATATATAAGTCATGTATATTTACTTAAACATGTGGCATTAAGACTAGTGGATACATCATGTACTTTTTGAGAATCTTAAACGCCTCTTGGTAGTCCTCAACTATTCAGTAGTAAAATACCTTATTCATTGTCTAGGTGAGGGGGATATATTTGCAGGCCAGGTTGGGTATGGAATGAAATATGTAGGTGATGTTCCCTTGGACCACCCTACTAATCAATATTCCAAAGAGAAAAATTTTCTAGGATGTCATTGGCCCTTTTTGGGTATTACTCAATGCCACCACGACATACTAGAGTGCTATGAAATTTCCATGAAATTAACCCAACGGCTCAAATCAATGGATTCATATTAAAACTATGCTGCTAATTTTTGTCGAATATTTTTGAGGACCCATGATTTCCTCATATTTACGATGTTATTTGACCACATGGTCAACAAAATAATTTTTTTATTCATCCCATGATTGGCTTATTGATATGATGCATGGAATTTTTATAGGTAGTGCCCCAAGTTTCAGTCCAAAGGGAATTAACTGTTTGAAAAAGATCCCACGGGGTGCTCTAAAGTAACTAGATTCCTCATATTCATGAGATATCTATATTTTATTTTTACCTGGGTACCCATGCATGAATTTAAGGGATTGGAATCTAGTAGTTTTATGGATCAAGATTCATGGGATCAATAATGGGAAATCAAAATGTGAGAATTTTCCATTACAATCTATGAAATTGATGATGAAACTCTTATTTATGTTATTTTTCATGATTAATAATAAGTTGTTTAGCCATATTGGGCGTTTCAATTCCTCGATAAAAATATCAGGAATAAAGTTTGTAACCCTCTACTCTATATTAAGTGAATGAGAGGGGTGCTTTTTCAGGACACTTTCTTAAATCCTTGATGGTCATCAGAAAATCCTAGATAGTGTCTTTCCACATTATGGATTAGTCCTGGAATTTATATATAATTAAAATATAAAAAATAGCAATTTGGATTTTGAAATGTATTTTAGAATCTCTTTCTCTTTGAGAGTCATGGTGGAGATAATCAATATAGGTCATGGGTCTTCTTTTGTTCCAAGATTTATATACCAAATCTCATCAATAGTTGTTGAAATTCCTTCAAAAAATGATGTTTTGGATATCCTGAGGTCATCCCCATCTCTATCCATATCTATGTTCATAGAGGAATATTTTGTTATGGTAGATTATCAATGAGAATCTATGTCATTTTCCGGATTAGAGACACCAAGGGAAGATATTGATATACCTTTATGCTAGAATCGTAGTAGAGATATTCTGGATCTAATTTATTTCATTTATAATTTATATAGAAAATGAAGGAGATTATGTATCTAAGATTAATTCTACTACCAATATTAAATTTATGGAGAGAACTTAATCACTATCATCAATACTCCATGGGAAAAAGGCAGTATCCAAATCCAGTAGAGCCCAAAACATGTATATTTTCATGCATGATAAGTTTTCTACATCCCTATTATTGAAAAATGAATATGAATATGTCAATTCACACATATATAATGTGATACTATCACCATGTAATATGAGGATAATCCCATCGATTGGGTATTTCAAACACTAGTGAAATTTTCAAGGTTCCTCCACATGGATATTAATATAATGATTTCCAAGAATGAAATTATATTCAAGGTTTTTGAGATATCCATAAACACCATTTTATATGAGATATCCTAAAACTGATCCATTATATCAAAATTATCTATATGCTTTTGATCAATCACATCATACCCCTGAATGGTCATATTTATAGAAGATAAGTTCCCTTTTCTAAATCACAAAATTTGAATGGTCTAAATATGTATACGTTTTAAATCGAATACATTTTTAAATAAGGCACTTTCAATTTTGATATTTTTAGGAAGTCATGAAACATATTTGGTTCTGATGAGTCCTTGGATAAACAAATCACAATCATGCTCTATGAACATGATTCATACAAGGTATTATGATGGCACATTCTCCACGGTATAAAAATTAGTAGCCACTATATATTTCTCAAATTCCATTGGGCAATGAGGTTATTTGATGAATTCTTCAATTTTTTACATAAGAATAGGGAGAATAAAAAGTATTGGGATATTCTATAGGAAAATAAATTTATATTTTAAAATGTAATATTTTTTATCCCACGGATGGAACTTTCCAAAGATGGTGTGATCCTTTTTATGTGTCTCTAGATATGAGAGGTTGGGATTGACGAGACTGGAATATGTGTAGAGGACAAGGTAGAATCTTCTACCAATGGCTAAGGAATCATTGGTCTTCCATGTTTTTTGGTTCGATCAAACAATTTAAACCCCACCAAGATGTATTTTAAGATGATATGCCTAGAAAGACCATTGAAGGACTCTAGGGCACCACTATGTTTCTTTTGGGGTTACTGGATTTATTTTCCATGGGTATAAGATATATTTATATATATGTTCTATGTGGGGATGTGACAAATATTGCTGGTTCAACCATGTGTGTATTGTTATATGAATCCTTGTTTCTAGATGTTGTATCATATGGTTCTCCTGATAGGTACACCAAACACATACATGAAGGTCTATTCATAATCTTATAAGGGGTTTCCAATGTCTATTACCTTAAAAAAACTAAATATTATTTATCCTTATGATTAGGGTTCCATTTGGTGGGTGATTTGATCGCTCTTCGAAAATTATATGAAAGAAGTCGGCAATAGTTTGAGTTTAAATATGAGATGAATATGACTCTTCCACTTCTACTTCTTACTATGTCCAAGGACTATGTCCACTTTTTTAGGCATATTCATTGTCACCATTTTTTTTCATGACATCATTATGGATTTTCAATGTTTTTTACTTAGGGTAGAAAGAGATCCATTGGCTATCTTTCAATTCATCTAGTTTTGAAACTTTTACCCACACATTGATGAAATTTTTTTCAAATAAACCTATTCTCCGGACTAGGATATACTTAAATATATCAAATATTCTATGTAATTTTCTAACATCACCATTCTAGAATCAACCATAATTTATAGGAAATTTTATAATATGATGTCTTATTAGACTATGTGACCTAACCTCATAGGGAAAGATAAATAGTTTGGTCATCAATGGGTTTTACCTCCTTTAATTTGATGGGATGTGATATCATGGGTAGGATTTTTTCCATGGTAGCATGAAAATAAATGGTGACCTTCATATTTCTAGAGTATGATTTCTTAATCTATTCATCAAATATAAAGTAACCACGATATATTTTTTATCTAGTCAAGGTATACTTTTCTAATACTACCTCTTGATGAGAGGCACCATGACATTCATGATCTTCTTGGGTTCATGAATGGAAATTGATGTGGTTTTGGGGGTAATAGATTAACTCTCATAATTTCAAATCCATTTCCCCAACTTTGAGGGCATGAGTTGATGCACAACTCAGTTCCATAGAATGAAATCTTAAAAAAAAAAATCCATGTCATCATACTCATGAAATCATCAAAGAGACTTCATTAAGATTAGGGTTTTCTATAGTTCATTACAAAAAATTTCATAAAATAGTTCAACTAATTTATTCTAAGAGAGTGAAATGATATGTGAATAGGTTTAACCTTTATATATGGCTTTGAAGTCAAACACCTAATATTTTTTTTCATTTATCATTGGTTTTAAGGTCGATGATTGTTGTCTTTTTTGTCATGGAGGGGAAATAGTAAAGGAATTGATAAAATTGGTCTTCCCATACTACAATAAATGATAGTGTAAGGATTTTGTACCAATAAAAGACTATCCCTATAACATTTTTTACAAAATACATAATCTATGTTATCTCTTGTTTATGTTGAGATCCCATAATCTATCAGGATCAAAAAAAGAAGTGAGTGATATGTTTTTATGGGTGTACCACATTGTCAAATGTGGGGATGTTAGGATTGTCACAAAAAATTGGGTAATGTTTCATCCAAACATTCAAGAAGTTTCTTCTTCTTAGGATTCATAGGTATACACCTACCTTCCATTTCATTCATATGATTAACCTGGGATTCATTGTAATTAAAAATTTACAAAGTTTTTTCTATTTTATCTTCTACCTATCAACTAGGAGTAGGCAAGGCCTGATGTAGTTTCATTATTTTAGTCTCCCACTAATTTGTGATCCATGATAATACTGAAATATCTCCCTTTCCAGGGAGAGTCTATTACTGCAGTGGAGGTAATTCGTGATCATCTCCTACATCCTCGGTTATATTTAATGGATTCATGGATCCAAAGCTATACTAATTATCAAATTCATCTCTTGTATGCAGGTCAAATCTTTCATGATATGTGGTGTGAGGATTATTGATCCCATCATGGTGTTGATACCTTGTAGGAATGCTTCCCCTAATTATCTCTTAGTTGAGTGGTTTTTGAATTCATATCTCATCCTCATAATCTTTTAAAATCACCTATATATAAGTAATTTCGTCTATTTTGGATGATTAGTGGGATATGATCACTTATTTTCCATTATCTTTGCTAGTGTTCCACTGTATATGTGGAATCTCAATATTTTGGGGTTCCATTTTTTGGATACTTCTCTATTTTGGCATAAATAATGCCTCAAATGGGGCATCAAAGTCACATTCATCTTGGGGGATATTTATTTATTTCATCCCTCTTTATGTTTTTATAGACATACATTATCTATTTTCTTTATAGTGATGATATTCAATGAGGTATATCTGGAAATAGTCTATTTCCCATTATTATCAAAACAATAGTGTGATTTCTAGCTTCATATACTGGGGTCATTTTTCAAACACTTTTCCATATTTGACCATCTTAGAATATTCTACATATGAATTTTCATTTAATTCAGCATAAATGCATCCCACAACTATCTATGAATGGTAACCTTGATAGAGTTTCTGGTTATTTATTTTTAGTGGGCATTAAATATCAAAGGTTCTTCTTCTCTCAGGTGGAATAGATGTGTGGTTTTCCAACATTATTTACCTCACATTGTGAAGATTCCTGATTCTATTTGTGTTTATGATGATGATGAATATTACCAGGACCCATTGGGAGGATATTATTTTGAAAAATAATCATATTTTTTATCCCGTGGTTATGGGCTTGATGATTCCATTAAAGGGTCTGATGACACTAGGGATAATAATTGAGATTTAGATTCCAACATCTTAGTGGGATAGTTTTTATCTAGAAAAGTTTTTATTGTCTACAAAAAACGTTTAGGGTATGATAATCATGTATATTTTTAATGATAAAAAAATATCCCATATTAGTAGTATAGGGCTGATCATCAGATATCATAATATGTCTTGAATCCTCTTAGGGATTGATGATCTAAGGAATGAAGGTGGTGGTAAATAACCACCCAGCTTGGTGGGATAGGTTAATTAATATATAGATACTATAAAATCTACTATTATGACATTTTTATTTGGTTAATCTATGACCGTGTATGATCTAGGTTAAATTATATATCGTTATGGGATACATTCTTTAGGGGAAGCATTAGGTTTACTATAACATTGGCTTTAGTGTCTGAAATGTGTTCCCATTAATATAAGTGCCTTAGTTCAGAGATCCATTTTAAGTCACTTCCATTAGATCATGATGTCATTTCATTTCAAATAACTGGTAATTCTATTATATTGGCCAACTGGCTCGTGTGTTATATGGTACCCTCATTTTTTTGGAAGGATATGACATTACAAGGTGCCACAATTGGGTATTTATTATTTTCTATTTGTTTTGTGAGGTGAAATGAAAGATTATTCCCCCATTGATGGATACATATTATTTGATGTACCCGTGGTGATCAGTTTTGTAAGAGTTTTAAAGCAATGGTGGAATACAAGTTTTAGATTTACAATGTATTCTTTTTGTTTTTGGTCCTAAGTTATGGAGATAATAGCCAATCCTAGTTGAAAATAGAGTATATTAATTGACTATAGGTGTCCCGCATATCATGTATATGATTTATTTCTTACATTAAACCCATGATGACTTTCCCACATAATTTTTCATAGAAAAGGAATGTACTCCTCTAGTTTTTAAGGGATATCATAGTTAGAAGTGGTAAGATGCAAGAACTTGGTTGGGATGTTCTTTCTAGAAATCATGCTCCTCTATCATTTTCAGATTCCTCTACATAAATATTACACTCCACTTGGAATGACCATATAAGGAGATTCTTGGGGATGCCTAGTTATTGTGGTTATAGGTTGATGGAATCTGAGGAGGAAATATATATGGGTGACCCAAGTCTTTTGAAAACCTCTCTATAAGAAGGAGTTTGAGTTTCTTGAACTGTTGGAGTTGGTGGCCCAGAACCAACTACTTTTTACTTTATTCATTAATAAAATCCTTATCACATCTTGATTGTTCTTCTGCATGACAATGTATGTGATAATTTCCTAAGGACAACTGTTTCATTAAAGAGTCATAGTGGATCCTTGCTATGAAGAGAACCCGGAAGTGTCATAACACTATTCTTCAATAAATGTTCTATGGACGGATGATATTATTTGAGGGACACAAATAATACAGGTCATTAGGGGTGAGGACTTATAAAACATTGAGGAACCTTCTCATGGTGTGTGCCCTTGGTAATATCTGGGAGGATATTATGTGAACGAGAACCGCCATTAGGAAATCCACATTTCATAGTGTCATTGGATGTTCCTATCTGCGGACGCGTGTATTGGTCCTTAGACTTTAAGATTAATATTAATGGGTATTAAAACTCACACACATATATGTATTGATGAAAACTGTGATGACACACTGTTTTCAGCGATGCAGGATATGTTGGGTGCGTCCCGAGTAATACTGCATTAATAGATAATGCGAGAAAGGATTTGTCCCTTTTGTTCCATAACGGAAGTAGATATCTCAGGCCCTTTGATGGAATTGATATAGCCTAAATAAATCCATGGCCATGGTAATGTATGGGAAAGTTCAATTCCGAGATGTCAATGAAAGAATAATCGAGCACATGGGTTGATGGCACTAGCATGCAACCCGCTTGATTATAGATATCAAGACAAAGGGATTATATTACACGGTAATTGTTTGTAGGAGGTGAAACATCATTGCCATGTTAAGTTCTTTCTCTATGGGTGCCTTGGCGTGTTTCTAGACTCTAACCTTGGACTTTAAGAAGGCTCTGTCTAATGCAACTGAGAAAGAGGCCTAGAGGGTCACACACTAAGTGTGTCCATGTATCTCAGTTAAATATTAATTTAACAAGTTAAATAAATATTATTCCCAATTGTGGTTTAATAATTATTAAACGATGCCTGATCACATTTATTTTGACACTAGTTATTTGAGAGAATATATTGTGGGTGAAATAATGTATTTATTAGTGAGTAATGCAGTTAAATTTATTTATGAAATAAATATCCATTACTCAAGGTCTAATAAATGTGGTGGAGAAAAATGGAAAATAAAAGTATACGTCGTGTTTATTAAATATACACGCCATGTATTAATTATTACACACTATGTAGTTTTCCAGTCGTGATTTTGAGTATATAATATTGTTTAATTAAATGATATTAATTATAATCAGTGTGGTCACTTGTCAAGGAATTAATAATTAGACATGGGGGTTTCAATAAGAGTTACAGAAATACATAAAACGCGTAACACATTTATTTTTTGTCATAACTATATTAACCTCAAACCCGATTATAAATATCCTGAAAACCCCAACACTTTTTCCACAAGAGCCATTGTTTTTCACAATGGATTTGGAAATACACTCATGCCAAGAGAGAATTCCCATTCCATCAAGAACGCCCTCATGTTATGAGAGCGAGATCCTCCACCGGATCTAGGTGGTCAAAGGTGGACATCGCAAGAGAAGGTTCTTCCACGCTAGCACCTGGAGATTCCTTTGGTGATGTCAAGAGATACATGGATCTCATGTGGATCACCGCTAAAGGAATCCTATTCTAGGATTCTACGATGCTATGATGGATCACAGGATCATGACTGGAGACATCGACGAAGAATGAATTCCACCGAGGTAATTCTTGTGAATTAATTAAATTAATTATAACCAATATATGATGATCCTATCTTAATTGTTCTTGGAATATTATTTTCTTTTACTTTATTCGTTCCATTCCAAAGATATGGCATTTTATATCATGACTGATCTCGGATTGAATGTTGTTTAACGCTAAAATTAAAGTTAGGAAAACCCAACAACGCGCTTCCACTATGCCTGGAACCTACAAGTGGTATCAGAGGGGTCATATCGTTGATTATAATTATTTAGTTTTTCGTTGGTGATTTACGCATTAAATAATTTAGTTGTTTTCAATTAAAGTTTAAGTGTTTTGGAAATATGAATCTCGAGATATGTTTCTCCTCCCTCATTTCTCGTTCACCTCACAGAAAAAAAATTTCTTTTAATTTTGATTAAAATAAAATAGAGGAAGTAATCCGGAGGAGCCAAACGTTTCTGGCCATACAACACCAGAATACACGGTGTGTATTCGAAAGTCCACACCATGTAGTCTAGGTTCAATGCAAAGACTGATCTGCCAAATCAGGTCGTGCATTGTAGTATACCTATGTCATTTATGACACTATGTGTTGACCAAGAACAAGTGGCACACTGTTTCCGGATTACACACCGTCTGGTCCAACTAAACGCAGCGTGTAGTCCCTTCGGGTTTCGGTTGGACCGTGTACCCCGTACACGGCTTTCCCGGCTGGAAACCGTGTAACGCGGAAACTACTTGGCGTGTGTCCCAAAGAACATGTCATGCACTCCTAAAATTTCCAAAGTACATTAAAACGCCATGTCTCTGGGTGTGTACTTCGGATGGATGGTGAAAAAAATTACACATCGTGTAGTCGGAAATACACGTCGTGTACTCACCCAGATTACACAGATTTATTAAAATTTATTATTATATTATAAAAACCCTTGGGACGTGTATCATAGTGTAGGTGTAAATCTGAGGCACAGCAGGTGATATGTGTTTTATATATATATGATTAATTTAACATCAGCTTAATGAATGAGAATTCACCGGGTTGCCTCCAAGGTACAAGTTACGTACAAAAGATAATTTTAAAATTATGATGGATGAGAATCTCAAGGAAGTTCATAAAAGGGTTTAAGATAAAAGGATTGATTAATTAATGATAATTAATTGATTCGAGCGTGATTTGTCTTAAACAAGATTGATTAAATAATTTAATTCTAGTATTATTCATGAGTAGATATCATTGCATGTATGGATGATCATGAGTTAGACCGAGACTTTTGTATGTGAATGGTTTCTTTTAATTTATTTTTTTAAATTAAATTAGTTGGCTTGCGATTCATCTTCTCATTAATATATAGGGCATGCGCGCCCAATGAATATTTTATGTAAAAACCCCCTTTACCCCTCACCTGCGTGTGAGATAAATGAATATGTAACGGATGTAGATCCCATGCAAGTGGAGGTTGCTCAAGTCAGGAGCCAAGGTGAAACCAATCCAAAGAAATAAAAGGATGGATATGTTGAAAGCTGTAAACAAGAACCCGAAAGGTTCAAGGTGTTTCTCCCCTAGGTATTGGGTTAGTTTATCAACCGGTAGATAAACTAACCAATAGAAAAATCTCATGATCATACCATTTATTTTATTTCTTTTAGTTGCATGGTTTATTTAATGTGGGTTTGTTTTCATGATCACACAATTAATGAATTAAACGAGCATGTATGATGGAACTAAAATAAAAACTGGCTTATATGTAAATATTATCTTAAACATGGTTAATCACTTAAGTAAATCCCACTTAATATTAGAAATCATGTAATAAAAGATAATAAATTGGAAATTTACGAATAAGGATAAAATCCCTCAAGATAAATATTAAGTCGGTATAGCTTTCCATAATCTGGGTTAGAATCGAACAATAGTTCAAAGTGCATGACCAACCCTAGTTGGGGTACTTTCAATTGTCGGGGAATTCTAATTCATGGTTTTGGGTTGACTTAACTTGGTTCGCATCAAGGGTTGACTTCCACAGAAAGGCTTGGTGTGACCAAGAGGCAAATGTTGAGAAAATCAAAAATAAAAGGATTTCAGGATTGGGGAGTCCACTCAGCAGATCAAGGAGCTACGAGTTAATGAAGTTGGCATTTGGAATGCCTACCTACAACCCTTCAAGTCGCTTGACCAATTGTAGTTGGGGTAATGAGAAGGTAAATATGGATCCTTGCCACTAGAATATTCAGGGAATAGAATATTTTGAAGTCAATGGCGAGGGTTGTTAGATTTCAATAAAATAGTTGGAGACTAATAAGTATTAATTTATTTATTTGTCTCAATTTTATAATAATGTACTAAACCTTTGCTCAACATAATTTTTAGAAACGACAAGAAAATGACTTCAAACATATCATTGAGAACGATACTCAAGAAGGAAACCTTCTCACTGGAACCAATTTCCAAGAGTGGCAGAGGCGTTTACGCGTTATCCTTCACTATGAAAGGAAATTGTATGTGCAGGAAGAGCATATTCCAGTTGCACTTGGGAAAGAGGCCAGTGGTGAGGAATTATCTCTCTATATAAAAAACATGGATGATGCCATATATGTCCAGTGTTTTATGTTATCAGCCATGTACAATGAGCTCTTTAAGCATCATGAAAACATGGACGCGTATAGCATGATGTCTCACCTTAAGGATCTCTACCAAGAGAAGGCGATACAGGAGAGGTATGAGATCTCTAATTCTTTGTTTACAACTAAGCTTGGAGAGTCTGCGCCAGCTGGGCCTCATGTACTCAAGCTTATTGTCTACATTGAATTCCTGGACATCTTAGGGATTAAATTCCCGGATGAGTTGCGTACAGATCTCATCATATCATCACTTCCAAAGACCTTCTCTAGCTTTATTATCAACTACAACATGAGAAACAATGAGAAGATTTTATCAGAACTTCTGACCTTGATTATCTAGGTAGATAAGGTGATGAGGCGTGACAAACCCGCAGTCCTTATGGTGAAAAGGAAAAGGAAGGAAAAGGAAAAAGGGCCAAAGACTTATAAAAAATCTGAATCCCCTAAGCATCATCCCTCCAAGAAGAGGAAGATCCAGAGGCAGGGAAAGGAATAGGAGGCAGAGAGTTTTGCATGTGCCAATCAAGGCCACTGGAAGAGGAACTGCACCCAGAAGCGTGGGGACGCTAAAGGTACATTTTTTATCGAGTGGAATATTTCTATTTCTACACATTGGGTATTAGATACAGCTTGTGGGGCTCACATTTGTATTCAAATTCTAGAACCAAATACATTTAGAAAGATTCCCAGAGGAGAAGTGGATCTTCGAGATGCCAATGGAGCAAGGCTGGCTGCTTTGGCTATTGGCGACTACCACCTCTCATTGCCGACTGGGATGATCTTAGTTTTAAAGAACTGTTATTATGTTCCTAGTGTTACCCAAAACATGATTTTTGTATCTTGTTTGGATATGGATGGATTTTGTTTCATGTTTGGAAATAAGGGTTGTCTGTTTTATAATAACAATGTATGTTATGGAATGGAACATTTAAATAATGGTTTGTATGTATTAAATTTTGAAAACCAAGTGTTGGAAATCGATAATGAAACAAACTCACATGACCCATACATCACCCAGTTGTGGCATCACAGTCTTGGTCATGTAAACGAGTAGCGCTAGACAAAGCTCTGCCAAGATGGCTATTTTGACTCTACTGAGCTAAAAAAACTTGATAGATGTCACGCTTGTTTACAAGATAAAATGACCAAGCCTCCTTTTGGCGGACAAGGTGAAAGGGCCACAGAGCTTCTAGGATTAGTACACATGGATGTGTGTGGACCATTTCCGGTAGAATCTAGAGGTGGTTATTATTACTTCATTACTTTTACTGATGATTTGAGTATATTTGGCTATGTCTACTTAATGAGGTATATGTCAGAGTCCTTAGAGAAATTTAAGGAATTCCTGAATGAAGTATAGAATCATCTTGGTAAGAAGATAAAGAATCTTCGATCAGATTGAGGTGGAGAATATCTGAACCAAGAGTTTATCGATATTCTACGGGAGTCTGGGATTCTATCTCATCTCACTCCTCCTTATACACCATAGTGTTATGGTGTTAGTAAAAGGAGGAACCGCACCTTGTTGGAAATGGTGAGGTCGATGATGAGTCATGCAGATCTTCCATTATCCTTTTTGGGATATTCATTACAAACTGCAGCATACACATTAAACCGAGTACCAACTAAGGCAGAAAATGGAATTCCCTCCGAGTTATAGAGTAGAAAGAAACCCATTTTGTCACATACACGTGTATGGGGATGTGAGGAATTTGTTAAGGCCTTTTCAGGAAACAAACTAGCACCTCAAGGTACGAAGTGTATCTTTATAGGATATCCCAAGGAAATGAAAGGATATCACCTATATAACCCTCAAGACAAGAATGTGATTGTCGTCAGACAAGCCATCTTTCTTGAGAGGGAGCACATCCTCAAGAAGGATAGTGGGAGAAATATTTACTTCGACGAAGTTGATACTCAAGATACATAGTAGTTGGTATAGGAACAAGTTCCACAGGTCCCCATGGAAGAGGTTCCAGAAAGACAAGTATAGCGTAGGATCTCAAGAGAGGTAAGGGTACCAGAGATATTTGGTTTCCTAGTCACTGAGGATGGTGAATCATTATTGTTGGACAATGATGAGGCTCTATCCTACAAGGAAGAAGTAGAAAGCTCAGAAGCTGCAAGATGGCTAGAAGCTATGAATTATGAGATGGATTCCGTGTATCAGAACCAAGTATGGGTTCTGGTCGATGAGCCAGTTGATGTAAATCCTATTTGATGAAAATGGGTATTCAAGAGAAAGTTGGACATGGAAGGTCAAGTTAGCACCTATAAAGTAAGGCTAGTGGCTAAAGGATTCAGGAAGCTTCAAGGAATTTACTATGATGATACTTTCTCTCCAGTTGCCATGTTTAAATCCATAAGAATCATACTTTCCATAACAGCTTACCATGACTACGATATTTGGAAGATGAATGTCAAAACAGCTTTCCTTAACGAGATCCTCTTGGAAGATGTCTATATGACACAACCAGAAGGGTTTGTGACACCAGGTGAAGCCAAACAGTTTTTCCAGTTGCAGAAATCTATTTATGGATTGAAGCAATCATCCAGGTCATGGAACATTTGATTTGATGAATCCATAAAGGAATTTGGTTTCATTAAGAATGAATGTGAGACATGTGTTTATAATAGGGTTAATGGGAATGAAGTCATTATCATAGTATTATATGTTGATGACATATTGATTATTGGAAACAACGTACCAGCCTTACAGTCAGTTAAGGACTGGTTTAACAAGTGCTTCTACATGAAAGATTTAGGTGAAGTAGCCTACATTCTAGGGATCAAGATCATTCATGATATATCCAAGAGGATTCATGGACTAAGTAAGGGTACATACATTGACCAGATACTAAAGAGATTTATTATGGAACAATCCAAGAGAATATTGGTTCCAGTGTCACATGGCTTACATCTTTCTAGGAAAATGTGTCCTTAGACACAACAAGAGAAATATAGGATGAGAAAGATCCAATATGCCTCGGCTATAGGATCTATCATGTATGCCATGTTATGTACCTCGCTTGATGTTTACTATGCACTGAGCATGGTAGGAAGATATCAAGAAGATACAGGGGAACAACATTGGACTGCTTTTAATACTATCCTTAAGTATCTGAGAAGAACTAAGGATATGTTCCTGGTGTATGGAGGAGACAAGGAGCTTGTCATCAGAGGGTATGATGATTCTGGTTTTTAGACAGATCAGAATGATCTAAAGTCGTGATCTGGATATGTTTTCTATCTCAATGGAGGAACTGTGAGCTGGAAGAATTTAAAGCAACAAGTTGTCACCGATTCAACAATGGAGTCTGAGTATATAGCGGCTTCTGATGTAGCCAAGGAAGCTGTCTGGATTCGGAACTTTGTCCAAGAGCTTGATGTGGTGCCTAGCAGTAAAGATCCCATTACATTGTACTATGATAATACTGCAGTGGTGGCTCTTGAAAAAGAACCAAGATCACATCAACGGACAAATAACATGCTTCAGAAGTATCACCTCTTGAGGTATTTCTATCATAGGGTTGATGTGGCTGTGAGTAGAGTGTCCACAGAAGAGAATGTGGAGGACCCCATGACTAAAGGCCTATCTCAGCAGAAGCATGAATATCATGTGATAGATAGCGGGTTAAAGGTTGTTAGTATTTGGATCTAGTCCAAGTGGGAGTCTGTTGGAGTTGGTGGCCTAGAACCAACTACTTTGTACTTTATTCATTAATAAGAGCCTTGTCACATCTTGACTATTCTTCTGCGTGATAATGTATGTGATAATGTCCTAAGGACAGTTGTTGCATTAATGGGTCATAGGGGATCCCTACTATGATGAGAACCTAGAAGTGCCATAACACTATTCTTGAATAAATGTTCTATGGATGGATGATATTATTTGAGGGACACAAATAATACATGTCATTAAGGGTGAGGACTCATAAAACATTGAGGCACCTTCTCATGGTGTGCGCCCTTGGTAATATCTAGGAGGATATTATGAGAACGAGACCCGCTAGTAGGAAATCCACATTTCATAGTGTCATTGGATGTTCCAATTTGTGGATGGGTGTATTGATCCTTAGACTTTAAGATTATTATTAATGGGTATTAAAACTCACGCACTTAGATGTATTGACAAAAATTGTGATGACGCACTGTTCGTAGTGAGGTAGGATACTTTGGGTGCATCCCGAGTAATACTGAATTAATAGATAATGTGAGAAAGGATTTTTCCATTTTGTTCCATAAAAGAAGTAGATATCTCATGCCCTTTGATGGAATTGATATAGCCTAAATATATCCATGGTCATGGTAAGGTATGGCCAAGTTCAATTCCAGTAAGTCAAAGAAAGAACAATCAAGCACATGGGTTGTTGGCACTAGCATGAAACCAACTTGATTCGAGATATCGAGACAAAGGGATTATATTACATAGTAAGCATTCGTATGAGGTGACACGTCATTGCGGCGTTACTATCTTTCTCTATGGGTGCATTGGCGTGTTGCTAGACGCTAACCTTGGACTTTAGGCAGGCTTCGCCTAATGCCACTGAGAAAGAGGCCTAGAGGGTCACACACTAAGTGTGCCCATTTATCTCTGTTAAATATTAATTTAACAAGTTAAATAAATATTATTCCTGACTATGGTTTAATAATTATTTAAGGATGCCTGATCACATTTATTTCGACACTAGTTATTCGAGAGAATATATTGTTGGAGAAATAATATATTTATAAGTGAGTAATGCAGTTACATTTATTTATGAAATAAAAATACATTACTCAAGGTCTAATAAATGTGGTAGAAAAAAATGGAAAATAAAATTACACGTCGTGTATATTAAATATACACACCGTGTAGTTTTATGGAAAACAAGTACACGTCGTGTATTAAATATTACACGCCGTGTAGTTTTCCAGTCAAGATTTTGAGGATATAATAGTTTTTTATTAAATGATATTAATTATAATCAGCGTGGGTGCATGTCAAGGAATTAATTAATCGACATGGGGGTTTTAATAAGAGTTAATGAAATAAATAAAATGTTTAACACGTTTATTTATTGTCATTACTCTATTAACCTCAAACCCGAGTATAAATGTCCTCACAACCCCAAAACATTTTCCACAAGAGCCATTGTTTTGAAAAAAGGATTTGGAAATAATCTTAAGCCAAGAGAGTATTCCCTTTCCACCAAGAATACCCTCATGTTACGAGAGCGAGATCCTCCACCGGATCTAGGCGGTCAAAGGTGGACATCGCCAGTGAAGGTTCTTCCGTGCTAGCACCCGGAGATCCCTTCGGCGACATTCAGAGATATGTGGACCGCGTGTGGATCACCGCTAGATGAATCCTATACTTGGATTATACGATGCAACAATGGATCACAAGATCATGACCGGAGACATCGACGAATAAAGAATTCCACCGAGGTAATACTTGTGAATTAATTAAATTAATTATATCCAACATATGATGATCCTATCTCAATGGTTCCTAGAATCTTCTTTTCTTTTTTGTTTTTCATTCCATTCAAGAAGATCCATCATTTTATATCATGACAGATCTTGGATTGAACATTGTTTAATGATAAAATTAAAGTTGGGAAAACCCACTAACATGCTTTCATGTTGGGGAGATTATTTAATATTAGGGCAATATAAGCATACATGTTGGTGGTGAATAGAATACTCCGGTCAACATTGGATGATGTAGGGACATGATCCATATCCTAATATAAATTCCTCAATGGTATATATTGATTTACCTCTAGAATGGGAGACAAGATATGAGAATCATCCTAAATATCCTATATAAGATGCTAGTGTATGATATCATCAGTAGAAGTAGAGGTATGAGCTGGGATTTGTTATCTATTGGAATATGCCATGTAACATCAATGATAGTGATATCAATCAATATTAAGGTGTGTGACTCTCTCTAATGGTGGGATCTAGTTTTAACGACAATATGATCCCACTAATGTACTTTTGGACTATGTCAATAATCAATTTCTATAGGGACATGAGATCATCCTAAGGCATGTGTTGCAATCACTTGGTGAGCCTTGGTTGGAACACGAATATGATCATAATCAAGTGTATTTAGACTATGCCACCAGTATTCTTCAATAAGAAGGTATTCATGTGCTGATACATGTTCCCCTTACATTTGGTGATCCTTTATTGAAATTAGAATATGATCTCAGCCTGGTAACTCTTCCATTATCGTAATATGAAAATAATTATCCTACATGGGAGATTAAATTTTTTATTTCTCTAGAATAAAAACTTGTCATGATGATCATATTGTTGTGATCCCCTGGCTATAAGGATATCAATGTGCTCCTTTTACTATATCTATACTAGTTCCGGAATATTATGGTGGGTTTCATCGGTTATTTTCAAACATTTGTAATATTTTAGAAAAGTTTTCACATGAATGTATCCCTATACATATTTTATCCTATATATACTATAATATATATTCGATTTAAGTGGGGATAAGATTCCATTTATTTCATTCTCATTCCTTAAGAATATAAAAATGAGATTCATGCACGGGGTAGAATATACTCCAGTTTCTTGTTTGATATAATAATTTTTTTATAATTACTGCGAGTGAGCTTGGATTTGATACTACTAACTAGATATCAGCTTAATATGTTGGAATTATTTTCCTTGGAATTGGGGAAATTATCCCACTCCACATTATAAATATCATCATACACTTGAGGAGACTTCCTTGATGATCATGAATGAGTGTCATTACTGGAAATGTGTCATGTGGTTCGCTCAACAGGTGACTAATGGGAACCATCTATTTGGATATGGGGTTGGAGGCTGATAAAAGTCCCCCCTGTGGCTCTAGAAAAGTAATGGAGCCATAGGTGACTCCTTGATCCACCTATATGAGAAATTAAATGTGTTGATTTTCATTCCCTATAAAAAAGCATCTTATGTGGATAGATATTAACATTAGAACCACTTTTTTTACTATATATTTCATTGTACACTGAAACCTCATCAATTTTTGTGTCCGAGCCCTAGAATGTAGTCTAAGGTGTCAGAATCATACCACATCCATGGTATTTCGAAATACTTCCATTCACCACCTGATGTTTAAGGTATTAGTGGGTGAGGTAATTCTATAACTCAGAAGGGTTACAAGAATATCTAGTTTTCAAAAATAGTTATATGATGATGATAGAATCTTGGTTCTGGGTTTTTATTATATTTTTATTATCTAATGTCACACATAAAAAATGGAACTTGTTCACCAAGAAGGGCACAATTGTATTAATGATACATTATCAATCAGATATATCGAGGTTAAACAATGTTCCTTACTCATTCTTGGTAAAAAAAATCTTTTGTGTATGTTCCACAGTGAGGATGGACTTATTTAATGACAATTCTGATAAAATATGGTCCAAAAATCATCTTTAATATTTATGAGTTTCACATAGGGTTATCCATTTTCTATTTTTTGTTAAAATGAGGTTATAGAGATTCACTACAATTGATTTTTAGTGGTTTTATGTATTTTTTACAATTAATCAAGCATGTTTTAACTTTTTATTCCATTCATAGAAACATCCAATGATTCCAATATCCATAATTTAGTACAAATCTTCTTTATAACGTAAGGTTACAAATTTTGGATTAAGACCTAATAACTTATCAGTATATAAATTGGTCGAGACGAAGGGAGGTATGGATCATCACACCATTTTAGGGGACATTTTTTTCTACTCTTAGACCCTCCTATAAACTTATTATATGTTTGTGAATCACTTCTTTATCTTGATATGGGGCAAGTTACCCTAATAAAATGATAAGGTGTTTAACCCTTCTATGTTTATAGTGGTGTCTACTAATGAGTTCATATATTTATATATGAGGTTCGTCATCCATTTCCCACTAATGCGTAAAATAATATATTATGAATCCATATAAGAAGGAACTCTATAGTTTACTATCATCCAGTTAGGTGATTAACAACTCAAGGATGTCATTGAACATATACAAGGAATGGTACATATAATGTTTATAATGGGAATCAAAACCCACATTGTTCATTTTACCCATTTAGTTTAACATCATGGGGAATGGATATATATAAGTGAACATGGGCACCATGTGTTGAGAAACATCCTATGTATGGTGTCTTATGTGTCTAGGTTATGAAAGGAATCTGAGTTAATGTAGTTATCTCAATCCCTAGGGGCCATCTTTGAGGTGGATACCTTTGTTTAGGAGTGATCCTATCATGTCCCTGAGTGGGGATTACCAAATATGTATAGATTGGGTGGTTTAGGTTCAATATGGAAGTGATATGACCATTTTAATTCCCTAAACCCATGTTAGGTGTAATCAGTGTGAGAAATAAGGGGTGGAATTTTATCGGTCACAATGCATATGGATTTAGGACATAAAAATTACAGTGAACCTAGTGGGGTGTTTGAAATATACAATGGAAATTATGATCACTTAATATATATCCTATTTATTAATGTAAAAAGATTTATCATAGTTCATATGCCTTCTCAATCCACAAACTGATGAGGAAGAATGATAACCCCATGAGATGGAATCGATATCAATGTTTATAATGTCATATATATAGAGGTACTTACACTGAGGTAGATTCCAATTAGATATTGGGCCTTATATAGGTTTTCTACATATCTGATTTATAGTATGACTTAGATTTATCATAGTTCAGTTGGGGGTATTCTTGATTATATCCATTGGAAGGGTTGTTATATCACGGGATGATTTTTTGATGTTCTGTGGTTTAATGATTTACATATCCTGATTGTCTTTTTGATGATCCTAATGATATCTAGATAGGTATTGGTTTCTTAATGGACACGTACAAACACAAATAGAATACCTAGTTTACTTTTTAAAGGACACTGCACGATATGAATGGAATGTATAGAGTACATCACTTGACCAAGGATAACATGTATTGCAGACATTGACTGATCGAGATTTACATGTTGAGAGGGTGTCACATGATCGATGCTGACATGTTTAGAGGGTGTCACATTATGTATCAAACCCGAATAGATGGTGTCATATGACCTGGTTGACATGCCTAGAGGGTGTCACATGATCTGTCTGACTCCTTTAGAGGACATCACAAGACCTTGCTGACATTTCGTGGTTCTAAATCATAACATATGATAAATTTCTGGACAACATATAAATATATATAAAACCTGAAGTACATCACTAAAAATTGGTGACATGCTTGGGGGAATTTCATGATTTTAGTGACCTACCCAAGGGATGTCGCATGATCTGAGTGACCTATTGAGAGTATTGCGTATGACTTGGGAGTCATATCCTAGTTTTTTAATGATTTTTCTATGTCATGAAAAGATCATGAAGATTAGTATATCCATTTTTTCACATGTCTCCCAAACATTATTGTCATATTATATCCTTTATTTCATATGTGTCTCATCTTTCTTCCAATTTATATTATTTTGGGTTTCATGTGACCTATTTTGCATATACGACCTCTTTCGCATAACCTGGATGACATTAGAGAAGACATTAACAGGTTATATTGGGTGATCTCATGATGAAAATATTCATGTTGTTTTACCCACTCAGTCATTCCCTAAATTTTATCAAGGTGATGAACTTTACGATCAAATGAATTTATACTCTATGATGTCTTCTCTTATTCACCCACATCAGATTCACCAATTCTTTACATTTTTCATTCTTACGAAGGGATGGATTTAGAGGCCTCACTACCTCGGTTATAAACCACCATGGATAGAATGTATCTCTAAATATAATATGTATTCAGTGGAGATGTTTTTATATCACACTCATCACATGATCTCATTAGGGGTTGTCCTTAACATCACATGATGATCAGTGACCTGTAAAATGTTCCCACCATCTCTATGTTTATTTGACACTCTCTGATCTATGGGATTTATCCTATTAAAATTGATATGTAAAAGTGAACTAAAAAAGGTGAATTTGACGAGCCTTGGATCATACAAGTGATTAATAATCCCATGGAAAGGCTTTCCCATGATCTATGATGACTTGTATAGGGTCCTCAGTCAAACTAAGGCATCTTGTCAAGGGGGACTTCTCCAGATCATGATAACATATCTAAATGTCCATGAAAGATTATAATTTATTTTTGAGGGGGTTATTACAATATCAATGGTGATCTCCTAGGGTGTATGACCCCTTTCACATTATTTTTATTGTATATTCATTTCAAAATAGGCATCCACATTTTTATCCATTTTATTAACATGTTTATTTTATAAGGATCTGAGATCAAGAAAAGTATTGTGAGGGTTGTCTGAGATAATCAGTCACCCTATCTATGATGCATCATGGGATCAATTATCAATATCTTGGAAACACATGATCATTTTGTGGGAAAATTACTCTACATTTTTTATATGAATTCAATTTTTCAATTTGGTCTCTATGGTATCTTGTGAATCACTGGAGTGTTTTTCATGAATATAAGTTTTACTCCCCTTTATATGAGGCTTCCACAATTCCCCAAATAAATTTTATAAGGATTTATTGGATTCTTTATAGAATATTATGATTAATTAGATGTGTTATTCAAAGGAACTCATTTGACAACCTCCACATGATCATCAATGATGATTTTTATTCCCCAGCTAGAACCATGAAACATTTTAAAGGGGATATGTGAGATCAAAATAATATCATGTGTTGTCCATACCCAGTTCACATGACTATCCTGGGGTCATGTGATCATGTGTACATTAATGTTTAAAAGATCCACATGATTTGGACACCTTTTCATCTTTTTTCTTTCAAACAAATTAATTCCCATGCTTTGAGTATTTCCACCATTCTAGATTTTCCAATTATCATATGGAATTATATAAAAATTGAACATATATATCTATATACTAATGAAATTTAATCTAAATCCAACAGGTGTTTTAGTAGTGAAAAATGATATATGTTTATTTTTGGATGTGGTATTCCACACACAATCACAATCTAGGAATCATTTTTCTCGAACAAAGTGAGAAAGGTCGTTAATGTGTATACCATAATTATAAAACAATACCAATATAATAATGTTAATGATGTTATTATTTTAATATAGTGAAGTTAAATTTTGGTATGACAGGATGTACATAAGGAAATAGAAAGGTGGGGGCATTTACTTGTAATCATGGTTGTAATACTTGAATTATCTCATTTTTATAATGGATTACGCCGTTGTGATGCATTATTTTATGAATACCATATCCTCGTTAAGGGATATTAAGGTCAACAAGATATTTGTTAGTATATTTTTGTATTAAAACATGTTGTTTGGTTCTAAGGGGATGTTTGGAGAGGAGTTCCCCTATTATAAATTAAAATTAATGATTTGGTTTTCAAATAACCAAAATATTTGAATGATTGAATGTTAAAATCAAGTAAAATTGCTCCAAAATATAGAAATAATATATATTATAAGATAAAATGTCATGAAAAACCTCAACTAGTCAATTAAAATAATTTTATACATGTTTTTATTATACATGTTAGTGTACTAAATCTTAAATTTTTTGGTTTCCACTAATGTAATTAGTTTTTACCACAGTAATTCATCCATTATACCCAAATATAAAATGGATATTGTTATAATATTTTTTTATTTAGATTAAAAATTTGATATATATTATTTATTCAATTAAAAATGTTGATAAAAACTATGTTAATATTCTACATGACTAATGTATTAAAAACTAGTTTCTCAAAAAAATAACTAAAATTAAAAATTAGGAAATATGGGTTTATTAATTAAAACAAAAAATTAATGAATTAAAAGAAAATTATAAAATATATATTTAGTCCTAAAAAGGATTAATTTATTTAAAATTTGAACATATATTTTACTAATGAGATAAATATTAGGTTATTTTTAAAAATTATATTTCACTCTAATCACCTAAAAATAAACTTCTTATGAAAATTCCAAAAAATCATAACCTAATATTTCCATTATAAATCCAAAAATGGGATTAAATTTTTAATATTTAGAATTAAAATATTATTAATATTACTTTTTACTAAAAAATAATATATAGGGAAAATCTATTTTTTTAGAAAAACTACATATTGTATTTGATCTATTTTTTAATGAAAATTAATAATTAATGTAGTGTTAATCCATTATTAATATGAAAATTTTTTATACATGAAAAGAATTAGATTATAAAAAATGGATTTTATTAGTTAATTAGTTTCACCATTTTATTCGATATCTATTGTGAACTGTATTTAGTTTTTTCTATTGTATATATATTATATTTTATAGTTATTATATCACTACTTATACCTATAAATCATTATTCTACCACTTAATGAACTCTATTTATCTGGTTTTAGTGTTTCATGTGTATCAAGAATTCAAACCTTTTTTTCAGGAATAACTCAGTTTTTTACATATATATCTTTTTAATTAGTTATAGCTTGATTTGCTTCATGATGCATGGGAATTTCTCAAATTAATCTGACATTATATACCCCTGAAATATTCATAAATGATGATTTTAGGATCAAACATGAATTAATATTTTTCTAATACAAGAGAGAGTCTTATACCTAAACTTTATATCAACTTTACTCATGTGGCAAAAATATAAAATATTTTTGTTCACTATGACATTATATAGACACCTATATATGCCAAAATCATATAGTACATGTATGAAACACTGTGTATGGTGAGTCATATTTTATATCTATAAGTAATTCCACCCACAATATTTTTTTTAATTTTATTATGATATGTTAATTTTCTAAATATTAATATATGTGTGTGTGTGTGTGAGAGTGTGTGTAAATAGTAAGAGATCTTCACTCATACACTAGGTTATTCATATTATTATTGACATTACCTGGTAGTGCCCTAAAATGTTTGTACTTACACACACACATCAGTGACATATTTATCAGCACAAATTATTATATATATTTTTTCATATACATTGATTTAGGTCACAAGTATTATAAATTATCGGAGTGTTGGTGGTGTGATAAGTGAATATCAACATTAAATTATTCATTACTAAGAATTTGTTCTCAATAAAATCTCTCTCTCTATAAAATCTGTTATATGAAATAATTATTTTTTAATGGAGAGAAATAAAATATTTAGAATGGATAAACCTAATTGGGATAATCAAAAATTACAAAAGTGGGATGTATCCAACCATATATGGATTTTAAAAATAAAATGTGTGGCTAAAGTATTGTGAATTTACCTAGGGGTAATGTGTGTGGCTATAGAAGGTTCAACATTTAGTTTATATCATGAATGACCAATAGATAGGGGAATGGTATTAAAGGATATACCCTATTCAATGTTGAATATGTATTTATATTTTCAATGAATTGTGATTTTTTTTGAAAAATTGTATGCAGTTTGCAATCAAACTCATTACCATAGATACACTTAAACTGTATCATTCACTCGTATAAATGTTATTTTCATAATATATATGAATAATAGTCTATATTTTTATATCATAATATATATGTAACAAAAAAATATGCTTTATCAAGTATCAAACCTAGCTACGACAGTATAAACATATGAGATATTCAACTATGCTACATCAATTTTTGGTTGATCCATTTTCCAGATTAATAAATATATTTATGGAATTGTGTGGAAAATAAAAATAATTTTAAAATTTGAAACCAATAATTCTACATTTATTTAGATGAATAATTATAGTAATATATGTCATCATTCTATATTAATAATATAGAAATATATTTTTATATAAAATAATAAAAATTATTAATTAACCAACTATATCCATAGTCATAAATTAACAATTCAATGTCATCTAAAACATGAACGTATTACCATTTTCAATAAATTGTTATTTCAATTGGGTCTCACTTAATAGTTTGTAGCCAAAATCACTTAATATTTTTCATTATTGGTTCAATTTCCCAATAATTTCTTTATTCACATGCAATTTCCCATTTCTCTATTCCATTCACACTACACACTATAACCCTAGGAAAAAATTACATATGGTTTCTGGTCTATGGACATATCTATTACTTAAAATAGTGACAACATGAGCCACCAAAGGAAATGTTCTAGTTCACATAAATCATTAAATCTCACTAATTGTTTCCTTTTTCTGGATTTTATGAAATTAACTCACTATCATTAAATATTATAATATGATTAGTTTCCATATTATTCCAATAATCCAACCCATAATCTAGGGTGAAACCAATAGTATTATCAAAAAAATTTCATACCAAATATAAAACTGCATCCCACTATCTTCAAAATTTTTCATATTTATCAATAATGTTTGAAATCCCTAGGATAAAATCCAATAAGCCATTACATAAAATTTTACACAATCACATCCCGAAACACTCAATAAAATGTAATCCCTTTTCAATTAAAAATGAAAATATCTTTACTAAAACCTATATTGTAGACTTCCATGGTGTTCATTACTATATTAGTTTAATTAAATCTAATCCCACTTGAGCCAAGATTATTTTTAGAAAAATTATAAAATGAATGAATCATCATAAAATGATATTATTTACCACTATACCCATCAAAAAACTGGTCCCTTAAATTAAAATACTTGATCAATACCATATCATATAAATTACCATAGGTTTATTCCCCATTATCAACAATAAGTAACACTCATGGCTTATTTCATTTAAAAATATGTCTTACCGATAAATTTATGAATTATTTATCCACTTTTGTTAATAAATTCAAAAATAACGTCAGTAAATATCTATAACAGATGGTTATAATCTCATAAATTTTATTTATAATGGATAATATATCATTATATGTTTATAAATTTCATTGATGGTGTGGGACTCGTTTTTAAACCCATTTATACTTTTCAGTTTGATTTTACTCAATCAGATAACTAATTCATCTCAAAATCATCCTTATGTAGTGAATTTTTAAGAATATAAAAAATAGTATATTGAGTGGGTATGTAAGACAACATATTCATGAATTTATAATAATTTTTACATGATGTAATATTTGTTGAGCTCAATGTATTTTTATTTGATCGATGAATGATGTAATTTAATAAGCTTATTACAGAGTACTGGTTAAATATTGATACAATATGAGATACCACATCCTAAAAAGGAATATTAAAGATAAATATTTATCACAATCAGTTAATCAATCCCTTGAGTGGATAAAAAATATTCACCCTCAATATTTTATAAATGTTAAATTCCTAATTCCTAATAATCCATGAAAAGAATAAAATTTCATTTTTTGAAATAACCAGCAAATTTTAAACAATTTAATCTTATAAACAAGTCATATTTACACAAAAAGATCATATTAAAAAAATATTAATTGATTACAAAAATAAATCCAAAATAAACTATATTATTTACATATCACAGTACCCTATTCAATTATAGATTGTGAATCTCATTATGTTTTCTTCGGTAGTATGTAACCCAACATGAATAAAATTTTATGTCTTATAGTGTCATATATTGACATAATAATCATCCAATAATCATTTTTATACTCTCACATCAATCTCTAATCCATCCTTATACATTTGAAATCATTATTATGTTTTTTTATTTGATTTTTATTTGACATTGATTTATCAGTGTTAAATATTTTGAGCAAATTTTAGAAATTTTATGATTCAAAAATGAATTTTCTATCCCATATTTTTTTTCATTTAGTCAACAGAAACATTTTTAGGCAAAATATTGTTTTAACTCTCACATCATATATTATGAAAATGGCATTTATTATCAGTTTACTAAGCCTATAAAGATAATGTTTCTATAAAAAAATTCAGCGACATGCTTTTATCATGTTACATTTTGTTGAAAACATTTTGAAAATATCCTCATATATTTAATCCTTTCTTATTTATATATTCATAAGGTAGTAACTAACTCTCCTTTAGTGCGTGATTATACAATAAATTCTAATCATATGTTAATGGAAATTTTCTTATCTTCATCTATGATAAATCCATCTAAACATTTAATTTAAACATCCCTTCAAATATACCCTTAAATAATTCCTCTTTGAAACATATTTTACATAAATTCAATGAATATATCCTATACATGGCTAGAAATAGCTACATAGAATCCAAGTAATAAATCATTGTAAAATTATCATTAACATAAATTCATAAATTTTGGGAATAAACATTATAGAATAATTAAAATTTTATCCACGGTACAATCCTATATTCGTTGACATTGTTTTAAATTACCAACTTGTTTCCAATGGAATTTTTACATTTTGGACATGAACCAACATCCCATGCATCATTATTTTAAAAAAAATCAGATTCATCATGTATAAAATGGAATAAATTCTCATTTCATGATTTATTTATTGAACTATAGGGTTCATCATGTGATAAAAATTTATTCTATACATATCATCGATCCTTTGAGATTGAACTTGATATACCCAATCATTAAATATATTTTAATGATTTATATTAAAACATATTTTCACTCTCTTAATATTTGTATCACTAACTCTATGTTCCATATCTTTGATTCCATATTCTATTTTTGTTATATCCCTATGAAATTTCCTCGCACATATCAATTGATTATCTTGGTCTTCTTCATGTACTTTTTCACAAACTTTTGAAATTTTGACATTGGATTACGATTGTTTTGTGATCTATACAACTATGAAAACATTTACTTAATTTTTTTTCTAGGGATCCAATTAATTAATTTTTATGATTTTATTCTGTTGAAAATCTATGTAATATTACTTAATCTCACTATGAATCTGACATCTTGATACTATTTTTATTTAGAATTAAAAATTTTCTTCCAAACCCATGAATGTATATAACTATAAAATTCATTCAATAAAAAATTTAATAGGGTTAGATATTTTCACTTGAACAAAAAAACCCCACTGGTTATATATAAACATGTATGAATTGATTAATTATTGTCTGTTATCAAAACATTATTTTCTATGAACATTTTTTGGGCCTTGTTTTTTATAATTATGGTCCACCACATAGAGACTCCATTTTGATGAGGTGACATTACCATCAAGACATGATGATGTCACCCATTATTTTTTACGATACAATTCAACCATGTTTTTTTGTGAATTCCATAACATTGTTGGTTTTCAACATCATATTATCCACACTAGGAATCATCCCCACTAACCATATATGTCGAGTGGTATATTAGGAATCCTTATATTATGTGGGTAAAAAATAATCCACGAAATCATTCTATAATGATCAATATTATTTATGTAATAACATTTTACACCCATGGATGTGGATGGAAAGGATGCAGATACATCCACATACACTAACATGAGAAACATAGTTTATTTGAAATTCTTCTCATTTATAGACATCAATATCATCATTAAAATTTAAAATTTAGCATAGAAATGAGTGTCATCAAATGTGGTGTTAGAGGTATATCAATATATATAATAATTATACCAATATTCTAAGGGTTTTAAGGTTAAATTAAAAAAAATTATTCCTCAATTGATTTCCCCATTTCTGGTCCATCAACCACAAATCATCTCATACGTGAATTGTATATAGGTTTCCCATTATTATAATTACATGAAAAATTTTCTAAATCTCTTCTATTGATAGTGAATGATTTATCATGTAATCATAAGGCATCTTGTGAATGAAAAAAAATCCCTACACTATGTATGTTTGAAATAGTACCTTTATAGTGTATGGCTACATTGAATCTCAGCTATTTCCCCAAACTTTCACATTACATGAAAAATTAATCTGGATCCCCTAATTCATATTGAACATAAAGAGAAAATATTTGTTTTACTTTATTATAATGGTAGTGTATTCATATCTAATCATTTGGGATGCATAATGACTATAATTGATACATGTAATTGATATCTTTAAACATCTTAATAATATTAAAACGACATTGGCCTTCTCTAATTATCCATTATTGATACATGAAAATTTATTCACATCCATTAATGATAAACGATCCAATTTACATTATGATTCATAGATTATTCTTTATCAATAAATTCTAAATATTAGTTATGGGTTTTCATATTTCTTGATGATTTCTTCAGTTAATATGTTTTTCTTCTTAAATTATCTATTTGACCCACTATTTTTTCCACAATGTACAACATATTTCCTTATGTCTGATTCATTCACGGTAAATGTTACTACCATTAATAACATAAAATGTTTATTAAATTTTACATTTATATATTTTATGATTTAATTACCATAATTATATTTTTAAAATGGCGTACACTTATTTGGTATAGAACACCATTATAATAAAATAACGTGTAATATTTTGTGTCTTTTTGTATACCTTTACTTTTTATAAAATATCCATATTTCCTTTTTTATTCCAAGAAATTTAATCTTCATACATGGTTTGGATTTTAGGGTTTTTTCATTAAATAATATATTTTTCAAATTTTGATCAATCTATATTATATATTTCCCTTGAATGATTTCATCATATATTCATCTTCCTCCCCATATTCTTATAATGAATTTATTAGACATAATAGATAGATACCTATATTTTGAAGATATAAAATACTTAATGAGATTCTTTTACCTGAGTTTCCCACTGGAAATGTTTATATTAGTGAATTGTGATTTTATAAAAATATTCACAATTTTGTATTGACCCCCCTAGAATTGATTGTTTCTTCATATTATTAAATTCAACCCATTGGAAATTCACATCTTACCTTTAATATCAATAATGATTCATTAACTCATATGAAATAAGAGATTTGTGTATTCTATGCAGCGTTACCTTCTATAGATCATCATCTTCAATTATAGAAACATTTATTTTGAATCATAGATCTATCATCTTTCTATAATTTTAACAATTTTAAATTATTAAGGACATGAACTAGTACATTAATATCTCAACCATATTGTTCACCAATCATACAATGCATTAGTTCTCTAAATTACGGTCAATGATAAAATATCATTATAATTCAATAACATATAAAAATTAACTTTATGTCATTATAATTTACATGATATATTTTATAGAGTCTTTCAGACATATAATGTGATGTTTTACATTACATCCCCTTCATAAAGATAGGGTTATATAAATATATCCACCTAAAAGATAATTGTTTTAGCATGGGAATCCTACTTCTTGTGAACTATTTATGTTAAATATCCAAAATAATTATTGAGATTTTAGGTGTATAAGACATATAGTTATCAATTCAAAAAAACCAAAAGAAATGTTGAATTTTGTTTATATATTTTTTTAAATTATTATTTTTCAATGATATAGATTAAATTTTGATTTGCAATTATTTTCATAATACTTGTGAGAGAATATCGTATGTCACATACCATGAAAAAATACCAATTTTTGGTACTAAAAAGATGAAAATAACCTTAGGGGTTTCATTATATATATTTCAATTTTATGTTTTCCCTCTTTAATTATAGTATATGAAGAACACAAATGTATAATTATTATCGTAAATATAATGTAATAAATTTTAAGAAGTAGGACATTGAAGGTTTTACTAGTTCACACAAGCTCTTTTAATACAATGAGGATGAAAAAGAAATTTTCCATTAGACAAGAAGCACTCAAAAACATTCATATTGACATGTTTTGATAATAAATAATAACTCATAGTTTAAAACTTTCACTCATAAAATTTTTCACTACTACCAAACGAATAGGGAATTCACTACTACTCTTCCATGAATAAACCATTGTTACCCATAAACATAGAACCATAGACAGCCTATCATAAGGCCTGATTGATATTACAAATCAATTATGGTTGTAAAAATGTTATAAGGAATGAAAATATAAAAACTCAGAGTGATTTCACCCTTGGTATCTTAATAGTTATGTCAGAGACTCTGCTGAGGAATCCAAAAAACCCATCCATTCATTAAACAAGCATCCACATAAAAATGTATTTCAATAATAATTCAACAAAAAAATAGAATTAAATAAATATTATATTAAACAATCCCAAAAAACACAATTCCTTATACGGATCATTTGGTGACCAACAACATCACATGAAAATATAAAAATGTTGATGTGTTTGATCAGACAAGGACAATACATAAAAACCTCAAAAATGAAACCAAAATAAAATAGAAACATGGAAACTTCCAACCATATATATATATGACCCCCATTAACAAACCAAATAAGGTTTTTAATTCAAAATACTAAAAAGCACTGACCCTAAAATAGTCACACATATGGACTTAAATATAAATATAAATAAAAAATTGGACATTAAATGTTTGAGTCAATATAAAATTATGATTCCATATACCAGTCATGTCAGCCCTCTACCTGTATTTTTGGGTAACAAGGGTAGAGGCATATAATTTTTTATAGTAACTAAAAAATAAGGAAAACCATTATGATTTTTAAAACAAAATTAAAACCATTAACATAACTTTTTTTCTTAAAGGAACAAATAAAGAAGAAAATTTACTTCCTTTGAAATTAACCTTCTTTAAATCATTTTTTTAGAATATATAAGGATAATGAAAAATCTCAAGAATAAGATACAAATTAATAAATAACCAAATAATAAAGGAAATAAAATGAATAATTAAATCATAATCACTAAATGTTTCTTCATATGAAAATTGATTCAGGTAAAACAATGATGTAAATTATCGGAATCCCTAATATAAAATCATCTCCAATAATTGGGTTTCATGGAAAAACATTTTGGCCCTGAGTTAAGATATATGGCACACAATCAAATGGAATGTCCAATAGTTATATACTATTTTTTAAAAATGTTTAAAACCATTATCTAATTCCATGGTCTTATTATGTCCCAATTCATCATCAAACCTCACTATCTAACAACAAAAATTGTGTGGATTATCTCCCATGGTATAATCAAGAAATTCCACATGACTAGAACCCACTGTTTAACTGGACTTCTTCCCTAAAATAAAAAAATCGAACAATTTTGGTTAGTTGTAAAGTCCCTATAACATCTGTATGCTAAAACAATCCCCCCTTATATCCAAAAATTAATGAATAAAAAGTAATAATTTGGTTAAAAAATGATATACGTAGAAATAAAAAAAACTAATAATCGTTAAAAACATAAATAAAAACCACATCTCACCCATGCTCCCAGTCCATAAAATCTCATTTCTGAATAAAAATATCGCTAATATATATATATATATATCGTCCCCCTTGGATTTACAATCCATAAATATCAAAAAATGGGGCTCAATTGAGGTTATCCTATTTAATTTCAAAATTATGTTTGATAGTTTAAAATATATATTTATACAATAAAATCTGTATACCATTTCTTTTTAATACATTTTAATAACCTTTTAAAAATCATCCATTAAATAAAATCATTGAAATCCCATAATAAATTCTATTGAGTATCTAATTTCACATTAATTCTTATGATTTTAAAATAATAAACACATGATTATTTTTAAATAATTATTTGAAAACAATACTATTACTCTTTCTTAAGAAAAATACGAGGTAAAATACCATATTAAATTGAAATAAATTTTTAAAAATATATATAATCAATTTCTATAATACATGATATTAAAAAAAATAGATAAAAAACCCTAAATTTAAAATATTTAAACATGTGGAATAATTAAAAAATTTCTTAAATCCAAAAAAAACTATAACATATAAGTTTTATTTAACATTATTTGCATTGAAAGACATTAGTTAACCCATGATAAGTCAAATAATAAAAATTAATAAACCATTATACTCAATTAAAGTATAAAAACTTTGGAATAAGTCACCTTTGACATTAAATTCCCATATATGTCAAAATAAATTCTTTATGATCCCTAGAAACTAATATTTTAAATTAGAAAAAAAATATAAATCTAATCCTACTATTTAAAAAACCTGAAGTGTTGTATGAGAAAATGAAACTAAAAAGAGATTGGGTATAGTGGAGAGATTAGAAAGATAATATGATGGAATAAAGGAATTACATGAAAAATAAACATGAAACTATTAGATGGTGATCAATTGTATATTTTGATAGTGAATGGATTATCCCATGGATGAATTGAAGTTTATTTTAATTCATAAGGGACAATACTATGTTAAAATCAAATTCTTTGAAGGAGTGGACGTAATTAAATTTCATATTTATGTGATTCTAGGTAGTTCATATTGGTTGGCCATTGATTTTACTAAATTGTTAACCAAGAATGTGGATTACACTATAAAAAAATTACACATATTCAATGTTCACCAAAACATGAGAAAATCATATAGACCCCTTTGTAATAAAAAAAGATAAAGGTGTCTAGTTTCCCAAAACAATTTTCTATAACATTTTGGTATACATTTGGAAGTGTAAAATAATAAATATTTTAAAATTTTAATCTTGAAACATCTAAAAATAAAAAAAATAGTTAAATTATCATAAAACTTCATTAATATTTACATGGGTGTTTCATAGTTCTCACCACTCTTCCGTATTAAGGTCAAAAAATTCTTTTAGAAAAATATGAAAGAAAAAATATGGCAACTATAACTACACACCATTAATTAAGATATTATAATGGGACATTAACTAATGAGGACCTAAAAAAATATAATAAACCAAACATCCACCAAAATTCAATTAAATAAATCATGTCATGAACCTACTTAGAGTGCCATTTGACCTGACACCTGACCTGGTCTATGGTATGACCTGAAAAGCATTCTTGATCCCCACGGGCTAGAAACTCATCCCTGGGCCATCAAAATTATTCTTTGGGAATGATTTTACCCATTTATATAAGAATAAATAACCATCAAAATAATCAAAACCGACCTAAAAACCGATAATCAAACTAGGTATAACAATTTTCCGAACTAAAAAAAAATACTAAACAGTAATGAAAAGTAAAAACCATTCTGAAAACATCTATTAAACATGAGGGACATCACCCTCAAGCCACAACCACAAATACCAACAACATAAATAACACTAGTAACTCAAACTGACATCTCAACAACCAGTCATGCCATTACCTAGGTCATACATAACAAGGACTACATACACAAATAGGTGTATGTAGGGTGTGAGCCCAATCCCAATAGGATTCCACACAAATTAATGGATTGTATGATACAACATTAAAATACAATTTAAAATCCACATTTTGTAAAATATTTTAAAAAAATTATATGAAAATATTTTATTGAAACCATTCCCAAAAATAAAATTTTAAAGAAAACCATTTCAAAAAAGCTTTTAATGAAAAGACATATATACAGATACACACAAGGTCCAACGTATGGAGAAAGATGGAACCACACCATATTAGAATCATGTCACAATAGTGAACCATGGTTAAATCTATACGGTTATTCTTGCTCGAGTGAAACACTGGAGCCTCGTACCTCGGTGTATGGTTGTATTATAACCACCATCACAACTTTATCATTCATGAGCCATTATGAATGGACACCCCAATGGTCTTTTGTTCTCCACTCATCATCAGAGTTTTCTTAGTGTTGTAATAATCAACTTACATAAGTAAATCTGAGAAATTAAACTTCTGAATCACTATTATTCTAGATATAGTCATCACACCTAGATACGATAGGTTCCCCTTGTTCTCAATAACATTTAACATATTACAGAAATCACTACATTCACAAATCGTTACATGAAAACACTATTTTTTGTAAGTAAAGATCCTTTGATTTTACATACACCAAAAACATTTCAAAAACACTTTTGACATTACTTGCACATTTCATAAAAACTAATTTTACAACACTACTAGAAAAGAACAAAATTAATCCAATTATTATTCCAAGGCTGAGATCCTTCCAAATCCATTTATAAGAAAAATCCCTTTCATGACATGATTCACAACATTTACTCAATTCTAGAATTGTATTACAAAGTGAAAAATAAGTTTAACATTCCAAAAATAATTCATTTCATTTTAAAACACAATTTATAATATATTCACACCTCATGTTCCCAAGAAAACACATTTTTCATCCCTTAAACAATTCATAAAACACTTCCATGAAGCACCACAATAAGGAACGAATGAAGATGCGACCATTTATATAATAAAATAATCATTTGTTATATATAAAAGTCAAAATAATTCCAAAACATATTTTTAAACACTCAAATAAACCATATAATATATTTATAAACTTAACAAACCAAGCTAAAATGTTATAAAAATGTTAAAGAATGAACCACCTACCTCATGTGTAGAGACTTAGGAAAAATTGTTCAAAACCACAACCAAAACACCCGGAGACCCTAGAAAGGAGAGATTAAAACATAAACATCAAGATAGATCCCTAGAGAACATGATCTGGCCCTAAAATTTCATGCCACCGGCTAGAGAAATGAATCCCCAAATAAGGAGGAATAAAACCATAGAAAAGAGGAAGAAACCATGAGGAGGGTGACTTAAATGACGATTACTTGATGGATTGTGGCCAAAATCATCCATATATTTACCCCCAAGAGGACTAGGGATTCTTAAAAGAGCTCCCTTAGATGAAATTTATTTGTGGGAGATAAAGGGTAGGAAATATGGTTAAATCTTGTGAGGACCCAAAGGGGATTTTTAAAGTTTTAATGACATTAATGTCGGGTACAATTTTCCCTCATGGATTTACAAAAAATACAATAATAATGTGACCCTAATTATAGAAGATGAAGATAACAAAAAATTATCCCACATGGTTTACAAAAGATTACATAACCATACGATTCTAATCTATCCAGAATTGACAACATGGCATGCATTTCCTAGGAATGGAGAACAATTTCCCATAACCCTGTGCATGTTATGAACCACCAATATATATGGAAAAATGTTTCTTTTTTTCATCAATAATCAAGTTGGAAACCCATTGTCAAGAACTAGACTGAACGTTAAGAAACTAAATACCTCAAAATTTAATACTTTCACACCAAAACACATGGAATACTAGAATCCAAATTTTAATAGGGAGAAAATTTTAAAAGAGAAACCTGGGTGTGATAATTATCCCCACCATAACACATTCCACTCTGAGAATTACACAACAAATCATGATCTAAAAACATCACACATTCCTCCATGACATAATAAAATTCCAGAAAAACATCAAATGTAGAGGGAAGCTAGTATACATCAAATGGAATATATGATTCAAAATGTCTGAATTGGGAGTCCAGAATGGACTCCCCACCACATACCTTTTTTCCCAACAAAAAGCCTCAACACCTCTAGTTGATAGATCAATAGAAAATTAATTATCAAAACAACATAAACCAACATTTGATTCTATGAAAACATTAGACATTACTAAATGAAATTCATACCCATATCTGAAATTAACTAAGCGACCCAAACTACTTCTTGATGAATACTCCTGGAACCTTGCCTCATAAAAACCATTGGGTGTGCTCCAAAACCAATATTTTCTCAAGGTAGTAACTCTAAATTTGTAGCTACGATCAAGACTACCCACTACAAAGACAACACCACAAATTGAACCAGATTATCAAAATGGGGAGTCTTGAACATACTCCCTACCTCTTAAAATGAACTAACCCCAACTTACTCTGAAGAAATATCAACAAGGACTATAGTGGGTCTCCCCACCATAAAAACCAACCACCATAAACAACTAGAACAAAATAACACAAACCCAACATGGACAATAAAGGAACCATTCTGCACATAAAAAATCTCCACCACATGGGGACCAATGAAATAAACTATAAACCAAATGGAAAAAAATATTAAAATTACAATCCCCATGGGATGAAATCAACTCAATATTAATATAAAACAAAACAGAAATAATTTTATAAGGAAGGCTACACATGGAAAACCAAACTAAGATCAACTTTCCAAAAAGAACAACCACTGATGTTCTACTATTCCTCCTTAGAAACTAGTATAAACTCAACCACACACAAGTATTGTAATGAAGAATGGGTACTTCATGCATATTCCCCCAAAACATGACCTTAAAAAATTGCATGATTTTCAATAAGATATTTAAACTAACCTCTGTCAACACTAGAGACCAACGTGGGACAAGGTCCCTCACACCCATGGGTTTACTAGCTGTGTGAAAGGTTCACTCTAGAGCCTATGGATAGAGTAGTGATTTTTTAAGCATCTCATGTCTTGCATGTAGAAGCTAAAAATTACAAATCATAACACATTCTGTTATTATCATGTGTGACCATACAAAATTTCATGTGAAAACTAAGAATCACAAAACACTACAAAACTCAATTCACCTTAGCATGGAAAATTACCAAAGATATTTACATATAATATTCACATGAATCATTTATTTTCACCTAAAACTTGAAATAACGAAAACAATAACACATAGAAGAAACCTCTATCTAATTAGAGGAATTTAGAATTCCTGAAGGAAGAACATCCTTCTTATGTACATACTTGCCACACTGATCGAATAGCTTGGTCACATGATTAAGTGAAGATGAATAAACATCTAAGGGTTTTTATTACAACTCCTAGAACAAATTGTCTCATGAAACCTTCCACTCTCCTCACTGGAGTTCCCTTGACCACTTCTATAATAGACCTTCAAAAATGGAGGTGACCAACTTCACCCTTAACAACTTAGACAACTCATGGAAACTAAAGATACATCCAAATTACCACATAAAATATTCTTCTTCAAGAAGAATCACAAGATTATAAAATATAGGAGAAAACTTCTCTTGAAAAACAAGATGAATTTCCAGGTTTTTATCAACTAGATAGTCTACAAATGGTGAACTACCTGTGGCTCCATTTCGAATATCCATTTCATCTTGTGGGGGAATATAGTAGAAAACAAGAAAATAGAGAACCCAATAAAACAAATTCATCAACCAAAACACATAGAAAATAGTAACCAAACACCAAAAGGGTACAAACTCAATGGTGTCTTGAAAAATTGTTCAAAAGAATCCACTAACCATTATTTAAAAACCAACTCATCAACAAGGGATGAAACTTAAAACACCATTTAAAGATGATAACCTATAAAACTAAAAACATCTCACATGAAACCCTCTCAAATCACAACGAGACACACATTACATAGCCTACATTTATCAAAATATCATATATTTTTTTAAAAATTACTTTACAAAAGAAAATAAGCTAGCTGGGTAGAAAACTCACCAGTAGTCTTCTGTAGTGTCTCAAAAATGCATATTCTTGGGCCAAACTGGGCACCCATCATCTCATGTTAATGTGGGTACTCATCCAATAATTCCATTAACCATCCACATTACCACTCATATCCATTAATTTGGTTACTCATAGAAACACAAAAGGGTATATAAAAACTTTTCCACTTTTCAAAACAAATAATTCAACCCAAGTTTTCATCTTTTTAATTCATTTCCCTTTTCAAAATTCATAGGTTTTTTAAAACTCATTAATTACCAATTCGAAAACCATTTTCAAACTCTAAACCATAATTCCCCAAAATATCAATCTATTAAAGAACATTTCCATACTATAGTTATCCCATTCAAATAAATTTTCAACATATCATGAAATATAATATAAAATTGGTTTCCAATACCCACATTTAAATTGTTCATGTTTACCAAACAACTAATTTTGATAATACATATATTTTAATTAAAAATCCAATAAATAACATTTAATTATAAAATAATTTACCCAAACTATAAATAACATATAAAACCTTTTTGAGAGAAAACTTATGTTTTCAAATTTTATTTATAAACCACTTATTTTGATTACAAAAAACATAATATTTAATTATACATTCACACATTACCCCAAAAACCTTTTACAAAAATCTACATTTTTAATACTTCTTCCAAAAAAAATCAAAAAAAAATTCCACCCTTCCAAAACTAAATTAATTCCACATTAAAATATACTATTCTAAATATTAAAAAATTTGATTTTAAAATATTTTTTAGAACTTATGAAGAAATAAGACAATTAAAAATGGGGGATTCTACTGCCAATGGATTGCTGGGGTATTTGTTTGGATACCACATGACTATCACACCACCATCACAGAGAGTATTCAAGGATCATGTTTGGGATTCACATGGATTTTCATTCCTTGAAAGATCCTTGAGACCATTGAACTAACTCTATTATCATTTCTAAAACATATAAAAACCTGTAAAAACCAAAGAAACAAAAAATAATTGAAAATAACCATGGAAACATGAGTCCTGACATGAGGTATAATGTCTAGTCACCCTACAGAAAATCAACAGATCATGTGTCAACAATTATAGCTATATTCTATCCATATTATTCCCTGAATAACTTGACCAAAAAATATCATAACCTACTCTGATGCCATGTTTCACAAACTATAGAGGATTTCTATCCAACCTAAAACCCAACCTAGTCATTTTCATGGCCCGAAGGGAGTTCCTGATTAGTATGGGATGGAAAATAGTCGTTGGGTGTCAAACTTTTTCTCTAGTAATGAATTCATCCTATTATGTAAGCCTAAACAACCAATAAAAATAACAAGACCTACCTGAAAAACTCTAACCAATAAAGGAAAAAATTCCTTAATAAAATATTTACAACCTTCAACCAAAAACCAAAATTCTAAAAAGGAATATAATAAAAACATTTTTTGAAAAACCACTCTGCAAAATGAGTGTCAAAACCCTCAAGCCACAACCACCAATACTGGAAACATACGGGACACTAGCAACCCAAACCAACGATCTCTATGATCCATATTTCATTTACCTAGGTCATAAATAACAAGTTCTAAAATCACCCAATGGTGTATGTAAGGTTTGATACAATTCCTAGTAGAATTGAACCCTAATAAAAATATTCCTTACTACAATATTAGAAGACAATTTAACATGCATATTTTTGTAAAGGATTTTAAAACATTTCTAAGAAAACACTTTTTAGAAACTATTATCAAAGTAAAATCTTTCAAAGAACATAATTTCACAATAACATTATTCTAAATGAAATATATAATGATACACAAAAGGTCCACCATATGCCAAAGTTTTTCACCACACCATATTATCCTCATTTCATAATAGAGCACTATAGGTAAATTTTTATGGTCACTATAGCTTGAGTAAGACACTAGAAACTCATACCTCTATGTATAGGGGTATAACAACCATAGTAAAAACATTCTCTTGAATTATACACCAAGAGGGTACACCCAAAAGGCCTAGTGGTCTCTAATAATCATCATAGTTTATTTATTATTGTAATCATCAACCCCACTAATTGAAACTAATAATAGACACTTCTCAATCACTAGCGTACTAGATATAGTCCACCCACCAAGATACCAATGATTCCCGTTTGGCTCAATAATATTTCAAATATTTAAAAATTTACCACATTCACAAATCAATACTTAGAAATCATCCTTTTTCATAAGTAATGAACCTTCCATTTTACACACACCAAAACCAATTAAAAAAAACACATTTCATAACCTTCCCATTTCATAAAAACTAATTTAGAAATATCATAAAAAATCACATAATTAACCTAATTGTGTTTCATATGTCAATCCCATTAAAAATTCACACATAATCTAAATTCATTTCACACCATATATTACCTAATTTACTAAATTATTGAATCGTATTAAAATGTTCAAAATAAGGCTAACCTAAAAACATAATTCATATCATTTGAAAACACTATTATAAAAAAATTTCTCTCCTTAGGTTACCTTGAAAACAAATTTATCATCACTCAAAAAATTTATAAAACACATTCAACAAGAACCACAACAAGGAACACATGAAAATGTGACCATTTCATTTAGAAAAACCACGTTTCTCATATATGAACGTCAAAACCTTTCCAAATAATATTTTCCACAACACAAATGAATAATATAATATATTTACAAACTCATCCAATATAGTTAAATTCATCTAAAAGTTTTTAATCATGAAACCACCTACCTTATGTGTAGAAAACTCTGAAAATTGGTGTGAAACCACAACCACCCCTCCCTGTTACCAAATAAAGGTAAAATTAAATCATAAAAATAAATATCAAGCCCAAAAGAAAAAGATATATCCTTAAAAATTTCACCCTACCCAATGGATAAGTTAAACCCCGAATAAAGTTGAAGAAAACACTAGAAAAGAGGGAGAAATAAAGAGGAGGATAACTTACTTTAATATTCCATAATGAATTGTGGCCAATATCACAAATAGATTAGTGTAAAAAGGGTCTAGTTAATCGTGGTGGATCTCCAATTGCTAGAAATCCTGAGTGGGAGAGAAATGGTAGGAATTTTCCAAAATCCCTGGAGAACCCAAATGGGATTTTAATTTTTTTAATGAATTGGAAAGCACACATGGTATGCCCAAACAGTTTTTCTAAACAATGCATCAAACTATGAAAACATAACTATCAATGAAGAAGGCATTTCATAGTTAGCCCACATGGTTTACAAATAGTGTGATTACTATGGGTTTCATCTTTATCCAAAATATACACCTCAGAACACAGTTTCCTAGGAAACGCACACAATTGCCCCTAATTGTGTGCAAGTTGTGCCCCACTCCCTACCAATGAATCATTTTCCATTTTTCATCAAAACTATTGGGGGAAACCATGGATAAGCATGAGAATAAAATAGAACAAATAATACATCCAAATTCAAATCTATCACACCCAAAACAAGATGAAAAAACAAAGATCCAAACTTGAAACAGAGAAAAAACATAAAAAAATCTAGGATTGAAAATTATTATTGGATTACAATTATTTAATAATAATAATTCAATCACCATTAAGATGCAAAATTATAATGAAGTCAAAATTCTGATCATAGGTATACCCACTATTTATATTCAAACTAAAATATTGAAAGAAAATATAAATTATCCACATGAAAAGTATTATTATAATCCAAAATATATGAGTATCACCTCACTAACAACAAAAAACCATACATTAAACTAGAATATAATTATAAATAAATGAAAATCCAAAATACATTAAAAGGAACAATATGATAATGTCTATAAAAATTTCTAATCTTACATTGAAAAATAAAAAATAAAAAAGTAGCCAAAAATAATTCATCCCCACCCACCAATAAGACCCAAACCATGTGTTATCATACAAATGAAGAGGGTAATGTAATAACATGGGTCTTCTGTTGTTTGAGTAATCTAGTGGTCTGAAAGATTAAACATAAGTATCTTCTATAATGATATACCAAAAGTGATTATAGAAAACCCATGATCAACTGTTGGTAAAGGTTATATATCATTTTATAATGAAAAGAAGCCTAGAACACCACTATTTTTACCTTGGTATCCTTTTTTAAACTATACGTTTTGTTTGGAATAAATAGTTTAGTGATTCCTAGAAGCATCCTAATGATGAATAGAATGAATCTACATGAAAATAATGCTAGATAATGATCCTAACCACTAAATTGATGTTATATCATCTTCAAGAGACTTTACCAATGAAACCTTTTTAGATATGACCCACAAATCACAAAGAAAAGACACCCCAAAAATAAAAATTATGTGCAATAAATTTTCAATCTAATTTAAATTTCCACATTCGAGCCACATAAATTCATCACTCCATAAATATGATAATTTCCAATTTAAAGGAATTCTCCTCTATTTAAAATTCTTATTCTTTTTATGTGATATATTCGAATATGAGTTCTATTTTATTATGGATGGTTATTGGGAATGTTTTATTTAGATCACTCATATGGGTAAGGATACTTGATTTTAATATATTAATAATTTATTATTCAAATATTTAGAATTTTTTTACTATTACTAATTATCACGTAAGAAGTACCATCATTTTGGTATTCTAATTCAATATTTTTGAGTCCTAGAATATGAATCACCATAGTAGGACTTTCTCCCAATAACGGATACCTCAAAATTTGGAAATTTGAGTGGGTGTTCTTTCTTATAAATCATTTCACTGATGATAGTTTTTCAAGTTTGGTCAAAATTTATATTCCATAAATTATTGAATTAATTATTGCATATGGAAAAAGAGGTCGTAGATTTTGGATTAAATGTTACACCCTTAAACAATGAAATAAACTCAGCAACAACACATACAACATCCTTGGGAGTATATATTAAGGAGGCCAAGATCAATATGAATGTGGGTCTATCATCTTGTACTTCATGAATTTCTTTATAAGTTGAGTCCTCAAACTAAGAATAAACTAAACTCATTCTCACACGAAGGATAATTAACAGGTATAACATCATTATTCATTCTATAGTTTAATCTAACTAATACATGATTGTCAATTATCCAGTGGGAATGAAACCTAGTGATCGGAGTATATCTTATTCCGTGAATAAATATATAAAACATATTTCATTGTATGGTGAATTATTGAAATCCTATTGATAAGTTAATTATGTAGTGGAACCCATAGACCCAATGGTGGAAAATAAACAGGGTTGAAAACTATTGTGACTACAGTGGTTTAAAAAAAATACTAATATCATCCAAGGAAGTCCCATGGCCACCATAACATTTGGAAATCATATTTCCTATATCCTATTCTCCCCCATATCATGTTTCATAATAAAAATACAATTTTATGTTAGTAAGACCTTAATCTGGGAAAATTATCTCAAAGAGATCATGAAAAAACCTAAAATAAAACTTCACAATGTTATCATTTATAATAATTAAACAATAGTTTTTATTACAATATCCTGACCAAACCCCCAACAATACCAATATTTATGATGTTCATAATAAAATAAATTCATACCATAAATAATGTGTAATACACATGAACAAGATATACCACCATTTATTAAATACCTATATGTGAAACCCTATATTCCTTAACAAAAATACTAAAGAAAATTGGCACTCAAAATAGGGATAAGAATTTGTATTTTTTATAATAAAATTCATCCCGTATTTTATTGATGTCCCAAATTTCCATATAAAATAAAATATCACAGAATAGATCCATGTTACTAAATCATCCATGGTCGGGTTTTTTGGGTAAAAAATATTAACATTGCATGGCCCAAATAAGGATTTTGAAATCAATGATAACATGAATTAATAAACAAAAACAATGAGAGTTATAACCCCTAGAAATGAAAGTATACATTTCCTCATGATCTATGTTGGATGTATAATGAAATAAAATTAAGAATTTATTTAAATAATTCATTATTAAAAACCAAAAATCAATAAATCCCCTGTCTATATAAGGTATTAATTAAAGAACAAAAGATTCCTAAGAAAATCACAATACCAAAGACAACATACACTTATTAATAATGAAAAAAATTAAAAAATATTCAAATATTTTTGAAAACTATATAAATCCATTTCATGACATGAAATCCCAATATCCCCATTAATTAATTTTGAAAAAATATACACCACCTTTGGTTACAATATATTTGTTGAAATAAACTGATCACTAGAGAATGCTAAATATATAATTTACTTTTTAAATATACCTGGAATATCATTGAAAAACAAAACTTTTTATAACATTTAATTCTATTTTAAAAAAAAAATGATGTTCCACATTATTTTAAAACCATTTTTTTAAAATTAAATAATTAAAGATACAAACAATCAAATAATATAATGAATGTAAAACCCCATCAAAATTAAACCAGCAGAAATATATTTTTAATAAAAACATCATGGTATTAAATGTGAAAACAAAATATTTCATTTAATCTATTTCAAAACATTCTTATAATGGAAACATAATTCAAGATATTTAAAGTCTTTTTCCGAAAACCAAAAAAATTTATATAAAGAAAATTTAATAGAGCCATTTTCACTCAAAAATTTACAATTCATAACAAAAAAATAGTTATAAAGCAACACATAATGTTTAGAATCATTTCATAACCAAAAAATAAAATTGTGTAGTTGAATCTAAAACCAATTTTATATATATTAAAATAGACATTTAACTATAATTTATATTGGGAAAGTAAGAACATTAATAAAATCAATTACTAATAAAATCAGTATCTTAATAAAAACTGTCTTATTTATCATAACACAACTATTAAATAACATTGGTACAATGTAGAAATAAATTGAGAAAAATATATCATATGATGTACAAACCTAATAGTGAATTGTTTGGTTGAATGTGTTAGAAAACCATGATAATTAACATTTAATTCTACACAAAACAATATAAACTGGATCTCCATTTATTCCCAAAACCTGTAATATTATCATGTGAGTCCTATGTAATTTAACTTATTACCCAAAATATCAAAGGTACCATTAAAATCACTAACACACTGATTGGGGATTTAAATACCATCACCTCAATTGATAATAAATTTTAAATAATCCAAAACAACAAAAACTAATTATTTATTTCTAGAATATCCATTGAAACTAATTTTTCATCTCTAATGGTTATATATATACATATAATTGGTGTTCCGTGGTAAAATTATATTAAACACACAAACACACATAGGATGGAAAGTCACACCATATCCCCCCAAGGGATATCCAACCAAAGAAGCCTCATTTATTTACTAAATGGCCCAAGGAACAGTGGGCATAAAGCAAATTATATTGACCAATGGCCCAAAACCTGAACCCAAGGCCCAGTGCAGCGTCAAGCCTTCACCACCATCTACATGTGTCATGTATGCATCATCACCTACCCGTATCATGCCTAGATCACCACCAAAGAACAAAATAGTTAGTTTTATTATTTTCATGATCCATTATACCATGAAATAGAAAAATAATAAGGGGTTTTTCTATTATAATTTATTATTAAACCAATTTCACCCCTGAACTGGTCACCAATCCCAACAATTAGCCATGTTAAAAGGGTGATCCAACTGCCTACGAGTATGAAAGTAGTGCCATCATATCATGATATTATATTTGGGAAAGAATTAATCATAATAATGTGAATAATAAGATTACATGTTCCAAAGTGAATTATTGAAAAAAAACTTTCTAGCACATCAAATTCCCATGAACATAATAAATGTTACAACAATTATTAATGAAAAAAAATTGAGATAAAAAATATGAAAAATAATCAAAAGACATAACAAACAACACAATAAAATTACTTGATATTAGGGTAATTAAAATAATTACATAAATAGTATAATACCATAGAAGGATAAGATATGGATTGCCTAATAAATAAATTTCATGAGATTAATAAAAAATATAATTGAAATAGTGAAACCACAAATAGTCTCTACCAAAAAATGATTACTCACCATATCCCACCGTAAAATCAGTGGTCCATCCCAAACATCAAACAATAATGAGATCACAACCTAGGAAAATGAAATGAAACATAAAATTTATTGATACTCGTCGATACATGGAGGGTCAAACCAATACATCTCTCATTGGGACCTCACTAATGTTTTTTAGACCAATCATTTCATAAGAAATCTTATTAAATACATTTTGAAATATTAATATAATTATTATTTTCAAAAGTATGATAAATTATTCATCTTACATTTCATAAAAAATATTTTTATTATTCAAACCACTATTTTAGAAAATATTTGAGAGGAAATCATGTAGAGATTGTTATATAAAAATACTTATGGATAAAATTTAAAATTTTAAAAATGATGTTAATCCTTACTATAGCCTTTTTTCTTAAAAAATGACATATATTGAAAATATATTTTCTAGTATTTTAATTTTACACTCTTTAATTTTGTTTCTTATACCATGTGATAAGACTGAAAAATTTCACGATTAAAACACCATTCATGTATGTTCCATTTAATAAAAGAAGTAAACGTCGCCATAAAAATTATTTTATAGTGGGGAAAGATAGTATAATTTTGGTAGGGTACCAAATGAAATAAAATATATAACTAAATAATATAATATCATCACCAGTTAATAATAATCATAGAACACTCATCGTGGCCCTTGTAAAGATGGTGTCAATTAACTGAAGTAGAACTATGAACCACACAATGTTGGATTTAAAAAAGGGTAAAACTATTAATAAAATTTTTTTAGTGTAACTTAGTACAATATCATAGTCATACCCAACTACCATACCAAATAAACCTTTTTATTATTTCCCATGGTCAAAAAAAGGAAATTACATTAGACTACCTCACATAGATTAAGCTTCCACTTTACATAGAGTGTACAAAACCATTATTTTTTAACAAAAAATTATATATTACGTTTATATAATAAAAAATAATATACCACTAACCAAATAGATCCCATGAAAAATTAACTAGAGGTAAAAAATGCATTGTATCATTAGTATATCTATCAATATTAAGAAGTATAATTACAAATATATTATTATATCCAATACCATTTTAAGAAAAATATTATTTATATATCATCCATTTAAAGAATATAATAAATATGACCCCTCTATTAGTATCCAAAATCTATAAAAATAAAAACTGTATCTCAATTTAGGGTCTCACAATCATTATAAATATTCTTATATAAATATAAAAACCATACATTTAAAAAATTCAGGATTCCATGTTATTTTATTTCATTATAATACAGTTTAAAAATTATAAATTATGGAATATGTATGATATTCCATACATAAAATTAGTTAATAAACCAATTAATATTTTATTCAATCATTTTTAATTCCCTAACACAACACTAATATTAATAAAACCAAGGAAAATAACACTTTTAAATTTATTTGGACCCAAATAGGATCAAATTAATTCAGTAATAAAAACCATTTGAAAAATGAAATATTGGAATTTTAAAACCTAATTTACCTTTAATCATTTGTTTTAAAAATATAAAAATCTAAAAAAAAAATTCTGTATAATAGGATTTAAAACAATTAAATTATTTATGAGATTCAATACATCTATGACATTGATAATATAGTTATAAAGCATTTAAAGTGATAAAAATTATAAAATTTTAACATATGAAATAAATAAAATTAAATGAATAACTACGTATAAAAAAGAACAATAAATTAACCCAATTTATAATTTTTGAGATAAAGACCAAATAAATCCCTAACATATCCTATATTATCTATAGACAACCAAACCATCCAATTAGAACCACTATGAGTCTGAATAGTTTCCATTAAATCCCCTTGGAACCTAAAAAACACTAATAAATAATTTTCATATGTAGGGAAGAGGTGAGAAATTTAATACAAACATAATGAGGGATTCACTAAATAAATCAGTTTGAAATCATTTGAGGGAAATTCATAAATTAATGATAATGGATAATGGAGGCTCCCTTGGGGGAAATGGGATCCATAGAATATTTGAGTGGGGACAGAGGGCCAAAACCTGATTTATATTATGGTAGGTAATAACTAGAATTGAATATTTTAGGGAATCTATGATCCATACACAATTTGAGAGAACAATTTATCATACCTTCCATGAACTGTGTGGCCCTAATTGGGAAAACACTACACATTTTCATTATCTTTCTTCATTATTTACAAAACCAAGGGCCAACTTTAAAGACCCATTTAAATTCAATAATTGAAAAGATTATGTTTTATATAACCATGGGGTTTATGAGAAATTTTATTTTATACAATTATATTTATATCACACACAAAAATGTTTTTAATTAATTTAAAAGAATTATAACCTTACTGTAAAATGTATCACAAAATACACAAATCAAATTAATAAAAATTTATTCAATCATAGTGGGATATTAAAACAATAATATTTGGAAAAATTTATTTTATTTAATTTTTAATTACCTATTAGAGATGATTACATCAATTAAACATACATATTATATAATTTAATTATATAAAATAAACTACTAAACCTAGAACCAAAAAACTCCCTCGATATTATTCTCCATTTTACTTCACCATTAGTATTACTATACCAAATATTAGTAAGAACATCATAACCAATGAATTCATTTTAAAGTTTAATTTTTTTGGATAGGTAATATTTGGGGACATATAATGGAATGAAATTAATGGAGGTAATGGGAGTAAAATAGTAAAATACCAAAAAATAATAACCCAGAACCAGTGAAAAAATTATTATGTTTTCATAGATACAAGGTGGGGAAATCTTAATGGATCGATAATTTTAGTAGATTTAGAGAACTAGAGATATATATTTATATATAATACCCATTTAACATTGGGGATATAAATTTAGTCATCATATATAAAAAATGAAAAATGAACTCCATCCTTTAAGACTCATACTATGAGGTATTCTTCATGTCCTAGGGAATTGAATCAAAATAAGGGTGATCATAAAATACTAGTAAGGGTTACATATAGTAGAATCTATCATGAATCATGAAATAATAATTAATTCGAAAAATTAAATAACTAAACAAACATTCCCTTAAATAAATATTTCTTATATCATAATTAGATAATTCATAACAAATATGTCAATTTAAATAACTTAAATAGTTCATTAAAACAGTAAAATTGTAATGAAGTACATCAAGATACAAGATCAAAGTGAAATTATCATAGATAATACAAATTTCTAAATTTTAAATGATAGAAATTATTATCAATTGAACATAATGAGATCAAAAATCATGATTAATCTTCTATAAATACAATTCATAAGAGACTTTAAATGAATACATAGAATCATGTTTAACTTGGACAACTTATTTCTCTAAGGAGATCCATTGATGCATCAATTGGTTTTTAAATTATGGGCCTCACCCATCAATTAATTTCTAAATTAATCCACCAATTTGAAATAATAGAATAAATTATTAAATAATATACCTTAAAAAATTATATCATTGATAAAATAACACATTTTATTTATATTTTCACATTTAATATAATAAATTCCGTAGTAAACACCATGTGTATGAATGGCATCATGTTTAGGAAATTTTATTATCCATTATAATTTATTTATTACTCGAAGAAACATGATATATCAAAAAAATATAAGAGAGAACTAAAAATTAATAACATGAACCCACCCCTTAATACAGTCTAAAGTGATGGATACTGAGGGCATTCCCTTTAACCAAATTCTCCACCGCATGAGGAAGATGTATCTAATCAGGAAAGAATATTATTTCATACTTGTGGTTGGGACGAGAGGTAAGGAATTCAACCAACTTCCTATTCTTGTTCCATGAATGGAAAATACCCTCTTAGTTTTATAAGAGAGACCTTCACCTTCTGACTGTATATGTAATGGAATATAGATCATCTCAGGTATGTTTTAGGGAATTACAGAGAATCTGGGAATCTATCTCTGACACCATAAATCTCACATTACATTTTGTACATATACTGAGACATGTGAGCATATCCATGGCTTCATCATTGAGAGAATGACCATCCACAAAAAAATAGAATATTTCAAGATGAGATTACCAATGGAATCATGGATAATATCACCACTACGCATGATACCCAGGATTCCCAATTAATTAGAGTTACATTTTAATCATGTTCTTTGTGGATTATAATAATCCCAATGGCCCTAAAAGAGATCATGATCTAGATGGCCAGAAGATATACCTACTTGAAGAGGTCTAATGGATGAAAATTTATTCCAGTTCTCCACAAGACTTCAAAAAATATCCTTCATGAATAAATAGTTATTCAAGTTAAATTCCTAAACATGGTGCTATATTGCCCAAATAAAGGTTAATAGGTTTGTATTGAAAAATATGTTTCATTAAAACCGAATTTGATTCCAAATACCATAAAAGGATTAAAATGTTGAATTTAGAAACAATTAATTTCTTTTTGGTATCATATGCAAATAAAATATTATAACAATTAATAAATAAAATATTAAGAATTATTTATACACATAATCTTATATTTTCATAGAAAATCGATGTGTACTTTAATCGAATGAAAAGAAATTGAGTTGGGAAATTCATTACCACTTGGTAATTTTCAATTTAAATCCTCTTAGAAGAAATAACTCAAATTAAGACAAATAATTACATGAAATATGAATTATTAATAATATTATAGTTAAAATTGAAAGTATGTAAAACTTATATATGTAAGTAATTTTAAAATAATAGAATATGCCTTAATGAATGGAAATTGTGATGAAGTCCCTTACCTCACACATTCAATTAGTTTAGATTGATTTAATCTCTAATATAATAGTTTTAATAATCCTATTTTTACATTATAGATATTTATTAACAATTATAATATCATATAAAATGAAATTTTTAAATTTTATCCCACATTTTTTAAAAACTATCATAATTTTCTTTATTTCATATGTCAATATCCTTTTTTCCACATGCACATTTTTCTGAAAATATATTCTCTATGGGAATATGATATATATATTTAATCTCCCAAATTATACTAATGTTTTAAATATCATATTCATTCATTATATACATTTTTAGAACAATTTTTATAATTTAGACATGGAAAATTAATCAAATATCTTTATAGAGATGGTAGACCATAAATACACATGAGTGATGATATCATTACATTAAAAATTGAAGGTGTAAGAAATTGTGTTATGTATTATTTTTCTAAAATCAACATAATATAATTAGATTGAGATATATTCATTAGTATTATCATTGTTACATTCAACGTATTGCATGTGTGAAAAATGAATTGCGTCACTTATCCAAGTGATAGTCTTCTATACAAACAAGAAATGTAATCATATTTTAAACATAATTATTGAAAATGTATTATTAGATATTAAAATTACATAATTATAAATATATCATGTATATCATGTATATTTTTTAAATCCATAATAAAATTATGGTGATGGAAAATGAATTAAATCGGTTTGTAACATGATAATTCGCCACACACATGATTGACAATCTTGTTTCCCATTTGATGGAAGAGGAGGTAGATAAATGTCATGTAATTAACATAATAACATATATGTATATAATATATTATGGTTTTATAATACAATCATGATTAAATTGATTTTTTAGAGTTGGGTGAAGAAATAAAATAAATACTTTCATTTAGGAATATTAGATTTTCATCGGAAGACCTCCTTTAGTTCACAAAGAAATATTTTCTATGATGTATTTGTGATCAAAAAAGTCTTATATGATTATGAGATTGATTTAAAGATCTGATTCAGCTTGTAATTCATCAATTCAAATGGTTTTTGGAGTGTTATGTTTGTAAGAGAATGTGTATCATTATACAAGACGAAGAGTGGAAAAATATTTTTTTAAAAGATACAAATAGAATAACATTTTTATAACTTTGAAAGAAATAAAAAAAATTAAATTATCAACCCATTTAAGTGATATTGAAATAATATATCTATGAAATCGGTTTTGGAATGTTGGTAGATCACTTTAACCCTTATCTTCTTTGTCTACACCTAGTAAATTGGTTTTTACCCAACACCTTGTAATTATATTTTACACCATTTACTATTCCAAATGCTCAAAAATTATGTTGTAATTTTTTAAAATAAAAATTATTCCCATTAAAAAACATAACATTTTTCTAAAAATTCATTTCATAAATGTGGAAAAATCCAATTGAAAAATAAATAAAAAGTACTGTGGAGAATGTAGGTTTCTATGGAAAAAATCCACATATGTATAGATTGTTCACATATCTAAGTTGAACATAATATTGATCCCGATGACACAATATAGTTAAATTTAATATAATAGATATAATTTTCTTTATAACCAATTTAAAATTGAATTTATCTCTCTAAATAATTTAATAAAACGAAATATATAAATAAAATTCAAAGAATTTCAATATTATTGGAAAAATAAAGGTATTCAAAAAAATCCCAAAAATATATACTAAGTTAATTTTAATATAAATATTTAAAAATGAGGTTATTTAAATAAATAAATTTTATAAAATTTTTAATAATTAATTTTTTCATAAAGGTGGAAGAATCATTGAATATATTTTATTTGAAATAATAATTTATTTCAAAAAAAAATCTTTCTCTATCAAATGAATAATATTTTTATTTCTATAAAATAGAAGACTTTTGAATTTATGAAAAATGAATATAATTTTTTCAGTTGTTTTTTTTAATTCATACTATCCAAATTCATGGTTATGAGATAATTATTATGTTTAAATAATATAATAATAGAGTATTGTATATTTTTTAATATCGATGTTGTGTGACTCACAAGCTGTCGAAGAGAATTTGTTTTAAAGGAAATAAATCATGAAATATGTGGTTGTTACATTATTTAATTAGAAGAAATAATTCATCATATTTTTGTGGATATTTTCTTACAATCATATGATGTTTTTACTTATTTAAAATATCATCATTTTGAAACATTTATTCCTTCATTTTTTTATTACTAATAATTAAATTTACTAGTTGAGTCATAATATATCTCAATAAATTCCCCCTACTATCAAAAATATTAATGGGTACGTCAAATTAAGATAGATGATGTTACAATTATATTTTATTATATGAGAGAACATATGTTGTTTTAATCATGTACTTATTTAATGGTGATATATGAATAAAATAATGTACATTTGAGTGACCATGTTTTCATTTCAAAATAATATTCTCTAGCACCAATTATTTCAATAATTTTAATGGTTTTGATGTACCTTGGTCTTCTATTTCCCAAATTTGGAGCCTTATGACATCCTTTCATATAGATACTTATATGAAGACTTTATATCCCACATGAAATTCTAAATACATAGTCATATTTTCAAAATAACTCATTGGGATATGTTGATCATCAATAATGTGATCCCAAATAGTCATTACCATAATTTGATTCTCTTCAAAATGTTTTGGTCAACAAAAATTTCATTCACCAACTTCATACAAACAATTTTTATTATGGAATCTATCGACATATAATGATTCAATGGCACCATTTTAATACTTTAATGAAAACTTTTGTAATAGAAAAATTTTACCAATGGTAAATAGTTATCATACATGCCTTTAAAAACAAGTAATCACGACCTAAAAAATTTCATCCATTGATTGAATTTTACTTCAAAAATATCCATTAGTATGGGGGTGGTAGTTGTTTCTCAAATTAATCTCAATTTCACAATCCGTTAGAAGACTGTTTTATAATGTTTTGGTAAATAAAGTGTCTCCATTTGACTCAATCAAAATCAATGAACCGTGATGTCTAAAAAATAATTAATATAGATCTTTGTGAGGAGGTTAATAGTTATTCTTATCTTATATTATAGAAATTTGAATATTTGTTCAGGTGATCAATAGTAACACATATTAAATCATTCTTTATGGGAGTTTTTGTTAGTCCTGTAACAAATAAAAAAGTAATCGTATCATTTTTTGAAAAGTGAATAAGAGTTTGTTTCCTGAAACCCCAAGGATATTTTCTATCATCCTTGAACTATTAAAAAAATATTGTTACACAGTCTTCAATTTCATACTTCTTGTTATCAATAATTTTTTTTCCCATAAATCCCAATACATCATTTTTATTCCATGTCATATAGAATAAATGGAGCTATGATCCTCATCCAGAAATTCCCTTCTTAGTCCAAGACTAGATAGAACACATATTCTTAGTCCAAATTCTTGGATTCCATTGTTATAGAACCTTTTCTAAAAAGTAAACATCTTTTAAAAGTTATCATCATTAGATAATAATTTTTTTTATATTTTTCAATTAATATTGGATTTCAAATCATTTGAAAAATTGTTGTCAAAGACCCTTGTTTAATAATTCCCCAATCCATTATTACAATATCTATGAACATTAAATTCATAAGAATCGTTATTTGTATCATAACTTTATGATATTTCCTAATCAATACATATGTTAATTTATTTGATTTCACTAGGATATTTTATATTGAGAAATCATAATATGTGACTCTCTCAAGCCATTTCATTTTCCACATTTTGAGATATTTTTAGGAAAAGTTTTATTTTGGGTTTTATGGTGTGCGTATATATCATATATTTCACCATAGATATATTGTACTGATTTTTTAAATGAAAATATTATTTCTTCTAACTCATGATCATTGGTTGGTTTGTTCTATTCCTTAGTATTATACTACCTTAATGCATATGAAATAACATTATCATTTTTCATTAGGACCCAACCATGTGCACTATTTGATTAATTAATGTATATAAAAAACCCAACATTTTCAAATGTAAATTAAAAATAAGATATTTGAAAATATAATCTTCATGTCATAAAAATATTAATCATATTAAATTTTCTCAGTGATCATAACCCCTTTACATGTAATCGTCGATTATAGTTTAGAGAATCAATAAATATTCTAAATGAATCATCCATAGTTAGAAACTAATATAACAAAACTACATACCATATTTATGTTCATTGGTGTAGGAAATTATATGACTCTGTTTTTCTTCATTGAATCAATAATGGTTCTATCTATTGAGACTATATGGCCAAAAAAACATTAAGCTATAAATAAAAATAAATAATTTTTCAATATAAATAATTTTTTCTAAGACTCCCATTAATGAAATGAAATTGATTATCAATGTACACATATATTTTTAAATACATGATGATATAATCAATTAATACAAAAAACAATAATCAAGATGTTCCTTAAATTTACTATTCATTATATACATAAAAGAGTTCACGACTAAGAAAACAAAATAGAATTAAATTAAATATGTAATTTCCCTGCCACATTAGAAAATTTATCTTTGAAATTTATTCCTTTGTTACATATAATTGATGATACCCAGGTCAGAATTTAATATTTAAATATATTTATATCAAGGAAGTAGATTGAAAATCTCATCAATGTGAGGTATTAGATACTTAGGATTTGAATATATAATTCCCTATATTTTTAACACATAAAATAAATTTAATAAAATTTCTTTATTAATATTAGAATAATAAACATGGTTTCTTGGGGGATATCATTATTTTCAAAACTGTCATATTTTTTTGAAATGATATTTTTATTTATACTAATCATGTCCTATGAGAGTGTCAAACTTTGTCTGTAGTAAGGCAAATTTTTATGCACCAAGTGATTTTTAGGTTAAGATATATTCAATATATTTAGAGTTATTACTATAATGTATATCCTTTTTAGGAACTACATCAACCAATATATTTTTTATAATGATTCATTTTCAAGAAAAAACTTAATAATTTCTTACATAACATAAATTTTGGATGTTCTTATCCACTTATCCTTGATGTAGTTAATATGATTTTATTCTCAAATATATATTTTTCTAAATGTGGTAATGGTTTTTTTAATAAACATTCTATGATACCAAATATAACAACCCTGACTTTATTAACCAAGATCTGGTGACTACATTATAAAATTTTTGTTGATTTAATGGGTTAAAATCTCAATGAGATGACTAATATAGAAGTTATAAATTAACTAGTACAAACATGATAATGATTTCACAGTACGGATATAAATTAAAGATAATTCATAAAAAATGAACTTCATACATGAAATTATAGTCAATGATTTCTTCATCATATCCTCATGAAAGAAGACAGAATAAGAGTTCACACAAATTATTAGTAAGGATGTTGGTATAATGAAGGCTATTATGAACCAATACTGAATAAAAAATATAGAATGTTAAATAAACAAACACATATGTCATTTAATTAATAGATTTGATATCGTAATTAGATAAAGAATACTATATATGGAATAGGAACAAACTAACACAAATTCTATATAGTAAATAAACTGAGATTAAATATCATTTTGAGATAATATAATGTTAAAAATATAATTGATTATAACAATTAATGAATTCTAAATGAATGAAATTATTAATTATTTCACATTATTATATCATTCATCATGATACATCTACCATAAAATCCTTTCATATGATGTATTAAATCCATAGGTATAAACTTAAATAATTTGTACCAAATATTTTTCTCATGAAAACTGTCGATTCCTTGAGGAGATATATAATTCGTAGACACACAAATATCTCATTCCCAAATCATTCCTCATATATTAAATAATTTATTTAATTTAGTATTAATATTTCTTATCCAAAAATATCCACCTTCAATAAAGAAAGCATATTTATCAAAACTTTTCCCAGTTAATCAAGTAACATTCGAAGTAAACATCATATGTTACAATGGTATTTGGTATTGTTAGTATTTATGTCTATTATAAAAAAAATATTGATATAAAATTAATTGAAACACTAATCAGTATGAATAAATCTGTATTCATGTTAAATACATTAACAATTTATTAAAAACCCCACATAAAGATAGAAGGTTCAAATTAACATATAAGTTTCAATGTCATAATAATTGATACAAAATCACTTAAATTGATATTGTTTTTGAATTTAGTAACAATATTTCAATTATGTGTGTAAAATGTAAATAAAAATAAAAAAGTAGTAATAAAACAAAATATTGTAAAATTTATTCAAACTCATAATCATAGAATGTCAAAGATAATGGAGATGTAATATAACCAAATTAATAAGAATTGAGGTATGAAATTCTATTCCACTTTTTATCTTTCAATTAAAATCCCCATAGACGAAATATTATAAATTACAACATAAAATAACAAGAACTATGATTTATTAATGACCTATCATGTAAAAGGTGATGTATTTACACCATATAAAATAAAATGGTGTAAATAATATAATACACATCAATGAAATAAAATTTATATTAAATCACTTATCTAAGACATTTATTTAGTTGAAAATTGTTTCACCTCATATATAATGGTTCTAATCATGTCATAACTTTTCCTGGTCTGGGTTAACGTAGTTGATTTTTCACTTTAAATGCGCTTATTTTAAAATTAATATCCATATCACATGAGATTTTAATTTTTTAAATTAGATATAATATTTATATTTTAATGGTCCAATTTTTTTAATAAATATCTAATTAATTTATCCTTCTTTGTTAAATTACATAGGTTAGAAATATTGTAACATTAACAAAATGAAGAGTTATAAAATTGGGAAAACATAGAAGTTAAGAGAATAAATTATAAAAAATTACTTATTTTTGTGAGTTGGAGGTTTTTATCGACTATAAATCTAACTACTAATTTAATGTTTTCATTTTTGAGTCACATTACCTAAGTTATACCTCCTAATAATTTATTCCTTTTGGTATTTAGAAGAGTTTCACTCTTCCTCCACTGTAAAAAGGAACTCATCCCTCCTACTTCCCCACACATATCAAAACAAATTTTCTCGATTATAATATTCCAAAATATTTTATCAACATCCCACCACTCATCCTATAATCATCCCTTTGGGTATAAATCCATTTAAGGATAACCTTTTTTTAATACCAAATAGTGGTACCCGAAAAAGAGGTAACTTCTTTCCTCAAGAACATTAGTTTTATTTCATTATCAACTCTTGAAAATATTTTTATTACCTAATAATATAATAGAATATGAATAATAAATATAAAAATATATTGTTATATTAATGTTTCTAACTACAGTTAAATACACTTCTTTATAATGGGTAAAGAACTTACTGTTTCTGTGCTCGGTGAAATATTAGCTTACAAAACAACCTCATTCATTTTTCCATTACCAACATTTAAATAGGTTAATTATGAACTAAATGGTATTTCTATATAATATATATGATTACTAATGTGAATTTATCCTTTAATAATTATTTTTAATGCAAATTTTAAACTTTTCATTTCTTATAAATACAATAACATCGTTTGTGGAAGTGTAGACTACCACCTCCGCCAAGCGATGTGATTTGTGCACACTATGTGTGGAATGTATAAAAAATTGTTTTAATTAAAAATATTTTAACTAAATTAAATAAATATTATATCCATGACAAAATTATTTTAGTGGAAATATAATATATCATTATTTAATACCCTATCCACACACTAAAATGTGATAACAACAGTCGTGGATGAGTTGACTACAACCTCATCGACATGATGTGATTAATTTTACATCCCAATAAGTCTATATATATTTATATTAGATTAAATAAAATTTTATTTATCATATAATTATCATTATAGAGAGATATAATTTTTTAAACCTCTTTCCATAACATTCATTGAATAATTAAGAAGTTAAACATGTGTACTTATGGCCAACCATCTCCATGATTGAAATGTCTATTGATTTTTCAAAATAATATTTCATGTATGGTTTTAAAAGTCTAATTTTAGTTTTAATAAAAAACAATATCATTATTATTATTATGTATGTGTTTAAATTTTGACCCCATTAAGCATCATTGACCTACCAAATTCATTTTTTGACTCCTAAACCAAATATGATCAAAACACCTGACGTAATTTTAATTTTTTAAATAGTTGTTTACAAAATTGTTATAAGTGATATAAAAGTAATTATATAGATGATAAATGTTCTTAAGAATGAAAATATTTAACATTATTTATTATTCATTAATATAATGATACATGTCACTTGTTTGACTCAAGGTATTGGATTTCATCTCAATTTACATTCCATTGAGACTTATTAGTTGTTATGAACCAATTAACTTTTATATGGTGTATATACATCTCATTGACATGTTTTATCATGAATATACATTTTCTCATGTCATTATAAGATTCAAACAAACATTATCCCTTCATGGGGGTTATGATTCAAATGTTTCAATGTGGTATTAAACACCTTCGAAAGATTATTGGTTATTTTCCATAATAATATTTTAATGATCATTCAATGGTATCTCCATTAATTGAAATTAAAAAACCCTTAGTGTTACATATCCTCTAATGAGGAATTATAGATAATTCCATATGATTTTTCCAATGTTGGTATTTTTTTTATAAATAATCCTTTTTTTATTTACTTTTATTATTTGATATGAGGTATGATTTTGATTAGTAAGGGCAGGTGGGCCCCAACCTTTCTATTTCTCCTTGATACATTGATAAGTTCTCATGAGAAAGAAATGTTTTCCAAAAAGGAAATTTTAAACCAAATTATTAATGGAAATTATGTTATAGGTTCTCATGTTCCTAATTCATAATGTCCAATAATTATGTATTTCCCTCATTTAGACTCAGTTATTATTTATCCATGATATTTTTCTTCAATATAACAATGGATAAATATCAATATTTTTTTATTGATTAAGTTGAATGTGTTTTAGTTTCACATATTTCCATATTGATTATGTATCATATAATTATTTTAAAGGTATGTGTTAGTAGTTATTTACATTTAATATTTAATTAATCTCATTTATTCAATATTTATTCCACTTTACTTAACCGTACAGATAATTTTATCTCAACCTTATTATATTTCGCTTCCCTATGTTATGAATAGTAATCATTAAAATGAATTTAATGGATGATTTTTTTATTATGTTTCATGTTTTTATTTTATATTTACAAAAGTATTAGGGGCGTCATTAATGAAATATTTCTTTTAAATACATTTAAATTGATCAGGCTTTCAGGATTTGATTCTCAATGATGACTACAATATATTAATATAATACACTAGTTACAAGATTCTGGGGTTGGCGTTTTATAGTTGGGGTCAAGGTATGTTTAGCAGAAACAATGGAAACTTGATTTAGAAAAACAAACCTATGGTAGAATGTGAGGATAAGTATATAAGAACATCAAAGAATTTTTGTATGGTATAGATTATGTAGGTCTTCTGAGAAATAAATCCTTATTTGAATACTATAAGGGGATTTTATTATGACACATATGAACCTAGGGGTAATAATTGTGATGTGTTCTATCATGAAACAATCAGTATAAATTGGGAAATGACAACATTCTTTCATGTTCAGCTGGTTGGATACCTAAATAAATATTTCTAAACAAAATATTAGTAATGAATTAAAATTATAAATTTCCCCAAGGAAACCATGCTTATGATTATGATATTAGATACGGATAAAATTTTCAACTTAAGTTAATTATTATACTAGTTTGTGTATTATACATTATTTTGTATAATTATATAAACTAATTTTGTGTATGTAATCATTTATAAAGGTTTCCTAGAAGAAGAAACATGAACCTCAACAATATACTTGATCTAATGAGTATGAAGGATCATATATTTTATGAACATAGCAAATATTTCAAAGGGAACTAGTCTCCCCTGAATTTTAATCATATGAAGATATAATATCATTTTATAATGATATGGCTAATGAATTCTCTAATTCAAATATATTTGAAGGAAAGAAAGAAAACAATAGGTTGGAAGGTCAAAATATGTATAAAGATAATAATTTAACTAAGCATATTTCCACATGATTTAATTATAGGAATAGACCCCCTGGTACATTCATGAAGGGTTTGAGAGTTTTTAATAATTATGGATAAAAAATTCCACCATGTTTTTCATTTAAAGTGATAGAATGAAATTTTTAATGTTCAATGATTTTATAACAAGTATAAGGGACACTACGCAAACCAATATCTCATACGTTAAAGGAATGCACCCCAATATAGGATAATGGTTCATTGCCATGATTATTCCACTACCTCTAGTTGAGTTGAATGATTAATGTGTTTATGTTTGGATTCAATAACTATTTCATATTAGAGATTTAACACTTATGTTTTGCTTATAAAAATTATAGAATTTATAAGGCGTCTACTCTTGTACTTTTGAATTAACTATTTGAGATCATATGTTGATTGTTAATGAGAAAAGTGACTCAATTTTAATTTATAAATTTTGGGAAAAATCATGGTTCATAGAAATATATGGACTAATATGTTCTAAATTTTTAGACAATGTTGTTTGTTCAAATTAATGATTGTATTGGATAAGTGTGATCTACAATGGAACTGATTAATAGTTTTTCAACAAAGTGGTTTATGCTATCATTGATGGAATTCAAAACACTTTTGGATTCATGGAATATATCCAATAAATTGTGTTTTGATTATGGAATAAGGATGAATTTTTTATTCAGATAATGTATTATATTATTTCCAGTTATTATCATATTCCCATGTTTGGTATGTGATGATTAAAATCCTCTTCATCTTATTTGATGTGTTCATTTTGGAAATTTAGTTAACTTATTTCTAAAATTTTGAATCATAATCATTTTTAAAAGTTATTCATTTATGATATGGTTTATATTTATTTTTGGATGAGTTTTTATAGATTTTATTATTACATCACCTAAGATGCATCTTATGATAAGTGCTGAAGTAGAAATAGCTCAAGATGAAATTGAAGGAAATGATTGTGAAGGAATTTCTCAATTATAAGAATGTGGGTATTGAAATAATGTTTTTTTTACCATCAACGTTCTTGATGACATTAATGACCTTTATACAATCTTATAGTTTCTGTTTTTTGGTCTGCAACTTTTTTCTAAATAGGTTCTTCATCACTCTCCATCAGAACATGATTGTAAGGTTTATCTTCCATGTCCATGTTTTCACTAATGTTATCATATTATAAATAATAGCATTTTGGTGAAATTAAAATTTCATTTTTTTTCATATTATTAATATAATTTTCTATTAACATTATTTACAGTGTGGTTTTCCATAATTGTATTTCTAAATATCAATCAATTGATTACCGAGATAATGTCTGAATTTCAAGGATCTAATTTATTTAAGTTGGTGGAAATTTAATACCCCAACACATTAAAATATTTTAATTTTTTCTTAAGATTTATGTTGTTTCCAGGTATATTTACATGCAATGTACGTCAATATTACTTTACTCACAGCATATTTTTATCTTATGTTACATGCAATGTCATGTATTACCGCATTTTAATATAGCACCTATTTTTTCAAAACAATGAAATTTTATTAAATTTATTTGTAAAAATAAACATCCATTTGGAATTTATAATTTAAAAATTAGACTAGTGGGATTAATTGGTATTTTTATGAAACATATAATTTTTTGATGAATAGTAAAAAATATTATACTTTTGTTCAAAAATACTTTTTCATCTAAATAATTATTAATGTTAAATTATATTTCAAAATTTTTATTAATGTCTAAATATATCAATTATACATATATTAATAAAATTTAGGTCATTGGAATTATTTTTATATTGAAATTGGATATAAAGGATTATTTATCTTTTGAATGTTTTGATATTAAAACTCGATTTCTCACTATATCATCGGGACTAGAGTTAATCATTATTTTTTCACTTGTGAAACATGGTTTTAGAAAAAATAAATTACATGGTTTTAATTAATATAATATTTTTAGTCAAATTTTATCAAAATATATTTTGACCAAAAATATTATTAAAAGTAATTTATATTAATTACAAGGTTTATGGTAATATTCAGCTTAATAAGGAACTCAACCTAAATCACAAGGGAAGAATGACTTAGACACTATTCTAAATGCTTTGGGATGCCAATATTTCAACCATGTCCTATTTTGGGAATATTTTTCATAGTTAGTGGGCCAATTTTTTATGAAATTAACCTATGTAATAATTTAGGTAAGGATAAAGAACCAAAAATGAACCTTACTTAGTTTTAACATTATTAATGTTTTAGAGTATAGAAGAAGCGACATGTTTTCTGTTATAAAAATTATTCTTAAAAGTAAATAACTTTTTTATCATGTTAATTTAAGAATAATTTTAGATATTAATTTGTTATATTAAATTCATAACAAATGCAAACTCATGAAATTTTTAATTAATAATCAAATAAAATAAATGATCATAAAAACATTAAAAGTAAAGTAAATTTAATGAATTATTGTGTTAAATTATCATTGTATATGAAAATATCAGGTTAATAATTTTTAAATTAATAAATTCGAATTGAAATATTGTTTTGATATTTCTGAATTAAAATTGATTAAATAATTTCAAAATTGACATTGATGTTATTTTACAATAAAGTATATTTTATTAAATAAATTAAAATTGATAAAAAACATATATAATTCCATGTGATTTTTAAGTGTCAGTAAATATGAATTATTTTATATTAATGGACTAATTGATCTTTTAAAATTAAAACTCTGACTGATTTGTAGTAAAAACACGGTTTGCATGATTCCGGATAATGTAGTGTTTTTGCACATTACATGCACAGGTTTTAAAATAAATTTCAAAAACACATGATATTTATATTTTTTAATTATATATAATATTTAGACCTTATTGGGTATATATTCTGAAATAAACATCAATTTAATTTAGTCTTAATGGTAAAATTAAATACATTACACATATAGTTACATCAACAAATACCAAAATGATAAAATTTGGGAAACATATATGATAAGGAACAAAAATTTAAAAATCTATTTATTTTTTCATGTTTGAGGTTTCTATTGACCATAAATACACTTTAATATATTATTATTCGATTTTTGAGTCACATTAGTTACGGGAGTCCTCAATATACTGTATACCTTCAGATATTTAAAATAGTAACACTCTTCTAATATAAAAAATAACTCATAGCTCATGATTCCTCACACATTTCAAGAAATTTTGGCTAAACCCTGATCATCCCACATATATCCTAAACGCCCATCCACTCACACTAGAAGAATCTCATTAGACATAAATCCATCCAAGTATTCCCTTTGTGGAAAATGAAAATGAATTACCTGATGAAGAGGTTACATAATTCCAAAATATCATTATTTTAATTTCATTATCAACTATTTAAATTCATATTGTTTTATGATTATATAATAAAAAATATATCCTAAATATAAAGATTTTTTCATTATTGTTTCAACCTACAGTTACACACACTTCCATCTAATATGTAAAGAAGATATTTTTTATTTGTTTGGGGAATTACTACCACACGAAATGACGCCTTTAATTTTTTATTTACCATAATTCATGATTTGTATTTATGGGGTATATTCTATTTATATATGATATATGGGATAATTTATATTTATTTATGATTGTTTTATTATTTTATAACACATAACTTTATACTTTCCATTTTCTGTAAATATGATAACAATGTTTGTGGATGTGTGGATGACTACCTTCTCAAAGTGATGTGACTCATTCATGATATACATGTAATGTATAATGGATGGTTTTAATTATAAAAATTCCAAATAAATTATATATATATGATATTTATGAGAAAATTTCCATTCTGTAAATAAAATATATAATTTTTTATTACCCTTTTCACATAATAAGTAGTGATAACGTCGGTCATGGGCATATAAATTACCACCTCCTCAACGTGATGTGATTCTGTTTATATACCTAGAATTATATATATAAGTATATATGATTAAATGAAATTGTATATATGATATAATGTTAAATCATCGGAGATAAAATTTCACTTACGCTATTTCCATTCTGATCACCGAAAAATAGGAACGTTACCCATGTATACATACAACCTACCGATTATAACATTGGATCATTTTTCCTAACCATCTCACATGGATTGTTTTAAAAATATAATTGATGTATAAATATGATAATTATTTCATGATTATTTTTATTTACATATTTATATGATGACCCCTTTTACCATATGTTTCCTACCAAAGTTATTTTTACATATAAAAAAAATATTTTCAAGGCCCCTACATAAACATAAATATTTAAGTAGTTGTTTACAACATTGTTATAATTGAAATTAAGTAATGACACACATGGAAATGGTTTTAAAAAATTAAACAATTATCAAAAAAAAATTATTTAGAATTATAAAGACACACATTCCATATTGGAATCAATGTAAGGTATTTTTTCTCAATTTTCATTCCATTGAGGCTTATTTATTATTATGAACCAATTCACTTTTATATGGTGTATATAATTCCCTTTTATATTTTATAACCTAAATCCCCATATTATAAGAATATTATAAGTTTTATTTAATGTTATTACTTCATTGGTATTGTGATTCAAATGTTCTAAAGTTGTATGGGACAAATTGGAATGTTTTAAAATTATTTGCCTTAAGAATATTTTAATAATTTCTTAATGGTATTTTCTTTCATCAACATCAAAAAAAATTATTACTTATCATCTACTAAGAAATTATTAATAAGACTATATTATTTATTCATAATATATATTTTATAGAATGTTATATTGTTTATTATTTATCTCTATTATTTGATATGTGAAATTATTTGTACTAGCAATGAAAGGTGGTGCATAACATTTTATAACCCCTCAATGCATCGAAACGTTATCACTAGAAAAATATGTATGAAAATTTAGAAGAGTATAAACCATCATGGAAAAGGTATTTATGGTATTATTTATCATGTTATTTATACAAGGAATGCAATAATTAATCACTTTTCTCATTTAGATGCATTAATTATTTATCCATTAGATTTTGAATCAACATATTTATGGATCCATTTCATTTCATTTTATTGACTAAATTCCACATGTTTCTGTTTTATACCATGAGATATTTATTTTTCCTCATTAAGTTATTTTAATGTCATGATTTATTAGTTATTTAAATTTTTATATTGATTTATTATAATTGATTCATTATTTCTTCTACTTTACATACCCTAAAAGAGAATTTGAACTCACCTTTATTATGTTTCCTTTCCTTGAAATACAAACAGAATCATTTGAATGAGATTATATTATTGTGATTATTTCATTATATTATGTATTATGTTTATATTTTATATTTCCCAATGTATTATGGGTATGATTTATGTAATATGGGTTCCCAAAACTACAAAATTGATCGGTCATTTGTGATTTGATTCCTTGTAATCATAACAATGTAACAAAATAATTCCCCATCTCCAGGCTTCTAATTTCATGGTATTCAAAAATGGGTAATTATCTACTATTATAGGTGCCATGGTCTAGATATTTCCATATATATGTTTTTTGATAAGATGGGAAATCATTTTAACCATTATCATCATACTAATTTCTCCTGGTAAATCAATTTCAACCTTAACAATTGTAATAAAATTTTAAAGAAATTACTATACAAGATGGAAAAAATTATGATGAAAAAATTAAATCATATATAATTTGGTGATTCAAAATATGGAATCTATTTTTCTAAAATCCATTTTTTATACTGATAAAATTATATTTAAAATTATACCGACAGACACGATGAAAAAGTGTGTTCTAAAGAGAGTATTCTCATAAGTATAGAAAGACTTTATATTGAAATAGAACATAAAATTCATCCCATTCACCAATATTACTCAAATAAAAATAAAACCAGTTTCATTTTTTTAAACTAATTTAATTTCTAGTTTTTCATTTTTAATAATTTGAACAAAATAATATTTTTAGAAAAATATGTGCATTTTTTACTATTCATCAAAAAATGAACATTTTCATTACAAATATAGAATATTTACCCTAATATAGTTTGGATATTATTACTTAAAATTTTAATTTTATCAGATAAATTTCATAACTGTTAGAAAAATTAAATCTAACATAAGTTCTCTAAAAGCGACCAAACTGTTTTTTTCCAAAAAAATTGCTGTTTTTCATAAAACATTTTTGTTATAAAAAATGATTATTATTTATATTACTAATCAATAAAACTCTAATATTTTATCATATATATTTTTTTGATCAAATTTTATCTCTTTGGTGGTATATATTTCATTGAACACGACCTTAAAAGGATATCAAAATATTATTTTTTAACACGACCATTATAACCAAACCAAAAAATTAGGATGGATGAATTGCATTAAACACATTTTGAAATATATACTTTTACAACTCATTTTTAACATATTCTTATAATAGTAACATATTATTTTTAGTAAAATAATTTTATTCTTTATATATATTTTTTCTTCAAAACGTAATCTTATTTCATTCCATAAGTGAATAAATCTAATTTAATTTTTTTTACAGTTATAAAATGAATTTGATAAAATGAAAACATTTTTCCATTAATATTGTTAAAATTATTGTATGATAATTTTTCTAGAGTTTTCTAAATAGAATAATTATTCATTGAATATAACATAATATCGATTATTTTTTTTAAATTTCACTACATTTCAATCAATTATGGAATCTAAAAGTCTTATAGATATTAATAATTTTTCAATATAAAATAAGTATGATTTTTTATATTTCATCCCGTTAAATTATTTTTGAAAAGTATTATATTTTAATTTATAATAATATTATTCTTTGATTTAATAATGGGATTCTTCTGAAAATAGTTTTAGAGGACATAATGATTCATCTTTTCAATAAATCAAATCAACACCTATTGTTTAATGTTTTAAATAAAATTTATCTATATTATTTTTGTAAATATTAATTTATTTTCAAAAAATGATAATTATTAGTCATATATTGAATAATAAATAAACTTTTTTATGAAAAAATACACTTATATAAAACAAGCTTTTTCATCACGTATGTGGGTTTTTTTAAAAAAAATTCTTTCAAATTATATGAAATAAATTTATTAAAATTAATTCCAATTTGGAAACATAAATTAAATAATATATTTTAAGGTAATTTTCATTTATATGTATATAAAAAATTTATTTGGTTAAAAAAATTACAACATTATATGTAAAATAATAACATATGTTAATGTTAAATGGTAAAAGATTAAATTTTGTAACAATTAACATTTTAAATGGGAGGTTAGTGTGTTTCTTGACTATTAAAAAACATTAAAAAATCAATCATCGCCCAAAATATGTTGAATTAATGGTAAAAAATGGGTTTCTCTTTAAATTAAAAATAATAACCATTTTATCACCTAAAAACACCCCTCATCAAGTATAATTACCATCCCTCTGCAACCCCTTTATCTAAGAAACACGTGAAGCAATGAAAATCTCAACTATATCCACTACCCCCACTCTTATCTTTTACACATTATTCTAGTATCAACCAATGACCAATTCTAATGTCCTTATGTGAACATTCAAGGATGTCATATTCAAGTGGTAATTTTCTCCAAATAACCTCTCTTATTTTCTTTTCCTCTTTGACCTTCTCATCACCCGATGCATCCATAAAGGAATAATAACTCATGATTCATGTAAATATTTTAATATTATATTTATAATTTAATATAATATATCATCACTTTTTATTACCCAATCTAATTCAAAGAAACAAATATATTGTCCAAAATATGGTGTTTAATCCTTTTCATGGATAATTAGTTATCATTTTCCATTACCTCCTTCATGGATGGTCATAAAAATTATATATTAGGTAAATAATATTTTAATATTTATATTAAAAATTATATCATATTGAATAACTACTTTATATATATATATATATATAATTAAATAAAACAAAACTAGTTAATAATGGTTTAAAAACACACCAAATTAATCTAAACATTAACATTAACAGTTTTTTCAATTTAATCATCATCAGGCAAGAAACAAAATATTATATAACATACCATATAATAATCTGGAGGTGAATTAATAATATTTCATTTTATGTCTATATTTTTTCCCACTTCCATGAAAATATATAATTATACAAATGAACTGACCATTAAAAATGAAGCGAACGCAACAATAACCTTAAAAATAATGAAATATAATTAATGAACGGGTGTTAATATGATATAAAATTTTCACATGATATGTCTAATTATTAATATAGTTATTCAAAAAATTAATAACATGATTTAATCCATTATAAAATAGGTTTATGTATAAAAAACTAATGTAATGAACGTGTTAAGGGTTTCTCTTCTCACTTTTACCCATGAGATATATATGCCTTATACAAAAATTATTTCATTTGTGTGTTGTATATAATTTCTTTTGATATATGATATCATGAATATCATTATCTACATTCTATTAAATAATTCATTTTATAATCATTTCTTTATGTAGTTTATGATTTGCGTGGGTATAAAGTGTTATGGGAATTCTTAAGCCAATCTCCATTTATTGGGTTAAACATATTCTTCCTTAATTATGATATACATAGATTTTTTTAAATGAAAGATGAATATATTATAATTTATTTAGACTTTATTTTATTTTTATTTAAAAAAATAGTAATATTCCATTCATTTAATTAATGTTTGCTTCATAGATATGATATTTATAAGGGAAAATCATTCAAAAAATTATATTCTCAAAGTTTCCCATATAAATTATTATCCTTATATAAAGACCCAAGCATGAAGTACATGGATATTACAAATTTTTAGATGAATATTACTTAAATTTTACAAATGCGCACCTGAGGACCGTAATAGTATAGTGTATTTGTAAACATAGAACCTAATATTTTTACATGGTTAAAGATCTTTGAAATATCCCATAATGATCTTCCACTTTTGTTTTCCCTCCTAAAACCTTTCTATATATCATCGGAAAAAGAAAACCTAACAAAGGTGATATCAAATTCTCACTAAGGTTAAACATGGAGAATATAAAATAAACCATAAATATAAGAATTAACATAATGTCTAAATATCATATTCTTGAGTCGTGAAATAAATCTTTGTTATTATTAAGGTATAAATCCTAAATGAACGTGAACCATGATAAAAGAACATTGACATAAAACATGAAATTGTGGAAAGTAATAGTAACATATTATAATTTAGATAGTTGCCAAGGAATTTCTTCCAAGACCATAATAGTGGATAAATTCCATTACTGAATTGGGTTTACTTGTCATTCCAGACATGTATTATTGAACCATATTTGCTTATCATTCTAGCCATGTGTTACAGAACCAAATTTACTTATCGTCCCATCCTTGTATTAATGAACTAGATTTTCATTCCATTCCAGTAATTATTTTCTGATGGGATATAAATCATTAACCAATTCATTAGAGGGAGACATAGGTCCCACCCATTTCATAATAAATCATTCTTACTTTTTCCACAAAAACATAAGTCATTCATCATAGTGTAACCCATGAAATAAAATGGGTCTCTTAAACATCATTACATCATTACATAATCCATATAAAATTTCATTCCATCGTTAATAAAATGAAACTATTTTAATAATATGTTTAGAAACATAACCCAATTTAAAAATAATCATCTTATATAGAAAATGATTTTGATAAAACACTCAAACTTAATTCTTGAGGCAAATATCCTTTCTACTTAAAAAACATTTTCTATTCCCAAAATAATGTGAAATTTTAAAAGAAAACAATTTACATAAAAAAACTAGAAACTGTGTGAAGTATGTTTCAAAGATATAAGGAATTAAGAAGATATAAAAATATGTTCTTTCTATATAAGTTAAAAAACATTCTTCTCGTACTCTTGCTAGAAAAGTCAAAAAGTACCTCGCATGGAAAACGAAAGAAAGATTCCTTCCATACCATTTTACAAAAAAATAACTACAAGGTAAAATTTTATTTAAACAATAGTAGAATAATATAAATAATATTATATATTTATCAAACATGTATGTTAATGATAAATTTACCTCTGTAAATACTTATGAATAAACAATATCGGATAATAATGAGATTGAAAATTTATCCCCTGGCTTAGGACTGATTTCTTCTTGTATGTGTACTCATATTATTTATAGTGGGTTTAAACATATTATTAACATGTAAAATAACTCTAATAATATCTATTATATCATATATGATTGACTTATGAATTTATATTACCCGTTTATTTATCAATTCCATGATAAAGCAATATTTTGGGTAATAATTGTTTTATTTATTGTACGTGTTTCGACTTGTTACTATTGATCATATTTTATATATCATGTTTTAGTTAGATAAATAGTGTAAAAAATGATTTATATACAATAAATACTCAGTGAATAAATATATATAATAGATATATAAATTAAATAGAGTACACCATTCACAGAGATGGCAGGTCGTATGTACGCAAGAACGATGGTTCTGTTTCATTATTGAATTGAATGGAAGCAACTAAATGATATATATATATATCCATTAGAATTATTATTTCACTTATTTCATGCTTATTTATAATATATTAATTATAATCATTCTTGAATGGTTAATGTGAAAAATGAATTTCATCGCATCGTTGAGACAGTTGGTCGTATGTACGCACGAGCGACTATATCGTTCACTTAATGGTTAAATGGTATGTAATTGGATGATATATTAATTATAAAGAATAATAATCATGTTATATTCATTATTTATTATACTGATAATTATATCCATCAAAATCAAGTATTGTTGAATAACAAATTACACCACAGTGAGGAGACGGAAAGCTGTACGTACGCACACATGGTGATATTATTATTTTATGGATAGAAAAAAGAAGGTACAAGGTTTTCCCAAATTTATAATAAATTCTCAGAAGGTATGATATAATTTATTTATTAAATAACTATGGAAACAACATAAGAATAGTAAGTATAATAAGAAAATAATTTTGAAAGAGGTGATAAAACAATTACCTCTTTTCCGAGTGTCTTCCTTTGATTTGCACAAAATTTATCCTTAGGATAGATTTATGCTCAGTTTTAGGCCAAAAATATTAATTGACAGAATTTGAGAGGATATTTGGGAAGGGATTTTCTGAGACAAATTGATTTCGATGTGTTAATAAAAGGGAAGAGGAAGTGCCCTTTTATAAGAGAGGTGAGGGGCACTTTAGGATGTCTTTAAATATTAATTTATTATAAATTTATTTTCTGTTTATAGTAATAAAAAACTCATTTATTTATAATTTAAGATTATTATGGGTCCTAATCACTTAAACCAATAGGTTATATACTGGTTTAGGGCACAAAATTAACCTTATATTTTAGCTTCAACCTGTAGTTAAAAACAAACTCTTACCACATCTTCTTGTATTTTAATAATACATGGTTACTTTAGTCACAATAAAATGACAAGAGAACAAAAAATGTATAATTCATGAAATTTAACATTATATAATTCATTATGAAAAATATTATATTTTTAGGACTACAATATCATTTGATAAAATTATAATTTTTAAAAAAATTCATTTATGTCTATTTTAACAGTATTTAGTAATTGATGTTTATTAAAGTCATAAAAACATGATTCATTCAAACCAAAAGGATTAAATAAAATCTAATATGTCATATTAAACCAAAAAAATCATGGATGGCATCAAAAAGTTACAATTATATTTATACTAATATTAATAATATCATTTATGTGAATAGTTCACTAATAAGGTAATCATTGTATCATTGTTATGTCATAAATAAATTTAATTATTTAATTTCTAAAAATTAAAAATAAAATACCATGATGTAATAAATATTTTTATATTTCTAATGAATATTTATAGTTGAATATATCACTTATATAAGTCGAATTAAAATTGTTTTAATAATAAGAAACGTATTTATTTATATTTCCCTTTACTTTAAAATAAATATTATAACATGTCATTTTCACGCCCAAGTGGTTGCATGGGTCCCCAAAATCCACCCCAGGATACTCATGGTTGGTAATATATAATAAATAGTATTGTTACATGTGTTAGGGTAGTTTTATATTATTATAATATTATTTGTTACCCTTATTTACCTGATTTACACTATAAGCTTGGTAAATGAAAATAATTACTAAAATTACTATTCATAATATCAAAAAATAAAAGATTCCTACTTACACTAATTTGTAACTTTTGATTTAAAATGTGGAATCCATTTTCACAAAATCAAATCACATTGTTGATTGAAATTAATTGAAAATTAATTACCGCGGTCAAAACCAAAAAGTGGGTTTTTAACAAGTAAAAAACTATCAAAAGATTGACATGTGTTTATGTCCAATTTCAATGTAAAATTACTTCCAATTACCACAAATGGATTAAATGATAAGCCATAATACAATAACTCTTTAATTCCAATTAAAAATGTATTCTTCTTATATTAATTTTTCTTTTGAAAAGTCATTTTTAATTAAAATGGAGTATTTTTCACTATTCATTAAGATATGAAAGTTATAAAAAAACACAGAAAATTAAACCAATATAAATTTTTATATCTATCTTCTAATTAATATTTTTTTTCTAAATATAATATAAAATATCTTATAAGATAGATTTAAAATTTGTGCACTATCAAAAAGTGGAAAAACTGCATTTTTTTGATAAATAATTCTATTATCAGTAAAATTGAATTTATTCTTATATCATGTATAGAAAATTGATAAGATGAATGTTAAGTTTTATATAAAATTAAAAATTTTGTTAATACTTCTCATAATGGATAGTTTATATCCTATTAAATAGTAATATTTTAATAATATATAATTGTTCTGTGAAACTCAGTATTGTGTACAGTGCAATCTATAGAGGAAGGTCAGCCTTGCATGTAACGCAAGACTAGTTAGTGTTTCATGTAGTAAAAACCTCCTTTGGTGTTTTATATAAAATAATCCAAACATAGTTCTTTTATACATTGAACAAAATCTATACTTAGTGTTGTGTATATCATACGCCTACTCAGTGTTGTGTGAAACATAAGACATGTCGGTTTAGTGTGAAAGCAATATTTCACTTAGTGAATTGAAATATATAAATGAAAATTTTATTTTAATGAAAAAAATAGTCGAGAAAAACCCAGGGTGCTACATTATACCCCGCTTAAAATGAATTTCACCCACTAAATTTGTTTTATTGTAAAAGGATTAATACTTGAATGATTTTTTTCATAGAAACCCACATCGTAAAAATGATAACTAAAACTTCATTTTAAATAATGAATGTTAGAAACATTATAGTTACTCAAAGTAACTCAACACTTAGTTTCCACAAATTATAACATAAGAGGGATTTTAAAACAACGATAATGAATAAAATTCCAACCACCATGTTCTAATGGATCCTGATAGAGAACAAGGTTTGGAGAAAGTTAACAACCAGGAAGACATAAATTTGGGATTATTTAGGGGACCATCTGATTCATTAGATAGAAAGGTACTAATATAACATTTTAGGTTTTCAATATCTTTCCCCAAATGTTGAATAATTTTTCATGAGAATAAATACATACTTGATTTTGGTACAATCTCACTGTTGTTATCACCTTAAACAATTTCACATCATCAATTATTTAAATAAATGAAGTTAAATTTGTCATTCATGAATTATTAGCAGATTAAGCGATAGAATGATAGGTCATTCTGTCTATCTAAAAAACAATTATCTCACAGGTAATCAAATATACATAAGTCCACCTATAGTGAAATAATACATTAATCTAATAAACTTCAACTACAATATAACATAAATTATTCATTAATAGCTAACATTACAATCCTTCTAAAAACTAAAAATATAAAACATTAGAAATAAGTGAACTAAATCGATAAAACATCTCTCTCCCAAATATAATTCGAAAGTTCTTGTTTGTCACATTCGAAACCTGTTAATAATTTAATCACGTATTTCCTTGAAACACAATAATAACATGAATTACCATAAACCATAGTGAAAACTTGTATTCTATCATAATATACTCTTTCCACACACAAAAAATAAAAATATATATATACTCAACGTAATTTCCTAAAATTTACTTATAATTTTTTTAATTGAATGGAATTATTCTAGGACCGTACTCTATGAAATAACCTAATTTGGAGTCCTGGTAATCCCATAACAGATAATTTTAAACATTCTTTAGGTTCATTTAAGTAATCATGTGTTCAGGTTTTTTAAACTTTTAAAACAGTGATCAGATCAAAAATATGAGGGCATCGTTGAACTCAGAAGGGCTCGATTTTCTTAGAATGAACTTAAATGTGATCGGAAATATTCAACCGGAAAAGATAGTTTTCAGACATTTTAGAAAATAATAAAATAACTTAAAAATTATTTTATATTATTTTATCACCATTCAGTGGTGGAATGCGAGTACAACGATGCAGTGATGAGGTGGCGATGAGCCCCTTTAATAATACTTCTTAACAGAATAGAAACAGACACGTTGTTTCATTAATGAAACAGTGAGATGACCTGGTTACATAGTGTAATAGAAACATTATGATGTGTTTCTCTATTAACAAGATAACACATTAGGGAATTAAACATAAAATTCCTCTAACAATCCTACAGTGAAAATACTCTCCAACAATGAATGAATAAATCTATTGAGTCTCTAGAGACTTCAATGCACCTTGAAGAACAATATTTTAGGTTGGCTAAGGAAAAAGACATCAAACGAAACTTGAATCCTCATGCGAAGATCGCATCAGTGACCAACATCATTAAGTTAGGGGTTTTTTTGTTTTATGTTTCCCCATTCATCGTACTAAAATGATGAATGTAGATCAACCCATGAACAAGTTGATCCATGGGCCGCTCATTCTTGTGGGATGGTATTTTTCTTGGGTTTTCTATACAAAGATTAAATATTTTGTGGTATAAAATAAAATTAGTATCCCATGCTTTTAAGCCTCTAACACAGAGGGTGAGGGTTGACATGAAAAAAAAATCGAGCCCCTCCACCTTGGGTGTTTTGTGTGTTCTTCATGATTGTGCCTTAGATGTGGCAGAAATGGGGATTTGAGACCATAGGGTGGAATATGGAATTCCCAAGTGGTTGTGTGTGCAAGCAACATTTAGAACGGATCACCATAGTTTACCTGACAGTCCACGGAAAAACCCATTGGTGTGCTGGAAGGAGAACAATGACGGTTTTGTAGTAGCCTCTGGCCTTTGTTCCGGCAGCCAGCAAAAGGTGGAGGAGGCCACCCAACTGTGTCAATACACTGTATATGTGGAAACGATCCATGTCGCATGTGTCAAGCCATGGAAAACTGACCGTGGTGGACGATCTAGACTCACAAATGACCCACAGGGCAGGGGGATCTGTACACTGCTTCAATCTTTGTCCCAGCTCGGCAAAACTATTCCACATATGGGGGAGCATGCAGGGTGATGGCCAACCTAGCAGATTGGGTAGGGAGTGGCCCACCCTAGTAGGATGGACCCAGGCCAGGCTAGATCTAGGTCAGGTTTGTAGACACCAAGCCTGGTCTGGTCGGTCCGGCCAAGTCAGACCAGACCAGGACCCAACAAGCCCCCTTTTGGAAATACATAAAAAAGTTTACAAATAGGGCATCTGATTGACGACATTTGAAGCATTGTGACCCTTTAAACGAAGAGGGTATTTAGTAATACTCTATGAACTCCTTCATAAAATATAAAATGCGAAGAATGGCCTGAAGAGAGGTTCTCCTAGAATCAAGTGCACTATATGCGGAAACCCTATGGTTGGGTGAGACCTGTTGACTACAAAAAAGAGACCCTGTGTGGATCATCTAAGTAGTGCTATTGGGAAGTAGCTTATGGGTGGCCCAGAAGGTCCATGGTGGGGAGAAACTCTCTTTGACTTGGCATAACCAAAATACTCAATATGGGGAGTACCTCAGTATGGCCAATGAGGGAAGTGACTTTTGAGTGACCTAGTATTCCCATGATGGTGAGTGGAGTTTGTGTAACCTATCATACCCACAATACTCATCAGGTATGTGTACCATTACAATCCAAGATTAGTGGGAAGTGGCTTATGTGTGACCACTAAGGACCACTGTACTCATTGAAGAGAAGTTCTCCAACAGCCCAAGGTGTTCGATGAAATGAATGATGGTTTCACTTCCCGAATTTAGATTAAACTAGGTGTGAGCTATCTTGTTTCATGATTAGATCTATGGATTTATTTTTCATTATTTATTTGTGTTATGGGATCCCTAGGGAGTATTTTCTTACTCAACCATGTATAGGCTGCACCCATGTGCAGATGGTTGCTGCCTAAACGGAGGACATGGTGGCCTAGGACTTGGTGGTGCCCGGGGAGACCAGGCTTGCGGGGTGTACTTCTATGGCTTCTAGATGTTACTCTTCTCTTACCCATCAGGTGGCGTATATAATCATAAAACTTATAGAGTTTACTTTTACTTTCCTATTTTTCATTTCACCTTTTTTTGGGTTTGTATTCTTGACATTTTGACCTAAAGTTTTTAGTTTTACTCAGTGGTTGTTTAGTGGCATGTCTTTTTTATCTTTCCATCTTTGGGATGTGGTTGCGTGTGTGTGCATATAGGTACTCATAAAATTTCTTCCCGCTTACAGGTCGATGCCTTCGATGCTAGTCTCCAACCCCTAGCCTTTGGGAGGTGGGCTTGGGGGATGTCAAATAACGGGCCCCGAGGGATGGGTCATGAAATAGTTGTATCAGAGGTGTTCGTTTCTACCTCAAAGATAGAGAGTCCATTTTTTGTGTTTGGGAATCAATGTTAAATGTTTTGAGGTTGAATATCAGATTTGGGGGGTCCAGTGTAGGTGTGGAGACTAACATATCCATACACCAAGACCATGAATTCTTCATTTCGACTTCATTCACAAAAACACTAGTTGCATCCATCATATATGACTTGAGTCTTTCTCTATATTCTTCTTCAATAAGAGTCATCTCAAAAGGTATAATCCATTGAATGTGGTACATATTGATATGTATCAAGATTCCTGCACACCGACAGCAATCTAGGATTCTGATGTCTGACCGTGAGGATAGCCCACCAAGCGATGAGGCATCAATTCAGTTACTAGTGCTAGATATGGCCACATCTGGTGATTCACCAGTGTTACCACCACCCATTGATCGGAAGATACTATTGGCATTAATAGTGGAGTACACACGCAGGCATAGTGACTTTCATGAGTTCCAGAGATAGATACCTCCTAGTTTTAGGGGAGAGATAGACCCTCATGAGGCTAAGGACTTGCTGGAGGCGGTGATGTGGGTCTTTTTCTTGGTGGGGATGCCACTCGACAAGATAGAGATCTTATTTTTGATCCTTATTCAATGATCGGTAGGGAGATATTAATGTTTGATGATTCTAGAGCAAGACCAGGCAACCCTATCCAAGGATGACCTCAAGAGGATTTCTGAGGACAGTTCTTCCCCGCGATTTTTCACTCTTTGTACATACAAGAGTCACTTCACCTACAATAGGGAAACAATTTAGTTGTTGAGTACTCTATGAGGTATACAAAACTCTCTCACTACTCTACATACATGGTGTGGGGACATTTATTTAGTGATCAGACCTTTAGTAGGAAATCTTATGGGATAACATTTAGTCCATGGTGTCTCTCAGAATCCCCACTCAGGATGGGGTGTTGGAGCGAGCCCTTATTGTGGAGAGCTTCTTAGCAGAGCAGGCAGTGAAAACTAAATCCAACAGCAGTCATCAAGAGGTAGAGTCTTCAATAGTGAGTAACAGGCATCACATGGGGGGAACGAAATGAGTCAGGCCTTTGTAATGTGACCTCATGACTCAGGGTTGGTAGTGCGGGGCTCCCAGAGCAGATAGAATCAGTAGGGAACCGAGTTGTGCTTCATTTGAGGCAGGTTGCGGCACTTCGCTTGTGACTTCCCGAACCGTCACACAGATGATCAACAGACAGTTGAGGTACCACCAAATAGGTGGAAGAGGTTCGAACGGGGAGGTCTGTAGGGTAGGGGATGTGGCAAGGAATCAGGTCTGGAAGTAGGTAGAGGATGATGGTTTGAGGTGCTACCACCACCACCCCTAGGTGGTCCACCACGGGCTTAGGAAACTGGTAGACAACGATGAGGCCAACTTCAGCTGATGGAGGCCAACAACCATGACACTCCACAGATGATTATAGATACAAGTTGTGTCTTATCCACCTTAGATACTGTTCTTATAGACACAAGTGTCTTTCAGTCTTTCCTTACCACAGACCTTTTCCGAGTATTAGAAATTCTAGTGAAGCCATTGGCTCAATCCTTATGATTAGAGACTTCTACGAGATGGAATTTAAAGATTAAACACCTTTTTCGGTTCTGTGAGCTTACTCTAGGAGGTTAGCACTTCGTTTGGGATTTCCTGGTAGCATCATCAAGGCTATAAGATGTCATATGGTGTATAGACTGGTTATCTTTAGTCCTTTCTCAGATCGACTGTATTATGTGAAAAGTGCGGGGTGTCTTCAAGCATGAGACTATGTTTCCCTTCACCGTTGATAAGGGAACTTTTTCAGCATAGGGTAGAATTTCTAAAATTATGGTTCAACCGATAAATCACCAGTAGGCTAGCCTCATTCTTGGTGCGATGGATGAGTTTGAGGATGTTATTCTTGAGGAAGTTCCTAGACAACCTCCTTATAAGGAGGTAGCCTTCGGCATCAACCTATACCCTAGGATGGTAACAATATACACACCATCATATTAGATAAATGACATGGAACATTGTGATTGAGGGTACAATTAGGGGACTTATAGGAGAATGACTTCATAAGGCCTGATGTTTCACCATGGGCATCCCCAATGTTGTTTTCCAAGAAGGAAAATAAGGGCTTGAGGCTGTGTCTTGACTTCCGGTTCCTGAACCAGGGGACTGTGAAGAAAATGTATCCACTACTGAGAATTGAAGACCGCTTCAACTAGTTGAAGGGAGATAGGTTGTTCTTGAATATACGACTTGGATTTGGCTACCACAAGCTTCGGTTATTGGATGAGGATATACTAAAGACAGATTTAATATGCTGTTATAGGAACTAGTAGTGTTTTTTATACCCTTCATCATAACTAATGCCACAGTAGTGTTCATGGGACTTGTGAATAGAATCTTCTAGCATAACCTTGATCATTTTGTGGCTGTCTATACTGATTACTTCTTGGTGTACTCAGTGTCAAAGGAGTAGCATGCTACAGATGTGTGTGTAGTCTTAGAAACACTCTGAGAGCCCCATATTTATGGTAATATCTCTACATTCCAGTTCTGGATTTAGGAGGTCCACATTATGGGACATGTAATCTTGGAGGTAGGAGTTGTAGTGGATCCAGTGAAGATAGAGGCGGTGATGACTTAGGAACCACCCAAGAGCGTGATTGAGGTGAAGAGTTTCTTTGGTTGGAAAGATAACACTAGAGGGTTGTGCCCAAATTTTCTAGAGTAGAATCACCGAATTGGCTTTTAAATTGATGGTACAATACTTCGTGTGGATGAAGAAGTGTCGGTAATTTTTCCAGGAGCGGAGGCAGAGAATGATGACTGCCCCTGTCATGAGACTACCAGAAGAGGGTGTTGGTTATGTACTCTTTTATGATGCATCATAGACCTGACTGGGGTGTGTCCTGATGTAGGAGTGAGCAGTGATTTCCTTTGGATCATGTTCTTTGAGGAAGCATAAGCAAAACTATGAGACCCATGGCCTAGAGTTAGCATTAGTGGTCTTTTCTATAAATATGTAGTGGCCCAACTTGAAGGATGAATAGTTTACCATCTGTTATGAACACAAGAGTCTCAGGTATATCATCTCAGAAAATGACCTAAAACTGAGACAATGACAATTGATGGAGCTCTTCCAGGTCTATTAATTTGAGTTAGTTTATACTCTTATGAAAGAGAACATGGTGGCAGATGCACTCTGCAGGGGGTCTGGTCAACATCTTCTTAGTGAGGCGACATGTAGTAAGTTGCGATGAAGATATCCATTATGGGATATGATGGAGAATCTTACCTTTTTCCAATGACTATCACTCCTCTACTATTACATTGATTCAGGAGGCACAACATGTGGGAATCAACTATGAGGCATGACATGCTCAGTTATCCTCAAGAAAGACTCTTAGTGGTTTTTTATAGCTGGAGAGAACATAATCATTTTAAAAGGGTGCAATTTATTATGAGTGACATTGTAGGATGATGTGTTGAGGGGGTTCCATATATCCCCTTTTGTAGTACATCCAAGTGTGGAGAAGATGTACCAGGACCTCTGATGTTAGTACAGGTGGCTAGCGATGAAGAATGCGATGGAAGAGTTCATTTCAGGATGCCTCGATTTTCATTATGTGAAGGTTGAGCATCAAGATATGGAAGGATGGACCCATCCACTCGAGGAATCAGAGTGAAAATGAGATGGTATCTTTATGGATGTTATTTTTGGTTACCACAAACCACTAGGGTCCATGGTTCTATCAGGGTGATCGTTGACTGATTCACCAAGTCTGTTCACCTCCTACCCATCCAGGAGTGGGATCAGTAGAGGGATTGGGGTGCCTTTACATCCAACAGATAGTGCATCCTTATGGGGTTCCTTCAATGATCATCTCAGTCCATGATGCTCTCTTTATATCCTAGTTCCATAAGGGATTACAGGAGGTGTTCAAGATTCTACTATGCTTGAGCACAAATTTTCACCCTCAGACAGATGGACATACAGAGCGCACCATATAGACCATGGAGGACATGCTTAATTCTTGGGTCCTTTATTTTGTTCACAGTTGGGAGTTTAACCTTACACTAGTGGAGTTCGTATACAATAATACATATCCCTCCACCATTGATGTGGCACCATTTGAGTCCTTGTACGGGCAGCCATGCAGATCACCTATGTGGTGGATAGACATATAAGAGTCAGAAATCATGGGTCCATAGTTGTTATGGGCTACCATTGAAAAGGTGAATATCATCTAGTAGTGAATGAGGACTGTACTGAGTAGATAAAAATCATATGTTGATAAGAGATAGGGTCCCTTGGAGTTCATGGAGGGGGATGATGTGTTCCTTCGAGTCTTACCCCAACGGGGATTTCATAGATTTGGACAGGGAGGAAATTTATCTCCGAGGTTCATCGGACCTTTCCAGAATCATAGTAGAGTTGACGAGGTGGTGTACCACCTAGTTATTACCCCACAGATGCACTAGGTTCATAATGTTTTTCATGTGTCATAGCTGGGGAGGTACGTTCATGATCCATCGCATGTCATCGGCTGGGGAGAGATAGACATTGATGATGGGGTGACGTTTTCAGAGTACTTGATAGAGATAAAGGATCGATAAGAACGAATCCTTCATGGATAGTTGACTCCTCTAGTGTGTGTTCAGTGGAAACAAGTGAATCTCTATGAGGACACATGGGAGTGGGAGGCTTAGATTCATGTTTAGTACCCCCATTTGTCTTTTTAGACTCATTTTGGCTTATGAGGACTTGAATCCCAAAAAAGAGGGAGTAATGTAATATCAAGAAATTTCCATGTAATTTTTTGAAATTATATAGAAATATTCTGAGACCAAACGCTTTGACGACACCTTATTCTACGGACCAATGATTAAAAAATATAATTTTCTACTTTTTATGTTCTTTTAAGTAATCGTGCATGTGGGTTTTTCTATAATTTTAAATCATTGATTGGATCATCAATATGATGTCACCATTGAACTGAGAATGGAGGGATTCAAATTTAAAGGAACTAACATTGGCTGACAACGGTCGACTGAAAAATATAGTTTTCAGATATTTTTAAAAATAAAGAAATAACATAAAAATATTATTTTATTTTCCTTTTCTCACCATTCAGTAGTGGAATGCTAACACAGTGGTGTGGATATGATGCGGCGACGATCCCCTTTAGTGATACTCTTTAATTGAAGTGAAAAATACATTCTATTTCCCTAATGAAACAACATAATGACATAGCGATGCAGCGTAACAAATACTCTGTGACGTGAAATTCTATTAATGAGATAATATGTTGGGGAATCATTCATGAAATTCCACTGATGATTCTATGATCAAAATCATCTCCAAAAATGAATGACGAAAGCCATCGAATCATTATCACTGTCAACTCACCAAGAAGAATGGAACCGGAGGGCGAAAAATACCAACGAATTCGAACAGAACATGAATCCATATGGGCCGATCACTTCAGCACCGCACACCTTTGAGGTATGGGTTTGTTCAGTTTTAAGTTTCTCCATTGTTTATTCTAAAATTAAAATCATTGATCAACTGACTAATAGGTGGATCTGTGGATCACTCTTTCTTAAGGGAACGGGTTTTTTTGTTTTTATTTATCGGGATTTTTATTAATAGAACAATAAATCATTATCCCATCATATCTAAACATTTAACGAAGAGGTTTCGGGCTTACTCGAAGAAGGCCTGAGCCCCCTCCATCTTGTGTTCTTTGTGTGCTATTCCTGACCTCGATTCGAAGTTGGAGTAAGGGGGTTTCAAGGCCATCACTAGGAATATAGAATCCTCAAGAGTTTCTAAGAGGACGTGGCACACAGAACAGACCACAAGAGCCGATTCAGTTGTCTGGGAAAGAACCCCCCATCACTAGTAGCCCACAGTGGCAGCCGTAGGATGGTGGGGGAACTCCATGATGGTGTTCTGAAAGGAGATCCACTGTCGGCTTGGGTCGCGGAGTTACGGTAGTAACAACCAGCCTTTTTGTAAGGGATGGGTGGACGCAGCCACCTGACCGTGTCACGGAACTGTGAACACAGAATCATGCCACATCACACATAGTAGGTCTTGGTCAACCAACCACGGCGGAGGAGCTGGCCCCACGTACGACCCTTGAGGTTTGGGTAGATGGACACAACTTCCTGCCACCACCCTGCCTGGAAGACTAGGAAAGAATTATGCCACCATAGCAAGATTGACCAGGCCCACGGCTCAACGGGCCAGATCTAGGTCGATTCAGGATACCTAGGTTGGGTCTGTGTACCCTGGTCCAAGTTCGGTTGGTCTATCTAAGACAAAACGGACATGGACCCATGAACCCTTCTTATACAATCGTAAATAATATAAAAATCATGCATCTAATTGACGAGATTCTTATAACATTGGATCCCTTGTGATGAGGTGGATCTTTGGGAATACTCTAAGGAGAATTTCATGAATGTTTAAATGAGACGAATGGGTTAACGTGTGGTTATCCATGAATCAAGTGCACTATGTGCGGAAACCCTGCGGTTGGATGAGACCTGAAGACTACTGAAAAGTGACAAAGTGTGGATCATCTAAAGTGGCCTAGTTGGAAGAAACTTTTGTGTGACCAAGAATGCCCACGGTGGGGAGTAGCTCTGTGTGACCCAACATACCCGTGGTACTCAATAGGAGGAGTACCTCAGTATGGCCATGGTTGGAAGCGACTTCTCTGTGACCTGGACTATCCATGGTGGGGAGAGGCTTTTTTGTGACCCAGTATACCCATGGTTCTCATTGAGGATGAATACCACATTAGTCTGAGGTTAGTGAAAATCATCTTCTGTGTGACCCAGCCAACCCATAGTACTAATTGAGGAGGTGTTCTCCACCATCAAAAGGAATTCGATAAAATATAGGATGGTCTTTCTTTCCAACCTTATATTATACCTCATGTGAGCTATCTTGTTTCGTGGTTTTCTCTGTGGATTGATTTTTGATATTTCCATTGTGTTTTGTGGTCCATAATAAGTATTTTTTTCTTACCCCTGCAAAGTCTTCTCCCACATATGTTGTGTCTAGTGGAGACGATTTCTACCTTAACGGAGGACTTGTTGGCCCAGGACTCAGTGGTTCTCATTGACACCAGGTAGGTAGGGTGTAAATTTATGGCTTCTACAATATAATATGCACTTACCCATCAGGTGGGGGGTTTTTAGTGGACGTCTTTTAGAGTTTATTTTCAATTTCATGTTTTCAGTTAATCATTTGTTGGGTTTTTATTCTGGACTATTTTACCTATAGTTCTTTATTTTTACTCATTAGCTATTTAGTGGCATGCATGTTTATCTTTTAATCTTTGGGATGTGGTTGTGTGTGTGTGTAATAGTACTCATGAAAATTTATGCCACTTTCCGGTTTACACCTTAGGTGCTAGTCGCCAACCCCTGGACCTTAGGAAATGGGCATGGGGGATATCACGGAACGGGTCCCAGGGGACGGGCTTGACCGTCAAACCATGATATCACCTGGTCTTTATATCATTCTATGAGGTCATTAATACTATCTAACATCTCCTTATCTTATAATCCCTTCTTTATGCGCACATCATTATCTTTTCCAAAATATTTCAATCACATTTCATAGTTACTGGTACCATATACTTATGGAAATCCAGAATTGGCCAATACATAGAAATTCTAATAAACCATAATACTATAAAAGATATTCTAAAACACTATTTTGGTACCCCGTTACATAAACACTTGGTCATTCCACCACTTCGCTATCGTACTCAATGTCACGAATAGTGATCATGTAGGATTTTCCATTGTATTTGGCCTTAAGATGTTGTTGATGTGGATAATCACCCATAACCCTTGGATTAGGGAACTATTTATTCCCTTTAAGAGAATCTACATAATGCTTCTTTACACACTTTGAGCATAAGGAAACATTCATCTTCTTTTCACCATTGTTTTGAGATTTTCCCTTGAACTCCATCTTTCGTTTCATTTTAAAATGATAAGATTGATATGTAACATAAACTTGGATTTCTACCATGATATCACAATTCACGTTATATTCATAGTAGATAAATCCTTTTATAGATAATTTCCTTCGATGACTTGTCTTTAAGCCACTGAATAATCGATCAACTTTACTTTTAAGTTGAATGATAAATATAGAAGCATGACCTATAGGTCTTCTAAAATGTTCCTCATATATACCAACAGATTCATCATTCTCTTTCTTAAGTTCGAGGAACTACTTTTCCAAAAAAAATCGAAGAATGTGACAAAAGTACTTATTGAAAGATAAGTTAATGAACTCATCCAATTATTTTTGTTCAATTTCATCTTTCTGCCATGTATTACTGATTAGAGTCCCCCACTGGTCTGTTTCATCTTCTAAATGATAAACTACCAACATTACTTTTTCGTGTTCTGAACAACGAAAGATGGAAAATATCTTTTCAATGGTACTGGTCAATTTTTTAACAACAAGTGGATCTGTGGACACACTGAAATAAGGAGGACATTTCCTCATGAATGAATCAACAGAATATTTTTTCCTTGTTTTCTCATTTAGAATTCTACAAAGATTCATATCTCATGTAAGTATATAAAAAAGATTTTGAATTCCCTCTCGCTTAACAATTGGATGTTTAGGAGGACAATCATTGGATTTACTAGTGCATTTACTATTAATATAGTTTCTTTGTGTCCAGCCATTATCTAAAACCCAAAAAGAGTAGTGTGAGAGGCCAAAATCGTACTAGGAAAATAACATAATCAAGGGGGAGTATGATAAATATCAAACATCTTATGTTTAATCCTAGGTTATTCAAGATCATTACCATAATTCTATGACAGAAACCACTATTAAAACTTATATGTAGGGATATCCCAAGGCATATCCTCATAAATATATCTTGGTATATGTCTAATGTTTTTGCATCATAGTTTCCAAATGTAGACTAAACCATTACTCTGATACTAACTATAATGTCCCAAGAATAACATACATGGATATTATATATTTTTAGATTAATATTCATTACATTTTACAAATTCATTCTTTAGGACTATAATAGTTTAGTGTCTTTGGAAAAATAAAACATAATCTACTAACATGGTCAAATTTCTTCAATATATCCCATAATGATCTTCCACTTTTTTTCCTACCTAAAACCATTCTTTATTACTCGGGAAAAAGAAAACATAAAAATGGTGAGCTCAAATTCTCAGTAAGGGTAAACATAGAGAACATAAAACAAACTATTAACATAAGAATGAACATAAAGTCTAAATATCAAATTCTTGACTCATGAAATAAATCATGGAAGTTCATAGGACATAAATCATAAATGAACACAAACTATGATAAAATATCACTGACATAAAACATGGAATTATTGAATATAAATAAGCACATAATATGATTATCATAGTATCCAAGGAATTTCTGTGAAGACTATCATAGAGGATAAAGTCCATAACTAAAACAGGTTTACTTTTTGTTCAATCCATGCATTACTAAATCGGATTTACTTGTTGTTCCAGTCCTGTATTACTTAACTAAATTTTTTTAGCTATCCAGACCTATATTAATGAAGCAGACATTCGTTCCATTCTAGTCATGCCTTTCTCATGAGAGATAAATATTTACCCAACTCACTTGAGGGAGATATATACCAACCAATCTAATAATGAAATCATTATTAAATGTGACACAGACACATAAATCATTCATCATAGCATAACCCAAAAAAACAAAATGGGTTTTTAAACATCGTTCAATCATAACATAATACACATAAAATTTCATTCCATTATTAAAAAAAATAAAATAAATGTAACAATATGGATGTAAACATAACCCTACTTAATGATCATCATCATAGATGGAAAATTATTTTCTTAAAATACTCAAACATAATTCTTGTGAAAAATATCCTTTTCTCATTAAAACATTTTCATTTCCCAAAATGTTGAACATTTCGAAAAGAATAGAATTTACTTGAAAATAAAATATAAATAATTTAAAGGAAGATTCGTGTAAATAAAGAATAATGAATATATAAGAATCCATTGATTACATATAAGTTTAAGACAATTCTTCTCATACTATTGCTGGAAAATTCAAAAAGTAACTCATATAGAAAATAAAATAAAGATTCCTTGCATACCAATTCATAATAAATCGCCAACGGGAAAAATTGACTTTAAAAATAGTATAATAACATAAATAACACTATATATTTTGGAAAAGTGGATGTGAATGATAAATATACCCTTTTAAATACTTACAAATATACAATCTCAATTAATAATGAAATTAGAAAATTATCCCTTACCAAAGGTCAAGTTTCTTTTGAATATGTCTGAAACTCATTTATAGTGGGTTTAAACATACTATTTATTGTACGTGTTTTGACATTTTATTCATTATCTCAATACATAGACCTTGATTTACTTACTTCCATAATGTAAAAACTGATTTATATATCACACTTATTCAGTATAAAAATATATATAATAGATAGATAAATGAAATGGAATATGTTGTTCATGGAGATGGTAGGCAGTACATACGCATTAACATTGTTTCTGTTACCTTATTGAAATGAATGGAAGCAAGTAATTGACATATATATTTATAAATCAAGTAGAATTATTATTTCTTAAATTTCATGCTTATTTTTTATATATTCTTTATAATAATTCTTTAATGTTCAACGTGGAGAATGAATCTCATCGTGCCCTAGATAGGGTAGGCCATACGTACACATGAGTGACAATATCATTCATTTAATGGTTAAATGGTGTGAAATTTCATGGTATATTAATTAATTAGAATTATTATCCTGTTATATTCATTATTTTTTTTACACATCCTTATACCCTTCAAAATTTTGTACTGTTGAATAACAAATTACCCCACGTCATGGAGACGGTAAGCAGTATAGACGTATTCATGATGATATTGTTATTCGTACGATGGATAAAATAATGGATAAGGTTATAACAAAATTATAACAATATATTATCATGTTGGAAATACTAGATTTATTAATTTAGTATGGGATCAAGATAATAATAGGAAATAGAAAAAAATTGAAAGGGTTGATAAAAAAATTACCACCTTTTCGAGTATCTCCTTTTGATTTGCACAAAATATATCCTTAGGATGGATTTATTCTCAAATTTTAGCCATAATGATGAATTGAGGTATGTTGGGAGGATATTTGGGAAGGTAATTTCACTGACAAAGGGCTTCAGAGGTGTGAATAAAAGAGAAGGAGATGTGCCCTTTTATAGGAGAGGTGAGAGGTACTTTAGAAAATTCATTAAATATGAATTTATTATAAATGTATTTTCGGTTTCTAATGATCCCAAACTCATTTATTTCGAAGATAAGATGATTATGGGTCACAATAAACCACAAAAATCGGTTTTAGAAATGTATTCATCACACAATTAACTATATTCATTTTGTTTTGACACGTTGTTTAAAACATTAGCTCTTACTATGTCCTCTTTTATTATCATAATATATGGTTACTATAGTTACTAAAAAATGAAAAGAGAACCACAAGTGGATAATTAATGAAATTACTAAAATTATATAATTCTATTGGCTGGATCATAGATTTTTGGGACTATTATATCATTTACGGAAATATTATTTGTTTTAAAAACCCATTTATGTGAATTTTGACACTATTTTGTAATTTATTTTTTATTAAAGTCATAAAACCCGAGTCATTCAAAAAATAATAATTAAATAAAATCTATTATTTCATAGTCATCCAAAAAAATTTGTGTCTAGAATCAAAATGTTCAAATAATATTTATATAAATATTTACGTTACCATTAATTTGAATCGTTCATTAATATGTTAATCAATGTTTCATCATTGTATCATAAATAAATTTAATTATTTAATGAATAAAAATTACAAATAAAATACCATGATGTAGGAAATAATTTAATCTTTCTAATAAATATTTATAATTGAATGTATCACTTATATAACTTGAATTAAAATTGTTTTAATAATAAGATTCATGTTTATTTATATTTCCCTTTACTCTACGTTAATTATTATAACACATCATTTTATCACCCAAGTGGCTCCATGGGGTCCTAAAATTGACACAAGGATGCTCATGGTTTCCCATATCTAATCAGTATTATTAGGACATGTGTTAGGGTAGTTTTATACTATTATTATATTAATTTTTACCCTTATTGAACTTATTTACACTTTAACCATGGTAAATGAAAAAAATTACTGAAATTAATATTCATAATATCCAAAAATAAAAGGTACCTATATACACAATTTGTGACTTATGATGAAAAATTTGGAATGAATTTCCATAAATTTAAAAAACAGAATTTTCATAAATTAATTTAAAATTAGTTTTCATTGTCAAATCCAAAAGGAAAGTTTTTGAGAAGCAAAAACTATCAAAAGTTTGACTTGTATTTATGTCCCATTTCAATGTAAAATTACCTAAAATTTCCAAATTTGGATTAAATGACAGAAAGTAATCAAATTATACTTTAAAACCAATTAAAAATGTAATTTAAATATATAAATTATTTTGATGAAATACTATTTTTGAATTAAAATGAAATATTTTTTACTATTAATAAAAATATGAAAGTTATCAAAAAACACCAAAATTTATTACAAAGTAAATTTCTATGTCTCTCTTACAAATAATAACATTATTTTGTCAAATAAAATATAAAAAAATGTTGAAATATATATTTAAAATGGTTTCACCATCAAAAAGTAGAAAAACTATATTTTTTGAAAAATATATCTTTTATCCGAAACATAGTATTTGTTCTTATATAATGTCTAAAAAATAAATTATATGAATTTCTATGTAATATAAAACAAAAATGTGGTTAATACAATTCATAATTTCTTGTTTATATGCAATTAAAGAACAATATTTTAATAATATATTCTTTTATGTGTGAAACTCAGTATTGCATAAAACGTAAGCTATTAAGGACGGTTGATCTTGCATGTAACACAAGACAAGTAAATGTTTCATGTAGTAGAAGATTCCTTTGGTGTTTTTTATAACATAATACAAACATATTTCTTATATACATTGAACCAAATCTATAATCAATGTTTTGTATATCGTATGCCAACTCGATGTTCCGTGTAACATACAATAATTCGGTTTTGTGTGAAATGAATGTATGACATAGTGCATTGAAATATATAAATAAATATTTTAATTTAGTAAAACAATTGTTCATAAAAACTTTGGGTGTTACAACTTCCATGTCAATGATTGATAAATTTTTTTATAAAAATGTTTTTACTACATCCTTTGATAATTTAATGTGATTTTTACTCATGTTATAAATTTTTTAAAAATGGATTGAAGGGATTCCTTTTGTGATTTTTAATCGAGGCTCCTTATGATTTTCTAAAACAAATATGGGGGGAATGTTTTTTTATATTATATACCATTAATAGATTCCCCCATCATCATAACACATTTATTCCTTGAAGCTTTATTTACATGCTTAAAATAATATTTTCAATGAAATTTTTCTCCTTTATAAATTTTTCATATTTAAATAATTTAAATAGAAAGGATATATTCCTCAATAATTATTTTAAGTGTTCTCTAAAAAATAATTTTCATTCTATGATAACATTATTTGATGTTAATTTACACTTACTAGGAATATATTCATTGATACTATCCTAATTATATTTATTGTTTTTTATCTTTCTAGTTGTATGATATTTATGAAGCCCATTTCTATTACATGGGTTTTGATATGATGAAATTATATTGAAACCCATTTAATCTCATGGGTTCTTTGTTTTTGACCCAGGAACAACAAGAGAGGGGATGGATTAATTAGGGTGTCAAAAGTTTCTTAAAAAGTGACAGATCTTGTTCCCATGTTTATATTAACCTGTTATACTTATATCATGATAATGCGATGTAATTTAAAAATTCACATGTAGAGTGAAAACACATGATTTTTCCTTGGTTTTCCACTAAGGGTTATCCCAATGATCAGATGATGATACTATGTCAGTTGAACCTTAATCCACTAACCATCACTGGGTGTGGAATATAGATTTTTTGAAACAGTCACTCTATGCCACGGAAAAAATCCTTATAATATATCATGGACAACACACTACCTTCCTCATAACACTTAAATTAACTCCACCTAGATAACAATATTGGGTAAACACTTACCCAGTTTGACACCTTGTTGTTCACCTCAGTATTTTGGCATTTAAGTATTTCTCTCTAACTAGCATGAGACCCTTATTTCACCTTAGTCATGAATTGATTCACTTGAAAACACTATTCACTTAATATTTTTTTTAATATTTCAATTTGAGAAGCTATTTTGTGAAGCTCACTACCTTCACAATGAATATGACTTTTGCGGAATAAATTGTCTTCATGAAGATCATTGATTTATATTACAATTAAAGTAGGACGGTAATCTTGTTGAAAAGATGATATCTGATTTTGTTGAAGTAATGTATAATAATCTTCCAACTATTAGCATGTACATTGTGGGATCCACAGATGTCCCATACTCATGATTTCTATGTTTCTTCCCAACTGAAATCCCAGTCGACATTGTCTTGGAGTCCAACCTATTTAATTTCTTTAGTATCTCTCTTGTATATATTTAACACTAATTGAATGTGTGATCATTTTTATGAATCAAATAAATCCCCAAGAAGTATGTGCGTTCACCAACCATAGATAATTCCAATTTTTATTTCACGTTATTATAAAATTATTTCATTGATCCATACATAATCCCACCAAATATATTTCTTCCACTTACACAGGCCCCATAAATTTATCTTTATTTCAATTCTCTATATAGAGATTATGATTGACACCTCATCTTTTGAAATGAATATTCTTTATATAGGAATGTATTTGAGAATACCAAGCATGTGTTTCCCACATTAGACCATATAGGGAATTGTTTAATCTACAAACCATTACTTCATCATTTCTAATTATAAATCACACCAGTTGTTCGATGTAGACATGTTATTTGAGAACTCCATTTGAGATAGATTTTTTTGACATCCACATGATTAATTTTTTAACCTCTTTGAATTTACATAGAATAGAACATCCTAATCTATTCTAGTCTCACTACTAGAGAATAAGATTCATCAACATAAATTCCATAAATATGTTCTTATCATTTGCACAAGATGTGTTCCTTGTTTTTTATCACATTTCCATGCTCAATTTTTTTCAAAGATACACTTTATTTCAATCACATTGTGATTTTCTAGCCACGTAACAAGATCACATGTCCGGTTCTATTCAATATAATATAGTTTACTATTTATGGATTTATTCAATGATTCATCTTTTTCATATTTTTCAAATGAGGATGGTTCCAAAATAGATAAGATGGAATAATTGAAATCATTCCACATTATCCTTATCTATGTGGGTTCTATCCAATACCCAATGAAGTTGGATTGATCAATTTCTTCTCATTAATTGCTCCTCTAAGGTTCAGATGATGTGTCTTCAAACATTATCTATTTTTCTGATTATTCTTCATAATCTTCACCATTTTGTGACCCCTAAATATATTTTCATTCATTTCTGAACTTTTATGTTTAAATTTTATTCACATTATATTTCTTATTCATCTTCTATCATATTAACATATGAGAACCTTGAGGTATTTGTGATTTTATCATCAATGATCATAACATCACTTCATTCCAACATTATTCCAAGATGATTATTAACACACTTGTATTATTTTCTTTTCATTTAATATCCAAGGAATATCCCCTCATCTTGAAAATAATCATACATTCTTTTATAGCCTACATTGTTTCAGAAGAAACATTTACTTCCAAAAACAAGAAATTATTTCATAGAGGGATTCCTTACATGCCACAACTAATATGGTGACATGGTTTCTACCATAAAAATCCATTTTCAATTTATAGTCTACTCTATTTATATAACAACCACTTTCCAATAATGATAATACATACGACTCACCGTTAGTATTATTCTAGCCATAGTTTTCACCTATTGATTTCTGAATTCAAAAAATATATTTTGATGTTTTCAATAAAACCACCTCATTAATTATTCCATTTTTTCTATGTAATTTTCAAATTCAATGGATGTGTTTTCCTATCCACTTTTATATCATAGATCATTTATTTTGAATAAAGTATCATTCTAATCTATTCGAAGAAAAATTTTCATGAAATCAATCAATTATTATTTCCTCTATATAAACATTACAGAAGATAATAAATTATAATCTCAATAATTTTAATAATGTACCCCTCTCTCTATATTCTATTATCATTTATTATACCAGATAAATTTTTGTAGATGGGATCACGAATATTTGATTATATTTTCTTCAATGGATGATATGAACTTTAGGAGAACAATCCTCATATGCAAGAAACAATTCCATTTTTCTAGTTCATGATTCATATTGGGGATATCCATTACTATCATTAGATTATATATAATTTCCATGAATTTTTTATTAATGTGACCCATCCTCAAGTTCAAGAAGTTGTTTTATTATTCAACTATTAAGTGAAAAATGTTCCCTTCACTATCAACATGGTATAAATTTCCATTAGTTATTCATCATTTTATCAAGGAATTACATATCTTTTCTCGGATCTTTCACCCCTATTAATTAAATTTAAATAACTATACATAGTAACTAATTTGACTCATACTTTGGAGATTTGTATTAGAACCATCAACATAATAAACCTCAATTTTCTTAACATCATCATTTTCTAGTTCTTTACTTTCACAACATTTGATATTTAAATAAACATCATTTCCAAAACACATTGGTCCATAAAACATTTTCTTAACAATATTTGATAAATATATATATGTTTTCATATGTGATGATAATTTTTTGTCATGAAGTTAGGTGTTACTTCTCTTTATATCTTTGAGATCTATGTCTATATCGTATGATTTCTCTTTTTTATTATCTTTTTTATAGTATATATTTGATTGGTTGGAGGATAAAAGTGTCCTTTCCAATATAATTTAAATATTCACAAAATCATCATACTCATATTCTTCATCCATTGGAGAATACATATTCGTAAGAAAAACAAAACATGATTGGTGATTATTGAAATTTCTATGAGTTCAATAGATATTTTTCCTGGATTTCCATTGCATGAAATGAATAACATTATAGAAATATTTATAATAGTTAAAATAATAGAAATATAAAGTATTTATTCTCTATGATGAAGGATATGGTCCCATTCTGCATTGGGGACTTTAATGCACTTCAACATCCATAAAACTCCTTTCCTATTCATGTAATTTCATGGTATGGCCCACTAGCCAATGAATTGACATTTCATGAGAGGAAATGACTTTTCATATTTATTCCTCCTCATGTACCCTTCTATTGGAAAACAATTTGACAATAAAGAATATTAGGATAATTGAGGGAAGAATTTAGATCACTTTTCTATTTGATTGTAATATTTCATTGACAGAACATTAGGTGACTTTGTGATATGTCAAACTTTATGCTTCCCTTTATTTGAGATCATTTTATTTCTAGAATTTGATGATTCAACATCACAAACAATTCCATAGTATTTCAAAAAAATGAATCGAGAATTAAAATCTATATGTACTCCTTTAGAACCATGATTTTATCTCTCTAATAGGTCTATATAATATAATACAATAATCAATATTTTCATCTTTGTTTACATTTAATTGGATTCAATATCTCGTATAATCCTTAGAATAACAACTGCACTTTCAAACAAATCAACTTTCATAGCATTCTCCTCCACTCTGGATTTATGGTCACTCATGACCTTTTCCTTCTCTTCAGTCCTTATATTAAAATATAAAACATCTTTTCATCATTATTGAGGTTATGAATGTTCTTTTTATCCATATTTATGTTGATAATTTTTTTCTTCATGTTGGTCAATATATTCTGATGAATCTTCTATAGCGGATTTTATACTTCTACTTCCCCTTCATTAATATTCATTCATATAAAGAGAATACTTAAGTTCCATATTAATATCTCTAACAACAATAAACTGGTTATAATTATCTTTATTATATGAATTTTAACACATTTAATCTAAATCCATCATGGATTTTTGGGTTCCATATTTACACTCTATTTCTTCAACTTTGAAAAAGTCATTACCATCTGGTTCTTCTTCATAGACAAAAATATTTCTCTATAATATCATTCTTGATTTAAATTCACCCTTCTGGGGAAAACATTTTGAGTCTTTACCTATTATAATCTCTAATTTCATCATCATCAAAATTCTTTGATCATCATGAGGTAATGCGACTATTTCCACCACATCAATAACTATCCATTGGAAATTTTACATCAAATCCTCTTTCAGATATGGAATTTCATATAAACATAAGAAAGAAGTTTATCTTTCTCATTATCATCATTAACAATATCATTGGAAATATCATGGTCTTCCATGTATTTTAATTTCATTTGATTTCATACATTATTTATTTCATCTTCTTGTTTTTCTCTCATTTCATATTCTACCAGACATATCCATTTTGTCAAGGGCTGACACATTTGGATTGTAGAGAGTTTGAATCCTTCTTATGGTTTTCTTGATGTTTTCAATATCTATTATTTTTTCTCTAAGTACCCTAATCGCTCCAAAAACTTGTGATATTTAATTAAAAAAGGTACTCAAATTTTCATCTGACTTCATCTACATGGAATCAAACCTATTATGGAAAACATAGTGTTTTGAATCATTCAGTTTTTTCTATATCATATACGTTATATAGTTTTTCCAACATATAAATAGATGAAGTGAAACCTATCACCTTTAGTTATATTTTATTAGACGAAGATTCGGTAAGGGCATTATGTGGTTTGGCATTTACATCATGAATTTTCCTGGATATTTTAGTCATAGACAACCATGTTTCATAGTGACCTATTATAAGGACCTCACCTTAAAACATTACATAATCTTGAATTAAATGATTAATTCTCATTGATGATATTTTCAGGTTTAGACTTATACAGAATTAGGAAATAACTATTACATCTCAATGATTAAAAAGTAGACACATCTACTGAGTTTCCATTTTTTTCACAAAATAGAAATTCTTGAACAAAAGAGTCATGTTTAGTTCCTTGTTTTAGATATCATGTCTCTACATGATCTCATCCTTGACCCTATTCATATTTATGTCCTATTGAAAACATTTCAAAAACATGGGATGAGAATAAAAAGCTCAGTAAGGGTTATAAAACAAGGAAAGAAAACATTAGATCATCAATATATACATAACATAAGCCTTTTAACATACCTCATGAAGTTATAAGATTTTCGGAATACTCATAAAACTCATAAATAATAAAGGTAACTTAATGCATACATAACATACTTACATTGCAGCTATCCCAACTACATAGGGAGTCACATTTGGAATACCCATCACAGAATATTCCCTAAATCTCATTGGAGAAACATTCACCTTTACCTCCTTTTCATTACCCAATGCATTGGACAGATATCTCGGGCTCATCCACCATAGGTTTATCACGGAACCGCCCATATACTTAACAGTGGCCAAGAACCATTACATAATCATAATACATAACTTAATCATAAAGGAAAGATAACATTCACATATTGCAATAACAATATAACATTTTAAGACATTGAAAAAATAAATCCATTCTAAAAACCATTTTCAATACCAAAATATGTAAAAAGAGTCTATGGTATTTATTTTTATTTCGAAAACATTATGTCTTGTTAAGAAATCCATAGATCAAATAATACTGGCAGCGGTGGGAAAGGTCGTTGTCACCGCTTACGTAAAATATGAAACATTTCGTTTTGTCATTTAGTAAAATGCTTCGTAGAGAAAATTTTCCTTTTGAATGAAATGAAATGTCAAAAGGGTTTTATGAACTGTATAAAATAAAGTTGTGTAGAAATAAAAAGATGCCTCAATGAAAGGAGATTGAGATGAAGTCACGTACAAAGACGGTATTCTTAGATTAAGAATAAATCAATGACATAATTATGTTTGACAAATAATAATTCACTCAATATAAGTGGATATTATGTGTAAAACAATAATAGTTAATTTACACATATTCATAGCACGACGTAACCAAGAAGTAGAGGTTTAACCCAAATAATTGAAATTGGGTAAAGAAGTTCCCTTACAGAAATTCGACAGCCTAACGACATCACTTTAAAAATCAGAAAATGATTTGATGAAAGATAAAAAGGGAACCTCATCACTTTAACATAAAATTTATAGAAATAAGGATAGAGAAGAACATATCCGAACATAATAAATTGTTAATTAAAAGACATAACAAAAAGAATCCTTTTAAAAAGAGGAGGGTGAAAGGTTCCCTTACCGAATTGGTAACTTACGAAACATACACCCCATGAAAGAAGGACCATAAAACGTTGATGTAAATACCCATAAATGAAATTATATTACACAAATAGTAGAATAATGGTCAGTACATACACCAATAAAAGGAGGTAGTGACAAATATATCATGAATATCATGGGAATAAAATGTGAGATAAAAACCCCTTACCTCATTGTAATAAATCGAGTCGTATGAACAAAGGATAATAAGAACCAAATGAATCATAGAATACCATGAATATAAATAGAATCATGATAATATATATCAAATGTAAGTACACAATACACCACATGAAATAAATAAGTGGCGAACAATGGAAATCTTACAGAATTAAAAGTGAGATAAGAAATCCCTTAACTCAAGTCTGACTTGTCTTGTTCATTTCTTTATATTCCTGAATAATAAAGTTTGGTCAATTTATAATTGATTAAGTAATTTAATTAAAGTTTATTATTCAATAAATATCACATATTATCATGTCATAATAATTAGTTAATTATGTGAGTTCATATCATACGTTTTGTCGATGTTCGGTACATGAGTTAACAATGAACTTGTTCGAAGATAATTGTCTATGTTGTTATAATTAAATCATATCTGGAATGGTGTTCATGATTTATATATCATATATATCCATTATATATGTATTTAATAATATTCCATAATGTTTGGATATAAGAAATGAAATGTACCGTTCATGGAGCCGGTAAGCCGTACGTACACATGAACACAACTTTCATTTTTTGTCATATTAATGGACATTAAACCTAAATTAGACATAGATATATTATAATTAAAGTATAATATATATGTTATATAGGTATAATAAGATCATTAGTTACATTCTTTATAAATTCAATGTTTTTCATGAATGAGTCACATCACTTGTGGGGGCGGTAGTCCACATTTCCTCATATGACATTATCTCATTTGCACAACATTCAAAGTGTAAAGGTATGTTTTAAATATAAAATAAATAATCATATAGATGACATAAATATAATATATATAATATATAAATATAGTTCCATAATAATGGCCACCATGAAAGGTGTTAAAAAAAAGATTGAACAATCATCGTTTCGTGAGGCAGCAATTCGCCACCCACAGAATTCGTATGTTCTTTAACCATTAGACGGGGTTGTGTGTAAGTGTAGGTAGAATACATATCATAAAAAAATAATATTATATTGAGGATAATGTATTTATTATGGGATCAAATAATAAGAAGATATTGGTGAGTGAAGAAGGAAAATAATAGAAAGAAACTCAAGAGAAGACATTACCTCTAAATCGGGTAACTCTTTTTGATTTGAGCCAAAGGCTTCCTTGGAAAGACTTCTTCTCAATGTAAGGCTTCTAGGAGAAATAGAGGGATGTGGAGATATAATATTATCAGAGGTTTGATGAGCCACGGGCTTGATTGGTGTTGGTAAGGGGGTAGAGGTGGAGACTTTTATAAGAGGGAGGAGGGTCACTTTTGGAAAGTCTTGAAATGTTACTTTATTATAAAATTAGTTTCGAATTTTAAATGTCCCAAAAAAATATATGTAGAGGATAAGGTGATAAGGGTACTAAGTATACACAAAAAAGTGGCTTTAGACAAGTGTATGTATTAGATTTCACCTTATCTTTTCTTTTTATTGAAATCGTTCATTAATGAGGTAATCACTGCGTCATCATGGTGTCAAAAATAAATATATTTATTTAACTCATAAAAATTATAAAAAAGATACCATGATGTAGGAAATAATTTTAGCTTTCCAATTACTATTTATATTTTAAGAGATAATTTATGTAATAAATTTAAAATTGTTTTACTCAGGATATACAAACCTTTGTTATATTTCTCTTCTTTTTTAAAAATAATCTCAGAAATGTCACAATCACACCCATGAAACTCAATGGGCACTAAAGTTTGGTAAAGAGATTCTCATGGTTTTACATGTATCAAAAAAAAGTATTTGGACACATTTTTGGGTCATTTTATATTATTATGATAGTATTTTATTACCCTTAACTACCTGATTACTAATTAATCACGATAATTAATGATAATTGTCGTCATTACTATTCATAAAGTCCAAAAACAAAATAGCATTAATTAAATTATTTGGACCATATTATTCTAGGTATGGAATCCATTTTACCAAATTCTAAACACCTAAATTTCTGTAATTAAATGAAAAATAATTCCCGTTGTCAAAACCAAAGACGGGTTTTTGAGATGTAAAATCTATCAAAAGATTTATTTGTTTTTACATCCAATTTAAATATGAAATTACATCCAATGAAAAACATTGTATTAAATTATAAACACATAATTAAATTAAACCTTAAATATAATTAAAATGACAATCTAACTATATAAATAAATTGTATGAAAAGGCAATACTGAATTAAAATGTTGTATTTTTCACTATTCTTTAAAAAATGAACCTTATCAAAAAAATACCAAAAATTCACCCTAAGATATATTTAATATTTCAAATTTAAAAATGATTTTCATTTTACCATATTCAAAACTTATAAGTTTAATTAATTATTTTTATAATTAATTCCCACTGTCAAAACAAATAGCGTGTTTTTATGAAACAATATCAATCAAAAGATTGACACTTGTGTATGTCCATTTTCAAAGTGAAATTAATTCTAAAGACCACCATTGGATTAAATGGTAGGAATATATTCTAATTAAACTTTAAAACCAATTAAAATAATAGTATAACTATAGAAATAAATTACATTAATGGGATGTTTTGAATTAAAATACATAATTTTTCACTATTCATAAAAAATGAACATTATTAGAAAAATACCAAAAATTTACACAAAGTAAATTTTGATGTCTTGATTATAAATAAGGATGTAATTTTTTCAAACATTACATATAAAAGTTACAAAAATTATAATTAAAAAGGTTTTTCCATCAAAAGGCGGTTAATCAACCTTTTAAAGAATATTAGAATACTTATGCTTAAAATTGGATTCATTCGCACTTTAAGCCTCTATCATTTATTGGGTACAAACATATATAATCATTTTTTTAGTTAGTTCTATTAATTACCTCTATTATAACATCATGGTGTTTACTAGAATTTAAAATAATATTTTTATATTATTAGTGTGTAAGATATGATTTCAAGGAAACTTTTTGTTGTGTATTGGGTACGCCATCGAACATAGAATTACCTTTAAAGTAATATTAAAATTTTATTCACAAATTTTAATAAATATGAAAATGCCATATTCTTTATTTACCCAAGATGTTACATCCTTCCCCCTTTTGGGAATTGCATCCTCACAAATTTAAAATTGGTCTCAGAAACTTCATTGAAAGTCCCACATTGGAAAAAGAGTTAGTAAAACTATCACTTTAAAATAAAGAAAGAGAAGTAAAAAGGTCACATGATTAAACCATAATAGGATTCCATGTAGGAAAACATGGATATTGAAGTGAAAACAAAGGGAGAGTGATAGAAAATATGTCTAGGAGAAAGTTAACCACCAGAAAATCACAAACTTGTGATGGGTTAAACTGTATTTGATTCCCCAGTAGGAAATGTTTACAGACGAAGCTTTTGATTTAAGTTACATTTAATTGAGTAATTTATTTATGATCTTAACTAAAACATTAGGAAACATACTTAATTGTCATGTAGACTTGCATATCTTACTATATTTCTTACACAAACTCATATTTTCTCCAAAAGATGAGTATTTAGGATGAATTGTTCACATTAAGAGCTCTATAATCAACTTCATGAGAATCACCTAATACAAAAAAGAGAACTATATATTTCCCATGTCTTTAGACCTTAAAGAAAACCAAGTTTGTTAGTACAAGATCTGATAATCCCCAAAAGGATAATCCTTTACAAAAAGAAATAATACTCTTAATCTACAAAATTCAACAAAAAGAACCTAAGGTTCAAGAAAGGCCATTAAATAAATAGGTATCCATAAAATTATTCAAAGTAATCCAAACTAAGATTTAAACCCAAATATCTGAAGGATTTAATCACATAGTCTTCCAAGGTAAGTCTTAACATTTACCTCTAAATAATATTAGTTACTCATAAAGTCTCATACTAAAAAGTAATTAACCTAATCACATATACTCCATGATAGGTTAATCATTTCCCAAAATCAACTTATTCCTGATTCATGAGATCATCTAACTAAAAAGAATTAGGCATACTAACTCAAGAATTCACATAGTGCAGTGGTAGGTGATATATACCAGTTGCACTTTGGTTGTGGGTTCGATTCCCAGAGCTTCGTCCGACGTGACGAGATGTCACCTAGTCTGCGTGTTGTCCCTTTTAAAAACTTTTATAATTTTATAACATTCCCAAAAAGAGATAAATTCCTCAAAAATAACCATAACATATTTTAACCACAATGTTTATCTAATAACTTTTTTTTCATCCCAAAATGTATTAACTGGTAATTGTCTCAAATTCAAGGATCAAATAAACCCAAATGGGTCTTTATAACTATATCCACAATAGAAAAGATATTTATCCCTTGAATAAAATTTTTATATATCAAACATCAGGGTTACACATACTATAAAAAGTATTCTAATGTAATCTCATCATCAAAAGAGCCTTAATACTTTTAAGAATTTCACCATCCTATAATCAACCATAACTCTTGAATCCCTTATATGTTGACTTCTTACTCATTCCCCATTCTTCAGGATCCATTAACCATTCCTTTCCAACTTATTCTAAAATACTTCTTTCCTACAAAAAAATCATGAATCATATCCTAAGATTAAATAATAGGAAAACATATGTAAAGAATTAATCCATACCTATCATTGGTCGTTGTCAGTTTCTTCATCCTCAATTGGAATGGCATTAGGTATTGGTAAATGAGTATTTGTACGATCCTAGTGATCCCATACCTGAAACTTCTTCATAGGGAATTTTTTTGGATAATGACCATGCACACTAAATTTACAACAATCAATTGTTCCTTCAGAAATAACTTCGTTCCTTTTCCTAGCTTCCTTTATCCATGAAATTTTCTTGCTTTAGGACCTTAATTTCCACAACTATAGCATCTTTCTGTCCCTTTGAAACAATTTCCTATGTGTTTTATTCCACATCTTTGACACATTGGTTTTTGAACATAATTACCTTTATGATTATTAACTGAACTTCGGTAGGGATTTTTTTCTCACATATATGATTCCTTATAAAAATCACTAAGGTTTCGGTGGTCAATCATGACTCCAGATAGTTGGTTGATATTAACCATAAGAGTTCTCATTGTAGCTCCCATATCATTCAGTTGCTCATTCATAAAACTGTCATAGTTTTCTTTACATCAACTATTTCATTGGTGCATTCTAGATCCAACGATTTACTAAAACCAAAAATATTAGTGTGTGTATATTAGTAAAATCATCATATAATACTATGATATAATTATTCATGTTATCGTAAACTTATTCAATTTATCTAAAAAAACTATGACTCTTTCTGAAATCCTAACCATTATGGTAATGTCACTTTTGCTTAAAGAATAACCTAACCTCTAAAGTTATCTAAACTGACATATGATACCAAATATAAGGTCCCAACCTTAAAACATTACATAATCATGAATTAAATGAATAATTATCAATGAGTATCTTTTCAGCTTTAGATTTTTAGAGAAATAGGACATAACTATAAAATCTCAATGATTATAAAGTAGACACATCTTCTCAGATTCAATTTTTTTTCAAAAAATAGAAACTCATGAACAAAAGAGTCTCGTCTAGTTCCATGTTTTTGATAGCATGTCTTTCTATGATCCCATACTTGACCCTAATCATCTTTAAGTCCTGTGGAAAAAAAATTCAATAACATGGGATGAGCATAAAAAGCTCAGTAAGGGTTATAAAACAAGGAAAGAAAACATTATATCATCAATATATACATAACATAATATTTTTAACATACCTCATGAAATAATAAGATTTTCAGAATACACATAGAAATCATAAATCATAAAGTTAACTTAAGGCATTCATAACATACTTATGTTGTAGCTATCACAGCTATATAGGGAGTCACATTTGGAATACCCATCACAGTATATTCCCTAAATCTTTTGGGAGAAACATTCACCTTTACCTCCTTCGTGTTACCAAATACATTAGAGATCTATCTCAGGATCATCTGCCCTAGGCTTATCATGGAACCACCTGTATACGTAATTATGGCCAAGAACTATAACATAATCATAACACATAACTTAAGCATAAAGGAAATATAACATTCCCATATTGCAATAACAATATAACATTTTAAGACATTGAAGTAATAAATAAATTATAAAATCCATTTTCAATACCAAAATAAGTAAAAAGAGTATATGGTATTTATTTTCCTTTTGAAAACATTACATCTTGTTGAAAAATCCATAGATCAAATAATACTCGCGGTGGTGGAAAAGGTCGTTGTCGCTGTTTACGTAAAAAAAGAAACATTCCTTTTTTGGTTTGGTAAAACACTTCGTAAAGAAAATATTCCATTTGAATGAAATGACTAGTCCAAAGGGTTTTATGCACCGTATAAAATAAGCCGTGTAGAAATCAAAAGATGCCTTAATGAAAGTAGTTTGAGACAATGTCCTGTACAAAGAGATATCCTTATATTAAGGATAAATCAATGACATAATAATGTGTGAAAAATATAAATACACCCAATATAAGTGGATATTAAGTGTAAAAAATCATAGGTCATTCACACATATTCATATCATGTCATAATCAAGAAGTAGAGGTTTAACCCAAAGAATTGAAATTGGGTAAAGAAGATCCCTTACCGAAATTCGATAGCCTAATGGAATCACTTTAAAATTTAAAAAAATGACTTGATGATAGATAAAAGGGAATCTCTTAACTTGGACCTAAAATTTACAGTAATAAGGATATATAATAACATATCCCAACATAATAATATGTGAATTAAAAGACATAACAAAAAATAATCTTTTTAAAAAGATGAGGGTGATAGGTTCCCTTAATGATTTGGTAACTTACGAAGCATGCACCCGATGAAAGAAGGACCATAGAAAGTTGATTTAAATACCCATAAATGAAATTATATTACACAAATAGTAGAATAATGTGCAGTACATACACCACTCAAAGGAGATAGTGACAAATATATCATGAATCTCACGAGAATAAAAAGTGAGATAAAAACCCCTTACCTCGTTGTAATAAATCGAGTCATATGTCCAAAGGATAATAAGCACCAAATGAATAAAAAACTACCATGAATATAAATATAATAATGATAATTTATATCAAATGGAAGTACACAATACACTACATGTAATAAATAAGTGTCGATCATTGGAAATCTCACGGAATTAAAAGTGAGATAAGAAATCCCTTACCTCAAGTCTTACTTGTCTTGTTCATTTCTTTATATTACTGAATAATAAACATTGGTCAATTTATAATTGATTATGTAATTAATTTAATGTTTATTACTCAATTCATATAACATATTATCATGTTATAATAATTGTTTATTATGTGAGTTCATATCATACATTTTGTCGATGTTCAGTACATGAGTCAACAATGAACTTGTTTGAAGAGAATTGTCCATGTAGTTATAAGTAAATCATCTACAGAATGGTGGTCATGATTTAAATATCATATATATCCATTATATAAGTATTTAATAATATTCCATAATGTTTGGTGATAAGAAATTAAATGTACCGTTCATGGAGACGGTTAGTCATACGTATGCTTGAACACTGCTTTCATTTTTTTGTCATATTAATGGATATTAAAACTAAATTAGACATAGATATATTATAATTCCAGTATAATATATATGATATAAAGGTAACATAAGTTAATTAATTACATTATTTATAAATTCCATGTTTGGCATGAATGAGTCACATCACTTGAGGGGGCGGTAGTCCACACTTCCTCATATGACATTATCGCATTTTCACAACATGAAAAGTATAAAAGTAGGTTTTAAATATAAAATACAGAAGCATATATGGGACATAAATATCATATATATCATATATAAATATAGGTCCATCATAATGGACACAATTAAAGGTGTTAAAATAAGATTGAACAATCATCGTTTTGTGAGAGAGTAATTCGCCACCCACAGAAACAGTATGCTCTTTAACCATTAGAGGGTGGTGTGTGTATGTGTATGTATAATCATTATCATAAAAACAACCTAGTATATTGAGGATACTTGTGTTATTATGGGATCAAATAATAATAATATAGTGGTGAGTGATGAAGGAAAATAAAAGAAAGGAACTCGAGAGAAGACATTATCTCTAAATCGGGTAACTCTTTTGATTTGAGCCAAGGGCTTCCTTGGAAATACTTCGGCACAATGTGAGGTTTCTAGGAGTAATAGAGGTATGTGGTGAGATAATATGATCATTGGTTGGTTGTTTCAAGGGCTTGAGAGGTGTGGGTAAGGGGGTAGAGGTGGGGGCCTTTTATAAGAGGGAAGAGGGTCACTTTTTCATGAAAAATGTTACTTTATTGTAAAATTATTTTCAAACATTAAAGGTCCCAAAATGATATATTTCGAGGATAAGGTGATAAGGGTTCGAAATATACCCATAAAATAGTTTTTATCCGAGTTTATGTCTTATATTTTACCTCATATTTTCATTTTATTTAAATTTTTCAATAATGAGGTAATCAGTGCATCATCATGGTGTCATAAATAAATTTATTTATTTAATGTCTACAAATTATAAAACAAATACCATGATGTAGGAAATACTTTTATATTTAAAATGACTATTTATAGTCTAAGATATAATTTATGTAACCAAAATTAATTTTTTTACTTAGGACATACAAACCTTTGTTATATTTCTCTTCTTATTTAAAAATAATGTCATAAATGTCACTATCACACCCATATGAATCTATGGGCCCTCCAGTTTGGTAAAGAGCTTTTCATGGTTTTCCATGACTCCAACGAGAGGATTTTGACACATTTTGGGGTCATTTTATATTATTATGATGTTATTTTATTACCCTTAACTACTAGATTACTAATTAATGACGAAAATTAATGATAATTGTCGTCATTACTACTCATAATGTCCAAAAACAAAAGCGTCTTAATTACATAATTTGGACCTTCTGATTCAAAATATGGAATCCATTTTACTGAATTAAAAACACCAAAAATTCCTTAATTAAATTAAAAATAATTCCTGTTGTCAAAACCAGAGACGAGTTTTTATGATGTAAAATATATCAAAAGATTAATTTGTTTTTACATCCAATTTAAAAGTGAAATTACATCCAATTACCAAAATTGTATTAAATGATAAAAAAATTATTAAATTACCCCTTAAAACTAATTAAAATTACATTCTAACTATATAAATAAATTGGATGAAAATGCAATTTTGAATTAAAATACTGTACTTTTCACTATTCATTAAAAAATGAACATTATCAAAAAAATACCAAAAATTCACCCTAAGATATATTTGATATTCAAAATTAAAAAATGATATCCATTTTACAAAATTTAAAACTTAGAAGTTTCATTAATAACGTTTATAATTAATTCCCACTTTCAAGACAAACAACGTGTTTTTATGAAACTATATCAATCAAAAGATTGACACTTGTTTATGTCCATTTTCAAAGTGAAATTAACTATAATGACCACCATTTGATTAAATGGTATAAATATATTATAATTACACTTTAAACCCAATTAAAAATATAATCTAACCATAGAAATAAATTAGATTAAAAGGTGGTTTTGAATTAAAATACAACATATTTCGCTATTCATGAAAAATTATCTTTATCGGAAAAAAACCCAAAATTTACACAATGTAAATTTTGATGTGTTTATTCTAAAGAAGGAATTTATTTTGTCAAATATAACATTTAAAAGTGAAAAAAAGTATATTTAAAAATGGGTTTCCATCAAAATGTGGTTAATCTACCTTTTAAAAAATATTAGAATATTTATGCTTAAAATTGGATTCATTCGCATTTTAGGGAACTATCATTTATTGGGAAATTGTTAAAATATTTAACAAACATATATAATAATTTTTTAGTTAGTTATATTCATTCCCGAAATTACAACATATAGGTGTTTACTACCATTTAAAATAATATTATTATATTATTAGTGTGCAAAGTATGATTTCAAAGAAACTCGTTGTTGCGTATTGGGTACACCATCGAACATAAAATTCCTATTAAAGTAATATTAACATTTTATTTATAAATATTAATAAATATGAAAATGTCATATTATTTATTTACCCAGGATGTTACACCTATTTTCCTTTTTTGGTAGAAAAAATTGATTCAATTATAATATATCACTGAATAGATCTCATAAAATTTCTCCAAATAAAAATATTTATTCCATCAAAGAGGGGGACTCCCATGATATTTAATTAATTCCTCATAGAATTTTTTTTCCATATTTAACACCAAGAAGATTACTCTAATACCACATGTAAGACCCTAGATCACCCTAAAAAATTTGGGGTGAATGAGGGTGTGATTGTTTTATTCTATAGTGATGGATTATTTTAACATGTTGATAGTAACTTATTGAACCTATGTAATGACAATGTCTAGTAATTTATTGATTCACATGAAGAGAGGGAACATAGAAGTTTTAAATGGTTCTCCACTAACAGATAGTATAAGTATTATATTCCAATAGTGTTCTGGTCATACCTAAATCCATTAATCATTAGTAGTAATGGAATATATAAGTTCACACATAGTCACTCTATTCCAGGCATAATGCCTTAACCTGAATTTAGGGAAAATAAACTACCTCCCTCAGAATACTTCTGTCGACACCACCTAGCTCACAGAATTTTGTTAAGTCTCACTTTATCATCATATTTATTTATTAATTGTGAGCAAAAAAAAAGGAGAAAACACAAAAGTAGCAAGAAAGACCTATCACACCCCCCCCCCCATTATCACAACCCTATCTATGGAGGCCTAAAATAATGTAGTAAGAGAACATCCCCCTTAATATAAATGATCCCCTCTGCCTTGAAGATGGCTGTATTGTGAAGGAACACCTCCATTGTTATGGAAACATCCACTGAGGCCAAGTAGTCTACAACATTTTCCCCTCCCTCCAAGTATAAAGCACATGAGCAATACTATTTAGTAGTTGTCGGCATTTTCGAATAACGTAAGAAATCGACCAAGTCAAATCTCTATATCCATTCAAGGCATTGTGTACAATCATAGAGTCTGTCTCCACTTCATAAAATTCTTACCCTTTTTCATACATAACTTATGGCCAACATGCATCGCCACTACCTCCGCCTGAAGGGAGGTCCCCGAACCCAATATGGATGAGAATACCAAGTAGACCAATCTACTGCTATCTCACACCACCCTAGCTTTTTGTGCATACCCCAACATGAAAGATCCATCTGTCTTCAAGACTATGAAATTATTTTTCGAAGATACTAAATCATTTTTCAGGACTTTGAAATTATTTTTTTGATGCTCATTTGCACATTGAATATTGTTTTTCTAGAGCTCCTGGACTCAGTGAATTTAGTGAAATTTACCAATTTCACAAATTATTTTCATTTCATTAAGTGAGGGTCACCTCATATTTATAGGATCAACATTTTTCAATGATCCCATTACTCTAGAGGACATTTCATAAAACTCCAAAACCCTTTTTTCAAAGCTACTTCACTCAATATTCTCTAGTGTAATTCAATATTCCCATGATGCATTCCATAGTCATGGATATTACCATCAACATGTCTCGTATTTGTGATGATACACCTATTATATTAACATGTATTACTATCAACAAATACTGAAAACTAATATAAAACACAGTCTATTGACTACAAAGAACAACCTTTGTTCTAACATTGAAATGCTGAATGATTTATTATCTTTTGGAACACACATGTATAGTTTTCATTATGTTGCGGGTGGACCTATACCTCTCTCCAATTAATTGAGTAAATATTTATATCTAATGAGGTAGATAATACTATAATGGCATGTTAATCCTTTTTAGTAACATAATTTATCTGCTATGATGGTTTGGGGAGAAAACTAAATCCATTACTATAGTAATGGTATTGAACCTCAGCTACTATGATGGTTTGGGGAGTCAACTCAATCCACAATGATTTCTTTGGAAGAGAACATGGGTTCAATAAATTTTTGGGGAATGAGACTAGTCAACAATGATACTATTGGGAGTAATCCTTATCTACTATGATGGTTTGGTATGAAAACCCATTCAACAATGATAGTATAAGTAATGAGCATTGACTAATAAATAAATTAGTTTCTGTCATTATGTGTATGATACATTCCTTGTATTAGTCCAAAATTTTTCTCTCATGTCTCATGATTTGTTATGATTATTTTTATGAACTTATATTTTTTATTTCATGACTCAATATTATGATATTTGATACGTGGGATATAATCCCCAAAAGATATGTACATGTTTTTATGATTATCTTATGATATTTATCTCCCTTGATTACCCTTTTTTGTTATATCCTATCTCCCTTTTCCAATGATTATTTTCCCCGGGATATGACATAATGTATTTAGTATGACATGTCAAATGTTTTTCTAGTTATGAAGGAATAAGAAGGATATGATGTAGATGTTTTAGGAACTATCTTTTTATGATTCTATGTTTCCAAAAAACTAATCCCATTTGATTTTTGATTGGTTTTGATATGTTATCTTATTAATATTATTATATTTAGAGGTAAAGTATATGTATGAAAATATTTTGTCATTGTGGTTGGTACCAAAGTAAGGGTTAGTAATCCATTGGAAACTAGAATGAGAAAACCTTAGTATGAACCCTATGTGCTAGTCTAGGATACGATCCCAAAGTTTTGGTAATGACCTTGAACAACCTATTATTATACCTAATTTGTCATAGATATATATTTTATATGTAACATATCTTGAATTTTGTAAATGAAATGATTTTCCTCCTAGGAAACTGAATGTTATGGGATGTTGAATGAAAAAACATAATCAAATGATGATATAATCTATGAATCATGTTGGATATAAAAAAGATAAATTGAGGGAAAACATTATATTGATCCCTTCAGGATGAAATTAAAAACTTTTTTTGTGGGTATTATGATCCACTGGTGTCTGTGTAATTGATATTTAATAATGAGATGATATTTTTTTTCTAATGTTTAGAACATTAGAAACTAATTTTAGGTGTTTACCATTAAAAAGGTGAAGCAGATCAATGTTGAATCTTATCAATAATTTGAAAAAAAATGAAATTGAAAAAATGAAATTTTATCAGTTTAAGTTGAAAATACTTGGTGTGTACTTACCTCGTATTCTACATATAAAAATGGATAATAAATTTCTTGACCTGATGTAATAAGATGTTGAATCCATCAATACATGTGAAAAACATTTATGAGGACTGAAAGGTATTATGAAGGATTTATTATCAATATGAACTGGAAAATTTACTAATTATTTGGTGCCTTAATACCAAGTCTCTGATGGGAATTATCTATAAAATACTTCAATACATATGAATAAATTATTCAATGTTCTATGAAGGCCGGTATGGAAACCAGTGATACCAATCAATTTCATGGTTTTTGATAATAAACTAAAAATTGACCTCACCTGAAATTATAAAAAAACATGGAGAGAGGGTTATGATATTTACTTAATGATAATTATTTTGGATTAAACATGGTGGAGGTTGTCTTATGGTTGATGGTTAATGTTTCAACTGTGAAAAATAAGAATATCAGGTAAATGAGCGCTAAAGTAATGGGAATATGTTAGTCAATAGTGTAAATAGAGATAATGTTGCATGAAATGCAGCACCCAGACTCTAGTGTTTCAAATTCATGGAGGTTGGTAATTTATTAAATAAATTCCCAAATCCATGTTATTTCATAGATCATAAGCCATAAAAACCCTCAAGGACAAGGATAAATGTAATGTTTATGAAATCATAATGGATTTTCTAAGTAATTTTAATTTAGGAAAATTCATTGCCCCTTCAATATTTAGGAATTTCATGTCTTTAATGGTTGATACCTAAAAAATTGTTACTATTTATCCTTTAGTTAAAGTTCATGTTACTATCTCCTTCATAATGAATTATGGAATAATGAAACAATTATGGAATGTTCCACTTCAATTTTTAATTGTGTACTTGAATGTATTTGTTTAATTATAATTTTAACCATTAAAATTGTCTAAGGTAGTGAGGTGATATTTTAGTTCAATAAATGATTAAGGGAAATATAATTCTTAATATGTTTACGATGGGGGGATTATAATAATATAAAGAGTTGTTTTTCATAATACAAATTCCATAGTATTTATGATAATGGAACTGAATAGTAATATGATTACAAGGTAGTTTATGTATTGAGTTTATATATTTTTTATATTTTTTTGTAAGAGTAAAGTGTCTATTTTCTAGAAAATTTATGTTTTTAATTTTTTTATGGTCATTCTAGTAATTTTTATATTTATAGAGAATACATGATAATTATATTCACATTTTTGGGTGGGGAAAACTAAAACAAACATCATGTTGTTAGTGGGATTAGTGATAAGATGTTTTTTATAATTTTGTGACCATCATTCGAATGTTTTGGGTTTTAATTTTTTAGAAGGTTTATAAGGGTAAAAATTTAAAACATTGATTACATTGAACATTGAATGGGGTTTAAGATATTATTTTATTAATTATACATATAATTATTTATTTTTATTGGATATTCAATGAATAAAATTTCATTATGATTACTATATAAAGAAGGAATGAATTTTAATCCCATTATGAATCTTATGATACACTAGTTATACAGGAACTACATTCTCAACTTCATATAATATAGTTGGAAATGAAGTTGAGATTGATCAAGGTGTAACCAAATAGTGATATTTTTCTTATAAAAATATGTAATGTAATTTTACATTCTCAAATAAATTTGAAATAAAAGTTTATCCTACAACCATATTTTTTTATGATAACAATGTTTTTTAGACATGTTTGTAATATGTTTTTGGTCATTAAACTTATAATGACCATGTTCTATATCATTCCCCATTAGAACATAGTATTTTTATTTAACTTCCATGTTAATTGTTTCACATTAAACCAATATTATCACACTCATAATCTTATTTATGTGGTGATATTCACCTATTACATTCCCTCTTTTTAAAAGAATGTTTTATTGGACCCTTTTTGTGATGTCGATTTCCAAGAAAGGGATTTTATTATATACACATTTTTTATAGAAAATTTCAAAATTTGAGGTTACATTTTTTTAATACTTGATTGTATCGAGATGTTATCTCATCAATTCAGTCTTCCACCAAATCAATCTCATGTTCTTGATGTCTTCTATGCATCTATTCTAGTGAAGTAAATACCTCATCCATCGCATGTACTAAACACAGAGGTAAAAAAACTAGAGAAATATATTTCATAAGAAGAAAAATAATTAGAGATTTTTAAGGACCTGGTTCTTGTTTTAGAGGTACTGGCTTCTTCTTTTCCTTTTTCCTTAAGTGATTTTGAGAAAATATGGAAAAATGGGAAAAATACTAAATCTTTAAACTACACATGGTGCACTTTTAGCCGTGTTGGGATAAGTACAAAGGGCGTGTAGCCTCGTCGGTGACAAAAGGTGTAGGAACCGACTACACGCCATGTAGTGGTCCTTTACACGCTGTGTAGTCAGTCGGAAGGGTAAAAGGTAAGGCGGTGGAGTGGCCGCCAGCTGGGCGGCAGTACACACCATGTACTCGAGTGTACATGCCGTGTACTCTTGTCGGCAGGTGAACAGTGCCGGTGCCACCAAATGAATAGTTAAATGAAAGAAGTACATGCCGTGTACTCAGAAGTACACGTTGTGTACTTTTTTTTCCGGCTTAAAATAGGCAGTAGCATCCTCATTTGTCAGAGGAGGCGTTTGAGCCATTTTGGAGCCAAAAGAGGAGGCCAGACCTTTGAAGATCTGCTGGGAGTTCATCTGGAATCCGATTCGGCTTCAGACGATCTCGTTGGAACTGCACAGGTAAGCCCCTCCTCCTCCTTGTACCGTTATTTCCAATTCTTCTACCAATGTAAGTTATTTACGTTTGAATGGGTTTTGTTCTTCGTCAGATCTATGTTTTTCTTGGGCATTTTTGGAGCCGGAGTTCGGTATTAGCGTTCGTTGACGTATAAGGTAGGTGGCTTTGTGTTATTTTCCACCTGTCGTGCATTTTTGTGCGTTTCTGTGCCACAAACCCATGTTGGGGTGTCGTGTGGCTGAGGCTGTTTCTATATTTAATGCCTAGAATTGAATAGGTGATTAAATGGTGATAATAAAATGATGTTTGGGATCGTTTCTTGGATCCATGACCATCCCGAGGGGTGTGTTCCTCTGTTGAACCATTTGGATAGGATACCCGAGGGTATGCCTTAAATGTAGTAACTATAGAATTTACGTGAGAGGAATTTCTTGTTTACTGCATTTTGATATGTTGGGCATGGCCTGGTTACCTGTTTAGCTTGAGGGCATTGTTGTGATGAGCCTGAGGGCGTGACTGTTTGAGCCCGAGTTCTGTCGTTATTCCGCCTGAGGGCAACCTTTCGTGCCTGAGGGCTTGACTTCTGTGCCTCAGGGAGACACTTCGTATGCCTGAGGGCGAGAATTTCTGTTACTCCTGAGGGAAATACCCGCAGGTTTGATTCTGTATGGCCTGAGGGCAAGCCTGAGGGCATGGTTACTATTTTAGACTGAGGGCATGGTTCTGGTTAGCCTGAGGGCTTGGTGCTACTGAGCAGAAAAATGTTACTAAATTATAAGAATTAAATGAATAATAAAATGGAAATTTAACTGTTAAGTTAGTTACTTTTGAGTACTGCTTAGTTATTTCATTTTACTACTGCACACTTGTTGCATGTTTACACACAGTTGAGCACGGGCCTTTGGTGGGTGCCTACTGAGATATATTTCTCACACCCTGTTTGGGGCACGCTTTTCGGCCCAAACAGATTATATTGCTGCATGTGTAGATATGGGAAAGAGTTCCTATACAGGTACTTGACTGTTGCTAAGGAGTAGGAGGGCATGGGACTGAGCCTAGGATCGCGATGCCGCTGGTAGCTGTTTTGTTTGCTTTACTGTACTCTGTTTTTCTTTTGTACTGTATTGATGTATAACAGGTTCTGGCTGTTTTCTTATAACTTGAATCATGTAGCATCATTAGTTATATATTGTTGGTTATATCCACTACTGTAGTTATTTCAGTTTTGTATGTTTACTACTTCCGCTGTTGTTGTATGTTTTTTTTGGTATTCCACTACGCTACACCTTTACAAATGAGGGCATAATTTCCCCACTATCAGACCTGGGCCCTCACTGCTAGTCGGCAGCCTCGGGTATTTGGGGAAATGCGTTTGAGGTCACGTGGCGAACTGGGCTCGGGGCACCCGTTGTGTGGCACCCAGATCCAGGATGTTACAAAGTTGTATCAGAGGAGTTTCTTTTCTTTGACTTACTATTTGGAGTCGTAGCCAGGGATATGACAGAATGGTATTTGGTAATAAGCTATGCCCGGGCGTAGCTAACCCGTGTACATGGAAAATCCAGTCTACCTCATATTTTGCATTATTTGATTTTCAGTTTTACGGTTGATATGTTTTCACCACTGGGTGACGCACTTGGATTGTGATGTTTATATTTTATCTGTGGGTTCTATTTAGTTGCAACCCGATGAGATGAGGGTATTCCATCTCATGCATCATATAGGCACATGTTAGATATCACGTGTCATGCATAGTCTCCATGCCATGTAGGTGAATTAGAAATTCTCATGTTGTTGTGATAGTTGTTGGGCTAGAAAATCAAGTTGTTGTTATAGCTTCTTGATAAATACCTGCCTTGTGATATGGTATTTTTGATTGAGCTTGTTTATAGAGTGGACGCCAAACTTTGGTCTTTGGGGAGTATGGGCCCCCAATGACCAGAATTTGGTGGATCATTGACTGGTTAATGGTTATAACACAAATACGATGTCAAACATTGATTCGTGGGGTGTATGGGCCCCATCGGGTTGGAATTTGACACTTAGGTGTTGTTTTTCGGTATTTTCTGGGTTTCGGATAATTTTCTAAGGCATAATTTTTGGAAAACCAGTATACACGCCGTGTAGTATTTTTTTACACACCGTTTGTATTCTTCTTTTTGGGAAGAAAATGAATTTTTTGAGTACATGCCGAGTACCCTGAGTACACGCTGTATAGTCTCTTCCCGTGTCACAAACCGTGTGGGCGGCGACAAGGGGTAAGGAAGGCCTTGGGTAAAACCCGCCGTGTAGTTTTGTACATGTCGTGTAGTGTTGACCCAGAGTCCGACCGTGTAACTAACAACACAGATTGGAGAACTTCTTGACAGAACACGCCGTGTAGTGTGACCTGGGGACTCGACCATGTAACTAACAACACGGGCCGTTATCACCTCTTTCAGAACACGCCGTGTACCTTTGGGACACACCGTGTAGTCTTGTATGAGAACAGACCATGTGGTGATTAGCCGTGTGGATGGGAAACGGGATGGTGTACACGTCGTGTGCGGGTGTAACACGCCGTGTAGAGTAAAGCCGAGTAGTCGGTCGTGTCACAGACGACACATGCAGTCGGAAAATAACACCGAACACGCCGTGTAGGTATTATACACGCCGTGTAGCTTTGTTGAAATGGAAACCGTGTGGCATAGCTGAGTGGAAGGACCCGGACAAGGGAAGGGAATTCAAGTACACGTCGTTTAGTCAGTGTACATGTCGTATAGTCTTGTTTTGAAAATTATGAACCGTCTTCTTCCTCTTGTTCCTTTGTGGTTCCTTCATTTCAGTCTTAATAATCTTGAATTGGAGGCGTGCTTTTGACCTTGTAGAGTCATGCCGCCTAGACGACCGCGAGTTGTTCTCCAAGAGAGCGACAATGATTATACTCCGGATATGGTGGGCCATGGGCTACCAGTTGATCCACCAGCAGAGCCAGATGCGGCACTAGCTGTTATATCGAACACGGGCACGGAAGCGCAGTTCCGTGAAGGCTTATTGCGGTTCATGAAAACCTTTCAGGGAGCACCGCAGGCTGCCACATCTATGGACGAGATAAAGAGTATCTTTCAGTAGCAGCATCCGCCTACGTTTTCAGGGGTTGGCGGACCACATGCTGCAGATTCATGGCTAGGATCGATGCAGACTATTTTTGAGCATCTTGAGACGCCTCCAGGGCGGAGGGTCAAGCTCGCGACTTACATGCTACGTGATTCTGCCAAGAGGTGGTGGGATGTTACAACCCAGTCAGAGCATCACAGGGACATGGAGTGGGAGTATTTTCAGACAATCTTCAATGACTTCTTCTTTCCCGAGACACTGAGGGCAGATAGAGATCGAGAGTTCATGAATTTACAGCAGGGTGCTATGTTAGTGATGGACTATTCTGCTCATTTTACGGAGCTTCAGTGCTTTGCAACCGTGCTGGTGGGTGATGAGACATTGAGAGACAGATGTTTTGAGGATGGTCTTCGGTATGACATCTGACCACTGGTGAATGTTTTCAGGTTGCCTACTATACACGCGATTGTGAATCAGGAGTTGATTACAGAGAAGAACCTGCGAGAATCTAGTGGTGTGGGCCAGGGCGGTTCGGCACCAGTTACTTGTACTATTTCTACTGGCAAGAGGAAGAGACAGATGGACTTCTCTCAGGGCATCAGTACCAGCCATGCAACTTCTTCAAGGTGGCCCGATCAGGTGCTACTAGTGTGACAGAGAGGGGCACAAGAGGCCGCAGTGTCCACGAGACCTGGTGGAGTGTCGTGCTTGCGGCAAGATGGGTCATCTGTAGTTCTTTTGCAGGGTGTTTCTACCAGTGTCTAGTGAGAGGGGTTCTGTGCAGACTCCGCGTGCGGGAGCAGGACCAGTGGATTCTTACCAGTCAGGGAATTGGAATACGTTAGGGCGTGCAGACAGAGATGGTGGTCATGGCCGTGGTAGCCAGACACCAGGATCTCAAAGGCAACAGGGCGGGACAGCTCAGGGTATCCAGGCTATGTCGCAGGGTCGCGGCACAAGATAGGAATATGTAGTGCAACAGACCCAGCAGGAGCAGGATCCCAGACCTTCGACAGTCAGAGGTACTATTATAGTAGCTTCTGTCTTGTCTTCAGTACTTTCTGATATGGGTGCTATACATAGTTTTATATTAGTACCCGTTGTAGAGAGCCTTGGACTCGGTGTTTCTACTTCTTCAGATATTTGACACTAGGCACTTCGTTGGGGAATAGGACGGTTGGTGTGTGTCAGTGCAAGGAGTGTCCCCTTGAGGTTGGTGGGTGTCACTTCCTTTGGGACCTCTATGTCATGGAGATGACGAGCAATGACGTCATTCTTGGGATGGACTAGTTGGTTCCCTTTCGATCCTTTGTAGACAGTTATCGTCGCAGGGTGTGTTTCATATCACCAGAGTATGAGGAGTTTCTATACAAGTGCGAGTGGGATGTTTAGGCGAGTCGAGCTGGACCAAAGCATCATGGGCGAGGTGGAGTCACAACCCAGATTGCGAGATTATATCTGGATGACCAGGGGACTTGTCAGATGGATTTCCCACTAGTTGTCGATCGTTTCAGGGATGTCTTCCCAGATGACTTTTCGGGTCTACCTCTAGTGCGTGAGGTGGATTTCTCTATCGATCTTGTGCCAGGAGAAGCACCGGTGTCTATTCCTCCTTATAGGATGGCCACGCCTGAGTTGCAGGAGCTCAAGAGGCAGTTAGAGGAGCTACAAGCAAAGGGTTTTATCCGTCCCTGTACTTCTCCGTGGGGTTCTCCAGTCCTCTTTGCGAAGAAGGTGGATGGTACCCTTAGGCTTTGTGCGGATTATCAGAAGCTGAACCAGTTGACGGTTAAGAAATGATATCCCTTACCAAGGATAGAAGATCTTTTTGATCAGCTTCGTGGGGCATGAGTGTTCTAGAAGATTGACTTGAGATCCGGATATCATCAGCTATGCATTAGACCATCTGATATACCTCTAACAGATTTTAGGAGCAGTTATAGTCTATATGAGTATACGGTTATGCCGTTCAGACTCACGAATGTGCTAGAAGTTTTCATGGATCTGATGAATCGTGTGTTCCATCCGTATCTTGATTCATTTGTGGTAGTATTCGTGGACGACATCTTGGTGTACTCTTACACTCGACACGACCATGCCACCCATCTTGAGATCGTATTGAGTACACTGAGAGAGCATCGCCTATATGCTAAGATCTCGAAGTGGCACTTTTGGATGGACCAGATTCACTTCCTGGGTCATATCATCTCAGAGGCTGGAGTTGCAGTGGACCTAGATAAGGTGATAGCAGTTGTTTCCTGGGAGCAGCCCAAGAATGTGTTTGAGATACAGAGTTTCTTAGGGTTGGCTGGTTACTACAGAAGTTTTATACAGGACTTCTCCCGCTTAGCAGCACCGTTTACAGGTCTGACTAAAAAGGGTGTGAAGTTTGTTTTCTCAGAAGCTTGTGAGATAGCATTCCAGGACTTGAAGGGAAGGCAGACATCAGCACCGATCCTGATACTCCCAGAGCAGGGGAAGAGCTATAGAGTTTACTGTGATGCATCAGGGATTGGGCTGAGAGCCGTTTTGATGCAGGGTAACCGAGTTGTGGCGTACGGGTCTCGGCAGTTGAGGCCACATGAGAGGAATTAACTGACGCACGATCTCGAGTTGGCTGCAGTTGTGCATGCGTTGCGCTATTGGAGACATTACCTATTGGGAGAGCATTTTGTGGTTTTCACCGACCACAAAAGCCTCAAGTATATCTTTACTCAGCGTGACCTAAATCTGAGGTAGAGAAGGTGGGTCGAGTACCTACATTCCTTCGATTTTGAGCTTGCCGATACACTTGGTAAAGGTAATGCAGTAGCCGATGAACTGAGCATGAAGACTCAGATACAGGCAGTGCAGGAGGCCAGTGGTGAGTGGAAGCTTATTTCTTTGTTCTATGAGATGCATCTGGAGGTGAATGGAAGTCAGGGACAGACTTATCTTTCCTCATTAGTTGTGACTTATACCCTCCTGGACAGAGTGAGGATGAGGCAGCTATCGGTTTCAGAAGGCCTAGTTCTACGGGAGTCGGTGGCAAGTGAGGACCCTCCTTCCGGTTGGACGATAGGCGATGACGAGGTTTTACGTTTCCATGGACATGTATGGGTTGCAGGGGATATATGCAAGGAGCTGATGAGGGAGTTTCATGCTTCAGCTTGGGCAATTCATCACGGGGTTACCAAGATGTACCGAGACTTGAGACGTCAGTACCGGTGGCCGGGTATGAAGAGAGAGATAGCTGGTCCTGTTACGAGGTGTTCCACCTGTCAGTAGGTGAAGGCAGAGCATTAGAGACTAGCTGGGTTGTTATAGTAGTTTCCCATTCCGGAGTGGAAATGGGATGATGTCGCGATAGATTTCATGATGGGATTTCCAAGGTCACCTCGAGGCAATGACGTCGTATGGGTTGTTGTGGACAGACTTACGAAGGTAGCTCACTTCATGCCGATCAAAGAGACCTTTGGTGTGAACATGCTCGGAAGGCTGTATATCCAAGATATCGTACGTCTGCATGGGGTCCCTCATTCTCTCGTTTAAGATAGGGATGCCTTCTTTACGTCTCGTTTCTGGCAGAGTTTTCAAAGGGTGCTGGGTACACAGGTGATTCTGAGCACAACATACCACCCTCAGACTGATGGCCAGTCAGAGTGGACGATACAGGTGCTAGAGGACATGCTGCGCACATGCGTCCTAGACTTTGGGGGCTCTTGGGAGAAGCATATACCCTTAGTCGAGTTTGCTTATAACAATAGTTTTCAGGAAACACTTGATATGGCACCATACGAGGCTTTATATGGTAGGCCATGCCGATCACCTTTGTGATGGTTAGAGGTAGGTGAGGCATCTTTACTGGGACCACAGCTCATGCAGGAGACATCTGAGCAGGTCCAGTTAATTCAGAAGTAGATGGCTACCGCGCAGTCTCGTCAGAAGTCTTATGTTGATTGCCGCAGACGACCTTTGGAGTTTGTGGTTGGGGATCAGGTTTTCTTGAGTGTTTCTCCGAGGCTGGGACACAAATGGATCAGGAGACAGGGTAAGCTTTTGCCGAGGTATGTGGGACCATTCAAGATTCTAGAGATAGTCAGGCTGGTTGCCTATCGGTTGTAGTTACCGCAGCGGTACCGAGCCATGCACGACGTCTTCCACGTGTCTCAGTTGCGTCACTACCATTCAGACCCGTCTCACACCTTTCAGCCATAGGAGGTTGAGCTACATTATGATGTGTCCTTTGAGGAGCATCCGATCTGTATCGTTGACAGGAGCATGAAGGTTCTCTGAGGCTAGTCAGTTCCTCTCGTACGGGTGCTATAGCAGCATGGCCGAGTGTAGTACGAGACTTGGGAGTGGGAGGCCGATGTACGTGCTCAGTGGCTAGAGCTGTTGTGAGCTTTCTCTTCACCACCCTTGAAAGGGCAATTTGGGGACGAATTGCTATAAGGGGGGAAGTTTGTAAGGACCCAGTTCTTGTTTTAGAGGTATGAGCTTCTTCTTTTCCTTTTCCTTAAGTGATTTTGAGAAAATATGGAAAAATGGAAAAAATCCTAAATCTTGAAACTACACGCCGTGTACTTTGGACACACGTCGTGTACTTTTGGCCGTGTTGGGATAAGTACACAGGGTGTGTAGCCTCGCCGGCGACAAAGGGTGTAGGAATCGACTACACACCATGTAGTGGTCCTTTACACGCCATGTAGTCAGTCGGCAGGGTAAAAAGTAAGGCGGTGGAGTCACTCCAGCTGGGCAGCAGTACACGCCGTGTACTCAGGAGTACATGTCGTGTACTCTTGTCGGCAGGTGAACAGTGTCGGTGCCGCCAAATAAACAGTTAAATGAAAGAAGTACATGTCGTGTACTCAGAAGTACACGCTGTGTACTTTGTTTTTCCGGCTTAAAACAGGCAGTAGCCTCCTCATTTGGCAGAGGAGGTGTTTGAGCCATTTTGGAGCCAAAGGAGGAGGCCGGTCCTTTGAAGATCCGCCGGGAGTTCGTCTGGAATCCTATTCGGCTTCAGACGATCTCGTTGGAACAGCACGGGTAAGCCCTTCCTCCTCCTGGTACCATTATTGCCAATTCTTCTCCCAATGTAAGTTATTTACGTTTGAATGGGTTTTGTTCTTCGTTAGATCTACGCCGTTCTTGGGCGTTTCTGGAGCCGGCGTTCGGTAATAGCGTTCGTTGGTGTATAAGGTAGGTGGCTTTGTGTTATTTTCCAACTGTCGTGCGTTTTTGTACGTTTTCGTGCCACGAACCCATGTTGGGGCATCATGTGGCTGAGGCCATTGCTATATTTAATGCCTAGAATTGCATAGGTGATTAAATGGTGATAATAAAATGATGTTTGGGATCGTTTCTTGGATCCAGGACCATCCCGAGTGGTGTGTTCCTCTGTTTAGCCATTTGGCCAGGATACCGAGGGTATGCCTTAAATGTAGTAACTGTAGAATTTCCTTGAGTGGAATTTCTTGTTTACTGCATTTTGATATGTTGGGCATGGCCCGGTTACCTGTTTAGCCTGAGGGCGTTGTTGTGATGAGCCTAAGGGTGTGACTGTTTTAGCCCGAGGGATGTCATTATTCCGCCTGAGGGCAACCTTTCGTGCCTGAGGGCTTGACTTTTGTGCCTGAGGGTGACACTTCGTATGGCTGAGGGCGAGAATTTCTGTTATGCCTGAGGGCAATACCCGCGGGTTGGATTCTGTATGGCCTGAGGGAAAGCCTGAGGGCGTGGTTACTATTTTAGCCTGAGGGCATGGTTCTGGTTATCCTGAGGGCTTGGTGCTGCTGAGCACAAAAATGTTACAAAATTAAAGGAATTAAATGAATAATAAAATTTCAATTTAACTGTTCAGTTAGTTACTTTTGAGTACTGCTTAGTTATTGCATTTTACTACTGCACACTTGTTCCATGTTTACACATAGTTGAGCACGGGCCTTTGGTGGGTGCCTACTGAGATATATTTCTCACACCCTGTTTGGGTCACGCTTTTCGGCTCAAATAGATTATGTTGTTGTAGGTGTAGATAGGGGAAAGAGTCCATATACAGGTACTTGACTGTTGCTGAGGAGTAGGAGGGCATGGGACCGAGCCTAGGCTCGCGATGCCATTGCTATCTGTTTTGTTTTCTTTACGGTACTCTGTTTTTCTGCTGTACTGTATTGATGTATAATAGGTCCTGGTTGTTTTCTTAGAACTTGAATCATGTAGCATCATCACTTATATACTGTTGGTTATATCCACTACTGTAGTTATTTCAGTTGTGTATGTTTACTGCTTCTGCTGTTGTTGTATGTTTGTTTTTGGTATTCCGATGCGCTACACATTGACAAATGAGGGCATAGTTTCCCCACTATCAGACCTGGGCCCTTGCTGCTAGTCGGCAGCCTCTGGCGTTTGGGGAAATGCACTTGAGGTCACGTGGCGAACCGGGCTCCGGGCACCTGTTGCATGGCACCCGGATCCGAGACGTTACAAAGTGGTATCAGAGGAGTTTATTTTCTTTAAATTACTATTTGGAGCCGTAGTCAGGGATAGGACAGAACGATAGTTGGTAATAAGCTGTGCTCGGGCGTAGCTAACCCGTGTATAGGGAAAATCCAGTCTACCTCGTATTTTGCATTATTTGATTTGCAATTTTACGGTTGATATGTTCTCACCATTGGGTGACGCACTTGGATTGTGCTGTTTATTTTTTATCTATGGGTTCTATTTAGTTGCAACCCGATAAGATGAGGGTATGCCGTCTAATGCATCATATAGGCACATGTTAGATATCACATGCCATGCATAGTTTCCATGCCATTTAGGTGCATTAGAAATTCGCATGTTGTTGTGATAGTTGTTGTGCTAGAAAATCATGATGTTGCGATAGCGGCTTGATAAATACCTGCCTTGTGATATGGTATTTTTTTGAGCTTGTTTATAGAGTGAACGCCAAACTTTGGTCTTTGGGGAGTATGGGCCTCCAATGATCAGAATTTGCTGGATCATTGACTGGTTATTGGTTATAACAGAAATAAGATGTCAAACTTTGAGTCGTGGGGTGTATGGGCCCCCACGGGTCGAAATTTGACACTTAGGTGTTGTTTTTCAGTATTTTTTGGGTTCCATAGAAGTTTCTGAGGCATACTTCTTGGAAACCCAGTATACACGCTATGCAGTATTTTTTTACACGCCGTTTACGTTCTTCAGTTCGGGAAGAAAATGACCTTTTTGAGTACACGCCGTGTACCCTGAGTACACGTCGTGTAGTCTCTTCCCATGTCAAAAACCGTGTGGGTGGTGAAACGGGGTAAGGATGGACTTGGGTAAAACCCAACGTGTAGTTTTGTACACGCCGTGTAGTGAAAATATCAATTTATCAGTGAATAGTGAAAATACCAATTTTTTTATAAAAGATATTCCTCTTCAATAAATTTATATATTTAAAAGTCCCATTTTCTTTGAAATATGGTTTCATGTAACATAATTATTATTTAGCTATATTTAATCCACATGAATAATTTTGAAACAACTTTATATTTTATTTTAGAATAGGATTATTTTTTGGTTTAAAAATGTGTTTTTTCTGAAAAACTACTTCGATGTTAATAAGTTTTATAATTCTTAATTTATAAAAATAATCAATAATAGTGAATTTTTTTTATATAAAAAATATATATATATATATATTAACAATAAATAGTAATTAATTTTCATTCATATATAATTATGAGTCATATAGTTAATATTATATAATAGTTTTCTTAAAAAACACATTTCGTAAAAACATGCGTTTTTTTCATCTATGTGGGTACAGATTTAAATGTAAATTTGATGATTCTGTAAAGTTATTTTTATAAAAATAATTAAATATTTGTAATAAAAAGTTCCAAATTGTGTTTTATGGTCATTTTTCATTTTTGGCATAAAATTATTCCAGAAAAAAAGCTTTTCTAATTTATTTGTAAAATAATAATATGTGTTATAGATAAAATATAAAGCATAAAATAACTAAAAAATATAAAAATAGTTGTTTTGGTTATTGAATACTGAAAAAATAAATTAATATATTAATAATTATCCAAATATCTTGGAATTAATTCCACTCAAATTTCATTTTCATTAAATATAAAATAATCTTTATTTAATCACTTATACCCACATATCCTCGAGTAAAAATGCAACCAATAACCTCCCCATTTCCCCTAAATATCATTAAATACCAAATAATAAATGAAAACCATATCCTACCAACTCTCCCAACATCCAATTTTATCTGGTCTCACCCAAATACTTATTTCAATATCATTACGGGAATCTTTGAGGATGAGATATGAAAGAGTAAATTTCTTCAAACCAACTCTCTTATTGTCTGTTATTCTTCTAAACTATCCTCAGCTCATTCATCCATAAATGTAAACTGAATTCTTAATCATTTTAAAATTTTAATAATATATTTATAATTTAATATCATATATCCATCAATTTCATTAGACCCTTTATTCAATGAAAGGAATCCATTTTCCACAATATGGTTGTCAATCGTCTCCATGGATAATGATTTTTCATTTTTAGTTACAACCTGAAAGGATGGTCATAAAAGTATAATTGTTGGTAAATCAGATTGTAATAGATATATTATAACCTATTTCATGTTATTTTACAAATATATATAAAAAATTTAAATAAAATAACTAGTTCATGATTATTAGGGAAACTACAAAATTAAATTAAACATTTATCGTTAACATTTTATCAAATGAATCATCATCATATAACAATGAAAAATAATGTATTGGTCAATATAAATGTAATTATGTTCATTAATAACATTTCATTTCACTTTCGGTATTTTACATGCATTTGACACGAAAATCAATTATTATACAAATGAACCGACCATGAAAAGATGAATCCAACAGAATCGAATAAATGAAAATAATGAAATAAAATTAGTGAACTGGTGATAATATGTTATAAAAGGGTCATATAAGGTATTTTTAGATTAATATATTTATAATAAAAATTAATAACATTCTTTAAAAAATTATACCATAGATTAAATTAACCACAACTAAATTGAAGAATGTGGTATGGTTTTCTCATCCCACTTCTACTTCTGTAGGAGATATTCCTTATTCACCACTTATTTTTTTGAATGGTGTATATACTACCATTTGATATTAGAAATCATAAATCTCATTATTTTCTTGGAATTCCGTGTTTCATTTGATAATTATTACTTTTACGGGGTACTAAATTTGAATGATTACAAAGTGGTAATAGAATTAATAACCCAATTTTCATTCTTTCTATTAAACTTATACATCCTTAATTATATCATACTACGATTATCTGTGAAATGAATTTTAAATATGTTATGTTTTATATGAATTTTTTTATGTGTATTTATGGGGAAAAATATTCCACTCATTTGATTAATGGTCACTTCAATGATATAATATTTATAAGGGACTTTCTTTTTAATAATTATATTTTTGATGTTTCTTGTAAAAATACCTCCTTTATCCAAGTCCATTTTTTTTTCTTAAATTGACTCTAATTTTTTTTTAAATATTATGTTATGATTTTTCAAAAAATAATTTAATCATGTTTAATTTTTATATAACGTCTTCAATAAATTATTTTTTACATTATTAATGAGGTTCTTTATGAATTTTCTTTCAAAAACATAGAAGTAATTTTTTTAAAAAAATTATATAGAATGATTGGGTTTTCCAGTTTTTATGACAACATAATTAAATAAATATTTATTTATTCTTATACATGTGCATTCCAATGAAAATAATTTCCTATAAAATTGACCATTATTTTAAGAAATGTTTTGTAAACAGAAATTATAATTTCCTCACTAATTATTTCAATTATTCTATCATAATTATTTTCAATCTATGATAAAATTATTTTATGTTATTTATGATTTACATGGGATATTATTCAAGGAAACCACCTTTATTATTCTTATTTTTTATTTATAATAATTATTTCATGATATTTAAGAACCCATTTCTTTTCCTAGGATTATTCTATTATAAAATGTTCGTGAATATCATTTCTTTTCATGTGTTATGAGATTTTGAATGATTTATGTTCTTTTATAATGAATATATAATGTCTTAATGATGTTATGGGTAAAAAATATATCTCAATCCATTGAATTTGTTAATGAATTATGTATCTTTAGATTGAATATAGTGGAATGGGAAGAAAAACTGGTTCAGTGTAGGTGTTTATTAGCTATAATGGTTTAGGGAGTGAACCCAATCCTCTATGATACACTTGGGATTGATCCTTTGTCTACTATGATATTTTTCTGAGTGAAAAAATCAACTATGATAGTATTGGAAGTAAACCTCGGATACTAATATTGTTTTGGGAGTGAACCCAATCCCTAATGATGGACTTGGAAATAAACATTGGATACTATTATTTTTTTGGAAGTGAACTAATTTTACTATGATAGTTTTTCAAAAAAGCAATGGAAATGATTGAAATGAGTTTCTATTACTATGTCAATTACACGTTCCATTTATTTTTAAAATATTATTATCTCATAGAATATTATTTCTTATTATCAAGGCCACATGAACTTCTATGATTTATTAAATGAATCATGATTATGGTCTTTGATATACAGGGTATAACTATCAAATAATATGTACATGTTTTATGATTGTGTTATGACTGATATCTCCCTTTTTTACCCTTACTAAGAATCTAATCCCACTGTTATTATCTATTAAATTTCCCTAGGTTATTAAAAAATTTATTATTTACTACATGTTTAAAAGGGTTCTAGTTATAAAAGAATAAGTGAGGGATAAGGTAGATGTTTTATGAAAACATTATTTATGTTTCTATATTCACAATTATAGTTAACCCATAAAATTATTGAATGGTTTTGATATGTTATGTAATGAATATTAATCTATCTATATTTAATACAACTATATGAATATTTTGGGTCATTATAAAATAAATATATAATTAATTATGGTTTATAGAGAATTACATATTTTTTATAATTTCTTGCATCATATTCATACCCTCCAAATTTATAGATATGTTATAGTTGTCTTGCCTCTATAATATTTTAATATATCATGAAGTTTATCTCAAAACATGTGTTGTAGGAATCAAAATCTATCAGATAGAATTAATTTATTTAAATTTGAATAAATAATATAGTCTTAGGGTGTACAAACATAACCATTATTGTTGATCCAGAAATTATATTTCTCATTCTTGTATTGCTTATGCTTTGGAAGTCACAAATAATAAAATGAAAAATATTTAAGAAAATTTTATGACCAATGTGACGTATAATTTTTTATATAAAACATAATCTATTTTCATGATAAGAATAAGTTATTTAGTATCATGAGTATAATCTTTACATTCATTATTGTGATTATCAGAATGAGGATATTTCTAATAAACATCACATTCATTATTATATGATCATATGTAAGACATTCTATCTTCACATTCATACTAAAAAGAAATAATAATCAAACTGATACATATATTGAAATCATTGGATTATCATTCACACATAATATTAGAATAAAAACCACAAGGAGGTCGATAAAATAGTGTTATGTATGCAATTTTATTCTGATGACTTATTTCAATTATACATAATTATTTATAAATCGTGATGGTGTAAACTAATATGACATCAGAAATTTAGTTGTGCTAGATCATTCAGAGATGTCAAGTGACATTTTTCAATTCTATTGGAAAAAATTGAGAAAATGACTATTTGGAAAGAAAAGTTACCATTGGGAAGAATTTAAAAAATAAATGGTCATTCGAAGAGTTTGGTGCTAATACATTCTTATTGATTATTTTCCATTTCGTGATTTTTTATGCTATGCATATTGTACAGTGTGATTGTATTTTTATTATCCATTGATATTTTTTATTTATTTAGATCTATAGAAAAGTTTTTGAGACACTAATATTTACCATAAAGGTAAAAGCAGTTATTGTAGTACATGTAGGGATTAAATCCATATGGAATGAAGAATAAACCTATAGACACTATGATTTGATATATGATTTTATATAAAGTGGAAAATTGTGGGGTTGATTGTAATTGAATAACAAATGAATAATAAAATACCTAATATAATGGGTCTCAACAATAAATAAACATCTAATTGTTTCAATGGAAACAATTAATGGATATGCGTTTATCCTAGTTTATTATTTGTTCTAGAATTAATGTAATTGCTTTTATATAAAATTATAGCTCACTAGTCCAATAAGTGTACAATAAATGAGATATTTCAATAACATAATTCACTATTTTATCCAAAAATAATTCCATGTATAATCAGTAGTTCGCTTAGAGGATCCATTTTATGATCACTCTAAGGAATCAGATCGTAGTAGCACTCAAAATGTGTAGTCATTAAAATCGTTGAATATGGAGAAGAAAATATCCCACAAAAATGAACTACAAAACCAAATAAATAATTCAAAACATTAATAAAATAAAATAAAATACATTATATATCCCACAAACACCACATAATCAAACAACAAAAGTGTTATCTTTTTATTCATGTAATTCTCTAATGTAAGGTGGATGTCGACTTCAAGAACATTGAATGAAGAATAAAAATAATAAAATGATGAACACTCCATCATTTTGTAAGGAATTTCTTAATTGTTTTTGAGAATAAATTAAAACATTGATTAAATGGTATCAACATATTTAGAAAATTATAGATGAATTGAATTCGATGAATAATGTTTTTTATGAATCTAATATGATTGAAAAAACATTAATGGAAAAAATAATGATGTGATTACAAAAAGAAAGGATAATATTTCATTTGAAAGAAAAAATGGATCTGAAATCCCTTCCCCACCATCTCCTAAAATAAGAAAATATTGGACATTAAGGTTGAGCCTCAATCAATCAATCCCATCACAATTAATTTGGATAGTAAAATATGGGATGTAAATCAAAGGAAACTATACTTTTCAATTTTGACCAGAAAATTAGGACTCGATTCCTCTCCCTTTTGGAGTGACAATATTTCATATAATATAGTCAAATAATTTATTATATTAGGAGATAAATATATTTATCAAGGTTTCATATGACATATTTCAAAATATCATTCGAATTGTATCATCCATTTGAAATTTAGGATGAAATTTGTTGGCTTATTTTATTGGCCTTCAGATCTGGCCAATAATTAACAAAACTACAAAAACGGTCGAGGGAAGCACTACGCTTTTATCCGTTCTAAAAAAACCACTGATAAAGAGGCACGTTTATCAGCACTAAAAATCTCTCATAAAGGCCCCCTTTATCAGCGCTTTTTTAGCACTGATATAGCCCCCCCCTTTATCTGTGCTTTTTTAGCGCTATTAAAGGGGACCTCTTTATCAGCACTTATTTTAGTAATGCTGATAAAGGGGGGATTTATCAGCACTTTTCCCTAGCACTGATAAATCTTATGTTTAAAAAAATCATGAAAAATACATTATGGTTATATAAGTATATTTATTAGTATATAAATATAATATATATATTTTAAATATGTTTTATATACATATAAATAGACTATTATATTTAATATAAAAGAAATTTAGTGAAAATGACTTTAAAATATTTTCAAGAAATAGTATTAATTAATAATTTGAGAATTATTATCGATTAAAAATCATTTAATAACAATTTTAAGACACAAGAAATCAAAACAATTAATAAAAGATCTAAAATAAGTTTAATAACTCAAACTTCAAATGGCCATAACGTTTGATCTGGGTGTCTATTTGAGCTCTACAACATATCAAATCGAAGCCTGCGATGAGCTCTACGCGCTTGTAACCCAGGAAAAGCCTCGGTCATGTTTCTCAAGGCTAAAAAAGCCTCAGAAGTCCTCCAAAACTATGTTTTTAGTCAGGATACCCCGATTTGTTAACATTAAAACATGTATAGCTACGGATAGGGATATATGTTAGGCCTATACCACATATTATATCAAATATTGTTTCATTTTCTACGATTTTTCTAGTTTTGGTGTTGAAACAAGATTCTAGATTATATGTTATAGTCGTTTTAACATTCTATGGATTTTCAAATACACATATATATTTATTTATTCGTATGTGTTAGTGTTTGTGTCTGTGTGTGTGTGTGTGTGTTGTATATATGCATCTATATGTTTATTTATTTAATTATAAACACACATAAATTTTTTTTTCATAACTGTATTTAAAACAAATCTTATAGGTATATATTAATATACAAATAAATATTCGGATAAAAAATTCTAACTAAAAATATATATATAACTAAATATAAATTAATATATATTAATATATGAATGAATATATATATACTAATATATGAATAAATATATTTATATTAATATGAATCTATATCAATATACGAACAAATATATCTATATATATAAAGAGATATAACATTAAATAGAGAAAAAATGAAATAGCATAGTGGTAAAGGTGCAGCCGTGAAAGGGGGAGGTTGCGGGTTCGAGTTCGGGTGGAGGAAAAGGTGGTGCGTGCGTGTGAGGATGTGCGGGTACGACAGCACGTGGGAGACCTCATAGCACTGATAAAAGGGGTGTTAAGTAGTCATAAATGCTCTCCCCACGCATTATTTAATTTATTTTATTTTCTATAAGTTTTTTTACTTTTATCAGAACTTTTTTAAAAGCGCTGATAAAGGACACTTTTATCAAAACTGATAAAGGGGTCTTTTATCAGCGCTTTTTGCAGCGCTGATAAAAGGGACCCCCCCTATATTAGCACTGAGATTTACTGCGATGTTAAAGCCCATTTTGAGCGCTGATATATGCCATTTTTTGTAGTAGTGTAAATCCAGAAATTAGGATCCCTAGATCTCCTAGAAAATTTTATAAATATCACTAGACAAAGATAAATTAAACTCATCCCAAAAAAGTATCTATATAAATTTAAAATTTTCGCTTCATTGGCCTTGAAATTTGGGCTCCACATTTATTTATTGGGCCTATAAACTTTTATTATTTGACTATAAATTTTTACAGTCATGGGAAATAATGTCCATCTCCCCTTTTGATTAATCCATTGATATTAAAATTAAATATTTTCCAAAAACCTTGATCAATAATATCCTAATGTATCAAATTCAAAGAATGAATAATGTTTTTCCACAAACCAATGATTGTTGGTCTAAAATTTTCACTCTAAACTTAAATAGCACATGCGATGATAAATGAATTTAAACATATAAAATAAATTAAATTGGTGTTTATAGAATTTTAAACAAAAGAATATAAAATTATAATAAAATAATATTTTCTTTTTTTTAATTTACTCTCCCCCCACATGAGTTTCTCTAGTTTTGAGATAATAATATCTAAAAAATATGAAATTTAATTCCCTTTTTCAAAAAAAAAATAACTTACAATGCTCACCAAAAGACATCATGGCAAATAATATTGAAACCTATAAAAACATTTCCCACGGTCTTGGTTCACAAGAATATCCCAAGACTAATCTCGTTCCTTTTCTCAAATTCAAAATCACATTTCATCTAAATTTAATTAATCATGATGATGTTTTGTCCATCACTAATGTCATGGGGAACAGTTTATTATTCAAGGGGAAAATGGATGTTTTAGGTGGGAATCATATTAAAACTAAATATAAGCATCTAATTTATTTATTTCTCATTCTTTTTTTTCAATAAAAATTTGTTTGTTTATTTCTGTTTGGGTTTTTGACAATAATAGATATGGAAATACTATCTCTGGGAAAGACAACTATGTAGTCACAATCCCTATGTGTGGAACAACACACATTTTTTCAATTCAATGATCTATAATAAAGATTTAATTCATTTATATGGGAAATAAATCTATAGATTTAGTGTTATGAAGTGCTTAATGCTACACATTTTGAAAAAAACATTTCTCTACAAGCTCAATATTTTAATTTTTTGGATACTCAAATTAATATAAAAGTGATCTAGAACACTATGCTATGATAAAAGGAGCCCATGAAATCAAACATAAACCCAAAATCCAATAGAAACAAATTGTGGAATATTGATTAAAAGGGTGAAAATTTTATAATTGAACCCCTATATCAGACAACCACACATTCCAATATCTATGTTCATGAAAATGAACATACATTAGATTAATAATCAAGGCGTTCAAATTAAGTTGAGATTTTGTTATCATGTTTCATTATGTACATTAAACCATTAATGTATAATGAATGGAATGTTTTCATTGAATTTAATAGTTATTATAAATGATTTTTTTTTCTGAAATCCCATATTTTTATTCCCTCTATATGGAATGAAATATCCCTCTGTTTTTTGAAAGATAAGTGAAGAGAGATATTAGAATTTGGATGAAATAGGGGGAAACTTTATTTGAAATGAAAGCATGAAAAAAACCACCCGGTTTGATGTTAATGAACTATTAACAAAAAAATTGGTCCCATTGGATTTATGTTACATTTATTATTCTCATGTTTGATTTATGACAACATTTTACCATTATAATGCACTGGTTTCATTTGGAAATATTGAAAAAAATTCATATGTTACTTCTCACACATAAGAGATATGATATCACATTGGAAACCCCAATGGGATTCCCATAACATATAAATGAAAAATAAAATAAATAAATAAAATAAAAAATCATTAGATATGTTGGGTTTCCAACTAAAAAGAGAATTTTCTAAAGTTATTATCTCGACTTGGACTACCAACCATATCCAACACCAGTTTCCAAAATATCAAGGAATCCATTTTTTCCAATTCAATTCGTGTTAGATTGATTTTCCATAGGTTTTGGATGGAAGGTTTAAAAATTGATTCATTAAAAATCATATAGGTCCTATTGAATGTATGAGTTCCTTGAATATATAAATGGATCGATACACTTTCTTTCTTAATATTGATTGAGACATCATGGATAATTTTCTATTTATTAGAATCAGTAGAGGATAAAATCATAATATAGTGTTATTGATTTTTCTCAATGATTAATGAGTTGAGAGAGGTTATATGGAACAAGAATTTGAGCACATGTTGGATAACACTTCAGAAACATCTGGGGAATTTTAATCGATCTCTGTTGAATTTTCAAATTTTTCTTAATAGTTTTTTTCATTTTGAAGTTATGAAACAAACACCATATTGGAATGTTCATTGTTAATAATGGGTATAGATTCAATGAGTGTGAGGTTTTTCAATGGATTTGTGATTAGTGTTTATAAAAAAATCATAAATTGTGATGTATTATGAATCTAATTCCATGATGTCAAATTATCCTTTTTGAATATATAAAATTAGTTTCCTTCGGATTTACACACTCAATATTAGTCCCCTTATGTTACTCAAGTTGACATTAAACATTCCATAACCAATTCACCACATTATATTAATCATATTTATTTGAATATAAAGTTGGATAATCATTACATTCATGATAGGCTTATGTAAAACTAGGCACTCCATAGAGGTTCATCAAATTGAAATTAAGTGTAGGAATTGGTTACTCACAAAATATAAATTTTTTTTAGTTCTAAAATCAAAGACTAAACCTCAGAATTCATTATATAAATTTGATTACTATATATTTTTATCAATTTTTCAGGACTAAAATGGGCAGGACATTAAACATCATGGACTACCCATGATTGATATATTCAACTATCCTTGAGAGTGGTGGAAATTTATCCTTAAAACATTCATCATACAAATAATTTTACATATCCTTAGGTATGTGGAAATCATTAAAGCTTTGATGAACAAAATTCCCTATATGAGGTGATTTCCAATATTTATTTCTCATGGGATTATTAAATAAGTTAATGATGGGGTAATGATAAAGATACTCTATTAGAGAATAATGAAATAGTGATTCAAGATTCTCAAAAAACATACAAATATAAACCATAAAAGATAAAATAAATGCGATGTAAAAAATATAAATTGTGGAGAATAGAATGAGTTCTTATGGTGGAATACCTGAGACCCTGGAAATAGTGTCAAATTTTATTGATGCCCATATTTTCCCTATAGGTATAAATAGTCATTATAGTACATGTACTGATTTAATCCATAGGGACTGAAGAAAAAAAAAATAAACTATAATAATTGATGGTGGATTTAATTTTAAGTGGCCAACTATGGGTATGATTGAAATCGATAAATAATATTAATAATAATAATAATAATAAATTACCAAAGATAACGAATCGAATTATGAATTAATAACCTTATTATTTTAATGAAATAAATTAATATATATGGGGAGGTCCTAGGTTGTTGTTAGGGATACAATGGATGTCATTATATTCCTAGGAAATCACATATAACTCATTCAAGAAGTATCTGAGTAATATGATATGACTACAACATCATTAAATGATTTAATCCACAAACAATTAAAAATATAATTACCATTTCACTTAAAGGATCATCATCATGATATCCCCCCCAAATTGGAACTTACTAGCACCCAAAATGTGTTGCCTTTAATTTTGAAAAGGATAAAGAATAAAATATGTCACAGGAAAAAACTTTCAAAACATTGAATTAATTTAATTATTTAATAATATAAAATAACATCTAATATATTCCAAAAAACTAATTATAATCATAAAAACAATGTTTCATACTTCCATTGATGTAAATATCTTAATGGAAGGTTGAAGTTGACATCAATAAGTGGGCTTGAAGAAAAAATAAAATAAAATAACTAACAATCCACTGTTTTGTGAAGAATTTCAGATTTTTTTGTATAAAAAAATTAACACCTTGATTTAATGGTGTCAACATTTTAAGAAAAATTATATTATATGTTATGAAAAAGAATAAATTGTATAAAGAATCTATTATGATTAAAAAACATACATGGAAAAAATGAAGATTCCATTACAAAATAAAATCATAAAATTAAAATTGAAAAAAAGGATCCCAAATCCCTGCAACACCATCTCAATAAATAGGAAATATTGTATTATTAAGAAGATCCGCCATCAATAAATCACATCCCATTCAAGTAAAATATTAAAATGTTGGGAAAATATCATTGGAAATTGGAATTCTCAAAGTTGACCATAAAAATTAGACCAGATTCATCACCCGTTTTATATTGAAAAAACATCATTTAAGATTTCCAAATCATTGATGGTTGTATAAGATAAATATATTCTTCCAAGATTCATCTAATATTTCTCAAAATTTAATGACCCATAATTTTCATGTAAATTTTTTTAAATTAATTGGGAATTTTATGAGTTCGCAAAAAATTACGGTGTGTGATTTCGAGGCTCGGTGTGCTCAGAATGAATTTATGAACTTTATTTCAGGTACATTCAGTAAACGTGTGAGTGGGATTTTCTAACTTTTAAACTGGTTCTCAGAATTGAAACCTGAGGGCACTGTTGAACTTAAAGTGTTGGTATTCTCTTAAGAAGACATTCTCCTCGACGGCAGTTGGTCGAGGGTGAATGTTAATTTTTGTTTATTTGTGAAAAGAAAAAAATAAAATAATGTTTGTAACATTTTATTTTATTTTATTTTGAAACTTGCACATGGTTGTTTCACAGGTGGGGACCACCTTAATTAACCTCTCATGGGAGGTTATGGTGGTGGGGACCACCCGAGCCTATCCTCTCATGAGTTTTTATGGTCGTGGGGACCACCTAAGGCTAAAACCCCTTGAACTCTCCTCTTAATGATGGAGAAACCTCTCAACTCCCTCGTTAATGTGAGGAGCCACCTGAGCTTCCTCCACATTAATTGAGCCTACACCATTATTTAATTTTTCCAACATGTGTGTGTGTGTGCCAATATAATATCTTCTTAAGTTAAATTAAATTGGCTCCTCTTTGTTTTGGGTGGGAAAAGGAGAAGAAGAGAACTCTTTGTAGAATTGTGTAGAATCCCATCCTCCAACAAAGAATGCTCTCACCAATGAAGAATGCCTTCACCAACAAAGAACCAATGAATGAGCCCGGGATCAGAGGCATGTGGCAGGCACGATGAACATCTATATCTTCAACTTCCTTAAACGTGTGACGTCTTTGTCTTCAATGAATCTATGTCTGTACTTCCTTCTTGTGCTAACATCAATGAAAAATCCAATATAGAAGGTTATTATTAAATTCTTTATTTCTCTCGTTTAATTTTCTCATTCTTGGAAAGCATGGAGAACGTGGATCAACCAAAAAGAGTTGATCTGTGATTTATATTAAATTGAAGAGTTTGATGTTCTTGACACATAAATTTTTCTTGAACCGCTAACTACCACTCTAACATAGAGGGCATAGGCCAAAAAAACATGGCCTGACCCCTTCGTCATTCTTCCCTATTGTGCTCTTCAAGATGGAAGATGGTGGATTACACCACGATGATGAACGAAGTGAGAGGCCGGCTAAACCAACCGCCTGCGAAGGCATGGCGCCCCACCGTCCAAAATCGAGCCGCCGCACAAGCCATCGTCATCGACCGCAGTCAAGCCTCTACCCCACGACCTCTCCCATCGGGCCGCCACCGCCGCTCATGGCCTTGCCACCTGAGCTGCCGTCGTCGTCCCCGAACAAGCCATCGCCCGCGCTGCCGCTGCCGTCCGCACTGTTGTCGCCACCCGCGGCCTCCCAGCCCGAGCCGCCGCTACCATCCACGGCTGCGCCGCCACCCGAGCCACCACCATAGTCTGTGCCATTGTTGTCGCACACATCCTCATCTCCCAAGCCACCGTGGCTATCCACAACCGAGCTGCCGCCCGGGCAGCCGCACCGCTCGTGGACACGCTGAGCCACCCTTCGGCCGAGCCGCCCACGCGAATCCACCGGGCCTAGCTGCCCTCATGGAACACGTTTGTTGAGCCACCCTCATGTCACACCTTGTCCATGCCTCCTTGACGAAACCCTCCATAGCTAAGCCGCCCTTGGGGAACCCATCTTGGCCCTCTGTGGCCCCTCGCAGCCTGCCAGACCGTCTAGTGGGTCGGGCCACCAGGCGCAGGTTGGGCCGGACCCAGTGGGCCAGGCCGAACCCAACAGGCAGGGACAAACCCAACAGGTTGGCCCACCCAGCAGGCCGGGCCGAACCCCTTTGTTCGGGCCAGGTCAACCCATACTAGGTCGGGCTGAGTCAGTCTGACTGGGTCAGACCGAACCTGGACCCACTATGTCCCATTTACGCTCTTTTGTCCAAAACTTTGGCACTAGACATCTATTTGACGAACCATGAGCGGCGCTGGAAAACTCAGAGAGAGATGGTCCCTTTTAGTATACGTCACTAGTGTTTTGGATTATAATGGGGTACGGTCGGGTCAGATTGACCGCGAATCCAATCGGGACATGAAATTTTACCCACAATTTTCAATCAAAAAGAATCCATTCCCTTCTGAACATATATAGTTAGTGGATTTTATATCCTTGATAATGTTCTTAATGATCATTTGTAGTATCAAGATATGCCATTAAAATAGTGGATCTTGATTTATATGTATTGTTAGGGATATTTATTAATAAAATTCATCATTCAAGGATCCATTGATATACAATTTATAAAGGTAATATTAACTAATAATGAAGCCTAATATACAAAAAAATATTAATGTAAAATCTAGCCTATATATCATCCTTACAAATGTTTTTGTTATATTCTTTAGAACATTTTCATTGTATTGTTTTACATGGAATATATAAGAATGATGTTTATAAAACAACTACAATTTTATTGGGGTGATATGTAAATAATATATTCATAATATCTAAGATGATATATGAGATATTGATATAATCAAATGGAATTTAAATAAATTAATTGTGTCCTTACCTATAATAAAATATTATCATTATTATATCCTATTTTGATAAAAATATGATGATATTTAGGTCTTGAATAATATTCGAATGATATTTTCCTCTTCATAAATGAATTATTATATCTTCAATACGGGGTATAGGGTTCATGTTCTTGATAGTTAAATTGTTATATTCCCAATAATAAATGGAATGATGAATTAAACCAACATTTGTCATAAAAATCAAAGTTTAATCCCATGGAGAATAAATTTTCTAAATGAATTAATTATCCAGATTGTTATGGTGTTTTTTTCATCAATTTCAATATCTAAATCAGGTCCATTAAATAAGGATTACCAAAAGTCTGCGTAGTTATAATTATGATTTTTACTGAAAAAACAAAATTAGTATTTTCTTTAAGGCGTGAAAATAATTAACAAATACATTTATATATTTACCTTGATAAGGCAGAGAATAAATTTTTAGTTTATCTATATCCATTTAAGAAAATACCATTCATGAATTTCAATTAATACCCATACAACAATTATTATTTTAATGGAATATTCATATTCATCTTCACAGTGTTAGATGATCATAGGAAGATTCTAAATATGAAATTTCACATACTTGAAATAATAATTTATATGATATATATATTTATAAATATATCAAATACATGACCAATATAATCATCAGATTCAATTATATGTATAATATCATTAATCATGGGAAGTTCATCCCCACAAAAACATATCAATGTGGAGGCATACTCTTGAGATTAAATCATTTTATAATGAAATATTTATGAAGATGTCCTAAATTCTTATATTTTATTTCAATAAATAATAATTTATGATCATAAAATATATATTAGGAAAAATATGTATCATCATAAATTCCTTCCTCTAATTATATGAAGTGGTTAATAAAGAGATTACGAATTAAACAAAGAATATCCACCTTGGATGTTGAACCAGGATTACCATATTGACACGTTTTTTCACGCACAAAGTGAAGATTAATTTAATGCCCAACATTTCTTTTATATGTATTTTAACACTAAGTGAATTTGATCCATAGCCTACAAAATTAGTTTGCATCCAGATAAGGATTTCATTTTTTGGAAATTGAATAAACTATATCATATAAAAAATTATGTTGATATCCTGTGCATAGTTTATTCCCCATGATTTTTAATGAATGATTTGAAATAAAAATACCCAAAAATAAATAATCCCTTATTTTATAACAACTATTTCCACAAAACCATAACATTTATAAAGATCAAATTATTTTAGAAAAAATCAATACATATCATAGTAATAAACACAACATAACAATAAATTATTAGTTTCTTGGGATCTTACAAACATAAAAAACATATTAATTAACAATCATCAATAACTCACATCACCATTCTTGATATTTAACACCAATTTGGAATATCATACAAAGAATCATCCATAACATAAAAGGGGAGGGAAACTAAATACAAGGATATATCAAATTATATATTATGATAAATTTTGGAGATATCAAAAATATGTTAGCTTATGATGATTATAAGGGTATGATAATTTTATCAAGTCCATGTTGTCAATGCAAAATATTATTACCAAAAAAATCATATATGATAATTACAATATTACTGTATCTTTAGACACTTGATTAAAAATGGAATAAATAAAAATATATCTATTTATGAGTCATAACATTGAAATAAAACATCGTAATAAAAGGAAATATAATATTTTGACCCATAGACAAATCTTATCATGTCAATTATTTGTATTGAGATAATAGTTATATGAATAATACTCACATAATTGGTTTTTAACATAGATATTCACAATCATGTCCAAATATATCATCATCATCCCATGGGATATATATCATAAGAATTGAAGGGTTATAATGGAACCAACTATCTCTTAATGATAATTCAATAATATGATTCACATAAGATCATAATAAATTTCACCATATAATAATCAAATAACATTTATAAAATAAATAGGATTCATCAGTTAAACATTAAATCATCATCATTATTATAATTTATCCATAGAAGTTATATGTATTTTATGGTAAGAATATATCCTAAGTGATGCATAGAAGTGATTTAATATTCATGAAATAGAGGAAAAATATAATTCCAAAAGAGTTAGAAATGGTTATTTAATAACATTACAAAATAGATTTTAATTTTTTAAAAACATAAAAATAATATTTATAGAAATGTATAAATTTATTTTTAATTGAAATGATACATGGAATTATAATGGTGAAGATAATAATGAAAAAAAATACATGATTGTTAGAAAATATTTTCATGATTTTTATTTTTATAGAAAACATTTCGTTCATAAATTTATAAGAATTCAATAATTACTCTTATGTTAGACATTTTAACTGATTACATTTATTTTGTTTTAAATTAGTCCAAATGTAGTAAAATTAATATTTTTCAATCATTTTTTATTTATATAATCATCCATAAAATATTTTAAATATAATTGATATTCTCTTTGATTTATAATTGAAAAAGATATAAAATTTTAATAATATTTCATAATTAATGATAAATAAATATATCATTAATATCACATATATTCATTTAATAATTCATTATAAAATTATATTTGATATAGTGATAAAAAATTGAAAATATCACTTTTGGAGAAATTAGTCTCCATGTCCTCATAAGAGACACTTTCATTTTCCAGTAGATGGAAGGTTAATTGGTTATATAATATTATATCATTCAAGAGGATCAAATATATCAATATTTTGTACATATATATACACTAAACACTTAATAATAAAAATACTACTAATGGTAGAAATCTAATTGAAGTTAATCACTTTATATAGATGATAGTCCATATATACACATGAGCAATGATTTTACATTCCATTGGAATGAAAATGGGATGTAAATGGGTTAAGTCATAAAAATTATATCATTTTATTATTATTAATATATTTATGTAATTATATCATCACAATTATGATATGACTGAATGATTTAGTAAAAAAATAAATGTGAAAGTACATTGTTAAGAGTTATACCTCTTCATTGAGAATACACATTTGTTTTACACATTATTGTTTCTTGGATTTGTCTTTGAATAAGACCATATGGTATAAGAAGTGGGGAAGGATGTGAGGTAATTATTTTTGTATCTATTTACAATGACTGATGAATAAAATAATGTTAATAAATAAGGAGAGGTGGTATCATTTCATATTTGGGTTGGGTTAAAAACCGGTAAATAACTGAAATTTGAAAATATATTACACATCATCCACTTTTTTTTCTCCAAATGGACTTATTGTTTTTGGTTAAACAAGGTAATTTTGATATCAAATTATCCAAAAGAATTTAGTAATTTTTTGTAAAATTTATTTCTTATCTCATACATAAACTAACAACTTTTTTAACCTTTTTAACCATCATCAATAGGATAAATTTTTACAATAGTTATTACCCATTATGACTAAGAATTAATATGTAATTATTAAAATATTTTTAAATGATGATACAGTATATGAAAAACATTTTACCTCACAAAATTTATTTAAGGGGTAGAAATATAATTTAATATAAGCATGTGAAATTCAATGAATCTATATGAAGAAAAAAGTAATTTTTTATCATGAAACTGATTTAATTGTTATTTCATACCCAATAAAAGTAAATTGAGGAATGAAAATATATTTCATAAATGAAATAATGAATATGTTACATTAAAATATTATTTCAATATTTATAAAAATGATTCTCTGTCAAGAAAATACATTTTAAATAAAGAAAAAGTTTCCTGAAACAATCTATCATTTTACCTTCTCATAATTTATTAATAATTTAAAACCAATTGATAATGATTTTACAAATTATTATTCATATGTTTCAAATAAACTTTATTTCAATAATTTTTTATAAATTATCAATACATAAAAACTCAAAATATATTGAAAAAAATCATTTAGAGATGCTTTGTTTAACATTGAATGAGTATACAGAAAATTGAGTGATTCCTTCAATGTCAAAAAATATATATTAAAAATATTATACATACTATTAATATTATGAATAATCATATTAATAACCTAATATCTAATGGATATGTAATAAAACAAAATTTTAAATAAAATGATTATAGAAAATTTAAACACCAAATTTTATGAAATATTTATTTTTAAATATAATTTCATTTTTGGGTATTCTTATTACAAAAAAAACTATGATTTTCTAACATTATATGAAATAGTAAATATATCTTCATTTAAAAACATCAAATAGTTTATCTTGGGTTACATACGACACATAGTGTATGTTGTGAAAAACATTTCACTATGTTTAAACAAAACATATCATACCAAAAAAATATTCTTATTCCATATTATACTAGTCACCTACCCATTAGAATGGTGGGTCTATATATGATTAACTAAATAATGAAAATATACAGTCTAAAATTGAATATAAAATCAATTCATTGTTGTTCGATTAATTTCAAATGAAATTTATATCTATTGGTAAATAAAGGAAATATATTTTTCAAAAACAATTTTTCTGAACATAAACACATTTTACTTCAATAACTCTCTAGTAATTACTTTATTTGAATTTTTATATTATACATTCGGTCAGCTATTTAACTTTTATCATATTTATTTTATTTACATGAGATATATATTTTACAAATTAGTAACTCAAAAATTGTATTTATATAAATTGTATCATTTTCTCCTTTTAAACAAAAATAGTAAAAATAATTTTTGAAACATTAATAAAAAAATTATTTATTAATGTAATTTTTTTAAATAATGATGAAAGTATTATATTAGGGTGACTTTTTAAATTTAAAAAAAGATTAATTTTTAGATAAATAATGATAAATAATTAGTTTGAAATGAAATATGCCTTTTCCTTTAAATTATTTATAATGTAAACTTATATTTTAATTTCGTAATAACATAAAAATATTTAAAATTTATATCTATTAAAAAAATTTATATAATTTAAATAAGTTTACTCTTGAATTTTTATGTAAAATTTATGTAAGCATTGGATCTTTTTCCCTTGGAAACCCCGCTTTTATGTCACCTCTACGAGATTAATTATAATAGAATTTTTTTAAATTCAATGATTTGAATTTGAAAAAATATTATTCCATATTTTGAATCATAAATATGTATATGTTCCAAAAAAACTAAATTTTCTACAAAAAATTGTTATTCAAATTAGTAAAATTAAGTATCATTGTTAAGGTAAAACTTGTTTACCATGGGTTAAATTTAAAATATAATTGTTAAAGTGAATTAAACACATGTATAAAATAAATTTTATGGACATATTTAGATAATATAATGTCTAATTGTAAAAAATAATCCATTTTTACCCCTTGTTTCTTGTGAAAAATTGGAGGTACACCTTTTTCAATTAAAAAATTACATATGCGCCACAAACCTCACTTTTAAAATGCCACCCCTCTCCTCTCTTATTCACACTATAAAACACATTTTATTCATAAAATAACTTCGTAAATCATAACCAATATTCCCACAAAACATCCAAGAATCATTATTTTGGTCTTAAATCCAAATGAGTAACCCTTTGGTGCATGCCTATAGAGGTTACCCAAAGAATTGACAATGTTCTTCATTAAGCACATTTATTTTATTTCATCCTCCACCTATATAAATTATTATTAAAAGATAAATAAATAATAAAATAAGTATATTAAATATATACCTTATTACTTTCCATTTTGTAGGGCTTGTGATAATGACCCTCATGTGTACGATGGACTACAACCACTAGAAGTGTATTTATTCATTCTTCAAAAATGATTTACATTGAAGATAATATGGATTTATATAATGATTATATGGGATATGAATTAAATAATAATTATATTCATGAAATATTTATCCTTATTAATGGATAATAAATAATTTTATTTCTACCTTTTCAATCACAGATATATGATAACGTTGTTTGTGTACGTCTGGACTACTGCCATCAAAAAGTGATGTGACTTTATGTTTTCATAACCAAACCAGATGAATGATATTTATATGTATATTTTAATAATAATAGGGTATTTATGATATAATTATATTTCTATGATGATAAAATATTACTCCACTCCTTTTCAGGATGATGATTGAAAAATAGAAAGGTTACTCATGGTATGTACGATGAACGATCTCTGTGATCCTAACATATTTTATTTCTCAAAACCATCATTAATGATTCGTATTTGAATTTTAAATGATATATAAATATAAAAATTCTTCTAATATTATTATTCTTTATATGATAGAATAATGACCAATGAAATTGGTCCGAGAATAATATATGAAAACATATATGATAAATAATGCGGTTATTACCAAAAACAAGAGTTTTTTAAGGAATTGGAAATAAATGAGTAATAAATTGTCATAAATAAATAATATATGGTATAAAATATATAATTATGGTTCTATAAAAGATAAATAATGAACATATATTTATTATATAGGTTTACCAATCATGTATGACAGAATTCATGAGTTTTGAAAAGAGATTCCCACGTCGTATTACTTTTTTTTTCTACAATCCATATTCCCCATGTGTATAAATTATGTGATGTATATAATCCCATAAAATTTATATTATTGATTATTATATTTAAAATTATTTGGGATTAAATATAAATTTTAGGATTTTACGTTCATTTGGTTTATGGATGAAAATTTATGATATCATTAATGGATTTTGACTCAATTTTATTTCCCTAAAGAACATGTTATGTTATGAACCTATCTTCATTAATGAGGTGTAAATATATACCATTTGACTTGTAATGACATGAATTTAAATATTATCATAATATTTTATGTTTTATTTACTTTTATTCCATCACGTCGGTTATAATTCAATGTTAACAAAGTGGTAACGATTTAATGTTACAATCTCATCATTTATGGGGATTTTTTAGGTTTGTGTTTCCAATGATGAACTTTTTTGATACATTTCATGAGAAACTATTGGATGTTATTATAATATATAAATTCCATGAGAATATACCTTTTTCCATTAATTTTCACCTCTTTATGTATTCAATATTTCAAAAAATGGTTTTAATAAAATATAATCATCATTTTTCTCTCTAGTAAAAAACATGATTTTATTAATAATTAGTATATTATAAAAATGTTTTCATAAATTTTTTTAAAATTATTAAAAATGTTCACTATAGAAATTTTAATCCATGTTAAAATGTTTTCCAAATTTTATTAATGATTTGTTCATTTTCTTTTTGATAAAACTCAAATCATGCTTTCATTGAAAATGTGAAGGGAATATCTGTATTAACATGTACAATATGAATAGAACCCCCCCCCCAATCATGAAATTTATTTTCATTGAATCTTCCTTAATATTTATTTATTATTTTTTTATGAAAAATTATTTCAAAATGATTTTGTAAATTTTTAGTTCAAATTTTTATTTTAATATAAATGTTAACATCCTCCTGAAACGTTCCATGTTATTTTTCATTCAAAAGAATTATGAATCTATGTTGAAAAACCCTTGAATAAATTTTATATTTTCAGGGGATATGAACCAATTTTTACATTATTATACATTCTATTAATGGTTAATATTACAATATTCTAAAAAAACTGTTTCTCTTCCATGTGTTATACCATGATGAATTAGTTATGAAAACTACTTCTCTATCCATGGTTTAAGCATTGAATAAGTGATGAAATGATTGTGAACATTTTCACTTATCCTCATTTTATGGAATATTGAAATATTTATGAAGTCAATTTTATATAAATGGTTATTATATGATGAATGTTTTATGATTTCAAGTGTATGATTTTCATTATTTTATAGGTGTGTCCTATATCTCTATATAATGAATTGGGTAATGATTTATATATAATTATAATTATATAGACATGAATATAATGGGGAGTAAACCTGTTTCAATAATATAATTTGTCTACTATTATGGTATATAGAGTTATCCATAATTATTATGATGGTATTGGGAGTGAACCCATTTCTAATTTATATCCTCATAAGTGAGCCTTGAGTAATATTGAAATGTTTTTATATGAATAATTACATCCCAAAGTTATATGTATTATGTTAAGGATATCATCTCATAGTTGATATTCTTTTTATTTAATTATGATTTTTGTATTCTGAACTGTCTATATTTATTTCATGAATTAATATTGAGATATTTCATAGTGATGGTTTGGTTTTCGTAAGTTATTCTCATGTTTTCATACCCTAATTTTCGTTTTATATATATGTATCTTCCATGTTCACCCTTTCCCTAAGTTATTAATAATTTTTTGAATTATGGTATATTTATGAAGAGTTATAATGGGTAATATCATTAAAGTACATGCTGAATATCATTCATAAAAGTATAATATTATTTTCTTAGACTCCAAAGACACTAAACTATTATGGTCATACAGGTTGTATTTGTATAATGTGTAGAATGTTCATCTTTGAAAATAAAATATCTATGTATAATACCCATGTGTATCTACTATAATTAACAGAGTATAAGATAATTTTACCTTTATTAACTAGGATAGTAATACATCATTGAGATACCTATGGATGTCTCTATGTATATGTCTTAGGATGTTTCCAAGGATAAGAATAAGGATGAGTCAATGCATAGTATAATTTTTTGGAATTTATTTATGGATAGAGTGAGTGATTTAATATAAATTGTATATGTGTATTCATACATCAAGTGGATGTGGATCAAAAAGAGATTTATCTATGGGTAATAACTCCAAAAAGGGTGCATTGAGATATACTCCATCAACACCAGGTGCTTGAAAAAGGGCCTTGCAGCACAACTGGTTTTACACTCTTGAGAGATAAGATTTGGAAATTAACAACCAATTTATAAACCATAATAAAGAAATTAAATATATAATGACTATTATGGACCCACGATAAACATAATATTTCATATAAAAAACAATATTTCATGGTTTATACATCCTATAAGTGATATTTTCATGATTATTTGGTTTTAAAATATGATTATTGTTGTTCATATTAAGATTTTTGTTTTGTTTCATTGGTTGTAAATAGGAGGGATGTATACACTGAATTTTATGGAAAATTATATGTCTATGAGAAACCAAATTTTTATGACTAAAAATGAGATAGATAGTTTTATTATGTATAATTAGCTATAAAAATGTATGATAAGTAACATGAAAATTGGTTGAATTTCTAATCATTCAATAAAGAATATGATGAAATTTTTGAATGATCATAATATAATGAACATAATGGAAAAAATATTCATCTTCCTACATGTCGAGAAACTGGGAAGAAGAAACTAGAATAATATATAAAATGGTGGGTAATATTTTTTATTTATGAAAATGAATGTCAAAAAAGGACAAATTGTCATCGACTTAAACGTTTTATATTTGGGGAAGATGTACATTATCGAATTCAATAATCTAAACTAAAGGTTATCTCCTATAAAATGGAACAAATTATTCTATAAAAACTGATTTAGTTTATTTATTTAAGTGAAAAAATATTTTTATTCATGAATTATATTGTGGGGGTATTTTGGTAATGGTATTATAGTTGTAAGAATCGGTAATCATATAAAGAATTCTTAGAATTTTTAATAATATATATCATAATGTAAGATTAAATCAATAGTTATAGATATTATCATGATTTTATTACTTTAATATTGATCATAAATTTTATTTAATTAATCCTCATTCTATGGTTCTTCATGATGTAATTTTTTATAGATATAGGATTTTTTAAAAGGAATACATGGTAATATAACCCTTTTTTATTTTATATGATTTGGTGAAAAATATATTCAATTAGGAATTCATTTAAATTTTTTGGACTTATAAATAATTTTAATGGTAACCCTAAGTGTTTGTTAGATCATTAATGTTTGGGTAATTATGGTTTATAGTTGATCACATCATAAAGTCATAACACTATGTTTTTATCTGAGACAAAATATTCATAGATACTCTTCCAAGAATATATACTAACAAAGTTATAGGATTTCATGGTTTACCACATTCTATTATATCTGATCAGGATCCATAGTTTAATTCAATATTTTTGTAATGTATTTTCTGATCTCTTTTTATAGAGTTGAGGTTCAAAACATCACATCATCCTCGTTAAAATGGTCTATCTAAAAGAAAAATTCAAACAATATATTATACTTAAAGATCATTGTTTGGTGAATATGAATGGTTTTTGACATAATAATCATCCTTAATTTCAGTTATCTTATAACAATGTCATTAAATATAGAATTTAGATTGGTATGTATGATGACCTTTATGGATTTAAGTGTAGTAATCCAATGTATTAGAAAGTGGTTGAAAAAAAAATCTTATGGGTCTTAATAAATCTAATGAGATGATAGATAAAGTTAAAACCATTTAGAAACAGATTATGATATAAAAATATTGATCGAAATGTCAACAATATAATAATAAAATTGAATTTGAATTTATTGTTGGTGATGAGGTATTTCATTGGAATTATCCATAGAACAATGAAGGGAAAACTAATCCTTGGGTGTATCAGACCCATCGAAAATACATGATTGTATTATAATAGTAGCTTATTAATTATATAATACACTGAACATCCCATGATTTCATATTGTGTTACATGAACCTATCATGAGTACATATATACATAATCCTTAATATGTAATGAACATGAATGTTGTACCTATGAGGAATGAAATTTTTAATAAGGAATAATATGATGAGATTTTTTATCATACTGAGAAATAGATAAAAAACAAGAGAACTCACCATGTCAACATTCTATGTTGAAACCACCATCTTCAATAAGCTAAATGGTAAATTGATCATGTAATGAGGTATAAGTATACTTAGTTGTTGGTACCAAAGTTATGGATTGAAAATGTGAAATTCATTTAATGGGGGTTAAATGTAACATTAGAATATTTATTAAAATAAATGTTTGTTAAAATAAATTTACTCATGTAAATATATTTGATTTTTAAAAACACTAAATTTTTCTATCAATACATGAAAAATTAGTTCTATCAATAATTACTTGAAATACTGAGTTCAGCATGTATTGTGTGAAACACTGAGTGTAACAAGAAACACACGCTATACTGATCAGAAACAAATCATACATACTATTAAAATAATATTATTTAATATGATATTTATCACCTATCCATTAAAATAGTAGGTTTGAATAGGATTAACCATATCTTTAAAATATATTTTCTACACATTTATATAAAATTCATTCATTGAGGACCTGTAATGACCCACACATTCTCATTGTCTTGAGAATACAATGAATCATTACATGGCCTTAAGTGATGTCTCCAAGACACCAATGGATACAAATAAATGACGATGGGTTTCAAATACAAGTGGGGTGTGATTTAACCTTTATTAAATAACCCACTAAACAAAAAAACCATAACCAAACTGTTCATTAATGGATGTACGAACAAAAGAACAAAAACACAACTAATTTATTCATATCAAAACCATTATAATGTGTGCAACAACGGATGACCAAACAATTATCAAAATTAAATAGTGGATAAATGGATAAATTCATTAGTAAGACCAAAAGACACCATGATCCCCTATATAAAATCTCCAAGATCACAAAACGACCCACATATCATGAAGTGGTGCTAAAATGTGTGATACATTACCTTTTCCCCTGTCATGGAAGATAGCCTCTGCAAAAGCAACAATGCCCTATAGCAGGGGTGAGTATAAAACTTAGTATAATTTCCCCAATGACTTCTCTACTCATTCTACAAGGATAAATGAGTTTGAAACAATTATATAAAATAGTTTATATCAAAAAAATTCTCAAAACAATTTATAACTAAATATAAAAACCTTCCAAAACCATTTGTGACCAAAAGTATACAAGTGAAATTGAAATCAATTTTTTAGAAAGTAATTTTTCTATTAAAATAACAAAACAATGCTTTCAAACCATTTATAAATATTTATTTAGTATACCAAATTCATTCCACACATCCACAGAAGCAACCATGCATGCTACTCGATGACAGTTCCAAACTCATGAGTAGTTTTTCATCAATCTACCAAGTCTTCACAACGTAATTATATTAAATTTTCCAATTTAAATTTTCCACCATGAACAAGTTCATATTAAAACAAACCACTGTAAATACAATATGAACCCACACACCATCTTTTTCCAAGGATCAAGACAAAAAACCCTTTCAATAAAAAGCTTTTTTATTGAAAACCATTTCCCTAAAACCATTTCAATGCCAAACCATTTCAATAAAAAAACATTTTTTTGAAACCCATTTTCCACAAAAACATTTAGAAAATCTGGAAAATCAATAATTTAATGTCACTATTTTAAATTAAACAACCTAAATTACTTATCACAACAAGTCAATAAGATTTCACAATTTCACCCAAATCCAAAAATCATCAGTAGATAAGATTTATTTCAGTTTTTTCAAAATCAATCCATTAAAATAAAACAATATGAAATGAAGGAAATCAATTCTATCAAGAAGAGTTGAGACTAAATCCACCTACCTTGATGGTTTTAATAAAAAAATTACAAGGGATGAAAAACACTCTAGCAGTCACGTTGAAACACCAAAAAAATAGCATTTGATCTCTTCTACTACCATAAAAAAACCAAATATCATCTTATTTGGAATCCCCATTCATATATATACATATAAAATTCATAGATATGAAAAAATAAGGATGGTAAGAGATGTATATCTAAATATATCTACGAAACGAGAAAATAATGGTTATGAATTTCACTTATCATGAGAATCAGGATTCAAAACGCCAAGGGAGGGTTGTAGATTGGTTCCAAAATTCATGGAAGATGTTTCCAATCCTTCAAAATATAGGAATATCAAACTATAGATTTTTTAGAGAAAAAACTAGGATGTAGGAGAACAAATTAGTAGGATCCTAAAAAATAGGATCTTACTTTTGTTTCTACGAACGATTAGACCACAAGATTAGATAAACCATGCACTAAACATGCATTGGATACTACCTTAAGAAAACCCATGAAAAAACTCCTTGAACAGTCTCTCTAACTGTTCAAATACCATACTGAATCTAAAACCTCAAAACTGAAACTACACATGATTTCTCCTAGGATATACACATGGTTTAGACAAACTGTGCACAACCCATGCACATCTACATTAACCACAAAAACATAATGAGAGTTTAATAAACACTCCCAACATTCACCATTGTGTAAAAATAATAAATTAAGGCTTACATACCATAAATATAAGATACTAAACTCTCACCTACCATTGGTCATTCCATCCTATGAAATTAGAAAACACTTACTGACCTCGAAGAGTTTTATCCATAGTTATTTCATATCCTTCTTGCATCACCAAGTCTTTTTCTGAACGTTACCATGTTTCCATAATACCAGCACTAGACCAATTATTTTTTCAAACAAGAAATTCTCTTTCCTATCCTCAAACGACAATGGGATATGTCACAATGAAGCATCCATCTCTAGGTCAACATGATCACATCTTATCACATGGTCAGAATTAGGCTAATACTTCTTCAACTCAGACATGTGGAACACATTATGCACCAAACTGAACTGTGGTGGAAATGCCCACGATATTCCACCTCTCCAACCCATTAAAATATCTCAAATGGGGCAGTGTATTGAGAAGATAACATTCTCCTGTTTTCAAAAAAATGGTGTCCAAGCCTTGGGGGGATCCTCAAGAACACGTGATCACTTTCCATGAATGAAAATGGTTTTCATCAATGATCCACATTAGATTTATAATGACTCAGAGCTATCTCCACCCTATTTCTGATCAACTAAATCCTCTACACTATTTCTTAGGAAAGACTAGGCCTAACTAGTATAGTCTCCCCTACTTCCAACGAACATAGTAGATAACAAAAAGGAAACCCATACAATACTTCTAACAGAGCCATAGGTATTTAGGCCAAGTAGATGTTATTATATGAGAACTCTCTTAAAGGTATATTATCTTCCCATGAGCCATCAAAATCTATTATGCAAGATCAACACATGACTTCCAATGTTTTTATCATTATTTCATATTCTCATCTATTTTAGGATCATATACTGTACACAAATTCAACTGAGATCCAAGGGCTATCTGTAAGGATTTCCATAAATGATATGTGAACCTTGGATCTCTATCTAGAACTATCAAAACAGGTATTCCATGTCTTTTTACCACTTCTCATATATAGATATTAGATATATCCTCCATCATATGTGTTTCACGAATTGGAATGAAATGAGCTGAAATATTAAGCTAATCCACTATCACCCATATGGAATCATGTTTCCAAACTATTCTTGGGAGTCCAATAAAAAAATATTTCACTATCTCCTTACATTTTCACAATGGGATAAGTAAATACTACAACATACCCACTAGTATATGATGCTCTACCTTAACTTGTGGACAAGTTAGATACTTTGAAACAAACACAACCACATTCCATATCATGTCACTCCACCAAAACTACAACATCAACACCTTGTATATCTTTTGTGTTCCAAGATGTACAACCCGTATAGAATGGTGAAAAACATGATGAAGTTGTTCTTAAAAAGATATAGGTACAACCATATATTTTTTGAGACACAAAACCAAACTCCCATCAATTTTCTAGCCCTTGATGGTCTACCCACCATTTTATTTTGAACTTGTCACTAGATATTCTGCATCAAATGTTTGTTCCAATATAACCATCCTTAAAAAATCCGGAACCACTATAACTGAAAAGGAAACTGTCACATCACCTCATTATTCACATTCCCGATGTTTGTTTTCTATGACTGAAATTAACTACCACTCATCTAAACTATCCTTTTCCAATTGAGTGTATGACTTTCTTCTTAATGCATCATCCACTGAATTCCCTTTCCATGGTGTATACATCAAGTCATAGTTAAACATATGGAGGTAATACATCCATCTCCATTTCCTTAGATTCAAATATCATTGTGTGGAAATGTGTTTCAAGATTTTATGATCTATAACCCAAACCAATTTCTCACAAAAGATATAGTGACACCATGTCTTCAAAGCATATACCATGACAGCTATTTTCAAGTCATGTGTTGGGTATTTCTTATCATTCACTCTCAGCATTCTTTAACCATAATTAGAAACATGGTCTCCTTGCATGAGAATTCATCCCAACCTAAATCCCAAAGCATCATAGTACACCACGTACCCCTATCCTGATTATAGAAAAATCAAAATGGGTGCTGATGTAAGTCGAAATTTTGGCTCCTCGAAAGACATATGGTATTACCCATTCCATTGTAATGGAGAATTATTCATTTTTAGAGCTGTCATTGGAAAATCTAATCCTGAGAAGTCAGGAAAAAATCATCGGTAGTATCAATCCAAACAAAGAAAACCTCATATCTCAAAGATGTTCTTCAATGGTTTCCATTAGATAACAACCTCTATCTTTTCTGGATCCACTGAAACACCCTTTTCATAAATTACATGGTAAATAAAGTTTACTTTATATATCAAAAAATAACACATTGATAATTTGGAAAACAAACTATGGTCTCTCAAGATTCCCAGCACTATCGTCATGTGTTTCTCAAGCTCCACCCTTGTCCTTGAACACACAAATATTTCATCTAAAAAACAACAAAAAAAGAATCTATATATCCCTTAAATATACAATTCATATATTCCATAAATATTTTTCATGTGTTCAAAAGATCAAAAGGTGGGACTACTTATTCATAGTGACCATATCTTCTTATGAATTCTATCTTCGGAATATCTTCCTTTAAAACATGCAATTGATCATATCCTAATCTGAAGTCAATTTTATAGAAACTCTAAGATCCCATCAATTTATATAATAGATCATCAATTTATGGAAGTGGATACCAATTCTTTATCATAACATTGTTCATTTTATGATAATCCACACACAACCTTAGAGTTATATCTTCTTTCTTCATGAACAATACCGGTGCTTCCCAAAGAGACATACTTGGCAGAATAAAACCTTTTCTTTCATGTTCCTCTGACTACATTTTCAATTTCCACAATTATATATGTTCCTTCCTATAATAAGGAATTAAAATAGGATGGTTTTTTTAAGGAGTCAAATTTTAAACTCCACTTCCCTTTTTTGTGGTAACCCTGAGAAGTTATTGGGAAAAGAATCTTGAAATTGATATATAGCTACTATAAAACTATCTTCATTGATCCCTTCAATCGATGACAAGGTAATTACTACAAACTGATATGAGAACTTTACCACTATTGGTTCCAACAAGACCATTTCACCTTTTCTATAAAACCTTCTCTCCTCTCAAGAGATGCTCGACGCCACCCTCGGTCAGGAAAATAATTGTTATCCAATAATTGTTGAAGAGAGCCTTGAACATTATCATCCAATAAATACCTAGGAATATGTCATATACATACATATCCAATACTGATAAGTACCAAGTTAACTCATATCCATCACTGTTAAAGAAAAATCTCTACACATGAAGGCTCGACATTCCCTTTCACCAAGAGAAGTTTGGAGTTTTATCAGAGAAAGAATCCTCTCATTTTTTAAGCATATAAATACAATATTATGAGAACCAATGAAAGAATTTGATTCTAAAATATCAAAAAACACATTCATAAGTTTAGAATTCAAAATATTCATACCTCTCATAGTAGATGGTCTATCCTGATCATTTGCAATCATCTTATCATCTCCATACAATTGCTTCATCATTATATTCTGCTCCAGGTTTCCTTGTTGAGATTGACCTTGCGGAAGAATGATGGTATTCTGAGAATCACCATGGAAAGATCTTCTTTTTTTATGATAATTATTCTGATGGCCTTATCTTGTCAAAGTATATGATGCTTTAGACAGTTGAGAAGTGTCTCGATCACATGACCTCAGTGCGTTGTGACAAAAGCACTTAAGATTTCCCATCTTGTCACAATTAAGTCATGCTCTTGGCTGTGTTTATCATTATCACTTCATATGGCCAATTAAACCAGATTGGTAGCATCTTTATTACCTCTTTATTCATAGAGGAAGATTTACTAATCTAATTGTCTGATTCTGAGTTGTTGTCCCAATTTGGAAATAGGCTTCTCTCTTCTGATTTCTCCCAAGATTCAAGTTCTCACCATTTCCTATAAGTATCACCATACTTCCTACTACCATATCTCTTGATATGTTTTATTCTACCTATGTTTCTCTATTAACCATCTCTGTATAATCCCTAATATAGATCACCACTATCTTCAGTCCAATCTCCTTCCTTAGCCCCGATTTGAAGATGTATTCCATGAAGGCTACAATCACCACAAATTTTTGTACAACGGGCACTAAATGATTGAATTTAGCCACATAATCGGTGAAAGAGAGATTTTACTACTTCAAATGAAATATTCTTTTGTCTTCTTGATCTTGAATATTTGAGGATAAAATATTTAGTCAAACGAATCCTCAAAATCCTCCCAACTAAGATTGTGATCCATTTTAGCCTAAACTGCCTAATCACACCACTAGTGTGAGAGATCCCCGAGAATATAAATATCCATCTTAACTTTTAGAAATGATGGTGTGATGATGAAATTGAAGATACAATTCATTATGTTTACTTAGACCAATTCCTTTTCAAGTTCTGAATCACCACAAAAGCTGATTGTAATCTTCTTCATAAATTGCATGAAATGGTTGAAATGCCTTGGATCATCCCTTGAGGACCCCATATCCATATATTTAAAAAATTGGATGATACTTTGTACTAGCACTTAGATTCCTTGTGGTCCAGGTCCAACCACATTTTCTACATCTTCTTCGGGTTGGTTCCAATGATGCCTACTGGGTTCCATTTTCAAAACAAACAACATACATGGTAAGTCTCACTCCCTAGAAACTGATGGCTTAGCTTTTTAAATTATATCACACCAAATATAAGAACATTTTCTTCTAATTTTTTTTCATATTAAACCATTTTTTAAACCATTCATTCTTTTGAAAATAAAACCAGTTTCAAAATACCACAGCTCTCCTCTTTTCAAAATCATTCATATGAAAAAATCATAATATTTCTAAAATTTACACATTTTCACAAAATCATAAATCATTACTCTAAATGAAATATGAAATCCTAGGTAGAATTAATTCTTATAAAATGAATTCCATGATTTTTTTATTTCCTGAACCCATGAAAATGAGATTTTAAGATCTTATAAGTGTGTCAAAAACACTTATGTACCCAACTCTCTAGTAACTTGAAGTTGAGCATAAATGGGTTAGTTACGCCCTTTTATGCTATATATTTTATATTTTAACAATTATACTCCTTTCTATGATCACGTCCCAGGGAATAGAAAAGTATGAATCAACTCTAAGACCAAGAAACTGAAAACTACTATTTAGGTAAAGACAGAACAAGCAGATACCATTTGTGATGACCGACTTATTCTCATTAGCAAGAGAACATAATGAATCATTAAAAGGCCTTAAGGCATATCCCCAAGATGCCAAAATTTGGAAAAAAATCTGAAGGGTTTCAAATACAAGTGGGGGATGATTTAACATTTTATATATAAACCATTATAAAAACAAATAATAACCAAACTGTTCACTAAGGGATGCATCAACAAAAGTTATACAACATAACTACTTTATTCATATCAAAACCACTCCTATGTGTGTAATAGAAAAAGACCAAAAAATTATCAATATGAAAAGTATATAAACAAATAAAGGATCTAATAATACCATAAGACTCTATACTCTCTTATATCCATGCTCCAAGATCACCAAATATCCCACATATCATGAAGAGCTTCAAAAAACTTGCGATACATTGCCTTTTCATCTGTCGCGGAAGATTGCATTTGTAAAAGCATCAAAGTCCCAAAGCAGGGCTGAGTATAAAACTCAGTGGTATTTCCCTAATTAACTCTCTACTCATTGCACTAATATATAAGAGTTATCAATAATTATATAAAATAAATTATATAAAAAAAATTAAAAAGAGTTTATAACACAATGTAAACAAGTTTCCAGAACCCTTTGAAACTAAATTTATGCAAGTATAATTGAAATAAAATTTCTTAGAAAGCTATTTTTCTAGACTAAAAAACTAAATAAAGCATTGAAACCATTTCTAAATATTCAGTTGTTATACCCAATCCATTCCAAATATCCACACAACCCACCACGCATGTCATGCAATAATAGTTCCATACTCATGAGTGGTTTCTCGTCGATCATCTTTGTTGTCACAAGGTAATTATATCCCATGTTCAATTTGATCTTTGGCACCGATAACATGGTAATATTTCAACCTTGACCCATAAATTCAACATGAACACACACACCGAGTATTCCCTAAAATTATTCTAAAAAAACCATTTCCAGAAAAACCATTTTAGTGAAAAACTATTTCTATAAAACAATTTTTTTATTGAAACACCATTTCCATTAAACCATTTAGAAATTATACCCAATCCATAATTTAAATCACTATTTTAAATTATAAAAACTAAATCACTTTTCACAATAATTCACTAAGATCACACAATTTCAACCAAAACCATAAATCATCAATAGAGATGATTTATTCTATGATTTTCACAACTAATTATGTTATAATAAATAAATTTTAATCTAACAAAATAAATTTTAGAAATATGAGTCAAGAGTAAAAACACATAATTTGATGGTTTTAATGAAAATTGATAGGGGACGAAGAATGCTCATGCAACCGGGTTAAAACTCCCCAAAAACAGCCTTAAATCTTTTATAATACCATCAAAAAACCCAAATCTCATCATATTTGTAATCCTACAACATAAAGCTACCCATAATAGATATATATAAGAAAAATAAATAGGAGACGATATGTAAACATAAGTAGTTCTAAGAAACAATACAAGAACGGTGAAGAACGTTACTGACCCTGAGAATAGGGCTTGAAAAATCCAAGGGAGGGCTCTTGGTCACTTCCAAAACACATGGTATAGGTTCCAAAACCATCAAAGGAGAAAAATATATAATTAGGTACATTTATGATAAAAAAGGAGTAAGTAGAAGCAAAAGACGAGTAAGATCCCAAAAAACATGATCTTACATTTTCCCTGGACATGGTTAGACCGCACGGTCAGGAAACGCGTGAGTTAGATAATTCCATAAGAAAACCCCTATAAGACCTCCTAACATGTTATCCATAACCATTTTCAAACCATGCTGATGCTGAGTCCTTAAAACTGAAATAGTGAATTATTTCTCCTAAGATATTCGCACAGTTTAGACAAACCGGGCGCAGCCCGTGCCCAACTAATTTAGACACAAAAAATATTAAAAGTTTATAAACTCTACAAACCTTCACCCTTACAAATAAATAATCATGTAAGGGTAAAATACTAGAGACTGAGGGTAATAAATGACCAATTATGAAAAATGAAAATAAAAAAATGTATATAAATAACCATTTTCTAGAAAACTATTTCAATAATAAAAAATGTGGTTTACCTCAATAAATTTAAAAAATAAAATTGGTGAATAATTTTTAATAAAATTTATAAATTATTCATTCAATAAAAATTTCACATTAATTTTAAGTGTTTTATATAAAGGATAAATGAAGAAATCCAATTTTATGATTAAAATGAGTTTTTATAGAAAATAGTTTTGACATCTTTTTTAAAATAAAATTAAAACTATTTATGGACATATTAACAATTATTATTTTATAAAATAATGTTAATTTTTTAAATCATCATGTCAAAATTATCATTGTTATAATTATTGATAATTTTCATAAAATATTGTTATTTATGAATAGTAAAAAATACTGAAGTGTAATTAAAGACTTCCTTTTCATTTAAATTATATATAACATAAATTATATTAATTTTTTTTAAATTAATTATAGTTAAATTGCATATCTATTAATAAAATTTTATTTTATTTTAATTATTTTCATATTAAATTTTAATATTATACATTATAATCTTTTGAAAATTTCCTCATTGAAATCATTCTTTCACGACACGATTAAGGGATTACTTTGAAAGGAATGTTTTCTACCTCTATGAATTGAATTTTTAAAAATATATTCAATGAATTTAATATTACTTATTTATATTATCTAATAATTTAAACATAATTTTTGACTCAAATGAATAATTAAAATAGTACAAATTATTCACCATCATTAAAGTACAAATGTGTTTGTCGTGTCATAACTTAAAAGAAAATAGTTGATATAAATAGAAAAATATGAATAAAATATAATTAATCAATATATTTATACCCTATAATGTTTATTTATATATGATACTTTGTTTTGGAAACTTTTTCAATGTGAAAATATGTATACACCACATCATTTTGAATAATTAAAATTATGACACTCGCCTCACTTATAAAAGGCCAGCCACTCTCCTCATCTCTTCACACCTTAGAATTATTTTTTATCTGAAAATCCAATCAAATATCACTTCAAAAAATTCCACCTATCATCTAATAATACATAATTTTGTCACAATTATATCATTGTAAGGATATTGATTAAAATCAAAGGAGGTTACCAAAAGAAGAGTTAACATTATTCAATGTGTATAATTAATTTATTTCTTTCAGAAACCAAGTTAAAATTTTACTAAACCATTATGATATAATATAATAAATATATTCTATATAATTTGGGGTTTTATGTTATATAAATTACTTAAAACATCCCCACTTCAATCAAATGGGTTACAAAATCATCATTCGTGTGTACGGTGGACAATCGCCTCACGAACCTATGTCATTTGTTTTTCTGTTACCACCACTCACGGATGGATATTATGACTAATATAAAGTATATATATGATTTTAATATAATTATTATACCTATATATTCATTAAATAATTTATATATTTTTTAATTTCAATTTCGTATGGATATGAATGTTACTCTCATGTGTGTGGAAGACTACCACATCATTAAATGATGTTATTCATATTTCACTAACACTTTATGTGGATGTTAATAAATATAATGTAAATTAATATATTTTATATTAATGATATATTTATGATTTTAATGACACGTTGATAATTATTAAATGAAAACATATCATTTTATTTCTTACCATTTCACTCACAAACTGATGATAATACAGTTCACGTATATGGGAACTACCACCTTTACAAAGCGATTTGAGTAACTATTTTCCTAACCACATGACAAGGATAATATGTATAAGTATATATAAATAAATAGTATGGTATATATGAAATTATTATAATTGTTTTGATAAAATATTACTTACCTTCTTTCAATAATTATCATTATAAAATCAAAACATTACTCATGTGTACATATGACCAACCATCTCTATGATTGTAATGTATTTAATTTTTCAAAACCATATTTGATGATTTGAAATTAAATTAAAATTTATTTATAAATATTTTAATTATATAATTTTAATTAATCTATATATTATTTAACAACAATCAAGTAATTCGGGATGAAAATTACAAATCAAAAGACCTGTGAAAAACAAAGTTGTTATTACATAAAACAAGATTTTAACAGTGAATTGTAAATAAAAGAATAATAGATGGTTAAAATTAAATCATATATCATATAATATTTATATTTATGGATATATAATATATTTATAATAATTTTATATTTATTATACATGACTATTAAATGTGTATGAATGAAGTGGAGACGTAAGTTAAGGAATTTATGTGTCATGTTAATTTTAGGTGAGACAAAAGCCATGTTCACCATGATTTTATTTAATGTGTCATATATATATATCACAAGAATGGGTTTTTTTATTATTATACTTAAAAGTATGTGGAATTACATATCAATATTTGGATCTCTCTGTTACTGTGTTTAAGATTACAATTTTTCCAAAGGGGTAGGTGATTTTTTACTCGATTTTAATTCCATGATACTCATATTATGTAATGAACCAATATTATATTAGGAGGAATATATATGGATCATTTTGTATTGAAATATAATAAATGTATTTATTATCAGGATACTTTATGATTCTTTTGATTTTATTTCTTCATGGGGCCAACAATTCAATGTTACCAAATTGGTAAATATTTTATGTTACAAGCTCATCCTTGATCAAGATTTTTTTGATTATTTTTTTGATATAGAAATAATTTATCCTATTTATAAATAAAAAAATTGTTTTTGATTTCAAAATAATATGTAATGAAAAAATATGTTTTCCTTGATTTTATCTCTTTATGTACATAATATTTGAAATGATTGTTTTTAATAAAATAATTGTCATTATCTATCACATCAATCAATGTCCCATTTTTTTCAAAACAATATTTGATAAAAATGTATTTAATTTTTTTGACATTATTAAAATGATTTATAAAATACATTTTTACCCATGTGTTAATTATTACCAAATTTATAGAAAAGGATATTCATATATTTTTTTAAATAACAAACATGTTGAATTTACCAATTATTCGATATGAATCTCTATTTTTATATGTACTACATGATTGAAATGTCCCACCTTCATGAATATTTTTTTATTGAAAATAAAATTATATATTTTCTTTTATTTTAATATAAAATTATATCTGTATTGTATTATAATTTTTTATTTTAAATATATGACATTAAATGAAAAGATATCTTACCCAAGATAATTTTCAAATGTTTTATCATTAAAAATCATTATACATATAAGACGATATCAATTAATATAATTTATGTTTTTTGGGATATGAACCATTGATAAAATTATTATACTTTATTTGGATTTTTTATGATTAAAATGTGTTTACAAGTCTTGTTTCTCTTACCGATGTTATACCACATTAAACTTATTATGAATCTTATTTATTCTACATTATTTATGAAATAATGAAATGATGAAATTAATATGAAGAATATAAGTTTTACATCATTTAAGATATGGTGAAATTTTTATACATACCATTATATTTCAACGGTTTTGATATGGAGAATGTTTTATCAGAATGTGGTGCACATACGATTGATTTTCATTATTTAATGGTGGGAACTATATGAACAACTGATGAATTGGGTAACGTTTGACATAACATGTGGTAGAATGTGCTTGAATATAGAGTGAATCAGATTTATTATTCTGTTTTCCACTATGATAGTCTTGGGAGTGAACCATGAAAAATATAATGGTTTGGGTAGTGAACTCATTCTACATCGACAGAAATAGAATTGAGCCTTTAATATAATGGGAATAATTTTCCATTCTTATATGAATTCCATTGTTACATATATTATACTATTTATATTCTCTCATGATTAAATATCATTAATTTTATTTTGATTCTTGGAATAATAAAATCTAATATATATCTTATGACTCAAGATTCTAATGTTTGATATGTAGGGTATGGTTTTCATATGTTATTCTCATGATTTGAGGCCATTATATTTTTGTTCTACTTGTGTATCTCCATTGATTACCCTTATGGAGAATATATGCTCACACATTTTTATGTTTCCTTTTCCTGAGTCATCTGTAAATGTTTTATATATGGTATGTTTTTTATGACTACTAATGGGGATGATCTTTTTTTGAGATACAAAATATCTTTCAAAAAACTAGAAGACCTTGTACCTAGACTTAAAAGATACTAATAATTGCAATCATCATGTGTCTGTTTCTCTAATGTATTGGATATTCATATTAAAGATATAATATCCATGTATAATAATATTTGGTAGCTACATATTTATTTTATGAATGATGTTGTGTGTAAAGTGAGTTATCAAACACATCAAATTAATAAAGATCATATATACTCTTAAAGCTAATGTTTTTTTTGAATTAGTAGAGACCATTAAAAATTGATAAAATTTCTAGTAATATAAATGATTTATAATAAAAGTTTAATGAAAATTTTGTTAAAACTATTATCATTATAAATGAATGAAAAATGAATGTGTAATTTTACGGATTATGATCCCTTTTATTTTTCTTGAGTTTCACCTCTTTGATGCTCTTGAAACAATTTTCGAGTGGGGAGGAAATTTCTCAATTCAAATAAAATAGTAAAATGGTATCGTATATGTGTAGTTAGTTTTTAGAATGGTGTTTATGAGTTATGAGATCATGGAATAAGAAGAAATGGCAAGTAAGTTGGGTTATTATATGTTCAATGGGGTTGTTATTTTTCAATTATTATTCATTTTATTGTATAATTAATCCTAATTACATTTTGGTTTAATTAGTTCCAATGAATAAGTTAACTAATTATTAAATAAAATATGATTATATGACTTTTAAAATATGTTAATATAGAACTAGTCCTTCAAACCAACAAGTTAATGTAAAAAAATAAAAATCATACTTTCTCTAATGAAATAGGTTTATTTATAATCTAATGTGTTCAATATGATTATATAAATTCATATATAGGATATTAAAATACATAATTATTTTCAATAAATTAATATATAATATAATTTATGATTTATAATGTTTATGAAACAAAATATTGTAATGAAAAAATCATAAGAACTATGGTTTTCATAAAAACAATATTTTCACTATTTACACAAAAAATGATCCTTCACCAAATTTTAAAATTTAAATTAAATTAAATTTTTAAAATTTTGAATCTAATAGTAATTTCCTATATTAGGTTCATATTATTAAATTAACAATTTTAATGATATTATGAATTCATATAATAAGTGGAAACAAAATTTCTTAAAAATGAAAAACATTTCATTCATTACAACTTATTTCATTTATCATTTTTATTATATAGTCCAAAATATATTCCTATTAATTTATAATATAAAAATATAAGATTTTTACATTTTATAAAATTAATATTCCAAAAAATGTAATTTATCTTCAAAATATGTAATTAGAAAAATAGGTTAATTGCAATAATCATTATATTTCAAAATTATTATTCTATGTCATTGAAAATATAACATCTCAAAAAATTATTTTTCAAATATATTATTATCATATTTTGAGAATATTAAATTATAGATAAGTGATCTTAAATTTCATAATGAAAACAATAAATATTTCATAATGTTATTTTATTATTAATCATATAACCTAACACTATAAAAGTAATTTTTTGACTAATTAATTATGAACATGGAATGCGATGAAATATATTTATAAATTAAATAATATATAATACTATAAAAAATTCATTAAAATGTTATTATTGTTTTATGAACATTATCTTTTAATTACTTATTTAAGAAAAAAAATAAAACAAATTATATAAGTGATGTATATATGTAATGAACAGAGTTAAAAATTAGTAGGATTATAATAAAAGTGATTCAATAATAATGATAAATAATAGAAATTTGATTGATCATATGCCAATATTATGTGTTATTCCCTTGTCACCATTTGATCTTAGATTCAAGCCATGAAGAACTACTAGAAAATATTTGGTTTCGACTCTCCTTTATGATACAATTTGAGAAAGAATTTTAAAAAAAAATTCCATTAAAAATGAAAATATATTTCATGAAATATCATAGTTGATAAATATCTTCATAAAATAAAAATAAATTAATTAATTTAACATGTATATATTCCTTTTCAGAGCATTTTTTTTTTAAATTAAATTATTCATTTGAAATATGTGATGATTCATTTTACCAAGCTTAGGAAAATTGGTGTCTCGCAGTTCAACTGGTTGATGAACACATACTAATCCCATGATAATATACCCAACCATTCAAATGATAATCATTTATAGTGTGTACATATAAAAAATACATAAAAAATTATTATCATATGGGGTTTAACTATATATAAATTAACTAGTTATCTAGTTATCTTCTTATGGATTTATTCACAAATATTTTATGTTCTAATTCCCAAAAAAAAAAAAACTCAATTTTTGACACAAAATAATATGTCCCAACATAGACAATCGGATCTAGATCTAAATATAGATTTTCTTATAAATAACATCAATTATAAAAAAATCACACGATTTATAATTTATATCCTAAAGTCACTAAATATATAGATATATATAAATATAAATTCATGGATTAATAAAAATTTCCTCTATAAAAAATAGACACACATAAAACTCTCCTATGAATAATGCATCATCAAATTTATAAGAGTATTGGGAAAATAATATAATGGGTGAGATAAAAAACACAATAAGTATAAATAGAAGACATTAAAATAGAAAATAACAATCAAGAATTAGATAAATATATGAGTATGAGAATATAATTATGGAATAACTAAACAACTTAATGAAATCACATCCTATAAGACATTATTCATAAACCATGAATCCTAACATAAGGATTTTGGAATAGATCTGTACATTTCATTTTATCATGTAATTATAAGGTAATAGAAAAATCATAAAACAATACATTGCAAGAAAATTTCACGGTTCACTTTCAAGACCATTACTATACATTAGAGAATGTCGCATAATGGATTCAGTTTACACTCCATACCAATAATAATTGTGGACATACCTCTATAAGGGATTCCAATTACACCACATTCAAAAATATTTTATATCATGTGATATAAATCATTATTAAATTAATTTAAAAACAATATAATTATGTACCCACCCATCACATCATATTATGTAAATTAAATGTGTCCCACAAATAGAAAAAATTACAATAATCCATAAAAAACAATTCATGTTTAACCAATGGAAATTAAACATTTACATAATTAAATTATGCATATCTCTAGTTATATAACCTTCAATAAAGTAAATAAAATTCAAGGTATTTTCACCAAATAGAATAAATCATATATGGTTTACTAATTGATTTCCCAAGTCAATCGTGATATTTTTTTCTAGGTTGACAACCTATAAATCGAATAATAATACAAGGGTGTCATCAAAATAAAGTCATTGTTTGAAAAGTTATTCATATATAATGATAAATACGATAAACGTAATGATAGATAATTTAATAAATAAATACTCCATTTCCACCACAACACATGTATTTTACAACACAAACACACAGAGGAATCTAAAATCATGGGTATTGTTGATAGTAATAAGGAACATATTCACAAGATAAAATATAAATGATAAATAACTCCTAAAAAGTCACATAAAGACAACTAGTTATAAATTTCACAAAGTAAATGAAGAGAAAATAATAATAGAATGAATAGTAAAACCTAATTTAATTAAACTATTCTAAATTATATGATTTAAAAAAATTAAAAATAACCTATGAACCATCATTATGGAATTTAATTTGAATATGAAATATCTAATGAATATCCTAATATTAATTAAAAAAAGAAGAATTATTGGGTTTTCATGTCGTGTTGTGAGAAAAGATCGAGTTAATACCAAACTACTATAATTATGTGTTATTACTCCTTTAAATATTAGTTATTCAAGACATAACCAATTTTTTATATACTGATAGGTATTGTAGTGCTATGAATCCGCATACTCATTTCGTTAACACAATATTAGGTATCATTTCGTATACATGAATGATTGAGAATTATAATAGATTTGGAATGTACTAAAATGAGACAGAATAATGATCTCCCAAATATAATGAAACAAAAAATTATTAATCCAAAAGGAATTTTATCACCAATTACATGACACAAAATAAAACACAGGTCATAATTTAAATTTTGTCTCAAATAATGAAAGGTGAGATATAAAACCCTTATAGTAATTAGTAATTCTTATATTAAATGTCATTAAAAGAATGATCATGACATATATTTTTATATATCACGTAAATTAAAATAATTAATATTGAAAATTACTTCTACAGGGTATTATATGAAACAAACAATAAAAATTGTGGTTATTATAGAACATATCTCAATGCTAGAAAATTGAGAGAATAAAACCTCTTAACTTGTATACATATTTTATCAAGTATACATTAAAATCATTTATAATTAAATATAACTCATGAATATTTTTATTTATAACTATATAAGGTTAATATACATTTTATTTTCTCATTTTAATTCACTTATTAACATGTTTCATTCATTTACTAAATTTTTAACATTTTTGTGTTTCGTTTAGAAATTTTTTTTCATATTTCATAAAATCATTATGAAGAACTTTTAAGTTTCAAATTTCATATTAAAATGGATTCATAAACATAGAAATACTTATGTTATATGTTTTATTATAGTCCATAATTTATTTAGATAAAAAAATTATAATATATTCATCACTAATGAATTTAACATGATATTCTTGCTTTTCATAACTGAAAATATCCTTTTTCACACATCTAATCTCATTGATAAGACATATAATTTACCTATATAAAATAAATATAATTAATTATAATAAAACATAACATTATATTCAATCAATGGATAGTTATTTATTATTTTTCCTTGTGTTATATATGTTTAAAATATAACATCATTCACTACGGTTGAGTATAACTTCCACAATGAGTAATGTCTTTAAAAATGGTTTAAAAGAATAGGAATGAAAATAAATGATGGATTTTTATTGAAATAGTTTTATTTATAGTCTGATAATATTTTAATTCACTTTAAAATGTAAATTTGTGTGCATGAAAAGAGATATATAAAATTTTAAATGAAATGAGTTCATTTTGAAATAACTGCATTTCTACGAAATGACAACTTTGGAAATGTATTTTATTGGAATAAATTTATAATATCTTGTCAATAAGAGTTAAAAATAATTATAATAACATTAGTAAAAAATAATTATTTTACAATAAAAATATTTTTAGTATATTTTATAACATAATATTCTTATATTAGAAACGGACATACAAAATTTGGAAAAACATTATTTTACCTAGAAAAATAATTAATGAAAAGGTTTCAATGGTTGAAAATAAATATAATCTAATAAAAAATAGATTATATATATTTTTAAAAATATATATAAGTAAGTTAAAATATAAATATTTTTTATATAAGATCATGATAATTTAATATCAAAATAATGTTGATGGTTTAGGACTAATTACCGTTAAATAGATCATGTGTTTACTCACATTGGATGATATCAAAACATTTAGATGAGGGTATTTTTCATGTATAGAAGCATAAGGGTATGTGAATGGATTTTTAGAGAAGAATTTAGGAATATTATGGTCCAACTATGGGTTTTGGGAATGAAGATTAGACTTTACAATATGTGGGGTGCATCGTCAGTCGAAGTGGAGGGGTATTTTTGAACAAAGTATTCCTTTTTTATCATTACTAAAAACTAGATTATGGTGGAATTTATTTTAAAAAAATTAAAAAACTATGAAAAAAATTCATTCATTCAACATCCCAACTAATGCAGTGAATTCCCAAATAATATTTATAATTATATAATGTTATTTATGTTCCAAAATGTCAAAAATAATTTTTTAAATCCATCATTAATTGTTTAAAATTAGTGATTTCACAGCATAAATAAATTTTTCAAACAAAAATGTGGTTTCATTAATTTTTATGACCCAATTATATCATGATAATTTATTATAACATAAATTATTCATAAAAACTGAATTTTTACTTTACACACCAAAAATCAACCTTTTTTAAAAAATCACATTTTTACACGAATTTAAATTTAAAATTATAAATACAAAATAGAAATACATTGTATCAAACTAAAATTATAAAATTAATATATTTTTATAAAAAATAAAATCATATAATATTTTTAAATAGTATATTTAAAATAAAGGTCTTATTATTATTTGGAGGTTATCATGATTATCATTAATATAATCTCTTTATTATTTTAAAATTGATACTTAATTATTTACACTTGTCAAATATATAAATTTTCATAAATTATTAATCAAATTAAGTGGAGTTTAACTTCAAATTTCTTAATCTTGAAATATGGGATTAGCATAAAATTTCTTATATATCATAATAACAATCTTGGGTCAATGAATACATAATTATTCTAAATACTTTATTTGAATTATTTTATATAAATATTGTAAAATTAATAGTATATATGTATTTAAAATATATTTCTCAATGGAAATAATAAATATTTCATAGTGATAATTTATTGTAAAACATAATACTGAACACATTTAATAGAATTATTTAACAAATAAAATATACATAATGAATGTGATAAAAAACCTGTCAAAATAAACTCAAATATAACATAATTAAAAATTAATGATTACTTGTTTTTTTAGTATCAAAATTATTTTATAGTGACCTCATTACTATGAAAAATAAAACTATTACATTAATTGGTGTGGTTATCAAAACAATATATGAATATAGATTATTGTATATATTAAATGTGATATAATAATAACGTTATGACATGAAAATTCCAAAAATCTTTTTCTATTCCATGGCTTTATTCCCTTATCACCCTTCCTTTGAGGGGTTGATCCTCATGGACATGCTAGATGTGACGTGTTATTTATCGGCATGGGGTCTTCCCTTTTGAGAAATTAATTTTAATAAATAATATACCATTGAGCACGAAAAATATTTATGGAAAAAAGTAACTGATAGATATTTTAAAATATTTCAAAGTAATGGAATTCATTAAAAATTAAATATTTATATTGGGATTATTATTTCATAAAAATAGATATTGTTTTGAAATTTGTAATGTTTCAATAAGACCTTTTAAATAAGTTATTTAAATCTATTACGAATCCATAATTTGTTTAATTAAATTTATTATCATGGACATGTTTAATAAATTTTTATTATCTCAACCTTTATAATTTATTGTGAATTTTATACCTTACGGATATTAGTAACTCACCAATAAATTTTAAAACCATTTCCACATGGAATTATATGCATGAATATGTTTAAAATGTTGTCATGTGGATATGTTTTATAGGGACATTGATGTTATTATATGATATAAAACATTTATGTTTCTAATATTAAAGGAAACAAAACATAGGTAATAGTATTTTGAGATTATTTCTGATATTGTTTGTTCATATTTATGAATTATTATACATTATATGTTTATTTTCCACCACTCAACTGGGTTGGTTACAAAGATTTACAATAATTTTAGTGTTTCCAACACCAGAATAGTGAGTTTCGGTCTAGGGAATCTAAATTAACATTAGAGTAGGTTTTAATTATTTTTATTGAATAAGACTAGAGAAAAAGAGTGAAAACTAAATTTATAAGTCTAAATATTTGAAAACATCTTAAAATATTATTAAATTATTTATTTTTTTATTTTCATTAATTGATATCCCCATCTGGATGTAAACATGATGATGTAGGCTCTAACCTATATGCACACAGAGGAAATAACCGTGAAAAAAAATTGTTGCAAATTAACTCTATCTTTATTCAAAGAACAACAAGAAGGAAAACTAATAATCTTGTTTGACCCTACAATATGATATTATTTGTTTTTTTCTAACTATATATATATAGACACACACTTTTTATCAAATTTAATTTATTCTTATGGAATTTGATTTTGTAATATAATACACATTCATATGAAGAACCTAATATGAAATTAATTATATGTAGTCTAAATTGAAACTTATGTATTCATAAAATAAGAAAAAGATAGATTTATACACTAATGTATTTTTTTATTTTAATATTTATTAATTTATGTAATCATATAAAATAACCATTAGCTTTTTAATTTATGTTATGGATATAGGATGAATTGATTTGAAAATATGTGTCATGGAAATAACCATAGTTTTAAAAATGAACATACAAATAATAATTTTTATGGACTAAAAACAAAAATTCTTATTCCTAAGAATATTTCAAAAGTTATTATTATGATCTTTTACCATCAACAGTTTCTAGAAAAACATCATAATACCAAAATTGTGTTTCTGAAATGTTCAGTTAAGAATCATCCAAGAGAAAATAATTGTAGGATTGAATATGTAAAAATGATATGCTCAAATCCAATAGGGGGTGAATTTTATACTTTTAAAAATTCCTTTGGAATCTTTAAAGTTATGTTTAACAAGGTTAAAAAACATTCTCATGACCTCTTAAATAATCCTTTTCTATTTTCTTAAAAGAAAGATTCTACCTTAATGTGTATACAATCTGTTATAAAATCAGAGTAACGGAATTACAAAGTATAAGAAGGCTATACTTTCTATCTTTAAAAAAGTTAACATATAACAACGGAATTAAAAAAACTTGTAATAGTAAACAAGTAACAATAAGATTCTTTTAACCATTATAGAAGGGTATCCAACAACCTTGGATAATGTTCTATAGATTTATAAATTCAAGAAAGTATATATTACCCAAACCCAGGTAAGCCCTCAATCCAAAGATCGGTATCTGTCTTGCTATAGCCACATGCCCTCGATTTTAAAGGAAATCAGAACCTCTGTCTTCCAAACCTAGAACCCCATGATCAGCATGATCGGAATCTGCACAATGCAAGTCTGAACATGTTTTTCACACCCAAACAAGTTGTTCACAACATCTACATGAAGCACTGAGAGTGGTTAGAGCCTTTCCCTCTAGAAATCACTTCACAACTTTATTCTTTTGAAGTCAGTTGTCAAAGTTGGTATTTTTTTATCATTCAAATGGGCTTGTATTTATAGTCAAAACTTCCCAACAGTCGGCTCCTCCCCAACCATCATATTTTTTCTTAAATTTCAGATGGACCTGGACACATGGAAAATATAAAACTATTTGTTTATAACAAATTGTGCGCCATCATTTCAAGTAGAAGAAATGATGTTTTTGTTAAATAAAAATGTTAAGTATCGGAAAACATAGAATCCAATATCATTGGAATGATACATTTAAACAACTCTAAATTTATAAAAAAACATAGTCATAAGAAATCAAGTAAATGGATTCTTAATAATTACATTATCATGAAAATGGAATCATAAGGAAAAGTAAATTAGATTGTGAAATAGGTGTCCTATTTGTTCCAGAATCAGAATCACAAAATCAGAGTCACATATACACTGAATTTGGTATCATGAAGATTGGAATCATATATACATAGGAATCAGTTTTGAAGATCGACATCATATATACACTGGAATTGGTATTGATGATTGGCATCATATATACATCGAAATCAGAATTATAAAACTGAATCATATATACACTGGATTCAGAATCATAAATACTGAATCATATATACACCGGATTCAGAATCATAAAAATTGAATCACATATCATAATGATAGATCAGTAAGTATAATAGAATGGTAAAACGGAATGATAGGTCTTTAAGTCTAATAGAATTACAAAATGTAATGATATATCTGTAAGCATAATGGAATGACAATTCCAGATCTTAAGAAAAATACAGAACATAAAAAAATATTCAGAACTTAAGAAAAATTGTTTGTGATTTTTAAAACATAAAACCATAAGGAGTGGAGAAGTCATAAGATATCCTTATTGACTCAACAATCTCTCCCTTTTAAGAAGGCACAAAAAACTTTGCTAAGGAAGAATATTTTAACTTAGATAAACAAGTAAAAATTTATCTCCACTTTTGAATAATATTTTGAATGAATATGACTAACTCCCCCTAAGGATATGTTTCCCAAGGATCGTCTTATTGATCTTTGAATTAAGGATTTCTTAAGGTAATATCTCCCCCTTAGATAAAAATTTCTTCTTAAAATAAAACTCCCCTTATGTTGACATTATCCTTTCTTTCCATACTCCCCCTTAATAGATTCTCCTTCATAGAGATTAAATTATTCCATTAAATAAATTATCCTCCTTTGGGATTTTCAAAAAGCGGAAATGGAATGGAGAAGTATAAGATATATCTTTAAGGTTAGGAAAGCATACATTCAAAAACAAAAGAAATATATGAACGAAACTCCTTAAGAACATTTTAGAAATAAGGTTTACATTACAACAAAACATTGGATTGTAAAAAAGTCATTCATTCTTATTCTACTCAGAAAGCATCTTCTTTATCAGGGCTTTGATTTTCTTGACTTCCTTATGATCTTATTCAAGAATTTTCAAAAGATTATTCGAATCCTAATTCTTTTTCTCTAAAGACAATATCATTTCTTATTGAGAAGCCACCTTTATCTCTATTTCGTCTCTGACTTCCTTCTCACTACTAACAGATTGAGCAATAGAATTGATTTGACTAGATTTCTCAGAGATTGATGTCTTGACATTGTAGAACTCTGTTTCACAAGTATTAAAAGCTTATTTTTTGAATCGATTAAGTCACCAAACTGTCTTAGCTCTTCATTTATAATTTTTGTGTGGTTAAAGACTTTCTTTCAAGTCACATTCTGATCTTTGTAATCAATCAAAAGATTTATGAAGTCTGCTTCTTGCTTGAAAACCATGTCCATAAGCATATTGGTTGATTCCATCTTTTGATTCAGGGTATCTTGCATTATTTGACTCTAGGAATATATGTTTGTAAGAACCAGAATGGTGCTGACCAACATTCTTAAAGATATCATGACAAAATAAATTTCGACAGATGAAGAGGAATTAGATCCTGAAACATTATTTCCTTTCTCACCTCCTCTTGGATTTAAAGAAGCTAGACACTCTATTCTCTTAGAGGAATTATAAGGAGTTTCCTTATCAAATGAAGCATACAAAACATTCTTTCCTTTAACAGGGTCTCGAATTGGTGATTTTTCATTTGAAAGTTGAAAAACATTTAGATCTCCTTGTTCATCTTCTTTTTTAGATTCTTCATCTTCTTCATCTTTTTGTTCAAACATTTTGTTATCTGATTATTCTTCTAGTTAAAAATAAACTTCTTCTTTAACATCAACTTAAACCTCTACCTAAACTTCTTTTTCTTCCTCAACTTCTATTTAATCAACTGGTTCTTCGACTTGTTCTACTGAAACAGATTTTGAAACTGAACTCAAAGGAGTTCCAACATAATATTCCACTTCCCTTAAAACAACATTAGCATCATCTTGGATTATCTAATCTTCCATTTTTAATCTTTTTTTTATAAGGCTAGAACTTCTTAGCCTTATGGATTTCTGAAGTGGCCACCGATTTCTTATGAACAACTTGATATTCAGCTACTTACTGAGATTTATTTTCTACATCTTTAAGATGAGACTGACAAACATTCCCTTCCAATGATTTCTTCTTCAACTTCTTCTCCTGTTTTTTCTTTCTTGAGATTTTCAGATTTCTTGAATTATAGTTCCTTAGCCTCAACATGATTTAGACCAAAAGTAGGATCTCCTTTTTTCCTAGTAGATACCATTTCTCTTCACTTTGCAATGGTTGCATCTGAATAAGCTTTTGGTTTCTTTGTAGGAGGAGGTACTGAAACCGGAACAGCATGGACCGGTATAGTCAAGCTTGGTTCATCAAGTTTCCTTTTCATAGGAACTGACTTTGAAGATTCTGGAACATCACCCTTGTTCTGCACAACCATTTCATCAATGTTTTCTGAATTTGGAATAAACTCTACATTCATACTCCTTAGAGTTTCGTCACTAATAAACAAAATCCTGAAAGGTTTTGAGACTGATCGGGATGGAACATTCATTTCCATAAGACACAAAACAATTATCCTGGAAATAGTTTCTGGATACATAAGGATCTGAGATCTGAAAGTATCTCCTTTTATTGCTTGAATGGTGATAAATATATACTTCATCAAGTTTATCTTCATTAAGTTAACAAGAAAATCTAAAAGAATGACTTCACATATCTTTAGATAATCCTTATCACCCTTTCTTGGAATAAGAATTCCTTACACCTAGAGAGCCATCATCTTGTGGTTTGTTGAAAGATTCGTAATCTTTGGATTCTTAACATACATAAGACCGAGAAAATCCAAAGCCTTGACTTTTTCAAAAGAGCCTTCTTTCTCAAAGAGTTTCTGTGAGAAAAGAATAGCCTCCCCTTAATATGGTATGTTAAGAACATTTTCTGCCTTCTTGTAGGGGACTGTATATGATTTATCATTGCCTTGTAACTTAAACAGATCCTTATCATTCTTTTGAAAAAAGGTAACAAATTCATAGAATTTAACAAGGTGGTCAAGAGAAACTAGATCCTGAGATTTATCCTTAGCCACACAGACACTTTCCCATCCATTAGATCTTATCACCTTAAAAAATAAGGGATTCATATTTTTCAAAGAAATTAGGGAACACTAACCTTTCCATAAATATTGAGTAATCCTTAATCATCTTTCTAACCGGCATCTGATCTAATGAGGATTCCAGAGTTATTCAGGGTGATAGAGAACTTCGAAATTTAAGATTTGACTACAATATAACTTCAACACTGAGATCAGTAAGGATGGTGCGATAATTGAAAACATGGCACCCCTTATATAGGCATAGCTATGAATTTTCAACTCCCATAAGATAATAAAACGGATAACAAAAACTTGATCTGATCTGACGGTTGAGAATGGATATAGAAAATATGAATTCTTATCTTTTGAAGTAAGGTAAACCGGAATTTAAGAAATTTTTGAAATACCAACAAGTAAAATATAAGATAAGAAGTAATAATGATTACCTGTTGGAATATGCTGAGAGATTTATCGGTATTATAGGAATTGTTTTTGGGAGTTTTCAAATTCGTAATTTTTAAATATGACATTTTCAAATCCGACATTTTCAAATCCAACATTTTCAAATCTGACATTTTCAAATCTAACATTTTCACATTAGACATTTTCATATCCGTAATTTTCATATCCTACATTTTCAAATCTGAAATTTTCAAAGGAAAGAAAATGAGTTTAAAGAGAGAAAAATAAACAAATATATGTACTCCCTCTAAAATAATGAGTAGTTTACTATTAAGATATGATTTAAACAAGAATTATATATGAATTATTACCTTACAAAAATGATTCATAGCTTATGTTTAATGTAATCAATTCTATCGGAAGGTAGAGGGTTTGTAAAAATATCATCAAATTGCTCTTGCATTCTGGTGAATTGAAGAATAATATCTCTTTTAAGTGTATGATCCCTAAGAAAGTGATGTTTAATATCTATGTGCTTTGCACAAGAGTGACGTTCAAGGGTTTTACTTTGGGAAATGGCACTTGTGTTATCACACATAATTTTATTCTTAGTAAAACTCATACCATAGTCTATGAGCGTGTGTTGCATCCACAACACTTGAGCACAACAACTTCCAGCTACTACATATTCAGTTTCAGAAGTGGAAAGTGCTACAGAATGTGGTTTCTTGCAAGACCAATAAACTAATGAATCTCCTAAGAAATGACAGGTTATGGATATCGTTTTTCTATCTATTTTACATACACCAAGGTCAGCATCCTAAAAACTTTTAAGTTCAAAAACATTTCCAGAGGAATAAAATAGTCCCAAATCTAAAGTTCCCTTTTAAATATAGGAAACTTATTTTTACACCTTTTAAATGGGATTCTTTAGGATTTTCTTGAAGTATTACTCATAAGCATAATGACAAAATTAATTTCGGTCGACTATATATTAATTAAAGTACGATTCATATCATCCCTCTATAAGATGTTTGATTTATAGGTTTCCCTGATTGATCAATTACAAGAGTATTAGAGGTTCCAATAGGATTACTTATAATTTTAATGTTGTCATACCCAAACATCTTTAGAAGATATTTGATATACTTCTGTTGAGATATGTAATTTCCCTCTAGTCTTTTTGAAATTTTAATACCAATAAAAAAATTTAACTCACCCATAATACTCATCTCAAACTCAGATTTCATAAGATTCGCAGAGGAGTCAGTTAAGGATTACTGAGTTGATCCGAAGATAATGTCGTCAACATAAATTTGAACAATCAAAACAACTTTATTATTTTTCTTAATGAAAAGGGTTGGATCATTATTTCCCTTAACATAGTTATTTTGATGCAAAAATCCTAAAATTCTATCATACCAAGCTCTAGGGGCTTGATTATGTCCATATAAATATTTGGTATGTTTATAAACATGATTAGGATATTTTTTATCTTCAAATACATGGGTTTTATCTACATAGACTTCCTCATATACATAACCATTAATAAAATCACACTTAACATCCATTTGATAGAGTTTAAAATTAAAAAATGCTGCAAAAGGTAGAATAATATGAATAGATTCAAGTCTTGCTACAAGATAATAGGTTTCTTCGTAGTCTATTCCTTCTTCTTGATTATAGCCTTTAGAAACCAATCTAGCTTTTTTTTCTTACCATGATTCCATTTTCATCACACTTATTTCTGAAGACCCATTTTACTCCAATAACATATGTTTCCTTAGGTCTGTGAACCAAGGTCCAGACTTTTTTCCTTTCGAATTCATTTATCTCATCTTGCATGGCTTTTATCCAATCATCATCACATAAAGCTTCATCAGTTATTTTTTTCTGATTGGGAAAAGAATGCTAGATTTTCTACTTCATTCCTTAAGGAACTTCTAGTCCATACAGGTTGATTCACATCACCAATGATACTATCAATAGGATGATTCTTTAGAAACAACTGATTTGGGTTTTGTAAAACTTGTCCATCAATATAGGGTAGGAAATCTTCTGGGTTAAATGTTTCAAAATTATCATCTTGGACATTTTCCTTTTTAGAAGGATCTTCTTTCATGGGTTGATAATCAGTTTTTGAAAACACACATGAAGATGTAGGATGGGGTTATTAAAAACAAAAGGATCAGTTTCATCAAATTTGAAATGTACTGTCTCTACAATAGTACAAGTCTTTTTATTGAAAACTATATAAGCCTTAGAAGTTGTGGAGTAGCCTAAGAAAATTCCATCATTATATTTTGGTGCGAATTTGTGTAAATTATCTTTAGTATTCAAAATGAATAACTTGCAACCAAAAAACATAAAGTGGGAAAGACTTGGTTATATTGAATTCTATAACTCATAAGATGTTTTATTAAGAAAATGTCTAATCAAAACTCGATTTATAGTACAACAAGCAGTACTCACAGCTTCATCCCAAAAATGTTTGCCTACAGAATACTCACTCAATATGGTTCTTGTTATCTCCAGAAAAATTCTATTTCTTCTTTCAATAACACCATTTTTTTGAGGTGTTCTGGGTGCTGAGAATTTATGAGTAATGTCTTTTCTACTACAAAATGTTTCAAAATAAGAATTTTGAAATTCTCCTCCATGATCACTATAAATAGTTATCAAAGGTAGTTTTTTATCATTTTCAACTTGGGCTCCAAAAGTTTTGAAATAAAAAAAGCTTCAGATTTCTTTTCAAGAAAATTGATCAATGTAAATCTATTGTAATCATAAACTAAGACAAATATATAATATTTTCTTCTAATGCTTCCAGTTTTTATTAGTCCAAAAAGATCCATATGTACTATTTGAAATTCATTAGTGTTTGAGACTTCACCGACTAATTTAAAACTTGATTTTTGTTGCTTTCAATATTGAAAAGGATCACAAAATTTTAAAGAATCAAATCTAGGCTCTAGTAGATCCTTAACAAGTCTTTTATTTGAGATTTTTCATAGGTTTCTAAGGTTACAGTGACCTAACCTTTTATGCCATAACCAAGAATGATTTTCCATTGCACTAAGGAAAGGTAAGTCTTGGATCCTAAGGTCTTCTAAGTTTAGTGTTTAAATATTCTCTTTCCTATTGGTAGAAAGAATAAACTCTTCGTTGAAATTGTGTAATAAACACTTTTAATTGCTAAAATTCACAAGGTAACCTTCATCACATAATTGACATATGCTAATGAGTTTGTGATGAAGAAACTAAACAAACAAAACATTGGAAATAAATGTTTTTCCAAGAAGAACTAAGTTACCTATTCCAATAAATTCTCCCTTAGCATTATCTCTGAATGTTACTTTCCCTCCATTCATCTTCATAATGTTTTCAAATAATTTTTTTTACCAGTCATATTCTGGGATCATCCACTATCTATGAACCATATATTTCTATTGGTACTTTCTTTACATTCCTGAAAAAGAAGGAGTTGGGCTTTCGGAATCCAAACATTCTTGAATCTGAAAGAATTGGATAATAAATGACTAGGTATCAACATTTGTTTAAAAAAATAATCTTTATGAAACCTAGAATATTGAACTTTATTTAAAGAAAAGTTTTTCTTCTTATGCCCACCACTTTTAAATTATGTAAAAAAAGGGTCTCTAGAAGGAGCAAAATAATTATTTTTAAAAATATGATTTTTCTGAGAATAACCTAATCTTTGATTATTACCATGAGGTCGGATCTAAGAATACATATTTTCAAAATTTTCATTACCATAAGTAAAATTTGAAAGATTTTTCTTGAAGTAAAATATTTCATATTTTAGTCTCAAGACTAAATTCTTATCCTCAAGAATAATATATTTAGAGTTATATTTATCCTCTAAATAAGATTTTTCTAAAAACAGATTTTTAAGATCCTCAGAAAGATTATCCTTTTTAGTATTTACTTCCTCAAGTTTCTTAGAAAGATTTTTTAAAACAACATTTTTCTCATCAAGATCATTGGAAAGATTTAAAATTTATTTTTTTAAAATATATTCTCTAGAGTTTTCTTTATCAAATTTTTTGGAAACATTATTATTACTCTTTTCTAACAATATAGGAAATCATTAAAATTTGTTATAGGAAGGAAAATCATTATCATTATGTGATGAAGAATATTCTTTATCTGAAGAAATACCTATATATGGAAAATTTTCACTTAAAGACTTATTTTTTAGGGATTCAGCAGTTCGTACCGTAGCCATAAGACAATGATTTTTGAAATGGAGCTCTGACTATTAGACCAATATTCTTTTTCCCAGAAGATTAATATTCTAAAGATTCATCAGAAGAATCTCCACCACTAGAACTCTAAGTACCATTGACTTTCAAGACTTTCTTATTCTTTGATCTATAAAACTTCTTCTTGTTTCTTCTAGAATTCTTGTCCTTCTTGTCTATCTTCTTAAGCAATGGACAATAAGGTCCGACATGAACAATTCTTCTATATTCATATCATGTCACTTCTCCAACATTATTATCTTTTCAACATTTCTTCTTGTATCTATATTGAAAGTTATTCTATCCAACAGTCTTGTTCATCCTCCGATCAAGAGTGGTTGACTCATTTTTTGAATTTTCACTTTCACTAGATTCAGATTGAACAACAACCTTCTTAGATTTAGATCTTGTAATTCTCTCAAGAGTCTTAGATTTTATATGATTTGAAGTAGTTGTAAAATCAACACCTCTATTTCCATTCTTCTTCTTAATATTATCAGCATCTCTTTTCATTCTGGTTTCATGTTGAAGAAGAGTTCCAAATAGTTCATCTAGAGAAATCTGAGTAACTTTCTTATTCTCATCAATAGCAGTTCTCTTGAATTCTCATTCATTAGGAATGATGTCAATAATCTTATCTACAAGGGCTTTATAATATAAACCTTTCTCACCCATATATTTTAACATGTTGATGATAGTCATAAATCTTTTATGTACCTTACATAAGGGTTCTTCATATGGGAAGCAGAAACCATGATACTCCGCTCTTAGCATAGCTCGTCTAGTTTCAATGACATTGGATGTTCGAAAGTGAGTTACTTCAATATTCTTTCAAATACTATTTATAGCTTCACAAGATGAAATTTGGATATATATATTTCTAGTCATGGAACATAGAAAAGTATTACGTACCTTAATGTTCAGTTTGTATTCCACCTTTTCCGGATTAGCAATGGTTCTAAGATCCTTATGAACAATCTTATAATCTCCAGTTAACATAATGTAGTTTTCTACACATGTGTTTATCACAAATGTCTTCTTTCTATCTCTATAGTACTCATAGTCATTTCCATCGAATATCGGTTGTCTAGTAGGATTGAGATTGTCTAAAGATCCAACATGAATACCTGCCATACTGAAAAGATATATAATTCCACAAAACATATTAGTAGTAAAAGTTTATAAACAAATATGAAGAAATTAAGAAAAGGAAAACTTGAAAAAGAAAACTGTTGGGACCAAGTTTGAAGGAGAAGGATGTTCGAAGAGTTAGCCTTTGCAAAGTGTTGTATTTTGTTTTCAAAGAAGATAAATCAATTCACTTTGTAAAAGGACCAAACACCAGACAATTCCTTGTTGATATGTATTTCACAAATATCATAAGTCAGGAGAAATTTTGATGCAATACATACTATGGAAAGGGGGATAGATTATGATTCCATTCATATACAGATTTTATTGGAAGGAATGATGATACTTGAAGATATGGAAGTTTTAATACTTCTCATTGTAATTATAACGATGCTAAATTGGGTCTATAAAAGGATATATATAACGATAGAGGAGTTCATGATAATAGATTAAGAATGGTTATGGGATGTAGTGAAGAGATATATGACAAAGCAATGGAAAATCTGGAGTTGGCACAAAATCACAGTTTAAGGTGGCATCCTTTTCCAATGTTTTCCAAATTTTAGGGCCTGAAAATCAGGAGAGTAAAGAAGTATTTTTGGAAAAGGAAAGAAAGTGGAGTGTAAGTCAAGAGTGGTGCACAATTATTGTAATGAAAGTGTAAGTGGCATGTAAGTCATATTTCAAGATCATCCCATCAAAATATGACAAAGCAAATAAAGTAGTGTGCATGTTAACAATTGGCACGCAAGTCATAAACCAGCATGCAAGTGTTGCGCGCAAGTATAAGTGGCGTGCATCTGTATGTTGTTTGCAAGTCATATTCCAACATCATCATATCAAAATATGATAAAGGAAATAAATTTTCATGCTAATGGAGGAAGGGTGCACTAGTGATGGGGTGACTCGCAAGTAGGAACGACGCACAAGTGTATGTGGTGCACAAGTCACCAAAATGCCTATAAATATATGACTAGCCTCCTCACATTTTTTATGATCAACACTTGAGAGAAAATTTGAGATCATAGAATGCTAGTAGTATAGGGATCTCTAATCGCACAGGTATAATAGGGAGGCACGCAAACTAAAGTGGAGCGCACGCTGAAGGTTATTTATAAGGAGTGTAAGTAGGGTGTCGCACAAATTTTGTCGTGCAAGTTTTGTCGTGCAAGTTTCCAGAGGTGCACAAGAACAGAGGTGATATCAAGAAGTGGGTTGTGTATAAGCCAAAGGTGGCATGTAAGATGTGATATGTGCTCAATGGTGGCACATAAGTAGTGAGTTGTCACGCAAGAAGGTGGTGCGCAAGCAGTGAGGCGCGCAAGTAAGGAGGTGCGCAAGCAGGGTGGTACGCAAGTAGGGAGTGGCGTGCAAGTTGTCTACATCAGGAGGTTCTTACCAGTTTTTGGGAAGGAAATTGAAGAATTGTTTCAAAATATTTGATTTGTGATAGTTAATCAAGAAGAACAGAATAATTACATTACCCTATTTGTTCTAAGAGGGAGCACATGCACTATTTGATTGTTTTCAAAGTACTACACGAGTGTAAGGGAATATCCTACTCGTTGTATTCCGCATAAAAGGATTTTTTCTAGTGGATTGTGTGGTACTGGATTGTTTCCATACTATACCAAGGATGTAGCTACTCTTGTAGAGTAGTGAACCCTATAAATCATGTGTTCATGTTGTTGTGTGTGTTAAGCAGTGAAGAAACTCTTTAAGAGGAGGCGAAGGTTGTTTCCAAAAGAAGGATACTTAAAAAGAAAAATATATCACTGATTCACCCTCTCCCCCTCCCAGTGATACTTGGATCCTGACTGGTAACTTCAAAAAATTATATGTGGATTTAAGTATTTTAGATACCTCCTCTGACACAAATTGTAAGATTGATTCAGAGTATGAAGTAGCCAACCTCTGATACCAATTGTAGGATCGAATATGTAAAAATGAGATGCTCAAATACAAGAGGGGGATGTTTTTTATACTTTTCAAAATTACTTTGGAACCTTTAAAGATATGTTTATCAAGGTTAAACAAACATTCACAAGACCTCTTAAAGAAACCCTTTCTATTTTCTTATAAAAAATTTTCTACCTTAAAGCATATAGAATCTATAATAAAATCATAGTAAAGGAATTAAAAAGTATAAGAAGGTTATACTTTCTAAATAAAACAAAGTTAACATACAATAGCGGAATGAAAACAACTTTTAATAGTAAACAAGTAACAATAAGATTCTTTTAACCCAAAGAGAAAGGAATCCAACAACCTTGGATAATGGTCCCTTGATTTATACTTTCAAGAAATTTTGTCTAACCCAAACCCAGTTAAGCCCCCAATCCAAAGATCGGTATCTATCTTCCAATCCCCGAAAGCCCTTGATTTAGAAGCAAATCAGAACCTCATGCTTCCAAACCCAGAAACCCGTGATTAGCACGATCGAAATCTGCACAAAGCAAGTCTGACGAAGATGTTAACAACTGAACAAGTTGTTCACAACTGAACAAGTTCTTCACAACATCTGCATGAAGCACATAGAGTTGTAAAATCCTCTCTCTCTAGAAATCACTTCACATCTTTATTCTTTTGAAGTCAGTTGTCAAAGTTGATATTTTTTACTTGTTGAAATGGGCTTGTATTTATAGGAAAAACATCCCAACGGTCGGCTCCTCTCCAACGGTCAAATTTATCCTTAAATTTAAGAGGGACCTGAACATGTGGAAAACATACAATGGTTAGTTTATAACAAATTGTACGTCATCGTTTCAAGAAAAAAAAATGTTAAGTTAAAGAAAAATGTTAAGTATAAGAAAACATAGAATCCGATATCATTGGAATGATACATTCAAACAACTATAACATTATAAATAAAACATAATCTTAATAAATAAAGAAAACGAATTCTTAATAATATCATTATCAAGAAAAGGTAATCATAAGGAAATGTAAATCAGATTTTGAAATAGGTATCTCATTTGTTCCGTAATCGGAGTCACTTATACACCAGATTCTGTATCATGAAGATCGGCATCATATATACATCAGAATTGGTATTGAAGATCAGTATCATTAATATACCAGAATCGGTATTGAATATCGGCATCATATATACACCGGAATATGAATTATAGTACTGAATCATATATACACCAGATTCTAAATCATAAAAACTGAATCATATATACACCGGATTCTGAATCATAATCATTGAATCACATATTGTAATGACAGATCTGTAATTATAACAGAATGGAAAAAGGGGATGACCGATATGTAAGTCCAACAGAATTAAAATATGTAATGATATATCTGTAAGCATAACAATAATACTAATTTTCCTACATTTAAAAAATATGGGAGGAAAGAAAAAAGTATGTGCCTCAATATAATTTGATGATGTTTTATTTTTTTTGGATACTATCAAGTATCAAACTTTTTACACCCTGATATTTTAAAAATTACATTTTGATTAAAATATTATATAACATACAACACCAATCGTAAAATATCCATGAAATATTATTATCTTAATATATTATGAATAATATTTCTAATGGTTTTATATAATCCAAATGCATTTACTAATTCATAATAAATAATTAAAAATTAAATTAAATTCTATTTTAATCTTCATATCTATGTATTCCACAAAAATAATATTTTTTTTCTATTTTTGAATGTAAAATAAAACTAATATATTATATTTTTAGAAAATATATTTAAAAAATTTGTTATTATTTTTGAAAAAATAGAGTCATAATTATATTAAAGCCAATTTTTTGTAACATCATAAAAGGGTTCATTATCTGGTATGTAGTAAATAATATTATTTTTTATTGAATGCTATATTTCCTTCTAAAGATTTTCAAATATCCATTTTTTAAATAGTTGTAAAACTGAAATTAATTAATTTATAATATCAATAATCTAATTAATTTCTTTAGGTATTAATTTTATGTTCTATTTTTTAAAAAATATTATTATAATTAAAAAAATTCTAGAAATCCAATTTTTATTTTATTTTGGTGGTTTAATTTTAAGTTACATTTTTTCACTTATTTTAATTGACTCTTTAATCATTTTTATGATCCCTTTGTTTTCCAAGTATGCTTCCCACTAAGGTTTTCATTAGTTCTTTAGTGGTTGAGTCTAGATCGGAGAGCCTTTGTTTGGGAAAATGATCTAATGTATGTAGATTCAAGATTTTTTAAATTAATGTAGTATTTTTATAAATTGGTTAGGTTTTTGTTGGATTCCTGGTATGTTGAATATATTTAAAGGAGGCTTGAGGAGTTGATGGAAAGATGGTCTTAAAACTCAACTGTATAACAATTACACATCATGTAAAGGGATTTAATGTCATGCAATGTTTTCTGTGTTTTATGTAAATAAATATGAGGTGGTGAGATATTTGGAGAATACCATTTAAAACATTTACATGACATTTAACTACATTACAATCCATGTATACGAAAGATATTGTATTCTAAACAAGCTTTGTATATGAATTCTGATATGTTTCGGCTTCAGTTCATCTCCTCTCATCCATAATGAATTTTCCATGCAATTTTGGAGTGTTATCCTTGCTTCTAGAAATTATTTATTGTCTTCAATCCCAAATAAGTTATTTTAGTTATCTTTCATCTTTATTACATTTTTTCTCTAACCAATGTGGTGAAATCCATTATCCAATTGAATTGTTGGTTTTGATGTTGTTTAGTTTTGATCTATAAACCTTTTTTAAATAGTCTGCACCTTCTTCCTTGTGGTTATTGTCTATAGAAAGAATTTTTTGATCATTAGTATATGTTTGGGGGTCTAAGTACTAATTTATATGGTTTCATAATTTTCATTTTTATGTAATATGGTGATTTCACTTTCATTTCATGTGCCCAAATGTTTCATATAAATAAATTAGATTAATCCTCGAATTTATTTGGTTTCAAATGTATTTTTACATGTATAATGTATTAATTTATTTTTTTTATAATATGTGACATAGGTTGGCTTGTTGTTATATAATCCATAAATTGCAGATTATTTCTCGATGTTATGTTCTCTAAAAAATTAATCCCAAACTATATCCCAAGATTATACTGATAGGTCTATAAACATTTAAGAAAACACTCCCACCATCATGATACCCTTTTGAGGTAGTAGAAGCTCATGGATATACATTGTTTTCAAGGTGGATAGGTAATAATCTTCCCTAACTAGTATCTCAAACTCCTCCTAGGTAATCATCACCTCATCATAATTTTGTTTCACTAGACTCTGATATCGTCTAGTTGATCCCTACTAAAGGCTCACCTCTAGGACCAATATTTGGTCTGAAGGTGTCCACGCTAAACTAAATTCTCATGTGACTACTTCGAGCCAATAAAATTAACCATGGGGGGTTGTATCACCATGGTACTTCAGTAGTTGTTTCCTTTGGAACTCATACAACACACTAAGAATGCGCACATATTTGGCCTAAAATGTCGGTAAAACTTACTGCTCAACTGGTGGTGCCACTACCAGTAGACCACCTGGAGGTAGTGACTCAGAATAAGTGACTTATACTGATGGCTCAACTAATGGTGGATTGTCATCATGATCACACCATAGAATATTGTCTAGATTTCTTTTCAGAGGTATCCTAAAATAGAAACACAAAATAACATAGTGAAAGAGTTTATATTGGGAGATGACTCTAGAGGGACAAGAAAAAAACAAAACCTAGTCCTATATGATGCATGTAACATTAATTTCCTAGTTACCTATATCCTAATGTACCATAAAACAAATTGGGTTATCAGATTCCTGGTGAACAGATATGTCATCTTTCGCACTAATACTCTAACCACTAACCTATGATATGAACTCGATATATCCTAACATTGTCTCTATTCAACCAAAACCAATATCACGAGACTATGTTCCCAATGGGGAATGGACCACCTCTGATACCACTCTGTCACAACCTGAACTGATGGGGCCTAGGAGACAACTCCCCAGGCCCACCTCCTATAGGCCAGGTGTGGTATCTTGTTCCCAATAGGCATATCACTAACATGATGCATTTCATGTGTACATATACTCATGCACACATATCAAAGCTCAAAGAATAATAAAATGTAAAAATCAAAAGAAAGAAATGCATATATACATCTAAATCTAACAACCATAGTACACCAAATGTACTAAAAGTGAAAGAAGGATAAAAAAAGACCCACCAAATAAAAGGTTACAAGTATCCAAGATACTCACAAGGAGGGGATAGATATCACCTGTAACTTACTAAATGGTCCTCATCCATGCTCTGGTAAACAACATGGTCTATCTTTATCACAAAGCTCTATCTACGTAGGGTTATCTCATGACTATTTCGAAAGTTATGAGGTCTACACTAGACACAAAACATGTGAGGGAAACGCCCATGAAGGGGTGAGTATAAAAAAGACTCAGTAGTCTCCCCAAAACACAAAAAGTAAAAGGGAGGAAGTTAAAGACAACAATATTCTCAACCAATATATAGGGAACCCTAATCAAGAGAGAAACTCCATATCAAACCAACAATGGTTGTACATGACAAGCCAGCTCGGTCTACCTAGGGTTCCAACCCCGACATGTGACAACACCACAAGGATTATTAGAAATAACCTAGATATACTCATCTATGATATTAAGAATCATGAGGCTCCAACCTCATAGCCAGCAACATGATTCTTTTTGTAGGTTATAACTATAAAATAAATCAAGAATAACACACTCCAAGAGCTCAACCATCCCAGGTGGCACCCATCCAAGTGATTCACTAAATCAAGAACAACTGTAACATTATTAATGGCATGTTTGAGGGAATATTATCCATCTAGAACATCTTACTAGGTCCAACTCTGGTTCCCAGAACTAGTGGTCATGTCATAGTTACAATGATCCTAGCGTTATCTTGGAAATAATAAGTGAAGAGGATCTCCCCTCACTACTACACATAATTCATGAAGAATTTATATAGATTATGCACCATGAGTATCCTCTCTGACAAGAGAGAAAATAGGGACTGACGCCTCCCCACTACTCCACAGTCAAGGGAGTAATGGTCCTAACAAAACCGTGAAACCACTATCACTCATCTAAGGAGTGACCCTCACCACAGTCCTTTGAGGGAGCACTAACTCCTATCTAGGCATCATTTATATCAATCGGAGGGGAACACTCATCATAACATTATCCCATAGCCTAGGGATTTCCAAATCCAATGAAGGTCTCACACCTTTCTACCTCTCGAATATGAGACAGTATTACTCCGTAAGTGAGGAACCTCACCATAATCAAATAGGTGAGTACTACTCATGAAGGACTCGCGCCATGATACAATTGGACAGAACCACTTCATAGATAATGGACCCTCACCCTAACTAGGTAGGGGTGTACCACATCATTTCTAGATTATCGACACCCTGATTGGATAAGAGAGTTCCATATCTACCAGCTCATTTACTATAGTGGATACACACCTTGACAAAATACAGGATTACCGACCCCATGTTAGATCACCCAGTCCCTAAAATGATAAGGGATTATAGACTTCTTTGGAAATACATTTATAGAGGACCCTCACCCTGATCCAAAAGGGGAGTACCAACTACTAGGATAAAAGACGTGGTCCCTAACATAGAAGGGGAGTGATGACCCTACCTATACGCAACTTATATAGTGGACCTCTACCCTAGAATGAAATTTGATTAGTATTCATCTTCATGAACATCATAGGGAAACCCTCACCCTAATTTATTTGGGGTGTAACACACCAAGAGGAACCTACACAAAGTAAATGAACCAACACTCATAACGTGGGTAGTTCCATATCTACCTAAGTAAAGAGGTAAGGAAAACATGTCCCCTAGACTATTAGAGGAGTATTAGTATTATCACCTCTCTATTGAAACTACACTAATATTCAACATTGGCTCAATACCAATCCAAAATTTACTTTCTCGATTCACACAACCTCATAATACATAAGTCATAACATAGGTGACTGTACAATTATATATAGGAAACTACTAACTATAGAATACTCACAATCCAAAAAACAAGTCCTAGAGAAGAATATATTGAAGGTGGGAGATCCAAATAGGATATTCTAGTAGTACACGTCGTGCACCAGGGAACACACGATGTGTTTTCCCACCCGAGAACCTACCCATGTATGTGGTCCACACAGGTCGCAACCCATGTAGGGGAACATGACATGTAGAGGAGGTACATGTTGTGTCCCTCATATCTCTACCCATGGTTGAGTTCATCTTATACATGGACCATCCAACTATTCCAATTACATATCATTCATTCCATACCACAAAACATGTTCAGGCTAGACCACCAAATATTCATGTAGTTTTCATGTGTCTATGTAACAGACCACATGTCCATGTATCTTGGTCATGTATTAGTACATAGAAATGTGTTATCAAATGGATATCCCAATAAATTTCCCATGGTGACATGTTTTAGTGAACTACATGGCGTTTAAACCCTATACACAACATGTGTCACTAAACTACATGCCATGTAGCATGTGATTCTATTCAAGAATCACATTTGAAATCATAGGATTCACTCTGATTAAACCTAAAACCCATAGATATACCTTTCAGGGATCCAAAAAAATTGTAATTGATCTCTAGGACTTTAGAACAATGACAAATAAAAAGTATTAGGACACAACTCAAACCAACCTACCTTGTTTTTGAAATGCTGAATCTTTGGATCAATAAAGATTCCTAGATCATCCGGATTCTTGATATGATAATGATCGGATTCATAAATAGAGGTCAATATCACCTCATTGGATAATTTTGTGGCGGTTTCGTTCATCACCAAAGTGAAAAAGGGGAAAGAAGGAGGTGTCGCTCCACCTTTGTGTCAATCATCCAAAACGCGAGGAGGGGTGGGGGTGTTTAGGTTTAGGTTATTTTAATTAATTAATTCTTCATCTAATTAATTTTTTTTACCAAAAGACAATTATAAAATTCATCTCCATCCATACTTATTATTGCGAATAAAATTAGGTTAGGCATAGGGAAAACACGATGTTCTAGAATAAACTGTGGTTTTAAAAATCTAATATGAGACTCCAAGCTGGAGTAATTTAGATTTTATAAGAGATTTCTCATGTGTGAAAAAATATTTTTACTATTTTCAATATCACCGCACTAAGGTTCCCCAGGCCTTTCCTTCCAAAGATGACTTAGTGCATGACTCCAGAAATATTTTTCAAAATATTCTGAAGTCACTTAGGTCAAAACCTGAGACATTGTAATTAAATTCCATAAATTATAATTTATCAATGAACAAATTAAGTAAATCTCACAATACATTGGTTAAATAAAAACATTTCATACAATATTCAATTAAATATATCATAGTGTTAGGTTTATACCCCCTCTCATTAACATGTGATTTAGCCACACCAACAAGAGGTAACGCCAATTGAAATTGAGGAGGGAGATATCAACAATGGAAAACTAGTTCATATAGTGACAAGTTCAACATTATTCCACATTGGAGGATAAATAAAAACACACCCTAGAAAAAATAATGATGAATGTGGATGATGGACCAAGTGACAAATTATAAGAGGGATCAAACACAAAACTATGATGTCTATAGGTGATGAAATCTTTTCAGAATCATTTGGTGTCACATAGGTATTAAAAGGAGTGCTATAAAATGTAGAGGAATGATAAAGAGGTGTTTTATATTTACATAAAAGTGTTTCTTATAAAATTACATGGAATTTAATCCATATTCACCTAATATATTTATTGATAAAGGTGTATTCTAAAAAAACCAGTCACATCGGTTACTATTTTTCCAGATCGACATTTAGACTATGTGCATTAGAATGATGATATGTAACCACTTAACTTCATAAAAATATTGAAAATATGTGTCTTGAGGATATTACGTGTTTTTTAACATATACATTGTGTATAACATTTATAAATATAGTTTTCAACCTATTTCTACATTAGTACTCAAACCTCATCCATATCCTTTGAAACCATATAAAACCCTTTCAAACTCATTTAAAAAGTTAATATGTAGACTCCACTAATTAAAATAAAGATACATTACTAAACAATAGATCATTTTTTGAATCTATGATTAACTATCTTGGATAAATACTCATCCACTAGGGTTTAAAGGAAAAAGAAACACAATGAATTATGTTTTTACACAAAATATAATTTGGTATGTACATGGAAAAAGATAGGATCTTACATTGTTTCAAAACATTGTTTATTTTTTATTCATTTTTTCAGAAAAGGGAATGATAAACATTATAGTGGTGGATTTTCTAGATACTTGGGCCTATGGAGTGATGATGGTGATAGTTGGATCATTTATCCCCTTATTACAGAGTAGGTTTAAAAGTTTTTTTTAGGTTCACATTATTGGTTTCTATGGGTTGTATATCTTTTTGTATTGATTTTTATTTACATATTTGTTTGGGAATATTTTTTTTTTGAGTGTAGAGAATAATGAATGTATATTTTACATTCAATATTGTGAGTAAAATTTATTCCCTCTTCATTCTTGTTTGTTTCCACATTCTATTCTATATTATCTTGGGAACATGACTGTTCATCTATTTATGTAGAGAATCATTAGGTATTAGGGTGCCCGAGGTTTCATGGCAATATCATGACATAAAAACTCCACTATTACAATAACATTTCATAATATTTTCCCTAATTAAATTTTTAATTATCAAAACAATCCTATTAATATGATATTTTAATTGAAACTCTATGATATTATTTAATATAAGATTCTATGCATATTTTTTTCTTGAATCAAAATATTCTCCTTTTAGTGTAATTTGATGTCAATTTGGGAGATTGTTAGCTCTCCAAAAATATATTCTGAACTAATTTCTAGAATAAAAAAGTCACATTTCAAATATCCAAACACCCTGTTATAAATTTTCAGTGGAATTATAGGTATTAAATCACTCTGAAAATTAATTCAATGATATGGTTCATTATACACATTAATGAAGGATATTTACCTCAAACTATTATAGAAAAACTCAATAATTACAATAACCCTATAATGAGGTAAATACGTTTTTACTAGTCTTACCTAGTATACAACAATGACATATAATTATAAACTAACCTTGAAGTCCGTAATACTTAGATAACTCATTAATCATAGATAAAAAAGACAAATTATTACAATACAATGGAAGAAAAATGAGTAGACTATGAAATCATGGTTATGAGGAAAAAATTTATTTCCTTTTATGAGTAATCTTATTATGAATTTTTTCATAATCTTATGAATCAATTTAAACATTGTAAAAAATATATCATATAATATCACAATTAAAGTAACAATATTTTAGTAAAAAAATCAACCTTATAAAAAAAGTTCAGTGAACAATTTAATGAATAAAAACATTATTATAAATCATTGATGAATACAGAAACCAACAATGAAAATTTATATAAAAATAGAATTTAATCAATTTTATAAGATTGGAAAGTTTCTTAAATCACTTTAATCCATAATAATATCCATTATTAGAAATAATTATATGGTGAGAATGGCCATCTATAAATAATAAGTCATTATTAAGAAAATTCATAATAGAAATTTTTGATTGATAAGTTTGCATTGTGAAACTGTAATGGAATAAATTTATAGGATATAATATGTGTAAGATGTCCATTATGTAGACATTATAATGGTGTATCTATCCACTAGGTATAGTACCGCTAAACATGTTACCGGTTTGCGATTACTAATATATAGTAAATAAAATTACATTTTCCTGAGGATCCTAAAATATTGTTTATTTATATAAAATTTATTTAAAAAATTATAAGTGAATATTTTAAAAAAATTAGAATAGGAAAATATATCTATGTTTTTTTCAATTAATTTATTTATTATAAATATACATTATTTAAAATTTAATATTTGTAATGAATCATATACAATTAATTTATAGTTAAAATTCAATGAATTATTAGTAAAATGAAATATTTACTTTGTCATGATAATTAAGTAATAATATAGAACACTAATTTAATTATTCGTGGACACACATACATGTTTTTAATATATTTTATTATTTATATGTTATATATTCTTTAGATGTTGTGTTTTGATTATTTAGAGATTAATTTTAATGAACAAAATTATTTTTATAAATAAATAATTGAACGAAAGGTTGATATATTGATTTTTAATCATTATAAATAAATATAATTCCATTTATTACTAAAAATATATTTTCCAAGGAACATCATTTTTCAATGTGTTGTGCCTTTATATAAACTGAATTTGTCACAATTTGATTATAATTTTAATGGAATGTATAGATAATAAGTATAACCAAATGAATTAATAGTCATTTATATATTTTAGAATTTCTTTTAATGCGAATGATATTATTTTTATATTAAAGATACATTTTTCTTTAAAAAAATCATGTTATTAATTTTTTTATTAAAAAAATTTAACACACTTAGAAAAAAAAAATATGTTAAATATTTATAATCATAATATCTAACATTAAATATATGTTTTTATGTAAAATTTTGCCCAAATAAAATATTAAGGGTCCAAATTTGGTTACCACGATATAAGTAAATTATTTATTTTCCAAGGATTTCTATTTTTAAGTGTTGGGTGTTTTACCAAAATAAATTAAATTAATATATTTGAAATTATGACACATATATTATAATTAATCTTATTAAAAATATTTATGAACACTAATTTTAATTTTTATTAATAAGATATAAGAATAAATAGACATATTGCTTAAAAATAAATTTTTAGTAATTATTATTATTATTATTATTATATTTTTCTTATTTCAAAATTAAAATTTATAATAATTAGAACATTAATTACACTAAATAGTGTCCAACTTCTATATCATCATGTGGAAATTTTTATATGGTATCCATGTTATATTTTTATTAAAAAATTATTGATATTGGTAAATAATTAAACATGATTAAAGGGTGTAAAAAGTGTTAATCAAAGTTGCTCAAACCATTTTTAATAAAAATTATGAAAACAATATGATCCTAACGATATAAATATAGAAATTAAAATATCACTTTTTGGATGAAGGCTTCATTATCTAACATCCATGTGATTTTATCCTTACCATTTAATTAACTCAATATTTCTAAAAAACTCCCCTCATGTTCAACTACAAATGGAGGTCACAAACAGCCACATAAAGACAAAAAATAATCATCCTTCTTCAGTTTTCAAATTATTTAAATTATTTGGAATAAAAAATGAATTAAATCTAAAAAAATATCTAATTGGACCCAAAATCCTCCATTTCGTAAAATTTATTATATAATTGAATTAGACCCTCAACGTAAGTGTTATACAATGCCAAAACTTTTCTTATATAATTGTTCTCAAAAAATTGTACAATATAATTCATTAACATAATAGAATATATATATAATATAATTACTATTTTATATTATTATATTATAATATAATAATCACTTTTGAAACCATAATAACCATAAGATTACAACTTGTTCCTATTCATATCAATTTAAACACCAATATGGAAAATAAAATAAATTTTGATTATGGTTAAAAATGAAAATATAATTATATTAAATATTATATATTAATGTGAACTAATTATTTGATATTAGTTATATAATTTTAAAATAAATATATTTTTAATTATTAATGTCATACCTTTTCTCCTTAAATATTTTCCGAATCTATGATGTCACAAATTTTTTCTTAATGAATCGAGTCTTCAAATATGATGTGATGAAATATGAAAATTTTATATAATTCTGATAAATATACCCTAGTACCTAGAATATCTTATTAATTATAAAATTTATATTAAAGGTTTTATATCATCATTTTTATTACAAGAATTATATAAAACAATCAAAATTATAAACATAAAATGATAAAAAAACTAAAAAGTCTATAATAAATTAATATATTTTTTTTAGAATAAAAGGTAATATTTTCTATTAATATTTTTAAATAATTGATTATTAAGGTTTTATTTGTTATATATAATGTTAATGTGTTTTTATTTAATAAGTGAAGGTTACGGTATTCATAAATACATTTATTTTTATTTATTTTTATTTCTTTTTCTAGAGAATCTCTCTTCTATATTGGTAATTTATCCTATATGATTTTATTATATATTGCATCCTATATTTTTTAATTTGATTTGTGTCTATTTGTCTTATAATCATTTCTAATATAACCATACATAAAGAAATAAGATGATAATAAATTATTTAGTTAATACAAGAACTTCTAAATGTTTTAAAATTATTATTATTAAACATAAGTGTATAATGTTTCGTATAATTATTATGTTTTTTGAGATAATATGAGATTATTGCTTCCAATTTTTAGAAATTAATATTTCTTAAATGTATTTTACATTTTTGTTTTTCTAAATTTATAAAAATAAAAATTTGTATATAATTATTGCATTCTAATATAATAACATATTCTCCTCAATAGTAATATTTTATTATTTTACCTTCTCGTTTTGAAATTCGAATAATATTATCTTATATACTATTTAAACATATCAATATATATTTTCAACATAATGTTTCATTTTATTTTCAATTATTTTGTTTTATTAATGACATTTTATGATATTAAAAACTAATTTCATTCCCTAATCATATATTTTTTTCTTTATCTCTACATTTCATTACTAAAATTTATTTATTTTTATTGCTACATTAATGGGGGAATTTAATAACATAATTTTTTGAAAAATATTCATGTTAGTATATTTATGATTATTATTTCATTTCAATTATAACTTCATGTTTTTGTCACACTTTTAATAAACTTTCCCTAAAATAAGATTCTAATATTTCACTTCCATTTCGATCTTCATCTCTAAATGATTTGTGTCTTATAGTGCATTATCCATAACCATCATCAATTTAGTCTGATGAAATAATTATTTTTGATAATTTATTTTCGTATCAATAAAATTAAATCTTACTTTTATTCTAATGTGATACCACTTCATAGATATCTCAAAGTCATTTTTTATTAAGTTGTTTATAATATAATGAATGAATTCAATAATTACCAAAGGCATCAATATTTATTAAATTTTGGATAATACCATATTCAAGGTAGAGGGGTAACTATTAAAATTTTCATATACCCATATTTACTAAGCTTGAATACATGACCATATTAGGCTCAAAGACTAAACACTCTACTGCAATCCTTACACGACTGATAAAAATTTTACTGTAGTGAACAACCTATAAGGAACCTAAGAAAGTAATCACAATTCATTGTTTTAGGGCCCTGGTATCAAAGTAAAATCCATACCCTCTCAAACATCCAGATATGGTAGCCTATGCTGGTGGTTTCTCTTTTTAGTCTTATTTCATATGGAACTACATCAACGTATGTTACCCACAAATTTTACTGAACAAAATTTCACTATTGAAGCCACTCTACTACTCCCACTATGACATAGTCATGCTCTATCACTCATAACATTATTGCCAACTTGAGACCCCCTAGGAATAAGTCGACACCTAAAAAGGATCATAGCCACCGAGAGGCCCAATGCCAGATGGTCTTAGTCAAAGCTACTCTATTAATCCCACCATAGCATGTCCCACTTCATCAATATTTACACAGATGCTACCACGAGTCTGCACCAAAGATCCATCTAATGAATTGGATAATGTTTTATATCTAATGAGATAATTTAATGAGTAAATTATTATGTTTTCTATAATAAATAATAATGAGGAAGGGACTATTAAAATCTTAATTCATGTGAAAAGTTGGTTTTACTAAAAAATAAAGAAAAGGGTTATGAATATTTATATCATTATTAATATTCCAATTTATTATGTTTATGTTGTAATCCGGTAATATTACACATGTATAAGAGACAATATATTTCAATATTGTTATAAAATTCTATGTTATGTTAGATAAATTTGTCATATTCAAGGGATATTGATAATTTCTTCATAATCATATAACTTTATGCCATTGAATATGATTAACAATTTAGGGATACATGTCTTCATATCATAACTTAACAATTCCACATTGGAATATAGGAACGTCTAGTCCTACTTTTTTACGATACACATATTTATTACATGATTATAATATTATATATTCTTGATCATTTATATTATTCCCCATGGATAATGTTTTTCCCACGCCTGTTTTTATCTAATTTCCTGATGGAATTATAAGAAGGAATATTTAGGGATTTACTTTCTATTTTATTTCTTATGGGTGATATTTAAGTAATTATATGAAATGACATTTGTTCATATATTACACCCATGAACTCTATACCTTTTAGTTCAGGGCTTTTGAAATTATTCGTGAGATATAATATTAAACATATTTAACTTTTTTTATAATATAGGCTTGTATTTCAAGGATCTCCTTAGTATGAAACACATTTTTTAATGTATGTTGTTACACAACCAGGGCTCAGAATTCTGTTACTGGTCCTGCATCATTTTCCTTAAAAAATTTACCTAAACAAGTTGTAATCCTAGAAGACATTAATTTCCCCAAAATTCTTATATTTTTGTCGGAAACATCAATAAAATTTTATTTCCCCAAATTAAAATAAAATATACAAAAATTGGGACATGAAGGTTCAAAAATCAACAATACTTGTTTTCCTTGTGTTTCAAAAACATTGAGTAATCTAACAAAAATATTGATGTCTAAATTTTCAGTACATTCTTAAACATTAATAAAATAAAAATACTTCTACTGTGAAGTCCTTAGGAACTCCCAATAACGGTGTCCTTCCACTTGTGGTTCAATATAGCTCATGCATGCTTTTATAGTAATGCCAGAAATAAATTCTCATTAAAAAAATAAAAGGATTTTTTTATTCTACCTAATAGAAAGACCATTATTTGATGGTTATCATTAAATTTTTATTATGATATTTCATGAGATCATACATAGTGTACCACACAATTTAATATCATAATTATTATCCAATTACACATTATCAAAAAAAATTAAATCAATTGTACATAAATATTTATTAAAATCCTGATGTAACTTGAAAACACATAGACCATTCAATATGACCATTGAACATAGTTTGGATGTTATTATACTATTTTATAATATGGTGTGATCTCATATGTACCATGTTCTAGGTGATAAAACATGGTAAAAATCCCACTAAATATTTTTATTTTAAATTAAAAAATTCTTGGTGTATTTAAGTAAAAAACTTCAATCTAAATTCTAGTTGTATAAAAATATATTTTCTATGGTTTGGAGACCTCAAAATATCCATATCCATTTGACATTAGTAGATCATCGACCATGTCATAGAATCCATACTATATATAAGTAAAAATACTATGTGATTATATTTCACGATGGATAGATCACATTATATGGGCCTCTCTAAAAAGAAACATCCAAACAAATACTATAGATAATCTTTTATGGAATCATAATTATTTTGGAATCATTATCTACATATATTAATTCAACTTTTTATTTTTAAAATGAATTAATTGTATTTATAAAATTTACCATAAATTTTAATTTCAGAAAAATACCATCGTTCCACCATTATCTAGAGTAGGATTAATTATATTTCAACATATTTCTACCAAAGTACTAACAAGACATAAAATAACCAATTATTATTTATTTTTTCAATACTATAGTGGTTGATTCCAAATATCACTATAAATTATTTTTTTGGCTAGTTATTTGGTGTAAAAAAATAAATTAACTCAAAATACTTCTATTTCACAACGTGCTTCATTATATCAAGACATCTTATTTTACTTCTCAACAAACTGGTTTAAATTAAAAAATTATATATTTAAATTTTCTAATTAATATCCACTATAGAGTAACTAGTGGCTTAAAATTTTTTATCTATCATATATCAATAACACCTTACATATTCTTCCAAATCCATTTCACTCTTATTCACGATATTGGATGTTCCTTTTAGAAACATTCAATTTCCCATAAAATATATTCATAAAAAATCAGAAACAAAAAAACAAACTCTAAAGGTATTATTTTATAACTCTAATTAACAATGTGATATAGGAGGAGATAAATCCCAATAGGGTCATGATTTTGGGTATAGTATACTGGATCCACTGGTGTGAATGTGGTGTTGGATTGACTAGGGTTTCCATCAATATTTCTCATTTTATTTCATTAATAGAAATATCTACTATTAGATCATTGTGTCATGTTATTTTGATATGTATGATATTATTGATGTGTGGAAAATTTCACCAAAATTAAGGTCTTTAGAAGATATTTTTGGTCTCTTTCATTATTTATAGAGTGTCTCACATATCTTGGTTACTTTATATTGTCAATTTCATTTAGTAAATTGTTTTAGTAATGAATTGAATTTGAAATTTCAATACATTTTCCTGATCATCCCAAGGGACATACAATGACTATTTTAGAATTTTAGAATTTTTTTTTAAAATTTTTAAATGAGAAAAAGTACATCATACATGAGTTTTAGAAGAAACATAATGTTTTTCAAAAAATTACAATGATCTATGGGTGAACCTCAGGTTTTTATGTGTCTTGATATTCCATCATTTAGTTAATCTTGTTGAAATAATTATAACATTATAACGAGGTAATATTTAAGGTTATCCTTGGACTAATATCATAAATTTAGAATTTATATATGTATTTGTTAAAATGGTATATTTTTTCATGCCTACCCAATATTACATTGGTGGATGCTTTTGTTAATACATGGTATATGGACGTTTATTCTAAGAACCATAGATACGAGTGAGGAATTTCCTTAAGGATAATGTAATTTAATTAAAGGGAATTTTTAATGAGTACATTCGGATGAAATAAGATCCAATAAATGAATTAGCCCATGAATCGTATGTTCTCATATAATAATAAAAAGTGATAATTTATTCTTTTTCTATCAAAATTAATTATTGTGGAAAACATTTTTTAATTAACTAATATATATTAAAGTATGTATTTTATCATCTATAGCTTTCTATAATATTCCAAACTAATTATATACACTCATAAATATTTCTATGTTAATGTTGATTATTTATTCTAAATATAATTATATAGTAGTAAGTTGTGATATATAAAATATTTATATTTACAATAAATTTTTTTCTTTTGGAATTGAATATTTATTAGTATTTTATAAATTTTACTCATTTATTGATAATGGATTCTTATTTATTTCTTACTCATGTCTTTGTATTGTTTTATATTCATAACATCTCCACATCGTCCCTATTAGTGATTTATAAAAATAATTTTTTTATGATGCGTTGATGTCTTTGACCATATATTTATTTATTTAGAATTCTTTTTGATTCCATCATAGTGAGATATATTTTACCATGACACATGGCATCTCTTAGATATGTCTGTACAAACCATTACATTTGTTCTATAATGTATACAATGCAATGTTTTATTTTTTTGTTATATATTTTTAAAATAACATTATTGTTCTAATGTTTAATATAATATAATTTTTTATATATTAACTATAAAATTAGGTATGTTCTTTTCAAAAATTATTGATTATCATGACTTTTTACCTTTTAGAAAAATAAATTGAGAAATTGTATTAATAAATGTCTTTGTAAAATTAAATTATTTTGAGGAATCATAAATTTTTTAAAATAGGGAAATTTATAAAATAAAACAATAAATGTGACTTATAAAATATAAATTATAGAATTAACAGTACTCATATAACATGTATCTTTTGAAATAGACAATATATTGATTATTAAATGAATTTGTTTTCTATTACTTTACAATAATTAAGTTTATGAATTTTATAAAACAAAATATTTTTTTATTTAATAATTGGTAGACTCATATAGATAATAATTAATAATGTATCATAATAGAGAGAGTAGTTATACACTAAGTCCTAAAAGATTCTGTTAATCCTATTGTATTTTTTGTTATTAATTTTTTTTATTAAAGGGATGTGTGTTTAAAACATGTGATCATAAACTAAAATATGTAAGAATATATTGAAGAATCGTTAATTAATTACTAGATATTTCTTTTTGGATGATTTAAATTTTATTATATTATCGATTTTTTAATATTTTAGGTAATTATAATCTAGATACATAGTGATCACTTAAGATACTGTTTGAGGTACTATATTTTTTATGTTGTTACTTTTAGTATTTGGTGGATTTTATTTTTATGATTTAAATTTGAATGTTTTAAATATTTGACATTGAATGTGATTAATTATATATAATAGTATATTTTAATCCTAATAGGGATTTTTTTAAATTGTATGGATCCAAATGAATGTTAAAATCGTAATCTTAGTGATGTATTGTTTTGTGGTGGTAAGGGTAAACTGAATCATATCCTATTTGATTTTTTCAATATTAAATTTGTAATTAATTGAATAATTTATTAATAAGATCATGGGATATTTTAACTTTTTTTATTTTGGGTATTTATTGATTTATGGTTTTGGTATTATTGTATTAAAAAATATGTTTCAATATTTATTTTCATGTTTTTTCTAGGTTTATTGATGTTTAGTATAGGTTTTGGTTTTTTGGGTTGATGCATGGATGTGTTTCATAGCGATGATTGTAAAGTGGTAGAAAAATAATCCATAAGATTTTTAGTGGGAACTATAGGATATTTAGTGGAACACCCAGAGTAAAAAAAGAAAACCATTAATATTTCACAATATAAACCATATAGTTTTGGTGGATACCATTTAATGATCATTTCAAAAAGGGGAAAACTATCCTTTAAGATAAAATACCATTAATATCCCAAAATAGAACCAAACTATAACTTCCTCATCTACATTCTCATACCATAGTGACATCCTCACAAATATCCCACCATATCTCATCTTTATGATGGATCAATGCAATTTAAATGGGGATACTTATAGTAGTTTTAGAAAGTTCATATCCACTCATTAACTTATCCAGCCTCATATTCCTTCTCTAATATTTTTCATCAAATTATTTGGACACATTATGACTTAATTTATCCATGTCAATGTTATATCACCCAATATCATAGGGTGACCACTTCCTCTAACCCAAATAAGTCCTAGTGCATTTTTTCCACATGTGCTTAAATATTTTAGAAGGGGGAAATTTTGAAGAGAATTTATCTATTATATTTGATATTTTGTGTTTCACTTGAATAATGTTTTTTAGTACATTGGAGAATTCAGTTTTTATCATATTCAAGGTTATTTAAAAATTATTTAACTAGGATTCAATATATGATATATTCTTTTGATTTGGGTATTAAATTTATATCATCATATTTGATTATAGAATATATTAAAATGGATATTATGGGTTGTTTAGTTATTATTAGAGTGTTTATTTTTTTTCTGATATTGGTAATTGTTGATGATATATGGTATGATGTTCTAAACCCATTATTTAATTTCAAATATATGATAGGGGCATGTGTTCCACCCATTTGTTTTTAAATATGTATGGATTAGGGATTATAAATATTTTTTTCAAAAATGAATTGTTATTTTTATGATGAAACATTACATAAAAAGATAAATAATTATAATTATATTACAAATAATATATATAATGTCTTTATATCTATTCATGCCTATTTTTATTTCCATGACTTATTTATTTATCAAATTTTGGTTTCAATAAAAAATTGTTTAATATGTTCTCATAAATGTATTACAGTATTTAAAATCATTTTAAATTATACAAAACATGCCTTAATATTTCTTTTAAATTGTTTATTAAATATTGAAATTCTCAATTATATTATTTTACATTATCTTGAATTCCCCTAGATTAGTGAAACCAGAAATATATCTAAGAAATTATAATGGTCATAACACAAAAAATATTTTAGCTATATTATGCCCATATGAATTACATATGTTAGAATATGGTATAGTATCAAATAGTTTAACTTGAATATTTCATTCATCTTTATCCTTATAATGATTTCCCATGATTTTGAAATCGTTCATTACAAAAAATTTTCTTCCAAATATATTCTAAATTAAAAACTATCCAATGATCCAATATTAATCCAATAAATGATTTCCATTAGTAGTGTGGTGATAGTTGTACTATCATGGTGGGAGGTAATTAAATTTATAAAATACCTTGGATTAACCAAGACCACCTTGTTTAAAAAATAAAATATATTAATTCAAAATAATAAAATAATTTAATTTTTCATAAAAAATTCTATATATATATATATATATTTAATATTTTTAATTTTAGTTTTGACTAATCACCCCATATTACCTTATGAAACAATAAAATTTCACTATTTAAAATAAATTATTTCTTTTAAGGAATATTATGTGTGATCATATTTTTAAAATAATGGATTAACGTAAATTCTTTCTATTATATTTAAAACATTTTTTCAAAAAAACATCAAAAACTGATTTCTATATGAGTGAATCATATTTGTAAATTAAATTTTCACTTAATTGATTATTTTGATTCAATTTTATATATCAATTTTAGGGCTTGAACCTTGGGAGGTTGCATACATACCCAGCCTGGAGGGCAAGGATCAAAGTCTGCATAGTTCAATTAAAGAATGGATTAATGATCAAGTTGTTCTTGGGGACAACGACCTAAAAAAATGATGTTGTTCGGACTTACACATGGTTAGTAGCCCAAAGAGAGTGTTATTGTTGAGGTTTCCTCTAAGCTCATGTGAGTCATACTCGGTGTGAGAAACAAGAGGTAACAACAACCATAACGATGCATAGTTTAATGTCATGTAGGACATATAATGGGACTATGAAGTTTAAAGTCTTGCAGTTAGGAATATTGGTGCTGCACAGTTTAATGTCATGTAGCAGGGACAACGTATATTTTAATGTTATGTAGGTCATATCAAGGTCTTTCTATACAGTTTAGCATCATGTAGTTAGGACGATGGGGACAATATAGTTTAACGTCATGCTGGACAAAAGGGGGAATGTGCAGTTTAATGTCATGCAGTGAGGACAAAAGAGTACACCATTTAACATCATGTTGGATGCATTGGGGACTTTTTCCGCAGTTTAACGTCATGTTGGACAAAAGTGCGAATAGTTTAAGGTCATATGCATGGACCGTGGATGGTGCAGTTTAATGTCATGCTGGAAAAAAGTGCCGTTTAAGGTCATACATGACCTTTGATGTTTATGTAGTTTAACGTATTTCCGGACATAAGGTACTTCTATACAGTTTATCGTCATGTAGTTAGGATATCACAATTTAACGTCTTGTTGGACGTAAGGGACTTCTATACAGTTTAGCATCATGTAGTTAGGACATCACAGTTTAACGGCTTGCTGGACGTAAGGGACTTCTATATAGTTTAGCATCATGTAGTTAGGACATCATAGTTTAACGTCTTGGTGGACGTAAGGGACTTGCAAATAGTTTAGGGTCATATGCATGGACCGTTGATGATGTAGTTTAAGGTCATACTGGACCTTGGTGCAGTTTAAGGTCATACTGGACCATTTAGGGAACTTTTACATAGTTTAACATTGTGTGGGACGAAAGTACAAATCGTTTAAGGTCATATGTATGGACCATTGGTTATGCATTTTAACGTCTTGCTCGACGGTTGTGTAGTTTATGGTCATACCGGACCATTTATGATGTATTTTTTGTTTATACAAAATACTTCTTCAAAAATCTGGCATTGGTTAGAGTAGTGATGTGTTCTCCATCCATCGAGATTAATGAATATGCTCCATTGGAGTAGACCCTATGTATTGAATAAGGTCCTTCCCATTTTGGCTCAAGCTTGGGAGGTTTCTTTCCTGGTATCATTGGAGTTCTAAGAACTAATACCAATTCTCCCAGAGTGAATGAACGAAGACCAACTTTTTTGTTAAAAGCACGTGCTATTTGATTCTGATAGACTTCCAAGTGGTTCAAAGTGCACAATCATTTCTCATCTAACTATTCCAATTCATTCAATCGCTTTTGAGATTGATCATCTGTAGATGATTGATCACAAATGGAAACTCTGAGTGAGGGTAGTTGAACTTCAATAGGCAAGATGGCTTCTGTTCCATATACAAATTAATATGGAGTTGACCAAGTTGTAGTGCAGGTGGTAGTCCGATATGCCCATAAAGCATGAAAGAGTTTATCAGGGCATGACCTCTTATCTTTATCCATCATCTTTTGTAGTATATTTGAAAGTGTCTTGTTAAAGGCTTCTATCTGGTCATTGGCCGCTGCATGATACCGAGATGAATGGTTGGATTTGATGTTGTATTTTCTATATAACTTCTTCACCTCGGATGAACAGAAGTTGGTGCCATTGTCCGTCAATATGGTATAAGGGACACCGAATCTGGTAATGATGTTAGAATTGATGAAGCTAGCAACACATTTATAACTGAATTCCTTGAGAGTTATTGCCTCTGCCCATTTGGAAAGGAAGTCAGTGGCAGTAAGAATGTACTTAAACTGCTTGGTCGTAGCCTAAGGGTAAGGTCCCACCACATCCATTCCCCATGGGGCAAATGGCCATAAGTATTTAGCTATATGAAGCAACTCTGGAGGTTAATGAATGAAGTTGGCATGTACTTGGCATGAATGAAACTTCTTTGTGAAATTGACACAATCTCGTATCATTGAAGGCCAAATGTATCCAAGACTTTGAATCTGATCAGACAGTCTATGTCCAGACTGGTGGGCACCACATAATCCTATATGCACTTCTTTCATGACAGCCATTGTCTCTTCACCATCAATGCATCTGAAGAGAACTCCATCAAAACCACGTTTGTAGAGAATTTTCTCTAGGTGACCTGGGCTATCATAAAGAGTACAATTGACCACACATCACCAGATTTGTTCTTTCTCAGCTCTATTAGGTGTAAGTGTTCCGTTTTGAAGGTATTCCCTGATAGGTGACATCCATCCTGTAGTATGACCATATGGTTCAGGAATGGGACTAACTTCATTAATTTCCTCTGTTATGATTCGAACATAAGGTGAAATTGCATGACGATGGGAAAAACTGATGGTTGTCTCATCCCGATTTGGATCTGCCAGAGCTGTGGCTATATTAGCTAGTGCATCAGCTTGAGCATTTTGTGATCTTGCGATATAAGAAAATGTTGGTTCCAAAGGGAATTCCGCCATTAACTCTCTGACATAATCAAACAAAGGGATTAGTTTTTCTTTTCTGATGGCATAATCCCCATTGACTTGTTTGATTACCAAGTCTGAATCACCTTTCACCTTTAAGTGATTCAATTGTGCTTGAAGTGCTAATTCCAAGCCTACGATGAGAGCTTGGTATTCTGCTTCATTATTGGTACCACGTTCCCACAATAATAAGGAATAAGGTAACACTGCCTTTTCTGGAGAAATGAGCACAATTCCTAAGCCAAATTTGTTGAATTTAGGATTTTCCATTTTCCTCATTATTGGACTTCTGGAAGCACCATCAAAATAAATTTCCCATTCCTGAGGACATTCTAGAATAGAGAAGACTTCCTCATCAGGGAGTTCAATATCTGAAGATGTGTCTTCCACTGAAGGGTATTCAGGCAGGAAATCAGCCATAGCTTGGCCCTTTATCGCCTTTTGAGACACTTACTGAATGTCGAATTGCTGCAAAATAACTACCCACCTTGCCAGACGTCCTGTAAGCATTGGATGACTAAGGATGAATTTGAGCGGGTTATTGCGAGATACCAATTGGACCTCGTGATGTTTCAGGTAGTGTCTCAACATCTGAACTGCAAATATTAATGCTAGGAAGCACTTCTCAATACTTGAATACTGTGTTTCTTCTTCAAGCATAGTTCGACTGAGATAGTATAGGTTGTTCTCATTCCCAGCATCATTCTTTTGAGAAATAAAGGCACCCAATGATCACTCTAGAGCTGTCACGTAGAGGATAAGTGGTCTTACTTCAACAGGTGTCATGAGTACCGGTGGACTCAAGAGGTATTTCTTGAGAATATCGAATGCTTCTTGACATTCTTCAGTCCACTGGTAAGTGACTCCCTTTTTCATCAATTTGGTGAAGGGTAAACTTTTGCCTGCTAAATTGGTGATGAAACGTCGAATATAGACTAAGTGTCCTTGAATTCCTCTTATTTATTTCAAATTTTGACTAGGTGACATACCAAGGATTGACTTAGTCTTCTCAGGATCGACTTCAATACCACGATGGCGTACAACAAAGCCAAGAAATTTTGCTGAGGTTACCCCAAAAGCACATTTTAAGGGGTTCATCTTCAAATTATGTTGTCAAAGCTTGCGGAATATGAATTCAAAATCAGCCAAGTGATTAGAATGTTGTTTGGATTTAACTACCAAATCATCTACATAGAATTCAACAAACTTCCCTATGAAGGGTTTGAAGATACGATGCATGGCACGCTGATAAGTTTCACCTGCATTTTTTATGCCAAAGGGCATTACCTGGTAGCAAAACACTCCCTGAGGGGATATGAAGGTTGTAGATTCCTCTTCCTCTAGGGACATTTGGATCTGATTATATCTGGAATATCCATTCATGAAGGAAAGGGCTTCATAGCCAGCTGTTACATCAATTAAAAGTTCTGTAATTGGAACTGAGAAATCATCCTTAGGACAATGCCGATTAAGATCTCTGAAATCGATGCAAACTCTAATTTGTTCGTTCTTCTTCTTTATAGGGACATTATTAGCCAACCACTTGGGATATTGAACTTCTCTAACGAAGTTAGCTTTGATAAGTTGTTCCACTTCATCTTCAATTTTGGAAGCATAAGTTGGGTGTGTTCTTCTCACGGCTTGCTTAAATCCTCGATGTTCTTCTGGTAAACCCAAATGATGAGTAGCAATATCAGGATAAAGACCGGGAATTTCTATATAGTTCTAGAAAAATATATCTCTATTTTTCTTTAGAAAAGAAATATACATCTCTTGCTCTTGAAGAGTCATGGCCGCACTTATTAAAGTGGGGCGTGGATCTTCTTTTGTACCCAAATTTATTTCTCTGAGTTCATCAACAGTGGTACAGATACCCTCCTCAAATGCTGGAGGAGCATCTCTGAGATCTTCCTCTTCTTCTTCATCATGTATTATATCTTCCGTTTCTATTTTCATAGTAGATGATAAAGTAGAATTTTCATGATCAGAAGAGATGTCAAAATTTTCATATCTTGAAGAAGAAGATTCCATTTCCAACCCGATTGATAATGAAGGGTCTTCTTTGGTTAATAAAGAGGAGATGATGGATTGAGAATCGACTTCATTGTTCACCTCTGATGTTGCTATAACTTCTTCTGACCTAATTGTTGAAGCATAGACTGGTTGGATTTCAGCAGATGAAATGAAGACGTCACCATTTGTGCTTTCATCACTGCTTGGTAGATTAACAATTTCTCCCATGTTGTCTGGCTCGATTTCCATAATTGACATTATGGATCTTTCCATAAGAGTATTTTGATTTGGGTCTATCTTGTCAATTTTACTGATAGGCAACACATAATCTGTACTCATATGTGTAAATGGATTTACTGGAATTTTCTCTAAACCATATGGAGCATTATCTTTGGTGATCTCCTTTGTTGTGGATTTCTCCCTTCCCTTCATGTGATAGAATTCTACCTCAATGTATTGAGACTCACATGTCTTGAATGGGTCCTTATCACTATACAATGTCCCAAATTGACCATCAAAAAAATATTTGAGGCATTGATGGTATGATGAAGTGATAGTCGCATGCTGATGTAGCCAGGGTCTTCCAAGAAAGATGTTGAAGGATGAGTCTTGATCAACAACCATGAAATCTGAATTGGATACAAGATCTCCAAACTGAGTTCTGAGTGTAACTTCACCCAGTGGTTCTTGTTCATTTTTATAATATTTTTGTAACATCATGGTAGAAGGAGATAAATCAGATTCCGTGAGGCCCAATCGACAAAGTGTACGAATGGGCATGAGGTTGACTCCTGAACCATTTTCAATGAAAGTTCTTAGGAATTCTACACCATTGTTCTTTCCAGACAAGTACAATGGTCTAATATGTCCATGCACAAAATCATCTTCAACTTATTCAGTAAAAGATATTATTGCATGGAATTCTGCTAGATTATTCTCTATGTTATAGACTTCAGCTGCAGCAATTTCAGTTTCAAACTCATGAGGACTTGACAAAGCCTCAATCAGTGCTTCCCAAAGATCTTTTGACAGATTCAGAGCATCCAGAATTGATAACATGGCTGGTACATGGGTCAAGTGTTTCAATATAACATAATTTTGATCCAGAGGTCTGTGTTTCCCAATAGGAATATGTGGTTTAGCAGGTACCTTAGAAGCAGATGTTTCGGAATTTGATGCATCTTGTATCGGGATAGGAGTTGGAAATATTCATGGTTTTGGAAGATTAGACCGATTAGATACATTTACTCACTGAGAGGAAGAAGATAGAACTTTCAACCAGTCTTCCAAAATAACTATGTTAGCACTGAATTTGTTATTGGTAGAAGAACATGCTTGTTCTTGCTGAGCTTGCTGAAGGGCTCTACCATGAGTTTCTACTGCGTACACAGTTCTAGCAGGGGTAGAATTGGAATAGTGGATTCTGAAAGATCCATGTCTTCCCCTGTATTCTGAGCCCCTAGAACTTCCTTTGATTCCCCTATTTGATACAGGGATTTCAAGCTCATTGAAATCGAAAATGCGACTGGCATATGGATCTGTTAATTGAATCTTATTAATAGAACCAAATATTATCTCTTTGTATGATGAAGACTCTGACTGATTAGCCTATTTAGGTTGTGCCGTTTGGTGGGGCGGTTCCCATGGCTTTGAAGTAGATGGCATGAAGTCCTCCAAAGTCAAAGACAACTTAGGATTTGACACATACTCATCTTCTTCTGATTATTTTTCTTTCTTTTAATCATACCATTTCTTGGAGGACATTCCCTCTGATGAAGAGGGTTTTGCGGCAACATTCATGGAAGAAGACACAATCAGTTTCTTTAACTGTGTTCGCAAAATAGCATGAGTTCGATTGATTGTCTTTTTGACCATCCAATGATCATACTTCTGTTCATTTTTTCTTTTGACTTCTTGTCATTCGCCTTTCTCCTCTAGAAATGTAGCAGTAACACATGCTACCTGAGCTGAAGAGCCTTTCAATTTGACTTGTCTCGAGTCAACCATCTTTTGCAGGAGGTCTTTGAACACGAAACACTCTTGGATGGGATACCCCAACATTTGATGAAAAGGGAAAATATTGGGATGGTCTTCATCTCATTTCTTGTTTGGCCTCTTGGGAATTGGTAATTGAACCAAATTGTTTTCCACAGCTGAAATGAAATAACCAGGAACTTGTTCATTTTGGAAAGAGTATGTTTTTCTCTTCAGATCCTCAAATTGTTTTCGTCTTTGATCTCTTTGATTGTATGGATGAAACGGCCTTTGTTGTTGGCGCTCACGAGGTGGATCCCTTCGATAATATGAAGGTTTTGAGGTAGAAACAGGTACAGGTGCTTGTTTAAGCATAACTGTAGAAGTTTCTGCTTTACCCATCCTCCTTCCTGGAGCTGATGGAATTACATGAGATTTAACCTTAGCCTGTATAAGGGAATCTTCAATCTGCTGAGCGATTGAAGTAAGATCTCGAAACCCTCATTTGTATTTCACAGGGATTAACGTCGTGTGTAATTCATCACGCAGATTTGCCACATAGATTGGCAACAATTCTTCTTGAGGGAGTGCTAATATTAGGTAATATGTTAATCCCTTCCAGTAAGCAATGAAATTAGAGACCCTTTCATTCTCCCTTTGCTTAGAGTTTGTAAGATCAAAAAATATTGTCTTTGGAAAAGTTGAGTTGAACTGAAGGAGGAATTTTTGGCGAAGATCCTCCCATCCGGTAATTGACTGGGATTGAAAGATTATATACCAGACAAAAGATGGTCATTGCAAGGTTCACATGAAGCATCCGAGTTTTACTACTTCTTTCTGCTCCGGAGTTCCCATCATAGGATTGCAACAAGACACGTAATGCGTCAAATGATGTCTAGGATCGCCTGATCCATTGAAAATAGGGAATACAGGGTTTCCAAAACTAGATGGAGGAGAGATTGAATCTACCCATTCAGGGTAAACTTTCTTTTCTAGTTGAACTTGTGCACGTTTCCCTTCAATAGTTTATAACAGAGTTGTTAATGACTCAATAGTAGTTATTAACTTTTGAGAAACATCCGGTTGAACTTGGACTTGGGTAGGTGAAATGACTGGAGCTTGGACATATGTGGTGGTTGGTGCTGCAACTGATGGTAGCACTGCCAACTGTTGTTTCACTTGACCCGTATGATTAAACCTATGAGGGTGTACTGATAGAGGAGGATATTCTTGATCCATCTCAGTAGCTGCAACAAATTCCTTTGACTGACTGACTCTAGCATGCTTAAGAAGAAGACTACTCTAAAATAGTTCTGCATTCAACCATCTTAATTCCTTTATTTCTTCCTCCTATTGTGCAAACCTTTGCTCTAGTGAGAGAAATTGACCTTCTCCAGAGGAAGGATATGTAACCTGGTTCTTTCCCTTCCCTTTGTTGGATCCTTTTTGGAGAGGGGGAAGTGGGTTAATCGAAGGATTACCTAGGTTCTGAGTAATCCTTTGACTTTGTGTACGCACACCTTCTTCATTTTTTTCGGTGCATACATCTTCTTGTGCAGAAACCTCTTCATCTGAGTCCCCTGAGTGAACCTCATCTGGTGGATCAGTAATTATGGCATTGATGACATTGATTGATGCATAACTCATCACATCCATTCTATCAGTATTTCTGTGATATTGTCTTCTTCCATGTCGTTGATGCGACATTGCCTTTTGTTGATTCGATCCCTCAGGAACTTCTTGACGAACCGTAATTTGGAGGAAATCTCCTGATAATTTGGCTCTTCGTTCCTCTTGAGGCTTCTTTCCCAATCAACAAAAGACTGAATTTCTCTGAAGAGGGGATTGATGATTTGAAAAAGTCCCCAGTCCAGTGGAATGGGTTTGTTCTTTCTCAACTCCTTGAATCTTATTTGTTGATTCTGAGGGTTGGTTTAAAAGAGTCCCCAGTCTGGCGAGCTGGGGTGGATCTTGACATGCTATGTCAGAGACTTTCTTAAAATCTATCCTGATCTTACGATCCTTAGTCTAGAAATTAGCTGGATGCATTAACCTGTATCCACTTTTATCACCTAGTTCAAAAGAATGTTGGATAATTTTTCACACTTCTGTCACTTGATGATGTGCTTTCTCCATACGAGAGGCCTGTTCAATATTCTTGTTTTCTTGATGCAGGATTAATTCAACAACTTGTTCTCTGTATTCTCGATTTTGAGAGGAACTAGTTGAGGCCTGTTCTTGGAAAAGCTTTTCATTACAAACAAAGCCTGGTATTTGTGGCCAGCCATGGGCAATAACATTTCATGAGACCATTTTTGGTGGGCTTTGCTGACTGGAGATCACCGTGAAATGTATTTCTCCATGAACACCCCATCCTATGACATGAATACCAGATGGGGCATTGGAAATTAACTGATGCAATCTTCTTAGTGTGCCAAAGCATGAACATTGAAGGGATCTCTGCTGCTTTTCAGCCTTCGGATATCGATAGACTGATAGAGATTCTAAATCAATCTGACGTTGTAACCCTTCTATTATCTTAAGATGATTTTTGTATTCATCATAAGATAATACTTTCTTTTTAAACGAACAAATATTTTTCCATATGTTGAGACGAATATCATGAATTTCATCTTCCGTCAACATTTCTGGAATGTCATACCGAGAGTCAGATAGAGGCCAAAACATGACTAGCACTTCACCTTTCACCAGTTGTTTTCTCATGTTCAGCATTTCCTCTTTGTCATTTGATGAAGATTATTCTACCTTATTTGACCAGAGTTGTTGTTTCCGTGTTGCTTCATTGGATTCAACAGGATTGGTAGAGAAATCATTGATCAAACTAGAAGATGCATGACTTAGGGGTGGTTCAGAGAATGGCCTACACCCTGGGCTATCTTCTGATTGAGAAAGTATTTAACCTGCTAGCGATGAAGCATCAGACATGACTGGTTTCGCATTTGCAAGTGCCTCAAGATAAGAGGGCTTTCTCGGCACTACATTGTCCACTGGAGCATTTTCCAGGCAATGTGCACCACTACTATGGAGTGGACTTTTGCAGCGAAATTCAGCATCATGGGGAGGACCACCATAATGGGATACAACAAAAGATGAGATCTCTTGCTCCTTGGTCTTCTGACCACACAGAGGGTTCCTTTGGCTCTCATCTGAAGATGAAAATTTGAGATCGACCGAATTTTCATGAAGCATGACTTTATGAGGAAGTGTCTGTTGAAGACCTCTGGAATTAATGGTCCCACTATTGGGAAATGAGGGAGTAGAATCTTGAATTCCAACAGATAACTATCTGAGGGCTTCAAGAACTCCAACATCGAGCAAGGCCTTGTTACAGATTAGCTCTTGATCTCCTGACTGTGTTGGGCGGGTCTTTTTCTTAGATGCCTTCTCACTCTCCTTGGAAACCACTTGTTGGTGAAATTGGTTGCTCTAAGTAGGTGTATGTTCCTGATCAGGAAATATGGTCAGGTTTAGCTGGCGATCTCCACTCAAATCAAGAGTATGTGCCTGACTTGGTTGTCTGTATGATATGGGGGAGTATGCCCCACAACCCTCTTGGACTGGAACAGATGTGTGTGTCTATTCTGGAGTGAATTGTTGATGTGTCACTCCACTGGTAGGGATAGATTTATGTGTCTTTCCCTGAAATGTCGTTGAAGTTTTTATAATATCCTAGCAGGCATCCATAATATGAGCAGGGATTTGCTTCTACTCTTTCACCGCTGATAGAATATTCTTGGTGACTTTAGCTACCGGAACGGGAAAATACGTCCATTCTTGGCTTAGAGTAAGTGTATGTGCCTGCTCCTGTCCCCCTTTTCCTGTCAGTGAATCCTGACAGTACTCAAGTGTGGGGGTAGAGAGTTGATTCTGCCTCTTATTTGTTGTCGGGGCTTTCCGAATAACTTCTTTGAATGCTACCAAGTGAGACTGTTGGTAGGATTGATTAGTACTAGCTGGTGTATGTGTCTGCTGATTACACTTCGCCGACCGTAGTTGATGAGATACATCATATGTAGTCAGATGAGCCTGCTGACTAGCTGATGATGTATAAACAGGTGTATGTTCCTGCCTATAGTCCTCCACCGGAATTTCCTGGCGGGATTGGCGTGATGCTGCCATACGAGTCTACTGGACAACAGAATTAAAACGGGCAGGTGTCTGTGCCTGCTCGTTGCTTGCCACCAATTTAGGTTGGTGGACTTCTCTATAGATGGAAGAGATGAGAACGTGCTCACTATTAACCAGGCTTCGCCTCTGGCGATTCGTCTTGCCTGCTCGGGTTCGAGGAACCTAAGCCAAACGCCTGGATTCGGTACCCTCATCATGTTGAGGGTGCACTTCTGCACGAGTCTGGTGGCGATTGTTGGTGGGAGCCCTCAGGAAGGACTCATGTTTTCTTGAATTAAGGCCATGAGGGACCTTCTCATTCACCACCCTAAATGAGGGGGCGAATGGTGATTGCGTTCTGAGGATAATGACCGAAACGGTTGGAGACAGTAGTCAACACCGCCTACTTTATGATCATTGGTCGTCGTTGTCCGGATGACTGGTGTGAGTTGTTCACTTGGAGGGATTGTCAGGCAGCCTCCAGAGTTGGAATGGTACCGTGTTGACGGTACTCCTTAACCAGTGCGTTTGATACCTAGCATCGAAGACGCTGAGTAGGTGATATCATCCTCAGAGTGGATGATGATCCAGCAGGAGTAGTAGCAATAGCATTTGCAGCAGTAGTATTCACAGGTGTGAACTTGAGAGCAGACATTCTAGAAATGCAGAAGATCTTGGAAAAGAGTGCCTGTTTGATATAATAGACGTAATCAAGATAAATTCAGTCACTACATCTTTTGGATGAGCACATATGTCAATGATTGTTTTTGTTTGCCCTCTTATTGAGTTTTAAATAGGGGCCTAACAAATAGGTAAAACATCAGTTTAACTTGGTTATGGATTCACGTCGGGTTCACCATTTTTGTTTCCCTCATACTACGAGGATGACCTCCTTTGATGGGAGGTTTAAACATTCCAATCGGTTTCTAACAGGTTTGTTCATAGAACCGGAAACATCCAATGATTCCACATCCATTCTGACCTACTTTCCAATGGTAGGTGCTGATTAGTTTGTGGATTGATGTGGCTTAGGAATTTGCATTGGTCGAGAGGATGGGAGGTCGGAATCATCACACCTTTTTGAGGGGAATTATTGTCTACTCAGGGACTCTCTTTATAGATTTATGTTATGTTCGTGAATCCTTATAACATTACCAAGTATAAAATGAGATTTTCTTTAGATCTGACAATCAATGATCGATATGTAGAAAATTTAAAGAATCCTTTATATGTACTCATGGTTCTTTACTGATGAAGAATCATCTGTATTTGTTAGAGATTATTTTTCAATGGTATCATTTGATATGTAAAAGTCTCTTGGTCCTTATGATGGCCATGCTGGTTTTAAAGCCACTCAGTGGGGGCACTTGAAGTTTATTTTCATTTAGAAGGACATGAATTATTTCAGAGTTGGGATCGAACCTACAGATGGGCTACCTATGTATCCTCTGTTTATAAAAGGAATCAGAACCCGCGTAGTTCGAGTAAGTGAGTATGATGTTTATGATTGATTGCTCAAAGAAGGATTTCATAATTACCTTTACACTCTAAGCTCACGTGAGTCATGCTCGATGTGAGAAACAAGAGGTATTGGTAAAAATCAGAAAATGTGCCATAAAAGATGCAATCATAAGAAATAATGTGGGGCTTATGTATGTATGACTGCCCAGATAAATGATGATTAGGATTTAATTCAGGGAAGAAATCAAGGAACAGGGTCCATAAAGGTATATGTGCTTCATGGAGAATTGAATACTCTAACTTGGGGCTTACTCCTGAAAAGGAGGCCCGGATTAAAAGAGGACATATGATTGGGTTTTACTCCTGAAAAGGAATCCCATATCAAAGGTAAATTAGTACTGGTTAAGAGAAATTAAGACTAGGGCTTACTCCTAAGGGGGTGCCCAGATTAGGGGACTGGGGCTTACTCCTAAGGAGGATGCCCAGGTTAATGAGTTCTCTCATCATAAAGGATGAGGTTGAATGAATGAAATCTCAATCTTTAGTGACATAAAGATGTCTAAATCACTAGATTTTTGAGAGTTATTCCATTGAATTCCTTTCAGATAAGGATTTCAAATCAAGAAATCATGCCATAAATGGATTTAAAGAGTGTCTTGAAGACCGAATCTTGAATAGGATAGGTGGAATGAAATAAGAGGGGTGAAATGGGCAAGAAGGGAACCCATGGAGACAGAGGTGCTCAAGTCTTGGCAGGAACGTAAGTACTGCGTGGGCGCGCAAGTCCTGGTCGCATAGGTATACATGCGCGACACATGGGTACTTGCGTGATGGTTAACCAGTAGGGTAATACTCGAGCGAATCTTGGTTAAAGCCTTTAGAATCCTCTTGAGGTTCTTCCAGAAGAGGGGCGCGCAAGTTCTATTGAAGGAGTAAGGTGGCGCGCAAGTGTGGCCTTTTCCCATAAGGGCTATCCACTCAGGCGTGCAAGTGTTGATGAGTTTCAACACTTAGGCCTTCCTCTCCCTCTTTAGATCTTCCGTTCTAGGTAATAAATTATCTTATAAGTGTTTCAGATGCTTTTAGAAGAGTCTAGGGTGCCAGGAGCTCAAATATGAGTTTCTGGAAAAAATTCCTCCCCAAATGGGGGGCCCACCGGGTCTATTTACAAGATGAAGAAGACCCGGGCGGTTATCCATTGGGGCGCGTAAGTCACTTGCGCAACCATTGTGGCACGCAAGTGTACTTGTGAGACCATTGTAGAACTTGCACAACCTTTGTGAAAAATTCTTCTTATTCCTACCTTTGCCAATTTTTGATATTTTCTTCAAAGGCTAAATCACTTTGAGCTCAGATATTCTCCTTTTCCAATCTTTAGACTCTGTGACGAAAGGAGCATCAACAATATGTACATGTCGAGATCTACCTTTATGAAGTGATGAGATCTGTTTTTCATCACCAAATCACATGAATCATATATATAACTATATTTATGAAATAAAATTATATGCATGATATTATAATAATTCTATTAATAAAAAATAAAATATATATTCTTTCTAAAATGAATGTTGAAAAAAAGAAACTTTTCACACCCATACGTATAACCTACCGTATCCATGATTGTAAGACAATTACTTTTACATAGACATATTTAATTTTTAGAATTAAAAGTTTAATTTGAATATAAAAATTAAAATTATTTCATTATTTCAATTCTAGATATGGTGGAATAATGAACCCTTCAACATAGTCAACCAAAGAAAATCATTTTTGACAAATGAACCATATATCATCAAAATGATCGACATAAAAATTAATGATTTAGTAATTGTATATACCCTAAAATCAAAAAAAAAATAAAATGAATAATGGAATTAAAATAGGATATTAATAATGTAAATAAATTAATATATATTTTTATTAAGAATTTTATAGACCAATATTTTATTATTTAGACTCATGGTAATTGGTAATTTACTTTAACAGTCTCATTTTAATTTTCTTTAATATTTCATATTATAATTATTTCTAATCCAAACCTATGTTATTATTAATTTTACAAGAAATTTTTTTTATTTATACTACGGTGGTCTAAAAATTTCATTATTACCAAATTTTACTTCTCTTATAAAAAATTATTTAATAAAATTTTGAGTGATTTTATATTACGGACTTTCTTTTAAAAAATTAATTCAAATTATTTACATAGAACATTTTTCCTTCCATATCCCTATTTTTATAATTTTTATGGATACATTTTTATAGAAATGGAAGAATTTTGAAGGACATGTTATGTTTTTTTTCAAAAATATTTAAATGGATTGTTTTCATAAAATGTTTTTAATTTCATTATAAAAAAGAAAAAAGGAATGATCTATTTGAACATATATCGCAAAATATATTTTCCCTCCAATTTAACCATTATTTTTATTTTCTATACCTTTGAAAAATTTCATGTTTTGTATTATGAAAAACCCAATTTTATTTTTGATATTTTATTCTAGAATTGAATATTATTTTTAAGGAATATTGTATTTTATATCAAAATTTGTTTTCCATGAAGGATTAAAAGATTTTTTTCATGTGTTTTACTCATCTTTTGGGGCTTGGAAAAAAATTTATGAGGAGTTGAGAACCATTATAGCTCATGTGAGAAATTGTTATAGTTTATAATATGGGTTCACTTAGATATCACCATAATATATTAGGTAATGAGTATGCTCTATAGATAATTGTATGGGATATTAGGCTTGTGTTTATTCTAGTTATAAGGGACCTTGTATGGGTTCAGTAAGAGTTATATTACAATGTTTTCATAAGGAAGAAATGGTAATTGTCCAGGATTTCACATGTGATTTAATTTAATAAATTATGTTTTAATTTTTAAGATAAAGTTATATTTTGTGTAATATTTTTTTCCTTTAAAGTAAAATGTTTTGCCTTTTGGGAAATGAATTTCATTGGTTCTCATGTTTTCAAAGAAACCCTCATGATTATGATTTTTTACACTATATATTTTTATTATATTTGTTTTGAAAAACGATCTATTTTAAATCTAATTTCATGAGTATGTAAATTAATTTCTTATCTCAATATTTATTTTATTCAGAGAAACCACTTTTTGTGATCTCATGGTTTTATAATGTACTAATATGTTTATTTTTATTTTTATGCCCCTTTTTATGATTTTTAAGATCATTCCAAGTTGTAAAATGTTTTTCATATGAAAAATAGTTAATTGATGAGTTCATGATGAAAAGTTTCATGATGTTTAATGAAATAAATGATATTTCTCTAAAAAAATTGTTTGATGGGAATTGTGGAAATTGAGTTGAATTGTCAACATTGTGATACACAAGGTGTTATGTATTATTTAAGACTAAACTCTCCAAAACACATAACTAAAATATATTTGGAACTATAAGAAAGTGAATTCAATTTTAAACTAACTATAATAAGTACTTTTTATGTTTGTTTCTTTATACTATAATGGGTTGATCAAAAGATAATAAAAATTAAAATAAAATACCAATATCAGATATTGTTTCGATGGAGTTGTATGAAGTCAAAAAAACATAATAGGTACTTTCAAAATTTATTTTAAAAAAAAGTATAGAAAAAAATTATTTCTAAATATAGTATATTGAATTTGTTGTATTATCTGTTTTGAATATCTAATGGGATAAATTATACAATTTTTTATTATCAACCAGAATAGTAAAATAGACAAATTCCTTAATATTTTCAAAAAAAAATCATTAAATCTCTGGATATTAAATGTAATACCCCAAGACATTAAAATATTGTAATTTTATATTAAACATTATTTTATTTCATTATTTATTAAAATGAAACACCATTATAAGATAATGCAAAAAAATAATATTTCTTTTATTATACACATGACCAAGTTTTACGACCTTTTATTAGCACACCTATTTTTAAACTATATTTTGGAAATATGAAAAAAAAATATTTGAGAAAAGAAAATGAATTTTTTAATTTTAAATATAAAATTAATCTTAAAGAAACTTTTTGGTGTTATATGAGAAGTGTATGTTTTATGAATAGTGAAAAATAATGCATTCTACTTAAAAACTACCTTTTTGTTCAAATAACTATTAATGATAAATTATATTATAAATAGTTTCTTTAAGATATAATAGAAAAATAATACATATATTAATCCAATTTAGGTCACTAGAATCATTTTTTATATTGAAATTAGATATAAATAACTATTCATTATTTGAAAAGTTTTACTTTAAATTCCCACTTTATCGCCACATCTGTATTATTTTCATTAAACATAATTTAGCCACTTATATAAATTGAGTTTTGAAAAATAGATATACATGATTCTAATCATTATTCTATTTTTATTCTAATAATATAAAAAATATTACCAAATGGGTTAGTAAATGTAATTAACATTAAATACAACAATTAAGGTAATCTTTTACTTACAAATGGACTAATCATTCAGCATAAGAGAAAAGATGACCTATACACTTTTCTAAAGGCCATTGGCTGCCAACAGTTCAACCATATACCATTTTTTCTAATTTTTTTATTTATTGGTATACATGATCATGGATATAACCTATAAAACAATTTAATTTAGGAAAAAGACCAAAAAAAATCCTCCTTACCTTTACCAATTATAAAGCCATGATATGTGGAAAACATCCTATTTTTGGTTTTAAATATCATTTTGAAATATAAAATTCCTATTTTTATCCTAATGATTTTCCATTATTATTTATAGATGTTTTAGTTACTTAAAATTCTTAAGAAACTCTAATGCAATGAATATTTAGTTAAATTTTAATAAAAATAAATGATACTATAATTATTAAAAGTGAAGTGAATTGATTGATGTAATGTCATTAATTAATTTTTTAGATGAATTTATCATATAAAATATCTATGAAGTTATTAAATATTAATTTTAATATTTTTTAACATTTTTATATTTAAATTATATAAATAATTTCAAAATTGATATTTATGTTATGTCACAATAAATTATATATTATTAAATAATTTAAAATTAATAAAAATATTTTATTCTGAAAACTGATTTTTGAGTGTCATTAAATATCAAATATATTATATTAGTGGATCAATTTATATCTAATATTTATCAAAGTTACCCTAAAGACTGTAAAAACATTGTTTTCATGGTCCAGGGTAAAGTAGTGTTTTTTCACGTTAGATGTGCTTGTAATAAAATTAATTTCCAAAGCACATGAGATTTATATTTTTTAGACTAGTTAAAATATTTTTATTTATATGGGTATATACTTTATAATAAATATAAAATTTATTTATTCTTAATGGTTAAATTACTTAGGTTAGAAATATACATTCTTTAATAAAAACCAAAATGATAAAATTGTGGAAAAATAGAAGTTAGGGAACAAAATTATGTAAATATAGATATTTTTATTAGGTATAGGATTATATAGAACATAAATTATATTTAGTCTATTATTTTATTATTTTGGTTTCCTTTTAGTTATCTGAAACCTCCCAATATTGTTACCTTTTGGTAATTAGAATAATTCCATTAACCATCCATTATAAAAAGGGATTCAATCATCCCAACCCTAACACATCTAAAGATGCTTTGGATCATCAAAAATACTCTCAAATAGTCTCCCAATATCTTATAACTGAAAATAAAATCCTCACTTTGTTACTAAATAAATACAATGATTCCATTTTGTGTAATCCAAAAGATGTTACCCGCATAATAGTTAACATCTTTCCTCTCACTGTTCTATTTTATTTTTATTGTCCAATCCTTCGATTATTATCATATAATCCATATATTATAAAATAATTATCCTAAATATATTTTAATTTTCTTATGAAAATATTTTTACCAACAATTTCACACATCTAATGGGTAAAAAATGTTTCATTCATATATACGACAAACTACCGCCTCACGAAACTTTGTCATTCGTTTTTCCCATACCACCTTCAATAATTGGGAATTATGATGGACATGATTTTTAAATATAATATATATGATACTTATTATGTATTTTTTCTTCTTTAATACTTTTATAACACAAATCTTTATTCATTCCATTTTTTGTAAATACCATAACATCGTTTTTTGATGTGTGGAGATCTTCCACCTCCAAGCGATGTGATACATTTACACACCGCATAGAATGTACAATTGATTGTATTAATAAATAATATATTACATTAATAAAATCTAAAATATATTAATGACATAATTAAATTTCTAGAAATATAATATATAATTTTTTTATTACCCTTTTCATACATCAGAAATGTTATAACGTCGTTCATAGATGTGTGGATTGTCGCCTCATTGATATGATGTGATTTCCTTTAAGTCACTAGAATTATATATAAATATATATATATATATATATGATCAAATATGTTTTTATTTTTGATAAAATGGATATTCTAGAAATATAAAATTTTACTAACCTTCTTTCAATAAAGATCATTGAAAGTATCAGAATTGAAGTCATGTGTACGTATGACCGAACATCTGCATGATTGTAATTTTTGTTTATTTTCATAACAATCAATCAATATTTGTTTTTAAAATATAATTGATGTATAAATATTATAATTATATTATGAATATTATTCTTTCTATGTTTATATAATTTCCATGTTAACCATTTTTACCTAACAAAGTCATTTAAACACGTGAATAGAATTTAGTCAAAATAGCAGACGTAATCATAATTTTTTAAGTAGTTATATACAACATTGTGATGGGTGAAGTAAATGTAATAAGAAACATGAATTTTTTTATGAATAATATGAGTAATTAACATATTTTATTATTCATTAATATTAAGACACATGTGACAAGTTATATTTAAATAAAGGAACTCTATCTCAATTTACATTCCGTTGAGACATATTTGTTGTTATGCACCAATTCAAAATATAGTTTATATACTTCCCTTGGACATGTTATATCCTAAATATCCTTATTCAAAAGATATTATATGTTTCATTTAATGTTATATCTTCATTAGGATTATGATTTAAATGTTTCAAAATAGTATGGGAGTCTTTGGAATGATTAATGAACATTTTCCTCATGAATAATATAATGATCATTATATAGTATTTCCATTCATAAACAAAAGAGCCCTTGTTGTTACATATCCTGCAATAAGGAATTATTTATACGTCTGTATTATTTATTTAATATTGATGTTTTATTAAAAAGTAATATTGTTAATTATTTATCTTGATTATTTGATATCAGGAACACTTTGGGCAGGTAATGACTGGTGGTGACCGAAATTTATATACCCCCTTGATGCATCAACATGTTCTCAAGAGACTAATAATTTCACCAAAATAGTATATTTTGAACCATCTTATGAATAGTCATGGTGGAATAGGTTTTTATGTTCCCTATACATGAAATCCAATAATTAATGATTTCCCTCATTTAGACTCATTTATTATTTGTCCACTATATTTTGTGTCGACATATTTGTGGATTAATTTCATTCTCAGTTTATTGAATAAATGGAATTTATTTCAGTTTCTCACCATTCCATATTCATTCGTCTTTATCTGGTAATTTGAATTGAACATATTATCTTTTATTTTTCTTTTCTATGTTTATTATTCACATAATTTCATTATTTATTCTTCTTTACTTTCCCTTACTAAGAATATGATATCACCCTAAACATATTTTCATAAACCATGTTTTGAGGAACTATAATTTTAATGTTTATGAAGGATAGTTTTTATTTTTTATTCCCAATGTAAAATGGGTTCAATGTGAGCAATCTAGTTTCCCAAAAATTCACAACATTGTGGTCCATTGGGATATGATTCATTTTAATCATTAAAATGTATTAAAATAATGCACCGACTCCTCAATTTTGGGGTCGGGGTAATATAGTTGGTATGAAATGATGTTCAGCATCCAACTTGGATACAAAATTTAGAAAACATATATTAGAGTACATAACCCAAATATATACTTTGAGGTTTCGTACAGTAGAAAATTCATGCTTTTTTTGAAAAAAATTATTGATTATGTGGGTCTTCCTAGTAATAGATCAATGTTTAGATACTATAAGTGGATGTGGTTATGGAACAGATGTACCAAGGAGTAAAAACACTAGAAAGGTGTGTCATTCATGAATCCTTGTAACTATGTAGATGACAATAATCCTTAATTCACACCTGGCTTGACACTATTGTTGAACTGTATTTGGATAATTCATATGTTATTTTCAACTAATATGAAGGATTTAAAAGTAAAAAACTCACCAAAGGAACCATGTTAATTAATATTAGATTACATATGAATACCTTTTTGAATTTCTGTTAAGTATTTTAATAGTATGTTGGTTATACATGAAAATATATAATCCATTTAGTTTCATCAATTACAAATGGGTTATATACGAAAGAATTTTATCATCACCAATGCACATTATCCAAGAGAAAGAAGGATAAAATATTTTATAGACATAATACAATCTTTAAAAGGGAATAAGTCTCTAAATAATTCTAATCATATGAGAAAAAAGTTTCATTTTATAAAGATATAGATAATTAATTCTCTAAGTATTATGGTATCATTGCGAACCATGACAATAAGAGGAAAACTGAAAATAGGATTGATTAAGGGAATAAGGGAACGAAGTATTCTTTAATGTTTAATAGTTATTGAAATAATCACCCTAGAACATTAATTAAAGTAATGGATGTTCGTTACAAATGTTTATGTAATGTCCAATATGAATTTGATTTCATGTATAAGAAAAATATTACCAGTGTACAAGGCTTTGACTACAAGGAGGTAGAACTCTAAACAAATCAATATATCATGCATCAAAGAAATATACCCCAAAATAGTCTAATGGATCAGGGTCAAGTTAATTATACTACCACATACGTAGTGGAATGATTAATGTTCTTACATTTAGATTCAAGAATTATGTCATTTGATTTTTTATAAAAAATGTTCCAGTTATAAGAATTATGTTATGTTGGAGGATTGTACTTCAATACTTTTCGTTATGATTTTGAGATTACATGTTGAATGGAAAAAATAAAAGTGATTTAGTATCATGCTATTTTTTTTTGAAATTACATGGTTGTGGGAAAGATAACACCTAATATATTCCTAAGTATGAGACAGTTTTGTTTGGATAAATAAATGATTGATTTTCTTTGTGATGATTATCTTGGAACTGATTAATTTTCTATCGAAAATGGTGTTTATTCTATCATTGATAGAGTTTAAAACACTTTTGGATTTATGGAATATATCAAATAACATGTGTTTTAATTAGTTAATAATGAATAATTCATTTGTCTAATAATTATTTATTTTAATACATTTAATAAATATATTTATACAGAATTCATGATGAATGTATTCACATTTTTTGGAATGTGACAATTTAGAGATGCTTCATATTGATTAAAGGATAATGATAAAGTCATTTTTCAAATCCAGTGAACATATTTCAAAATGGATAGATCATTATATTTTGTAAAATTTAACCATTTATTAAATGTTTTATCATGAATTTTGGATGAGGTTCTAGATATTATTTTATTAAAACCTCAAAGGATATATCTCATTCTTAGAGAGAAAGTATAAATGGTTCAAGGGCTTAATCAAAGAAAAAGATTGTAAAATAATTTATCAACTCTAGGAAAATGGATCTTAAAAGAAATTTTTTTCCCATTATTTGAATTTTCATGATGCCAATTACCTTTATACACACCACTGGATTATGGTTTTGTGGTCTACAACTTTTAGTAGAACAAGTTCTCTATCACTCTCCATCAGAACACAATGATTAGATTTCTCTTCCATACCCATGTTTTCACTAATTTTCTTGTATTCCAAAGTCTTTTATTATGGTTATCATCACATTTCATTTTCCATATTATTATAATCTACATTATTGAGGTTATTTATGATGTGGGTCCTTCAATAATTCTAATATCAAATATCAATCCCTTGATTATTAAGATAAACTTTTAAATTTGAGGATGAAATTTATTTAAGGTGGGGAGAATGTAACACCAAAACACCTTACAATATTTTCATTTAAAAAAAAATCTTTATGTTTCTAGATTTATTTATAAAAAACACAATGTAAATATTATAAAATAAAGAACACTGAGTTAGCCTGCGCTATACACAAGGCTGAGTTTTAGTTCTTTTTAATGGCGAAACTATTTTAAAACTATTTTTTGTAAATTTTATAAATTTTAATATTCAAATTAAAATTTATTTTTGAAGTGAACTATCAATATTAGGTTATGGTGATTTTTGTTAACTTTTCTGATAATTTTCATTTTCTGATGAATATTGAAAAATACTGTATTATAGTTTAAAACTACCATTTTGTATAAATAATTATTAATTTTAAATTATATTTTCAGTTTGTTATTAAATTAAAAATAGTTCAGTTGTATATATAATAATCCAATTTAGCTTATTTAAAGCATTTTTATATGGAAATTATATATATATAGACTTATTTAATTTCTAAAGCTTTTACATTAAAAACTAGCTTTTTCTCCATGCCTATGGGATTTTAGTTGAACATAGTTTTGCAACTACATTAAATTTAATTTGTAAAAAAGGAAATACATTGTGGTAATTAATAATATATTTTCAAATAATATAATTTTAAATTTTTTAAAAAAATTTTAAAATTAATTAAAAAATAATCAGAGCGATTAAAGTAAAATTAAGCTTAACAAGGGACTAAACCATAAACATAATTTCAAATTTGACCAAAATAATTTTCAAAATAATATTTTAATGAAATAGTTAAATCATATTCTCTCTTTTTGGATAATTTTATGATTTAGTGGGAAACATGTTCATGTAAGTTTCCCGTGTAACAAATTACATTAGGAAAAGACAAAAAAGGATCATTCCTTGCCTTTACCATTTATGAAGCCTTAATATTTGGGAAAAAATTATATTTTCTATAATAAATATCCTCTATAAATTTAAATTTTTGTTTTCATCATAATTAATTATAATTAATTTTTAGGGATGATATAGTTACTTAAAATTCTTATGAAACGCCAATGTAGAGATTATTTAATTAATAATTAAAACAATTAATGGTACTATATGTATTAAAATTGAAGTGAATTGATTAAATTATTATAATTTTTTTATACTAATATATATTGTTAAAATTATGTGAAAATAATAATTATGAATTCAAATATTGTATTCATATATTTAAATGAAAATTAAATAAATAATCACCAAATTTCAATTAATGTTTGTTTACAATAAATGATATTTTATTAAATAATTTAAAATTTATAAAAAACTATATTCTAAAAATTAATTCATTGATGCATATAAATGTAAAATATGGGCTATTAATTTTCCAATATATATATTATTATTAACTTATTTTCCCATAGATAGTAAAAACATTGTTTGCATTGTCTAAGGTAAAGTTGTATTTTTGAGCGTTGCATGCATGTGATTTAAAATTAATTTCCAAAACTTTTTATATATCTATCTTGTAAATAATATATATAATTTATAATTCATTAGGTCTAAATTTTTTAATAAATCACACTTTAATTTTGGTTTAATGATTAAATTACTTAAGTTATAAAAATAAATACTTTAATAAAAATTTGAAATGATAAAAATGGGGACTCTTATATGAAATGGAAAAAATTATAAAAATGCACCTATGTTTTATTAGAGGGTTTTATCTCCCATAAATATCCTATAATAAATTATTTTTCCAATTTTTAGTAACATTTACTAAGTGATACCTTCCAATAGTGTTATCTCTTGGTAATTACATGAATGCCACTCCCCTAATATTATAAAAAGGAATTCACTCTTCCCTTCCCTAACACCTCTCAAGACAAATTAGATCATCCTTCCTCTACCAAAGTAGTATCAAAAAATATATCACTAAATTATAAAATCTTCACTTTTGGATGAAATAAATCCAAGTAATCCCTCTGTAGAAAACCAAAAGGAGTTACCCACATAAGCAGTAACATCCTTCTTCAATATATTTTTATTTATTTTATTGTACACTTTTTAAATTATTCATATGTCATTCATATATAATAAAATTTGAATCATAAATATACTAAATTGTTTTTATGATAATATTTTGACCTAAAATTACACACCCTCCCATGTAATGGGTAACAAACTTTTTGTTTTTGGATATGGAGAACAGCTGCCTCCAGAAACAATGATAAAAATATTTTGATGACACATTTCATGGTTTGGAGTTATGATAAAAATTATGTTTAAATATGATTTATATTATACTTATTATATATTCATTATTTTTTTATTCTTTTATTACTTTTACCATTGTGTTTTTTAATTTGTGTAAATACGAGAGCATCATTTATGTATGTTTGGACTACCACCTCCTCAATGTGATGTGAAAAGTTCCCAAAAAAACTGGAAATGTAATAAGGATAGTATTATTTAAAAAAATGTTTTACATAAATAACATCTATATTATATTAATGAAATATGTAAATTTCTATAAATATAAGATATCATTTTCCTTATTTGTATTTTCACACACCAAAAATGATGACAACATCATTCATGTGCATGTGGACTACCGCCTCTTTGACACGATGGGATTATTTTTTCTTCACAAGAATGATATATTTAATTATATATTGTTAAATAAAAAAATTATCATATAATTACCATTATTGAAAAATATAATTTTACTTTCCATCTTTTAATAATGATCATTAAAAAAATGGAAATGTTACTTATCTGTACATATGAACTATCTTCTCCATGATTGTAACATTCACTCATTGTTCATAACCATGATTCCTGATTGGTTATAAAACAATAAATGATGTATAAATTTGATAATTATGTCATTATTATTATTTATATGTTTATATAATGACACCTTTGACCAAAGTAGACCTTCAAATGTTGTTTTAACACATCAACCAAATTTAGTAAAAAAATCCAATACAAATTTATATTTTAAGTAATTGTGTACAACATTGTGCTAAATGGAGTAAAAATAAAAAAATAAAAAAGATTTAAAAATAGTAAATTATTAAAATGAGTTTATTATTCATAAATATAAAGAAACATGTGACAATCGGACTCAAGGGAATGGATTTCGTCTCAATTTATGTTTCATTGAGGCTTATTTTTTTGGTAAGAACCAATTTAATTTTATAAGGTGTATATACATCCCTTTGAAATTTTATATCATGAATCTTATTATTCTAATGATATTTTATGTTTCCATTAATTTTATTCCTTCATGGTAATTTTTAATCAAATTTATCAAGGTGGTATGTCAAAACATGGAATGTATAATGATTATTTTTCTCAGTAATATTTTAATGATCTATCAATGGTATTTCCATTCATTAACATCAACAACCCCAATTTTAAGTTATCATCCAATGTGTAATTATTGATACCACTATATTATTTTTTTAATATTCATATTTAATGATACGTCATGTTTACTTTTATTTGTCTCAATTATTCTATATGAGGAATTTTACATTGCCAATGATGGGTGGGCCCGAACATTAAATAGTCGCTTGATGAATCGAAAGTCCCTCATGAGAAAAATAAGTTTTCCAAATCTGAATAGCTTAAACCGTCTTATGAAAGGTCTTGGATGTACATTTTTTCATGTTCCTCAAACATTACATCCAATTATTAAAAATTTACATCATTTAGACTATGTTAGTACATATACATGATATTTTATGTCAACATATATGTGGATGCATTTCATTCGTAGTTTTTTCATTAAATGTCATGTTTTTTAGTTTTATAAAATTTAATATTGATTATTTCTTATCTTGTAAATTTAATGGAACATGTTTTATTATATTCACCTTTCCAAGATTAATATTCAAATCAAATAATTATTGGTTCCACTTTTATTACCCATATTGAGAATTAGAGATTACTCTTATTTTTTTCTTTTTACTAGGGTATATAAAAGATTACATTGAATGTGTTTCATGTATTATTTTATTTTATTTTTATGTATTTATTTTTATTTTTTATTCCATAATATTAAATTGATTCCATGTATGTAATCTGGTTTTCTAAAACTGAATACATTATGGTCCTTTTCAATTTTATTCCTTATAATCAATCCAATTTTAAGAAAATAATACATTGAATCTTATCTTATGGCATTGGGGTGTTACATTAAATTCTATTGGAGCTATAAATAAGTAATGTAATGTTTTATTAATGTTCAGATGGATTATATATAATGAAAAAATAGAAAATTGTGATATTACAAGAATAATGGACATTGACACTAGAGGATCGAATAAATGAGAAGAATGAGGAATAATGAACCAACTACACAATTACCCGTGATGCAAAAATAATCATCTATGTAACATCTAGAGGGTCATGGAAATGACTCATATTTGATAAATATGACATTTACTACATGTTTATAGATGGGAAATTAAAATAAAAAAATCAATATGGATATGGATGGTTACACTCATTGAAAACCTCATAGTTCGATGCTTAAAAAAACCAAGAAGTAATTAATCATGTTCATAAAACCAACGTTATCAAATGGAAAAAATATATGTTTATTTGTGTGTAATGAATTCCTTCCTAAAATTAAACTTTTGAAAAAATATTTAATCATATATTTATAACCATCATGTTATTATATCTTTAGAATCATCTAATGTTTTGATTTTTTCATCCAATTTTTTGGGTTTTTCTCAATCATTTATTTTTGGGAATATTATTATAAAAAATATACAATAGATATTTCTGTCGAAATTGAACATAGAATTGGATGGTAATTACTCTCTCCATATAACTTCCATATTAGTATATATTATTATGAAATATCTTCTAATACAACATTGTATCTAATAATCTTATACAAATTCATGAAGGGTTATGAAGGTTTTTGGGGTGATCCTTATATTGTATCTTTATTGATAACAAAAGATATTTATTTCATGTTGACATGTTTTCTAAAAAGTTAATAATAATCACTAATTATAATCCCATTATAGGGGAATATAACAATATATTTATATAACAGTTGGTTTTAATCTCCCTTAATCACAAGGTATTATTATCCATTGAACTTACAAATAAAGATAAAACTATATAAATGAGACACTATACAATATCTTAGATAGAACATGATTTATTATAGAAATAACATGAAGATAATATAAAAATTGGTTATTGAATCCCATGTAGATCAAATGTGGGTGTAACAATGATCATGTTCATGATATAGTATTGATTAATTTTTTATTAATATCATAGTAGTTATCTCAATATGGTCATAATAAATAACATGTATCATTTATAATAAATAGAGAAAATGTTTAAAAACATTATGGAGATTAATATTTCTCAATGATTGATCCTAGAAATAAATGACATCAAATGAAATTTGTGACTGAATATCATCAAAATAAATCATTATAAAAAAATAAATGGTGTGTTTGTCTTAATGTTTAATAATTTTAGAACTATAAATGAAGAAAAATTCATTACAGACCAATGTGAGAGTTTTTTAAGAGAGTTCTTGATAAATAATTATTTTCCATTATTTATGATATTATTATACAATATATGAACCCATATAAACATGAAAATCATATAATCATGTTGACAATGAAATTTTAAAAAAAGTTATTTATTGAAACACTTATTTGGTTTTGATTTTGGTGTATAAATTAATATTAGTATGGTATGTGAGAAATATTATGGTAATATATATAAATACATCAATTATTATATTTATCAATTAATTTACATTACAGTGAATTATGATTTATGTTCTTAGTTGTCATTTATATGATTCATACTTCTTAAATTTTTTGGTAATTTTATAAAAACTAGGTTTCCCATTTATATTATTAGTAGAAAAGGGAGTAACATATGTAAAAAGGTATAAATGAGAAAAAGTGTGTGTAGAACTCAAAAATTTATTCACGAAAAAAAATATTAAATAAAATCAGGCGTATAAGAGGTTTTTTATAGAAATATAATTCAATGAAAAAAATATAATGACAAATTATATCAAGACATAGCCCAAAACAATATCTAACATAGTTAGGAACTAGACACTGACAGGACCTAAATAGTGTTCTTAATCCCTATAGGTTGGATATAAGATCCCAGTCCTCCAATTTCATCAAGGGGAACTATTTTAAAAACATGAAACTAGATTCCTAGCATAGAATAGGTAAGGATGACTAAAAATTTAAAATCTCTCATATAAAATAATAACTAGAATAGTAATGAAACCAAATCATATGTATGAAAACCCACATAGAAAACAAAAAATAACAATATCTACATCATGTGTTGTGTGAGAAACATCCCTATATCTCACCACCATCTACCGATTCCCATATAACTTGAAACACACTGACTCATTAATGTTACTTTTCTTTCTCAGTATTAGAAAAAATGACATCACAACCCCTTAAGGGATTGTCTATGCTATGATCTAAATATGCTCAGTTGGATCTCATAGAAGTGTTCCAAAAAATTCCTTTTTCAAATAATAAAATTTTGATAAATTTAGGATAATATGATTTTGATAACGTACTTTTTAAATATAATTTAAAATCATGGTAAAACAATTCCACATATCATAAATATAACAAAAGAGACAAATAATACAATTTCAAATAAAATTTCAAAGAATTCATTTTACATGTGTAAAACAATGCTTCATATATCATATCAATGCGAAAAAATAAAAATAAAATATCATAGTGGAAACCATTACAAGGATAACATAATCCTGAGTTAGATATGTAACTCATATAACAATAATAAATCATGAATAGTTCATACTATTTTAGTTTCATAGAATAATAGGTTATAGGGAACACAGGGACACCACTTGAGTGAAACCCCTACAAAATCAATGCAATAATCTAATAATATATCTATTTCTATATACCCAAGGATCCCATTTATTTTATTTGTTAAATAAATTCAAAAGCGACTATCACATTTCACAAAAAAATATTCAAAAAAGTAATTTTTTTAAACTTTTATTCTAACCCATTTAACAATGCATTGAAAATGATATTTTATTTAGAAAATCATGGGGAAAATTAATCATATATGAAAACCTAATTATTCAATAAATCCCCAAAATCAGGGATCAGAATAACTTTAGTTTATAAACCCATTCTTATAACACTAAGCATTCATGGTTTATCAATCACATGATGGAGATGGAACACCCAACCACACACATGAGTTTCACACAAAACACAACATGATATTAACATTGTGGGAATAGAACCCACTATAATTTGAGTCGATTCCCTTAGAAATTATCATATCTTCACCCAATAAAAGAAGATTCTATATATAGGAATCAATTTACAATTATATCAACATGAAAGAGTGAGGGAATCATGAAATTCATAGAAGAAAAAATACAAGATACCGACCTAAAGATCATCCCAAGAACACCTGATACAAAACCATATATCAATCAATATAAATGATATATTAATTGAGAAGAAATGTAACATCCCTGGTAAATAAAGAATAAATAATTTTCATATTTATTAATATTTACGAATTAAATATTAATTTTAATTAAAAGGGGTTTCTACGTTTGATAGCGTACTCGGTACGCAACGATGAGTTTCTTTGAAAACTTACGTTGCACACAAGTAATAAAATAATATTATTTTAAATGTTAGTTAACGAGTAGCCGTTGTACTGGCGGGAATGGATAGAAATAACAAAAATATGATTATATATGTTTTTAAATGTTTTTACATTTACACAATAAAAGATAAAGGCTTAAAATATGGAAAGAGTGCAATTTTAGGCAGTTATACCCTAATTTTCACGAAAGGTCCACTTATCACCTATTGACGGAGAACCCTCATTAAATATAGTTTTGATCGATCTTATAAATTTTATTGGACCAAATATAACTCTTCTATAGAATCGGTACATCAAAATTTACTTTGTGTAAATTTTTGGAACCTTTCTGATAAAGTTCATTTTTTTTAATGAATAGTGTAAAATGTTGTATTTTAATTCAAAACCTCTTTTTAATCTAATTTATTTATATGATTAGATTATCTTTTTAATTGGTTTTAAAGTTAAATTAGAAAATATTTTTACCATTAAATCCAATAGTGGTCGTTGGAATTAATTTCACTTTGAAATCGGACTTAAACTAGTGTCAATCTTTTGATACTTATTGTTTCATAAAAACACGCTATTTGCTCTGACAGCGGGAATTAATTATTAAATTAATTAATGTGACTTATATGTTTTTAATTTTGTAAAATAGACTCCATTTTTCAATTTTTAATATCAAATATATCTTAGGGTGAATTTTTGGTAATTTTCTGAAAAACTTCAATTTTTGATGAATAGTGAAACCACTAAGTGGTACTTATAAAAACTGATTTTTCCGTTTAAATGAAATTTTGCCATAATTGTGTTTTTAATTTCAAAAATCCTTCATACATGGTTGTCATTAATAAGTAAAATGTGGTTCAATGAGATTATAATAATTTTTTGGTGAATTGTAACTTATTAAGTTCTTAATCGCGATTAGTGGTAATTAGTGTAGTTTAAGGTAAAAATAATGCTATAATAATATGAAATGACCTAGACACATGTCCCAACCTTATTGGTTGTGTCATGGCCGACCAAGAAAAGCCATGGGTCAACTTGGGGACCCCATGGAGACAGTTTGGTTGGGAAATGTCATAAATAACTTTTTATTAAATGTTAAAGTAAAAAATGATACAAACAAGAGATGTTTTACGAAAACAATTTTTACATGGGGATATACAAGTAAGATTTTTGATTATAAATAGTCATTGGAAAGATAAAAAGATTTCCTACATAATAGTATTTGTTTTATAATTTTTATACATTAAATAAATTAAATTATTTATTACATAATAATGATGCAGCGATGACATCATTATTTGATGATTTAAATAAAATGGAAAGATAATGTAAAATCTATGAACTACACATGTACAAAACTTATTGGATTGGTGGATTTATAAACCTTATCACCTTATCCACGAATTATTTCAATGTGGGACCTTTTAAAACCGAAACACATATTCAAATAAAGTAATATTTCTTTACTTTCCAAAAGTGCCCCTCCTCTCCTCTTATAAAAGGCCCCCACCTCTACCACCTTACACACACTCCTAAAGCCTTTGGCTAGGCCAAACCCTGCCCAATTACTCTCTCCACATCCCTCTCCTCATTATAGAGGATTAACTTTGGGAAAAAGCCTTTCAAAGGAATCCTTTAGTCTCAAATCAAAAGTAGTTACACTTTTAAAGGTAATTCATTCTCTCTTGTTCATTTGTTTTATTTTGCTTCTCCAACCCTCTAAACTCTTTTTATTTACTTCTTTTGTAAAAACACCAGTATCTTCAATATACTAGGATGTTTTTATAAGATTTATTCGAGCTACACTCTCACACAACTACATCAAATGGTTAAATAACATACGGTTTCCATGGATAGCGAAATTATGCCTCCCGAAATGATGATTGTTCAATACTCATTTAACACATTCAAAGTTGGCCATTATGATGTCACTATTTTTATATATGATATATAATATGTTTATTTTTTCTTTAAGCTTCTGTATTTTTCATTTTAGGCATACCTTTATGGTATCCATTATGGGTAAACACGATATCTTCATTTAAGGAAGTGCGGACTACCGCCCCCTCAAAGTGATGTGATTCGTTAATGCAATATGTGGGACGTGTAAAGGATGGATTTAATGTTATTATATATGATGTTATAATGGAATTATAATATACCTCTATATCATTATTATTTCTTTCCATTAAAGTATGATATAGAAATGAAAGTAGCGTTCATGCGTACGTACAGCTTACCGTCTCCATGAACGGTGCATTTCATTTCTTATCCCCAAATGTAATGTACTATTAAAAGTACATGTATATAATGGATATATATAATTAATGATATATCTAAATGATGAATATAATTCTGGAATTAAAATATACATACCTCTCATTTAGTTTTAATTCCATTAATATGACAAAGAAATGAAAGTAGCGTTCATGCGTACGTACGACTTACCGTCTCCATAAACGGTGCATTTCATTTCTTACCTCTAAATGATTATGTAATATTATAAATACATGTATATGCTGGATATATATGATACATATTATATCCAAATCAGGAATTTCATTCGGGATATAAAGAACCTTTGACCACACGAACAACATGTAATTGTAAGAAGTCCACTTTCGACTTAAGAACCAAATATTGACAAAACAAACATTATTAACTTAAATGGTTACATAATGTTTATAACAAGGAAATAAGTGATATAAAAGGAATAATGAACTTTAAAAAGGTTCTTAATCAAGTATAAATTAACTCAAGTTTATTATTCAGGACGTTAAATAATGATCGAGTCAAGTCGGACCCAAGGTAAGGGACTTCGTCTCAATCTCCTTCCATTGAGGCATATTTCGTTTTATACACAACTTTATTTTATACAGTGTACAAACCCCTTTGACTTTTACTTTTATACAAAAGGAATATTTTTATAAATGACAAAAAGGAATATTTTTTTAATGTACGTGGTGACAATGACCTTTTCCGCCGCCGCGAGTATTATTTGGTCTTTGGCTTCCTCAACAAGCCGTAATGTTTTTAGAATAAAATAAATACCATATACTCTTTTATGTATTTTGGTATTGAAAATGGTTTTGAAAAAGGATTCTATTATGTCAATATATTTATGATATATTGTGATTGAAATGTGGAAATGTTATCATTCCTTTATATTGGTTTTATGTTTTATGATTTTATATTGGTACTTGGACATTTTAACGGGTGGTTATGTTATAAACCATATGACGGGTGGTGCCGTGAATACCAGGATAGGTGGTTACGTTATAACCTCCAATGCATTGGGTATGGAAGTCGGCTGTATGGCTATTCCATTAAGTATGTATGGAAATTGGCCATATGGCTATTCCATTAAGTGATATGTGTGGAAGTCGACCGTATGGTTATTCCACTTAAGTATGTTTATGTCCCAAGTTACCTTTATATATGTTATGTGTTCTTTTTATGGGTTTTATGGTAATCCTTTGGTTACAAAAAGGTAAGTAATGATACTTTATTCAGTGAAGAGTTTTTACTACTTCATGAAGGTGAGGGTATTACTTTGATAGAGTATATACGGTTTACTTGATGTTTGAAAAACTAACAGTTTTCATTCTTTCTGTATCCCTTACTGAGCTTTTTATGCTCATCCCAAGTTTTTCAAAAAAAAATTCACAGGACATAAAGTGGAATAAGGTCAAGGATGGGATCAAGGGAATTTCATGCTATATAAGCCGTGGAACTAGACATGTTTCTTTTTAGGAGTTTTTTTATTATGGAAACTTATTAGAAGTGTCTACTTTGTAATCTTTTGAGATGTAATAGTTATGTTCTAATTCTCTAAAACTCTAAACCTGAAAATATCCTCAATGTGAATTATTCATTTAATTCAATATTAAGAAAGGATTAAGGCTGGGGCTTTATAGTTGGTATCAGAGGTCGGTTTAGACAACTTTAGGAGTTAGAAAAGTGTTAAATTATAATATGATTGATATGATATAGCATTTACGGATTACCATGTTGCTTCGTCTAACATATTTCTGTGTTCAGAATGGCTTTCCGCAGAGGAAACAAAGCAACTATGTTGGGACGACATCAGGAGAAAGATAACCTTCCAAATCAGCAACCTGAGATGGTCAGAATCGGAACTGAACAGTTTTTTGCAGTGATGGCACAGTTGACTCAGGCTATAAATGTTGGTGGTATCCATGCACGAGATCAGCCAGATCAACCGCAGAGGAACATGTCGGTGGTGGAACATTTCATGAGGCAACATCCCCCATCATTCAGAGGATCATCTTCCCCTGTGCAAGCTGAAGGGTGGATTAAAGCACTGGAGAAGATTTTTGATGTCATGGGGTGTTCAGAACATCAAAAGGATAGTCTTGCTGTTTACCGTTTTGAAGGTGAAGCTGATCAGTGGTGGTCGATGGTGAAAAATATAAGGGATAGTGATGAGATTGAGGATCTTCACTGGGACGAATTCAAAGGTATGTTTCTTGAGAAATATTTTCTTAAGGTGGTTCATCTTAGGATGGAAAAACAGTTCCTAGAATTGAGGCAGGAGGATGATTCAGTGGCTGCTTATGAAGAAAAGTTCACTCGATTGGCTAGGTATGCTCCAAACTTCATACGAGATCTTGATAGTAAAATAAATCGTTTTTACTCATGATTAAAGCCAAAATATCGAAGGGCATTAGCTTCTCGTGAGTTTAAAAGTTATGAAAAACTTGTTCGATGTGCGGAGAAGGTGGAAATGGAGTTTGTCGATGATCAGGTGTTCTATGACAAACAACAGAATAAGAGGTCTAGTTGGCAGTCAAAGGAGAAGAATTCATCAAAGAAGTAAGGAGGTAAGAAAACCAAATATCCATCCTGTGAGAAGTGTGGTAAAATGCATCCTGGAGAATGTTTATCCAAGTCTGGTAAGTGCTTTCGGTGTGGTAAGTCTGGTCATATTGCTTGTAACTGTAAGGAAGATGATCGAGAAGGAAATGTAAATCCAATGGTAAGATGTTTTAAGTGTAATGAAATGGGTCATTATGCAAACGAGTGTCCAACGAAGAACTCAACTGGGGGAATGCAGCCAGACTACAAGCAGAAAGGGGTGGTGAAATCCTTTGCAACAACTTCAGCAGATGTTGGGCCATCGAATGAAGTGGTATCAGCTCCAGGGAGCTCAGTATTTTTCGAAGATTGACATGAGGTTGGGGTACCATCAGTTGAAAGTAAAAGAAGCAGACGTTCCGAAGACTGCGTTCCGTACTAGATATGGCCATTATGAATTTGTAGTTATTCCTTTTGGGTTAACCAATGAACCTGTTGTATTCATGGACCTTATGAATAAAATTTTCCATGAGTTCTTGGATAAGTTTGTGTTTGTGTTTTGAGGTTTGGGAAGAGGTTATGTGTGCCTTGTGATTCACAGTTGAAGAATGAGTTGTTATGTGAGGCTCATAGTTCCCCGTTTTCAGTTCATCCGGGCAGTACTAAGATGTACAGAGATTTGCGGGAGTATTATTGGTGGGATGGAATGAAAAGATATATTGCTGATTTTACTGTGAAGTGTTTGACATGTCAACAGGTTAAAGCAGAGCGGCAGTTACCGAAAGGGATGCTTCAGCCTTTACCAGTTCCATAGTGGAAATGGGAAAACATATCCATGGGCTTTGTTGTGGGATTACTGAGGACATCTCGAGATAATAATGAAATCTGGGTTATTGTTGATTCCTTGACCAAATCTACTCATTTCTTTTCTATATGATATACTTTCTATCTTGATCAACTTTCCCATTTGTATCTTAAGGAAATAGTCAGGTTACATGGAGTTACTCTCTCCATTGTATCGGATCATGATCCCAGGTTTACTTCTAACTTTTGGAAAGGCCTTCATAAGTCGTTGGGTACTGAATTAAATTTTAGTACAACTTTTCATCCTCAATCAGATGGGCAGTCAGAACGAACAATCCTGACATTGTAGGATATGCTACGAGCTTGTTCTATGGATTATCGGGGAAGTTGGGACCAACATCTTTCTTTGGTTGAGTTTTCTTATAATAACAGTTTTCATTCCAGTATACAGATGGAACCATTTGAGGCATTATATGGGAAGCGGTGTTGAACTCCAGCATTTTGGGATGAAGTGGGTGAAAGGAAGCTGATGGGACCAGAATTGGTAGAAGAGATGGCAGAAAAAGTTCATCTGATTCAGAAGCACATGAGAACAGCTCAGAGCAGGCAGAAGAGTTATGCGGATAACCGGAGGAAGGATCTATCTTTCGAGGTAGGTGATCATGTTTTTCTCAAAGTATCACCATGGAAAAGTGTGATACGATTTGGTAAAAAAGGAAAGCTGAGTCCAAGGTTTATTGGACCATATGAAATTCTGGAGAGAGTTGGATCAGTTGCATACCGGGTGGATTTACCTCCGAGTTTATCTCAGGTACACAATGTTTTTCATGTTTCAATGTTGAGAAAGTATATGCCAGATCCATCTCATGTTTTGAGTCCAGAGGTAGTTCAGCTGGAAGAGAACCTATCTTATGAGGAACAACCGGTCCAGATTCTTGACCACAGGGAGCAGGTGTTACGGAATAAGGTGATTCATCAGGTAAAGGTTTTGTGGAAAAACCATGTGATTGAAGAGACAACGTGGGAATCTGAAAATGCTATGAGGGATAAATACCCCCACTTATTTTGATAAGTGAATAAAATTGTGAGGACGCAATTACCAAAAGGGGGGAAGGATGTAACATCCCAGGTAAATAAAGAATAAAGAATTTTCATATTTATTAATATTTACGAATTAAATATTAATTTTAATTAAACAGGGTTTCTACGTTCGATAGCGTACTCGGTACGCAATGATGAGTTTCTTTGAAAACTTACGTTGCACACAAGTAATAAAATAATATTATTTTAAATGTTAGTTAATGAGTAGCCGTTGTACTGGCGGGAATGGATAGAAATAACAAAAATATTATTATATATGTTTTTAAATGTTTTTACATTTACCCAATAAAAGATAAAGGCTTAAAATATGGAAAGAGTTCAATTTTAGGCAGTTATACCCTAATTTTCACGAAAGGTCCACTTATCACCTTTTGATGGAGAACCTTCATTAAATATAGTTTTGATCGACCTTATAAATTCTATTGGAACAAATATAACTCTTCTTTAGAATCGGGACATCAAAATTTACTTTGTGTAAATTTTTGGTACCTTTCTGATAAAGTTCATTTTTTTAATGAATAGTGTAAAATGTTGTGTTTTAATTCAAAACCTCTTTTTAATATAATTTATTTATATGATTAGGTTATCTTTTGAATTGGTTTTAAAGTGAAATTAGAAAATATTTTTACCATTAAATCCAATAGTGGTCGTTGGAATTAATTTCACTGTGAAATCAGACTTAAACTAGTGTCAATCTTTTGATACTTATTGTTTCATAAAAACACGCTATTTGCTCTGACAGCGGGAATTATTTATTAAATTAATTAATGTGACTTATATGTTTTGAATTTTTTAAAATATACTTCATTTTTGAATTTGTAATATCAAATATAGCTTAGGGTGAATTTTTGGTAATTTTCTGAAAAACTTCAATTTTTGATGAATAGTGAAACCACTAAGTGGTACTTATAAAAACTGATTTTTTCATTTAAATGAAATTTTACCATCATTGTGTTTTGAATTTCAAAAATCTGACATACATGGTTGTCATTAAGAAGTAAAATGTGGTTCAATGAGATTATAATAATTTTTTGGTGAATAGTAACTAATTAAGTTCTTAATCGCGATTAGTGGTAATTACTGTAGTTTAAGGTAAAAATAATGCTTTAATAATATGAAATGACCTAGACACATGTCCCAACCTTATTGGTTGTGTCATGGCCGACCAAGACAAGCCATGGGTCAACTTAGGGACCCCATGGAGACACTTTGGTTGGGAAATGACATAAATAACTTTTTATTAAATGTTAAAGTAAAAATGACACAAACAAGAGATGTTTTACGAAAACAATTTTTACATGAGGATATACAAGTCAGATTTTTGATTATAAATAGTCATTGGAAATATAAAACGATTTCCTACATCATAGTATTTTTTTATAATTTTTAGACATTAAATAAATTAAATTATATATGACATAATAATGATGCAGCGATGACATCATTATTTGACGATTAAAATAAAATGGAAATATAATGTAAAATCTATGAACTACACATGCCCAACACTTATTGGATGGGAGGATTTAGAAACCTTATCACCCTATCCACGAATTATTTCTATGTGGGACCTTTTAAAACCGAAACACATTTTCAAATAAAGTAATATTTCTTTACTTTCCAAAAGTGCCCCTCCTCTCCTCTTATAAAAGGCCCCCACCTCTACCACCTTACAAACACTCCTCAAGCCTTTGGCTTGGCCAACCCCTGCCCAATTACTCTCGCCACATCCCTCTCCTCATCCTAGAGGATTCCATTTGGGCAGAATCCTTTCAAAGGAAGCCTTTAGGCTCAAATCAAAAGTAGTTACACTTTTAAAGGTAATTCATTCTCTCTTGTTCATTTGTTTTAATTTTCTTCTCCAACCCTCTAAACTCTTTTTATTTACTTCTTTTGTAATAACACCATTATCTTCAATATACTAGGATGTTGTTATAAGATTTATTCGAGCTACACTCTCACACAACTACATCAAATGGTTAAAGAACATACGGTTTCCGTGGATGGCGAAATTCTGCCTCCCGAAACGATGATTGTTCAATACTCATTTAACACCTTAAAAGGTGGCCATTATGATGTCACTATTTTTATATATGATATATAATATGTTTTGTTTGTCTTTAAGCTTCTGTATTTTTCATTTTGGGCATACCTTTATTGTTTCCATTATGGGTAAACACGATATCTTCATTTAAGGAAGTGCGGACTACCGCCCCCTCAAAGTGATGTGATTCGTTAATGCCATATGTGGGACGTGTAAAGGATGGATTTAAAGTTATTATATATGATGTTATACTGGAATTATAATATACCTCTATATCATTATTATTTCTTTCCATTAAAGTATGAGATAGAAATGAAAGTAGCATTCATGCGTACGTACGGCTTACCGTCTCCATGAACGGTGCATTTCATTTCTTATCCCCAAATGTAATGTACTATTAAAAGTACATGTATATAATGGATATATATAATTAATGATATATCTAAATGATGAATATAATTCTGGAATTAAAATATACATACCTCTCATTTAGTTTTAATTCCATTAATATGACAAAGAAATGAAAGTAGCGTTCATGCGTACGTACGGCTTACCGTCTCCATGAACGGTGCATTTCATTTATTACCTCTAAATGATTATGTAATATTATAAATACAACTATATGCTGGATATATATGATAGATATTATATCCAAATCGGGAATTTCATTCTGGATATAAAGAACCTTTGACCACACGAACAACATGTAATTATAAGAAGTCCACTTTCGACTAAAGAACCAAATATTGACAAAACAAACATTATTAACTTAAATGGTTACATAATGTTTATAACATGGCAATAAGTGATATAAAAGTAATAATGAACTTTAAAAAGGTTCTTAATCAAGTATAAATTAACTCAAGTTTATTATTCAGGACGTTAAAGAACGATCGAGTCAAGTCGGACCCGAGGTAAGGGACTTCGTCTCAATCTCCTTCCATTGAGGCATATTTCGTTTTATACACAACTTTATTTTATACGGTGTACAAACCACTTTTACTTTTACTTTTATACAAAAGGAATCTTTTTATAAATGACAAAAAGGAATATTTTTTTAACATACATGGTGACAACGACCTTTTCCGCCGCCGCGAGTATTATTTGGTCTTTGGCTTCCTCAACAAGCCGTAATGTTTTTAGAATAAAATAAATACCATATAATCTTTTATGTATTTTGGTATTGAAAATGTCTTTGATAAAGGATTCTATTATGTCAATATATTTATGATATATTGTGATTGAAATGTGGAAATGTTATCATTCCTTTATGTTGGTTTTATGTTTTATGATTTTATATTGGTACTTGGACATTTTAACGGGTGGTTACGTTATAAACCATATGACGGGTGGTGCCATGAATACCAAGATGGGTGGTTACGTTATAACCTCCAATGCATTGGGTATGGAAGTCGGCCATATGGCTATTCCATTAAGTATGTATGGAAATTGGCCGTATGGCTATTACATTAAGTGATATGTGTGGAAGTCGACCGTATGGTTATTCCACTTAAGTATGTTTATGTCCCAAGTTACCTTTATATATGTTATGTGTTCTTTTTATGGGTTTTATGGTAATCCTTTGTTTACAAAAAGGTATGTAATGATACTTTATTCAGTGAAGAGTTTTTACTACTTCATGAAGGTGAGGGTATTACTTTGATAGAGTATATATGGTTTACTTGATGTTTGAAAAACTAACAGTTTTCATTCTTTCTGTATCCCTTACTGAGCTTTTTATGCTCACCCCAAGTTTTTCAAAAAAAAATTCATAGGACTTAAAGTGGAATAAGGTCAAGGATGGGATCAAGGTAATGTCTTGCTATATAAGACATGGAACTAGACATGTTTCTTTTTAGGAGTATTTTTTTATTATGGAAACTTAGTAGAAGTGTCTACTTTGTAATCTTTTGAGATATAATAGTTATGTTCTAATTCTCTAAAACTCTAAACCTGAAAAGATCCTCAATGTGAATTATTCATTTAATTCAATATTAAGTAAGGTTTAAGGCTGGGGCCTTATAAGAAAACCCAACCAAAAATACATTAAAATTTACATTATAATAATACTCTATAATTACCCCCTTCAATCATATCAAATTCAAAATAATATGATGGACCAAATCAATCGTTATAAATTTCCAATAAAATGTAACCATGAAATATGGAGGGGTGTGGGGTTCACCACACCCCTGGTATGACTTTTGGAACCATTCCATGGAAACCAAAAAGATGTATCCCTAAAATTATGGGGATTTTGGAATGGAAATAACCTCCACCTTGCTTTTTAGGGGGCCTCTAGGTTGTGAAACAGAAGGTATCCACATGTGATTTGTGACCTGATCCTAGAATTATGGCTCTACCCATAATACACTAGTGTAACTGAGGTACAAGAAAACATGGAACATACCATTTTCCTTCATATTTATATAAATAAAATACTAAAAACACTTTTTATTCCAAAAATAAACTCAAAAACATAAAAACCCCTAAATTATCCAACCAAAATCTAAAACATTTCCCCAATGTAGTGATTTAACAATCTCAGAACCATTTTACATTATATACCTATAATTTCATAAAATATAAGAAAGATCTATGGGGAGATGATGTCACTATGAAAATCTAATCATTATTGTCCCAAATCATTGTCCAATGTAATATACATACCACACATAACGTAAACCAATTATTCAACAATCCCCTTTATCTAGTTGATGACTCAAACATAAAGATCTATCTCAAAATCCATTTAATTCATAAAATTGGAATGATCAAGGTTGTACCTCTTGATAAAAGTTATATTCTAAACAACACGAATACCTGTCAACTAATTCAGTAACACTAATTAATATTTTACATGTTTTCCCTTTGGTTAATCTCAAGTTTCCCAAAATATATTAAACCTAGTATCACCTTTCTGCCTATATAATGGTGAACCTATCATGGAGTGGCATTTAATGTATCTTAGAGACCAATGGAAAACTCCATAAGCTTTCCTTGATGATCAAAAAAAATTTAGTTGGAATTGAGTAATAACTAGTCACATATTTATATCATAAATCATCATTGATGACTCTTTAAAGAGACTCGACCCATAAAAGGGGACTCATCCTACCTTGTACAATAGTGTGTCGAAATTAATGAATTATAAAACAATGACTAGAAATGATCCTTTCAGATCATAAATTGTAGAAAATTATTATTCGAAAAATCAACCCTAAACATATTGATATACCAATATCCTATGAAATCTGTGAACTAAGAATACAAAATATGCTTTATAATCTCAATCATAATCTCTATTTGGATATCTTTTTGTTGATGGTATGTGGTACTGAACATTAAATGTTTCCATATTTTCTATAGGATACTTACCTAGAACTATAAATAAATTCTATGATCCCTTTCAAAGATAATGGAATAGAGGACAACATTCAAACACACGATTTCATTCATGTATATAGTTTCCAGATATTCAACCTTAGCGGTGTCTATAATCAAAATAAAAGGACCTGATTTCATCAACCAATAAATCACTTCAAATGTGTAATTGTATCCTCATGTATTTCCTGGTAATCCCAAGACAAATTCCATAAATACAAAGTTCCCTTTCCATTATGGAATTGGAAGAGTTTAGATAAAACAAAATAGAATTGGGAGTTCTTCCATAATTCCTTGAATGTGTAACAATAGGATACATAATCAAAATTTTCTCAATTAATATCTATTTAACAAAAAATAAATCTAAAGACAATATATATCTTTATATATCAGGAGTGAAAAATCAATAAGGAAATATGGAAATCATACATCACTATCTTCTAATAGAAGACAGATGACAAACTGACTCCCAAAATAATCAGTTCCATTAGAGTTGAGAGGAAAACTAGGATAGGTCCCTTATTATATAAGGATTACCTAATTCATCTAAACTCATTATATTTCTACTAGTCCCTAATAAAATCACAGCGATGGATTATAAAAAATTTAATAATAATTAAAACCATACATAAATCATCCTCCTAGATGTCCACATGTTACTGATCAAAAATCCCATTAATGTTCAAACCTAGTTTGTATTTTTTGATATCATGAGAAATAAGTTTCATACTGAGAGTGGAATAAAAAACATTTACCACCCAATGGTATAGGTGATTTAAAATTAAAACATCTATTAGTATTTATCCATCTTCCCATTCTAAGGATTATGTCTTTCTGAGAAAATATATCATCCATGCTCTTATAAAAATTAAATAATATGAAATTGTTAAAAAATAGATATTGTTTCCAAAAAATAATAACATGTATAAGAGAATAGATCTTGGAGGATTGGGTCAGGAAATTAATTTAATTTGGTTGATTAATTCGATAACTATATCACCAAACACGGTCATCATGAATTATATAACACACCTGACCAACACTGGAAGAATCATAGTATACTAGGTATGCCTTATTGGAAATTTGAAAGGTCAATTTTTTAGTCAACTTCATACATTATTTATCCTTTTAAAATGTATAATAGAACATACAATATTATTTTAATTTCACACTCTTCCATGTAAGGGATGTAAAATGTCATGTATTCTTTGATAAATCCTTATGAAACTATTGATAGTTTCGAGCAATAACTAAGAAAAATTCAATCTATAAAATATTTTAAGTTTCTTCCCATGAAAGGATACCCTTTAAATTTCCAGTATTAATTTTTATGTCTTGTTTCACAATCATTTTTCCCAATAACATCACCTCAATGGTCTATAAATTTCACATTTAATTCTTCTTCTAATGGAGATGAAACTTAAATGATTCCATAAAAAATTATATTATGAACATGATCATACTAAAATACAATATAACACATGATAACTTCAATGAAACCCATCATAATAGTGTCAATATACTAGTTTACTATATAGTTAATTAAATCCATATAAACTATCGGTCTATTTGTTAGGCCAAAATCTGTCACAATTTATATTATTGTCCAACCCTGATCCGAGAAGTGGGGTTTGATATATCTGATTCATTAATTCATATATAATGATAACCTGATAGAATATTTGTTTTTGAGACCCAACATGAACAATTTAATTGCTCAAACTTGTTATAAATATAGGGGAAATGATACTTTTCATAAATATTTAATGATTCAAATTTTTGTATTCTACACATGGACACAAAAACCCATCATCGTTTATTTAAAAGAGAACAGATATTTTCCACCAAAAAAACATAGAGGAACAAATCCCCTCTATAGTAGGTTTACTAATTATATATTAATTCATTTTATCTCTGTATGTGACATACAATAAGATGTTATAGAATTCCATTGAGTAGCAGGCACCAAATCAATAGTTGACTCTACCTCCCTCTATAGAGGTATAGGTAAAAATTCATGCATGATATCCTTGGTGAAATATCAATCTACAAATGTACTATATAAATAAAATTGATATTGTTATGAACAACCTCAGTGGAATAAAATAGTCTCATGACCAATGAAAGAGAAGTTTCTGTGGGCCTAGAACTAAAGACCCAGACACCTTGGAACACCCATAATATTCTATTAGTAGAAAATTAATAAAACACAAAAAATGATAAAAATAAATCTTATATCAGTATAAAAAATTACAATCTATCATGTATATAATTTCACAAAGGTCCAAATTGACAACAAGAAAATACTACATTAACTCTGAATTAGTTTTTGAAAAAAAACATTATGGACAATGAAACAACTCCCCATTTCTATTTATAAAATGACTTTATATATCCATAATATGAAGAAATCATATTCATCATAGGATTCAAAAAATCCATTATATTAGTAGATATATAATAATTCAAGTAACATATATAAAACATATAAGTTTCTATATAAGTTAAAAAAAATTGAATCCCTTATTATATCTAATGACTTATAAAAAATAACTTGAATCACTTTCATTGTATGTAAAAACATCAGTATATATGTTTTTGGATTGGTACCTTTTGGACTTGATACATCTAATTATTTTATATTTTTCTTTATAGATGATGATCCATGAACTCAATAAAGTGCTAAAAGAACATAGATGAATATCTATAAATGTTGTTAGTGTCCAATATTACTAATGTTCATCATAGTAGCATGAAATTATTTAAAGGTGTTCTCTGACATGACACACATGTATGAATTAAATGATACTCTTATAGTATCTACTGGGGGAGTAGGAAACTTAAACTACTAATATTTACCTCCACTACTCTTAGGACTATCTTGATTGTTCATCTTTTTCCTAGGTATATCATTGGAATGACCATTTTGTGGATTAGAATATATAAAAAACTCTACTTTCACACCATATAGTTTTATAATATCATATCCCTATTTACCATCTTAACATATCTTGTGAGATGCATCACACACACAAAGAGATATAAATATGTGTATGTGTATGTGATCAATTGTATGGATATAATCCATTTGGGTATTTTTAATCCCTCATATGATCATTCATCACCACCTTAGGAGAAATAACTCCAAAAAATGTATAGTTTACTCTATCACCACTCTGGAGAGAATAAATCCATTTATCTTTTTGTCAATGATTATTCTAGGAAGAACATTTAAAATAAATAGGTCCTTAAGTACATTATATTTTAAGAAGACATGTATATTATCCTAAACCATATAATCCCACCACCTTTTACTTGGTCACTGACGATTAGACATCAAATCCATAAACATGACATATTTAGTTGTCTCATATAAATTGATTACCTGATAAATCTTGTCATTTTGTCCCTCCTCCTCTTGAGGTTCATTTGTACCCTTAAAATATGAGGGATTATAGTGTAGGAAATCTTGTGCTTCATCATTGATTCATCTAGCTCCTGGATGTGCTTCAATAAATTTTCTCTTAATAGGAGGAACATTCTGGTCCATGGATCGAAACACAGACACAATAGAATCTAGTATATCCATATCAAAAAGAGGATTCACTTAAGGTGAATTTGTTAATAGACCCTCCTTGGGAATATTTAGAAGATTACACAACAGAATGATTATACATATCGAAAATAGAAGAAAATGATCAGTAAGTAAAAATTCTAATTAAATTTCAAATGAACATGGTATTTTATTTATATTTATATCAAATAAACACACAATAGACACAAAACCTAACATACAATTTTTATATAAGGCTCAACATGACATGATCTATCATGGAACTCATTAAATCCTATATTTGATGTACTAAAAATAAAATCTCATATCTATAAAATAGATACAAGTAATAACATGTGTCATTTGAAAACTAATTATCATGAAAAAGACAAAATAACATATTCAGCTGGGCTTGAAACTAGACCATAAATCATCCTGAAGGGGATTCACATTCACCAATAATTGATGATAAGAAACTATGAATACATCATTGAACTGAGGGAGTAAGTTTATCAAAAAAAATATACATGAAATAAATATAGATAAAGATTACATGGTTATATTGGTCATAATCAATGTAATAACATTAGTAGTAAGGCAATTAATGTATATATCAATACAACTAAAATTGGAACATAAAGTAACAAGATTTATTATACAAAATACTTGGGGATTACAATATATTTAGAAACAAGAAACCCATGCCTGGTTGAATTAAACCTCACATCTTTATTATATTGTCTTGTCCTTTCCTTAATTATAAAATAATTATCTCTACACTCCCTGGGGAGTGTGTATAGTTTTAGCTAAATAGAATTAGTAGGAAACCACCCAAGGGTTCCTTAAAAAAAATTTGACCAAATAATCTCAATATGATCAATTTATGAATTTCATGTCATGATAATAAATTCATCGCATTTAAATATATATTATTCTAAAATTTTAGCTTATATATTTTTTTACACAAGAACCATATAATATATTTTCAAAGAACATTTTAATTAAATAAATTTTCATTTATCAAATCATGAATCAAATATAATATTAATACCCAAAAAATTGAAAACAAAAGAAGAATAGAGTTCACTAACATCACAACATTGTTCAAGGATAGCTTGGCCACTCATACCTCAATAACAAATGAATATTAGTTCATAGTATACATGTTACCTAAAACAAAAATACCATGGTAATAGTGGAACACCCCATGAGTTTACCCATTGTGATATAAGTTAATCATGTAAATAATACACATGGCTGAGGTAATATAGAAATACCTAATGAGTGAACCCCCAATAAAAAAAATAAAATTGACAAATATTAATCTCATGCCTAAGTACTAATGGAGTTCATGTTATTCATCTATCAAATTATTTCAAGATAACATATTATATTCACAAATTGTTTAGAAATAATTTTTTTATCAAAACATGACTTGAAATCCAATTTCACAACACATATCATAATTCATTGGAAACCATATTTACTACATAAAAATAATGGGGAAGCATGATTTTATGAAATCCCATTTATGAAATCATAATAAAATTAATAGATAATTCCAATCATTTTTATAAAATTCATTTAGAAAAACATAGATATTTCACAGTTCATAAAACATAGGATAGAGCAACAGTACATGCCTCACACTTGGGTTTCATATCATCAACAAAGGGATCCACAAAATGGATGGAAAGATAACACATTATAAAGTGGTAAGATGGGCTCTAATAAGATTATATCTTTATCTGAACAAAATTAATTCAACAAGTATGAACTAATACTAAAATATCAATATAATTGACCGAAGTAATTAGTCTATTCATTGTGTAATGAACACTAAATCTAGGGTAAAATACCCTCCCATGTAAACCTAATTAAATACACCATATAATTGAAGATAAACATGTTTTCAATAGAGGTGATAACCACATTAATAAAATATTATAATTACATCTATTATGATCCCTAATATCAAATCCTAGATTGTAATGAATTCCAAAGAAATCAGGAAGAAAATCATATATTATTCTTTTTGAAATAAGATACCCTTATAGTGTGGTGGGATTCACCAAGAACATTATGGTCTAGGTGACACTATTATTGGGTGATCGATATTCCCTAAATTCATGTTGTTACACCAAAAGTGTGAGAATTTGAAACATAGAATAGCCTCCACCATTCTCATGGTGGGAACTATTCACCATTTCACATAGAGCGTGCATAAGGGTCCACTACCTAGAAAAAACCCTTCCATAGGAATGGTGGATCTATAATTATTTCATTTGTGTAACCCAATATGGAAACATGTTGGTCCACACTTTTGTTTAACCTCATAAAAATATGGTAAAGAAAAAATCCCATTTTATATCAACCAAGAAATTCTATAAAATATAAAACCCTAATTAAACCCTTGAAACAATTAAAATAATACCTCAATATATGATGTTATAAATTAATATCTTGTAAGATATAGAAATTAACAAGTAAAAAACAAACATACACAATATATGATCTATAGAAATAATTAATGATCATTTCATATATGATTTACAAGAAATACATTAATTTAATGTAAAAAATAACAAATTCAGTTACAATAGCCTTTTATTATATATTTTAACTTATTTAATTATTGGGTTGAGATACTACAGATTTTGGGCATTTAAATTTGTTTTTGAAGTATTTTTGGATATTCATGTTTGATCTTGGTTATTATAAACTATTCATTGTCTTCGAGAAACTGTCTAGCATAAATTTTTATTCTATAGGATAGAAAAAAATTATATCACACTTTTTCTAAGGCATTCACTTTTTAGTAACAAATCATATCGATACAATGATGAAATTGGTTTTAGTGTGTAGTTTTTCAAAACATACATGTTTTGACTTTTGGGAAAGTAACGCCATAGTTTTGAGGGATAGTTTTCCAAAACATGAATCTTATGTACATCTACATGGAAAATGTATAGTATCACGTGAATTATTATTGAACATTTTGACTAACCATGTAACCTATCTATGAGAAATGTACTTAATGGCCTATTTTTTGAATTTAATTTGGATTACTTGCTAGAACCAATATTTTTTCCAAATTATTAATTTTATCATAGTAATAATTTCACCAAGGTTTTATTTGTAATTCATATTTATTTGGAAGAATATTTTTGGAAAAATAAATAATTTTCCTAGATTTGTAATCATCATAAAATCTTATTTTATAATCTTCCTCTTCAGATATCCTCATCTTCTATATCATTAATTGGTAAATCTATTCATCCCTAGATAAATATATTCCATTTCTCATGGATCGTGATTTTTTATTATTAGATCTATTAAAGAGAAATATTCTAGTATAACTCTAGAAGTTCATGGTTACATTATTTTTCTTCCCTATGGTAGAATGATATGATTATTCTCTCAAATCTCTAATGTACTAGTTCATGAATTCCTTTTTTTATTTAAAGGGTATTATAATTATTTACTTTTATACATAGTATAATTTAATGTGAGGAACCCTTGTTGGTATTAGTATTAGATATATTTAATATTGTATATCTTTTGAAAACACTATTTAATGATAATTTTAACATTATTATTTAAAATATTATAATAGTTTTAGAACATGAAAATTGTTTGATGAAATTATTTTAATCACATAATTTTTTTTTGAGAAATTTTATGGCTCAAAATTTAGAATAATTTGGTTGGAATGTGATCAATGAGGATGAATTCTGTCATAATATCCATTGTCAAGGTATAATGGGTTATGGTTATAGAGTACCATGGTGATTGTTAACACCAAGAATGTGTGTATGGATGGAATTATGTGTGAGTAAACATGGAAATGGTATACCAATACGTTAGTGAATGGTAATGATCATGTAATGGGTTTTATCAATTATATTTAGCTTTTGAATATATATATACTATATAATTTATATTCAATTATTTTATATAAATTTTGATAACTAATTAAAATCTTAGTGACATGTGTTTGGATGCTTGTGGTGAATTCCTATTGTGTTTGTTTCATCCCCCGTAATGGAACATTGGTGAAATTGAATATTTTATATAACAAGACAGAAGAAATAGATTGGTATTTATTCCCCTAGAGATGCATCTTGATTCCATCTTCATGGAAGGTGGTGTTAGATCTTGGTCAAAGATTATGAGATGCTTGATATTATTCCATTGTGGTGTATTTGAATCAATATGTATTTTGGTTTTGTTATTCTTTATCTTTTATTACATTGACATGCTATTTTTTTTGTTTTTTGGTTTTGTATTTGGGTTCTATTAAAAACACTTATGCATAATATATGAGTATTTTATGCTTATTTTTAATGTTTTTATGATTTTATATTTCTTAAGTGAAAATATAAGCCTAATATTTCCTTAATATCATCGTAATTATTTACAAACATTAGTGTCTGGGGGATTTCACCAAAGGCTAGTACCACCCCCTTATATTCACAATCCAACATCATTGGAGGTAGATGAAAGAAATAGTATCAGTGTTATATGGTTCATTTATCAATTGAGATGGTATCAAAGAGATAAGATTTAAAAACGTAAAATGTATTTCATAAAATGATGTTTCTATATTTTTTAGGAATAAAATCTAGTTATCATGGTTCTAGAGTAATAAAATGTTATAAAAAACTTTTACCTTTCATTTTTTATCATTATATTTACTTTATATATGAGTGTTTCATATAATTAATTGATAGTGATACTTTCTAGTAGGACCAAATTTATCATTTTTAGTTTTATGATATATACAAAAATGCTTCATCTTTAAAAACACTTATTATTCTATTTTGATTACGTGATAAGAAATATTATAAAACATTATTATGTATATAGTGATGAATAAATGGAGTTTTATTCAGTTTTTAGAAAATGGAACTTCCTAAACATCATAATAATAATTAAAAATGAGCTTCAGAATATGTTGTTTCACCTCTGCCACACATGAACTAATAGGTAGTCCATATATTAATTCTGTATTTTAAATATATAAACAGAAGAAATATGAATGATGTACCTTTTATTGTGGACTACTATACAATGATTCGTAATATAACCGACCCATCATGCAAGGATATTGAGAACCCGAAAAATTAGATGAATAGTTTAATGAAATAAACCACATAATTGAATTTGTGGGTACACTAGCTGAGTATAATGTCAAGTTAGTGAATTATATGTTAGATTATAATTAACACTAAGGTTTGGAGTTATTATTTTATTATAATTTTAACTGATATATTGTATAGGAGGACATTGAGGAATTTTTTCAACAAAAAAATTATATCCTCGCACAAACTTAATTATATGAATGAATGATTTCTTTAGCTTAATGAAAACGATTATATCTACAAATGAGTATACTACATTGATTATAAATATACTATAATTTTCCTTAAAAATTAATTCTAATTCATTGTATATCCGTTATATATTAAAAAAAATTATTTTTAAAATAAATTAAATTTCTTTGATGGCTAGAATTAAATGCATCATCGTGTTTTTATGAACCATGTTAAACTATTATTATTATTATTTTTATATCAATATGATAATATATATATATATGATTGTGGAAGGTATGATTTGGAATGACCATTTTTTAAAAATAAATATTTTTTCTTAGAAAAAGGAAATATATAAATAAATAAGTATTAAATTTTTATTAAAATACTTATAGGCTTCGAAAAAATTATTTCATCAAGAAATGACTTTTATTCCTTTTGTGAAATTTTTTTTTCAGAAAATATAAAATGAATTTTAAAATTATGTTAATTTTTTTAATTATCATATAAAAATAATCTATGGGTGAATTTTTTGTTCTTTTATATAAATTTTAATTCTTAATGAATAGTGAAAAATACTAATTTTTATTGAAAACTCCCTTATCATTTAAATAATTTAAAAATGTATATTATGAGTAAAATTGTTTTAAAAGATTAATTAGTTCAATATTATTATTATTAATAAAATTTAAGACATTGGAATCAGTTTTATGTCGATTTTAAATATACAAATGTTTTATAGTTATGAAAACATTTTCTTTGGAAAACAACATTATCGTCATGATTATACGTTTCATAATAAATTAAATTCTTCCACTTCAATGAATTTAAACATGAAAAAATGAAAAAATATTTTTAATCAACAAATTAATTATTTGCAAATAGGTTTGACTTATTTTTTAATTAATGTTAATTGGTAAAACAATAAAGAGTAATTTCCACATTTATGGTTAAAACATTTTTGTTGGGGGTCGAAATAAAAATATAGGATTAAAATGAACTGAAACCCGGTAAAATTATTATTTTATATCCATGTTTAGAATTTATCTCTTATAATCTTATATAATGGAAAAATTTCAATCTTTTTTTCCTATGTAATAAATTGGTTTAGATTTTTATTTTCAAGAATTCCTAGTGTGAATTCTCTCCAACATATAAAAGAGAACACCCTCTCCTCCCCTCTTCAACGGTCCAAAGCAATTTTTATCAACCAATACATCCCCAAATCACTTCTTTGCTTCCCTCAACATTTATAAGAATTTATACATTATTTTAGAAAACATCATATGGAGTATTTATCTACAATTGTAAATATTTTCTCTAAATGAGATATATCATTTTAACTGATCATCTTGTTGTATTTCTTCTTCCACCTAATTAAAATATTACCAAACTATGAGAATATTTAAAATGCATGACTCCATAGTTATGGTATGACAATATTTTAAAATTAGTAACAATTATATATTTAATGTTATTTTTTAATGTAAGACCCTATATAAACTTATTTTTCTATCAAATAGGACATGAAACTGACGATCATGTGTGTCGCGGACTAACGACACACAAACCGTTGCAGTTAATTTTTCATAACCACTTCTCTGGTATTGATATAATTATAAATTTATTATATATATGATATATCTATGAACTATAAGTACTTATTTAATTATAATATTATTTTTAACTTTTTACCCTTAAACATGTTGGAGAATAATAATATTCCTTAGGTGTACGAAAGACTGTAACCTCACAAACCATTATAAAGTGTTTTTCAACTCTTTTAATATGATTTTAAAACATATAGATTTATAGAATTTATATAATATTTATTTTTTAATATCTGTTAAATAATTTATAATTATTATATATATTTCAATTAATTTATCACTGGGGAAATGGAATAAATGATCATGTTTATATACGGCCAGCCAACTATAAGAACGGTGTAATAAATTTTATGTCATTAAATTTAATGGATTGTAATAAATAAATATATATATATATATATATCTGGAATATAAATGATATATATTTAATTATTAACATATTATATATGATTTAATAGTGATCAGAGCATAAGGAACAAAACTTATAAAACAAGATATACATGAAAAAAAGATGTTATCACCCAAAAAAGTGATTTTAATAAATAATTTTTAATGTATGAGTGTTAAAAGTTTATGTACAAATAATATAACGAAATATATAAATGAATTAAATTCTTGAATATATTTTTAATCAGACTTTATTTATTATATTTTTTTTAATGTGTATAATGATGTTCGAGACATGAGTTAAGGTATTGTTTTCTCACTTTTTACACCATGAGGAAATTTTCATAATCAAAAGATTATTATTTAATGTTTTATATATATAATTCTGATGAATTTTTTTTTTGCCAATTGTGGATGTTATAGGTATTAGAATATACATCCAATGTTCTCTTTTTTGTTGGTATTATGATTCAATTGTCACGAAATTAGTAATGTTTTAATGTTAAATTATAATTCTTTATCTGGATTCAATATTATTATGATTATAATTATTAAACATTATGATCTATAAATCCACAAACATGTGAATGTTAGACAAATAATGTTATTTTAAGTAACAACATGTTTACTTTCTTTTTACCCCTTTAAGAACTTATAATTCCAGATGAATATGTTTGTCAAAAATCGATATTTTCTCTCTATTCGGTTGAATATAATTTCTCATCAGTGTCTATTATTTCTTAACGTGGATGAAATAATGTATTTAATACACTTTTAAAATATATTATAGTCATTTTACCCTTTTAAAAGAATTATAAACATTTTTATAATTATTATTCTTTTCATTTTTTCTGAATGGAGTAGTTTTTTAGTAGAAATGTAAAAGGGATGATAATTTTATTCTATATTGTATGAATAGTATTATCATTCATCCTGAATTATCAGTTATTTAACTCATTGAATAAATTATTCTAGGGAAGTTTTAAAATAATATGTTTTAATTAATGTGTGGGAAAATTTTATATTTTCAATATGTTATTTGAAAATGGAACTGATATTTCCATTAATAATGTTTTAAATATATTTTAATGTTTTTCTATTCATAAATTATGAAAATATTTGGTCTTGACTATGTTTTACAAGTTATATGATCCTATAGTACCATCCAAATTATTTTTATGGATTTTTTCTGAGTACGAGGATTAGATGTTTAAGAATTCCATTCCTTTTCAATGGGATATTCTATAATAAAATGATGTAATGTTTTTAAAACCCATTTATATACCATAGGTTATTCATTATTAAAATGATTTTTGAAACCCATTTACTTTTTTTGGATTTTATATGGTGATTGTTTTATAATATTGGGGAACAAATATGTATGTTATCAATTATGAGATGGATGGTACCATGATAAACTAAGGATAGAGGTTAGATTGTAACATAGGATGGTGGATACATAATGACCGTTGATGGTGGATATTTTATAATATAGTACACTTGGCTATGTTTTAAACTGATAATAGTGGGACTAAAATTATAAAAACCTCCAATCAATTGGTAAAATAATTATAGATTAGGAGGTAAACATGACTATATTGGGAAGTTAACTGAGTTTAGTTAGAGTCTTTATCCACTATAATAGTCCTAGGGGTGAATGTTGAAAAATATAATGGTTTGGGATGTTTACCCAATACAATATAATAAGTTTGGTAGTAACCATTGATAACTAATTAAAGTATTTTCTATAATTTTTTGTATGTCAAATTTTAATGACTTATACCATTGTAATGTTCTCAGGCATCCTTTTATTTTATTTATTTAGGAATATGTACTTATTAATTTCTATTAATTATTATAATATTCAAGATTATGATCTATATTATGAAGGGAATGGGTTTAATTTTTTTAATAATGTTCAAATACCATTATAGTCATGTTATGTTGATATTTCGATTATTTAACATTATAATGCTTATAATAATAATATTTTTTATATTTCCTTTTCCTAGTTCATGAAGATTGGTTTTCAGTATAGTATGTTGATGAAGAAAATAAATATAGAATATGTTGAAGGTCATTTATGAAATAATAACATACTGTATCTAGCATCCCAAGAATCTAAGGCATTACATCCCCCAACACTGTATTTATGGAACATATTTAATATATAGATATATATACAATTTATTTATTAAAATTTTGTTTCATTGGGATTTGTTTCAAAATAAAGGATTAGTTAACCATTTGAATCATGGATAGTAAGATGTTAGTAAGATCTCTTGGGATACTCCTCTGTATAGGATAACATCATAAGTTTTGGTATATAATGGAGTGTTGTTTTCCATGGAAAAAAATACATTTCATGATATTATATTTGAATGAGGCTTTAGAATAGTTGTACATAGTGTTATCAAATTCTAAAAGGTAATATTGGTATTTGAAATGATTATTACAATGTATATGAAAATGGGCCTCACTACACTCCTAGTTGGACACTCATGGGGGATATTCTTATATTTATTCACATTTTTAATATAAAAATTATCAAGGATGTAAATAAATGATGATCATTGATGACTTAGGATAATCCTAATTAGTCATATTTTGAATAGAAGGAATATTTATTTAGATATACTATAAATATTTTTTATTATTTTAATGGTTTCTCAGTTTTATTATTATTTATTACATTATGTGTTTTAATTTTAGTCAATCGATAAAACTATAAGGAAACATGTTAATCTTATGTGTGATGGGAAATGAAATTATTTTCCACCTATGAAACCAAATATTATGTGATGTGGGATAAAAACCTTGTTTATATAATCAAAAAACATTCTCAAGACATGAATCACAGAAGGATTCCGAATTACCAAATAATAGAAATACATTTTTTGGTTCTTTAATGAGGAAACATCCACCTTCTATTAGTGGATCATCTAATCCACTAGTGTCTTAGAGATGTATCAGCACTATGGAGAACATATTTTAATTTTTATAGTGTGGGAAAAAGCAAAAAATAATTCTAGTATTTTATAATTTAGAAGGTGAAACATATAAATGGTGGTGCCTCATTAATAATATGATTCAAGAAGAAGAAATTGACCCAATTTAATGAAAATAATTTAATATGTTATGTTTTGATATTTATATCCCTTTTATTCTATATACATGGATAGATAATAAATTTAATCATCTCATGTATAATGATGCTGAATATATTTGTATTTTTGAATAAATAAATTTTACAATATATTCAAGGTACCCTTTGAATTGATCTTTATTCCCAACAGGAAAATTAATTGTTTTTTGGGGCTTAAAACCATGTCTCTGAAAGGAATTATCAATAATTAACATTAGTATCAATATATAAATCATTTCATGTGCACTCAATATTGAAATGGAAATTCGGCATTCCCACCATTTCTATGGTTTTTAAAATAAAAATAATATCGAGTCTTGTGAGAATTTGAATATATGACATGGTGAAATGAAATTCCAATCACATACATGTCATGAATATGGTAAGAAATGTAATAATAATTTCATCACTATAATTATAATGTTCAATAAAAATGGGAATGTGGTTCATATCCATTCATTGTCAAATTTATGTAATCTGACCAATTGATGTAATTTAAGAAAGGAAGAAACCATGAAATGCACCACCAAAAATATAATGTTTCAAATTCAAGGAATATTCGAACTATCCCAACTAGTGATCATATAATATGGTTTTTTAGAATTATTTTAAATAAGTTGTTAAGATAAAAGAAAAATAAAAATCATCTCGGTTCAAAACTACTGAAAAGGTTATAATAATTTCATAGTGAAAGTTATACTTATCATACACTATGTAATTGTAAATTACTTATTTAATACTATATGTACCAAATATTTTTTGTTAAATGAATATTCTATGGTTAATAAATAACCTACACAATGAGAAGATATTTAGTTTCGGGAAAAACTCATAATGGTACTCTGGGTTCATGTCAAGTCTATTATTCCAATTATATTAATATTTGAGGGTATATGGATCCTAAAAATTATGTGAATCTCTGTTTAGTTGATTTTGATGTCATCATAGGCTTGTATTGGGTCTCCTTATATGGATCCCATAAAAATTGGTGAGGTAATGAATGCACATATATTATTCTATGTGAACCCATGCTAATTTATTATTTTGAGGTTGAATAAAAACATCTAATATAAATTAAATCCTTTATATTAGTATTTATTCTAATAAAAAAGGGGTATTTATCACTGATGGTTTGGGAGAAACTAAATATCAGTCACATTCCTATAATGTATAAGTTTTTTTTTGTAACCGAAAAAGACATACCTAGTCTCCCACTAAACTGGGATCATGAGTTCTCAATAGAAATCATACCTAGCATTATACCTATTTTCAATAATCTATAGATAATAGACTCAATTTTTTTGTAGTAATTGATGAATCAACTACAACATGATCGTAAAAAGAAATTTATTTTTCCATGTGTTTCACCTTGGGGTTCCCCTTCATTTTTTTAATAATAAATATGGATGTATGTGACATTGAATTTATTTTCAAGAAATAAACTAGAACAAAATAAATAACATCCATCTTTAATCTTGTATTGATCACTTTTTTTTCAACTACGTATAACTTAATACTTTTCCCATATCTACTATCATACTAGTTATCATCAAATTAGGGTCGATAAAGATGATATACCTAGGAAAACATTTTATATAAGGTATGGGAACTATGAATATATAGTGATGTTATTAGATGTTTCTCATGTCCCTACTATCTTCTTGAATTTAATGAATATGGCATTCATAAATACGTTGATCATATTATGGTAGTATTCTTCAAAAAAAAATATTTTATATTCATATTCCAAGGAAGAACATGAATATCAATTGAAAAATGTGGTGAAGTAACTGAGTAAGGATATGTTTTACTAAAGATTCATTAAGGGTAAATTTTTCTCACATGAAGTTTCACTTTGTGGGTCATATAATCTCAATATAAGGAAAATATTTTGAAAATACTCATTACATATTCTTTTATAATTTTTATTTAAATTTTTTTAATTTTTTTAAAGATGATTTGTTTATGGATGAAATGGTTTTAAAGAAGAATTTTTCATGGAAAGTTTATTGGAATATAATTTTGAATAATTGGATTGCAATGAGTTCAATGTGTATGGAACATGGCCAGAAGATCCACCATTATAGTATGACATGTTATGGCCATGGAGTGTGAAAATTATCGGTTACTCCAAGCATGTGTATATAAATGTATGTCAATGATTAAACATGGGAATGGTTCTTTTAAGATTCAATGAATGGTAAAGAACATGTATATGGTTTTATAACATGTTTTTCACTAATTTATTGATATAAACTATTTAATTTGTTTTCAAATATTTTATATATTATTTCATAACTAATTATTTTAATATGGGACTGTGTGAGGAAGAGTATGGGGAATTCCTATTGATTTTATCATTAACCTATGTATGGGAATAATGGTGAGATTATAGATTTTACATCCTAATAAATATAAAATGGAATCAGATGTTATTTCCCTATAGAATCATCTTTATTCCTTGGGAATGGAAGGTGGTATTGAATGTTGGAGCTATTTTGGGGGATGCTAGAGATAGTTACATTTTTTTTGAATTTTTATCAGTTTCTATTTTGGTTTTGTTAGTTGTTATCTATTATTCCATTTTCACTTAGATATTATTTTATTGGTTGGATATTTCGGTTTCATTTCATACAATCATGAATTATATAAATGGAATAATTTTATACATTTAGTGTTTTTAGGTAGTTACATATCTAAAGTAAAAATTCCACGGTAATTTATCCTTAATATCGTTGGATTTATTGCAATCCTTTGGTTTCATAGTGATTACACCTAAGGATATTATCATCTTCTCTACTTCAAAATCCAATGTGTTAAGGGAATGATGATATAAATGGTATCATTCTTTGGTTTGTTCATCTATCACTTGGTATGGTATCGAGGAGATAATATATTTTGAATATGAAATGTATTGAAAAAAATATATTTTAGCTATCCATTTTATAACTAACAATATATTAACAATGTTTTAAAGTAAAAAAACTATTATAATGAACTTATAGGTGTGTTTTCATCACATCATAGTCAGTTTACCCAAATATTTTCTCAAATCAATCATTGACAGTTATAGTATAGAATTGGATGACATTACTCATTTTGAGTTTGATGATTTATAAAAAAAGAAGTGTAATTTTGAAAAACATTTGGCATTTCTATTGATTATATGATTTGGAAATTATTAATCCATAATTGCAAGTTATTGATGAATAAATGGATTATTGTTTGGGTTTTAAAAAATGATGCTACATAAATATTATAAGAATAAGTAAAAATAAGCCCCAGAGTATGTGGTTTCACCTGAGAAACATGCGAACCAATATTTTTTCCATAACAAAAAACTAAATTTTCAATATATATAAAGTTGAAATTTGAATGTTATCCCTTTTAATGTGTATTAATATATTGAATTTCAAAAATAGATCCTTCTAATTTTTTAAGGATATTCTAGACCAAAAATGCAGAAATATTGTTCAATCGACCAAACAACATCATTGAATAATGGGTACACTGGTTCAGTATAATTTCAATTTAGTGAGTTATATTTTTAATGATACTAAAAAATATTTGTAATAATCAATTTTTCATGGTAGATTTTACTGAGTAATTACATGGGAGGATTTTTAGAAATCATTCATCCATAAAATCTATCCTCACATAATCATGATTACATGTATGCATGATTTCATTATATTAATGCATGAGAATATAAATATAATCGAATATGATACTATGTTTATAAACATAGTCTATATCTCACAAATATTTTTGTTTAGTTCATTGTAAATCCCTAATATTTCATGAGATATTCTTTTTCAAAAAAAATTAATTTCATTAATAGTTCGTGTTATAATAAACACAGAGTTTTAGTGAACCAAAACATAATAGTAATATTGTTCTTTATACACCACTTATAATAAATATACATTAAATTGAATGTAATGATTTTGAATAATTTTCTTCAGAAAACTATTTAGCATGTTTTAAGATAATTAAAACATACCTATAGATATGTACTTAAATTATTTTAAAACTTTTATATGCTACAAAAATACATTTTCATCAAAAAATGATTTCAATTTCATATTGTGAAAAAATAATAAAATTATTTTTAAAAACATTATTAACTAAATTTCAGAAAATTATATCATTAATTGAATTATCATGTCAAAATTACATTTGGGTGAATTTTTGAGAATTTTAATCAAATTTTAATTTTTAATCAGTAGTGAAAAATAATGATTTCTATGAAAAATTGTATTTTCAATTAAATTATTTAAAAAGGTATATTATGAATAAAATGACTAAAAATAAATAATACTTAAATAATTATATTATTATTAAAATTTATTTAATTGTAATAAATTTAATTTTTATTTTTGATATAAGTACTTTTTATACTAATGAATTCATTTTCATTGGAAAACAACCTTTTCATCGTGCTTATGGTTTAATTTTAAATTAAATTTGTCCAAATATTTGAATTTGAATTGAAAATATTGATTCAATAAATATAATCAGAATAAATATTATTTTATAATAAGGTTTAATTAATTTTTTGGTATTAATAAGAGTAAATAACGTAAAAACATATTACTACTGTTATGGTTAGAAAAGGTTTATTGGGGTTCAAATAAAAACATAAGATATAAAATTATATAAAGAAAGACCAATTATAATTTTATAGGAACATATAGTCCTTATATCTTCTATGGTTATATAATAAATATTTTGGATCATTTATTTCATGTGGAAAACGTGAGTATGTATATTTCTTTTCAAAAGTTCCATGTGTGATTTTCCCTGACTTTTAAAAAAGAACTCCATCTCCTATCCTCTTCAAAAGTCCAAATACATTTTAATTAACAACTCATCCCAATTATACTTATATAAATCAAACACTAGGTCCTAAAATAATTACATGGGTTTTGGATACCTCATATAATGTGTTTATCTACTAAACTAATGATGTTCTCCGAAAATGAGGTATCATTTTTAACTGAGAATTTTATTTTATTTTTTCATACAGCTCATTAAAATATTATTACACTTTGAGAATATATAAAAAAAATAAAAACAATAAAATTAATTTTATTTATGTTAATACCAAAACTTATATCCATATCATATTCTTTCAAATGGGAAATGAAATCATCAATCGTCTATACGGTGGACTACCACCTCATGAACCTATGTAGTTCAGTTCCCATCAACGCTTCCCATATAGTAATATGATTATAAATTTTTTGTATATAAGATATATTTATAAACTAAAAATACTTTTTTATTTTAATATTACATTTATCTTCTTTCCCGCCAACCTGTTGGAGAATAATAACTTCACTCATGTGTATGATAGAATACAACCTCATGAATTATTGTGAGTTTTTTCCATTTATTTTCCTCTATGAAAGTAATTAGTATAGATTTATAGAATATATATGGTGTATATATATATATATGTTATGAATTAATATATAAAGCATAATTATTATTACATTTCTTCCATTCAATCCATTTATGAAATGGAAACAACATTAATGTGTACTTACTTCCAATCATCAACAATAACGATGTAATTCATTTTATATAAGTAAATTTAATGGATAATAATAATTAAATACCTATGGAATATATTACATAAATATCATTATAATCATATTGAATGTTATGAAACTCTGATCAATATAGAAGTAACAAAACTTCAAAATCAAAACCTAAATAAAAAAGCAGTTGTTATCTTCCGGAAAGGTTATTTTAATAAGAAATTGTTAATGAACATTTCATGAAACTGTAAATGTAAATTGTATATGGTTTGATATATATGAATAATGTTATATAATATATGCATAATAAATAAATATTTATTATTTCGGAGGGTCTAATCAGTACAAATAATGTCGAGACTTGGGGAAAGCGATTTTTGTCTCACTGTTATCCTTGTGAGAAACATATTGTATACACCACATTCATTTTTTGTGTGGTGTATATAATTGAAATGAATAATTTTTCATAGCTCCTATTTTGGATTATATGTGGACTTATATATCAGTCTAATATTATTTCCTTCCTATGATTAATGATATAAATGTTACCAAAATGGTATTGTTTTTATGTTAATGTCTCGTTCCTTATCATGATTGATATGATTATGCTTATAATGATTAAATCTTATATAAATATGTAAAGAAACTCGTGATTTCTAAAAACCCATGGTAATTCTAGGGTAATACATTTTTACTTTCATTTTACCTTATTTAATAATTATTGTGACCAAATGAATATTTTTTATGGAAAAACAACTTTATCTCTCTCTTCTATCAAATATACTTTATCTTTGGTATCCATGTTTTCCAAAATATAATTAAAAGGTATGTTTAATACTCTATAAAAAAAATACATTTAATTTTAACCTTTTTATAATTTATTATAACTTTTTTACTAATATTATTGTCATTTTTCATAACAAGGATCATTTTTCTTTTATTTTTAAAATATGAAAGGAATAATTATTTTATTTTGTATAGTAAGAATATTATTTTCAGCCTTTCTCATGGTTCATGGATTTAAAAATTACCATACATGATTATGTGGGTATTTTTAATGAATGTTTCTTCTATAATGCATGGGAATTTTTATATTATAATAGTGTTATTTGAAAATGTAAATGGAATTTTTATCAAGAATGATTTCATAATATTTTTATATATTTATATTCATCATTGACATTAACCTTTTTTATATATTTTATAAGGGAGGTGATCTAATGTTCCCATACATATTTATTCTTTTTATAGTTTTTTATTAAGAATTTAGGATGATTATGAAACCCAATCCTTTTCCATGGTGTATTATACGATGAAATAATGGATGTTTTTCGAAACCAATTTCTTTTCCACATCTTATGCATGGTTGAAATTTTCATAAAACCTAAATGGACCAAAGGCCATATTTTTTTATTGATTTTTAATAACCCCAATTTTAAGTGACGAGTGGGAACCCTTACAAGGCCCATAAGATTATAGATTACATGACCTGTATGTCTTAATGAAATATACATACTATAAATACATGGAACTACTCCACCCCATCTTTTTTATCATGATATCAACTGTCCACCTTCGCATGGATTGTTCGGATAGGCTTCCTATTTCTTCGCAGGCCAGTTTTGATAGAAATTTCATACCCTCTATTTCTAGAAAATCCACATAGATTATACTCTGGTGAATGTTCCTTCTTTGAATCCCCATATAAAGTCTTCTCCTTGTACTGTTTGTCTGGCCTTTGAGAAAAATTTTAGGTTTCCCGAAGGCCTTGAGGTGGCTCGAAGGCCTTGATGTGGCCTAAAAGCCTTACTAGCCTAAAGGCACTGGGTGGCCTGAAGGCATTAAAGGACATGAGGCTAAAACCAATGTCCCAAAATCCCAAACAGATGAATAGTTCCAACTACTACAATACCAAACATTTCCCATTACAGTACTACAATAGTGCCTTCTACAGTGCCTGCTAAAGTGCCTATTACCGTCCTGCTACAATACTTGGAAATATGTCGTGGCCTGATTTAGGAAGGATGAATGTCTTATGATATTCTAGAAAAAATATATAGGTTATTAATTATGATATTGATGGTTATGTTATAAAATGTGGATAGTGGTTATAGTATAACCAATGATGGTGGTCACATTATAACCGAGGACGAAGGATATGTTATATTCATTGATAGGTGGATACAATATAAATTGGGATGGATGGGACCATAATTAAAAAATCTTACAATTCATTGGGAAATGAATGATATCTCAGTAGATCAATAAGTCTATAATGGGGAAATAACTGATTTCATTTAGGTTACTTTTCTACTATGATTGGCATGGTAGAGATCCATGACTAATATAAGGGTTTGGAGGGGTGAACCCAATCAGCAATGATGATTGTAGAAGTAGGCCCTGACTATTATGTAAATGATTTTATATAATTATGCACATATGAAATTTGAATGTGCTATTACAATTTTATGCACTCATGTATCATTTTATTAGATTCGGTTAGGATAAGGGTATTATAAATTTTCATGATTCATTACTTTGATATATAATCATCATAATCATCATTTTTTTATTTGTATATGGAAAGGAAGGGATACAATAAGGTAGTAACAAAGATGGAAGACACCTAAGGGGGTGGAAGTAGTGAAAACTGATGGCATCCCCTCTAATAAGGTCGACCCCTTCTGGATTTATGATATTCAAGTTGTAAAATAAATTGACACCATAACTTTGAGTAGAAATAAACACTAGATGATTGGCCACCTTGTTACCCTCCCACTATATGTGAATAAAACGAGTACCATTGGAAATCATGCCATGACACATCCTGGTGGTGTAGATAATGGACCATTGGGTAGAACCTATCCCTTGTAGTGAATTGAAGAGGATCATTGAATCAGTTTCAGCCTCTAACAAGGAGATGATCTCATTCCTACAAAGGGTTACACTTGAGAGTAGGTCAAGTGCCTCAGCCTGGAGGGATGAACTACAGCCATAGTAAGTAGTTAATTTCATAATGACGACCGCCTTGAAATCACGAACCACCACTTTTCTATGCGTAATAACTGTGATGAAATAGCCACCAATATTAAGCTTCAACCCCATGGTCGATGGATGCCAACACACCCATTGACTCCTCATGTTGTAGCCTATATTATTGACACAATGGTCAATATGAAAGATTTGGAGAGAAGGATCCTCCCTCCATCTTTCAATAAGCCTGACAGAGGAGAGCATAAGACTACGGGTACTATAAATGATGGACCTCCCTGACAAGCTGATTCCTTCATGTCTTGCTCTATTTTGGGCCTGAAAAAGATTCCAAAAACCACCTGAAGTATAGAAATCCCATCTTATTGATGAAGACTAGTCATGTTCACTCTCACAAACTATTTATAACCAAGTTTAGAATAGTGACTGACCTAGTTCGATCTCTTGAGGATCTTCCATGGTCAAGAAATCACTACTTCCAATCCACCAATTTTTAATATTTTTTATTAATGAAATAAAATGAACAGAAATGATATTTTATAATTGAAAATGAAAAAAATATTAAATTAAATGAAAATAGAATGAATGCATAAATAATGATGATAGAAAGAAATGAGAAATTCCTGAGAGCATCATCCCGATTGAACCTACACAGTCTCATAATTTTTATCGAATTTACTATATGAACACGCTACAGAGTATGCATGACCATCCTCATATGCATATGGTTGTGAATATATGGCACTCTCAATGATCTCCAAGAGACCGTACATCCACCTCCTCAGTTGAGGAAAAATATTATAGAAGCCAAATATAAACCTTGTGTGGAAAGTGGAGACACAAAGAATTCTTTCCCCCTAAGACCCCCATCGGCATAACTCTAAGAAAATAAGAAACATAAAATATGAATTTGAAACAACTTGTGTTAACCACTAAATTACTCCCCTAAGAACTTCCTCAGGTTAGCTACTCATGATCATGAGCATAAAAGTTCATAGTGATGAAGAAAAGAGAGGAGAAAACAAAATAGAGAAAGAAAAAGGAGAGAAAAGAGAGAACACTTAAATTAAAACATGTAATTCAATTAAAAAATAAAATAAAAAGGAAATATAATTCTAAACTACATAAAATGTTTAAAAAATGCTACCCATATGTTTCCAACGCTTTGAAATGAATGAGGGATACACTTTCATAGGTAAAGGGAGTGAATTATTTGGACCTAAAATCTATCCACCGAATGTATGCATGCGGATGGCCTCCTTAATGATAGAATTTAAAAATTATTCCTTATTTAAATTTGTTAATATATCTATCCCAGGTTGTTTCACAAGGTTTAACTTCCCTATCCTACAAATGAAGGTGTTATGGCTGACTAACTCAGAATATTTAATTCTTCCAGACAGACTATTCAAATTCCAACGCGTTGAGTTCCATTGCATTATTAACATTGAAAAAGAAATAATAACGTGCAACCATATTAATGAAAGTTATTAAGAATGATGCCTTATGTCTCTATGTAAAATATCATCTCTTTTGGTTTGTCCATTTATTATATATGGTCCCAACAATAATATTAGTCAGATGTTTTCACAGCTTTCAAGGCCTCAATTTTGAGCTAGATTGGAGCTTCCAAAGTATGGAATGAGATTTGGGTCCATACAGATAAAATGAGTCCCATAAAACAGAAGAATCTATAAAAAAATAATTTTTCAATTTGGATCAGTTTATAAATATTTATGGATAAAACATTCATATAATTTAAGATAGTTAAATTCCAAATTAAGCCATTTTAGAAATTAAGCTCAAACATTCTCCTAAAACATAAAATATGAAAATTTCCCCAGAAATAACACATTTTTGGGATTAAAAATATTAAAATTATGAATAGAATAATTGAAAATATTTTTTATATCAATTCCTCCACACATAAACATTGCACTCCTGGGCAATCATCTTATACTGAGGTTAAAACAAACTTCTCAAATCATAAATGACAACACATCTCAATTATCATAAAAAATAAAATATCATGCCTCATACGTGGATAAAAATTTATAACTCCTTAAAAATCATAGGAATAAATTCAATTTCTTATTAATCCTCACATGTATTTCATACTTAACTCCTCGGAAAAATATTTCTTTCTTCACTCAATCATTTTCAATGTGGAGTTTTTCTCATTCCCAAGAACGCGTGTGATTTACATAGTCTTGTTATTCTCCTAATATAACCACTTAATAGATTAAAAATGTATCAATAATGAGGTGTTTTTCACATGTTTTTTGGAGATTGGGGTAGGAAGGTTTAAAATTGAAAAACCACTGAGGCGGAATGAGGAGGGTTAAGCCCTGAAGTGAATTAAATACATGAAAATAGTTTTTCTAAAGAATGTTATGATCCTCAATCAGCTAAAAAATGATTAATCTCCAAAAACATCTTTTTTGGGATTTTGAAACTTATAATTTCAAAATCAGTGATTTTCTTCACTCTTTTCCCCAATTTGGAGCATTGTTTTAGCTTGAATGCAGATCTGGATTTCAATTCAAAATCACATTTTTTGAGCAAAAGATAGGTAGCTTTTGATCTTCAGAAATTGGTGAATACCCAGCCCATGTGTGTAATGATATTTCAGTCCACCCATCCATATTTCCATCTTCACATTTCTTCCACCCCATAATCAATAAATATGGCCACACATTCAATTCAGCTTAAACAAATTCTTCAAGAATGCAAAATATAGCCCATTTTCTCCATCCCCCACACATGAGTTCAATAATAATCATGCATTTAACATCTAATTAAGGTTTTAAAGGTATAAATGGATTGTAATATGGCTGCCTAACATGGTATTTCAGGGCTAATATGGGCTTAATAAAGGTCAGTTGTAATGGTAGGCCAAAATAAGAGTTCAATGCAAAAGGGCTTTCAAAGTGGTTCCTCAATCATACTTGACACATTCCATGTACTCTAACATCTTTGAAAAAGAAAAAAACAACAAGTTTTGGATCACACAACATTTCTCAAGACTCATAATAAAATATAAATAAAATAATATGTCAAATAAATTAAACCTCTCAGGGTGGGAATGATTTTCAATTTGGATAGTACTTTTTCACATGAGTTTCGCAATCTATAAAACTTATTCAGATGAAAAGATCAGAAATTAATAAACTAATTAAAAAATCATTCAAATACTAAAATACTCAAATAAAGAAATGTACCAAAAATTCCAATATTGTTTGAATTTTCCAAAGTATTCAATTCAGCTCAAGAATCCTAAAAACAAACCAAAAAACGAAAATGAAAATAAGAAAATTTCCAAAAAAAACATTATTAATAATAAAATGAAAGGACACAAAAATTACTAAAATCAAGTTGAAATCCCTCCAAAAAACATATTCCACTTACTACCCTCTTTTTAGCTCAAATTAGATCATGAAATCGATTTACATAGAATTTCTTTTGGGATGTAAATAAAATAAAGAAATGGAAAGACACAGCCTTGTTTATTTTTTAGTGGTAGCCTGGAGTTAAGATTCTAACTACTAGCACTTTAAAGATATAAGAAATAAATGACAATACAAAAGAAAAATAAATAAAAAGAAAGATAAAGTGATAGAAAATGGATAATTCATGGTTTTACCCCTAAGAAGATGCTAGGTTTTTACTACCCCTAGTCAGGCAGTTGTAGGAGATTATCCCCAATCAGAAGGTGTAAATGGTTTCATTGAGATAAACCACCACATGTGACTTTTTCCAATGTCCATGAGTATACACCAAGAATAGAGAACCCAAAAGAATATAAAAATGTTCCCAACCCCCAAGAAATAATACATATAGAATTTTAGGTACAAAGTGGGGTTGAATAGAATATAGGGGTGCTCTTTATGATCTATTGTGGTGTTATCCTCTATATGATATGAAAGTTGTTGTAGAGGAGGTAGTCACACCACCACCAGATTCCTTGAATATTCTTATTCAACCATCACCACTTGGGTGATTTATTCTTTAACATCCAAGGCCTTATCCATTTTTTTAGTATCAAAAATTTTAAAAAAGGATATGTTAGAAAAAAATTTAGTTTGAATAAGATTAAAACATAATGAATCAATAAAGAAATATTCCCTTTCAAGTATGTTAGCTTGGAAATTTATATCTTCAAGCCAGTCCATTTCCATCTCAATATTAGTAGGTACATATTCTTCATCATCTTACAATGCATGATGGAGGTAAAAAAGTTCTGATTTTTCAATATCAATGATGGGAATATCAAGTTTTATGTTATCTTTAACAAAGTGATTCCATTATTCTTCCAAAAAATGTTGATCTCCCATAAGTGAATCAGCTGGAATGTGTACATCAGGGACCTCCATGAGCAATTTTTGAGTACAAGATGATAAGATTAACTACTTTAGTACCTCTTTCTCAGTTACCTCAAGTTCCTTAATATAAAAAATTATCGGTGAAATCTCCTCCACCACATGTTTTGGTTCCGGTTCCGGTTGAGGATCAGGTTAAAATTTATCTTGATATGCATGTATGTATTCATCTAACTCTATTTGGCTCTCCAATTTTTCTAAAACATCACTAATACTTTTAATCATACCCTCAAGATCGTTGTAAAATTCTTCTAGAACCTAAGATACCTTAGTCCATGCATAAAAATTTGAATTGAACGACATCATGAACAATGATTTATTTTAGTGTTTTTGAAATTTATGATTTTTTCATTTTTTTAAAATGAAAGGAAAATTATTTACAAAATGTGAATAGAAATAATGAGTGAAGACCACCTGGATCCTCAAAAATAGTGCCGATTTGATAAATCATTGTCGTGTGTGCTCTCAAAAATATTTATAACTAAGTGTAGCACAGTGGCTGACCTAGGTCGATCTATTGAGGAGCATTTATGGTCAAGAAATAAATACTTATAATACACCATTTTTGTATATTTTTATTATTTAAATAAAATAAATATAAATGACATTTTATAATTGAAAATTCAAAACTAAAATTAAATATGAAATGCAATGAAATCGGAAGGAATATAGGGAGAATGGTGTTAGAAAGAAATGAGACATTCCTGAGAGCGTCACCCTGAGTGAACCTTCATCGTCACATAATCGGTTCTGAATTTACATAATAAACATTCTCCATAGTATGCATTAACATCATCCTATTCATCTGGTTTTGAATATATGGTACTCTCAAAAATCACTAAGAGACCGCACTTCCACCTCCACGATCGAGGGTAAATTTTGCAGAAGAGAAAGATAAACCTCGAGTGGCGTGTTGAGACACAAAGGAACCTTTCCCACTAAGATCCCCCTCATCCTAAATATAAGAAAATAAGAAACATAAAATATTAATGTGAAATTACTTGGTTTCACCACTGAATTACTCTCCTGGTAACTTCCTCAGGTTAGCTACCCATGATCATGAGCATAAGAGTACACAGTGATTAAAAAAAGGAGAAACAAAAGAGATAAAGAAAAATGAGATAAAGGAGAACACATAAATTAAAACATGTAATGCAATTATAGAATAAAATGAAAATGAAATATAATACTAAACTAAATAAAATGGAAAACAGTCTCCTGTAAGTTTCCAACACTTTGAAATGAAAGAGGGCTACACTTTTATAGGCAAAGGGGGTGAATTATTTGGATACAAAATATTTCCACAGAAATTATGCGGCTGGATGGCCTCCTTAATGATAGAATTTGAATTTTTCTTTAATGTTTTTCTTATATCTAACCTTTTTTTGTTTAAAAATTTTCAACTTCATTGACCATGTAAAGAAAGATTTATGGCTGACTAACTCAGAATATTTAATCCTTCAAAACAAAATATTCGCATTCCAATGCATCGAGATCCAACACATTAATGACTCTGAAAATGAAATAATAATGCACAACAATTTTAATGAAAGTTCTTCCACCTAAATTCTTCGTTCTCCATGAAAAATACCAACTCATTTGGTCATTCTATTTATGGGATAAGGGCCCAATAAAATTATTCAGATATGTAAATAGTTTTTGAGGCCTAACATGTGGTCTAGATCTAAGCTTCCAAAAGGATGGATTGAGCTTTGGGTAAAAAGGGATAAAATGATTCCAATTGACCATAGAAACCTATAAAAGAATAATTTTTCAATTTTTATCATTTTAGAAATATTTATTTCTAAATAATTTAAATAATTTAAAACAGGTAAATTCCAAAATAATCCATTTTCATAATTAACATAAAAAATGATCCTAAAACATAAAATATGAAAATTTCCCTTGAAATAAAACCTTGGTGGGATTAAAAAAATTGAAATTCAGAATAAAATAATTGAAAATATTTGTTATATCACCTGTATCTCCACACCATTTTTTCTCGAGCCGTGGAACAATTGGGAAAGGAGTGGGTCATCATCTAGGAGATGAGAGAAGCCCGTGAACACTCGAAAAAAAGAACACACACCTCGTGTCCATTATCCCTCAAAGAAAAGTTAGGAAGTACTCTCCTATTTATGTTTAATGCATCAAGAGCACCAAGAAACCGTGGAGATTCCACATTTCTTGATATTATATTCATTGTAGACCATAGTATTTCTGATCCTCCAGGTGACAAAATTATACTTTAGTAGTATTTTCATATGCCACAGAGTCTCATCCCATCCTTAATCCTATACATGTGAAAATAGAATGTGATAAAAATTATTCATGGAGAATTTTGCCAAGATAAAAGTGGAAAGCACACAACTGTCAGGATCCGTAGAATCTTTGATGAGCTGATGGATGATTTGTTTTTATTTCACTAACATTTCCTTGATGAAGGCTAGAAATCTTCTAGCTTCCAGAAACTTCATATCATGGGTTGGGTAGCTTGAGAAACAAAGGATAGTTCCCACCCAGTTGGCATGCCAGGATAGAACTTTTCCCTCCCCGATAATCCAGCGAATGTGGGGTTGTATAGCAAAGAGAATGGGTCTCATCATTGCAAGGAAAGGAGACAAGTTCCCTTCTTCTGATGTCAGACTACCCACTTAGGAGTTACACATGGTATTATCCCATAAGTTACGTCGTTCTTGGATCTCCCAGTATATCTCTGTGTACATGAAATGTAGAGTGTCGGTAAGGTTGTGCACCATGATCACTCCTTCTTGAAGTGGCCTCGCCATCCTCCCCCATAAAACACAAATGTGTTTTTCCTCTACTCAAGCATCCCATATGAAGTAGGAAATGATCTTGTTGATAAAATAAATGACTCCCTTGTGGACCATCACATAAGAGAGCACGTGGATATGGGTGTAAAGAATTATTCTATTTACCAATGCAATCTAAACCCTGAGTGAGAGGTATCTATTTTTACCAATTGAAAACCATATCCCTGATCCTTCTAAAAAGGTGGTCGAAGTCGTGGATACGAATCCCACTTGAAGAGATGGGTGAACCCAAGTAAATCATTATCATGATCCCAAATTTTATGTCTATAAGTTTGTTAATGGAGTCAGTCCACCTTTGAGTGAACCTTCTAGTAATGGACATGTTACTTTTGGAATTATCAGTGGAATGCTCGCTCTAGTGATAGTATTCCTCCAAGATAGATACAAGACCTCATATTTATCTCCTATTAGAATTCCAGAAAATCTGAATATCATCTGTGAACATGATATTAGTGAGGGTGGGATTATTCCATTTCCTTTTATACTGAAGCAACACTCCATTCCTCCGGATTTTCTAGAGAAAGTGGCTAAGAATCTCTTAGGTGAGGATGGAAAGGCTAGGAAATAGAGGTTTACCCAAATTTAATCCCTAGGATACCTTGAAAAATCCATGAGACATACCCATGAAATGAACATCCATCCACAAGGAGCTAAAGAAATCGAAAATAAGGTCAACCACCTAGGTTGAGATGCCCGTACCAGATAAAACATTGTTTATGAATCTCTATTCCACACAATCGTAAGCCTTATTCATATCCAAGTTGACAACAATATTATATCCACGAGCCTTGGTGTTTATGTTCCTAATAATATCCTGAGCCAATGCAACCACACCTTGTATTGAACATCCCTTCACAAATCCATGTTTCTCCATGGATGGCCATTACAGTAGGTGCATGGATGGTCTTGCATTGATGATACTTGCAATGATTTGACAGGGTAAGTTACACATACTTACCAGATAGTAGTGATGAATGAAGGATGGATTCTTTAACATGGGAATGAGGATATGTGAAGAAGCATAGTCCACAATCAGTAAGCTACCACCCCAAAAGAATTCCTACATAGCCTCAGATAAATCACATTTAAAAAACACTATGGCCTCTCTATAAAAATTTCACGGGAATCCATATGTCCCCACTCTCAAACATTGGGTTCATAACTCCCTTGTGAATTTCAGCCTCATTGGGAATGACCCTCCGAAACTCATTTTAATGTCAGGAAAATGGGTTTGAGATGTCACCCATGAAATCTGCATCACCACCTAGATAACCATTAGGCACACGAGGGTTCATTCCATCAAGTTTATCCTTGATGAAAGAGTAGGTGAGACTCCCCAAATTGTCTCTATCATTTCAATTGGACCCATCATCCAGTATAATTTTGGGTTCCACAATGTGTTTCCTCTATTTGAGGCATGCATGGAAGAATGCAGTGTTCTTGTCAATATATTTAAGCTATCTGATACGTGAAGTCTCCCTTTTCACTTTTTCCGATTAAAGAATAATATTTTCTAACACATCCTTTATCAGGGATAGGTCCTCAAACATACAATTATCCCAGGATTCCTCAATACATACTTCATTCCGCTCAACATCCTTAATGATTTCATTAATATCTCTTTTTATTAGCAAGATAGATTTTACCCACTCCTATAACCATCCTCTCAGTCTTGTTGAGTTGTTATAGAAGGCAATACACATACTCCCTTGAATTGGAACACTCTAAGAATCTCGAACAATTTGCTGATAGATCAGGTGGGTGGTCTAGTGATGATAGAAACTGAAAATGCATGGTCTTTCCTAACTTTCTATGAGGGTGACGTGTAGTGAGCATTGGTATGAAATTCCATGCACCAAAGGCCTTACCTTGATGTTGGGGAACTTGGAGATAGATTTTATGTTGGCGAGGTTTCGATCTAGATGGATCCCTAAATGACAGGCACCGCATTGATTGTTACACCAAGTTAAATTAGTTCTCAAGAACCCAAGGTCCAACAAACCCTTTCAGACCATTAATTGAACAAAATATACGCTAGACTTCCTAGGGAAATTCCCCCTTATTTTATTCTCTTCTGGGTCTAAAATAAAAATGAAATTCCATCCTAGAATGTAGGGATGGATATCGGGATCCAATCCATTGAGTTTACTCCACATGGGCTCTCTTTGTTGATTATAGCAGCTTCCATAAATAAAAAAGGCAAAGAATACATTCTCTTAATGGGTAATATTAGTGGAAATATATTATTCACCTTCCTTCAAAAGTTCCACCATGATATTCATATGCCAAAAAATCCATATATTGTTGTTGGAGGGATCTGCATGAATAAAGCCATGCAATTTCAACCTTTTAGAAAATTCACATATTTTAGAAACATTCTTCTTTTTCTTCAGGACAGAAATGATTATATCCTTGTAATTATTTACCTCGGATGTAGTGAAATCTATATCGACTTGGTCTCTGAGGTTGTAAGCATTCCAAATGATGATAATAATCATTGAACAAAGAGTTCCCTAAAATTTCCCCTGGGGATCTTACCCTTTATGGAACATGGGGTGGACTCTCTCTTAGTTTTTTATCTTGGGATCTTGTGTGCATGCCTCCATAGTAGGATGGAGACGAAAGGGATGTAATGGACAACTTTTGGGGATGAATATTCACCACACTCCATCCACTTAGGGGGACTGTGGGGGATTATTCAGTCCTACTGCACTAAAAGAAGGATACACATCAGACTTGCATAAAGAGTGTGAGTATCATAGAGTATGTATCATGAATGGAGGGGAAAAACTATAGGGTCATCGTCCCTTGATATGATTAGGGTCCTGCAGAGTGGTATAGTAGATAGTTGAAGAATGGGTGATAATGGTAAGGACCATAGAAGGATTCCTAACATGTGTACCAAATGACCATCATCTAGGACCTTTAGGATCTTGATAGTGGGGAATCCATCGACTCGACTAAGGAAATAAGAAGATTACACTTAAAAGGGACCAAGTTATCATCTGTTGAAACATCTATCATTGAGTGTTCGATCATGTGGGCTGGGTGAAGAATAGGTAGGGTGAGCATTATGACACCATAGCTAGCCCACAGCCAGACGAAGAGGCATGGGAGACATCTGGATATTTAAGAGACTTCTTGACATGGTAAGGACCCCCCATGGTGGGAGATTCCTTTCTCCATTAAGTTTCTTCCTACACACATATAAGGAATGGACCTTCAAAATAAAATGCATGTAGAACCTCAGGTACATGTGGTAGATGATGTCATGCGACCATGTGAAGGATACCTTCACACACAACGAGATTTTGTCTGGTAGAGGATGCGAGATATCCATATTTAAGAAAATATGAGCCTCTAAAACATCTAAAAAGTTCCTGGTACGGTCATCTATATAGAGGAATAATCCCATGGAGTTTCCAATAACTTTCAGAAAGATTGAAATATATAGGGGAAACGATAGACCTAGGAGACAGATTTACACCCCCTCTAGGGGAACTCCTTTACCTTGTGGAAATCCAATGACCAATGTGCTAGGCAGAACCTCCACCTTCCAATGACATAGGAATCCCTACACTAGGCCTAAAAAAATCTGATTCTGATCCCATAACCATAAAAAAGGAATTCTGGTGAATTGGGGAGATCCTCACCAGAGAGAGCAAGCCCCAAGAACTGACGAAGCATTGGAAATCCGAGATTGGAGGTTTCATCGAGCTGTAGCTTGCCACCAGGGTCCATTTGAGACAACACTACGCATCCTTGAATGCCTATAGCGGACCACCTACTGAGAGGCAAGAACTCTCTAGCATGAACGCCAATTCATCTGCGGGCATTGTCAGGATAAAAAACAAAGAGAGTCCAAAAACCGGAGCACAAATAGAATCTTTGAAGGAGAGATTATGGCTAGGATCCCCCATGAGGATCCAAAAAGGTTTCACCACTACACTACTGTCACTCGATGAGCCAAGAACTAAGGTCTTCGACGCTAGATCTACCACTGCAATCCATCTATACAAGGAGGTAATGGTTGAATAAATTTGAAAATTGGATGGTGTGTGAAGAATATTCTCATAGGGTTCAATAATTTCCACACAAAAAATTGATCTTCCAAAAAAAATTGATCTATGATATTCATAAATTGTGTTTCAATTCTTTTTTCTGGTGTTCTTTTTCCATTATACTCTTGTTATATTTAAATCTACAATATTTACCCTTACTAATATTATCATCATATCCTTTCATATATTTACCTTACCATGACAATTAGGAATATTTTTATGTAGGGTATGTTGATGGAGATGATCTTCACAGAAGATGTTAAATATCTTCTATAAAAAAAGAATATTGTGTATTTAGTCTCCAAAGACACTAATACTTTATATTCACCAATCATGTATTTTTATAATATATTTAACATATATTTATATATATGTAATATTTATGTATAAAAATAATGTTTCATTTGATTTGTTATCGATTAAAATGAATTGTTAAACATTGAAAACATTAATGAAAAAATGTTTGTAAGAACCCATAGTATAATCCTTTGTATAGAAGAACATCCTAATATAATTTAAAGAATTTTTTGTTTCTTTACAATAAAAAATATATGATAGGATATTATATGTGTGTGTGGATCTAGAATAGTTTTACCATGGGATAACAACTCTAAAAAATAGAATATTGGGATTTTACTTCATTGCTACTAGATAGATGAAAATGGGACTCACTACTCACTCGGATTGACACTCTCAGGGGACATTCTTTTGTTAGATAATATTTTTATTATTAATCATTACCAAAGATATGAATTGATAATGATCATGGATGACCTAGGATAAACCTAGTGTTTAATAGTTTAAAAAATAAGCATCTTTGTTTAAACATCCTATAAATGGTTTTTGATTATTATATAGTTTTCAACTATATTAATCATTTTAGGATTTTTCCTTTTAGTCAATGGATGAAACTAGAAGGATATATATTAATCGTAAATGTGATGGAAAATGAAAATATTTTCCATCTATTATTCCAAATTCAATTAAAGATGGAATGCCAATCCTTGTTTCTATACTCAAACAACTTTATAAAGACATTAATAATATGAAGCCTTTATATGATTAAATAATGGATCCACGTTTTTTTGGTTCATTAAAAAAGAAACACCCAACATTGTTTTGTGGATATTTTAATCAACTAATGTCAATCTAATGGATACACATCATTGAGAATATATTTTCTATTTCTCAATCCCAATAACATAAAAAATTTATTCTATAATATTATAGTTTTGATGGTGATGCATGAAAGTTGGAGTGCCTTATTATGAATACTATTCAAGAGGAATAGTTTCACTCCAAAAAATGGGATTAATTTAATGGGTTATTTTTTAGTAATTACATCACATGTATTCTATGTACAAATATATATATTAAATTTATTGATCTCATTTAGAATGATGAAGAATATTTTAGTACTTATTAAGTGAATATTACAAGCCTCTCAAGGTAGACTTGTTGCTAAATCATCATCCCCATAATGAATTTTAATCATTTCATGGTTTCATAAAACCATTTCTAAACAGGAATTATTTATTATTGAATTTATTAGTTGTGAAGAAAACATTTTATGTGGACTCAAAATTGAAATGGAAATTGGAAAATCCCACCATTACTATGGATTTTATATGAAAAGCAGCATCGATTCTTATGAGAACATGAATAAATGAAATGGTTTGAATAAATCATTGTCACCCATATGTAATGAATATGGATAGAAACATCATGGTAATTACATGATAAGAATTTGATGGTTCATTAAATAGGGGAAGGTTGTTCAAAGAGCTAGTGAATGTTAAAAGGACATAATGTGACTAGTTCCTTCAATTGATGAAAGGAACACAAAAGTAAATGAACTGCTAACACTATAATGATTCATATTCAAGGATTATGATAACTATTCCAACCATTTATAAAATCTAATAGGATTTAATAATATTTTAATTATCTTATTAAGATCAGTGAAAAATGGAAACCACATGGGATCACAACTACTAAAGTGATTTTAACAATTTCTTCGAATACAGTATACTTATCGTCCACTGTATTATAGTTAGTGTATTATTTGATTCTATATCTACAAAAAAATATCTATGGAATTTTTCTTGGGTGGTGAATCACCATCTCATTAATAAGATATTGAGTTATTAGTAAAAACTCTTAATGTTATAATGTTCACACCTTATTTTAATTATTTATCTAAGATTAATGTTTGAGGGAATACAGATCCTAGAAATCCTGTGAATAACCCTTAAGTTGAATTTAATGTTATCCTAGGGATGGAATGGATGTCTTTATGTGTATAATATAATAATATATGATGTGAGTAATCCCCATATGTTATTTGTAATGAATCCATGGTAATTTTTTAGTGTGGGGATGAACAAAACATGTAATGATAATTAAATCCGTTGTATGGGTCATGATTCTTATTCAAAATGGTTGGTTATCCTAGTCGTCATGGTATAATCATAGAAACAATGAAATGACTATTATGAAAAAAATTATTTTGAGAAGAGACTCATATTGTCCCGCTAAATTGAGATGTTTAGTTCTCAATGAAACTAATATCTTGTGTAAAACCTATTTCTAACATTGTATATCGAATTCCCCCAATTTAGTTGTTGTAATTTAATAATACACTATATGGGAATCTTGAAATAGAATTTATTCATTTGTTTGTGTCACCATGGGGTGAAAATATTCTTACTGGTAAATAAAAATATAGATCGATGGGAAAATGGATTTATTTTTCATATTTCAACAAAATAAAAATCAAGAACAAGTTTATTCTAGCATGTATTGATGAATTTTTTGGTAAAAAATTAAGAGTTCAATACTTTTCCATGATTTAATACGTACCATTTTGGATAAAATCAGTTGAGGGTTACTAAAGAATATATACCCAATAAAACACTCTATATCAGTTATGTACACTATTATTATATAGTGATTCTATTTGATCTTAGTATTGTACGCTCTATATTCATGGATTTAATGAATACAGTCTTTAGATATTAGTTTGATCATATTTTGGTAGTCATCATTGAAAAAAGAATTATTTATTCAAATTATAAGGATGAAAATTAAGATCACTGACTGAAAATTAACTTTTTTATTATCAAATCACTTTTGAGGAACAAGTGAGAACCCATAAGACCAACATTATAACAAAAAGAACAAACCAAAGATAGGCCCATACAAAAATACAAGATCTACCCCTCCCCAACAACTAAATCGTGAAGACCAAACTTCACCATTGCATGACCACTCAGCAGACTATCCCATGAAAAAATGCATGGGCACAGAACGGATGTCATACACATACCCTCTCAAACTACTGATTATGAATGTCATGCTTTGGTGAGGGGTAAATGATCTGAAACTCATCTAGAGAAGAACCAAATATAATGATGGATGCATGTCACAAGAGTCACATCAAATCCAAAGGCATCCATAACTGACCACAAACAAAACTCAAACCGAACTACCATACCTCCCCAATCGGTCAACAGGATCCACCATTTTAACATCATTGAAGGAAAGTTTGAGATTCCCAGAAATAGATTCCCTACACAATCTCCAGGAGATTGAAGATACCTGAATACCTAGTACATTCAATATTATACTTTCAAACTCGGAAGCCAGCTGATCCCAGGACTGAATGTACTCCTCAAGTATTATCCTCCCTTTATTGAAGCCCCCTACTAGATTTAAGTCCTTATTGTTAATCCAATAGTATTTATCCTCATTGTGGTCTACCCTTAAAGACCTCCCCATCATTGTAGTCGCCTCCTCTTCGGTCACATTGTGAAATAAAACATGGTCGACCACTTCTTCATCAGAACATAGCACCAGTTCTAAGAGATTGTCCTCCACATAATCTAAATCTGCTTTCTTGGAATTTAACTTCTTAGGAGAACAGGTCTTGAAGGGAGGAGGTAAGGAGGAGTATTCTCTCTTACTTATCCCTCTATTACTTCTATTACACTTTTTCCTTGGGTCAGCACTTGTCGAATAACCAGCCTCAATTACATTTCTCCCATTTTCATTGACCTTATTTATATCTATCAACCTTGCTATAAAAGAGCTCGAACTAACTTCATCCGGGCCATCAAACGTGTTTCTCACCTATAAAGGGGTCAAAGACATCCAACCAGAACCTTTGGTTCTATACTCTCTAGTAGAAATGGCCACATACCTAACAATTCCCTACCTCCCCTTAAAAGAAACACCATTACCCATATTCAGTGCCTCATCATAAGAAGTAGTGGCTACCTATACCTCATTGCACACCCGATGCTCCATACCAGTGGTAACCTCCTCAATTTTGGTCAAATCAACACTCACCCCCACACTCTCCACCTGAAAATGATAATTGCAGATTTTTGTGCCACCAAGTTCTTTCTTTAGCATGGAGAAAACCTCAGAAACATTTGGATCGCCCAAAGGTTTCGAGTCCTTCTTCTCCACACAAGCGCCAGAACCCACCTCCGATGACACCACCACTGGGTCACTGGGTATAAAATTATCCTCTATATGACTCGATGTCTGTCGCACTCCCAAACCAAACTATGAAAAGAAATCCTTGCCACCAAGACCATCACATTCCATCCCCTTATCCATCTGATTCAACATGCACACCTCCACGCGTACCTCCTCGGTCTTACCACTGGATCTACCTACCTTCCATCTAGAAACATGAACACCCCAACAACAGCTAACTGAAGAGTGCCCCAACTGTTTGTAGGAGGAGCAGAATTCCATCCAGTTTTCATACACCACCTTTTTCTTGCACCTATACTCCTCACCGATAGTTAGCAAAGCGTACTCGAAAGGGATCCTCGGCACATCCATATCCATGCATATCCATGGGTTGACAGGATGACAGATGGACTTAGTTAGGCTATCAGCACAAAGGAACTGTCCAACAAGATTTCCAAGTATCCTAATCATAGAGGTATTTTGAAACAGAAATGGTAGATTAGGAAAGCATTCCCATACCGTCGCCAAAGGAGGATCGTAGCCTATATGGAATTCGAAAGACCATCGAAATAGGAAGAAAAAAACCATTGAAGCTACGGGGAGCACTTGACCAGGAGGTGATGAGGTCCTCCTCTAAGGAGAATTGAACCATAATGTGATGGCTATCAAGCACACCAATAGTCGCCCTCTCGTGAAAATTCCAGGAGTTGAAGATGACCTTGTCGAACGACTCAACCAATCATTTCCTCTGCTTAAAACGGGAAACTAGAGTGAGGTTCAGAAGCACTGATGTTTCTGAAAAATCCATACTCGAAAACTAGAGGTTCGGAAATCCACCAACCAAATCCGGCACGTTGGGGCAAAGGAAAGTGTTAGGGAGGGTAGGAAGAAAATCGGTATTTCAGAAGGGTCGAAAAGAAGACCCTGGTCTGTTGAGTAACGTTTATGATCTCTCCCCAACCAAGGGGGAGGGATCAGCTCGATGGTCGTCGTCACCTACGAGGGCATTGACGCATAGAGTTCCCATTGTCGTCACCTCCTGCATTGGATTCTCCATTAAGATCAAATTATAATTCTATTTAGTATCCTAATGGTGGAGTAGTTTTATTAAATAACAAATAATATGGAATGTTTGATACATAAGATTTTATTGTTTGGGTCATATATTCCCAATAGATGGTATACCTATAGACACATAAAAGACTAATATTATTAAATGTTGTACATGAAGAACCATTATGTATATAGACATTTTTTCATGGATATGATATATATTATTGTTTTTTATATAATTTTTCATTGTTATAGAATTCAATCACCAATTTAACGTGGAAGGTTTAAATTTTCTTCAAGATAGATGAATGTGAAAAAAATTTCAAAGAATTTAAGAGGATGTTGGTAAGGGAAACTATACATACAATACCCTATAGTGGAGAAGGATTTGTAATCTATTTTGATTCATTATAAAAGATATTTTTATTCATTATCATGATGAATTAAATGGTCATATTTTATACCTTATGAAAATTGATGGTTAATGGGAAAAATTATGAAAATCGTTAGTTGTGATACTTTTTTTATTAAAGATAAAGTGGAATTATCAATAAGGAGAAATGTATGACATATATATTGATCGCATAATGTCTTTTATCCAGATACCACACAACAGTTCCCCGAGAACAGTTGGCCACCTAACCATGATATCATTTATCCAAATGCTAGAAGCTGATGACTAGAAGTGAGGGCTTAATTTTATTAGTGGGGAGGTTATTCCCTCATCACCAGAGTATAGAATAGGGGAATATCAATGACATAAAATTATCGGAATAAGTAAATCATAAATATGACAAATGTAGAGAGTGGAATCCAAATATATAAACAATTACATAATAGATCTCATATATAAAATTGATGATACATGTCGTATTTCTCCACAAAATGGCCAAAAACATATACTTAGAAGATGTACAATACATCTAAAAAAGTAAAAAAGGATAAAAGTATCCTAGTAGAGTCGAAAGCATTGGCTTGGTACCATACACCCCAATTCCTAAGCTGAAATCAACAACCTATTGTATGTCTCATACCCTAATTAATAACTTCAATCATGTAGTAAATTTGGGTACCCAAAGTTGGCCCAAATTTGGTGTGATAATAATTCCCAGTATTCAACCACCAAAGTTCAGTTTCAAATAAGATTGTGAATATATATAATTGATAGTGTGAAATAAGTAAAGTAGTTAATGAAATTAACCGTCCTATAAATCAATGTTATCATTTTATAAAAAATTCATTTAATTCATTTTAGATATATGGTATGTCTCTAATTACACATTCAGTCCTGTTTCATTTATAACATGTTCATTTTACTAAATAGTTCATTTCATCATTGTGTCTTGGAACCTATTATAATGCTTAGTTTTCCCTAGAAGAAAATATATCCAAGGATGCCTGCAAAAAACATCTATAATGTGTAATTCAAGACCAAATCCCAAATTTTGCTTTGTCTTGGAACAAATTTCATAAAATATATTTCATTCCTTATTCAAATTAGAACATGAGCACCTCCATGGACATTTTAAGAGGGAATCCAATATCACTCCATAAATAATATGAACCAATACACTATGATCCCATCTAGGGGGAACCTATCAAGAACTATGGTATCATTCTAGGTGTGGTATAACATCACTTCCAACTGAACCTATCATTTTTGGTCCACTAAGGTAGCCTAAGAATTACTCATGGAAATATGATCAAATACCCCTTCATTCCATCCATGGAATTCTCATGCGAATCCATATTTCACTCATCATATAATAGTAAAGACATAGATTCTTTCCATCATATTCCACTACGGAGTCCTTATATCACACAAGCATAATAAATTTATAATCTAACTCAGTACATCCATGTAATTATAATATTAATCCACTTTCACCCAAGGCATATAAAAATTTAATAAATTCAATATCATTTTATCAATTTTATTTAACATGCCATGGTCAAAACCCTAAACATCCAATTATAACTCCCCTCAGGGGTGACTAAAAGAATTGGGAATCTTAATAAGACCTTCCACTCAATTACGAAAATGAGAAAAATGAATTATAAAATTAATTTCATTCATAAATACTATTAAATAGAATAGACTTAATCTAACTCATAAGGTTAAAACAAGATAAAGAGCAATTCATGCTTACTCAATAATTTTCATAGAATGTTCAAGGTTCATGGTCTCTATCACTTATCAACAAACCGTTCAATATGAAATTCACTATTAGTAATATCAATAAAATAATAAAATAATAAAACAATTTTATTAACAATTCATTTGAAAAAAACACATCCCATGGAAAGGGGGAAACAAAACACCTAATGGTGTCCAATTCCATGAGCCTCCCATGGTGGTCTATTAATATAACCAACACACCCAAAGTGTTGGTTAAATTTAATTCAAGGTCCATAACTTGTAAAAATTATTAGAGAGCTTGATTAATTACATTAGTCATGCCTATGAATTATAGGATTCAATTTCATTCAAGGAGATGCCTGAAAATTGGGTGTGTGGTAAAAAGACATATATAGACACCTATACTTCTAAATAAAGGCTCTAGAAAACCTACCATAGATTGGAAGATGATATAATGTCTATTATCATCTTCATATTTACTTAGATCAGGAAAAAAATAAGAACAGACAATAAACATAATAATAGACCACATTATCTTTCATCTAAATAGCGCTTCCGATATTCATAAGAATTATGAATGGTTGAAAAGGTATTTTTATCAGACCAAGATATATCCAATGAGATGATAAGAGATTGAATTATAGTCAGGATAAATAGTTGGGATTAGAATATACCATAGATAATAAGGGACATCTGAAATTGAGTTCTTTCTATGCAGAAATAGAAATATGTAATTGTAGGTTAAATAGAATTTATGTTAATTTAAAATTTTAAAATTCACCCAAATTAACATAGTCACAAATTTTCTTTTCCTGATTTTAAAAATTTTACCCTAATTTTTCATGTTTATTTATAAGAAATGGGGACTCGAATGGTTACCTCACATAGTTTGACTAACTCTGTAGAAACCACTAGAAAACTGACTATCAACATTATTGACAGAGATGCATGGTTGTGTGACCTGAATTTTTTAGCTATATGAAATCATGAATCCAATTATTCCACTATACCCATGTCTTATATGGGTTATCAAACCATGTGAACTATCCAACAAGGTTTTCAGTAACCCTACTCCATGACACATTTCACCCCAAAACATGGGTTTTGGGCTCTTAACCAGCCCTGAAAACCCCGTAAACCTCCATAAGCATAGATGTAATTTACATTGGATCATATATAAGAATTTCAACTAATAATTTATAGAAAATAAAGGACATTTATCTCAAGGAAAGAACCAAGTTCTTACATTCATCACCCTTAAAGCAATTCAACCCTGAATTTCCTTCCCAAGGGTGGCCAAGAATGATCTGAGAATAAATACATCCCCTATGATCATAAAACAACCTCCATCTCCCATGTCTCTTACTTACACTGATGTGATGATTAGAACCCATACTAGAGGAACTGACTGGTCTTAGATAACCTTTGTGTTATGATCCAAAATACATAAAGGAATCTCTTCAAAGATTCTTCTTCCATTAATACAACATCCTCGGGCTACAATAAATGAGACGGGTCTGAATAATAGCAGTGTAGCTGAGATACATAGAATAAATCATACATGGCCTTGTACCTTAGAGATAAATATAACTGATAGGCTATTATCTCAACTCTCTCCACAATCTCAAATGGCATAATGTACCATAGCTAATTCTTACCATGTCTTTTAATTCTATTATGTCCTAGCCTCAGTGAGACATGTATGAAAACATGATCGCTTTCATTATACTCTAGAGGTCATATAAAATGGTTAATGTATTATTTAAGAAAATATTTCATAGAATCCATCCACTTTTGAATAAATTTCACCTCCTCTATAGTCACCTGAACAAGAAAAGGTCCAACCAAATCTACCTCTACTACCTCTCACCAATATAGGGGTTTTCAACAAGGCCTATCATAAAAATCCTCATAAGGTGGAATATGAATAGAAGCCTAAAATTTATTTTTGTATGATTATTCAACCTAGGGTGTATTCATATCCAATAACCCTTTAAATCCATGATGCATGCCCCCAAAATGTCCTCAAGAAGAAGAATCATGTGTTCTAACATGCTATCTATATAGGGGTGTTATGTTGTTTTAAGAAACACCATTGCGCCCAACAACTTTTATAGCCCATTCAAGAATTGATAAGAAAATCAGGAATCCATATCTGAAATGATATTATGTGATAACCTTTGTTGTTATAATATATCATTTATATACAACTTGAAATTTTCATCCACACTAAATGTTTCATTAATCAGAAGGAAATATAAAACCTTTATTATTATTTTATTAATAACCCATATAGAATCATCGCCTTGATAGGACCTCAGTAATCCTATAATGAAATCTATCATAACATCATTCCATTTCCACTTGAAATTTTTTATCTTCTGTAATTGTATGGATTGTCTCTAGTGTAAAACATTCACATTTTGACAGTTGGAACATCCCATGAAGAAACCAGGTATATTTTTTTCATACCCGGATACTAGTACTGGAGATGGATATCCTGATACATCTTGGTGACAACGGGGTGCACTGCCCAAGGTCAATCAAAACAAAATAATACATCACCTCCTCACACATCTCTTATAAAACCCACATGTGACCATCAATACAAATTATTTCATCATAACCTATGGTTCATTTAAGAGGATATCCTCACCTTACACACTCAACTATAACACTAGGACCTCAGAATATGATAGGTACCTCATCATGAATCTATCCAGAAGGGTATGGGTAATAGATAAGGATGATAGAAAGGTATGTTCATGACTATCCAAAACCTCAATGTGTATCTCATAGAACAAATCCATAAGTTGACAGTCACATGTGGCATTTCTCACGGCCTATATACGAGTCCTCCTTCTCAGTTCATCAGTCACATAATTTCTTTTACTAATAATATATAAAGGATTTATGTCAACATACTATAGGTACTCAACCAACCATTGCTACCATATATTTCGACCACACTGTGTAAAAAAATATTGGAGGATTTTTTGGTTCTAGTACACTATATAAATCTATCAAAGTAGGTAATTCCTCTAATAGTTCAATGGATGAATAACTACTATAAAATCAATATCATGTGATGGGTAGTCCCTCTCATGAAGCCTCAATTTCTAAGACTCTTCTTCCATGACTCTATCTCTCTACATTAGAATTTCTCTGATTTCTATACCTTATGAATCATTGTAAACCATGTAAGACATTTCTGTCTTGGGAAATATTTGTATCATTGCAGATGTCAGTCTCAATTTCATCTCTTGAATGTTCAACTCACAGGAATCTGACCATGAAAAATTCACACTCATCTTAATCATTCTCATTAGAATTACTTCTAAGTGGAATAATACATGTATTAAATTACTATAATTTCTAGAACTACCCAAGAAACTCAACACCTCATAGATGTTCTCACTAATGTCCAAGGGAATCTTTATCTCTCAACCTATTCATGTAAATTGATTCTCATTTGTCTTGGATAATGTAACACGGGAATTGAATCTCATTCATAGAGATGTGTCACTCTGTGAGCTTAGCATATAACTCATCCACTCTCAGTATATTCAATATGGTCTCAATATGTTTGAAATGGTCTTGTAGATTATGAGAATATAACATGATATCATCCAAAAACCCCACAAAAAAAAGAATCATTGAAAGCATGAAAAACATGGTTTATTGGTTCTAGGAAGACTATTGTCACATTAAAGATATCAAACAGCATAACCAAATACACAAATAGGGCATGCGTATTTTGAAAAAATATGTGAGGTATGTATGATGGTCTAACATAAACCTATATATTAAAATATCTCAAACCAATTTTTGATAAAACATTTTATCCTTGGAACGTTTCAAAGAGATTATCAATCGGTGTTAGAAGATACCTGTTCTTTAATATCAGTTGGTTCTATTTTCAGTAATTCTCACCAAGTCTAATGGTTCCATGAACCTTTTTCTCAAAGAGGACTAGATAACCCCATTTAAAGAGTACTGGTTCAAAAAAACCATTCATATTTAAATCCTCAAGTTACCTCTCTAACTCATGCATCTCAGTAGTATCCATCCTATATGGTGGAATGGATACATGTGTTGCTCCTTGCAATAACTCGATAAAGAACATTGCCTTTCTCACTAGTGGTAATACTAAAAATTTGGCTTGGAAAATATTCATGAAATGATCATCCAATTGAGGGAAATCCAACTGAAGTGTCCATTGTTTTCCCAAATATAAACTCACAATCTTGGCTATCATCCTACCTATCCCACATTGATCGGGTCTATATTGGATCACCTAGACATCCCATTCACCCTTGTGAACAAACTCTCCACCCTTTGGTGATGTGATTTTCATCCTCCGAAGATATAAATCAATGAAATAAAGAAATAAATACAAGCATTTGATCATGAGAATGACATAAAATCCAATCATCTCAAGTAAAATGAGGTCTGAAACAAAGCGACACCCACCAATATCAAGGGGGAACGACCTAGAATGATGTACACCCTATATTCTAATACCAAATAGTGTATCAAGTATTATAACTCCATAAGAAATTTCAATACTGAGCCCAAGTCTATCCACAACTGGATTAAATATAAATTTATGAGAATCCCCTATATCGAAAAGTGAATATGAGGATACTAGAATAATACTTATTAGAGTAGAAGGTTTCAGATCTAGATCCTCGTGTCTATGTTGATGTTTTTATATATGGCCTAAACCATAGTTTTAGGATGCTGCCAAGATACCTTGAGATGATTTTCTCTGTTGTCGTTGTTAAAATAGGGTCTGACTAGCATGGCCATAAGCACTTTCTTTGTTTGACCAGCCAGCCACACTCCATGTCCCTATCTGATGAGATGCTTTTGAACTTACTCCAAAACATGGACTCTATACAGACCCTCTCTCACTGGATGTTGGTGAAATTGTTTTGCAGAAGCATTGTAGATGACCCATCTTGTCACATGATCATCACTTGACAGTTAACCTTATACATTATGGCCTCGTATGTCCTGACATAACACATTGGTATAACCTCACCTCTCATCCTGAATGTCTCTTCTAGATACTAGTATTTCCATATAGAATCTTCATATGACACTTCCTACTACCAGTCGATACATTCCAAGATATTGAATCCAAGAAAACACGGCTTTCACCTCCAACATATCTCATTTTGTGCTTTGTGATCAGTGCATGATTCAATATTCTAGAAACAATAGTCAGTAAGAAAACATTCACTTTCAACTAGAGTTCATACATTATAACTTCCTAAAAACATCTATCTTTAGATAACTCTCCACCCATTAAAATTGTTTTGATGTGTTGGATCTCAGTATAATGGGCCATGTAATCCATAACTAACAGCTCACCCCACTCTAAGTGCAAAAACTCCAAAAATATATTAGCTTTCAATGTCTTGGGATAGTATTAATCATATAATCCATATGAAAATCTCTCTAGGACATCTCAAAAAGATGATATATCTTAGAAATAACAACCCAACGTCTCAAGGAATAATCTTGCAAAATATATGTATTGTGATTTACCCTCCTTTTATAAGAAATCTCTAGTTGCACATAGATAGATTTCATGGCTATAAATGATGACTTCAAAGATTGTGGTCCAACATACCCTGAAAATTTAGGATGATTCTACAACTACAACTCATGAATAAACTATTATATAGTCGGGGTAGGTAGTGATGCTCCCTAAATGGTCTACATGGACAACATAAATCCTTTATTGAACTATGCCTCAACACATATGTCTGGTATAATGACTGGTGCTTTAGATGGAACTACTGGAGGATCCATGGGTAACCCATGCTCCACCACCTCTGAAGTGTTCGCATTCCCACCCTCCTAACATACGACAAGAGTTCATCATTGTGGTATGCCTATAAAATGTTAGACCCATTCCTAATTTCATGATCACTATAAATATATATAGCTAAAGAGAAAAAATATTGAAATATGACAGTTACATGCCTTCCTATATAAGAACACACAAACATATATGCTCTATAATTCAGTTCTATGAATCACAACAATGGTATATATGAAATAGAAACTACCTAATTCCCACTCTTAATGTGAGTTTTGGGTCAAGTTATATTATTTAATAAATTCTATATTCCATCCATTTTTCATTTATTCATATTTATATGAATCAATACTCATTTGATATTTATAACACATTTATTTCACTTTAAAGGTTGAGGAAATGGTCTACCAAATTCTTATCCATGAGGGATCGTGCTCTTCAATGACTAAAGGAGTGTGTCTACCTATTTCATACCAAAACACATATCAAAATATATATCATAACATGAGTTATATAAGTCAAAATACTTATCACAATATCATGGAATAAGTAATGAAACCTAAGTGGAACGGAATAATGTGTGGCATGTGAAATATAATAGGTTTATATATGATGCATGAGATGGAATTACCTCATATCATCTGGTTGAAACACCATAAAACCCAAAAATCATATCCATTATAATAGATAATTTTAAGTGCTCTACCCAATGATGGAATAAAAAAACTGTAATAATCACAATCTAGAAAATAAATTTCATTCGAGGTAATTTGGGTTTTTCCTATATGTGAGTTATCTGTGTATTGACACACCTCCTTACCAAATTCCATTTCCTTACTATCATTTTAAATCATCATATATTAATATGGAACACTAGATAAAAAATATATGATTACACATTGTAACATCTTGGCCCGGAATGCCACGAAATAGGGTCACAGCCCAGTTGTCCACCTGGCCTCAAGCGCATCTCCCCAAATTCTAGAGGATGCAGACTAGCAATGATGTCATATTGGTGTCAATGGGGAGACAATTCCCTCATCACCAGAGTGCAAAATAATAAAATATAAATTACATAAATGTAGAAAAATTAGTAAATCCTAATGATTTGAAAAGTAAATTGTGGATGTCTAATATATAAAAAATTCTAGAAGACATCCCATATACAGAATTTTGATACATTTCATAAGTCTCTACACAACATCCAAAATAGGTATACATGGAATATGTAAATACATGTCAAAATTTACAAAAAGTCCAAATGTATCCTAGTAGCATCACAATCCATAGCTTGGTCCCATTCTAACCAAATCCTAAGAAGAAATTAAGAACCTATTGTAAGGCTCTTTGCATTATCAGTACCTGTAATCAAAATGTCTGTTTCGTTGCCCAAAGGTGGCCCGAATAGGGCATGATAGTTAATCCTTATAGGAAACCACCAAACTTCATGTTCCTATATTTTAGTGATATAACATATAATGTATAATATGTAATGTAATTAGTGAATGTAAACATCCATTAAATCATGGTTCACGTTTTATAATCAATTAATTAAATCAATTTCATTTAAAATGTAAGTCTCTAATTTCATGGTCATGGATACATCATTTATTACATTTAAATTTAACTAAATATTTTATTTAATCATCATGTCTCAAAACCCAGAATAAATCCCAATAGTCCCCATAAGCACATGTATCCAAAAATTTCTAAATAGGCCATCCATAATGTGTGAGTCAAGACTAAATCCAATCTTCTACTTTGTATTGAAAGAAATTTCATAAAAGTAAATTCATTAATTATTTAAATTATAACATGAGACCATCTTTGAACATCCTAAGTTGGAATCCTTGTATCACTTTAAGAATAATATGATCCAATGCCCTAGGAGCCTATCCATGGGGAACCTACAAAGATATTAGGAATCACTCTCAGTGTGGAATAACCTTATGGCCAACAGATTCCATCATTGGTGGTCCATGGAGGGAGCCCAAATATAATCCATGTAAATATGATCAAATTTCCCATGAGTACATCAATGAAATTCTTATATGAATCCACGTATCTCTTGAAATATTATAATCAAGACTCAGAGTCTATCCTTTATAGTCTTCTATAGAGTCTATGTATAACTCAAGAATAAGCAATTAATAAGCCAAATATGTCCATCTATGTAATTATAATATTAATACATGTGTCTCCTAAGTCATATAACCATTTAATAAATTCAATATCATTTGATCAATTTGATTTAATATTCTAAAGTCAAAACAATGAACATCCAACTCAAAATCTTTTCAAGGGTGACTCAAAACATTGGTCAAGCATAGAAGGATTCCTAATCAATTACTCACAAGTGAAAAATTAATTTTTCCGATAATTACTTTCCTAAAAATTATTACATGGAATATAATCCATCTCAATCACAAGGGAAAAATAATATAAACTTCAAATCATGCTTAATCAATAATTTTCATAGTATGGCCATGGGTCATAGTCACCAATCCCTTCCAATTAATCAATTCAATATGTAGTTAATAGTTTATATTTCAATTCAAATCATAATCTAATTCATAAATTTTATTTAACATTTATTTCACAAAACACATCCCTAGGAAAGGGGACCAAGGGACCAGCCAATGGAATCCAATTCCAAGAGCCACCCATGGTGGTCTTTGGGTCTATCATTATAACCAGCACACCAAAAGGGGTGGTTAAACTTCATTCATGGTTCTTAACCAATAAAACAAATCTACAATGTTATTTAACTATATAGTTTAAGCACTTAAATTATAGGATCCAATTAAATTCAAGGAGTCACCTGAAAAAAGGGAATGCGTAACTACGACATATTTAAACCGCTCTAATTTTAATGAAAGGAATGAGACCACATACATTTAGTCTATAATTGATAGCTCATCAAGTATCATCTCTTTATTTGGCTCAAATCTAGGGAAAATCAATGAATGGGAAAATAACCAAATAATACATCATATTATCTTACAACAAAATACCACAAGTAATATCCAAAAGAATTTATAACTTCAAAAAAGGAATTGATGTCATTAATAGATGAATCCAACAAGATTTTTTGCACTTAAATTAGAGTTTGGATGGAGAATCGAGACCAAATTATACCTTTGATATCGAATGGAGTTATCAAAACTTGTTCTTGTTGTGTTAGAGGAGGAAGACATAATTTTTTGTTTAAGAGAATTTAATTTAATTTTAAATTTTAAAATTTATCCAAATTAAAGGGGTCACATGGTTTGAGAATATAGTTTGACAAGTCATGCACTAACTGTGAATAGTTATCTATAAGAAAGTGGGAACTCATATGGTTACCTCACACAGTTTGACTAATGGTGTATAAACCATGCGAATACCCACTGTCAAAATTTTAGACCAGGACACATGGTCATGCGGATTATATCACACTATTATCTGAAATGGTGCATCATACTCATTTTATCTACCCATGGCTCTTGAGGTTTATCAAACTGTGAATCATTCCTAGCATAATATTCACTAACCATACACCATGAATCTATTCACCACATAATGTGGGTTTTGTTCTATGAACCAACCCTGGTGACCACCAATACCTCTATGACCTTACACAAAAATGACATAAGTCCTTATTTAAATATTTAAAATGAGAATTGATGGAAAATAAATGATCTGAACCTCAAGGAAGAATAGGGTTCTTAAAAATCACAAATGATAACATTATATATTCATATTGAAAGTGTTTAACATGTTCCAATGAATATGGTTTGAGATGAATATTAATTATAAAGACTCATTACATTAAAACGATTGAAAATAGGATAGAGTGGCCAATGGATTGAGTTAAAATGATCATGCTAGCTAATATTTGACGAGGATAAAAATATTTTTGATATTCATATATATGAAAATTATTTATAAGTAAATATTAAAGGAATGGAGAAGATATATTATCTTTCAAAAAATATTTTTTTAGTAATCTTATGATGTGACTATTAAAGAGGTGAAAACTTAAATATAGTTATATAGAACAATGTAGGAAATTATCTTTCGTTTTCCCTTTAATATGATGGAATGATAAGATTAAGGAACAATTTTTGGGTTCTATACATACCATATTTTATGATGGTTATATTATAGGAGGCACATAGTTTATAATTTTCTTTATAATCATGAATTACAAATATATATAGTGATATAGAAGATCATTTTTATTGGTACAACATAAATTGATATATTTCCATTTTTTCTATTGGTTCATGGTATGTCATATTTTTAATGGTGAGCAAAAAATATTTAGGGGATGAAACAACCATTAAACATATAATAAATGAACCTAGAAAATTTCACTATATATTTTATCATTAGACTCTTGAAAACATCTAAATGGTATAATGGTATATCAGTTATAGTCAAACAACTTTTGAATTCATCACACATCTCTGATATAAAATATCTTTTATTAATTGATGAAATTTCTAGAATATACAATAATGTTGTTATAAAATTTCATAGATTTCTGCATTCAATTATGTTTTATTTTCCTCTTCATATTACCTCAAAAATCTAGAAAAGCCTTCAGTAAAAACATAATGGAGAGTTAATACTCAATAAGTCATGTCATCCACAAATTTTTGGCTAGTCAGATAGAACCACTAAAACCCTATAAGATATTATGAGATATTATTCAATGGAGTTCAAATGTGTTTGGGATCAACACCTTTCCCTGGTTGAGTTTTCTTAAAGTAATATTTATCACTTAATAATTCATATGGCTCCTTATGAATCCCTTTATAAAATGAAGTGTATAACTAAAATGTGTTGAGATAATGTTGGAGAAATAAAAAAGAGTAAGTCCAATAATAACTGAGGATATATAATAGAATGTCAAAACCATTCTACATCATACCAAGGAAGCTATATGTTTATATAAAACATTTGTATACAATAAATTGTGTGAAATGAAGTTTAATACATGATATAATATTATTCCATGAATTTATCCATATAATAATTTTATGAGATTAAGGAAAAAATAAAATATGATACAATGTTATATTGTCCCATTTAAGATTATTGGTTGAGTTGGTATGTTATCTTTACACTTGGTACATCCACCAAACATATCTCAAGGTCATGATCTATTCCATGTATCTCTCTTGAGGAAGTTTATAAATGATCTTTTACATCTATGGAAGTCAAAGATTGTACCACTATATCATGTTCTTACCAATGAAGAAAAACCTATATAGATTGTAGATCATTAAGATAATGTTCTGGAAAACAAGATAACTCCCCTTGTCGATGTTTTATGGAGAAACTTCTAACTTGAATAAGATCTATTGGTGCTTGAAGATATGATGAGGAAACAATTTCCTCTGTTATTTGTATTAGAGTGAGTGAATTTATAGGTAATATTTTTATATTAATGGGTGTTGGGGAATAATGTTACAACCCAATATTTCATGATATTTTTTTCAAATAAATTTATTTTCTTTAGTATTTCATGTTACATGAAACACCGAGTTTCAGGGAACCACAATATACTATTAATATTATTATTTAAACATGATAATTCTAATAGTGTAATTATATATAACTGTATTGATAAGAATAAACATAAATTGAAAATTAATTTTATAATATTTTGATAAATTAAATATATTTATAAATAATTACATAATTTTCAGTAAATCTTTATATGATACCAAAATATATATTTCTAAAGAACATATTTTGTCATCATTTTTTTAAATTTAAATATTAATTTGTGCCCCTTCTGGAAAATTTATTATGAAAAATTTTAAATTAATTTATGTAATAAAAAATTAAAATTTAACATATGTTTAATATTTGTAATTTTCCGAACTGATTTATTTTTTAATGAACTTTTAAAAATATTGATTCTTAATGAAAAATTACATTTTTTTTAATTACATTTTTGTTTTAAAATGCCTTATAAATATAATTAGATCAATAATTTGTTATTAACCTAATTTATGTCAATTTAATATGTTTCATGTTGATATTTGATATAAATTGTTTGGTTGTTTTGAAACCTTTTTCATTAGAAGAGCACTTTTTAATCTCTACAATGTGTTTAATTTTAAATTAATTTCTTCCACTACGTTAAATTTAATTTGGGAAAATGGATTCAATTTATATAATAAATAAAATTAATATTAGCTAATAATTTCATTTAATTTTTGGTCTTAGGGAATAGAAAAAATTGTTAAACTTAATTATTGTATTTAATGTTAAAACATGTTTACTGCGGTTAATCTCAAATTAAGTGGGTTAAAATAACACAAAAAATGACAATTCATATTTTATGGGATTATATCATACTTATCTCATCTAATCATGATAATTATCCATTATAAATACTTTTAATTTTTTTTAAATGTGGGTATAACTTTTTTAACTCAAAAAATTCATTTGTGTCCTCTCCCCTATATATAAAATGTATCCCCCTCTCCAATCCTCAATGAACTTACACAACCTTTTGTTCCTATAACAACATGACAAAACTCCTTAGTCTCTTCTATAACCTATCCCAACAGTCCATTAATTGGTTGATAAATCCCCCTAATATTTATTTAGGTACAAACCTATATAGTTTCTCATATAAATTGGTACCACTCTTAACCAACCATTTTTTTTATTGCATCTTCCTCCTCAGTAAAATTTTATTAAACAAGAGATATAAAATAAAATTAGTGTCAAACATGTAATTATAACTTATTATGTTAATATCATAAACAATATTCATCACCACTTCCATCAACTGTGATATTAAATCATTCATCATATCTACAGTGGACTACCACCTTGCGATCCAAGGTAATTCATTCCCACCAATATGTCCCATAGATTGATATAATAATGGATTTAAAGAATATATAAGATATTTATTACCTTGAAATCATTATATAATTATAATATCACATAAATATTCTTTCCTTCCATTCCATTGTAAAATAATAATTTCGGTCATGTGTATGGAGGATAACTTCTTCATGAACCGATGGGAGTTGTTATATATATATATATATATTAAATGGATGTCAATAACAAAAAATATATAGAGTATATGTGATATAAATAATACAGAAAAATATCTTGTAAGGTTGAATTAATTTTTTTCATTTTTTTTATCTACCGATAAAACAGAGACGATTATGCATAAGTATAGTTTACCTTCTCCATGAATGATGCAATTGATTTTATGTCTATAAATATTTGAGATAACTATAATTATATATTATTAATATATGTTATATTTAAATCATGATTATTGGACAATATGTTATGGATATTGAATAAAATAACATGGAATAAAACTATAAAAGTAGAACACACCGAATAAATGAAACAATTATCACCCAGAAAAGTGATTTTAATAATGAATTGTTGATGAATGGGTGATAAAATTGTATAAGTAAATCCAATATGGTATGATATTTATGGTTATGGTTCTTCAATAGATATATAATAATTATATATTAATTATATTGGTTTTTCGATCTTATACACATAGATTCAAGACTTCATATAAGATATTTCCATCTCACTTTTATCTCTGTCAGGAACATTCCATATTGGCAATAAGATACATTTATGTAGATAATATACATCCTGTGAATATATTTTAGGATTAATATCGAGGATTTATTCATATTTACATATCTATATATATATAATTAACTCATTGGTATTATCACTCAAAATTTATCAAAGTGGTAAACATTTTCCACAGTCATTACTACTCATTGATTTGAAATATCAATTAAATAATTGATTTTGAGATGAAAATGATATTTTCTTAAAGAATTTTTGGATGACATTTTTGGTTATTTATTTTCATCAACGTCTATGTATTTTTATGTTACTTTATTTTTACTGGAGTTATGATCCAATGGTTACATCTCTTTTCATTATCTATATATTTTATGTTTATAATAAAATTAGTATTATGAAATATATTCTTTTTTCCATGGGATATTCTATGATGAAATGAGGTAATTTCTATGAAATACATTAATATTTAAGTGTTCATGTCATGTTTAATTGTTAATAAAACCAATTTATTTTTCCTAGGTTATGATATGATGATTTATTTATGATAATGTTGTGGAAATATATATGGTATTCATTATTTGATAGGTCAATCTATTATAAACCAAGGATGTTGGTAATGTTATAACCAAGGAAAAAGGATGTATTATAAACAAGGATGGTGGTTAGTTCTAAACTAATTATGGGTGTTAATGTTTTAAAAAATGATGTGTGTCTCTGGAATTATATATCCCTCTAATGCATTGGGTAATGATTGATAACTCGTGAGATAAATAGGACTCGAATGGGGAGTGAACCTATTTTAGTGATTAAATTTTCCCACATTCATATTTGTGTGTGTGAACCTTGACTAATATGAGGGCGTTTACAGTGAATCCAATCCAAAATGATAATCATAGCTATAATACATATCTACTATGTAATTTACTATCTATTGTTATATTTATGTCTCAATTATTGGTCATATTCCAACGTTAATCTCCAATGGTTCATATACATTGATTTATTTAAGATTAATGTCTTATAAGATTCTAAAATTTATGTTGTAATTCATGATTATGATATATGATATATAGGGTATGAGTTTGAAAATGTTAGGTTCATTTTCTCATTCACTTATAAACATGCTATATTGGCATCTCAATTTTTAACTTTTATGGAGATAATGAGATCACTCTTTTTTATTTTTTTCCTTTCCCATGGTAAATAAGAATGTTACAAAGTATGACATGTCTATGGAGATGATCTTTAATGATGATATTGAATATATTTAATGAAATAATAATATTATGTATCTAGATTCCAATGACACTAATCCTTTATGATCATTGGGATTGTTTTTATAAAGTAATTATTATTCATCCAAAAATATGTAATATATATCATTGATAACCCAAGGTTTTTATATTCATCCATGAAGGAAAAAATCCTTAATTCTATCCTAGGACCAATGATTCATTCAATGGTATATGTTCATTTTATTATAGAGTATATAGTGATTTTAAACAGAATAATGGTGGAGGAAGGAAATATATTAGGAATTCCTTCTGAATATAGTATGTCAATAAACACTGGAATAAGTGGGGCCTCTAGTGATGAGAAAATTTTAAATATAAACATGTACTTCTATGGAGTTGGAGCACCTTAGAATAAAAAAATATTGGAAAATTTCATTAAATTACCGAATATAAATATTAGTTTTTATTGTTCTTATAGATAACAAATGAAGTGATCCTATATGGAACCAACTAGATAATGTCTAAACTATAATGATATGTGACACCTCTAACATTATTTTTACATTTCTATGTTGTATAGTGTTATAGATAGATCCATTGATTCTCAGATATACTATGATTTTATAGAGCATTATAATCATGAAAATGGTTATACTCATCACCTAGTAATCTAATTTTACTCTAGGAACATTGTGACTCATCATAATATGAAATTTTATAAAGTAATAAAGTTTCATAGAAGAGCCGAGAATCAATTTTATTGTGAAAAACACAAAAAAAATGGATTATAATTATGGACCTCAGATATAATATGTTACAATTAATTTGAATTATTCTCTTGTGAAATATATTTTTGATATCGGTGCATCCCACTCTTCTATTATTTCTCATGTTGTGGTATATATGGGCCTACATGTTGAGATTATGTCTTATAATTTGAACAATTAAGCACCTCTAGTACAATAGGAGTGTTGAGCCTGTAATTTAATAGTTTGTTCAATAATAATCTTAGAGGGTAAATTAGTGTGGGATTTCAAAATCAATAATATTGAAATATATTACATGATTCATTTTATGGATTGGTTGATGGATTTCAAGTCCCCAATCTATTATTATACATAGAGTGTTTGTTTTACATCTTTTAATAGTGTTAAAATTGTATTTTAAAGGAAATTTGAATGTAAATACAAGATATAAATGAACATTGTTACAAATCATTGGAACTGTATCATATATTATGGTTGTTTTTACCTTATCATCTATTGATGATATTGGAATATAGATTATATAACAATTAGTTAACAATTTTCAGATGCTTTCCTAAAAATATTTCTTGGATTCCACCTAAATGTGATGATGAATTTATGATTTATCACTAATCATGGACAAATACTATTTCACTTATGTCTTATAGGATGTTTCTGATAGAATTAAGGAAATAAAATGTTTAGAATTAATAGTTTGAAAGTAAAGGGTTCATCAGGTGAAGTTCATGTATGTTGGTTGTGATAGTCATTTTAATAGAGAAAAAGATTGCAACTAGAAAGCTTTGTTCTGATTATATCAAGATAAATCATGTAATGATAAATAATATGCATCCCCTTCCATAAATTGATGATGAATTTTAACAATTTATGGGATCCTCATTATTCAGAAAGATTGGTTTATGACTAGGGTACCAAAATCATGATTTTAAGAATGAGGTTTTTTCAAAAATAGTTTTAGGATGTTTTTATAGCCTTTATTTAAACATTTTTATTCCCTTTTGACATACGAACTCACCAAAAATGTTTATTTAATTAATGATTTAATTCTTTTTGAGGTCCCATGAATCCTATATAGTGTTGTTCAATGATGATATTCAGGTGTAATCATTACTCTGTCATGTCCTAACAAACAATTGGATATATTGTTTTCTATCATGATGGAACAACTCCTTTATGAAATGATGTCAATGTGTTTTTTATAAAAGAGATATAATTCATTGATCATATCATTTCTAAATGGGTGGTTTCTATAGATAAATAAATGAAATATTCTTTTATGTTCTCGAAACCACTATATAATGAATTTGAGATATGAAATATCTTTGAGATAAATTTATATTATTGACTATATGTGAAAAAAATTTCCTATAAAGCCACACTAATGATATATTTAAAATGTAAGGGTTATTTATTTTAATAGACTGAGGAGTTACATCACTTCTTTCAATAAGTCATGGTTTAAAATACATCAACACATATCCTTACATTTCAAGAGTCGTGATAGGGTTATATAGTCTACTAAGATGCATATGGATATTCTATGGATATAAAATCATGTAGGGAGATAATTTATTTTTTATATTTCAATAATTTTATGGGTATTTGAGAAAAACCAACCAACACATCTCATATAGTTTGTTATTATAGATTGTTCTTTGATGAAAAGAGGGAATTATTTTTTCACTGAGATATTTAAACTTTTTATGGATCAGATCTTGATTCATATTTTATAACAATGGGATATGATTTTAAGGAAATTGTGACTAATGTAATATCTCTAGATATTTGAAATTGAATTAATTTATATGATGGTAAATAAGATTTTTTTATGATTCATTGATTAGGAATCCATTTAATAGATTTGATGAAGTGTCTTCATAACAATGGAAACCTATGTTGGAAATAAATTATATTAATTCAGTTTGTGTTGAAAAAAGTTATGTTTTTTGTTTTCTTTCATGTTTATTTTATTCCATATCTATTTGAGTAGGTTTGAAAGGCATAAACAACTAATCTTAAAAATTTAACCGTGATCCAAAAATTTAAATGTGGGGAGTCTATTGAGGACTTGAATCTAGATGGGATATATATACCATGTTTTTGAAAATATAATATAATTACTCCAACTTATATGTATAAAATTATTAATTCCTACGACCATGCAAGATAGGTTTCTCATCATAGAATCCATGGGATTTACAAAGCTCTGAGTGTGAACTTTAGTAATGCAGGAAGGAAGGGGAATGCGAGATTGTTTTTATCTAAATGCATCACCTATAAACTTTTAAATGTAGAACACCAATATCTAGTAGGTATGTTTTATTTCTTAGTGATTCTCCAATGAAAATGGTAGCTGAGAGATAAGGAATCTGTCATAGGTGTATTAGGACTGGTTTAGAGACAAGATTCAATGTGGGTGATTTTGAATCAACTCACTATGTCGGCTCACCTCATCCATATTCATGAATCTAATATGGTGGGAGAACTACAAAAATCTAAATTTTTAATGTAATAAAGACACACCAATTTTGAATTTATATTTTTTCTAATTGGGACCCTAAGTTAACATCATGATTTTGGATATCCTTGCATTAATCCCTTGGAACCTAGTTATCCATGATCACATTTTATCATCCTCAAACAGGTGGAAGATCTTAATTGATGATTAATAAATTGGGAGGTATGATGAGGGGATGTTTTGGGATTTTTTAGGATCTTGGGATGATCATAAAACATTACTATATTTCTTATTAAATAATAGTTATTAGGGATTGATGAATATGGCCCCATTAGAGGCATTGTATAGACTTCCTTGTCTCTCTCCACATTGTTGTGTGGATGAAAGTTAAACATCTCAAATAAAATATTTCCATAGGAATGAAACATTATATATGTTCCCAATGATTAGAATGTGGATGTAAATGACTTAGATGAATAAGAAATAATTTTTGGATCACCATTTGTGATTGTTTTCTTTTGAGGTGGTTGTGCATATGTTTTTGAAAAAAAATATTAATGGATAGGGCATCATTATTTTGGTAAGCTTATAATACTGAATCAATGGTATATAAGACCTTATTAGATACATTAAATATTTTATGATATGGATTGTTAGTTGGATTCCCCAAAAAATGTTCAATTATGTATATATTGTGTTTGAAGTATCTTAATTGAATAATTATATGTCTGATCTTTACCATGCGATTTGATGGGACAATATTTTTCATGAACTAGATTCTTTGATGATTTATGTGTCGATATATATTATGGATTGTAATGTGAATATATTACGTGGAAAAAAGGCATCATTTTGTTGTGTATTTATAGAACCGTTGTCGAAGGATATAATTTATATGGGAGTATTAAAAGGAAATGATCATGAAATGTCCTGATAAGATCCAACGACATATTTATCCTCCAATATGTGAGGAAAAAGTTACAATGGTGGAGACAATGTAACATCCATAGTTTTTGGAAATTTATAATATTATTATATATTTATATCATATTACATTCTTGGGTTATGTTTCATGAGTTTCTTATGGGTTTTTGAGTGTTTTAAATGTTTTGTTTCATTTATCATGGTTAGATAATAGTAAATTAAAACCATTTATTATCTCCAGGATGATGTGAAACATGAACTGGGGGTCATAGGGGAGTATCATGGTTACATCATGATTCATTCCAATCTATGTTCATTCCATTGGAAACTGAGCATGCATAAATAGAGGTAATAACATGGGTAACAAAAAGTTTTCAATATGAGCATGAAAATAAGTTGGGGTCTTCCCTTGGCATAGTAGTAGCTTATGGATGGTGTATTTTTTTCTAGACTATGAGGCCTCGCTATGGGTATACAAGTGTTTTTTCGGTAGCACATAAATGGTTAGTACATGGTTTGAAAAAAAACGGTACCAAATAGTGTGGTGTGTAGTTAATGGAATTAAATTTATTGTTTTAACTGAGATTAATTCCTATAATATTAATTTATTCCATAATCATCTAGTGAATCAAAATAATCTTCCTCCATAAACATGATTAAAAAATACCTTCTATCTAGAAGAATACTTTTTGGAAATATAATTTAATTGTTGATCATGAATCATGTGTAAATCCTCATTTTTTCTCTTCCACTTTCTTTATTCTCAACTTCTGTCATCCACATCATTAAATAAATTGTTCCATATATATATATATATATATATATATTGTCCCAATGTTTTAGATATTAATGAGATAAAGGTGGGTCTATTTAAGGGATGAATATTAAATTACTTGTCAAGATATTCTTGGTGTATTTAATACTTCTCACTCATCTATACTATTCTGGAATATGAAGTCTTATTTAAATATAATGGTTTCTTTTTGAACTTTTATGGAATGTTTTTCTAATTTTCTAAAGGAACCCATTTTTTACTTTATTTTATGAAATATGTAAATTTTGAAGTCTTTTAAAATGCATATTTTATTATAATTTTAATATGATGATTTAAATATTATGATATAGTTTTGAAACATTAATGTTTTTTATGAAATTATTTCAAAGGAAGAATATTTTTATGAAAAATGAATTAGGATTGAATTTGGAAAAATTGGGTTTTCATGGGTTAAAGGTTGAAATATTTGGATATAATTTACAATATCAAGGTAGGATAGGTTATGGTAATGGAGTAACACAATAAATTGTAACACTATGATTGTGTGTATCAATGAATATGTGTGAGCACGAATATGGGAATGGCCATTCCAAATGCCAATGATCAGTAATGATATTTTTATGTTTTTTCACACATTGATTTTACTTATGGATTTATAAAAATGACTTAATTTAATTTCAAATTTTTTATAATAAATATGATAACTCTTTCTTGTCCTAGTGGATTATTTTGGATGTATATGAGGAATGCCTAGTGGAATTTCAATCACACCCTTTCTAGGTTCCATTGATCTATTTAAATATGTCATATACTGAGACACAAAAAAATGGAAAGATATCTTATTTATCTAGTGAAAATTAATGATAATTTAGGAATGGAAGTTGGTGTTCGAGTTTTCATAAACTTATGGTTATGATTGGGATGATACCACTATGTTTTATTTTGATCTTTTATACATTGGGTTTTGTTAGTTGTTGTCCCTTCATTAGAACTATAACATTATTGTTTTTTTGGTTTGATATGTTGGTTTTATTCATAATTATCATGAATCGTATAGGATGATTAGATGTATATATTGATTTTTTGTGTGGTTATATTTCTAAATGGAAAATAATCCACCTTTAGTTTGTTATGTCTTTCAAATTTACTTTTATTCTTTGGTGTCTTGGTGAAATCACCGAAGACTATTAAAACCTAAGCTACTTCCCAAGGAAATTATTGAGGGGAATGATATTATATTATTAATGTTTTTAGTATATAGTATTCATACCTATTTAATATATTTAGTCTTATAGAAGTAGAAGATCCTCTATTAGTAAATATACTATGAATTAATTATGAACTATAAATTGTAAATTCGGTATCATCAAAGGAAGGAATATAATGTACATGAATCACTTAATTATATTGAACAGTGTCCCCTATTAATGATGAGGATTGAGAATAACCCAATTTTTATTGAAATTGGTAAATAATATTTTAAATTATAGATTAATGATTATAATTTAATGATTTAAAAGTTATTTTATAGTCATTAGTCTATTAGAAAAATAGGGGGAATAATTGAATGATTCAAAAAAGAAAAGGATTGTTAGAGAAATAAAAGGAATGTGAATATCTTGAATTCAACTTCAATAAAACAATGTTTGTTAAATTTTATTCTATAATAAATATTTCTACAATAGTAGATATAAAAATGATAAATTATAATATATAGGTATATCATCATTATATTAAACAATGGATATCCCCAATGAGATTTAGAAAGTATTATTTTGTAAGGTTTGTTAAACAGATTGGAGACCTTGATTAATAAAAATATATTAATTTTAATATAATATTTGTAACTTCTAATCAGAAAAAGACTCAAAATAATGGAATGAAATAGAATCATCTAGTTGTTAACATGGATTATTATTTCAGAAACTATATGAACAAAATTTTTAATATGAACCAAAAATATCTATTTTGGTGAACTGATATAAATCAAAACAAAATCAATCATGAATAATACTACTCCAATTTTAATCAGTTGTTATCTCATTGAAAATATTTTATTTCCAATATAATATTTTACTTTGGTGATAATTTATTTCTCTATGCATTATATTGTTACCCCTCTATAAGTCTCAAAAATATTTTAATGAATATTTTTTTTCATTGAGAAAAGTAATTCTGTCAATTGAAATAAAAAATAGTAAATTTTAGTGTGCTTGAGATACAATCATAGAAGTCATAGTCCATATAAAAATATTTATATTATGTAAATTTTGATAATGATATCTTGTTAATATAAAATTTTTAGGTAATTTTGGGTCACCCATCACAAAAAATTGAGAGGATTTGAAAAAACATGATTACTTTAACCATTTTAGATATAAAGAATAGAAGCGGTCTAAGAATTTGATGGAAATATGTCAAACAAATTGTCACACCCGTTTTTTTTCTTTTCATGCCATGGTTTTCATCCAGTTCATATAAAATACCATTTATTTTCTTGGGTATTTGGTGAGATTAATTTTGAGTTTTTAACTTCCATATATGCCTAATCACCCTAATTTGGGTTCCCCATTTCTTGTGTAGGATTTTCTGGAGAGAGGGTGGTTTCTTCATGGTTTGGGCCAACTGTGAGCTCATTTCCATTTTTAAAAACCAAATTTGTTTCTTTTATAACTCCTTTTATTTAAAAATTTTTCAACCATTACACTTCATACATTTCCTCCCTTGATATATTCAAACCCTCATATCCTTTTTGACCCCTTAATAATTCATAATCATGGTGAATTGGGGTATCTTATTTAGGTACTGGGCCAGCCCATGGGCCCATTTCCTATTTTAAACAAATTATTTGTTTCTTTTACATCTAATTAAATATTTAATATATTTAGGTGATTCCACGTCCCACCCAAATAAAATATCCCTATTCTCACCCACATTATTTATTTTACCTTTTTGGAGCCTTATGGGTGCAGGATTAGGGAAGAAGTTCTCATGTTACCTAAAATCATTTAGAATTGAGAAGGTAAATTGTTCCACAGATAAATCATTCAATTTGTAATCTTTTTACTATAACTCTTTCTTACATGGTTCTTCCGGACCTTAGGAGAATCTATAATAATTTTAAATCCATTACCTTTTATATATGGGTGCACATCTAATGGAATACGATGAGTTTTCTAGTTGAAAAGGTGAGATTCCTTCTCCTTTATCCTCCCTCTTTTTCTTCATTCATTATTTATTGGTTTTATAATCTCCCCTAGTCGTGATCTACCTAGGGTGCTATTATCCCATAATTTTATATGGGGTTTTTGTTCGTTTGGGGCTGGTCGTCCTAGGTTTAGGGTTTGAAAACCCTCGGATGGTGATTTTGGGTGTGTGTTTCCATTACGCCATGTATTTGAGGTAGGATATCCCTTGAACAAGACTTTAACATCTATGTTTCATCATTATCATTCTTTTATAACCTTATTTATATGATATGTTCTGCTGTGAAACCATGGTTTTAAAGGTTTGGTGTGCAAATTATGTTTTATGACTTATTTTGTTAAAAATATAGTTATTTTCGTATAAATGTGCACTCCTCTTGTTTGATAAATTATTCCATGAGCTTTCACACATGGTTTATGGTTTTTGGAATATGTTTTAGAATATTTAATAACTTTATGGTATTCAAATGGTATTTTATCCCTTTTTATGTGCTTTATATAGGTTTTTTTTGTTAAAGAGTCCATGTCATGTGTTCGGTAAATTGATCGGTTGGCTTTATTGTGTCTACTGCAATTTAAAATGATTTGTTTGGATTTATAAATACAATATAAGCATGTATAAATTATTTTGGGATCCTTTTATGGTTTTCCAATTTTTATTTGGTTTTACAAACATATGGTTTTTGGTTTATAACATGTTTTTTCCCGAGTTGTCAGAAAAAGGCATGTTTCCAATCCTTATGAAAATGGTTGTGTTTTGAATATGTAACCTGAATGTTTTAATGGATTTATGATTGTGTTTATATGTTTTAAATGGTATGTATAAACCTCCTTAAAAAAGTTAAATTTATACCATGGTAAGATGATAGTTTTGAGAAAGGTTTAAAGTCTTGTTTGGCATTTGTTTCCTTTTTTGTAAAAATGGTTTCCACGTGTATTTAATGTTATATATTTTGGGAAAACTTTATGGTCCATGAAAATGATTTATTAATTGGTTATGCGGCTTCCAAATATGGGTGATTATGTTTTTTATGGGTTTTTGGACTTAAAGGAGCATTATTTAATGGATTTTATGTGCAAGGCCTCGTTATACTCCTTGAAATTGTTTTACAAATCTTTTTAGTGATTTCTTGATTTGTTAAATAAATGTGAAACATGTTTTTCGGATACTTGTGTTTTTATGGTTTGGTAATGGAATTTTGATGTGGAAAGTTTATTTGAAAATATTTGTAACTTTATTGAGTACAAAAGGGAATCACGGGTATCTAGGTGGGCGGACGTGTACTAGTATGCTAGTGATACTGTGGGGTTTGGAACCTATTTCAAGTAGCAAGTTTGATGATGACAACACTAACTAAAATATGATGATGTTTTTGTTGGGGGACAACTATGTTATGGTTATGCTCCCTACTAGTGGCTTGTGTGCATGAGAACAGATATTTATTATGGTTACTTTCACCGAGATACGAGGTACTTGATGCTCATAACTAACTAGTGCCTAGGGGTGTTCCCGTGACTTATGCTCATTGGTTATTTTGTACTCACCATCGGAATAAGGTGTGTTTGCTTAGTAAATTAAGTAATGCTTTTGATTTATTTAAAAGTGTAAATTCTTTAAATCATCCCTCCTGAAAACTATTTTCATTTTGAAGTTTCACCTCTTTGAAAATTGTTACTAGAATTATCGTTTATAAAACATGCATGTTTTTGTCTAGTAAATTTCGACAGCATGGGACATCATTTGGAAAACATACCGTTATATTTTTATTTTAAACATGAAATTTGTTGTTTATTTTTTTAAAAGGATGTGCATTGGGAATAGAATGTCGGGCAAAACTACAATGTTTTAATACTCACGCCTAGTGTCTTATTCTGTTTTTATCCCTTGTGAAGGTTTTAGCTTGAGTTCGATTACCCTGGGAAACGTGTTATAATTTTATTGGAGTGTGAACAGAGAGGTCACATGGAGTTAGTTGGTTATCAAGTTGGGTAAGTTGAGTTGTTGGTTTAGTTGTACTTTCAGTTTCTTGAAAAAATAATGTTGAGTTCAATTTTTATATAAAAGTATTTGGGGATTTCCATTTCTTTCCACTGTTTGTTTGATTGTTTATATATGTGATAAATCATCCTTTTGTGAACTCTATTAATGCCCTTGGTTCTTTTCACCATCTCGGGAGGATTGGGAATGCCTCTGGGGACTTGTCACGGGCTGGCATGGGTGACTGGTTCAGGGTCAACTCAGGCTAGTTCGTGTCAAAATGGTATCATAGGATGTCGGCTCTTAGAAGACCTTTATTTTTAGAGTGCCCTTGTTATTTGGGGGATATCAAGGTAGATGGAGAAGGATTTTTGGGACTTGAGGTGTAAGTTCGGGAACATCGTCTCGAACGTTTTCTCGTTTTAATCCTTGGGTTTCCATTAGAAGTCAGGTTTTATTAGTGTCTTCTTTTCTTGTTGATTTTCTGGTTTTGGGATATGACAAGGGGAGTCTGACCAATGGCCTCTGTGAGCTCAAAGGGCCTGTAAATCCATGTAGATCTAGGAAATGGTCTTAATATGTCTCTCTGTGTTGGTGTTGTGTTTGACATATGTATTCCAACCATATGGTCAAGTCACCCACCGGCACTAGTTACCTTTTGTGGGTTTCTTGGACATTTAATGAATTCTGAATTTTTGTTTTGAAAATACTTGTGTGAGAATTATGAAAATGTGTTTTAATGGAAGGATTGGATTTGAAAAAGTAGAAAATGGGTCTTCAAAAATTAAATATAAAAATGGTTTTGGGTAGGTTGTGTTTTTTTTAAAAAAAATTCGGGAAGGAAGTGGAAATTTTTTAACGGGATTGGATTTTCTCTAATCTAAACTTGCAGTTTGTTGAAATTTTTTTTTTAAAGTGTGTATAATTTTAAATTAATTCTGAAACTTTTTTTTAAATGCGGTTTTTTGGGATATTGAAATGTTTTTGAATCTAATGAATTTGTTTTGGATGTTTGGTTTTGAGCGGCTGGTGTTTTCTAGAAAGGGGTTTTGGCCTTTGTTGTTGTTAGTTTATGAAAAGAGACCTTGATGAATTTTTTTAAATTGGAACAGGGATATTTGGATTAGAATGGTTATTTTTGGAAGTTCTATTAAATTAAATGGATTTTTTTTTAATCAAATGGTTCTTGATGAAGTGTGTCTTTTCTTGTGAAATCTGAAAATAGTTTTTGATTTGGTGGTTAATGTGAATTTGGAAGGTACATGATTATTTTTTTAATGATGATGTTTTGTTTTTTCATTTGGTGTTTTCATGGGTTCTCACATGCACGGTTTTTTGGATAAATGGATGAATGTCCAGTATGGCTTGGTATTTGAGTGACCGGGGTGGCACGTAAATGTTCATGTGAGTGAGACTTGATGAAACACCATTGGGGAATATGAAAATCCACCAAGTTAGTTTATTTGTTTTTCAAAAGTGCTTTGAGCTGATAAATTGTGGTGTTTGTTTTGAACTAAAAATTATGTGGATGGTTTATCCTATGTCTTAGAAGTTTTTTCTATTCAGTATGTTTCCTTATGATTTAGAATTCATACTCTTATTTCATCTTGAGATAGGATCTTGTTGGTGGCTATGTTTTGGGGTAATGTACAGTGGGTTTCTAAAGATGTTTTGGATGTTGTGATGTATCCATGGATGGTTCTCCCTTGCTATGATTTCTAGTTGATCAGCCTAAGGATTTTTTTTCAAATGTTAAATCCACCTCTTAGAATGTTACCCCAGTCTGTTTTTTGAAATAGAGAGATATTGGGGCTCGATTTAAAAATTCCTTCACTTTATGATGATTCTCTCACTTGTAGTAGTTGTGTTCGGTGATGTTTAGTTGGTGTTTTTATGTTCCTTGTTCATTCTTCTCCCCATTCTGAGTGAGAGAAAATAGTTTTGTGTATCTCCATGTTCATGTTTGGGTAAAAATGTGTTGTTGAGGAAGAGAGTTTCATGGTGTCTCTGGATCTGTTGTTTCATACTGGGAGTGTTATGTGATACTATGTGGAATGAAAGGATAGAGTAGAAGTTGTGGATTATCAAATCCTGGCTGTGAGGCAAGAGATTCTTTATCCATCAAAGCCACAACCATATGTTTCGGAGTAAAGATAGTGCATAGTAAGGAGTCATAGGATTGTAGGTAGTATTTATAAGATCATAACTATACCATTTCATTGAGGTAGTTCCATTGTTTCTTTTGTGGTTTCAATGTCCCAATGATTGGTTCCCCTTCCCTAGCCTCCCTAATTGGTGGGGTTTTGGATCCGTGTAGAGAGTGTTGGCCCAATTCTTGTCACCTCCATTCCAGAGTGGGTGGCTTAAATGTTCATTTTTTGTTCATATCAACATGGGTTTGTAGGTTGTTGTGGGATATTTTTGGTGGTCCCGTGTAGGTGAGTCCCAATTATAGTTCATTATGATTGTTTTCTTTTTCATTTCTATTTGGTCTGATGGTGGGGAGACCCACTACGGGTCTTGAAGATCTTTACTTTAGGATTTTTCGGATGGTAGTAGTGATTCAATGGTGGGGAGACCATTCCAGGCTCCACCCCAAGTCATTGGATTTTGTGAGTTATCTATGGGTTGGGGTGATCTTTGGTTTCATTGGGAGAAGGCCCAAAAATCTAGTACTTGGCTTGGTTGTGTAGGTGGTGGCTCGATCTCTCGGTTGATTCTCTGGAAGTGGCTGTGAGTTGGTGTTTTGTTTGGACAAGAGAATTAAGTTACATTGTTGGTGAATTATATTTTCATATCTTTATAGGATGTATTATATTTATAAGGAATTTTTAGGTTCTTTTCTATTAGTTGAAAAGCATTATGGATTTCCAGGGGTGGAGATCTTTAATGGTGGGGAGAATTGTCACACCCATTTTTTTCTTTTCATGTCAGGGTTTTGATCCAGTTCATTTAAAATCTCATTCCTTTTCTTCATTATTTTTTGAGATTAATTTTGAGTTTTTAAATTCCATATATTTCTAATCACCTTAATTTAGGTTTTCCATTTTTTGGAGTTTTTGGAGAGAGGGTGGTTTATTCATGATTTGGGCCAACCGTGAGCCTATTTCCAGTTTTAAAAACCAAATTTTTTTCTTTTATAACTCCTTTGTTTTTCAATATTTTCACCCATTACACTTCATACATTTCCTCCCCTGACATATTCAAACCATAATATCCTTTTGGACCCCTTAATAATTCAAAAGTAGGGTGAATTGGGGTATCATATTTAGGTATTGGGCCAGCCCATGGGCCAATTTCCAGTTTTAAAACAAATTATTTGTTTCTTTTATATCTAATTCAATGTTTAATATATTTCGGTGATTAAACCTCAGAATTGAAGAAAATATCCCTATACGCACCCCATTATCTATTTTCCCTCTTTGGAACTCATATGAGTAGCAGATTTGGGATAAAGTTCTCATGTTACCTCAAATCATCCAGAATTGAGAAGGTAAATTGTTTCACACATAAATCATTCAATTCATACTCTTTTTCCTATATATATTATTTCCCTAGTCCTTCCAGACCATACGAGCATCTAAATGATGTTTTATGCCATTCCCTTTTCTCTAAGGGTGCAGATATAATGGAATACATTGAGTTTTCAAGTTGAAAAGGTGAGATTCCATCTCCTTTATCCTCTCTCTTCTTCCTTCCTTCATTATTTATTGGGTTTATAATATCCCCTAGTCATGATCGACCTAGGTTTATTTTATCACATAATTTTTTATGGGTATTTTGTTTGTTTGGTGCTGGTCATCATAGGTTTAGGGTTTGTAAACCCTCGGATGGTGATTTTGGGTGTGCGTTTCCACTAAGCCAAGGATTTGAGGTAGGATATCCCTTGCACAAGCCTTTATCATTTATGTTTAATCACTATCATTCTGTTATAACCTTATTTGAATGATATGTTCTGATGTTCAACCTTTGTTTTAATGGTTTTGTGTTCAAATTATGGTTTATGACTTATTTGGTGAAAAATATAGTTATTTTGGTATAAATGTGTACTCCTCTTGTTTGATAAATTATTTCATGAGCTTTCTCACATGGTTTATGGTATTTTGAATATTTTTAAGAATCTTGAATAAATTTATGGTATTAAAATGGTATTATATCTCTTTTTATGTGCTTAACATAATTTGTTTTGTTAAAGAGTGTATGGCATGTGTTTGGTAAATTGATCTGTTGGATTTTATGTGTCCAGTGCAATCTAAAATGATTTCTTTGGATTTATAAATACATTGGAATCATGTAAAAATTATGTTGGGATCCTTTTATGGATTTAAACTTTGGATTTAGTTTTACAAACAAAAGGTTTTTGGTTTATAACATGTTTTGACACGAGTTGTCCGAAAAAGGCTCGTTCCACATCCTTAGGAAAATGTTTGTGTTTTGAATATGTAACCTGAATGTTTTAATGGATTTATGATTGTGTTTTTCTGTTGTAAATGGTGTGTATAGACCTCCTTAAAAAAGTTAAATTCATACCTTAGTCAAATGATAGTTTTGCGAAAGGCTTAAAGGCCCGTTTGGCATTTGTTTTTTTTTTGTAAAAATGGTTTCCACGTGTATTTAATGTTCTATATTTTGGAAAACATTTATGGTCCATGAAAATGATTTATTAATTGGTTTTTGGTTTTCCAAATATGTTATGTAATTTAATTGATGGGTTTTTGGCATTAAAATTGCATTATTGAATAGATTTTATGAGCAAGGCCTCGTTATACTCCTTGAAATTGTTTTACGAATCTTTGTAGTGGTTTCTTGATTTGTGAAAGAAATGTGAAGCATATTTTTGGGATGTTTGTCTGTTTATGGTTTGGTAATACAATTTTGATGTGTAAAGTGTATTTTATATTATCTATAACTTGATTTAGCACAAAAGGGAATCTCCAGTATCTAGGTGGTCGGACGTGTACTATATGCTAGTGATTTCATGGGGCATGGAACCTATTTCACATAGAAATTTTGACAATGACTACACTAACTAAACTATGATGATGTTGTTGTTGGAGGACCACAAGTTTATGGGTAATATCCCTACTAGTGGATCATTTTTACAAGAAAAGATATTTATTATGGTTACTTTCACCAAGATGCGCGGTACTTAGGGCTCGCAACTAACTAGTGCCTAGGGGTGTTCCTGTGACTTGTGCACATTGGCTATTTTGTACTCACCATTGGAATACGGTGTGTTTGGTTGGTATATTCAGTAATGTTTGTGATTTATTTAAAAGTGTAAATTCTTTAAATCAACCCTCTGGAAAACTATTTTCATTTTGAAGTTGCACCTCATTGAAAATTGTTACTAGCATTCTTGTTTATAAAACATGCATGTTTTTGTGTGGTAATTTTTTATAGCATGGGACCTCATTTGGAAAACATACCTTTATATTTTTATTTTAAACTTGAAATTGATGTTTCTTTTATTTTAAAGGATATTCATTGGGAATAGAATATTGGGATAACCTACTGTGTTTTAATACTCACGCCTATAGTATTCTTCTGTTTTTAGCCCTTGTGTAGGTTTCAGCATGAGTTTGATCACCTTGGGAGACGTGTGATCATTTTAATGAAGTGTGACCAGAAGGGTCACATGGAGTTAGTTGGTTATTGGTTTTAGTTAGTTGAGTATTTGGTTTAGTTGTACTTTTAGTTTCTTGAACAGATGATATTCAGTTTAGTTTTTATATAAATGTATTTTGGGATGTCCATTTCTTTTCGTTTTTTTTTGATTGTTTATATATTGGAAAAATCGTTCCCTTGTGTACTATATTGATACCCTTGGTTCTTATCACCATCCCGAGAGGATCGGGAATGCCTCTCGGGACTTGTCGCGGGCTGGCTTGCGTGACTGGTTCAGGGTCGACTTAGGCTGGTTCGTGACACCAATGAAGAAAATCTAATGAAGAAAATGATTCTCACCATAATACTCGATTCCATATGATCATAATAATTCTCAATTTTCCCTGAGAGAATGAAATTCCCTCATATGAATATCATATCAATGAAATTTAATAATTTTTATTCCATAGAAATAAATCATTGATAACATAGATCTGAGATGAAAGTGTTTTTTTAATTACCAGTGAATTATCAAGAGGATTAATTCTATCATTATGATTATTTGAAATTAGTTTGTAATAAAAATTAGGTTATATTATTATCCCTAAATAATGGATGAAACTTTGGAGCTCGATCATGGTGATGAGGTATTTTTTAAAAAAAATTCAAAAGAATATAATTTTTCAAATATTTTATTTAAAAACAATAGATTAAATTTTATAAGAAAATAAGTGGTTTAAAAATTTAAAAACTTTAATATATTCCATTAAAAACTATTTTCTTGATTATTAAAAATTTTGATATCATAAAAATATTAATTAATTTTCAGTTGTGTATCGATATCATATTAACATTTATTTTCCTAAAAATAGTATTTTTATATTATAATACCACTCATTAATTTCTTATTAATGAAAAATATTTTATTAATATATTTGTTCCAAAATAAATATCTAATAAATTTATACATATACCCTCTCATATCAAAGGATAAACACTTATAATGTTTACCCTTTGTATGAATATTTCTCATTCATAGAATAAATTATGATAACATTACTATGTTTGTTGGAGTTGATCCAATATCACTTCACCTAAATCCAACAAGGACTTAATCCATTTAAAAAATATTTCTTACTAAAGAACAAGTGAGTTTATAATTCTCTTCATTCCTTTTTCTGTCCTTCCAGACTCTTTTTATTATTTTATTTTAAACATTCCCAAAACAAGTTTTTTCAAATATATAAATTATTAATGGTTTTGTTTTATGGTATAATTTTTTAAAACTATTTTATAAAACTCTATATATATATATATTATTTCCCTTAATTATTAAATTTCCCATTATTGTTTAGTTTTACTGCCTATATATAAATTTGAAATTTATTATTTATCACTATCAATATGGATAGTCGGTTTACATTGTACATTTTTACATTACTTTATTCATTATTCCTTGTAATAATAATAAAATTATTTCAATATAAGTATTACCTCCCTCGCCCAATTTAAATAGCCCATTGATGATCAATTTATCAATATATGAAGTTGTTTTAAAATTGTTACCTATCAGTTCCTTCATTTATTTTTTGTATTTGATATATTATATAATTATTATGTAATTATTATTTTTTATTATAGGGTAAATGAAACTAATATATAAATAAAAATGTCAAATATCATTATATTAATGTGAAAAGTGGAATAATTCAAACACATAGGATATCAAAGATTCTATTTGTATCAAAATAATAATTTTAAATTCCCAATGATAATATCTATTTGTAGGTAAATTGTATTTATTAAATATACTTATAGAATAATGTATTATGAATAATAATATGATTATATTTTATATATAAGAGTACTAAATCCAAATGACACTTATATCACGAGGAATATCTAACTAAATTATATTATTGATGTTTATACTCCATATTAATTTATATTTTCCCAATAATGCTTAAAAAATTTCTTTACATCCTTAAAACTTTTAAATACAATCACATTTTCATTAATTATTCTAGTGATACATATTTCTTTAATCCTAGTAGATGATTTTTTTCCAGAAATAATGATTTTTTAAAAAACAAATCTTCCAAAACATTCATCAATTCTTTTTTTGTTTTCTTCATCTATCTAAGGAATTTAATAATTTTATTTTTTTATCCAACTGTTTAATATATAAAATAATTTATTACATTCATATTTTTGGTAAATCTATTTTTATTGAAAAATATGTGGTTTATGATTTACTTATTGGTTTCATTCCCATATAATAGGATATATTAGGATTTGACATGATGTACGTTTATTTTCTAAATTACATACTTAATTTTGAGTATATATTTATTTAATGAGTGTGTTAGAGTTTTAAAGTACACTAGTTCTTTAGTAATGGTTTAAATTGAATGACATCATTATCAATATAAATAATTTATTTATTATTATCTATAATGGATTTAAAATATATATAATGATAAATATTACTAATAATTTATAAAATCTAAGAAATAATCCTTATATTATATTTTGGATGTCACATTATTATAAATTTTTCTCATTCCCTATATCATAAATATGATATTTTTTGAAACATTACAAAAATTTCTTTACTTTTAGTTTAAAATATGAAGTGCTTTGTTTAACCTTTTCTACTTTGATCATTTTTTTGGATTCATTGTTCGATGAATTATTTGAGGGTTGTTTAAGCTTCTTTAAGATTAAATTTTTTTGGGACTTTTTATGGTAAAAATGGGTGACACTATGATGTATTCTAAGCCATTCTAGACCCCAGATTGGCACTAGTGTAAAGAATTCTAAGTGTAATGGTTTAAAAAGACATCATATTAGATAAAAATAACTATGATCTATAGATTTAGAATCCCCATCCTGTCCATTTTGGATGATGTGGTGAGGTGAAAACTTTAAATTCTTTTCTATCAATCCCTTGTGGATAGATGTTTTCTTGGAGATAATTAACCACCATGGGTATGGCCTAGATTTATTGAAATATGTTTTGAACTTTTTATTTTGAAACTGCTGAATTCATTTATATTATTCCTCCAATCATGAACAAATAAAAATTGGGAAATTTATTTGATATAAATGTGTGGATTTCATGTGTTCGTTAACTGATTTCTACCCATTATTACTTGACCAATAATCCATACCCATTAATTACTATGATTTTTCATGTATTTAAAGATTCATGGAAAAACATTGCATGAACATCATATAAGCCTCGTTTTCATAATTTCTTTCTCAGTACTATTATCTCGTTGATCATTTTATCAGCTTGTAATTTCTTTCCTTGGTGGTCCTTTTATTTTGAATTGATACGGTGAAGAACCCCATTTAGTATTTTATTCCTAGAATAATTTTCCATGTTCCTTCATGAACTACCATGGAAAATTGTTATTCAAGTTTTTTAAAACACTTAACATCCTGAACATACATTGATTTTCACTATCTCGGATAAATGAAGTCATTATCCTTTCAAATGGACATAATGAGTAGTATTTATGTTATCTAAACATTTAGTAAGGGTTGATTCATCCCTCTTATTATTATTATTTTTCTCCACCTTACTCAATAATAATTATTATATGAAGTTATAACCTATTTTAAAATCCCTTAATGTGCATGATTTATAATTGGTTTGTGAATATGGTTTAAGAGATAACACCCTTGAATAATTGTTACATTGACATGATGATTTTTAGGTACAAATTTCCTCACCATGAAGATAATTGTATATGTATTTATCAATGATATTTACTTATTATTGATATCCCATCATTATAATGTTTTTATATATGTATGATTGTGTGCCCCTTGAGTCTATTCATTGTTGGTAATCATGTGATTATCTTTAACCACTTGATAACTATTTGAAGTATTAAATATTGTTCCTTCTAATAATATCAGTTCCTTGTGGCATATTATAGCTTTTGGAAACATTATTTCAGAAAAAAATTGAATTGGTTTCTATATTTTTATTAAAATGTCACATAATGTGGGAGAAAGAAGAAATGATAAAGTCTAAGGACTATGGATTGTTTGATGGTATGTTTTTTATCACAGGCATGATTGTTGATGAGTGATTTCCATGGGCTGAGAATCTATATTCTATTATCTGAAATGGGAGAATTTCATACATGGGTGATGTGTAAGACAATTACACCCACTATATCATGTGGTAATTTCCATCATCTGATAACAATGAACACAATAAGTATATGACATATGAATTCCTAGATAATTACCATCATTAGGGTGGAACATGTAGTGATTTATTTAATGTGATATTTTTTTACATACATTGACATATATACTAGTATCATGTTGACCCTTGAGGGGATGAGGTTCATTGAATCATTGATAATACATAATAAAACAACTATTTTTTGGTAGTATGTTAAGTTATTAATTTACTAATATATTGAGATACACTTTAATATATTATGTGAACTTCTGTTAAAGGTGAATTGGTGATTTTATATTGGACTTATTAACCACAACCTACATGGAAAACCTTGTATGCATACCAATTTCAAGTCCAAGGATGTAGTGAAGCATATGTTCCTTGTGATAGAGAGTTAAGATGATGGTGGATTGTGGTCTATCGCTAAATAAATACACACTCTATAATACATTTACATCAATTATTTTTTAACAAATAATTTATACCTTTGATTGGATTTTTACTCTTAGTGGACATATTTTTTTATTTTTTGATATATATTCCATTTGATTTTAATTACTTCAAAAAAATACTATGTGTAGTTATATTATATTATATTATAGGATAAATTATATGATACTAATGGTATAGCCTCCCTACATATGAATTTTGGAACCTCACTACTAGTTAGTGGCATCTTTAACATGGGGAGTGAATGAATTTGGTATTATGGATCTCTAACTTAGAAATGGATTTCTGGGTCAGGGCACTTCAAAATAGAATCAAAGTATATTTTTCTCATGTACATTTTGGAATAAATGTGACATGGTAATAAGGATATTATTATGTGTAAGTTGGGTAGGGGAGCAACCATGAGTTTGGTAAACTCATATATAACATACCTCTTAGTAACTAATGATGTAATTTTGGATGTAATACCCTAAGATTTTATGAAATATTTTTTACAAAAAATATATTACATATATTTTACAAAAACAATATTACATATATTTTTTTACAAGCATCACATAGTTTTAAAACACTATGATATAATAATAATAATAATAGTGATGATGATGATGATAATGGTGATATATAGACGTCACCATCCTAATTTTTCCATTAAATTGAGAAATATCAATTTTTACGACATATTTTTGAATATTATGTATAATTCATTTATATAATTAAAAAATATTCATAAAAATATTCATATCTTTTCTTAATGTCTTTATATACATTAGAAAAAAATTAAAAATGATTTTGGAGGATAAATATTAATTTATTTATTTTAGATTTTTAGAAAATTAATTTTAAAAAATAAACACAATTTTTTATTATCACTACATATTATTTTAATTTCAATTTTATATTATTTATTGAAATGATTACTTTTACAAGGAATTGTGATTTTTTTATTAAAAATTGTCTTCTTATTAAAAAATAAGCAAAGATCTATTTTCTAAAAAAATATAAAAGTAAGATTAAAAACAATTATATTAATATTAATAGAATATAGTTCATTGGAATTAATTTCATGTTTAATTTTGATATAAAAATATTTCTTACTTATGAGAATTTTTCATTGGAAAAACATTTTTTTCTGTGTCTATAGGTTTAATTGTAAATTAAAATCTACTACTTTTTGAATAAAATTTACTAAATTTAATTAGATATTTGGAATTAGAATAATTAATGTTATGTATTTATATAATTTTTATATTTAATTCACAATTAATAGAAAAAATAATATAAATTAATTTACACAGGTACGGATAAAACAAGTTTACAGGGGGTTAAACAGAACAATAAGTCTATTATTTCTAATTAAACATATAAAAATCTTTTTTTATCAATATATAATCTATATATTATCTATAAATTGAATATAATTACATTTTTATGTATTTTCATTTGTAATGACCTTATCATTTTGTATTATTTTTGGTAAATATCTAACTAAAATTCTGTGAAGTTCTCCTCCCCCACTTATAAAAAAGTATCCCTACACATCTACCATCCAAAAATAAATTTCTATTTGGTTATACCAAGCCCTTAAAAATCCATTGTGTTTTCCCTCTCCTATTAGAAGAGTAATTATATTTATTAGGAAACCATCCTTTAAAATATTTAGGTGTAAACCTAAAGGAGATCTCCGAAGGAGATGTATAGTCCTTAAATATGCATTTTCATTTTTTTCCTCTACCTCATTCAAATACTATTCAATTATGAAGATAAAATAAAATCACTATATATCATATAATTATATTTTAATATTTTTATTTAATAAACTGTATCCATCTCCAATTCCATCAAATTGGAAGCAAAGTGAACGATCAGGTGTACAGCAGAGTACCACCTCGTAAATCGATGTAATTCATTTTCCAACATCAATTTTTATAGGTGCATATATTAATGGATATAAAATAAATATATGATGTTTAGGACATAATTATACTTCTATAGTTAAAATATATATAATGACCCGGTCTTAAGGTACATAGACAATACACAACATTTTCAAAATATGTAAAACATTACAAAACATATATGCACAAAGACCACTTTAGTTCAGTGCCTTTGAAAACATGGAAACATGAACACTTTTACATAAGTGATATACATTATCTCTTACTAGCTTCATCATTACTATAACCATTCTTATACACATCATAATTCATAAATAACATCATAACCTGTGAAAGGAAACATAAAAATGGGTGCACCCAGTATCTCAGTAACGGTAAACAAGGGAGACATGTAAGAATAATAATGAGAATAGGAGAATGATAATGTGATAAGAACATTTAATGATCATACCCAACATATCAAAGATCATAAACCAAAATCATAGCATAATTTTTTCAATTAAAAGAAATTAATCATGAGTAAATAATGAATTGAATTGATGAAATCATAAGATATGAATAAGAAATTGAATTTTGGAAACAACATGATCATATAATATGATTTACATAGTAACCAAGGTATCACAACCAAGACCATATTAGTTATATGGGTTCATTCCCCAAACCATCATGGTACTCATAGTTCAATCCCATGGCCATATTAGAAGAATTAGTTCACACCTCATACTATCATGGTAATCAAGGTTCACTCCCATGCCCATCTTTGAAAATCTCATCAGATATAAATCCTTACACAATGGATTGGAGGGAGATATATGTCCCAGCAACCTCATATTGATATTATACATACATGTGACCAAAAAATCATAAATAATAATATCATAACCCATGAAATTTAATGGGTTTCATAAACATGAAATCATACATTAACCTATCGATAATGAAATAGGATTTATAATCATTTCATCAAAGTATAACCCATCAAATAAGTAGTTTTTAAAAGAATATAACCACTGAAACATAAACAGGTTTCATAAAAATGATGTTGTAAAGACATAAAAATTTTGAAGAATGAATATGAATAGAAACATTGAATCATTTATTTTAAAAGGAATAAGTAACACCAACAGATGTTGTCTTATATGGTAAATAATTTTTAATAATATTTAAAAACATTTCTTGATAAAAATACCCTTCTTCTTTGAAAATGATTTAAAAAATATCAAAACATTTTAATACTATTTTACTTGAAAATAAAATGGAAAAAATATCATGAAATCTAGAAAAAAATTTGAAAATATTTTTTCCTTGAAACTTATGAAGATTATTGAAAACCAATTCAAAATTGTTTTCCATGAAAATTGACAAAATACAATTGAGAAACTTTTGAAACATTATGTAAATATCTGATATTTCCATATAAATTTTTTTCTTAAATTATTTGGGATTTTTACAAGTCTGTGAAATTTGATGGCACATGATTATAAGGCCCAGAGAGCCCAGAACGGAATTTTGAACCCTTTTAAGGTACATTTAGTAAACAACTGAGTAGTAATATCTATATTTTGAATCAGTACACTAATTAAAAATCTGAGTTAATTGTTGAATTTTCAGTGTCGGGATTTGAATATGAAAAGTTTAACTTCAACCAGCAAGGGTCATACGAAAAAGTTAATTTTTTGGACTTTACAAAAATAATAATAAAATAACTCAATGAGTTATTTTATTTTTTTCAGTCGTTGAGCGATGGTGGAAGCACCACTGTGTAACGTCAGGCTTGAATGTGAGTCATTTAATGACATGACTTTTGGTTGTGTGACCACGATGTTCATATGTTTTAATGGAACATACAATGTGGTTCATTAATGAACCACATTAATGAAATGCAACGAGGTAGGTTCCTTACCCATTATTTAAACAAATCATTGGCATGGGTTTTGGATACCAATGAGTGGAACCTCTGAAAAAATGTTGGCGACGTCATCCTCCAATGAAGAAATGATATTTGACGATGCCATTGGGGATTTGATCTAAAGATAAACGAACACCTATGAAAACCTTCGAATGTGGATTATCCTTCCCTCATCTACTTTTCCATCCAATGAGTTCTTAGTAGTGGTTTGTTTATATTCAAAGATTTTTTGAATTCATTTTCTCTTTATGATGTTTGACCTCTTCCCTTGTTAAAATGCTAACACTGAGGGAACAGGTTGAACAGAAAAAGGCCCAGACCCTCCACCAATTTTTTCATTGGGTGTGTTCTTCATGGGTGACCGAGCAACACAGAGGCAAGGTGTAACCAGGGGGGCACGCAGTGATGGAAGAATCCCAAGAGTCCTCTAGGAACAGCTGGAAAAGGAAACTGGCCTCCATATCTTTAACATAGCCTCGTGGAAGCTCCACTAGTATGGCGGTCCCGGGGACAGAAAGAGGAGGAGGACGACTATCACAGACCGTGAGGGGATGACGGCGCCTGAAGGTTCCACAACGGATAGGGGCGACCTGCCTTTGTTGGCCACATTGACGGTAGGTGGTGCACCGTAAAGGAGGTTTGTGACTCCGAGCTATGGAAAAGGGCGGATCAACGCGCATGGGTCCTGAATTTGACCGGTCCATACAGACCGGTCAGGTGCAACGGTGCCACCTCGGTGCTGCTAATTAGGGATCCTTAACAGACATTGTCCATTCGGGGAGGCAGACGGCGCACATCTATCGGGTCACGCCTAGCCAGTGTGTCGGGCCACGCCCTGCTGGGAGGGATAGGCCCACCTAGACAAGACCGAGCCCAGGTGGTTTTGGCTAGGCCCAGTGGACCAGCTTGGGTTGGTCTGACCGGGTCTGGTCAGTCAAACCCGGTTGAACCGAACCCTAACCCTTTTTAGCCTAGTTTCTCTTAAAGGGGATTATCTTCTAAACCAGACGTCCATTTGAAGAACTGTCTCCAGTGCTGGAACCCTTATAATGAGGTTGTCCTTTTGAGATACTCCACGTGGATTTTGAAGAATGTTGGAGTATGGTCAGGTTGGATTAGACTTGAATCTAACTGAACCTTAAGAACTAAATTGCCTATAACATACATACCGACCATCTGATTGATGCGATGTCGGTTGCATTAGAACCCTTATGACATGGCGGTTCTTTGGGTAACTTATTCGCGAGACATCATAGTGTTTGAGGTATGGATGATGGATTGAGGAGAGGATCCTCCAAGAATAAAGCGTGCTAAGTGCGGGAATCTAGTGGTTGGTTGTGATGTGAAGAAATAATAGAGATCCTATGTGGGTCATCACCTAGAGATCCTCTAATTGGGTCATCAACTAGAAATCCTATGATTGGTTTAGCACCAAAAATTCATGAGTGGTTCATCACCTAGCGATCCTATGAGTGGTTCATAACCTAGAGATCTTCTATGGGTCATCACCAAGGGATCCTCTGATTTGGTCCGCACCTAGCAATCCTCGGTGGGTTATCACCTAGCGATCCTTTGTGGGTCAACAACTAGAGACCTTGTGTGGTTTAACAAAAAAATCCTATCAACATAATAAGATGATCAATCTTTATGAATCATCATCTTTATTCATCTACCTTAAGCTATATACTAGGTTTTAGTTGAGTCTTTGCTTGTGATTTATGATTGGGATCATGCTTTGTGGTTTTTACTTTGTGGAATTCAGGGAGACATTCAGGGGTCTTGGGGTCCCTACTGGGTATTGTTATACTCACCCCTACACGGGCTTCACCCGCACCTTGTTCTTCTTGGAAAGACGATGGGAAGTATTGACCAAGGTTAGGGATTCTGGACCAGACGTTGCATAGAGGTGACAGGTTGACGTGGAGAGCCGTACAGATGAGTTGTACCGACCCTTTAGGTAGGATCCATAGAGTATAACCTCAAGAGTTGTGTAAAGACCCATAATTTCCAAGTAATTGTTTTTTATTTAAATGGGAATTTTAAAACTTCGCGAAAATTGATGGAATGTGATTCCAAGCCCCGGTGTGCTAGGAATCATTTCCTGATGTTTTGTTCAGGTACATTAATTAAATGTACAAGCGGGTTTTTATAACATTTGAACCGGTGCTCGAAATTGAAATCTAAGGGAACCGTTGAACTCGCAGTGTCGGTATTCTCTTAAAGAGACTTTCACATCGATGGAAGATGGATGAGGGTGAAAGTTTTTTTTTGGGTATTTTTTGTGGAAATAATAAAATAAAATAAACTTAATTTTATTTTATTTTGAGCTTCCATGTAGATATTTCATGTGGGGTCCTCCGGAACTAATCCTCCATGTGGAAGTTTGGAAGTAGGGACCACCAAACCTTAACCTACCATGAGAGGTTTAGGTGGTGGGGATCACCTGAACCATAACCTCCCATGGGAGGTTATGGTGGTGGGGACCACCTAGGATTAAACCCCCTTGAAACCCCCCTTTAATTGGGAGAAAACCCTCAACTCCCACAAGTGATGAGGGAAAGCCTCTGGACCTCCTCCACCTCAATTGTGCCAACCCACATACCATTAATCTTGCCAACACACCACTTAATTAAGCTAATTTAATTTAATCCAATTTGAATTATGCCTAAGATTAAATTGGGGTAACAGTTTTATTTTGGCTATCTCTTTTATTTGGTGGAATTAGGGAGAGGATGAGCTCTTGGGTGAGAGCTTGTCCAGTGAAGAACACATCCTCCACAACTTCGACAACTTTGACTTCCTTTCTCAGAACTCACTCCGACAAAGGACGTATCTATCTACAACGAATCGACATCCGCCTTCTCTCTCTAATGTCAACCAACATCGAACAAGGTAGGTTTTTTTAATTAAGTATGATTTTATTCCCTTGATTCTTTCCTTCTAAAAATGAATAATGTGGATCAACTTATTATCAAGTTGATCCATGGATTTTTTCCTTGAGGTTTTGGAATAAATTTTTGCAGAATTTTGTAGGTGTTTATTCATTATTTGATTAACACATCCCATGTTCTCCCCTCTTTTTCCTTTGTGGGGTTGGGAATATAAATTATCGAGGGATTAAGGGAATTTATGTTTTAAAATATCTTCTATGCTTGTTGTTTGTTTATGTTCTTGAGGAACTGCTAGCTACCACTCTAAACACGGAGGGTGTGGGCCAAACAAACATGGCCCGACCCCCCCCCCCCCCCCCGCCATTATACTTTGTGGTGTTCTTCGAAACGGAGGAAGGTGACTATGGCGTCGAAGGTGAGGAAGGCAACGGTCGCACAACCCGCGACCCCTGTGATGCTCTGGTACTCTGACCGAACTGGCTCTGCCGCCCTGGGCCGAACTGCGCTGCCCGCCAGCTGCACCACTTGGCGACCGCCCCACCCACCGACTCGCACCGCCCGCCGGCCTCCTGAGCCACCCTAGTTATGCCAGCCCACCGGCCTTCCGAGCCCCCAGCCGAAATGGCCCCTCGCGGTGCCCCGGCCGAAACGGCTCGCGCCCTCGTGGCGCCCCGGCCGAAACGGCCTGTGCCCTTGCAGTGCCCTGGCTGAAACGGCCCGCGCCCTCGTGGCGCCCCGGCCGAACCGGACTGTGCCATCACGGTGCCCCGGTTGAACCGACCCGCGCCCTCGCGGTGCCCCGGACGAACCAGCCCCACGCCCCCAGCCGAGCCGCCCTTGCGGCACCCTTTGGGTTGAGTCACCCGCGCGGCGTCCTCTGGTCTGAACCACCATTATTCCTACCTGAGGCCGCTTCGCGCCCTCACAGCCGGTTTGTGCCCTCTCGACCCACCACGGCCCCTCGCGGCCTGCTAAGCTGTACCCAACATGCCAGTCTAAATCCAACAGGCTGTCCCACCCAACATTTCGGGCCATACCTAACGGTTCAGGCTGAGTCGACCTGAACCGGGTCGACCCAGACTGGGTAGGGTCAGACCGGACTCGGGCCCACCACGACCCTTTACTTTCTTCGGCCCTATCTTTGGCACCAGACGTCCATTTGACGAACCGTCAGTGGTGCTGGATATCTTGGAGTGTGATGGTCCCTTTGAGTATACACCACTAGATTTGGGGGTATAGTTGAGATATGGTCAGGTTGGATCGTGCACAAATCTAACTGGGCCCCCAGGACTAAAAGGATAATAACTCAGATATCGGGCATCCGATTGGCGCACCGTCTGTTGTGTTGAGACCCTTATGACGTGGCAGAAATTTGAGATACTTCTTTGTGGGACTTCCTGATAGATGGAGTATCGACTAGTAGCTCATGGAGCAGATCCTCCCAGAGATGAGTGGCCATAGTTTGGAGACCTCGTAGTTGGATGAGAGCTGACGAATGTTGACCGTTTGTCTCGGTGTGGCACTACTAGCCTAGTGGGGAGCTCCTTGGTTTCACGGTAGACCCACGGTGGAGTAGGTTTCTTGGTGACGCGGTCGACCCACAGTACTCGACATTAGGAGTACCTCATCAGGGAATGAGGGGGAGTGCACTTGGTGACGCAGCAGGCCCACGATGGAGAGCACCTCTGTGTGACGCGGAAGACACATGGTACTCGACAGGAGGCGTACCTCAGTAGTCCAAGGTTAGTGGGAAGTACGCTTGGTGTCACGGAAGGCCAATTGTACTCGATTGAGCAGGAGTTTTCCAGCAGTCGAGGTTTTGATAATCTGACTAGCGACGTTACATGATACTACCCATAGAATAAAATCTTGGTTTGTTCTGAGTCAGTACTTTTGTGTTTTCCTCATTATAGAGATGGATTACTCGATAAATTAGGTATATGTATGGCAATGTACCTAAGTAAGGTTATATGTTGATTTCATACTTTGTGGTTTATATCTGGTGGTTTGGTCAGACCCTGAGGATCTCAGGGTCCCTACTCAGTATCGTTATACTCACCCCTACATGGTCTTTGCCTGCACCTTATTGTATTGGATGCAGACGACGGGCAATTCTAACTGAGGATGAGAGTACTGGGACTGGAAGGTACCTGGAGGTGGACCTAATGAGGAGTCAGTAGACGCAGGAGACAGATAGATGAGGAGTTCTGAGGAGTTGATCTGTACCTACCCCTCAGGTAGGAACCTCAGAGGATGATCCATTTTCTGATTCCCTTTTTCTTCAGTTGTACTTGTACTTTCAGTTTCATGTAATTTACTATTGGGATTATATTATGGACCCTTTTTTCATGACACTTTGGTTATACGGTTTTACTTAGTGTTTTGTATCCAACTATGGGCTTGGTTGTGTGTGTTTACAGTTTATAAAGTCAATGAATTCACTATTTTATGGAATTATCCCTTTGGTGCTAGTCGCCTTCCCCTGGCCTATGGAAGGCGGGCTTGGGGTAGTCACGGAACGGGCCCCGGGGGACGGGTCGTGAAAAATTGGTATCATAGGAGTCAGTTCTACCGCAGAACATAGGACTTTGATCTTTCTTTTCTATAAAAAAATAGTGTTTAGTGTAGTAAGTGTGGTTTTCAGTTCAGGGAGTCCAGTGTTGGTGCAACAGCGGACATATCCATACACCAGGACCCTGACTTCTGATTTCCAACATAGTACAAAAAAACATTGATTGTGTGATTATTTCCAAAAGTTTTATTTAATTCAGATCAACCAGGTCAGCTCAACATGTATAACTTTTGACATAGTCCCATCTGATTCTTTTCAAGATTCCCCCATGCAGACAGCCGACTAGAGTTCCGAGAGTTATACGCACTGATATCCCACCAAAAAACGAGGCCTCGGTGCAGGGCCCTTTTCAAGTGGAGGCATCAACGGTACCACTCCCTATTTGGCCACCGATGACACCAGCCCTAGCAGCAGACAGTGCATGCTTCTTGAGCACGTTGCAAGATTTTCAGCACCAGAGGCCACCAAGGTTTAGGGGAGAGATGAACCCACAGGCTGTTGAGGATTTGATGGAGACTGTGGTGGAAGTTTTCCGACTGGTAGAGACACTATCAGACCTCATGGTGATCCTTTATGCCATCCTAATACATGAATCAGCAAAAATATGGTGGAGCATGATGCTCCAGGTTCATGACAAGGTGATGCTTCTCTGGGAAGACTTCGAGAGCCTGTTTCGGGTGGAGTTTCTTCCAGCAACTCTCCACATAGTGCGCATAAAATAGCTACTCCATCTATAGCAGAGTTGAATAACTATATCTTAGTACTCAGCAAGTTTTATAGAACTCTCACGCTACTCCACTAATATGGTGTGGGGACCATTCTTCAGGGCCCGAAACTTCAAGCAGGGGCTCATATGGGAGATTAGAGCTTCGATGGTCTCACTCAGTATCTCGACGCATGCAGGGGTGTTAGAGATAGCCATCTTGGTAGTGAGTTTCCTTGCTGAGCAGTCACTAGAAGCGACACCCACTACCAGTCATCACAAAGTGGAGTCTTTTACAGCTGGCACCAGACAGACATCATAGAGGTCCAATAGGACCAGACCTATAGGTGGACGACCACAGGACTCAGGATCGTTTGTGTGGGGCACCCGAAGAGGAGACAAACATTCGAGGAGTGGTAAGTGTTACTCATGCGGCAGGTAGGGTCACATGGCTTGTGACTATCTGACCTTTCGTTTGGATGATCAGAAAATGATTGAAAGACCACACAGACAGAGATAGAGGTTCAACTGTGGAGGTCTATAGGGAGTAGGTGGATGTGGAAAAGGAGTTGGTCGTGCAGCTGGCGGTGGATGAGGATTTGAGATGTTACTTCCACCACCACCAGGAGGCCCACCCCGACCGCAGGGAGTAGGTGGATAGGGGAGATCTCAGATCCAGGTAGCTGAGGCCTATTACCACGGTGCTCTAGAGATGATATGAGGTATGATATGTGTCTACTCCACCATAGTTTCAGTTCTTATAGACATAGATGAGAGTCATTTTTTTATTGACACTACCCTCTTTCAGAGCTCGAAGATTCCGATGGAGTCGTTGGCTTGATCCTTAAGTCTAGAGACTCCTACGAAAGCAGATTCGACGATTACACACTAGTGTCTGCAGTGTGAGCATACTCTAGGAGGCGACAACTTTGGATGGGATCTCCTAGCAGTGGCCTTGTGGCATAAAAATCCATCTTGTGTATGGACTAGTTATCTATAGTCTATGCTCAGATTGACTGTATTAGGTGCAAAGTATGATGTGTTCATGCGGATGGGACTAGGATTACCTTAACCATAAAAATGGGAGAATTTGCAGCACATGATGGACTTATCCAGAGGAGGGTGTAGCCGATTACTCATTAGATGGAAAGCCTTACCCTTAGAGTTGTTGATGTGGAGAGTACGATCAACCCTTTAGTGGTGGAATAGTACGCTGATGCTTTCCCTGATGATGTCCCAGGTCTACCTCCTCACAGAGAGGTGGACTTTTACATTGACTTGTACCCCGGGACAACACCGATATCTACACCAGCATATCAGATGGCTCCCATAGAGATTCACGAGCTGCGGGTATAACAAGAGGACTTTCAAGGGAAGGGATTAATCCGGCCTAGTGTTTCACCTTGGGAAGCCCCGATCTTATTTTCCAAGAAAGAGGATGGGAGCTTGAGGCTTTGTGTTGACTATAGGTTCCTGAACTAGGTGACTGTGATGAACAAGTACCCACTCTTGAGGATTGATGACCTCTTTGATCAGTTGAAGTGAGCATTGTGGTTCTCAAAGATAGACCTCAGATCAGGTTATCACCATCTCAATGTTCAAGATGAGGATGTACAGAAGAGATCCTTTAGGTGTCTGTTTGGCCACTATGAGTTCTTGGTTATTCCATTTGGCGTAACCAACTCTCCAGCAGTGCTCATGAGACTAAAGAATAGGATCTTTCATCCATACCTTGATCGCATTGTTTTATTCTTTATCGATGACATTTTTATCTACTAGAAAACTGAGGAGGAACATGCCTATCATTTGCAGGTAGTACTGGACACACTCTGAGAGCATCAGCTTTATGGTAATCTCTATAAGTGCTAGTTATGGATCCAAGACGTTCAATTTTTGAGACATGTCATCACAGAGGCTGGAGTTGTATTGGATCTAGCCAATATTGAGGCGGTACTTTCTTGGGATCCACCTAGGAGTGTGATGGATGTACGGAGTTTCATGGGTTTGGATGGATACTATCGGTGATTTGTGAAAAGTTTCTCTGGAGTTGTAGCACCACTATCAGCCTTGAAGAAGAAGGAGAAACCCTTTGTGTGGTCGGAGAGATGCCAGCAGAGCTTTCGAGAGATAAGTAAGAGGCTGACTAGTGCCCCCCATCTTGAGGATTCCAGAGTAAGGTGTTGGGTACATATTCTACTACGACCCATCAGGGACCGGGCTCGAATGTGTCCTGATGAAGGGGTGGGCACTGATCTCTTATGGGTCTTGACAGCATGAGCCGAACTACCCAACCCATGACTTGGAGTTAGAAGCAGTGGTCTTCGTCTTGAAGACATAGAGGAACTATCTAATGGGAGAACCTTTTAGTGTGTACTCTGATCACAAGATTCTAAGGTATATATTCTCCCAGAAGGACCTTAACCAGATACATCGATGTTGGCTTGAATTCTTCATGGACTATGACTTCAAGATAGCCTATACTCCTGGGAAGGGGAACATTGTTTCAGATGAACTTAATAAGAGATCAGGTATACAGCTGCTAGGTGAGGTGAAGGAGCAGTTGGCCACTTTGCATATAACCTTTGTGGATAGAGACGGAGCAGGTTTTCTACGGTCTCTTATAGTAACTCCCCCACTTCTTTCGTGAGTCAGGGAGGTGCATCATGGGGACACTAACTACAAGACCCGACGTGCTCAGATATCCATAGGATAGGCACCCGATGGATTTTCTGAAGGTGGGATGCACGTCATCCTCTTCAGAGGACATACCATGGTACCACTGTCACTTCAAGAGGAAGTGTTGATGGAGTAACACACATCCCCTCTAGCGGTACATCCAGGAGTGGAAAAGATGTACCAGGATCTCTAACAACAACACTTGTGTCTGGGAATAAAGAAAGAAGTAGCAGAGTTTGTCTCATGGTGCCTCACTTGTCAGCAAGTGAAGGCGGAGCATCAGGTACCATCAGACTTGGTTCAACCTTTAGAGGTCCCAAAGAGAAAGTGGAATGGGATATACATGGAATTAATGACAGGACATCAACGTACATCTAGGGGACATGAATCGATTTGATTGATCGTCTACTAACTCATCAAGTTGGCCCACTTATTACTGATCAGAGAGTAGGGTTCAGTAGATAGTTTGGGACATCTCTATGTGCAGGAGACTGTGAGACTACATGGAGTACCCTCGACAATAGTTTTCAATTTTTATGCATGTTTTACATCCCAGATATGGAAGAGTTGCAGGAAGCTTTCGGGATGCACTTCTTTTGAGCAACACCTTCCATCCTCAGACGGATGGTCAGACTGAGCGGACCATTCAGACCCTCAGGGACAAGATGCATGCCTGTGTCCTTGGCTTCAGTCATAGTTGGTAGGGTCAGTTGCCTTTGGTGGATTTTTCATACAACAACAGCAATCACTCCACCATTGGGATGACACCTTTTGAGGCATTATATGGGTGACTTTGCAGATCGCCCTTGTGCAGGACTGACCCCGGGGAGCCAGCACTAGTGGGTCCAGAGATGGTACGGGCTACCATAGAGAAGGTGCAGGTCATCCTGGAACAGATGAAGACTGTAAAAAATAGGCATAATTTGTATGTCGATAGGAGATGGAGACCTATTGAGTTCGAGGATGGAGACCACATCTTTCTATGGGTCTCACCTCGACAAGGTTTGTAGAGATTTGGCTGAGGTGGTAAGATTCTCCAAGGATCATCAGAACTTTTCAGGTCCTCAGCAGAGTTGGAGAGGTGGAATACCGCTTAGCTCTTCCACCTCAGTTGCACCGGGTGTACGACGTCTACCATGTATCCCAGTTGAGGAGATATGTGCACGACCCTTCTCACATCATCAACCATTGCGAGCTGGATGTCAATGATGGGGTGAATTTTATGGAGGTTCCAGTAGATATCGAGGATCGATGGGAGTGGTTCCTTCATGGACGGTCGATACTTATGGTGCGTGTTCGATGGCAGCACGGGAACCTCCAGGAGAGCACATGGGAGCATTTGACTCGGATGTGTGCTTAGTACCCCCACTTTTTCCCTTAATTTGAGATGTGTATTATGGGGGAATAGATCTCTAAGGTGAGGATAATGTAATGACCTGGAATTTCCATTTAATTATTTTTAATTAAATGGCAATTTTACGAGTCCGCAAAAATGGACCGCACGTAATTTTGAGGCCCGGTGTGCCCAGAATCATTTTATGAAATTCTATTCAGGTACTTTCAGTAAACATAAGATTGGGTTTTAAAAACTTTTGAACCAGTGCTCAGAATTGAAATTTGAGGGCACCATTGAACTTGCTGCACCGATATTCGCTTAAGGAGACTTTCACCTCAACGGAAGATGGACGAGGGAGAAAGTTAGTTTTTGGGTTTTTTTCATGGAACTAATAAAATAAAATAAACTTAATTTTATTTTATTTTGAGCTTACATGTTGATATTTCAGGTGGGGTCTTCCGGAACTAAACCTCTATGTGGAAGTTGGAAGTGGGAACCACCAGACCGTAACCTACCATGAGAGGTTAAGGTGGAGGGGACCACCCTAACCATAACCTCCCATGGGAGGTTATGGTGGTGGGGAACCCCGGTGATTAAACCCCCTTGAAACCCCCCTTTAATTGGGAGAAAACCTTCAACTCCCACAGTTAATGAGGGAGATCCTCTTGACCTCATCCACCTTAATTTTTCCAACGCACATACCATTAATCTTTCCAACACACCACTTAATTGAGCCAATTTAATTTAATCCAATTTGAATTCTGCCTATGATTAAATTGGGGAAACAACTCTTTCTTGTTATCTCTTTTATTTGTTGGAATTGGGGAGTGGAGGAGCTCTTGGTAGAAAGCTTCTCCAATGAATAACGCTTCCTCCAAAAAGAATGTCGACGACTTCAACTTCCTTTCTCGGAACTCTATCCAATGTAGGACATATTCGCCTTCAACAAATCGAAATCTGCCTTCTCGCGCTAACGTTAACCAACATAGAACAAGGTTGGTTTTTTAATTAAGTATGATTGTATTCGCTTGATTATTTCCTTCTAAAAACAAAGAACGCGGATCAACTTATAATCAAGTTGATCCGCGGATTTTTTCCTTACAGGTTGGGAATAAATTATTGCGGAAATTTGTAGGGATTTATTCATTATTTGATTAACAATTCCCATGTTCTCCCCTCTTTTTCCTTTGAGGGGCTGGGAATATAAATTATCGAGTGATTAGGGGAATTTATGTTTTAAAATATATTCCATGATCGCTCTTGGTTTATGTTCTTGATGAACCACTTGCTACCAATCTAAACGTGGAGGGTGTGGGCCAAACAGACATGGACCGACCCTCTGTCGTTCTTCTTTGTGGTGTTCTTCGAAACCGAGGAAGTCGACTACAGTGTCAAATGCGATGAATGAAATGGTTGTGCCACCTATGGCCCCCGCGATTCTCCATCTCCCCAGCTGAACCGGCTTCGCCGCCCAGGCCGAACTACATCGTCCGCCGACAGCGCCACCCGCCGGCTCCGTCGCCCCGAGCCGAACCGTGCCCCCCACCAGCTCCGCCACCCACCAAACGTGCCACCTGCTGGCTTTCGTCGTCTTCCAGCCTCCCGAGCTTCCCCGGTCACGCCAGCCCACCGGCCATCCGAGCCCCCGGCCGAACCGGCCCCTTGAGGCGCCCCGGCTGAACCGGCCCCACACATCAAGCTGAGCCTCCCCCTCGGTGCACTTCGGTCCGAGCCTCCCACGTGGCGCCCTTCAGGATGAACCACCCTCGTGCTCACCTGCGGCCGGTCCACGCACTCGTGGCCAGTCTGCGCCCTCTCGGCACTCTGTGGCCCCTCGCGGTCGGCTGGGCTGGACCCAGCATGTCAGGTCGAACCCAACAAGCTAGCCCACCCAACGAGTCGAGGCAGACCCAACGGGTCAGGGCGGGTTGACCCGAACCAGGTCGACCAAGACTGGGTTGGTCTAGGTCGGACCGAACCCGGTCCCACTACGAACCTTTCCTTTCTTCGACCATATCTTTGTCACCAGACATTCGTTTGAAAAACCGTTAGTGGCGCTAGAAATCATTGAGCCTGATGGTCCCTTTGAGTATACCGAACCAGAGTTTGGGGTATAGTTGAGATATAGTCAGGTTGGATCATGCACGAATCCAACCGAGCCCCCGGGACTAAAAGGCTAATAACTCACAAACCGGGCGCCCGATTGACGTGCTGCCTATTGAGTTAAGACCCTTATGACGTGGAGGAACATTGAGATACTTCTTCATGGTACTTTTTGATAGATGGAGTATCGACCAGTAGCTCGTGGAGAGGATCCTCCCCGAGACGAGCGAGCGTAGTGCGGAAATCTAGTAGTTGCCTGAGACCTCACCATTGTTGACTTTTTGACTCGTAGTGACTCTACTGGGCCAGTGGGGAGCACCTCTATGTGACGCGGCAGACCCACAGTACTCGACAGGAAGAGTACCTCACCAGTCCAAAGTTAGTGGGAAGCGCGCTTAGTGTCGCGGTAGACCCGCTGTACTCGATTGATAATGAGTTATCTAGAATCCGACATTTCGATTATGTGACTGGGGATGTTACTTGATGCTACCCCTAGAATAAAATCCCGTTTTGTGCTAATTCAGTGCTTTTGGATTTTCCTCATGATAGAGATGGATTACATGATAACGTAGGTATATATATGGGCATATACCTACGTAATGTTATATGTTGATTTCATACTTTGTGGTTTATCCTTAATTGATTTTGTGATACCTTGATGGCTCGGGGTCCCTACTGAGTATCGTTATACTCACCCCTACATAGGCTTCGCCCACAACTTGTTGTGTTGGATGCTGATGACGGACAGCGCTGACTGAGGATGAGAGTATCAGGAATGGATGGTACCCCGATGTGGAACTTACAACGAGTCGGTACACAGGGGAGATAGACGAACGAGGAGTGTTGAGGAGGCGATCTGTACCTACCATTCAGTTAGGAACCTCTGAAGATGATCCAATTGCTGATTTCCTTTTTCTTCAGTTGTACTTGTACTTTTAGTTTCTTGTACTTTATTGTTGGTCTTGTATTCCGGACCCTTTTGTTTTCAGTACTATTTTGTTATACAGGTTTACTAAGTGTTTCGTATCCATCTGTGGGATCTGTTGTGTGTGTTTGTTGTTTATAAATTCAATGCCTTCCCAGTTTTAGGGAATTACGTCTTTGGTTCGAGTCACCAGCCTCTGGCCTATGGAATGAGGGCTTAGGGTAGTCACGGAACGGGCCCCAGGGGATGGGTCATGACAAGTTGTTTTTCCATTTTTCTGTATCTCTATCAGTTGTTCTTGTATATTGTCCCCTTTACTTTCTGTTTTGAATTTTACTTTAGTAGTATTACTATGTGGTTTTATTTTTTTGTGTACCTATTCTCTCTGTGTGTAGGTTAAAAATTCAATTCCTTCCCATTTTATAGATATGCCCTTCTGGTGCTAGTCTCCAACCCCTTCCCTACAGATTGTGGGCTTGGGGAAGTCATGGAATGGGCCCCGAATGATGGGTCGTGACCAATTGGTATCACATGAGTCAGTTCTATTGAAGGACTAATACTCTAATCTTTTCAATGGAGTAATAGTGTTAGGTGTCTTAAGATTGTGTTTCTGGTCGGGGAGTCCAGTGTCGGTGCGATGGCTGGCGTATCCGCACACCAGGACCCTGAATTCTATTTTAAGACTCGGTACATGAAGACATTGTTTGTGTGTGTTTTTTACATTTTTTTATTCTGATTTCATTTGAGTCTGCTCATAAGGTATAAGTTATTGACTGCGGAGCATCTGTTTCTTTACATGATGCCACTACCTAGATATCTTTCCAAGATTCTAGTGAGATATCCTGATGACGGCCCACCAAGCAATGAGGCTTCAGTGCAGGGCCCTCTTACTGTGATGGTACCTATGGGTGGTGTACCAGTAGCACCACTACCCATAGGGCAGCAGTTTCCCCCAGCCCTACCGGCATACCATGCACACCGACTTAGCGTACTGCACAAGTTCCAGTGGAAGCGGCCTCCATGGTTTTGAGGAGAAACAGATCTTTGGGTGGTTGAGGACTGGCTAGAGTCTATGGCTTGAGTTTTTTGCCTAGTTGGGACACCAGCAGGCCATATGGTGATCCTAGCTGGTAGTCTCCTCCAGGGCATATAAGGTATATGGTGGAGCCTAATTCTCCAGTTTCACGATGACACCACTCTCACCTAGTTATACTTTGAGAGCCTCTTTATGGTGGATTTTGTTTCAGTGACATTACGATCAGTGCGTATTCAGGATCTTCTTCACTTACAGTAGGGCAGCTTGACGGTGGCCCGGTACTCGACGAGATTTACTGACCTCTCTCGCTACTCGACCGATATGGTAGGGTACCCATTCTTTAGGGATCGTATCTTTGAGTAGGGTCTCTTATGGGAGATCAGAGCATCGATGATATATCTTAATATCCTAATTTAGGATGGAGTTCTTTAGCAAGTGCTATTGGTATAGAGATTCCTATCTGAGAAAGCATTGTTGGTGAGAGCCACCCCCAAGCGATAGGTAGTCGATTCATCTGCAGTAGGCAGTAGGCAGATGACATAGAGGTCCGAGAGGGCGAGACCTTTGGGAGAATGACCCCAAGATTCAGGGTCGAAGGTGTGAAGATCACGTGGTAGACGAGTATATTTTAGGACTAGATTCTGTTACTCTTTCGGTGGATAGGGGCACAGGTCTTGTGACTATCTGAATCCCCACATGGACAATCAGTAGATGGTCTATGGACCACCTATTCATCGACAAAAGTTTTAGCGAGGAGGTCCAAAGGGCGACGAACATGGAAGAGGAGAAGGGTGTGCGGAAGGTGGTAGGAGACGATTTGATGTTCTAGTTACACCAACCTAAGGAGGTCCAACCTGACCCCATGGTGTTGGTGGACAGAGGCGAGATCAGCAACAATAAGATGAGGCCTACAACCATGGCGCCCCTGAGATGATTCGAGGTACAATATGTGTCTACTCCACCCTAGCTGTAGTTCTTATAGACATAGTTGTGGGTCACTTTTTCATTACCCTAACTCTCATTCTGATCTCAAGGATTCTGGTGGAGCCATTGGCTATATCCTTACGATTAGAGAATCCTAAAGTGGAGGATTCAATGATTACACACTGGTGGAGGTAGTCTGATCTTACTCTAAGTGGTGAGAGCTTCAGCTTAGATCTCCTAGTAGCAGTGTCGAGGCCATATGACTTCATCTTGGGTATGGACTGGTTATCTGCAGTCTTTGCTCAGATCAACTGTTTTAGGTGCAAAGTCCAGTGTTTCCATGAGGATGGGATCATTTTCTCATTCACCGGTGAAAAGGAAACCTTTTTATCACAAGATGGACTTTCTCAATGGAGGGTTAAGTATATCACTCGTCATTTTTCTACTGTCACCCTCAGTGTAGTTGAAGAGAGGAGTTTAATCTATCCTATTGTGGTGGACTAGTATATTGATGTCTTTCCTGATGATGTTCCGAGACTACCTCCTCATAGAGAGGTGGACTTTCACCAAGATCAGTACACTGATATGACCTCTATATCTACACCATCATATCATATGGCTCTCGTGGAACTTCATGAGTTGAGGGAATAGTTGGAGGACATAGAGAGTAAGGGGTTTGTAAGACCCGATGTTTCTTTGTGGGAAGCCCCAATTTTATTCATCAAGAAGGAAGATGGGAGTCTGAGGCTTTTTGTGGACTATCGACCCCTGAATAGTTGAACATGAAGAAGAAGTATCCTCTATCAAGGATTAATGATCTATTCAACCAGCTAAAAGGAGAATAATGGTTTTCAAATATAGATCTCAAATCAGGCTATCATCAGCTCAGGGTAGGATATGAGTACATACCAAAGACGGCCTTCAGATGCTGGTATCGCCACTTTGAGTTCATGGTGATGCCTTTCGGCATGAACAATTCTCTGGAAGTGATCATGAGGATAATTAATATGATCTTTTAGCCTTACCTTAAAAGCTCTGTGGTGGTTTTCATTGACGATATCTTGATATACTCGGCGTCGAACGAGGAGCATGCCATGCATCTACAGATAGTTTTGGATACACTATGAGAGCACTGGATTTATAGAAATATCTCGAAGTGTAGATTCTATATATAGAAGGTCCACTTTCTAGGGCATGTTTTCTCAAAGGATGGAGTTTCTGTGGATCTGGAAAAGATAGAGGCAGTGCTTTCTTGGGATCCACCTAGGAGATTGACCGAGGTGCAGAGTTTCTCAGGGTTGGTTGGGTACTACCAGAGACTCATAACATACATTTCCAAAGTAGAATCCCTCTTTTCATCTTTGAAAAATAATGTACAACATTTATTGTTGATATAGAGATGGAAGCATAGTTTCTAGGAGCGGAGAAAGATATTGACAGGTGCCCCCATCTTGAGGCTACCAGATGAGGGAAATGGGTAAGTAGTCTACGAGGATGCCTCATGAAATGTACGGGTATGTGTCCTTATGAAAGAGTGATTGGTGATCACCTATGAACCTCAACAGCTGAGACAACATGAGCAGAACTACGCTACCCATGACACAGAGTTAGTAGTAGTTGTATTTTCCTTGAAGATGTGGAAGAACTACTTGATGGAAGAATGGTTTAAAATCTGCTCTGATCGCAAGAGTCTCATGTATATTTTCAAACGGAAATTCCTAAATCTGAGATAGCGGTGATGGATGGAGTTCCTCTAGGACAACACCTTTGAGATAATCTACACTCCTGGGATGGGTAACAATGTGGTAGATGCACTCAGAAGGAAGTCCAGTCTACAGTTTCTAAGTGAGGTGATAGATCAGATAACCGCGTTGGATTTATCCTTCATGGATAGTGATGGAGCAACTTACCTACAGTCTATGATAGTTACTCCTCCACTCCTTCAGTGAGTCTAGGAGGTGTAGCTTTGGGGAATTGACAGTGAGGCCTGACATGGTCAGATATTCATAGGACGGGATCCTGAAGGATTATCTGAAGGTGGGGAGTACGTCATATTTTTCAGAGGACACGCCATGGTACCAATGATGCTATGAGAGGAGTTGTTGGAGGAGTTCCACATGTCCCCTTTGGAATAACATCCTAGTGTGATGAAGATATACCAGGACATCTGGCGTCAATACTGGTGGCCATGGATGAAGAAACATGTGGAGGAGTTTGTTTCATGATTTCTCACTTGTCAGAAAGTGAAATCCAAGCATCGGGTTGTAGCAGGCGTAGCACAGCCACTTGAGGGGTTATAATGTAAATGGGATGGTACCTCCATGAAATTCATGGTAATACTACCATGTACGTCTATGGGCTACGATTCCATCTGGGTGATCGTTGATCGACTCACCAAGTTGGCCCCATTTCTACCCATCCAAGAGAAGGGATATGTAAAGGGATTGGGATGCCTCTATGTATAGAAGATTTTACGGCTTAATGGGATTCCATTTTCAATAATCTCATATTATGATTATCTTTGTACATCCCGGTTGTGGAAGGGATTATAGGAGGCATTCGAGACTCAGCTACGCTTGAGAACCGCCATTCAACCTCAGATAGATGGTCAGACGGAGCAGACCATATAAACACTTGAGGACATGCTTCATGATTTTTTTCCTTGATTTTGGCTATAGTTGGCAGGACCACCTTCCATTAGTGGTTTTTTCATACAACAAAAATTATCACTCCCCCATCAGCATGACATTATTTGAGGCCTTGTACGGGTTACCAAGAAGATCGCCTCTATGCTGGACAGGCCTAGGGGAGTCCCCACTTTTGGGTCCAATGTCGGTATGGGATACCACGAATAAGGTAAAAACATCTAGGGGCAAAAGAAGATTTCATAGAGCAGGCATAAATCATATGCTGACAGAGGACAAAGACCCATCCAGTTCAAGGAGGGTGGTCAGGTTTTCCTTCGGGTCTCACCTCGATGAGGTTTGAGGAGATTTGGCTAGAGCGGTAAGCTATCTCCAAGGTTCATTGCACCTTTTATTATTCTTAGAAGAGTGGGTGAGGTGGAATACCACCTAGCTCTTCCCCCATAGATGCTCCAGGTGCATAATGAATTTCATGTGTTTCATCTGAGGAGCTACATGCATGATCCATCCCACGTTTTCTACAGGGGTGAGATGGACATTGACGATGGGGTGAAGTTCAGGGAGTTCCCAATGGAGATAGAGGATCGACAGAAGTGGGTCCTTTGTAGATGGTTGATTCCTCTGGTGCGAGTTTGGTGGCATCACGGGATCCTCCATGATAGAACATGGGAGAAGGAGGCTCATATTCATGCTCAGTACTTCCATTTGTTTTATTAGACTTTTTTGTAGAATTTGGGGTTGTAAATCCCTATGGTGGAGAGGATGTAAAGACCTTTAATTTCATTATTATTTTATCTAAAAAATTATTTGGGAATTTTATTAGTCTTCCAAATTCGAAAGCACGTGATACTGAGGCTCGGAGAGCCTGGAATGGAATTTTTAAAATTTCTTAAGGTACATTCAGTATATATGAGAGTGGTAATTTCTATCTTTTGAACTGGTTCTCAAATTAAAAATATGATTGCACCATTGAATTCGCAGTGCTAGGATTATCTTATGTGAAAAATAACTTCGACCGGCAAGGGTCGGATGAAAAAGATAATTTTTGAAAGATTCAAAAAAAATAACTCCATGAGTTATTTTATTTTATTTCAACCGTTGAGCGTTAGTGGCTGGACTGCAATGTAACGTATGGCATAAATGAGAGTCCTTTAATGACACGACCTTTGGTTGCATAACTGTGACGCCCATAGGTTTTAATGGAATTTACAGTGTGGTTCATTAATGAACCACATTAATGAAATGCAATGAGGGAGGTTCCTTAACCCTTATTTAAACAAAGATTTGGCATGGTTTTTGGATACCCACATGAGGAAACTCTGCTGAAACACCAGTGACGTCTTCCTCTAATGAAGAATGGAGATTCGAAAATCCCATTGGGGATTCGATCCAGAGATAGACGAAGGCCGAAGAACAGATTTGAATGTGGATTATCCTTTACTCATCTGCAACGCCTTCCAACAAGTTTTAGTTACAGTTTGTTTTTTCTATTCTAAGATTTTTATGAGTTCATCTTCTATTGAAGATGTTTGAACTCTTCCCCTGTTATAAGGCTAATGCAGAGGGTGCAGTCCAAACCAAACAAGGCCCAAACCCTCCCCTAATTTTATTTTGGTTGTGTTTTTCATGGGAGACAGAGAAACATGATGGAAAGGTGAAACCAGGGTCTACACAATGATATAAGCATACTAGGAGGCCCATAGGCATTGTCATAAATTAAAATGGACATTCAGAGCTTCACCTGGGGATCGCAGAAGCTCTGCTGGCATGGCAGCGCTAGAGATCGAGGGAGGATGCGACCGGATCTGGCCATCCGTGAGGGGATGGCGGCACCTGAAGGTTCCATGGCGCATAGGGGCGGTCGGCCTTTACTGGTTGTGTTGACGGTGGACGGTGCGCTTGGATGATGTCTGCGGCTCCAAGATGCAGTGAAGGGAGGACCCCTACTCGTGGGTCCCACAGTTGACCGATCCACAATGATAGGTCAGGTGGAATGGCAGCACCCTGTCATTGCTTATTGAGGATCCCAAAGAGACTCTTTCCATTTGGGGAGGAAGACCACACCTAGCTGGCGGGCCACGCCCAGCCAATGAGCCAGGTGGGTTTGGCGGCCCGATGGGCCGCTCCCAGCCTTGTGGGTCGGGCCGAGCCTGCATTCCTATAGGCCAGATTAGGCCCAACTGGACTGGGCCGGGGTCAGCAGACTAGGTCGGGCCCAACCAACCGAGCTGGACCCAGTGGACCATGTTGGGTCGATCTAATCGGGTCGGGCTGGTCCGATCGGGTCAGATTGGACCCTGACCCTTTTTAGCCCAGTTCCACTTAAAGGGCCTTATCTTCTAAACCAGATGTGTATTTGATGAACTATCTGCAGCAATTTAAACCTTAGGATGAGGTAGTCTCTTTGAGATACTCAACATTGGTTTTGGAGAAAGTTGGTGTATGGATTGGTTGGATTAGACTCGAATCCAACTAGGCCCTTATAACTAAAATGCCTATAACTTACAGATCGGGAGTCCGATTTATGAACCTTCAATTGAGTTATAACCCTTATTATGTGGAGGTTATTTAAGTTACTTATTCTTGGGACTTGGTGGTGGTTGAGTTACAACCATTTGCATGAGTAGTGGATCCTCCCAGAATCAAGTGTGCTAAGTGCAGGAATCCAATGGTTCACTATGACATGAAGAAATAATAGAGAACCTTTGTGGGAGAGAACCTAGCGGTCCTCTGAGTGGGTCATCACCTAGCGATCATCTGAGTGGGTAAGCACATAGTGATCCTGAGTGGGTCAGAACCTATTGATTCTATGAGTGGGTCAACACCTAGGGATCCTCTGTGGGTCAGCACCTAGTGATCCTCTGAGTGGGTTAGCACCTAGCGATCTTATGCGGGTCAGCACCTACCGATCCTATGTGGGTCAGCACTTAGTGACCTTGTGTGGTCTAATATAAAAATCATATTGAGAGAATAATATGATCTAACTTTATGACTAATCAACTTTATTTAGGTACTTTAAGTTATTTACAAGGTTTGAGCTAAGTCTTTACTTATTCTTTGTGATTGGGATTATTCTTTTTGGTTTTCCCATTGGGGATTTCTAGGAGACCTTCAGGGGTATCGGGGTCCCTACTAGGTTTTGTTATGCTCACCCCTACACAGTATTATGCCACACCTTTTTGTGTCTTGTGAAAATGACGAATAGCTTTGACTGAGGTTGGGGAGTAAGGATCAGAAGGTGCACGGAGGTGACAGGTTGACATGGAGAGTCGCAAAGACCAGTTGTGCATACCCTTCTGGTAGGATCCTTTGTGGAAGAACATATGAGCTATTTTTCCTTTTGGTTGTATCTCTTTTAGTTGGGCTTGTATACTTCCCCCTTTACTTTTAGTTTACACTTTTACTTTAGAATTTTTACTATGTGGATTACTTTTGTTGTGTACCTAGTCTCTGTGTGTGTAGGTTAAAAAGGAAATTCCTTCCTGTTTTTGGGATATGCCTTTCCGGTGCTAGTCGCCAACACCTGGCCTATAGAAGGCAGGATTGGGGTAGTCACAGCATGGGCCTCAGGGGATAGGTGAGAACACATTAACTCCAATAAATAAAGATAAAATAATTTATATGTAAATACCTATATATTTAATAATAGTAATCATAGAATACATTAATGAGTACAATATACACCTAAAAAAGAAAATATAGGTGAACATGGCATTTATCTCATAGATAAAAAAGTTTGAGGAAATTCCCTTATCATGTGTCTTGAATCTAGTCGTACTCATACAAAATACTAGTATAATAAATATAACTTTATTATAAATATATAACATGACCATATTATTATATCTAATATCATTTTTGGTTAGATTTTGACTTTATATTACTCTATTATCAACTATTCTATGTTATGAGTTCATTTCATGTAATATTCTTTTTATTATTCAAAAGCGTCTTAATTTATTGTATATATGGACCATATCATGATTAAAATAATTAAAATAATTATAAAAATATAATTAATATTCATTATATTTTTATTATAAAAATATATTGAATATAGAATTATGAAATGGAATACATCATTCATGCAGATGGTAGGTCGTATGTACGCATGAAAGTTATTTCTATTTAATGATTGTATTAAGGAAATTAAATGAAATATATGTAAATATTTATATATTTATATATATATAATTATTATAGTATAATTTTTATATTATATATATCATATAATTTCACTAAACTTGTTCTTAATACACTCTGTGTTGTGTGTGAGTGAATCAAATAACTTGGAGGGGCCGTAGGTAAGACTTCCTCAAATGAAATTATCCTATTTACACAAAATGGAATGTATAAATATTTGTGTTGTAAAATAATTATAGAATATTAAATAAATTATAAATATCATTATAATTATATAATAATATATTTTCTATCATAATACCCACCATGATAGGTGGTCAAGGAATAATGAACAGTCATCGGTTCATGAGACAGAAGTTCATTGTATATGTAAACAGTTTGTTCATTTCCCATTAGATGGAAGTTTTTGATAGTGTATGTTAGAATATTATTATAATAACACATTAATATATTTAGGATACTGGTGTTATAATTTAATCATGTAATAAATAGATTTTAGTGGATGGATAAGTAAAATAGAAGAAAGAATCTTGAGGGAGGGTGTTACAACTTAATTGGGTAACTCCTTTTAGTTTCCACTAAAGGACAACCTTCGATTTATTTATAACCAAAAAGTTGATTCAAAGAAATAGGGAGTGAGGTTTTGTATCTATTTTTTAATATTTTTTTGAGAAAAAGTTACTTGAGGTGTGGGAGGAAGTAGGAGGAGAGGAGACCTTTTATAGTGGAGGAGGAGTGTCACTGTTGTAATATTTTGTGAAAGGGAAACCAAACCCATGTTTTTCATTGAATTTGGATCCAATAATGGTCCAAAGTAGATACATGTGAGGATAGGGTCAAAATAATTCTTGAAAATATATTTTTAAAAATTTCCTTAGTCGTATTGGGTCTGAATTTTAGGGTCTAGTCCCTTGTTAATGTTAATTTAATCATAATCATTGTAATTAATTTTAATTACCATCACTAATTTTTTTTTCAAGACCTAGGTAGATATTATTATAAAATATAAAATATAATTTCTAAAAATATGAAATCCATATTTTCATATTCAATACAAAAAATTGGTAGAAATTAATTTAAAATTAATCTTGTATGTGGGACAACAATGTGGGTTTTTAAAGTAAAAACATTCTAAAGGTCGCTTGGTTTTTATAACCATTTTCTATGTGAAATAGAATAAAACGATATAAATTTGATAAATTGATAAAATTTTGATCTAATTAATCTTTAAAATCATTTATAATTGTAATTTAACAATATAAATAAATTATATGAAAAATCATTTTTGAGTTGAATTTCATTTGTTCACTATTCATTAAGAAATGAAACTTCACAGAAAAATACCAAAAAATTACCCTAACCAAAATTTTATTTTTATATTTAAAAAAAGATATGTCTATTTTGATATATCAAATTTATAAAATTTCAACACTTTATATGAAAAATAGTTTCACTATTAAAAGGGGGTAAAAGTGCCTTAATAAAAATATTGTGTTTAATGTTTGAAATTGGATTTATTCTTATCTCATGACAATAAAATATATTGAATGAGTATGAAAAATATTTACATGGATATATAAAATATATATTACATTATAATTTCTTCATTTAATTTATTTTTGTTAGAATAACTTTGTGAGCATCCGAATGTTTTTTTATAAATATACTCCCTTTATTTTAAACTAGTACTTATAATCATTTCTAAATGATTTGTAACCAATTACTTCATTTTTTTTAAATGAACTATTTATTATATTTTATTTAATAATATACCTAAAATTTTATTTAATCTAGATTTTATATATTATTGTATTAAATAGTGATATTTTAATAATATATTGTTTTTTTGGTAAAACTATGTCTTACATGTTACGCAGGCCGTCAAGGAATGTCAATATTGCATATAACAAAAGCTTACCTGAGTTTTCTATATAGACAATAATAACATTTATATTGCATTTATTTCACATTTAACATGGAATTCTATATAAATTAATCCAAAATTAGTTCTTTAATATATATATATATAATAACTATTTTCCTTGATGTGTGAAATCAAAAATTTCAAAAAGAATAAACTATTTGAAAAAAAATAACAAAATCTGGGTGTGTTACATTATAAACCCTTAAAATGAATTTCTACCTTGAAATTCATCTGGGTTATCAAAGGTTTAACACTTGAAAGTTACATTCACAAAAAACCACATTGTCAAATTATATAATAAAACATCATTAAAGAAATTATAAAACATAATGGTCACCCAAAGTAAAACATAACTACGATTCCATATATGATAATAGATATGGGAATTGAAAACATATATGTTAGAGAAAAATATACCCATCATGTTCTGATGTAGAGTGATAGAGAACAAGGTAAAGATAAATTTAATAATCACAAAGACAAAAGTATTCTATGAACTAAGGGACTACATGATTCATCGAAAATAGAGGTACTTGGATAACGTTTTTGGTTTCAAGATCCCTTTTTATAAAGTTAATGAATTTTCATGAAAATATATTCTTTCATTCCTATTGGACAACATCACCCATTGTTTTTCCTTCATCCACTTCACTACATTCTCAAAAAAGTAAGGTGAATTTTCATTCCAAAAGAACTAATAGATCACGATATCCATGATATGACATATAATCTGTAATTATTTATCATCAAAAATACATTAATATAATCAGTTATACAATATTCCTAAATCCTTAGTTGTTGAGATAATACTTTATTATTTGAAACGTTGTCCAATGTTTAATAAAGTGTTTCCATAAATGGTTAAACCCTTCCAAAATATGAAATTCCAAAATTTTAGAAATAAGTTCAAACAATCAACTTAACATTGATCCCCTATAAATCACAATTTATATCTTGGTTGTCACATTTCAAACATGTAAATAAATTCATCATATATTCTCTTGAAACATGTTAATAACTAGAATTACAATAAATAATTATTCTAAACATGCAACTATCATTATTTCAATGTATATTGGATATATTCCTTAAATCCAAAAACAAATTAATCGTGATAGCATAAAAAACATGTTAAAAATTATTTAATTAGTTCCAAGGTAATCAATACTATCATATTTACTTATTCCTATCCAAAATATATTTATAAAAACAACATTATCTTAACATAATAAACTTATTAAGGGCAATCATCTCTTATTCCAAATATAACTTTTTCATTAAATAACATTTAAATCGATCAAAAACATTCAACATAATCTTGTAAATCCTTAAAGAAAAAATTATAATTATAATTAGTTGAATATTTAACTATTCACACAAAATAATTCTTAAATCCAAATACATAGAAAAATGTATTATTCCACTTCATCAATAGGTCAAAATATGGCTACCTCATGTCAATAATTAACTACTCCTTCCTTTCAAATTTTTTATATAGTCTCATCATTATCATCAATATAATTATTACTCGTACCACCTTGTTGATTCTATTTATAAGCATCCCACTTGGGACATCAATTTTCATAATGACCATTAATTACACACTTATATAATTTAACATTTGATGATGACATAGAGAATACAATGTTCACATCCAATTGGTTAGTTGAACCCTTCATTTTTTCTTTGATGTTACTTTCTTTGTGTCCTTATTTCCAATGTTGAAAAACATTCTTGTTTCTCTATTAAATTCACTTTGGTGATTCACTACACATTATTCACATAGAGGAAATCGATTCTTCTTTCCTCCATGGTCTCCATAATTAGAACTCCAATTGAACGCCTTCATTCTCTTTATTTGTGAGTTTGATAGTTGGTAAAGGTACATGTTGTTTATCATATTCTTTGAAAACTGATTCGGGATGATCACAACATCATTTACCCTAGTGGCCATCCCATTTGACATCTTATCAGCATATTTTCCATTACATTAATTGTTAATCTAGTTCCTTGTAATTTGTTCGATTGGCTAAGACTAGAAAGCATTGAATAATAAACAATTACGATAATTAGGAACCATATAATACTAAAAATACACTTCTAGGAAGTATAAATTATGAAACATTCCATAATACATGACATTTTTATGTTTATCCTAGGTTATTAATATCCAACATACATTTAAATAATCCATGATGATTCCTTAAGAGTTTCTGACCTCCCAAAGCATATCCCTCAGGACTATCAAACTATGGGCATGTTAAGGCCTATTACCATGTACCAGGTTACCCCAAGTAAGACATGGGACACATTTTCAAAGTTGTTAATCATAGACACATCTATAGTAGAACCAAATCCACTTGTATATTCCATAAATAGAATTATTTCTTGGAAACAACTCAATCTTTCCTTTACCGAAATTCCATTATATTTTCTTATAAATTTCTTTATCCCAATACTTAGCCTTAGTCATGTCCATAGAGTTCTCACTAATGTTTTCTCATCATAGTTTACAAGGTTAACTAAACATATTTTCTAGTACCAACTATATATACCTGATCATAAGGTAGATAGACATTACATCACATCTTGAGAAGACTTAATGCATTACAAAAAAAGACACCCAAAGTTCGTATTAGTTTAGTGCTTTTGAAAACATGTAAATATGAATACTAGTATATAATTCATATATATTATCACCCACTAGTTTCTTCTTGACCATAACAATTATTGAACACATCATACATAATACATAGCATTATAACATAGGTAGGGAAACATAAAAATCGGTGACCTCAGATGTTAAAGATAAATAGGGGATACATGTATGTATAAACATGAACATAGGATTATTAGAATTTGATCAAAATATTTAAAGATGATACCCTTCATATCAAATGTCATAAACATGAATAATTGGATAAATAATAATAGTTCATAAAATAGTAATAAAAAAATAACACAAACCATGAAATCAAAACATATGAATAAGACATGGAATTGTGGAAATCACATAAGCGTGTAATATGATATCCATAATATACAAGTTATTATATTTGTGGTCATATTAGTAGTGTTAGTTCACTCCCATTACCATGTTGGTTTTCATGGATCACTCCCACTACCATCTCAGTCTATCTCATTAGATATAAATCATTACCCAATTCATTAGAGGGAGATACAGGTCACACCATTCTTATAATGAAATAATACATTCATCTGACACAAAAACATAAATAATCATATCATTACAAATGTAATAAAATGAGTGTCATAAACATGAAATCATACCTTAACCTGTATAAAAATAGATTTCATAATCATTTCATCAAATCATAACCCATCAAATAATCATGTTTTAAAATAAAATTACATGTGAAAGAGAAATGGGTTTCATAAAAACAATTCCATCCAAACATAAACCATTTAGGTAAATAATATTAATGGAAACATTGAATCATTTCCCTATAAAGGCATGATTAACACAAACAGATATTATCATAGATGGAAAATAATTTGGAAAGATATTTTTAAAACATTTCTTGAAGAAAATATCCTTCTTCTTATAAAAATAATATTAAAATAATAAAACCTTTTTAAAAAAAATTTCTTTGAAATTAAACATGGAATCATATATGGGAATCTTCATAAAATTTTGAAAAACATTTTCTCTGAAACTTATAAACAATCTTGAAAAACATTTCAAAAATGTATTCCATGAAAACAAACAAAAGACTCTTTAAAAACCTTTTCAAACATGTACATTATTAAATAAAGATCATATAATGGATTTTATAATACCAAAAAACATAATAATATGAATCATAGTATATGTTCATGAGAAGTATATACACCACATAGGAAAAAATAGGGGTGAACATGGCATGTATCTCACTGATATAAAAAGTTAAATGAAATTCCATTACATTGTGTATTGACTCTCTTCATACTCATACAAACTTCCTATATAATAAATATAATATTATTAGAAAAGTATCACATAACAATATTATTATATCTATTATCCAATATTTTATTTATTATGACTTTACAATACCCATGTATTAACAATTCTATGTTAAAATTTCACTTTGGGTAATATTCACTATGTTTTTTCATGCATCTTAATTTTTTACATATTTGTTCTTTATCAAGATTTAAAAAATTAAAATCATGATATAATTATCTTTTATATTCAGTATATTTTTATTAAAATAATATATTTATAATATATAAGTATGAAATGGAATAGAGTGTCCCTGGAGATGTTATGTCGTATGAATGCATGATCATTGTTTCCATTTAATTATCATGTTAAATAAAATAAATTAAATAATATATGTGTGTGTGTGTGACTCTATATATATCATTATTAAAGTTTAATTATTATATTATATATATCATATAAGATCACTAAACTCATTATTAATACATTCCATGTAATTTGTGAACGAATCACATCGCTTTGAGGGGGTGCTAGTCCACATATCCTCAAAAAACATTATCGTATTTACAAAAGATGGAAATTATAAAGATATGTGTTGAAAAAAATTAAAAAATATTAAATACGTTTTAAATATCATAAAAATATATAAGAAAAAAGTTTCTATCATAATTTCCAACATGATATGTGGTAAAGGAAGAATGAACAATCATCGTTTCTTGAGGTGGTAGTTCATTGTACGCATAAACAATATGTTCATTACTAATTAGTTGTGGGTGTGTATAATGGTAGGTAATACTATTAATATAATAATATATATGCATATTTAGGATACCTATGTTATTATATAAACATATAATAATGAGATTTTAGGGGGTGGTTATTGCTAATAGAAGAAATGAGCTTGAGGGTGTGTGTTGCCTCATAATCGGGAAACTCCTCTTGGTTTACACCAAATGAGTTTATTTGATTTCATTATGCCCAATGGGAGGCTTAAAAGAGGAATAGTTGGTTTTTTTTGAGATATTTGGGTAGATTTTGGTTGATATAATGTGGCTTGATGGGTGTGAAGAAGTGGGAGGTGTAATATCCCGTGTTTTTTAACTGGGTTTAAATACAAAGGTTTTCAAATTATTTTTTCCCAATTATCAAGGGTTCAATTTATAAACCGATCTCTGGAACATTATTCTAAGGTTCGGAACACTTAATGATGTTGTTTTTAGACTTGGCTGAATACCCAATAATTTTTACGGGTGTCCTGATAAGTCTTCGGAGCACCAGATCCAGAAAATTCCACTTTAATGGATCTGCACAGGCTTCACACGGTTTCGGTCTAACCCATCCAGCTTACCCGGTATAATATCTCATTTATTTTAATTACATAATATTAAATTTGAGATTTTTTTAAAATAGAATAATTTGTTAATAATAATAATTATATTATTATTAATATAGTGTCGTAAATTATTTAGACGATAAAAGATTTCAATCAGATGATTAATGAGGTGTAATAGTAATGTGAAATTAATGAGGCCTTTGGGTGTCTCAAAGAAACGTTTTTTTATGATTAGTTTCCGATTTAATAAAGATGTGTTTAATTAAAAAGGAGTTTTTTAATGAATAAAGAATAATTTTATTTAATAGAGGCATTGAGTTTTATCTAAGGTTGAAAAATAATAATAATTTTATTATTATTATTTAGTTGTAATGAGTATAGTATATATTATTAATTATGGTTTTTATTATTATTAATAATAATAATAATAATGGAATTTGGGTTTTTTAATTAAATCCAAGGAAAATAATGATTTCATTAACTATTGTTAAATAGTAGTTTCGTTTAATTAAATTGAGATAAATAGAATTTAATCAAATCATTTGTAGTAGGGATTTTCATGTTTTATCAAAGAGGCATTTTATTAGATGATAATAATAATGATGGTTATTATTATGGTGGTTTCATTTATTTTATTTGAGTTTGAAAGGAAATTAATTAAATGAGTTATTGGGGTTTCATTTAATTAAATTAAAGTTGTGATAAATTAATTAAATGACATGTAAATGATGAGTTGGGTGTTATCAATGAATGGTATTATTAAATGATTTGTAAATGAGGAGTTAAAGGTAATTAAATAATGGTAATATTATATGAGGAATAAATGTGGTGTTGGGTTTAATTTAATTAAATTCAAGGTAATTAAGAATTTAATTAATTAAGTTGAAATAGAGGCGGGTTTAGTTAAATTGATTGTTAAAAAGAATTTATTTAATCACTGTGAAGTAGGGGTTTTATTTAATTAATTCATGTTGAGATTATTAATTAATTAAATGAGTTAGAGTTTTTATTTAATTAAATTCTGTTGAAGATAATTTAATTATTTTGACGTGTTAATGAAGTATTAGGTTTTACATAATAGGGGTGTAATATAATTAATGATAAGGATAATCTAATTGTTTTTATTATTATTATTATTATTATTGTGTTAAATCTATTAGTTTAGCACGTTATTAATTAGAAGATTGAAGGAGGTGATTGAAAGGATGAGGTGCACCGCATGAGTAGCATGACCCGCACCAGGCCTCATATGAGGCATGCTACACACCTTTAATTGGGCTCATCTCCGCATGTCGAATCCTTATAGTGTCTTCATGAGTCTTGTATCCCTCGCTAAGGTGAGTCTATCTATGTATGTTTTGTGATATACATCAACTATTTGGCTCCTCCCATGCCCAATTTTCTCGGCTGAAACCCTAAGGGTTGGGATTAATTGGGTTTTTTTGTTTCTTCGGTTCTAGGGTTGTGTAAGGGCTCCTCTAGACCTATTGGTCCATTTTCTGACCACCACCACAAAGGGATAAGTGTTTAGGGTCTGTTTTTTTTCATTTTCTCTATATTCATGTAAGGGTTTAAACCTGTTATTTGGTTCTACACCCCATGATTTAGATTCTTATGGTGTTTTTGTGTTGTGATGAATATTTTGGGTGTGTGTTGGTTCCCACCGCACAATTAATGGGTTTCTATTAATGGTGTGTATATGTCACTGAGTTTCAATATAAAATGGTTTCTTCCATGTAAATCAAATGGATGAATATTCAATATGGTTCCGCCCCAAGGTAAGATCATTTTTCAAGTCCTCAACTTTAATAAATGCATTACTAAAATGACTATTGTGCTTTTGTTTCTATTTAAACTATAAAGTGAATTATTTATATTGAATTCCATTCAAATTTTAATTTAGTAAGTTTGATTAAATTGATAAATGTGATATGTGATATGTTGAGTCATAGCTTTTGAGGTTATTAGATGATGTTTCCCACGTTACATAAATGAGCACATGACCATGTGTTGGTTTTAAGAATGCATTGTTGAATTGGTTAAGGTGATATGATTAAATAATAAAATGATGTGATAAATTAGTTTTTTTTAAAAATAAATTAATGTGATAATTCATTTTGGCTTAATTGATGTAATTAATGGTGAATTAATTATCTATATTTATAGTGATTTATTTAAAAAATTAATTTTCGAAAATTCAATATAGTGAGTTGAGATTTAGAATGAGATAAATAATTTTTGAAAAATTAATTAGTGGATGTGCTTTGTTTTGAAGATTAATTAATAGTAATGTGAACTTAGTTAATTGTTGTTTTAACTAAGAGATTTAGTATATTTAACTAGTTGATTGGATTAGTAATGGAATTATGATAGTTCACTGGTGAATTTTTTATAATTTTTCAGTCCTGGAATTGGGATAATTAAATGTTGAGTTAATTTTATAGTTGACTTACTTGTGGTTAAGAATAATTCATAGATAATTAATTTTTAATTATTGACATGTTGAATGGTTATTTGATTATAGAATAATTTGATTATAGATTTATGCTTTTAATTATTTGTTGAATTAATTAACAGATTTGATTAATTAATTTATTAATTAATTAATGGATGGTTTTGGGGTGTTAGATATGTTGTTCTACGCCAATGATAAATATATATGTATGATTGATAAATGGGTTTTGAGACAGGGAATGATGCTCCAAATACTCATGGGGTGCTAGACATGGCGTTCTAGATCTATCATGCATGAAAATATTTTTTTATGGGACCAGGACTGATTCTAAAAAAACTATGGGTTGTGACACAAGGATTGATTCTCCAAATACTCACGAGGGTGTTATAAATTACATTATACACCTATTAATTGACATTGTATTGTGGGTCCAATTGGTCATACATGTACTAAATTAAATGGTTAATGAAAGCCAGTGTGATGTAATAATTTTTTGTTGGATATGGAAAATGGTTAAGACCCCATCACAACTAAGGCATGTATTGAGATATGGGTGTCTAGGGAAACCCAAGAAAAAATCACTATGTATAGTGGATGGGCTCTAATTTTGGTATTGGTTTGGCGAATAACTATTTTTAGTGAACGGGATCAGACATAGTATTTGAAATATTAAATGAAATATCTTATTACAATCTTTCAAATCCAAATAAAAAACATGGATTCGGTATTTACTTTTATTACATAGATGGTCCTTAGAGACAACTATTGTGAGTGGCTTATATGGGGAATTTTGGTCTTACTTCGAATCTTGAGACTTATATAATTTAATGATGTTTGAATATTTGATAAATGAAAATGAAAGTGTAATAACTATTTTTTAAGAATGAAAAATGTATAATGTTGGTTCAAACACCAGCTAAGGGATGAAGCAGGTACTTGGGTATATAGTTACATGGTACTTGTTACTTTATTTTTTCATTCATTCACACTATTTAAATTATTTATTGAATATCTAGATTTGCGGTGGACACCGGTGGTCCCAGAAATCTGTGATATATATCTCACACCCTAATCAGGCTGCCATTGCACTAGGGTACCTGAGTAGACTCTATTTGGTTGCAGGATTGTGTTGTTTTCATACACTTGGGTGATATGTGCAGAGGATTGAGTGGAAGCTTAGAATTCTCAAGGAGATCGCCCTCTGGGATTTGAGTCAATGCTTATATATTTCATTAATTATATGTAAAGCATATTGTATTTTATATCTCTTTCATAGTTGTACTATCATAACATGAATGAATTTTATAACATTTGTGTTGGCAATTTTGTTTTATACAAGATTTATTAAATTATTTCTTCTGCTACTTTATCGTTATTCACACTTCTTCCATCATTTCCTAATATTTTACACAATTTTTACTCTGATAAGATGTTATTGTCTCCCCCTGATTATCCTTATACCCTTTCTGCTTTTTTGCAGCCTTTGGTGTATGAGGAGATTCTCTTGAGGACATGTGGCAACCGATCTGGCTACTGGTTCAGGGGTGAGACAAGTTAGGATGTTACAAAGTAGTATTAAAGGTTTTGGTTCTCTTTCTTTTCCATTGTCTTACTATTCTAGGGTTGTTAGACATGAGAATGAGAATGTGTCGGTTCTTGGGTTTAATAGTCTTGGTTGAGACTAATGACCCCATGTACAGGAAATGACCAAGTGTCTAGGGATGGGAACTGATGTTGTTAGTATTTGTAGTTACAATTGATATGATTTTACCTTTAGTGACTAGTGTATTTTCCGCTGCTTATTTATTTTGAGAATTTTGAAAAACAATTGTGTTTTCCTGATAAGGAAATAAAGTTTCTTACATACATCATCATAGACACTTAGAGATTCGCATTCCATTCATAAATTCCATGCCATGTAGTTGCATTTGTAGGATGCCTGTTAATATAGACTGTGTGCCCTGAATATGTGCCATGTCATATACTTATTTAGCATTCCATTTTAAATAGAATTTTCAGTAATATATTTAACCTTCATGGGTGTTTATATTCCATGATGCCTCTGGGAAAAGTATGTTTTATTATTGTTCTATGCATTTGTTTTGTAACATATTTTTGTGTTACTTTTTATGATAACATGCTAAAGATGTTTTGATGTGTAAAAGGGCTGGTAAAGTTAAATTTTTAAAGGAATATTTATTGTGATAAAGAGGATCCAAATTTCAATGATAAGGTGTATGGGTTCCTTATATATTGGTAGATGTCCACCTATGTGTTTGAACCTTATATAACCATAGTATGTTTGAAATAGGTTATAAATTTAAAAACTGTTGAGTTTTCATTGAAAAGAATTGTTGTTGGGTTACTTATTAAAGAACGTGGTCTGAATAAATGTGACCCATGGAGGTCACTTTTTTTGGTAAAAGGAATTTAGATTTTCCGAATTTATTTTTTATATTTGGAAAACACAGAATGTTTAGTGATTAAAGAGGATGCTTCTGAAAGCATGACTATATTTTCTGTAGGGTGTTGTTTTGAAAACCAAGTGACTTGTTATGAAAAAGTACTAGTGGGTTTTTTGAAATCCATTAAAATTTTTAAGGCTAGAAAATAATTACTTAAATGGCTAAAATGAAAAAAAAAGTTCTTTTGAACCTTATGATTTTTGTTTTCATGACTAAGAGAAAGGGTTGATTTTTATGTTTCGTAAGGAGATAACCCATGGTAGGTAGTAACCTTATAATTTTTTGGTAATTCCACAACATGGGGTGTCTTTTTTGTACTCGAGTGTTTTTACACACTGATAGGTTTATGTTTTGGATTTTATGATCAATGTTCGACGTGGTGATTTTGGTTTGAGGAACATCATAAGCATGCATTAAGGTGTTCTGAAATTGCATGTTGTTGAGTAGCCAATATTTTCTTACGATGATATGTATAATACAAAGGTGGTTAGTGACACAATGGTAAGCTTTTAAATAACACAAATATCATAGATGATATAGGCATAAAGGTTTGGTTGATGATGCGTCAACAGGAGAAGCTGAGATTTTTGTGTAAAGAGTCAACTAGTGATAGTATGACTGATCTTTTAGAGACTCAGGTTGCTCTTAGTTTTCCCTTTATAATGAGATGAGAATGTACCCTATCTTGACCACATCATGGATACACTAATATATCCTCGGTTTTACAGCACGCTAATGATTTAAATGTTGTTGGGCTTTGTGAGTGGTTTTTATCTAGGTTCTACATGGGGTGTAGGGTTTCTTTATGCTATCAAATCATTCATGTTGGGGAATTTTAGATTTTTTAAATATCCTTCTGATGGGTTCACTTAGGAATGCCACCACAGGTCGGTTATTTATGTCGGTGTACATGCATTTGGTGATGTAATTATTTTAAAAGGCGTGTCACTAGTTTAAGGTTGAGTGTTTGTTTTAGGATCATAATGTATTTCAATGAATTCATGCACAACTAGTTTCTATTGGTCGATAGATATTATACCTTTTCCATCAATGAGGTCCCTGTAATCTCCATGGATGTAAGCTCTGTTTTTTTGTTTAAATGGTAAAATAAGATTTGGATTAGGTTTTAATGAATTACGTTTTTAGGATTATGTTTTAGTTAAAGTAATCTTGGAATTTTGAAACATAACGTGGTTGTTAACATGAAAAATATTCTTGACCTTGGTTTATCAATAGATGTTGTGATAGTTTCTAATGGATTCATGGGGAAAAGAAGTTTTTAAGGTGGATAGATTGTAACGCCTCATGTTTTTAAATTGTGTTTAAATGTGAACATTTTAAAATTATAGTTTCATATTTATTGATGGGTCAGTTTTTAAACTGAGATCTAAAAAATTATTCTGGATGTTGAAACACTTAAAGATGTTGTTTTTTGAATTGGGTGAATACCCAATATTTTTCATGGGTGTACCGATAAGTATTGAGAGCATCGGATCTGGAAAAGTCTACTTTAATGGATCTGCATGGGTTGCACATGGTTGCGGTCCAACCTGTATAGCTTGCCCAATTTAATATTTTATTTATTTTAGTTAAATAAAATTAAATTGGATATTTGTGATATGATGATGCACAACTTTTTATGTTATTAAATTATGTTTCCCACATGAGATAAATGATTACATGACCATGTGTTGGTTTTAAGCATGTATTATTGAATTGGTTAAAGTGATATGATTAAATAATTAAATTATGTGATAAATTAATTTTTTTCAAAAAAAGATTAATTAATGTGATAAGTCATTTTGGATTAATTGACGTAAATAATGGTGAATTAATTATGTAATTTTATATTGATTGATTTAAATAATTAATTATGGAAATTATGTATGGAGAGTTGAGATTTAAAATGACAAAATTAGTTTTTTGGAAAATTAATTATGGGATGTGATTTTTTTGTAGATTAATTAATTGAAGGATTAATTAATGGTATTGTGTACTTAGTTTATTGTTTCATTAACTACTATATTTAGTATATTTAAATAATCAATTGTATTGGTAAGGGAATTAGGATAGTTAATTGGTAAAATAATTTTCATATTTTTGGTAAAGGAATTGGGATAATTAATCATTGAGTTAATTATCTAGTCGACTTTCTTGTGGTTAAGAATAATTAATTGTTAATTAATTATTAACTATTGAGATGTTTATAGGTTAATTGATTAAAGAAATATTTAGATAATTATGTTTTTAATTAGTTGTCTAATTAATTAATCAATTTGATTAATTAATTTATGAATTAATTATTGGATGGTTTCAGGGTGTTAGACATGACATACTACACCAATGATATATATATATATATATATGATTGACAAAAGGTTTTTCATATAAGGAGTAATGCTCCAAATACTGATGGAGTTCTAGACATGGGATTATAGATATAGCTTGCATGAAAATATTCTTTTATAGGACACGGACTGATGCTCCAAATACCCATGGGTTGTGAGATAAGGATTAATGCTCCAAATACCCATGATGGTGTTTTACATGACATTATACACCCATTAATTGACCTTGGACCATGGGTCCAATTGGTCATACAAGTACGAACATAAATGATAAATGAAAGACAGTGTGATGTACTGATTTGTGATTGAATATGGGAAATGGTTCAGAACCTAGCACAGTCGAGGCAGGTATTGAGATATGGGTGTCTAGGGGAACCTAGGAGCGAATCACTATATATAGTGGATGGGCTCGAATTTTTGTATTGGTTGGGAGAATCACTATTTTTAGTGGACGGACTCAAAAATAGTGTATGAAAGATTAAATGAAATATATTATGACCTGTTATCCAATCCAAAGCACATGATTAGATTTGTTATTTAATTTTATTTATTAAATGGTCTTTAGATACATCTGTTGTGAGTGACTTATATGGGGAATGTTGGGCTTAGGAAGGATCTTCAGACTTATATAATTTAACGAGGATTGAATGTTTTATAACAAAAAATAATGTGCGATGACTATTGTTTCAGCATGAAAAAAGTATAATACTGGTTCACACACCAGCTGAGGGCTGAAGAAGGTACTTGGGTATATAGTTACATGGTACTGTTTACTTTATTTGTTCATTCTTTCACACTTTTTAAATTATTTATTGAATTTTTGGATTTGGGGTAGACAATGGTGGTCCCGAGCAACTATTATTTATATCTCACACCCTACTAAGGTTGCCATTGCACTATGGTACCTGAGTAGACTCTATTTGGTTGCAGGATTGTGTTGTTCGCATACACTTTCAAGAAAGGGGTAGAGGACCAATCAGAAGCTCAGGATGCTCGAGGAGATCGACCTCGAGGATTTAATTATGTGTTTTTTTATTTAATTAATTATATGTTAAGAATATTGTATTGTTTATCTCTTTCATAGTTGTAGCCACATTGGCGTTGGCCATTTTATTTTATAAAATATTTATAAAATTATCTCCACTAGTGCTTTATCATTATTCACACTGTTTCTACCATTTTCTAATATTCTGCACTATTTTCACTCTAATAAGAGGGTATTGTCTCACCACTTACTATCCCTACACCCTCTATACTAGTCAACATATTATAGTGTATGGGGATATGTTCTTGAGGTCATGTGTTGACCGGTCCTGCCACCAGTATAGTAGTGAGTCGGGTCAGGACGTTATGGGAGGAGAAGAGGCCTTTATAGAGGAGGCGTGGAACTCTTATCATATTTCCTGAATGGGAAAATCCACCCATGTTATTTTTATTGAATTTTGATCCAATAATCAAAAAAATATAATAAAAGGGAGTATTGTGAAGAAATATGTCAAGGAAATAGAATTTTGAAATATTTCTAGGTCATATTAGGCCTTATTTCTACGCTTTAGTACCTTATTATGCTTTATCTTTTCTTAATCGTTATAATTTATTTTAATTACCTTAACTACTATTTTTTGTCAAAATTTAGGTTGATCTTATTAGAAATCATAAATTATATTGATTTCAAATATGTATATCATTTTTCCAAATTCCAAACTCATATGTGGTAGAATTTATTTTAAATTTAACCCCACAGACGGGACGACAAAGATGGATTTTTAAAGAAACAATGTTGAAAAGATTACTCGGTTTTTATAACAAATTTCGATGTGAAATTTATTTTCATTACATACATTAGTAAATTGATAAATATTTTATCTAGTTCAACTTTACAATTAATTGAAATATAATTTATCCTTATATATAAATTTGAAGGAAAAACAGTTTTGAATTAAATTTTAGTATTTATCACTATTCATTAAAAAATGAAGCATCACAGAAAAATATAAAAAATTCAAAATAATGTAATTTTTATGTTTATAATTATGAAATTATGTTTATTTTCACATAAACAGTTTATAAAAGTTTCAAAATTTATAAGTAAAATATTTTTGTCATCAAAAGGCCGTAAAATTACCTAAATAAAAATATAGGGTTTTATGGGTTAAATTTGGTTTAGTATTATCTTATTACTCTAAAATATATTGGATGAATATAAAAATATTTTTTTATATATATCACATATTAATTAAATTAAAATTAATTAATTTAATTTATTTGGTTTAAGATAACTTTTTTAGCATAATAATACTTTTCTATTAAAATACACCATTAATATTCAATTTGTTTTTATGTTCAGTTAGAAGTCATTTGAAACTAATTAATTAATTAATTATGTTATAAAATAAAAATTTTCTCATAAGATAGTTTATAATAATTATAAATGATAATTTAATGGCTAGGTTATATCTTAATTTAATAAATAATAATAATTTAATAATATATTGTTGTTTGGAAAAACATGGTCATTGCATGTTTTGGAGTCCATCAAAGAAAGTTATCCTTACATGGAATGTAAGAAAACCTTACTTCTCTGTATAGATAAATATAACATTTATTTTGTGTGTATTGCATGAATAAATTGGCATTTAATATAATGTACGACAAACATAGGTCTTCAATTTTTATAAAATAATTATTTTTTGTGTTGTGTGAAATCACAATTATTAAAAAGAATATATAATGTTGAAAAAAACAATCTCACTGTGTTACTATATCCCATCTACCTTCTTACATTCCATTTAATTGGAAAATCATAATTTCACTAGGGCGTACGTGAAGACTACCACCTCAACATAGTAATGATCTATGATTTTCATTATATTATTACATAGATATTAGTAAGGGTATATTTAATTAAAATAAATTTTTTTATTATAAAAATGATTATTTAAAAACTAATTAATATTTCACATTATTGTATTCATTCTATTGAGAAAATTTAAATAATATTATTGCGTATGAACAACTTACCCTTTTAATAAATGGTTTAATTAATTTTTCTACATATTATACTAATGGGTAAATTTAAACTTGTATATAAGGAATGTAAATGTTAATTAAATCATGATTAACATTTTGGATATCATGGAACAATAATCCATGTACAAGGATAAAAACTGAAAAATCATATAATGTATTTTATTATTATTATCTTAAAAATTATAGGGATAATCATTTCTATATAATTTAATTTAATTCATTTATCTTACATTTGGGTGATCAAATACAAATATTTGGGAGGTTTCTTGGCTAACTCTTAGTGGAGATGGTCATTACCCCATTTCATCCCTAACCGATGGGGGGGTACCATTATATAGTGATCAACATCCCTCTATTATCCCTCTTAAAAGACTTATTTTATCCCAGCTTTTTCTAATATCATGATTTTCCCAAAATATCTTCATCTTTTTTTTGTTTTTCCTCATCTATTGATTTTGACAGCAGAGTTCATTAATGTGTCAACATTCCTGAACTAGACAATGGTTTCTTGATTAGTTTCACTTCAGCCTTTAGTCAAGAGTTTTTATTATTTTAAATTCAGTTATCTGGGCTTTTATGAGAAGGCTACTCTAGTCCTTCTTGATAAAAGGAACAACAGGGTTCATTTCTTATCGGTGGAAAATTTTATTGTTGATTTATCCAATGCTCATTGCATCTAAAATGGTTCCTATTTCAACCTCCTTAGATGATCCAATTACATTTATATTAATTCATATTCTTCGAAAATTGATTTATGGGTATGATTTCCAAAAATTCCACTTCCATTCAAGAATCAATTTATTACCTTCATTTTTTTGAATTTGGTTTGGTGTTTTTTAGGAGAAAATAGAACAAATAATGTTATTAATATAATATTCCCTTGTATATGTGTTAAATATGATGAATCTAAACCACATGTACATTATCTTTAAATATTATTTTGGTATGTTTTCTACTAAAATCAATTAATGGAAATCATGTCTTGGAAGGACTTATGTTCATATTGTAAAAAAAATTGTTCACATGTTCTCATCATATTGGAATGGAAGTATGGAACAACATGGGGGTCTCTATCCCCTAATATATTAGTTATTTATTGCATTATTCTCACTTTATGGATCATAGAGATATTAAAGAGGAATTAATTGCTGATCCTATCAAAAAATAATTGGGTCACATGTACTCTGATTTGATGGTTACATATATATTTTCATCTTGAGATGAGATTAGGGAGATTCCAATTTAAAAATTTAGGAACTAAGAGAACATGATGAAAATACTCTAACATTCCTTCTCAAATTTGATTATATTCAATAATATAGAGGTTTGGGAAGTGGGTAAGAACTGAGTGAATTAGCTAGTACTTGGGGTTAATACAATGGAAACCTACCTAATTTAATCCCTCTCTCTTAATTATAGTTTTCCTATGTATGAATGTAACTACTTCCTTCGGGAGGATATCCCTTGGATAAAAATATCCTCTATGGTCAATACTGCTTAAAAAAAATTACATCATTGATGGGGGTGAGAAATATAATTTTCATCCTAAAAGATGGTGAAATATATTCTGGGATTCAAAAATCATATAATCAGGACCATAGACCATTGTAGATATTTATCTGAGAAACAAGGAAATAAACTCGCAACATAGAAAGGATTTTGAATAAGACCTCATCTAAATTATGATTGTAGGGATGGAATCATAAAATGGAAACAATAAAAACTATCATTTAAAAATGTTCCAGTCAATAAGGGGAAAAATCAATTCCATGAAAGGAATATTCAAAAAAAGAAAAAACCATAGTTAATATATCCTCAGGAAAATAAGAAAATGTGGAATAGATAAGGATGATTGAATCTACATGTGTAGAATAATTTCTTCATAAGATTGGTATATTAAAGAAGAAATCTACATATTCTAGTGAAAGGGTTGAAAGGGTCAATGTGGTGTGATCAATGAATCAAATATTTTATAGAAACTCAGGAAGAGAGGGAAATCACCCCAGATCCAATAATAGAATTAATATTTAGAGTTCTAAATGGTGTTGACAATGTGGTAGATAGCAGTTCCAATGTGATGGATCTTCTCCAACATTATAATGAATAGATACTGGAGGAATCCATCATGAATAATGTTACAAGAGAGGATTCACATATAAATTTTTAGTGGATGCTTCAAGTTTATTTGAATGAAGAAAAGGTTTCTTTGATTGAAAAAACAGAACCAGATATTGATATGTGGTTTCCATGATGGGAAAACCAACATGCAGGAAAACAATAAAACAAAGGAAAAGATGTTTTACAACTTTGGTGAGCTTCTAACAGACAATCCAAACATGAAGTTCACCTCTAACTTATATCGTTGTATTGGGTAAATCACACCCAATTATTGAATTTTCTATAGAATGACTAGATTATAACCTATGTGGTTTTATTTTTTATTATTTTTTTTAACTTTTCATGGAATCCCAATATTACTTAAATGTGATTTTCAAAAAATTAATATTAAAATTTCCATCAATAATTTGTCTTGTGATTCAAAATTTACCAATTTGGTATTGGTTTTACGTTAAATTCTTATTTTCAATAAGTTTTTTTTATGATTATGTTTCAAATGTTGAAATTATATAATATATATCTCAAGAAACTAACATATTTTAATCAACTCTAGATATTTATAATGATTACATGTTTCCCATCATTTTCTTATCATTTGGTACATAAAATAATGAAATTATTTTTTAGGAAAAAATTAACTATATTTCCCTCTTCAGTAGATAATTATTTTCCATCCATGATTATGTTTTATAATTTTTTTTAAATAATGATTTTCCAATAATATAATAAATTTTTAAATAATGTTAACCCTGATTTTAGTTTTTTGAAAAATTGATTAATAATATTATTCAAATCATTCTCAAAACCTAGACCAATTTTTCTCTTTACTAAATATATGAATGGAAGCATAATTTTAATGTGTAAAAATTTAATAATATTTCTAACCATCATCACCTCTCAATTAATCAAAGGATCAATTAAATACATCCATTTTTTATTTAAAATGGATTTGTTCTCAATTACTATTTCAGAATATTTTAGATACAAATGACTTTATTTCAAAATGGAAAGTGTATTTTTCTCAAAAATTAATTACTTATAATATTATGGAATATATATTCATCAAAAAAATAACATTTTGTTTTGTTTAGTCTTTTTTGAGGATATGATCCAATTATACCATCATTATTATTTATCTACATAGTTTATGACTATAATAAAATTAATTTTATAAAACCAATTTTTATCACAGGTTATTTTATGATTAAATGTTTTGGAAGCCTGTCTATTTTCCACATATTATGTTCAATGAAATTTTTTTAAAACCCACTTCATTTCTACAGGTTATGATGTAATTAAATGATTATGTAACCAATGTCTTCATCATGGGTTATGATTTCATGATTTATTTGGGATTTTATGGATGAAATATGTTTTATTTTTATTATGTTATGGGTTGGATCTATATCACTCTCCATCTTATTTGGTCAATAGTGATATGTCATGAGATAAATTGGAATAGAATTGGATGTGATCCAAGTTATGTAAGGGACATTTTTCACTATGTTAGTCCAATTATTGAGCCTTTACTACTTGTATGATTTAGGTAGTGAACCCATTCCACTATGATATTCTTCTAAATGATAGTTGAATACTTGGTAAATTATTTTCTATGCTTAACCATATTCCAAAAATAGTTGTATTTTGATAATATTATCCTTACATGTATAATGTTCATTGATTCCTTTATGGTTCATGTCTTATTAAAGGACAAGATTTATAAAATGAAACATTTGTTTGATCTCTCATATTCATGGTATGGTTTAAAAATTATAATATTGTGTTCTCATTCCCTTATTCTCATGTTTTATTGATATCTCCCTTGTTTACCCTTACTAGTCATAAATTATAACACTTTATTATTTTTACTTTCCCCATGTTATAGAGAAATGTTTTATGTATCAAATTTATAAGAAGGATTCTATTTATGAGTAAATTAGTTGGAGATTATGTAGTTAACTTCTAAACAAGTAGTTTATTTGTCCAATTTTCCAAAGGCACTTAAAATATATGGGCTATAGGCATTTTTTTTAAATCAAGTTAATATTAATATATTAATATTTAATATCTATTTAAGAAAATTATTGGTCATTGTAGTAAGAATAAATGGATAGGTTTAGGTTCACTATTGGACTAGGATGAGAAAACATTGGTTAGAACCCCATTGATAACTTTACGGATAAGTCAAAGTATAGGAAAATGCAGTAGAATTTTAGTGAATCCTAGAGTAAGTGATTATAAAGAAATTAAATCCTCATTTGGAAACAAAAACAGATGTTCCTCTATAATATTTATTCATATGGGTAATGAATTGGAAAATGAAACATTGGGAATTAACTCGATTGTGACCAAGGGTATGAAAACATCCTTTAACGCACACATCGATTGACACTCATGGGGGATATATTTTAAAAATAAAAACTATTTATTAATCATCATGAAGTATTTATATAGATTAAGAAAATGAACAATGTTTGTTCTACCTAATGATTCATATACTAAAAATAAGGTTTTATGATATAGACACCCTGAAATATATTTTTTATGATTATGTGGTTTCCCAATATGATAATTGTTCCCTACACTAAGATTTTTTGTTTTAGTCAATGGTTAATTAAAAGGACCTTACCCACAGGGTCCTTTATAACTAGTGGATGACTGGGCCACTATAACATTAAGCTCGCCTCTATAAGACATGGTATTCTAATAATTGTCTATAAGGGATAATTAAAATATGAACTCTTTTCCTAATGTACTTATACACACACAGACCAAACTATATCAATGAAGAAGCATAAATGAATAATATTAAAAGGTAATAACAGCTAAACATGAAATTGTGTTTTAAATAACCTATAGAAAATAAAAAAAGGGTATGATAACATTATCTGAATAGTAAAGGTGAAAAATACACACAAAAATAGAACTGATTTCTCAAGAAAACAATAATATGAATTAAAGAATGATTAGACGGAACAAATCCTAACATCCAAGCCCCAACCATCGTACAAGGTCAAATATACCTAAGTAAGCCCTAATCTCAAATGAATCCAACACCACTTATAATGAATCAAGATAGACTAGTCATTTTACCGTAACGAAGACATGTCAATGAAAATAATAGACAATAACCATAATGGTAATTTTATATATTTTGAATAAGAATCCCAAAAGAAAGGAAGGTTACATCTATCTCCACATCCCATGGTAGAAAAATAGGTGTTATCACATCATCAATGGTCCATCTCCAATTCATATAACCATGCATTATAATAAAAGAATCATGTGTGGACATGCTCACACCTTATCCTTATTATCACCATAACTTCGGGAGCCAAAAAATTTTACAATGTATCCCACATATCTTCAAATTAAAAGAGTATAAATATAGGACACCATCACAAATTATAATTAATTGGAATAAATATTTTATTTCCCATCATCCCAACATTATGGGTGATCAACATCATGTCCAATAACCCATGTTTTTTCAAATTATATGTCCATCATCCATAACCATGTGGGTTTTAAACAAAATATATAAAACCTTATACATGGTCCCTTAATAATAATCAATTATACAATAATACCTCTCATAAGTAGAATGAGTAAAAGAACTATTTTTTCAATATGGTTGTGGAAAAGGGTAAACCGTGACCTTAATATATTACATATCTCAAATTGGACATTTGGAATAGATTAGAAAGGATCATGTATAAATTAAATAAGGATCCTATGATATTGGGGTCATCAATAAAACATATAATTCATGTAAACCAGTTTAACTATCTCACTTTTAAATAGGCATATTAATACACATCAATGAGTGGATTTAATTCCAATTCCCTAAATAAGGTGAAGAGGCATATAAGTAATAGACTTGGGGTGATCTAAAAATAAGAAAATGACATCCAATGATGAAATTAAGTTCATAGGGTCTAATTAAATTTTAGTGTAAATTTCTCCCTTATAAATTCTACATTTAATTAGTGAAGAATAGAATTCATGGTGTGATATACAATGGAATATTTAACAAATGAATAATTATTAAATATAAACAACTAGACCACCTACCTTATATAAATTACTCATAAATCATCTAATATAATGCTATGGTTAAATAGAAAATGATAGATATTGAAAGAATCATTATAAACACTAAAAATATGGAATATAAAATAACATTTAAATAACAATAAATATGATAACAAAAACTTTAAATGAAATAAAAATGAGTCTTATAAATATCAAGAGTCCTATATTACATCCAAAGAAGTTGATACCAGACTGAGAATGAAGGAAATAAACCCATGTAAGTGGAAGGAAGACGATGAGAAGATATGGGTCTAGTAGAGAGAAATAATGGTGGAAATGAAGATAAATCATGCCAAGGGTTTAAGGGGGAAATTTTTATCATTTCCCTTTTAAAGATCCATACTGTTTGGTTGTATGGTTTGGTCAACATCTCTATTATTGGGATGAACTGTTAATGAGATATATATACCCTGGTTCAGTTACTTATGAGGGTACATGTAATATAGTTCAATTATTTTTAACTATATCCTATGAGATATTTCTTACTAATGATAATTCCTTTTAGAGGCATGTTGAAAAGTCTCAGATCTTTTTTAAAAATACTAAAATGGAATTTAATTCTTTTATCCTTTGATTAATTATGTAGAGTGATTCTGGGGTAAACTTTGGAGGGATTTTAGTAGAATTTGGGGACATAAAATTTCATGGTTAATTTTTTTACCCAATATGGGGAACACTAAGATGTAATGGTTTCTATGGTGGTACCTAGTTTAATATGATATGTTTGAAATTTAATAGACAAGAACTGGTTAATAATTGGTATTTTTTGAATGGAACTATTAATAACATCTAGGGACTCGACCACCATGACCATCTTACATGGTGTGGTTAGTTAAAAAAGGCTATGGATTTTGTACCACACCCTATTGGTTGGAAGTTGTTTCTTAGGAATCACGAACTCTGTGGTCGTGGGTAGTTTTTAGTTCAAGATTTTATGATGTCATTGATTTTAAAATGGATTATTTCAAAAAATATTTCCATTGGATCTTGAAAAAATCAATCAGACAAAAAGTGTATGACTTAAATATGAAGTTTTGAGTAAATTAGTAATAAATTTCTTTGATATATTAATCAATTAGAGCTCCTCCTTCTGTAGTTCCTTAGATTTCAAAATATTTTTCTAGACACATTTAACACATTTATACAAGAATGTTCCATGGAATGTTTTCCCTATTTTGTATCAATTATACAATCCCTTTGGACTTTCCATAGAATCCTTTCATCAACTAATGTCTGGGCTTCTATTTTGAGGGTATTATATGATGAACCCTAGTGATTAATTTTTGTTTGGATTGTTATTTTCTATAATTTCTTAAATTCCAATGGAATTAATTTTATATCATTTTTTTAAATCATAGTTGTATCATCATACTTCACATGAGGATATCATTGAGAAACAAAGTTCTTCTTCCATTAAATGGGAACAAAAATTGTTAATGAGGGTAATTAGTTTTTGATAATTAGTGATTCAATGCATGGATCATTCATATTTTATTCCTTAGTCAATAAAAATTGACAAGTTGGATTTGAATAGATTCTAAGAGTCCTTGACATTCACACATTCTAGATGGTGTGTGAATGTGGTTCGAGTGATGATGTCCATGATAAATGGTTACAATGATATCAATAATTTCCCAGTTTGATGTTCCATATCGTGGAGTTCCTTGTATATTAAATGTTCGTGAAATTTTTATTTATGGTTGATAACCCATTAATATTATGATAATACATGTGGGTGTTTGTGTGGTCTTATAGACCTTCCTTTCATTGTTATTTTGTTATTCTGTATGGCCTCTTGATAATTATTTTGGATATTTCTTATTTTTCATTGCTATAATATGTGTTTCTTGTGGTATTTCGTAAATAGAAAACCCTGAATTAGGTATTGGGATGAAAAAAAGAGCTCTATTCTTTTTATATTGTCCCTTGGAAGGGGTGCACGATGACATTGCAGTGGCTATAGACAATGGCACATTTTATGGTATTTATATGATCACTAATATGCAAGTTGGTGTTATAGCAGAACATGAATGGATAAAGAATTGATGTGATACTAACCAAAGTGAGGGAGTCCCATAATGCGTTATTAGGTTTTATCAAACATGAAGTGGGGAATATAAAATCTTTCGAGGATAATGAGAAATGTTAGGGTGTGAATTTTTAGTTCCATAGAATGGCCACTTTCAGGGTGGGAGTTTATTATTCTTAATAAATACAACCATCATAGTGGGAATGTAGTGTATAAATTAAAGTGGTACTTGTCTTCAATAAATTGATATTGTTACAAACTTTTTTATAAAGTAGGTGGTGTCAGGGTTTATGAATTTTTTAGAACATGATAACATGATAATTGATTGTTTGTATTTTTATTTGATAATTCACATATGTGATGGCATGTAATATTGTATATTATATTTACTTATGATAAAGAATGATTATTAGTGTCCATTTTGGTTTTTTGTTCATACCATACACATGAATCTCTTCGAATATAAATATTTCATGACTAAGTATCTAGTCAATGGAAAGGGACCTATAATAAGTAGTTACCAATATATAGTCTTTTTGTTGGAGGAAATGTTGTGATACACTTCAGAATATTATTGATGTATTTATTTTTCATCCATATATTATATAACTTGGTTTTTCTAGTGGAATTGAGAGTTTGTTTATTATTTATCATATTTATTGAATTTCATTTTTATTAGTTCCTTCTATATTGTATACACTGATTTGTTATATTTTATTATATTATCGACACATGGATATGATATTGAGGGTAATTTTTCCAACTAACTTTGTTCTGAAAATCAATAATTATCATTATACTCCTATATATATGGAGGAAATAATGATGTATTGTGGAACAATGGCTGAGACCCGGTGGTTTGGGTTAGGTTTTTTCATGTTACAAATGATGAGATAAATTTATTATGTTCTCACACATGTACTCATATGGATTTATTTCTCAATTCAATACCAATTATTCCTCCCCCTACTATCTTTTTAATTCATAGATTCATGGATTTCAATCTATAGGTGATCATATTAATTAATAAGATTATGATGGTTTATAAAAGGATATGGTGGAGCATAAAAACGAAGTTCAATATGGTACAAGTAATAATGTTATATGAAATCATTTTCCATGATAAAAAATCTATTTATCTTATGATGTGTAATATTTTTAAATTATGTACAAAAAAATATTTCCTATTTTTTAGGAAATATATTGGTGTTTATAATTTGATGGATTGAAAAATATATATATAATTATGATTTTTCTAATTCATAATAATTTTTCCATGTTTCTAATAACAAATGGGTAAACCATTATTGTTTTTTTACTGATAATTAATTTATATTCAATGATATTGAACTACAATTAAAATCCTACTCTAAATTTTTATATGAGGATAACGAAAAGTTTTTTATATATATATTAAGAATATGTTTCATATCATTTATTGGTTATATAAATTTTATTTTATATGATATTCACAATTTGATATAGATATAGATTCATAATTAATTACATATGAAATGAAATAATTAAAAAATAAAAATATGTTTTTGAGTATTTAGTTATTTGTTTTTAAAATATTATCAAGGATGTGTTAGAAATTTTATTGTAATGGTTTATCTCAATGTAAACTATGTTTGAATTAGAGATGCTAAATTATGGTTCTATGTCTTGAAGGAAATTATTTAACTAATAGTTACTACCAACTTCAATTTATTCAATGTAATATTTCAAATATTACCTTATCCTATCAGAAGAAATTATTATGTTGAATATATACATCCAAAATTGTTTCTCAATTGTGTAATTATTTATATAAGGATGGTTTTATTGATAATTATAATTGAAAAATTATTAAATATTTAAAATATAGATTAATATTTTTGAAAATATTTGGATCTTAATATCTTTAATATGGGAGAATATAAATCTATTGTTCTTTTATAAGAGCTAAAACAATGGTCTAATATAATTTTTCATTATGTTATTTTTGAGATCCATATTTTGTAGCTCAAATATTCATTCAAATTTTTGCAGTATCCCTCCAACATTGTAAGGAGGAGAGAATCCCTCCAATAATGTAATATAATCATAAAACCTATGTATGACCCTCATTGGAGGGAATATTTCTTTCTCTCTATTCTGTATTCTGTATTTCAAAATAATATTTCAGGTCGATGATATAGAATTTAATAATTTTATTTATTTTTAATTGTTTTAGTATAAAATAATAGATATATATTTTTCCAAAAGGATTTATGGGTTCTACCCACTATATTAGAAGAATATTTCTTCCCACTAAAACAAAATTTTAATTTCAGAAACATTCCATTTTTATTAAATGAATATCACCTATTCATTATTTAAATGAGTATTAATAGTTTCTTCATTCTGAATTACAAAAGTAATAATTTTGTTAGTCATTATGAAATAATGGTCTATGAAATAAAAATGATACAATATTTTAATATCCACCAAAAGATGATCATGTAGAATTTGAGGCATTATCATCTGAGATGGAAATTTTCTCCCAAACCTATAGTTATTCGAATGATAATGAATGTTTTATTTATTGAGAAATATCATTTATTTGAGGAAATACTACAATTCATAATATTATTTTCTCCCATTATATTGGGTTATAATAATACTATGAGAAATAAATTTATTGTTTTTATATTAGAATGATTACTTTAATAAACATCAAACTTATTTATTTGGTAATACTCTTCATAATAATTATGTAATGGTTTTAAATCATTTGGTGGACTTTGAAATTTTAGAATCATATATAAGAATTATTTATTTTTATAATTCTAGATATGTTTATAGATATCAATATTTTCATTATATTTTATAGTCACAGACAAGATTTTTGGATGTGGAGTTGTTAAAGAATTATTTTATTTTAATAATGTTGCCCTAGAAATTGGAAGACCTAACAACTTTATATAATTTCATGATATGTTTCATGAATTTAACAACTAATATATTTATGATATTGTTTTTTTGAAGGCATGAATATCCTGATTAAGTACCACAATATTTTTCTTTTTAGTGGTTGTGTAAAAAGTATAGCATAAATTCGAATATTCTCATAGGAGAAGAGATTATAGATAAATAATTTTCCATGAATTCTAAATCCAAAGGAAAATTGACCCACTATTTGATAACATAATCTCTGATCATTAGGTCATTGATCAATATTGAATAATGATCATTCCATCACTCTTAATTAAAGGATGAATAAGAGAACTGTGTGACTAAAAATTAAATGTCATCTATTTTCATTCTAGTTAATTGAAAATATAGTAAAATCATCTAAAATGAATAGATCATCTATTCCATTCAAGAGTAACAATGATGGAAGGTTGGATTACCTAATTTAGTTTAAGGTTGAAGATTTTATGTCTGAAGGAGTGATATAAAATCTTCAACATTTCTATACAAAAAATGATCTTTTAGAATTATAAATTCTCAATTTTTTCTATTTTTTCCACCAATACTACTCATTTTATTTTATTGACATTACTCTAAAAAATAATCAATTTTGGTAAAAAAATTATATAAGTACAAATATGTTAAAAAGCTATTATATTTCTAAGAATATTATAGATGTTTAGATACATGTGATAAATATTACCATTATTGTTGTATTTATGTCTTTGGTATATTTTAGAAAGAATACTATTCAATCCCTAATGGTTGTAAGGTTTTAATATTTCCATGAAATATTTTAGTGGAAAATGATTGGTTATATGAATTCAACAATATGATAAATAAGGATTTTAATGTTTTAATTCAATTTATTGCATAATGAACTACTCAAAAACATGGTTTTAGAGTTTCATATAAGAGTATATTGGAATAATACAATTTTTTATAGTCACGGGCATAGTTTCATAGTTAGGTAAATGTTATCCTTTATAAGGATAAGAATGATCATGTTCATAAATTTTAAATTTGGATAACAATAATAAATATTATGGTATAGGTTTCAGATAATTATCCTATTAATTTTCAATGATGGTCGAATTCTATTAGAGTGTTATTGATCTATGAATAGTTCCTCTTTCCTCTTATAAGACTTTAATGATAGTTGATTATATGAAACTTTTGTAAATATATAGGCCATTAACCTCATATTATCACTAAGGAAGGAAGATCAATCCAATATTATAGTAATAACAATTCTAAGCATAGAGATATTTTGAATTAGACTTGTTGATATGATTGTAACGCCAAATTATTTTTTTATATAATTTCCTATAATTAATTTTATGTTTTCGATAGCTTTATGTACATTTAACATTGTAAAAAATAAATCAGTATATATTTTAATATCATATAAAATAAAATAAATACAATTATAAGTTTTTTTATAAAAAGTGTTCTAATTCCCAAATTAAAATCCCATTGATATTAAAATAAATGTTTTATGATTTGTATTTTTTATTAAATTTAATAAATTTAAAGCATGTGACCAAAAAACACATTGATAAAATATGAGTAAAAATTAGTAAAATAAAATTGGTAATATTCATGAAGTAATATTCTAACTATATATTCTAATACAAAAATAATTTATTAATAAATAATTTTTAAAAAAATATTTTTTATTTAATGTGATATTTTTTAATTAAATGATATACATTTGAAATTTCATGAATGGAGGTTTATGAAATAAATTTTCAATATTTATATTTAATGAAATTGATAATCATTTAATTAATATTACATTGTTTGGGAGACATATAAATTCAATTTTATTCTTAAGAATATATTTATTCTAAAAATTAGTTCTTTTGAATTATGAATTTTTATTTTAAAAATAAAATATATAACATTTATATAGTGGATCGACTAAAATAATTATTATACTTGGAATCAACATTTTCAAAATATTTAATAATTTTAAATTTTAGCCATAAAAATATTTTATAGAGGTAAAAACGAGTTACATGAAAAATATAAAATGATCTAAAAGTGTTGTACTATGTCAAAATAAAAAAAATATAATAAAACCCCATCTATAAATGTTTGGATAAGTGAGTTATCGACCTTGGATTATCTGAACATTATTATTATCATTATTAGATCCAAATTCCTTGATATTGACCTTTCCTTTTTATATTAATTAATACGAGTATAGAAATTATATTCCAGTCACATATAAAAGTAACCCTCTTCAACTATTTTCAACCAATACAATTACTTGGAATTATATTCAAAATCAACAAATATTATCTCCCTTTGATGTGTATCTAATTTTTTTGGAACCACCCATCCCATTATAAAGTCCCAAACCCTTCATCAGATTCTATCTATGTGCATACTCAATTCTTTAACATAATAGATAATTTTTCTTAATAATTCACTTATGTATTCTACAAGTACATCTTCATCAACAAATTTATCAATTTAATATAAAATTTAATAGAACCATAGACTTATGAAAAAGTGATATTATGTGTGTACATAATTTTTTTAATCTTCTAGTATATTTAAGGTTCTTTTGTTTTTTTCAATTTTACCACATACATGAACGATGTTTCATCATTTACATGATGAATATCATTATTAAAAAATATATAAATTATATTGTAATAATGATTGATTTTATTTTATTTCATAATTATATAATGGTAATTTTTATAAATTATATTCATAAAAAATAATGAATACTATTATTGAATCATACTAAATAATGTAATTTTGTGGATTTTATGAGAAAGTTCATCTGATGTTCCACAAAAGGACAATGTGACTCGATAATAGTATCAAACATATATACTACATCTTCAAGAAAATTTCAGAGGTGATGGAACCAAAAAAATGAAAAACATTCATATCTTCCAAACCAAATCATGCATTGTTAAAAAATATTAAAACAAAATTATATCATGTTAAATAACACTAAATAGGTTTCATGTATATAATAATAATAAACCTAAAAAAATTTACTTAGATATAGGGAATTTTTTATTGATAAGCTATCTATGGTAGGGGTTTCTCATCATAATTTTCCATTCATTTAGATATATTCCTTATATAGTTTTTGTGTCCTTTATGGTGGATATTCTACCCATGGAAGTATCTTTGACACATATATAATGAAATATAATGGATTAGAAAATTATCTTAGTATCTATAATTATAGGTATATTGATAAAAAACATATAAAAACCATGAGGGTTTCTCATTTAATAACCATTAGAATTTTAAAATAGTTATCATAAAATTCCTATTTTGGAGAATTATATGATTTTATCTATAAAACTCGAATTTATTTCTTATTGACAGGTTAGTAATTCGTTTTAAAATCCTTTAAAATATTTAAATTTTTATTTCCCCAAAACAATGATGATGTCTCTATATGTGGAACTGATGTTATGACTTCATTATTACCAGGACTCTTTGTCCTCTATATCCATAGTTTTTACTATCCCACTAAGCATTTCATTTAATTTTTAGTTCAATGATTTATTTATTTTTAATTTTAACATTGAAACATAATCTATAGAATTTTAAAAGTTTTATAAATATCATATATATTAATTATATATGTATTTAGAGAAATTCTATAATTTTTTAATATAGAAAATGGATTATACTATTTATCGAGATGGAAGGTTGCATGTACCTATGGATGTTGTTGTAATTTTTCTAGATGGTTGGAATGAGAGGAAAATGAATAATAATTAGTATTTACAAAATCATTATTATTTCATAGATATAATTTATATTAATCATATACATCATTATAATTATCCATGTAAATATAAAATGAATGAAATTTAACATCTCTTTGTGGATGTGGTAGTCCACACTTACTCATAAGAAACGTTATTGTTTTCCAAAAAAAATAAAAGTTAAGAAGTTATATGTGATATTTTTTCCAATTAGTATTTTTTGGTCATAAATATAAAATATAATAATTAATTTCAATGATAGTACCTTCGATGAAATTTTTTAAAAAAACAAATCACATCACCTCATAAGGCAGTAGTCCACCGTGCCCATGTAAAATAGTATTGTATCCCAAAAAATTGTATTTGAGAAGGTATATTTGATATCAAAACACCTGAAGTATATTAATTTAGTATATATGATATACATATGTAAAATACATCATGATATATGGCATCCAAATTTGGTGATGGAAAACTAATTATATCATTTTTCAAGGTGGTAGCCTACCATACACTCGATCGACCATTTCGTTCCCCATTTGATTGAGTTGGATAAGGATATAAGTTGATCCATTAACATAATAATATCACATTATATGGATTATATGGTTTTTATTATATTATAATTGGTGATAATGGTTTTTATGGAGTTATAAAATTATGTAATAGAAATAGACACGTTTATCAATTTAACCACTTCTTCGGAGAGCCTCATTAGTTTAATAACTCAAGCTTTAATAGGTCTATTTCCAATGAAAATATGGATTCTATGATGTGAATAGGGAACTATGTAAGTTATTTAGGATAGTATTGGCCAAACTAAATGAATTGGATGTTAGAAAATGAGGATACGGGAGGCCTTTTATAATTTGGTAATAGGACACACACAAAAATATTATAAAGGTAAATTGATACCTATGTTTATCACATGAATAAATCCTCCAAATGGGTTATTCTAAAACCATATAGTTTCTATTTTTAAATATTTCCATTATATGGGTTTTAGAAAAAATCAATATTTTGACCTTACCTTCATAGATTAAAAATTCAAAAATCCAATTTTTACCTCAACTACAGTTCTTAATTTTTACTGTTTTGACATTTCATTATGGTTAAAATTTATTTTGAACATATTATATAACATTAATTATTATAATTAAAAATATTGAATCCATTTTCCATTGTTCAAATCAAAATATTGACACAATATAATTTAAAATTAAACCATGGATAAGAATAAAGAGCAGTTTTCCAAAGAGAAAAATCTCATAAGTATTGAATGATTAATTATAGAAATTAAATATTAAGTTGATTATAATAACAAAAATTATTTAAATAGTAATATTATTAAATAATATTTATTCTAACCCAATTTAAAATATAATTTATCTTTGTTAATAATTTATCCAAAATGTATGTTTTTAATAGAAATATATATTTTTCTATATAAGGAAAAAATTAATCTTTTTAAAACAATTCGACCAAATATAATGTAACACCCCAAGATTTCATAGTACATTATCTCTTCCAAGTAAATCAATAACTTGCGCAACACACAACACCGAGTTCGAGCGCACCACAACTTACCAAACTAGCCATTAAAAAAGTTTTAATGAATAATATTAACTGCATTTTGAATTTTATATATATCGTATATAATTTTAACACCCATATTTTGGGTTTCTTAAACATAATATAAGGACAAATTCAATTTTTCAGATAAAACAAGTATTTTGCAAAATTTAAAATTTTATAACCTATTTAATGGAGAATACTTTTTAAAACAAATATTTTACAATTTTATATATTCAATTTAATGAAATTAAATTTTTATTTACAATTGAGACATAAAGTTTTAGTTTGGATAAATTTTTGGTACTTTTCTGCTAACATTCATCTTTTGATGAATAGTGAAAATACTAAATTTTAATTGAAAACAACTTTTTTAATACAAATATTTTATAGAGTTAAATTAAAAAATTTAATGGTTTTTAAGTATAATTAGATTATATTTTTATAATTTAATACAATTTAGGTCATTATAAATAATTTCACATTTAAATTTGCCATAAACACATGTCAATCTTTTGATAGTTTTTACTTTTAAAAAACCCGCATTTTGGTTTTGACAACAGGAATTAATTTTAAATTAATTAATGAAACTTATATGTTTTGAATTTGGTAAAATATAATTTCATTTTTTAATTTAGAATATCAAAATTATCTTAGGGTGAATTGTTTGTATTTGTTTGAAAACATTCAATTTTTTGATGAATAGTGAAAACACTGCTTTATTGTTGAAAATGGACTTTTTATTTAAATAATTATTTATTTTATTTCAATAAATCATATGTAAAAATAGTTATATAATACCAATATATGTTTATTGTAATTCATTGGAGTCATTTTATAATAAAATTAGATGTGTAATGTTTTTTTGAACTTTTTACCGTCTTTTTCCCACATTCTAGAAGCATTTGAAAATTTGAATGAAACATACTTTTACTTATTCTATGAGTTGAATTTTAAAAATACAAGAGGCGTGGTTGAAATTAGTATGTAAAATTTGATTCAATAAGATGAAAATAATTTTTTTTTGAATAGTAACTTTTGGCTTTTATTTACCACGTTTAAATATAAATACGGTAACAAAAAAATGATGTTATAATTACACTAACACATGTCCTAATTCTATTATATAAGTGTATTTATACTAAAAACAAAATTATGAATAAAATATGATCCTTTTGGTCCACTTGTATTAGATTAGGACATTTATTATTATTTTATTCAAAAGAGTTAAAAGTATTAAATTCGATGTTTAATAACTAAACCATTTTTAATACAGGGTTACACATAAGATAAATTCGACTATAAATATTCATTATAAATCTAAAAATATTTCCTAAATAATGGTATTTTATTTATAATTTTCATACCTTAAATAATTTAATTTATTTTTGACACAATGTTGATGCAGTAATTACCTTATTAATGAAATAATAAAATAATTGATATTATAAATAACCAAATAAATTTAAATTGAGACTTATAATAAATTACACTAATTTTCAAGATTAATATGACATGTTAGAGGTGATTAAAAAAATTATTCTATGTGATAAAGTTTTTATGGCCTTCAAAAAAAAATCATAATACTTAATAGTGTCAAAATTGACATAATGGAGTTTTTAAAACAAATACTATATTTTTAATAGATATAATATTCCTAAAAATATAAGGCTTGGCCAAAGGACTTATATATGGTTATATATATTAATAATAAACCACATGTGTTCTCTTTCCTTGTTATAGTATGTTTAGTAACCATATTATATCAAAATAAAAAGAGACATGGTACATATCAAACTATTTAACTAAGAGTTAGATCTAAAATATAAGGTTAATATGGTTACATAAACCTATCTAAATCATATTTTTGAGAGGTTTTAGACACCTCCCCACCTTATCCTTGAAATAAATCATTTTAGAGCCATTATAAACCGAAAATTATTTTATCATAAAATAATATTTCCTATTTTTCCTAAAATGACCCTCACCTCTCTTATAAAATGGTACTTCGCTTTCTCTTAAGTTCACACCTCCAAATAAATTTATCTCGGCCAAAAATAACCCATATATCTTTTAAAATTCCCTCATATCTACCTATAGTCTTTAAATTGATCATAAATCCAACCTGGGGATCCCTTTTGATCAACTCAAAAGGAAACACCCAAAGAAGAGGTAATAATTTCACCACACTCTTTGAAGTTCTTTTCTTCTTCCACATCCTATTTATTTGTTGTTTCCATACCAAAATAATAAATTCAGTACCTCCTACATAAATTTATGTTATTATAAATATGTTAAAACCATATTCATTATTCTGTTCGTCTTATAAATGACAAAGTCACCATATATGCGTACGTACGGCTTACCGTTTCCACGCCGTCGTGCAGTTTGTTGTTCATAGACATCATTATTTGGATGGGTATAATAATGAGTATAACTAATGTAAATAATATATATAACATGATAATGATTATTTATATATGATATACCATTCAATTATATATGATTTCACCATAAAAATAATGATATTGTCGCTCGTGCGTATGAACGGCTTACCGTCTTCACGACGTGAGGAGATGTCATTCCCCATCGTAACCATTCAAGAATAATTTTCATTTAATGATTAAAAATAATGTTTAAAGACATGATATCATTATTGGTAAGAATAAGATACATCCTATCCATAACAAACAATACTTGCGTAATAAAGCATATAAAGGAAAACAAATTAGTTAACACACGAAATGATGATTCTATTGAAATGTCATTAACAAAGAAATACTAAAAGATCATATACAATATCATATTAATGTGTATGGTTATTTTATAATTTCATAATAAGTATTTCACCATTGTACAGGAGGTTAACCTACCCTAGACCAAGGAAAAGTACTAGGTAATGGTTAATTTCATAATATTTCTATTATCCGAGGTTGTTTTTATATATGTATATAATGGGACATATTTATTTTCATTGTCCATGTTTCATAAAAGAGTTTTCAAAGGGATTATTTTTAAGGGAAAATATTACTAAAACATCATTTTAAATGTTTTAAAGATTTATTATTATAAACCTTTCTCATTGATGTCCATGTTTTCAAAATGGTTTTAAGGATTTATTTATATGGACATGAATGTTTTAAAATGATAATTCCTTTAAAAAGATTCAAATATGTATCAGACACTTTGATTAAAAACTATATTTTAAATGAATTCCTTTATAAATTATGTGACTTTTAAATTATTTCATGAAGAAGGGATATTTCTTTCAAATATTTTTATAGATCATTTTCTACTATGTCAACATCCATTATGAGATATTATTCTTGATCGGGGTTGATTCATTATAAAATCTCACATAATGTATTGAATGAGTTATGACATGTTTTACTATGGATGTGATAATTTTATACCATTCATGGTTTATGGTTAATGTATTGACATTTCATATGATAGTTTTAATATGATTTTTTATGTTATGTTTCAAATTTTTTATATGAGGAATGTATTGGACATAGTAAGTGATGGTTAGAGCCCGCTATAGCTCCTCGGCGCATCGGTAGGTCTCATGAGACAAACTAGTGTCTTATTACAAGGCCTTGAAAAAATCTTATTTTAAGTCTTGGCACAAGGCCTTGAAAATGTGGTTATAAAGTCTAGCATTATGCATTCCATCATTATGAAATTAGATATTGATATTACATATGATTATTCAACTAGTAGAGTATCCATGTGAATTAGTAAATGGAATTATTTGATTTATCATTTCCATATTATGATGAATTTTAAGTTTAAAAGTCTCTTGTTTTAGTCTTATACATTGACTTAAATGTTTATTCTTATTTATGAAAGTTTCTGCTATATTGTTATCCTTACTGAGCATCTGAGCTCACCCATTTATTTGTTTTATTTTTCCTAGGAAGTGAAGAAGTTTATTATGACAGCTCTGCAGGGATAGTCTAAGGGATACGAATGTAGTCAATGGAGAAAATTTTGATGTTGTTTTTTATTTTATAATTTAATATAAAAATTATGAATGTATCTAATACTTTTGAGGATACTAAACTAGTCGGTCTTTCGGGATTTGACCCCTTATGATCTTGCCAATGTTATGTAATAATGCACCGACTCTCGGTAACTCGGGTCAGGGAGTTATAGTTGGTATTAGAGAAAGTTGAGTACACACCTTGGAAACTAGATTTAGATAAACTCTAATTAGATCATATTACCCTAAGATATACTTTTAAGATTAGTATAGAAGAACTTCCTAGAATTTTGGTAATGTTGAGATTTTGTGTATTTTCAATGCAATACATCCATGTCTGGATACAAGCAGGTATAGGTAGCTCTGGAAGAGATTTTCCTAGGATTGAAAACTCTGACAAGGAGTTTCGGGCTTGACCCAGGGTATTATGGTACATGAAAACGATCCTTGTTGCACTCTTGGTAGTGACACTCTCAGGGGATATGCTTAGGATAATTCAAAATTTCTTTATAATCCACTGTGAAGGATTTAGGAGTAAATATTTCCTCAAAGAAAACATTTTTTATGATTATAGATTATATGCATATTATTTTCAATTAACGTTAGGTATTTTAGAAGCTTGTAATTATGAATTTCGATTCATAAACTAACCTAGTGAATTCCATTGTTTACAAATGGCACCCAGTAGAAGGAATGAGAACTCCAGCAATACGCATGATCCAAAGAGTAAGAAGGATAATATCATTGATGGTATTAATACAACATTTAGAAGGGAAATACTCTCCCACATATTCTCATCATATGAAGAAATAATATCATCTGTTAATAAGATAAGTAAATAATTCTCTAGGTCATATGGATTTGAAAGGAAGCAATAAAAGAAAAGATTGGAAGAGAGAAATATAGATAAAGGGAAGAGGGGGAAGAAGGATTTTCCCATATGTGATAATTGCGGAAATAATCACCTTGGAAAATGCTTGATGGGAATGAGATTTTGTTATAAGTGTGTAGAAAAAGGACACCAAGTACGTGATTTAGAGGGTAATAAAAAGGTGTCAAAGGTACAATGATTCATCCGCATGGAGTTGGGACACTGTGCAAATCAATGTTCAAATCATCATAGTATGCCCCAAATGATGTTATTGGATAATAATCAAGTAATGATACAAACACTGATGAATAGGAATGACTAGTGTTATTATGTTGTTATTAAATAATTATTTAATTTGAGTGTTGTATCAATGATGTACTGGTTATATGAAATATGGAAATAAATAAGGATTGTACCGTAGTGCTATTTTATTTAGGATTTGAGATTATATAGTTCTATGAAATGTTACTAAATATCTAGTTGCACTTTTTGGAAAATACATGGTTGAAATAATATAAACTTTAATATGGTTCTAATACTTGGGTAGTGATTTGGGAATAAGATATGATTGATTTGGATATATTATATTCTATATTCTTGACTACTTTGAAACTAATTAATTATTTCTTTATTCCATTTTTGTTGGAGTATACAACATTTTGGGATATAATGAGTATATAAAGTATTCTATAAAGAATAAGGGATTAATATAATCAATAAAGATTTATGGTAATATAGGTAATTACCGTGTTTTAAAAGAATACATGAGGAAGTTATTCACAAGTTATTACGTGGAAAAAAAGATCTTCATTGTGTTTGCATTCCTTATAAATTTGAGGCTATGAGTTTGAAAAGAAGTATTTTGGATAAGTATAAATGTTGGAATTGATTAAGTTTGACATTGGATACTATTCTTCAGGTTAATTCATTTCTTAATATTATTTTTGGATTGTTATAAAAAGGACAACCCAGAGGTCCGACGACAATGTATCGTGTCGGGCAAGGTCGCGAGACTTGAACCCACAACTGAAGGGTGACAAGGGTGCATCACCTACCACTGGCCTACATGATGTCCTGGTTTGTATAACGTAGTTTTTTTAAAGATTTTGAAAAATGAATTATAAATTCTTTTTTTGGAACCCTATATGATTTGGATAAATAGAATATTTTTAATATCTGTGATCTTTTAGAGTAAAAGATGAGTTTGTGGTAGAAATTAGTTAAATGATGGAACTCTACATTTCAATTATATTTTTTTCCCTTATTCTATGATGAAATTAATTCTTCAACTTTAGGTAAGGGATTTTAAACCAAAAATGTGTTATCCTAGTACCTTATGTTTTGCTGAACCAATGATATTTTAAATCATGTTAGAATGATGGCTTTGAGGCCCTTAATTTTACACATGTTTGATATTGATGAACTCAATCACTCCCTATAAATATTTATATTTTTTCCTCCAATTATGTGTCTCTAATTTCTATCAATGTTCTCTTACTCGAGATCATAATTTTGTGGTGACTTTTCCATTTCCCTTTCCCTCTTATTAACACTAAATTATATCAACCCAATTTCCGATGTGGGTTTTCCACAAAGGTATTTTTCTATTTTGAACCTTTTCTTTTTGAAGAAAAATTTCAAATTACAAGGACATGATTTATTTAAGGAGGATATAATGTTTCACCCCACGATTTTATAGTACGTTATCTCTGTGATGTAATTCAATAACTTGCGCTACACACAGCACTGAGTTCGAGCGCAACACAACTAACCAAACTAGCCGTTCAAAAAGTAGTTATGAATAGTATTAAATTAATTTTGAAATTTATATATATCCTAAATAATTTTAACATTAATATTTTATATTTCTTAGACATAATATAATGACAAATTCAATTTTTCATATAAAAGAAGTATTTTTCAAAAAATGCAATTTTACCGCCTATTTAATAGGGAATATTTTTTAAAACAAATATTTGAAACTTTTTTATATTAAATTTTATGAAATTAAATTAGTTTTTAGAATCTAGACATAAAAATTTATTTTGGATAAATTTTTGGTACTTTTCTGATAACTTTTATATTTTGATGAATAGTAATAAATACTAAATTTTAATTGAAAACAAATTTTTTAATCGAAATAATTTATAGTATTAAATTATGCATTTTAATGGTCTGGAAGTATAATTAGATTATATTTTTATCATTTAAAACAATTTAGGTCATTATAAATAATTTCACATTTAAATATGACATAAACATTTGTCAATCTTCTGATAGTTTTTACTTTTTAAAATCCTACTTTTTGGTTTTGACAACGGGAATAAATTTTAAATTAAGTAATGAAACTTCTCTATCTTTAATTTGGTAAAATAGAATTCATTTTTTAATTCTTAATATCAAAATTTTCATTGGGTCAATTTTTTGTATTTTTCTGAAAACATTCAATTTTTAATAAATTGTGAAAAACATTGTGTTATTGTTTAAAACTGACTTTTTATTTAAATAATTATTTTTTTTATTTAAATTTATTTTATGTCAAAATAGATATATAATACCTATATAAGTTAAATTTAATTCATTTGAGTCATTTAATAATACAATTTGATGTATAAATTTTATTGAACTATTTACCGTCGTTTACCCACCTTCTAGGAGCATTTGTGAATTTTCATAAAAGATAATTTTACTTCATCATTGAGTTGAATTTAAAAAATATGAGTGACACAGTTGACATTATTATATAAAATTTGGTTCAATAAGATGAAAATTATTTTTGGTGAATAGTAACTTTTGACTTTTATTTACTACGGTTAAATGTAAATATGGTAATTAACGGTAAAAATGATATTATAATTACCACAACACATGTACTAATTCTATTGGATAATTTTAATTCGGCCAAAAACAACCTTAGGAATAAAATATGATCCTTTTGGTCCACATGGATTATATTATGAGATTTATCATTTTTTTATTCAAAGAAGAGATAAAAGTGTTAAATTCAAAGTTTAATAACAAAACCATTTTTAATATTTGGTTACACATAAGATAAATTAAACTATAAATATTTATTATAAATCTAAAAATATTTACAATATAATGGTATTTTATTTATAACTTTATACCTTAAATAATTTAATTTATTTATGACACAATGATGTAGTAATTGCATTATGAATAAAATATTAAAATAATTGATATTATAAATATCCAAATAAATTTGAATTGAGTCTTATAGTGAATTACACTAATTTTATAGGTTAAAATAAAATTTTAGGGTTTATTAAATAAATTTTATTCGAAGTGAAAAAGTTTTTTTGTCCTTCAAAAAAATCAAATACTAAATAAAGTCAAAATTGACATAATTGAGTTTTTAAAACAAATAATATATTATTAATTGATATAATATTATTAAAAATATATGGTTCTTCCAAAGGACATAGATAAGGGTATATATATTGATAATTAACCACATGGGGTTTCCTTGTCTTGTTATATTTTGTTTAATTACCATATAATATAAAAATACAAAGACATAGGGTAAATGTCAAACTATTTTACTAAGAGTTAAATCTAAAAGATATGGTTATTATGGTGACATAAACCTATCTAAAACCTATTTTTTGAGAGTTTTTCAACCCATCCCCACCTTATCTTTGAAATAAATTATTTTTTATCCATTATAAACACAAAATTATTTTATTATAAAATTATATTTTATGCTTTTCCTAAAGTGACCCTCACCTCTCTTATAAAAGGGTATTGACCCTTCTCTTAATTTCACACCTCCAAAGCCATTTGGATCATCCAAACCCTACACAAATATCTTTCAAACTTACCTCACATCAACCTAGAGTCCTTAAATTGATCATAAATCCAACCTAAGGAGCCATTTTGATCAACTCAAAAGGAAACACCTGGAGAAGAGGTAATAATTTCACCATCCTCTTTCAAGTCCTTTTCTTCTTCCACTTCCTCTTTCTCTATTGTTTCCATAAAATAATAAAAACTCAAGTACCTCATACATACTATGAAGTTATTATAAATATGGTATAACTATATTCATTTTTCTATCCATCCTATAAATGACAAATTCACCATACGTGCGTGCGTACTTCTTACCGTCTCCACGTTGTGGTGTAGTTTGTTATTCATACACTTCATTATTTGTATGGGTATAATAATGAGTATAACTGATGTAAATAGTATATATAACATGTAAATGATTCTTTATATATGATATAACATCCAATTATTTATGATTTTACCATCAAAAAAATGATATTGTCACACATGCATATGTACGGCTTACCGTCTCCACGACGCAATGATATTTCATTACCCATCTTAACCATTCAAGAATAATTTTCATTTGATAATTAAAAATAATGTTTAAATACTTGATATCATTTTGGATATGAATAAAATACATTCTACCCATAACAAACATGACTTCTGTAACAAAATAAATAATCAAAAACGAATCAGTTAAAACCCGAAACAATGATACTATAGAAATATCATAAAAAAGAAATATTAGAAGATCATATATGATATAATATTAATTTATGTGGTTATTTTATAATTTAATAACAATTATTTCACAATTGTACAGGAGGTTAACCAAACTTGGACCAAGGAAAACTATATGGTAAGAGTTAATTTCACAATCTCTATATTATTCGAGGTTGGTTTTACATAAGTATGTACTGGGACATATTTTTTTATAAATGTCAATGTTTCATAAAAGAGTTTTCAAAGGGATCATTTTTAAGGGACTCTTTCACTAAAACATCATTTAAAATGTTTTTAATATTTATTCTTTTATACCTTTCTCATTGATTTCCATGTTTCCAGAATGGTTTTAAGGATTTATATATGTGGACATAAATGTTTTAAAATGTTAATTCCTTTAAAAATATTCCAAGTGGTATGGGACACTTTGATTAAAAACTATCTTTTAAATTACTTCCTTTATAAATTATGTGTCTTTGAAATGATTTTATAAAAAAGGGATATTTCTCTCATAGATTTTTATAGATCATTTTAAACTATATCAACATCCTTTGTGAGATATTATTCTTGATTGAGGTATATTTATGATAAAATCTTCCATATTTTATTGAATGAGTTATGATATGTTTTATTGTGGATGTAATATTTTTATACCATTCATGGTTTATGGTTAAAGTGTTGGAATTTTGAATGCTAGTTTTAATACAAATTTTTATGTTATGTTTCAAAGTTTTCATATGAGGAATGTATTGGACTTGATAAGTGATGAGTGGAGCCCACTATAGATCCTAGGTGCATCGGTAGGTCTCATAAGAAAAACTAGTGTCTTGGCACAATGCCTTGACAAAATCTTATTTGTATTCTTGGAACAAGGCCTTGACTAAGTGGTTATGAAGTCTTGCATTATTCATTCCTTCATTATGAAATTGGATATTGATATTATATGTAATTATTATACTTGTAGAATATCCATGTGAATAAGTAAATGGCATTATTTTATTTTTCTTTGCCATATTATGCAGAATTTTAATTTTAAAAGGCTTTTGTTTTAGTCCTATACATTGCCTTAAATGTTTATACTTATTTATGAAAGTTTCTACTATATTTTTATCCTTATAGAGCATCTGAACTCACCCCTTTCTATGTTTTATGTTTTCCAGGATGTGAATATTTATATTATGACTGACCTGTAGGGATGGTATAAGGGATTTTAATGTGTTTAATGGATACAATGTTGATGTTGGTTTTAATTTTATTATGTAATGTAAAATTTATGAATGTATCTAGTACTTCCAGGGATACTAAACTGACCAGTATTTCGGGTTTTGATTCCTTGTGAGCATGCCAATGTTATGTAATAATCCACCGACTATGAGTTACTGGGTTGGGGCGTTATAGATAAATTTTAAATTTATATGAAAAAAATTATGATTTTTTTCAATAATTAAATTCTAAAAGCAGAAAAAAAAATTAAAGTTAAATTATGTTATCAATGTGCGACTAATCCACCATTTAGAAAATAGAGTTTTTTAGAAATCATTTCTTTTGCTATCATATGGTTATTATTTTATTTATAATAAATAAATAATTATTTAAATTATTTTATATGACTATAAAAAATATAATTTTCATACTTTATTTATTACTATTCAAAATCTCTTATGTAAATAATATGATATAATAGTTATGTTTAAATAATAATATTTTAATTTGGTATAATATTTCATTTAAACTCTATGTATTCTGCATCGTAGGATATAGAAAATATTAAATTAGATAAAATAATAATATCATAATGTCTTAAGGTTTTATAATATCTTTTAGTAATGGTGTTTCATTTCATACTCGCTATAAAATATGATGTTACTATTTTATTGTCTCATGTTGTTACATTCTACCTCCCTAAAATAAATTTTGTCCACATAATTAAACCATGATTTCAGAAATTAAGGGTTTTAAAAATAATTTTTTTTTTGGAAAGCCACATTGTAAAAAGATTTATAAATAAATTCACTTGAAAATATAGAAATTGTGGTATAATTTTCATTTAGAATAACAAATAATTATGAGCCTAAGTTGGAGAACATTGGTGGGATTTGAAGATGTGAAAATGGAAGAAAAGCATAAATATTTATAGAGAGTGGTAGAAATTATTGATCAAAATAAATTGTCTTGCCCTTAGAATATAATAGAACTCAAAACCCTAAATTTATAGGCATTCAAATGATATTTGAATCATCAGATATAAAGATAATATGGTAACCTTTTTTTCGTGGTCATTTTCCATAGTTTTAGGAATTCATTTAATGTTATAATATATAACACTATAAAATATACCTACTTATCTTGTTTTTATAAATAAATACATCCTATGGTTGTACATAAATTTTTAAATTTATAAATTAATATCAAAGGTAATTTTTTTTGCACAATGCAATAAAAGTTTACTTTAAATACTTTATAAGTTCAATAAATGTGTAGAAATTCATTACATCATACATAATTAAAACCTAATTGTCTATAAAAAGTTATAAAATACAATAAATTATTATTTAATACATCAATAGTACTCAAAATATTCAACAGAATTGATTTGATGATTAGTTAACCGTAAAAATAATTCAAAAAATGTATGACAAATTAATGGTCTCGAAATATGGAAGGAATATCATTAAATAAACATTATATTACCCAAAAATATAGGGATTATCTTACTAAAAAATTAAAAAAAAAATTAATAACATTATGAACTTAAAACAATAAGAAAACAATTCATATATCAAAAAATTTATAATCGTGTTTTAAAATATATTCCATAAATTCAAATATGCATTAAACACAAGAAAATATAACAGAAACCATCAAGTGACTTACTAATTTTAATGTAACCAATAGTTTAAAATAAATATATATTTTAAATCATTATATAAACTTAGTGAACATATTAATTTTTATCTACCCTCAACAATGTGTCTTCCAATAAGTTATAATTTCAACTGAATCACATTTCACAGTAATAGGTTACGTCAAAATATACCATCAAATCCATAAAGAATATGTTTTTTAAGTAAAATACTTGTAAATTTCATAATTATTATAACCAAAATATAATTGAAAATAAAAAAACCTATAAAAAATTTCACGAATCCGAAAAAAAGAATATTAATCATTCCACTTTATGAGTAGTAATAGAATAAGTTATACAGTTAATATTTATTTTATTCTATGGTATATTTCCCTAAACCTTAGGGAATTAATTTTTTTGGAGACCAATATCATTATATTATAATAATTTATCATTTAAAACACATTTCATTCCAATGAAACTGGGATGAGGGTGTACATTCTCTCAAAACATATATAAAACTCTTTTTCCCTTCAATAAATTTCTAAGGTGTCTATTTCCACAATTATTGAATTTGAAGAAAAATACTTCATTCCCTTCATCCATTGATCTCTATTTCTATTAATATTCCACTTCATATTATTATTCCCTTTAAATATATAATACAGGGATCATTATTTTTCTATATTGATGTCATATGAGATGATATCCTCTAATGTTTAGAATGTTCATGAGTGTCCTATTATTCTAAGATATGGAATGAGACCCTAAAATTAAAAATAAATCTTTCTTTTTATAACATTATAAAGTTATTTTCATACATAGAAAATTTTTTATATTTCATTTTTCATGGATTCAAGATTTTTCTCTCCATATATGCTTGGTTCCCTTGAGGAAAGTTTTCTTCGATGAAGAGTACCTTAAAAACCGTACATTTCATGGTTATTATTTCTTCTGTATCCATAGTGGTTTTAATTAATGAATATCATTGAACAACATATAATAATACATTATAAAATACCATGAAAACAATCTCACTTTTATTTATTCCAAAACAGAGAAATATATTCCTTATGTATTCTATTTAATTCTCATATAAAAATGGATTTATATTCCCATTAAATTGTGGATCATTCTAATGCAGAAAGAGGATTATAATTGTTACACGACATGATGGATTAGTAAGCTACCCCATACCGGAATGGTAATTTCTCATAACCTAATATATTTCCCAATATGGTTATAATTTGATCAATTTAAGTTATACCTTCAACTCAAGATTCATTATATTTCACAGGAGAGAAATCCCTACATAGTGTACATGTATTGACAATTTTCCCATTCCCTCCACTAGTTTAAAATTATAAACATCGAAAAACACTATATCATAATAAATTTAAAAATATTGTATAATACTAATAATACTTAAAATCGTAACATAAATTGGAAATTTTATCAACAAATAATCGGATAATAAAAAAATGGTATCATTGGGAGGGGTTTTTAAATCATAAAAATATTTTCAAATCCAGAAAAAATTTATTTTAACCAATTCATATAACCCAAGAGATTAATATTAGGTGTTTACTAAGTCATATTTTTGTGTACTAGGTAACACTTGAGTTATTCCCAACAAACCAATTTAAGAGTTATTGACCTTATTTAATTTTGTTTTTGAACCATGTCCACTTATAGTAAGATGAAATGGATTTATTTATAAGAAAACCATACAATATCCACCTTACCAAAACATTTATATGCTTTCTTAAACACTGAAATATCATTAAATTATTTTAAATGTTTATATTATCAAATATATTTTCTATGAAACGTATTTCCCATGTTTTCTACAAAACATCCTCAAACAGAAATAATAAATACCCCTACCTTAGTATCCCAGAGTTGGTTGTCACTTTAATACATTTGCATAAGAAATATTTAGTCGCATCCTAAAGGTATAAAGGTTTTTTTACTCTTATTAAACTATATAAACAATTAAAAATCACATTAAAACATGAAACCTGAAACACACAAAGTTTTTTCATTGAGGAATCCATTATTCAGCATAGTTTACCCCTAAATATCAATCACAAAACACTTCATCTTATCCTGGGGAAAATAAAACATTAAAAAATGGTGAGATCATACACTCATTAAGGGTAAGCATGAGGTTGAATTTGTCATGAATAAATAGTCATAATTAATATATCAAGGTAAATAACTAAAAAACCTTCCATTTAATAAAAAAACTCAACATAATATCATAAACAGATTTGATGATGAAATAAATATATATAGTTAATAACATAAGATTGAAAAATATCCCTAGATATTCTTACTAATTAAATAATAACATGGACATAAATAAATGATCTCATAATGGGGGAATAAAAAATTTTAGATATGTTAAATATACAATCATGACCATTCATAGGACATATTAAATATGCGGTTATAAATCCATCTAATTTTTTAAACTGATTTGTCTCATGAGACCTTTTCATACATCAAGGTGTTATCTATAATCATTATCCACCCATCACTTACTAATTATAATTTCATTACCCATATTAAAGGTGTGAAACATAATCAACATTAACATTTTTATTGAAAACCTAACATACAAAATGATAGTACATACCCCAATCAAATAGATATAAACTTATACCAACCAAATCAATATTATTAATGGTAAAAATATACATACTCAGTAAAAATGATCATAAGTCTTCCAAATAACGAATAAGAATCATATAAATAAAACATAACCCACATGTATTTTCAACTGATTTGTCTCGCGAGACCTATTCATGTATCAAGGTGATATTTATAATAATTCCCCACACATCACTTACTAATTATAATTTCATTATCCATATGAAAGGGGTGAAACATAATCAACATAAACATTTTTATTGAAAAACTGACATATGAAATGTTAATACACAACCCAATCAAATATATATAAACATATACCATCCAAATTAATATGATTAATGGTAAAAAATATAGGTACTCTATAAAAATTATCATAAGTCTTCCAAATTACGAATAAGAATCATATAAATAAAACATAACACACATGGATAATAATTACAATAATGTGTTGATGATGTCGATGAACTGAAATACCATTAGAATGAAATTGGAAATTGTTTTGACGAAAATAATTTTTTTATTGAATATACATTTTAAAAAAAACAAAATGATCTATAAATATTTTTAAATAAATTTCATTGAAAATATACTTTGAAACTTATAATTAATGAATTAAATCATTGAATTTTCATGATGTTATGAAAGTCCATTCCTGACGTATACATTAATAGAATATTCCTTCCACATTTTTGGTAAATTCCATAAGGTAATTATTTTGAAAATGATATGAATATTCCTATCAATTTTTTTTAAAGTTAAAAAAATTAGTCAAAAATTACTTTGATAAATCATTTGGAAAATGGTTAAAACAATTTTAAATCTCTTTTAGATTAAATAGATTTTCATGAAAAAACATTTCTCAACCTAAGAGATAAATAAAGTAAGAATTTCTTAAAATCATTTTGTGCCCCAAAGAATGAAAAAAATAGTATTTTTTCTCAAAAAATTTAGGAATATCTATTTGATAGATTGGTTTTATGACAAAAATGCAAACTAAATCCTCCAAGGTATAAATAAAAGAAAATGATTCCAAATAATGATGAGATTTAGAAATTAACTTGTACCGCATTGGTATCTTTTAAATCATATGAACATGAAATAAATAACATAAAATTAATCATTAAACCCCATTGAAAGAAATATATTCATGATATAAAATATCAAAAGGTTTGATATATACACCATAAAAAAGTAATAATTGGTGACTACAGTGTATGTGTAGTGGAAGTAAAATTTAGACGAAAAACCCTTACCTAAGTTGTGAATTCATTTTAATGTTTCTGAAACTATTATATAATAAAAGTATATTTATAATAATTATTTTATAGAACTAAAATCATAAATATCATACCATATATTAATTACTTACATACTTTTATCACATGTTTATTAAAAATACTTTATTAAAATCATTGTTTCATATTATATTTGCTTCATTTTTCCTCTATGATTTAGTTCATGTATTTGTTTCATTTTAATTAAATTATAGTAACAAAATATTCATTTTTTATCAATTATATAAATACCATATAAATTAATTATAAATTTGTTTAAATTATTCATTTAATGTTAGATAATGAAAATATATCACACAATTCATAGAGACGGTAGGTCGTATGTATGCATGAAAATTGTATTGAATTTTCTTCATTGATGGAATGAAAAGAAAATAAATATTAACACAACATCAAATAAGCATTATTATTTATCAAATTAAATTTATAATAAGAAAATTATTCATTATTACTATCCTTGTAAAAAATTAAATGTATTTCTCATCTCTACATAGAGGTTGTAGTCCAAATATATACATGAGTGACATTATTATTTTGAAATAGAATGGAATGTTAGATGTTTCATGAGATATTATATTTTTATTTTTATGGATTGTTCATACATATAAAATATATCCATTAATTCTAGACATGCTACCTTGAATATAATGTGTTTGTGAAAAATAATTCACATCAATTAATGAGGCATCAGTCCGCCAAGCACACGAGTGAGATTATTGAACAACCCACAAAATGGAATGTAAAATGTTATATGTGATTTAATACATAAAAAATTATAATAATTTCATAAAAATAAGAAACATAGTGGAAAAAATAATTATATCATGAAATTAAATGTTGTGATGGAAAATGAATTACCTCGGTTCATATGGTTGTTGTTCATCATATTCATGATTGACAGTTTGTTTTACCATTTGATACAAGTGGAGATGGATATGGGATATTACATTGTTATAATAATTTATCATTAAATAAAAGATAATATTTTTATTATATTATCTCTTTTTAATATGTTTTTATAGATGTGGAATTACAAATAAATAAATATGAACATTTAATAATTTTACCTCTTAATCAGATAGCCACTTTAGGTATATATCTAAATACTTTTTATAAGGGTTTTATGTTTAAAATAAGGAATCTATGATATGGTGAGGGATTTATTCATCATATTTTTTAGGTATGTAATGGATGATATAAATGGTTTTGGAAGTGTAAAAAATGAAGTATAGGTGGAGATGTTTTTCATGCGGTGGAGATGATGCACATGGAATTTTTGAAATGATAAATTTATACCAATTTTTTTCTCATACCACAAGACTAAAAATGGGTGATAAAAAATTTCAGGGTGGATGATGAAGGTTTTCAATTCATTCCTCTTAGGAAAGAAAGGAACAAGAATGAATAGTCTTATCTAAATCCAACTATGTTTAATAGGTCACATAGTCCTTGAGAATATAATTCCAATTGGTTCGGTGATTATGATGTTTCGTATTATGAAAATGATATTTTATTGTCTTCTTTTTTTATTCTTATCATGAGGTCATTTTTATTATACAACCCCATCCAACCACTTGTTGCCACTTTTTTTATTTCTTCTAATAAAAATATCATTTCCCTAACCATTTCGGTTTCCATTATGGTAAAGAATTAATTTTTCCTTATTAGAAAATATAAATGATTATGATTCCAAGTTTTGAAACCATTTTTTCAAATAGAACTCATATAAGTTGCACAATTCAATTATAAATTAAAAAATAGATGCGATGAAAGAGACATTTTCCCAAAAAGAAAATTCTCATATTTAGAGAATGTTATAATATAATGATTCAATTTTAATGTTATTAAAGTAACCTCAATTAGTTAAATTGTTCCATTATTTAACTAATTTAACTTTAAAAAATATATTATAATATAAATTTATAAATTTTTTTCAATGAGAAAGGATGTTTTCAATAAAAATATGTATTATTCACAATTAATAAAAAAATTAATCCTTTCCGAAACATCACAAAAAAATACATATGTAATTTAGACTTATATATTGAAAATAAAAAATTAAATTTTTCAAATAAATTTTATAAATTTATAAAAATTAATTAAAAAATATATGGAAAAAACAAAACTAATCCTTAATTAAGAAAATATAGTTTTCAAAAAAATATTTACCTCATTCAAATGGTTCTTATATTATTTCTAAATATTAGATTCTTATTTAATTAAATTTATACATGTTTGAACCAAGTATTTTTAATAATTTCATTATTATTATTCATACCCAACAACATAACAACTAGTTTATAATGTTCATGTTTAAATAATAATATTTTAATAGTGTAATAGTCTTCATTGAAACATGACGTCGAATGCATCACAAGATATCAAATAGATTGAATTTATTTAAAAAGAGTTATATAATAAAGTATCAGTGTGTTATAATCTCTCAAATGAATGGTATTTCATGTCATATACACTATCAAACTTGATGTTACTATTTTAAAATCACATTCTATTGTATATTAGAGTTAATAAAACCTATAACAAACAAACATCAAAGCAGTAAGAAACTAAAATATCATGTCATGAAAAATAAGTATCATAATTAAGGATATCATAGTATTGATTTCATTATCATATGATTTATTACTCTAATTATTTGATTATAATTAAATAAAAATTCTTTTTATGTGTAAATTGTGATAAATAAAAGGAATCAAGCTAAAAATGGGTGTGATATGAAATTAAATGAACATACAAATGATAAACTAAATGGAATCGGGGATGGAATGAAAAATCACATGGTTATACATACATAAACCTCTCAAGAAAAAAATTATAACTTGATTGTGATGAACTCCTAAACAACCAAATAAACAAAAAACTATTTTTATCTTTTATTATTTGGAAAATTGATCATGGTAGTGGTAATTTTATTTTCCACTCTCTAGTGAATTTATCATGAAAACTATATTCTTTCTATTTGAAACATTTAATGTGAGATTTCTCAAAGATTTAATATAATCACAAACACATGTAATGATGAGGAAATTGATTCAATAGATTGAGATTCATCTTATAAGGAATTTTTAAGTAAATATTTTCCTTGAACAATTTGTTTCAAAATAGATAAGTTATTAATTATGTTTAAATTAAAGTAAAATAAATATATTAGTACATATAAAACAACCATAACTAGATGTGAAAGGTATGCCTCAGGTATAATAATTAGCAATGAATGAAAATTGAAATATATATTTAATTTTTTATAACCAAGTCTCCAGAATGAATTTTTTATTGATGAAATCGGGATCTATGTTAAAATAGTTGAATGTATTATAATGGTAAAACTTGAATATGTATATTACCATTATTTATGTGTTATTGGGGATAAAATGTAAAATATGTTCTTTTGAGGAAATTTAAATAATAATAATGATGCCAAAAAGTAAAATAATCTTCATACATGTTGAAAAATTAGGAAGATGAATGGAAAAATATCCCAAGCTCGATAGGGATATTCTTTATGTTTCATTAGAGGGACACCATGAACATGAATATTAAAGATATGTTAGGAATAAAATGAGGTGGATAAAAATAAATCTCAACCTAATCAAAGTTACATTAAAAAATATATAAATTGTTTTATAATTTTGTGAACCATTGTACTAATCCAACTGATAATGTGGATACAATATTTCAAGAACCTCTAAGGACAATAGATAATGTGAAATCCAATAGAAATATAATAGTTGAAGTGTTTCATGAAAATTAAAATTTACAATGAGAACTTAAAATGAAAATAATAAATGATTTTTTTTCATTCATATTTGGTATAACTACTCCATCATATATGACCTTCAAATCATAAAACCAATGTAATGTGTATAATTATTAGAAAAAAACACCCAATATTGTGATGGATATGTAGAATGTATATAATTATCCCTCATATTGATGTTTCATGGAATATTATTCCAATAAATCTAATTACGTCCCTACTTTCAAAATTTCTTTTAGATTCTAGGAATTGATTTTTTTCCTCTAGATTTAAATCCAATATCAATTATTATGATCAATAGATCACATTTAATATAAAAAATAAAAAACAATTCATTGAAAAATGTTTTTTAACTATGTAATACCTATGTGAAGGTCCCCAAAACACCCTGAGAGCGGAGAGGTGAATCAGGGTTTTTAAAGTAATGGATCTTGCACCCACGTTGGTAGAAAATTGTTAAATATTTCAGTCTAATGAAAGTAAGTTGATGACACAACAATTTTACTTGGTTCACCACAAACGTCTATGTCCAAGGAGTATATTCCAACAGTGTGTCAGTCATACCTAAATCCAATAATCTTCACTAGTTGTTGGATTACAAGGCCCGGTCATATTCACTCTCTTCCAGACACACTTCCTTTACAAAGGGTCAGGGATAACTCACTATGTACCTCAGATCACTTCCATCAACTCCCCCTTTCTCACTTGGGGGAAGTCTAACAGAGTTTATTGACTTGAGGGTCACTTTAAAATATTTACATTGCATTATTTTTCTCTGTTCAACATGAGACATTGCTTTCATCGATGTCTTGAATTGATGCACTTGAAATCACTAAACACACAAACTAGATATTCAAAGCATGTAATCAGCTTACACTGACAATTGCGTGAAACACATACGATGTGCGCATAAGATCTCTATTTTTCATGAAAATTTTTCTTTTCATCCAGAAACCATTCAAACAACTCACACCTTTATACACAACTTTAACTTTTTGTGTGAAATTTTAACTTTTTTCACAACTGTAACATTTCTGCACAACTTCAACTTTCCTGCGCACCTCTCTTTTGGGGCACTATTTATGTGCATCAAAAATTGGATCTTCTCTAAGTCTTTAGCCATACCAAATGATGGGGTAACATCTTATTTATTTCCATCGCCGACCCTCGTTCATAAAACCCACTATGTCGTGAAAAGAAAAAATCATTCTACAAGCAATTCTTGTCGCATATGAACCATTTCTGCACACATCTTCAGGTTTTTCATGCATCTCAAGCCTTTTCCATTTTTCAATATTCTAATCCCAAAACAGGCCTTACATGGAAGTTTACAAAACACCTATATTCTTTCTTACAAATTCATTTTCCAAACACACATTTCTCCATTTTTTGATTTTCAAGCCCAAAAATTTGGAAAAGTGGGAAATGATGCCACCAACAATACTATTGTCTGCTAGAACGGTATGATCCCTTTCCTAGAAAACATCCTGAACATCCAATGAGGATTGAAAACAAACATAAACAAACTATATTTCCTACATATATCATTCATGGTTCCAACAATATCCCACTTCTGGATTGTTGGTAATCACCATATAAATTCAATAGAGCACCATCCACAAGAAAACCTGAAACGCAAGAATCAACTCAGCCAACACTCTAAGTCTATGTGAGAAATGATTGTTGTAGAAAACAATAGGGGAAAAATGAATTGGGATCCTGTGTTTTGGAATTCTTAAAAACACCGAAGTTATTATCTTACTATGTCATAGAAGAATTAAATATCCTGAATGTATTCCTTCTCCTCCTAACACTAAATTCTCATCATTTATTCTTTATCCTCCTATCACAGAATTCTAATTGTGTCATAGAAGCATTACATATCCTGAATGTATTATTTCTCATCCTAACACTAAATTCTCATTGTGACACAAAATCATTACATTTATATGTCCTGAATTTATTCATTTATCTCCTATTGGAAATATACCCAAAGAAAGATATATGATCATTGAACAGCACAAAACACCCCTGGATAGTATCCCTCCCATAAACCCATATCACATCCACAAACAGATTAAAACTAGTTAACATAATTAGGGAGAGGTGAATCTCATAACTATCTTATGCACTGGGAGGTGGCTGAATACTTAGGTTCAACTGATGTTTGTCAAACACTTCCACTGATAGTGGCTTGTTCATGATGTCAGCGACTTGCTCCTCGGTTCCCACATGGTTCATTTTGATCACACCTTGTGAAAAATTTTCTTTGATGAAGTGATATATAATCTCAATATGTTTCGTACGAGAATGCTGAACAAGATTCTTCATAAGATCTATCATGCTCTTGTTATCACAGTAAATCAACATTGGTTATTTCACCTTGTCACCTATGTCAGTCAGTTCCTGTTTCACCCAAAGTGACTGAGTGCACACCTTGGCAGTGGATATATATTCAGCTTCATTAGTACTAAGAGAAGTAATTTTTTATTTCTTGCTCAACCATCTCACACATTTCTTCCCAATATAGAATGCTCCACCACAGGTGGATTTTCTATCAACTAGATCCCCATCCCAGTTCGCATCCAAAAATGAAAGTAATTCATTATATTTTCATGTATGAAATAATAATCCATAATTATAGTTACCTTGAATGTGCCTCATGATTCATTTAACTACGGCCATAGGTTATTCCTTTGGATAACTTTGAAACCAAGCCGCTAAACATGTTGCAAATACAATATTTGGTTATGTCGCTATTAGGTACAATATGCTTCTAATGATTCTCTTATACTTTGTAGGGCCCACAGACATCCCATCCTCATGCTTTTTGAGTTTTGTTCCAACCGCAATCAGAGTCCCCTTTGGTTTAGAATCTTATATATTAAATTTCTTTAAAAACTCTTTTGCCTAATTTTCATGAGAAACAGAAGTTTAATCCTTATTCTGAATCACCTACAACACTAAGTAGTATGTGAGTTATCCTATCATAGACATTCCAAATTCTAACTTCACGTAATTAGAAAATTCTTCAACTGATCCATTTTGGCTACCACTAATGATAATATCATCAACATAAACTAGCACCATGAACTGATCTTTCTGAGAATTCTTCATGTAGATATTGTGATCTACTCCTCCTCTTTTGAATTCCATATTCATGAGAAAATAATATAGACCAGAATACCATGCTTGTGGTACGTTCTTTAAACCATAGAGGACATTATTTTGTTTGAAAGCCTTTGTTTCATCATTACCAAGAAATAACCCCACAGGCTGTTCAATATATAGTTCTTCTTCCAAGAATCCATTCAATAATGTTTTCTTGACGTCCATTTAAAACACATTATATCCTCTTTCGATTTCCAAGGAATGAAACAACCTGATTGACTTCAATCTCACTACTAGATCAAATGTATCCTCAACATCAACTCCTTCAATTTGTGAATATTTTTTACATACCAAATGCACTTTATTTCTGATCATATTTCCATGCTTGTCAAATTTTTCCTTGAAAATACACTTCATACCAATCACATTGTGACCTTTAGGTCTATTGACAAGGTCCCAAGTTTGATTTGTTTTAATCTAATATAACTCTTTATTCATTTATTTTACCCAATACTCATCCTTTGTATCTTCTTCAAATGAGGATGGTGACACAACTGATAGAAATGCAGATTGTGCACTATTCCTCATTCTCTTTATCTGTGTAGGTGCATTCTGATCCCTAATAATGTTGGAATGATCAATATATGTTCTTAGATTTCTAATTTATGGTTTGATCAAATTCTCCCTAACCATGGATTTCTCTTCTGAATCTTCTTTTGAGTCAACATCATGATGTGTCTCCTGAGAGTTTTTCACACCTTCCTCTATCTATGTATTATCATTTGTTTGATGTTCATATTCTTCTTCATTTTCTATCACATATTCATAAAAATTACTTGATGCATTCATGTTTTTCTCTTCAATGATTTTAACTTCAATTCTTTCCAAAATTATTTCCAATCACTTATTGAAACACTTGTAGGATTTTTTGTTCATTAAGTATCCAATGAAATATTACTTCATCTACATTGTCTCTATACTTTCCTTAATTTATTTCATTGTTTTGGATGATACATTTTCTTCCAGAAACATGAAAATATTACAAAGTGGGATTCCATTCATGCCAAAATTCATATGGTGTTTTTGTATCACCCATATATAGCCCAGTTTGATTTTGAATTTACACTACGTCTTGAACTTCTTCTTCTCGTAATTTCTAGGAATACAACTCTCAATCAGCATAGTTTTGTCCATGTTGTTTACCTGTCGATTCATGTGCTCAACAACTTCATTTTGTTTTGGAGTTCTCATAGAAGCCACCTTGTTTTTAATATCATGCTTCTCTAGGTAATTTTCAAATTCAATGGATGTTTATTCCCCTCCATTGTTAGACCTGAGTAATTTGATATTCTATCTGATATCATTCTCATCAATTCATTGATAGGTTTCCATGCAATCAAAAACATGTCACTTCCTACATATAACAATCACACATGCCATTCTACTGTAATATTCTATGAAAATAACAAAATACCTTTATCCACGTGTTCCAAAAACATTTATTGGCCCACGTAAGTCGGTATCAATGAGATCAAGGTGTTTAGATGCTCTTTTCTTCTTTGGCTAGTAAAAATACAGACCAAATTCCCACGCATATAGGTATCACAGGTCTTTTCTCGTTCATGATTGAGATTAGGGATATAAATGACAATCATTAGCTTAGATATCTTTTCCACATCCTGATGATTGATTTGCCACAATCTTCAATGGCGCAAATTTTTTTCCTCTTCAATTGTTAGGTTTAAAATGTTCTCTTTACTGTCAATCTGATATAAGTTTCCATTTGATCTACAGTCTTTCATGAGAGTAATACCAGACAATCCTCTTATTGTACAACCATTTTGATTAAATGTCGCAATAATACTTGAGTAATATATTTGACATACACTTAGAATATTATGATGCATACCATCCACATAATGGACTCCAATTTTCATTATCTCTCCATTAGCTAGCTCAGTACTTCTACAACTGTTTATCTTCAAAGCACCATCATTACTAAGCCTCACTATTCCATTGACCTTTTTATTAACATCCATTAATATTTATTCATTACCCATCATGTTGTAAAAACATCTGTTATCAATAATATAGGTGTTGTTATTATTTTTATCCTTGAGGGATACTTCTATGACATCAGATTTTTCAATTTTCCTCTTTTCTCCATGAGTTATTATGTTGAGTGTAGAATAGAGATGGCCTTTCAACTCTCTCTTTTATGTACATGGATTCTCCATATTCAAGATATTCTTCTAGAGGGAAAACTATATTTGAAGCAGCAACAAAATCTTGTGGATTAAAATTTACTTTTACTTGAATTCTATATGAGGTGTCCATTTGACTCCTGTAACTACAATAAATAACTGTATGGACAAAGTTATAACAACGAAAATAGTATCCATAGAAATTGTTTCTTCTAAAATAATTAGGATATTAATTTTTTTCCTTTGTTGAAATCTCGTCTCTTCTCCATTTAAATAACTCCTTGCCTCTTCGCATTAAGACATGGTGTGGCCCATATATCCACAGAACTGACACTTCATGAGAGGAAATGTCTTATCACTTCTGTTTATCTTCATTTTTTCTGACAAGGGATAATAGTTTGACTGTCTATTATTCCTAGAGGCTTGAGGATATTCTTATGTTCTAGTTTCAGTTTGAATTAAGGGTCTCTTTTTTAGCACTTCTGGTGATTTTACAACATGATCAACTTTCATATTTACTTTATTCTGGTCCACTTTATTTGTGGTATTTTATGTTTTAGCATCACAACTGATTCCACTACTTCCCATGTGTGCTAGTCTTTGATCACTCAAAATAGTTTTGACTCCATTAAACTCTCATTTTTATCTATCTAGTAGCTCAACATCAAAGAACCTACCAAATTTTATTTTATTCTTTTCATCTTTTAAACATGATTCTCTTTTGAGCATACTCTGAAGAGCAACAAATTCTTTTCTGAGTCCCCCAATAGTTTTGGACTTCTCCTCTAGTATCAAGGTAAGTTAATTGATGACCTTTATTAGTTCTTCGATTCTGAGCTTTAGTTCCACTACATCATCATTTATTTCAAGGATTTTCGTTTTACTTTTATCAGTTCTTCCAGTCATTCAATTTCAGCTTCAAGCTGATCAACATATTATGATGATTCTTCTACCATTTATTTCAATTTATTGAATCTCTTACACTTATTTTTAATATTAATAAATGCTTATTTAATTTTTCACTTGGGATCGGTATTAGTTTTCAACTGGTTATCTCTAGCTTTATCTATTGATGGTTCTGACTTTTCAATGGTATCCATCAATGAATCATGGTTTCCAGTTTTAAATTATGATTCTTTTTTAGCATAGAATTCATTATCATCATCTTCCCCTTCATAGAAAAAACTCTTCTTCTAATATTTCTTTCTATATTTGAAGTCTCTATTTTTGAAAACCTTTTTCTGAGGCTTCTCAATGTATTCACCTTCACTTTCTTCATATTTTAACTTTCTTGATCACTATAATGGTAATGTGCCAAACATTACCCCAAAGAAATTAAGCTAAAAGTAACTTCCCTTTAAATTTCTCTTTCACCTTTTAGAACTTCTTATAAATGAGAGAAAGAATTTATTTTTCCTCATCATCTTCACCACTATTATATTCTAAACTTTTTAGTTTTTTATGTATTTGAATGTCATTTCCTTGCTCACTCGAGTCATAGCATCTTCTTACTTGACTCTTATTTCATATGCCACCAGACTACTCAACAGATCATCCACAGAAAGTTTAGATGGATCTTTTTCCTCAATGGCTGACACATTTTCATTGTACAAGGGTGGAAGTATTATCAATATTTTATTGACATTATCAACTTCCTTGATTTCTTCACCTAGACCTCTAATTTCTCCAACAATATCAGTAATTTGATTAAAGAAGGAGTCTCCATTCTCATCAGGATGAATCTTTAGATCATCAAAAATATTTTGTAGGACTTTTAGTTTCACCTCATTCTCTTTTCTATCTCCTTAATAGATAATTTCAAGTTTGTCCCACATGGACTTTTCAAAGGTGAAGCTCATCACTTTTAGATATATCTGATCAGAAAGGGATATAATGAGAGAATTCTGGGCTTTATCATATACATCAAGAATTTTTCTATCTGTGTTATTCATAGCTAGACATGTTGAATTGGTGACATATATTCCTTTCATAGTAGCAAATATGACTTCCATTCTTGGTGATCTTAGATGATATCTCATTCTGTTCTTCCATATCTAAAAATTAATTCCATCAAATAGGGGGACTCCCCTGACATTGTCTAAATTATCCATAATGGTATAACACCTACCAAACACTAGTAACATCACACTGATACCGAGTGAAGGACCCCCGAACTCCCTGATAGGGGAGGGGTGAATCAGGGTGTCCAATTTTGCTTTTTAATGTTGTGTATCTAGGTCCCATTTTGGTAGAAACATGTTAAATTTGTCAATCAAATAAATGTAAGGAGATGGAAAATAACTTTTACTTGGTTCACCACAAAGGGCTACGTCCATGGAGAATACGCCGACAGTGTGCCGGCCATACCTAAATCCAATAATATTCAATAGTTTTTGGATTATAAGGTTTGGTCAAAATCACTCTATTCCAGGCACAATTCCTTTACAAAGGTTCAAGGATAGCTCATTATGTACCTCAGATCTATTCTGTCGACTCCCCCTTGTTCACTTCCTTAAGAGAAGTCTAACTCAATTTATCTACTTGAATGTCACTTCAAAATATTTGCATTGTGGTCTTTTTCTCTATTCAGCATGAGACACTGCTTGCATCGAATTCCTAAATTGATGCACTTGAAAGAACTAAACACACAAACCGGATATTCAAAGAATATAATCAGCTTACACTGACAATTGCACGGAACACCAACTCTTTATGTGCAAGATATTTATTTTACGCACAAGATTTTCTTTTCACATAAAAATATTCCATGCAACTCCATCCTTTAAATGCAACTTTAATTTTTTGTGTACAACTCTTTTTCGTGCAATTGTAACTTTTCTGCACGACTTTAACTTTTTTACGCACTTCCCTTTTCGTGCACTATTTATACACATCCAAACCAAGATCTTATCTAAGTCTTTTTCTGAACTACATGAGGGGGTACACATATTATACAGATTCATCATTGACCCCCACATGAAAAATCCACCATTTCATGCAAAAAATTCATTATGTGCGTAATGATTTTCATGCAGGAACCATTTTTCGTGCACATCTCCGGATTTTTCGTGCACCTCATGCCTTTTCCATTTTTCAACATCTTGATCCCAAAACATGCCTTTCATTAAAGTTTCAAAAACACCTACATTCTTTATTTAAACATCCTTTTACAAACACACATTTCTCCATTTTCTGATTTTCAGGCAAAAAAATTTGGCAAACACTTAGAAATGATGTCACCTTCAATACTATTGTCTGCTTAAACTATATGATCTCCTTCCTATAAAAAATTCTGAACATCCAATGATGATTGAAAACAAACACAAACCAAACTCAATTTATTTCATAGAACAGTCTTGGTTCCAACACTATGGATATCATTTTGCACGTATGTGTCTTTTAAAAAATCAATCAATGAAACATGGCTCAAATTAATAGAGAAAAATATGTACTGAAGATATTAATATTATTTAGGAATATATTTATATTTTATTTGAATAGTTTCCTAGTCATCCCCAATATATTATAATTGATATTTTTATGTAACCCAAACCAAGTGATACGCCTATATCAATGAATCCTTGTCGAATGAACCTGATTAAAATATATAATTAAATGAATAAAGTCTAATATAATATGGATATGCTTTTTATACTCCATAAAAATTATTCCTATTGTACACTTGTATCCATTATTAAGATAACTTTTTGATCAATGCATATCTACATTGATTATAGTGAACATAAAAACACCTGATTAAGAAGAAGTATTTATTTCCCCATATTGATAACTAGTTTGAGCACTTATGAGGGGATGAAAATTTATCATTGATTCACAATTGATCTAGATATCAATAGTTAAGGGTTATGAAATATGATGTCATCAAGATACCCTTTACTATAATGTTTGAACATTATTAATTCATATTCATTCTATTTCAACTTGTAAAAACAATTTATATTATCACCAATATAATTAATAGAGTCATTAGGGACTATAATGATAAATTTCTCATAGTCATGATAGATTATATTATCATATTTTCCATGATAATAAAACATAATTATAATAAATTTTGTATTAATCTAAAAACCATGAGATAGGTGTCGTAAAACGAATATAGATTGTGCTAATTCTCAGTATAGAAAAACCACTCTTTCAAAAAGTATTCACTTGTGAGTGTATATATATTAATACATGACTCATTTAATTTTAAAATTACAAATAATGATCATAATAATGAATTACCGCCATTTAAGTGGATCATCTGGATACTATCGATACATTCTTCAAAAAAATTAGGGAATGTTAAATCCAATAAACAAGTTAACTCAGATGGGAGTGAAGTTTCTATTGATAGATAAATGTGAAGATAATTTCATAGATCTCAAGATAAGGATGTTCACCTCACTTATACATAGATAACCAGACAATTGAGTTGGGTTTTTTACCTATAATGATGAATCCTTATGAAAAATAGGATTTATTCCCATGAAAATTTTCATTGTAGTAGCATATGAATCACATCATTTTAATGATTAAGGAATAAATTACCAAATAATTTATTTAGAGATTGATTTATTGGTATTGGAAATTTTTATATAGATTAAATATCTATATTGTGTATGGTGTGGTATATATATATTTATATATGTATATATATAATTATCATAATAGATTAATGTATATAACCACATAGAAGGAGATTGGCATACAAAAAGAATAAAATTATTAGTTTTGATGAAGGAATTTATGTTACAAAAACAATACCATATTATGATGGATAAAATGTGTCTAATTAAATGTATTGGAAGGATCATTCTACCTTGTATATGATAAGGTTTTCAATAGTCCCAATACTAATATATTTTCCACAGTTGAACCATAAAATCAAATGTGAAAGGGAGGAATCTAATTTCTTTTAAATATTGATCAAAACATATATCAATGTGAATTTAAAAGAGGAGATGATATAAGATGTGGAGATACAAAATATAGTTATAATTTTCCTTTTATAAACTATGAAATTGTAGGAATTTTATGTTTCATGAAAATAATATGGGTTCCATCATACTAAAATTAAAGAAAGAGTGGTTATATTATTAACATCTCTCATCATTCAACATCCATCCCTAAATGATATTAATGATTAAATATATCAAGAATCATTTCTTGTTGGAAAACATTAATAAGGGGATTCCAATGTATGTATCACAATGATTGATTTTCCATTGTGCTATAGTTATTTGGAAAAAGTGAAAGGGTATGATTGAACGATTACATATACCTATATGGAACTGGGATAAAATATCCACGGATTTTTTTCATTTCATCCTAAAACAAATAAAGGTCATAATTTCTTTAATTATAGTAGATTACCTTTTGAAGTTGACACGTTTTTTTGTTATAATGGAATATTTATCACATTATCAGCATCAAATCATATTAATAAATGATGGTAAAAGGTTTCATGGATTACCAGTTTCTATTTATCAGATATGAATTTGAGGTATACTATGATTTTATTGAAAATAATTTATAAAGTAAAAGAATAAAGTTTATATTTTTGTTATATTTTCATAGTTATACACATTTTTAGTCCAAAAGGACCATTAAACCTCTAAATTATATTTTAATATAATGTTCAATTGACATTAGTGGTGGTGAGGATGAACACATTTCATTAGAATACCTATCTTATAATAAAAACATCTATTATTTCATTTGTATTCCATCCAAATATGATCTATATTGGAAGAGGTGTTAAACTCCAATGAGTTGTTATAATGATATATATAGTAATATATTCCTAAAAATTATTTCCTACTTAATAGAAAATTTCATTTATATCATTCAATGGAACATTATTACTATGAAGAGTCGATGTAATGCCTTTTTATATAATTTTCAACAAGATTGTGTGTTTGATTTTGGGCATAAGGTATTCCTCTCTAAACAAATAAAGAATTGTAAAATGATATTTTGGAATGAGGGAAATTGATATCAATATAAAATTACACTTTTTAAATAATTATTCATGTGAGTATAGAAGATAATCCCCTTTCATAACATATTATCCATTATTATATGACTGATTTTATCAATGTATAACTTTTGATAAATAATATACATGACCCTATGGATATACTAAACTCAAATGGTTTATATATAGATAATTATCTCTCATGTGATAAGCAAAAAATTAAAATCATGGATAATTGTGATAATATATATTAAAACTAGTCAAGACACTAAATTAATGTTCTCTAGATGAATCATGTGTTTAAAGTTGTGATGTTAGAACATAAAGATTTTATCAGGGATATGTAACCTCATTCATTCATTGGTGGGAGTAGCAGGAACCCTAGGCGATGCCCTTTCCCCATCGGTGACGATGGCGGCTTCAGAGCCGTTCCCTTCCCCCACCGCGGGGGAGGGATCGTCGAAGTCCAGGGATGTAGAGCCTATCTTCCGCCCTGTCACAAACCCTAATTTCCTACCTCCATTTATGAAAGCCAAATTATGGCTGAAATTCTGTAATCTTATAGATGGTTTCCCTAATATCCATATTTCAACCTCCGAGTTCACGAAAACCTCCACTCTCCTAGATCTGACCTTGGTTTCCATATTTAAACAATGGAGACCCTCGGTAGACTCCTTCGATAGATTTGTCTTCAGTTCATGGGATATTCAAGAGAGGGAGATAGTGGGACTTCTTGACAACCACCATACTATGGTGCGTTTCGCGTTGGATAAAGACCTCATCAACGCATGGTAGAGTGCCCCTCGTAATGTCAATGGACTTCGATTCTTCCTATTTCAATGGTCATTTGAGTTTCACACGAACTGTGATCCTCCTTCCGCCGTGGTGTGGGTTAGTTTTCTTAAACATCCTCTTCCATTTCAAAATAACTCAGCTATAAGAATGCTTGTAAATCTGGTCAGTAGATTTTTATGATCAAATAGTCGAATAGAATCGGTCTGTCACCCTATCAATCCATGGGTTTGCGTGGAAATGGTCATGTCTAGACCTCATTTTGATTATGTTTGGATTATAATCGAGGAGGAGTACAGTGTCAAGAAGCGAGTGGTTTATAAGGATTTTTCGGTCTTCTTTTCCTCCTACATGAGGCTGGGGCACGCATCGGATGTTTGTCATTAGGTACCTATAATGCCGCTGGACAGGGAAATTGGAAACATTTTTTGTTCTGTGTGCAAGCATACAGGTCATCTGATGGAGGCCTGCCAATGGGGACCTCCAGTTAAGCCCTGAGGATGGAAGACAGAGATAGATTTAAGGCTTCAGAAGATTGTAAGGAGGCTGGATTAAAATAGATGGCAACAGGTATAGAGGATTGAGGTCGGGGGGCCCAATATTTGTGGTTGTTGGAGGACGAATGGCCAATTATGGTGGATGCGGCTAAGGTGGTAGGCTCAGGAACTGATAAGGGGAAGAAGGTCATGGTGCCTCAGGTAAATCCGATAGTGTCTGAGGTGTTTAGAAGAATTAGACAGGACATGGCTAGAACTTCAAAACGGAGGGTGTGGGAAGGTGATGGAGTGATCCAACAGGAGGTGGATCAGGTGGAAAATCAGTGGAAGTGGGTAAAGGGGATATTGAACATAAGATGGGAAGGGAGAAGGATATTCCATCTGTTACATCTACTGAGGGGTTAGGGACGGGTAATGGTGGTGGGTGTGAGGGGAAGTAGGGGTCTGCTATAGAGGTGGCCATCCAAATCAGGGTTGGAAGAGCAGGGGGGTGCGGATTCTTTGATTCGGACCCCAATTCATTTAAGTAACAGGTTTTAAGACCTTGGAGAGGTTGGGCTGGGACCGGATATAGCTGACCAGGGTGATGGAGAAGGGGTTTTGGGAAGGAACTGATTAGAATTGATCCTGGATGCTCTATGGATGAAGCCTCAAGCCCGAAGAGCAACCGGAGTTTGAGGAGGAGTAAGGGGAGGAAGAACTACTCCTCATTACCCCCTCCTTTGGAGACCTGCTCTGCCAAAATGGTTAACAAGAAGAAGATTATCGTGGTGAAATTAAAGAAATCAGGGACTAGGGGACCATGGTGAGGTCTCCTCTGGTTTTATTATATGTTCTGAAGATAAAGTGATTGACAAGGTCATGTTACTCACTGAAAATGAGGAGGAAGCGGCTAAAATGATGGGGAGGGCTCTTATAGTGAACCTTAATGAGGATCAATACACATGGATTGACAAGACAGACATAATTCTGGTAGGGGGATTTAAAAAAGGGTTGATTAGCATTGAAGAGTACATTCAGACATGGGATCAACTGGATTGTGAGGTTGAAATGCTGGTGATGGAGGCCTCAAACATCCAGATTATTTCCCTACATTGGAAACTATTTAGAGAAGTGAATTTTGGGAACCTCAAGTTAATATTTAGTGACTCGGTTTAAGTTTCTGGTCTTTGTTGGTTCATCTCTCTATTTGTTTTGGATCAACTCTTTGTGATTCATATCCAGGACTCTACCTGGTTCAGCTTCAGATGGGGTTCAGAGCATGAAGTCTTCATCAGAGCATGCCTTTTGGATTTGGATGCTGAGAGGATATGTCTTTGTCATCGGTTCTGTGCATTCTCTTCTGAATGGGACTTCTTGCTGAAAGTCCATGCTTTGGTGGGGGATTTTCATCATGGTACAACAGGTGGGGAGGAGCTGATCTGGTTGTTTGTTATGGGTTTTCCTATTATGGTTTGTCTTTCTTTGTTTTTAGACATCTTGGTTTCTAATTTTTCCATAAAAGTGTTTTGATAATAAAAAAAAGTTAATTTTCAGTAATTCATTCATTGGTGTATGGGAATTCAAGTGTCTAAATTATTGTTTGGGTGTACAATGTGATTTCAAATTATTTTAGTATAAATATTACTATAAAAAACTATTTTGTTTAATAATTTATGATATGCATAAAACCATTCAAAACTGAATAAATACATATTTAAATTAATGTATAATAAATTATAATTCTTTTAGATTATTCTGAAAAAAATGGTTTATAATTCATTTAATAAATTATGATTTTCATTAAAAGAAACCATTTTTATGAAAAATGATGTAATGTAATTTTTATTACTTGGGGGGAATGTTATCTAAAAGAATATTTTGTTAAATTCAAGAAATGACATATAAAAATAGTTACTAATACATAAGCAATAATCACGAAACCATTTAAAGTTCTACCCTAACAATTTATGGAAAAAACATATTTTCTTTGAAAATATTGTTTTTAATTTATATAATATTATTTATTTAAGAGATAAATTTCCCAAATTATAATTTTTAGTTTAATAATATAAAGATTAAATTTATATGGTCATAAAATTTATCAATCATTTAATGATTATTATATTTTAATGGATACATATAAATACATTTTTATTCTAAAAAAAGATTTTTCTAAAATATATTTTCATTGCATTAGGGATTATTATATTATATATAATTTTCATCCCTATTAAAAATATAATATGTGAAACATTTTTTGAAATTATAAAAAACATTTCCAATTGAATTATTATGTAATTATTGATTTTTATTCATATAAAAAATGGATTGTTGTAAAAAATTATTTACAACCTTAAAGTTAATATTAGTTAATAATGGTTTAACACAGTGGTAAATGCATAAAATATCATGAAACCTGATCACTAAATCTATTAATGATTGATTTATATATTTATTTTTATCATGACTCTATTATTATCTATTTTGGATATAATTTCATTAATAATGACCATTATATTTTATATTGATTAATAAACAGCACTAAAATTAAACACCTCTAACATATAATAATACCCCTTCCCATAAATCATCATCACTCCATTTTTTTAAAAGTTTCATGAATCGATACCCATATGATATATCATAAAACCCTCCCCCAAATTTTATATTATCTACTACCATTATTTAGTGCATAACCCAATATTTTAAAAAGGTTCTATAAGAGGAGATTCAATTAATTAATAACTATGTTATAATTTGTTACTCATTTTTATTTTTATTATTGATCTTCCTCTTATTAACTATAATTTATCAATTTAATTTCACTTTTAAAATCAATAATATTTTATAAATGGGATATTATTACTATAAATAGCATGTTATAACCCATTCAGTCACTATAACATTAGTATGGTTGTGTCATTTTTACCACCAACATGAATGATGTGTTAACTTAAATGTCATGAATGACTATAAAAATAGAAAAAACTATTATTATTTTGTAATAATGATTAATTTATTATTTTATAATATTTAATTAATGTTAATATATATATATATTCAAAAAATTATTTGTTATATTTTCTTCAATATAATTCCCAATAATTTATATTTATAAAACATATCCTGAAATTGAATGGATATATAAATCCATCTAATGTGGCCTAATTCATAGGATCTTGAATCAAATGTTATCAATAGTGGTAGGGGTTTTTCTTTACAATCTCACTATTAATAGAAAAAATATTAGGACTAATTTCATATTTTATGGGAATTTACTTTATTTCTATCTAGAACCCTCAAATAGTTTATTCTCTTTTTGTTATAATTTTATTCTACATGTCTTTATAACAATACAATATCCATTACTTCCTTACTCAACTATATAATTTCTCTTTCATTTAGTTCCAAACTCAACAGAACATATGCATGTAATTGGAAACAAAATTTTCTTATTTTTATGGTTAGAAATCATTATCCTCCATGTATATATTATTTATGTTCATTTTAATATTCTCCTCTACCATTCCATTATTTTCTATGGTAAATTTATAATGACTTCAGCTTTATTTTAAATTTTTCAAAATGAATCTTCATAATGTTATATGAAAATATTTATTTTTACATTTAAAAAAAATTAAGTGGATAATATTTTAATATAATATATATTAACCACTTTTTCCACCATAATTATAATAATTCAATATTATTATTTAATTAAACATTTTTAGATCTTTTTAATTAATTTCAATTCACATTGTTATATGAATTTAATTTTTTATATGATTTGAAAAGGAATGTATATTTAATATTATTATTTAAAGTAATTTCAAATGATCTTATAAAATGGTTATTCATTTCTGGAAAATCCCATAATGTATCATATGATTCATTGAGTATATTCTCTAATGGATTTATCCATTATCTTTCTCTAGATTAATTATGATAACTATATAAGGATGTTTTCTTAAAACCAATTTTATTCCCATGGGTATGTTATTCTATATTGGATTCATAAATGTTTTCATGTTTTTGGAAAAAAATATGTATGTATTAATTATTATGGGATGGATAGGATCCGTACATCCCTAAAATTCATTTGGTAATTCTTTATATGTCATTAGATGAGATATTAGAGACTGGGATGTTATCTCACTTCCCTATGGGGCTCTGTCTTTTATTTTTCAATGGATTCAGCATGAACCTAATCCATTAAAGGACTCTATCTATAATGAAATGATGTTCGAGGTTGTGATCCTTGAAGATGGAAATGATTATATTTTTTCCTTTTTCCTAATTCTTATTCATATTTTCATTTTTCATGACTTTTTGTTATAGGCTTCGGCCTACTCAACTATATTACACATGTTTTTTAATTGATAAGGACCATTAAATAACTCATAGAATATGATCTTGTTTTATTTTGTTTTATTATCATATGTTATATCCATGATCATTGATTATGTTAACAGATCATTATCGAACTCTTATTATCACTTATAATAATTGATTTATGTATCCTATGTCTACAATAACCAATCATTAAAGATAACCTATTTTTATTTTTATATTCCCAAGGTTACTTATAATGGTATTATGTATGACATATTTGGAAGGGTAATACATGTGAAGAATAAGAATATGAATTTTCTAAATTTCTATTAAAGGTGTTGGATTTATTTTTAATATATAATGATATAAAATCTATAGAATCCAAGGTGTGATTTTATTTTATATATAATTAAACAACATAAATAATGGTGTATAATACATGTACATTATTATAATTTTATCTCATTTATCAACAGAAAATCTTGTTGATTAGATTAAAAATAATAATTAATTTTGGGTATATATACCCCATACCGAGGGACGGAGTCTTAATATTTATTACTACAACTTTCAAAGGTTGATATAAGTGATATTCCATGGACAATTTTATAACATATATTTCTAATTTGATGTCTCTCTTTTCTAATATTCTATAAAATGTGATGATAATCATGGGATTATACTGGTGATAATTGTATAAAAATATGTAAAATTTAATATATTGAACAAAATTAATTAATACATTTTTATAGATTGAATATTACATATTTTTTTATTATGTATTTTGATGTGATTTATTATTTTTTGTAAAATAATTTTCAATGATACCATGTGATGAAAATTTAAAAAAGTTACTATACATTTGGATGTGATAGATGAGGGTAATAAAAAATGATTGGGTTAAATTATTATAACCATAAAACATAATCTTTTTTTTCATTTTTAACATAACTATAATTCAATATTAATAATGTTGGACATGATTAGATACTCTAAAGTAACTCTTCTTATTGTTTTTTACTATATATGGGTAGAGAAATATTAATCACTCAAGATAAATTGTGATGCGTGTTGAGATTTAAAATGAATATATGATGAAATATACACACATATCATGTGAAGAATTACAAGAGTGACATAAAGATATACTATAGATTTCATAATATCATTGTAGAATAGGTATACAATGTGTCACTAAATTCAATACATAATTCTTTATATGTTATTAAATTAAGGTTTTGAAACATGAATCAAATTAGTATATGATTAGTCCCTTGATTATCTAGTGGTATGTATAAAAATGAAAAGTTCAGATAGTTTCTATATGATAACAATTATGTATTGAATTTATGTGACACCGTCTAAGGGGATGTTAATTCTTCTACAATGTGAAATAAATTCTTGAAAATTTGATAGATGATTTCACTATAATTTATAAGATAGTATTTTATTTATTTCAATATCTTTCTATATAGAGTTATAGAGATGATTATTTGTGATTGATATTATTGTTTAAAAAATCGATTCACATCTTACACTCTATCCTATAGAAGATATTACTATTTTCATATTTTCTATTTTACTTTAATATTGATAACTGGAATAGAATACTTAGTAATTATTTTATGATATTTATGGTAGAATTTTTATATATGTGAAATGAAATTTTTTACCAAACAGACACTTTTTTATATGTCAATAAATGTTATGTGACAAGAAATGTTAAAAAAATTTATGATTTTATGATACTTAAATTTATTTGGGTATTTAATATTTTTATCTAAAATATATTATTACAACTATGAAAGGGTTGATGAATATTATTTATATAAGTTATATTTATAGAGGTTTATGTGTGATATTTTTTCCTCATAGGTTGATATTGTCAGGATATTGATATGTATGAAAATAATCATTGAATGGATAGTATTTTTTAACATTATTTTTTTATTATTTATGATGTTTTTTCTTTCAATTATATGTTGTATCTGAGGGATGAGTATGATTTTATATATTACATAAATGTAAAAAAATTAATTTATTATTTATAGATATTCTCAACATATTTTTGATAATCATTTTGGGGTTAATAGTCTTAGTAGTAGGCTAAATATGATGTATATTATTAAAATGTTAAATAATTTTTTAATATTTTTATAAAATTTCATTATAAATGAACTATTATCTCTCATTACCATTTTATTATATACATAAAATACATAATTGTGTTCCATTACATATTTTAAAAAAATATAAAATGTTAAAAAATTTATGAATCAGTAATCCATTTGAAACGTAGAAAAAATTTATAAAATTACCTACAATTGAACATGCATCAGTTTCTTATTTCCCAATTAATATTTTAGTAAGTGGAAATGTTTTTTTTTTTTGATTTCAGGTTCTAGACCCCAAACATTATAGTTTTTTAAATAAATAGATTATTCAACCATTTAATTTAGTCATATAACATCCTTTGGATTTTAAATAATATTGTCAGTTTTTTTAACACTTCCTAATATTTTCTAGATATAAACTATTTTGGATGAGTTATCGAGTTCTTTTTGATGTTGTACGGTTTGATCATAGTATTTTCAAACCATTATAATTCTTTGGGAAACTGACTATGTCATTCTACTAGATCAATAAAAGATTAATGGATTTGGTTTATGTTTTATGAAAGAATTAAGACTCACTTGGAAATATATGTGACACCCTACATTGGCCAACAAAATTATTGAAACATGTTTTAAAAATAAAAAATGGTGCTCATGAATGATGGAATGACCCACATGGTTGGTTATCAGTTTTCAAAATTTTGCAACCAAACAATGTGAAAATTAAATTGTAATCTATAAACGACGTTAATAAAAATCTATGATCTGTTTAGACTGATTTTTTCTTATATATGAATCAATTTTTAATCATAACAATCCTATGTGCTTTTTCATCCTTTTTCTATCCTACTATTATTAACTTGACCTAATTCAAGAAAGCTGTTGATTGAGAACTGTAGTGTGCATTCTAAAAACATTTTTTCTTTGGGTTTATTAAAGATATTAAATTTTTCTGTGAGATAAATCATATATTTAGAATTATATTGATTGATTGGTATATTTTGAATCTTTTTAGATATTAATTCATGAATCACATATTGAATGGTGGTGGATTCAATATGTCAATTACATTATCCTTGAATAAAGAAAGATCTCTCTTGAGCAGTGTAAATCTCCAAGTATGTAATCATATTTAGAACATATTGAGAATTTCTACTTCTTCAATACCATCAAACACACAAACACACACATATATATATTAATAAAATTATTGATTCCAGGTGGATCCATATTAGTTGACATGATATAATGATTTATTCAAGATATATTATGTAATAAATGATTTTTTACTAAATAAACAACTGATCCAGTGAATTATCATCCTACTATTTATCATATCATCAAAATAGTTTTGTTAACAGAATATGTGATGAATTTGATTCTATGATTACCCTTCATGGAATGAAATATCCATAGGTTTTTCTCCTTAATATATTCATTGAATAACTATAACCCATTATAGGAATAACTGATGTGATAAATATTTTCCATGGATGTGTAATGTAATTCAGGTTTTAATACCTTGATAAATATTGGAATACATTATAAAAAATCATGATATGGGAACTTTCATTCCATTTGGGGCCCTTATAAACACTTGTTTCCAAGATATGATTCTTGTGTTTTCATTTTATGTCAGACTATTCTTGATAGTGATCACTTGTCTGATTTTGTGTAGACCAAAAGACCGATATATTATGAATTATTACATCAGTATCATCATGTAAATTTTTATTCAAAAAGAGGAAATAGTACATACACTAGGCCTGTTAAGGGGCCAGGAAAACAAGACTATAAAGGTATAAAGTGATGAAGACAAAGTTCAACCCTTATAATGATATTAACCCCAATTCCTTTTAGGATTTTTAGGTTGTGAAAAAATAATCTCTCTAGTACGGGGTTGTCCAGCGAGGCAAGATAGTATGTTGCTTTATTCACCTCTCTCCATGTGTGAGACACTTTATTATTGGTGTCAAGGATTATACAATGCTTATGAATGATATAAATAATAGACCAAGGGTTGGATCTGAGACTATAAACTGCATTGTGAACCAGGAAAGAGCTAGATTCAGCTTTCACTATATCGAAACCTTTATTCATAAAAATTGTGAGGCCAGCCAACATATACTTGGCCTCATCCAGTAGCAACATCCCTTGGCCCAGCAGGATAGAAAAAGTCAGGATGACTGGTCCAAAGCTATCATAGAAAATATCTTTGTCGTTCATATTTTCGAAAACACAGGAGTCATCAGTGTTGAACTTCAACCCCAGTGGGGAGGCTTCCATCTAACCCAGGTACGATTATATAGAGTAATGACAGACGAGATGTCATTGGAAACATGTTTAAACCACTACAGGGTTGGAGCCTTCCTCCAAGAGTCAAGATCCCTGAAAATGTCAATTAGTAGGTTTTTCATTCTTGTAATTATATTGTGCCCAGATGAATCCACCCCTTCATGGGTCCCCTTATTTCTCACCTACTATAATCAACTATATCCCACACTCAAAACCAAGTCACACGCCCTTCTCTACAGACCCTTATCCCCTGATCTATGAAACCAGTGAACTAAAAAGGGTTGCTCATCCATGCCTCATAAAGAAAATTCATTGATCTCACCAAAAAATATCTGACCTCCTTCTCCCACTCACTCTCAAAGAATAGGTTCCCCTATCTCTCCTCCTTATTCCCCCTACAACAGACACACCTGGATGCCCTGTTAACTCCACAAATATTAATATTATCATTAGTGTGGATTGATTTGTGCTGAATTCTCAACATGAGAAAGTTATTATTTGTATAAATTTTCTTCTCTAATAACATCTCATTCCACTAATCCCCAGTGGCCAGCATGAATAGTATGCAATGTTAATCCTTGTATGTGAAAGATCCTGAGGAAGACGGGGTAAAAACGCATCTATCCAAGCCTAACGTCAGCTTGATGAGTTGAAACACTTCCAACTAATCCTAGTATAGAATAGCATTGATAAAATACAGATGAAGGGTAGCCTCATTGATGGACATGGTAGTGACAGAGAATCCCAAAAAACTTATGGTCTCCCCATACCATTTGTCGTGCCAGAAGGAAACACCACTAGTCCATACAATCCATCAGGTATGTAGAAAGAGGGAGGTAACGAAGGGCCCTATCACATTCCAAGGAGGAGAGACGTGTCTATCCATTTCATCTCATACCCCCACATAATAGTTATGCATATTCTACCCGATAAGGTTTTTTTCTCATACACCACCCATGTGAGTTTTTCATGTATGAAAGTGAGGGTGTCATTGAGACTTCTAACATTGCTTCCTCCTTCTCTAATAGGCCTTTCCATATTTTCTCAGGAGGACCAGTGCCTTATTCTATCATACTTAGGGTCCCAGATAAATTTAGCAATAATTATATTAAAATTTTGGATGAAACCTTTGGAAACCTTGATAGAAGATAGAACGTGAATGGGAGTGGAAAATAGTAAATTGTTCACCAGGGAAATCATCCCCTCAAAGACATATATCTATTCTTCTAATTGATAACCCTCTCAATGATTTGGGAGATGAGATAGTCAAAGTCACACATACACAACCTCTTCAAAGAAAGTGGGGATCCCAGTTACATCAAGGGAAGATTTCCTTTTTGCATACATAAAGAGTGACTCACATCCAGGACTCATCCAGAAGAACAACTACTAGAAATGTAGATGCTACTCTTTGGATTATTGATAACCTGACTGATCCAAAAGCTATTGTCCTCCAATACTCTCTTTAGGATCTATAATAACACACTCAACACATTAATGAAGATGATGGAATCATCCAAAAACCTGATGTGTGACACAGATGGGAAGCACATCCTTCTCCGGAAGGAGAGGATCTTGCCGCTACTTATACTGTGTTGGATAGGTATACTTAACACATCCTTAGAAATGATAAATATTCTTGGGGAGAGGGTATCCCTTTGATGAAGGCATCATGCTTATTTGATGAAGATTAAATATTTACCCATAAACGATATCGAAATCCAAGATGAGATTAAGAGACGAAAGAGAAAATCAATATTTCGTGGAGAGAGGCTCATACCTTCCATAACATTGTTGATGAATCTCCATTAGACTCGATCATTGTTTTTTGTCATATCAATCTTGATTTCCATATTGTAACCTCTAGATTTTATGTTAATATCCCTTACCATTTCATGGGACAAGGTGATCACCCCATGGATGGAACTCCCCCTCATTAACCCATGTTGTTCCATGGAAATCCATTTAGGAAGTTGCATAGATATATGAGAATTGATAATACTAGAAAGGATTTTATATGGGACATTTATCATGCTAATTGGGCATTAGTTCTCTATATAATAAGGGTATTTGAACTTGGGTAAAATCAAAAAAGAGGTATAACATTCAACTTGTGGTAGCACGCCTCCCCTAAATAAGTCTTGGATCACTGCGATTAACTTGTATATCACCATATCCCAAGAAGCTATATAGAGGGCTCCAGGAACCCATTCGGACCCATATCACTATAAGGATAAAGTCTCATAATGGCATTAAAAATATCATACTCTTACAGTATGTCCCCCAAGAATTCATTTTCACAAGTAGAGAAGATGAATTGAATTACTCCAAAAATATATGTATCTCCTCCCAAATACCCATTTGAAAAACACAAGTTAGTACTAGAAAGTTGGTTCTAAAATTGGGAGCTATCCAACACCCTGATCACATCCCTATCATCGGTATAAGATCCATCCACTAGTTCAATGTTTGATGTCACCCATCCACTTATTTCCTTTAAACAGGTATGAAAAAAATCTATATTTTGATCCCCCTCTTTGAGGCACTTAATCTTTGCATCCTCCCTAACCTTACATTATTATCTCAAAATCATGTATTCTAGATGATCATTATTACTAGATATGTCTTCAAATATCCACTCATCTCATTCTTCTTTGAGACTCCTCTCAAGTTGATCAACATCATCCAAGGTGGACTCCAAGTCTCTATCAGATACAGAGATATCCTTTGACCACACCTATAGCCTCGGTTCAAGTCGTCTCAGTTTGTTATGAAATTATATCCATGAGTGACCCTAGGAAATATTTCTCCATGCGACTTTCAATAGGTCATTGTAGCTGGAATAATTATCCCAGTGTTGGTAGAAATGAAACTGCATGTGATACTCATGCCCAGAGGATAAAGAAATCAAGAGTGGGGAGTGGTATAATAGTAAGAATGAGAGGTGCATCACCCATGTATTGGAATATGTATAAGATGAATGAATTTCATCTAGACATCTATCCAAGTGGTTCCATGACCTACGATTCCCCTACTGGTAGTTAAACCATGTAAATAGATCACCTGAGTACCCAAGATCCATAAATCCCCTACCTTACATGAATAAGAAAATTCAAACTGGATTTCCTGTTAAAAGGACTTATACCCTTCCTCTCCTCTGGGTCCTCTATGACATTGAAATCCCCCCCCCCTCACGATCAACGGAGAGGTTCCAGGCTCAAATGCAGTGAGATCATTCCACAGGGTCATCCTTCTCTGGGAAACATAGCTCCCATAAAGGAAGGGAGGAATGAAATAATGAAGGTCATGGGTCACCATAACTGTGATGAATTGATCCCCCACCTGAGTAAGATCCACAGTAAGACTCTTGTTTCAAACAATCCATATGTTCTTGTTTTCCGGTTCACCGTACATGTAGCCATGAAATTTGATTTTCTTGGAGAACTCACAAATCATGCTTTATTTTAGTTTATGTTCAAGGATGGCCTCCATAAAGACGTTATGATTTAGAATCATTAATGTGAAGAAGTCTATTTTGATGTGATCTCTGATACCAAGAGAGTTCTATATGAGCAAGGGTATCATGAGGAAAAATGGCTCTGGGATTGGCCTCATAGATTATCGCCTTCTCAAAGTGGGAGGTCACCCACGCCATTTGTTTCATGTACTAGGATCTAGGGAACACACCTTCACTATTGGACATGATCGTAGTATGTGGAGAACTAGAGCTTAGGGATCGAGTGCACTGCTTTCTTTTAGGGCCCAGAATAGAATGATACTCCCTGGTCCATCTTTCTTCTTTCTATTGACGGGCCCCTGAAAGGGGAGGAATAGACAATGATTCATTTTTAGAAGGGGGTACCACAAAGGAATAGTCTAGAGGCACAAACTCCCAGGACACCTCCTCCCATCCACAACTAGAATGGAGCAAAGCTAGAGCTAGGGTGGAGAGAGATGAGAGGTTGAGGGGAAGAGATAGAGAGGTCACGCAGGGACTAACCTGGACCCAAGGCTGACACCGCAACATGAATGGAACTATGTCCCAAAAAGGATTACTACCATCCTCCATTCCTAGGACTATATGCTTCTTGAATTTCAGGGCCAAAGCATAATACTAGGAGAGAAATTTTTATCCTTGAACTGACTCAATATTCATGCCTATATGATTTCCATGATTCGGGTCTAAACCTATATCTCTGACCTAAGAACCCATAGAAAAACGATAACGCACTACCTACTATAGGTGAGGGAACACCTTCACTGAATGTACATGAAGAACGAAGTGAGAGAAAAATCTTGGAAACACTGGGTAGGAGATACCATGATACTAGATAAAGGAATATTGTACCTAAATGTCAAGTTTTTTTGGAATTGGGAGAGAGATATCCAACTCGACACAAATACGGGCCACATATACCTCATCTCATTGACTAGTTCGGGAGTCTAAACATAGGAAACCACCAAGAAAATCACCAATGGAATTGAGAAAAACATCATTCTATAATGGTAGAGGAAGACCTTAGACACTAATCTAGACCACATCGTAGGGGATCTCTTTCCCCCAGTGGAAATCCATAGACCACTTGGATGGGCTATAAATCCACCGACCTCAGGATCGTGGATACCTACATTGGGCCTAGATGAATTCCTCTTATGATGAAAGAACAAAATATAAGGAATGTAAATGGAAAACAGATATCTTTAATGGAATGTGAAGCCCCCAGTATCCCACGAAATGTTGGAAAGCCACAAGGGAGGGTCTTTCAACCCAAAACCGAGCTATGAGGGTTTGTTGTAATCATGTTGAATCCTACTCAAAAGTTGAAGCCAAAACATCCATACTGATCTGGGAGCCTTATCTCGATGATTATGCCATCCAAAAAGAGATGATAGGGAAGCAGGGATGGCTGGTGGATAAGGAGAATCCACAAAGAGCTTCGCGAAAGGAGGGTTGAGAGTCAGAACTAGGAATCGTAACATATGGTGGGATGAGAGGTGCCATCGGAGACTGAGGAGCCCGAGAAGGCTCCTGCTTGATAAAAAACTGAATAGGATCCACATACCTAGAGCCTAGGAGGAATGAGCCAATGAGGAAGGTCCAAGATTGAAGGGAGCGTGAGCCAAGAGGGTCAGGGCCGACCAAGCAGAGGACCCCACAACAGTCTAATTTTTTTGTAAAGTGGACGGTGCGTGCAGAACATACTCCATATTATTCTATTAACCATTCCTAAAGTATATATTTAGTGAGTTCATAAAATTATTCATTATTAAATGAGTATTATATTTTTAATTATTATCCATAATGGATTTTTATCACATATAATTTTGTATTGCTATGGATTTTCATTATTCAGGTTTATTTTTTTCCAATGTATTCTCTACCTTGTATTGAGTTATTATTATTCCTATCATTGTATTATTCTTGGTATGTGGAATATTTTTACCATCAATTTGTGGTTATCTAAAAATGGTTTATAGAACATGGTATGTGATGATGACAATAATGGACATGGGTATAGAGTAGGGGTCTGATGGATATGAGCCCAGAGACATATTAGTGAAATTTGGGTGAAATGGCTCGATGGCCTATCATAAGGCATAGAAATGGTACAAAGGCCTTGAGATTCAACCTATGATAGTTGTAGTACATGACTACCTTATGGATATATATTTCATGGTATCTTGAGACCATTAATATATAATAACCGGTATTTTTTTCTATCTCTTGGTCATATCAAACATCCTTATGATTATCCTTATGTCATGGAAATTAGGAATGTTTAGGAGGGTCTCAGTATGTTTTAGTTACCACATTAGTGCATGAAATATAATTATTTGGGATTATACATTGTCTTTTACTAGCGTAGAAAAAACCTATTACACTAACAAAGACATGTTAAGGTCACATTTGTGTTGTATTATTGGGTCTTATTACTCACAATCTACATTCAAATCATGATTATTATATTGAAATCATGATTAGGGATCCATGGAAAGTAAAGGGACTGATGGTTGACAGATGACAGGGGAGAAAAAATATGGTAGAGTTACCAATATTAAATCCCGATGATTTTTACAACATTTTTTATTTGTCTAATATCACCTTTATACTAAGGTTTGGATTGAAATATTGGGGTTCAAGTTTATTTATTTATGAATGATGTGTTCCATTTTCCTTTATTTCATAATATGTTACATTATTCTTAAAACTCTATATTTTTTATTTTTTAATATATATAGTGTACAAAATGATTAATGGGATTATAGTCTTCCAAACGATAGTGTGTAGACCCTCGCTAATAGTAAGAAGCCTCATGCATATTGGGTGGAATGCCTGAGGTATTTTAGAACTTCATATCAGACCTGGTGGTTCAGATACGGGTGTTACCATATGGTATTATAGTGGAGTTTCATTTGCGTTATTTTTATATAACCTAGTATATATAAGAATAGAGATGGGTAGTGTATAACTTGGGTAGTCGAGTTACCATGTTCATGTCAAGATCATGTGTAATGGACCTATAGGATACTATAAAAGGGATTTCTATTAAATATTTATTGGATTTTAGTGCATCCCTGAATCAATAGTAACCACGTAGGATCACATTAAATATATATATTTGTTGAATATTGTATAATAATTCTTTAATTAAATGTAATTAATTTTCCATATATGTACAGGATTGACCTATATTATTGGTTGAATGATATATATAATTTCTAATCTAATGTAGTATCTCATTCATTCAATTAATTAGTCAAACTTGTTCTTATTGTTTTGATTTTATATACATAAGTGTGTCTAATGTATAGGTGCAGTGAACCATTGGTTGTGTCTGGAGGGATATACCATGGGTTATGGGTATTCTCTTAGAAGAATGTATATTGGATCCCCAAGATTTATTTGGATATGTATAAAAATATTAAAGTGATTAAATTCCCAATTCAAATATTAGAAAAAAAATGTAACATTGGTGATTTTTGAGTTCTCCCTTCATGTATGGAACACTAGTTCACCGAAAATATATAAATAATAATGTTAATAAGTATGTACCTATACATGATTACCTTTTTCGGGAATTAGAGACACTCATTTGATGATTCATTGAAATTTCACCTTCCATGGAGGTGGAGTAAAAATGACCATAATCGACTGCACCCATAACGTTCTATGCAAGAATATTCTATACATTCAGAGAAAAGGGGCAACATAATATGTGATGGATATGTCTGACATAACTAATATTATATTAATATCAAGCACTAAAAGTTCAATGAAGAATCATTTTTTTCTTCAAGTACTAGCTAGGTGATGGTGGAGTGTCATGTGAAAGGTGGTACATGTGAGGGTGCTTTATGAAGGGCCTTCAATAACTCGTTATTTAGGGAATCCCATCCCAATATGATGATGATAGACTATGCCCTGGAATTAATAGAGGTATATTAGAAATCCATGAGTGTATATTTATACAGAGATTATTATATTTATCCTTTTTTATCCTCTCATGGTATAAAATGATGGAGAAGTATTATAACATCAAGATATATAATTTAACTGATGTCATGTGGAAGATTTGAAATTTTGATATAAATACATTTCCTGTGGTTCAGTATAAATCCATGAAAACTAAGATACCTCTAGTGGTGGATTGAAATGTCAAAATTCATTTAACATTCAATAATCAGGGGTTGGGACCCCATAATTTTGTTTTGAGAAACTATTCTAGAATCATGAATAGAAATACTAATGACATACAATAGGTTAGTGGTAACTGATTGAGAAAAGTAAATCTGTGTCAACACCATTTGGAGGAGTTCAATAGTATTTTAGTTGTTAGAATTTGTGACATAATTGATTGTTCTATACATCTTCCCGGAGAAAATTTTTCTACTATGAAAATATATTTAATATTATGTAGATCTAATCAGGATCATTGAGGTTAGGATTCAGAAACAGTGTAGGATAGATGTGATCTATAGTCTAGGTATCTATTCAGGGACCTAAGAAATAGGCTTAGATTATGATTAATTAGGTGACCCATACATATTAGTGTTAGGATAATGAATGTGATGAATATTGAGTTAATACAACGTGTTATTCCCTAGAAGATGCTGGTGATGGTATATCTACTAATCAAGGAAAAGTCAAGATAAATTATACACTATATAATACTTTAATTTATGTTAGTTCTTCGCATTTCTTTATATCTATGAAAGTTGTTTTTGAACATGACTTTCATATAAATTTGGACTCTGAGTTTTTTTCCCATGATACACTATTGGAAACAAATGTGGGAAATCATAAATAAGGCATATAGTAACAAATAATCATTTCAACTAAAGGACATCTATGAGACTTCATGATTATGTAGATAAAGGGAATTGAACTACATTTTTCTATAGACTGTGACACATTATTTTAAGACAAAATATATTTTTATCAAATATGGGTATCATTTACATGACCAAATGGATATAATTTCCTAATGATTGTTGAGTTTGAGTTGTATGCAAGTGTAGTGTAACCAAACATGAGCTTTTTGAGGATTATTATAGTGTATATCATATGCTTGAATGATTTAGTGGTATTAGAGACATCCTCTTAATAATTTATTATAAATATATATAAAGACATCTTCAAAGATTAATTCTCATGTCTTCCCCATGATAGATGAATAATGTTAAAGATAAAATGTGTTCCATGTGTCAAACCCATTTTATACCCCCTTATCATATGGTTCCAACTGAGTTTAAAGGATCAAAATTTACATATTGAGAAATTGGAATATAAGAGTTCTATTAGGTTGAATACATCATCACGGGGTTACCCTATTTTCTACACCAAGAAGTTAGATAGTAGTATTTAACTCTACATATATTATTAGAAGCTAAATCAGATTACCATGATGAATAGTTGAATTTTTCCTAGGATCAGTGCTCTCGTTGATGAGTTGTAGGGGTCTTGGTGGTATTCTAATATTGATCACTCATATGTCTATTACCATTTTCGATTTATGAAAAGGTCATTTTGAAGATGAAATTTAAGATTAGGTACATGTTATATAACTATATGGTGATTATATTTAGACTGATGACTTTGTTGTTAGTTTTTATAGATATAATGAAAAATATCACTCACTTATACCTTGACACATTTTTTGTTTGGTTCATCGAAATTATCCCCTTTTACTCATTGAACCTAGATAAATATTCAAAAAATCTATAGATAGCGCTCTGTACACATCAAGAACATCAGCTTTATATTAACCTGTTGAAGTGTCACTTTGGGATTCAGGATGTGTAAATATTGAGGATTCAGGTTTTAGAGATTGTTATGTTGATGGAACCAATGAATTAAGAGGTTTTGATTCCCTAAACATGTTCCCATAATGGATTTGAGACCGGGGAATTTTTTTGGTGGGGTACAATACCTGTAGTGATGATTCATCCAGATTATGTGATTGTATAAGACATATATTGTAATTCATATAGCTTCTTCATGGGGGAATTAATTATTTTTTGGGAGTTGGTATTACATTATAGTCCCCATAAACTATTACTCAATGATAATAACTATACTACCCAGGACTTGGAAATTGCTACTCTGATCCACACATTGAAGTTTTATCTACCATATCTCTCATGTGAGAATTTTATTGTCTATATGGAACATTAGATCCTACACTATATATTCTAAAAATCCGTCATATATTTTTGGTCTTCATTGGGTAGAGATCCTATAGAGATTATACTTTACGATATCCTATAATATATTTATATGTATTTTCATTGTAGACACAATTTGAAATAGGGTGCAGGAATCATAGGTAGCTGGAGAAAGAGAATTAGAGGAACAATTATACATGATGATCTCATTAGATGAATGGAGAATTTAATATTATGATGAATAAGGATTTATTCCATGTTCCCTATTATTTACCAAATATACATTAGTATACCAATTTGAGAGTAGTCCAAAATCCATCCCATAGTTTTCAATGATGCTAGAAAATTGAGATGGTGTTGATCTGATACTTGGATTTTCATTATATAATGTTTTTTTATTCTATTATATGAGAGACTTTTAATCCATAATTACATCATGGAATAACTGTTGGAGGTTTCAAAACCATAATGAAGGTGGTGTGTCGAAGAGAGATATTTATATACTATGAATTTTGGTGTTAGTTTAGATGGTATGGTAAGAATAGGGATGTTGCTAGTGTGGATTCATGATTTCATATATAATAGAGGGTAAAGTTGAGCATCAATTTCCCCATGGTTTGATCCAATAACTTGTTATACCCATGTAGAATTTTCAGTACATAATAGTGTACTTTTTTATATAGTCACCTTGAAACCCAGGGATTTGTATTGTTTTGGGGGTAATTATTGAACATCTAATTAATGTTTCTCATTTCATACCATCCCTTGTGAGTCACATTGTATAAGGGAAAGGATAAGAATTTGAATATTATAATATATGATTTCATAGAGTTCTAATGATCATTTTATCTTACTAATATAGATGTTTTTCAATATGATTTTGATAGGATAGAAATTAGGCTTTGGGTGATCATCAAAAATTGTTTTTGGAGCATCATCCTTCAATCGATGTGAAATCATAGAGGATGATTCAAATACTTGAGGATTTAATATAGGAATGTTTCCTTAATGTAAATGGATGTTGACATGCTCATGGAGACTTGGTTTAATTCATGTTCACTATTAGTTTTCATGATTAATTCAAAAATAATCTTTTGAGGCTCTCTATGTATTATCATTTTATTCATTGCCTTATTTGTACAAGTCTTGTGAAAAAGAAGTTGTGTGGGCCAGTATGGGTTAGGTGACCTAAATAATAGTACAACTAATTATAAATAGACTAACCACAACACATAGATTGTATTTATAGTATATAAATAATAAGAAACAAAACTTGTAGATTTTTTTCTCTGTTAGATTTTTTTGAGGGTGAAACTTCATCTAGGAAATTAATGTTACCATGCACAAGGATTGGTAGTTTTATGATCCATTCAGTCATTAATGATTTCTAATTATATCAATACTATGGATTAATATATGAACCAACTCTATGATACCAAATAATTAATTATAGTTTCCATGTGTCTTAGCTGCAAAGTAACATGCAGATATGCTGCGACCAAGAGGTATAGTTTCTCTTTTTTAAGATAGAATAAATTAATAAATTGGGGTTTGTATTAATAAAATTGTTATTAAAGTATTTTATTTTTTTCCTTACATAAATATCCAGAATTTTATAATCTACACTACAATGGTGGAATTATTTGAGATTAGTCTAAAAAGACTGAACCAAGATAGTTCAAAATATTTAATACAATGAGTTGATTGGTTTATCTTTTTTAATTAATGTTTATCTCATATTGACAACATGGTTTATTAGTCAGAGTGTTTGGTGAAGAAAAAAATGGTGATACTTTTCTATCCATAATGTTTATGTCCTAATGTGTACTAAGAAACCTCATGATCCAGGAATATGTTTAAAGGGGGATAAAACATATTTCATGAACAAATTTCATACTACAATGTTATGTGAATACCACAACACAATTTCAATAAATTATAATCCTTTTTGAGTATTTCATTGATTTGATGTTTCTATTTTACATTTAAGAAGTTTTTTGGGCTTGAGAAATGTCATGGAAGTACAAAGGGTTTTCTTCTAATAAAATTATCCAGATGAAGATCAATCATAAGGTGAAAATCAGACTATCATTCAAAATATCACAAGTTGATGTGTATTGGAACAACTAATAGAAAAATTTAAGTAATTTATTCATTGAGTAAAATGTTTTTTTTAAGAAATTATACATATGTTTTCATATAAATTTCATCTTTCATGGGATGGTGTATGAATACCATAGATAAAGTGTTCTAATTCAGGAAAATAAATAGGGTTTTTTTCTGGTGAATTATTTTCAAAACATTACTTCAATATTATGACTAAAAATTATGAGATAACTTTTTGAATTCATGATATGATGCTAATGAAAAAGGCGTGGTCCAAAAGGACAAGGCCCAGACCCTCTGCCTCTTCAGTAGATGTCTTTTTTTTCTAGAACATTTTTCCAAAAAGACAGAAGAATCAAATCGGAGGACACGCATCGGCGACGGTGACCCAAGAGCCATGTAGGCACTGAAGGCACCAAAAGCGGACTACCAGAGCGCGTCTGGTGGCCCACAGAAGAAACCACCAGTGTTCCATGTCTATGGTAGTCGGAGGTGTCTAGAGGGGACCAGCGGCGACCGACCATGGGCGGTGGGAAGCGGCGTTCCATCCTGTGTCACAGTGTCCGGCCCGAGTCGGCCACGCTGATCCAGGGCAGTGCTACAGGCACCGACGGCGGTAGGAGGTTGCACCGCAGCCCCACGCCACACCGTATTGGTGGAAGCTGGTCGACCAAACAGCCTAATGTTTCATGCGATGGAGCGGTGCCCCACCAGCTGGGAGAAACGGCCACATAACCGTGGGACCAGTGCCGAAGGCGGTCTTCCTTCAAGTGGAACTGACCGGACGCTGACCAGCCCAGCGGGTCGGGCTAGACCTACGACCCAGCGAGCCAATGCGAGTGGGCCAAGCCCCACCCAATGGGCTGGGCTAACCACAATCCGGGCCCTCCAACCAATGGGCCAAACCTGCCGGGCTTGACCCAGTGAACCGGGCCTAACCTTAATGGGCCGGACCCGAGCGGGGTCAGGTATACATTGGGAAAAATTTCGTCAGGCGGGTCAGACTGAGTCGGACCAGGCCCATACCCAATAGGCCCTCGAATAAATAATTGCACGTACCTAAAAACCCAAGTGTCTATTTGAAATGCCGTCAGTGGAATTGGGACCCCTTTTGGGAAGTGGTCCATTTGACTTATTCTAGAGGTCCCGACTGAGCCGGGCCGAACCGAGGTGCGATCACCCTGTTTCATAGAAAGGGATATAACTAATAGACCGTTCATTCAATAGACGCTCCGTATATGGTATAAGGACCCTTTTTACAAGGCGTGATTTTGGAGATACTCTAAGTGTGTTTTGATGTAGTTTTATGTGGTACTTGGGTTGGATCAGACTTGTTCCAACCAGGCCTTTTTTACAAAAGTGATCATATCTCATAGACCGGGCGTCCGATCGATGCATCATCTATCACTTTGGTACACGTATGATGGGGTGGTCCCTTGGATATGGTTTTTTTAGACTTAATTCTAGTTGAAATATGACTGATCTCTTGAGAATTGGTTCTCCCAGAATCAAGGGTGCTATGAGCAGGAATTCAGGGAGTGGATGTCTTTGAAGTAAAAAATCATGTGTGGATCAACATCATAGTGACCCTATGTAGATAAACATCATAGACACCTGATGACGACTAGTTTTAGAGTGGCCTTCCAAGAATCAGCATCTAGTGACCCTATCTGGATCAGCATCTAGTGACCCTGTGTGGATCAGCATCAACTGACACTGTGTGGATAAGTATTCCAGGGACCCTGTGTGGATCAACATTCCAATGACCCTGTGTGGACCAGAATTTTATTGAACCTGTGTGGATCATCATTCTTGAGACCCCATGAGGATCATTAGTAGAGTGACCTAATGTGGACCGGCCTTACAGTGGCATGCCGGGGACAAGCAACTTAGGTCCAAGATTTGATCGAGAATAGAACAACATCTTGTATGTTAGTTTTGAAACTTCTAAATGAAATAATATGATATTACTTAAGACTAATCATATGTATTCCTGATCTCTAATTTTTTTAACTACTGTGAGCTAACTATCACTTCATTCCTTGAGATTGAGGTTTTTCTTTGTGGTTTTTCCTTTGTGGAACTCTTGGAGACCTTTGGGGGTCTCGAAATCCCGAATGAGTATTGTTATACTCATCCCTACCCAGGCTTCACCCGCACCTCATGGTGTCTTGTGAAGATGTTGGATAGATTTGACCGAGGCTTGGTAACCAGGACAAGACGGTGCTCAAAGGTGGACCTTTATGTGTGACATGCTGCAGTGACGACTGATCGTGATCTGTACCTACCCTTCAGGTAGGAACCTTTATAGATTATTCCGGGAGCTGTGTTTCTATTACTATTGTACTTTTCAGGTGATATTGTATTTTATCCCCCCTTACATACTGTACTTACCTTTTTTACTTTTCATACTCATCTTTTTACAACTGTAGTTTTACTACGTGAGTTTTGTTTATTGTATTCTTGGACTATGTGTTTAGAGGTGTAAAGGTAATGCCTTCCCATTTTTTAGGGATATGTCCTTCGGTGCTAGTTGTCAATCTCTATTCAATGGAAGGCGGGCTTGGGGTAGTCACGGTATGGGCCCTAGGGGACGAGTTGTGAAAATGTGGTATCATAGGAGTCGGTTCAACCAATGAACTTGAACTATTATCTTTATAATGGAGAAATAGTGTTATGTGTTTTGAGTGTGATTTTCAGTTTAGGGTGTCCAGTGATGGTGAGGTGGCTGACATATCCATACACTAGGACCCTGAATTCTGATTTCCGACTCAGTGCACGAAAACACTAATTGCATGTGTTTTTGAAATGTTTTACTTTTATTCTCTTTTAAGTTATATCACTTGGTATAACTTATTGATTGTGGTTCACTTGTTTCCTTTCTGAATTCCTCCACATAGATTGCCATCTAGGAATCCTGAGAGGGTACACGATGAAGTCCCACCGAGTTATGGGGCCTCAGTGTAGGGCCCTCTTATAGTGTTATCACCTTCGGGTGGTGTACCAGTAACACCACTACCTATTGGGAAGCCATTTCCAAAAGTCCCACCAATAGATGGTGCACATTGACTGAGCATGTTTCATGAGTTTCAACGAATAAGGTCTATGAAGTTACAATGAGAGACGGATCTACAGGTGGCTGAGGAATGGATGGAGGTTGTGGGCAGAGTTTTTCTCTTTGTTGGGACACCATCTTACCAGATGGTGATCCTATATATTATCCTTTTCTAGGGAAAAGCTGGGAGTTGGTGGAGCCTGGCACTCTAGATTCACGACGAGATGACCCTCATCTAGGAATATTTTTAGGTCCTCTTCAAGGTAGAGTTCATTACATCTACTCTATGCTCTATGCGTATATAGGAGCTGCTACACCTACAATAGGGCAGCCTGACTGTGGAAATAAACTCAAAAAGGTTCACTGACCTCTCACGCTACTCAAAAGACATGGTGTGGGACCCTTTCTTCAAGGCCTAGAACTTTGAGTCAGGAATCCAATGGTATATTAGAGCTTCGTTGGTATCTCATAGCATCCTGACGCATGCTAGAGTGCTAGAGAGAGCACTCTTGGTGGAGATCTTCCTTGCTGAGCAAACATCGATGGAGAGACCCACCGCCGGGAGACACGTAGCAGAGTCATCGGTGGCTAGTTTTAGGAAGATGACATAGTGGTCTAAACAGACCAGACCTTCTGGTGGATGACCCTGGGATGTAGGTCGGTGGTATGAGGTACACGATGTAGATCCGGCCAACAAAGGGTCAGATTGTGCTTCACAAGTGGCGGGTAGGGTCACATGGCTCAAGACTGCCCGACCAGCCACACTGACAATCAGAAGACGGTCGAGGGACCACCAAGTATGAGGCAGAGATTTGAGCGGGGAGGTCTGCATGCAGCAGGTGGACATGGCAGAGGAGCTGGTCGTGTAGCAGGCAGTGGGCGGTGATTCGAGGTTCTACCACCACTACCTCTAGGTGGTCTACACCGACCATAGGGAGCAAGTGGATAGGGATGAGCTTAGCTCTAGGAAGATGAGTTGTATGACCACAACACTCTAAATATTATTTGAGGTACGATCTGTGTCTACTCCACCTTAACTTCAATTCTTATAGACACAGGTTTCAGTCACTCTTTCATTGCCACAGCCCTCATTCGGAGTTCAGATATTACGGTGGAGATGTTCGCTCGATCCTTGAAGATAGGGACTCTTACGGTAGGGGATTTGACAATTACACATTGGTACCAGTAGTGTGATATTACTCTAGGAGGTGAGAGCTTCAGTTGGGATCTTCTAGTAGTGGCGTCGTGGCCTTATGACGTCAACTTGGGTATGGACTGGTTATCTGTAGTCCATGCTTGTATTGACTACATTAGGCCCAAAGTGCGGTTTGTCCATGCGGATGGGACTAGTTTTTCCTTCTTCAGTGAGAATGGATCCTTTGCAGCATAGGATGGACTTACACAGAAGAGGGTGCAGCCAATCACACATCAGTTGGCTAGTCGTACCCTCAGAGTAGTTGATGTTGGGAGTCCAAGCTATCCTGTAGTGGTGGACCAGTATGTTTATGTCTTCATTGATGATGTTTCGGGACTACATCTTCGTATATAGGTGGGCTTCTACATTGACATGTACCCTAGGACAACATTGATATCTACACCAGCATATCGGATGGCTCCTGTGAATCTTTTTGAGTTACGGTTATAGCTAAAGAACTTGCAGAGGAAGGGGTTCATAAGGCCCAGTGTTTTTCCATGGGAAGCCCCATTTTTTCACCAATAAGGTAGATGGGATTTTGAGGATCTGTGTGGATTATCAGTGCATAAACTAGGTGACCATGAAGAAAAAGTGTCCACTTACGAGGATTGAATATCTTTTTAATTAGCTGAACGGAGCTCATTGGTTTTCAAAGATAGACCTCAGATCAGGAAATCATCAACTCAGGGTACGAGATGAGGATGTGTAGAATATGGCCTTCAGATATTGGTATGTCCACAATGAGTTCTTGGATATTCCATTCGACATGACCAATTCTCTTTCAATGCTCATGGGACTCATGAATATGATCTTTCATCGATACCTCGATCTCCTTTTTGTGGTCTTCATCAATGACATCTTGATATTCTTGGTGTTAGAGGAGGAGCATGCCTATCATCTACAAATAGTTCTGGATACACTTTGACAGAACCATATTTATGGTAAGCTCTCGAAGTGCTAGTTCTAGATATGGAAGATCCACCTTCTAGGAGACATTATCTCAGAAGTTATAGTTGTGGTGGATCCAGTGAAGATAGAGGTTGTTCTTTCTTGGGAGCCACCCAAGAATTTGACTGATGTGCGGAGTTTTCTGGGGTTGACTGGGTACTACCATAGATTCATACCTAACATTTCCAGAGTTATGACACCCGTGTTAGTTTTGAAGAAGTAGGGACGGCCCTTCTTGTGGATGAAGAGATGCCATAAATGTTTTTAGGAGCTGAGGCAGGGACTAATGAGTGCCCCCATCTTGAGGCTACCAGAAGAGGTCTTTGGGTATGTAGTCTATTGTGACGCATTAGGGATTATACTTGGATGTGTCCTGATGTAGGAGTGAGCAATGATATCTTATGATTCATGACATCTGAGATAGCATTGGAAGAACTATAATACCCATGACCTGGATTTATCAATAGTGGTATTTGCGTTGAAGATGTGGTGGGACTACTTGATGGGTGAACGGTTCACTATTTACATTGATCTTAAGAGTCTCAGCTATATCTTCTCACAGAAGGACCTAAACTTGATACAGTGATGATGGCTAGAGTTCCTCCAAGACTATGACTTTGAGATATTCTATACTCCTGAGAAGGGAAATGTGGTAGTAGATGCACTCATTAGAAGGTCTGGACTACAATTGCTGAGTGAGGCGACAGAGCAGCTAGTCACATTGCATATATCTTTCATGGATAGAGATGGAGCATCTTACCTTCAGTCTATGACAGTCACTCCTCCACTCCTTTAGTGATTCAAGGAGGTGTATCTTAGGGACATTTATTATGAGGCTCTACGTGCTTAGATATCCTCAAGAAAGATACCTGAGGGATTTTTTGATGGTGGGGAGCACGTCATCCTCTTCAGAGGATGCACCATGGTACGATGGCGCTACGAGAGGTGGTTTTGAGGGAGTTCCATATTTCCCCTCTAATAGTACATCCTGGTGTATAGGAGATGTATCGGGACCTCCGATGTCAACAATGGTGACCATATATAAAGAAATCAGTGGAGGAGTTTGTTTCATGATGTCTCACTTGTCAGCAAGTGAAGGTCAAGCATCAGGTTCCAGCAGGCTTAGATCAGCCACTAGAGGTGCAGGAGTGGAGGTGGGATGGTATTTACATGGATTTCTTGATAGGGATACCATGTACTTTCAGGGTCCATGATTCTATCTGGGTTACCATTGACCGACTCACCAATTCGGTCCACATTCTACCCATCTGAGTGTAGGTATTAGTAGAGGGATTAGGACGCCTCTACATAAAAGAGATTGTACAGCTTCATGGGTTACCATCAGTGATTGTCTCTGATCATGATGCAAGTTTTACTTCCCGGATGTGGAAGTGATTATAAGAGGTGTTCGAGACTCAGCTGTGTTTGAGCACCGCCTTTCATTCGCAAACAGATGGTCTGACAGAGCGGACCATTCAAACATTGGAGGACATGCTTCGTGCTTGCGTCCTAGACTTTGGACGCAGTTGGGAGGATCACTTTCCCTTGGCGAAGTTCGCGTACAATAATAGCTATCACTACACCATCGGTATGGAACCTTTTGAGGTCTTGTAAGGTCAACCATGTAGATCACCTCTATGTTGGACAGACCCGGGAGAGTCAGCACTTATGGGTCTAGATTTGGTATGCACTACCACTAAGAAGGTGCAGATCATCTAGGAGAATATTAAGACTACACGGAGAAGATATAAGTCTAATACAAATAGGAGATTGAGACCTTTGGAGTTTGAGGAGGGAGACCATGTCTTCCTACGGGGCTCACCTCAACAAGGTTTGTGGAGATTTGGATGGGGCGGAAATCTATCTCTGAGATTCATCGAACCCATTTAGGTTCCCAGCAGAGTTGGTGAGGTAGCGTATCGCCTCACTTTTCCCCGAAAAATGAATTGGGTGCATGACATTTTCCACGTGTCACAGCTGAGGAAGTACGTCCATAATCCATCACACGTTATTTACTGGGCGAGTTTGAAATTGATGATGGGGCGACATTTATGAAGGTTCTAGTATAGATTGAGGATCGAGAGAAGTAGGGCCTTCATGGATGATTGATCCCTCTAGTGCACGTTCTCTTGAAGCACGAGAACATCCAGGAGAGCACATGGGATCGGGAGGCTTAGATTCATGCTTAGTACCCCCATTTGTTTCCTTAGTCTATGTTATGGATTTCAGGGACAAAAATCCCTAATTTTGGGAGAATGTAAAGACTCAGATTATTCCATATAAATTGTTTTTAATTATTTGGTATTATTACCATTATGATAAAATTGACAGCGAGTGATTCTGAGGCCTGGAGTACCTGAAATGAATTTCTAAACATTTTTTAGGGTATGTTCAGTAAATGCATGGGTGGTGATTTCTATATTTTAAAATGGTGCTCAGATTAAAAATATGAGGTATCGTGGAATCCACAGTGATAGGATTCAATTATGGGAGGCTTCACTTTGACCACATAAGGTCAGGAGAAAAAGATAGTTTTGGACATTTAAATGAATAATAAAATAACAATGTTATTTTACTTCTCTATTTCCTTTCCTCCAACTGACGAGCGGTGATGGAGGGACCGACGACATGTCAATAAATTAAATGGCTTGAATCTCCTTTACTTCTAACCACACCATTGGGAATTTGGGTGGTCCATTAATTAAATTAACCTCATAAATTCATCATAGTGATACCACCTCTTCCTCCTCTTATTTATATGGAACTCGGGGTGGGGTGTTAGAACGGCATCACCAAGCGATGAAGCTCTAGAAAAGTAACATGATTCAAACCACCTGGAGGATGAGACTGCTTTCAATGAGTGGTGATGAGTGCAACCGAATCACTAATCGACGACAATGATGAAGGAAGTTCTATCGATTATCGTTAGCAGATGTCTTATCCAGGTAGGGAAATTGTTGTAAAGTACATCTTTATGAGATAATTTATTGACCATGTAATAATATGCTAACACAGAGGGCGCGGGCCAAACGAATATTGCTCAGACCCTCCTCCCTTTTGTTAGTTGTCTCATTTTTTTAGAACAGTTATTAAAATAGAGAAGCTGGATAAAACCGGAGGACATGCAGTGGCGACGGTGACCCAAGAACCCTGTAGGTACTAATAGCACCAAAAGCAGACCACCGGAGCACGTTTGGTGTCCTGCGGAAGAAACTGTCGGCATGCCATGTTGGCGATGGTTGGCGATGGCTGGAGGAGACCCGCGGTGACCAGTAGAGGGTGATCGAAAGCGGTGTGTCGTTGCGCACCGTGACAGCCATAGATGGTCGGCCTGAGCCGGCCACTTGGGACAAGGGCGGCGCTGCCTGTGGCATTAGCCGTGGCCAGAAGGTCGTGGTAGTAGGGTGTGGTGCGGCCCCACACCACGCCGCTTTGGTGGAAGTCGGTCGGCCAAACAGCCAACTGTTTCATGCGGTGGGGCAGTACCCCACTGTCTAGGAAAAACGGGCCTACAACCATGGGCCGGCAAAGAAGGCGGTCTATCTTCTGTCAGACCAGGATGGACACAGGGCAAACAAATGGGATAGATGTGGGTCAGCCGAGTAGGCTGGACCCACAACCTAGCGGGCCAATGCGGGTGGGCCGAGACCCACTCGGAGGTCCGGGACAACCACGGCCCAGGCCTGAGAATGAATGGGACAACCCCGCTGGGCTAGAACTAGTAAACCGGGCCAACCCTTAACAGGTCGAACCTGAGTGGGGTCAGGTAGACCGGAGGAACCGTTGCGTCAGGCCGGTCACACAGAGTCTGACTGGGCCTAGATCAAACTGGCCCCTGAATAAATAAACACCCATAACTGGAAAACCATGTGTCTTTTTAACATGCCGTCAGTGGCGTTGGGACCCCTTATGGGAAGTGGTCCCTTTGGCCTATTTCATCTGGCCTGATCGAGCCAGGTGGGACCGAGGTGCGATCACCCCCCCCCCCTTCATGAAAAGAGATATAACTAACAGAACGGGTGTCTGGTCGACACGACGTCTCTGGAATAAGGATCCTTGTGACAAGGTGTACCTTTAGAGATACTCTAAGTGAGTTTTTATGGAGTTTGACATGCAACATTGGTTGTATCAGAATTGAATCCAATCAGGCCCTTTTTACAAAAGTATCCATATCTCACTGATCGGGTGTCTGATCGTTGTGCTGTCAGTCACGTTGGGACCCATGTGATGGGGTGGTCCTTTGGGTATGCTTTTTCTAGGACTTTGTACTCATTGAAATGTGACTGATTGAATGAGGAGTGGTTCATCCAAAATCAAGCGTACTATGAGCAGGAATCTTATGCTTGGCTATATTTGAAGTTGTTTATCTTGTGTGGATCAGCATCATAGTGACCCGGTGTGAATCAGCATCGTAGATACCCAACAAAGACCACTTTTAGAGCGTCCTGTAAAGGATCATCATCTAGTAACCCTGTATAGATCATCATTGAGTGACCCTGTGTGGATCAACATCGAGCGACCCTGTGTGGATCAACATCGAGTGATCCTATGTGGATTAGCATTCTAGCGACCTTGTTTGGATCAGCATTCCAACGACCCTATGTGGATCAGTATTTCAGCGACCCTGTGTAGATCAGCATTCTAGTGACCCAGTGAGGATCAGCAGTAGCATGACAAGATGTGAACCATCCTTACAGTGTCCCATCGTGAAACAGTGACTTACATCCAAGAGTAGATTTAGAATAGAACAACTTATTGTGGATCAGTTGTGGAACATCTAAATGGAATAAGATGGTATAACTTAAGACTAATAATCTATATTCTTGATCTCTAAGTTGTTTACCTAGGGTGAGTTGACTGTCACTTTGTGATTTGATATTGAGATTTTTCTTTGTGGTTTTTTCTTTGTGGAACTCTGGGAGACCTTCGGGGGTCTCGGGGTCCCTAATGAGTATTGTTATACTCAACCATGTACGATCTTCAACATCACCATGTTGTCTCTTGTACAGATGAAGGATGGTTTTGACCGAGGCTTGGGAGAAAGGATTAGACGGTTCTAAGAGGAGGACCTTTAGGTGTGACGTGATGCAATGATGACCAACTATGAGTTGTACCTACCCTTCAGGTAGGAACCTTGGTGGACGATTTTGGGAGCTGTTTTTTTATTACTGTTGAACTTTTAAATTGGGCTTGTATTCCGGCCCTTTTAGTTATAGTACTCACCATTTTTACTTTCCGTACTCATCTTTTTAATAGTACAGTTTTACTACATGAGTTGTGCTCGTTGTATTCTTGGACTATGTGTTTATAGGTTTAAAGGAAATGCCTTTCCGTTTTTCAGTGGTATGAATTTTGGTGCTAGTCTCCAACCCAGGGCCTATGGAAGATTATCTTGGGGTAGTCACAACATGGTCCTTGGGGGACAGGTCATGATAGTATACTCTTGAGTTGATAAATGCTATAAAATAATGCATAGACCAGATTAATAATATTGATTTTTGGAAACATGTACCAAATTAATATATAAGAATGTAATTAGAACATAAAGGGTGTTATAAATAAATATAAATGGAAAGGGGAATATATAAGAAATAACCAATGACTTGTTTTTTAATATTACTCACACAATGAAGTCACAAAAATTGAGGGGAGTTTTGATCTAGTGGAAATATAAAAAACACTCATAATCATTCATCCTATTGTTATAAAAATGAAATTATAATTTTTAGGTGGATGTGAATTCATATTTTATTAAAATGAATCTAGATTAATATTTTATTATTGATAAAAAATGTTATCTCTTGATTGGAGATATAAATGTTTATGTGTGTTAGTTGTACAATTTATTGTTTTTGGTGAAGAAAAAAAATTCATGGTATTATAATCCAAATCCTTACTTAAGGATGTTGTAATTCAAGATAATAAGAGTGGATAATAATCATTAAATAAAATAATATATAGAATATTCCAAAATATTAATTGTTTTTATTTATTACATTTTACTTACATTTAATGTTGGAGAAACATATAAAAATTTTGGTGATGAGAAAATGAAGATTTATGAGATACTCATTCTTAGAGAAACGAATTAAATTCTTTACATAAAACTGTATCAAATAAGAAATACATTTTTTAATCGAAAAACATATATTGAAATGAAAATACCATAATTTATGTCATGGAATATTCAAAGAGAGTTTCCACACCTATTTTAGGGTAAACTATGTTTTCCATAAAAGGATATGGTAAGAAAGATGGTCCTAAATATTTCTGATAATTGGATGAAATTTTATTGTGTATTATGGAATCAAGAATAAATATAAAATATATTGTTTTACATGTTCTCGGTACCAATTTACTCCAAAATAAACCATTATCATTGATGAAAAATAAATTATCATATTTATTACTGTAACAACTAAATTTGAGTTGATATATTAGAGAAAAATAACGATTAATATTTTTCATAAAGATACATATTTGATAGGAAGGGTATATAATATAAAACCATATATCATTAAGTGTTTTTCGTGGTAGAATTATGTGTTGGTTATAATAAAAAGAAACAATTCAAAGTGGATCTTATTAAAATGGAAGTTTAGTATATTATTTTCAATCAAGTTACAACACCGTTTATATGTATTAATACATAGTTAAATGAGTTTTTAGTAGATGTTACGTACCCTGTATATTGGGTTGTAATAATAATTTTCCACAAAATATCACTATGAATACTTATTAAAATTATATTTTCATGAAAATTGATATCAAATAACACATCGTCAAACAGAAACTGGAGAATAATGAAATGATTCTTGAGTTTTTTCCAAAAACATATCATATTTTACATATTTTAATAGAACCATTATCAATAGAAAAAATTGTTAATCTGAGGTTGATAATAATTTTTTAACATGACTATCTTCAAGGAAAATTTATTTCTGTCCATCCTATATCTCATCTTGTTTTTTAATAGTATTGTAAAAGGTATATAACAACATAGTAACATAAATTTATCCTTTGATGTGTGGTTTACCTTTCATGAGAAACCATGTGTTTTGGTAATTTTTTTTAAAATGGAAATATATTATTTCATTGTGGTTTATATGTTTTAAAATTTTTTATATTGGATATAGGAAAACACATTCTTGATGGTTGATGTTCTTTTTATGATTAATGTTCCAATTTGGAAAGGGTGTTTTAAACAAAAAGTATCAAAATTACTTTTATGTATATTTTTATATAAAACATGTCATTTTTGTTTAATTATAATTTTTTAAAAATATATTTCACTCATATAGGAAAATATTTATTGGATAAAAAATTAATTGCATGTGTTATATGTTTTAGTGATTTATTTTATTAGGTTTAAAACATGATTTAAAGGGGGGTAATGTAGGGACCAAGTGGGATTGATGTGTTTTGTTAAAGATTGAGTTGTTAAATAAATTTTTAGTTTTTCACGATGGAGGTGTTCTGCTAGTATTGTTTTTAATTATTAACATAAATCACCACTAATTATTATGTTGTACTAGAATGGTGAATGGACTATGGATATTGTGTTTAAGAGACCATATTGAGTTACTTTAATTGATTTAATGGGATTTTATTGATAGTATAGTGTTTTTTTCTGGATTTTATCTCATCTTGATTACGATGTTCATCAGATAGAGTGTTTGGTAAAGTAAAAATATAGTGGTTCCTTTATTTCCCTAATTACTCTAAAATCATGATTTTTAAATAACCTTATCATCCATGCTTATGTTTAAAGGGGGATAAGATCATTTTTATGAACCATGTTCATACTATAATGTTATTTATAGACAACTAGAAAGATAAAATTAGTTTGCTGTCTGGCAGGGTAGGGATTTGATAAAAAGTATATGATAAATTATTGTGATTATTTTTTATTAGATAAATGTTATGGAAATAAAAAAAGGTAAATTTATATAGAAATTTCATTAGATGATGATAAATTAGATAATAACTATTAGATGATTTTTCATAATGTCATCGGTTGATGTCCTTCAAAATGATTAAAGATCATATGGAAGTCACCAATTCATATAAAATATGGTATTGGTTGAAGTCATAAATTATATATTTATTTAAAAAATTTATCTATTATTGGATGGAATAAAAAGACCATAAAAGAGTTGTTTTAATGTATGTTAGTAGAAAAATGTTGATTCTGGAGAAATAATTAAAATAATTTCATGAAAATTTGGGCAGTAACATTGGAAAAAGTCTCATTAGGAGAAACTTCTATTATAATGTTTTTATTTAATGAATTCTTGTTATAAATTTTGATTTATGTTTAATAAAATTAAAATGTGCCTAAATTCATGAGTAAAATTCTAATTCTTCGATCTATGATCTATTATATTTCACTACTAAGCACTAATATACCTTCATAAAATCCCCCAACATGTGATCATCTTTAACCGTACTTCTTTTTTTCATAGAAAAATAAATAAAATGTGCGGTTCATCATGCTTTCATTAAAATAAAAGAGTTGGATTTATTAATAGAGATAACAAAGAAACTAAAAAATATAAAATAAAGGTAAAAAGGGAAAATAAATAAATGAGGTTATAGATTTATATAGGAACCATCAAAGATTATATTCCTCACAAATGATAATCCACTAATTCTTGATAAAACATGAATGTGTAATTTCAATCCATCAATCCATTCGAAATAAATCACAATAAAAATTCTCTCGAATAATTAATATTTAGTTAATTAAATAATAAATATTCCACTAAAAATAAAATGCTTAAAAATTCCACCAATACACCTTAATATATAAAACAAATTATTTTAGAATCAACTTAGTGTTCATAAAATTATTTCATCTCTCTAAGATTTGGTGAAATATTTTTTTCAAATTAATTTAATCTTTTTAATATTTTTTATTTCAAACAATACTGAATATAAATTTTTAATGCACTAAGATTTTATTACATTATACAAAAAACCAATTTAATATTTTACTATATACAATAGTTATATTAATTATGGTTATAAACTATACAATTATTGGATTTTGATATACATAATTCCAAGTTCCTTTGATAGCTTCTGTAACATACAAGGCTGAGTTTTACTTAAATACAATATACTATTAATATAATTATGAAAATATTTTTAAAGATGCCACCTAGAAATTGGAATGGAGGTTTTTAATATTATTAAATAAATTTCCAAAATATTTTTTACACTTCCTTGGGTTATCAATTATTATAATTTAGTGAAATAACTACTTGAAACTAAAAAAATACTTTTCTAAGGAAAATATTTTTCTATGTAAAATAATCGTGTCTTAATAAATTAAAAATACCATTTTAATTAATTTTTTTAATAAATTTATATATTATATTTTAAATATATATTTTTGATACTCATACAAAAAATTTGATATGTATATGTTAATAATAAATCCAGTTTTATGAATTAAAATATGAATTATTCTAAAAGGGTATTTTTCCCCCCTTTTAAGGGAGAACCCATTTTTAAGATAATTTTTGAAAATTTATTAATTTTTATTTAAAAAAAATAAACATAATTTATTGAATCCAAATTTCAAAATTTATATTGGGTGAATTTTAGGTATTTTATGAGAAGTTTCATCTTTTTTTATGAATTGTAAAAACACATAATTTTAATTAAAAATTAATTTTCATTTAAATTATTTTTATAGGTGAGTGATGTTTTAATTTTATTTTAAATTATAATTATATCTACTATAAATTTCTTAATCAAATTTTTGTCTTTATAATTAAATCCTTAATTATATTTATTATAAAAACATTTCAAACATTTGGATATTTTTGCATTAAAATCGGTATAGTCATCCTGTCCACAGGATTAATTTCTAACACTTATGTGAGTGGAATTTGGGAAAATTGATTACATATTTGTAATAAAAAATTATAATTTCTGATATAGTAAAATTAGTTTTTTTACCAAAAAATTATATTTAAGGTGATTAAAATTAATTGCAGCAATTAAGATAATATTTATCTTAACCAACGATTAAGCCATAATCTTAAGGCCCTAAATGACCTAGAAACTTTTACATAATAAATATTATATTAATTTATCAACCATGTTTTTCATTTTCTATAATTGGTACCATTATTTGAGCCACATGAAATGGTAAAAAAATAAGTGGAATTACCTTTTAAAAAATTTACAAGAATATCACTCCTCCTCCACTAAAAAAGAAACTCGTCCCTCTAACAAATTCACACCTCTCAAGACCATTAAATAATCAAAAACTGATCAAATAATCTCCCAAAATTCTTCCATAAATCATATATGTCTTCATTTTTTAATAAATACAACAGTGTATTCCCTTTGTGAAAACTGAGAGGAGTTTCCCAAAGAAGAGGACACATCCATCCTCAGGATCCTTTTTTTTATTTTCATTATCCACTCCCTAAAAACATATTATTCCAGGATTGTATGACAACATCATTATCCTAAATATAAATATATTTTGTTTTTATAATTTTTATACCTACTCTTATACACAATTTCATGTAATGGGTAAGGAACTCATTTTTCATGTGTATAATGGACTACTGCCTCATGAAACGATGTTGTTTTCTTTTTACTTTACCATCTCTCAGAGGAGTTAATTATGATATAAAAAATGTTTTTATATAATATATATGATATTTATTCTTTATTTATTCTTTTTTAAATATTATATAAAACATACCTTTATTCTCCCCATTTTTTGTGAATAAGATAACTTCGTTTGTGGATGGGTGGACTACCACCTCCTCAAAGAGATATGATTCGTTCACACATTACATAGAATGTTTTAAGGATTGGTTTAGTGAAAATGTAATATATATATATATATATATGAAAAAAAATTATATGGGGTGGATATTTTATATATATACATATCTTTTATATATTTTCTTTCATTCTATACAAAAATAAAATTGAAACAATGTTCATACGTATGTACGGCTTAACATATCTATGGTTGATGTCTTCCATATCACATTTCATTATTTTATATATTATTATAAATATATATATAATGAATATATATGATATGTATATATCATGTTTTTCTTTCTAGAAATAATTAAATCATGCTCAAAGTAAGATTATTGAGAATAAGAATCCAAAACATAAACTAAAAACAATGTGTATATTACCCAAAACATAACATTTATATGGATTTGTTAATAAACAGGTAATATAAAGTCAAAAAAATGATATATTATGTTATAAATAATAATATGTTTTTTATTGATGTATAATAAATTCGTATTTATTATACAGGGTGTTTGAATGTTTATGAAGAAATTTTTGACTAAAATAAATAGTTTTCTCATATTACTTTTATTTTCCATGAGACACAAGACATGTTCACCTCCTATTTCTTCTGTGTGGTGTCTTTACTACAAATTGATTTATTATATGATTATTACAATTAAATTTATTTCTATTTACATATCATTTTTATGATATTTCTTTCATGGGTATTAGGATTTAAAAGTTACCAACTCGGTAAAGAAATTTGGTCCCATTTTTTCTTCTTCAGGACAAATTTCATGTTATGCACCAATATTCTTTTACAAGGTGTATATACATCCATTTTAAATGTTATATAATGAACTTAGTTATATTCATGATATTTTAAGCTTCATTTAATTTCATTTTCTTACATGGGTAGTATAATTCAAAGTTACCAAGTAGTAAGAGTTTATTGAAACAATTTCATCCTTTACCAAGTTTGTTTGTGATTATACTTATATTGAAAAAAATATTACGATCCTTATCTCCATAACACTCATGAATTTTCTTATCATATGTTTACTCATTATATATTCTTGTATTGGTACCATCATTCCACTCTTTGGTATATAATATTATCAAGAAAGTTCTTTTAACAATGTCTGACTTTAGCTATATCTTCATTCAGAAATATGTGTTCTTTCAAAACCATCTCTTTAAAACATGTTTTCAAAAACTTTTCATATGTTTTCAATTTATTTTAAAATAAAAGGTCTTTCAGAATGTTTTCATGAAATTTTTATATATTGTCAAATAGTTTTTGATGAAAACGTTTTTCAAAAGGTTTCAAATCCTCTTTTAGATGTTTTCAAGGAAAAAGTTTTTTAAAATGTTTTCAAGACTTCTATACATGTTTTCAAATTATTTTTAATAAAAATGGTTTTAAAAATGTTGTAATTCTTACTTTTTAATTTTAAAAAGTGTTTTCAAAGAAAAATGATTAGAAAATTTTTTCTTGCCTCTTTTATATGTTTTTAAGGAAAATGGTTTTCAAAATGTTTTCAAGAAATCATTATATGTTTTAAAAGTATTTTAAAAGAAAATGTTTTTCAAAAAAAAAATCAATAATTCCTTATAATTTTTAAAAGAGAGAACTTTTTAAAATGTCTTTAAATATTCCTCTATATTTATTCATATTTTTTTCAATAAAATGGTTTTTAAGAGGGTAAATGTTTTAAAAAGTACTATCTAATGAAAAATAAATAATATCCTCATGGAATGTTCATAAATTATATTTATAAATTATTTCCCATATAAGATGAAATTTTTTGGTGTTATTAGTTCCATTATAGGGAAATTATCTAAAGGATCTATTCATATTCACTCTCATAATGGTTTATGTATTGATAACATAATATTTATGAAAATAATTTCTATTTCATGGGTTATAGATTAATGAAACCAGTTTCCCTTTCATAAGACATATAAAAATGAAACCCGCTTCTTTTCATAGGTAATGATTTTATTAAATTATTATGAAACACATCTATTTTACACGGGTTATAATATTAATACATTTTTAGGATACCCATTTCATTTCATGGTTTATGATATGATTGTTTATGATATTGTGGGAAACATATGTATGTGTTTTTTATTATATGGTTGGAACTTATATCTCCCTTCAATATATTGGGTAAATATTTATCTCTCATAAGATAGACATGAATGGAATAGGGTTATGTCCAGTAAATGAATTTTTCCATTATGGTTGTCTTGGTTGTGAACCTTCACTACTGTTATGTTCATGGTAGTGAACCATGACTACCATGGTGGTATAGGGATTTAACTCATACTATTATTATTCCCTTGAGTGTGATTCCTTGAATACAGAGAAAATAATTTTATATTCTTATGTGTGTAAAACATATTCTATGTCTCATTTCTATGCTAGGCTTTAAGGGATTATATTATTGATTCTATTGTGATTCATCTCTTATGAATTAAAATTAATTATTTCAAGATTCATTTATATTATTTTTGATATTTAGGGTATGATCTTCCTATGTTATTCCCAAGTTCTCATACCCTCATGATCATGTTATTCTTATGTATCTCCATTATTTACCCTTACTAATCATCCGATCTCACCCCTTTCTTATGTTTTTCTTTACAATGTTTATAAATATAGGATTAATGATGATTTAATAAAGGAGAATATATTTGAGGAAATAAGTAATGATTCTTCACCATGTTATAAATGTTTTTTCTATGTCTCCCAAGACACTAAAATATTACATTCCTCAAACATATATTTTGGTAATGTTCTAAATATTTTTCTAAAAAATGTGTAATATACATGAATTCTAATATTGGGTCACTATAGTAGGTATCAAAATAATGTTTTGGTCATCCTATGGAAACTGGGATGATAAAACCTTGATGAGATCCTTAGGAATACTTTTGAGGATTATCTTAGAGATAAATACAAAGATTATCATAGGGTTTCATATATTTAAATATAGGTTTCGTGATTTTGGTATCCTATGAGTAGTTTTTCATGATTATGTGTCTTTCCTTTTTGATAAGTTTTTATCTTACTATGATTTCTATTTTTTATCAATGTTGGGAACTATAAAGATTTTGGTTAATGATAAATTTTATGGATACATTGTTGATTAGTAGTAAAATGGGATGATCACTTGAGTGAAAGATGTTATTATCATGCCCTATCAAATTAAATAGAAAATGATTAACAATGTGTACATTAAAAAACTCTTGGACTAACCAAATAATATAAGGAATAATTTCTCTAATATTTTGGGTAATGGGGACCAATAAAAAAAGAAAACTATGTTTTATTTGTGTCAATAATGACAAAATAATCACCTATGTGATTGTCTTAAAGGAACATTATTACTTTTTTTCTTTATAAAATAAGGACACAAAGAAATTTGTTGCAAAAGAAATATTAATAGTTCAGTTAATTCAACTGATGAGAATATTTCCCTCCCTAATACATAATCCAAGGATAAATTGTGTATGTGTAGAATGAAGGGTAATTATACAATTAAATGTCCCATGATAAAAGCACATAAATAGAATCAATAAGGTCGGATGAGTAATGGTCATATTTCTAATGTTGATGATACTATAGGTGAAATATTAAAGGAAATAGGTATTGAATAATAGGATGAGTATTCCTTATTAATGGCTTAAGTATGAAGTGTAATAATTTATTTTTTTGTATTTGGATTTAGTAATTATTTTATATAAATGGTAAAATATAAAATGAATTTATAGTTTATGTTTTTTAGCTTATGATTTATAATAATATACCAAATAGTTCCAATGGACTAGAAAAGTGATTTGTTGTCAAGGTTATGTTCATAGGAAACACATGATTAAAGGAATGATAACACTTAATATGTTCTTTATGGAAAGATAATAATGTTTGTATAAAGATATGTTGGATATGAAAAAGTAAATTGGACGGTAATGATTGCCTTAGAAAAAATTATCGGTTTTTTAAAAGTTGTCAATTCTATCACTGGTGATGTTTAGAAAATTTTTAGACTTATGTAATATATCAAATAAACATTTGAATTAGGAAACATGAATTTTTTTAATAAGGTTTTATTTTAATTAAGTTTATTTCTCTGTTTCAAGAGAATATCTGGTGATGTTATTCAAATGTTTGGTATATGAAAAATAAGATCTACTTTATGATATATAGGGGATTAATGAAAAGATGTTTTTGAGAAATTTAGTAACCTTTTTTCTAATGTTTTAGATTTTCATCTTTTTGAAGGTTCACAAAGCTAACCATTTATCAAATATTTTTGTTTTAAATTAGATGATGTTATATAGATTAAACTATTCTATCACCATGTGAGGATTTATGCATATTTGATAACATGTGATAACCTTTTGTTTAGGTCATTTGAAGATAGATATAATAAGCTATCATTTAGTTTACAGATCTCATGATCTCCTAAGGCTTCAAGAATGAGAAAATCACCTTCATTTCATGGAATAATAGATGAAACATATATTTATCTAGGAAGAAAAATTAGTGGTATTGTAGTGAATCATGAATATAGATTCTGATGAAATTATTTTAATCGTATGAAAATGATATTCAAAAATATTTACCCAAAAACCTTTGTTTATTTGGAACATATGGTCTTATAAATCACCAAGGATTTATTATTTTGAGGCCTTTAACATTCCATTGATCATTAAAAAGCTAGTGATAAATGATATTTATCACTCACTATAACTATTCACAATTTCCTTTATATCTAATCTTCACTCCCAACAAATTTCTTCCTTTATAGAAGCCTAATTATGAGTTACTTTTGGTATCAAACATGTTTTCAGTATTCATTTTTTAAAGGAAATTGTAGTATTCATTTTTTTTATGTGGGTTTCTTGGAAATTAATATTAAATTATTAAACATTTAATAACCTAGATGAATATATATGGAGAAATTAATTTTAATTAAGGTATAATGTAATGTACTAATATTTTGTGAAATATTTTTTTCAAATTAATTTAATCTTTTTGATACCTTTCATTTTACATGACACTGAATATATAATTTTTATATAAATTAATAATATTTGGATTGAAATATATGAAACATAAAGTTATTCTTGTGCTACATGAAACAATTATATTTACTTTTAGTATACGCAATATTATTTTTGGCTTGTGTTACACAAAATGCCAAGTTCCTTTGATAGCTTGTGCAACACACAAGCCAAAGTCTTACTAAACAATAATATAATTTTAATATTATTATTAAAATATTATTAAATATACCAACTATAAATTGAAACGGAATTTATAAATAAGAATAACTATATTTTATAAATATTATTTACATATCCTTTTGTTATCATGTAGTTGAAGTGAATGAACAGACTCTTTGAAAATGCATAAATTAATTTTCTATTAAAATTATTTTCCTATGTGCAAGAACAATTTGACCTCAATAAATTAATCAACCAAATTTTTTTAATATTTTCAATAAAATTTATATATTATATATTCAATGAAATTTTTTTATAATAATCCAATATATTTTATAGGCATGTGATAAAAATAAATCAAATTGTATGAATAAAAACATGTATTTCTCTAAAAGGGAATTTTGTCGCTTTTTAATGGTGAACTCATGTTAAAGATAATTTTCAAACTTTTATAATTATTATTTAAATAAATTAAATTTATTATTGGAATTTTAATATCTATATTTACTTTAAATTTGTTTTATGTATTTTTAAGGAAGTTTTAATTTTTATGAATAGTGAAAACACATAATTTTAATTCAAAACATATTTTTTATATAATTTATATATATAGTTAAATTATGTATTAATTTTGTTTGAAATTATAATTAGATCAATAATACATTACTTAATCCAATTTAGGTCATTGGAACCAATTCACAATGAAATTTTATATATAAACATTTCAATCGTTTAAACCTTTTAAATTTTAAAACCTGCATTGTCGTCCCCTCTACGGGACAAGTTTTATGGTAATTTATTCTATATATATTAGTGAAATTTGAAAATATTTATCCCATATTTGGAATTAGAATAATTTATAAATTCTAATAAGGTTAATAAAATTATAAAAAATATTAGTGAATAATATTAAAAATATTTAAATCTATTAAAAGATATATTAGGTTTAAAAAGGACTAAACCATAAACATAGTGCGAAAAATGACCTAGAATCATCTACTAAATCCATTTTATATTATTTTTTGACCATAAAATACATTGGATTTAATTTGGACCATTATTCGAGACATATGATTTGGAAAAAATGTGTTTGGAATTCTTTTTTCAAAAATTTACAAGAATACCACTCCTCCTCAACAATAAAAATGCATTCTCCCCTACCACTAATTCAGACATTCAAGTCCTTTTCCTCACCCAAATTCTTATAAAATACACTCCCAAAAACCCCCTGATAATTTTATAATCTAAATTTCAAAATAAATCCCACCATTTATTCCCTTTGGTGCAAACCATGAGAAGTTTCCCAAAGAGGAGTTATCGTACTTCATAAAGATTCTTTGATTTATTTTCATTATCCACCCCCAAAAAAACTATTATTCTATGATTATATAATAAAATAATTATAATAAATATACTAATATTTTTTTATAATATTTTTTATACATATACATACACACACATCCATCTAATGGGTAAATACATATCATCCCTATGTACGGGAGACTACCGCCTCATGAAATGATGTTCTTCGTTTTTTCATTACCGCCTATCATGGGTGGTCATTATTGAAACCATATTTTTAAATGATATATATATATATATTATTTATTAAGAAATTATCCTTATTTAATTTTTATATAAAACATAATTTCATGATTTCAATTTTTGTAAATACAGTAACATTGTTTGTGGGCACGTGGACTACGGCCACCTCGAAGCGATGGGATTCATTCACACTTTACATTGAATTAATTGATGATGGTTTTAGTGAAATTATATGATATATTTCACATAATAACTCTATTAAGATTATATTTCATAAATACCCATATATTTCCTTTGCTTTTATTCTTTAAAAAAAATAAAAAAACAGAAACAATGTTCAGGAATACATACGACCAATCATTCCCATGAACAATGTATTCCATTTCATGTATCTATATTTTATAGATTATAATTATAAATTAAAATATAATTAATAAATATAATATTTTTATCATTTTATAAATTTTTATATATGTAAAACATGATCTATGTTAGAGGATCAAGAATAATAATTCCAAACATATAAAAAAACAAATCTGATATTACCGAAAATGTAACATTGACATGGAGTAGTAAATAAAAAGGTAAATTAAAGTCATAAAAAATAATATATGTTATTATATATAAAAATATGGTATTTTTATATTTATGATAAACAGATATTTATTATAAAGTATTCTTTAACTTATATGAGGAATTTCAAGACATATGTTAAGAATTTTCTCATATGAATTTTATTATGGATGGTCATAAGGATATAAATGATGAATAAATAGGAAATTTATGATATAATTATTATTATGGGAAAGTAAAATGTAATATAATTAATTAATTTCCACCATTTATAAAAATGGAAACATCATATATGTGTATGTGTGGATTAACTTCTCCATAAAAATTTGTGTTTCATTTTTATTTCAAACATACATGGATGACTATAAAAGTATATTGATTGTGTAAAAATAATAATTATAAGATTTCTAAGAGTCAATAGATTATAGAACCATTTTCCATGATTAACCTGCTAAATTTGTTTTTGGTAATATAGACCGAACGACCTCAAAACATTTGACATTAGATTAAATGATTTAGTAAATAAATAAATTATGGCGCAAAATGAAATGAAATAAATAATAATGATGGAATTAAAATGAAAAATGTTATAAATTAAGTAAAAAAACTAATATAAAATTATTTATTAGGAGTTATAGAAAGTATTTGGTGATTCAAGACATGAGGTAACATTATTTTTTTGCAATTATAGAAATTATGTAGTGATTTAGGACATGAGGTAATATATTTTTCATTATGACCTTATTTTAAATTTTCTGATAAAATTAATTTTCCTCCATATCTATGTTATTTTAAATCATTTTACATAATTAATTATGTTCTTATATATTATTTATAAATTTAATTGAATACTACCTTGTATGTTCTTTATAAATGATTAAAATTAATCTTTTTAAACATTTTCTTTTATAAAAAATATTTTTTCTTTTTATAAAGTGAGAAAATAATATTTTTTAATGTTTAACACATGAAATCCTTTTCACAATATCATAACCATAATTCATTAACAAGATTCCTCTATATGTTTATACATTTTTTCAACGAAGATTTTATTCCCTCTAATCTAGAAATTATTTATTTTTAAGAGTTTTAAAAAAGAAAGTGGAATTTCTCGGAATTTTAATGTAAAAATGGAATGTGATTTTTCTTATGGTTTGAAAATGTGTTTTTCAAGGGTTTTATGATGAAAATTTTTATCTTATAAATTTTTTATCATTATAATCTCTTGGGAATTATATATGATAATGGGTGATCCTGATATAGCTAATGAAAATAAGTGAGACAAATATATCTCTCCAACACATTAGCTAATGATTTAGTCTTTGATGGATAAAAACGAGGGTGATAATTGGGTGGTTACTTCTATAGAATTAACTGGACATCGGTTATTCCAACATGAGTTAAACACAAGTAAAAAACGGTTTTGAATATGATTGTCTAAGGTTACTAAATGGTTTTTCTATTCATTCAAATATTTTTAATGGAAGTTATTTTATTTCAAGAATTAGGTATAGAATTTTTTTAAACATGAAAGGTTTTTTTTCAAGTAAAATCATTGTCATGGGTTTTAATGTTTTCTCAATATACCTTCAAGATTTTTCTATACTTTATAATGGGTTTAAAATTATTTATTTGAGTAATGGTTTATTTTATCATGTGAATTTGTTTTATTTATGTTCTCAAATTTTATTGTAAAAAAGGTCAACATTTTCATGGGATTCCATGTTTTCACTAAACTAATGGATTTTCTTTATTTTTGTGTCCCTTGATAATATTTATTTTTATCTTCCCACATTTTCATTAAAATTAACAAGGTTTAACAGTGAGTATGAATTATTATGAATCCTAACTCCAAGTAATAGAAATAGTTCTTGAACATATCAAGTATGTCCTAAATGAAACAACAATTTGATCTTAAGAATCATGCTTTTTAGGAAAAAATGGAAATTATGTGTTATTATTACCTATATAATGTATTTATTTCCATAATTCATTAATAATATAAACCTAAAATATCATGGGAATGTATGAAAGTTCCAACCTTGTAATAAATCAAGTAATTATGTGTTGATTATAAAGTGGTATGTTGTAGTTAGTATCTAAGAAAAGGTTTAGATAAATTTAGAGGTTTGGTTTATGTTAAAATACACTTTTAAGATATTATAATTTATGGTTATATTATCATGAAATGGATTTTTAGTATTTCAATGTTTCTTTATTTAAACTGGGTCTATCATAAATGGTTCTCTATAGAGGAAATAGGGTAGTTGTAGTAGGAAGTTATCATGGGAATAACAACCTTCTATATCAATAACCATGAATTATTAGAATATATTAGTTTGTTATAGTGTTGACTCGATTGATGTAAGATGTTAATCGTTCCACCTATTAAAGAGAGATAATAAATTTTACACCAATGAACATGTCTATAAGGGATTTTTTTCATGAAATAACACCCACTGAATTTCAGTGTATCTTTTGATTTAGTGAATGTAGAAGGATGGATTAATGCATTAGAAAATAAATTAAATGTATTTTAATATACATAATATAAAAATAAAACCCTTTATATTTGTTATTTTTAAGGTTAATTCAATCAATAGTGGCCCCAAATTAATAATACTAAATAAATGGGTGATATTTATGTCATACAGTGGACAAAAATTAAATATATTTTTTTTTAGAATTATATTCCTAAAGTTATTTAACTTATAATGGAAAATAAATTTTAAGAGTTTAATTAAATGGAAGAATAATAATTGGTGTATTGTGAGTAAACTTTTACTATATTGGATATTTTGTTACCAAATTTCATTCTAGAACATTATAGTAAAATTGATATGTTTTACAAAAGATTGAAACCATGTATGTTAAGGCCTTTAGCCTCTCATGAATTTTAAATATATGATAAATTTGTTATGTATGATGGAAAGATTAAATATATTTTCATGAAACTTATATACCCCATGATGAAAAAATTGAGATGTGGTAAAGGTGGAATGATATGGATAGAGAGTCAACCAATAAATGTGTAGGTAAGACTCCAAAATGTTCAAAATGTGATAAAAAAAATTAAATAATTTTTGATGGGATAAGGAATGTTCAATCCATATCATAAGCTATGTTATTTGGCTTGTGACTATAAGGAAGATATTTTTCCTCAGACCAGAAATGGGAAATCTGATAGTCATCCAACTGTGAGATTATTTAATTATAATCAGATGGTTCATTATTCTAACTCATATCTAAATTTTGTTACTCAGGGAGGTAATCGTAATTACCAATAGTATAAAGGTGTAGAAAAGTATTTTTCTACGGTTAAGGTAGATACTAGACAGTAAAATTATGTTTTTATAGGTACCTTATGTGTTTAATCAAACTATTCTAGTGTTTTATTTGATTTGGGATCCATGCATTTTTTTTTGGAGAATTTGAAAGTAAAATAGAAATATCATCTTAATATCTGAAGTCAAAATTTTTTGTAAAAACTTTTGGGGGGGTTTTGAGGTAGTAAGAATTTATATAAATCTTCCTATTATAATCTATGGAATAGTTTATCCTGAAAACCCTATTATCTTGACCATTTTATAGTTTTATATTATTCTCAATATTGATTGGATTTATATTAAGATAGAGTGAAGATCTAAAAAAGTAATATTAAATTTTTATAATGAATTTCAATGAATATATAAGAATCTTATCATACCTTTTATAACATATCCATAAGATTAGAAACTAATTAAATATGGTAATGAAGATTGTCTTACACATATTGTTGAAAATAATTGAACTATTCAAATAAGTGATGTGTTGGTAGTAAATCAATATATTGATATATTTTATAGTGATTTTCCTAGTGTTATTACTAATATTTAGTTTGAGTTTCTTTTAACTTATTTCATAATTCTAATCCAATTTTTAAACCCCCTTGTCAGATGGCTCTTGAAGAACTTTAGGAATTGAAAAAATAGTTATGAGAGTTTCTTGATAAGTGTTTCATTCATCCTAGAACGTCACATTGGTATGATAATAGTTTATTAATTATAAAGAAAAATGTTTATGTGAGGATTTACATTAATTATATAGAACTTAATAACATCACTTTTAATAACATGTATCCATTTCCTCATATTGGCTCATTATTTGATTAGCTCTATAGAACTCAATATTTTTCAAAGTTTGATCTCAGGTCTGGTTATCATCAATTGAAAGTGAAGGAGGAATAAATTATGTGGGTGACATTTCATATTATATTTATAAATTATGATTTTGTAGTTATGCCTTATGGGTTGATGAATTCAGCCTCTATATTTATGCATCTCCTGAATATATGTTTCCATGAGTGTTTAGAAAAGAAATTGTTTGTTTTCATTAATGAAATTTATGTTTATTATTAATGTTATGAGGAACCTGAGAAACATCTCAAGATTATTTTATAAACCATAAAACAAAATAATTTATATTGAATATTTAGTATATATTAGTTTTGGTTAAAACAGATTTCATTTCATGGGTATATTTAAAATAAATATGGTATACCACTTGATCCCTTCAAGGATAAAGTTGTAGAAGAGTGGTCTATACCAAACAATGTCGCTAAAATGAATAGTTTTCTAGGGATAAATAGTTAATACTAGTTATTTTTTGAAAACATATTCCCATTTATCTAACCAAATAACTATGTTAACTCAAAAATGAGTTAAATTCACTTGGATGATAGAGTGTTATGAATGTTTTTATGAATAATAAATAAAATCGGTTAATGCTTTATTGTTATCCTTAGAAACAAAAAATAGTAAATTTTTTATTTTTTGTAATGCTTTGTTGATGTTCTTTGGTTGTATTTTTATATGTAATTATGGGGTGATTACATATGTATCACTTCAATTAAAACATCATTAACTGAATTACCATACACATGAAATTGAACTGACTGTTATAATTTTATTTTAAATAATTGGAAACATAATTTCTATGGGGAGAAATGTGAAATATATATTGACCATACAAGTCTAAAGTATATATTCACTAAAAAATAGTTGAACATGCATTAGAAAAGATGGTTGGAACTGATAAAGGGTAATGATTTCACAATTTACAATTATACAGGGAAAGAAAACAAGGTAATTGATGCTTTGGGTTGAAAATATAATTCATCCTAAACCATGATATGTTTGGAAGATAATCCATTAGTTAGTGATTTAATTAATATTGCAATAAAAATTATACATGTAAAAACTCCCTCTATTTTGTTCTAGGTTTTAGCATAGTAATCTTTGTTAAAGGTAATTAAGCATGCTCAAAATAAAGATCTTAATTTACATGAAAATGTATAATTGATCAATAAGGTTATGTTTATATAATTTATCAATGATAAGTAAGGTGTTATGAGATTTGGAAGAAGTTTGTTTGTATCAAGTGATTCCCAATTGAATAATGAATATTTCATGGAATCTTATAGATCTTCATTTATTAATCCTAGAAGTACTAAAATATATAGAGACCATCGATAATATTTGTTGTGGGATAGGATAAACAAAGATATTTTTTATTTTACCGGGAAATGTTTAACTTTTAAACACATTAAAGTTAAATGAAAATTACCAAAGGGGATTCTCCAACTATTTTTAGCATAAAAATGAAAATGGATGAATATATACTTGAATTTTTTGGTGGTATTAACAAATAAATATCAAGGTCATAATGTGATTTTTGTTTTTAATGATCAGTTGACCAAATGATCCTTTTCATACTACTAAACATAGTGTGTATTTTTATTGAAATTTTAGAATTTATATTAATTAGACAATAAGATTACATAGAGTACCAATCATTATTTTATCTGATCATGATACTATATTTACCTCTAATTTCCAGAATGTTATTAAAAATTCATTAGGTATTGAGTTGAATTTTAGTAAATATTTTGACCATCATTCTAATAGACTATCGTAATGAATAATACTGCATTTAGAGGATATTCTTAGAGATTTTATATTATATTACCAGGGATTTTAGGATCAATATCTTTCATTAGTAAAATTTCATTATAATAATTTTTTTTATTCCATTATACAACTGGAACCGTTTGATCCATTATATGAAAAGTGGTGTCAAACTCTAGCGTGTTGGGAAGAAATCAGTCAAATTATGTTTTTGAGACTATAACTCATAAAATAATTGGTTTAGAAGGTAAAGATTATTTAGGAGTAATGAGGGTGGCTCATATTTTGCAGAATATTTATGAAATTAACAACAGGAAAGATCTCTCATTTGAGGAACGCAATCATTCCTTTCTTAAAATATCTTTATGGGAATGTGTTATGTGTTTTGTTAATAATGGAAGCTTATGTTTTTATTTCTTTTGGCCATGTTAAATTATAGAGGATTTTGGATCAATTTATTACCATGTATATTTACCTCTATATTTATCTTGGACACATTATGTGTTTCATGTTTCATTTCTAAGGAATTACATACTAGGTTCCTCTCACGTTTTGAGCCATGAGGTGGTATAGTTGGAAGATAATTTTTCATTTGAGGAATATCTTATTTAGATTTTGGATCATGGAGAAATGTTACTATGGAATAAGGTTATTCATCGTGTAACTCTTTTTGTAATAATCACATGATTAAGGGAACAACAAGGTAATATGAAAAATATATTAGGGAAATTTACCATCACCTATTTAAAAAATAAATAGAATTGAGAGTGTGCAATTTCTTAATGGGGGGAGAATTTTAAAACCATGGTAATATTTAAAATAAATATATATTATGATTTATAAGTATTTTTTTTAATTCATATTCATCATATTTTTATAAGTAATTTGTTAAATCTCCTAGTTGAAAAGGGATAGTTTTATTTAACTAAATTTTTTTTAAAAGTGTTACATGTTTTAATTTAAAGGTTAAATTTTTCAATTTTAGAAATCTAATTTGATAAAATGGACATAATGATTGATATAAGTAAATAAAATATAGTTCATTGTAATTGTTTTGGTTTTTTGGGAAAAAAAATATTCTTGGGTGAATAGTAAAAAAGATAAATTTTTAGGAAAACTAGAATTTCCTTTAAAGTAAATTAAAAATTTCCATTTAGTTTTTGTAATTCCATAAGATTTTATTATATAATTTTCTTAAAATTAAAAATATGTTGATAACTTGTTTCATATGTAATTCCAATCTAAAATGAAAACAATAATACATTAATAAAATAAAATTATAAACTATGATTGATATATTAATTCCATCAAATTCACAGGTATCGATAGAAGCTACCACCCTATGAAAACTATGTAAAAGATTATATTAATATATGAGACATTTATTTTTTCCCAAATAAATATTTTTATATTAAATATTTATTTATATCACATTGAGGACTTGATTTTGATATAACTAACTTATTTTTTGAATTCCACGTATCAAAATTATCCTAAGATGATTTTTGGGGATTTTTTAGAAAAAAATTGATTTGTAGATGTGTATTTTCCTATATTTTTATAGAGTTATAAACTCATTTGTTACTATTGAAGACATTTTTTTTATTCTAATCGTGTATTATAAAGGATAAGGAGTGGTTTGGGAGATTTAGGGGGTTATTTTGAACCTAGAGATCTAGAATGTGAAGAGGAAGACTGAGTCGCACAGTTAACACAAGGTTAATGATTATTTTGTGGCTCAACTGTGAGGGGACTGAGTGCATGAAAAGACGCAACATGGGTTTTCCACAATCATTTGAGTTTGTATTTATGCCCATGTGGGTGTTAAAAAAAATTTCCAAATCCATTGTGCCCAGGCTACACATGGTTAGCCTAACTATATGCAAAGCCTGTGCGAGGGGGTTCTTTGGGTAGTAGCTATCATACCGTTGGAACACGACTTTTCAAACCGTGAGGCCAAACTGTGTGACCCCAAATTAAAGGTGTAAATTTCCTTTTATCCCATTAAATGTTTTAAATTATAAAACCCTAATTCCTCTTATGATTTTCTCTGGCAGTCGGCCCTTAAAGCTCTCCTACTCTCCTCAAGCTAGGTATTTTGGTATCTCTCTCATCTGAACTCTATTTACTTTATCATTGGGTTCATTAAATTCTTCTTTTTAAGATCTAAAATCATATTATTTATATTCCTACTTTACCTTCCCATCCCTTAGGATATTTTTTGTGATCTCATTTTCAATATTTTCGGGGCATTAATCCTTTATTTTGTTTTATCCCATTCTACCTTGATTCAAGGGACGGAACTAGATGAGGAGAGTACTACAAACCTAAAGTGGGTGGTTTATTTCTTTTCCTTATGTTTCATTTCATTTATATTATTCACATTCATGAAGCACGGTGGACTTCATATTCAAGCTAAGAGAAATACTTGGATCGTTATGGAGTTATGTGGATGGACTTTTCAAACATTATAATTATAATTTTTTAGTGTATTATATATAAACTATAAGTGAAACTTGGTATGTCTTAGATGGGATCACCATGCATTTACCTTACCTCCATGTGAGTGATACCGGTTCCCAAGGGGAGAAATTGTGGATAGGATCGGTGGATAGATGGTTATATGATGTCGCGATTGATAGCGGTCCCCTATATGAGTTTCCTAGGATGGGCTCATGGGGTTTTTATTCCCACCATTCCAAGAGTGACACTTGGGATTTCATTTTATGGATCTCCTTGTATGGAATCCTATAACAATGAGTATTTATTACACTCCTGGTGCGATACATAGATTCCTAGATATGGTTCTCATTGGACTACCCCATGATTATACTTAATTAAATTCAATAGATATATTTTTATATAAACCCAATAATGATAATTCGTTTAATTAATGGAGGAATCCACCGAGCTAAATCACATGCTTGTGTTCAATCCATATCTTTATACCTTATTTATGATGACCCATTTATAAATTATACAATACTTGTACATGTTCACATTTTTTTAGATACATCCATATTAGGCCGAAAAAGGTAGTAGAGGATGGGTATCATGTGAGTAACCTAGGCCGATGTATTTATTTATTTATTTTAATTTATTATTATTGGATCACTCCTCATTTTGTATGAAAAGATTGGATTTATTTGGACATCGTTGGTGCGGGCCTAATGAGTATATCTTGCACCCTTCTTGGTATACCCTTGGTACCCAAGTATACCTCATGGTTATATACTTTGATAAAGGGAAGCTTCTGGATTATGAAACTTGATTTCTAGTTTTAAGATTGAGTACGGGAGAAGAGGGTTGATCTTATGCTTGTGATACTATTAGTCTAAATTTTTGCCTCTTTTTATTTTTTTATAGCATGTGGTATATTCCTGCTCCACTTTATCCCATGTACATTATTTATTATATCTTCATGACTTGATCTTCATCGTTATTTTGGTGTCTATTATGAATTATCTTCCACTAGTTATCTATGTGACGTTTATTATCATTTTGATGCTACTTTTTTATTACTATTTACACTATATTCCATTCATTATTTACTATTATAATACACTATGAATCAAGAAATGAGGTAATATTCTTCTCATAGATACACTCTAGACCCTCAATTTTAGTTAGAAGTCTCTAGTTTATAGGGAGACGTTCTTGAGATCAGGTGGCTAGCCATATCAAGGCACCGCTTACTGGATCCTATGTTGGGATGGTACAAAGTGGTATAAAAGCCTTTTACTTTTTTCTTACTATTTGGGTATTAGACAATACACTAGGATATATTATAATTTAGTAATTATCCTATTCCTGGGTGTAGCTAACCCATATTTAAGGGAAACCCCACTTTCTTGGGATGGGTTGATGTTGTCATTGGTTGTGCTTATTATAGTTGTTCGTATTTCAATGTTGGGTGATGCTACTGATTTGTGATGTTATCATTTTTGATATTATTATTATGAGATTTAATTACCTTGGACCAATGATATTAGGTAATATCAATTAATGTATCATACTAGGCAACATGAAACATTAATTTCATGCATTACTCCATTCCATAGTAATATTTTCTATTTGCATTGCCTATATTTCATGTTCTTATTGTGAGTGATTTTATGGTTATATATAGAAATGTGGTAATGTTTCTTACAGGGATAAAATATTTAGATTAATTAAGGTTCATATATAAATAAAAATAGTTTTTTCCCATTTATATTGATGATAACACCTTAATTAACCAATTATTCCACTACTCAACCATGAAGGAATCCTTATACGAGATGAAATATTAGTTCCTTTAGTTAATAAATTCCAATTTTAATTTATCAAGTGAGTAATTATATATATTGGGTGTTTTAGTTTATTAAATAAAATCATTATACATGACCTATTACATCCTGATACCAGATGTAAAGGTTAGGTCTCATTTACTTAATGTACTAATTGTAATTTATAAAGATCATAGGCCTTTATAAATTGTGAATGGTGGTGAATTTAACTATATTAATATATCTATATCAAAATAAATAATAATAAATTTCAATAAGTAAAATATTTAATATAAAATGGTTACTGTAAAATTGGGATGCTAATTGAAAGTAAATGTTGTTTTCCTATATACCTTACAATTGAAACTCCATATATCAAAACCATTGTTATGTTATATGAGACCATGAAACTGACCCGACCATAGTAGTGGGTAGTGTTTAGTATCTCATGAGACTCCTATTATCCTCCTTATCACTAGGACCTATATTCAAAAGTGAGATGAGGGTTGTCACTCATTATAGGAAGGTTGTGTACCTATATTTTTCTATTATCTCAATTCTCTATCTGCTATTAAATCTTATCTGAGGTTTACACATGTAAATTATAGACTTATTCTATCTAAGTGTCCTCAAGTCATATTCCATGAGAGTGGAGAATACCATGCTCCCAGGGTGGTGGACTATGAGCCACCCATATTACCTCTTGTAGTGACACATGAGTCACCTCCTTTAGATATTCCACTAAGAACTGATGATCAGTTTCATGATAGCTTCTTTTACTTCATAAAATATATATATAGTACTATGTATCCTTCTCTGAGTATGGTAGATATAACGTCGTAATTCCAATAGTATCATCCTGCCGCCTTTTGGGGGGATTTAAATCCCATTGGTGTACAATCTTGACTAGAGGACATTTTTTTAATATTCAGTAATTTAGAAAAGCCTCCAGAGAGGAGGGTAAATATTGCTACTTATATACATTATGATTCTGCAAATAAATGGTGAGATTTCATTACCAAGGTCATACGTCATTATGGTGTGGTCTGGGAGCGATTCTAGGTATCCTTCTATAACTACTTCAACCCCTTCCCCCATATTTTGCAAATAGACCATGCTCAAGAGTTTATGCACCTTCAGAAGGTTTCTAGGTAATTAGTGGAGTATTCAGCTCATTTAACTGATCTTTATTATTTACACCGACACTGACTAGTGAAAAGATGATAAATGTGAGATGATTTGAGAATGGGATTGTGTATGTCATCTAATCACAGGTGAGTGTTTTTATGTAGATCACCATTAATAGATAGTAAATCAGGCCCTCATCACAGAATGGAACCTTAGGGAAGCCGGAAATGTGGTCCAAGGAGGTTGAACTTCTAGAAAGGGAGACTTATTATATATCGGTAGGAAATGAAATTTCAAGGGTGCACATAGAAGAAGTTATAGCTAGATGACACACACCGAAAACTGTGTGGTGTGTCCCTAGTGTGGTAGGGAGGGACATAGAAAACCCTTGTGTATGAGGAACCCGATCAAGTGATGATCTTGCGGAGAGATGGGTCACCTTCAGTGTTTTTTTCAAACACTCACTATTTTTCCCAATGATAAGGGATCTATCACAACACAACTTTCAGGTAACATATCAGTAGATCCACTTCAAGTAGGCAGTTAGTCTACTACTGACTGATCAGGCTGAGGAGGTGGTCAAGTTCAAGGTAGTTAGGCCTCAAAGGTTCAGAGCTAGATGAGTGGAGTTTCCCAGGTTATTTATGTTGCTTCTAATGACCATTATTCAGGCCATTTTTACTTAGTGAAACCTGCACACATGAGGATTATAATCTAGGACAATCTACAGTTATAGGTACTATTCTGGTATTCTATACTTTAGTTTATGCCCTATTTGATATAGGTTCATCACACTCCTTTATATCTACTATAATTATGTAATGTTTGGGCCTTGAAATGGAATTATTATATGGTGTTATGACTCTCAACATGACATTAGGGGTTTGATCAGAGATTGTACACCAATGCAAGGAGTTCCCCCTTGAGATAGGTGGGTATAGTTTATGGTGGAACTTCATTGTCCTCAAGATCACTGATTTTGATTTCATTCTCCAAATGGACTGGAAAGAACCTTACCATGAAAATGTTGATTACTATAGACACTTGGTTTCATTTACCTCACTCAAGGGTAGAATGTATATTTATAAGGGTTAATGGGATATCCAGTTTAGTCAAGATAGACCCTAGCATACTGGGCAAGGCAGGGTGACAACCCATATGGAAAGTCACTATATGAGCAATCAAGTAATGCAACTTGTATAATTTCCTCCTATGGTGGATTATTTCAGTAACATAATCCCTCGCAATTTCATTGGATTGCCTCCTATGAGAGAGGTGGTGTTCAACATCGATCTGGTGTCAGGTGAGGCACCAGTGTCTATTCCTTCCTATAGGATGGCACGTAATAAGAACCATGAACTCAAGAAGTAGATGAAATACTTAGAGGTAAAGGATTTCATATAACCCAGTACCTCATCATGGGGTTCACTTGTCCTTTTTTCAAATATTTTTAAGGTACCCTAATGTTTTTTATGGATTTCTAGTAGTTTAACAAGCTTATGATTAAGAACCAGTATAGATTATCTCTCTATCCAGCTATGAGGAGAAACCATTTTCTCTATGATCAATTTCATGTTGAGCTAATATCAGGTTCATTTGAGACCATAAGACATACCATGTACAATATTTCTAAGTAGGTGTGGATTTTCTGATAACTAGTTGTTTCATTTTCCCTTTCAGATATGCAAGTTGTCTTCGTGGACTTGATGAATCTGTTTTATCACTCGTACCTAGATTCTTTTTTAGTTATCTTCCTAGATGATATCTTAGTGTATGATCGCACCATACACGATTATACAAACCATCTTGAGCGTATACTAAATACCCTTATTGGGAAAAAAGTATATACTAATCTCATTAAATTCAACTTTTGGAATGATAATGTTCACTTCATGGGTCAAATCATTTCGTTGGAAAACATATATGTTGAACTAGAGTAGGTTAGTGTTATCATTTCCTAGGAGCATCCCAGTAATCTGTTTGGAATACATAGTTTCTTGGAGCTAAATGGATATTGTAAGTGATTCATTCAGAATTTCCCACACTTAGTAGTACCTATTGTGGTATTGACTAAAAAGGGTGTGAATTTATTCTAGTCTTAAGCTTATGATACAACCTTTCAGGAGTTTAAAGGGATACTGACTATAGCACTGATCCTGATTATTCCAGTGCTAGGAAGAAGCTATATTATTTACTATTATTCTTTGGTAATCGGTTTTGTAGTAGTTCTGATGCTGGTAGATCGAGTTGTAGCATACGGGTCCTTCTATTTGAGACCTCATGAGTGGAATTACCCTATGCATGACCTTGATCTGGTTGTCATGTTCCATACTTTCTATTTTAGGAGGAATTATCTTTTGGGTGAGAGGTTCACTATTTACATGGATCAAAAAAGTCTCAAATACATATACACATAGCATGAATTGAATCTAAGGTAGTGCAGATGGGTAGAGTACCTAAATTTGTTTGAATTTGAGCTTTCTTATACACCTGATAAGGGTAATGAGATAACTAATGCACTGAGCTGAAAGACTCAAGAATAATCCATCCAAGAAGTGACCAATGAGTGGCATTTGATCTCCTTGTTTTCTAAGATGCACCTTGAGGTTCAGAAATTTCATGGGAAAATTGTTTTAAAAACTTTAGAAGTGATATCATTTTTTATGGAAAGGTTGAGGATGAGACAACATTATGATATTGAAGGCCTTATCCTAAGGGAGAGTATCTCATGTTATAACCCACTACTTATTTTGTTTGCTGATGAGAATTTGATCCATCTATTTCTTGGATTTATCTGGGTTCCTTTGAACATATGTGAAGAGATGGTGAGGGAATTTCATGCCGATATTTGATTTATTCGTCCATGGCTTACCCAGATGTACCAAGACATACGCTATCAATATTGGTGGCTACGTATGAAGATGTATATTGAAGGTTTGATCAAGATGTGTTAAACCTTTAAATAGTTGAAGGTGGATTACCAGTGACCTTCTGGCCTTCCATAGCATATTTCTATTTCGAAGTGGAAATGTAAAGTCATCACCATATATTTTATGATGAACTTTCTGAGATCCCCTTGATGCAGTGATGAAGTATGGTTGATCATTGATAGGATGACCAAGGTATCACACTTCACACCTATCTGGGAGACCTTCTTAGTTGATGTGCTTGGGGGGATAAATATTCGAGATATTGTGAACCTACATAGTGTTATTTGTATCATTGTATTAGAACTAGATGCCTATTTTACATCATGGTTATGGAAGGGGTTATAGAAGTCACTAGGTTCACAGGTGAATTTAATTATTACATATCACCCTCATACCAATGGGAAATCAGACTGAACGATACGGGTGTTATAGGACATACTCCAGAAATGTGTCCTTCATCTCAAAAGTTCATGAGAAAATCATATACCTCTCATTGAGTTTTACTATAATAAAATATTTTAGGAAAATATTCAGATGGATCTGTATGAGGCCCTTTATGGTAGGTTGCATCGTTCACCTCTATCATGGTTAGAGGCGGGTGGGGAAGCACTATTGGTTCCTCATCTCATTTAGAAGACTTTAGAGTAATTGTATTTAATTAATAAACATATGGATAAAAATAAATCTTGGAATAAGTCTTATACCAACCTTCACTGCTGACCTTTGGAGATTGAGGTGGGACATTGGATCCTTTTGTTAGTATCACCTAGATTGGGTCGTAGAAGGATTAAATGATAGGGAAAGTTATTGCCTAATTACATCTGTTCTTTTGAGATCATGGAGAGATTCAGACCGATAGCCTGTCAGTTATAGTTACCTCTGAGTTATCATTCCATACATGATATATTCTATATATCACAACTTCACTAGTATCCTTCTAACCCATATCATTCATTTTAAACTAAGGATATTTAGCTTGTTGCAGATGCATCCTTTAAAGAGCATTTGATACGTATCGTTGAACGAAGCACAAAGGCTCTATGAGACAAGTCAATTCCACTGGTCTGGGTGCTTTGGAAGCAAGACCATGTATTAGATGATAACTGGGATTGGTAGTTTGATGTAATTTCTCAATGGGAAGAACTCCTCTCAGATGATGCCTTACCACCCTTGTAAGGCGAACTCTGGGATGAGTTGTTTTAAAAAGGATAGGATGTAATTTATTGACTTCTTAGAGAGTTATGGAGTATTTTTTACAACCCAAAACCTCTCAATTTATGCTAATAATGTAGTATGAAGGCTAAAGAGTGGTTTTTGAGAGTTTGGGTCTGTTCAGAGCCGATAGATTCTGAATATGATGAGGTAGACTGAGTTGCATGGTTAGCGCGTGGTAATTTCTAACTGTACGACTCAACAATGCAGGCACCTAGTGCAAGGAAATGGGATAAATTGTTTTGCTATAGCCATGTGATCTAGGACACATGATTTTGTGGGTGTTGTTAGCATTTTGGAAGATCCTTTTTTCATGGGTTATGCACGTCTAGCATAATTTTACACCTTGCCCGTGTGGTGGGCATCCTTGGGTAGTGGCTATGACACAGTTAGTGCACGATTTGGCCAACCATGATACTAAACCATTCACCCCAAATTAAAGGGGTAAATTGCCTTTTCCCCCTTAAATGTTTTAAATTATTAAACCCTTATTCCTTCTATGATTTTCTCTAATAGGTGGCCACCCAAATCTATCATCCCCACCTCAAGCTAAGGATCTTTCTATATCCTTCATGCATAATATATTTCTTTCATCAGTGAGTGAGTTATATTCCTCTCATGAAGATATACACTATTCTTCCTTCTATTCCAAGATTATCTTCTCATCTTTTATGCTATTTTGGTAAGATCTCATTTTCCCTATTTTCAAGGCATTGATATTTTCTTCCATTTTCTTCAGTTATATCTTGGTAAAAGGGATGACATGGAATGAGGAGAGTGCTATAAACCTAAGGTATGTGGTCCTATCCTTTTACCTAAGTTTCTTTTCATTTACATTATGAGAAGTCCTGACATGAACTAGGCTTATTTGGAGACACCTCCAAAATTCATAACAATTTAAAGTAAATGGATTCTCATTCTTAGTAAGGTCTTAGATAATAGTGAATCATCACCATGGATTGATTTCCTTTACTTGATCCACATAATGGGTGAGGATTCCTTAAAAGAAAATTTTCCCCTTTACCTTAAATTTTTTAAACACCCTTTTTGTGTGGTTTCCCTTGTGAATATATAGGATTATGAAATGAATTAAGAAAGAAATTTTCCATAAGTTAGGCCTTATTCCCTATGACCTAGTTGAATTTCTTGAATTAAATGTTTTGGCCAATTATAATAAAATTTTAGGTTCAATTCCTTGATAGATGGTATGAATCATGATAGTTATGTCATACCTCATAAACGTACTGAGATTGATGCTTAGATCCTTATCAAATTCCTTGGATGGGATCATCAAGCTTTATAATTAGAATTTTTTAGTGTACTATATATATGTTGGGAGAGATACTTGGTGTTCCTTAGAAAAGATCACTGTGTGTTTACATTACCACCATGTGAGTGATATAGTTTCCCTAGGGGAGATATCATGGATGGGCTCCGTTGATAGACGTTTATACTAGGTTATGAGGGATACATGGTCCCCTACATGAGATACCATGGATGCGGTCAAAGCTTTTTTCTTAACACAATATAGGGAGTGATATATGGAATTCTATTTATGGATCACCTTGGATGGACTCCTATGGGATTGAGTATTTATTGTGATTCTGGTGTAATACTTGGGTTCCTTAATATGGTTCACCTTGGATAGATCTAGGATTCTGTTTAATTAAATTTAAGAGAAGAGTTTTTAAAAAAATCCAATAAAATTAATTCATTCAATTAAAGGACGTGTCCTCCAAGAAAAATCACTTGCTTATGTTCAGTCCATATCTTTTTACCTTATTTATGTTGAACCATTTATACATTATACCATACTTTTACAGGTTCACATTGTTTCATAGACATCTGTCTTAGTCCAAAGTATGTGGTGGTTTAGGAGTGTCCTATGAGGAACTTGGAAAAGTTTATTTATTTATTGCCTTTCATTTATTATTATTTTCACATTTCTCATTTCATATAAAAATATTATATTGATCTAAACACCATTAGTGGTGTCCTACTAAGCATATATTACACCCTTCTTGAGCCTCCCTTGGTACATTAGTAGACCTAAATTTTATAGGTATTGATAAAGGGAGGTATCTAACTTATGATGCTTTATTTCTTGTTTTATGATGGATTACAAGAGTATAGGACTAATAATATTCTCATTATTCTAGTAATGGCAGTTTCTTCCTCTTTTTTATTTTGTTATTTCATGTGGCATATCCATTGTTCCCGGTTTCCCATGTAACTTGTTTTTAAAAGCTACATGAAAAAATCATCATCATCATTTTGGTATATGTTATGAATTATCTTACATTGGTTATCTATGGGAAGTTTATTATTATTCCATAGCTTCTCTTTTATTACTACTTCTGTTGTTTTCCATCTATTAATCACCATTGGGCTATACTTTAACTCATGAAGGAATAATATCCCCATGGGAACACCCTAGGCCCTTGCTGTTATTTGGTAGCCATTACAATATGGGGAGGTGTGCGTGAGTTCATGTGTCCAATCATGTCGGGGCACCACTTACTGTCTCTCAGGGTGGGATGCTACAACATAAATAGTGAAGAAATAATGTTTTTTCCAAAATGGTAACTTTTATTAATTTATCAATATAAAAAAGAACTTTATTTTTTTAATTGATTGAATATGTATTTATATAATAAAGTTATTCTTTATAAGTTATTTTTTTCATTTTATAAAACATGTGTTAAAATTTATAAACCAAAATTAATAATTTAATTCTAATAAAAACATTTTCTAATATTTTCTTCTAATTATTTATTTTAATGATAAAATTCAGTTTTGGATTTCATTGAAAGGTACATACTATTTTTATATTATAATAAACCAATTTATTTCATGAAAATTTATAATTTTGATAATTATGGATTACATATAAGTTTTATGTTTCAAAACATACCTTTCCTTAAAAACTATTTTTACGCCATATGTGCATTTATTTTAAAATTAGCATTTCACACCGTTAGAAACTTTATTTGAAAAACTGGTTTTCAACTTTAAAATCTAAAAGTTTAAATGAGGTAAAAAGATTAATTTTAAGTTTTTCATTAAAATTAATTACTAAGGATGAAAATTAATTACCCTATAAAAATAAAAAACTAAAAAACAATGATTGACTTAGAGTAAATGACCTAAAACATTTTAAATACTAATATAAAAATAGATTATTGAGGTATGGCTCAACCAAACCTAAACTACCCTCCTCTTGTTTCCATTTATTATCCTTTGAACATTGGATAATAACATTACATTATTGAAATGTAAATGGTACTTCCAAAATTTTCCACACCTTCACTAATAAAAGGATATCACTTCGACAATTTAATGTTACACCTTTAACTTCAAATTACATCCAAAAAGACTACCATTTGTTTCTTCAGGGAACATTCTCCCACTTCTGTATGCCTATATTCATTATTATTTATCTTAATACCTCCATTTAAAAGAATAATTATAAGAGAAAATCCAAGATCTTGATGGAAGTATTACATCCTTCTTAATCTTTTCTTCTTAATATTCCTATTTCAAATATTTTCTAACCACTTAATATATGGAATTCACTATAATTAATATCCCAATATATTATTATATTAATGGAATAACCATATTTTATTCTAGTAATGTGAGTATATCTATATAGTTTAATTTTATATTTCTAACAATATGATCAGTGTTATGTTAAGCTATTTTTTATCACACTTTGATCATCACATATTGTCAATAGGAATAGGAAAACACATCAGAAAATCATGTTCCTGTCATATCCTTTTCATAATATAAATGAATTTTATGGGATGACCACATTTTCAATATGGGTAGAATAATAGTTTCATGTCATCAGTTATTCAATTAAACTGCACTAGTCATATCAATTCGTATATGATTGGTTCTCAACACAAAATACTCACCAATGGATATTCATTGATTTCTATTCCCAAAATAATCCTTATATATTCACATAATAATTAATTACTTGTTAATAAAATTCCTCATTATTATACTCAAGACATTGGGTCTATTTTGATTCACCTTATGTAACATGAAGACCAAAGAAGTCATTGTAATTCATACACATGAACTCACGTCTAGAGTTTCTTTTATGAATTTCATCAACCTGGGAGATTCAACTAACATAATGAAGGGCACCGTTGTGATCTTCTCACAATAAATGAGTCAAGGAGTTACTTATGAAATTTTCAATCGGTGTTTCATCATCAATCTCATTAATCATCATTTAACATTCTAAAAACACCCTTTATATGAACTTTTTTAGTCTCAAAAATATTTTCATTATGGTGTATATATAACTATGTATGAAGTAAAATACTCACTTTTTGAATTTGGAAACATGAGTGAAATATTATACCTTTCATGATTTATATATTTATACATAAATATAATAATAATAATAATAATAATAATCTATATTAGGTTTGGGTCATTATAAAAAACAAATACACACGCATCCATGAACCCCTGTAAGTCAAACCACAACCCTCTCCACAATGAATGGCACGTACCCATTAGAGATATTTTATTATATAGAGTGGCCTTAAGAAACCATTAATGATAAACCTATGTATTAGATAAGTTTTCCCAATTTTCCTTGAAGGATGTGACTCAAAGTCCCAAATGAGTACCTTATATCATTTCATGTCACCATTCTTTCTACATGACTACCCCTTCCAGTAATAATCTTATTATAACACAAGTCTAAATTCCAAGTCACCCCTTTCCAATGAATTATTTATCAGCTTTCTCTCTATTGTTTCATGTTAGGGATCACCTTTACCCCCACATTATAAATTAGTGTGGGAATAGGAATGGTTGAAATGTTTCAATGGACCCATCTCTTTTTTGAACCTCCCACCTAGAGACGCATGTGTGGTACCCAACTACACCACATACCAAGTTGTGTCATGTCATCTGACTAGTATCATTGTTCCAATAATCACATGTAAAGTAACCCCCTCTGTTAAAATTTATAAATATTAGTGACTATAGGGATGAATTATAGGCACCATCACCCCAATCTCTTTTTTGAGTGGTCCACTCAGATATGCCTATGTGTATCAAATCAAATGTGTAAAGTAAGTATTTTCAGCTCCTGATCTAGGAGTGTGAGTCTTTGGATCAATAGTTTTATATTTGTTTTAAAGAGAAATAAGTTCCCTTTTATTAAAAATAATAATAATTATTCCATATAAATCATCATTATACTTTATTTTACTGTAAAATCCTTTTTATTTAGAAAATTCATTTTTTTACAAAACATTTTTCATTGTGTTTCATGCATTTATATTAAAATTTATTTATCACACATCTAAAAATTGAACCATAAAAATGATTTATTATTTTGAATTGTTTGGTTAAATTTTTTTAATGAGTTCAATTTAATTTTTGTTCAAAATTAATAGTAACCATGGTAAAAACATATCACTTTGGAAGGTTAAAAAAGATTAACAAATGGGTTAAACTAATAGATAAGGGTTAAATACATACAAAACACTTGATTAAATTTTACAAGTTGATTGTATTTAAATATTAAAATTCCTATATTCGACTTGTTTTCCATTTAGATCCAATTTTTTTAAGTAATAAATTTTTTATATTTAAAAGTGTATAAAAAATATAGTTGTCCCACTCCCCTCACTTATAAAAGGGAATCACCTCTCTTCTCTAACACACACTTAATGAGAAATTTATCTTAAAAAATACATACAAAAAACTTCCCTAACATGAATACCTATGTTTTATAGGTTCTAGTCTCACAAAAATACCAACATAGAATCATTTATGTGTAATATACTGGAGTCTTTCCTATGAAAAGGTATAAGTCTTAATTGAGTTATTTCATTTTGTTAATTCTTATAACTCCTTAAATTCAATTATAAACTTATTTGTATAATAACATAATAATATAAAATATACTAAAATTTTATTATTTTTATGTTATAACCCTTTTTATCTCCTTTTCCATCCAATGGAATATAAAAAAAATTATTTATACATACATATGGACCATCGTCTCCACCTAAGGATATAGTTCATTTTTCATCACTGCCTCATATGGTTGGTTATTATGATTGATTTAACAAATATATATGATAATTATTAAATCATTATTCTTTGGAAAAGATGATATATTACTTACCTTCGACCCTTACATCCATTGAAAAATTATAATGTCTCCCATGCATACATGTGCACAACCACCACTACAAAGCGATGTGATTCATTTTACATTTTTTCATCACATATCTAGTTATAAAGATGTAAATAATGAATAAATACGAAATTTATAACATAATTATTATTTTTAAAATTTAAAATATAATCCAATTTATTTCATTTCCACCAAGAATAAAAATGAAAACATTGTCCATGCATGTGTATGGACTACCAACTACAAGAAACGATGTGTTTCATTTTTCATTTCCACTTTAAATGGATGATTATAAAAGTATATTGATTATGTAAACATGATAATTATAACATGTTTAATATTTTTTAGATGATGGAAACATGAACTCTTTGACCATGGTAAACCTATTGAATCTGTTTTGGGATTACGGACCGAACATCCTCAAAATTCCTAACATGAACTTAATTGATATAGTTTATAAATAAAAAATGGAAATAAATGAAAAACTATAAATAATGATAATGGAATATAAATTAAAAAGATTTTATAGAAATTATAAAACTAATATCAATTTATTATTTAGGATATAGAGAAATTTTTTGTTGAGTTAGGACAACGGGTAAGGTATTTGTCTATAAAACCTTTTTTTAAAGTTTCATTTAAACAAACATTCTCCTCTATTTACATATTCTTAAAAATTGTTGTATGGAGGTTACTATAGAATTTTAGATACTAACATATACTTTATTTACAAATTATTAAAAGGAATCATTTTAAATTTTTTCCATTACTATGCACTTTTTTCTTTTTATAAAGTGAGAAAAAAATGTTTGTTTACATTTACCGTAGGAATAACTTTTTTCCGTCATAACCATTATTCATTATCATGATTACTCTAAATTTTTATATGTTTTTTCAAGAAATATACTATTCCTGTTATTCTGTGAAATTTTCTTTTTTAAGTTTGTTAAAAATAAAGGGATATTTCTCTTCTTTTTTATATAAAAATAGAAAGTTATTTTACGTATGGGTTCAAAATTATTTTTTCAAAATATTTTTGATGAAAAGTATAAGATTATTAATTTTTAATTCATGATATGGTACTTAGGGTATATATATTATGAAGATAGACCTTTCACTACAATAGTTTTGGATTTATTCAGCATTAGATTTTATCAGCGCTATAAAAAAGTGTTAATAAAGGTTTCCTTTATCTGGGTTAAAAAGCGATGATAAAGGTTACCTTTTATTATTTCTTTTTCTCAGCATTGATAAAAGGGAAACTTATAACTACTTTTTTTAGTGTTGATAAAGTGTTCTATTTATTAAATCATTTTCTAGAATTGATAAAGGACGTCTTTATATGTTCTAGTTAAAGCACTGATAAAACTAACCTGTGAGTCCCACATTGAAAATGTGGATGGTTGGATGCTTGTTTTTAAATCATTCCATTACATCACAACTTCAGAAGCCTACTATGGGGATGGACTCTCGCATTCATGCTTCACACACACCTATACGAGCTCATGACAACATGCATGGGGACACACAGTTCTTGGCCCACCCAATGATGTATGTGGACTTTGGTACACCCTCTATTCATCACTCCTTCCCTGTTGGGCTACCTAAATAGTTGACCCTTCTATTTGAGAGCTAGCAGACTTAATAAATTTTTTATAATTAAATTATTCTTTCATATAAAAATATATATGAATATATTAAATATTATATATATTTATATAATATTTATTTTTATTTATTTATTTTTTTAATTGAATTCATATTTCGTATATAAAATATATATATTGATATATATAAAAATATATTGATATATATTAAATATTAATATATATATATCAATATATTTTAATAAATAGTTATTAACTATTTAACTATATATATATTGATTTTTAATATATTCATAAATATATATATATATATTATTTATTTTTTAAAAAATTTATTTGTTTAATATTTTTTACAATTTTTCCATTTTTATATTTATTTATAATTATTCATTTTTTTGTAATTAGATTATTATTTCTTATATTAAAATATATATTGATATATATATAAATATATTAATATATATTAATATATATAAAATATTGACATATGTTGATAAATAAATTATTAATTATTTAATTAGAAATTAACAAATTACAAAAATATCGTATATATAATTAAATAAGTAATACATTTTTTATAATCAATAAAAAAAATAAATTTATTAAATATTTAATATACAAATTAAATATATTTTTTTGACAGTTTTGGGATCAGGCACAAATTATCAATCCATTTCATTAAAATAAAAAGATAAAAAGGTGAGGAGGGATTCAAACATGGGAAAAACCCTCAAAAAACATAAACTAAATGTCAAAGTAAACATCATGAGTAAGGTTAAGACCCCGTTAATCCATCCTATGTAGAGCTCTTACCTGTATATTTCATCTACGCTTCCAAGCCTTCGCTCTCGGGCAAGATACATGACCTTCTTCTAAAGACAGTTTAGCCGAGTCTATTTCACCATTTCCCCAGAGACCGCTCCACGAAACAGCCCATAAAAATGGTGGCCTACGCTAGTACCCATGGAACTTCCAAAATCCCAAACCATGTTTAATGTCTCCAATGATAGCTCCATAGAAGATTCAAGAACTATAAATGGATTAAGTGGCCACCATAACTTCATAATGAGAATAAAGCAAAGCATCCGTCTGGGATTCAGTCTGAACAATATCTACACTTTCAAGGGAAGCCCTTCCCTTATGACTTTGGTCAGGTGTTTACACAACCTGGTTTAACCACATTTCAATGGTTTTTAAATTCTTCTTTGATTGAGATTCAAGCTGACTTGGTAGGTTTTTGGTGCACAAACTCCACCCTCCACAGTAGGTGGGGATTGGTGGTGATTGGTGGGGGAGTTTTGTCAAACTCGACACACCCACTATGGTAATTTAAGGAGGGTTTGGGGAGCCTTACATAAATTAGTTCATTCCAAGAGAGATTCATTGTTTTATAGAGACTTTAGAGATCTATGTGAGAGAAAGAAAGGGAGGTATGGGAGGGGTTCATTGTAACTATTTTTTCCATTGAAAGAAAATTTTGGTTTCCTCTCCATTTATCTCTCTTCATGGTCAGAAAACAACAACAATGGTATTAGATCCATTTCTAGTGCAATGGGGGTGAGTTGTTGAGTTTTTTCAGTGGTAGGAAAAATAATGTTTCTCAAAATCTTATTTTGAAGGAAGATTCTTAAATTTCATGGTGATCGGATTCTAACGGCGCAAACAGCATTGCAAATATACCAAAAACAAGATTCCTAGTCTCGATCAAAGTTTGGTCAAACTTAGGGTGCTACATTACCCCCTACTAGAGAAGAAGGTATTTTTCAGGCACTTGCTACTTTTTTGGAATGATTCTGGAAACTGCTCTGGCACACCACATCAGCACCACATCATTGCCACATCATCAAATGATCTTAGCTGTTGACACTGATTTGGTCATATCTGGATCAATTGGTGTTTGATTTTGATGATCTAGGAGTTGATTAATCCATTTTTTACCATTTAGGATGTAATTTTGAGCTCCAATTTTCCATATGTTTCACATATTTTTTCATAATTGACATCCAATGGAGGGTCCATCCATTGGAGGCAGTCGAGGGGCTAGAAATGGACACCAAAACTAAATAAATTCTATAGATAGTAGGAGACCATCATACTAGTGATACCATTCTAGGATGGATCAACACATGAAGAAGATTTTTTTTGGTTTCTACAAGAAATAGTTAATGCGGTAACCAACAAAGCAGAAATGGAGACACGCGCAAGACAATATCTGGAGAAATCATGCTTTTCTCCAAAGATAGAGAAGATATATGCCTTAATACATTATTCTAAACACAAAATGGGTGGTCGATGTTGCATCATCATACCAAGTCAATCCATATTGTGATTATTTCTTAACCTATTTATCCAATGAATTTAGTGTATTCAATATGGAAAATACCTATTCAGTGGAGATTGTTGGAAAGAGTGAAATACAATTCAAGACGAACACTGAATACACAATCACTCTGAAGGTGGTTCGGAATGTTCCATGCCTTTTACTGAACTTATTGTTAGGTATAGTCTTTGATCAACAAGGATCTGACAATATATTCAGAAATGGAGCATAGAAGATGACAAAAGGATCCACTTTCATCGCTCGAGGGCATATATTTCATATATTGTACAAAACTAATGTGATGATATGTGTAGACAACCTCAACATGGTGTAAGCAGAGACTTCATCCATTACATGTAATAGGAGACTCAACAATATGAGTAAAAGAGCCTTACCTACCTCGATGAAGAACAAGTATATCAGTATTGCAAAGGATGTATCACTGGATCCTTGTAAATACTACTTATATGATAAATTGAATAGAGTCTCATTAAATACTATTTCATCAAGAAGATCATAGTTTCTAGATATTGTGCACTCTAATGTATGCAAACCCATGGAGTTGGATTCACTGGGAGGTAAAAAATACTTCTTATACTTTATTGATGATGCATCTCGAAGGATGTGGGTGTTATTCTTGTGGATAAAGGACCAAGTACTAGACTACTTCAAGATGTTCCACACCATGGTGGATCATGAAACTATATAGAATTTTAAGTGTCTTCATTCAAAAAATGGAGTGGAGTATAAATCTAGAGAATTTTTCTCCTATTTTAGGAGTCAATGCATTCTACATGAGAAGACAGTAACACGCACCCCATGACACAATATTGTTTCTGAAATAATGAACAGAACAACCATGGAGAAGGTCAGAAGCATGATGAGTTTGGATAAGCTACCTAAGTTATTCTAGGGAGACTCTTTTAAAGTTTTGTTCTACCTCATCAATAGATCACAATCAGTCACACTGAATTATTAGATTCCATAAAAGATATGGTCTAGTAAACATCCATCTTACTCTCATTTATGAGTATTTGTATGTTTGGAATTTTTACACGTATTCAAGGAGCTTAGGCAGAAGCTAAATGCTAGATCAACTCAATGCATATTCATCGGCTATGAAGATGAGGAGTTCGGACACAAGATTTGGAACCCAAAGAAGAAAAATGTGATCATAAGTAAAGATTTTGTATTCCAAGAGAACTGGACAATTGAGGACATTCAAAATCATAAAATTTATAAAAGGGAAAGTTTCTAGGAATCAATTCATCATCCAACACCTATACTAGCACCAACTATCAATGAAGAGGAGGATGTAAAAGAAGGATCATCATCAGTGGACCAGTAGGAAGTTGAATAGGATATAGAGCGGGAGGAGACTCAATCCTCTCCATAAGAATTTTTATAACCATCAAATAAGATAGGTGATGTTGTGACTCTTAAACCTAGAATTTCACAAGTTTGAAGATATTCAAAAGGAAGGATTCCATCAACAAAATATTTAGAGTCAGAGTACTTGTAGCTAAATAATGTGGAGGAGCCATAAGGATACCCAGAAGTAGTGTATAATCATGAAAAACACAAGTGGCTTCATGCAATGGAGGACGAGATGGTGTCTTTGATGAAGAAATAGTCATAAAATTTGGTGGAACTATCCAATGGTAATAAGTCACTAATGAAAAATTGGTTTTCATACTAAATAAGTATGGAAGAGGTCAAGAACAATTATCATTTAGTGGTCAAGGGATTAATTAAGAATAAAGGAGTTTCCTTTAATGATATATTTTCACCCACATTCAATTTGAATTAAATATGGGTCATTTTTGGATTGTTGGCTAGCTTGGACATGGAACATGAACAGTTGGACATGAAGACAAATTTTAATCACAGTGACCTCTCTTAGGAGATATATATAAAGAATCCAGAAGTTTTTGTGGTTTCTGGACAATAAAACCTCATCTGTAATTTGAAGAAGAGGTTGTACGGACTGAAACAATGTCCTAGAAAGTTTTATAATAAATTTTAGTCATTCATGGTGAGTCATTGATATAAGTGGATAGAGCAGGACTAGTGTATTTACATCCAGAGATTTCAAGATGGTAAATTATTTATTATTCTAATTTATGTTGATAACATGTGGATCATTAGGAAAGATTTAGTTAAGATTATCCATTTTAAGAAGGATCCTTCTATGTATTTTGATATGAATGACTTTGGAGTAGCTCAACAGATTATGGGGATGTAGATCATTCATGACAGAAATATGAGGTTGTTATGGATATCTTAGGATAATTTTGTTAAATGATTTTTGAAACATTTAAACATGGAAAAATCTAAACTATTGATCATTCCTCTTCCTAACCATTTGATGTTGAGAAAGAGTTCATGTCTGTCGTCCAAGGAGGTAATCAAGGTGATGGAGATGATGTCATACTCCTCAGTAGTTGGAATCTTTATGTATGCTATGGTGAGTATGATACCTAGAATTGCCCATGTTGTGGTGATAGTTAGTTGATTTCTCTCCAATCCTGAGAAGAATCAATGGGATGCATTCGAGTGGATTTTGTGGTATCTTAAAGGTACTTAAAAGATATGTTTGTGATATAGGTGATATGAGCCTCTCTTGGAGGTCTATACCGATGAAAATTTGATCATAGATTCTGATAACAGTAATTCTACACCATGATAAATCTATACTTTTGCAGGAGGAGCTATATCATGGAAATCAAGTTTACAGAAGTACATTAATTTATCAACGATAGAAGAAGAGTACATTTCTGCTTCAAAATCTAGAAATGATATGTTGTGGCTAAATCATTTTCTTTAGGAGATTAGATTTATCAAGGAGTACAAGTTTCATTGAGATAATCAAAGTGATTTAGACTTGAGAAATAACTCCATGTAGCATTCTTGTATAAAGCACATCAACATTCTCTATCATTGGATATGTGAAGTTATGGATCAATAGCTCTTGAAACTTTTGAATATCCACAAAAATAAGAACCTAGGGGATATGTTGACAAAGGTTGTTCCTCAAGATAATCTAGAAATTTTCAACCACTCTAGAAGATTGAAACTAGATGAAGAGAATTTAAAGATATTCTATCTTTCTTGGAAGGTGTCTTTTGCACCAACTCCATCCACCATGGTAGGTGGGGATTAGTGGGGGGGTTGTGTCAAACTTGACACCCCCACCATAGCTATTTAAGGAGGGCATTAGGACCCTTGCATCAATTAGTTCAAAATGAGATAGATTTATTGTTTTAGATAGCCTAAAGATCTCCATGTGGGGAAATAAAGGGAGGGGTTAATTGTAAAAAAAATTCTCGTTGAAATAAAATTATGGTTTCCTCTTCCATTTATCTCTCTTCATGTTCAAATAACTACAACATGATTCAGATACAAAACCTCATCACTTGTAGGTTGAATTGCACCATCGACCTGATCACCTACACTCTTCTATCCAAAACATTGTGACGTATTACTAACCAGGTGGGTGGAGACTTGGAATACCTTGTTATCCATCACTTTTCCCCTTTATATAATGCTAATTTATTTGGTTGAAACTATGGAGTAAGCACTACCCCCACGTGAAGAGCATTGCATGTAGCAGCTTCCACATCTAGTCCTTTTCTACATTTCCTTGAAATATAAAACACATTGGTCATAACTAAAAACTGAAATTGAACATATTTAGGTGGATCTCCATCTGTAATAATATTTCCAGGCTACACAAAAATTTACGGGGTATCATGATCAGTTTCTTATGTTATCATCATGGAATTTTCAGGATTATCATTCTGGGACTGATCCTCTCTATCAATAATCTAGATCGCATGCTTCTCTACACTACTATTTTCACTAGAAGGATTCATCATGATAACCACCTTCTTACCAGGAGAGGGGGAACCACATTCCAAATACTGAATGAATGAACCTTATGAATAAACAAGAATACCTATACTCATAGATATATTAAATCCCTTGGACTATCCTTTGTCCAATACATTTTCATTCAATTTTTGGTTTTAAGAAAGAATTTTAGGATTATCTTGCATCAATCCCTCAACATCCTTTTTTTAATTCCCTTTTCGGGATCTTAGAGCAACTATCTATTCATGAAGAAATTGATGGTCAACATTCTCTTACACCACTACTTAATTAGATGGTTGTACCTCGTTGGCTTGAACTACTTCCACAATATCTACCCAAGACTAGTTATTTTTCCCATTAATATTCATTACTCACATTCTAGTAGATAAAACACATCCATAAGTCTCAAAATAAACTGGAGAATCCGAACACACCCTATTGGGAGGAGGGATCTCCACCTACACAGACCCATCCTGACTAATAGCCTCAGTAAGAGTATGATTAGTTAGTCTATCTCTAGAGAACCCATCCATATTTAGTTTCAAAATGCTGAATTATTCACACCTTCATCTTGAGACTGATCCGAACCATCATTTCCTTGACCACCATGTGCATTTGAATTCAATCGTCTAATATTTTTAAAGAATTAATTTTCATCATACCCCAAAGTAGGGAAAAAATAGACCAAAGATATATTGAAATTTGAAGAGTCGTGTCCTATAGACTTATAATCAAAACAAAATCAAGGTAATTTTTCTTATTCAATTCTCAGATAAATCTCATCATCATCAGTTGAAAGAAAAACTTTATCAATTAAATTAGAACAAATGTATACTTATTCTAGGAAATGATAATAGTGTCAATATATGGCCACTTCCATTTCCCTATCCATTTTAATAGGATCTCTGATAGACATTGTTACATCATATAACATCATTGCGTGATAAAGAATCCAATTTAATCTATAAACTATAACCCACAACTGAATTGAGGAGTTACCTATCTCTAGAGGATTAAACTTCTGATCTCATTCATGGATATACAGAAAACCTAGATTGAGATAAATTGAACTAAAACCCCAATCCCTCATCTTCAAGTCTTCATAAGATAAAAGAATGTGAAAAAATACACATACCAACAAGAAACATTTCCAATTTGAGGAACCCCAAGTTTCTAAATGATGCTCGATAAGATCCATGATTATCTATGGCTTAGATCCTCTTGAAAAAATAATACTTGTGATGATAGAATGCTCCCTGATATACACATGTTCTGAGATAGCTATTAGATTATTTTTAACATGGGAAACATTTCCCTTATGATGAACACAACTAGTAGAAGATCCTTTATGGATAAAGAAAGAGTGACTAAGCACACTATCATCTTTCATAGAAGCCACAATATTTCTTCCATAATAGGCATTTCGATCTTCCATTCCATCTCCCCTATTCTTATGGGATTCGAATCGTCCATGGGTGAGGAATAAAAATATGAATATAATTAGTAAATACTTAGTATACAAATTAAATAATTAATATATTGTGCATTTTTATATACTAATTAAATACTTAATATACTAATTAAAGAATTAATATACTATTTATTGGTATATAAATATTAAATTTATTCATTTTTAAATGTTTTATTCATTTTTTTAAATTATAAATAGTATTTTAATTATTCAATTATATATATATAATTAAACATCATTTATTTTTAACCTGATTTCATTTTATATAATTTATTCAATGATAATGTTTTGTGTGTGCTTACGTTTTTTATAATTTACAAATTTTAACTATTTATTATTTTAATATTTTTTGTAATTTATTAATTTTTAATTTTTTCTATACATAATTATTCCTTAATATATTTAATATTTTTTTTAATTTATTCATTTTCAAATTTTCATTGATAAATATTTTTGTTGTTTTATCAATTTTTTATATTTATCAATATATGTTAGTTCACTAACATTTAATGTTTTTAATATGGTATTAATTTATTTAATTAATATGTATTCATTTCCTTTTTAACATATATAAATATTTATTTTTATGTTTTTAAAATTAACTATATAATTAATAACAATTATTTATTTTTTAAATATATACTTTTTTATTGTTGTTTATTTCATTATTTGATGCTACATATTATATAATGTCATTGTTCAATTGAACGTATATCGAACTTGTATATATATATGTTTATTTATTTATTTTTCACACAAAAATATTTACATAATTAATGAAAACTTATATATAAATACATACACCAAATATTTATGTAATTTATTCAAATTTTAATATTCATTTTAAAATTTCATTTAGTAACATAATATAAGTAATATATTACAGTTTTAATAAGTAAATTTTACTTATTTATTTTTAATATTATTTCAGTTAGTATTATTTATTCTTTCTTCAAAAAAAATTAGAATTTAATCATTTTATAATATTTATTCATACACATTTTTTGTACTATGTTTTTATATTCTCAATATGTATTCATATTCATGCAATATATATATTCATTTTCATTTTTTTTAATAATTTGTATGACTAATAAAAAATATCCATTTTTTCAATATTTTTACAGTCTGCTCATTTTTCAGTATTCAATTTCACTCATTTTTAACATTCATGTATTTAAGATTATATATTCGTCAATAATGTTAAAAATATATTTGTAAATAAATATTTATCAATATATATACTTAAAAATGTGCATTTATTGTATTTATGAAACTATATATCTAAAATTGTAAATAACTATATTTTTTTAAATGGAACATATATTATTATAAATAAATAATTATAAAATTTAATAATTAGAATATATTACCAAATTTTTTTAAATAATGAATATATTTACTATATTTATATTAATATTAATATATATTTATTCAATATATATATATATAATTATATAAATATATTTATTATTATATACAAATATTTAAAAATATCTTTAAAAATATATTTATTTATAATTATAATTATAAATATTTATTTATTTATTTATTTATAAACATATATTTATAATTATTTTAATATATTTTTAATTATATACATTTTTATTTATTTATTTATTTATAATTATATGCATTTAAATTATTGGGTTATATTAATTACATTATAAAAATTAATTATATATGTCATTCTCAGCACTAAATAAGTGCTGATAAAAGATTTATTTTTCAACACTAAAACTTTTTCACTAATAAATATATATTTTATTAGTGTTAAAAAGAATTGATAAATAAGTCTTTCATCAACATTGATAAAATGATCCATACTCTTTTAAAAATAACCCTATCCAAATAGATTTATTTCATGTCATTTAACCTCTAGTAAAAGTTCACATTTGTCGCTTCTCCCCCTTGATCCTCTATTTGGAGAATCAACTATCAAATATAAGGCATGTTATTTTCTATCCTCCCCTCATTTATCATTGTCGTAAATCATATCTTTTCATGTTGTAAACTCAATCTTAGGGTGAACTGAACTTTGTGGGTATCAAGGATCTCCCCTCCTCTCTCTAGAATAAAACAACCAAGGTGATGTCCCCTCTAAATATGATCAGACTGGAACAATGGGGGTCTTATTTTGAGGTCACTCCTTTACCTATCATGGAAAATGGATAATACACATTCTTATCACAGAGGGGTTTTGGGTTACCGACACTATCTATTATGAGTGGGACGCATTGGCCATGTCTACTGAGCCACGCTGATAGGTCTAAGAGAAAAGACCAACTTATAAATAGTGGTGGTTCCCCAATCACTGGAAATTAGATATTCCATATTCTTTTATATTAAACTTGTTAGAGGTTTTATTCATTATTTGGTTTTGTGACTATTTTGAAAACATTGTTTTTTCTAATGGTTTATATTTAAAACTTTCTTTGTTTTAGTTGATGTTTTTTCATACCAATGAATTAAAAAGGTTGTAATAATGATTTCATTCATTTTAGATGTTTCTTTCATTACTGATTTGCATTTTTTTCTTAATTTAGATTTGGTATATGTTTTGATTGAGTAGAATAATGTTAAATTATTTATTTTAAACTTTTTAAATGATTCTTGACTATTCTGTGATGGTTTTAGGATCATATAGATTTAAAAAATTATTTAAAGGCATGAAACATTTGTAATATGAATAAATAAGAATATTGTGTGTTGTATTGATTTATTTTGAATGAGATTTTTAAAAATTGCATATTGAGTTGTAGAATACTCATGAAATTTATTATTCTTTTTAAATAAATGAGTGGTGGAGTGAGTAAAACTCATTAAAACTAATTTTTTAAAGTTAAAACCAACATATTAAAGGTATGTTTTAGTGTTTAAAATGTATCAAGAGGGTATAATGTTAGAATTATGAATAATGGGAACCAATTAAGAATTTAAAACTTTATGTGTTTTGTGCTTTTCTTAGTTAATATAGATATTGAGAAATAAATTAAGATTCATTTTCTTATATAGTTTCCTTAGATATGAGGGGAGGACAAGGAAAACAATTAATGGTTTTAGGTGTGTGGGTATGTATAAGTTTCATCTTTTTTTATAACATTATTTATTCTGATTAATCCTTTTGGACAATATTATTATTATTTTTATCTATTGTGTCTCATATGGAATGGTTTTAGTGTCACCCATAAAAATTTATGATTTAAAAAACATTTATCCCAGACACATATAGAATTAAAAGATAGTGGAAGAATTTATAAAGTTTTATATAATCTCCCCTAACCATACATGTGCTATGGATTTTATTAAGAATGAGTATACTCTTTTGGATATACCTATGAAGGTCATTACTACTATATGTGAGATATATCTTATAGTGACCCACGTAATTTTTAGAGGTGGAATCAAAATGATTTGGATCTCAGTGATGTGAAATCCATGCTAACTAATTTTTTTAGAATGTGTATTAATGGAAAGTATTTTTTGTGTATTTAAGAAAATTGAATATAGGTTTTTGGATATTCTTAGATATTTTAAATATAGCTAGGATTACAAAATCTATAATTTTTGAAATATGGGTTCTCTATTGGGTTATAGTGAAAATATATATGTTTCTATATCTTTAATACATAGTCTAGAATAATCTATATAAAAAAGTGAGTAACATGAAATCCAACTTCACTTCAGTCATCAATAACAGTTTTATCCATTTGTTTTATGAAATTCTATGATCTGTGACCTTGTGTAAAAATCCATTGATTACATGACCTTTTATGTTCTGGGGAAGTATATTTTTACAAAAAAAATAGAAATACATGTCACAATTAATTGATAAGGAAGGAAAATAATTTCTAATGGAATTATTCCATCTAATAATAATTAAATTTTTTAACCCGCATATTTATAACCACCTTTTTGTCCCACACAACATTAAATTGAGAACATAGACTGATAGACACATGTTTACCCTAGGTTGTTTCTTTTCATATCACCCTTTGGTAAAATGATAACTTTTCAAGAATCATAACTGATAACATTCAAATTTTGGGTTCCTCTTATTATAATTATCTATAAATTTCTCATTTATTTATTAATATCTTATGTGTATATATTTATTTTTTGAATAAAATGAATATTTTATGAACCTAATACGATGAATATGAATCAATAGGGGGTTCATGATAACTTTATGAAAAAGTGTATGAATATAGAGTAAAGGAGTTCATCAAATTTTCAATAGAGAATGAATATGACCCTTCTCAAATACTTTGTCTATGTTTACATTGTTTTTATTCAAGAAAAATAGTATGGAAGAGTTGTAAAAACATTTGATTTGTCATGGAATATATCATAGCTATAAATATTGGATGAAACATGGGGAAAACTGAATATGAACACTGATTGGGATGATATTATGGTTTATTGATCATTTGATATGAATACTAATGTAAATGATGATAGAGATCATATATAATAAATTAATATGTTAATTTTACATGACCTTCATGATTTCTAAATATGTTTGAGAAGTTAAATAACTATTCTAAGAGGCCATTGTATACCAATTATATAAAATAAATAATACTGTCAACTGTATTGAAGTTATATAGTTTGAAAGATGATATTAGATAAAGAAACACAAAATTTTTATAAATTCTTGGTGTCTTTAATGATATGATAATAGAATAATTTTAACTTCCTTATCAAACATACGACACTAAACGAATGCTAATTTTAGTGGGAATGATCTCTAAAAATACTTTCTTGTGTAAATGATTGCATATTTTTTCTCATAGACCATGAATCACCCATAAAATGACATAAGTGTAGCATGAATCAATGCAAGAAAGATGGATCAAGTCCTTCAAAATTTTTATGGTATATTATTAACACTTCATGATTTAGAAAACTATATGGATGTTAGAAAATCATGACACAATTGACATGGAAACAAAATACAATAATTTAAAATGGAAAACTATGCCATCTAATAGAATCTCATCAGTGGAAGAAAATTTATTATGAGGGTCTTAGATGTAAAAATTAGTTGAGAAACTTTCTCCTTTCATTATTTATATATGGAATAAATGATTCTTTTGTAGATAGTTGTGCTCACATTACATGTCCAATTGTGTTGGTAAATTATAATGTGCATCCATGGTTATGCATGAAGTGAAAATATGTTATGTTGTATTTTCTTAAATCAAGACAAAAATAAACTGATATTGATATTGATGTCTATTGTTATCCATTAATTTAATATTTGAAATTGTTGTGGAATATAATTGTTACAATTTGTGTCTCTCGTAGAAGTGAATAATTAAAATTTAATGTCGTGTTGTATGGGATGATAAATTACTTTCTTACTTATAAAAAGTTTCTATGATATAATATTAAAGGAATATTGGGGTTTTCCAATTGTGAAGAATGCACACACTCAATTTTGTTCAAACATTCCTCAAAGACTGTGTTTTAATGAGATCGTAAATTTTTACCTCAAAGATATAAGTACTGATCCTGGATGACCACATTCAATGGGAATTTGAACAGGGACCACTAATGGGTGATCAACTATTCAATAAAGTAAAATATATTGACACTATTTTTGGAAAATAATTTTCAAAAAACCTTAAGAAATTAGGATGTAAAAAGAGATCAATTTTCTTTCAGTTTACATATTATAATTATTTGAATATCTGACATTTTCTCATGTCATTCATGTATAAAAATAAATTATTTTATAGTGTAATTAGAACATTACTAAATGTTTCTGGAAAAATAAAATACAGCATCAAGTCTAGGTTGGATATGATTGATATGAGGATAAGGTAAGAGTTAGCACCATTTAATCGTAAAATTCAAAATTTTCTTCCTCCAATGTCTTAAAATTTATCCAAAAAAGAAAAATTTTGAATTTTCTTTATTGGTGTAATAGTTCTAGAATGACATTCATCAAATATCAAGAATTTTTTATCAATGACTAATTTAAAGTTACGGGGACTAAAATCACATGAATGTCATTTTTTAAGAAAGATTTGATGTGTGTCGCTTTATATTGAATTCTTCCTAGAAATGTATGCCATAACTTAACCAAACACTACTTATAAAAATCTATATATATTAAATTTATAGACTCGGTGAGGTTTTCAATCAAGAGTTAGAAGGTTGTAGTCATATTATTTGAATTAGAGATGTTCTTATTACCATAATTATTTGATATATTGGTCCACTTGATGGTTAACTTAGTTAGATAGGTTCAACTATATGGTCCTATCAATTAGATATGGATGTATTCCATTGAATGGTGTATAAATATTTTGAAATGGTGCATTATGATTCAAAGTCACTCAGAATTTTGTATTGTAAAATGATATATTTTTGAAGAATGTATTGAATTTTATACCTATTACCCATCATATATAGATATCATAGGTCTCCAAAAGTCCCATCACTATGTATTCCTTATGGTTAAAGGTATTTTTAGAAGATATATTATTATAATTACCATCACATAGTGAGATAAATATCACCATTACATTTTACGTAATAGTGAAGATGTTGATCCATATGTTGAAGCCTGCAAAAAAATTATTAGACATTTAAATCCATCAAGGGATAAAGTATGTATATAAAATTCACATAATAAATAGTTTATAAAGTTGTTATGATATCATATTTATTAGGAGTTATCTAAACATTTGAATTCAATTTTTGAATGGATTTAATAGCTGTCCAGGGGACCAAATGAAAATTTTATACTTTACACTTGTTTTTTAATTAAATGTTTTACATTCTATACGAAAGAACATGATAACCAAATTACAATGAAAAATAGTGGAGTTACTCTTATGGATAAAGTGATGCATATATCTGGTCACAAGGATAGAAATCTAATTTATGTGAAAATTTCATATATTAGCATCATTGAACAAATATATGAGTTGGATTATACAATATTTCAAGTTCTGATTTTCCATTTTAAATGTGTTGACAAAACTATTTCATTTAAAGATGGTGAAATGGGATTCTTAAAGGTGAATTTTAATGTGGAATGGTATAAGGATGAGTTTTTTTTAATGTAATCAAAAGAAGTGCATGTATTTTATGTCATAGATACAGAAAATAAGAACTACTCAGTTGCTCTATTAGTGACTAAAACAATTGTAGGGCATATGAAAATTCATTCAAGGATAACCATTTCATTAGGATATCACAATCATTTCATGGTGGTCCTAATGTAGAAGATTTCATGAATGTTAGAGGGGACCACAAATATGGGATTTTTATTCTCGATAGAGGATCCAAATCCCTTCAAGGTTTAAAGAAAATAATGAGATTTCAATAAGAAGGTTAAAGTGTTTTTTAATATACTATGATTTTACTCATAATATTATGTGTTCTCTACTGTATTAACGTAATCATAATTAAATGTTTGACTATAATTGTAAATAATTTCTTCTTCATATGATGATGTTACCAATATCTGAAAAGAGCATGCATTTGATGCTAAAACAGTAGAATTATTAAGGAAGCAAAACCATATTGATGAAAAAAACATGAATGAAATAGCATTAATTTTTTACAAAAATTATCAAGGAAACAAAAAAAGGTATAAAATTTGAGGTTAGATGGAATCAACACATAAAGCCTACTGAACCCAACAAGCTAACGTTCATTAGTTATATTGGCATCATAATGATAATGAATGTGAAAATTGATAAATATTCATGAATCCATGTCTAACCTATATTGAAAACAAACCCTTCGGTAAGATATTAATGTAATGTTCCAATATACATTCTCAATTTTATTGAAATTTTATATAAGGAAAAATTTATTTACTTTTTATTATTCCATGAAGAGTTCAATTATTTTATATTATTTCCATAAGAAATATGTCTTAATAGATACTGGAAATCCCATAGAGGCTTCTGGACACTTTTTACCATGTTCCATCTTAGGGATGATGAGGGGAAAGTAAATCCCCACCCACCTATTACATATACACACACTATAAGAAGGAAACATGGAATGGTTTCATCATTTGTCACAATGAGATATTATTTCACATGCATTTTAGTAGATAATATATAATTTTACATTAATTATTTTATCTAATTTTATTCAAGAAAATTAATTTATTAAATAGAAAGGAGTGTTGAAAACAAATAACTTGTATCTAAACTAATGTACCTCTATCACAAAGCAAATATGGGGTATGCATTACTAGATAAGAAAATGGTATGAATTTTAAATCAAAAATAAAAATTTTATGTGATATGAAACAACATATGTTCTATTTTTTATATAAAAATTGGGGAATCTGAATCTGAATCCATGTCCATCCCACATCTTTTGTTGTTGATGAAGGCCCATATAAATAAATAGGTTAAACTGGTTGATGAAAACACAAAAATATTATGGGAAACATGTTTAAGTATAAAATAATAATAATTAATTATAACTTATTATAGTATTACATAAAAATATCTATTTATGTTCATATTTTTTCTATACTATTTAAACACAAGAATCTGTAGTGACCATAACTAAATAAAAACTAGATTTGGTAGATATAAAGTAACTAGAACAATATGGTTGTGTTAGATGTGTAGGTTCTAGATTGTCTCCTTGAATAATTTTTTAGAATAGAAAACTACAATAAGATTTATATCAAATGATGAAATGATGGTATGCACAAATAGATTATTTTCAATACATTTTTGTCTAGTCTTGTTTGGAATTCCAGTATATGAAATAGATTCAAAGAAAACTAGTAGTGGAACAACGATCAATGCATGAAAAAAACCATTATCTTTGAGGATATTCATTCCCCTGAACTACATACCTTACCTAAGGTTTTTGATTTTTTCATTACTCTTTCTCCTAAATGTGAATCAAACAACTTATGATAACTTTATATTTATAACATTTTGTAGGGTAATGTTTTATGTGATTTATATCTATAAACATCCACACACTACCTTTTTGTGAAGGCTATGGTGAATAAAATCCCAAGATATATGATACACAACCAATAACTCCCAAAAGATAACATGATTGTGGGAATTGAAATATCCCAAGAGTTGACAACTGAGCTCCTTATTCCACTTGATGATATGGATATTACAATGAAAAATGATGTTTTTGGAACATTCATAGAATGGTTATCTAATATTATAATGATACATGAGGTATGTACTTAACAATTTTTTCAAATGAAAAATCTATAACAGTTGATGAAAAAAGTTCTCAAGAGAGATATGGTATTAAAGACATATAAAATGATGTGTAAATGAAAGTTACAATCAATAAAATCCAGTGAATCAACCAAGAAAACAAAAGGACCTTTTGGGAGTACCTTCTCCCTTCCAGTTCCACTGAAACATATATTAACAAGAAAAGTTAATGAAAACACCACTTTCAAAGATGGAGATGTTTTCTACATTCTATATGATGAATTAATATTTGAATAGAAGTCTATATATGAATTTTTTCTCAAGAGTATAAATGAGATTCACAAGTTTGAATGGTTAGGAGTCTCAGTAGGGAATACATGCATCATGTACATTTTCATAATACATATTTCCAAAAAATGATATACTATACACATTTAATTTAATAACTAATCGTGTTTTCTATAGTCATTTAAATTACAACTATATAAATGTAAACCCCTAAAAATCATGGTTTGGTTTCATTAATCCCGGTATCATTTCTATGGAAAAAATTTCTTTGGTGTTATAAGAAGTTAATAATAACAAATATGAACTAATATAGGTATTTGAGAATAAAATAATAGTTGAAAAACTCTTTTTGATTCCCATAATGTAGGGGTAAAACACTACAATATAATAATATAAAAAAATTATTTTTTCATCACTTATTATATTTTTTATGAAGCACCGAATACTAATAAAAATCAATTTAGATACACCAAATATTTATTTTTTGGATCTAATGTATGGATTTCCATCAAACAGACTACACATGATGTGTTTTGTTTTTTTTTAATCCACTTCAATCAATATATTAGAGATAAAATTCAAGTTATATGTTCCAATTTGTTTCAAAATGAGATTATTTTTTGGTAGGGAGATCTCTAAATATACACTAAATCATGGTATGATGTCAGTCACAAAGCATAAAAAGCCTATGAATTTCCTAAAATGGAAATAGATTAAAGTATATGGAGAAAAATTAACTATTAAACCATATTTTAAAATAATTTGCTTATTCTAGTAAATTTATATATAGTATCTAAATCAAGATAACAACAATTATTATGGATATTACATTTTCAAATTTATAAAATATATCATATACCATCAAATGACCAGTATCCCCGAATAGGTAATTTTCAAAGAAAATTACAATTTCATTAAAAGTGTTTTTTAATTATCTTTCTATCTATATTTTATGAGTACTACCAAAATTTACAAAAATATACGTACTAAAAATAATAATTAATTTTCTTATAGATCAGTGGGTAGAGTACATGGTGTCAGAATGTCATTCCACATAAAATTTAGGTGATTATATATTATTTTTTGATCTAGTATGGGCTATAACCTTAAAAATATATGTGGCATTTGAAGTATTAGTATCAGAAAAATTACATATTATTTTTTGTCTATTTCTCAACGAGATGTATAATCGAAGAAATTAATTTGTCTAGAATTGAATTAAAAGAATACATGGTGTCAGAATGTATAAAAATATCATAAATAGGTGAATTCCGAGTAATTATTTTGTTAATTTTCTCATCATTTCATCTACTTTTTTTAGTCTATTTCCTTATCATTTTTATCTAATACTTATTTTGTTAAATTTATAAATTAGTTTCAAACACACAACACATATTCAGAACAAAAAAAACACATTGTATTGATACTTTAAGGTGGAGATCCATAAGTAATTTTTTATTTGTAGGAATTGACCACACTTTAATCAGAGACATGATTTGGTCGGTATGACTTGAAATGTGTGTTTTCAAAAAAAGGTATCATTTTAGTTTCAAACATGCATTAAATATCCAAAGTTGATAAAACGATCTTGGATTGTTTTCAAATTTTTTTGACATGATTAATAATTAATTTTTGATATGAGTAAATCATAAAAACAATTAATATAAAAATAGATGTGCTCAGTGTGACTTGAACTATGAGTTTTCATTAAATAAGTGTCATTTTATTTTAAAATACTCATCAAATATCCAAAATTGAGCAAACAATCTCAGGTTCTTTCAAACTTTAGGAAAAGGATCTTTAATTCATTTTTCATGTGTAGGAATTGATATCATTCCGATCTAACACATTATATGGTTGATATGACTTAAAGTATTTGTTTTCAATATATAAGTGTTATTTCAGTTTAAAACACACATTAAATAAAAAACCAAGAAAACAAGCTCATGTTATTTTAAAAATTTAGGAAAATAGTCAATAATTTATGTTTTAACATGTAAGAATCAACCACACATCAATATGACACATGATGTTATCGATATGAATTTGAAGTGTAAGTTTCAATATAAAGTTTTCATTTTAGTTTAAAATTCTTGTCACCATCCAAAACTAAGCAAAAAATCTTGGATTTTTTTCAATATTTAGAAAAATAATTCATCATTCATTTTTATGTGTATAAATTGACCACACATCATTCTTACATAATTTTAATGATGTGACTCAAAGTGTCTGTTTTCAATATAAAGGTATCGTTTTAGTTTAAAATTCAAGTAATTATCCATAACCAAGAAAACATGATCTTATTATTTTCAAAATTTATGAAAATGATCCATAATTCATTTTTTATGTGTAGAAATCAACCACATTTCAATATGACACATGATGTAGTTAGTATAACATTAAGTTAGTATTTTTAATATATAAGTCCCATTTTAGTTTAAGACATTTGTCACATCACCAAAACCAATAAGGAAAGCTCAGGTTGTTTTAAAACATTAGGTAAACGATCTATAATTCATTTTTCATGTGTAGGAATTGACTTTACACATATCTGACACATGATGTGGTCGGTATAACTCAAAGTATGTGTTTTCAATATAAAGTGTAATTTTATTTTAAACATAGATAAAATAGACAAAACAGAAAAAATAAGCACAGATTGTTTTCAAAATTTATTAAAATGGTCCATAAATCATTTATGATGTGTAAAAATTAACCACACATCAATCTAATAAATTATGTGATTGATATGACTCCAAGTGTGTGTTTTCAATAAAAAGGTTTCATTTTAGTTTAGAACATACATCACTATTCAAAAAAAAAGAAAACGAGATCATATTGTTTTCAAACATTATGAAAAATATCCATAATTTATTTATGATGTGTAAAAATTAATTGCACATCAATCTGACAACGATGTGGTCGGTAGGACTCAAAGTGTGTGTTTTCAATATATAAGTGTCTTTTTAGTTTATAACGTGTGTCAAATCACCAAAATTTATAAAATGAGATCGAATATTTTTCAACATTTAGAAAAATGATCCATAATTCATTTTTATTCTATATGAATTGATTTCTTTCCAATCTGCCACATGATGTGGTCGGGATGAATCGAAGTACATGTTTTCAGTATAAAAGTTTCATTTTAGTTTAAAAACACACATCAAATATCCAAAACCAAACAAACAAGATCGTATTATTTTAAAACATTAGGGATTGGTCCATAATTCATTTGTGACATGTAGTAATTGATCGTACAATAATATGACACCATATGTGGTTGGTAAGACTCAAAGTATATGTTTTCAATACAATGGTATCATTTTAGTTTAAAATGGACATCAGATTTCCAAAACTAAGAAAACTAGATCATATTTTTTCAAACATTATAAAAATAATCAATAATTCATATTTGATGTGTAGAAATCAATCGCAAATCAATCTGACACTTGATGTTGTCGGTATGACTTAAAGTGTGTGTTTTCAATAAATAAGTTCTATTTTAGTTCAAAACATGCATAAAATAGCTAAAATTGAGAAAATTATATTAGATTACGTTCAATCATTAGAAAAAGCTATAAAAAATTCATTTTTCATGTGTAGGAATTGAATGCATTCTAATCCAACACAAGATGTGGTCATTATTGGTCAAAGTATGTGTTTTCAATATAAAAGTGTTATTTTAGTTTAAAATACACTTTAAATAGCTAAAAACAAGAAAATGATTTTATATTTTTTTCAAACTTTATAACAGTGGTAAATAATTCATTTCTTATAATTATGAATCAACCACACATTTATATTACACACAATGTGACTGATATGAATCGAAGTATGTGTTTTTAGTATAAATGTGTCATTTTATTTTAAAATGTATTCCACTAGCCAAAACTAAGAAGACAAGATCAGATTATTCAAAACATTATCAAAATGATAAATAATTATTTATTATATATAAGAATCTATCACACATCAATCTGACACCTAATGTGGTCGATATGACTCAAAGTGTGTGTTTGAAAAAATAGAAATTCCATTTTATTTTAAAATGCATGGAACATTGCTAAACCTGAAAAAACGAGCTATGATAGTTTTCAAATTTTAGTAAAATGATCTTGTCACGACCCGTCCCCCGGGCCCCGTGCTGTGACTACCCTAAGCCAGCCTTCCATAGGCCAGGGGCTGGAGACTAGCACCGAAGGTGTAATCCCTAAAACTTTGAAGGCATTGCCTTTATAACCTATAAGCACACGTAACCAAGCACACAGTAAGATAGAAACACAAGTAAACTGAACTGTAAATAGAGTGAGTTCAGTAAGTGAAAGGGTCCAGAATATAATCTGAACTGGAAAGTACAAGTTCCATTGTGATACAATACAACTGAAGAAAAGGGAAAGCTAGCTATTGTGTCATCCTCCGAGGTTCTTACCTGATGGGTAGGTACATATCGCCTCCTGAGCACTCCACATCCACCTGTCTCCTCTGCGTACCGAAACTTCATATGTTCCACCTCTAGGTACAGTCCAGTCCTGGTACTCTCATCCTTAGTCAGCAATGTCCGTCGTCTGCATCCAACACAATAAGGTGCGGGCATAGCCCGTGCAGGGGTGAGTAAAATGATACTCAGTAGGGACCCTGAGACCCTCTAGGTATCATAAAATCCATCAAGGATAAATAAAAAAGTATGAAATCAATAAATAAACTTACTTAGGTATATTCCGATACATATACTTATGTTATCAAGTAATCCATCTCATTCATGAGGAAAACACAGAGGTACTGACTCAGCTCACACCATGATTTCTTCTAGGGTTAGTATCAAGTAACATTCCCAGTCACAACGTCGAACACCTCGGCTGCGGAAGAACTCCTCCTCTACCGAGTACAGTGGGCCTGCCACGTCACACAGAGGCACTTCCCACTAACCTTGTACTGCTGAGGTACTCATCTTTTCGAGTACCATGGGTCTGCTGCATCACTAAGGCACTCCCCACTGTGGGTCTCCCACATCACCAAGGCACTCTCCACCATGGCCTGCTGAGGTACTCCTCCTGTCGAGTATCGTGGGTCTGCCGCATCACCAAGAAGCTCCCCATCATGGGTTTGACTCTTCACCAAGGCGCTCCCCACTAGGCATGTCAATTCACTCCAAGTCGCAACGGTCAGAAGGCGTCAAGTCTTAGCCAGCCATTGGGTTCCCACACTATGCTCGTTCATCTCTAGGAGGATCCACTCCATAGTCTACTGGTCGATACTCCATGTAACGACCCGAATCTGGGGCCTCATAACTGGTGCCCCATACCCAGTTCGCCCCATGACCTCAAGCGTGTTTCCCCAAATTCCAGAGGTTGCCGACTAGCAACGAGGGCCTAGGTGAGTCAATGGGGAAACTATGCCCTCATTTGGTAAAGTATACAGTGGAAGAATAATAACATAACAATAGAAAAAGCAATAAATAGGACACGATAACTGAAACTAAATAGTTGAAGCAATGTATAATATAATAATGATGCATCAGGACACATGTATCTTCGAAAAGCGGAAACAAAACAACATGCTGAAATACAACTGAAACCAAAGGACTAAATGTAAACAGCAACTCTAGCAGCATCGCGAGCCAAAGCCCGGTCCCATTCTCTCCAGCTCCAACCAGCAATAAAGTACCTGAGGTAGAAGGGCCACAATCCCTACCTACACCTGCAACCATATAATCTGTTTGGGATGAAAATCAGGACCCAAACAGGGTGTGACACTAATCCCGGTAGGCAACCACCACAAGATTTGTTCCCTACTATCAATGAGTGATATAGAAAAACTAGAGGTAAATAATTACAGTAATGAACTAAGAGTTCACCAGTAAATAATCCTACCAATTTACATTCATATTCATTTAATTAAACAACTAGGAATAACAAGTAAATCCTTCTATTTCAAGGTAAAGAAAATAACATAGAAGGTATCAAAAAAAAGACTACCTAAACACAAGTAGTACAAAATGCAAGCTTGTTCTTTGGCGTGGTGCACTCATCACAACCAACCATCAAAGTTCACACTGACTCTCTGGGTGGCTCAAACTAGCATACCCCTATAGTCTAGTAATCAAACAAGGAACAGACACTCCGGGAATCTCTTACGTCAATTTCCCTATGCTCTTTAAACAATTTCTATAGACTCTTTGAGGAAGCACTTACGTCTAATTCCTCATGTGGTCTCGATGCGTGGGTAAACTAAGAACACTTTTGGGAATCACAAAGTCCAATTCCCGAAGGTCCTGTATATGAAACTAAAACCAACAGACACTCTAGGGAAGCACTTAATCGTATATTCCCTATTTCATCTCCCGCACCAGGTTCTCACAGCCCTGAGCAGTCCAGTCGTGCGTAATCAACTGTCAGAGGCCCTAAGTAAGTTCAACAACTAATTGGATAATAGCTACCATTAATCAAAATCATTTAAACAGCAGGAAACACATGCAATCAGTGATAAAAATTAACTAGCAATTGCAATAGGGTTTTCCTCACAGGCAAACCGTGCCAAATGGCGATAAACAGCCAAACAGGGGGAGAAACACCCGTGGGGTGATCCTTAAACATACAACCAATTGTATATTAGTAGGAATTAATCATAATCTTACAACCAATCTAGGGAAAACAAACAATAGGATCATAATCCTAAACTCGAGATACCCTATACATGGGTATCCGGCACTTTTGCAACCAAAACTCAAAGAACTTCAACGTAAGGCAACTAACCACCTACCTCGATCCTCAAAGATCGATATACGTGAACCTTGGCCCGTGAATAGGCCTAGAACGGAGTAGATATGGAAAAATGTCTAAAATGTTCAACCCTAGATAACTCACACAAGAGAAATAATCAGGAAACGAGGCCAAAGAAGAACCAAGAACTCATCGTTGTGATTCTTCTGCAATTGACGGAGTTCGATTTGGGCAACTGGTGACGGATCGATGGCTCGGACAAGAATCAGCCTCCTTAGATGCTCTGGACCGAATTAGGTGGAGAATAAGACATTAATGATCATTAGGCGTGACCTCAGGTCGATTACTAAAATAAAAAAAGTACATGGCATGTACCTTTAAAGTACACGGTGTGTAGTGATTTTTTCCGTACTCCGCCAAAATCGGCCTCCACGTCACCCCTACACACCGTGTGTGTGACCCGAACACGTCCAGCACATGACTTCGTGTGGGAAAAGAGTATAGGGTGTGTGCTCAAAAATTACACAGCGTGTACTTCAAAAATTCCCAGAAACTTCTTTTTTCCTTAAAAAGCCTATAAAAGAGATTTGTACCTGAAACTGAAGATCCAGGTTCTTACTCTCTAACTGCCATGAAGTCCCATGAAGAACTATCTCAAATTTCTGCCACGTCATGGGGGTCTCAATGTAATAGACGGTGTGTCAATCGGATGTCTGATCTGTGAGTTATTAGCCTTTTAATCTCAAGGACCTGGTTAGGTTCGTGCTCAATCCAACCTGACAGATCCCCATCTCAATCCAAAACACAATGGGATGTCACTCAAAGGGACCGACTCGCTCCAAGGTTCCCAACAACGCTGATGGTTTGTCTAACGGACGTCTAGTGCCAAATCTATGGCCAAAAGAAAGTAATTGGGTTGTAGTGGGCCCGAGTCCGGTTCAAGTCGACCTGGCCTGACCCACTGGGTTTGGCCCAGCCCGCTGGGCGGCCCTGCCCATTGGGTTCATCCTAGCCCGCTAGGTGTCCAGGCCTGCAGGGTCCGGCCTGGCAGGCCGCGAGGGGCTGTATAGGGCTGCGGCCGTGGGGCGGCGGTCCAGCAGTGCACACGGCAGTCCAGCCGTAGGGCGGCGGGGCGCTGGTCCGGTCGCAGGGTGGCGGGGTGGCGGTCCGGCCACGGGGCGATGCGGATCTAAGGACGGGGGGTGGGGGTCGCGGTAGGCACGGAGGCCGCGGGGCAGCAGTCCGGCCATGAGGCGGCACATCGGTCGTGTAGCGACACCTCGGGTGTGGGGCGGTGTAGATCCGGGGAAGGCAGAGGTGGCTACGGCCGGCGCGGAGGCTACGGGGCAACAGTGGGGGCTGCGGAGTGGGGCCAACGCCTTCGTCACGACCGATGGTGGCACTGGCCACCGTTCCCGTTCCCCAACCATTGGTGGTTGTCGTCATCCTCCATCGCGAAGAATGCCACAAGATTTGCGGAAGGGTCGGTCCATGCTGGTTTGGCATGTATCCTCCATGTTAGGGTAGTAGCACATGGCTCGTCAAGAACATGAACATAAACGTCAAATCCAATCCTCCTGCAATGATTTTTCCCAACCCACAAAGGAAATATAAGTGGAGCACATGGGAAGTGATAAAAAAATAAATCCCTACCTCGTTCTCTTGATGACGTCGATGAGGTCGCAAGGAAGAAGACAAATCATTGGGAAAAGATGGATGTCGGTGTCAACAGTGTTTTCCTCGATTGTCGATTCGTTTGTTTTTGGAGATCTTTTGACAGAGTTTGGAGAATAAAACGTCAAAGGAGAGGCGTTCTTCATTGGAGAGCTTTTCTCCCAAAGCTCCTCCTCTCCTAAATCCACCAAAATGAAAGGTATTCCCAAAATAATAGATTATGCGATCTATTATGTTTTTTGGCATATAATTCAAATTGGGTAAATTAATCTCATAGTTTGGCACAATTAAATTGGTGTGTTGGATTAATTATTGTGGAGGAGGTTTGGCACAATTAATATTAGAGTAATTGAAGAGGCTCTCCCTCATTTAATGAGGGAGTTGGGAGGTTTAGGCCTCATGTGGTCCCCACCACCATAACATCTCGTGGGAGTTAGGCTTGGGTGGTCCCCACTTCTCAACTTCCACATGGGGGTTTTAACAAATAAAATAAAAATAAAAGCTACACAACTTTATTTTTATTTTATTCATTCAAGAAAAACCCAAAAACTAACTTCCACCCTTGACCAACAGCCGTCGAGGTGAATGTCTCTTTAAGAGAATATCAGCGATGCAAATTTAACGATTCCCTCAGATTTCAATTTCGAGCACCAGTTAAAAAGTTAAAAAACCTACTCTTACGTATACTGAACGTACCCGAAAAAAAGTTCAGAAATTCATTTCGGGCACTTCAGGCCTCAAAATCACGTTCCGTAAATTTTCACGAACTCGTAAAATTCCCATTTATTTAAAAAAATTATATGGAAGTTATAGGTATTTAGAGTTCTATAACTAATTTTTCATGTGTACAAATAGACCATAAGACAATATAAAACATGATATTGTCAGTATGACTCAAAGAATATGTTTTCAATATAAAAATGTTATTTTGGTTTTAAATACACATCAAAAATACAAAACTAATAAAACGAGCTCATATTGTTCTCAAACTTTATGAAAAAGGCCCATAATTTATTTTTTGATGTATAAGAATTGACTACACATCAAAATGACCCACAATGTGACTCAAAGTTTGTGTCTTCAATTAAAATGTTTCATTTGAGTTTTAAACACACTTCACATAAACAGAACCAATAAAACAATCTCATATTGTTTTCAAAATTTAGGACAATGATCCATGATTCATTTTCGATGTGTAGAAATTGACTGTACATAAAACTTATGCATGATGTGGTCTGTATGACTCAAAGTGTGTATTTTCAATATATATGTGTCATTTTAGTTTAAAATTTACATCATTTAGGTAAAACTGAGCATAACAAAATCATATTTTTTTCTCATCATTTTTTCTTCTATTAATTAATTAATTTCCTTATCAGTTTTATCTAATACTTATATAGTTACATTTCATAGAGATAATTCTTGAAAATGAACAAGAAATAGTTTTATAGTTTAAGGATTATTCTTAAAATGAAATTTCTCTTGAATTGGATCTCATAAATAGTCTATTTTTTATCACCACGGATGTGAGAAAATTTAAGAGAACCTTCTTTTTAGAACCTTCTTTTGAGAATAAAAATAAATGGTGTGATGTGTAAGAATCAATTGTAACTCTGTCTGATACATGGTGTTTCAAGTATGACTCAATGTAAATTTTTTTAGTTTAAAATTTAAACTTTATGTTTAGTTTATTTCTTTATAGTATTACAAACATAAGAATTTTTTTCATATATAGATGTATTCTTTTACTCGAGATGGGGTGGTTTGTTCTGCAACTAATAGTATGCTCGGGGTCGGGGGCCATAGAAAAAGAAATATTGATTTTTTTGAATGTCTGTTATAAATTTCAATTACTCATGTAATTATACAAACCAATGTTTGAAATATCTATAATATAGTGTTTTATTCTAGTATTTGTGTTGTAAATTTTATTAAAATTAAATTTTCGATTTTATCTCTATGTGTTTTATCTTTTATCTTTGTTTTTAATACTTTAGTGTTCTAAATTTTTAATGGCACACAGTATAAGAATTTCCCTTTATCAATTCTAGTAATATCACTGGTAAAGGTTTCATTTTTTAGTTCTAGAAAAAGTTCTAATAAAGGTACTCTTTATCAATACTGGTAAAATCACTGATAAAGGTTCCCATTATTAGTGCTGAAAAAATCCAAGATAAAGGACCCTTTTATCAGTGCATGTTTAATCCCTGATAAAAGATCCCTTTATTAGTACTAAATAAAAGCGTTGATAAAGGCCCACACTTATAAGCACTTGTTTTATCAATAATGAAGGCATGTGGATTTTAAGGTATCACTGATTTTCAATTTTTCAATAAAAAATCATTATTGTAGTGTTTTTAAATTCTTTATATATAGTAGTGTTGATATAGCTCATGGGTATGGGTGAGCCTGATATAGCTCTCCAGTGAATTTGGTAATGATTTAGTCTTTAAAAGAGATAAATGAAGGTGAAAACTAAGTTGTTTTCTCCTATAGAATTAACTAAACATTAGTTATTCTAACACAGGTTAAGCACGATTAAACATGATTCATGAATATTTTTATCCAAGGTTCTTAGATTGTCTATCTATAAATGAAATATTCTTTAATAGAACTCATTTTATTTTAAGAAGGGGGTAGACAAGATTTAAAAAAATGAACATTTTGTTTTCAAGGAAAATATTTTTTGTTTGTTCTCATATTTTCTCATAATGTTTTATGGTTTTTCTATAATTAATAATGGTTTTAAAAGGATTTCTTTGTGAAATGTTTTAATTTATCTTGCGGGTGTTGTTTATTTATGTGATCAAATTTTATTATTAAAAGGTAAACATTTTTATGGGTTGTCATGTTTTTATTTGACTAGTGGTTTTCCATTATTTTTCTATCCTTATAGAGATTTTCTTCCTCATTCCATATTTTTAAATTTTTTACATAGGGCTCAAGGATGTGTATGAACTATTAAAAATCCAAACTCCAAGTAAAGAAAATTTTTCTTGAATAAAGAAAGTGTGTTATGAATAAAATATAACTACAAACTTAAGAGTCGTATTTTTGTGAAAAAAATAAACATTGTGATTTAGTGTTACCTATGAAATATAATTATTTTTTACAAATTCTCTACAAAAATAAAACTAAAATATCATGGGAATATATGAAATTGAAACCCTTTTCATAAATCATGTAATTATTGGTTGATTATGAAATGGGTGGTAATACCACTGGTCATTTATCTTTGTTCATTTTTGACTCTATATAACCAGGTAATGTTTTCATACAGTCATTTGGATTATTTCCAACTATATTTCACCTTACACACAAAAATTCAAAATCCTTTAGATAAATCTTTTTTCCCACCCTCTCAAACTCTTCAATATGAGTTTCAACAACCATTCCAAACTTGTTATTTTTTTCTTCGATTAATTATTCTTGGGATTATATCTTACTCCTTCTAGTTTTGATTTACATGGATTATTTAAACTAATCCATGTTGTTTCCCCTCTTACCAAAATAGAATCATCTTATTCTAACTGACGTTATATCCTTCTTGTCCTTCTTATTTGAATCATTGAGACAAATCTATTCATATTTCTTTTTTATTATTTCACCTCCCAAGGAAGAATTGCATTTATCTTTTCTTAGTTTCTTAACTTACTATTATAGAATCTTATTCTTATTAGTATGATATTTGTGTTGGGTTGGTATATACCAATAATCATTAAAATAGTTAATATATATAACAAAAAGTCACAAAATATCTCAAACATTTAAAATCTATTTTTGGAATATGGATTTATCCTCTTATTTGTAGTCTACTTTTGTCAAGTAGGTTTTCTTTGAACTGTATCTTTTATCCTACTAATGTTATGAATTATTTTAATTACATAAACTAAAATTATGTACCATATAAATCCCTTTTCCACAATTTTTACTCTTCTTATAAGTAATAACATTCTCTAAAAAAAATTTGCAAACATTATTTTTTTTAGTGGATTGTGAAGATCCTATTTTGATGGTTTATAGATTTTTTGTTTTCACATCCAACTCTAGAAACTTTATAATGAGAAATTATTTCTAGTCGTCAAGTTGTTTCACTATTTTTTTCAAAATCATGCTTCATCATCTTTAAATAAACCTCATGATTTTTACTTTTCTCTAGTAGAAAAGTTTCTATCTCTCACGTCTTTTACATTCATGGATACTTGATGGAAATTTTCAATTGCATGGATCGCTTATTTTTTAACTTTCTCACAAACAATAATTTTCAATTATTCTTTATCAATATAAAATATTTCATTGAAAATTATGAAAATTTATTCTTTTATCAAATGTTTTGTGAACCTATTTCAACTAGTTATCATCTTAGCTAATTTATTTTCCTAGAATAAGTATGGTTTTCTATATATGAATTTTCTTCCAATGGTCCCTTAATATATGAAAGCAATAATGTTAAAACTTCAATGGGAACTTTATTTATGTAATAATTCAATTCATCATACAAATAATTGAGTGTATCATTAAAAATACCTTCTTTACAATTTTTATTTTCTTTATCATATGAAAAAAGTCAAAAAATCAATATGTTTACCAATATGAACCCATTTAGCTAATGGTGATTCCAACATCACTTTTGTTTTCTTTCTTGGCTTATTGGACTCCAGTTTCTTCTTGTTTTTAAAATTAATTTATAAAAACTATAAATAAATACTGATTGGGATAAAAAATATATTCTTCCATTTAAGTCTCTTTTATTTCAAATATTTACATCATATATTCAAAAAAACACTGGAGAGGAAAAATATAGAAGCAATCAAAGATACTATTTGATATAATATCATTTGTAATAAAATAATATATATCCAATTATAGGTAACCAAGGCTATGATACAAATGTTTAGTCCTAGTGTCCTAATTCAAACATTCCTAAGAGGGGGTAAATCAGGTGTAGTAAAAAAATTACCAAATACAATATATTCTATTTTAGTTTCTAACACCTTTTGGTATTACAACCTCTATCACCTATTTAGATGTAAATGGATATATTATAATATTAATAATCACTTACACAACATTAAGTGAAAATAATGAATCAAAATATAGCATAGGTATTTTTATATGGTTCATCCCTAAAGTGGGAACCTTGACCCATGATATGATTGGGTTCCACCAAAGTAACATATTATCTACTATAAATACTATCATAAATTTAAAAGTGGGTTGGATTGGTATCATCTTATAACCAATTTATCTTTGTTACATAGGTGGGTTTTCATATATTTCATAAGAAAATAAAACTACATCCTATAGTTTCTTTATATCATTATCCCACCAATTTCTTTAGACTTCCAACCACTTGAAGTAGATCTCTACTAAGAATAAGATATAAATGATTCCCACATGATCAGATCTACTTCCTAAAAATTATATTCTTAAAATTCTTATAAATATTCAAGAACATAGGAACCAACTTGATCACTATTTCCAAGAACAACTATCTAGTACTTCTTTAGAAACTGATCATTGGATTTACTCACTAAAGATCTATGGATCTTGATAGCCATAAAAAATTTAAGAACTATTCTTGTATAACCTAATCAACTCTTATTATTTAATAAAAACATCCTAGTAATATAAATTGAATGTATACAATTAAAATCCCCATGACTATTCTTTCTCAAGACATGCAGATCCCTATAGGTTTACTGGTTCTCTCTTTTCTGGGACTGAATTTTTTTAACCAAATTATTTTAGCTTATTCTTATTTTTTATTCTTGGATAGATATTAAATTGTTTGTTATAATAAAACATCATATCCTTATTTATCTTCTTTAAAAATATTTTTTTCTATCTTGGATTCCTTTCTTCATGACAGACACTACTTGTTTAGTGTGTACTATAATATATATTTTTTCTCATTATCTCTCAATATTTTTCATAGACTCAGTAACCAAAAAATATTTCCAGATGAGAACATTAATTTACTCACATAATTTTCAACATAAAAAAGTTTAATATATGGAGAAAAAATATCCACCATCCTATAATAATGATTATAATATAACCACTTTTGGGTTCCCAATTATTGTTTGTGCACTTATCACTAACTACATCACATGGAGTAGTATCCATGTTTAGTTTCTGAAATTACATTATTTTATTTTTATTTTATATTATTCTAAGTAGAATATATCTTTAAATCTTTATAAAAAAGACTTAATTTTTCTTATTGATAAAATATACCATTTTAGAATCCATATAAAATCATTCTTAAAAGGTTATATAAAAATATATGGAAAAATCTTTTGGTGTGGAACATCTCATTCATAGAATGAGATTATTCAATGAAAACCTCTATAGATTCAAGATAAAATATAAAAACAAAATATAGAAACTCAAATCAATATTATTATTCCCATTAATATTGAATCACAAATTCTTATGATATTTTAAACACAAAGGAACAATCCAAGCATCGACTTAATAATGGTTGCATTATTCTTAAAAACAAATTTAAACTTTCTTAACTTTATCAAGAATCGCTTATGCATGATCCCCATTTTTAATCACACACACTTTGGGTGGTTGTGATATTTTAATCCATGATAAATATTTATATAATCATCTGATATCATTTTCTCTTCATATTATAAATTCTTAAGATCTTAGATTTTTCATTATTAAATATACTCAATGTTTTTCTAAGGCATGACTCATATGAAGTTTATGGATGATTAGAACAAATATTACTCATGTGAATCTTCAATGAATCATATAGACTATATATGTTTTTCATTATAACACATTATCATGATATTTTTAATAGTCTAGATTCTATATAATTTTATTTTACTTCAGGATAGTCATCTTTTTAACTATCTTGAGAGGGGACCCTTACATGGCTCGAAATCCCAGTGGTATAATGAAATAACTTTTCCTATAGTACAAGTGGAATAATGTAAATACATGACCCAAATACCCAATCCTAATACCCCACATTGTAGCATCCCATTTTCCTTTTTTTCTGTATCTATCACTCAAGCATATAGTTTTTACTTCATGTCTATGTTTAGTCATCAGTTCCTCCCTTGCCTTGGGTATTAACTATTATGTGTTGGAAAATATATAATGGAATATCCACATCCATATAATCATCAGGTCCTTTATTTTACCTTTTTATTCTCCATGGTCAGAAACTACTCCATCATGAAGTCACGTTCCATCGTTTACATGCTTAAAGGATCATATGGCCTGAAATTCCTTAGCCTGAAGGACTGTGATGGATCGAAGATCATATAGCCTAAGTGTCTTTAGTATCCTGAAGGACACATGGAACTGTGTCCCAAATATACCTCTCTTAGTCCCAATTTAGGTGAATATTAACTTGAAAAATCAACACTGATCTACTTTTTAACCTGTATCTTTTGGATATAAAGCAAGAGCCTGGAAAACATCATATGTGATAGAGTTTATCTTACGTATTTCAACATCTTACACTATAGAGATCATCTTATGTGGAAAAAAACTTATAATTTTTTTATCTTATATGATTTTCATTTAAATGTGCTATATATATCTTTTACATTGTATGTTTCTTACACAAATTCCATCTTTCATGTTCCATCCCTCTTCCATGAGATTTCTTTTATATGAAATATGGTATGATAGAAAATGGCAAATCATAAAAATATAGGATTTATTAAACATGACTTCTATATTATGTTTTATCAATTATTATGAATTAGCAATAATTTCTTATAAAATTGGTTCTCTATTATGAAAACCACATATCATATGAAATTTTCTAAGATATGATACTTAACCAATTTATTTCCACAACATAAAAATTCCAAACTTCTTCAAATTACTTTATGGATTCTTCAAAATAACTATGGGCATTCTCAACCTATTAAAATCACTTTATAACTTCTATAAATAACTACTAAATTTATAATAATAATAATCATAAACTCATCCAACTAATTCCTATAGTGTTATGGAAAATAAAACACTCAATGTAGATTATTTCAATAAACTCCACTACCTTATCGTTCCATCCTTAACTTATTCTAACTAAAACCTTTTTGCAATAGTATTTCCTCGCTAATTTCAGTATCCTACATGATAGATAACACTACAGTTTTTTCTCCAAAACTTCATCTAGATTTCCTTCATACTCTGAACTTTCTGAAACCCTTTTAATTAAATCTTACACAAGATGTTTAGTACACAGAGTCAGCAACCAAATTCTCTATTCTTAGCTCTTCTATTCAAACTAATATAAATAAGAATTATCACACTTAAACACTTATATTTGTCTTGAGGAATGTATATATGATCATATAATTAATAAGCATCCCATTTGAATCAATCCAACCATCTATTCAATGGAAGCACTTCCTTTTAGAAACATTATAGTAGCATCTTCACTTCATTGGGGTGGATACTCAATCCATCACCAATGTTCAATACACATCGACTTTACTATAACATCTACATTGATTATAAATTCAACCAAAATACAAAGGGAACATTAATTATTAATGTTTGTGATATTCCTTAGTTTCATGTTTGAAAAACCATACAATATATCTATATTTTACCATAGGATATATGCTGATATATATTTTATATACATTAATATTTTTTTATATCTCCATCAATATCCCACTTTCACTAGATCCTTATAGATTATGCATAATTTCACTGAATATTTTATAATATATAATAACATTTGAAACCATATCCAGAACTCCTTTTGGTTTTTTCTAAAACACATTTGGAAGACAGTCATCAATTTCACCATGTATCACATCATATGCAATACTTCATGAACAACCATCCAAAAATCCTTTCAAATAAACTCTCAAACACTTTTTAATATGCTCTCTAGTTTTCAAAAATAATAATCCCCATTTATTCAACCATAAAGTTTAATCCTGTGGTTTTTTGGGGAATTTACAATAATTAAGAGTTCTACAATACATAGTTTTAAGAAAAGTGCACCCTTTAACAAAACACTAATACAGCTCAAGAGATAAATTGATTTGAAATGATCCCCATCTAACACATGTGTATCTATATTTTTTTCCACTAGATATATTATATATAAGTGTTCATGATAATACAATCTAGTTATCTATGAAATCATCTAACCATGTGACATGAGGTTTGTCAATCCCACATAACTACTCATAATTTCTTAATTATACAATTATAGTCTGACTAGATGTAGGAAAACATCATATGTAATTCACCTTATTAGATTATCACATCATATCCTCCTCACCTAATAGGTAGTCACATTACAAGTAACTTATCTTTTTTTGACCATACACTACTTTAGTGTATCTCAATAAAGGGTCTAGATTTCATAATCATTATAAAAGAGAAAAATCCCATCTTGACTAAATTAAATCAATGGTATGATAAAAAAATATATCCAATATTGCCCTAATTTTCTCAAAACATAGGATATCATAATAAATTTATCAAAGTATTAAGGTTTTTATGCTATTAATATCATCTAACTTCAGGTATGGGGAATCAATATGAAACATGCACCCCTTTTACACCAAATATATAGAATATGATACTTCATGTGGTATACATAGTGGGTTATTTAGCAGCCAATTTTTTTTATCTCATAATAATACTCCAAAAATCTTTTCAAAATCTTACTAGAAAAAACCATAATATTTCATCACTAGTTATAATACTCCATGGCATCAATTTGTTATAACAAAAAGTCACACTTTAAGAGGTAAATTAACATTACACATTATGTGTTTATATAGCCAACAAGAAATAATGATAAAGTGTATATATACTTTTATATAATGTAATATATTTTATATTATTAAAATACTTTAATAATATAAAAAAATAATTCATAATAACCTATCTAATCATATCTTATATGATAGATTGTTGGTGAGGCCTTATGTTTTCCACACATTAAGAATTTTACAAAATTCATTACATATATAAGAAATTCATACCACAAATCTAAGTTTTTATATCATAGAAACACTCTAACTAAAATCTTTTAGTTATTAACCTCTATGAATAAATATTGTTTGAATAATGATATGATTAGGAATCATATTCTGGATATTCAACTCTTTAAACAAGTATTCAAACTTATTTGTTTTTCAATATCCAATGTTTTGTTGTTAATAAATTATATTATCTTATTAAAACTATTTATCTGTTCATTATCAACATCCTTCTTAAAAAATTTTGTAGAGAGCCCAACCCAAGAATCCTGGAGTCGGTGTTTAAAACATAGTGTGTAATTTTTTTCTTATAAACATTCAAATAATAATTAGACATCTCATTTCATTAAAGAGGATCATCCTGGTATTGGTTACAGAAAACTAGATACATCTGTTACATTTCATCCAAAAACTTGACACATATATGCTTCAATTTTTTTCCATCACTCAAGGGTACGAAAGTCTTGATAACTCTACTAAACATGCAAAAAAAAAATTAAAAACATAGGGTGAGCACTTAAAAATATCTCTAAGGGGTTTTCAAAACAATTTAAATAAATTAATTTTTAAAACAACAACCTTTGAAATAATTACAAAACATTAACGCTTTTTGAAGCACATCATCAATATATTCTCAAAGGTTACTTGAGGAAACTTTTAGGGAAAATCTCTTACACAATAATTATGTATATTTACTAAAAAAAATGTCGTTAAAACATGTATCAGAGTGCACATACATGTACAAAAATGCATGTAATGATGCATAATCCTTAATTTGATCAATCCAATTTTTAAGGTGACATGAAAGGTTGTGAGTACACAATAGAAGATAAATTAACACTTTCCTATAATTGTGTAATTAATAATTTAAGGATTCACCTAGCACTTAATATGCATTTCATGGATTGATTGGTGTAACATCAACTTCAATTTCATCATTTTAATTCATTTTCTTTATATAACTTCCCATGTGAATACTTAATTTATTTCATATGAATTCATCACCATTATCATAATTGATTCTTAACCAAGGGATGTTCTACTACTCAAATAATACATTGATTGGTCATATAATAATATATAATGAGGGAATGTATATTGCTAGAATTTTTAAAGTAATTTCGCCAGGACCTTGCATTAAACCTGACTTAGTACGAGTCGAAGATAATCGCCAAGATTGTTTCAAATAGTATCACAAGCCAAGGCTAACCACCAACACTGTCACACATAATGTCTCATGAGACTTAAATTTTCCCAATGCATTGGAGCGCTATCTAGGCGCACCCATTTTATCATTTAAGCCCAATACATTCCTCATATGTCTAGTATGGTCTTATGTTCATAGTGTCTCATACTACATTTAGTACTTAAATTCTTAATTCATGTGAGATAAATTTCATTGTGGAATACATATTCATAAATAATGTTGATTATGCAATAAATGTAAAAATGACAAGATTTGTTAGTTTTAGGTTATGGATGCTTAATATTTATTAGTGACATGCATGGACTAAATCAACATGTTTTTGAACATGTGATAAGAACTAGTGATCATAATATAATGGGTTGTCATATAAAATAATATCTCTTACATTAAAACAATTTCACATGCATGTGACCCTTTTTATACCATGATTTACATGTTTTGACTTTGAGATACTTGTTATTTTTGTTTAGACCATGCACTTTTAACTGAAATATCAAAATAGATTAAAACATAAACTTAATTAGTTAAAGTAATTCCTTGTGTCAAATTGAAATACAAAGTATGGATGTAAACCCATTATTTCAAGTGAAGTATTCATGCATGAAAAGAAAAAATAATAATTAAATGCATGTGCTTATATAGGTATATAATTTATGCTTAAATGTGAAAACAATTATACACTTACAAATATAGCTAGTACCACTTAAAAATTTAAGGAGTCAATATTGAAATTCATATATGTATATATTTGGGTTTGAAAATTATATAATTACATATATATATATATACATAGCTTATTCTTGGGATTTTTCCAACCCAAAACAAGGTATAATGAATCCTCATAAATGTTGTACACTTTTAAAACATAATTAAATACAAAAATGGGTTTTATGAAAACCTATTTCAGATTATAATTAAAACCTATGTATATATATATACATAACCGTATATACACATATATGTTTTTGTGGTCCAATTAATTAAAACCAAGTTGGTTCCTTGAATGAATTACATGTACTTAAGGACATTATTTAGAAAAAAATCATCATCTAAAAACCATAAAAATTTATTATGTTTGCTTTATAAATATACATAGGGGTTAATTCCAAACAAAACAAAGTAAACCATTGTATGTATAACATGTATTATAAACACCATTTAGAAATGAATGTTCATCCCTTGAAAATTATAAAAATCATAATGGATTTGTTATATAAACAAACATATATGTATATATATAACCAAATATATATAAGTTGAAAATAAGGGTTTTTCATATTAAAAAAAAGATGATGTAAACCCTTAAATGTATTACTTATTTTAATAGCGTCATTTAAAAACAAATTATCACCATCATAAAAACCCAAATTGGTTTTTTATATAAAGAAATCAAATATAAATATATAAGTATATATATGTATACTTAGTTTAAATAAACACCAAGCAAGATTAACCCTTACAAGTTTCATACACTATAAAACATCAGTTTAACACTGATAATCCTATTTAGAAAAAAAAAACTAAAATGACTTAGGATTGGATTCAATATAAAATATGTAAATATATACATTACTATGAAACACAATAGTAAAAAAGGGGGTTGCATATTGAAATTGAAGCTTAATTATCCCTTCCATGACTTCAATAGATAGATCGAATCAGGCAGATGGACGTTGGTGAGTTGATGCGAAAGAATCATGTAGAATTACAAGTTCAAAATATGGTTTGTATAAGATATAAATATATATTTTATATATCACAATTCATACACAACACATAAACAAAGACCCATGAAAATAGACTAATATAAAATAGTTATGACACTCTAGTTAAAATAAATCCTAAGCTAAACTGTGATTATTATATATATATATATAGTTGTGGAAACTTAAAAAAAGCATAGAAAATAATAAAAGGAATACCAAAAGAGGATTACAGGTAGAAATTGAAGACTGGTCCAAAAAGAGTGGTGGATTATCTCATGAGAATAAGAATAAAAGAAGAAAAAATCATGGGCCAATCCATTGGATTGGTGCAAGGAAGAAGAAGAAGCGAGGAGAAGTCGTGGAAGAGAACTGATGGTCTAGATCATCCAAAGGTGATCAAACAGTTATGGCGAGTTCTGGTATTTTAAAAACAGATAGGCAGCTATGATCTATTTGGGGATCGATCGGACAACTGGGGGAGAAGATGCAAGTTTTAAATGGGTTGAGCGGTTGAGATCAGTTGAGTCTGTGATCGAACTATGGAAGAAAATGCGAAGGGAAAGCCGTGGTGGTGGAGTTCGAACCCAAAACAAGATCGTGCAGTCAAGATCTCGTGTGATGAGATCAGACAGTTGATAATTGATCTATTCTGAAAAAATGCATCCCATATCAAAATGGGATCGGTTTTGAACCTTCCTTATAAGCCTCAATGATCCAAAGACCATCAATTAACTCCTTATCCCCCTCCCTGATACCGCCACGTGTGACGTACCAGTTCTCCCTTTTGGGCATGCTCTGTGCCCACTCCCTTCTGTCATTCCTCCCCACATGGTGTAGCACTACTTTAGTTCCTTCATGTGCTCATGTGGTCAAGCGTGCACTCAAGGCTAGCCTGTACTAGCTGAGGGGTGAGGCTCAGCCGCCTACTTCTTAGAAGTGGTGCAAGCTTCCTCCCTCGGCTTGCTAGAGGGATAGCCTAGGGGTAGCATATTTTTTTTTAAACCCCTGATTAAAAACATTCAAAAATAAAATAAACCATATAAGAAACCATAGAAAGTAGAAATAAAGTTTTTCATATTTAATATTTTTAAAACAAACAATTTCATTAGCTTTATTAGTCTAAAACATGATTTCTACTTTATTTTAAACTTTGGAACATTAAAATACACAAGCCATCATATAATTATATCATGTATTAAAAACTAGTGCTTTAATAACATGTTTTCAAATTCAAATATGTATTTTTTGTATCAGAACAATATGTATACTTATCTTCGAATTAATTAAGTAAACATATGTGCTTATCTTCATATTAAAACACAAAATTCATGTTTTAAAATTAATTTTAAGCTTTAAAACATTATGATTTCAAAATATAAATATAAAAACGTGTTCAAAGATATTACTTTAAAGCATTTGAAAACATTAGGAATTCTTATTATACTTAACTACTTATAATTCGTAAAATAATCAAAATTCTTAAAAATTACCCAATGCTTATAAGATTTTATGACCATTACAAAACCAATGGTCACCTAAGAACCAAAATGGATAATAAAGGTCACAAACATATTATAAATAGATGTTTTAGGGTACTCCAAACCTGGAAAAAAAACATGGTGAAGATGGTGCTCTACATCCCCTTAATGCTCAGTATGGTTTTTATTGTTCTAGAAGTAATGTTTTTTATTGTGACCAACCTGAAGGATGTGCACTACCTACTTGGTAAAGTTGTACTATTTGGTGGTCTACTGGTAATTTTAATAGGTCTCTTAGCAGGCCTTATAGGTTAGTAAGGTCATTTTTTCCTTAAGGCGGTGTAAGATTCATCATTTCTTATTCAATGAAACGTGTCTTTTATTTTTGTTCTTCAAGTATTCTTATTATAAAATCACCATTGTTAAAAAAATCCAACATAATAATAATGAAAAATGTTATTATTATAAATTAAAAGTGTTTGGGGAGTTACATTATCCATCCCTTAAAATAATTTCATCCACACAATTCCATTCATACCCAAAGACATTGACCTTTTCCATCCATCACAGTGTCCCTTACATGTACCACCGGTGTCGGTGATTTCCCTCGGTTCTAGTTAGCACAGTTTCAAAACTCTTAACTTCCCTGGTCTATATGCAATGTGAGTAGCATGGGTCATACTCGTGTAGACATGTAATGTTTCATGGGAGTGAGGCATGAGGGGTGTGAAGCTATGAGATGTCAGCATGGAATTGACGTCTGTAAAACGAATGAAAGTACTCGACCTCAAGAATTTCAAAGTCTTGCCCAATATGACCATAGGACAGGATCTGAAGCATATAAGATGTGTGTAGGTTACCTTCACTATCATCTTCTGGGAAATACCATAGGGATACAAAGACTTCGGCTAGACTGGAACAACTAAAAAGACCATCACAGTACTTCCCCCGACATGCATAGAATGGAAATTGGACATGCACCATGAGGAAATAGTCAAAGCTAGATCCTAGATGGAGATAAAGTACATGAGGAGAGATGGATACGTGGTAGAGGTGTTTACCTGTCAAATGAATATTTTCAAAGGGATTATAGTCTTGTTTAAATGATTTGGAGATTATGGTCTCTATAAGTTCGATAGAAAGGGGAAAAGGTTTGTTGGGGAACCTTTTTCTGCCATTTGAAAATTTTAAGAAATAATTTCTATTAGAAAGGCATAAATAAATTTTTAGACTTGTTCTAATTTTCCAGATTTGTCTAAACTGATCCTCTGATACCAACTATAGGGACCCTGAACCCAAAAGCTTGAAGTTGGTTCCTGAACAATGGTGTTTAATTTTTTTCTTATAAACATGAAAATAAAAATTACACATCTTATTCCATTATAGAGGATAATTCTAGTTTAGGTTCTGGAAAACAAGATATATTTGATACATTTCTTCCAAAAACTTAACACAAATAATCTTCAATTTGTTTCCATCACAAAAGGGTACTCAAAGCATGATAACTCTATTAACCCTATAAAAAAAATTGAAAATGTATGGTGAGAATATAAAATGATCAGTAAGGGGCTTTCAAGAAAATTTAAAGAAATTCCTTTTTAAAACAATAACCATTGAAATAATTAAAAAACATTTTCTCAATAGGAAAACAACACTTCTTGAAGCACGTCATCAACATTTTTTCAAAGGTTACTTGAAGACATTTTCAGGGAAAATCTATTACACAATAATTATAAATATTTACTTAAAAACTATAGTTAAAACATATATCAGAGTGTGCATACATGTACAAAAATTTCTGGAATGATGCATAATCTATAATTTGGTAAAACAAAATTTTAAGGTGACATGCAAGGTTGTGAGTACACATTAGCATATAAATTAACACTTTCATAAAATTTCATCAGTAACAATATCAGGATTCACCTATCACTTAATATTCATTTCATGGATTTATTGGTGTAACACTAACTTTAGTTTCATCATTTTAATTCATTTTCCTTATATAACTTTCTCTATGCATACTTCATTTATGCCATATGCATTCATCACCATTTTCATAATAGATTCTTAACCAAGGGATATTATACTAGTTGAATAATCACTTGATTTGGAATATACTAATACATAATGAGGTAATGTATAATAATAGTCTTTTTCAAGGACTTTCACCAAGACCATACTTAAAACATGACTTAGTACGAGTCAATGCTAACCGCTAAGATTGTTTCACATAGTAGCACAAGCCAAGTCTAACCACCAAGATCTTCACACATAATGCCTCATGAGACTCTACTTTACCCAATGCATTGGAGAACTATTTGGGTGCACACATCTTATCATTTAAGTCTAACACATTTCTCATATGTCTAGTATGATCTTATGTTCATAGTGTCCCATGCTAAATTAAATACTTAAATCCTTAATTAATGTGCGATAAATTTCATTCTTGAACACATATTCGTAAATATTATGTATTATGAAATAAAATTAAAAATGACTAGATTTGATAGTTTTAGGTTATGGTTGCATCAGATTTAATAGTGACATGCATAGACTAAAATGGCATGATTTTGAACATGTGATAAGAACTAGTTCTCAAAGAATTATGGGTTTTCACATAAAATAATACCTATTTCATTAAAACCATTTCACGTGAATGTGAACCTTTATATACCATGATTTTCATGTTTTGACATTGACATACCTGTTATTTTTGTTTAAACCATGAATTGTTAATTGAAGTATCAAAATAAATTAAAACATAAACTTAATTAGTTAAATGCATTCCTTGTGGAAAATTTAATTACAAAGTATGGATGTAAGACAATTATTTCTTGTGAATTATTCAAGCATAAAATGAAAAAAAAATTAATTAAACACATTTTTTTATGTGTGTATATAATTTATGCTTAAACGTGAAAACAATTATACACTTACTAATATAGCTAGTACCATTTAAAAACTTATGGAGTCAAGATTAAAATACATATATGTATATGTGTGGGTTTGAAAAATGTATGATTCTAGATATATATATATATATAAAGTGTATGCTTGGTATTTTTACAACCCAAAATATAGATTATTGTTTCCTTATAATTTTTGTACACTTTAAAAACATAATTAATTACTAAAATAGGTTTTATGATAACCTTATTCAGATTATAATTAAAACCCACATATATATACACACATAACTGTATATTCACATATATATTTTTGTGGTCTAATTAATTAAAACCAAGTTAATTCCTTGCATGATTCACATATACTTAAATACATTATTTAGAAACATATTTTCATCATCTGAAAACCATAGAAACTTATTATGTTTGTTTTATAAATATACACAGGGTTTAATTCCGCACAAAAACAAAGTAAACCCTTGTATGTATAACATGTATTATAAACACCATTTAGAAATGAATGTTCATCACATAAAAATCATAAAAAATAGAATGGATTTTTTATATAAACAAACATATATATATATAACTATATATAAATAAGTTGTAAACAAGGGTTTTTCATATTAAAAACAAGATGAAGTAAACCCTTACATATATTACGTATTTTAAGAACATATTTTAAAAACAAATAATCACCATAATAAAAACCCAAATTGGTTTCTTATATAAAAAAATCATATATTCATATATAAGTGTATATATATATATACTTAGTTTAAACAAACACCAAGAAAGATTAACCCTTACATGTGTCATACACCTTAAAACATTAGTTCAACAGTGATAATAATATTTAGAAATAAAAAAACGAGTTAGAATTTTATGCTATATAAAATAAGTATATATATATAACTGTGATACAAAATAGTAAAAAAAAAGGCGGTTTCATATTGATATTGAAGCATAATAATCCCTTACATGTCTTCAACAGAGAGATCGAATTAGACATTAGTGCGTTGGTGAGTTGAAGTAAAGGAATCAAGTAGAATTACAAGTGAAAAATAGGGTTTATATAAGCTCTAAATATATATATTTTATATATCATTATTCCTACACAAAACATAAACAAAGACCCAAGAAAATGCACAAATATAAAACAGTTCAAACACACCAATTATAATAAATCCTAAGCTAAATGGTATTTTAAATATATATACATATATAAAGTTGTGGAAACTTCAAAGAGGATAAAATAAAATAATAAAAAGAAGACTGAATGAGGCTTATGGGTATAAATTTAAGGTTGGTCCTATGAGAGTGGGAAAGGATATCGGGAGAAGAAGAAGAAAGGAAGAAAAAACCATGGTTTAAGCCACTATTTTGGCATGAGGAAGAAGAATAAGTGAAAGGAAGTCGTGGAAGAGATCAGACAGTCCAGATTTTCCGAAGGTGACCAAATGGCGGTGGTGGGTTCCAGGATTTTAAAAATGGATAGGAGGATGTGATCTATCCAAGGATCAATTAGACGGCTGTGGGAAAATCCCTGAGTTTTAAATTGTTTGAGCAGCTGAGATCAGTTGAGTCCACGATCGGACGGCTGTAGAAAACATAGAGGAAAATTCACAGTGGTGGAGTTCAAACCCAATACCGGATCATGGGGTTCAAATCTCATGCGATAAGATCAAATAGTTGATATTTTATCTCCACTGAAAAAAAAAAATCACCCCACATCGAAACGGGATCAGTTTTGAAACCACCTTATAAGACTCAATGATCAAGGGACCAGCAAGTAACTCCCTATCCCCCTCCCCGGTACTGCCCTTATTGTTTCTCCCAGGAGGGAATACTCAGTGCCTACTCCTTATCGTTGTGCCTTCCCGCATAGTGGTGCACTGCTTCGGTTCCTTCATGAGCCCCTATGGGAAAGCGTGTACTCAAGGCTGGCCTATGCAGGCTGAGGGGAAAGGCTCAGCCGCCTACTCCCCAGGAGTGGTGCGAACTACCTCCCTCAGCTGGCTAGAGGCCTAGCCTAAGGGTAGAATAAATATTTTTTATAAACCCTTGATTAAAAACATTCAAAAATAAAATAAACCATATTAAAAACCATCGAAAGTATGAAGGAAGTTTTCAATATTTAATTTCATTAAGGCAAACAATTTCGTTAACTTTATGAGTCTAAAACATGATTTCAACTTTTTTTAAAATTTGGAACATTAAAATACAAAAACCATAATATAATTATATCATTTTATAAAAATTATTACTTAAAAAACATGTTTTTAAATTCAGATGTGTAGTTTTTGTATTGGAATATTATGTATACTTCTTTTCAAATTAATTAAAGTAAACATATCTACTTCTCTTCATATTAAAACACAAAATTCATGTTTTCTAATTTCATTTTAAGCTTTAAAAAATTTTGATTTCAAAATATAAAAATAAAAACATGTTCAAATATATAAATTTAAAGCATTTGTAAACATTTAGAATTCTTAATATACTTTAATACTTAGAATTCATAAAATAATCAAAATTATTATAAAATACCCAATGTTTATAAAATTTTATGACCATTAGAAAACCAACTTTCACCTGAGGACCACAATAGATACTAATGGAAACAAATTCCTTATAAATAGGTGTTTTAGGGTATTCATAACTTTAAAAACAACTTGGTGAAGATAGTTCTCTACATCCCCTTAATGACTAGTATGGTTGTCCGAGTTCTGGCCATAATGTTTTTCATTGTGACCAACCTGAAGGATTCTCACTACCAATTTGGTCAGTTCGTAGTGTTTGGTTGTCTTCTGGTAATTTCGATAGGTCGCTTATTAGGAATTCTAGTTTTGTAAGGCTATATTGACCTTAATACGATGTAAGATTCATCTTTTCTTATTGAATAAAAAATGTCTTTTATTTTTGTTCTACAAGTATTCTTATTTTAAAAGCAACATTGTTAAAAAAATCCAACTTAATAATAGTGAAAAATATTATTATTAAAAATTAAAAGTGTTTGGGGTGTTACATTATCGAACCCTTAAAAATTGTTTCCTCACAATTCCATTCATACCCATAGACAGTGACATTTTTTCATCCATTACGGTGTCCCTTAAAAGTACCACCGGTGTCGGTGATTTATCTGGGTTCTAGTTAGAGAAATTTCAAAACTCTCGATGTCCCTGTTCGAAATGTAATGTGACCATATTGGATCATACTCATGTAAAAATATAGTGTTTCTTGGGAGTGATTTATGAGGGGTGTGAAGTTTTGAGATGTCATCTTGGACTTGACGTCTATAAAACAAATGAAAGTACTCGACCTCAAGAATTTCAAAGTCTCATCAAATATGAACATAGGACATGATCAGACATTTATAAGCTATACTGAGGTCACCCACACTTGAAGCTTCTTGAAAATCCCATAGGGATGAAAAGGATTTAGTTAGAGTGAATCATTTAAAAAGACCCTCATAGTACTTCCTCCGACGCGCATAGAATGGAAAATGCTCATACACCATGAGTAAATACTCAAAGTTAGATCCTCAATGCAGATAAAGTACATGAAGAGAGTTGGATACGTGGTAGAGGTGTTTACATGTCAAATAAAGATTTTGAAAGGGTTCATAGTCTTCTTTACATGAATTGGTGATTATGGTCTCTATAAGTTTTTTGGAAGGGAAAAAAGGTTTGTTGGTTAAACTTCAACTGCCATATGAAAATTTTAAGAAAAAATTACACTTAACAAGGCATAAACAAATTTTTAGTCTTGTTCTAATTTTTTAGAGTTGTCTAAACCAATCTTTTGATACCAACTGCAGCAACCCCAACCCCAAAAGCCTCGAGTCGGTGACTGATACTTAGTGTGTAATTTTTTTCTTACAAAAATAAAAATAAGAATTACACATCACATTCCATTATAGAGGATTTTTCTGGTTTATGTTTTAGAAAACCAGATACATTTGATACATTTCTTCCAAAAACATGACACAGATAAGCTTTAATTTTTTTTCATCACACAAGGGTACTCAAAGCTTGATAACTCTACTAACCCTGTAAAAAAATTAAAAACATAGGGTGATCACTTAAATTTATCAATAAGGGGTATTGAAAACAATTTAAAAAAATTACTTTTTAAAACAACAACAATTAGAATAATTACAAAACATTTTCTCAAGAGGAAAACAACACTTCTTGAAGCACGTCATCAATATTTTTTTCAAAGCTTACATAAAGACATTTTCAGGGAAAATATCTTACACAATAATTATATGTATTTACTTAAAAGAATTTTTAAAACATATATAAGAGTGTGCATACATGTATAAAAATTCAAGGAATTATGTGTAATAAAAAATTTGATCAAACTAAATTTTAAGGTGACATGCAAGGTTATGAGTACACATTACCACCTAAATTAACACTTGCATGTAATTGCTTAAGTAATAATGTCAGGATTCACCGAGCACTTAATATGCATTTCATGGATTGATAGGTGTAACATCAACTTCAGTTTCAACATTTCAATTCATTTTCCCTATATAAATTACCATGTTTATACTTCATTTATGCCATATTAATTCATCACCATTATCATAAATGATTCTTAACCAAGGGATATTATACTAGTCGAATAATCCATTGATTGTTCATATACAAATATATAATGAGGGAATGTATAATGCTAGACTTTTTCAAAGCTTTTCACCAAGACCGTATATAAAACATTACTTACTAGGATTCAAGGCTAACCGCCAAGATCATTTCACATAGTGGCACAAGCCAAGGCTAACTACCCAGACCATCGCACATAATGTATCATGAGGCTAAACTTTACCCAATTCATTATAGCTCTATCTGGGTGCACCCATCTTATCATTTAATTCTAATACATTCCTTTTATGTCTAGTATGGTCTTATGTTCATAGTGTCTCATAATACATTGAATACTTAAATTCTTAATTCATGTGGGATAAATTTCATTCTTGAATACATATTCATAAATAAATTAGGTTTTAAAATAAATGTAAAAATGACTAAATTTGTTAGTTTTAGGTTATGGATGCATCAGATTGAATAGTGACATGCATAGACTAAAATAGAATGCTTTTGAACATATGATAAGAACTGGTGCTCATAAAATAATGGGTTTTCACATAAAATAATATCTCTTGCATTAATACCCTTTCACATGAATGTGAACCTTTTTATACCATGATTTACATGTTTTGACTTTGAGATACCTGTTATTTTTTGTTAATCCATGAACTGTTAATTGAAATATCAAAATAGATTTAAAAATAAACATAATTATTTAAAGGTATCCCTTGTTGGTACTTTAAAAACAAAGTATGGATGTAAAACCATTATTTCATGTCAAGTATTCGTGCATAAAAAGTCCAAAAAGTAATTAAACACATGTGCTTATGCATGTACATAATTTATGATTAAACGCAAAAACAATTATACACTTACTAATATAGCTAGTACCATTTAAAAACATAAGGAGTCAAGATTGAAATACATATTTTTATATATGTGGGTTTGAAAATTATATAAATCCATATATATATACACACAAAGTATATGCATGGGATTTTTACAACCCAAAACAAGGTTTAATGAATCCTTATAAATGTTGTACACTTTAAAAACGTAATTTATTACTGAAAAAGGTTTTAAAAAAACCTAATTCATATTATAATTAAAACCCATATATATATAACTGTATACACATAACTATATATACACATATATTTTTTCGTTGTCTAATTAATTAAAACCAAGTTGGTTCCTTTCATGATTTACATGTACTTAAGGACATTATTTAGAAACATATTTTAATCATCCTAAAACCATAAAAACTTATTAGGTTTTATTTATAAATATCCATAGGGTTTAATTCCATAGAAAATAAATTAAACCCTTGTATGTATAACATGTATTATAAACACCATTTAGAAATGAATTTTCATCACTTGAAAATCATAAAAATCAAAATGTATTTTTTATATAAAATATATATATATATATACATATATACAAAAGTTGAAAACAAGGTTTTTAAATATTAAATACAGGATGAAGTAAACCCTTACATGTATTACATATTTTAAGAACATCATTTAAAAACAAATGATCACCATCATAAAAACCCAAATTGGTTTATTATATAAAGAAATCATATATACATATATATGTATATATATACATAGTTTATACGAGTTAGGATTGGATGCTATATTAAATACATAAATATATATATATATACATGTACATAATCGTGAAACAAAATTGTAAAAAAGGGTTTTTCATGTTGAAATTAAATCATAATAATCCCTTACATGGCTTCAAGAGAGAGATCAAATCAGGCAGTAGGATGTTGGTGAGTTGAGGCAAAGGAATTGGGTAGAATTACAATTGAAAAATAGGGTTTATATAAGTTGTAGATATATATATTTTTTATATACCAGGATTCATACACAACACATAAACAAAGACCCATGAAAATAGACTAATATAAAATAGGCCTGAAACTCTAATTAAAATAAATATTAAGCTAAAAGGTAATTATTTTATATATATATATATATTTATTTATTTATTTATTTACATATATAAAGTTATTGAAACTTAAAAGAGGAGAAAATAAAATAATAAAAAGAAGGACGAAAGAGGCTTATGGGTATAAATTGAGGGCTGGTCCAAATAGAGTGGTGAGGGATATCAGGAGAAAAAGAAGAAAAGAAGAAAAAACTATGGCTCTAGCCACTGGTTTGGAATGAGGAGGAATAAAAAGGGAAGAGAATTCATGGAAGAGATCGGATGGTCCAGATCGTCTGAAGGTGATTGAACAGCTATGATGGGTTATAGGATTTTAAAAATAGATGGGTTGTTACAATCTATCCCGGGATCGATCGGACGACTATGGGAGAAGTCGCGAGTTTTAAATGGATTTAGAGGTTGATATCAGTTGAGTATATAATCGGACAACTAAAGAAAATGTGGAGGAAAAGCCATGGCAGTGGAGTTCTAACCCTAGACCAGATCATTCGGTCTAGATCTCATGCGATGATATCAAATATTTTAGATTTTATCTCCACTGAAAACACATGTCCCACATCGAAATAGAATTGGTTTTGAACCCTATTTAAAATCCTCAAATATATAGGGACCATAAATTAACTCCCTCTCTCCCTCCCCAGTATCGGCCCATACTATTTCTCTCATACAGGTGCGCTCTGCTCTCACTCAGTGCCATCATGCCTCCCTGCACGGTGGCGCACTAATTTAGTTCTTTCATGCACCCCTGTGGAGGAGCGTGCACTCAAGGCAGGCATGTGCTGGCTGAGGGGAATGGCTCAGCCACCTACTCCTCAAGAGTGGTACGAGCTGCCTCCCTAAACTTCCTAAAGGGTTGTTCTAGGGGTAGCATATATTTTTTTTATAAACCCTAGAATAAAATCATTCCAAAATAAAATAAAACATTTCTAAAACCATAGAAAGTATAAATTAATTTTTCATTATTTATTTCCATTAAAATAAACAATTTCCTTAGATTTATTAGTCTAAAACATGATTTCAACTTTGTTATAAACATTGGAACATTAAAATACACAAACCAATATATAATTGTATCATGTTATCCAAAGTAGTGCTTTAAAAGCATGTTTTCAATTTCAAATACTTAGTTTTTGTACTAGAAAAATATGTATACTTCTCTTCGAATTAATTGACGTAAACATATGTGCTTCTCTTCATATTAAAACACAAAATTCTTGTTTTCAAATTCATTTTAAGCTTTAAAACATTATTATTTCAAAATATAAAGATTAAAATGTGTTCAAAGATAAATCTTTAAATCATTTGAAGACATTCATAATTCTTAATATACTTAAATACTTTGAATTCATAAAATATTAAAAAAAATTAAAAAAATACCCAACTATTATAAGATTTTATGACTGTTATAATACCAATGGTCACATAAGAACTACAATGCCAACTAACAGTCACAAAGGCCTTATGAATAGTTGATTTAAGGTATTCTAAACTTTAAAAACAACTCGGTGAATATGGTACTCTACATCCCCTTAATGCTCATAATGGTTGTTGTTGTTCAGGCCATAATGTTTTTCATTATTGCCAACCCAAAGGATGTGCACAACTTAGTTGGTTAAGTTATAGTGTTCGGTGGTCTCATGATGATTTTGATAGGTCTCTTACTAGGAATTATAGGTTAGTAAGGTTCTTTTGGCCTTAAGGCGATGTAAGATTCATCAGTTATTATTGAACAAAACATGTCTCTTATTTTTGTTCTACAGGTATTATTATTTTAAAAGAACCATTTTTAAACAAATCCAACATAATAATAATGAAAAATATTATTATTACAAATTAAAAGTGGTCGGGGTGTTACACCTTTACCCTAAAAATTTTCTTTTAAAATAAATTTAATTATAAAATGGAACTCTTCATATTATATTTTATTTAAAAACCATGTTGTAAACTATTTTAGGATAATAAGTTACATCCACATTGAATATGGTGAGTTTAATCATTTATTTTTTATAATTTGAAATTCTATGAGTTCAAACATACTCCCAATAAACTCTTAAAAACTGTACTTTCTTTAAAATATCCACTTAAGAAGCTAAAACACCTTTGTGTTTATAAATAAAAATTATTTCCTTTAGTGGAAATATTTAATAAATAAACAATTAATAGTCTTATCTTATATGGTATTCTTTGTGTTTCGAGCAATATCCTGAAATTAAGATCTTATTCTTTGAAATATGAAACTATTGGGTGGTGGGATAATATAATGATATTTTTTAAAAATACTTGGTTAAACTCTTTTATCCCAAAAAAATATAATTTCATCATTATCGTATTTTAAAACATGGAATAGAATAAAATATATTAGAACCATCTATATAAAAACAATCATATCATCTATTCATCAATCGACCATAGATTAAAAATATAACTTATCATATAAGAGAAGATAAATGAGATTCTAAATAAATATATTTTATTCTAGATTTATACAAGATTCAATGAAATCAATTATATCCAAATTTTTTATTTAGTAACTCTTAATCTATCATTCTAATACATACATATAACTTTAACCATCAAACATTAATTATTTTTGATCTCTTATACATGTTCAAAACATTTGTTTTAATGTATAGTTCATAATATATACCATTACAATCTATGAATTGATATCCATAACATTAATGCCTAACATAAACTATCTATGGAGTTTCTTGAACCCCTTCCAATATTTTTTAGTTCCTCTTATGATGATTAGCATTTCTACAATGGAAAATTGCTCCTCCTTCATAAATCATCCCTTAGTTTTCAATGAATTTGATAGGATATGGGGAGATTTATTATTTGAGAATACAAAAAACATTTTCTTTTCCAAATTTTAACTTTTACCTTATTTTAATTTGAATTTATAACTTGATATTAGACCTTATATGTCTTTGTCCACTATCCTTAATATATTTAAAATATCCAAAAAAATGTGTTAAACTCATTTTTATTTTAGATTAAAAGAAACTATCAGAAACATTCCAATTATAACAATAAAATGAAATATGTGTCCAGATAAAGCCATAAAGGTAACCCCAACATCGCTACGTCATTGATTCACCCAATAATATTTAGTACATGAATGAATATTGAAGTTAATTCATGCATATTTTATCTAAATAATGGATTGGAAACCTCATACCACCCATGCATAACATGTTCTTAGTATAATCTTTCAAAGTTATATATCATTTTGAATGCATAAATATTCTCATGTTGTATTTGAAACTTAATTTCCATGGATATAATCATGAGATTATACAAATCCAATTAATCCATCACATAATTATAAAAATTATCTATATCTTCTTATTGTATTGGTTCACTAATTGACTATTTAGGAAGAGTTTTCTCAGACACATAAAAGTTTCTTCTATTTATTAAGAATGTTTCTTATTTTTTTTATACTATTTGGTGATTTTTTTTCTTTAGGCTTCTATTTATATATAATTGATCTCCAAATCATGTTTATTTATGATGTTCAATATCATGATATACATTAATTTAGTTAGTATTTTTATAAAATATTTTCCCACTAAAATGATAAACCCTTTTAATTTTATCATATAATTTATTGAGCTCGGTGTTATAGTTTAAGTTCCGAATATTATTAGGGTTTGATTATTTCAATTGACTCTTTTCTCTCTTATAGTTTATTTATATAACTATAAAACATTATGACAAAACCAATGAAAATTAATAAATGTATGAAATTATATATTTTACGTTGCATACATGATTATTATTTATTTTAAGATTGATGATGAATCTAATGAATTTTAAATTCATAGTGTATTATTTTATTATTTTTAATTTTCATGATTCTATTTAATATATTATTTCATAATTTACTTAATTCATGTACTAAAACATGTTTTTGGATAATTGAAAATGACTCTTATGTATTCTGTAAATATCATAATATACCTTACTCTTAAATTTCACTATTTTTCAATATTTTATCTAAGTGAATGGTTATTTTATGTCATTGGTAGTTAGTTGTTTCACTCTTATATGTTATTTTTTTTGTTTTTAAAATTTAATTTACTCTTATATATTTTAAATGATAATAAAAAATTGATGTAAAATACTATTATGTATTTCAATGATAGTTGAATTTAAATCTAACATAATTCATTTAATTGAAATTTTTCTATGTTTAAAATGACTTATGAATTTTTAAATAATTATTACAAACTTATTTGAAGACTATTATAGAGTTTTAAAAACATTATGAAGTATTAAAGCAACTTTATGAAGTTAATGGTTACTCTTATGAAAATTATTTTTCTAAATATTTTCAAACTACTGAATATTCCATACAAAATTATATTAAAATCTTTACAATGTATGGGTTAACTCTTATGAAATTTTATATTGATATTATAATAATGTTTTCTATAACTCCCATGAAATTATTGAGACGTGTTTATTATTTTTGTGAATTGATAATTGCATAAAGGATGTCTTACATGCAACTCAGTGTTAACAAATAATACCGTTTAATCCATGAATTATCATTCACATCATGAATTTATTTTTATTTTGTTCTTAAACCTCTTGGTATTTCATTACATGATGGATTAAAAATCATACTTCAAATTTTGGAAACTATTTTGAAACCTCTAATAGATATATCAAATTTGGAAACCATGACTTATATGATCATTTAAATAAATTTGGGAAACATCAAGGATTAAACCATATGATATTTCTTTATAAATTAATACTGAAGTAACTAGATAAAGATAGATGGATAAAATAAGTTTATAGAAATATTACGAATACTATGATTGAATTTTTTTGATTATTATACTCTACTTTCCATGATCATTGAGAAAGATTCATCATTTGGAAATAATTTTCTCAATGTTATCAAGCTACATCAACTTTTCAAAGTCTTTATTTTTTGGTTCATAATTTATTGAGTTTTATTTATTATGTTTTTATTTTTTATTAACCATATCTATTTTATGACTTTACTATAAAAATAAATTTTTTATCGGTTATACCTCTACTGCAAAAAGGTATGTATTTTTTGTTGTGTCACTAACTTTAAAAGGCAGATATGTGTGGTTGTGCCTTCCGCGTAAAATGAAGGTGTTTGTAATTATATTTTAATTCCTAGTAAAAATTATGCTTTAAATTATACCTTCAGTATAAAGTTTATGTTCTAATCAAGATTTAAATCTCATAAAAAATTCAGGATTTGTGGATATGATTTCTCTCAAGGAGTAGAGAGAGGTGAATAGTAGATATAGGATCACGTTGATCAAAACTCTGATAAAATTTTAGTTATATTGTTTATTTATTTTCCATTTTACCTAAACTTTATCACTACTACGTCACTTGAATAATTAATTTTCACTTGAACTTGAATATTGTTTTAAATTAACCCTAATTTTAATATTTGTTTAAATTTTAAATTGGTCAATTCACTCTCCTACCTTCTCGACATATCATCTTGGGATAACACCAATATCCATATTTCAATAAGTAATAAGTTAATAATATTTTCCCTCTCATGAATTATCTATTTAGGTAGACAATCATTTTAATCATTTTAGATATGACTCTTAGATTAATGAGTAGAAAAATGTTTTCTTAAATCCATCATCGAGATAATTTCAACACTATTCCCATGGAATCCTAACTCTTTAGGTTTCTTAATAAAGTGAAACTCAAATATAACAATGATATTTGGTTATATAACTCTTAGGGTTAACCATTTTCAGTATGTCTTATGTAAGATAATGCACAGGCATCCAATTTGAGCATGAACCTACCCAGTTGGATGGTCGAGGTCTCGACATGTGTTTCATTTGCAAAGAAATTACACTTAGTATTTTTAAGGAGTTGTGAATATATCACCATATTTTATCATATAGTCCCTTTACATGTATACATGCTTATAATGATTTAATTTATGAATATTTATTTCATCTACAAATTCAATATGTTAAACCCATAATTATTTGTAACTCTTTACACAAAATGTAACTTGTGTTACTAACACAAATTAAAGGAAACATATATTTATACATGTCCAAATTCATCACATGAATAAGTAACATGAAACCATTCAATGTAAATGATTATAATCATATGAAATCAACAATCCCAATAAGATTAATCATGGTGTGGTAGGTATCCAAACCCACTATTATAAATAGAACCTAAGATCCTAGTACATTATGTAGTCTAAACCAATGTCCCAATAACCCTGTTTCAATACTCAAGAGAGACATAAATTACATTTTAATTATTACACATTATATGTATAAACTATAATTAACCTCAAAATTCTAGCTCATAACTCATGACCAATCAAATGTCTCAGTAGAAGAAAGCGATATCAGTTATTATCCCTAGCAAGTAACTCCTTAAATTCATGTATGATAATTTAAAGAAGTAGTTTAAAGAAAATTAAACTAAATCAGAAATTAATTCATTATATGAAAATTATCTTCACAAATAAAATAGGTAATAAACCAAATAAATTTCCATTTCATAAATTTATACATGAGATAAACATTTATCAAAAATTCACAAATAATGACATTATAAATATTTTATAATTTAGTAATTAATTATGTATATTATAAAATTAAATAAATATAAACTTTATATTTATTTCTAATATGAACTTATTTATATTATAATTCTATAAAGAATTTATTGAAATATATGATATTGAAATATAAAAGTTATATATTTAATATGAATAATTATTATATTATGTAAACCATTTACATAATTCAAATATCACATATTTAATGTTATTTGAACATTGATCATATCAATTATGAAAATCCTTTTTGTGTGGTTCAAATAATTTGTCAATAAATTTAATTTGATCAGTTCAAATTAATAATTATGAAAAATTAAAAATTTAATATAAACACGTTTAATATTATGGATATTTATATATTAAATGTTTCATAAACACATAAAAATTAAATATAAACACTTTCTAATTAATTAATTTATATACGCTTTGAAAATTAGAAAAATATACAAAAATATATTTTCTATAATTTTAAATAATTTATAAATTATCTAAATCAATTAATAATTTAAAATTGGGGGAGGGGAGGAATTATAGATATCATATTTTGTGATATATCCTATATTGTAAACTATGGTTCACTATATGAACAATATCATGTTTTATGATAGATAGACCATGACATGTGATATAGCCTTCAGCTACTGGTATTTGTGTTTTTTGATAACCCTTATATCATAATGATGATATGATACCCTATTTTGAAAAAATGTGGATTGTTTTGTCAGTGTTATTGTTTTATATAAGTATCTCATATCATATGTTATGATGTACAAAAACTAAAATATTTACACTATCTCATAAATTTCAATATCTTATATCATATTGTGTGATCATATCACAAATTATAATATCTTATATCATTAAATAATCCATAGTAAAAAAGTTGTTCATATTTAAAAATATTGGATGCAGTATCCATTTTCATAGGGAAATCTATATCACAACTTATGATATGTAATATGTTATCAATTATTCCTCATTTTAAAAATGATTTCACGAATCAATTCAAGAATGTAATTTCTATGATATAATTTATGGATTTCTCATGATTTAATAACACTTATCCAAGTGACAAAATAATTATCAAACCATAAACCAGGATCTCCACACTTTGAAACTAAAACCATGTATAATATAAAATAAAGAATATGTTCTGAACCAATGATAGAAATGTATTATCTATTTAACCACGTTCATAATAAAGATCAATTATAAACAACCAAGAGACTCATTGATTTTTGGGTATTTATAGGTTGATGAATCACCCCACATTAGGGTATGATCCTCCTTTCAACCGTAGTATGTTGGTACCAATCAATGTAATGTAAGAAGGAAAATGGAACTCCATATTTGGAGAATTGTGACACACACAAATGATCATATCACTATTTCAATGACTTCAAATTCGTTATATTTGTCTCAAGGATAGTCCTTGGGCCGTCATGTATTTACTTAAATGTTATGAAATGTTTGATTAATTCACTTTTTTATAACCCATTGGTAACCTTATTCCAATGTAGTCAATTAAAATTTAAATACATTCGACCAATTATTCCAATCATTTCATCATTTGAAATGTATATAATCAATGATGGCCTTACGTGGAATAAATATGAATGTTAACATTTAAAATTTGGCAGCCTCTATTAATAAAATAGTATAATTAACCAATATCATAACATTTATAATATTTTTTATAAAATACACTATGATATAGCTAAAGGAAATAGTGAGAAACCGCTATATCGCACTATACAATATACCTTCTATATTGATAATGTGTTCCTTGATTTTATTTATATAATGACATGTGATATATATATATATATATATTACACCATATGATATAGAATAATATATATTATATATACATTCAGATTTAGGGAATATCTTATCATTATCCATGAAACTATGAAACTGAAACTATATCAGCCTTACCATACCCAAGACCTCTATTACTTCCACAATTAAATACAATTATCAATATAGAATATTTATTTAACCAAATAGTTCTAACATAAAAATAATCAATACAAATCACATTATTCTACCACTTTTTTATCAAGTTATTAATTATAAAAACCCACATCCATATTCTATATATACATATATATCTCTTATCATCGGCAACCCACCAAAATTTCTATTAAATTACTCTTCGTTAAGTAGAACAATATAATATTTTTAATTATATAAATACCAAATAATTATAAATACACATCCACTATAGTGGAATCTAAATATAGAATTCGAATCACCTAACTTAATTTTATATTGATATATCATATCACCAAAGGATAAAACTCATCTTCCAAACACCCATGTGTTCACCATGAATCCCTTACGAACCTATATCAAATCAACCACATATTAATTATATATAATATCCATGTATTAAAAACTATATATGTCCACTATATGATGAAATAATATATGAGAATGAAGGAAATAAAATGAATAATAATATAGTATATTATATCTTAAGTGTTAAATTCCATGAATATATGAATTCCAAGATCCTCCAAAAGCACTCAAATTAAAACCAATAATCCAACTAGTGTGCCAATATATATGAGAGAAGTAAATAATATAATTTGTAAAATCTCAATTTATTTTTAAATTTTTGGTGAGACAAGTTATGGTGTGTTTTCCTAAAATAGATAATGGTTTCGAGCAGTAAACGATGATCAGAAAATCTCAATGACTTAAATCTCAAGATTATAAAATATCACCAAAAAAATTTCATTCCAAAACATATTTTTGACCAAAATCCTGGCATGATCACTCAAGCCATAAAATTTTTTCCTCCATCCTCCTTATATACTAATGAAAAAACAACAATGGAATACTCCATATACCACACAATTTTTTAACCATGATTAAAACAACAATATAGACATCTCTGCATTTTAAACTAAAGTTCTAAAAAAATAATTTCCAAACCACACCCTAAAAATTTTCAATTTCACACTAAACAAAAAATGGTTTAAAAACAATGTTATAGTTAAATCCACATGGTGATAAAAAATGGATACATTACATTCCCCTTAAAAAACAACTGCCAACCATGATGAGAACCAAAAACCATGACCATGACAAAAACCATGATATAGTGAGAACTCTTCGACTTAAGACCTAAAATTAACTTCAAAAATTCACCTCTAACTTCCCTTTTTCTATATTTAGGATCTCATGATCACAAAGTATAGGACTAGGAAAATCTAGTCTAGTATAAAGAATTTTCCAAGGAAATTAATAGAGAAGCTGGGGAAATTGGAATGATTATGGGAGGGTTTATATGTATATACAAATGTGTAGAAGCCACAAATGGATTTTCATGATTATATTGAGAATAAAAAGGAGTTTTATTAGAATTGAGGTCTTCTTATTATGGAATGGTATATTAATACATCATATTATCATCGTAAATCCACATAGAAAATGAATCATAATTAAATTAGTCGAATTATAGGATTAGCTAGATCTCAGGTAGAGGAAGATCAGAATGTGAAGGGGGTATTTGTGAGTTTTTATAAACTTTTTGATAATGGTACCCGTGATAAGGATCATATGTTGTTGATGGAATATTCTTTAACTTCTAATGTGATGAATCAATATGTCACATTAGAATTTAGTTTAGAATAGATATGATCTATTCTATCTTAAATGAACACTATAATATCTAAATATCGTGATTAATTTTCATCATAATGTTTTCTTAAATTTTGGAACTTTTTTGTATATATTTAATTAATATGGTGTTGTTTGATCATAATGGAAATATTGGTCCTGCAAAAAAATTAATTTTACTCATATTGTGTTTATTCCAAAAAATTACCTGAAATTTATTATGGATTTTCACCTTATCATAATGTGTAATGTTTTCATGAACCAACCCATTTTGGGGCTTGTTCTCCAACTACCCTGAGCCCACCTCCATAGGCTAGGGGTGGCGACTGGCACTGAAGGTAAAACTAACTCGGGGAGACCTTTTTCTAAGTATGTGTATGAACACACACAGCCATATCAATGAAAAAGTGCAGAGGAAAAGATTAAAAGATTCAACACACCTAGAAATTAAACCAAGAATGCATAACCTTTAGAAAGTAAAATAGTATGGTAGTGTAAAATGAAAAGTAAATAAAAAAATACACACCCATCCATAAATATGTCCCAATTTAAAAAACTGGAAAAGTAAAATACTGAGAGAGCCCAGCTCCAAAATCCCAAGTGGAGACCATCATACGTGGTCCAAAGTATGGGATATCCCGAAGATCTTTTGTAGTCATGGTAGACTTGTACATCATGGGAATAAGACACGACACTTCTGAGCAAAGCACATATAAGAGTGAGTAGATACATACCTAGTAGGACACCCCAAAAGATGATGGGGGAGAAGTAAGAGATACAATATTAAATAAACAAAGAATATAAAAGATATAGTAAAAGAGAATATCTCAACCCAACCAAGAGTGAAATTAAAATCATCTAAACACAAGGGTATTGTAACATCCCATGTTTTGAACTGGATTAAAATTCAAGGGAATTTTAATTTTTTGTGTTTGTTGAATGATTTGTTTTTTAAAAAAAGCTTCAGAACTTAATTTTGAGAGGTAGAACCCTTAACGGTGTTTTTTTTGGACTTTCGTGAAGGCCTAAGAGGTTTCCTAAGTGCTCTATTGAGTTTGAGGACCACTGGGGATCAGGAATAAATGGATTGGGTGCTCTGTATAGGGCACATGGTTTGTATGAAACTATGCATCCCTCAACAGAATATTGTGTGGCTACAACAAGGGTGCATAAATTCTCTGTATGGTAAGCACATATTTTAACAAAATCACGTGGTATAGGTGCACGGGTAGTGCCACATTGGTAGTACCCTCTCATTATTCACCGCAGAGTTTTCATACGGCTAGGATAGCTGTGTAAGACAAATTGTGCAAGATGGTTACCTAGGTAGAGTTTTTCACATGTTTGGGGCACAATTTGAAAAATCATTTAACCCAAAACATGTGGTGTGTTATTTTTAAATAATTTAATTAATTTAATTAAAAAATAAAATGTTGATAAATTAAATGTGGAAAATGGAAAATAATAAAAAATAAATAAAATTTTTAATAAGAATAATATTATTGTTATTATTGTTATTATCATTATTTTTATTTTTATTGTTCTTATTATTATTTGTTTTAGGTTTAAGAAAAACAAAATGGGGTCTCTCGTCTCCCCCTCCAAATCACGACACACCCCCCTAGGAATCCCCTTGGTTGTGAATGACACCACCACCCGGCTCCCTCTCTGATCACTAATTCTATTGGATTTATTCATGTTTTCCACTAGATCCATCAACGTATGACTCATGGCTCCTTACTTCTCTATCATTAGGCTTATTTTCTCTCTCGATTTCTCTCAGTGTTGTGCAGCCGAACCCTATGGTTGGGAGTAATTCCAATTATTTTTTTTATTCTAATGTTATATTATGAAAAGTGTTTCTCAAGACATCTAAATGCATGATCCAAAATTCTCGACCGAAGGTGAAGTGAATTGGTTCAATTATTCTATTAGTTATCTCTTTGAGTTGATTTTTTCTCCCAATTCATTGCCTTTAACTATTTAAATTTGGTTGTTTTAGTGGTATTATGTTCCTATAAATTGTATGTAGTGCATTTGGTCATCATTAAGATGAGTTTGGGGTTGTTGTTGTCAAAGGAGACTTACCCACGTATGCATGGGTAGGCATATGTATATGTAAATTTCCCCATTATATAAATATTCATCCATGTTAGTGAATATAAATTTATGGGGCTAGGTTTTCCTACATATAATATGACAAATGCATACGTGTGTGAGTGTTGATGGGTATATTCATATGTGTTATATGTAAGTATCCCCTTTCACATTTTCATGGTCATGAGAATGTGTGTGTAGGGTATAGGTGTCCTTATATATATGTTAAAGTTCATTTGCTCAAAGAGAGTATTAGCTTCGTTGATTGATCGCCACAGAAAACGTCAAATTCCAAAGTCTGTATCTTGTCTTGGTATACTTTTTGACGTAAGATCCATTTACTTTCCCTTTTTATTTAAGAATGAATTAGTTTCCTATTTATGTTTCTTAGTAAATTCAATTGTTGATTTTGAATAAAATTCTTAGTTATGAGAAATGATTTTTTTAATAAAAAAAAACCATTTTTTATAATTAAACACATCCAATGGAGGTGTGTTGTCTTATAAGCTAAAAACACGGTTAGACACTTATGATTTCTTATATTGGTTTTTAAATGTAATTTCCCATGACTCATGTGTATTAAATGTAATACAAGGAACCCATTAGGTTCTTGGATTATTTTAGTTTCAATTACCCAAGTGGGAATATGCCTTGTTTCCATGACACCTATCTTTTACACTTGATCCTTTGAAATTTAATTTCCATGTCTTAATGAGTTAAATGGATTGGTTATGGAAAATGGATTTTATAGGATGGATTATACACAATTGTAGAATCCTTTATATATATATATATATATTGAATATGGTTCATTCCTTTGACCTTTAGCTTCATAATTTGTTTTTTCATGTTTTGGTAAAAACAATGAAATTGTTTTAAATGTAATGACTAGCGCATGTTGGGTTGTTTTCTTTTTAAGTAAATTAAATGCTTTTAAATATAAATACCCAAGGTATGTTAAGTCAATTCCCATTTTTATTCTTTGTTAAATGCTTCACATCTAATGTAATTTTTTATTTGGAAATTGAACATTTTAATGGAATAAATAAGAGGTATGTCCTTATATATTATATTATAAATGCAATGTGATGACTTATTGATAATCAGGCTTATAAAATGAAAATAATTAGAGGTATTGTCTCAAATATTTCATCATAATTATAATTACACCTTATACATGAGATTAGAATAATGGTAAGGGTCATGATGGGAATGTAGACTCATGCTCCCTTACATCAGGTATTTGGCAGGGTGACCCACACCAATGATACTTGACATATGATGGTAACGGCTCATATGAGCATGAAGACTCATGTTCCCATACATTGGGTGTCATTCATGGTGGACCGCACCAGTGATACGATATGGGCAATGAAATTCTGAAAACCGCATTCCATTTTAGAGTGTTTCCATGGAGTGAGCACTCGACATCCCAATTGAAAAGAATGACCCCATATTGGTATGAGGGGAATGTCACCCTTGAATGGGATTTTATGCTCTTAGACTTGATATGGATGCTTGTGAGTTACGTCCTGGTCCAATTCAGCACTAGTATTCCGAATATATGGCCATTATATGTTCTTAAGTACTTGGTCCATATAGGTTGATACAATAGTAAATTAATATATATATACATATATATATTACTATATATACATATAGTGACTGATCAGACACTTATTTTAGCTATGATCTGAAGAAAGTATAGTTGTCAGTTATCCCTTAAAAATTTGGATGGGTGGTTGTATATTTATTAAATATTTTTTATTACTATCTATACCTAAACAATTCCTAATTCAAATTACACTATCAATATTAGGATAGAAACTATGGGTTCCAGCCTACTGAGATTTATATCTCCCACCCTGCTCGGGCCACCATTGCACAAGGGTACGTGAGTAGAATATCTTGTCCACGGGACTGTAGACCTTGGTTGTGTAAGTTCCCAGTCAGTGTATTGTATCACTGAGAGGGGGAGGGTGAATCAGTGATAATTTTTTATGTTTCAATTGAAACAACATTCGCCTCCTGTTAAATATTCAATTCTTTATTAAAGTTAATCCAAAAAAACATCCACAGGAACAGAAAAATTTACAAGGTTCATTATTCGATACGAATAGCTACGTCCTTGGTATGGTTTTGAGACAATCCAAAACCATACAATCCACTAGAAAGAAATCCTTGGATAACAATGATAATGATATACCCTTACAGTCACATATCACTTCAAAGACAATCCAAATGTGTGTGTGCACCCTCTTAGCACAAATAGTATAATATAATTGTTTTGTAACAACTCATGTTACCTGCAGTTCTTTTCAATTCAACAAATGTATTCAATTGAAATAAAATTTTCAATTCCTTACTCATAAGAAACTTAAGAGGCTCCTAGAATTTGTTATGAAAACACTTAGTCTAATTTTCTGGGGTCTGATTCTCCCAATCTGATTACTCTGAGTACGATTCTTTCCAAACAATTCTCCCAATACGATTTTCTAATACAATTCAATATAAATGAATTGTCGCCACTTCAACATATGAGTTTGATAAACTTAGTTAGATTATTCTTCCTCATTTTATAAATTCTTATTATTCTAAAACCCAATACAAAAAATCATGTGCCAATTAATTCACCCTGATACTAGAATTAGCCAAATACAATTCACTTCTCCGTCAAAACCTCTTCAAAAAAAGATCATTAGGAAAACGTATTCTTCTCTCTAGAAACTCATAGCCTCTCTCTCTACTATAGTAAATATTACCTTATCATATGAAAACTACCATGTAATTTTTTCCTTTTATAGGTGACCCAAAATATTTTTGGGTGGGAATCGAAAAATATTTCTTACTCATAAAAATTTATCCATATTTCAATTTCTCCTGAAATCTCAGAGCAATTATGACTTTATCAACACTTTTCGAAGATTCTCAATTCTTCTTCAAACTTCATCTCATTCTTTATAATTTCATTTAAATTGTCAATATGATTTCAATACATGAGCCTGATTTTTCTTAATCTGATTTCTCTAATACAAATCTTTGTATCAATTGAAAACAAATGTATAAAGAAATAGATACCATTTTAATTTTCTAAATATGATTCTCAGAAACAATTAATGTGCATCTCCACCTTGATAATTCATTCAAAAATCTCCTTCTCTTCTCATGAACCACCAAAACAAAACTTCATTCATAGTCTTGTGCTTGTGTCAGGACTTCCTTCATGACTTTGAATTCATTTGAGAATAGATTTAGCATAGTATTACTTGGATTGGAAAGTGTCATAACTTTGCATTCATTCCAAACTCTTCCTTTTATTCAAAACCCGAGTATGGTCTTCTTAGAATATGATCATTCTTGATACGACCATTCTGGAAAAGATCATTTCTTCTTCCTCCTAGATATGATGATTTTAAAAAACAATCAGTACCTTTTATTACTCTTCAATTGGCACCACCTTTTCAATCGGTACCGCCATTTCAATCGGCGCCACTTTTTTAAAATATAACCACCTTTTAATAAATTTCCATGTTTTAAAACAGTACCATGTTTCAAAAAAATAACACCTTTAGAAACAACGGCACCTTTTAAAACATTGCCTCCTTTTCAATCGGTATCATCTTTTCAATCAATACCACATTTTCTTCGGCACCGGCACCACTTTTCATCGTCACCACTTTTCATCAGCACTACATTCCATCACCACTACTCTTCATTTGAACCACTTTATATCAGCACCACTTTTCATCCTTCTTTCATACGAATATGATTTCTTTGAAAAACAATCGATATCACCACTTTTCATCAGTATTACACTTCATCGCCACCATTTTTCATCGACATTACACTTCACTGACACCACTTTTAATTAGCACCACCTCTTCCTCTTATTTCACCGGGATGCAATTTCTTTTGGAAAACAATCGACATCACTTGTTTTTCTTTGCTAGTTGGATATGATAAATCTAGAGAAGATTATTTTTGGATTGAAAACATATCTTTCACTCTACCTTTATTCTATCAATCTTGAACCACGATTTCTCCATTCAACTCATGATTTCAGTGAAATACAAATCAGTAAATCATCGTCACATTTATAACATCATAGTCAGACAATTAAAACTCTGTTGTCACATTCACCCTAATTCTATAGAAAAACAAACACTTCTTTCTCATTGTATTTAGAGTAAATAATAAGACCATTTACTTCCAGTAAGATGTTTTCACTTTTAGTTAGACCCGAGGTGAGTCTGATTATAAACACTTCTTTCAAACCAGCTTCTTCTCATTATGATAGACTTTCAGAGTGAGTCTAATTATTTAAAAAACAAAGGTCAGTATGATTTCTTTAAAGACAAGGCAAATTTTTCTAAAAACAAAAATGATTCATAATTCCATTATTCTTTCCTAGAAAAACCGATCACCCAAAAAACCTCTTTCCTTCAATCCCATTCAATCTGAATTCCCATTCATCATATTTCACAACATCCTTTCTTTATTAATCATACTGATTAATTGATAATAAATAAAACAAAAACACAATTAGGGACTAACAATCTCCACTTTGTATTTTTTTTTCAATACCCACTTTAATCATTTCAACCACATGGAACTTTTCTTAATTTTTATTCTCTCCATTCCTTTACTGATCCCCTATTTCTTTTATCTATTCCCCTTTAGATTATCTCTCCCATTATTGACAATAATATTTAAAGGGTCCATCATGATAAGTTTTTCCTTTATTGAAAAATGATCTCTATTTCTAGGGGTTGTAACTTTTCTTTGACCAAGGTATCACAAGAGTTTCTTGACAAATAACGTTTAAATAAACAACTCTAAGTCTATATGGCCAAACCCAGTGTAGAAAAAAAAGAGTTTGTAATTAAATTAATCAATGTTTTCCATAATAAAACCATCATGTAACACATTTTCATGCTTCATTCAACATTCTCATGAATTGAGAAATTCTTCAAATAATTTCTCTAAGATAAAATTAACATGAACCTATCTCTACAAACATATCAAAAAGTTTAGGATTATAAAAAACAACTTTTTAAAACCTCATATTATTCACAACTTCATTAATTTCTTTTGAAAGAATACTAAGAGACTCAACAATTCCAACTTCCTTATTTTCACTACATCCATTGCCTACAAGTTATCAAAAGTATACAATTTTTTTGGGGTAATAAGGAAGAAACTAGATTGTTACTTAGAAATAGTAATTGGACTAAGAGTATTATCTCAATCTTGGATTCTTATTATTATTTTTGGATTTTTGATTAGACATGTTTTACTCTTTATGGTTATCCTTCTCAGGTTTTGTAACAACTTTTTTATTATATGTATAATATTATGAGGATGAGGTCTACTTTTCTTCGTCTTTATAAACAACTTTTCTATAATCGTTTTGTAAAATTTATTCCATGATTTTCTTTTCTTTTAGCTATATAGTTGAACAGATTTTGATATCATGTCTCACTTTCTCATATCCACAATCTTTTGATACCTTTTTTTCAAAAAAAATTATTTCATCAAAATCTTGTTTCTTCCTCTCTTATTTCACTTCCTTTTGTTCTTCCTCTAATTTCTAATCTAATTTAATGTGTTCTTATTAGATAACAATGCACTATTTATTTTCAGACTTAGTAGATATATCTTTCTTAACTTCCAAAACCTCAGGCTTATGAGATTTGTTTAAAACATTTTTTTGTTTCGAAAAAAAATAAGACATCCTTTTGAATGTGGTATTGGTTGATTACATCTTTCAAAAATATTTTCCAATGGTTGCAACCTATTTTTAATCTTTACTCCAATATTCTTAGGTTTCTTCAAAATAATCTTCTCACACTTATTTCGTTGACAAAATTGACTCCCCTAAAATATTTCCTTCCATAACATATGGGATAATAGAAATGTTGTTGTTTGAACCAGCACATGTTTGTCATGTTTCCGAATCTCCCACAATACTTACAATAGATATAAAAAAGAATATTTTCCTCTAAAATATCCATATTGATTAGAATTGTGAATAAATTTCTCAACGACATTCTTATATTTCTTTTCTGAGCCACCAACCATTATGTTATTAATTGGATTCTTATTTTTATTATCTACATTATTAGAACACTTAGTATTCAAAACCTTTCTAGATTCAGAATGTTTCACAACATTTTCATACTCAGGGTTATTTTAGAGTTCTAAACTTCTTAACTTTTTGGTCTTGGACACATATATAACATTTTCATATTTCTTCTCACCCTTTGAAGGTAACTTTTTTTATCCTTCTCAACATTCTCATTACTAGACCTTTTGCCAACTTTAGTGATAGTGCTTTTGAAACATGTATTCCTAAATTCAGCTTTACATAACTTTTCATGAAAAATATTCAACTCTTCTTCCTTTTCTTTTATATTTATCTCCAAATGCCCCTTAATAATCTTCTATTATTAAATATATTTATTTAAATAATTCAATTTATTTTTCCGACCTCACTTTCTTAATAGAAAAACATTCTTGAATCATTGTTGAAGAAGATTCATTTACTAAAATTTTTTTTCTTTTCAATCCTTTTGATCTTCATTAAAAATTCTTTTAACTTCTAGTTCAAATGTGTTCCAATTTGATTTTCTCCTTGATCCAAGTTGCTCCTTAAGAAATATTCATCATTAATTATTATAATAAAAGTATTTTTCCTAGCATGCTTAATTTATTTTTTAGATTCAACTTCACTTTTTTATTCTTCTCCAGAATAACTACTTTCACTACTGAAAGAACACTTCTTATTAACAATTTTAGTAAATGTGTTTTATTCAGCATCATTTGCAACCTCCTCACTATCATCTTCCTTAGACAAAAATCTTCTTGTTTTGTATTTGAACAAATTCTTATCTTCCCTCTTGGAATAGATTTTTCCTTTGTCACACATTTTCTTCCAATATCTTCTTGGCCTTATTTCTTCTTCTCTACATTCATCTTCATCACTTTCTTCTTCATTACCTCTTTGAGGAAAATTGGAAAAAAAATTCCCAATGATTCCATATCCACAAAAATTCAAGGTAATTTTCCATTTATATCTTTCAATACCTCTTTTTACATTTTTATAAAATAAGGATAAAATATCGTTTATATTTTTACATACCTCATTTTAGGAATTAGAATCTCTGGTTTCTTCTTCTTCAAGAATCTTCTTTTATTTCTTGGAAGCATTGAAAGACATTTCTCTATCAACTTTAGTTTTTGATTTCATATAATTATCTATTAACATTTCATAAGTAATAAGAGTGTTTTGAAAATCAATAAGAGATAATGTTTCAGGATCTCTTTCTTCTAATGAATAAACTTTTACGTTGAATTTTTCAAGTAGGATTCTCAAGATCTTCTCAACAACTATAGAGTCGTCCAAATTTTCACTAAGACATCTAATAGTACTCACTATATCATTCACCCTGGTAAAGAAATCCCTAATAGATTCATTCTCACCCATCTTCAAGCCTTCATACTTCAAAATCCAGATTATGAGGTTTTCCTTTTTGAATTTTGTATTGCCCTCACATATGTTTTTCAATTTTTCCCATATACCTTTGACTGTGGAAAAACCTTTCACTCGAAATAATTCACATTCATAAAGTAATGATAATATAGCATTCTTCGTGCTTCCATAATTATCAAGATGCTTCTTATAAATTGGTGTAAGTGGAGATTTGTCATCAATGGTTGGAAACCCAATAGTTACACCTTCAAGAACATCATAAATGATAGAAATAAGATAAGCCATCATTTTATCCTTATAGGTATGATAATTATTTCCATAAAAGATTGGAATCCCATTACTATTCACACAACTCAAATTATACATCAAAACTTCTTCTTTAAATACTTCTACAAGAATAAGTGAAGGGAAACTATGATCTGATACCAATTATAAGTGCATAGTTAGTGTATTTTATCACTAAGAGGGGTAGGGGTGAATCAGTGATACTCTTTTTTTTATGTTTCAATATAAAAAAAAATTATCCTCCTATTAAAGATTCAATTCCCTACTAAAGTCAATTCAAACACACATCTATAAGAAAACAAGAATTAAAAAGGTTCTCTATTAAAAATGAATATCTATGTCCTTAGTATGGCTTGGATATAATACCAAACTGTAAAATCCACTAAAAAAGAATCCCCATATAACAAGAAGTTGGATATCACCTTAAACTCATGTAGCACTTTGAAGACAGTCCAAAAGTGTGTGCACACCCTCTTAGCATAAATAGAGTAATACAATTGTTTCGTAACCACTAATGCTACATGTGGTTATTTTCAATTAAACAAATGTATTCAATAGAAATAAAATTATTCAATTCATTACCCAAAAGAAATATAACAACCACCTAGACTTTGTAATGAAAAAAATCAGTCTGGTTTTACTGGGTCTGATTCTTCTAATCTGATTTCTCCAAGCACGATTCATTCAAAAAAGTTATCCCAGTCCAATTTTCTGATAGAATTCAATATAAATGAATTGAAACCACTTGAATCTCTAAGTATAATAAAATATATACGATTATTCTTCCTCAGTCTGAATATTTTGAGTATGGAAAAATCCAATATGAAAAATCTGGTTTTGATTAATTTAGTCTGATAGCAGAATCATCTGAATATAATTCACTTCCCCATCAAAACCTCTTCAAAAAAAGATCAGAATGAAGGATTATTATTCTATCTAAAAACATGAAGCCTCTCTATCTACTTCAGTGAACATTACATCATCATCTGAAAGATACAATGTAATTTCTTTTTTTTATAGGTGACCCATGAGAGTTTTGGGTGGGAATCCCAAAATGTTTTCCGGTCACACAAATTCACCCACATTTCAATTTCTCCTCAAATATTAGATAAATTATGACTTCATCAATGATTCTTTAAGCTTATTGATCCTTTTTAAAACTTCATCTCATTATTCAAACTTTCATTTGAATCATTAGTATGATTTCAATACATGGGTCTTATTTTTCTTAAGTTGATTTCTCTAATTCAAATCTTTGTATCAATTAAAAAAATGTATGAATAAATGGATACCATTATAATTTTCTGAATACGATTCTCAAAAACTATTTGAATCAAAATCCTTCATTTGAATTTATAGATCCTCCTTGAAAAATCATTCAGAAATCTCCATCTCTTCTCTGGACCCAGTTAAACAAAACATCATTCACAATCATGTGATTGTATCATGACTTCCTTCATGACTTTAAATTCATTTGAGAATAGATTTAACATCATTTGATTTAGATTAGATAGTATCTTAACCTCCCATTCATTCTAGATTATTTATTTTCTTCTCAACCCAAGTATAATCTTAACAAAATATGATCATTATGGATACTATCATTCTGTAAATTGTCATTTATTCTTCCACCTGGAAACGATCATTTTGAAAAACAATCGGCATTATTTTTTACTCTTTAATCAGAACCACATTTTCAATCGATACCAACATTTCAATCGGCACCACTTTTTCAAAATAGAACCACCTTTTGAAACATCCCCATGTTTTAAAATAGAACCATGTTTTAAAAGATAACCGACTTTTAAAACAACATCACATTTCAAAATAGAACCTCTTTTTCAATCAGTGTCATCTTTTCACTCAGTACCATGTTTTCATCAGTATCGGAACCACTTTTCATCAGCACTACATTCCTTCAGAAACACTCTTTATCAGCACCACTTTCCATCATAGCACCTTTTCATCCTTATTTCCCCTGAATATGATTATTTCAAAAACCAATTGATATCACTACTTTTCATCAGCATTACACTTCAGCGACAACACTTTTCATTGGAATTATACTTCAATGGAACCACTTTTCATCAGCACCACCTCTTCCTCTTCTTTCACCCAGATGATATTTTTTTGGAAAACAATCGAAATCCCCTCTTTTTCTTTTCCACCTAGATACTATAAATCTAGATACAATCCTTTTCATATTGGTAACATATCTTTCACTCTACCTTTCTTCCATCAATATTTCATCACAAGTTATCTATTCAACTCATGATTTATGTGACATAAAAATCATAAAAGCATATTCACATTTAAAACATCATAGTCACACAATTAAAACATCATAGTCATGCTGACCCCAATTATATATAAAAACAAACACATATTTATCATCATATTCCGAGTGAATATGATGACCATTTACTTTCAGCAAGTTTTTTTCACTTTCAGTCAGACTCGAGGTGAGTCAGATCAAAAACACTTATTTTAAAATAGCTTCTTCTCATTTTGATGGACTTTTATAGTGATTATGAATTTTTAAAAAATAAATTTCAGTATGCTTTTTTTGAAACCAATAAAAAAATTCCTGAAAAAAAATGATTCATAATTCTTTTTTTCTTTCCTAAAAAACCTGATCGCCCAAAAAACTTCTTTCTTTAAATCCCCTTCAATTTGAATTCTCATTCACCATCTTTCGAAAAATCCTTTGTTTATTCATCATATTGATCTATTAAAAAAATACAACCAAAACCCAACTAGGGCCTAACAATTTGATTGATTATGTTGTATTTATTTTACCTAAGTAGTTTGGAGCATAGGAGTGAGTTAGAGCTTAGGATGCTCATGGAGATCGCCATTGGGATTTTTAGTTATTTTCATTACATGAGTCTTATATTATTCTTTATTGTAATGAATATTGTGTGTTCACTGTATTAGAATTTTTATCATCATCTGGACATGCATTCTTTGTATAAACTGACATTTTCCACTTTCATTCCATTATTATAATATTTTTCTTCCACTGATTGTATTTCATTTATTTACTTATTTTGTTGTTGATTGTAATTTGTTATGTTAAACCATTATGATACTCTAATATGAGGGTATAGTCTCCCCACTATTACCTCATGATAACCTCACTACTATTCGATCACCTCTGGTGTATGGGCAGATGCGCTTTAGGCCATATGCCCCACCAATATGGCTACCAGTTTAATGGTAACTCAGTTTGGGATGTTAAAAAGTGGTATTAGAGTATATTTTTCTTTTTCTTCCTTTATATTACTATTTGGTGTTGGCAGAAAAGAGACTAAAATGTTTCAGTTCTTGGTAAGTAGTCATGCTTAGGACTGATCATCCCACGTACAGGGAAATGACCAAGTGTCCAAGTCTGAGATTGTTGTTTATTTTCTTTGTTATTACAGTTGATATGATTTCACCTTGAATGAATGGAATTTTCTCCACTCCTAGTGATTATGTAATTTTATAGAATTTTTCTTTTAGCTAGGTATCGAAAGGAAGAAGCATTGTATGAATCATTTTAGGATCATATGGAACAACATGTCATGCATGTTTCATTCCATATAGTTTCATTTTAGTATTCTTGTTGATTTGATTGTGTGACTTTAGTGTATTCCATGCATTGTATTTCTTATCATCCCTTGATTGATAATATGCCATGTCTTCTGCTTGTTTAGCATGCTCTATCTCATTTATATTCCATGCTCTCATGTTATAGCAAGCTTCTATGTTACTAATTATGACAAAATATATTTATGATTCAATATGAAATTGGTTGCGATTAATGGGAGCCAATTTCCAATTTATAAAGTGTATGGGCGCTTTAGGAATTGGGAAATGGAAACCCATATTAAATTATAATCCATGCTATATTTTTTGATATTGTTTCAAATAAAATATATTTGTTTTTATTCTGAAATGAATTTGTTAATTTCAAAAAAAAATCAACTTGACCCAATTAGGTTAGTTGGGGAATTTTTCTTATGGGATGACCCACTTGGGTGTTTTCAAACATTAAAAACTAAGAAAATTTTATTTGGTTTCATTATGATAAACCAAGGTTGGCTTAGCGGGACCCATGTATGTGTCCTTATCAATTAATAAGAAATTTATTTCATAAATTTCTTAATGAATAAATGATGTTAATAAACACTTAAATTTTTAAAAGTAATTTTTATGAAAATTTCTTATTTTGACCTTGGGTTGTTGTCTTAAATCATGTACCTTGTGTTTTTATTTTAAAATCGTAATTGATTCTTTGAATTAAATCTTTTAGATGTTAAATATTTAAATGTGATTAAATTTAAAGGGTTTGGAAAAGGAACCTATAGTGGTTTCCTTGGAAGATACTCTCTTGTAATGGTAGTTTAAGTTTCTCCTTGAGTTTACTTAGAACAAAACCATGGGTGTTTTCCATAGGCTTTCTCCTTTTTAGCAGTGTCTTAATGATCATATTTTGAGCCTAGTGAGTTTCATTAGGTGTGACCCTATTATGGTTTGACACTTTCATCTCTCGTAAGGGGATGACTCGTGGTAGGTATCACCTTAGAGCTTCAAATCCTAGCTAAATTTCATGAGTTTTCTGATGTGTGGTTCTGTTCAGGTGTCTTTGTTCCCTGTAGGACTTTTAGTTTCTATATAAAACCCTTGTTCGGATGGGTTTCATGGTATCTTTAACCTTTTATATGGGTGTGATCATCGATTACTTCTTGTTTTAAACTATTTAGAGATCTAAAGAGAAATGTCAACAGCTTTTTAGGTCTTGTGTGACCATTTCTTCTTCCTCAGTAACAGATGACTTGGTATGTCATCAACCAGGTTAATGGTCATATGAGGAAATATGATGTTGGGACTAAATCGCATGTATAGACCATATTATTCTTGAATTAATAGGGAATAAAACATATAGATAGTATTTAAAATGGGTCATCTTTCTTCTGATATCTCATGTTAGCATGTGTTCACATTCATGGTTCCCATTGAGTGCTAAGTGTTGTAACGAACTAGTTGAGTTTGGTTAAATATTTAAGATTTGTGTTGTTGAGTATGGGATCAAGTCATCACTATAGTTGAGTGAATTCAGTGTTAAATGAATCAAGTTCATCCTAGTGCTCGGGATGACTTCCTTGTGACTTGGGAGTTTTGACACATTGGTCGGTTTGTTTTGGATTTCAACATAGGTGAGTGTAAAGACCACGGCCCCAATTTCCCGAAGTTAGTGCCTTATTTCATTACATTGTCATATAAACAAGGAAGACACATCCCAAATGATTGAATAGTTTATTAGATTTGGAAAACAAGATATATACATGAGTTCCACATTATAGCATGAAATGGAATACAATATTAAAATTCCTTTGGAAACATTAACAACTCTTAGATTATCCCTACAAGTAATTCATAATATACTTCTTTGCATCTTAGAAAAATAAAACATAAAAAAGAAGAGATCATAAATTCTCAGTAAGGTTAAAAATATATCATAATCATAAAAAATATGGTATAGTGGATAACTAAAAGTGCACATGTCATTAAAAAATAATCTTGAACATAATACGACAAGAATAAAAGTTGATTACATAATTCCATAATAAAACATAACCATGGTATTCTACTAGTCGAATAACCTCATGGACAATAAATTACTAGTTTTTAAATGAGGTAGTGCATAATGTGGTACAACTAAACCATATCATCAAGGCCTTGGCAAAGACAACTAACAATGATTAATACATCAGCCAAAACCATATCTAAAAATGGGAAAGGACTTGGTTAAGTCCATAACTATTTTGTCTCATTAGACCTACCAATGCATCTAAGAGATATAGTAGTCCCCACTCATCACTTACTAAATATAATTTATTCCATATATTAATACATAAAAAAAATACATATGAAATGTGAATAACATTCCCCAATATGTAGACATAATTACTATCCATTTTGAGTAATAAGGTAAATGGTATCAAAATAGCACATCCATAGTCAAATTGATCCTAAACCATTAAATAAAATATTTTTGATTATATCATAAAATAATAATCCCAATTAAACATATTAATCAACATGAGTGTTGAAATAAATTAAAAAAATGTTATAAAATCATCAAGTAAATCTTGAGAGAAATACACTTTTACTTTGAAAATAAGAGTTCTTTTGGAGAAATATTTTTTTAAAACAAAAAGTGAACTAAGATAGGTTTTTCACAATAAAATGAATTATTTTAGAAAAATAATTGTGTCTTAAAAAATATTATATAATGTACATGAAAATAGGTAATAATTCGAGAAGTTCTCTTGAATAAGGTTTTTTTATGATAAAGAATTTTTGAAATATCTTTTTAAAACATGTAGCTACGCAAAAAAAAGATTTATGACTAGTACACACATATATATAGTTAACACAGAATTTATGAGGAGTAAATAAGAATAATTAATAATTTCATTGAGGTAAGTAGATAATAAGAGTAACCCAAAAGAAAATTGAGGTTTGGGTAGAAACCCCATAAAGGGGCACTCTCAATTTTTTTTCTTCACCTTGGCGGCCAGGCGATGCCCTAATATCAATGGCGGCCTCGGAGGCCCCTCTTATTGATGAGGAGGGGCCTCAATCTCAGGAACTCGACATTTCTCCTCAGGTTTTCCGGCATGGGGGTTTCCCTCAGTTCCCTAGCATCAACGTCTCTCCGAAGGTCCCTAGATTTTTCAATGGTCATCCAGTGGTCCTGATCTCTCCGCAGGAATTCTCTAAAGCTTCCTCACTACTATCTATGACTTTGGTCACAAAGTTAGTTCAGCGCCGGCCTTCTGTGGAGATGTTTGACAGGTACGTGAACAAGGAATGGGCCTTAAGTCAATGTGCAGTCATCGGTCTCCTGGGTCGCGGCAAATTTTCATTTTCTTCGCTGATGAGGATGATCTGGCTTGGGCCTAGTCTAGAGCTAACAGATCCATTCGAGGCTTTCTTTTCATATCCTTCACTGGTTGTTTGGTCTTCATATGAATAGAGACCCGTCTACCTTGTAAATTTGGCTTCAGCTTCTTGGGTTACCGCTGCCTTTCCAGAACCCAGCTCTCCTCCGGTCTATTGGAAATTCCTTCGGCCGCTTCCTGTGTGCTGATCGGCAGACCACTTCCTTGAAGCACCCCATTGTAGTATACATATGAGTCGAAATGGACCTTTCCCGGCCCCCTGCAGAGGTGTTGTGTATTGTGATTGAAGTCAAATACAAGTATGTGCATCCCGTTGTTTATGAGTCATGGACGAGTTTCTGCACCTATTGTTCTAGGTAGGGACACAATCATTCGGAGTGTCATAAAAGGGATCGGAAGGAGGGTTTTGTTGAACCTCCTGTTCTGGCCGAAGGGCCTTCAGTGATCGATGAATCCTATCCTGTACATGCTACTGATCTAGGTGGGTCCGAGAAGGGGTGCAGGGAGGTCCTTATTTTGGGTCTTCCCCCTCCTCAGTCTTCCCCAGCTGAGGCTTACCAGGATTTCCATAAGGTGGGTACAGGGCGGGGAGGTGCCTCGGTTGAAGTTGTGAAAGGAGTTTCATAGGCATTTGGGCCTCTTGTTTCAGAGTTTTTTGACTGGTTGCATTGTGACTTGGGTGGCAGCTCCTTTCCAAGACGTTCGGGCGAGGACATGAAGGCGTGCGGGGTTCCGCATGACGAGGGGCCCTCGCCCATGGATGCTAATCAGGACAGCCAGAGGGAGGGGCAGGCTATTAGGGAGGTCCCTCGGGATCCTTCTGAAGCATTACCGGAGGTCACATAATCAAAAGACAAGGGAGATGTTCTGAAGGATGATATCAAAGGTCTTTTCACCAGTGAGGATGCACAGCGAATGGATTCGAGAAACAACTCTAACCATATTCAATTCATGGGTCATGGTCTTGAAAAATAGAAGTTTCGATCAAGACAAAGCAGGTCCCACAGGTATCCTCTTAAGCTGAGAAGCTCAAAGCAGGGGGGGACAATCAGGATCTCTCAGAATCATTTTGTAGTGCTGGATGAAGAACACTTAATTAACAACGAGGAAGAAACATAGGGGGTCATGGACAAGATACTCTAGTTGGAATAGAATCACCTCAAGAGGAAATGGTTGAGACTTTAGACCATGATGAGTCCAAGGAACTAGCCTTATAGGAGGACTACTTTATATCCTCTATACGAAAGGGCAAGAAAAAAACCATGGATTCTGACGGCTTCATTTCAAACAATCAAAGGGCGCATAGAAGGAAGAATTAATCCCGCATCCCTAGTCCTCCCATCACAAGATCTGCGTGCAAGGGAAAGTTATCACCGAACGATTCTACAAAGTTTGGCTCCACAACCTGGAACATGCCCAAATCCCCTAGCCAACAGGAGGCTACTGCCATCACCAAGGACCTGGTTAGAGCAAGATGTGAGGATGCTACTCCCGCTCCTCCTGCAGGTGGTGTGAAGTTGGGTGGTTAGGGGAAGATGTGTGAAGAAGGTTCCAAAGCTTATTATTAGTTCCATATGGCCTCAGTGCGGGAACATAGGGATTTACTCTTGCATTCAAATGAAGAAATGGTTGAATCTACTTTGGATATTAAGGAACTGAAGAAGATGATACTGATCTAGGTGGCCACTATAAAGGAGCAAGGTGAGTGGGCTGATAAGCAGGCTCACATTTTTCATAGAGGCCTCAACATGGGGAAGATTAGCATGGAGGAAGATAAGAAATCATGAGACAACTAGTCACTTCAATTCGAGGGTACCTTGAAAGATCCCCCCGACACTCAGGTGAATTCTATTCCCTAGGTTTTGTTTAGGGAAAATGTTTCAAAGTAACTCACCCTCTTATTTAATAAATATGTTGTTTCCTTTGGTTCTGAACCTATTAATTAGTGAGGTTTCCCACTTTCCCCTTAAAAGTGCTTTTGTGTTTAATAAAAAATTAATATTGGATGGGTAGAAACCCCATACCTTATGTTTAAACGTGTTTTGCACTTGACCTTAACATACTAGATAATAAAATTTAATCCATTAATTAATTAATTCAGAACCTTATATATATATATATTATTTATTAAAATTTTACTTTGTTAATTTATGGATTTTTTGACAATTTATAAGATACACTTTTATTGCTCGAGAGCGTTCATTTCCCTGGTTTTCTCGATCTTTATACTTGTAAATGAGTATGGAAGTTCATGTGGGATGGATATAATTCTCCAAAAGTGAATTTATATATTATTAATGAACATAAATAATTTTAAATGGTTATATATATCAATTTTTTACATGGTATTAGGATGAATCATTAGATAATACATTAGGTTATAATTGCTTATATTTTTACGGTGGTTTTTTGATCACAACAAACTAGTTTTGTTCTATTATTTAATACCATATATAAATTATGGTTATATAATAATTACATACGATATAATTAATATCTTATAATCTGTTTCAACCATAAAAATGGTTTCATTACCATCCTTGAATGAGAAATTGAATAATTAATGATCATCGTCCACGAAGGTTGTAAAGAACCACCCTCTCGGATGATGATTTCGTTTTTAAAATAAAATAGAGAGATAGAGATAGTAGTTTGATAAATTATATTACATTAACATGATATAATTCTAGTATATACATGATACTAGATTTATCATGATCATTTGGACATAGGAGGTGAGGAAAGACTAAAAAATTGATATTAAATTAAATGAAAAGGGAAGAGGATTCACCTCTTGAAATACTCTCTTTGAGAACCTCCTTAAGGGAAGGGGTTTTGGTATTTTGGAAAGACCAAGAGCTCTTGGACATGGGTAGAGACTAGGTAATATTATTTGGGTATAACATTTAAAAACTTCAAGGCTTATAGGAGTGAGGAGAATAGGGAGTGAGGAGAATAGGGAGTGAGGAGAATAGGGAGTGAGGGTGGTTTTTATAGTGTAGGAGAGGGGTGATTTTTGAATATCTTATTCATTATTTTATTATTTTATTCAAAACAAGAAATAGTGCTGATTATTATGAGAAAAAATATTAATAAGTGCATTTGAGTTCAAACCAAGTGTGATTACATCAACCATTTATCACTTATAACTCAATAAATCATGTATTTAGCATTTATCGTAAATTATCGTATTTTACTATCCCCCAAAAATTTATGTCTTTTTAGAAAAATAAAAAAATTCCCATAAATTTTTTTTGAGGTGTAGAATTAAAAAATGGACTCCATTTTATTAACTAATTTTATAAATATTTGAAATTTAGTTTTTAAATAAAATCATTATTTACTTGAAAAATATAGATTATAAATTTAAAACTAATTTCATAACACTTTAAAAAATTAAATAAGATCTAATAAAATTATCCTAAACTCATAAGAAAACAAAATATTGATTTATAAATCCTTTTTAGGAAAATTAATTTTATTTTAAATAATTTAATTAATTTTTAAACTGTAATTAAATATTTATGACTTATAGAAATACCAACACTTAAATATTATTTTTTAAAATATTCACTTAATTTTACTATGATATAATTATATCTTACTTTCACATATAAGATGCATAAATTTTATTTATACATTCATGGGTGATGTTACTATTCATTAGGCCAATTTACTATTCATAAGGTTCATATTACTATTCATAAGGGAAAGTTACTTTTTCATCGGTATATATTCCTTAACATCTAGAAATACCTATTTTTTATTTTATTCTTCATTTATAAAGACTGTAATGTGTTCTATATGTCGTTTTATATGATTAGTACTATATAAAATATACATAATAAGAGAAATTTCATTGATAGAATTATAATTCATTACATTCTCCCCTCCTACAAAAATTTCATCCTCAAATTTTCTAAAATTTCACCTCACAGAACAATTTGGGTGGTTCCTCATTATAAGATCCTCTGACTCCAACATCCCTTATTCAATTTTATGATTTGTCCAAAGTACCTTTACCAACCGAGTCATCTGATTCCTCAACACCTATTCTTTAGTGTCCAAAATATGGATAGGCTCTTCATAGTAACATAAGTTGGGTTCCAATTCGATACCTTCATAAGTGAGTACATTTGTTGGGTATCGCATGTACTATCTCAACAACGAGATGTGGAACACATTGTGCAATTTATAAAGGCTATGTGGAGTCTCCAGATAATAATCCAAATCTACAAATCTATCTATAATTTCAAAAGGACCAATGTACATGGGGATCATTTTCCCTTTCTTTCCAAATCGTATAACACCCTAACATGAAGATACTTTCTAAAAAACATGATCTTCTACATGAAAGTTCAAATCCTTCCTTTGATTATCGACATAGTTATTTTTCATGCATTGAGATTCTTTGATATGGATTTGCATAGTCTTCAACTTTGTTATTGTTTCCTCAACAAGTTGTGGGCCTACAATCTTTCTCTCACCAACTTCATCCCAACATATCGGTGTAGAGAATCTCTTTCTTCGCAATGATTCGTATGGTTCAATTTGAATACTAGAATGGAAACTATTGTTGTAGTTAAACTCTACCAAAGGTAAATAATGATCCCGCATTCATTGAAAATCAAGTGAGAAAAATCTAAAAATGTCTTCTAATATTTGGATTTTCCTTTCTAACTACCCATTAGTTGGACAGTGATAAGCAGTACTCAAATAAAACTCAGTATCCACCTATTTTTAGTGAATTTTTCTAAATTTAGAAGTAAATCATGGATCACTATTATACACAATTGATATGTGTGCTCCCTGAAGTCTTATGACTTCATTAATATAGATTTGTGCAAGGTGCTCCAGTGAAAAATCCAACCCTATAGTGAGGAAATGTGTAGATTTGGTAAGTCGATCAATAATTACCCATATGGCATCATTATTTCTTGAAGTTTTTGGTAATATAGTGACAAAATCCATAGTGATGTCATCCCTTTTCCATGTAGTAATAGAAATAGGTCGCAAGAATACTCTAGGATGTTGTCTTTCAAACTTCACTTATTGACAAACTATACATCTTAATACATAATCAGAAATTTATCACTTCATCTTATCCCACAAGAAATGTTCCATAAAATATCTATACATCTTAGTGCAACCAGGGTGTATATAGAAATTCAAACTATGGTAATCTTCCAATAACACTTTGTTTATCTCGGGTATAGAGGGAACACAAATCCTCTTCCCTAATTTCATAATTTCATCATTGCAAATGAAGCCAGCCAACTTCTCATCATTCACACCTTTAATTTTCTTTTGAAGATTATCAACATCAGACTGAAAACTTTTAATCCTTTCCTATAAATATAGTTGGGAAACCAATTGAACATGTAATGATGTTTCACCTTCTTTGATAATACTTATTTCAATATTTTCCAGATCCAGTTACACGTGGTCCTTGATAATCCTAGTTATGTTTAGAACTCCATGATTCTTTTTTCTCAACTCAGTAGCTACCATATTTTCCTTTTCTAGGTGATAGTGTATTTTAAAATCATAATCCTTAAGTATCATGAGCCATATCCTTGGCTTCATGTTTAGTTCTTTCTGTGAGAAGTAATATTTCAAGCTATTGTGATATGTATATATCGCACATATTTTACCATATAGATAGTGTCTTCATACCCTCAGAGCAAATATTACAGTAGGTAACTCAAGATGATGTGTTGGATAGTTTTGTTCATTAATTTTCAACTACCTTGATACATAGGAAATAACTATATCATTCTTCATAAGGACATAGTCAAGTCCTTTCTTTGATACATCACTATAAATCATAAATCCACCATTTACCGGTGGTAGAGTTAGGATTGGATAATTCACTAATTTTCTGTTCAATTATTCAAAACATTCTTCACATTCTTTTTTCCCTATGAACTTAACCCATTTACGTGTAATCTTGGTTAACGGGTTATATAATCTAGAGAAGGTATGAATGAAATGCCGATAATAACCTAAAATTCTAATAAAACTACATACCTAGGTTATGTTCTTTAGTGTATTCCATTCTTGAACTACCTATGTCTTCACCAGATCAAATAATATTTCATCCTTAATGAAAATATGGCCAAGAAAAGAAACTATTTGAAGATAGAATTCACACTTGTTGAACATCCCATATAACTCGTTTCTTCTAAGATTTTTCATAATAATGGGAAAGTTATTCTCATGATCTTCATAGATTTTTTTGAATACAAAGATATCATCAATAAATAGTACAAAAAATCATCAAGATATTCCTTAAAAACTATATTCATTAGATCCATGAAAATAAAGGGTACATTTGTTAGTCCAAAAGGAATTATTGTAAGCTTGTAATGCCCAAACCTAGTTCAAAATGTTGTCTTTTAAATATCTTCCTTCCTCGCATGCAATTGATGACTTCCAGATCTAATTTCAATCTTTGAAAAATATTGGTATCTATGGATTTGATCAAATAAATCATCAATACAAGGAAGATTATAAATGTTCTTTATTATAACAGCATTGATTTCCCTACAGTCAATGAACAACATCATAGATCCATCTTTATTTTTAATGAAAAGAATAGGAGATCCCTATAGAGAAACACTATTGAGAATAAACCCCTTACTACTCAACTATTCTAGTTGTTTCTTTAACTCCACTAATTCTATTGTGGTCATTCTATAATGAGTCATTGATTTAGGCCTTTCACCAAGAATTAAATCAATAGAAAACTCAATTTCTGGATCAGGAGGATGTCCAAGTAAATCCTCTAGAAATACATAAATATATTCTTGCATAATAGGTACATCCTCAATTTGAATATTTATTTCCACAACCTCATATGGTATATCCTCATCGACACTAATAATTACATTAAGTTGAGCTATTGGGGGTGGATATAAATAATAATCATAGGATGATGATGATGTTTCTTCCCTAAAGATAAGGGATTCTACATTGTTCTCAAAAATTGTAACTTCCTTCTTCTTGCAATAGATCATTTAATCATGATTTGAAATCAAATTAGTACCAATTATTATATCAAAACCAATCATGGGTATAATTAAAAGTTTAGAAACTAAAGCATGTTTATGTGTTATAAATGGGACATATTGAAACATATTTATTGCAATGATACTTCCCTTAGGATTTTTGACCGACAAATCATTTCTTAAATAAAAAGTTAAATGTCTAGTTTTTGTGAATAGAGAAGATATAAAAGAATGTGATGGTGCAGAATCAAATAAGGTATTGGATAAGTTTGATTAAATAATTAAAGTACCTACCACCACATTATTAGGAATTTAAACCTCAATTGTTGTGACTGCATAAGTATGGCCCTTCTCCGTTGGCCTCTTCTGAGGCACATATCCTTGATGATTTGGAAAGTAATGAGCATAGTGTCCCATATCCCTAAAGTTATAGCATTGAACATTGATATCTTATTTCATTTCCTTGAAATTATGAGTATTATTTCCTTTCTATCCACACTTTTTTCACACTAATTTTCCTTTTAAGCAGCAACCAGGGTGTGTCCTTCCACAAGTATCTCATGTTGGAAAATTCCCCTTTTTTTCTTCCCTTTATCAAGTCTATCCTATGCCACCCTCTTCTTATCTTTTTTACCTTAAATTCATAAGACATAGATAATTATTTCTCTATATTTATATCACATGAGACAATATCTTAGTATGATGAGAAACTTTTGGAGACTAGTACCCTTCAGAGGAATGGTTTTTAACCACCAAATAATCGATCAATCTTGCTCTTGGATTACATATGTAGTTTGCAGCATGCCTTTCTAACCTTATAAATTTGGATTTATACATTGCAACATTTTCATTCTCTTTCTATATAATACTTAAGAATTACCTCTCCATGTCCACTTTTTGTTCATGAGGAAAATATTTTTCTAGGGAAATTTCCTTAAAATCCTTCCATTCCATTTCTTCTATTTCTCCCTCCTCTTTTGTGTTTTGAATTAACGACCACCACTGATATGCATCTCATGAGAGATGGAAAACTATCTTGATAACCTTATCTCTTTCATAACATCCCAAAGTGAGAAATATCTTCTCTAAATAACTTATCCATTGGTCTTCTATGAAAGGTTTTGTAGCCCCATTGAATGATGGAGGTTGTTGTCACATAAAGAAGTCTAACATTGCTCCTCTATGTTGTGTATTGGGATGCTTCATATGGGTAAGGTTATTGTTCACAATATAATTCAGTTGTCCCGATATAGTTATAAGTTTCTTATCAGTAGTCATAGCTTCAATATCAGTATCATTATCTTTCATATGAGGGAAATCCCTACAAGGGATACGTGCATTCATACAGTTTCCATTATTTTCACTAGGCTCCATTTCTAAATAATGAAACACCCTAAATTATGTTATGAATCATAATTTATAATTTTGAACTAGTAAAATAATTAACAGAAATTTAAATCATATTCATTTCTAATATCATAATCATAACCATGGTTTTTTTTTGGGACATTTTTATAGTTTAATCCTTCATAATGGTTTGTAAAGAAAAAGTGAATTATCCTAAACATGCCCCTAGGGAGTGTTAAAACAGGTGTGTAGTAAGGCTCATTGTTGTGTACCAGGTTACCCCAAGTCAATATCAGAACACCTTGTCAAATTTTTCACCTCTAGGTACATTTGTTCCAGAACCACGTCCATTTTTAGTATCTAGACAGGGATATATTTCTAGGAAAATTCACATAATCTCTAACTTACCAAAATTCTTGGATGTTATTTTATAATTGTTCTTAAATTCTATCTTAGGGTTTTTTCCCTAATCTAAATCTAGTTTCCAAGGATTATACTAAACTTCCTCTGATACCAACTATAAAGACACTGACTCCAGTTGTCCATAGTTGGTTCCTTATTTCATTTAATTGGCATATAAACAAGGAAGAAGCATACCAAAGGACCGAATAGTTTAGAATCTTTGGAAAAAAAGATATATACATGATTTGAACATTATAACTTGAAATTGAATAAAATATATAAATTCCTTTAGAAACATAAAAACTCTTAGATTATCCCTGTAATTCATTCATAGTATACATATCCAAATATTGGGAAAATAAAACATAATAATGGGGTGAGATCAAATACTCAATAAGCATAATAAATACAATGGAAGCATAAAAAATATGGTATGGTGAATAACTAAAAGTACACAATCCATTAAAACAAAATCTTTAACATAATATGGAAGGAATAAAAGCCGACTAAATAATGCTATAATAAAATGTAACTATGGTATTATACTAGTCAAATAACATCATGGACTATCAAATACTAGTTTCTTAATCAGGGATTGAATAATTAGGAACATCTGAACTATATCATCAAGGCCTCATCCAAGACAACTAAAATTATTAAGTCCTTGTCCAGAACCACATCTGAAAATGGGAAAGGCCTCATCCAAGTCCATATTTGTTTTGTCTCATGAGACCTACCAATGCATTGAGGGGATATATCAGTCCCCACCCATCACTTACTAATTAAAATTCATTACTCATATGAATGGGGTTAATCATAAACAATATATATATATGAAATGTGAATAACTTTCTCCAATATGTTGACATAATCACTAACCATTCTAAGTGATAAGTTGAATGGTATAAAAATAGAACATCCATAATCAAACTAATCATAATAAATTCAGTAAAATTTAGTGGATGATATAATAAAGTATTAATCCCAATTAAACATAAGAATAAATAAGTGTGTTGAAATAAATGAACATACTCTTATAAAATAATCAAGTAATTATTGAGAAAAATATTATTTTACTTTGAAAAGAAGAGTTCTTTTGCAAAAATATTTCTATAAAACTAGAAGTGAACTAAGATATTTTTTTCATAATAAAATAAGTTATTTTAGAAAAATAATTGTGAATTAAAAAATATTATATAGTGTACTAGAAAATATGTAATAATTTGAGAAGTTCCCTGGAATCGAGTTTGTTTATCCGGGAATAATTTTTTAAAGATCTATTTAAGACATGTAAATCCCCATAAAAGAAATAAGAATTATGTTTTTTACATATATATATATCATTCACATAGAATTTTTGAGGATTAACTAACAATAATTAATAATTTCATTGAGGTAAGTAGAGAATAATAGTAACCTGAAAGAAAATGGAGGTTTGGGTAGAAAACCCTTACCTTATGTCTGAATGTAATCTTCGTTTGAACATAATAGACTAGATAATAAAAGTTAATCCATTTATTAATTAAATAATAACCATATATATATTTATTTAATTCATTAAAATTTTACTGAGTTCTTTTAGGTCCTTTTTGATGAGTTATAAGGTACAATTGTATCGCTCGACAGCATTCGTTTCCTTGGTTTTCATGATCGATATACTTTTATATGGGTATGAAAGTTAATGTGGGATAAATATAATTCTACAGAATTTAATTTTTATATCATTAATGAACATAAATAAGTATAAATTTTTATATATATCATTTTGTTACATGTTATGATGATGAATCATTAGATTATACATTTAATGATAATCATTTGGATTTTTGCAGTAGTTTATCAATCACAACGAACTTGTTTTGTTCTATTATTTAATATCATGTATAAATTATGGTTTTAGAATAATTAAATAAGATATAATAAATATTTTATAATCTTATTCATCCATAAAAATGGTTTCATGACCATCCTAGAAGGAGAAAATTAAGAGCAAATGTTTATCGTCCATGAAGGTTATAAATCAGCACCTCTCGGATGATGATTTCATTTTTAAAATAAAAGAGAGAGAGAGAGAGAGAGAGAGAAGTTTGAGGAAGTATTTTACATTAACATGATATAATTCAGGTATATATATGATACTGGACTTATCATGATCATTATTTATACAGGAGGTGATGAGAGACTAAGAAAAGAAAATAAATTGAAATTAAATTAAATGAAAAAGGAAGAGGATTTACCTCTTGAAATAACCTCCTTGAGAACCTTATTAAGGGAAGGGGTTTAGGTATTTTTCTAATAAAATGATCTCCTAGAAGTATAGAGAGACTAGGGAAGAGGATTTGGGAATAAATTTTACAATCTTTGAGGCTTAGAGGAGTGAAGAGAATAGCAAGAGAGGGGCGGTTATTATAGTGGAGGAGAGGGGTGATTTTTGAATATCATATTCATTATTTTATTATTTTTTTCAAGACAAGAAATATTTTTTATTATTGTAAGAAAAATGATAATAAGTGCATGTTAGTTTGAACCAAGTGTTCTTACATCATCCATACATCACTTAGGACTCAATAAATCATGTATCTAGCATTTATCGTAAATTATCGTATATTACTATTCACCAAAAATTTAAGAATTTATACAAAAATCCCAAAAAATTCACCATTACCATTTTTTGACATATATAATTAAAAAATGGGCCCCATTTTATCAAAATAATTATCTAGATATGCGAAATATAATTCTTAAATAAAATCGTTATTTTCTTGAAAATGTAGATTTTAAATTTTAAACTCATTTTATAACACTTTTTAAAATTAACTAAAGTCACAAAAAGTTATCCTAAAATCATAAGAAAACAAAATACTGATTTATAAATAAATTTTGTGAAAATTAATTTTCTTTTAAATAATTTAATAAATAATAAAATTATTATTAAATATTTATGTCTTATAAAAATACAATCACTTAAATATAAATTTTTAAAATATTCAATTACTTTTACTATGATATAATTATATAATAATTTCAATTTTGAGATGCCTAAATTTTTTATATACTTTCATGGGTGATGTCACCATTCATTAGGCTGATTTACTATTCATAAGATTCATATTATTGTTCCTAAGGGAAAGTTACTATTTCATCGGTATATATTCCTAAACGTTTAAAAATAAATTTTATTTCTTTTATTATTTATTTATAAAAAAATTATTTTGTTCTATATGTTGTTTTATATGATTAATACTATAAAAAATATATATAATAATAGAAATTTCACTATTATAATTTTGGGTCGTTACAGTGAGCGTTGCTCGTAGGAGCGTCGCACATTCGTTTAAGGTAAATATGACCTAGTACACTATTGAGGGTCCGGTATGTCATTTATTTGGATGATTAGGACACTCTTAGGGTGGTTAGAATCATTTTGATTCTAGTAAATATGAGCCCTTTCAAGTTTAAGGAATACAACCAAGTAGAACCATTATGAAATGGTTGGTTTTTCTCAAATGTCTTTGAGGCTTGGAAGTTTAAATATTTCTAGATCTTGGTTGGGTGTGGTTGAAACCTTTGATAAATTTCATTAGTCTGGGAGGTAATTTTGTGTAAAATCTTAAATGATAACAAGATTCCTTGGGTGTTAAAGTCTTCTGATTGGTTTTTGGGGGTTCTTTGGCAAGTGAGGCCGGGTTTATTTCAAGGCAAGTCAATCAATGGTGGTTTGACCATTCTTCTTCCCATTAATTGGGTATGATTTACCTGAAACCATCTCAATAATCTTTGTGTACTTTTCTTAATGATGAGCATGTCCATTATCAAGACTTCAACCTAGATTCACTAAGAGAGTTTCGGTCTTACGTCGTGCTAACATTTTAAATTCCTTCATCTTGTTTTAGTGATACTTTTTGGTATTGCATGCTAAAGAATGGTTCTTATTGAGGAATGGTAGTTCTGAGTGATATCCAGATTCACCTGTGGGAAAACCTTGGAATGACCCTTGTACACCAATCGTTTCTTCTGACATGACTATCAGATGGATTCTATTTTGATCTCATTCAATGATTTTATGTGAACATTGTGACCTTGATTCAATGTCTCACTTGTAATTTCAAAGTGTGGACTACCTTGTAATAGTCCATTTAACTCTAGTTCTATTATTTTGAGGTTGCCCCATACTAGTTGTTGATATCGGAGGTAATTATGTAAAATTTAACGACTCTAGTGGGCAAGATCAGGGTTATATCCCTTGTTCATGTTGCGGCATGATTTTTTTAAAATGGTTAGGTGAGGGTTTGACCATGGAACATCATCAGAAATTGTGTATGGACTTTAAAAAATATCTTCTTTGTAAATTTAGAATGCCTTGGAAGGAAGTGTTTCATTTATATTGTAATACATCGTTCGTCTAAGACAGGTTTTTTGGAGTAAGTCAGTCGAAGTAGATTGAGTTGTTCTTATTCTATTTTAATGAGAACAGTTGGTGATGAAACCATTTTAAAAGCATGCTTCTAGGTTAAGGAAAGTGTGGTTTGAGGGTTAGTAGTATCTTTCGGGGAAATATTTTACAACCAATTTCTATTTGGTTAATCAGGATTCGACTATTCCTTTGCATTAAGGTCTCTCATATGACCTCGGTTGTAGTTGGGTTCACCCTATTAAATAATTCATTTATAAGCATTGTTATAATTCTTATAGGCGTGCTTATAAAGAAATTTCTGTTGTGGGTTAAACTGTGGTTTAGAATTGTCCACTTAACATTAAATCCTAAGGTGTGGAAAACCTTTATCAAGATTCTTGATAAGATGACGATGTGATCATGACTCTAGTTGGATGGGATTGGGTTAGCTCAGTCTCGTTGTTACAATCAAAAATTGAGCATTAGCATGAATTTTAATGTCTTGAGGGTCGAATTCTTGAGAAAGGATTAATGGTGCATTGATCATTTGGAAAATAAACATGACTATTTTAATAATACTTCATGAACCTCTTAGGTTATGAGGTGTTTTATTTGTTCCTAAAGGATTCTCAGGGATGAGAAGTTCTATGGTGGGAAGTTTGTAACATCCCATTTTTGAACCGGTTGAAAATTCAAGAGAATTTTAAATTTTTGTGTTTTATGAATGGAATGTTTTTTAAACCAAGCATCAAAACATAATTTTGAGAGTTATAACCCTTAAAGGTGTTGTTATTGGATTTGGGTGAAGACCTGAGAGGTTTCTTGGGTTCTCTATTGAGTATCGGGAGCATCGGGGTTCGTGAATAAATGGTTTGGGTGCTCTGTATAGGGTGGATGATTTTTTTTGAAATTGTACAGCCCTCAATAGCAAACTATGTGGATGCAATAAGGGTGAATAAATTCCCCACACGGGTTGTGCACTATTTAACCAAACTATGTGGGATAAGCGTATGAGTAGTGCCACTTAGGTAGTACCCTCTCACTATTCACCACATGATTTGTGCACGGTTAGGCTAACTGTGTGGGCCAAACCATACGGGCGGTTTCCTAGGTAGAGGATATCATATGGTTGGTGCATGATTTGGATAACTGTGAAACCAAAATCATGCAGTGTGTAAGTTTAAAATAAATTAATTAATTTAATTAAAAATTAAAATGATGATAAATTAAATGGGAAAAATGGGATATAAGAAAATAAAAAAAATATTATTATTATTATTGTCATTATTGTTATTATTATTTCTTTTAGGTTTATGAAAAAACAGGTTCTCACCTCTCCCCCTCCATATTTCGATGCACACCCCCCATGGGGGTCCCCTTGGCCGCACGCAACACCACCCCCCAGCTCCATATCTAATCACCAGTTCCACTAGATTTCATCAGATTTTTCACTTAATCCTTTTAGGTATGACTCAAGGCTCCTTCCTTATCATTCCTTGGGACAACTTTTTCTCTCCCCATCACCTGGTATTGTGCGGTTGAACCCTATGGTTAGGTCTAATTTAAATTTTTTATTTTCTTTCATTGTTATGGTATGTGAAGGGTTTCTCATGACCTCTTCATGCATGTTCTGAAATCCTCCACCGAAGGAAAAGCGGAATGGTTTGATTAGAATTTTAATCATAGCCTTGTGGTGATATTTCTCCTGCTTCCTTGTATTTACCTATTTAATTTGGGATCTTTTACTGGTTTTAATTTCTTTGAAATTTTTTTTAGTATGTTTAGTCATCCTTAAGGAGGTTTCGGGGTTTCCATTATCAAAGGATACTTACCCACATATGAATAGGTAGGAATATATATATATATATAAGTTCCCCCATTATATGAATATTTATCCCTCGTAGTGAATATACATATATGGGGCTAGGTGTTCTCACATATAATATGAAAAATGAATACATGTGTGAGTGTTAATGGGTATATGGATATTATCTATATGTAAGTATCCCCTTGTACATGTTCATGGCCATGTGAATGTGTGAATATAATATATGTGTCATTATATATATGTGAAGGTGCATATGCTCAAAGGGGGTAGAATCAGCTTTGAGTGGTCACCAATGAAAATGTAAAATTCCAAAGTGTTCGGTTTGGCTTGGTCTAATTGTTGTGGTAGGATCCCTTTACTTTCCATTTTAATTTAAGAATGCATTATTTGTATGATTAATGATTATTATTAAATTTAATTTTGGATTTTTAATGAAATTAATAGTTGTGATAAATTATTTTTTTGATAAACAAATTCATGTTTCTATAATAAAACCCTTCCAATAGAGGTGTGTTGTCTTTTCAGCTAAAACTTAATGGTTAGACATTTATTTATTCTTGTATTGGTTTTTAAATTTAATTTACCATGACTCGTGTGTATTAAATGTATTCCAAGGCACCCCCTATGTGCTTGGACCCTTTTTAGTTTCAATTTCCCAAGTGGTCATATACCTTGTTTCTATGGAACCTCTCCTTTATACTTGAGACATTGAAATGTAGTTTCTATGTATTAATGAGTTAAATGAATTGGTTATGGTAAATGGATTGTATAGGATGTATTATGAAAGATTTTAGAATCCCTTATATATGTATATATATATATATTGAACATCGTGAATATATTTTAACTTGAGCTTCATAAATGGTTTTTCCATGTTTTTGTAAAAAATGGAATTGTTTTAAGTGGAATGACTAAATAATGTTGGGTTGTTTTATTTAAGTGAATAAATGGTTTTAAATGGAAAGACAAAAGGGATGGTAAGTTCATACCCATTGTTATGATTTGTTAAATAATTCATGTGTAATGTAATGTTTTTCATGGAAATTGGACCTAGTAATGATATACATAAGAGTTATTTCGTTATGTATTATATTATAAATGTAATGTGATTCCTTACTAATAATCAGGAATATAAATTGAAAATCATGAGAGGTATTGCCTCATGTACTTCATTATAAATAAAATTACACCTTATACATGGGTTGAGAATTATGGTAAGGGTTATGATAGGCATGGTGACACATGCTCCCTTACATAGGATGTTGGACATGGTGACCCACACTGGTGATACTTTAGATATGATGGTAAGGGTTTTGATGAGCATTGAGACTCAAGATCCCTTACATCAGGTTTTGGGAATGGTGACCCACACCAATGATATGACATTGGTGATAGTCTTTTCAGGGCCATGTTTCATTTTAGAGTGTTTCCAAGGAATGAAAACTTGACATCCCAAATGATAGGCATGGAGTCCCCTACTCTATTGGGATGAGGGGAATGTCACCCATGAGAGGAATTTTATGCTCTTAATCTGGATATGAATTCCTATGATTTATGCCCCGGTCTAATCCAACACTGGTATTCCAAGCATATGGCCATTAGAAATTATCATATAGTTGGTCCATATAAGTGGATGAAATAGTAAATTAAACTATATATATTATCATTGTATAAATATATATATATATATATATTTAATGATCAGATACTTATTTTGGCTATGATTCAAAGAAAGTATAGCCTTCAGGTGTCTCTTAGGAACATGAATGGGTGGTTGTTTATTTATTCAATATTTGTTATTATTATCTATACATTCACACTACTTAATTCATATTACACTGTCTAGGTTAGGCTAGACACCATGGGTGCTAGCCTACTGATATTTATATCTCACACCCTGCTCAAGCCTCCACTCCACTTGTGTACTCGAGTAGAATTTCTTGTTTCCAGGACTATGGACCTTGGTTGATTTCTTATGTTGTATTTCTATTACCATGGGAGTTAGGATCACTAGATAGAGTTAGAGCTCAATATTCTCATGGAGATAACCTTTGGGCCTTTTAGTTGTCTTCTTTACTTGATTCATGTGTTGTTATGTATTGTAAAGAATGGTTTGTGTTCATTATCTTAGCTTTTCTATCATCATTTGGACATGCATTATTTGTATAAACTTGTGTTTTCTGCTTTTATTCAGTTATTATGATATTTTTCTTCCAATGATTACTTTTCATTTATTTACTTCTTCCATTGTTGACTGTTATTTATTCTTTTATAACTTTGTGTTACTCTAATATGAGGGTATAGTTTCTACACTATCACCTACTCAATCCCTTATTGCTAATCGATAGCAAGTGGCATATGGAGAGATGCGCTTGAGGTCATGTGACCCACCGGTTTAGATATAGGTTTCATGGTAAGTTGTTTCATGACATTATAGGGCTAAACACGAAGAGTAGATGAATTAATCATTGAGTCACCACCACCTATAGTATGAGAGTATGCTCATCCAACCATAGGAAAGTATACACGTAAAGTGTGGGGAATACCTCATGTGTCTTCACCTCTCCTAGATGGAGAGTATCCAAATCCAAGGTGTGGATACAGAATAGAGTACATATATATATTCTCAATCAAATAATACCAAACGATAGATTTAACGAATCTCTGTATCATAGAACATCATAATAAGAAGAGTGGAATCAACCTCATCCAAACAGAAGGCATACCTCATCATTATGCTACACAGTAAAGGGGAATAATCTCTGGCTATAGGGTGCATGTCCTGATACAATAGGAAGGTGTCAATTATATGGTTGAAGACCCATGCCCATCCCGGCTGGAGGGTGTTGTAACACCCCGAGATTTTATGAAAAATATTCTTTTTAATTTCATTGATGTCTTGTGTCATATGCTACACCAAAAGGAGCATGCACTACATGCATCCCGGACTTGGATTTCATTATACGTAATCGCGACCTTCCACGATAGCTTGTGTTGTACGCAATACCGAGTTTCACTAAACAACGATATGTTATTAAAATATTATATAAAATAGCCATTATGAATAATAATACCCACTTTTTGAAATTTTATTTTTTAAAATAGACTTCATTTTTGGATTCGGAATATCAAAATTATCCTAGGGTGAATTTTTAGTATTTTTCGGAAAACACTCAATTTTTGATGAATAGTGAAAACACTGGTTTACTATTTAAAACCCCACTTTTTATATAAATAATTATTTATTTTATTTAAATTAATTTTAGGTAAAAATCAATAGATAATACATATATAAGTTCAATTTAATTCAATGAAGTCATTTTATAATTATTTTATATATAAAAAAATGTATTGAACTTTTCACCGTCTTTTACCCACCTCCTAGGTGAATTTGAAAATTTACATAAAAATTAATTTTACCGATTCTGTGAGTGGAATTTCAAAAATCCGAGAGAAACGGTTAATATCAATGAGTAAAATTTGGTTCAATAAGATAAAAATATTTTTTGTCGAATAGTAACTTTTTACTTTTATTTACCAAGGTTAAAAGTAAATAGAGTAATTAAGGGTAAAAATGATATTATTATTACCCTAACACATGTCATAATTATATTGGATAAGTTTAATTAGAACAAACACAACCTTAGGAATAAAATATTACCCTTTAGGTCCACTTAGATTAGATTAGTATATTTATTATTATTTTATTTAAAGAAGAATTAAAATAGTTAAAATCAAAGTTTAATAAATAAAACATTTTTAATATAAGGTTATACATAAGATAAATTATACTATAAATATTTATTAGAAATATAAAAAGATTTCCTACATAATTGTATTTTATTTATAATTTTTAGACATTAAATAATTTAATTTATTTATGACACAATGATGATGCAATAATTACCTTATTAATGAAATATTAACATAATTGATGTTATAAATACCCAAGTAAATGTAATATTAGACTTTTTATTAATTAAAATAATTTTATAGGTTAATATGACATGTTATTATTAATTTAAGTAACTTTTTTAGAACTAATCATGCAGTTATTCTTTTCAAAAAAATCAAGTACCAATTAGTTTCAAAATTGACATAAAATAGTTTTTAAAACAAATATTATATTATTAATTGTTATTTTACTCCTAAAAATATAAGGTTCATCAAAATTACTTAGATAAGGATATATATATTAATAATTAAACACTTGGGGTTCTTTTGTCTTGTTATAGTAAGTTTATTAACCATATAGTGTAAGAAAACAAAAAGACACGATAAAAGTTAAATTAGTTAATTTAGAGTTAAATCTAAATGATAATGATAAAATAGTAACCTAAACTTATCTAAAACATATTGGTTGATAGTATTTAGAACCATCCATACTTTATCTTTGAAATAAATCAATTTATAGCTATTATAAAACGAATATGACTTTATTATAAAATAATAATTTAAGTTTTTCCAAAGGTGCCCTTCTCCTCCCTTATAAAAAGGGCACCTCTTCCCTCTTCTCTTCACATCCTTTTGAGCCTTGATGCTTGGCCAACCAATACCAATTCCTCTTCTAAACCTCTCTAGTTACATCATAGAGGTTCTTGTCTTATCAAAAGACCAACTCTAGTGCCTTAAGAAGAAGTTTAAAGGAGGTGCGTCGAGGAAGAGGTAATCGCTTCTACTGACTCTTTCAAGTTTCTTTCTTCTTCTACATCGTCTTATTTAGTTGTTTCATTATAAAGTAATAACATAAGTATTACTTATATAGTTATATGTTATTATAAATATTAAAAAACCTCATTTCACCTTCTATCCACCCTATGAAAAACAAAATCACCGCGTGTGTGTACGTACGGAATACCGTCTCCACGTCGTGGTGTAATCTGTTTTCCACCACCACCTTACTTGGATGGGTATAATGGTGTAAATAAATAACTATATAATATTATTGTAAAGTGATATTTATTCTTAAATATTATACACTTCAATAAAATTCCACTGTCATGGGAATTATATCATCGCTCGTGCATACGTACGGACTACCGTCTCCACGAACGTGATGAGATTCATTTTCCATGATTAACCATTCAAGTATGATTATAAAGTATATATAATAAATAATCATTAAATATATTACATAATAATGATACTTTATGTATGTACATATATGTTTAATTTACTTAATTCCATTTAATTCAATAAGGAACCAAAAACATCATCCATGCATACGCACGGCCTACCGTCTCCATGAATGGTGTATTTCATTCCATTTATCGATCTATCATATATATTTATATAATAAATATATATTATATATAAATCATGTTTTAAATTATTTAATTAAGTAAATATGTATATAAGTAATAATATCAAGAACAAAATTTAGAAACATGTACGATAAATGAAACGATTTTACCCAAAACGCTGCTTTAACATGGAATTTACAAAAGAACGGGTAATATAAAGTCATAAGTGAACCATATATGATATCATAACAATGAATATGATTCATTAATAAGTAAATGACATTATTTAAATCATTATACAAGATGTTTGGATACGTATGAATCATATCGGACCTAAGTTAAGGGATAATTATTCCAATCTCATTCTTATTCGAGATTGCTTATTTGTAAGTATTTACTAGGGTTATGTTTATTATCCATGTCCATATGTTCTCAAAAAAAATTCATAAAATGTTTAATTTTCTTCCATGTTTGTTTAAATTCGTTTTTACCCTTTTTTACTTGTATCACATCATATGGAAGGAATCTTTCTTTTGTTTACTATATGAGGTACTTTTTTACTATTCTGACAAAAGTACGCGGAGAATGTTTTTTTAACTTATACAGCATGAACGTATTTTTACGATTTCATAACACCTTATTTTTATGAAGTTTACTCTACAATATTTCGTGGTTATTTTCAATAAAATCCTTTTCTTTTAAAATTTCATGGAATTTTGTGAAAATAAAATGATTTTTAAGAAGAAAGGGTATTTTCCTAAAGAATTATTTTCAAGTGTTTTATCAAAACCATTTTCCATCTAAGATGACATTATCTCATATGTGTATGTTTGAAGTATAATATCTCTATGATTTACATGGTTTCACTTTTCTTATGATGAAGTGATATCTATTTGTTTTATATGGATTATGTTATGATGGGATGATGTTTATGAAACCTATTTTTATTAATTGGGTTATGATGAATGATTTATGTTTATCTTGTGGCACAAGTAAGAATGATTTCATTATGAGATGGTTGGGAACTATATCTCCCTCCAATAAATTGGGTAAAGATTAATATCTCATGATATATACATGGCTGAAATGGTAAGTTAATCCGGTTCAGTGATACAGGACTGGAACGAGGAGTGAACTCGATTCAGAATGGGAATTCGTCCACTAAGATGGTCTTGGCAGCAATGCCTTGGCTACTATGGAAATCATATCATGTGCTTAATGGTTTTCTACAAATACATGTTTTATTACCTTGCTATTACTTTGTGATATATGCCTTATGTACTTCCAAGATTCATGTCTTTTCTCAAGATTTTGATGTTTAGATTTTATGTTCATGTTTTTGCATTCAAATATTTATGGGTTGTTTTATGTTCTATATTTTTACCCTTACTGGGCATTTGAGCTCACCCTTTTTTTTGTTTTCTTTTCCCTAGGATTTAAAGAAAGGTTTTAGGTAATAAAATAAAAGGGGAAGATCTTTATGGGAGATGTTGAAGATCTTTCACCAAGATTAGAAGATTATATTCTAAGTTCCAAAGATGCTAAACTGTTACGGTCCTTTGGTGTCTCTTTTTGTATTGTATTAAATATTCCTCAAAAGTATTTTAATGTTCATGTACGTCAAGCTTTGGGTCACTACAGTTGGTATCATAGGAAAGGTTTAGTTAACCTTTGGAAACTAGGATGCGAAAACTTTAGTGATATCCGTAGAGATATTTCTAAGGTATGTCTAGGGATGTCCCTAAGGTTAAGTATAAGTATAGGTTATAGTCCTCGAATTACAGTAATGATATTAGAATTAAACCTAAGATGTTAGATATCGAAGGTACTCCCCCTTTATTATGTTTTTTCCCTATCATGATTTTTTCCTCTCACACTATTCTTTTTCAGTTTTAGATGATGGCTAGAACCTGAAGGAACCGTGTTGATCAATGTAATGGATGATGCAATGATTGTCCTCCTGAACAAACCAACGTTATGGGAGATGGAGTGAAAAATATTATTGTTATACTTACACAAGCTATGAATCATTCTGGACTTCCAAATGAGCAGAGAAAGGAATAATATTCTATTGAGTCCTTCATGAGGCAACATCCACCTTCTTTCAGTGGGTCTTCTAATCCACTTTTTGCTGAACAATGGATCAGTACCATTGAAAAGATATTTTCCATACTTCGCTGTTTGGAACATGAAAAAGTCATTCTGGCTATTTACTGTTTAGAAGGTGAAGCAGATCAATGGTGGACTCTAATTAAGAATACGAGTCCTCGAGATGAAATTGAATCCATGGAATGGGATGACTTCAAGAACTTATTTTTCAATAAGTACTTCCCTCGTATTCGTCGAACAAAGATGGAAAAGTATTTCCTTGAGCTAAATCAAAAGGATGATGAATCTGGTGGTATATAAGAAGTGGATTTTACAAGGTTTTCAAGGTATGCATATGGCTTTATCATTTAGCCTAAAAGTAAATTTGATCGATTCTTCGGTGGCTTAAAACCAAGTCTTAGAAGGTAAATAGCTATAAGAGACTTTAGTAGATATGAAGAAATTGTGTGTTGTGCTATCAAGGTAGAAATGGAAGTTGGAGTTACATATCCATATCATGGTTTTGAAAGAAACAAAAGATGGAGTTCAAGGAGAAATCTCATAATAATGGTGAAAAGAAGATAAATGTTTCTTTATGCTCAAAGTGTGGATAGAAGAATGGTGGAGATTGTATTAAAGGGACTAGAAAATGTTTTAAGTGTGGAAAAGAAGGTCATCGAGCAGCTGAGTGTCGAAGTAATGGAAAAAGGGTTTCTAATGATGTGAATAAAGAAAAGACTGCAAAGAATGCACCACCAATACTTCAATGCTTCAAGTGTAAGGAAATGGGTCATTATGCTAATCAATGCCCTAATACAAGGGTTAATGAGGATCAATGTGAGCAACCTTTTAAGGAAAATGACAAAGGGAAGTCACATGAGATCACTATTAGCAATGTTGAGTATGACAACAATGTGGTTGAATGATTATGTGTTTATGTAAAGGGATTCCAAAATAATGTTGTGGAATCTCATTTATAGTATTTTGGAACATTGGAATATCTATGTAATGGTTTATTGTGGTTTTCAATAATTATATGGTATCGGTAACCATGAAAATTGATTCAAATATTTTTGAAAGCAGATGATATGTGCATAAATAAGGGATAAGGAGATAAGGAAATGTTTGATAGTATTAATGAGCTCATGACTAATATAAGGAAAAAAGTGATATCATGGTTTGAGTATATAGAATTTTTGGGATTTTGGTATATGGAAAGAGTTACCTTGTGACAGCATTCATGTTTTCACTATGGTTCAATAGAATATATGATTAAGGTATTTACATGTTTGGAATATGACCAACAAGATATATCGTATGATATATGGGGGATAAATGATGGTATTCACATGCTCAGTAGATGACATTTCTAGAAATTGTTTTCTTTATACTAAGATATTGGACAGAAGTATTTTGGATAAGCCTAAAGATTGTAATGGATTATGTTAAACATCAGATAGTATTGTTTAAGGATAGAACTTGTTTTTCGATATTATTTCTGGCATGTTCCCACAACCGAAGTGCGAAAGGCCTTTATCACCTACCACTGTCCTACAGGAAGTCCCTGGTTAGTAGAAACTAGTTTTATTATATTAAGCATTATGATATATGAAGTATAAGTCCATTTTAGGAACCATATATGATTAATCTCACCATAGATGGACTTATGTATATTGGATAACTTTTTCTAACCTTTTGTTTGAGACATATGGAATGACCCATCATTCTATCACGTGATCTGCTAACACCTCATGAATGAAAAATTAAACTTCATTTCTTTAAGAGATGAAGTGGAAATTGTTCAAGGCACGAACAATGGTGAGATTATACCATAATAAAGTAAGTATTTCTTTAAACTAAATTCTTCAACTTTCGGGAAATGATCTTGAAAACCAAAAATGTCGTCCTAGTGACCTTATATCTGATGAATCAAATGGTACCTTAGATCATCACAAATTTATGGCTATGTGATTGTTGGATTTTTCATAGCCATGTTCTCTACCACTCTCCATCAGAAGATGATGGTTAGATTTCTCTTCCATATTCATATTTTTACCTATGTTCTCTTATGTGGAAACCCAGTGATTAGTTAATTTGGGTAACTGTTACGTTTCATACTTTATTTTTTTAAAGATAAGTTGTGGTATTCCTTTTTACGATGTGGGTTTCTATTAAAGAAACTTTCTAGTAGTAAACCATTTATAACCATGACGAATTTCCAGGGAGAAATTCATTTTAAGGGGGGTAGAATGTAACACCCCAAGATTTTATGAAAAATATTCTTTTTAATTACATTGATTTCTTGTGTTGTATGCTACACCAAAAGGATCTTGCACTACACGCATCCCTGACTTGGCTTGCATTATACTCAATCGCGATCTTCCATGATAGCGTGTGTTGTACGCAATACCGAGTTTCACAAAACAACGATATATTATTAAAATATTATATAAACTAGCCGTTATGAATAGTAATACCCACTTTTGAAATTTTATTTTTTAAAATGGACTTCATTTTTGGATTCGGAATATCAAAATTATCCTAGGGTGAATTTTTCGTATTTTTCTGAAAACATTCAATTTTTGATGAATAGTGAAAACACTGGGTTACTATTTAAAAACCGACTTTTTATATAAATAATTATTTATTTTATTTAAATTAATTTTAGGTAAAAATTGATACATAATACCTATATAAGTTCAATTTAATTAATTGGAGTCATTTTACAATAATTTTAGATATATAAAAATTTTATTGAACTTTTCACTGTCTTTTACCCACCTCCTAGGAGAATTGGAAAATTTACATAAAACATAATTTTACCGCTTCTGTGAGTGGAATTTTGAAAATCTGAGATTCACGGTTAATATCAATGATTAAAATGTGGTTCAATAAGATAAAAATAATTTTTGGTGAATAGTAACTTTTTACTTTTATTTACCACAGTTAAAAGTAAATATAGTAATTAAGGGTAAAAATGATATTATTATTACCCTAACATGTGTCCTAATTCTATTGGATAAGTGTAATTAGACCAAAAACAACCTTAGGAATAAAATATTACCCTTTAGGTCCACTTGATTAGATTGGGACATTTATTATTATTTTATTTAAAGAAGAATTAAAATAGTTAAAATCAAAGTTTAATAACTAAATATTTTTTAATATAGGGTTATAAATAAGATAAAATCGACTATAAATATTAATTATAAATATAATAATATTTCCTACATAATGGTATTTTATTTATAATTTTTAGACATTAAATAATTTAATTTATTTATGACAGAATGATGATGCAGTAATTACCTTATTAATGAAATATTAACATAATTGATGTTATAAATACCCAAATAAATGTAATTTTAGAATTTTTATAAATTACACTAATTTATTATGTTAATATGACATGTTAGTATTGATTTAATTGAATTTTTTCTAAATAATCATGCTGTTATGATTTTCAAAAAAATCAATTACCAAATAGTGTCAAAATTGACATAAAATAGTTTTTAAAAAAAATATTATATTATTAATTGTTATTTTATTCCTAAAAATATAAAGTTCGTCCAAATGACTTATATAAGGATATATATATTAATAATGAACCATTTGGGGTTCTTTTGGAATGTTATAGTAAGTTTATTAACCATATAGTGTAAGAAAATAAAAATACACGGTAAAAATTAAATTATTTAACTTACAGTTAAATCTAAATGATAAGGATAAAATAGTAACCTAAACTTGTCTAAAACCTATTGGTTGATAGGATTTTGACCCATCCCAACATTATCTTCTAAATAAATCAATTTGGAGCTATTATAAACCGAATATTACTTTATTATAAAATAATAAGTTAAGTTTTTCCAAAGGTGCCCTTCTCCTCCCTTATAAAAAGGGCACCCCTTCCCTCTTCTCTTCACACCCTTTTGAGACTTTAATCTCGTACAACCCCTGGAAATTCCTCTTATAAACCTCTCTAGTTACATCATAGATGTTCTGGTCTTCTCAAAAGACCAACTCTATTTCCCTAAGAAGAAGTTTAACAGAGGTGCGTTGAGGAAGAGGTAATCTCTTCTAACGACTCTTCCAAGTTTCTTTCTTCTTATACTTACTATTATTTATTTGTTTCATTATAAAGTAATAACATCAGTATTACTTATATTCTAATATTTTATTATAAATATGAAACAACCCCATTTCACCTTCTATCCACCCTACGGAAAACGAAATCACCGCGCGTGCGTACGTACAAAATACCGTCTCCACGCCGTGGTGTAATCTATTTTCCACCACCACCTTACTTGGATTGGTATAATGGTGTAAATAAATAACTATATATTATTATTTTAAAGTGATATTTATTCTAAAATATTATACACTTCAATACAATTCCACGATCATGGGAATGATATCATTGCTCGTGCGTACGTACGGACTACCGTCTCCACGAATGCAATGAGATTCATTTTCCATGAGTAACCATTCAAGTATGATTATAAATTATATATAATAAATAATCATGAAAGATATTACATAATAATGATACTTGATTTATGTACATATATGTTTCATTTACTTAATTCCATTTAATTCAATAAGGAAATGAAAACAGTGTTCATGCGTACGCACGGCCTACCGTCTCCATGAACGGTGTATTTCATTCCATTTATCGATCTATCACATATATTTATATACTGAATATATATTATATATAAATCATGTTTTAAATTATGGAATTAATTAAGTCATGATATAAGTAATATTATCAATAACAACATGTCAAAACACATATGATAAATGAAATGATTTTACCCAAAACGCTGCTTTAACATGGAATTTACAAAATAATAGGTAATATAAAGTCATAAGTGAACCATATATGATATAATAACAATAAATATGATTCTTTAATAATTCAATGACATTATTTAAATCATTATACAGGATGTTCGGATACGTATGAAGCATATCAGACCTAGGTAAGGGATAATTATCCCAATCTCATTCTTATCCGAGATTGCTTACTCGTAAGTATTTACTGGGGTTATGTTTATTATCCATGTCCATATGTTCTCAAAATGTTTTCATAAAATTTTTACTTTTCTTCTATGTGGGTTTAAATTCATTTTTACCCTTTTTTACTTTTACTACATCGTATGGAAGGAATCTTTCTTTTTTTTTTCATATGAGGTACTTTTTGACTTTTTTAACAAAAGTATGAGGAGAATGTTTTTTTTAACTTATACGGTATGAACGGATTTTTAAGGTTTCATAATGCATTATTTTTATGATGTTTACTCTACAAGATTTCATGGTTATTTTCAATAAAATCCTTTTCTTTTAAAATTGCATGGCATTTTGTGAAAAGAAAATGATTTTTAAGAAGAAAGTATATTTTCCTCAAGAATTCTTTTCAAGTGTTTTATCAAAACCATTTTCCATCTAAGATGACATTATTTCATATTTGTATGTTTCAAGTATAATATCTCTATGATTTACATGGTTTCACTTTTCTTATGATGAAGTGATGTCCATTTGTTTTATATGTATTATGTTATGATGGGATGATGTTTCTGAAACCCATTTTTATTCTTTGGGTTATGATGAATGATTTATGTTTATGTTGTGGAACAAGTAAGAATGATTTCATTATGAGATGGGTGGGACCTATATCTCCCTCCAATGCATTGGGTAAAGATTAATATCTCATGAGATACACATGGTTTCAATGGTAAGTTAATCTGGTTCAGTGATACAGGACTGGAATGAGGAGTGAACTCGATTCAGAAAGGGACTTTGTCCACTAAGATAGTTTTGGCAGCAATACCTTGTCTACTATAGAAATAATATCATGTGCTTAATGGTTTTCCACAAATACATGTTTTATTCCCATGTTATTCCTTTGTGATATATTCCTTATGTACTTCCTAGATTCATGTCTTTTCTCAAGATTTTGATGTTTAGATTTTATGTTCAAGTTTTTGCATTCAAATGTTTATGGATTGTTTTATGTTCTCTATGTTTACCCTTACTGGGCATTTGATCTCACCCTTTTTTTATGTTTTCTTTTCCCCGGTATTTAGAGAAAGGTTTTAGGTAATAAAATAAAAGGGAAGATCTTTATGAGAGATGTTGAAGATCTTTCACCATGATTAGAAGATTATATTTTGAATTTCCAAAGACACTAAACTATTACGGTCCTTTGGTGTCTGTTTTTTGTTATGTATTAAGTATTCCGCAAAAGTAATGTAATGTCCATGTACGTCAAGCTTTGGGTCTCTACAGGTTCCACTCTAATCATCAAGAACCCATGCCATTCCTAGCATTAGGCTGCCACACGGATGGTCGAGTACCCATTTACCTCCAGGCTGGAGGGTGTCACTCTAATCATCAAGGACCCATGCCTTGCCCCGAAGGAGGGTTCCATTCCGAAAGGTCCTGGTGATCCTGTGCAGTCACGGTCATCATCAGGCATTTCCTTATTAGGTATCATGCTCAAAAAATTTCATATTGTATCTCTAAATCCAAAAAAGAGGGAACTATCGTGTTATATGTGGAAAAACACTCAGGATAGGCTACTAGTTGGCTAAAATATGAATAAAAACAAAGGAGATATGGAAGATTGAAGATTCATAAAGGAGTACACAACATGTAAGGGACCCACACAGCATGTGGTCCCGATCTACAGACAGGTTGTGTCCTTTATCACATAGATTTCTAACCATGTATTACCAAATGGCATGCAAGGGTACTACATGGAATTTCTAGGCCAAAATCCAGATGAACACATGACTCACATCATCAGTCCGAAGGGTAAAATGTAATTTCATTGATATACCTCTAAAAATGGACTTGTATAGCCAAATGGATCACAACACTATCACAACCTACCTTCGTCCAGATGACGTAAGAGACAGAAAAATCACACACCCTTCCTTCCTCATGATGAAGGAGTGATAATGACCCTTGATTCTTTCCTTCAATAGGCACTAATAGTATAGAATCTCACATAATGTGGAAGGAATTACCCTTTTAAAGAACAAGATCGGGAGATAAGATGGTAAATCCCAAGAAACTCCAAATACTAATAGTAAAAGTAAATCCAAAATCCATTCCCATGTGCTAGTTCAAAAGTAAATCTAATATAAGTTAATAAAAATCCAAAGTAATGTACCAAAAGAAAAGATACTAAGCAGCAACAGAAACTAATCTTGATGTTCGAGCTATTAAATTCCATCATGGTTTTCAAAGTCCTCCAGGAAACTAGAAAATAGTTTTATATACGTAGGGTGAGAATATGAGTATACTCAGTAGCGAAACTAAATATACTTTTTCACAAGTGGGGTAACATACTAATGTCCCTATGAGAAAATAATAGAACCTCAAAGAACCTACCAAGGAATACTAACCAGTCCATCCTTACCAAGGAATTATCACCAAATAACACAAGTCAAGTAAGGTAGTAGTATAAGAACATCGACATTTGGGTACCCCACACCACTTTTACACTGGTTAACTACTCATCCCTAATGGATAACATATTAATGCTACCACTTTTCCCATATGTAGTCCCACTACCACAACCTGTCCGCACACACCTGGGCTTCAAACCACACACAATCTCGGCTACAGACACCTAGGCCATAACAACCATGCCTCTCGCCCAAAGACACCTTGGCCTCCTCTTGAAGACACTTGGGAAAACAATCTTGGCCCACAAAAACCTAGGCCTCTCCTCCATAAAAATCCCGCCCTATGGATCTGGGACTACGCTAATCATCATGTCGTTATAGCATGTCTAGATAAGCTCGAGTTGTAAGAACCCAGAAGAGGGTGCGGGGAAGAAAGTTAATAACCAACCATATATCCTCCCAACAGGATGTTGGGAAAGACACCCTCCCCCGTGAAATGAGGGTGTTCGGAACATGATGATAAACAATGGTGGGGTTTATATATAAATCACAAGGAACTAAAATTTATACATATAGGTAATTAAACATGCATCCCAACCTATGGTTTTCAAACAACCAAACAAACGATCCCACCAGTACCACTTTTGGTGTGACTCCTATATGAAAAACCCCAAAACACCCACTACCAAATAATGAACCCAACCCCTTTTCATTTAACCATGTGATATTTATTAATTAAGGGGTTCGGTTTAATTTATTCCAGTACTACCAGGAAAAAACCAGCCATAACCGTACCAAAACAACAACAAAACCAGATTTGTTATCCCACTATAGAGCCTCGTTAAACCACTTCCAACTATCATTCTTCATAATTATACCACACAATATTTCTCTCACAACCTAGTCGCACAACCACTCTACCAAAAAAAATTCCAGATTTAGTCCCACTGCTAACAAGTTTATAACCACAGCACAGTCCCACTGCCCAACATTGCTCTTATGGACACAACATAAAAAAAAGGAATTCCAACTGCCTGTAATTCCATCCATTCAAAAATCAATCAGTCTCTCAAAATGGGATAGAAACACACCCCCTTTACTACCCCATACACAAGACCCACAATAACTACCATTAAACCACAACCCTACTTCACACACAAACCACACCCTTCTCACAAAACCAACCAAACACAGCACCCAGCCACACCATTTAGCCAAGAACATTCATATTTCACCAACATGGGTTCTCTAATTTCACTTTAACTAACAGGGGTGATCATAGAATAGGTTTGATCCCAAGGAATCCATTTATTAACCATGTATACATGATTTATCTTATTTCATGTTACAACCATTTATTCAAGTATCTTAACAAAGAAGAACATCACCAGTGTGAAAACAACGACCATAAATGTCCTTGATTTTCAAAATTCATACATCCACAACAATACATAAAAATAAACAAGGATAATAGATAAAAAAAAGTGATCAACATTAAACCATTTTCTATTTCCTACCCTTTATTATAATAGGTCTTATTATATTTTTATCATCAACATCCACGCCCTTAATTTATTACTTGTTTAAAGAAAAATGATTCCACATTTTTTCACAAGGAATTATTAGTACACTTACCCCTCATGTTGAAAAATTAAATAGATGTAGAAGAAATACCTACCAGATGATCATGGGATTTAAGTTCCTCCTTATGCTAAGAATAGGGGATCACGCGAGCAGTAGGAAACTTTAAGAAAACTAAGCAGGAGGGGATCTAGAATAGGCGCAAGACTTATCTAGAGAGGACGGATATAGATGAACCAATGGGAAATGGAAAACATACTGGGAAGGGAAGACCCCATCTTTGAATATCAAGATCTTATATTAAAGGAATAACGGTTTCAAAATCTATTATCGTGGGATAATGGTCAAGAACATGCAGTTTGATTATCTCAAATCCCCCTATAATGTTAGGATATTAAATATATACTTAATATCCATTGATACTCCATTAAAAAACCCCAAACAAGGCTTTAAACTCGGTTTTTTTCAAATAAAATTTAATAAGGGTGAAATGGGAAAAACTAGGAAAAATGAAAATGAGTCACTGATGGGTGAGTCACCAACGTTGAGATATTGACGTTGAGCCACCAACGGGTGAGCTACTAACATGACCTACCGATATTGATCCACCTACGCTAATACATCGATGTTGATCTACCCACGGGTGATCTACCATTGCAATGACTCACTGATGCCCCTGACTCACTGATGTCGACGCCCTGGACTCACCAATGCTGACACCACTGACTCACCAATGCTGACACCCCTAACTCACTGATGTCGACGTCTATGACTCACCGATGTCGATTCCCCCGAATCACCTATTCAATAACACGCTAATGAATTGTCATGCAAACACACTGACATGTCGATGTTAATGTCCTCGACTCACTGATGGAAAAACTAGAAATTTGGAAAAATCTTGAAATGAGCTAATATTGCCTCCCAGAACACCCTAAAAACTAGAATTTCACAAAGGAATTTCCTAGGAAAATCCAGGTCATTACATTAGATACCTCTCAAACTATTATCTTAATTGATAATTAAAAAAAATCTTGAAGAAAGGAGGTCTGAACAACCACCCCTTAATATAACTCTCAGGGACAAACTACTCTACATTATTTGAAAACTGGAGTGAAGAGCCTAACATCCAAGAACACCTCATTTTCATCTATCTCTTGAAAAATTTTAGAAACACTAAGGTCCCCACTACCCCAAAAAACCACGAAAACACCAAATTCAAACCATCTAGACACATCAATTAGGGATCTCCTTCCTTCATATCAAGATACTATATGTTTTGTGTTGCATTGTCTCACCCGCATGGGTTTAATCGCATATGAATTAATGAATCTTGATTAGGTATCAGGTACTCCCCTCCCAATATTCAGGACATTTTCACACACATTCAGAGAATTGGGAAAACAACTCATCTGATAACAAGCAAGGTCAAGTATTACGTCATAAAATGAAGAACAAGAGTAAACCATAGAAACAAAACTCAGAATATCTTTGGGTACTCGAAACGCATATGTGCTTCTCACTCCTAAGTACTCTCGTAGAAAAAAACCATGCCTCTATAACACATGAACCAAAGGAATATCCCATCCATGTAACACCTTCTCTTCATGATATTTTATTCTTACTAGTCGCTCCATGAATGTCACGTCATCCTTGATATCCAACTTTCCCCATTCAAGGATGTGGGAGTCATCGTGTAGATACCGATAAAGCCGAGAGACATGGAACTGTCGTGGATCCTCTCCAACCATGGTGGAAATTCTAGTTGATATGCCACCTCACCAACTTGTCCCAACACCTCAAAAGGTCCAATGAACCTAGGAGAAAGCTTTATTTCCTTACCGAACCTCCACTTCCCACACTGAGGGGAAACCTTAAAGAAAACATGGTCCCCTACCTCGAACTCCAAAAGCCTCATCCTATGATTGACATACGAATTATATCGGTTATATGATTCCTTTATCCTCTCATGCACAATCTGAACCTTCTCTATTGTTCTCTTCACAACCTTTGGTCCTAGAAGGGCTTATTCCCAAACCTTTGTCCAACATACGGGTGAATGACACGATCTTCTATACAAGGCTTTGAACAATGTCATGACAATGGTAGAATGATAGCTATTATTGTAGGAAAACTCGAAAGTCTTGTATCCACAATCCTCTGAAGTCCAAAACAAATTCCCGCAGCATGTCCTCCAAAGTCTAGATGGTTCTCTCTGTCTGTCCATCCATCTAAGGGTGGAAAGTAGTGCTAAGGAGTAACTGGGTAACAAAGGTATTATGAATTACCCCCTGACTCATGATGTAAAATGCATATCCCAATCCGAGACAATGGATCTTGGAAATCTATAATGTTGCACCACCTAATCCACATACCTTTGTGCTAAGGCATCTACTGTGCTCAACTCCTTGACCACTAATAAGTGATCCAATTTCTTCAATAGATCTACCAATACCTAGATAACATCACATCTTCCCTGATCCATGGGTAGTCCTATGATTAAATCTATCGAGATGTCATCCCAATTCCACTTGGTAACATCTAAGGGCAGTAACATACAACTGGGAACATAGTCCTCAACCTTTACCTACTAACACACTAGGCACTTTTCCACAAACTCTTCCACTTCCTCCTTCATATCGGGCCACCAAAACTATTCCTTTAATCCTCAGTACATCTTAGATACTCCTGAATGCACCAACGTGGGTGAGCTATATAACCCATGGAGAACTCCCTCGTGTATTGTTATTGGGACAAACAGCTTCCCATGAAACAGCATCTGATTCTGACTATCCTCTGACCATCCCTCTAGAGCATCACCATGTACAACGCAATCACACATCACATAAGCCTCTAATTCTACCCACCGAGCCTTATCCAGCTACCACACCATGGAATATCACACTATCATCTGAAATAGATATCCTCTACCACTTTCCTCCCTAGCAACCAAGCACAAAGAGACCAAATCCTCCATCACTTTCCAAGAATCCATGGATTCTCTGACAACCACCTTTCGCTATTTTCTAATTAAGGAATCAGCCAACATGTTCTCATTTCTTGGGGTGTAAGAGATTTCAAAGTCTTCGTCCTGGTGGAACTCCATCCACCTTCATTGCAGCAAGTTCAAGTCTCCTTGGGAAAATATATACCTTAATATCATGTGATATGTGAAGACCCCAAAGCGCTCCTTGATGAGTTAATGTCTCCAAAACTTCAGTACTAAAATTACCACTATAATATCTATGTCATGGGTGTCATAGTTACATTCATGGGGACATAACTCCCTAGACCTATAAGAAATCACTCACCACTACTGCATCAACACACACCCTAATCCTAGACTAGAAGTGTCAAAAACACCACAAACAACACACTTTATTCTAGAAACCTGAGCATTGGAGCACTGACCAGCTTCCCCTTTAGATAGCTGAAGGATTCCTGACACTTCTCACTCCATACGAAGGCCTAGCCCTTTCTGGTAAATGTTGTTAATTGAGCTGCAACTAGAGAAAAGTTGGGTACAAACCTCTGGTAGTAGTTTGTCAGAACCAAGAAACTAAGAACCTATGTCACATTCTTGGGTTCTTTCTGATAAACAATTACCTCAAACTTTTATGGTTCCACTGTTATCCCTTGAAAAGACACCACATGTCCAAGTAAGTGCACCTATCGCATCCAGAACTTTCACTTGGACAACTGTTTGAAGATCTGGTGGTGTCAGAGGACCTCCAAGATTATCCTCAGATGCTCAGCATGCTCCCCCTCTGATCTTGAGTAGATTAGGATGTCTTTGATGAACACGAAAATGAAACTGTCTAGGTACTCCATGAAAACATAGTTCGTGATCCCCATGAACACGGTTGGTGCATTTGTGACACAGAAGGGCATGACCTTGAACTTGAGTTTCCCATACCAGCATCTGAAAGTATTCTTCAAGATGTCACACTCCTTCACCCCCAACTGGTGATATCCAGACCACAAATTAATCATATAGAACCAACCTTCTCCCTTTAACTGGCCAAAAAGATCGCCAATCCTTGGAAGATGGTAACATTTCTTGATCTTCACCTAATTCAGCCTTTGGTAGTCTATGCACAGTCTTAGACAGCCGTCTTCATTCTTTTCTAATAGGAATAGATCACCCCATTGCGAAACACTCATCTAGATAAAACATTTCTTCATTAGGTCATCAACCTGAATTCATTACTCCCAAAACTCAGAAGGTTCCATCCGAAAGGGAGCCATCTAAATTGTACGATCACTAGGTTGCAAGTGTATTCTAAACTCAATGTAACATTGAGTGAGTAGAGTAAAACCCTCCTCTGGGAAGACATCTACGAACTCTATGATATCCATGGAACCTCCACCATCTCTGTATCTTCTAATCTCAATAAATACTCAACTTACAAGGAGAGAAGATGATCCACAAACCGACCACCCATCTGACAACTCTGCTCACCAATGAAAGCTACATGTTGGCCACCCATATCTAAGCACGTGAATCTCTTCCATAAGTAGTAGATAAATACATGAATATAAAACAACCATTATATGCCTAGGATGATATCATACAACTACATATGTAGTAGAAGAAGGTCCCCACTGGACTGATGCGGCCTCAACATCAATATATATCCTCGATAAACATCAGAAAAACAAGTATGACCTCTAATTGGCGTACTCAACACTAAGGTCACGAACAGTACCTCTACATATAGACCTAGATAATGGGATAGATTGGGTGTAAAAAAAGGATTGTGAATATCATGAATCAAACAAAGTATGCGCAAGGGTATTAAACAGACTGATCATACCTCGAACAACCTTCGAACCTGCTGGAACAGTTGCCTCAGCAGTGGGAAACTACCCACGCCCAACTCCTATACCTATATACTATTGGACCCCTCCCCATCCATGCCCTGGTCAAGGTCCCTAAGGAGAACCCTAAGGTCGGACTCCCCCAACACCATCTACCCTCAGTGGAGTAGGATCTCACAGCCCGTGCTGTTGGAAAGGCTTGACTGGAAACTACTACTGTTGAGGCCGGTGCTGAACCTTCCCACCACCACCTTACTGTGGTCAAACTGAAAATTGGTTCTGGAGATTCCCAGAGTCTCCATAGAAAAGGAACCTAGGTCTTGGGCCCATGAAGAAAGGGCGAGGACCAAGAGATCAGAACTGAAACTGATGAGGCCTACTTTCCATTGGCTGAAACCTAAAAAAAACTGACGCTAGAGACCTACTACTGATGGCCTTACCCTTTGAAGAACTCGAATGGCTCCCCTCTCATAGCACACCTCCCAGTGAGTGCATCCTTTCCACTACCACATCCTTCTTAGGAACCTCTAAGTATATCTGTATAATAAAGGGAGTTAAGGCATACTTAAGAGAAGGTCGGAGTGCCACCTCTAAGCGTCTCACTCGGGACTCCTCATCCAGAAAGAGATCTGGTGAAAAGCATAGGAGATTCTTGAAATTCATCCCTCGTTCCTTTACCAACATACTCCCATACTGGAGAGAGAGTAGCTCTTACTTCTTTTTTACCTTCATCGTGGCAGAAAGAAATTCCACCCAAAACTTCTTCTCAATGTCATCCAATGAAATATTAGTCTCCTTCCTCTTCCCGAGGTAATTCATCAACCACTAACGCATTTCTACCCTCATATGGCTCACCTATAGAGAAACCCTATACTCTATCAGAGCATGAATAAATCTGAAATTTTTCACCAGCTTATCGATCCAACTCTTCGTCTCCACATCTGAGATGTTTCCCTTGTACATTCCCAGAGTTTGTTGTTAGAAGGCCCGAAGAATCTTCTGCCACTAGTCATCTCTATCCTCTCGATCGACCCTCTGTTGACCAACCAATTCAACTTTATAGGCCTAAACTGTTCATACCACACATGGGTTATGTATGTGTTCCATAGCTAAAAAAGTAAACAAGTAATTATTAAGTCCGGGTAGTATAGAAATTTTCTTTAAAATTCATTTTAACTATTAATTTATCTTAAATTCCAAAAACACCCAATAAACACAATAAGAGAAGTCATTATGATTCATGTACCTCTCCTAGGTTCTCTACCCTATAATCATTGTAGCCTCACTTGGTTGTTCAGTAGGTCCAGAGTCTTTGCATCGGATCACGGGGGGGGGGGGGCTAAAATCATGTGTTCTAGTCGGTCTTCCCTGAACTATTTCATGCACCAAGGTCACCTAACAATGTTTCCCTACCATACCATGAAATTTTCACTGTTCCTGACTCTGAACTCCATATTATTCCTCAAACTTCCAAAAAAGCCTCTGATAACATTCTGTCATGACCAACCTTCTCCAATATGACGAAGGGATAGCAAAGTGCCATGCCCTCCCTTCCTCAAGATCAATAAGTGATAATGAACCTCGAGTCTCACCTTCAACATTCCCGAGAGTGGTGAATAGAACCATGGGTATATAATCTCACATAATGTGGAAGTAATAAACCTTTTTATATAACAAGATCGAGAGATAAAATGGTAAATCCCGAGAAACTCCAAATATTAAAAGTAAAAGTAATTCAAAAATAAATTCCCACGTTCATGTTCAAAAGTAAAGATGATATAAGGAACAAAAAAACCAAAGTAAAGTACTAAAAGAAAAATGACTAAGAAACAACAACAACTAATCTCGACACCCAAGCTAGTAAAGTCCATCACGATCCTCAAAGTCCTCTTGGAGACCTGAAAACAGTTTTATATACGTAGGGTGAGCATACGAGTATACTAAGTAGGAAAACTAAAGATACTCGTGCACAAGTGGGGGAACATACTAATATCCCTATGAGAAAATAGTATAACATCAATGTAGTTATCAAGGAACCCAGGCACACTCACCAAATAAGGCACGTCAAGTAAGGTAGTATTATAAGCACATCAAAATTTCAGTACCCTGCACCACATTCCCACTTGTTAACTTCTCATCCCTAATGGATAACTTTTGGACACTACCACTCTTCTCATAAGCAGTACCACTACCACAACCTACCCACACACACCTGGGCCTCGAACCACACACAATCTTGCATGTAGACACCGGGACAACAACAACCACACCTCTCACCCAAATACACTGAGGTCTCATCCCAAAGGCACTTGGGAAAACAATACTGGTCCTCAAACACCTAGGCATACCATCTGTGACAAACCTTCCTAAAGGATCTGGTACTACGGTACACCTCATTCCATTACAGCCTGCCCAGATACGATCGAGCGGTAAGAACCCGAAAAATGGTGTGAGTAATAAAGTTAGTAATCAGTCATCCCTCCTCCCACTGGGATGTTGGAAAAGAAACACCCCCCCCCCATGAAATGGGGGTGTTCGGCACATGGTGATCAATAATGGTGGTGTGCATATATAAATCAGAAGGAAGAACAATTTATACATATAGGTAATCAAACACTCATCACATTCTATATTTTTTAAACAACCAAACTAATGAGCCCACCGGTACCACTTTTGTTGCTACTCCTATATGCACAACCCCACAAAACCCACTAGAAAACAATGAAACCAACCCATTTTCATTTAAAAAAATTCTATTTATTAATTAAGGGTTTCAATTTAATTTATCTCAGCACTACTAGGTATCTACCAACCATAACTGTACCAAAACAACAACAAAACAACAACAAAATCAGATTTGCAGTCCCACTTCACACCCTCATTCAACCACTACAAACTATCATTATTCAATGTTATACTGTATGATCCTTCTATCACAACCCATTCATGTAGCCCCACTACCCAAATAATTTCCAAATATAGTCCCACTACCAACATGTTCATAACCACACCGTAGTCCTACTGTCCAACATTGGTCTTATAGCCACAACACAAACAAAGGCAGTCCAACTACCAATAGCTCCATCCATTCCACAATCAATTGGCCTCTCAAAGTGGGACCCAAACACACACCCAATACCACCACATAAACAATACCCACAACAACTACCATTAAACCACAACCCCGATGTAGACACATACCACACCCTTCTCACACAACCAACCAAACATATCATGCAACCGCAACATTTAGCCAACCACATTCATATTTAACCAACATGGGTTCTTTAATTTCACTTTAAATAATAAGGGTGATCGTAGAACTAGTTTGATCTATGGGAATCCATTTATTAACCAAGTGTACATGATTAAGTAGATCTCATGTTACATCCATTTATTCAAGCATCTCAACAAAGTATAACATCACCAGTGCACAAACAAACACCATCAATGTCCATGATTTTCATAAGGCATAAAGACACAAAAATCCATAAAAATAAACAAGTGTCACATATAAAACAAGTGATCAATGTCAAACCATATTCAATTCCCTTTCGGTTGTTATAGCAGTTCTTATTATCTTTTTATCATCAACTTCCATACCCCTTATTTATTACTTGTTTAAATAAAAAGGATTTAACCATTCTTTGAAAGGAATCATTAGTACACCCACCATTCATGTTGCAAAATTAAATAGAAATAGAATAAATCCCTAATGTATGATCAAAGGTTTTAATTTCTTCCTTGCACCAAGAACAAAGGATCACATGAGCAGCAGGAAACTCCAAGAAAACTGACTTGAAGGGTCTCTAACACAGGTGCATGACTCGTCTAGGGAGGAAGGCTCTAGACACACCAAGGGGAAATAGAAAACATGCTAGGAAGGTAAGATCATGGATTTGAAGAGCCAAATCCTATATTAATGGAAGAACGGTTTCTAAATCCATTATCGTGGGATTTTGGTCAAGATCATGCGTTTTGAGTATCTCAAATCACCCCAAAACGTTAGGATATTAAAGATATACAAAATATCCTTTCAAACGCCCATAAAATTTCCCAAAAGAGGATTTAAACTCGGTTTATGTCAAATAAAATAAAATAGGGGTGAAACTGGAAAAACTAGGAAAACTAGAAAAACTAGGAATGAGTCACTCATTGGTGAGTCACTGACACTAAGCCACTGAAGCTGGGCCATGGATGGGTGAGCTTCCAATGCGACCTACCGATGGTGATCCATAGATGTTGATTGATCTAAATTGAGCTATCTACAGTTAATCTATCAATGAAATGACTCACTTATGCCCCTGACTCATCAATGTTGATGCCCCTAACTCATCGATGTTGATGCCCATGACTCATCGAAGTTGATGCCCCTGACGCACTGATGTCAATTCCTCCAACTCGCTGATGACGACACCCCTGACTCACCAATGTTGATGCCCCTAACTCGCTGATGTTGATGCTCCTGACTCACCGATGTTGTTTCCCCCAACTCATCGATGCACTGACACACTAATGCACTATCATGCCGATGCATTGACATGTCGATGTTGATTCCCTCGACTCACTAATGAAAAAACTAGAAATTTGGAAAACTCTTGAAAAGATATATTAATTCCTTCCCAAATACCCTAAAAATTAAATTTTCACAAAGGAATGTCCTGGGGAAATTTGGTTCATTAAAACCATTTAAATCCTCATGGAAAAATGATCGAAATAGGCTATTCACTTTCTAAAATCGGACACCTGATGAAAAATCCACATTTCTTCATATAACGCATGAACGGTACTTCATGGGCCCAAGAAAAAATCCTGAATTAAATACCCAATATTGGTATTTAAACATCCACCTAAAGTTTAAGATCATGACGCCACTAACGGTTCATAATTTCGACACCGTATGAAGAATTTATAACAGATACAAGATACAGAAATAATAATAATAATAATATTGGGAGTTTCATGGATATGATATGTGAGTTGAAAAAAGGTATCCAACATCAGTCTTAAAATTATCAACACAATTTTAGGATCATGTTTTTATAGATAGTTTATCAATCATATACTGCACAGATAAGTTATGGTCAATTCAAGGTTTGATAACCAAAATACTAATAATAAAATTTTATATTATGATTATTATATAATTTTCTTAATCCATAAGCTCAAAGTTCCCTCTCCTTTGTTTTCATTGACTCATTACTCCAATCCAATGAACTTCTTTGTTTTAATTTCTTTTGTTTCAATCGTTTTTTATTAATAATAATAATAATAAAAGAACCAAAATCACCCCATCTTCTCCAGGTCATGCACGGGAGCGTCTCCCACCATTAATCATCAGTTTTATTTTTTTTATTTGAAATAAATAGAAACCCACATTATTATTATTATAATAAATAATAATAAAATGTCATAACTTTAAAATTGAACTAGAAAACACACACCCCCTATTTCTTATTTTATTTTTTTATTTACATTTGTCATCATTTTTCTAAATGTCATTATATTATTAATAAAATAATAATCACACTCACCAAATTGACCACATTTGACCACATAATCATAGGTACAATTTTATTCATCATCACATCCATGTTGAGCATCCATTGTCATGAGACCCCATACACTACCTCTACATGAAACTAATCCCGTCACACCGCACATCATCGCCACATGCCAACCAGAAAAATAAGGATCATCGATCTGATCCCAAAAGACCTTTGATCACAAAATCACACATTTGGTATCAAACTTATCCATTAAATAAACATCATCCCACTCATTTATCAACCTTTCCCTAAAACATCAATATTCATGTCATTTGTGCCACCACAACAAATCTGGGGTTTTGACCGCATTCGAACCCTCTCTGGAAAAGTTAAATCGTGACCCCATGGTCCAAAGATGAAAAATGGTGGGGGTAATGAACCAATAATAAAGGTGATAATAATATTTGGATAATAGTATTTTTCCAATTATTTCTTAATAGGAAAACCATGGTGATAAACTTGGCATGGATGAGAAATAAATTGAAAGAATAATTTATTCTGATACATTGTCTCATGTGAAGGTTTATTTAAATGTAGATCAAGGAAACAAATTTTATCATGATAAATATTTTAATCAAAAGGGGAGGAACCATAATTTATGATTCCAACCATGATTATGGATCAATCATTGGTGAAGAATGCATCTTCTAGCGATGAAGATGATTTGTTGTGTCTGTCGCATGTCGATTCATCTTGATACAATCATCGGTCGTCATCTGGCCTCAATCCACCAATAAAGGATACTCTCCTCCTCTTATTATATCCAACAATGGTTAGGCATTCAACAATTAAAAAAATTATAAGAGAGTATTTATAGAGGATTTAATTAGGTCGTTTAATATAAAAAATAAATTATTTATTTATTTTAATTAAACGTACCCGCCAACGGCTTCCTCATCTGAATGTCCTTCACTGACTAACATTAGGTCATGCCTAGGATAAAAAACCACATTCTGAACTCAATTATGGTCTCATATCTCTTATAAGAGTCTCCATTTATGAGTTATTTGTGTTTGGATTATTAAATAAATTTATTTATTAATTTATTTATCCAATGCACTCACCAACGGTTCCCCCATTTGAACGTTTCATTCCAACCAACATTAGGTCCAACCTAAGGTAAACCCCACATTCCATATTCAACTTCGGTCTTAGATTTCCAATATAATACTCTTTTGATGATATATTACACTTTTTCATGAAAATTGTTCATGTGTAATGAAAATATATTTAATATTTTTATAAAATTAATTTCGAGCTCACTAAGCCTCAGAATCATGCGTTATCTCAATGACTAACCCCAAAAATATTCTTAGGAATATTAAAAAGTCTTAAACTACAAAACCATAGTCTACACAATTTTTATATTCACAATTTTGGTGAAAACACTTGCTAATATATTGAAAACGGTTTTACCTGATATTATTTCTCAATATCCATGTGATTTTTTGTTATTTTATCTTATTATGCATAATATTTTATTTTATTTTGAAATTATGAATTATATAAAGTGAAATAAAGAAATATCTACATGTATTTTTTTTAAGTTGATATAAGCCAATATTATGATAAAATCGAGTGGAATTTTCTTAATGTGGTGAAACTCATGTTGTGGTTTTATGATTGTTTTGTAAATCTGGTGATTCATTATGTATCTAGTGTTTTTTCTCTATCCTTGTTAATGGTTTGACCATAAATTTTTTTATTCCATCTCGGGGACTATGATTGGTTGATCTTTTTTCATATTATATCATTATCCTATATAAATAGGGCCTTATGGGTCTAATTTTCAAAATTTAGACAACACATGTATAAAATTGTTTAAAAAACATGTTTCATACTTATATTTCACATCATTTTTTCCTTATTATTGTTTTTTATTTTCCATTACCTTTGTGGATAAAGAAAATCATATTTTGGGGTTTTGAAATCTTATGAAAATCATCAAGGAAAAAGATTAGTGTCGATAAAATAGCCTTTATTTAGAGTAAAAGAACATCAAAAATGGTCAAATAACATGTTTTTTTATGTTTTTAATTCAAAAAATACTACTAATTTTGAAAACTATTTGGTTATCCTAACCATTATTAGGTGAAACAAAATCATGATTTCCTTTATTAAGGAACAAATGAAAAAAGAAGATGAGTGCTTGAAAAGATAAAAAATTAAGATACATGGGGATATTAAATTATGATAAAAGAATTATTGTAGAAAAATCCGACATATTCACTGTTTTTCATTATGCTCCAGTTATCCCTTTGTAAGGAGATTCATTCAATAATTTCAAAAATTTTATGGGTATAAGGGGAATTAATTGTAATAATTGGTAGTTTTATATAGTTGTAAGAATATTGGGGACTTTTTGTTTCGGTATATCCATGATTTTAATAATGGAATGGTAGAAAAAATTCATAGATACTTTTAAACTATAAGGAATAAATTATTTTAGAGTTATTAAGGGATAATATTTTCTATTGGGTGTTTGTCTACACACAGGTTACCATTTAACCACACATTGTTTTGGAAAATCATTTAAGAACCTTTTTTAATTTATAGATGGGCCTAAAATGGATAATTTATGATGGGAAGGATGGTTTTATGGTGGATTTTTTATCTCTCAAATAACCATCAATGATTCTTTTTTATTGGAGCTTCGTACTATCCATTAATCCATAGTAGTGTCTTAAGAGTTTAGGTTGTCAAATAATATTTTTAATTTGTTATTTAGATTATTTTTAGGAAAATGAATATTTATTTTGTACATTTAAAGAACATTTTTATTGAAATTTTCATTATGACATCAATCTTCACTAACTAATAAATTCATTATGTTCAAAGGATGGAAAACAATGTGGCTCATTTTTTTGACATATGTGGATAGATTTAAAGTATATTAGTCTAGTGGTTCCTTTTGTATCTATTATATTTTCTATTTTTATTTTATATTTATATATTATTATATTTATAAATAAAACATATTTCACCCCTCTATTTAGAAAATGTAGCGGGTGGTGAATATATAAATGAATTAAAAATAAGAACACATGGTGGATTATAATTCCTTTCCTCTTGAGAAAGATTGAAAAATTAATTGGATGTTCAAGGAACCAAAAATATATGTGTAGAAAATTAAGTGACAACACCATGATATTTTTAACATGTGAACCCGTAAAAAGGGAAAAATCATGGGACTTTGTCTATATATATGAATTTACTAACATGAAGAGTTCATAGTAAATTCTTCCACAAATTTTAGGGGATCTCAAAATTAAATCCCTATAATAATATCAATAGGTAGATATAGTATAATGTAGATATGATAATAGAAAACACTATCCAAAAATAAGAACCAAGTAACTATCTATCCATATGGGTCTGACTGGTGTCATCTAAGAAAATAAAGGGCAAACAAATTCCAAAAATTAGAGAAAGGGTGATTGTAGATAAAAGATATATAAATGTTGAAAATATCTTCATCTGATAAAAATTAGTATCTCTTTATTTTCCTTCCCTATAAAAACTGGTGTACTCCCCATGTCCTAAGGAAAAAAATGATAAAAACACATCTTAAAAAATTTATTTTCCTCAAGGATATACACCCCTCCCAAATACAGAAAAACTATTTTTAAATAGTTATAAAAGATTCATGGTATTTGAAAAAAAATATTTTTAATAAAATTGGTGAAACCAAAAAATAGATAATAAAAATATGTTACTATGTGGGCCTGATTGAGAAGAAACCACAAAAACCTCCCCCTCCAACACAACCAGGGATCATCACCAACCCAACAATCAGTCGATAGGTCTCAAAATTTAACTTTTTATTGCTCCCCAAAGACCTCTAAACCAATGAGTGGGTGGTGATTTAGTGGTCTCTTTTTCAAAATTCATTTATATTAAATTCAATACCCTATACATGATAAATTCTTAATACATCTCTTTATGTTACTCATAGCCTCACCCAAATAGTTCAATAAATTAAGGCTCAACAAAAAAAAATTCCAAAAGGTTTATTACTAAGACCTAATCCTTTCCTTGACTAGTTATACGTCTCAATCAAGGATTATATACAATAATCAGTCACAGATTAAAATCATTAGTGCTTTATACACCTATATAAATTCTCACTATATACATATAACTACTTCTTATAGGGATTCCTAGAAAAGTATCACATTGATATCCTATCATCCAGAGTCACACTAGCCATGATTATTTTGGGTACAGAAACATTAAATATCTCTTTAATATACTTGAGGTAGATCTCCCTCCATGAACACACATGATCACTGGTTGGCCTGTGTACCTTTCTTCAATAACTTCAATAGTTGATAATCTTGATCTGAACTACTGATATTAAAAATAATAGTAGATTCTTCTAATGAAAAAGGTTCTTTAGAAATAATACTTATAATTTGGTCTACACTTGATTCTCAACTTCATAGATCCTTAGAAAACTTATTCACATAGATTTCCCACTTCACAATATCTGAAAATATCAACTACAATGATCTAAATAGTTGCAACACAATTTCCCTTTCCTCTATTTTCCTTCTCACTACTTCTACAAAATCATGTCGGTCTCAGAAGGATAGATAACATCTTGTTCTTATTCTTATACTTTGATACAAAAAAAATAAACCTTATCTTGTAGTATGAGATATCTTATTCCTTGAGAGTTCCACATATCTTCTTTTTGGATCACATCTCTTGAATTACATAGTTCACAAAAACACCTACTCCCTCATCTTCTCCTTTCATTTTTTAAGAAGGTATCATATATTTGGTATAGAAGTACATCCTTTTCTTAGGGAGTGTTCTATTATTTCCATATACATAGATCACTGGTAGTTTTTGGAAAATACATTCACTTATACAACCACTTTTCTAATAATCCATAATTCCCAAAATCTTTCTTTTCATTTTTCAACTTCTTTCCTTTCTTAACTAAAGGTTGTATTACAAAAACACATATTTTTATTTTCTTCTTACTTCTATTTACTTATTCTTAGTATAATATATCTTTTGGAAATATTTATATTTATCTCAGCTTCTTCTTCCTCAAATATTAACTCCCTACTATTTCACTTCAATCTTCTCAACTATATAAATATCATATAGAAATAGATAATGATAGTGTAGAGTAACTCAATCTCTTTCTCTTGAGTTTATAAATGAAGAAAAAAATAGATTCAACTTCAATCTCTACATAGGATCTTTTATCCCTATTACAAAATCATCTAATGATTGAATCACAAATTATCTTTTGATATTTATGAACGTGAAAAATTGTGCCATCATCAACTGATTTTCTTTTTGAACTTTTATATTATAATAAATATATATACATTATCAGTTTTTATGTTTAGAAAATTATATCCTTCCATCTCAATAACTTTTATATCATTTTTATCTCTAATGTAGATCAAAAAACTCATTAAAACATGATCATATCACAAAGATTTAACATTTTTTGTTAGTTCAATCTTTGAGGTAACTTTAATTTGATTATTCTATAAAATTTAGTAAATTAATGTACTCTAGTCAAGACAATAATTCAGAAAATCCTACTTAAATATCAATCCTAAATCTTGGATTCACTAATCTTCATGTTTTTTTATAAATTGATATAATATCTTAATCATATTTTGAATTAATTTCATCCTAATTATTGAATTCCAAAAACTCCATTTTCAAATGTGAAAAGGTCTCTTATAATCTCCTTCATTGAACTTCTTATCCTTGGATTGAAAATCAGATACTATTAAAATCATATCTTGTATCTTACATAATTATAGGTATTTGTGATATTTAGATCCATGAGGAATAATCCATGAATTTTCCCAAATGTTTTCTCTATTCGAATATGAAATAAATAAAAAACTTGAATTTATTTGTCTTCATATTTTCAATATTCCCCTAAGTGTTGGATGACATGTATTCCTATTTCTGATGACATATATGTATATCCAAACACAACTATGTTTATCTATCACACTTATGTTGAGGCATATTACACCTACATAGCATATGTGACATGTACGTTAATGAAAAACACACATATGTTGTAACACACAAATATTTTAGAATGTAATTTTTTAAAACTATATTGTATTATATAGAATTTTTTATGTGAAATATCGAGCTTAAAATGAATGACGATAAAAATATTATTATTTAAATGTGTCATTTATAACCAATTCATTGTTTTGGTGTGTATGAATAAGAGTAATTGAATTATAAAATATACTACTAAAAGATTTTCTTTTTTCATAATTATTAATGAAGTCAAATGAGAAAATTATTTAATTTTAAATGATAATAATTAAATTGTATAAGGTTGTGAAAAAGTAAAGTCTAAAAGTGTAATTTTATATAAAATTGGGTTTTTATTATATTTTTTTCATTAAAAATATATATTTCAATATTTTAGAAATTAAATATGATAAAAATGATTTCAATTTTTTTTCATGATATCAAAATTATATTAAGGTGAATTGTTGTGATTTTTCTAAAAAGATTGATTTTTAAGTGAATAGTGAAAATTCAAATTTTTTAAAAACCAACATTTATTTTACTTAAATAAATTAATTTAAAAGTCCAATTCTATTTCTGGTTTGGTTTTAAAGTAACATAAAAACAATTTGATTAAAAATAATCTAATTAATTATATATGAATCAGTATTATACTTGATTTTGGTATAAGTTTATTTATTTTCTTAAATTTGATTTTCTAAAAATAGTTTTTTATTAAAGACTTATATTAAATTAATTTTTTACACTTATAAAAATTAGACCTTGAAATATGGATTGATTATTTTGAATTGGGAGTTTCAAATTTATTAATTTGGTTACTTTCATTTTTCGTCATTATGAATAGTAACTTTTTAAAAAAAAATACCGCCAAAGTAAATGGGTAAATTGGGTAAATTAAGGTTTAAAATAATGTGATAATGATTTTAAAATATATATAATACTTTCCTTTATTATATTTTATGATTTTATTTTGACAATCCTCATCCAATATTTGATTTTATGGTTATTTTGTTCCATTCTTCTTCGATATTGACTTATAAATTATTTTAAGTAAATAATAAATACAAAAGTCTGCGGTCTTTCATTTAATTTCATTAACATAATACCTTGGGGTTAAAAATAATTTATGATCAGTTATGAATAGTTATTTTTATAATTAATACACTATATTTATTACAGTAAATTAATTATAATTTTTTGTGAGTTTATAATTACCTATAATGCTAATGAAATGCCAACACAATGCTTGTCTAACCTATAAAAAACAATTAAATGATTTTAAAAACACTAAAAGTAATATAATTTTAATGAATTATTGTATTACATGAATATCATGGATATTTATAATTTATTATTTATGGATAAATAATTTATATTCAAATTACATTATTATCATTATTCCTTTAAAGTTAAGTTTTTTGAATAGTCCCGAAAAAATCTTTTAATGGTATTTAATGTTTAAAATTTATTTTTATGTCATTAGAAAATCATAAAAGTTATATAATGATTCCATTAGATAGTAAATTTTATATAATAACATAATGGTTCCATGTATGTTCCAATTGAAATTTTTTAAATTATTTTCATGACCCTTAAAGAGTCAAAACTTTTTTATCATGGTAATCGTTAAAAGGGTAAATAGATTGGGGTTAAACTAAAGAGATAAGGGTTACAATGACATAATGTTTTTTCTAAATACTATTATTTGATCATATTTAGAACTTATACCTATAATATTCAAACTTAGGAAACTTTTTATCCATTATACATGTGTTAGACATATATTATATAATAATAATTCAAATAGTTACAAGATTGTCACCCTCCTCGTTTATAAAAGGGAACCTCTTCTCCCCCATTATTCAAAACCTTTGATCCCTATTTATCAACCAATAACTTCCCAAAAAAATTCTTAGATTCATTACATTCATTATTTCTATTCTTTTATTTCCCTAGGACTAACCTAAAAAGGCTTAAGGTTTAAGCTAAAGGAGGTCTCTCAAAGAAGAGGTTATTGTCTAACCCAAATCTTTGATAGTTTATTTATTATTATACATGATATAAATTTGTTCAATACACACTAACATAATTCATCTAGTATAAAAAATATAAATTTTATTATTATGATTATCGTAAAAATATTTTCCACCTCCTTCCCATCAAATTGGAAATGAATGTATTGCTCGTGGGTATGTGCGGACTACCACCACCACGTAGTGTTGTGATTTATTTTCCAGAAATACCTCTCATGGTTGGTTAAAATGATAGATTTACTATATATATATGTGTGATATTTATAATTAATAATTATTATTTAATGATAAAATATTATCTAATTTCATTTCCTTTTTCACATTAGAGAATGGAAGTACCGTTCATGCATACGTACGGACTACCATCTCTATGTGATAGATATTTTATTTTCAATATCCTCCTTTTATGAATGGTTTTAAAATTGATTATAATGAAAATATATAATAATTATAAAATTAATAATATTATTTAAATTTAATAATAATATTATATCTTATCACATTCATACTCATTCAGTCTTCATAACATGCACCTGTTTAGATCGGTTTTAGCACCTACATGAGTGATGTTATAATGTTTATGACATGAATTATTAAATAACATATAATAATAGTGATATTATGTAATAATGAGATATAAATAAATTTATTAACATTATTGATATAATAAAACCTTGATCAAGATACAAGGACCATAAATTCTAAACTGAATCATATATGAAAAATGAAACAATTAACACCAGAAGTAATGATGATAATGAAAGATTATTAATAAATAGGTGATAATATACTATAAGTAAACCATGTTTAGTTTTAAAATTATGAATATTGTTTTTATATAAAATTATAATTGATTTAAATTTCTTATACAATATGATATAATTTTTATAAATTAAGTCATACTTCAGGAAAGGGTTCTTCGTCTTAATATTGTTTCACTGAGACATGTTTCATGTTATAAACCTATTTGTGTTTATGAGGTGTATATAATTACCAATTGATATTTTATATATTTAATCCTCCTTAATTCATGGAATTGTAGTTATAATTCAAGTTATTTCATCTAAGGTTTTTTTATTCAAAAGTTACCAAAGAGGTATGGTATTATGTTTCAATCTCATCTTAATCAGTAATTGTTTATATTTGAATTTAAATTGAGGGAAATTATATGATCCTTATCTATTAAACCCCATATATTTTATTCCCTTATAGTTATCTATGTGGTTCAAATGTATTCATTTAATTTTACTCTCTTTAGGACTTAAGAATACTGAGAAAATGTTTTTAAGAAAAATTGACCTTATTTCTCTTTTTGGTCATGAATCATTTTCCATCATATCTATATTCATTAAAAAATCTTTCAATTAATGTTTTTAATATGATTCAATTATTATATACATTCATATTTAAATATATTTATCATTATTTACAAAGTTTTCAAAGGAATATTTTAGTCTTTTTCCAAATGAGGTACTTCTGACTTTTTTCAAAAAATTTGAAAGAAATATTTGTTTCAATGTTTACCATACAAATAGATTTTACCATTATGATAATAACTCTTTTATTTTAATCTTAATTTATAATATTTTCATATTAATTTTCCAATAAAAATTTATTTCAATTATTTTCACATTATTATGACTTAAATTTTTTCAAAAGAAAATATTGTTTTCTAACATATTTCAAATAATATTTTAACGATTTTATTAAATATATTTTTCATATATGTAAAAATCCTTCATGGATTTCTATGATTCATTGGGGAAATTATCCAATGATACTATCCTTATTATTTATCTATATTATTATTAATTATGATGATAAAATATTGATGAACCTATTTTATTGTCAACATGTTAAGATATGATGAAATGATATATATTTTCAAGATATTTTGGCATGCATATGAATGGATTATGATTATGTGATTGGTGGGTCCTCTATAGACCTCAAATTCATTGGATAATGATTAATTTTCATGATATAAAAGGTTACAAGGGTGGTTATACTAAGACCAAAATAGGGTACACGAGTGGTTATCCCAAGCCTAAAGTAGGTACATGGGTGATTATCCCAATACTAACATGTGATGAATGTCTTCATGGTTATATCCTTGACATATAAAGTCAATGATTATGAATGTGACACGCTTTTATTCCATTATCTAGGACATGTTATTATGCTTATGATATATTCTCATGGGACAAGACTTATTATTATGTAATCTTATGAATTTTATATATTTTTTTATGATAAAGATTTATGATGTGACTCATGATTAATGATATTTAACTTATTGTGTATGAATTTCATAAGTTATGATCATGTTAATATACCCTTATTCTTATATTGTGCTCAATTATGATCATTGATTGATATCTTTTATATTTACCCTTATTGAGCATCTTAGATAAGCCTCTATTATGTTTCCATTTCCCTGATTTATGAATAAAGGTTTAAAGTAAGGTATGTATATGAAGGGTGTTATGTTAGAATAACATTGAGGGATATATTCAATATATTTCATGAAATAAAATTATTATTACTCTAGTAACCAAATACATTAAACAATTACTATTCTTTGGCTTGTATTATAGTTATTTAAAATGAATATTCATCTTAAATGATGTAATATCTATATATGTTAGGTTTACGTCTCCCTAGTTGGTATCAGAGAAAGGTGCAGCTATTTTTAGAGATTAGGATTATAAACATTGGTTAAAACCTTTAAGATAACTATAAGTATGGGATAAGATCCAAAAGGTTTTGGTAAGATACAGATTGTGATATTTTCTAGTGATGATATATTCTTCTGAAATCAAACAAGTGGATATAGGCTCTGTCATAGATACACCTAGGGGTAATAATCCTGAAAAGGATGTTTGGGTATTAACTTGATCTTCTCCTAGTTCATGATAAATTGTTCTGACTACACACCATGTTTGACACTCTTGGAGGATATTCATTAGTAAATAAAAAATCACTTTATAAACCATTATGATGTATGAGAGGATAGAATTTATTAAAACATATGATAAGACACATTGATATGGGATGAAATTAAAGTTTCATGGGTTTAAATAATCTATCATAATTTAATAAATCATAAGAATGATTTTTATAATCATATTATTCCTTACTCCAATTATAGATTTTTGATACTCAAACTAACTATTTTCGGTTTTTGTAAATAGATAGAACCAGCAGTAATAAACCTAAAAATGGATTTTAAGGATAATTTGGTGGTTGTACAAATAATAAATGGAACAATATAGGATCTAGAGTGAAAATATTATATTTATTCCTTAAAATGTTCTCAATTTATGACTAATAACCAAAACCTATTTGATTTTCCTAACTCATAAAAAAATAAAATTAGAGTTTTATGTAATTTTAGGTGATAAAGATCATAAAGGTAAAAGGATTGAACATCCTACATATCAAGAATATCAGAATAATAAATTAGTTAAGTGTATCAAATCCATAGAAATATGTTTAAAATATGCATACTATAGTCACTAGGAAAATAAATTTACTTGGAGGAAATATCATGAATGAGATCAACAAGATCATATGGATAAAGGATTATAACTGTTATATGATAAAGTTAAAAAAATTGAATGACCTATAAAAGATATTTGTTTATTTAATATTTTTAATTATGTTCAAAATAGTAAACATGATTAGATCAAGATTGATGAATTTTAGAACATGATTTATATTTTTGATTTTAAGAAGGAAAAATTAAGGAATAAGAATACAATTCTTGGTTAAAGGATTATGAAGAGGGTTTAATGATTGAAGTGTCCACATATAAGTTTTGAGATTTATTATATAGGGTTATTTTATTTAAGGATTGATAATATTTAAGGATGGTTATATGTTAAAAGTAATTGATATACTTTTGATGTTTTATGTGATGGGAGTTTAAAATGATTAAGGATCATTTGGGAGACATTTATTGAGTTTTAATATATGATTGGGGTATATGTAACCCTTGAGTTTAACAAGTGCTTTAGTGAAAAAGTATTTTAGAAAGAATAATATTATATTTTATGGAAAAAATTTGAAAGGTATAGATAACATTTAGGTTTAATACATTCATTAATTTTGAGGTAATTATGTTTAATTGAGATAAAGGGGTATCATATTTTTGGGAACATTATATGATTAAGTTGAATGGAAAATTAAAGAAAGTATGTGATTTTATTTGAGGAATAATTATTGATTAAACTATTGAAAGAATATATGATTTTATTTTCATATTTATGGTGATTTTGGTTGTCTATAGAATGATTTAAGTTGATCTTTTTGTGTTAGAAGGTTTATTCATGTTGAATATTGTCTTAAAATGTGTTAACCATTTTGGTTTTGGAAAATATCTATAGATGGGAAGAATAATTCATAATTCTCTTATAAATATCATAATCCATTAAATGTTAATTTTATTACTTTGGGAATGAGACATTCATCATGGTTATTTATCATATGAAATAAGAGATAAATCAAAGGTGTAATAAACATAATCGAAGGATGGAAATGTGGAAAGAAATAAAGTATGTTTATTTTATCATATTCTCTTTATCTATTATAAAACAACTACTCATCTCAAGAAAGAGGTAGATAAATCTATCCAGTCTTATAACTAAACTATTAAGTTACTCTTTTAAAAACTCATTCACAAGTATGAGTCTTACAATATTAATTTCATCATTTAATAAATATTTAGGAAATGGTGAAATTCATAGTCTTAAAATAGACAGTAAAGTCCTTTTCAAAAGGAAATGTGATGCATAAAAATTCATCATTTAATTCTCATGGGTCTTGATCATATTATAAATTTATCTTCCCAAACTGCACTTACTACAATGGCATAGTAATGTGTCAGTGCGGGGTCAAACCCACAAGAATCATCGGTAGGCAAGAAAACAATAAAACAAAATCCTTTGGAAGGATTCCTCGCATTAACTCTTCAAGATTGGTTTTTTCTAAAACTAGGTATTTTGGATGTAATTCATATACCAAAGAAGAGATCAGGATCAATTTTAGGGATCTTGGTATAATACAATCCTAAATATATATTAGAATAGTCCTACGATTTAGGTTGTGAAGTGTTGTAAAGGTCACCAATTAGTTTTGGTCAAACCAGTTGAGCCTTCCTATGATATAACTATACCTTGGTCCAAGTATAGATAATATCCTAGGTGCATTACTCTAAGATTCTTTGTAGAAAAAATCACAGGTAAATGTTCATAGCCTTCTCAACTCCAACTTGGTCAAGTTCGTTCAACTGCAACTCCCATGGTCAAGGTGGTTCAAAATAATGTGATGAATAGTTATTTTTAACCTAATTACTAGTAATAGGGTTTCCAAGGTTTAACTTATATAATCATTAGGTTCAGAGACACCCCTACTCTCTACCCCTAACCCTATACGGATTATTCACACATGACAGTAATGATCAAAATTAATGGAATATAAGACAAGAAAAATGTAATCATTAAAAAAAATTAGAAATAGTCAATCTAGGATTAATAATAATAAATATTAAATATCAAAAAATCAAAACCAATATAAATCCAATCAAATACATGTTAGTTCCAATAATAAAAAAAAGCTTTCAATAGTGGGTGATATATTATTAAATATTTTAAAAAATAAATACCTAAAACCAAGAGTGAGGATCTTTCACGTCAAATTTATAATTAATTTATTTAATATTTTAATAAATAAATATCTTATATTGGGAAATTTATTCATTGGTGAATGTTGATCATCTGAAAAAGAAACATTTTTATTACCTTTATTATACTATGAGGATCCAAGGATAAAACCCCTCTAGAGGCTATCAACATGTGCTCCTATGATCTTTGATCAACACCACTCGATCATCAAGTTCTAACTCAATGAGTTAAATGAATTGTGTTGTTTTCTCTAGATCACTTGTTCTTAAGTCTTGAAAAAATCTCTCTTGTGCTTTATGTTCTTGAGAGAGAGGGGGAAGGAGGAGTCGAGAGAGAATTTTTTGTGTGTAATAATTCTCTATTCCCTATTTTGGGATGCTCTGCACAATAGAAATAGATTTCTGTTTATAAATTTAGAAGTTAGGTTAAAATATTATTTAATTTCATGTCATCCATTAAATAACATTTATTTCCTTTAATAAATCCCATGAAACATAATAATATTATTATTATTATTTTATGATCTGTTCTAACTTGCACAATGACAAGTATTATTTAACTGTCATGTTAATTTATATTTTTCATCGGACATGGTCTTTATCTGTTTGATCTCCTCTTGAATTTATTGAACACCCAAATAAAAAAATTATTCATAAATAAATATTTTATTCACATACTGGTGAATAAATATTTATTAAATATTCGATAAAATAAATAAATATATTTTTATTCAATTGCGGTGAATAAATTTTTATTTAAATTATGTGATAAATATAACTTGAATATAATTATTCCTCAAACTTAAGAATAATAGTTATTCTATTAATTAAACTCAAATATAATTTAATAAATATCAACAGAAACACATATTGTGTGACCCTATAGGATTCATTCTCTTTGGAATAATGTATTCTTTCCTAAAGTCCAAGATTACTATCTAGAAAAGGGTCAAGGCACCCATGATAAACAACTTAATATCAAAACGTCGACAATCATATACAAGTGATCACTAGGTAATATAATTTATTTGTCACAATATCTCATAAAGCAAGTTACATGAAGGTGTCATCAACCTATTTACTTGATATGTTTTTTCTTTGACTATGTGAAATGAATATGTCATTACACAATGGCCAAGTAATTTAATGTGATAGTTATATTCTAATCAAATGGTTGAGATATATCAACTTCTATAAATATGGAAGTGAAGAATCCTTCCTCAACTTATCCCTTAATGACATTTCAATCGTGACACACCCAATGTACCATACTTCCCACCAAGATATGGCGTGATGGTTTTGGTTAGTAAATATAAGTGTGTGATTCATGACATGCATTAATGATAATCTTAAATCTAGGGACCATTACACATGCTCACAGATAGTAATATTCAATGACACCAAAACTAAAAAATTCCTACCGGTGGGTATGTTTTCATAATAAATTGTCTTGGAGAATACTAAGTGTGAACTTCATGAGAAGAATCCTCATATGATTACAATCACTCATATCGAACGGTGTAAATATGATGTGTCCCATCATAGTTTGTTATCCAACCACAAAACTATATTATGAATATTTTCATAGCATTTATTCTATGCCATTATTACATTAAATCCATGCAGAAACAATGAACAATATGTAATAAAAAGATAAATTGATATTCAATATATCAAATATACATGAAATAAAAGTACAATCAGTTGGTCCTAGGACCAAAAATATAAAAAAATTCCACTTGGACTAGAGCTAACTGCCTACAAACTTTAGCCTAATAGACTTCACATGATAATCATATTTTTTTTGATTCAAGGCTTTAGTAAAGGGTTATACCATGTTGTATTTTGTGTAAATACTGCTCACTTCAACCTCACTTCTCTGAGAAAAATCCCTCAAGAGATGATACTTATGAATTATGTGCTTTTTCCATTGATGTGGCCTTGGTTATTTTATGAGAGACACCACTATAATATTATCACTATAAAGTGTGATAGAATATTTAATACTAGGTACCACACTAAGATCTTAGATAAATTTACACACACCTACTTCTTTATTAGTTACCTCATAAGTCACAATATACTCAAATACTACTATAGAATATACGACCAATTCCTAATTTTAGTTCTTATAGCTCACTAAACCTCCATTCAAAGTGAATATGTATCATTATTTTGACTTCATGTAATCTTGATTAATTTGAAAACTATCATCTTCATATCTTATGATGACTAATTTTCCATATACTTTATAAACTAGGAACATATCCTTAGTAAGCCTCATATACTTAAGGATATTCCTAACTACCTTATAATAGAGATCACCTAAATTAGCTTGATATCTTCCTATCACACTTAATGCATAGGTTACATATATCCCATTACATAGAATGACATACATGACTAACCAAATCACTGATACATATGGTATCTAATCAATTATATTTCTTTCTTCATGTTTCAATGGACACAATTTCGTGGAAAGATGAATTCCATGTGAATCTGTAAACAATCCCCTCCTATATTTTTCTTTACTGAATCTCTTTAGTATCTTGTCAATATATTTACTTTTACTTAGTCTAATAAACCTATTGGATCAATCATGATGGATCTTTATCCCAATAATATATGTCTTCTCACCCAATTACTTCATAGAGAATAATATATTCAACCATGGATTAACAAATTGTAAGAATTGTCTGTCATTTCCAATGAGTAATATGCCTTCAATATATACTATTAAGAAAACAAATACACTACCAATAAACTGTTTGTAGACACAAAGATCACAAACATTCTTTATAAAACCAAATTACATTATGGTTTCATAAAAACAAATTCTCCATGACTGAGATTCTTTCTTTAGTATATAAATTTATTTTTTCAATTTTCATATCTTATTAGCATCCTTTGGCATCACAAACCATTCAGGTTGTGTCATATAGACATCTTATTGAAGGTTATTATTAGGGAAGTTTGTTTTTAAAACCATTTTTACAAATCTCATATTCATGGAAGACACAATTGAAATCAGAATTTTGATGTATTTCATCATTGAAAATGATAAAAAGGTTTCTTCGTATTTAATGCCTTAATTCTGTTTAAACATTTTTAAAACCAGTCACACCTTATAGGTACTAATTTTTACTTTAATGTCTAGTTTCTTCTTGAATACCCATTTTTAAACAAAAGGATTTACATGCACTAGAGGATCTACCAGAATCCACACTTGGTTTTGGTTCATGGAATCTAATTTAGAATTCATGGCTTCTTTCCACTAGGAAATATCTATGCCACTTACTACTTTCTTATAGGTTAGAGGATCATTATTATAAACTAATAATGAGTCACTATCCTTAGTTAATAATAAACCATACTTTTTGGTTCTCTAACCTCTCTTGTAATTCTATGTCAAACTTCTATCTCTAGAATAGTTTCTTCTTCCATAGGGATTTGTGGAATCTATTCAGGTACCAACTCTTTTGTTCCTTGAGCCTCGACTTCATCGAAGTCTACCTCACTCCTGCTATCTCTTTTAGATATGTTATCCATCTCAAATAATATGGTGTATATTTCTATTATAACCTTTTTCTAAGGGGTATTATTGGTAATATACCCTTATTTACTTTGGGTTTCCTATAAAGTTACAATTTGTGCCTTATGGTGAAAGTTTGTTACCTGAAGAGTCATTAACAAACTTTTTACTTCCCCACACATGTAAATTTGATAAAATGGTATTTATTTCGCTCAAAAATTCATATTTAATACCATTTATCAATTTATTTGGTACTTGGTTTATTATATGTGTTATTATTTGTAATTTATATCCCTAAAAGGATAATGGAAGACTCGTATGACTCGTCATTGATCTCACCATGTCCAATAAGGTGTGGTTCCTCCTTTCTATTATAACATTCCACTCAAGCATATTTGGAGGAGTGAATTTGGATAAGTTACCAAACTCCCATAAGTAATCAATGAAGTATTAATTAAGATATTCTCCACCATAGTCTAAGTATAGTTCCTTAGTCTTTTTATAGAGATGTTTCTCAACATCATTCTGGTATTCCTTGAATTTATCAAAAGAATCTGACATATACCTCATCAATTAGACATATCCATATCTACAAAATTCATCAGTAATATTTATGATGTATGAGTAGCCACCCCTTACTTCAATAGGAAATGTACCATACACAAGGGTATGAAATAATTCAAGAAAATATTTTTTCCATTCACCTTTACCACTAAATGGGGCTTTGGTCATTTTTCCATATAAACATGCATGACATAAACCAAGTGGTTTTAGTTTAAAAGAATCTTAATATCCATTTTTATGTAATATATTCAAGTGATTTTTATTTAAATGACCTAAATGAATATTCCAAAGTTGGGTGTCATATGATTCTTGTGAATTAACATCATTATCGATTTACATTACTTGGTTCATGTAATCTAACACATAAATACTATTATTTAAATGTGTCTTACCATAAAAATTATATCTTTATAACATAAGTAGCATTTATTCCCAAATTTTGAAATAAATATCTCTATATCAAGTCTAGATACAGAAATAATGTTTTTTTAACACATGGAATATAATAACAACCTTTAAAAACCAAGATCATTCTAGTCAGCAATGTGAGGTGATAGTTATTGATAGCAATTTTTCCCCTCAGAACATGTGTTCTAGTTAGGAATCACTATTTCCAAAAAGTTCCCAACAAATGCTTTTATGGAACGGGAAACACCAAATGGTTCAGTATTTAAAGGGACTCGTTTTCCAAAGGTAGGCGCTCATTAAAGACTTTAACCCATGATGCTTAAGAACACACATTGGTCAAGAGTATGGAAGGTCAGGATCATAACACCCTTTTGAGGGTAATTATTACCTAATTTGAGACTCTCTTATATATTTAAGATATGTTCATTAATCCTTATTAATTTACCAAGTGTAATGTTGGATTCCCTTGAAATTTTCAATCAATTATTAGTATGTTTGGAATTCAGAATCATCGATATGTATTTGAGGTTCTTCATAAACCGAGATATTTGTGTGTATCTAAGGCTCTCCATTGATGGTATCCTCTTATATACTACTTAGATATTATTTGGTCATTATCATGACGATGTTTGTTTTTAAGCCACTCAGTGGGCCACTCTGTAATTTTATGGTCATCCAGGTAGAAAAATTTCACTCTGGAATTTATCATCATCCAGGGAGATATAAATTTACCTTGGAGTTTATTGTAATCTAGGTAGAAAATGTTAATTTGGGTTTTATCATCATCCAGGGAGATAGAAGTTATTTTGATGTTGGGATCAAATCCATAGGTTGGATTCATATGTATCCTTGTGAAAGGAATTAGAAACCACGTAATTTGGTGCCGCTTAATGGGTCACATCATACCTTTTAAGGTCGTGTGATAATGACTCAACCATACAGTTTAATTTCATGTGGTAATGAAATCTAGGCAGAAGGTTCCTAGTCAAAGCTTAGTATGCGACTTATGTCAAAATATCCCAAAGAACATAGAAGGGATATGAGATTACAAGTTGAATTGGACCCTATTGGGAATGTGTCCCAGAGAGAATAGGGTTTATTTGGTGTTTTGGGTTTGAACCTCAGGGAGGATTCCTACATATCTTGTTGGGATGGGAATCAAAGCCCACGTAGTTCAGTATGTCTCATAAGGGGTGTTTTTGTTTGAGGGAAAAGGGATGGGGTTTACTCCTAAATAGGATTCCATTGTAACAGGGTCTGTGAGAGTTGTTTTAACTCATAGAGATTTATGGAGGTTTAATTCAGGGCTTACTCCTAATAAGGATGCCTGGATTAAGGTAATTAGGGTTTGACTTATAAGGAGTATGTATAGTGATCTCGGGCCCTAGGTGAAGGCTTCCTATGTATCCCAATTATGGTGGGAATTAGAGTTCTCATAGTTCATTCTTTTAAGTGGGTTATGTGGATGTTTTTATCATTACAAACCTCTAAGCCCACATGAGTCATGATCGGTGTGAGAAACAAGAGTATATGAAAGATTCAAAAAATGACACAATTTTTTTCCTTAGGTGATGGAAGAGTCTAGGACTATAGAAGAAGAGACCATGGATATTGTGGAAGAGTCTATGGCTATATATCTTCCCTCTATTCAATTTACATTGAACATGGGTCCAATGTAAGAAAGGTTTGAAGGTGAATGATGTAGAGAAGAGCAAGACTACAACCTCCTACATGAAAGGCTAGGGGATTACATCAGGATGGTTTCCCTTTTATTTTTCCTAGGATAGGAATTAAACTTTTATTTTTTAATAGGAAATAGAAAGTGTGATCCTTATCCTCCCTACCAAGAACCAAATGATCTGGGACTTAGATATTAGAAGGGGGTGATAGATTTTTATCCCCATAATCCAAGACTGGGAACTCCAAAACATTTTCCCTAGGGTAAGGTTCCATGTTACCATAGATATAAAAACTTACAAACATCTCTATGATCCTTACCCTCTGATAATACAATTGTGAGAAACCTGTGACCATAGAAATACAAACCTAAATAGAATACATAGTGATGTGCCTTTCCCAAAGGTTTTTTAAATCATGGGGTCTTGGTGGATGTTTCAAGATGATCTCTATTAGACAAGGGATCCAATGAAAGAGAAGCTATACTATGAATGGATTTGAAGAAGGTTTCATGAAAGGCTCGAGCAAGCTAAGAAGGTCAAGTGAACCAAGAAGCGGCATGAAAATAGTGCACCGTGCAAGTGGTCACCATGCAAGTAGGATTGGGAGAATTGGTTTCACCTTATGTGATGAAAAATATAGATTACTACACATGGGATATACTTGAATAAATCCTTCAAGTTTCATTAAAAGTATTCCCAGAATTGAGGAGCGCAAAGTCTTGTTTTATGAAGGTTGATTGCGCAAGTGTTCATAAATCATGGGGGTTTGGGGAACTAGTAATGCAAGTTTTATTTGTTTTTAACACTAAAAAGACTTTAGTCTCATTATCGCCATTTAATTACCTCTTTTTATGTGTTATAAAACTACCTTGGAGGTTTTGGAGGACTAGGGAGAAGCACTAGGTAGATCAGAGTAGAAATTACCCTTCAGGTGAATTCATCCATCCAAATTAAGACCCCAAGGGTCTATTTACAGGAAAATATGGTACTCTGGGCGATGGTGACTTAGCATGAAAGAGATGATGTGGTGCGCAAGAGAGGGGGCGGGAAAGTGCTTGCACACTACTAGTGATTTGGGCTACCTTTGCTGAACCACTTTTTGAGCCTGTTCAAATATTGATATTCTCCATCTATTTTATCTTCCTTTTTCTAACGCATTTCCCTTTTTCACTAACCCCCATGAAAAATACTAAGTTGCACCAAGAAATCTTCAATCCTGGTCAAGGTCATTTTCTATAATGATTCATATAAATCCAATCTACTCCTTTTTCCAGCACATAGATGTATTTCTAGTCTAACTCAACATTTCGTGTCTATGTGAGGTTCACATATTCAATTTTGTGGAGAAGTGAATGGAACACATTTCATGATGTCATCAACTACAGTTTCATGTTTATATTTGTTGGAAACACATAGATCTACCTACCCTTGGTCAATATTTCTAAATCTACTAGGTTCTTATATTTGAATTCATATGTGAGCACCAAAAATTTTATTCAGTATCCAATTTGTATAAACAAATAAATTGCACTCGATAAAAAATGCCCATGAAGCTTCCCATTACTTATTTGTTTGGGTGAAGTTTTCCTTCCATTGTCCCTTCTTGCCACATGAAAAACATATAGAATCTAGTTCTATTTCTTACCCTTGATCATCCTCTTCGTGGAAGGTCATGAATAATCTTTGGGATTAAATATATTCACTTTTCCTTTAAATTTGTTTTCCATAAGGATTGAAAAGTTTTTTCACTTATTTTCTTTATAAACTTAGAAAAGAAGAGTGAGAAGTTCTCGTAGAGACCTCACAGCATTGTTAATATTAAAATTCACAAAAAAATATATATATAATCTCTGAGGGAGTGACTCCAAAATGAGATCAGTGCCCAGTTATTCAGGGATTTTAAACACTAGAACATCTAATTTCTCAATGTAGCCAATGGTCTTTACTACATGAGGCCCAGCTAGGGTACCCTCTTTATGATTTATTTGAAAGAGAACCTTGGAAATATAAAATAGTTCATGTATAGATCTCTGCTGGAAAAACCATTAAGGTGATCAAGAATTCTATGTACATCCATTTTTTCTAGATACTTCATGATTTCACTAGACATTTATGATATTATAAAACATTGAACATTGGTTTCATTGCTCAAATTTTTCTCATAAACAAGGAAATATTCATCACTCACTTCCTTAGCAGGCAGATCATGCTTTGAGAATTCTAGCATGTAATATTTCAGTTCATGGTGTAGAACAACCTGAAGGAGTATGTGTCATTCCTATAAGTTGCTTATAGTTATGATGTTTTCTTTATCCAATATTGATCGTAGGGATAATGTGGTTGATGAGATTTACATTGTATTATATAATTAAAAATTTAATATCATTATTACTTTTCAAAGTAGTAAATTATGGAGAAATAATAAATTAATTGATTTTAAAAAATATATCAATATTTTATCAAGTCTAAATGGACATCACTATTGAACTCAAAATGCCTAGTTTCTAGGAAATTATAGTGGAAAAAGGTTCCATATTAATCTTTAGAAAACCCCAAAAAGTGTTGGTTGAGATACAGTAAGGAATTTAGGTAGGTAAGTCTTTTGAAACTATGGGATTGTGTCTTCTTGATCCATTGAGTGGCTCCCCTAAACTAAAATCTTGATTTGTATTTCTTCAACACTTACCTTCAAATTACACCATATTTAGAAAGGGATACTCCTATTAATGTAAAATGGTTGTGTAAAACCCAAAAAAATTATAAAAACACCCCATATAAGAGTAATTTTCACAATAAGGGTTTGTCGACAACTTATTTCTATTGTGTTTTGTTCTTAATCAAGTAATGAAAGGATTAGTCTAACTTAATATTAGGTTTGAGGGATTTTAATTAATTATGCATAAATTAAATCTTGTTTTATCCTTTACATTTCATTTAAATATTAAGCGTATGTTACTTAATTAATTAACCATGTTGGATAAAACATTTACCCATAATTCATTTATTTAATTTATTATACATAAATTTTACCTTTTTTATCCTTTCCATATATTGTTAATTTTAAATGGATGTTAATTAATTAATTAACCATACTCGATAAAACATTTATTCATAATAAATTTATTTAAATTATTTATTTTCATTTTAATTCATTTATTAATGTGATTGTGTTCTTGCATCCATAAAATAAATAATTTCATAGATAGAAATAAATAAATAATTAAATGGTTTGTTCATGAGCTTTATCTAACGACTGATTTAATGAGATAACATTAAATAAACCTTTGACCTAGGGGAAATAACTTCTATTGATAGTATTGGCCTAAGTTACAGCATTCCACCTATCCACTTATGTATCACCTAACTGGGTATCATATTGATCTATTTTTAACCGCCTCCACCCACTTTGGGATACTCCATTAATTACATGTATTTATGACTCACACATAGGTGAGGGGAACCAAATGACTAGTTAAAGTGGGATTAAATAAATATTGTTAGACACATAGGTCCTATATAATACTGGAGGGAGGGATGACATGTAGGACATCATATTTAATTTAATAATAAATAACTACAAACTCATGAAATAAATTAAATTAAAACATCTAATGCATACAAGGTTCTTGGTGAAGCTCATGAACGGCCATACATATAATGAACATGAAAAAGTAATTGTCTAGAATTCATTTATTTATTTGTTATTTATTATTAAGATAAATATACATTCATTAAATAATTAATTAATTACATTTCATCTTAATGATCATCCAAACTTAATTGGAGATACCCATTATTTAAGGCATTCATGAAAAATAAACAATATAACTAATAATGGAATATTTATTATAATAAATTAGTTAACCATTTAAAAATACTAAAAACTATTATTATATTATAAAACACATAATAGGTTTCAATCAATAAATTATGGTTTTAATGTTTCAATTTTCAATTTAATGTAATTTAATTATACTATTAATTGGGAGACTACACAAGATGTACAATCTAGATACATGTTTTGTACGTTGGTTTTCATGTATTTGAGTTAAATGTCTAGGACTTTGGCATGTTAACTCGGCTAGATTACATGGCATTTACATGCCAGCTACATGCCATGTATCCACTTATTATGTACCATATTTTCCCAATCAACACATTGTGTGCAATAAATGAACCATGTGTAATTAATTGCTCAACTCATCCATGTACAATGTGCATGGGTACATGGTGTGTGATCCAACTACACGTTGTGTAACCAAATTTTACCAGCAAAAATTTTGGAAATTCCCAATGGCATCGATGGTCATTCTTTATTTTTTCATATACCTTTAAGGTAATGAAAAAATGAACGAACATGATTAATATGTTGATAACATGTTAATTAAAATAGTATTAAAGAACGAATAACATGAAATGAAAATATTACCAAAATTTCATATATATTAATAATCAATAAATAATTATAAATTTAAACATGATTGTTGTGATACCAATTGTTGGTTACGGTTTTAACAGAAGCGTGAAGTGGTTGGTGATATATTATTAAAAAAAATTTAATAATCATTTCTTGAGATCAAGAGAAAATATCTTTCACATAAAATTTGTGATTAATTTATTTAATATTTAAATAAATAAATAACTGGTCTTAGGAAATTTCTTTATTTGTTATTATTGATCATCCATAAAGACCCCTTCGGATTACCTTTAATGCGTTACAAGGATCCATCGATAGAATCCCTTTATCAGGGATCCACATGTACTCATATGATCTCTAATAAACACTACTCGATCTATAGGTTCTAGCATAGTGATTCAAATGTATTGTTTTTATCATTCTTGATCTCTCATTCTTATATCTTGAGGAAATATCTCTTACACTTCTCATTATTGAGATGGATAGAGAATGAGGAGTTGAGAGAAAAATCATTGTGTGAAAAAATTATCTATTCACAAATTTTGGATGCTCAATACAATATACATATTCATCTATTTATAGAGTTAGGATTTTGGTTAAAATATTATTTAATTTCATGCCAGCCATAAATAACCTTTATTATGTTTATAAAACCCCAGGAAACATAATAATAATATTACTATTATTTCATGGCATGGGCCAACTTTCACAATAGCAGATATTATTTAACTGACTTGGTAATTAATATTTTTTACCATACACAGTCTTGGTCCATTCAAACTCCTCTTTAATTTATTGAACACCTGAATAAAACTTTAAATAAAAATTAATTATTTAATTCACATATTAGTGAATATTTTTTTATGAAATATTCAATAAAATAAATAAATATTTTTTATTCGCATGTCGGTAAATAAATATTTAATTAATTTATGTGATCAATATAACTTGAATAAAATTATTCCTTATACTTGGGAATAATATTTATTCCATTAATTAAATTCAAATTAAATTTAATCAAGATCAATGGAAACACTTAGTGTGATACCCTCTAGGATTCTTTCTCTTTATCATTAGGAGGGCTTGCCTAAATTCCAAGATTACTGTATAAAAATGGATCAAGGGACCCAAGAGAAAGAATTTAATATTTCAACATTTAAAACCACATATGAATTATCACTATGTAATATAATCCTTTTTTTTATAATATATCATCAAGAAGGTTTCATGATGGTGTCATCAACCTGTTTACTTGATAAGTCTTTCTTTAACAATCTAAAATAATCACATCATTACACCATGCCCATGGAATTTAATGTGAAAGTTCTATTAAAATCAATGGGATAAGATATTAGCTTCTATAAATAGGGTAGGGATAAATCCTTCCTCAACTTATCTATTAATGATAAGATAATCATGATGCAATCAACGTACCCTACTTCCCACCAACATATGGCATGATGATTTTGGTCATTAATTCTAATTGAATGAGTCATGATATAAATTAATGATAATATTAAAGTCAATGGATCATTAGACATGTTTGAAGATTGAAATAAATAATAAAAACAAAACATATGGAATTCCTACTGGCGAGTATGTTCTCATAATCTCCCTTATTGGAGATTACCAAATGTGAACATCATGAGAAGAAGCCTCAAGCTCTTACGATCACTCACACCTAATGGTATAAATACTATATGTCCCATCATAGTATGTTATCCAACTATAGAACTATATTAAGAATATTTTCATAGCACTTCAAGGTTCTCATCATAGTGGGGAACCTATATAACCATATAATTGCAAAAAATATTCTAGGACATTGTTAAATTAAATCTATGAACAAATAATGAACAATATGTAATAAAATGTTAAATTAATATTTAGTAAATCAAATATAAATGAAATAAAAGTAAAATTATTTGGTCCTAGGACACTAAATCTAATAATAATTACTCTTAATGAAGAAATAATGAATAAATGGAAACTTTCAATGAATAAAAGTGATTAGTTATTAAAAGTGAGTGTTGAAACAATAGAGGAATAACAGTAGATGTAGAATGAATGTATAATGATTAACAAGTCAAATAGATTTGAAAAAAAAAATAAAGGAATTAATTAAATATGTTTTGTAAAGTAAAAAAAAGAAAATAAGAGAATAAAATGATATAATCCTTATAGGTCTGAAATTTTCTGCATCATAGTGCTGAAAAAATATAAATAGGATGAAAAGTACATGACTTGTAAATCATTCACTTCATGTATTCTATTTAAGTGGTTTTCTATATTTTAATTTTACACCATGTGTAATATTTACATTCCATATACTACAAATCCACAATCTCCTCCCAAAATCTTGAATCTTATAGGATATCCAGGATTAAATCTTTAATGGGGAGGAACCTCAACCTGTTCACATCATGTATACTCCGCACGACCTATATGTGGTTCACTTCTAATGAGATTCTAATTTTTGAATCTGTAAGATTTTTATTGTATGTACATGTTTTTTATTAGATTCATGTCTTGTGAGGTCTACACATGTTGGTTTCAGGCTCTGAAGGCTTGCTGCAAATGAGTATTACACATCGTTTGTGATGTACATGATGTGTAAAGACTGTTTTTGAAACTTTCTAGAATTTCTTCCTTTGAATCTAGAATTACTAATTATTTTTTAAAAAACCTAAATCTAGTAAATTTTCAAATAAAAAATTAATAATACTTAATTAAACATATCCAACATGTATATGTAAATTCATCTTGTAAAATTCCCACACACTTTAATAATTTCTTGTCCTCAAGAAAAAATCTCAATATGGATTAAAAAAAGAAACAATTTTCAAAATAGGAAACATTCATTAAAACTAGAAAAATGAAACTAAGTTTAAGAAGAAAAATTCAATCCTCCAAAATCAACCTTGTAGAGAAAACCAGTCATACCTAATAGTTCAATTTATTATCTAGATTCTTTCTTCCTTTAATCAAAATTTCATAATTGTTCCTTAAATATTATACCCATTTCGAAATTCACCTCACAATAAATTTTATCTCATAGCTAGAGGTAAAATGTAACTAGAGTTATGCTCATACCCTGAATTTATCTTCCTAAACATAGTCTTTCATTGGTTCTAACATCTCCACATCATAAAGACAAATACAAGATCAATCATGAGGGTTTTCACAATAGGGTTTAAATTTCTCTAAGGCTGAGGGAAGGTGGGTATAAAGTAAATAGAAATCTCAAGAGGAGGGAAATATATAAATTATAATGCATGAAAGTCATGAATAGTTAAATGGAGAGACTCCTCTTGTGAAAATTGTGTATGTGCTCTAAAGTGAGTATATAAACTAGGTTTTAAGAATGTACCATGTTTCTTTATTTTTATTTTTATTTATTTTTTAAAAATAATGTATAGTAAAGGTCTCACATCCATCCCCTAACCACATATGATCCATCATAGGATTCATCGGTCTAGTAATGGTGATTTTTTACCTTCCTAATACACAACCTAATATATTTTTCATTGTATTTATATATTTTTTCAAAGAAATAGGGTAATAATAGAAAATGATAAAGGTAATAATGGAATACATTATATCAATCTAGTAAAGTGTTACCATATATTTCCTCAATATCAACATCTCGTGTCCATTAGTATTGAAAATTACCCTATAGTTGTTCAAAAGATAATCATGCATCAAACAAAGTGCAGGGTAGGGTGGGATACTCATATTGAAATGGATCCATACTAATAAGGTTATTCATGGATACTATGATATAAATAATAAAAGACATATAGGTTAGTCTCATGAAAACTGGATAAAATATATTTCCTCAATCATTTAAAAATTTATTTTTTAAATCATAGGATCGATAATATTTCAATGTAGGTTTTGATAGGTTTTAATTTCCTAGATGTATCTCAAGAAATATTTTTAGAAAATAATATTAAATCATGGGTCTAGAATCCTCTTAGTAATGAGAGTATACATAAACAACTTGAAATCACTTGGGGTATAAAATCCAATAATGATATAATCAAAAGAAATTTCTAGAATATTGAATTTGAAATAAATTAATAAAATTATAAATCAAGATAAAAATTATAAACATGATTAAAAATAAGTTTCAATAATATCTGACCTAACATTTTTTATTTAAAAATGCATAATGAGTTTTCATGTTTAAAGAATTATTTTAAAGAAAATTGTCTCTTATATAGGTGAAAATGAGCAATGATCCAATTTTATTAACAATAAAACTCAATAAAAACTCCCCCTCACTTAAAATGAGACATTTTCTGCACTGTTCTAGAAAGAAGGATGATAGAGATAGTAAGTAATGCATAAAAATGAAAATTATGTATTGAAACTAGGGAATCGAGAGATCCCTATAGTGAATGTCCTTCCATGGGGATACTAGTTGGATTTTGAGTGGAGTTAGTGTGACCTAAAAAATAGAAATATAAAACCTAACCAAGATAAAATATTAGTTCATATGGTAAAAATAATATGGAAGCATAAAAATTATTGGTTTACACAATTGTCAGTAAGGAAGGTTAGCTTAGATAAATGCAGTAATGAAGTATAGTAATGTTTAGGGAGACCTTTAAACAAAAATGATAGAGAAATGAAAAACATTTATACAAAGAAAACGATTGAAATAAAAGAAACAAAAACATGTATTGCCTCTATAAATCACTAATAATAACATCATCAGTAAAATGGATGGACAAATGGATCAGTCTGTGTCTTCTATCTTCTCATAAGTCCTCTTTCACCTACAGGTATTAGTGGATATTTCATCGATCTTTAGGGGATTATTGGAGATATTAACAACCTCAGAAGCATAGAGAGAATAAATATCATGGGAAAATAATATAATTAATGCTCATCCTGGTAGGTATCAATTCTTATCATGGATCTCATGTGATATCTCCTCAAGATAGAACTCAATGTCTTCTAGATGGTGAGACATTTGATGTAGGAGTGCATATGGTGGAGATAAAGGCGTGTTAATAACCTTAGATGAGGAAGAAGAGCTATACATGACTAAATTAACACATAAGTGAAGTGAAAATAATCCAGAAATTATTTAATCCAAGAACATTATCCCATCCATATATATATGAGATGATACAATAGTGAAAATAGAATACAAGTAGTACAGAAATGTCATGCAAGTAGATTAGAAAATAAGGTGAGGAGAAAACCTAAATAAATATTAAAATCAATGTCATAAATATTCATATCAGATATCCACTCCGTAATAATGGCTTCCTATAGTTGGATTTCCTTATCAATATCATCTATAGATACTAGGGATGGAGGGTTGACTTCCAAATCAGATTTTGAGGTGTTGGAAGCAAGCTCGGTTGATGATGGAAGAGGAAAGGTGACAATCCATATGGAGGAGATGTGTCTAGTTGATAGATCAATTAAGGAAACCTTAGAGGAATATGGAATGGTAGGGCCCTTTCCCCAATGTTCTTGCTCCACTAAAAAATCCTACTAGGTAGTGGGATCTATTAGCAGAGGGGGTAGGTTGGTCAGTGTAAGAGGTGGGGTATGGACGGATGAAGGAGTGGGGCCTATAGAGGGTTATGGGTGGGTGGATAAAGAGGATAATGGTGTATTAGGGATGGTGAAATATGATGGTGTAGAAAAGGGAATGTCTGGATGAATGCAGAACTAGTGTTGGTTCTCCATAAGAAATTAGATAGTAGGTTATAGATCGGATGGAGGAGGAAGGGTAGAAGTTCCAGTGGTGGTAAAAATATGGATATGGGAATTATTTTACATGTTGGTGGTAGTAGCATGGTCATAGGTGGTTATGGAGGTGGTAGAAGTGGTGGAGGTTGGGTCATGGGTAGGTGAGGCGGGGTCGGTTACATGTTGGGTAGGTGCCTCATCAACATCCTAAAGATATCCCATCACCCACCAGTAAATGTCAGCATCTTTCCTCAGTTTCCCCTTCTTGTGGAGCATAAGTAGGATTATTCTATCCATATGATCGAGGGAGGTTAGAGGCTAGGCATCATCAAAGGCATCGATATTTCTAGTTGGATGGGTAATGAAGGATCCTTCCATCAAGGTACATCGATTCCACATGGCCTGGGTCTGGTAGAAATCCCCGAACTACCTAGACATTTTGATGGATAGGCCACCCATGGATTATTTTAGGTTAATCACCCCAATTTTTTAGACTCTCCCATGAGCATCCCCTCTATCCAACCATTCAGGATCCAATTCCTAATAGAGAATCTGAAGAGTAGCACCACGAAGATGGGTGCTCTTCATCGAGTGAGGATCATAGGGGTTCCATGGATCTCTAGAAATCGAAGGAAAAATCATGTAGCATCATATTTTAAGGATATATATGTAATATTAGGAAGACTGGGGAGGCGATGAAGTTGGTGGAGTAGATTTTATGGATGATAGAAAAATATCCAAGGGTGGGATCCCAAGGCCTAGTACCAAATCAAAACCTGGTGGAGTTGATGGATTGTTTAAAGGTGTCCAAGAACTCTAGGAAGTTATCCCTAAAAGTCTCTTACAATACTAGGTTAATCGAGGATAGGTGTACCTGGTTGATGAGGTCAAGGACCTCCTAATGAATGTGTATCCTCTCAAGAACTGTGGGGTCTGGAGTCTTGTTTACACATATCAAGTGGTCCTAGAGATGGACCAACTAGACCCGATGCTTAGGTGATAAGATATAGAGGAAAGGATTAAGGTGAGGTTGGTTAGTCCCCTATTACCCATTATAAGATTACTATAACCCCTCAAAATCTGATTTGGAGATATTGTTGGAACAGGAGGTCGATGAGGATGGCTCTACGGGTAGTGGAGAAGGTTCATCCTTCTATTTCTTAGTTAGAAGAGGCATCTCATTGCGCTCTGGTGAACATTTGGTGGGTGAGGTGTGGACCATTTTGGTTTTTTTCATTTAATAGTGAGGGGAAGGAGAAGGTGATAGATATATAGATAAGTGATATGATCTCATAGGAGGTTTGGGGGAAACTGGTGGCGAGGGAGGGAGGGTCAGCTGGTGAGGAGGGTTTTGTGTGTGGAGAATAATGAGAAGGGGCAGTCTATGAACCTAGGGTTCATAGTATTTTAATAAAAACCCTTAATTTACATGTATTTTAATTATTACACAACATGTAAATCATTAATTTTCTAATATTTTAGGCACTTAACATTTATATTCCATGTAAAGATTATACAGCATGCATTATTCATTTAGTTCCCCTTTTGGGATAGCACATCTTAACAAGATTTAAGTGATTCTAAACATTCCTAAATACTAAAATAATTTTTTCTATCCTATTAAAACTAACCTATATTTCCTCCCAGTTAGTTATTTATTTTTTATCTTGAGCTAGACATGCTTAGATTTAAAACATTTCAACCAAAATGAAACACTTCTCATGGGAAAATTCTTTAAAACTGAGGGTAAAAATGGGGGTATGGTATTCATTGTAATAGGTGTAGTATAATTCATGTTCTTGTGAGAACTGGTTCCCTTGTACAAAGGAGGTATTTTATTATTGTTGAATTTACTAGTCACATGATCATATTTCTGATCTATAAGATATATGGTTTGATAAATCAGCAGCACATCTCTTTTATTAGCAGCCTTCTCCAAATTGAACACAACCTATTCTTTATGAAACCTTAATATATAATTCTTGTGGTTAACATCAATCAGTTACTTCCGTGTGGTTATAAATAGTATTCCTAAAATAATGGGGATATTGCTTTCTTCTTCCATGTCCATAAAAAGAAAATTAGTGGGGAAAATAAACTTTTTAACCTTTGCTAAGACATCCTCAAGAAATCCTTGAGAATTATTGATTAAATTTTCAACAATTTAGAGTTCCAATTTTGTTGGTTTTAAATCTCTATGCCCTATATTTTTTTAATCAATCGTGGACATGAGATTAAAACTTGTTCCAATACCATATAAGTATTTTTCAAAATTGTGTGCCCCAATAGTGTAGGGAATTCAAAAACTTTCGAGGTCTCATATTTTTTTAGGCATCTTTCACTAGAGAATGGAAGAGAATTGTTCATTTAGGGATATTAATCCTAATTCCTCCATTTTATTTTTTCTAGATAGAAAGACTGTAAACATATTGTATAAGAAGGTACTTGAGAAATTATATCATACGATCGAATGTAGTTATGCAGTTGTTTAAACATCGTGAAAAACAATTTTCATTTCCCATCCTTTTTATCTTATTTCATTCTTTTAGGATAAGATATAGGTTTTTTATGCTGGTGTACCTATATAAACTTTGCCTTTTAGGCTGTTCTTTAGTTAGGGATTTCTCTGTTTGTATTACTTCTAATGTTTTCCCTTGAATAGCTTTATCTGATTCTTCAAAATGATTTTTATCACAAACCCATGGCTACTAAAAGTCCATCCTCTTTCCACTTTTAACAATTATAGATTTATACTCCCCTCTTGGATGTACTTTGGTATTACTAGGAAAATTACCTGGAATTCTATCAAATAAAGATTTAGAGATCTATCTCATTTGATGCTCCAGTTTTCATAGTGAACCCTTGTGGTATTGAATTTCAATTTATTGGGTTTTCATTCTTTGGTGTGCTTTATACACAAAGTAAATGAGTTGGTTTTCAAGATTGGATTTGAGTGTTTGGTCTTGTTTTGGTGGTCTTAGCAGAGCTGGTTGTAATTTCTACTAGCATCTATGGGGAAAGGGTTGTTGAGGTATTTGTTGTTGTGGATAAGGATATGGAACTTGAACTAGGTACCCAACTAGTCCTTAACACCTTGGTGGTACTTGACCACCCCTCAACTAAGAATATCCTTGGTTCAGTTGTTCTTGAGGTTGTTGGACCGGTCTCTGTTAGTAATATTGTTGCAGTTTTTAAGGTTGAGTCTATTGGAATTGTTGGCCTTTTATTGTAATTGACATAGTTATAGTCTTGGAATTTTATTTCCTCTAATCCTTCCCTATAGTCTTGGTACAGTTTCAAGCCTTTTCACATTTCACAGGATTGAATTTCCATTACAGAAGCATGAGGGGTGGTGGTGTCAAAATTAGCTTAAATGACTTGAGCTTCTATGTTAGAGCCTCCAATTATGCTGTGAGATGGGTATTCTCCTCCACTTGATGTATTTCACTCCAAGGATGTCCTCTATCACATTTCCATGGATGGGAATTATTGGAAACTTCATCTAAAATGGTTTGTCCCACTTTTGGTGTCTTAAGTATGAGTCTTCCGTAAATAGAAGAATCTACCACAGTAAAAGTGGTAGGATGTAGTCCCTAGTAGAACATTTGTAATTGAATCCACACATCATGTCTGGGATGCGGTCACTTACGGGTTATCTCCATCAATTTATACCATGCCTCCCACATTGATTCTCTATTTTCCTAGGAAAATTTTTTAATGTCATTTTTTAACTTCCAAGTCCACATCAGAGGGAATTACTTTTCCTTGAAATTATTTTCTAGATTATCCAAAGTCATGATCGGCTTGGGAGATTGGATTTTGATCCAATCCTTAGTTTGATTAAGAAATTATAATGGGATAAAATAGAGTCATATTTTAAATAATAACACATCCTAGTTACAAAAGGTATCTAAAACCTCTATGAAATTGGAAATATTCTCATGGGGGTCTTCACTTTGTACTCCAATAAATCGATCAATGTTCTAGATCACGTGAAAGAGTATAGTATTGATTTCAAAAGTATGTTCCTGAATGGGTAGGTGTACAATTCTGGGCACAACACCACTAATGGATGGACATCTATAATCCATTATGGCGCACTCATGCAGCACTAGATTCTCTTCCTAGTTGGAAGGTGGATCATAATGCATATTTTTATGGTTGGGATGTGCAAGATTGTTGTGATAATTCATTAAGAAGTGGAGGTATGAATATAACAAATGATTGATCTCAAGATCAAATGGAATAAAGTATCATTGAATGAGTTAGATTCTCTTAACACATGCACTATCCATGAGAAAGTGATATGGATGATGTTGGTTTTCCTCAAGGAGAATTTTATAAAAGGAAAAGGGGAAGGAAAAATAAGAAAGGGGGGTGAGGTAATTCAAGGTTCGATCTGAAGGATACTATGCTAAGACAGTAGTAATCCCTGACAACTGTGCCAAAATTTGATGTGTCTTCACATGTTTTTGAATTCATGTGGGCATTGATCTGACTATAAATTTATAGTTCCAAACTACACATGGTACTAGGACGTAGTAAAGCGGCAGTGTGGGGTAAAACCCATAGATATCATTGGTAGATAAGAAACCATTCAAACAAAACCTTTGGAAGTATTCCTCATATTTACTCTTCAAGATTAGGTTTTTCTAAAACTATGTAGTTTGGATTTAATTATGATAAATATGAAGGTATTGTGGTCAATTTCAGGGCTCTTGGAAGAAGATAATCCTAAATCTATCTTGGAAGAGTCAAGTGAGTTAGGCTGTGAGGCGATGAAAAGGTCACCAATTGGTTTTTGTCAAACCAATTTGATATACCTATGCTGCAACTGTCCCTTGGTCTGTGTATACATAACAGTGTAGGTTCATTATGTTTAACTTCTATATAGAAATCATCAAATGTTAATGGTCATAGACGACTCAAATCTAACTAGGTTGGGTTCATTCTACTGAACCTCCCATGGTCAAGGATATGAAATAGAATGTGATGAACATTTATTTTTAACATAATTACTAGTTTTAGGATTACCAAGGTTTAACTTATGGATTCATCCGGTATAGAAACACCCCTGACCCTAATCGAATTAGTCATGCATGATGGTAATGATCAAAATTAAGGAAATATAATTCATTATTAACATAAAAATAAAACGATTCAAAAATATTCAATCTAGGATTAAGAAAAAAAATAATCAAGATTAGAAAAATCAAAATAAATTTAAATCTAATCAAATACTTACTCGTAATAAAGTAACAATAAAGAAACAACAATTTTCAATGAATAACAATAACTGGTTATTAAAATAGAGAATCAAAATGAATGTGTAAGAACAAAAGATGTGTAATTAATAAAGAAAAATTAAAAAATTAATTGTATTTGAAAAAAAATAAAATGAATGAATTAAAATTGGTTTGGAAAGGAAAATATAAGAAAACGAGAGAAGAAAATGTGAGAAGACACATAGGTACAAACATTTATGTGCGACGGTGCTGAAAAAAATATGAATAGGATATAAAGTGCATGATTTTTAACGAATTCACATCATGTATTCTATTTAATTAGCTTTATATCATTGAATTTTTCAAAATGTGTAAGCATTACACATCGTGTACTCCAGATCCATGATCTCATTTGAAAATCTTGAATCTTGCAGGATCTTTGGACTTAAATATTTGACAGGTTTGAACCTTGAAATTTTCAAATCGTGTATAATTTTCACACCTTGTATGTGGTTCACTTTCAATGGGATTATGATTTTGAAATCTACAAATGTGTATTTTATGTCCACATCATGTATGAGCTTCACTTTATGTGAGGTCTTAATGGGTTGGTCTGAGGCTGTGTAGGCATGTTGTGGATGAGTATTTCACATCATATAAGATGCACATGATGTGTAAATCTTGTTTTTGCAAAATTTCATTATTTCTTCCTTTGAGTCAAGAATTCTTAATTCCTTTGAAAAAAAACAAAACCCAATGCATTATCAAATAAAACATGAATAATCATTAAGTAAATATATCTAATATGTATATATAAATTCAGATTATCGAAATGTTATCTATGTAATTTCCTTAACACCATTTTAAAAGTGTAAAAGATATTTATTACCACTTATGAATATTTATCTTCTAATCCTTGTATTTTATTTTGAAATTTTTTTTAAAAATAATTATCAAACACAAGATAAAATTATGAGGATGCAATTTCATTAAGGGGTAGAATATAACACCACAAGATTTTAAAATGTAATTTACTTAATAATAATTTATTCTATAGTACATGGTATATGAAATACTAAAATTAAATCAAACCAAAATAAAAATATTATTTCTTCAAAATGACCATTATAACATATGCACATCTATAAATTAAATATCTTTCACTTATACAATATAAATTTCTACCACTTATAAAAATTACAAATGATTTTTTGTTGTGAATATATATTAATATTAATTTATAAAAATTGTATAGATTAAACCCAAAAAATTGATTTCAAATTTTGAATTTGGAAGTTCAAAATTATTAATGTGGTTAATTAAATTTTTTTAGTGAATAGTAAATTTGGTAAAAGTGTTCTCATTGTAGTAAAAGCAAAATCATATTAATTAACATCAAAGAATAATGTGATAAGGATTTAAAAATATATCTACCACTTGAATTTATTTTATTTTATGTGTTTAGTTCTAACATACTCATCCAATATTCAATTATATATAAACTTGGGGCCATTTTTATTTGATAATTAACTATACAGTATTTTAAGTAATGAATAAATACAAAATGTCATTATCTTTCTTTTAATTTCTATAAAATATTTTCATAGGTATAAAAAGAATTTAATATGAGTTATAAATGGTTGTTTGGAATGTGAATACACTATTTTTATGATAGGAAATTATTTATGATGGTTTATGTGAGTAAATAAATATGTTTTGTTAATTTATTACCCAATAAAATTTCCATTAATTTTTTTTAAAAAATCCACCAAATTAACTAAAAACACCCATTTAATCAAAATTGTAGAAATATATAAATTTGATCTTTTAGAAAAGTTCTCATAAGTGGTATTTGGGCTTAGTTAAAATATTTTATAAAATCTTAACTTTTGAAATTTACTTACTTAATAAAATACTTTATATAAATACAAATTAAGACTAACATTAAAAGTAAATTTTTTTTCAATTTTAAATAACAGATGCTATTTTAGCTTTGAAATGTAGAAAAAAACAAATAAATCACATAGTAGATTAAAACATGGGGTTCAATCTCAATTCAATACTTGATCTCCTCCACTTGAAAATCACCTATTTCCAAGAATTTTGCTAAATAATAAACATTGGTCCACAATCTAGATCGGGTTTTACAATAAATAGCACACAGGTTGTCCAGGATCAAAGCCTATTCTACAGTTATACATGGGAATAAAAATAATAAATAGGTCACAAACAGCCTCTTTCATAGTTTTCATGGTTAAAAAAATAAAGAAATTTGAGATTGTTTGTATAGCACACTCCAATTCGGTAAATGAGACAATGTGTATAGATAAACAGTGTACAATAACACACAACTCAAAATTAAAGCATAAAATAAGAGAGAAAGTAAGTAGAGAAGGAAGAAGTGGTGCTACTCTGTATGAATAGATTTATATGCTCAAATGTCCTCATATTTTTCTTGGTGAGGATCTTGAACCGGTTTCTCTAAAAATGAATGAAAATGGAGTATCATGTAGTTTGGAAAAAAACCTCTGTTTTCAATCTATAGATGTTCTGAAAAACTTCCACATGTGAGTTAGGAATATTCCTTTATAAAACATATTAAGGTTCTAGTTCTTATATATATTCCACACTTCCACACCCACACATATATGTGTATATAGACCATGAGGAATATCTTCTGGATATATAGATCTCTAGGTCCAATTAACTATTTAAGGACAATAATAACAAAATCTTGTATCCTCATACTGGGCAATAAATCAAGAAACTCTAACTTAGTCTTCAATGAATCAGTGAAGTGGTTTAGGAATAATGATTCTTAAATCCACACCATAATTAAACGTCTTAACTCTTATAGACTATACATTGGAGGAATTAAATTCAAAATAATTTATAACAGAAATTGTATCATATTAGTGGTAGATCATCTCTGATAGTAAAATAGGCCAATGGTAGATTAGGCTAATGGTGGCACAGTCTAGTGGTAGATCTGTCAACGGTAGATCATATTAACTAGTGGTATATCTAATTAGTGGTAGATATATTCTGATGGTAGATCTATACTGAAAGTATATCTGGACTATTGGTAGATCTAGCAGGTGGTAGATCTAGTCTACCAGAAGATGAAGTTCACTGATAGATATGATCTTAACTAAGGGTGGATGTAGTCACTAGTAGATCTGTTAGTGTTAGAGTCTATATATAAATATCCTAAATAGTAAATCCATCACTAGTAGAGTAAATATGTATATTTTATCAATGGTGGATCCATCATAGATCGAGTATGACTATAGATATATTACATCGGTAGATATGATTGTAACAAAAAAATATCTTCGCTGTTAGTGGTAGATCACTTTGAACTGATATTAGATATTCATAACTAATAGTAGATCTGTACTTATACAAGTTTCTACACAAAATAATATACTATCATAAAACATAAATAATTTTAGAAACATAATAATCATGATTTGTAAGCATTAAAATAAGGAGTTTCCAACAATATCCCCCTTTTCTATGATCATAAATCATGGAATTTTAAAACCATATATATAAAAACAACTACAAACATAAGTAGATGAATTTTAAAAGTAATGATTCACTTAACATTTCAAATTACTAATGTGAGATACGAAGGTTAAATTTTGAAACATAATTTCAAAATAAAATGACAACTAAACAAGTTCTCCTACTTTTTGGATTATCAAAAGATAATACAATAAATACAAGTAAAACATATAAAGGGGAAGAAAAAATAAGATTTCATAGATACAAAAGTAGTTGGATTACATCTCAAAAATTAATATATGAAAGAATATAATCCCTATCAAATACTAATACTTGTTATATTCACCCACATCTTTTTGGGATGAAGGATCAACTGGATATTTTACTTTTCTAGAGACAGGAGGCACAGAGGTTGAGGATGAGGGTACAAAGGTAGTCCGAGGAAGCTTCCTAATGATAATAATCCTGAGATTCTGAATAGATTTAGCTGGTGACATGCTAAAAGGCTAAAACTGAGGAGTTGCCATGAATAATATGGTGAATAAGTGATGGAAGACATGGGTATGGCTTCTGGTTCCACTACTGTAGTCCTAGAGACATATAAAAAACGTCATCAAATTCACAAAAATCCATAATTATGTTCCCACGTGTCTCCATCACTGTGAAGAAGTCTTTCTTCTCTTTCATAAACTGTTTGAGAATAGGATATAAAACTTTAAGTTGGTTTACTTGTTCTTTAAATTCCATAGTCATAAGAGGAATCCTTAAATTCTTATCAAGAAATTTAAAATGATAATTTATCTCATTCTTTGTATAAATTATGGGAATGTATTATTTTATATCTTTATTGATAGTTTCTCTATCACTTCTATATTCATTTAAACACTCCCTAAACAATTTACAGATATTCTCACCATGTTCCTTGATCTTTACAAGATCCTCCTAATGTGATGTTGTGAGATCAATAAAAATGGAATGCAACTCCTCCCTTATAATAGATCTGAAAATCTCATCATCAAGAGAGGATATAGGAGGTGGAGTAGGGGAAGTAGAGTCAAAAGTTGTAGGTAGGGTGTCCAACCTATCCAAAATATATGTATGCCCTGTAGAAAAACTATATCTCATATCCTATAAAATGGACTCCACAAATTCCATCTTTCTATCCAATATTTTATTCTCAATCTTCAGTTCTGAAATTTTATAATCATATTATGCTAAATGTGGAAGATAACTAACTCAAATATATGCCATGTATCAGCTTCACTAAGATGGGTTAATTTAGCAGATTATGATCTAAGAAATTCACAAAAATCAGAAATTATCCGCATTATAAAAGCTTCTAAATAATAATTTGTAACATATTATAACGATATAGAAGCTGTAGGAACTAGAGAAAGAATATTATCTAATATAGAATTAGAATTTTTTTCATTCTTATGATCAATTGAATGAGCAATAAAGATGAAGTCTTGTAACTACCCTGCTTCATCAATCCTCTCAATTTGATATCCCTTAATTCTAATCCAATAACTGAGGTAGCAGGTCCACCATGATCTGGTGGACTACTATGATCATCATCACTGCCTCTATTTGAGACCACATAAATAGAATTACATGACCCATGATCTTGAGTTAGCAGTGTTAGTCTTCACTTTCAATATGTGGTGACACTACATGATGGCCGAGCATTTTTCTACTACTCTGACCAAAAGTGTATCATGTATATATTCTCTTAAAAGGATATCAACTTTAGACATAGTTGATGTCTATATTTCCTCCAAGACAATGAATTTGATATTGTCTATACTCTTGGGAAGGTTAACATGGTAGCAGATGATCTTAGTAGGAGATCTAGTTCATAGTTTCTTAAAGATGCATTAGAGTAGTTGGAATCATTGTAGTTATCCTTTGTAGATGGATATGGGAAAGATTAACTACAGTCTATAGTTTTCACCCATCCACTCTTACAGTGAGTCAAGGAGACACATCTTGGGGATACCGACTATGAGACTCTATGTGCTCATATATCCTCAAGACATGATTCTAATGGATATTCAAAAGTTGGGGACCACATAGTTCTTTTCAGAGGACGCACAGTAGTACCAGTGGTGTTGTGGTAGGAGGTTATGAGGGTGTTTCATACATCCCCTTCGGTTATACATCCATGTGTGGAAAGATGTACCAGGACCTATGATATCAGTTTTGGTGGTCGGGGATGAAGAAATAAGTTATAGAGCATATTTATTGATTCCTTACTTATCATTAAGTGAAGGATGAGCACTAGGTTCTATTGGGTTTATCTCAACCCCTTGAGGTTCCAAAATTGAAGTGGGATGGTATATCTATGGACTTAGTGAAGGGAATATCACATACATTCTGGGGACACGATGTCATTTGGGTGATCATTTGTTGACTCACCAAGTTGTCCCACTTCCTATCTATCTGAGAGTAGATTTATGTAGAGATCTCGGGATGCCCCTATGTTCAAGAGATACTTTGACTCCATGGAGTTCCATCAACGATTGTTTCAGATAATGATTCCAGCCTTACATCCCAGTAGTTGAAGGGATTATAGGAGGTGTTTGGGACCCAATTATGATTGATCACAGCATTTCAACCACAAATTGATAGCCAAAAAAAGTGTAACCTTCAGGTTCTGCTATACATGTTGTGGGATTATATGTTAGACTTTGGCCATAGTTGGGAGGATCACCTACCACTGGAGGATTTTGTGTAATACAACAACTATTATTCCACCATTGGTATGGAACCATTTGAGGATTTGTATGGGAGACCATGTAGGTCATAATTTTTTGGACTGACCCAGTATATTTATCACTCATGGGACCAAATTTATTGTGATATACTAAATAGAAGGGGTATATCATCCAACAGAGGATGAAGACTACACAGATCCATCAAAATTCTTATGCGAATAGGAAACGAAGGCCTTTGGAGTTTGAGGAAGGAGACCACATATTCTTATGAGTTTCCCCTCAATGAGGATTATGGAGATTTAGATGAGGAATAAATCTATCTCTAAGGTTCTTCATACCTTTTAAGAAACTATGTATATTTGGAGAGGTGGCGTACCACTTATCTCTACCTCAGCAGTTAGACCCGGTACATGACGTATTCCATGTGTTGAAGCTGAGGAGGTATGCACCTGACTCATCGCATGTAATTGATTGGGGAGAGCAGGACATCGAGGATAGAGAGACATTTGTTGTGTACCTAGTGGAGATCGACTATTGGAAGTAAATGATCTTTTATGGACAATTGATTCATTTGGTTCATGTTTGGTGTCACCACGGGAGTCTTCAAGAGAGCACTTGGGAGTAGGAGGCTCAGATTCATACTCATTACCCACATCGTTTTTAGTTACCTTTATTTTGGATTTTTAGGGATGTAAATTCCTAATATGAGGAGAATAAATGACTCATATTTTTCAGTTATTATATTTAAATATTATATAGACTAATTTCGAGACCACGCACTGAGACAGAGTGTGATTCCAAGGCCTAGTGTGTCTTTAATAAATGTTTTAAATATATTAAAATATTAAATAAAATCTGTTCAAGGTTTTCCTAAAAAAGTGGAATAAATTCTAAATGGGTTCCCATATTAGAAATATGAGGCCACCTTCTTGTTTGAAATAGAGGATTTACCCTAAGAGTGACCTAACATTGGTCAACATGGGTCATTTGTGGAAAGCCATCACATGGATTTAAAATGAATAAAATTATTTAAGAAAAATTATTTTATTTCATTTATTGATGTAGTGACATGGAAATATGTTTTCTATATAAATTAATCTCTATTTCATAGATCTAAGTTTAGCCTCATAACCCTGTAATCCACCAAAGACATTGTAGAGAGGCATCTGGATAATTCTCTTGAGCAGGCGACGATGAAATCTCAGATCGAATATTATAACACACCAATCTTGTTAGATCTTTCCAATGGCAATGATTCGGTGACCATTCTTTGTCAGTGAGTGATTTGAATCAAGGTAGGATGCATTATTTTTATTTTATTTCCTATTCTTGAAATCCTATGACAAATAATCCACATATAGATTAGCCTACGAATCGGCTATATTTGTGGGATGGATTATTTGTGAGATTTATCAAGAAATTATTATTGATAATCCTTTGGATTCTTTTATCATTATAATGGTGATGAACCAAACTCAACACGAACATTGATTGAGGTTTGTCCCTCTTGATTGGTTTGTTCCTTCCTCCCTCAATTCACTGTTCTTTGTTCGTTCTTCGTTCTTCCCAGTAGTTTGATATCCATTTGAACAATTGATCATTTCACATTTGATTCTTGGTTAAATGATCCAAAACTACAGATATAGCATTGGGGAGACTCGAAGGAGGTTAAACGGTGGTTGCTATGGTAAATCAAATGGTATTGGGTGTTGAATTATCATTCTTTAGTGATAGTGAATAACACCTCTGATTGTGTTTTCCAAGTCGATTGAGGGACCGAATCCCATCAATTTGGTGTTAGAGTGGAAAAAATATCTTAGATCTGATTTTTGGAAGTGAAATGAACACCCCAATAAAATCTATGAGATAGACGGTGCAAGTGGGAGGAAGTAGATAGGTTCTATAAAAACCTGATACACACGGCGTGTAGTCCCTGACTACACGGTTTGTATTCCCCCTCGAGCTACTCAGTGTTTAACTGGGAAGTACATGTACACTAGGTAGGTTACATGGGTTTTCTACATGATGTCTACTCCCCCACATAGTATGTCCTGGACCAAATACATGGGCTACCCCATGTACTTGTACACGGGAAAGGGTACATGGGCAGATGTCGTGCATTGACACATGGTTGGAGTACATGAATGGACCCTGGATGTAAGGACACGGTGTGTAACCCTTTATATATGTTGTGTACCCCTCTTTTACATTACATGGTTTAAATACACATGTCGTTGTACATGGGAAGTACCTGAGGTCAAGGGACATGGTGTGTGACCCTACTACAAGCCATGTACCTCTTTCTATAAGGATTCGGATTTTTATCCTCTATATCTGGGAAAAGTTTCATTAGGGTGTGTTCCCTTTAACATCTCCCTGAAGGTTGGTACAAATCATTTCCTACTCCTTGGACTACGATCCCTTCAATAGGAATTCTTGGATAGAGTTGTTGGAATCCCCTGAGAGACCCAAAGCAGGATCCTCTATTCATTATTCATGCCCTAGGTGGAGATCTTAGTATCAACATGACCAACACTACATGGGTGTTAATACTCTACTTAGCAGTTTAATCCAGATTAAGTTGTTGGTATCACCCCAGGGCCCTAGCTATGATCCTCATATGTTGTATCATTTTGGACTATCATTGTATTTTTCTCATGGTGAGAACTGATGAGTAGTACCTCTCAGAAAAATGTCATCAGTGATATCAGACATAGGAGTGTGTTCTCCCGGATGAGTTCTTTTTGGAATCATTGATCCAAAATCCTAGTGTCGGTATACAGTGGTTGTGAATTACATCTAGATTGTGTGTCTTGTATTGAATATTTATGGATGTTCTTGTTATATATACTATTGACATATACCTTTGTAGAGCTAACTGTACTTTCCTTTGTGATATTTCGTTTTGGTTTTAGGGTTTCATACTAAGTATTTTTATACTCACTATTTCATGGTCTTTTCTCGCATGTGTCATGTCTTGTGCATATGATCAACCTTTTTATGAAGTCTTAGGTGGACCAAGACCATATGATGCTTTATGAGACTAGTCTATATCAGATGTGTTCCTATAGCTACAGAAATTAGTCCTAGTACCTTTTTATTATAGGTTGGACTTGTGTTTATATACTCTTTTTGGTGGGCCTATATTATGGACTTGTTTACCTTACTTTACTTTCTATCATACTCTGGTTTTGGGATATAGTGGTATTCATGCATTGGTTGCTTAGTGGTTTTTTAATTTCATAATTTTGTGGTTTCAGATATGTGTTTATGCATATAAGTACATAGAAAATTCCTCCCATATTATTTATATGCCTACTCGATGCTAGTCACCAGCCTCTGGCCTGTTGGAGGTGAGTCGGGGGAGTCGTGACACAGGACCCACTAGGATGGGTCATGACATCTATCTACAAGTTTCCAGACTTTATTTATTTCAATTTGATTGAGTTATTATTGCATTTCCATCACCCATTATTCAATATTAATTTCATCATTGATGTTATTTGGTTCATTTTGTGATAATAAATCTTGATGTTCAACTTTATTTCTAAGAGAATCTCGGGTTTGTGTTTCTCTATCTAGGTCTCCAAATATAGTGTATAAAGGATGGTATTTATGATTCCTAAAAATTCTAGGAAAATAAGGTCTTGTTATCTCATTGTCCTCTATAGGTTCAGGTTCTTGTTGTTTCTCAAAACAAGAATATTTGTTTAATTATTTCATAGAACTGTCATAATTTTATAATTTATGTTCAGATTTGACAGATCATCTTCATGGTTTTATAAAGGGTTTTTAGGCTGATGTTGATCTATTTCATTATATTTTACATGTAGAGATTCCTCTAAAATATTATTTATTTTATTAAACACCCTATATGATTTAATAGATGTTGAATATCCAAGGAAAATTCCTTCATCACTCTTGGAAGAAAATTTTTCAACGTTATCCTTAGTATTAAAAATAAATACTTTGAAACCAAGACCTATAAAGTAATTAACCATTGGTTTCATTCCACTCTATAATTCATCATAAGAAGTTTTCTTTATGATAGGTACTTTCGATGGGAAGATATGACCATGGTGCGCATCTAGTTTAGTCTAATGGTTGATTTTAGGGGGTTCATTTTGTGTACAATCATTAACATCGGGTTACCATTTCCATTATTAATAGAAACTCGCAACGGTTCCCTCATCCATAACTAGGTATGGTCCTACTTTCTAAAGAAAGGTTGTGAATTGTGGTTTCTTACCCATTGACACTGAGGGGATCACATTGGTTGAGAGAATGGGAGGTTGATCTCATCACACCCTTTTGAAGGGAATTTTTTCCTACTCTGGGAATCTCTTATAGATTTAAGAAATGTTTGAGAACCTTTTCCTAATCCTAATATGGGACTGTTTCCCCTAACAAAACAATTATAAGTTAAATATCCTATATTCAAAAAAGAAAGAGGGGGTCTCATTATTGTATCTATCTATATGTATCTGTGGTTCTCCATCCATTACCTAGTAATGAATATCTTCTTTATATGTCAATGCCACATAACTAAATACTTTGGAATTTTCTTCCATACAGGGAGCTAGTTAATGTTTCAAGGATTGGATTAAGCCATTATGAGTCATCCTATGTATCATAGTTATTAAAAGAATAAAAACCTACATAGTTCATTAAACCTGTGAATTTTAACCTCATGTAGAGAAGACCTATGGGTGGGTAGTTAGATGTTGTATATTTGAGATCGAGTCTCGAGGATACATCCTATGTATCATGGTTATGGAAGGAATCAGAGTTATAATAGTTTAATCACACCCTTGGGACTGGACCCAAGGTAGATACCCTCATATGAGTGAGTTTTATATCATGTCATTCATTTGGGCTTATGTGTTGATATTTCCCTAGATAATATAGATTCATAATGCCAATGAGGTTTTCACAATGATTCTACTAAGACCATGTGAGCTATGCTCGGTGTGGTAAATAAGGGATAGCAAGTGACCAAACTCGTTACATATAGATGTGGGGATTATGCATTAGGAAGGCCCTTGAGGTACTTTAATATGGAGCTCGGGCCTCATTAATGCATCATATGTATCTTGATTATTGCAGAAATTATATTCATTATTGTTCAGTTGTTTATCAGTCTGTTGAGGGATGAGGTATTGATCAGCCCACGAGAATTACTATGTTCTTGATGGTTGAAATTTTGGAGACGTGGTGGGTATTACACCAAGATGTATTCCCATTCTATCTAGGGATTAGTCCTTAAGAAGGTGTCCAATGTATCCTGGTTATGGAAGGAATTGAAGTCCTCAGAGATCAATGATACCGGGTCTTGAATTCTTATATTTCTCTTTACCTTTTAAGGATTATAATTAAAATGGTATGATCATTGAAACTCCCTAATCCCATGTGAGCGATGATCAATGTGAGAAATAAGGAATGTAAAATAATCATGCTCATTATTTATGGGTGAGGGGCTTATGTGTTGGAACTACCCTTCGGGTGTTTTAATATGGTTATCAAGCCTTAGGAAGTCATTATACATATCCTAGTCATGCAATGAATTAGGTTAATTGTAGTTCATTTGATCAGGGATTACACACTGAGGTTTACTTTTTATTCAAGACTTACAGAATGAGGATGATCAAGGTTATCAAGTCCTAGGATGACCTTATGGTATTAGCATGCTTTCCTACCTAACATGCACTGATTTTACACTCGGTGTACCTTGATTTTCCACTTGACATGTCAGAGTATGTCTACCAGACATGTACTTGGAAAGTCACATGATCTAATTGTATTTTTTGAGGGATGTCACATATCCTAGATGGAATTATTGAGGGTTGTCGTGTGATCAAGGCTGACTTGTCCGGAGGACATCGCAAGACCTAGACGGTTGACCTTGGGAGCTATCACATGAACCTCGATGACATGTCCAGTGGGCATCACATAATCTAGATGACTTTACCTAGTGTCATTACAAGAGTTTTATGATATGCTTGGTGCACCGTGAGTGTCAGTGCGATATGTCTCATAGGGTGATGCATATCTAGGATGACATATCTGGTGGACATTATGAGACCTAGATGATATGCCTATAAGGAATCATGAGATCTAGTTGACTTTCTTGGGTTACACCATGAGACTCAGCTGACATGCATTGGTGTCACCAAATGATTTTATATACATGTTTGAAGGACATCAGGAGGTCTGAATGTTGAGCCTATGGGGCTTCACAAGGCTTAGCTGGTGTGCCCATGGGGTGTAATATAACTTTCTTTGACATATCCATAGGACTTTTCATTATCCAAACGGTATACCAAAGAAGTGTTGTTATATCTGGATAACATGTCCTGATGTTGTCTCATGTCTTGGATGGTTCATGTGAATATCCTGAGGATCAGTATACATTTAGTTCGTATAAGTCTCTCATTTTCTTAGTCTTTATTTCATCATTTTATTGTGAGTGCCTTATATTTTTTTATGTTTCTTCTTTTAGTTCTTGTGTGATCCAATGGGTGTGTGGGATGTTCTCCACATAACCTACCATAATTCCTTCGTGTGATTTATATGTGATCACATGAAGTGTTTATAGATGTCACATGATTGTTCTATTGGTTCATTAGACCTTTACCTGACAGCAAGCTCTTCCAGTCACAGGATCAACCACTCCAAGAAATCTTCTCGAGCACTGGTGCATCTGAATAAAAAAATACCTAGTGTTTGAGAGTCCAAAGGTGCATCGTCATTCATTTTTTATATTGGTGTTGTGGAATTATAGGCCTCACCAACCCAATTATTCAGTGCTTTACATGATGTATATTTCATGAATTCAGGTTGGAGTCAGAGAAGGGATTCAGTGTCACGTGTCTTCGTGAGTCTCTATCATGGATCACTTAGAGGGTGTCACCTGATTTTAAGCAACTATGAGTCCCTCCCATCAACACCTCATTTTCTAGATTTCCAATTAATGGTAACTTTTTGAATAATTTGGGTATGTCTAAATACTTCTATATTGTCATATTGACATGTCCAAGTGACTCTGTGAGGCTGGAGAGCCTATTTAAAGTCCTTCATGTGATCTTGAGTGATTTTTCTGAGACTTTCTGTGAGAGAATGATGGCTTTTATATGGGCCTTTCATGGGATTAGGCTGACTTTTTAGGGGATCTTATGAGACCGCACTTCAGGTGGCCTTAGTGTGTCATTATAATTTTACGACTATGATAGGCTCTTGCATCCTCCTCTTTTTATCTCCTTTTTTTATTATATAATGGTCAGGGATCATGTGATATTATATGAGTAATTTCATAGACAATTACTCTTCCTTTATATGATTCATTATGTGACCAATAAAGGCCATGTAGATATGCATGAGCATTTCATGGACAATACCATATGTTTGTCCTTAAGGAGCCAAAGGGGGTGGTGCAAGGTTACCTGGACATAACCAGGGCTCTTCTCTTGATGAGGGAGATACATAGATGGGATTTCACAAGATAGGGAGGACATGTCATTTGGGTCTCTTGGTGTATTGAGGATCACCAGGGGCATGCTATGTGATGTTTACTACCGTAAGAGGCTCCCACATCTCTTATTCTTATAACTTTTATTTTTTTACAAAGTTTTTGGATATCACGGGTTTTCTTGAATGTTTCCAAGGATAAAAATTATCCCCATCGATGATCAGTCATGTATGATTTTATGACCACAAGAGGCCTCCAACTTTTGGACATTTTTCTTCCATTTTTTAAGGATTTCCCTATGGTTTTCTAGGAGTATGCTGGTTGAAAAGAGGCATGACCCAGGGCAGTTTATCTGAATACCACCGCATTGTTAACAATTTTTTGGGTCACCTTTACAAGAGCAAAGAGACTTGTCAAATAGGCTTCAAAGGATCTGGTATAGGTTATTCATTGTGCATACCCATTCGTATGACCCTCTATTGGTCATACAATCATGTATCGCCTATGGGATCATGTGATCTATGAGTCTCAATCACATTCTACTTCTTTTGCCTTTATAGGGAAAATAATACCCATATTTAGGTATTTCTTCCTTTCTGGATTTCTCAATTGTCATTTGTGTGATGTTAATAAGTTACACCCCTCATGAACAATGTCCATGGGGATAAGGGCTCGGTTCTGAAGAAATTAAATTACCACCTGAGACTTTGGTGTTGTTGTGAGTTGGTGTCTTGGGCGATGTTCGATCTTCCAGGTGACACTTGGTATTCCTAGGAATTTCCTATATATAGGGGATCATAGGGATACCTCGTTCACCAGATACTCACTCTCCCAAATTTCTCTCACCTTGCTTCCATCACATGTCCCTATCGCAAGATCGTTCCAAAAGTACCGATCATGAGAACTAACTACGATCCCACTTCCACAGGAACTATTCTGAAAGATTACATTTACTCAAAAATCTTCTCAAAAAACTATGAACATTCTTTTAGTAATTCTATAAACTTTATCCATGAGGATTTATGATTTTATTGGTTTCTTTTCAGTGTTTGTTGGCTCAATCACATGATTATGTTGGCTATTTTGTAGCTCGTGTGACCAGGTCGAGTTCACATGATCATGAGTATTCAAGGGGTCATGTGGTTGTGAAATTCCTTATGGGTATATGTGACCCATGATACCTTATGTATTTAGTATATTTTGAATCTCTTCATATAGTTCACAAATTCCTTTGATGGGTCATATGCACATGATTTTGTTAGAATATTCATGCCTTTCATTTGACAAGATTTTAATTTATTTGTCTTTCATATGCCTCTTACTTATTTTCTTATAGATTCTAGTTCCTATCAACCATTTTTTATGGCCAATCAAAGGGAAATGATTGCTATAAATCGTAATTATAACCCCTGATATTTCTTGGATTCTTATAATGAGGGTTTGAAGAAGTTCCTATCTTCCAAACTCCAGGATTATCCTCTATTGTACTGACTTCATCTATAAAGGTATGGCTTGTTAGATGATGCTACCATTCCTCCTTTAGAATTCAATCTGTCATCTCATTGGGTATTATCTTCTCTTGACTGTGTTTAGAAAACCATTGCTAAGGATAGTCATTTAGTTACAGATTTACCCAAGGGTTTGTCTTATCTATTGGAAAACTTCCCCTTCAGTCTTGATGGCTATGATTTCACTCATCATCCTACTTCTTAGTGATATTAGAGTATATTTACCTCTTATTTGAATAATTTGAGTAGTGGATGGAGCTTTTAATGGGATATTCATTCAAGTGATAATTTTTTTAATGAATGGGTATGGCCATTCTGGTTCAGACAAAGTTGCTTGGATTTCACTGATCATTTATATAGGGTCCATCTTTACAAATCACTATGGATCTTACAATTTGTTATATATCGACATCTGAATCTTCTTTGATAATTGACTAGTAATTATTGCCCTGGTACCAACACATTCCACTTGTCCCATGGTGAAGTGGGCATCATCATATGGTACATCTATCAACTAGGTGGTATTTCCCCCCTTGGAGAAATGTATGACAAGTTTATCCTGACTTCATATTTCTGGGATGATCCCTTGTAAACTCCAGTATTGGGGAGAAATATGCTCTTCATTATTAAGGAGAAGTTGATAAAGGAGATAAATATGCACTCATTTATCTATTTTAAGGATTGTATTGATATTTTACTATATAGTAGTGGAAAGAGGCAAACTGTTATACGTCCTCATCAGTTCCCTTCTTAGCAGGTCTGTGATGGTGATGGACCATATGTTCATTGAAAAGACTCTGATATGTGGATATTCTTCCTATCACATAGTATCAATGAATGGGTTTGCTAAAATTTATATGTGTTTTCCAGTTTTCTTTCATACATGATGTGCATTACTTTTTCATCGATCTATATTATGAGAATTTCCAATGCTACACAACCTTTGAATAACATAAAGTAAACATGATTTTCTAGATTTGGATATTTAAATCAAAACAGATTATTCTCAAGAAGTACTCATATATTCCTACCAACATGAGATTCTTTATTAACATATATACTTCAACTATCTTGAGATCTCATGGCTTACAGAAGGACCATTTGGGTTGAATATATGTCCCAGAGTGAGATTCACCATATTTTTTCTAATCCTATAGGCTTGGGATATAGCTTTATTCTTTACCAAGGACATAGGGCTTTCAATATTTTTCATTCTTGTAGGTTAAATCGCTATTGTAATATAGTTTAGGGTCTTTTAGCTTGGACCTTATATCACTATAGTTTAGGGTATTTTATCTCAGACCTTATATCATTATAGTTTAGTATATTTTATCTCAAACCATTTATCACTGTAGTTTAGGGTTTTTAGAACAGACCTTCTATAGCTGTAGTTTAGGGTCTTTTAGCTCGGACCTTTTATTATTGTATTTTAGGGTATTTTAGCTCGAAACTTCTTAATGATCATGGGATATGGTACAAACAAGCCAGGAATGACTCAAAACACACTAAGGTACTGAGTTATTCACTAGTGTTTTTAGGGATCACAATGATCAGAAAGATCTTTTTGTAGAGTAACACACTTGGTTGATGAGAATAGGAACATACGAAGGAGCCATAGTCATACATGCATAGTCAAGAAAAGGGTCTATTAAATCCAGGTATACTTTATAGGGGCTATGGAATATTTACAGAGGTAATATCGGTTGTGGGACAAATAAAAAGGATAGTAGGTCTTCCAAGATATTTGGAATATGTTTGATGTGATTCATATCCAAAATGCTTGATCCTTGGAATATGGAGTGGGGAATACATGATGGGTATGTCCCATGACATTCTGAGATTTTAGGTTTCGTTGTTGTGTTGTTAGGGCTTGCAAGGATTGAAGCTCATTTATGGAAAGAAGGATATGCCTTAAGTTGGTGGGTTGAGGCCCTTTTTCATCGGTATCATGGTTAATAAAAAGATGATCTCCACTCATTTCTGATGGATGTGAAATATTTATAAAGACTTAAGTGTCCAGATGATGAATTTGGTTTTAGAGGAAGGCTATCTAGGAAGGGAGCTAGCACCCTAGGGCAGTTCATCTCTTGATTGTGAATCTCAATCCCCACACCTTGTAGTTTTGAATCAAAAAGTGTGGGACAATGAAGGTTCATAAATGAAGTGGACCATTCCATTCATAAGAAAGGGTACAAATCATGGGGATGTAGCATCGAGGATGTCGAATCTACATGGATTATTGGTTATGAAGACTATGAGTAATAGTTCAAAGTGCTCGGGTTAGGGGGATTATATGAGATAGTCATGCCGATAGTATTTCAGACAGACTGAGGTGTTGAGTGATGTCTTGGTGATGTTAGGGGTCACAAGTGTCAGAATGTATTTTTTGCTGAGTGAAAATTTTGGTTGATGGCTACAGACATAGATGCAAGGGCTTTAGAAATGCATTCATAGTCAAGAAAAGGGTCCCTTGAATCTGGATATCTTTTCTAAAGTCCATGAAAGGTTTATGGTGATCTGAGGTACCCAAATCATGAATTTTTTATTTCATAAAGTTTAATATCTAAGAAGGTTTTGAACACCCTAAAATTTGTGTTAAAACCTAGAAAACATGTTCTCATAGAGTGGATATGTGAAGAATCGTTACTCTAACTTTTTTCTAAAACAGGGGGTCTAACAAGCATAGATTTTCTTTTACTAAGGCTACATAGTAAGCCATATGAGATTTTTGCCTTGTTAATTTGTGCCCTGTTTTTTGTGTAAACATTAGAGATGAAAAGTTTAGAAAGTGGAGAGTTGAGTTTTTCTCAATATTCCCTTTGTGGATTTTGAAAATGAAAAGTTTTGTGTCTCTTTCACTAGCAGTTTAAGGTCTTTCTATTTGGAGCAGTATAGGCTAGTGTTTAAGGTCATACAACTTTGACCAATGAGCGGGAATTTTAATGTCTTGACACACATGGACTTAGTATGGGGGATGAAACACAATAGCTTAATTAGGATACACAGGGTCAATATTACTCTATCATCCTTCTGAGATATTGATAAAAATATTGTAAATCATGTATCAAGGTTCTCATTTAATGAGTAATGGTATTAGAGAATCATAATGGGAGTGATTCAGATCACACCAAGGTGTTGAGGTTCTTCCATGATGATGTCAAGGCTCACAATGATTAGAAAGACGTTTTGTAGAGTGATGGATTTGGTTGAACACCATGGGTGCATATGCATGAGCCATAGGCATACATGTATAGTCAATCAAAGTGTACCTTGAAGTCAGGTATCCTTTCATGGGGATGTGTAAGATTTTTAAAAATCTGAGTTACTTGAGACATTAAGTATGATTTACATATTGAGATTCTTAAAATATGGTATAATAACCCTACACTCTGGTTTACTAGGGTAAGGATCATGTGGTCCTTTGACGAGAAATAATGGTGGATGATGGTAATGACGTCATGTGGTGAGGACATGTTCTCTGCAGTTTATATTCTTATGGTAATGACTCTTTCCATGTAGTTTTAATTTCATGGGGTAAGAACATACACTTATGTAGTTTAACATCATGTGGAAAGGGTGTGGAAACTGACATGACAAAATGTGTGAAAAATATTATATGTGCAAGTAGTACATGAGTAGATCTAACTCATACATAGGAAAAGTGATCGTCTATTACTTGGTCCCCTATTCAGTCTGGGGTGCATTTTTTTATTGGATGTTGCTGCTGGACCTAGGATTCCAGATCCAAGCATCACTATGTATCATGTTATTTCAAGAATCAAGACACGTGTAGTTCTTGAATAGGAAACACTCTACACAAGTCTAACCCATTTGTAGAGGTTGGAATTTTTTCCAATTATTTTTGTATATGGGCCCAGGATTGGAGATCCGGGAGTCACTATAAATCTTGTAATGATAGGAACAAGCTGCATGTAGTTCTATAGGAACTGTGCAGTTTTGTGTCATGCAACAAGTAAATTTTCTTTCCAACATGAGAAGGGTACTTGTGTTTGTATCCAAGGATAGAAATGTGTGTGTCACTATGTATCCTATATTGATAGGAATCAATCCGTGCATAGTTCTTATGGAAGTAGTTTCTCACGTAAGTATGGATAGTGTATAGATAGGGGGTAATTATTATATTTTTTTATGAATAGACCCATCATTGATGACCTATGAATCTATACATATCATATTGTATCAGGAATAAATTCATACATAGTTCTTTAATGGATGTGTGGTAGGATACCAACACCAAAAAAGTGGTCCTCTCGGGTGAGGTCCATAGGAATGGGCAGTTTTCGGTCATAAAAGGGAAATAAACCATGCAGTTTAATTTCATGTGGTAAGGACTCATGGTGTGACTTTTATGATTTGTAAAACATGATCATAATTCACTTTTCATGAGGTCTAATTTATTTTTTATGCGGGGAGGCCCTCACCAAAATTCCAAAGTTCATGTGGGATATGATTGGTGTGAGAAAAAATGAATGTAAAGGGTTACCCTTACTATGCAAAGGCAGTTTAAGGATATGACATCGGAATTTTGTATCATGTGGTGGCTAGACTAAAATATTAGAACAAGTCATATATATATATATATATAATTGAAATGTGAATCAATCCACAAATAGTTGTAGAAAAGTCGTGTAGTTTAATGTCATGTGGAAAGAACATCTATCCTATATCTTAATATCTTTTGGTAAGGGCATGGGTGAATTAATGTGAAAAGAGGATAAATAGTGTAGCTGGACCCAATAATGGAGGTCTGGGAATCACTAGATATAATGTGATTGCTTGAATCAGGCCACACTATGTTCTAGACACCCCATGCAGTTTAATGTCGTGCGGAAAGGAAATATGTCATGCAGTTTATCATCTTGCAGTAAGGACGTGGTTGTAGAGTTTAGTGTCATGTAACCAGGACATCTTTATACAATTAATCGTCATTTGGTCAGGATGATTTAGTATAGTTTGATTTTATGTGGTTAGGATGATTTATCGAGGCTTATATGTATGTGTATTCCCTTTCAAATGATATTTATGCAAATTAATTCTTGAGAAATCTATCATTGGTGGGGGTGTAACATGCTCCCCATCCATTGTGGCCAATGAGAAATCTCTATTGTGGTAGATGTTATGTATGATATAAGGACCTTTTCATTTGGGCACCAGCTTCGGAGGCTTCTTGCTTGGTATCATTAGGGCCCTGAGAGCCAACACCAGCTACCCTTAGAGAAATGAATAAAGGTAATCCTTTTTATTGGAGGCCCTTGTGATCTTATTCTGATGGAATTCAAGGTTATGCAATGTACATATCCTATTCTCATCGATCCATTACAATTCATCCATCCTCTTTTGGGATTTCTCATAATCTAAGAGTTTTAATTAAATGGATATTTGAAGCGAAGGAAGTTGGACTTCTATGGGTAATACCACCTTTGTTTTATATACCAATGATTATGGTGTTGCTTGTGTAGCAGTATGTGTGGTGGTATTGTTGGCCCATAAATAATGGAGGATATTTCACAACCAGGAATTCTTATCCTTGTTCACCATATTTTGGGGTATTTTTTATAGAGTATTATTGAAGTTCTCTATTTTTTTATTTTCTGCTTCAAGATAGCGATATGAGTGATTGGACTCAATATCGCACTCCTGGAATAGTTTCTTTAACTCTATAGAACATAATTTGGTGTTGTTGTCTATCAATATCATGTGAGGGAATCTGAATAATGTGATGATATGAGACTTGAAAAAGTTTATGATATTATTCATCTTTAATTCCTTGAGCGGTATCACCTCAACCCATTTTTAAAAGATTTCAGTGGTAGTAAGGATGTACTTGAATTGCTTAGCTATGGCTAGGGGATATGGCCCCAGAACATCCATTCACCAAATTTAAAATGGACAGGAATATTTTCCGTATGTATAAATTTCAGGGGTTGATGGATGAAGTTTTCATGGATCTGGAATGCATGACATTTCTTGGTGAATTTTACAGATTCATGTATCATGGTTTACCAGTAGTAACCAAGCCCCCTAATTTGGGGGGAGATCTTTGTTCTAGACGAATGATCACCACATAAGCCTGCATGGAATTCTTCCATGATAGTGAGAATCTCTCTTTCTCTATGAATATGAGGATTATTTCCTCAAATCCACACTTTTAGATGGCCTTCTTCTCATTTGGACCACTCTATAGGGTAACATTCGACGCACAACACCAAATCTATTTCCTTCCATCTTGATCTATTGGGAGAGTTCTATTTTCAAGATAATCGATTATAGGCTCTATACAACCATGGGAGGATATTGGTTCATCATGATCTAGGTTGGTGCTAGCCTTATTTATTTATTTCATATCACAAACGATGATCAAAGAGACCATTCTACAGAATGTGATACAGAAGATTGCTTCCTCATGATCAGGTTCAGCCAGGACGGTGGTTGTATTATCCAAGACATCGAACTAAACATTATTTTTGGGAAATGATGACATTTGGGTTCAAAAGGACACTCTACCATCAATCCCCTAACATAGTCAATGATTGGGGATATTTTTTCTTGTTTGATGAAATATTCTCTATTAATATTCTTTATCACTAGATCTAAGTCACCTTTGATATTTAGGTAGGATTTGTGAAGTTGTAGGGCCAGTTCCAACCCAATGATGACGGATTGGTATTCTATCTCTTCATTTTCACATCCTTCAGATAGTGAGAAAGAGTAGGGAAAAATTTTCTTTGTTTGTGGAAAAAAATAATATCCCTAATCCAATCTGATTGAATCTCAATTTTTCCATCCTTTTACTAATAGGACTTTGGGAGGGCCCATAAAAATACATCTCCCATGACTGGGGAGTGTCATGGGAATAGAATACATCCTCATATATAAGCTCGTTGTCCACCAATATATTTTCTAGGGTGGGATGTGCTATAAGGAAATCATCCAGGGCTTTCCCTTTCATCAATTTCTATGATACAAACTAAATGTCATATTACTGTAGAATGGACACCCATCGATCTAGACATCGAGTCAACATTGGTCACCCAAGTATGTACTTGAGATGATAAATATGGGAGACCATGTGGACTTTTTTGTTCTTCAAGTAAGGCCTCATATCTTTCACTACGAAGATGAGTAAAAGATAGTTCTTATCAACATCAAAGTATCGGGTCTTGGTACATAGAATCATTCAGCTAAGGTAGTAGAGACTATTCTTTCTCCCCACATCATTTTTTGTGCACAGAGGGAGCCCAGTGAGCATTCCATGGTGGACACATATAATATGAGTGGAATCTCTTCCCCCAAAGGCATCATAACTGATGGGTGTAGTAGGTACTGCTTGAAATTATTTAAGGCTTCTTGGATTTCATTCTCTTATTGATTGGTGTTTCGTTTCTTCATTAGCCTAGTGAAGAGGATATCTTTTTCGCCCAAGTTTTCTATGAAACTCCAAATGTAGGTTAGGTGCTCTTAGATCCCCCTTAGTTCTTTGATATTTATGTGGGTGACATCAATAGAATAGCACTAGTATTCTCTGGGTCTACCTCGATATCATTATGGATTATCATAAAGCCAAGTAACTTCCCTAATGTTACCTCGAATTCACATTTCAATGGAATCATCTTTAGACTATGTTGTCGTATCTTTTCAAATACTATTTGTACATACTTAAAGTGATCACTTAATTGTCGGGATTGGAATACCAGGTCATTAACATAACATCCAACTATTCTTCCCAATAATTACCTAAAGATGTGATGTATGGTGAATTAATATGTGGAACCATCATTCTTCAGCCCAAAAGGTAGTAGAAAAATATCCATTGAGGTGCTCTGAAAGAAGTGGATTCTTCACCTTTAGGGGATGTCTTTATCTGATTGTACCCTAAATAACCTTACATGAAGTAAAGGTCTTGGAATCCATAATTTTCATTGATCAATAATTCTATGATGGTAAATGGTAATTATTACTTTAAGAAATTTCAATTAATGTCTCTAAAATTAATGCATACCCTAATCTTCCCATTAATTTTCTTGAAAAGTATGATGTTGTAAATCCATCTTGGGTATTTCACATCTCAAAAAAAGTTTTATTTGATTATATTTTCAAATTATGCCTCTACATTGGTGGAATGATAGGGGTGCATGCTCATGACTGCCTTCTTAAAACCTCGATGTTCATCAGGTAAACTGATATGGTGTGTGGTGACATATGGATTTTTTCTGGGAATTTTTTTTATAGTTCCCGAAAAAAACATATCGGTGATACTTCATAAATTCAATATACATATCTTGCTCTTTGGGGGGAATGACATCACTAATCAGTGTAGCTCATGGGTCTTCTTCTTTCCCCATATTTATCTACCTAATTTCATCGATGGTGGTTGAGACACCTTACTCAAATGCAAAAGCGGCATTATTGAGGTCCTCATTATCATATTCTCCCTATGAGTCTATGGAGACGTCTCTAGATAAAGATGGTAATCTGAGGTCTTCTATATCACTATTAGGGTGAGAGAGTCCATGAGAAGGGACATTATCATCCCCTACTGCTCGATTCATAGCAAATAGGTGTTAGAGCTAATTTTCCTTCACATTGTTACTGGTGATAGATGGGTCTTTGACCTTTGGGGTCAAGTCTATCACCTTAACTAGATTTATGGAGAGCATATAGTCACCATCGAGCATACTCCATGGATTTATAGGGGTTTTCCCCAAGTTTTGGGGGGCTGAAACCTATACATAATCATCCACTGTTGGTTTCTTTCCTCCCCTTTTGTAGAAATCTACTTCATCATAGGTGGATCCATAAGTTTTGAATGGATAATTGTCACCATGAAGTAGCCGACCATTTTTGAAATGGGGTATTTCAGACACTAATGGAATGTTTAAGGTACCACCATGTGTTTCTGGATCTAGGGCCTTCCAAGTAGGAAATTATATGTCATGTCTAGTTAGATCACCATATACTCAGAGTCATATATGAGATCCCCAAAGTGAACTTTGAGTTTGATCTTCCATTGAGACCTTTTCTCATGCTAATCATACCCTTGAATGGTCAACCTTATGGGAGACAAATCATTTTTTCTATATCTTAAACATCAAAGTGTTTGAATTGGGATGAGGTTGATCCCAGCACAATTATTAATTAAATCCCATTAGATATAGAAATTGTTGAGTCTTCCCAAATCATATAGGGGTTTGATGTGTTCTTGGATGACCTCTTTCTGATCCTGGTATATGAATGAGATAATGAAATGACATTCTACTTACATGTCTTCCACTTGATGTACCTTGGATAAAGAAACTTATATCTTTAATTATTGTGGGATCTGTAGGGATTCAAAAAGTTCCTCCATACATTCTTTTGATAGACAGTTAACTTCAAGGATTGAGATTTTGCATGAGAATATTTCTAACTACTTCATAAAGTAGTACTTTTATTCCAGAGGTCAGTGCTTTAGGGTGTGGGGTTTCTGCTAGATATGGGGCTTAAGAGATGAAGAATTTGAGGTTGATTGTCCTTATTATTGTGAAGAAATCAATGGAGCATATGCTAACAATTTTGTGGGTCACATAATCCTTCCCTATTGTCTGGGATGATCAGATAATTGAACACCTTCTAAGCAGTCATGTGAGAAAATTGGGTGTGGGTGACCACTGTAGGTTTCTGGGACACCTCCCTACCACTTTTGGGTCTGCTGAAGCACTTCCCATAATTCTTTGATGTATATATGTTTTCCATGGGTACATGAACAAAATATTGGGTCTGACCATGTCCACATTGTCCCTTGTATCATCAATTTCGGTACATGTGGCCTCTCGTTTCTTGGTTATGTGTGGGAAACCCGTATTTTGAGGCATATTCATTTTCAAAGAATGGGTCTTCCAAGTGTAACATTTTTACAGTACCAAAGGTGAGATCTTCTTTTGATGAGGATTCCATTTGGTGGGGTGGTGTCTATAGTGTAGATGTTAGAGGGATGAAATCTTCAAGAGTTAGATCTTTATTTGGAGTTGAATATGACTCCTCCCTTTTGTTTCTTCCTACTTATGATAGTCACCACCACCTTTGGTAGGTAAATCTGATGTCTCCTTCTTAGGTGTTGGAGCTATTGTAGGTCTGTGAAGCTATTCTCTCAGGGTGTCATGAGCTCGATCAACTTTTTTTGAGTCATCCATTTGTGGAACTTTCACTCACACATGGCTAGAACTTTCTTCTAATAACATTATTCTTATGAATAGGAAATGGTTATGAAATCCACCTTATCTAAAGATTTTTATAACACCACCTATCTAGAATTGATCACACCTTGAAAAACATATTTGAAAATGAAACAGTTCTATATATAATGACCTAGACAGCTATAAAAATTGAATTAATTGGGATAGTCAGTGAGGTTGGCATCATCAGGCTTTTAGGGATGTGGTAGCATGAGAAGGTTATTATTTATGTATACTAATAAATAACTAGGGAATTTTTAATTTCTAAAGGAGTGTGATTTATTAATCCTTTCCTCAAATCTTATGTGACCCTAATTTCTTTGTAAATTTTGGCTGAGGGTGATTCTATGGTTTTCATTGCCCGATTGAAAGTGTTGGTTGGTTTGGGACCTTCCTGGGTACTTAGATGAGCACTACTATTTTCTTGAGAGTGATAGATGCATCTTATGCTATGCCAAGAATTTTCCCCTATGTTATGGGAATGAGTAGAGTTTTGGATCGGTTTCGCTGAATGGATTCCTCAAGAAGTTGCATCGTTTTTGTAGACTCACAGAATCTACATAGATACTTCATTGGGATCAAAGGTTTCTACAACTCATCACAAGGATTTTCAACATAGAGTTCTAGTAGTTTTTCCCATGAGATATGTATTCTAATTGAATAGGCTAAACCTTTCCACCATGCTATAAAGTCAAACACCCTCTCATTTTTACATCATTTTCAATTTGTCAGGTTGATGATTTCCATTTTCCTCAGCATGGAAATAAATTGATAAATTAACTGATGATAAAGATCTTATTATACTACAAATGATCCTACTAGTAGACTATTTTACTATACAAAATCTATCCATGTCATGGTCTATACAAAACACCTCATCTGTTTTACCTCTTTTTGGTCTTGAGGTCCCATCATCGGCCCACATCAGGACACAAAGTGTGTAAGATAATGTTCAGGGTCTCTTTCACCATCAAAAGTGGAGGAGTTGGTATTTCTAAAATTGGGTAGAGGAAAAGTTCCATCTACCCATTTAGTATATGGATTCATCTTAATATAAATAGGTGTGTGTCACCATTTCATGGCTTCCATTCAAGTATCTAGAGGCTCGATGATGTTAAGTATCTCTGGGGGCATTATTGTCTGAGTCACATCTCATCTGTAGGGTGTGGGTGGGGGTCGATGAGGTGGCCCCACTTTCATCTCACACTAATTCTAAATTCATCCAAACACTAGATTATTACCCAAGAAAGGTAGATAATATATCTACAATGGAGGGAAGTCATGATCATTTTTGACTTCCTAATTTATGTATATTGGCTACCTAGATCCCGAGTCAATCTAATGTTTAGATACCACCCTTACTGGTGGATCAGTTGTAGGAGGAATAATTTTTTTATATACCTTAAGAAGATACCCATTGGCAATATTTCCCCTAATTATATCCTCAATGAGTCATTAGAGAGTGTGTATCTCACTCTCATATTGTGAAAATTGTTCCTCCATGGAAGAAAAATCAACTCTTATGGATGGTGATTGGGATGTAGCTACACATTTTCCTTTTTATTTGGTAGTGTTCTACCAGAGAGGTGGTATCTTAGTATTCAAAGGTGCCATATTTTGGATCCTTATTTGGTTTCAGGTGAATGCTTCCTCGGTTAGTGCATCTAGATCACCCTTATCTCGGGGTACATTTTCCATGTTGTGGCACTGTACATTTGTATCTTGATCTACAGTTCCAACCATGTTGACAGTGACAAAATTCATTGAGGAATATTATCCAATGTTTTTTTATTTCTTTAGACACAAAAGTCTAATTCTACACTACCTTTACTAGGGCCATTATTCAAATCCTTGGCCATATTTTCCCTTTTTGGATTGCGACTCCAGCGGGGTCTGATCACCTTCAACATATGCTCCTACTAACTTGTTCTATGAAAATTTACCTGAATGTTTTTTCATGAAATGTAAAATTGATTATGTTTTTAAATTTGATTTATAGTCTAGGTAATACCCTAAGTATTCTCCCAAGGAGCGTTGATAGGTTTAGAGTATGAATTTTAAAAAAAAGTACTAAAAAGGGGGGTGATTTTGAAAATAGTTTTAAGAAAATAACTTAACTTAAAGAGTTTAATAGGTGATAAATAAAGGTGGTGTTTTAAGAATTATGAGATAAGTATATCATTTAATTTTCACTACACATCTTCGATAGTTTATTGTTCTGAAAATTTCACGTGGTTTTGTTTAATTCTTTGGTTGAGGGTTGTAAAGATCTTGATTCCCCTCTTACCCTTTAAAATGATGCACAAAGAAGCAACCCTTGACACAACGATCATGTTTTCAAGATTTTGTTCTCAATCATAGAATAAGGTATACCAAATCATACTGAAATATCATATAGTTTTGGTTGGGAAAGGATGCTTATGTGGTCCAATCGGAACAACCCAAGATTCCCACATGAAATCTCAACCCAATCGATGTTGAAATAAAAAGTATTTTACTTAATTATATCAAAATAAATGAAATCAGTGGAGAATCCTGTTAAGATAACAAATAAGTGAAATATTTAAAATAAAAATTACACAAAACAAGTAGAATAACTAGAGCTAGAACTCCCTCCCAAGTGTGTGTATCTCCCTCAAAATGATCGTCCATCATTTAGCTTGGCATCGAGAGGAGGAGGAGTCTCAAGTGTAACTTTGCCTTCATCCTTGATCCAATTTTGAAGATAGGGGACTCCATATTTCTTGGATGAGAAGAGTACTCATTTGGGTCTCTAAAATACCAAATCTTTACCACCTAGACGAACTTGCAAATGAGGATCCCAAGTTTCCATTTTATAGTAAAAGTGGAAGGTTGTTTTGGGAACATCGATTGTGTAAAACCAATTTTACCATTATTTTCGATGGTCAGACAGTCTTATCTCACTTTTAAAAAAACTAAAAAGTTGTATCCCCACCTCAGGAATATCTCCAGCAAAATTTTGGAACCATTTGGACAATCAAAACTCAAGATATTGACAGAACACAGCACACCACTTTTGACTTCGTGCAGATTCGGTGTGCTGGATAGATCAAGTTGGTTGGGCCACCATATGACCGAATTATTCTTTTATTCCTTTAGAAGAAATGTATCCTAATTAATTTTGGACTATTCCAATAAAACTCATCCCATTTGGATGCATGATTTAGTAGTCGTGTGTGGATTATTCCACTAGTGTGTATGGATCCTATGCAGTTCTGCCAATTTTTCTTGGACATCATCATGGACCATAAAAATCACCTCCACATTCAATGAAATTATCTAAACAAGTAAAATTTACCTTCTTAACTGTAAAAAAAACTAAATAATGGAATCAAACATGAATTGAAATTTGTTATTATTTTTATAATTTTCAATACAAAACTAGTTTAGTATAGTGGTGTAAGGGTGAAAATGAAACAGTGAATCACAGTGTGATCATGACCTTGAGAGAGTTTCTGGTTATAATTGTAAAATAGGCCCCAACCAATAGAGATTTGTCTTGATATGGTAGGAAAAGGTTTTATGTCAACCATTTATTATTTCCTCCCAACCTAGATAAGAATATTCTCTATGTGGTGATAAAGATGATGAAAATTCCCCCAATTCTATGGGATAGGTATTGTTTAGGGTTTTACTTGGAATTGATTGGTCCTACTGTTGAGGATACAATGATTTATGATAGATATTTTATGGCTCCCAGTATACACATGAATATATAAATTCTCCCATCCCAGTAGGGTGGGGTTGATCTGGAATCACCATTGATGTCACCAGGACTCTCTCAGGGCATGATAAACCTAGTGATAGTGATTGAGATATAAATTACCCCATCCTAGTGGGATGGGGTGTTCTTACAACTGCTACCAATGTGTCCAAAATCCTCTCAAGAATTTATAATTCAATAGGTTGAGGTGGTGGTAGATATTCTCCAATCTTGATGATTCGGGACCACTCCTGGATAGCTGATTTGGTAGTTTCTATTGTAGCTCATTTGATGTGGTGAAGCTATGCTCTCATGGTATATGGGTGTTATGTAAGCCCATGATGGGAATCATTCTTTACGGGAAGTTGTCTGGTTGATTAAAAATTTGGACTTGATGTCTAAAATGTATTCCTATTTCTTCGAGGGGCCTAGTTTAGAGTCATTCTTTGATATAATCTACCTCTATTCATGATGTCTAGGCATCGCTAAAGTGGGGAAATTATATTGTAGTGATTAACTAGCCCAAGAAATACCAAGTACCCTAATTTTTCTGAAGGCTATAACATTAAAGGATTCCATATCTAAGCGGGTATGTTATTCTAGGGGTGTGTAAAAGGGTAATTATCCATACTCTCCCTATCCTCGAATACAAATTCATAACGTAGCTTCAGATATCAGTTGTCAAGGAGTTGTGTTTCAATGGTGGAAAGCGTGTTATAGATTTACATTGTGCATTTTTGGATTTGGATCTCGAATCATGTAGATAGAATTCATATCCATCTAAAAAAATAGTATTTTGATAGTCTAAAGGCTACCCTCGTATCCAGGAAAAGGGAGGTGCCTAGCCTTTAGTCACTAATTAGTAGCCCACATATTTCAATGTAGATAAGGTATAAACTCTTTTTCTATATCATATGGGATCTCATAGTCATAATTAGTGAGGGGAAATAATGTTATGGAAAGTTTTTTTCCAACTAACTCTCTATATATGTTAATTCCCAACTCCTCTTCATCATACTTACATGACTCTATCTGATTAGACCATAGAAGATATTTATGAGGGTCTCCTACTAACCCGAGTGGAGTGCTGATGGGAGTTTACGGGAAAATATATGTGGTTGACCATTTATAGAGATAATATTTTCAAAAAAATTCATATGTTTTTTAATTAGTTAACCCCTTCCATTAATCAATTTGATCTTATTTGCATCATTTTATGACTTTGTGTGAGTTTTGAGCTTAAGTGTGAAAATTGGTTAATTCTGGACATTTAACAGTTTTATGTTGCCTCTGTACATCGAGCATAACTACCACAATATTTATCCAATGCATGTGATTAATTTTTGTTAGGATGACATGGTACGTGTTCTACTTATAAGTATTCAGAACCCAAAGCCAATTAGAACTCTAACAAGCCAAAACAATTCGGTCAATGTGAACACTTATTATGGCCGGTAGAATGGACATTACTTCATTTAATGATCCATATCTCAGGATACCGACCACAAAATGGGGTTCTTAAAGTTGTTTATAAATCCAATTCGATGAGGAAGATTTGCATTAAATCTCATGGAGAAACAATTTCATATAGTCTTCCCTTAAATCGGTCAAAGTATGGTTGGTGGAATAGTGATTGGCGGCTAGAAAAAGTAAGGTCTACTAATTCCACCATAAATCATTCCAAATGGCTCAAAATGCCTTGAAAATTTGTGGGTAGATGGAAAACTCCATTAATCACCTTCTATAAGAAGGTACCATGGAATGATTCTTTGATATGGTGGGAGAACCGAAGCTATCTTTCTGGTGGATAGATTCTGGAGGAAAATAATTTTGTTCTTCTTTGTTTTATAATGCCTTTTTATTCCTCCTCCTTCTCAATTACCCTTAACATGGTGGAGTAAATATTCTGATTGATTTGGTAAGGTTAGGTTTTATCTTTTGTAATGTTTGAGTTTTTTCATTTGATTGAATAAAAACTCTATCTCTTCTGCGGTGTTGGTTTCAAATTCTAATAAACGGTTTTATTATCTTGTGCGATTATATTTGATTTAATATTATGTTCTTATCATTAATTTGGTAAATTTTCATAATATCAATCCACTAGGTTCTGATCTATATATGATGGAATATATTAGGGCTTAGTGGTGAAGTACTCAGTGATCGTCAGTACCTGTGGCAGGGGTATTGAATATTCTTAATTGTTTGGGATAAACAAGACCCGAATGGGAATTGACTAACTCAATTGAGGGTATTCGCTACATCTGTTTAACATGTAGTAAAGATAATAGACCAAGATGATATATTGTTATGGTTTACTCTCACCATCACCATTTACTAAGGGAGTGATAGGAAGAAATCATGAAATATCACTTAAACCGACTTAGCAGAAGAGGATTGTATAAAATTGGAACTATTATAACATTACAAAAAAAACCAACCCCAACCTGATCTCCCAGTTATTACCACTATTTTTAATTAAATTATTTTTCAATTTTTTTTAAATATTTTACTTTATTTCTTTCTTTAGTTTCATTGCTTTTTTTTCATAACAAAAAATATCAAAAACAACCCCACTTCATTATCAAATTTAATGTGACCTAAGTGATTTTTGAGCACTTCTCTCGGGAGACAATCTAGGTTAACTACTATACTATATTTTAACTTAGTAAATAATTTATTTTTCCAAACACCATGATAGGAACGTTTCAAGCATGATGTTTAAAGAACCTATTTGTATGGATTCTTTGGAAACCTCTCTATACAAAGATGTGTGATCTTTGAACACCTCTCTATATGAAGGTGTTTGGGAAAGGGGAGGGTTTCCTTGTATTTGGGAGATATCATTATGGGGAGGTTGACCATAGTGTATTTCAAGAGTATAGTTCATGAAATCCATCTCCACACTACCACCAATAAGAATATCGTAGTAATAATCATATTATTCTTTAGTGGAAGAGTTAACAGATCCTTATGGTGTTGAGAATGTGTCCCGAATAACCTATAGGATGCTGGAATTGAGCAAATTAGGAATATTTTCTATGTCGTATGTTGTGTTCAGAATATAAATACATGTCTTTTGGATTTTTTTAGGGATATGAGCATGATGTATGATGATTTCCAGAACATTATTATAACTATATGGTGTTGTGGAGTATCATCCCACTGTTGAGAATCTTCTTGAATATGTCGATGAGATACCTCATTATTGATAGGAATGTGATCCAATAATGAGGCATGTTCCATTATCACTTGGTGATACTTAGTTAGGAAAGGAGTATGATTCAGATCCTGGTCCTTTTTAATATGATTTTAGTCTTTCTTGTCAAGGATATGAGCCTACCCCGAGGCATTTTTTACTCTCACTTGGTGTGCCCCAGTTGGAGCAGGAATATTGGCTTGGTCCAGATAAGCATTCCATGACATAATATACTAATAGAAATCTATAATGGGAGATTATATATGATCCTCCTCCTGTATTACATCAGAATGGTGTTGGTGTAATCATTCATTTATAGAAGTAGGAATATTCACCTTGCTTTCGTAGCCTACTAGAATACCCAGACAGATTTACTAATAGGAATATGGTCTTATCTCAAGGATTGTTCCATTATCACTTAGTTATCCCCGAACAAAATGGGGATATATTCCCAATCCTAGGCCTTTGGAGTATGATTCTGGAATTCTTCTACAAGAATATGAGCATATCCTGAGGCATGTTCCCCTCTTACTTGGTGAGCCCTGACCAAAATAGGGATATGGGCCCAATCCTAGGCCTTTGGAATATGCTATCGAACTTCTTAAATAGGCATGTTCCCTTATCCTGATCCATGTGACTCTCTCACCTAATGATACCTGGTTGGAATAGGAATATGAGCTCAGTTTGATGCCTCATCCTTTATTAGAATATGTCAATAATCCTCCAAGATAGGATCAAGAGTGTACACTTACTCTGGCACAACCACTTGTTCATAATGATCAGAGTGTTGAGATGTTCTGTTTGTAGGGATATGAATATGAACTTATCCCTATATCATTACCAGTGTCCAAATATACTAGAAGAGTTCTTAATATTTTTATAAAATATATTGGCATTTTAGAAAATTATGTGTAGGTATATAATCAAACACATTTTTCATATCCACTATATAATATCATTTATCTTCGATTGAAGTAGGGATATGAGCCATATTCTGTCCTCATTTTTTCACAAAACAATTGCTGATGGACTTCATGCATGGGGTAGGGATATGAACCTCCCCCATTCCTGCTATAGGAATATGCCTGCAGACATATTTTGAGTGAGTAGGGATATACACCTACATACTAGCTACATCATGAATATTCTAGTAGGCATCTTCAATGGGAGTGGAGATATGATCCCACCCTGGGATATCAAGCACCTTCTTCTCCCTATGAGTCTTCCTTCTCACCCATGCATGGGTATCGGAGGTGATAGCATGTTGGGTGGTACCCTTGGTTGGCGGCTAATGGGTACCGTTGGGATGGTGTTGGTGATGTATATTAATAGGTTCCATCCCCAGCAGCACCTGAATTGGGAGAGAGCTATATTTGGATCCTTATCCCAACTTCATCAGTTATTGAAGGTGATGATTGTTTCCCTCTGATGATATGCTCTTGAAGTGGTTTTCTGTGGCAATGAGTTCTATGGTATTAGCTGCAGTTTCCCCTAGATGATGAAAACTTACTAGTTTTCATTCTTTGAGAACCTCACTAAAATTTTTAAGGGTCGGTATTCTACCATGTCATTGGTACTCCCAAACCATTATGTTTTTTACCTAATGTTGGAATTTTTAGGTAGGTGAGATTTTTTTGAGATGCATGGGGGTTGCAGCCTTAGGTGATTTACTGGAATGATTGCTAGATGAAGAAGAAATTATCTCATATCAGGAAGTTACAGATTAGAGTAGTGTCTATATTCATGCAGAAAACAAGAAAAAATTTCACCAATTAGTGAAATATTGTAGGTATGATGTGCTCAATTATATATTCATGGTTAACTCAATTGTACTTTCATTCCTGGTCCAGCTATTCTGCTTGCGTGGACTTTTCAATGCGAGGATGGACTTATTTCATAGGAACCCTAGTTACATAGGATCAGTTGTAAGATTTATTTTGGGCTTACTATATTTTTTTAGTATGATATGAAAAACAAAGTGGCCTGATGCATGATTAACCAAATCATTTTGTTATTTTTGAGATCCAAGATGGGTTCACCTTTTTTATTTTTCTATAGTGTGAAAACAAAATGGTCTGATGGAATATAACCCAAATTTTTTTAATGGATAGATTCATATCAGTTTCACCATTTTTTTGTTTTTGTATATTTTTCAAACAATATGGTCTGATGTATTATAACCTAATCATTTTTCTATTCTATATATCCATTTTGGTTTCACCATTTTTGTTTTTATGGGGAAGATAATACCATGGTGCGCGTCTACTTTGGTCTAATGGTTGATTGTGGGGGGTTTATTTCTTGTACAATCATTAACATTAGTTTTCCATTTTAATTATTAATAGAAACTCCCAATGGTTTTCCCATCCATAATAAGGTATAAACCCTCTTTCCGAAGGTAGGTGGTCAATTGGGGATTCATACCCATTGACACTTAGGTACTCACATTGGTTAAGAGTATGAGAGTTCAAGACCATCACACCCTTTTGAGTGGAATTTTTTGTTAGGACCAAGTTGATAATGGATTTTATCATATTCAGGTATTGTATTTTTTTGTAAATAAATTATCAAAGAAAGATAAATCACCTCACTTTGTTTTTGGTGAAAATTGGACTCACCTTGATTCTAGAATGAAAGAATATATCATAATGAGGAATATAATCAGATTCAGCATAGATCCAAAATAAATATGATGATTATTTTATGTTTTGTATTTACCACAAATAAAAAGTATGTTGTGAAACTTGTGGTGCAAGATTTATGATAGAAAGAGAGAGAATATGTGTTTCTAATGGTATTCAGGCTAATCGTATTGAGGTTGGTTGGAAAGAAATAAAGTTGTTGGAAGAATATGAAGTTATAATACATCCTAATGGAAGTAAGAAGTTTCTAGAAAGGATGGGAGTTTACAAAATATTATATTAAAATTCATACAATGCTATGATGATATTAAATGTAATCAAATTCATAAAGGAATTCATACTAACATTATGATTCTTGTAGGAGAAGGAAATTCGAGAGGCCAAAGATTTTTCAGTCTCAGATCATTGGTGTGAGATCACCATATTTAGAATTATTTAAATGATATATTTCTTGAAGAAATTGGAATGAAGAATTGGAAAGAAAAAAAATTAAGGGAGAATCAGAATGTTGTAAACTATATGGAGAATTAGAATGTCAGAAATTGGAATGGAGAATCAGAATGATGGAAGTTAAAATGGAGAATTAGAATGATAAAAATTGGAATATAGAATCAGAATGATAGAAATTATAATGGAGAATCATAATTATAGAAATATTAATGGATAATTATAATGAAAAAATTAGTAATGGAGAATCATAATGATAGAAATCATAATGGATAATTAGAATGACACAAATCAGACTAGGAAATCAGACTGGAGAATCTGAATCGGACTGGAGTTTATTAAAAAGTTTGAAGGGTGCTAAAGTCAAATAGAGATTTTAATTTCAATGGAATTTGAATATTCAAAGATATATCCTCAATTGAAGGGATTTAAATTCACTAGAAAAATTCAAAGAAAGATATTATATTTAATAAAGATTGAAGATTTGGGGAATTTGTTCGAGCAAGAAAACATTTTCAAAATCCCACCTAAACCATTCTTGTGATCCTATAAATATAATGAGAGTACTTTTTGTATTCTGTAACTTTAATTGATCATATAAAAGTAGAGATAAGATATAAAATTCTAAAAAGAATATGTTTCTGGATTGTTTTTTGTTAAAGAAGTTATCCTGATATAAGAAGAATAGAAGGAAATTACATTAAGTGTTTTCGAAAATCAGACATGGAAATCAGATTGGGGGATCAGACTCGGATTTCTAGACTCGTTTTAGATATGGTTTAGAATTTTTTTTTTGTATTATGATAGGGAAATATTTTGGTATTGAAATAATCATACTAGTAAATATGACTTGGAAATCATACTAGGATTTCCAGAATCAGATTAAAAGTGGTTCATAATTATCTCAATGGTATTCTGACATAAGTATATTTCCGTGTTGAGAAAATAAGACTTGGGAATTGGATTAGGGAATCATACTGAGTATCATTAAAAAGTATAATAATTTATTACCTTCTCATGGGTAAGAAATTGAAGAATTGGTTTTAAAGTTTATTTTTTTGTGAAAGTTGATTAAGAAGAAAAAAAATTATGTTACATCATTTCATGTTGCCTGAAGCACATGCAATATTGTATTGAACATACTGATACATGAGTGTAAGGGCATATCCTACTCATTATATTCCACACAAAATGATTTTTATCTAGTGGATTATATGGTATTTTATTATTTCTAAACCATACCAAGGAAGTAGATACTCTTGTTGAGTAGTGAACCTTATAAACTCTTAGGTTCCATTGGATGTGTGTTTGAATTGTTTTCAGCATGGAAAGAAATATTTAGTAGGATCTAAAGGTTGTTTCATAAGTAAGGAAACATAAAAGAAAAAGTTATCACTGATTAACCCCTCCCTCTCTTAGTGATATAACTATCTTTATTGGGAAATTTCAATTGATATTAGATCCGGGTACCCTTATTTTATTCTTTGTTGAAGTTTTGAAGTAGAATTTGTAAAAGAGAATTTGAATTGTGTAAACAGTAAAGGTATTCTAATATTTTATGGTAAGAACTATCATGTCTATAAATATATAAATTTTCCTTATCTTTTTTCCATTGGGTATGATGTTCTTGAAGTTACAACAAATGGATTTTCTTCTATTGATGACAGGGTTCCTCTTACTCCCATTGACAATAAGAATCTTGAGAATGATGGAAGAGATAAAGATGATTTACTCTCATCACTTTCTGAAAGTTATTTTTTATAATTAAAAGGTGTTTCCACTTCTAAAGGTATTTTGGATAAGTTGAAAAACATATATAAAGGAAATACAAAAGTCAATAAGGAAAATAAAAAAAATATGGAGGTTGAAGTTTAAATATCTGAAAATGGGTGAGTATGAAATTGTTTAGGGATTCTTTACCAAGGTGAATAACATTGTCAACACAATCATATGTCTTGGTAAAAAGATAGAAGACTCTACATTTTTGGAAAATATCTTAATAATACTTCCTAAAAAGTTTGATGCTAAAGTTTATTCATTAGAAGATAAATATCCTAAGACATTATCTCTGAATGATTTTCATACCACTCTCCTTACTTATGAAATTAGAAGGGAAACATATATGAAAATCAAAACAAAATTTGATAGATAAATGTGTTTCTAGGATACCTAGAAAGAGAATTCAATGAATATTCTTATTAAAGAAAAAGCTGGTGATTCTGATTCTGAAAATGAGTTATGTCAAAATTTTGATGAAATTTTATTCTTGTTTTCTAAAAATATGAGAAGAGGAATAAGTAAATTTAAAGGGAAACTTCCCATGATTTTTTTTGAATGTGGAGAATTTGGGAACATTGTGGATAATTGTCCCTAAAGAAATAAATAAGAGGATAGGGATGAAGAAGAAAGAAATCTAATATGGTTGTGGAATAAATATGGTGATATGTATTTTTCCTGAGGAAAAGATAAAAATTTCTTCAAATCTAAAAGAAGAAGATTTTTATATAAAGATAAATAAGAATAAGATGGTAAAGTTGAATTATAAAAATATTTTCTAGATAAATATGGAAAGAATACTTTTATTTCAATAGTGAATAAGGAAAATTTTGGAAGTAATGGTTCTGAAGAATAAGAAACTCATCATGAATTTCATTTGATAGAAGAGTTGAAAGAATTGCTGATAAAGATTAGAAGTCTTGAGAAGGAAAACATGAAGATGATAAATGAAATTACCTCAATAAACATTCAAGAAGTTTTTCCTAATGAAAAATTCAAGTTCGTAAAATATATGGATTATTTGAATAATTATCTTGTGAAAGAAAATAATCCTAATGATCATATGGATGTAAAGACAAAGGAAGAAGAAGAAGAGTTGGAACTTGTCAAAAAAACTTTCTAAATCTAAATATATAGGAACAAGTTTTATAAACTCTATCTCAAAATTTGGTGAAATTTTTCATAAGGTGGAACCAATGAAGGATCAAAATTATCCTTCAAAGGTTGAGAAGAAAGATGGAAATGTTTTTAAAAAGAATAAATATGGGAAATTTATGCATGTGGCCAAACCAAAAAAGTCATGAAGTTAGAAGATTCTAAAAGTTCTGAGTCAGGAAAAGTTTTTATTACTTCTGGTTCCAATAATAATGGAAATAAATATGGTCTAAAGAAAAATGTTTCATTTGAAAATAGAAATTTTGATGGTCAATAAAGTTCTGTTAAGAAGGTTTTTGAGAAACATACTTACAACACCAGTCAATGAAAACAATTCAGAGGCAAATACTCTTTATATGGATACTACTAGTATTTTGGTGGATTTGGACATATGGAATATTTTTGTTGGTTCAACCAACCATATTACTACTATTACCTAGGTTATGGAAGGCATGTTTTTAGGGGGAATCAATCCTCTCAAAATAATTCTGAGAAGGAAATTCTGAAGAAACCCAAGAAGGTTTGTGTGAAAGATGAGAATAGGTTCCAACCCCTATAAACTATTTGTGAAAGATGTAAAAAACTAGGATGTCCTACTAAGGTTTTTCTTGTTTTGTTACTGGAAAAAAAAAGTTTTTTAACAATTCTCGAAGCCAGAGGTGAAAAAAGAAAATCATCTTTTTTTTTAGACCGATTTGAAAGCTATAAAAGGATAATGACCCTAGATTTTTGATAGTTGGTGTTCTTTCCATATGACAGGAGACTTAAACTTATTGAAGAATGTGAAAGGACTTAAATAAGGAACAATGAAATTTGGCAATGATGAATCATTAATAATCAAAGGGTTTGGATCATCCATCAATGGGAGGAAAAGATGAAATCCAAGAAAACATTATATGTTGATGGGATGAAACATAACTTTCTAAGTGTTCAGAAACATTTTGATGAGGGTAAAAAATTTATCTTCAGAAAATAAGGGTTTTTTATAAAGAGTGTGGAAGATGGAAAGATTGTTAAAAGAGACCAACATACAAAGGGAAACCAATTTCAAGTTAGTGAGGTAAAAAACTCTTGTTACTTGGGTATGGTGGAAGAAAGTAAATTGTGGCATAAAAGGATGGGAAACACGTGTTAGAGAAACATGAGAAAATATCTAAAAGAAACATTATCTAAGACATTACTAATATGTTAAGAATAAGAGATTGGTGTTTCACTATTTGTCAAAAAGGAAATAGTACAAATTATATGCATAATAAATTTTACATTTTCTCAAAAAAAAACGCTTGGAACTTATTCATTCTAATATTTGTGGTCTAATGAGAAAAAAATCAACAAATGGAGATAAGTACATCGTCACTTTCATTGATTACTTTACTTGCATTACTTATGTTATGTATATGAAACATAAGTCATATGCTCTAAAAATGTTTAAAAGTGTCAAGAGGAAATATGAGAAGTAATGTGAGTATTCCATTAAGAATTTAATAACTAATAATATTGGTGAGTATAAGATTAAATATTTTTTAATTTATCTTGATAATCATGGAATTTAGAATGTTTTCAGTTCACCATATACTACTCAAAAAAATGTGGTTTATGAAAGGAAAAATGGAAGTTTGGTGGAAATGGGGAGAATTATGTTACACGAAAATGGTCTTTCTAATTACTATTTGAGTCCATCCATGGGTATTTTTTAAAGGTTGGGGCTGAAGGCTCAATTTATTATTTGAAATAAAAGACCTCTTTAGACTGAGTAGAGGGTGACCCATTACATATCCCGAAGGCCCAAGGCCAAATGTCCTGAATACAAGGCTTAAAAGCCCATTTTTTGTCCCAAAGGACCCCTTAATGAACAGTACTGCTACAGTACCCACCTAACTACAGTACCTGCTACAGTGTTGTCTCCGTTATTGTACCTGCTACAGTACCTCGGCCGCTACAGTGTCACCACTATTATAGCCCGCTGCTGCTACAGTTTTTCTACAGTACCCCCGAAAATTCGCCACTGCCCGGATTTGATCCTGGGTCTTTTGGATTCCAGGTAGGATCCTGTACCACTAGGGTACAGGCTCATTGGCCATGAGTATTGTTGTGTATATTCAAAATTAATTTTTCTATAGGACCAGTTCTAATATGACTTCATATGAATTTTTTTATGTAAAAACTCTATGTTTGAAACACTTGAGAGTTTTCATGAGTCCATTCATTATAAAGGAGAGTGGTGGAAACCTTGGAAATATTGAGAAAATAGGTGAAGATGGAATTTTTCTTGTCTATGATTCATAAGGAAGAGGATATAGATGTTTTAACAAATAAATAGAATGAATTATTTATTCTATTGATGTAAAACTTATTAAAAATTCTGAGGAGGATAAACAGACTCGTAAAGATAAGGAAGTTGAAAAGGATAAGGAAACTTTTCTTAACAATTCTAATAAGGATACAAAAAATTGTAATGCTACTCAAGAAGAATAATCAGACTCATCTATTTTTAGTGATGAGGAAGATACTCAAAAATCTCATCCTGGGTTGAAGAAGTAAGTGGAATCTCATAACATTATTAGTGATCAATATTAGAAAGTTCAAACAAAAAGAACATCAAATTCCATTGCACACACTTCTTTATATTAAAAAGTGGGACCTAAATATGTTTATCAAGCTTTTGAGTATCCAGAATGGGTTCTGGTCACAAAGGAAGAGCTGAATCAGATAAAAAATAATGATACATGAGAACTCATACCTAATCCAGAAAAAAAATGTTATTGGTACAAAGTGGGTTTTCCAGAACAAGTTTAGTAAAGAAGTTGATGTGATAAATAAAAAGTAAAGACTTATTTGCAAATGTTATTCACAAATTTAAGGTGTTTATTTTGATTAAACCTTTTCTTCAGTGGAAATATTAGAAACTATCAGAATCTTTCTTGCAATTTTTTCACAATAAAGTTACAAAATATTTTAAATGGATGTTAAATCTGCATTCATAAATGGTGATCTTTATGAGGATGTTTACATTGAACAACCTTGTGGATTTATTTTTGGGAAATATGAAATTTATGTGTTTAAGCTAAAGAAATCCTTGTATGGGTTAAAACAATCTTTGAGGGAATGGTATTCCAAATTTGATACTTACTTAAGAAGGATGAGATTCAATAAAGGAAGAGTTGATAGCAATATTTATATCAAGTAAATTCAAGATTTTTACCTATTCATAATTATTTATGATGGTGAAATTATCTTTTCTAGGAATAATTAAAAAAGTTGCAAAAGATTTTCTGAAGAGATGAAAAATTTGTTTGATACATCCATGTTGGGGGAAATGAAATACTTTCTTGGGTTACAAATTTTACAAAATAAGAAACGTGTCTACTTTTCTCAAGAAATGTATGATAAGGAACTTCTCGATAAGTTTGGCATGGAAAAATAAAAACAATTTTCCACACCGATTTTGTTGGGAACTAAGTTGAGTAAATATTTAGAAGGTAAAAAAGTAGATCATAAATAATTTCAGAAGATGATAGGAAGTTTGTTATATTTGATTACCTCAAGACGTAACATTGTTTATGTTGTTGCCTTGTGTGAATGATTTCATAGTTCCTTTAGAGAATCACAATTAATTTCTGGAAAAATAATTCTCAGATATATCATAGTCAGAAAAAATTCCAGAATCGGGTATGATATCTTAGAAATTATGGACTTGTTTGGGTATTCAGATGTTGATTGGGTAAAAACGTAGATGATAGAAGATCCACATCTAGTAGAGTTTTATTTATGAAGAAAATTTGTGTTATTTGGCATATAAAGAAAGAAAATTTTATAACTCTTAGTAAATTTGAAGATGAGTATGTTTTTTCCACTCAAGATGTTACTCAACTTATGTGGATGAAGACCCAGTTGGAAGAATTACTTTTTGAATTAAAGTTACCCTTTTTCTTAGGTTATGAAAATCAAATTGTAATCAACCTTACCAAGAATCTGATACAACATTCTCATTCAAAACATTTTGATATCAAGTACAAGTTCATTAAAGAGTATGTGGAGAAGAATGAGTTGAATATGGAGTACATTCCTACATCAGAACAAGTTGCTGACATATTCATAAAACCATTACCAAAGGATCTTATTTATAAAATAAGGTTGAACATGGGCATCCAACCTATTTATCATCAAGGTTTTGGTATGTGTTTCTATCCCCTCTCTCATATTACCTTTTTATTCTGCTTTCAAGGGGGATAATTGTTTTATAAATCTATCCTTATAGAATCATGAAAAAGGGGGAGTTGTGGGTAAGCTATGAATCTTGCATATAAGTGCATGAACTATTCTAAATATTTGTTGGAGTGGTTTTAGGAAACAAAATTTCTGTATTCCAATGAGGTTGAAGAAATAGAGAAAATATGAATAAAGAATGTTGAGGAAGAAAGAAGGGATTAGGAAGAATGCTGATGTTTTTTTCATCAGTCATTACTTTTGGACAGCATGGTTTTGCTATCAATTATTCTTGTTTCTTATAATGAGTTAGCACATGATCCTTAGCCCGGTTGGTAAGGACTCTATAAGTGCATCCGGGAGACCTGGGATCAAATCCAGGCAGAGACATTATTTTCCGGTACTGTAGTAGTACTGTAGCAGGTACTATAGCAGTATTGCAGCAGGCACTGCAGCGGGACTGTGCAGTACTGTAGTGGGAACTGTGCAGTACTCTAGCTAGTACTATTTGGCACTGTAGCAGCCAAGAATATGCCCCCGTTTGGGAATTTTGGCCACCGATTTGGTCCCCGAGTCCTTTAAGGCCTTCGAGCCACCCAGACCTTTGGGTCAGTAAGCCCTTCGGGCCACCTCAAGGCCTTCGTGCCACCTTAAGTGTAGATTCAAACCAGAAGACCTACAATGAACAAGCTCTACAAGGAGGATGAGAAAGGATATTTCACCATAGTAGAAGCTAAACATATTGAAATAATGAGAGGGTATGGCACTTTCCATCGGTACAAGCCTATACATGCATAGGAATGCCTAGCCGAATAGCCATGCGAACGTGGAGAGCTGATTTCACGATGAAGATGCTGGGGAGGAGCAGTTCCAAGTTGTTAGTCTAGGTTGTCTGTAATGTTTGAATCCTACGGGAAAATGAATTCCTCTAAGGCTTATAGGCCATGTAATACTTATGCCTACGGGCCTTGTAAGGGTTCCACCTCACCCCTTGAAAGTTGGATTATCAAAAATCAATAAAAATGAAGGCCTTCGGGCCATTGGAGGTTATAATGAGTTATCTCATGTAGGCATAGAATTTTTGATAAGTAATCCATAGCTTGAGGTTACAAAGTTAAAAAATTTATGAATAATGGATGAAATAAAATCCAAAGGGAGGGATATTATGACCAAGATGACAAGGTAGTTTATTATATTTAGGTATTGTCTTTTATTTTCAAGGAATTATCAAAGAAAAAAGAAATCACCTCACTTTGTTTTTTGTGAAAATAGAAATCACCTTGAGTTTAAAATGAAATTTTATATCATAATTAGGAATAGAATCAGATTTAGTATGGATCCAATAAAAATATGAAGATTCTTTATTGTTTTATATTTCCCATAAATCAAAAGTAAGTTATGAAACTTTTGATGCAAGATTAATGAAAGAAAGAGGAATAATAAGTGTTTCCAATTATATTAAATCTAATCGTATTGAGGATCTTTGGAAGGAAATAATGTTTCTGGAATAATAATAAGTTTTAATACATCCTAATGAAAGAAATAAGTTGCTGGAAAGGATGTAAGGTCACAAAAATTTCCATTAAAATTCAAATGATGCTATTATGATCTTAAAGTTAATCAAAGTGATGAAAGAATTCATACTTACATGATGATGTTTATAGGAGAAAGAAATTCAAGAAGTAAAAGATTTTTCGGTCTCAGATCATCGGTGTGAGATCACTATATTCAGAATTGTTTGAAGGTCGTATGACTTGAAGAAATTGGAATAAAGAATCGAAAATATGGAAATTGGAATGGAGAATCGAAATAAAAGAAATCAGAATGGATAATTAGAATGAAAGAAAATAGAATGGAGATTCAGAATGATAGAAATAGTAATAGAGAATTATAATGATAGAAATCATAATGTTGATTCAAATTTATAGAAATCAGAATGGAGAATCAGAATTATAGAAATTATACTACAAAATCGGACTGGGAAATCGGAATGGAGAATCGAAATCGGACAGAATTTTATTGGAAAATTTAAAGGGTGCTAAAGTCAACAAGAGATCTTTATTTCAAGGGAATCTAAATTAGTAAAAGATATATCTAAAATTAAATGTATTTAAAGGCACTAGAAAAATTCAATGAAAGATCTGAGATTTAAGGAAGATTGAAGATTCGGGAAATTTTGTAAAGTGAGAAAACCTGTTTTAGAATCCTTCCCAACCCATTTATGTGAGCCTATAAATATGAGGAGAGTAGTTCATGTATTTTGTAACTTGAATTGATTATGTAATATGATATAGAATCTCCATAAGTCCAGTAAGAAGATGTTTACATATTGTGTTTTTTTTGAAGAATTTATCCAAACATAAGAAGAAGATAAGAAAATTGTACTAAGTGTTTTTGAAAATCTAACTTGGAAATCGAACTTGGAAATCAGACTGGGGAATTAGACTAGGATTTCCAAACTCATATTAGAAGTGGTTCAGAGTTGTTTCAGTGTTATTCTGACAAAGAAATATTTCTGTAATGAAATAATCAGACAGGGAAATCTGACTTAGAAATCAGATTGGGGAATCGTACTAGGATTTCTAGACTCATATTAGAAGTGGTTGGAATTATCTCAAAAGTATTCTAACAAAAATATATTTTTGTATTGATAAAATAGGAATTGGGAATCAGACTATGGAATTGGACTGAGTATCATTACAAATTCAATAAAGTTATTAATTTATCTTGGGTAAGAAATTGAAGAATTGTTTTGAAAGTTTATGTTTTTGTGAAATATGATCAAGAAGCACAAAAAATTGTATTAAATCATTTAATTATACTCAAAGAACATGAACTATTGTATTGAACATAGTTCTACATGTTTGTAAGGGAATATCTTACTCATTTTATTCCACATAAAAGGATTGTTTTCTAGTGGATAGTGTGGTATTGGATTATTTCCAAACCATACCAAGGATGTATCTACTCTTGTTGAGTAGTGAACCTTGTAAATTCTTGTTTCCTATGTATGTGTATTTGATTTTTTTTCATCAGGGAATGAAATCTTTAATAGGATTAAAATTTTGTTTCATAAGTAAGGAAATATAAAATAAAAAGGTATCACTGATTCACCCCCCCCCCTCGTTGATATAACAATTATTACTGGGTAATTTCATTATTTCATACTCCAAGACTCCCTTATATATTTAAGACATGTTTTACAACCTCTTCCTAATCTAGATATGGGACCAGTGACCCTAATAAAATAATTATAGGTAAAATTTTATTTGTTCACAAAAAAAATATGGAATATATTTATTGGATCCATCTATATGTATCTGAGGTTCTTCATCCATTTCATAGTAATGAATAGATTCTTTATATGTTGAATTTTTATAACAAAATACTTCTAAATTTTCTATAATGTAGGTAGTTGGTTAATATTCTAAGGAGTGGATTTAGCCATTATAAGGCATCCTTTGTATCCTAGTTATTATAAGAATCAAAACCCACATAGTTATTTAAATCCAAGTAGTTCAACATCATGTAGAGAGGATATGTGTGTGGGTGTTTGGATGCCAGATATTTGAACTCAAGTCTCAAGGATATGTCCTATGTATCCTTATTACAATAGGAATCAGTGATATCGTAGTCTGATCATGCCCTTGGTACTGTTCCCGATTTTGATTTCCTCATATGGGGGAGGTTTATATGATGTCTTTCATCAAGTATTATGTGTTGATATTTTTCTGGATGGTGGAGATTCATAATTTCAATGAGGTGTTCATTGTGATTCCCTAAGCCTACGTGAGTTGTGCTCAGTGTGGAAAACAAGGTACATCAAGTGACCAACCTCATTACATATGGATTTGGGGATTATGAATTATGATGATGTAACGACCCAAAGTTTTTCAGTGGAAATTCCCTTCTTAAAATTATGTCATAAAATCACACGAAAACACAACATAATGAACTACTAAGTGCTAAGTGACCTTTAAACATAATTTTGTCACTTCTATGTTTTTAATTTCAAAAATTTGACATACACAGTTGTGTTCAAGCTGTTTTTTGGAGTCTAATAAAACAAAAATAATTTTTGGTGAATAGTAACCAACCCTTATGAATAGTAAAATACCCTTATGAATAGTAAATCATCCAACATAAGACTAACCTTACCCATGAATAATTAAATAAAATTTATACATCTTAGAAAGTGACAATTTCACCTTAGTAAACGTTTTGGTATTTTGTAAGTCACAAATAATTAATTATGATTAATTAATTAATTTGAAAGAAAATTTATTTTTCTTAAAATGTTTTCATTAATTATAAAATAAATTTCTTATAGTTTTTAGATAATTTTATAAGACCCTACATAATTTTTGAAAGCATAATAAAATCAGTTTTAGTTTTAAAAACTGTTTTTTTAAGTAAATTATGATTTTAATTAAATGTTAAATTAATAATATTTAGAAAATTATTTTTGAAAAATGGACTTAATTTTTGGATTCTACATGTCGAAAAATGGTTGGGGTAAATTTTTGTGATTTTTATGAGATACTTGAATTTTTATGAATAGTGAAATACCATAATTTACAAAATAAGCTAAATAAGCTAATTATAGAGTCATGTGTGATGTTCTGCTGATGTAAGCCCACTTGTATTGGTATCACATGATAAAACTACTATTCTTGGTCATTGGAGACTCATTATTCCTTGTCTTACGGTAAACTAATAAACTAATGAATTTTATATTAAGGAAACCCCTCTCCCCTCCACTATAAATACCACTCTTCACACCCTCATTTCCTCAAACCTCTAAAGCTCCAATACTTCTCAAAACTCTTCCCAAACATCCTCCCTATTCCCTCTCCCACGTTCAAGAGCTAATGGTCTCATCAAAATACCAATCCTAGATTCCTTAAGGAGGATCTCAAGAGGAAGCTTTAAGAGGTAATTTATCTCCCTCTTCTCCTTTAATTCAAGTTCATTTCTGAATCTCTCCCCATATATCTTCATCCAAATGGTATTGTAACTCCAATATTATACATTTACTATACTTTTATGATGATAATGGGATATTATATCATCCAACCCTCTTTCCCTCTCCCTTTTATTTTATTAAGGAGAATGTTGTTCGTGAGGTGTTAATTTATCTCCATCAAGAACGACAAGTTTTGTTCTTACATTTCTACCTTCATATCTGGTCATGAAACCATTTTTATGTTTTAACCAGAAACCTTTATATGTATTATCTCTTATTTAAAGTTCTGGAACTAACTTATGACCATATTTCTAGTGATAAAATAAAACAAGTTCATTATGATCAAAAAATCGCTCAAATTAACCCAAACAATATCATTTAATTCTTATCTAATGATCCATCCACATGGATCTAATATAATTCATTATAAAATCATTAAAAATTATGTAATATCATTAATAACATGAAATATCAGTTATATCTATCTACTCATGTTCTACCTGAACTTCAATTTAAGAATACAAGTGAACCACTCAAGAAAACCATAAAAACAAACATTCCCAAACAATGTTTTTTAAACCCTATAACTCATTCAAAGGAACATAAAATAACTTAATAAAACCATGATGAACCATATTAATTTAAAAAAGGTTCTGTATTTCTAATTATTGACTATAATGTCATTATACAGGACATTAAAAAGAAGGAAGCATTCTGATACAAGGTAAGGGGAAATTCTCAAACCCAACTTTCATCCTTTGGGTTCTTCCTCTTTCACTCCATTGTTTTTGATACGGTTACCCCTTAAATATAATTTTTTCATAATTGTCTTTCCTTTTCTAGGATATACATTTTTTTCACTGGTTTTGATGTCAAACAAAATTTTTTCCAAAAGAACTCTTCTTTTAAGAACACACCTTTTACTTCTCTCTCAAAGTGGACGGTTCTTGAAACATGCATGTTATTCCCTCTTTCTTTTGGGAACCCAAAGTTTATGAATGTGTTTTTATGAGATGTAACCCCTTCCTTTACATGGGTTAGTTATGTTTACTTTTGATATTTGTTCCATGTGGCAAGCATGATAACGATAATGTTATGATGTGATGGGTGCGCCCGGAATTATATAGCACAATATGAATGTTTGAATGTGACAGGTGTGCCTGGAATTATACAGCGCTCCAATGAATTGGGTAAAGTGATGAATCTCATTATTAAATGTTAAATGATGTGTGAAAAAGATTCTATCTTGGTTCACAAGTATTTGTGGTATTTAACAACTAAGACATGATGTTTCATTTTTTATGCATTTCCACATTTCATGTCTTTTATTTATGCTCCTCTAATGTTCATGATCTTTTGCCTATGTCATGATTATGCTCACCCCATGCTTTATTATTCTTATATATCCTCTTAATGGGATTTTATCTCACCCATTTTTATGTATATCCTCAAGTTTCTACATGTACTAAGGAGAGTACAAGTTCCAATAAGAAGCTATATAAGAAGAAATTAAATAAATGTTTATACTTGATGTTGTAATTTTTATGTATGGTCCTAGTTTTCTCAAGACACCAAACCTTTAGATCCTCTATGTTTAATACTATTATGTTTTTTATCTTTAAAATTATGTAATAATAATGTAAGAAAATTGTAGGGTCACTATAGTTGGTATCAGAGGAAAGGTTTAGTTAATATGGGAATTAGGATTAGTGAACCCTAGAGAAAACCTCTTGCATGAGACTAAGTAAAAATATGCACACAAGAATCTCTACATGGGAATACCGTATGTTAAGCTTTTAGTATAAATTGTGCAAATAAATAATTTATTTATTCAGGAATTGTTGACTTATATTTTGTTCTAACCTTTTCTATTTTAGAAAATGGTGGGAACCAGGAGAAATCAGGCCAACAAATCTTGCGAGGTCCAATGAAACGATTGTCCAAACGACATACCCAATGATTTAGGAGGTGGAGTTCAAAAATTCATGGAGATTCTTACCCAATTATCTTAGGTTATGAAAAATAACCATAATAATGGGGAACGCCCTCCTTCACCAAAGAGGGAGAAACTGGCTATCGAATTTTTTATGTGGCAATGACCACCGAAATTTAATGGATCTTCTGATCCACTAGTTATGGAACAGTGGGTCAACTCCATGGATAAGATCTTTTTTGTTCTTCACTGTTCTAAGATGGAGAAGTTGACCTTAGACATTTATCTTCTAGATGGATAATCCGATCAATGCTGAGATTTTATTAAGAACATCAAGCCAAGAGATAAAATTGAAGAGATGGAATGGGAAGACTTTAAGATTATGTTTCTTAACAAGTATTTCCCAAGAACACTTCGCACAAATATGGAGAGAGAATTTATAGAGATCCATCAAAAAGAAGGAGAATCTGTCACAACCTATGAAGAGAATTTCACAAGGCTTGTAAGTTATGCTTCATGTTTTATTATCAACAATGATAGCAAAATTGATAGATTATTTAGTGGATTAAAACCACACCTTTGAAAAGATCTTGCAATTCGAGAATTTGGGAGTTATGAAGAATTCGTTTGATGTGATCTCAAAGTGGAGATAAAGTTTTTAGAATGGCCCCATGGCTATGGAGATAAGAAACGAAAGACTGAGTTTCAATCTGGTGGATCTAATGATAAGGGTGGGAAGAAAACTCAACGACCCACATGCCAAAAATGTGGGAAGTTTCACCAGGGGAAATGCCTCAAAGGGAAGGGGAAATGCTTCAAGTGTGGGAAAGGACACCATGCACAAGAGTGTCGAAAAGACACTAAAAGAAATGAGAATTTAGTCGATGAAAGGAGATAATTACTCATGGTTCAATGCTACAACTGTAGGGAGCAAGGGCACTATGCAAACCAGTGCACTAAACCTCGAGTTCTCGAGGGTAATCAGCGTCATCAGCCACCAAAGCCAAAGGAACAAGGGAAGGATTATTCCATCACTACTGTGGAAGTGGATAAAGATAATGAAGTCGTAAAAGGTAAAATTTCTATTCACTCAAGAATGGAAAAATTCTTATTTAATTCTGGTTCTACACATTCCTTTATATCTTGCAAGTTTTCTAGAACTATAGAATCGAAGCCTCAAAACCTTGAAGTATAGATATTTGTAAAAACACCAAGTGGTGTAATCATTGCAACCCAAGTGTTTAACTCTTCTCATGTTGGCATATGTGGGAAGATCCTTCCGTCAAATCTCTTAATACTTCCCTTGGTGGAATTTGACACTATAATGGGAATGGATTGGCTCTCATTATATAGAGCACATATCAACTGTCGGGAAAAGGAAATATCTTTTCCTATTATGAACCATCCCATGCTCCTCTACAAATTCAAGGAAGATCATAAATCTCCTATGAAAAGTCCTCCATCTATGTGGATGTTTATTCCCTATGAAGAAGCATACCTCTCTCAAATGGTTGGGTCGAAGGATAGTTCTAGCCTTGCAGAAATGCCCATCGTGAGGGAATACGGTGATGTATTCCTGAAGAGTTACATGGAATTCCCCCGGATCGTGAGGTAGAGTTCTCAATTGAACTCATACCTGAAGCTACTTCTATCTCGAAGTGTACCTATAGGATGGATCCTATCAAACTAGAGGAGTTAAAGAAGAGGATGTAAGAGCATCTGGAAAAAGGGTTCATATGCCCTAGTGCATCACCTTGGTGTGCGCAAGTGCTCTTTGTGAAGAAGAAGGATGGAACAATGCGGATGTGTATTGATTATCAGGAACTCAACAAGATCGCCATAAATAACACGTATCCTCTCCCTAGGATTGATTACTTGTTCAATCAGTTAAGAGGATATCAATACTTCTCAAAGGTGGATCTTCGTTCTGGATATCATCAGGTAAAGGTGAAGAAGGAAGATATTCAGAAGACTGTCTTCCGTACAAGGTATGGGTACTATGAGTTTTTAGTGATGCCCTTCGGACTTACTAATGCCCCTGAAATATTCATAGATTTGATGAATAGAGTCTTTAGACATTACCTCGACAAATTTTTGGTAGTTTTTATTAATGATATTCTCATATAATCCAAGAGAAAGGAGGAACATGAAGAACATATAAGACTTGTATTGGTGACATTGAGGAAGGAGAAGTTATACGCCAAGTTCATCAAGTGTGACTTTTGGATGAAGCAAGTCACATTCTTGGGACATGTGATCACAAGTGAGGGAATTTCTGTGGATCCTTCAAAAAAAAGGCAATTGAGGAATGGCCCAGGCCCTCTAATGTCACAGAAATCCGTAGTTTTCTTGGATTAGCTGGGCACTACCGACGTTTTGTGATAAACTTCTCAAGATTTTCAATCCTGCTAACTAAGTTAACAAGGAAAGGGGTAAAGTATGTATGGATGGAATAATGTGAGGGAAGCTTCAAGGAGCTAAAGAGAAGGCAGATCACTGCACCTGTACTCACACTACCTAAAAGAGTAGAAATTTTTGTGATATACAATGATTCTTCAAAGAAAGGCTTGGGTTTTGTACTCATGAAAAATGATAATTTGATCGTCTATGCCTCACAACAGTTGAAGATCCATGAGAAGAACTACCCGACGCATGATCTAGAGCTGGCAGTCATGATTTTTTCCTTGAAAAGCTGGTGGCACTACCTTTATGGCGAGAAGTGTGACATATACACCGACCACAAGAGCCTAAAGTATATATTCACACAAAAGGAGTTCAACATGCATCAAAGGAGATGGTTAGATCTAATCAAGGATTATGATTCCTCTATTCTCTATCATCCTGGAAAGGCAAACAAGGTAGCTGATGCACTAAGCATAAAATAACCTGCTACTCTATCCATGTTGTGGATTGAGAAAGACCATATCTTCTTGGATATGCAAATAATGTATTTAGAAATCATAAGGGCAGGGGATACATCCTACCTTGCCCAAATTATTGTGCAACCATCCATCTAAGAGAAGATTAATGAATCACAAAGGGATGATGTGGAGATACAAAAGAGGGTGAATTTAGTAAATGAAGGGAAGCTGCAGGAGTTCCATATCGATGATGATGGTGTGATTCAGTTTAGAATGCGGATTTTTGTGCCTTAATCACCCAGGATAAAGAATGAGCTATTGGAAAATGCACATAGCTCAACATTCTCTATCCATATTGGGAGTACCAAGATGTACTGTGATCTCCGAGAACACTTCTGGTGGGATAACATGAAAAAGGAGATTTCCAAATATATATCAAGGTGCTTGGTATGTCAACAAGTTAAATCCAAGAAACAAAAGTCCAAAGGTCTGATGTAGCCATTGCCTATACCCATGTGGAAATGGGAAAATGTTACTATGGACTTTATCACGGGTCTCCCAAATACGTCGAAGGGAAATAATGTGATATGGGTTGGGGTTGACCGACTCACCCAGACTGCCCATTTTATCACTATTCGGGAAGATCTCTCGCTTGAACAACTTGAAAATATATATGTGAAGGAAGTGGTGAGACTACATGGAGTTCCACTCTCGATTGTCTCTAACTGTGATCTAAGGTTCACATCTAAATTTTTGAGAAGTCTTAAACATGCTTTGATTACTAAATTAAATTTCAGCACGGCCTATCACCCCCAAACTAATGGCCAGTCTGAAAGGACTATTCAGACTCTTGAAGATATGATAATAGCTTTCTCTCTATAATTAAAAGGAGGATTGGATCAGCATCTCCCATTGGTTGAGTTCTCATACAACAATAGCTTCCACTCGAGTATTCAGATGGCTCCATATGAAGCGTTGTATGGAAAGCGATGTAGAACTCCAACCTGTTGGGATGAATTTAGAGAAAGAAAGCTACTTGGACCTGATATTGTGCAAGAGATGACAGAGAAGGTTCATCCAGAAACACATCAATGCTGCTCAGAGTCGGCAAAAGAGATATGCTGACAACCGTCGAAGGGACTTCAATTTTGACATTGGATATAAGTTCTTCCTACGAATATCTCCATGGAAGAGAGTCATGTGATTTGGGAAGAAAGGGAAAATAAGCCCAAGGTAAATTGGCCCCTTTGAGATCCTTGACCGCATAGGAGCTGTGGCCTATCAATTTTCACTTCCACTGAATATGGATCAATTTCATGATGTGTTTCACGTATCACTTCTAAGGAAGTACATACCGGACCCCTCACATGTACTAAAATCATAGGTGGTACAGCTGGAAGATGATCTCTCTTATGAGGAACAACCAGTAGAGATTTTAGATCGAAGAGATATAGTACTACGCAACAAGACAACTCATCTTGTTAAAGTGTTGTGGAGGAACCATAAGTTTGAGGAAGAAACTTGGGAACCAGAAGAGGCAATGAATGAGAAGTGCCCTCACCTGTTTTTGTAAAGTGAAATTTCGGGGGTGAAATTTCTTAAGGGGGGAAGAATGTAACGACCCAAAGTTTTTCAATGGAAATTACCTTCTTAAAATTATGTCATAAAATCACATGAAAACACAACATAATGAACTACTAAGTGATAATTGACCTTTAAACATAAGTTTGTCACTTCTATGTTTTGAATTTTGAAAATCTGACATACATCTTTGTGTTCAAGATGTTTTTTGGAGTCTAATATAACAAAAATAATTTTTGGTGAATAGTAACCTACCCTTATGAATAGTAACATACCCTTATGAATATTAATATGAACCTTATGAATAGTAAATCATCCAACATCAGAGTAACCTTACCCATGAATAATTAAATAAAATTTAGAAATCTTAGAAAGTGATACTTTGACCTTAGTAAACATTTTGGTATTTTTTAAGTCACAAATAATTAAATAATTAATTTAAAAGAAAATTTATTTTTCCTAAAATGTTTTGATTAATTATCAAATCAATGTTTTGTAGTTTTTAGAAAAATTTATAAGACCCTACGCAGTTTTTGAAAGCACTATAAAATCAGTTTTAGTTTTAAAAGCTGTTTTTTTACGTAAATTATGATTTTAATTAAATATTAAATTAATAATATTTATAAAAATATTTTTTGAAAAATGGAATTAATTTTTGAATTCTACACGTTAAAAAATGGTGTGGGTAAATTTTTGGGATTTTTCTGAGATACTTGAATTTTTTATGAATAGTGAAATACCATAATTTACAAAATAAGCTAAATAAGCTAATTAAGGAGTCATGTGTGATGTTCCACTGATGTAAGCCCACTTGGTTAGGGATAAAATGATAAAAAATACTATTATTGTTCATTGAAGACTCACTATTCCTTGTCTTAGGGGAAATTAATAAACTAATGAGTTTTATATTAAGGAAACCCCTCTCCCCTCCACTATAAATACCACTCTTCACACCCTCATTTCCTCACACCTCTCAAGATCCAATACTTCTCTAAACTCTGCCCAAACATACTCTCTATCCCCTCTTCCACTTTCAAGATCTACCGGTCTCATAAAAAGACCAAGCCTAGATTTCATAAGGAGGATCTCAAGAGGAAGATTTAAGAGGTAATTTCTCTCCCTCTTCTCCTTTAATTCAAGTTCATTTCTGGATCTCTCTCCATCTATCTTCATTCAAATGGTATTGTAACTCTATTATTATACATGTATAGGAATTTTATGATGTTAATTTGATATTATATCATCCAACCCTCTTTCCCTCTTCCTTTTATTTTATTAAGGAGAACGTTGTTCGTGAGGTGTTAATTTATCTCCTTCAAGAACGACAAGTTTTCTTCTTCCATTTCTACCTTCAGATCTGGTCACGAAACCATTTTTTGGTTGAACCAGAACATGTTATATGTATTATATCCTATTTAAAGTTCTGGTACAAACTTATGACCATATTTCTAGTGATAAAATAAAACAAGTTCATTATGATCGAAAAATCGCTCAAATTAACCCAAACAATCATCATTTAATTCTTATCTAATGATACATCCACATGGATCTAATATAATTCATTATAATATCATTCAAACTCCTGTAATATCATTAATAACATGAAATATCAGTTCATGATTTCTACCCATGTTCTACCTGAACTTCAATTTAAGAATACAAGTGAACCACTCAAGAAAACCATAAAAACAAACATTACCGAACAATGTTTTTTAAACCCTATAACTCATCCAAAGGAACATAAAATCACTTATTAAAATCATTATGAACAATATTAGTGTACACAAGGTTATGTATTTCTAATTAATGAATATAATTTCATTATACAGGACATTAAAGATAAGTAATCATTTGGATACAAGGTAAGGGAAAATTCTCAAACCCAACTTTCATCCTTCTGGTTCTCCCTCTTTAAATCCATTTTTTTTATATGGTTACTCCTTAAAGATCATTTTTTCATCATTGTCTTTCCTTTTCTAGGATATACATGTTTTTCACTGGTTTTAATGTCAGAAAAAATGTTTTCCAAAAGAACTCTTCTTTTAAGAACATACCTTTTACTTCTCTCTCAAAGTGGATGGTTCTTGTAACATGCATGTTATTACCTCTTTATTTTGGGAACCCAAAGTTTATGAATTTGTTCTTATGATATGTAACCAATTACATTACATGTGTTAGTTATGTTTACTTTTGATATATGTTCCATGTGGCAAGCATGATAATGATAATGTTATGATGTGACGGGTGTGCCTAGAATATTATATAGCGCAATATGAATGTTTGAATGTGACGGGTGTGCCCAGAATTATACAGCACTCCAATGCATTGGGTAAAGTGATGAATCTCATGAGTAAATGTGAAATTATTTGTGAAAAATATGCTAGTTTGGTTCTCAATTATGTGTGGTATTTAACCACTAATACATGATGTTTCATTTTTTATGCATTGCCACATTTCAAGTCTTTTATTTATGCTCCTATAATGTTCATGATATTTTGCCTATATCATGATTATGCTCACCCCATGCTATATTCTTCTTATATATCCTTCTACTTGGCTTTTAGATCACCCCTTTGGATGTATATCCTCAGGTGGCTACATTTACTAAGGAGAGGACAAGTTCCAATAAGAAGATAGAGAAGAATAAATTAAATAAATGTTTATGCTTGATGTTGTAATTGTTATATATGGTTCTAGTTTTCCCAAGACACTAAACCTTTGTATCCAATATGTGTAATAATATTTTGTTGTTTATCTTTAAAAAGATGTAATAGTAATGTAAGAAAATGGTAGGGTCTCTATAGATGAACCTTGGGGTAATTTAATAAGGAGATCAGGACTTAGGAATACATCTTATGTATCCTGATTTTGGAAAGAATTAGATTCATCATAGTTTATTTGTTTCTCAGTTTGTTGGGGGATGAGGTATTTATTAGACCATGAGAATTATTGGGTTGATGATAGTTGAAATTTGAAAGACATGGTGGGGCTTACACCAAGGTTGATTCTTATTTAATCTTGGGATTGGACCTTAAGAAGGAGTCATATATATATTGGTTATGTTATGAATCAGAATCCTCATAGTTCAATGATATCGGGGATTACACTCTTACATTGTCCTTTCCCTTGTATATTCTTATAATAAAAATGATATGATCATTAAAACTCCATAATCCCATGTGATCTATCCTCGGTGTGAGAAATAAGAGATGGAAAATAATCATTCTCGTTGCTTATGGGTGTAGGGTTTATGTATTGTAACTGCCATTAAGTTTTTTTAATACGGTGTTAGAGCCTTAATAAGGAATCCTACATATCCTAGTTATAGTAGAAATTAGATTCATCATACTTCAGCTGATCAGGGATTATGCATTGAGGTTACCCTTGTATTCTAGGCTAACACGCTGAGGATGATCAAGGTTATAAAGTCCTAGGATTCCCTTGTCAGCCTATCCAACTTTCTTTACTTACATGAGATGATTTCCCACTCGACATGCCTTGATTTCCTATTTGACATACTGGAGGATGTCTACAGAACATATCCCAAGACAATCAAAAGATCAAATTGGCTTATCTGAGGGATGCCACATATCCTAGATGGAATGCCTGAGTATTGTCACATAATAAAGGATGACTTGTTCGGAGGAAATCATAGAACCTATTCAGTTGACATTGGGAGCCATTGCATGGCCCTGGATGACATGTCTATAGGTTGTTGCATGATTCAGCTGACTTAAGCTGGTGTCATTTCAATATTTGGTCAACACAATTGGGGAACCACTGGATTTAGTGTGACATGTCTCAAAGGGTGATACATATCTAGGATAATATGTCTAGAGGAAATCTTGAGACCTAGATGATACACAAAGAAGGTGTCACGAGATCATGGTGACATGCCCAGGTTCCACCGCGATACTCATCATACTTGCACTGGTGTCACCATATGAGTTGAGTGAAATGTGTGAAGGACAATGTGAGGTATGAATGTTGATCCCATGGGAATTTATGAGACTTGGGTGGTGTTCCCATGGGGTGAAATGTGAATTTATTTGACACATCCATAGAACTCATCATGATCTGAATAGTATACCAAAGGAGTGTCGCGAGATATGGACAACATGTTATGGTGTTGTTGTGTGTCATAGATGGTTCATGTGAAGTGCATTAGGATCATCTTACATGTATTTCACATAATTTTCACATTTTCTTAGTCTTTGTTCTACCCTTTTACTTCTAGTGCCTTAGATATGTTTGATGTTAGCTTGTTTTAAGTCTCATGTTATCTATAAGGTGTGTGGGGTTTTCTTCATGTTTCCTTCCATAATTCCTTCACATGATCTATTTGTGATCATGAGAAGTGTTTATGGATGTCTCGTGATTTATATAGGGGTTTTTCAGACCTTTACCTATTGGGAAAAAATCCCTCAAGGTAACATTGCAGCATTTTTGGGTTGATTGTGTTTGTTGACAAAGAAGGTTTCCATGGAAAATTGTCGAGTTCCAGAGAAGCTGTTGACAATCCATGTTGAAAAAGAAAAATGACAAAGGAATGGACGATCTGGAGGCGATACAAAAAGAGCAGTACAAGGTGGCGTCATTTTCCAGTGTTTGCCAAATTTTTGGGGTCCAAAATATGGAGGTTGGTGAGCATCAAGAAAAGTGTATATCCTTTAATATCTTATTTAAATATGGAAAAGTCATGAGTTTCATGAAGATAGGCTTCATGGATTGAATTTAGCAAAGACAAGAAGAATATTGATAGTGTTTTTCGTGATTACGTCAAGCTTCGCGAATGGCAGAGGTTGAAGTGCATCGCGGCGGTGAAGGGCTTTGAGAGGGAGCTTTGTGGAGAAGTTTTGAAGGGATTGACAGTGATGCTCCACGATTAGAAAAATTTTCGTGGTGCTTCGCAAGATTGAGAGAATTTCGGCAGACACTTTGGAGCTTCGCGATTTGTGATGACATGGAATTGACTTCGTGCGGAAGGATCGAGGGTCAGTGGGATCGCCTATAAATAGAGGTCGACCCCCTCAAGAGAATTATAGAGGTTTCAAAGAATATATCTTGCTCTCATTTTGCGAAGGTATTGTTCTTCGCGAAAGAGAGGAGCTTCACAGCAACAAATCTAGCTCCGTGAAGGAAGTGTGATTCTCGAGGCTGCATGCTCTAAGGAGTGTTCTTCGTGAAGTGGCAGGAGATTTGTGATGGCCTAAGCTTTGCAAAGGCTTGAGCTTCGCGAAAAGGCAGAAGCTTCTTGAAGGCTTTTTTGAGCTTCACGAAATTGGGATCCTTGCAAAGTAGGGTTCTTTGTGAAGGTATTTCCAAAGGAGTTGCTCAGTGTTCAGGGGAAAATGGTTATTCATCAGTGGATGAACTTTGAACTTCAATAGAGCATATATAAAGATTTTAGGATGCATTCTTTCATGAAAATAAAGAGACTTACAGGTCTATAAACTTTGAGTGGATCTTCTGAAGAAGTGGTGCGCTCACTTCAGTTGAGAGAGCAGTGAGTTCTCAAATTTTGAGTGGTTGTAAACCAGGAGGGATAGTAAGTCCACTTTAAACTTTTAGATAGTAGTGTACTTATAATGGAATAGGTACATCAGTACACTGCAGGTGTATGCTCCTTGGATGTAGCCCAGTGAGGGTGAACCAAGTAAAAATCAATGTGTCATGTGCATGCTTTAAGGTTTGTTCATACTCTGCATCAGGAAGGATAGAGAATAGGGTTTTGTCTAACATCAAAACAAGATCAAAAGGGGCAGTCGTTTTAATCTGTCATACCCTGATTCACCCCCCCTCTCAGTGTATCTAGCCTAGTGGACCTAACATTACCAGATGGGAACCTCTTCTGGTCATAAGATCAACCACTTCAAGAAATATGATCTAGCACCAGTGTGTCTGAACATGAAAAAACCCTTTCATTTGAGATTCTAGAGGTGTTCCATCATGAATTGTTTATGCTAGGTTTGGGGATTTATAGGCCTTTCCACCCTAGTTTTTCGGTGATTTTTGCATTGTATCTTGTGCAAATCCAGGCTGGAGTCAGTGAAGGGCATCATCATCACACATCTTTGTGAGTCTCTATCATGGATCACTCTGAGGGTATCACCTGATTTTCGGCAACAATGATTCCCTCCCATAAACACCTCATTTACTAGATTATTTTCAATTAATGGGGACTTGTAAAATTGTGAAGGTATTTCGAAGGACTTACATATTATCATATTGACAGGTCTAAGACCCTTTACGAGGCCAAGGAACCTAACAAAAGGCCTTAGTGTGATATTGAGTTACTTTTATAAGACTTTATACAATACAAGGATAGCTTGTCAAGGGGCCTTTCATAGGATTAGGATAACTTGTCAAGGGGTCTTGTGAGACCATGCTGCGAGCATCCTTAAAATGTCGCAAGAGTTTTATGATTGTGAGAGGCTCTCGCCTCCTGTCCTTTTTATCTCTTTTTTTTATTTTAAAAAAAATGGATCATGAAATATTGTATGAGTAATATCAAATACAATTATTCTACCTCTGGGTGATGCATCACGTGACCAATAAAGGATATGTGGATATGTGTTATCATTTAATGAAAATTTCCACCTATTTTTTCTTAGAGATCGAAGGGGGGAGTGAAAGGTCTCCTGGACATACCTTGGGATCTTCTCATGATGAGAGTGATACGTCTATGGGATTTCGTGATATTGGGAAGACATGTCATCAGGGTCTCATAGTGTCTTGCAGATCATTAGGGGCACACCGAGTGATGTTTACAACCGTGATAGGCTCCCACCTCTCCTATTTCTTATTTCCTTTTTGTTTTAAAAGTCTTAGGGTCTTGTGTGTTTTCTTGAGTATTTTCAAGGAAAAACATTCTCCCCATCAGTGATTTGTCATGTGGGATTTTACGGCCGCAAGAGGCCTTCACCTTTTAGATATTTTTCTTTTATTTTCAAAGGATTTTCGGATGGTTTATCAGGATAATGCTAGTTGACAAGCTTCATGGCCAGGGAGAGATTATCTTACTATCACCACATAGTAAAATATTGTTAGGGGTTCCTTATTAGGATCAATGGGACTTGTTGAATGGGATTCACTGGATCTGCTGTAAGCTATGTGTTGTGCATGCTCATCCACATGACCCTTTGTTAGTCATGTGATCGGATATCTTCTATGGGTTCACACAATCTGCGAGTCTCAACCACCTTATCCTTAATTTTCCTTTGAGAGGAAAATAATTCCCATATTTATGTATTTCTTACTTTGTGGATTTGTTTATTCTCATTTAGTAGGAATCAATAGATTTATAATAAGAACTCTATTAATTATGTAACAATCTACATTCACAGCTTCTTCCAGAAAATAAATTGGTAATTAATACTCATTTATCATAGTTCGGTCAATTTCATGAAGGGTTCTATTTCTTATTTCTACTACACCATTATTTTGTGGGGTCCTAGGAGAAGAGAAGTTATAACTATAGCAGTTTTGTGAGAATAATGATTTAAAATCTTGATTTTGAAACTCATGACCAGTATCACTTCTAAAGGTATTAATTCTAATTTCACTATGATTTTCTACATATTTGGCATACTTGGTAAAACAGAAACAAGATTCACTTTTATGATCTAGAAATAATTCCCAAGTATATCTTTAAAAGTCATCTACTAGAACATAAACATATTTATCCCCATTTAATCTATAAAATCTAGATGGTAAAAACATGTCCACATGAACCAAATCTAGGGGTGGAGAAGTTGAAACTTCTTTATTTTATTTGAAAGAGATTTTTTATTATTTCCCTTTTTGACATGGGTTATAGACTTTATCATTTTCAAAATTCTAGTTTAGGAAGATCCTTAACTAACCAATTTCTATTTATATTTCTAAGTGAATGAATATTATAATGGCATGTTCTCCTATTCCAAATCCAAGATTCTTTGTGAAAGGTACTCAAGCCAGAATTTTTTTTATAAAACATGGAATCTAAATTAATTGTATAAACATTATCATTTCTTAAATCAATAAAAAATAAATCATTTTTAGAATCTAAAACATTGAAAAAATTATTTCTAAAATTAACATGAAAACCATCATAACATAGTTTTGAGATTCTAGGAATATTATACTTTAATACATCTACAAATAAAACTTTAGAAATTAAAACAGTACCAGAATTACTAATTTTTCCAAGCCCAATTATTTTTCATTTGGAAATGTCAGCAAAAGTGACATGTCCAACATCAACCTTGATTAGGTACTTGAAACTCAAATAGTCCTCATTCATGTTCCTAGATAAGACACTATCTATATACCAAATTTTTTTACTGTAACTCTACAAGTAGGTTTCCTACAAAATAGATTTTGAACCAAAAATTACTTTGGTACCCAAATCATCTTGGGTAAAGAAATATTAGTAATCAAAGATTTAAAAACCCACAATTTCTTAATATTATTCCTATAAGATAATTTTACACTTTTATAAATAAAAAATTTGATGGTTCTAGTAGAATAAAAACTAGTAATAGATTTATTAGAGTTGGAGTTAAGAATAAAATTATTTTTAATAGTCCTTATTTGTCCTAGTTGATATCCTATACCAGTAGTATATTTAGGTATTATTTTCTTTCTAAGAATATGGGTCAATGTATTTATCCCCATTGTAAATCTTTTCAAATCCTTTGTTAATATCTCATTAGAAAATTTTAACTCATTTTTCACTTTTAGTATTTGATCATTTTTTTTCTTTTCTATAGAAAGATCTGTATTAAAACTTATAGTCAGATCTTGTTGCTCATTTAAAATCATATATTTATATTTAAGAACATTTAAATTATATTCCAACATACTAATATATTCTAACATTTCTTTACTATTCATGTTGTATTCAACATTTTCATCTTCATAAGGACTAGAAATATTAAAAGGAGATGCAGAAAATATATGAGATGCCTCAAATGTTTTTTTCATAAAACAAATGTTGGATCTATGATTTTTGTCCTCTATTCTTGAATTAGATTCACTTGAGTTATCCTCTAAATCACTCCAAGTTTCATTCATATCTTTCTTATATCTATTATCTTTTTCATCATATTTTTTCTTAAATTTTAGCTTAGGATAATCTGATTTGGTGTGTACTTTTCTCTTTCATTCATAATAGACTATCTTATTCCTAGTATCATCCTTTTTCTAGTCCTTTCTAAAATTACCTATATTTTCATACTTTCATTTATAACTTGGTTTATTGAAAAGATTGTTACTTTTTTATAACTTTATAAATCTTCTTTCCAAGTGGTTCATTTCTTCATCAATATTATTAGGTGACTTTACATCACTTGAGATATTTTATTTGATATTATCCTTTTGTTTTGAATTAATAGTTTTGAAGGTAATGTCATTCCTATTTATTTCATCATCTTATTATCTGTTTACTTTCAATTCCTATTAATTCATCATAACATTTCATATCATCTTTTGATAGGAAAATTATTTACATAACATGACTATGGGATTGAAATTGAAGTTCCTCTTCATCTATTTGGTAAACATCTCAACAAGTTCATCGCGTGATATTTATATGGAATTGGTTTCCCTGGTGAATATATCATGTTAAAAATATAATTAAACCTAAGATACATATTATAAATATTTTCATCAAGTTTCATCGTAGAAGTGTCATATTTAATATTATAATTATTTAAATGAATTTCTTTGACATTAAAAGTGTTTTGGTGATAAATAGTTAAAGTATCCCAAATTTAAAATGCAGTAGTATAGGTAGAAATTTGGTTAAATTACTAAACCCTTATAGTAAAATATAAATAATTCATTAATTTAAAATTATTATTATATACTTATTTATTAGGATCACTCCATTCTTCTATAGAAGTTTTTGGTAATTCATATTTATCCTTAATTACAGTCCATACTTAAAAACCAAAGCTTTCAATATGAATCTTCATTTTAATCTTCCACTAGGTATAGTTAGTTCCATTAAAATAATGAGGCCAATTTGTAACAGATCCATCCTATCTATTATTATCTATAAATAATTAAATTTTGAAATAAAAAAATTAATATCTTTAAAAGATAAAAAATTACATTTGAAAAGATGTTTGAAAAACCTTTAATAGTAAATGTTTGGCAGAGTGAGTAACTCAATAGGGGTGAATTGAGTATCAAATTAAATTTTAGTTAAAAATAATTTTAAAACCAAATCCTAAAAATTAATTAAAATACATAGTTAATCAAAATAGTAGATATATATATATATATATATATATATTATCTTTTAGAAAATTTCTAAAAAGAAAGATTAAGGATCAGTTAAAAAATGTTATAAATACCTTGAATTTTTAAATTGACATACATAATCAAAACCTTTATATAATCAAAAATTAAAAATAACTAAAAATTAAAGTTTTTTAAAAAAATTAAATAACATATACTATTTTATCATTGAAATATATAAAAAAACAAATAAATCACATAGAAAAATAAAACAAGGGGTTCGGTCTCAAGCTAAGACTTAAACCACTCCACTTAAAAATAACCTTATTTCAAGTAGTTTATTAAAAAATAAACTTTGATCTACAACCTGGATCAAGTTTTATAATTAATAGAAGATTATTTTTCCAAGATCAAATCCCCTTCCACAGTTATATGTGGTAAGAAACACAATAAACAGTTCACACAAGACCTCTTCCACGGTTTCTATGGGTAAAAAAATAAACAAATTTGAGAGAGGGTGTCTTGCACACTCCAGTTTGGTACAAGTGATAGTGTGTATGGATAAATAGAGAACGAAAACACAAATCTCAAAATTAAAGAATAATAAGATAGAGAAAATAAATAGAAATGGAATAAGTTGTGTTGCTCAGTCTGAATAGATTCAGATGCTCAAAGGTCCTCATATTTGTCTTGGTGAGGATATTTAACAGGTTTATCTGAAAATACGGGAAAAAAGTGTCATAGAGTTTATAAAAATTCTTCTTTTTTTAGTTTATGGATTTTCTAAAAAATTCCATATGTGAGTTAGGATTGTTCCTCAATTCAGCATATGAAGGTTCCAGTTCTTTTTTATATTCCACACTTCCATACCCACATATCTATGTGTATATAGCACATGAGGAAGATTTTATTAGTATATGGATCTCCATGCCCAATTATCCATTAAAGAAAAATAATAACAAAATCTTGGATCCTCAAACTGGGAACTAAATCAAGAAACTCTAACATAGTCTTCATTGCATCCTTGGATTAGTTTATGAATAATGTATCTTAAATCCACATCGAACTTAAATGCATTAACTCCCATAAATATCCATTGGAAGAAATAAATTTGAATAAGTCAAAATATAAATGGTATCATACGGGTGTTATATTATCTCTAAAGGTAGCATAGACCAATATTATATTAGGCTAACAGTATCATGGTCTAGAAGGAGATCTATCAATAGTAGATCATTTAATCTATTAATGGATCTAATAAAAGTTTAATCTAGTCTGAAAGTAGATCTAGAATAATAGTTGGTCTATCTTGGTGGTATATCTTGCAATTATTATATCTGATATGGTAAAAGATGAAGTTCACTGGTATATCTGGTTTGAACTAATAGTGGATGTAGTCACTGGTATATCTGTCAGCAGTAGAGTTTGGTTGTATATGTCCTCAATGGTAGATCCATCACCAGTAAAGTCTAGAAGTAGATTTACTCAGTGGTTGATCCATCACCAGTAGATTTTAGCTTTAAATATAGTCCACTAGTAGATCTGATTGAACTAACAAGAGATCATCACTACCAGTGGTGGATCTCTTCGAACTAATAGTGGATCTTCATAATTAATGGTAGATCTATACTTATCCAAGGTTATTCAAAAAATTGAATACTTTAATAAAACATAAATCATATTAAAAACATAATAATAATGATTTATGAGAATTAAAATAAGGTGGTTCTAGCAATTTATAATTTTTTATTAGGATATAATTACTTATAATTCTTATGCAATACTGACGCAGCGCTTGTGAAAGTAGTAGAAAAATCAAGTAAATGGTTTTAAAAACAACAAAAGTAATATGATTTTGATTGATTATAGTGTTATATTAATATAATGGATGGTTATAATGTATTATTTATAATGAAATTATTTATATTCTAATTACACTGTTATCATGATTCCTTTAAATTCAAGTTTTGTAAATAGTCATGAAAGAGACTTTAAATGGAATTTTATGTTCAAAAATTATTTTTAAATAATTATAAAATCTTATAATTATATAATGACACAAGTGGAAGAGAAATTATTTATAATATAATGAATTTTATATGTATTTTCCACTTAGAAATTTTAAAATTACTTTCATGACCCTTAAAGTGTGAAAACTTTGTTATCATGAAAATCGTTAAAAAGGTTAACGGGGGGTTAAACTAAAGAGATAAGTGTTAAAATGACCTAAAAATTTTTATAAATACTATTTTTTTATACTATTTCTTAATTATACCTCTAATATTAGAAAACTTTACACTTTGTATCCATTATACACGAGTTATACATATATTATACAATAATATTTCAAATATTTACAATATTGTCACTCACCTCAGTTATAAAAGGGAACCTATTCCCCTGCCTTATTCAAAAACTGTGAGCCCTATAAAATGGAAAATACATACCCAAAAACCTTCTAGGATTCCGTCCTTTTATTATCTAGATATATGTATTTCCCTAATACCATACTAATAAGTCTTAAGTTGTAATCCAAAAGTTGTCACTCAAAGAGGAGACAATCATCTTACCCAGTTATTTAAAAGTTTATTTCCTCTTAGAATTATTCTAATTTTTTTATCCATACTAAAATAATTAATCTAGTATAATAAATATAATTATATTTTATTATTATTATGGGGAAACCATTTTACAACTCTTTTCTATCAAATGGAAAATGAAAGTATCATGTCTGCATGTGTGCAAACTATCATCTCCACATAGATATGTGATTAATTTTATATCAATACCTCTAATTATTGGTTATAATGATATATTTAATGAATATATATGATGTTTATGATGTAATAAATATTATATAAAACGAAAATATTATCTACTTTCTTTTTATTTTTTCTCATTAAAAATGAAATTATCATCCATGTGTACGTACAAACTATAATCTCTATGAGCGATATATTTCATTTTTAAAATTCTCCTTTTATGGATGGTTCTAAAATTATCTATAATGAATATATATATATATAATACTTATGATAAAATAATATTTTTTAAATTTTATATTAACATTATATCTTATCATTTTCCTACTCATTCGGTCTTTATAGCACACTCTTATTTAGGCTCGTTTTACCACCAACATGAGTGATATTATAATGTTTATGACATGAATGATTAATTAATGATGAATAATGGTGATATTATGTAATAATAATATATAAATGACATTATTAAAATTCTTTATATGGTATAACCATGATCAAGATTCAAGTTTCATAACTTTCAAACCAAATCATACCTGAAAAATGAAGCAGTTAACACCTAAAATGATGATAATAATGAAATATTATTAATGAATGAGTGTTAATATGTTATAAGTAAACCGTGATTGGTATTAAAATTATAAATATGTTTTTTTATATAAGTATAATAATTTTAAATTTATTATACAGTATCTTAGAGATCTTATGAAGAAAGTTGGGCTTAAGGTAAAGGTTCTTCACCTCAATATTGTTTCCTTGAGACATATTTCAAGTTATGCACCTATTTGTGTATATGAGGTGTATATTATTCCCTTTTGATATTTTAAATCATAAATCCTTATTAATTAATGGTATTTAAATTTTTAATTCAATTTATTTCATCCAAGTCTTTTTTATTCGAATGTTACCAATGTGGTAAGGGAATTATGTTTCAATCTCATTTTAATCGAGATTTGTTTATGTTTGAATATAAATTAAGGTAAATTATATGATATTTATTTATTAAATACCGCATTATTTTTTATTTTCAAGTTATCAATAGGTTTTACATTTTTTTCCTTTCATTTTACTCTCTTTGGTACTTAAAACGATAGAGAATATGTTTTTAAGAAAAATCGACCTTATTTCTCCTTTTGGTCGGTAGTCTTCCTCATCCATATCAATGTTTCTTGAAATTTTTTCAAAGAATGTTTTTTATAATCCAATTATTGGTTAAATTAATTCTAAACTATATTTTACATTCTTTATAATTTTTTAAAAGGAATATTTTAGTCATTTTTCCAAACAAGGTACTTTTGGATTTTTACCAAAAATTTGAAAATAATGTTTGTTTTAATGTTTACCATAAAAATGAATTTTACCAACATCATGAAATATATTTTCTTTAAATATTACTTTACAAGTTTACAATATTAATTTTTAAATAAAAAACAATTTCCATTATTCTTTTATTTTTATGTTTTAAATTTTTTTCAAAAGAAAAGGATGTTTTCTCACATTTTCCAAAAGCATATTTTAATGGTTTTATAAAAGATATTTTTTTAACTATGTCAAAATACTTTAAGGATCGATATGATTCACTTAGGATATGATCCAATTACACCATCCTTATTCTTTTTTTATATGGTTATTTATTATGATGTTGAAATATTGATGAAAAACCTTTTATGTTCTATGGGTTAAGATATGATGAAATGATAAATCTTTTCCTAATTTTGTGGAATAAATATTAATGGAATATGATAATGTGATGGGTTGTATTATTATACACCTATAATGAATTAGGTAATGATTAATGTTTTATGATATCAAAGGGTATGCATGCGGTTAGTCCAATCTCAAAATAGGGTACACTGGTGGTTATCTCAAGTTTGAAGCTGGTACAAGGGTGGTTAGCCCAAGCCTAACATGTGATGAATGTCTTGGTGGGTAGTCTTGACATATTAATTCTATGATTATGATTATTCTAGACTTTTAATTATTCTCTATGGAATTTTCTTATTCTTATGATATGTTCTCATGGTATATGATTTATTATTCAACACTCTTATGACTTTTGTATTTTGTTATGATAAAGCCTTATGCCATGAATCATGATTAATTATCTTTGATAGATTGGGTTTTATTTCCATAAGATATGATTATATTTTCATACCATTATGCTTATATTATACTCACTTATGATCATTGATTTATATATCTTTTAATTATCCTTACTGAGCATCTAAGCACACCCTTTATTATGTTTCCATTTACTCAGGTTATGAAGAAAGGTTTTAAGTATGTAATATCTACATAGGGTACTATATTGGAAGAAAATTTTGGGTGATGTTGATGGTCTTTCATGAAATAAGTTGATTATGTCTCTAGTATCTAAAGATATTAAACTTTTATGGTTCTGGTTCTTATATTATAGTGAGTTGTAATGAATATTCATCTAAAATCTAGTAATATCTATGTATGTTATGCTTAGTTTACCTCATAAACCAAGTTTAAAAAAGGCACACATTACATCAGGATGACACCTACAGTAACTAAAAACACATTTAAAATGAGCACCCTTTTCTTCATTTCAATGTCTACTAAGAATCACATGTATGCAGATCATATTGAAAGCTATATAGATCAATTTTTCTCTGATATAGAACCTATATTGTGTATAAGAGACACAAATTCACTCCAAACTTATCCAATTTTCTCTTCAAATTTAAAATCCAGAATTTATCAAATAAATTAAAAAAATATTCCAATGATCTGGGGGATTCTTTAAACATTACAAAACTTCACTAAGGAATTATAACATATAGTTCAATACCATTCACGCTCAACAAAATTTTTATGGTTCCTTCATGCTTTAACACTTCATACATTCATTTTAGGATAGCTTCTCACAATATTTTTTATAACTCGTAAAGTTGTTCACCCAGCTAGCTCCTTCACTTCCTATGGGACTATTAAAGAAATAACTTTTATATGCATATAATTCTTTCATATAAATATCAACTCATAAAATCCTATGACTTTTATACTATTAATTAAATATATCCATCCAGGTATTTACATAGTTATAAGTATATTTCATTACCTAAAAATTGTGGACAAGTTCTCATCATTTATTAGGTGATTAAATCAATTAATCACCCATGTTCATGTTATATAATGACATGCACATTGACAATAAAAACAAATATAATCCAAATAGAACTTCACTTTTGGAAGACTCGTATTTAACATGTATGACTGATTATTATTTGTGTGAATATTCTAGGGCTTCAACTATCTAGAATCAAGGATTTAGTTGATGTGGAATTATTTTTGTATATTTTTTCATACATTTTCTTAGGATTTATTGAGTATTTACTGACTAAAATTTTGCCTTAAATGATAAATGGTTAAATATTTCATTAACTATGAAGAAATTATATTTCAATAAATATATTGGTAAAAATATGTTATTTGTGTTTATTTGATTATATTTTAAATTTTTATTATTATTTATTGGAATTATAATTATTTCATTGTTTAAATGGAAAATTTTGAGTGATTAAATGATTAATGTTAATGGATTTAATATTCATACATTATTAAGAATTATACTTTGTGATTTGTAGGTGAATATACATTGTAAATATTATTTTTAAGCTATTTTAATGATTTTGGGTATTTGGGGAGTTGATTTTTTCATGTTTTTGTTAAACTTTAATTAATGGAGTGTAATTTTAATTTTTAATAAACTTTATTGTTTTAATCTATTTGGAATTTTAATTGACATATTGAATTAATAATTTTTCATTTTTGGTAGTTCAACCAAGTGTGAATACTAAGCTACCAAGTTATCACAAGAAGAGGAATAAAGGGACTATGAGATGCAACTATGGTGTGTGAACTTTTGAAAAATTCCCCAAAATACCATTCATATACTCTCTACCTTCCATAAGAAAAAATTCAACATGTTGTAAATGTTTTCAAGCTATCACGTGAATTGGAACTTCCATGAGTCTAGCATGGTCAATCAATCAATTGTGCATCTTCTAAGATAATTGTATGTGAGTGACCATGGTCGATAAATTAATAGGGAATTTATTTAAAGATGGGATTCCAATTTAATCTTCAAAGAATGAAAAACTTTAAATTTATGCCTAAAAATATTAATTACATAAAATATTCACTATAAACCAAATAGAAACCAAGGTCGAGGTCAGTCCTAAAGTAGCTTCAAACCAGTCTAAGCTGAAGGTGATGTGAAAATTGAGTCCTATGAATGTTTTCACTGAAGCATAATGGTGACATTGGGTTGTGAATTTGAGTTGTCTAAATATAAATTTGATCCTAACTTTACTAAATCAAAGAAAAATATTATTGTTGGTTTCTATTTGAAGGATCAAATGAAGATGATAGAAGGGTCTTGTTGATTTCCATTATTGAATCCATGTGAATGGTACTCAATAAATTCCAAGTGATTAATGAATTGCTTGAATGATATAAACCATGATGCTGGGTTTTGATTATGATCGGAGTCTGTTTTGATCGAGTATGGATAAGGTGCTTCAATGATTGAGTTTACACCAAAAATCTCGACTCAGTGATGCCAAATTTTTGATATAATTTTGAACAAGGAAGTCAAGATGAACCAGATTCTAGTGATGAATTCATGGGGCTGGAATAGTCTACTTGGTCCCCAACTATGATATGGTGTGTAGTGTTCTACAAGTATGATTAAATCAAGTCCTATATAGGGAAGATGATTCATGTAAATGTGACAAAAGGGTCATATTTATTCCTGTGTTAAAGTCTATGAATTTTATTCAAGGGTACTTTGGTATATTTACCATAATGGACACCTATGTAAAGGTATTATATCATGGATTAGATTCATTCATGATTCCCTAAAATTATATATATAATATAAAAAGGGGTATATCTCCTTTTCTTGAAGAAATACATTGGAATATTTTGGATGATACTCTAAATTCTCAAGGAAATTGAATCAAGTAAAGAAGCAAGCCCATGTGTGAGGGGTGAATTCAATTGAAGGAGCTTCACTTGAGTTATGTTGTGAATAACATGTATAGTGAAAAATTCACCATATAGGGGACGTTGATGCTAGTATTGGTGGTGTTGGCTAGGATGATGGTGTGGGCACAAAAATTCTGATTAACATGATATTCTAGAAATTAGGGGGTCTAACTCACCACGCATCCAATAACATACCTCTGATCACCCTACCATTACCCTCTAGATCATTACATCTCTATTGTACACTCATCCACAATTTAGAACGTGATGGTTTTGGAGATAAACAAGAGGATGAATCACACTTGGTGAATAATTTTAGAGGAGATCAGAGCTAGAGTAATAAGTCAATCTCAAAAAAATGGATATTTTGCTGCTACATCTAACACGTGTAACTTAGTAGATTCGTGGTATCTATTGAGATGAATTGAATATATTTTCATTGAAACTTACATCATTAATTAACCAAATAGTTTTGTTTATTTTCATCTAGATTTTCTCATTTTTACTTCTTCATGAACACCTTTTCACTCTATTCTAAGTACCAAAAGTAGTAATTTAGAGTTCATTTATCCTTAGTAATTACAACCAAAGTACTAAATGTAAAAGGTTTTGGTATTCTATTCTCCATGATAAAGAATATTCATCTTGATTTATATTATAAATAGAAGTTCTCAAGATAAATCTATACGGATTTTTTTTATCTAATTACAGTTCATTATTTCAATCTTCTGCACACAGCTTTAGAGCCTTTATGGTTGATTCGATGCATGTTCAGTGACATTTATATCAATTCCATATAGTATAGTTCCCATAACTTAATAAACTATCCAAACTCCATTTATTTTTATGCTACCTCCACTGATTAGGCCCCCTCACCTCTATTCTCACCCCTTCACCATCATGTTGGACTACTAATGTTGTTCCAACATATTCCATTTACCTTATGTTTTGATGATCTCAAATACCATTATTATGTTACTAATATTTTTTTAAATGTTTTAATTGTAATTTAATCTTATTAAATTCATTATGATCTAATTCTATAATGTTCTATAATTATGGAAATTTTTTCAGAAATTTTCCTAAGTATAGAAAAATGGCTACGTGAGGAAAACGACTATGTGGATGTTCAGTTACATCAATTGATTGGCTACATTAATCAGCTGTGTGAAGGAAACATCTACATGAATCAATTACATTGTGAAAATCATTTATGTGGAAATTTCCTATATCAGTGAATCATCTATGTAACACCCTAATATTTTAGGGTATCACTCTTTTTAAATTTATATTTTCGATAGTATACATTACACAGAACAATGATCTTAAAAAATGATAGTTATCACCTATCTGTTGGAATAGTGGTAATGAAATAAAATATATAAATTATGAAAATATAGTTTTCAAATTTTTATAAAATTAATTATTTGGTTGAGAATTAATTAAAAATAAAAATAAAAATAAATTGAACGTAAAAGATGTGTTTTTATAAAAAAAATTATTTTTATGACCATATTGAAATTTTATATTAATAAATTAAATTAATTACTAATTAGTGAAATATATTAATGAATATTACATGTTATATATTAAATCTAATGTTTGTAAATTCATTCAATAATTTTTATAGTCTTAAGATAAGAATAAAACCAATTTTAATTATTTTCAAAAAAGTCAATCATACCACCTTTTAATGGCACACTTGTTTTAAAAATAAATTTTGAAACTTTTATAAATTAAATTGGAAAAAATAAACCTTATTTTTTAAATCATAATATCAAAATTTATTTTGGTTAAATTTTTGGTATTTTTCTGATAACTTTCATTTTTTATAAATAGTAATGGGACAATTAGAATAATAATTTGACCATTAGAAATAGTAATATGACCAATAGAATTGTAACTTCACATATTAAAGTATAAATAAAATTGAGGTATCTTATGAATGAAAATATAATAAATTTATATCAAGTAAAAAGTAAATAAATGTGTTAAAAATGATAAATTAATTATTCGTATTTTTTAAACAGAAATATTTATTTACAATTTTATAAATAATTTAATGATTTAAAATAAGAATTATTTTCAAAAATTATAATCATGAATTATTATTTTTATTGTATTATTAATATAATATAATTTTATGAGACCAAAATTCATTTTTCAAAGTATTATAAAATCAGTTACAATTTCAAAATTAGTATTTTTCGAATAAATGATGATTTTAATTAAAATTAGAATTATAATAATTAGAAAATTATTTTCAAAATATGGAGTCCATTTTTTCATTCTACATATCAAAAAATGGTTAGGGTGAATTTTTTGGATTTTTCTAAAAAAGTTGAATTTTTGTGAATAGTGAAATACGTTAATTTTTGGTATTTAACATTTTTTCCAAATACAAGAACTATTGAGTCATGGCTAAAGTATGGATGAGGTATGAACCCATTGGTTTGAACTCACATGAATTATTTTATGTATTTAGTCATAATAATCATCACTATTTATTGTCTTGATCCAAAATAATAAGCAAATCAATAAAATAGTCAAAAAAACACCCCTCTCCCTAACAATCAATACCACCCCTTCCCATCACACCTCCAAAGCCATGAATATTGGTTATATTCTTCCAATTTTCTCTCCAAAACCTCTCCCCCATGTTATGTTCTTGCTGGTATCACCAAAATACCATTTCAAGTTCCTTTAATTAGTTCTCAAGGAGAAGAATTCAAGAGGTAAATCCCCTTTCATTCTTTTAATTTTCTTTCAATTTATTTTATTTTATTATCATTTATTTACCTTCTATGTAAAATAATTCATGATAACTCCATTATATTATATATAATGGAACTTTATTATAATAATGGGATATCCACCATCAATTCTTTTCTCTTCTCCTTTTTGTTATAAAAATGAAAATGTTGTATGTGAGTTCTTGATTCACCACCTTTGTGGACGATGATTCTTTTTTTCTAATATCACCTTCAAGACTGGTCATTAAACCATTTTTATTATTAAACCAGACTTTAATATATTTAATACAACTTATTTAATGTTTTAAACTATTATATACTTATAATATTAATTCATAAGACAAAATAAGTTCATGATGACTGAAAAACACCAAAATAATATAAATTATTATCATTAACATTTTATCTAATGAATCATCCTCATATATGGAAATAAAATGATATATAATACTATTAAATATCCTTTAATTTCATTAATAAAAAATAATTTTAATTTTCTATAACTATTCACATTTCAAAAGATCTTCTAGGCATATATACAAGTGAACCAATCATGAAAACCAAGGAAACGAACACTCTTGGACGATGAAATTAAATTTTATAACTCATCAAAAATAACATAACTGAACTTAATAAATTTATAAAAAATAAAATAAATGTTTAAGATTTTATTAATTAAATTATTAATGAATCTAATTTCATTATCCATGACATTAAGTATATGTGTACAACACTTTCAGACATAAGGTAAGGGTTTTCTCATCTCACTTTCATTTCTGTGAGATATGCGTATTCCCCACTATTTATTTTGTGTGATTTATGTATAATAGAATTTTATGTATCATATAATGATTTTTTTTATCTTCATGATATTAAATTTATCATTTTATGTTCATTAATTTTATGGAGCATACGATTCGACTATTTTAAAGTGGTAAAAGATTCTCCCGGAACCTCCATTTTTCATTAATCTTATGATTTCTCTCTATTTACCCCAATTCAGTTCTTCATTATTTTTATATAATTATTATAAATTCTATTTATATGTTCCAAACTCATGTATACAAATTATTTAATCTCTCTTTTAAGGGGAATCCATGTTTTATAAGGTTACCTTTTCAATTCCTCCCAATAAGAAAGCCCGATTAAAGGGTACTTCCCAATTTCTTACCCATTTTCAAGTTCACTCCATAATATATTTTAAGATGACAATATTGTTAAAAAATAACTATTTTTATCATGAAAAACTATGTAAGTCATTTTCTGGTTTTATATAAAAAATTAAGTCTTTGTCTGTATTAAATACTCTTTTATATTTTCTCTTAAACCACTCTAAAGCGGCCCATTTCTAAAGTTTCTTAAAACCTCTTTTTACATGTTTTCACTTTAGTTGGAAATAATTTGTAAATAAAACATAATTCCATTTTCCTTACCTTTTCTTTCAGGGATATACATGTTGAAAAACTGATTTTATGACAAATAAAAATTATTTTTCCAATATAAATCTTCTATGAAAAGTAGAAAAGGTGTTTTTCTCTCAAGAATTTCTCAATTGTTTTATTATAGTATTTTCATATATGATTATGATTCAAATATTTCAAAGTGGTATGGGGAAATTTAATTTATTTATATATTTTTAAATCAATTATTCGATATACGAATAATGCACTGAACTTAGTAACTGATGGGTGGAGATTGGTATATCCCCTCGATGCATCAGTAGGCCTCATGAGAAAAACTAGAATAGTTTTTTACTCATTTATGTATAGTGACTTAGATGACACCTTCATATTATGTTTATAATTTCTAGAATTATGCATTCCCTCATTATTATACTAGTAATTTATATTCCATGTGATTATTCCACTAGTAAAATATCCATGGTTAAATTTAATTCTCATGTGATTGTTTATATGGAATTATTATAGATATCCTAGCCTTATATACATATCATTACATGATTTTAAGCATAATAAAGCATCATATTACAATTCAAGGATTGTAAAGTCTAGTGTCTTGGAAGACTAGGTATATAAAACTGAAAACATGGGACTAAGTAAAACATTTATATATTTAATATTTATAAAGAGATCCTAAATTACATTGTGATCATACATCTTCATAGGATATCCTGAGGATAACATGAAAAAATGGATGAGCTAAAAGCCTATTAATGGAATAAATATAAGAATAAATCTTTAGTATATGGGTTATAAGGCATGATAAAATGATATAAGAAGGCATGGAAAATATGGATTCATAACATATAAACATGGGATCATATAAACATGGATTCATATCAATGTAACAGCAACAAAAAACATTACTATAGCAATATTAAAGGCTCGTTGCACATAGAGAAGCACAAGTCAAGGTTAATTACCAAGACCATTTCACATGGAGCATGAGTCAAGGTTAACTACCAAGACCATTGCACATAATGTCTCGTGAGACTCAACTTTACCCAATGAATTAGAGTTTTATCTGGGTGCACAAATTATAAAATATTCATTAATATGCTTTCCACATATAGAATCATACATAATCAATCATACACAAACATAAGGGTTACCCATAGTAGGAATATCATAATCATGTCATAAAGCATAAAAATGGGAATATCATAAAATTTTACATGAAGGAAAGTAATTAGATCATTCATGGAAAATCATAGGGTATTATAGGCATATATCATGAAAAGTGATGTCAACTTGAAGTATTAACATGTAAAAAATAGTACTTAAGAAGCTTTATAATTAAAATATTTTAGTTTGGTTAAAGGAAAATATCCAAGGTTATTTAAAACATAAAAGGGAATAATATTTTATATAAAAAAAGAAGTGAAACACAAAGTTTTTTATAATAAAAAGAGTGGTTTTATAAAAATAATGGTGTCTTAAAAACAGATTATATAGTATACTTGAAAATGGGTAAGAATTTGGGAAGTTCCCTTAAATGGGTTTGCTTATCAGGAAGTATTAAGGAGGGAACCAATTAAAAACATGTATATAACCGAAATATAATGGTGAATGGACCTTGATACATGAGTTTTTAGAATTTAAACATCATTTAGAATATTTACATAAAAATAACGGATAACCTCATTTGGGTAAAAAGAGAGATAGATCAACCCGAATGAATAATGGAGGTTCAGGTAGAATCTCTTACCTTAAGTCAAATGGTGTCCTTACCTTGATCTTAATATCCCGGATAACCAAATTAAATTCATTAATTAGTATTAACAGAACCTATTATTCATTTAATTGATTTATTATAGCCTTATTAATTTTATTCATGACCTTTTTGATGGGCTAAGAGGTTCAATTACATTTTTCAGGATCATTTGTTTCCTTGGTTTTCACGATCGGTTTCTTATATACATTTGAGGATAAACATGTAAGATGATAATGGTTCTCCAAAAGTGGAGTTAAATGTTATTATTGAACATATATAAGATTAAATGGTTATAAAATTGATTTGGTTATTTTGAGTAAAGATGAATCATTATATAAAACATTAATGATAACTGTCTTGATTAATTTGTGGTTTTTTATAACAATGAACACATTTTTCTTTATAAATTAATATCATGTGTACAAAAGATTCCATAACCTTAAATAAGACATAATACATATATTATAGTCCGGTTCAACCATAAAAATGGTATCATGACCAGAATTGAATATGGTAATAGAAATTAAAAACTCGTCATCCTTGAATGTGATGAATTAACACACACTACTAGAATTTTTGGTAATTGTGATGGACTATTTGTGATGGGGCCCATCGCAAATAGCCCGTTGCAGAAAACCCTGTCGCAAATACAAGTATTTGCGACGGGCCCATTGTAAAAGAAAAGTTATTTGCAATGGGAAACATCATCGTCGCAAATAATCTTCGGATTATATGTATTATATATACGTAAACGTTATCGCGACGGGCCCGTCACAAAAACTATTTCTGATGGGATCTCGTCCTGTTGCAAAAAATATATATATAACACTTTCTGTGATGGGGTCATCGCAAAAAAATTATTTTCAACGGTCAAGTAGTACCATCGTAAATATGTTTTTAATAATATTTAGTTAGACTATTTGTGACGGGACCCCATCACAAAAGGTCTCATCACAAATAATAAATTAATTTTAAAAAAATGAAATTTAATAAAATTACAATTAATGAAAAAATAATATTACTATTATTAAAAACAATAAAAAATAAAAATATTAATATTCTCAATATTTACAAAAAAACAATAAAATGTTAAAAAATAAATTATGGAATATTTGTACCGATATAAAAGACAGAAAATGTAAATAATTCATATTACAAAGTTAAATTCAAATGATTGTAACATAAAAAAAATCACTGGGGGATCATCTTCTTGAGGAGGTGGAGGAACTAAAGGGGCTGAAGGAGCTTGTGGAGGAAACTTCATCCCTAAACTATGAGTCAGATGGCGCATGTACTCCATCTGCTCATAATGCTGCTGCTGTCATCGACACATCTGCTCCTCGTAATGCTGCCCATGTTGCTGCTGCTGCTGACACATCTCTTCTTGCTGCTTCTGCAAAGTCTCTATATGCTTAGCCTGAGCTCGCAACTGCTCCTGATACTGTGAGCCAGAAGATGATGTCTCTCCACGATCTCCTCTCGAGCTGGACACCGACATCACAGCAGTACCATAATAAGTACTAAGAGTCAAATGAGAGTTGATGCAAACTACTCTGCCCTTCTCAAATCCATACTGAGTCGCCTGCATCCATGTCGCCTCATCAAAATGGTGAACACTGGTCTGCTCAGCCATCTCGTCCTGACCCTCAGCCTGTGTCTGAGAGGTAACAGCCTCATATGAATCCTTCAATTCCAATTTAAAATTAAAATTGTCAAAATATTATATGTAGTTAATTGTTAAATGGAAAAAATAATACTAACAACAATCTGACACTGGCGATTGCCTCTAATCTCTCCAATAGCTGGATCATTGTACATCTTTCGATAAACGTCGAACTCCATAATATCGGGATGCTCGACTGCCTACATAAATATAAAATAAACTGTTTATATCTAAATTTATATAAAATATTTAAAAAAATATACTTACCAGATGCTCTCTATGCAAACTAAATGTATGTATACCAGCTCGATGTGTCACCTCCTATCTCCCCCGGTTCTGTTATCCCACTGAATATCTCCTCTAAAATCCACCACCCAACCAGTATAAACATAATCCATCCCAAACGTGAGATGAAATGTACTCTGGTCGGTGGGCTCTACACTACTCATCAAATTCTGTCACCCCTTCTTTCTTAATGGATGTCCTTCTCAAATTGTGCAAAAACTGGCGGAAATGGTCACGCATAGAAACCTTCCATGCCGCATGGACAGCGTCGTGCATGCTATCATTGATAGGATGCCATAAACCCTACAAATAATTTACAATATCAAGTTATTAATAAAATAAATTTCAAAATAAATATTATTTATTTACATACCAACCAATGTTGGAACATGTTGCATCGCACATCTATGGGAATCTATTCCCATGTGATCCATGGCTGAGAAAAATAATTGTGCAATATAGCACTCCCCTATCCAATAGCTACATGCTGAAAACTATGAAAAAAGAATAAATAATAAAACAATTGGTATATATATAAATAAATTAATGAAATCTGACTAAAATATACAGGTTACCATACCTCTGTGTGCGTGGATCGAAACCAAGATGTGGACGTCGCTCGGGGATAGGGTCAGGAATCATCAGTCACGCAAGATCGTTCCCCCTTCGTGTACCTCCTGAACCACCAGTAGGCTAAGGGTTAGCTGATCCCACATACTCATTATCCAAAGGTACATCAGCCTCCTCTAACTCACGTAATAGATCAGAGTCCATCTGAAACAAAAAATGATTGTTATTAGCAGATAGTTGAAAATAACTATTATATATAGATATATATTAGTTATGATTATAACCAGCATTTAATTGTGTCAATGTTCATCTTCATCCTCTGCTCCATAGCTGTCAATGTCAATGTCTTCATCTTCCTCCTCACCATCATCAATATCCATATGAGTTTCAGTTTCAGCATCTCTTGTCACTTCAAATTCATTTGTAACATCATTAATATCTGCATCACCATCGATCCTTAATTGTGGGGTTTTATCGTTGATATTCACGTCTCTTTGTAAATCAGATGTATTTTGAGCCATCTCTTGAAAAATTTCAATTCCTTCCTCTTCATAGAACCACATTCATTTTGAGTAAACTGATTTTCCCGATATTTCATTTTTATTATGCTCCACCAATACCTCAAGTCTCTTGAAGTAGCACAGTACTTTGCATAATAAATTTGATGTTCTTGTTGAGCCAGTAAAAATGGTTCATTTACCGCAAGAAGACTTTTATATTTAATATCAACGATTCCATGAGTCGGATGAACACGCAAACCTCTCTCAGTATCCAACCACCGACATTTAAACATTGTTATGTAATTCTATCTTAGATAACACAGCTTAATAATTTCATCCAAAATTCCATAAAAGTCAGCTTCAGTTTCTATGTGATGTGATCCTCTCAAGAAAACACCATTGTTCATTGTTTTTTTATTCCTCGTATGCATGTGTATGAAATCGAAAACCATTCACCACATATTCATTATAAGATTTAACCATTTTGGATGGTGGGTTACTCAATATACACAGTCGCTTATCAATTTTATCAGAATATTGAAACACCTGAAAATTTGTAAAAAAAATTATCAATATAATAAATAATAAACAGAATTGATATTAAACCATAAATAATTTATGGTACCAGTTTTTGAAACCATTGAGAAATTTTTTTTTGTCTACGTTCTTCAAGAGCAGCTGCTATAATTTGTAGAAGTTGTTTCTTGATATGATTATCATATAACCTACAAATAAAATACGTTTAAATACTTTAACATAAATTATAGAATAAGTGATAGAATCACTCATAGGAAAAATGATGTCATTTATTCAGAGTTGAGCAGAAAGTATGTATGAGCTCTGTGATGTTCATCATCTGAAAGCCATCGTTCATGAACTCCGCTAAAACCAAGATTTGGCTTATTAAAAACTGTTAATTGATTGTCCATTTCGTCATTAAAATTTCCCTCGTTTCACCCCATGTGATTCTATTTTGATGGATATTGAGATTCAAAATAATGAGATCTGAAAAAAGCAATTTCCTCTTGCAAATAAGCTTCAGCAATTGAGCCTTCAAATGATGCTTTGTTACGTATTTTTTCTTCAATTTCTGCATGCATATCTCGAATGGGTACATCGATCGAAACTGTACTGGACCTCCACATTTAGATTCATATTGAAAATGTAATATCAGATGTTCCATTGAGTCAAAGAAATCCGGTGGAAATATTTTTTCCAGTTTACATATAATTACAACAACATCTTCTTCCAGTTTTCTTATCACATCATAGTCTGTTGTCGCTGCACAAATGTATTAAAAAATATGATATGTCTGTTATAGAATCCAAAATCATAGAATTCAACAAAGCTATGAATCCAATCGGCATAAGTCTTTCCATTATAACGTGACAATCATAACTTTTTAATCCAGTAATACAACCATTCTTAACACATCGACCCAAATTGAAATCATAGCCATCTGGAAGTCTCAAATCTGAAATCCGCTGACAAAATAATAAGAGACTCTCTTTGGAAAGTGTATAATCTACTTTTGGATTCATTAACCTCTATGATCTGACATTTTTAAATAATTCAAGTTTTGGTCGCCTATAAATTTGGTCAAGATCTAATCGTGCCTTTACAGTATCTTTGGTCTTACCTGGTGTATCCAAAACTGTATGAAATAAATTATCAAAATAGTTCTTCTCAATATTCATAACATCCAACATGTTGCGGACCAACAAATCAGACCAATATGGAAGATATCAAAAAATGATCTGTTTTATCCAATTATGTTCTTTCCCAAAGTCATGAATTTTTTGTTGGTTTACTGTTGGTCCAAATGTGATGGGGGTAATGAAAATACAACTGATTTTAACTCTATACATGAGATCATCTTTGGAGGTTCATCCATTTCAATTGTACCTTTTCTAAAATGAGATTTGTTCCTCTGAAAAAAATGATCGGTTGGAAGAAATCTACGGTGACAATCAAAATAGAAAGGTTTTTTTCTATTAACCAGCACAAAGGATTTGTTTTCTTTCATACAGTAAGGACATGATTTCGGACCATGTGTACTCCAACCAGATAACATGCCATGTGCTGGAAAGTCACTAATCGTCCACACCAATGCAGCTTTTAATATGAAATTTTGTTTCGCAGCAACATCATATGTATTAACACCATCACTCCACAATGCATTTAACTCATCAATCAATGGTTTCAAATAAATATCAATATTCTTTTTCATATTTCCTGGGATTAATATATTCAAAAAGATATAAGTATCCTTCATCAACATCCATGGAGGCAAACTTTATGGAGTTATAAAGACATGCCAACATGAATACGGACTACCATAAGAACCAAACGGACAAAAATCGTCAGTAGAAAGACCCAATAGCATGTTTCAGGCTTCTATTGCAAAATACGGATGCAGACGGTCAAAATGTTTCCATGAATCACCATCAGATGGATGATTCAAGATTTTATCAATTGAAATCTTGGTTTTGTGCCATGACATCATTGATGATGTGTTCTGAGACATAAATAAACGTTGCAACCTGGGTGTAAGGGGGAAATATCTCAACGGTTTCCCTGGAATTGATCTAGACTTCCCTGGTTAAGCTTCTTTATACCTCGATTGTCCACATGTGGGATAAATATCCAATGAATCATTTTTTCCAGAATATAAGATGCAATCATTTGGGCATGAATGAATCTTCCGATAACTAAGGCCCAAATTACGAATCAGTCTCTTGCTCTCACAATAATTTGTAGGCAACACATTTCCTTCAGGTAACCGTGTTTTAACCAAAGAAAATATCTGATCAAAATAGTTATTTTACATTGCATTATGTGATTTAATAGCCATAAATTTTGCAACTGCTTCTAATTTTCTTATCTTGCAACCAGGATATAATACATCCTCATCAGACCTCAACAACTCATAAAATTATGATGGTGCCAACTCCGGAGTTAAATCAATATCATCATGAGTTTCAGTTTGTTGCACAGATGGACCTGCAACATCATGTACTAAATTTTGAAATCGTAATGGATCTAGAATCAAGTTATTAGGATCTTATCTGGAACTACGTTCACTGTTTTGATACCAAAAAACATAATCTGGTTGAAAACAAAACCGAAAGATATGTCCCCCAACCTTGTCAAATGTGTCAAACGTTCTCAGATCACATTTTTTACAAGGGCACTTAAATGTGCCTTCTGAAACATATTCTAGTTTTGATGATGCAAATGCAAAGAAAGCTTCAACACCCTCAATATATATAGGATTTAAACCAGAACCATTGGGATTTTTGCGCTGATTTATCCAAGCTCAATCATCTAATAATGACTGATTTCGACTTCCTTGTTCCATATTTTTCTACACAAAATATAAAATCATCATTGTTTTTGAATAGATTTAAATTATAAAAACACTATCTGAAAAAGAAGATAAATAATTACAACTACATAATAATTATCATTAATTAAGGACGACATAATTTCCAGTGGATTTACGGCTACTATTCTGTCTGAAAGCTCATTTAATTTCATCTTTCTCACACTTATTATTGCTAATTATTGCTAATTATTCCTAATTATTCCTAATTATTTCTAATTATTACAAATTATTACAATTTATTACTAATTATTACTCATTATTACAATTTATTAATAATTATTACAATTTATTACAAATTATTACAAATTATTACTAATTATTACTATTTATTACTAATTTAGCAATACTTAGCAAAAATAAAACTGCTTGAATAATGAAAAGAAATTTGGTAATCATCGTTGTGGAGATGATTACAAATTTTCCCTTCATTATCCAAGCAGATTTCGTTTAAAAATTATTAGTAATAAAAAAATTATATTATCAATATTTATGAAAAAATAATATTAAAATTATTAAAATTATAAAAAAAATATAAAATATTAAAATTATCAATATTCACAACAGACTTTGTTCTATTCTTAACATGTTCAAATCTCAAAGGGTCATTAATTGTGAAGTCATGCGCAATAAAAATTTTGTGTCAGTCATGTCCAGTGTAAACTCTATAATTATACTTGCATGGTTGATCACCTTGCAAGTAGTGTTGCAATAGGACGACCAAAGTAATGACGTTCTCATCTCTAAGAATCAGCTCACATGACACTTTACATAGATCATTATTCCTTAAAAATTTGATGGGATATCATTATTTTTCCCTTAAATTTTCAATGAAGAATGGTCTATGTAAAGGTTGATGTGAGATAATTCTTATAGATAATAAGGGCATGACTTGGTTTGTCTGATTGCAACATTACTTGCGAGGTGATCAACCATGGAAGGACAATTATAGAGTTTACATTGGGCATGGCTGACAAAAACTTTTTATTGTGCATTACCTGACAATTGGTGACCCTTTAATATTTGAACATGTTAAGAATAGAGAAAATCTTGTTGCGAATATTGATAATTTTAATATTTTATAAAAAAATTTATTTTAATAATATTAATATTGTTTTTTCGTAAATATTGATAATATAATTTTTTTTTGCTAATTATTTCTAATTATTGCTAATTATTGCTAATTATTCATTAGTATTCCTAAGTATTCCTAAGTATTCCTAAGTATTCCTAATTATTCCTAAGTATTCCTAAGTATTCATAAGTATTCTTAAGTATTCCTGAGTATTCTTAAGTATTCCTAATTCTTCCTTAGTATTCCTAATTATTCCTTAGTATTCCTAAGTATTCCTAATTATTCCTAAGTATTCCTAATTATTCCTAATTATTCCTAATTATTACTAATTATTCCTAATTATTACTAATTATTCCTAATTATTCCTAATTATTCCTAATTATTCCTAATTATTCTTAATTATTACTAATTATTCCTAATTATTAATAATTATTCCTAATTATTACTAATTATTGCTAATTATTACTAATTATTGCTAATTATTACTAATTATAGCTAATTATTACTAATTATTGATAATTATTACTAATTATTGCCAATTATACCTAATTATTGCTAATTATACCTAATTATTGCTAATTATTGCTAATTATACCTAATTATTGCTAATTATTGCTAATTATACCAAATTATTGCTAATTATACCTAATTATTTCTAATTATACCTAATTATTGCTAATTATACCTAATTATTTCTAATTATAGCTAATTATACCTAATTATACATAATTATTGCTAATTATGGGTAATTATACCTAATTATAGCTAATTATACTTAATTATAGCTAATTAAACCAAATTATAGCTAATTAATACTAATTATAGCTAATTATTACTAATTATAGATAATTATTACTAATTATAACTGATTATTCCTAATTATAGCTGATTATTCCTAATTATAGCTAATTGTTCCTAATTATAGCTAATTATTACTAATTATTACTAATTATTACTAATTATTCCTAATTATTAGAAATTATTCTTAATTATTACTAATTATTCCTAATTATTACTAATTATTTCTAATTATTACTAATTATTCCTAGTTATTACTAATTATTCCTAATTATTCCTAATTATTCCTAATTATTACTAATTATTCCTAATTATTACTAATTATACCTAATTATTACTAATTATACCTAATTATTACTAATTATACCTAATTATTACTAATTATACCTAATTATTACTAATGATACCTAATTATTACTAATTATACCTAATTATTACTAATTATACCTAATTATTACAAATTATACCTAATTATTCCTAATTTTACCTAATTATTCCTAATTATTCCTAATTATTATTACTAATTATACCAAATTATTACTAATTATACCTAATTATACCTAATTATTACTAATTATTACTAATTGTTACTAATTATTACTAATTATTCTTAATTATTACTAATTATTACTAATTATTACTAATTATTATTAATTATTACTATTATTACTAATTATTACTAATTATTACTAATTATTACTAATTATTAATAATTTTTACTAATTATTACTAATTATTACTAATTATTACTAATTATTCCTAATTAGGAATAATTATAATTATTACTAATTATTACTAATTATTACTAATTATTACTAATTATTCCTAATTATTCCTAATTATTCCTAATTATTCCTATTTATTCCTAATTATTCCTAATTATATCTAATTATTCCTAATTATATCTAATTATTCCTAATTATATCTAATTATTCCTAATTATTCCTAATTATTACTAATTATACCTAATTATTACTAATTATTCCAAATTATTACTATTTATTCCTAATTATTACTAATTATACCTAATTATTACTAATTATTCTTAATTAATGCTATTTATTCCTAATTATTAATAATTATACCTAATTATTACTAATGATTCCTAATTAATACTAATTATTCCTAATTAATACTAATTATAAATAATTATTACTAATCATTCCTAATTAATACTAATTATTCATAATTAATATTATTTATTCCTAATTAATACTATTTATTCCTAATTAATACGATTTATTCCTAATTATATCTAATTATTCCTAATTATATCTATTTATTCCTAATTATATCTAATTAATATTAATTATAACTAATTATTTATAATTATAACTAACAATATCAAATTCTTAGTAAAACTAAATATAAATAAAAATCAATTAAAATCTAATTAAATTCGAACTAATAAACAATAATTAAAATTAACATAAAAAATAAAATAAACATAAAAAATATATATAAATACCTTAAACTTTGATATTCTGAAGATATCGACGCCCTCTGATTGATCTCGTATAAAAAACTTCAACTAAAAAAATTCTCTTTAAAACTGAACAATGAAGAGAGAGAGAAATCAATATCTGAATGATTTCTGAAAAAAACAGATGGGGGTATATATAGCTTAGATTAGTTGCGACGGGATTATTAGCGACGGGCTTCCCGTCGCAAATGGTCATATTTGCGACGGGACCCGTCGCAATTACCCTCGCCCGCATTAATTACAGTCGGCGGTTAAAAGTTTATTTGCGACGGGACTCATCGCAAATAGTACATGCCGGCAGTCTTTTTGCGGCGGGACGACATCCCGTTGCAAAAGGGTATTGATCGCCGCCGGGTATTTGCGATGGGTCGCATCGCAAATACACCAGTGCGGCTTGCGCGCCAAACCACGCCAAACTATTTGCGATGGGAGGCGAAATCCCATGGCAAATACTTGGTTATTTGCGATGGGCTACTTTCCCCGTCGCAAATAGATTCTTGGACGGGTTATTTGTGACGGGAAGAGATCCTATCGCAAATAACCCGTTGCAAATACTGATTTTTCCCGTAGTGACATCTCGGATGGTGTTTTTATTTCTTGTATAAGAGGGAAAAAGAGATATGATGATGAATTATTCCTTTAGATTTAAAAAAATCCAGTGCGTGTAAGGTACTGGAGTTATCACCCCATTTGTATGAGAATGGGTGAGGATAGAAATGAAAATAAAGGAACATAAAAAGAAACAAAAAGAAAGGAAAAAAGATAAATTTACCTCTTGAATATATATTTCTTGAGATCCTCTCTAGGGGATAGGTTTTGGTATTTTTTGATACCAAGGGTTGATAGACGTGGGGAGGAGATTGGGAGTAGATTTTAATAGAATTTAGACAAGGCACGAGGCTTGAGAGAAGTGAAGAGAATTGGGGGTGAGGGTGGTTTTTATAGTGGAGGAGAGGAGGGTTTCCCTTTATTTTAATCATAAGTTTAATATTTTGGCTCAAGACTATGAATAATCTGGATTATTATGACCTAAAATCGTAAATTTATCATATCAGTTTGAACCAAGGGTGCTTACATCATCCATGATGTTTGGAATAGTGTATATAACTCATAATGTATTTATACAGTAAATTAATGTATTTCACTATTCATAAAAAATTCACGTATTTTAGAATAATCCCAAAAATTCACCCTAACCAATTTTTGACATGTAGAATAAAAAAATTAACTCCATTTTTCAAAAATAATTTTATAAATATGAGAAATTTAATTTTTAATTAAAATCATAATTTACTTGAAAAATACAAATTTTAAAATTAAAACTGCTTTTCTAACACTTTGAAAAATTAATTAAGGTATCATAAAAATTATATTATCATCATAAGGCATCAAAATAATAATTTATGAATTCATTTTTGAAAATAAATTTTATTTCAATTTTTAAAATTAATCACAAAATTATAATTAAATATACATTACTTGCAAAAATACCAATACTTAATCAATAATTTTTTAAAATATTTATTTACTTATACTAAGATACAATTATACCATATTGTCACTTTTAATATGGATAATTTTTATTTATACTTTAATTAGTGATTTTACTATTCAATTGGTCGGTTTACTATTCAGAAGGGTCGCATTACTATTCCAGAGGTCAAGTTACTATTTCATCGGTATACATTCCTTAACTTCTAGAGATACATTTTTTATGAATTATTAATTTATAATGTTTTTATTGTGGTATATATGTAATCTTATATGATTATACTATATAACATAATCATAATATGGGAATTTCATTGATAAAACATTGTGTCATTACATTCTTCCCCCATTAAAAAATTTCACCCTTGAAATTTCATTTTAAATTCTAAGATGAAAACAAGTGTGGGTATTTTTCCTTCATTTCTTCCTCCAGTTCCAATGTTTCCTATTCGTACTTATGGTTCTGCCATAGTACTTTGACCAGGTGAGTAGTCCTTTTATGTATAACTTTATCTCTATGATCCAAGATCTTCACTAGTTGCTCCTCTTAAAAAAGATCATTCTTCAATTGTACCACCTCTGAAGACAGTACATGTGAGGTATTTGGTATATACTTCCTTAATAGGGATACATGGAAGACATCGTATACTTTAGACATGGTAGGTGAAAGTATTAGTCGATAGGTCATAGATTTGACGCGATCAAGAATCTCAAAGGGGCTGATGTGCCTGGGACTTACCTTTCCTTTCTTCCAAAACCTCATGACCTTCTTTCATATAGATATGAAGAGGAATATCATGTCCCCAACTTTAAACTCAAGGTCTTGTTGATGATTTCCTACATAGCTATTTTGTTGACTTTGGGCTGCCTTGATGTGCTGCTGAATGGTTTTAACCTTCTCCACCATTTCTTCTACCATTTTAGGTCTCAATAGATTAAGCTCAGTAACTTCATCCCAGCACATCGGTGTTCTACACCTTTTCCCATAAAGGTCTTCATATGGTGTCATTTGGATGCTCGAGTGGAAACTATTGTTATAAGAGAATTTGACCAGTGGTAGATGTTGGTATCATCCTCCTTTGAAGTCCATAGAACACGCTCTCAACATATCTTCTAGTTTCTGAATAGTTTACTCAGATTGGCCATCATTTTGAGGATGATAGGTCGTACTGGAGTTCAGTTCAGTTCTTAGAGCATGTAGGAGACTTTTACATAACTTTGAGGTGGATCTTGAATCTATATCGGATACAATATATAGTAGTACTCCATGATGCCTTACCAACTATTTGATATATATTTGTGAAATTTGATCCAATTATAATTCCTCTTGAATTGTGATAGACTAAGTTGTCTTTGTAAGACGATCCACAATGACCCATATAGAATTTTTTCCTCTGGATTAACTTGGAAGTCCAGTGACAAAGTCCATGGTGATGTTCTCCCACTTAGATGTTGGTATGGGTAGTGGTTGGATCATCCCTCTAGAATTTTTCCTTTTAGACTTCACTTGGTGACATACCAAACACTTTGATGAAAATTCAGTAATCTCCTTCTTCATATTTTCCCACCGAAAGTTCTCTCGGAGATCTCGATACCTCTTTGTGCTCCCTGAGTTAATAGAGAAGGTTTATCTATGTATGTTATTCAAAAGATCCTTATTTATCTATGGATCCAATGGTACACAAAATCATGAATTAAATCTTACAATTCCTTCTTCATGAATCTTCAACTCAGAGGATTTACCATTTCTGATAGCTTTCACACTTTTCTGAATTTCCATGTCATTTCTTTGAGCGTCCTTTATTTTCTTCATGAGGGATGTTTGAGTAGTCATTTGAGAAATTATTGATGATGTTCCTCCCTTTAATATTCCCATGTCCATCCTTTATAAATATAATAAGATTGGATTCTTTTCAATTCTAATCATTGATAAAGATGTAGGGTCCTTTATACTTAGAGAATCTGCCACCTTATTTTTTTTACCAAGATGGTAGTGGATTGAGAAGTAATAATCCTTGATGAAATCTAACCATATTCATTGGGGTATATCAATATCCTTCTGTGTGAAAATATATTTTAGACTCTTTTGATCAGTATATATCTCACTCTTCTCCCTATAGAGATAATACTACTATATTTTCAACACAAATATCACATCCACAGCTCCAAATCATGTGTGGGATAGTTTTGATCATAGATTTTTAGCTTCCTTGAGGTGTAGGTTATCACTTTATCATTTTACATTAGTACACTGACTAAGCCCTTATTTTAAGCATCATTTTACACCACATAGATTTCTCCACTTATTGGGAGTGTGAGTACTGGTGGTGTAGTGATAAGCCTCTTTTTGATCTCCTTAAATCTTTCCTCACATTATTGAGTCCAGAAAAACTTCACCCCCTTCCAGGCCATCTTGGTCATTAGGTTTGAAAATCATGATAAGTTCTTAAAAAATCTTCAATAATACCCAGGTAGACCTAGAAATCTACAGATCTCTATTACAGATATTGGTTTGGGCCACTCTTTGATTACCTTTGTCTTGGAAGGGTCTTTAGATATTCCTTTTCTAGTGATAAAATGTCCCAAGAATGATACTTAATCCATCCAGAACTCACATTTACTATACTTTTCATAAATTTTATCCCTTTGTAAAGTCATCAGCATAGTATTCAAATGATCCTAATGTTCCTCCTTACTCTTGGAGTATATCATAATATCATCGATAAAGACTACTATAAATTTGTATAGGTAATCTTTAAAGACTCTATTCATTAAATCCATGAATATTATTGAAGAATTAGTGAGTCTGAAGGAAATCACTATGAACTCATAGTGTCCATACTTCGTTCAAAAGGAGATTTTGGGAATATCTTCCTTCCTCACCTTTAATTGGTTATATCCTGACCGAAGTTCCACCTTAGAAAAATAATTGGTCCCATGTGACTTATTGAACAAGTCATCTATTTGAGGTAAGGGATCATTTTTATTTATCGTAATGTTATTGAGATCACGATAATCAATACAGAGGCACATTGATTCATCCTTTTTCTTAACAAAGAGGGCTGGTGTACCCCATGGTGAAGCACTCAGTCAAATAAAAGTTGTCTCCAGATTCTCCTGTAACTGGTTCTTCATCTCTTCAATCTCAACAGTGGCCATTCTATAAGGTATATTTGATATAGGTTGGGATCCATAAATAAGTTCAATTGAGAACTCAACCTCTTAATTAGGAGGAATAGCAGGAAATTCTTTAGGGTATACAACATTTTAATCCCTCGGGATGGGCATATCTTCGAGAAGTATCATCTCTATTGTCTCAATAATTTGACCAAGATATTATTACTCAAAAGGCAACATTATCTACACTTGAGATGATCATTCTAAACGAGATTCGTCTTCATCCTTAAACTTGTATAATATTGGAGGACACTCTGGGATGTGAAGAGTTATCTTACTTTCCTGATAGTTGATGTTGGCTTTGTATAAAGATATCCAATCCATTCCCAAAATAGAATCAAACATCACCAGAGGAAGTATAAAAGGTTTTTTTGGGAGGTTCAGTCCACAAAAATTTACTGTGGAGGATTTATAAACCTTGGACGTAATAATTTCCCCATTATCTATTCTCACATATAACTCAACATCCAAATTTTGAGGTGGTGTTTGAATATTTATACTAAACTTGCAAGATATGAAAGAATGTGTACAACCCGAATAAAATAGTATGTTTAATATTCTTGAATGAATAACTAATGTACCTATCAACACATCATTTTCTGGATCCACCTCAGTAGCAGTGATAGCATAAGTCCTTCTTTATTTCCTTGGTGGTTGTTGTTGATTTCCTTCGACAACCCTTGGCTTAGAGAAATTGTTCGCATAATTCTCATGTTCCTTACAGTTGTAACACCGCACTATAGGCTAAGTGTTGATCCGAACCTTCCTTTCTTCTTCCATGTTAGTGGGATTCTTCATATTTATCCGGCAGTTCTTATCTAGATGTCCCATTCTTCCACATTTTAAGCAATTCTTAGTTCCCTTTAGATAGTTCCTAGGATGCTTCTTCCCACAATTTTGACATGTGTGATGTTCGATCTTCATTCCATCATGGGATTTATTTTTCGAACCACCCATATTAGACTCCATTTTCCATTTTTTTCACTGGTCCCATGATACCATTGAGAGTATTTGGTCTCCATTTCAACATGAAGGCACTACAAAAAATCTTCTCATAACTATCAAAGTCACGAATCACCAATTATTTTTGTAGAATCATCTTTAGTCTTTTAAAGAAGAGATACACCTTGCTTTTAATGTTCATGACAAAGATGGAAGTGTATCTTACAATCCTTATAAAGTTTGCTTCATAACTACCAACAGAATCATCTTTATTCTGTTTAAGTCTGAGGAACTCTCTCTCCATATTGAGATGGAGGGTTGAGGGAAAATATTTATTGAAAAAAAAATCTTGAATTCCTACCAATCCATGGAATCAATTTCTTCCTGGGACTTCATATTCTTGATCAGTGTCTGCCACTATTCATCTTCCCCATCAAAATGATAGACTACCAGTATAACTTTGGCTTCTTATGAGCACTAGAGTATAGAGAATATATTTTTAATGGAGTTAATCCACTGTTCCATGAAGATGTGATCATAATATCCACTAAACATGAGAGTCTTTTAAGGTATGAAGGATTCGATGAAAACTTGATCTTTCCTTAGAAGAGGAGGGTGTTCCATATGATTAGATTTATTATTCATAACATGATCCAGTTGAGAAAATACTGTCACCAATTTTTGAGTACATGTTCCCATCATATATGGAATATCATTAGGGAAATCATCACATTTCCTATCACATTGATTGTTGGAATGTGTTCTTCTATTTCCTGATATTAACTCTAAAAAAGAATGTACAATTATAGGGTTTAAATACTTAGCTAATAATCATAAAAAAGGAAAATTTAAGCATAAAAGAATAAAAAAATAAAGTAAAAGTATATCCTAACCCTTGATTCCCTAGATTTTAATCAAGGTTACCCATGATCTATTTCCTAACATTTATTTTTTTAGGCTTCTTTTTTTCCCTTAATAATGGTTTGTACTAATCTTATGAATTTACCAAATCATATCCCTTGGGAGTTTCAAACTAAGAGAACAGCAATGCCCATTTTCGTGCACCAGTTCCCGTTCAATTCTAGCTCAAAGTGGTGTTTTCAGGTTTTACCCCTATATACATCTATTCCAGATCCACATCCACTTATTTATATCTAAATAGGGATTTATTTTCTTCATAAACCACTTACTCAATATTTACCAAAATTTAGGGATTTTTTCTTCTACTTAGTATTATCGTTAAGGTTCTTACTAAGGTGCTCTATTCCTAATCTCTAAAAATAACTAGACCATCCTATGATACCAAATATAGTGACCCTAGCCTTTTACACATATCATTACATGATTCTAAGCATATTAAATCATCATATTACAAGACAAGGATCATAAAGTCTAGTATCTTAAAATACTAGGTACATAAAACTAAAAACATTGGACTAAATAAAACATTTATTTATTTAATATTCATAAAGAGATCCTAGATTTCATTATTCTCATACATATTAATAGGATAACCTAAGGATAACATGAACAAAGGGATGAGCTAAAAGCCTGGTGGGGGAATAAACATAAGAATAAATCTTTAGCACATGGGTTAGAAGGCACGACATAATGATATAAAAATGCATGTAACATATAGATTCATAACATATAAACATGGGATCATGTAAATGTAAAAATGGAGTCATAGTAATGTGTAAGAAATATAAAACATAACTTTATTGTGATTCAAAGCTCTTTTTACATAGAGGAATACAAGTCAAGGTTAACCACCAAGACTATTGTACATGGTAGCACAAGTCAAGGATAACCGCCAAGACCGTTGCATATAACATCTCATGAGACTGAACTTTCCCCAATTCATTTAAGAGCTATCTAGGGACACCATCATAACATCTTTATGAATATTATTTCCACATATATAATCATACATAATCAATCATACATAAATATAATGGATACCCATAGTAAGAATTGGGTATCATAATCACGTCATAAAGCATAACAAATGAGAGTATCATAAAATTATCCATAAAATAAAGGAATTAGATAATTAATGTAAAATAATAGGGTATTATATGAATATATCATGAAAATTTATGTCAACTTGAAGTATTAACTTTTAAAAATAGTACTTAAGAAACTTTATAATTAAAACATTTTAGTGCGGTTAAAGGAAAATATGAAAGGTCATTTAAAACATAAAAGGGAATAATAATTTATAAAAAACCAGAAGTCAAAGAATAAGGTTTTCATAATAAAAATATTGGTTTAATAAAAATAATTGTGCCTTAAAAATACATTATATAGTGTACTTGAAAATGGGTAATAATTCTGGAAGTTCCCTTAAATGGGTTTGCTTATCAGGAAGTATTGTAGAGGGAACAACTTAAAACATGTATATCCCAGAAATAAAATGATGAATGGACCTTGATAAATAATTTTGGAAAATTTAAACATAATTTAAAATATGTACAGAAAAATAATAGATAAATTAATTTGGGTAAAAATAGAGATAGAGCAACCTGAAGGAATAATGAAGGTTCTGGTAAAATCTCTTACCTTAAGTCTGATGGTGTGCTTAGCTTGATCTTCATGTTCTGGATAACCAAATTAAATTAATTAATTAGTATTTTAATAACCTATTATTCATTTAATTTATTTATTATGTCCTTATTAAGTTCATTCATGACATTTTTTTAGGTTAATAGGTTCAATTACATTATTTGGAAGCGTTTGTTTCCTTTATTTTCATGATTGGTTTACTTATATACATATAAGGATAAACATGTAAGATGAGAATGGTTGTACAGAATTGGATGTATGTGTTATTATTTACATCTAGATGATTACATGGTTATAAAATTCATTTGTTTATTTGGATTGAAGATGAATCATTATATAAAACTTTAATGATAACTGTTTTGGTTGATTGACGGTTTGTTATCACAACAAACACATTTTCCTTTATAAATTAATATCATATATAAAAAATATTCCAAAATATTATAGAATACATAATTAATATATTATAGTCTGTTTCAACCATAAAAAATGTTTCATTACTCGAATTAAAGATGGGAAAAATTGAAAACATTTCGTCCTTGAATGTGATGAATTAACACATCTCGGATGGTGTTTTTATTTCTAGTATAAAAGGAGGGAAAATGAGATATGATGATGAATTATTCCATTATAATAACAAAATTATAGTAAATTTAAGTTATTAGAGTTATCACATCATTTTGATGAGGATAGTTGAGGATTGAAATGAAATCAAAGGAACATGAAAAGAAAATAAAAGAAACAAAGAGGAATTTACCTCTTGAATATATCTTCCTTGAGAGCCTATTTAGGGGATAGATTTTGGTATATTTAGGAGACCAAGGTATTTATTACATGAGGAGTAGCTTGGTAGTATATTTTAGAAGAATTTATACAAGCCACAAGGCTTGAAATGAGTTAAGATAATAGGGGGTGAGGGTGGTTTTTATAGTGGATGAGAGGAGGGGTTTCCCATTATTTTAATCATTAGTTTAATATTTTTGCTCAAGACTATGAATTTTATTGATTCTTTTGACTATAAATAGAAAATAGAACATTTAATTTTGAACCAAGGGTTCTTACATCATCCATGATGTTAGTAATAGTGTATTTAACTCATAATGTATATATACAATAAATTATTGTATTTCACTATTCATAAAAAATTCAAGTATTTTAGAAAAATCCCAAAAAATAACTCTAACCATTTTTCGATGTGAAGAATATAAAAAAGAAATCTATTTTTAAAAAATAATTTTCTAAAAATGAGAAATTTAATTTTTAATTAAAATCCTAAATTACTTCAAAAATAAAAAAATTAAAATTAAAATGGTCTTTCTGCCACATTGAAAAATTAATTAAGGTCTCATAAAATTATGTTATGATCATAATACATCAAAATAATAATTTATGAATTAATTTTATGAAAATAAATTTTATTTTAGTTTATTAAATTAATCACAAAATTTTAATTAAATATACATGACTTACAAAAATACCAACACTTAATCAATAATTTTTAAGAATATTTACTTACTTATAATAAGATATAATCATACCATATTATCACTTATAAGATGGATGAATTTTATTTATAATTTCATTAGAGAGGTAACTATTCCATTAGCCAGTTTACTATTCATAAGGGTCACATTACTATTCCAAATGTCAAGTTACTATTTCATCGGTATGTGTTCCTTAACTTCTATAAATACGTTTTTTACTCATTATTCATTTATAAGGTCTGTATTGTTTTCTATATGTAATATTATATGATTATACTATAATACATAATTATAATAAATGAATTTTATTGATAAAAAATTGGGTCATTACAATTATTTATTCAGATTTTATTCTTGTCATATTACGCTCAAGATTATGTTTCAATGGAATGTGTTTTTGTTATTCACCTTGCCTTATTTTTTATGTTCACAGTATATTCTTCTATATTTGTTACCCTTACTGAGAATAAGAGATCACCCCTTTATTATGTTTTGTTTTTCCTTAGGATGTGATGTTGTATTTTATGATTGAATTTCAAGGATAATATATGAGTTTAGGTGTGTTTTCAATGGAGTTTTTACGTTTTATTTTATTTCAAATTGTAATGTAAAAAATAATGCTTGTATCTAGTTTTTAAAATCTAATAAAATATTCAGTCCTTTGGGATATGATCTCTTATTCATATAACCAATGTAATTAAGTAAGCCACCGGATTAGGGCTACTGGGGTTGGGGTCTTTATAGTTGGTATCAGAGTAATTTTAGTAGAAACCTTGGAAAGTAGATTTAGTAAACAAAGATTAAGGAACATAACCCTAAGATATAATTTGAGGATAAACATGGAATAAAATCCTATAATTTTGATAAGCTATAGATTATTAGGGTATTCCTTTCAGTAAATACTTGTCTGGATACTACAAGTGGGTGTGTTTTTAGCACAGATGTGCCTAAGGGTAATAACTCTAAAAAGTTTCATCGAGCCTAACTCAGAGTAACCTGGTACATGAAAATGGGCCTTACTACGCATTTGGTTGGACACTCCTATGGGATATTATTATGACAATTAAATTTTTCATTATAAACCATTATAAAGGATTTAAAAGTAAATATATACCCAAAGAATCCAAGTTTATGATTATGAGATTAGCTATGCATAAATATTTTATTTATATTAAGTGTTTTGCTAGTTTTAAATTATAAATTATGATTCATAACATAATTTAGTGTATTCCATTGTTTAGAAATGTCACCTAGAGGAAGTAATGGGGACCTTATCAATACACATAATCCAAAGAAGAAGAATGATCGATTATTCAATGTATTTGAGCCAGTATTCCAAAGGGAACTAGTCTCCCAAACGTTCTCATCATATGAGAAGATAGTATCATGTTCTATAAAGAAGGATAAAGAGTTTTCTAAGTATTATGGATTTTTATGGAAACATGATAATAAAAAGACAGTAAAAAAATATATGTATAAATGGAAGAATGAAAAAAGTATTTTTTTCACATGTGGTAATTATGGAAAGAAACACTATGGTATATGCCTAAGAGGAAAATAATTTTGCTTCAGGTGTGGAGAGAAAGGTCACCAATCTCATGAATATAAGGGAAATAAAGAACCTGTAAATGTGACATGTTTCAACTATAAGAAGTGGCACTATGAAAATGAATTTCCCAAGAATCAAGTAAATATATCTCAAAAAAAGAAAAGGGATCACGGTTAAGATTATTTTGTTACTAAATTAGAATTAGAATAATTAATGTATTTGTGTTTTTGGACTCAAGAATTATGTTATGACATTTTGGTTATAAGAACCATGAGATATATATGGATTTTATTACGGTTCTTCTTCTTTACATATTTAGAAGTGTGCATGTTTTCATTAAGGTTTTAAGGTGATCAAGGTATTCATATATTTGGTATGTGGGATTAAGATCTAAATTATTTGTAGAAACTTATGATTTTATAAATTTAGTGACCTTTCTTCTCGATTTTTTGGTCATTTAATGTGGATATACATGTTTTAGATGAGTCCTAAGATTAATTATTTTTGAAATATATCAAGTTAAACTTTGGAAATTATTGTTCATTAATAACATTTCCTAACATTTTTTGTTTTAGTAAACATTTAAAGGTTTATGGAATGAATTAAGGACCACATGGTTCATTAAAAGCGCTTCAAGCATAAAAAATACATCTTGAAAATTAATTTCCAGGTGTAAGAAATGAAGTGATAATAGACCGAAGCACAAGAAAGGATTATATTATGATTATGACATGGAAAGTAATCAATTAAGTTTATTTTCTCAAGTTCCTATCTAAATATTAAAATAATCCCTCAACTCTAGGAAAAAGATCTTAAAATATAAACATTGTATGTTTACTTTTCTTTAAGAGAAATCAATGGAATTTTAACTGATCATAAATTTAAGATTTTGTGATGGTAAACTTTATAATGAATATGTTTTCTATCACTATCCATAAAAAAAGTGATACTTATATTTCTATTCCATGTACATAATTTCATGACTGTTATCATATTTCAGAATCTTAGTTTTGTGGTGACCTTCACATTTCTCTTTACCTATTTTTAAGAGGATGTTTTATAAACACTTTTTACAATGTTGGGTTTCAATAAAGGAATTTTTAAGTATAAAACTATAATTTTGGAATTTAATTTTAAAATTATGAGGATGTTATTTATTAAAGGATGGGATAATGTAACACCCCAAGATTTTATGGTATGTCTTTTTTTTAATTTATCTTCTTCAATAGTGTACATTACATAGAACAACGAGCTTAAAAAGTGATAGTTATCACCTAGCTATTGGAATGGTGGGAATGAAATAGATTATGTAAATTATGAAAATATAGCTTGAAAATTTTTATAAATTTAATTCCTCTATTAACAATTAATTATAAATGAAAATAAAAATAAATTGAACATAAAAGATGTGTTTTTATAAAAAACTTTTCTTATGATCACAATGAAATTTTATATTAATAAATTAAATTAATCACAAATTATTGAAATATATTAATGAAATTTATATGTAATATATATTCTATAAAATATGTTTTAATTCATAAAATAAGTTTCATAGGCTTAAGATAATAGTAAAACCAATTTTAATCATAAAATCTATATTTTTCAAAAAAGCCAATTTTACAACCTTTTAATGGTGAACTTGTTTTAAAACTAAATTTTGATACTTCTAGAAATTATATTTGAAAAAATAAACATTATTTTTGAAAGATTAATATCAAAATTTACTTTGGCTAAATTTTTGGTATTTTTTTGAGGACTTTCAATTTTGATGAATAATAATGTAGTCACTGGAAAAATAATGTGACCATTATGAATAGAAATATGACCAATAGAATAGTAACTTAACCAATTAAGGTATAAATAAAATTTATTTATCTTATAAATTAAAATATAATAAATTTATATCAAGGAATAGGTAAATAAATGTGTTAAAAATGACAAATTAATTATTGGTATTTTTATGAAACATAAATATTTATTTCAAATTTTATAAATAATATAATTATTTAAAAGAAGAATTATTTTCATAAAGTAGAAGAATAAATTAATATTTTACTTTATTATTATTATAATATAATTTTTTGGGACCTTAATTAATTTTTCAAAGTTTTATAAAATCAGTTATAATTTTAAAATTGGTACTTTTCAAATAAATGATGGTTGTAATTAAAAATTAAAATTCTCATATTTAGAAAATTATTTTCAAAAACTAGATTCCAATTTGAATTCTATACATTGAAAATGTTTAGGGTGAATTTTTGGGATTTTTTTGAAATAGTTCAATTTTTTTTAATAGTAAAATATGTTGATTTTTGGTATTTAACATTTTAGCCAAATACAAGAATTATTTTATCAATGATGATGTATGGATAAATTAAGAAACCATTGGTTCTAACTCACATTAATTATTTACTATATTTAGTCACAATAATCATCACTATTCATTGTCTTGATCCAAAATAATAAACAAATCATTAAAATAGTAAAAAAACACCCCTTTCTTCCACTATAAATACCACCCCTTATCCTCCCTCCTTCTAAGCCTTGAATATTGGTCATATTATACCCATTTAATCTCCCAAACCACTCCCCCACCTTCTAGTATTTTTTGTCTCACAAAAATACCATTTCAAGTTCCTTAATAAGGTTATCAAAGAGAATAATAAAATAGGTAAATCCCCTTTCATTCTTTTAATTTTGTTTCAATTTCTTTTATTTTCTTATAATTTATTTAACTCCTATATATAAACATGTATGATGACACAAATATATTATATATACTATAATTTTATTATTATAATGGATATTTACCATAAATTCTTTTATCTTTCCTTTTTTGTTCTAAAAATGAAAACGTCGTCTACGAGGTGTCGATTCACCACCTTCATGGATGATGATTATTTTTTTTCTAATATCACCTTCAAGGCTGGTCATAAAATCATTTTTATGTTTAAAAAAAATTAATATATAAAATAAAACTTATTTAATGTTTGGAAACTAGTATATAATCATAATATTAATTCATAAGGCAAAATAAGTTTGTAATGATCGAAAAAACGCCAAAATTGTCTAAATGATTATCATTAACATTTTATATAATTAATCATCCTCATATATATAAATAAAATGATATATAAGAACATTAAATTTCTTTTAATTTCATTAATGACATATAATTTCAATTTTGGATAAGTATTCCCATTTCACATGATCTTTCGTACATGTATACAAGTGAACCAATCGTGAAAACCAAGGAACTGAACACTCTCAAACGATGAAATTGAATTTTATAACTCATCAGAAAAGACATAAATAAACTTAATAAAATTATAAAAAATAAAATACAAGTTTAATATGATATTAATTAAATTATTAATGAATATAAATTCATTATCCATGACATTAAGTACAAGTGCAGAACCCCTTTGGACATAAGGTATGGGTTTTCTCATCTCACTTTCATTTCTATAAGATATGCCATATTCCCCACTATTTATTATGTTTGATGTATTTATATAACCCTTTTATGTATCATATCATCATTTTCATTATATATATGATATTAAATGTTTCATTTTATGTTCATTAATTTTATGGGGCATACGATTCGACTGTTGCAAAGTGGTAAGGGATTCTCCCCAAACCTCCATTTTTCATTCGGGTTACTATTTCTCTCTTTACCCCAATGAAATTATTCATTATATTTATATAATTATTATAAATTCTACTTATATTTTACAAAATCATGTATCTAGATCATTTCATCTCTCTTTTATGGGGAAATATATGTTTTATAAGGTTCCTTTTTCAATTCCTCCAGATAAGCAAGCCCGATTAAATGGAACTTCCCAATTTCTTAACTATTTTCAAGTACACTCCATAAACTGCTTTAAGATACCAATATTGTTACAAAATCGATATTCTTATCATGAAAAACTATATTATTCCTTTTCTAGTTTTATGTAAAAAATTAAACCATTTTCCTCTTCAAATACTCTTTTATATTTTCTCTTAAACCGCACTAAAGTGTCCCATTTCTAAAGTTTATTAATAACTCTTTTTACATGTTTTCACTTCATTTGGGCATAATTTATACCTCAAACATAATTTCATTATCCATACCTTTTCATTCTAGAATATACATGTTTACAATCTTATTTTATGACAAATACAAATTATTTTTCCAATAGAGCTCTTCTTTGCAAAATAAAAAGGGTATTTCTCTCAAAAATTTATCAATGATTTTATTATAGTATTTTCATCTATGATTATGATTCAAATATTTCAAAGTGTTATGATACACTTTTATTGAATTATTTATTCTTAAATCTATTATTCGATATATGAGGAATTCATTGGACTTAATAAGTGATTGGTGGGGCCCACTATAGCCCCTCGATGAATCGGTAGGTCTCATGAGACAAACTAGATTGGGTTTTTACCCATTTATGTATAGTGTCTTGCCTGAAGCCTTGATAGTATGTTTATGATGTTCATAATTATTTATTCCCTCATTATGATACTAGTATTTTATATTCCCTGTGATTATTCGACTAGTAGAATATCCATGGTTAAATTTCATTCTCCTAATATTATTTATATGAAATTATTTATTTAGATTTCATTCCAACCATATTACACTCAATATTATGTTTAAATTTCATGTGTTTTTGTTATTCACATTACCTTATTGTTTATGTTCGTGATATATTTCATTATATTTCTTACCCTTACTGGTCATCTGAGCTCACCCCTTTCTTATGTTATATTTTTCCCCAGTATGTGAAGTTGTATTTTATGAATGACTTTATGGGATAGTATAGGATTTTATGGGTGTTTACAGTGGAGTTTTTTTGTTGTAGTTAATTTTAAGTTGTAATTTAAAACTTATGTTTGTATCTAGTTTTTAAATCTAATAAATTATTCAGTCCTTTAGGATGCGATCTCTTGTTCATAGTATCAACGTAATTAAGTAAGGCATCGGCTCAGGGCTACTGGGGTCGGGGTCTTTACAATTGGTATCAGATCAAGTTTAGTAGAAACCTTGGAACTAGATTTAGAAAACAAATATTAAGGAATATAAGATAAATATATACTTTGAGGATAAGCATAGAAGAACATCCTATAATTTGTGTTAGGTATATATTATGTGGTAATTCCTATAAATACATCCTTCTCTGGATACTACAAGTGGATGTAGTTCTAGAATATATGTACCTAGGGGTAACAACTCTGACAAGTTTTATCTAGCCTGACTCGGCATAACCTGGTACATGAAAATGGGCCTTACTAGGCACCTAATTTAACACTACTAAGGGATATTCTTATGATAATTTAAATTTTCTTTATAAACCATTTTGAAGGATTTAAAAGTAAATATGTCCCCAAAGAAACTATGTTTATGATTATGAGATTATCTATGCAATAATTTACAATTTATGTTAAGTGTTTTTCTAGTTTGAAATTATACATTATGATTCACAACCTAATTTAGTGAATTTCGTTTTTTATAAATGGAATCTTGCAAAAGGAATGGGGACCACATCAATGCACATAATCAAAATAGAAAGAATGATCGATTATTCAATGTTTTTAAGAAAGTATTTCAAAGGGAACTAGTATCTCAAATGTTATCATCAAATAAGAAGATATTATCTTGCTATACCAAAAAATAGAAAGTGTTTTCTAAGTATTATGGATTTGGAAGGATGCATGAGAAGAAGAAGATAGTAGGGGTAAATATGGATAAAGCAAAGAAGGAAAAGGGTGATTTTTTCACATGTGATAATTGTGAAAGGAAACACTATGGTATATGACTAAGACTAAAGGGAGTTCTTCAAGTATGGAGAGATAGATCACTAGGCTCATAAATGTAATGGGAATGAATCTATTATAAATGTGTATTGTTTCAACATCAAGTAGAAGGGGTACTATGCAAATGAATTTCCCAATCGTTAAGGAAATATAGCTGGAAAAAGTAAAGGGGCCAAGGTAAATCGTATATTGTTACTACAATTGAAGTGGAATAATTAATGTATTTGTGTTTTTGGACTTAAGAATTATTTTATGATATTATGGTTATAAGAATCATGAGATATATAAGGATTTTACTGGAGTACTACTTCTTTACAGATTTAGAATCATTCACATTTTCATTAAGGTTTTAAGGTATCAAGGTAATCATATATTTGGTATTTGGGATTAAGATATAAATTATTTTTAGAATCATATGATTTTTTAAATTTATTGGGAACTTACTTCTAGATTTTCAGTCATTAAATGTGGATAGAAATGTTTTAGATGCGTCCTAAGTTTAACTACTTGTGGAATATATCAAGTTAAAATTTGAAAAAAAAAATCCATTGATAAAATATACTAACCTTCTTGGTTTTAGTAAACATTTAAAGGTTGAAGGATTTAATTAATGACCATATGATTCATTAAAATTGCTTCAGGCCTGAAAAATATATCTTGAACATTAATTTACAGGTGTAAGGAATTAAGTGATAATAGATTAGAGCACAACTAAAGGATTGGATTATGATTATGACATGGAAAGTATTCAAGTAAGTTTATTTTATCAAGTGATTATCTGAATATAAAAAAAATCCTTCAACTCTTGAAAAAATATCTTAGAACAGAAACATTTTCTGTTTACTTTTCTTTCTGAGAAATCAATGGTTGTTTAACTGATCACAAATTTATGATTTTAAGATGGTAGACTTTTAAATGACCATGTTTTCTATCACTCTCCATCATAACATGATATTTCTATTTCTATTTCATTTCCATATTTTCACAAATTTTCTCTTATTTCTAAATCTTAGTTTTTTTGGGACCTTCGCATTTCTCCTTACCACTTTTTAAGAGGAAGTTTTATAAACCCTTTTTACGATGTGGGATTTACACAAAGTAATTTTTAAGTACTAACCATTAATTTTTGAATTGAAATTTAAAATTTTGAGTATGAAATTTATTGAAGTAGGGGATAATGTAACACTCTAAGATTCCATGGTATGTCTCTTTTTAAATTTATCCTCTTCTATAGTGTACATTACATAAAACAACGAACTTAAAAAAATGATAGTTATCAACTATCCATTCAAATTGTGGGAATGAAATAGATTATGTAAATTATGAAAATATAGTTTACAAGTGTTTATAAAATTAATTATTTGGTTAAAAATTAATTAGAAATGAAAATAAAAATCAATTCAACATAAAAGATGTTTTTTATAAAAAACTATTTTTATGACCAAAATGAAATTTTATATTAATAAATTAAATTAATCATAAATTATCAAAATATATTAATAAATTTTATATGTTATATATTCAATCAAATGTTTAAAAATTCATTCAATAAGTTTGATAGGATTAATATAATAATAAAACGAATTTTAAGCATAAAAGCTATATTCTTCAAAAAATATAATTGAACCCCATTTTAATGGTGCAAGTGTTTTAAAACTAAATTTTTACTCTTTTATAAATTATATTTTACAAAATAAATATTATTTTTGAAAGTTTAATATCGAAATTTACTTCGGTTAAATTTGTGGTATTTTTCTAATAACATTCATTTTTTGATGAATAGTAATGTGACCGTTGAATAATAATGTGACCATTAGGAATAGTAATATGTCCAATAGAATATTAATTTTACCTATTAAATTATAACTAAAATTTAGTTATCTTATTAATGAATAAATAATAAATTTATGTCAAGAAATAAGTAAATAAATGTGTTAAAAATGATAAATTAATTATTAGCATTTTTTGTGAAATGTAAATGTTTATTTAAAATTATATAAAGAATATAATGATTTAAAAGGAGATTTATTTTCATAAAGTATATTCATGAATTAATATTTTATTTTATTATTATTATAAGATAATTTTATGATACTTTAATTTATTTTTCAATGTGTTATAAAATGAGTTATAATTTTAAATCGATATTTTCGAATAAATGATGGTTTTAATTAAAAATTAGAATTATTTTATTTAGAAAATTATTTTCATAAAATGGATTCCATTTTTTATTATAAACATCAAAAAATGGTTCGGGTGAATTTTTAGGATTTTTTTGAAATAGTTGATTTTTTGTGAATAGTGAATTACGGTAATTTTTGGTATTTAACATGTTAGCCAAATACATGAATTATTGAGTCGTGGATGATGTATAGATTTTATAATAATTCATTTGTTCTAAATTAAATGCATTAGTTATTATATTTAGTCCTAAGAATCATCACTATTCATAGTCTTGATCCAAAAGAATAAACAAATCAATAAAATATTTAGAAAACGCCCCTCTCCTCCACTATAAATACCACCCCATCCCCTCACACCTAAAAAGCCTTGAATATTGGTTATATTCTTCCCATTTAATCTCAAAAACCTTTCCCCCACATTAATATCTTTATGGTCTCACCAAAATACCATTTCAATTTTCTTAAGGAGGTTCTCAAGGTGAAGAATACAAGAGGTAGATCCACTTATGTTCTTTTAATTTTCTTTCAAATTCATTTATTTTCCTATAATTTATTTACCTACTATATCCAAACATAGATAATAACTCCAGTATCTTATATATACATTAATTTTATTATGATAATGGGATATCCAACATCAATTTTTTTCCCTTCTCCTTTTTGTTCTAAAAATGAAAACATCGTTTGTGGGGTATCGATTCACCACCTTAGTGGATGAGATTTATTTTATTTTCTAATATTTCTTTAAAATATGATAATAAAACCATTTTTATGATTAAAAAATACTTTAATATATTTATTATAACTTATTTAGTGTTATTAAACTATTATATACTCATAATATTAATTCATAAGACAAAACAAGTTCATGATGATCAAAAAAATGCCAAAATAATCTAAATAATTATCATTAATGTTTTATCAAATTAATAATCCTCATATATAGAAATAAAATTATATATAAGACCATTAAATATCCTATAAGTTAATTAATGACATATAATTTCAATTCTGGATAACTATTCTCATTTCACATGATCTTTCGTTCATGAATACAAGTGAACCAATCATGAAAACCAAGGAAATGAACACTCTTGAATGACGAAATTGAATTTTATAACTCATTAAAAAGGATATAGATGAACATAATAAAATTATACCAAATAAAATAAATTTTTAAGAGGTTATGAATTAAATTATTAATTAATATAATTTTATTATCTAGGACATTAAGTACAAGTGTAGAACACTTTCGGACATAAGGTAAGGGCTTTCTCATCTCACATTCATTTTGTGAGATATGACTTATTCCCCACTATTTATTTTTTGTGATGTATGTATACTAAACTTTAAGGTATTAAATCATGATTTTATTTATCTTAATTATATTCAATGTTTTATTTGAAGTTCATTAATTTTATGGGGCATATGATTTGACTGTTGCAAAGTGTTAAGGGATTCTCCCCGAACCTCTATTTTTCATTTAGGTTATGCTTTATCTCTCTTTACCCCAATTAAATTATTCATTATTTTAATATAATTATTATAAATTATATTTATATGTTCCAAACTCATGTTTTCATATTATTTTATCTCTCTTTTATGGGGAAATGCATGTTTTATAAGGTTCCCTTTTCAATTCCTTCAAATAAGCAAGATCGATTAAAGGGTACTTCCTAGTTTCTTACCCATTTTCAATTACACACCATAATATGTTTTAGGACACAAATATTGTTAAAAAATTATTCTGAAAAACTATCATATTATTTTTCTAATTTTATGTAAAAAATTAAGCTTGTGTCTACGTTAAAGCCTCTTTTATATTTTCTCTTAAACCACACTGAAGTGGCCCATTTCTAAAGTTTCTTAAAAACTATTTTTATATGTTTTTACATAATTTTGAAATAATTTATGTCTCAAACATAATTTCATTTTCCTTACCTTTTCATTCTCAGATATACATGTTTAAAATCTGATTTTATGACAAATACAAATTATTTTTCCAATAGAACTCTTCTTTGCAAAGTGAAAAGGGTATTTCTATCAAGAATTTATCAATGATTTTATTAGAGTATTTTTAATATATTATTATGATTCAAATATTTCAAAGTGGTATGGGGAAATTTAATTTAAATATATCTTTTAAATCAATTATTTGACATATGAAGAATTAATTGGACTTAGTGAGTGATGGGTGGGGCCCGCTATAGCCCCTTGATTCATCGATACGTCTCATGAGACAAACTAGACTGGGTTTTTACCCATTTATATATGGTTTCTTGGATGAAGCCTTGATAGTATGTTTACGATGTCTATAATTATTAATTCCATCATTATGATACTAATAATTTATATTCCATGTGATTATTCTATTAGTAGAATATCCATGGTTAAGTTTCATTCTCTTATTATTATTTATATGGAATTATTTAATTATATTTTATTATTTCCATATTATGATCAAGAATATTTTTCAATGGAATGTGTTTTTTTATTAAAATTTCACTATTGTTTATGTTCATGATAGATTCCATTGTATTTCTTACCCTTACGGAGCATTTGATGTCACCCCTTTCTTATGATTTATTTTATCCCATGATGTAAAGTTCTATTTTATGAATGACTTTCAAGGATAATGTAGTATTTTATTGTTGATTTCAATGGAGTTTATATGTTTTATTTCATTTCATTTTTTAATATAAAACATATATTTCTATCTAGTTTTTTAAATTTACTAAACTATTCTGTCCTTTGGGATGTGATCACTTGTTCATAGTACCAATGTTAATAAGTAAGGCACCAGCTCTAGGATACTAGGGGAGGGTTATTTATAGTTGGAATTAGAGTAAGTTTAGTAGAAACATGGAAAATAGATTTAGAAATAAAAAGATTAAGGAACATCAACCTAAGATATATTTTGACAATAAGTATAGAATAAAATCCTATAATTTTTTAAAGGTAGAGATTATGTGGGTATTCCAAGAAATACATCTCTATCAAGATATTACAAGTGGATTTGGTTCTATCACAGATGTACTTAGGGGTAAAAACTCCAACATGGTCCATTGGTCCTAAATCAATGTAACCTAGTACAAGAAAATGGGTCTTACTGCACACCTATTTTGACACTCCCAGAAGATATTCTTAGGATAATTCACATTTTCTTTTCAAACCATTATAAAGGATTTAAAAGTAAATATGTCCCTAAAGAAACCATGTTTATGATTATGAGATTATATATGCATAAATTTTCAATTTATGTTAAGTGTTTTTCTAGTTCAAAATTATACATTATGATTCATAACCTAATTTAGTGTATCCCATTGTTTAGAAATGGCACCCATCAGAAGGAATGGGGACTGCATCAATGTAAATGATCTAAAGTGGAAAAATGATTGATTTTTTGATGTGTTTAATCCAATATTTCAAATTCATATTGTCACTAAAACATTCTCATAATATGGGGAGATAGTATCATGTTCTATCAAAAAGTATAAAATGTTTTCTAATTGTTATGGATTTGGAAGAAAGCATGAAAAGAAGAAGATGGCATGGGAAAATATGGATAAAGGGAATTAGGTAAAGAAGTATTTTTTTAATTGTGATAATTGTGGAAGAAAACACTATGGTATGGAGTTTACTTCAACTTTGGAGAGACATTTAACCAAGCTCAGGAATATAAAGGAAATAAATAAGTTGTAAATGTGAAATGTTTCAATTGTAAGGAGAAGGGGCACTGCGCAAATGAATTTCCCAAGCATCAAGGAAATATAGATCTAAAAAAGAAAATGCATCAAGGTAAATCTTTTGTTTTTACTACAATAGAAGTGGAATAATTAATGTATTTGTGTTTTAGGACTCAAAAATTATGTTATGATATTCTTTGTTATAATAATCGTGAGATATATAAGGGTTTTACTTTTGTGCTTATTCTTTATAGATTTATAAGAATTCAAGTTTTCATTAAGGTTTTAAGGTGATCAAGGTATTCATATATTTTTTTTGTGGGATTAAGATCTAAATTATTTAGAGAATATTATGATTTTTAAAATTTAGTGACCTTCCTTCTAAATATTTTGGTCATTAAATGTGGATAGACATGTTTTAGACGAGTTCTATGATTAACTACTTGTTGAATATATCAATTTAAAATTTAGAAATTATTTTTCATTGATAATATATGATATCCTTATTGGTTTTAGTAAAAATTTAAATGCTGAAGGAATGACTTAAGGACCATATGATTCATTAAAAGTGCTTCAAGAGTGAAAAATCAATCTTGAACATTAATTTCCATGTGTAAGGAATGAGGTTATAATAGATCAAAGAAAAAACAACTAATGATATTATGATTATGACGTGGAAATTAATCAAGTTTATTTTCTAAAGTTCTTATCTAAATAATAAAATAGTCCCTCAACTCTTGGAAAAATATTTTAGAACAGAAATGTTTTCTTTTTTACTTTTCTTTCTGATAAATCAATGATCTTTTAAATGATCACAAATTTATGATTTTGTGATGGTAGACTTTCTAAAGACCATTTTTCTATCACTCTTCATCAAAACATGATAGTAATATTTCTCTTCCATGTCTATATTTTCATGAATGTTCTCTAATTTCAAAATCTTAGTTTTTTATGACCTTCACATTTCGCTTAACCACTTTTTAAGATGAATTTCTAAAAAACTCTTTTTATGATTTGGGATTTCCACAAATGAATTTTCAAGTATCAAAATTTAATTTTTAAGTGAAATTTAAAATTTAAAGGACGCAATTTAATTATGGAGGGGATAATGTAACACCCTAAGATTTTATGGTATGTAACTTTTTAAATTTATTCTCTTCGATAGTGTACATTACATAGAACAACAAGATTAAAAATGATAGTTATCACCTAGTCGTTGAAATGGTGGGAATGAAATAAATTATGTAAATTATAAAAATATAGTTTACACATGTTTATAAAATGTATTATTTAATCAACAATTAATTATAAATGAAAATAAAAATCAATTGAACATAAAATATGTGTTTTTATAAAAAAATATTTTTATGACCACAATGACATTTTATATTAAAAAATTACATTAATCACTAATTAGTGAAATATATTAATGAAATTTATATGTTATATATTCAATAAAATGTTTTTAAACTCATTAAATAATTTTTATAGGATTAAGATAAGAATAAAACAAATTTTAAGCATAAAAGCTACCTTTTTCAAAAAAAATCAATTTTACCACCTTTTAATGGTGCAATTTTTTTAAAACTAAATGTTGAAACTTTTATAAATTATATTTGAAATGATAAATATTATTTACAAATGCTTAATCTCAAAATTTACTACAGTTAAATTTTTGGTATTTTCTTGATAACTTTCATTTTTTATGAATAATAATGTGACCATTAGAATAATAATGCATCCATTAAGAATAGTAATATGACCAATAGAATAATAATTACACATAATAAAGTATAAATAAAATTTATTTATATTATGAATGAAACGTAATAAATTTACATCAAGGAATAAGTAAATAAATGTGTTAAAAATGATAAATTAATTATTGGTATTTTTATAAAAAATAAATGTTTATTTACAATTTTATAAATAATATAATGATTTAAAGAAAGATTTATTTTCATAAATTAAATTCATGAATTATTTTTTTATTTTTATTTTTATTATTATAAAATAATTTTATGATACTTTAATTAATTTTTGAATGTGTTATAAAATTAGTTGTAATTTTAAAATCAGTATTTTTTCAATAAATGACGATTTTAATTAAAAATTAAAATGATCATATTTAGAAACTTATTTTTATAAAATGGAGTCTATTTTTGAATTATAAACATCCAAAAATGGTTATGGGGAATTTTTTTGGATTTTTCTAAAATAGTTGATTTTTTGGTGAATAGTAAAATACTGTAATTTTTAGTATTTAACATTTTAGAAAAATACATAGATTATTGAGTCATGGATGATGTTTGGATTAGTTAAGAACCCATTGGTTCAAAATCACATGCATTTTTTACTGTATTTAGTCTCAATAATCATCACTATTCATTTCGTTGAGCCAAAATAATAAACAAATCAATAAAATAATCAAAAAACACCCCTCCTCTCCACTATAAATACAACCCCTTCTCCTCACACCTCCAAAGCATTAAATATTGTTTATATTATGACTATTTACTATCTAAAACCTATCCCCCCTTGTTCTAGTCTTTCTATTCTTACCAAAATACCATTTCACATTTCTTAAAGAGGTTCTCGAGAAGAAGAATTCAAGAGGTAAATCCCCTTTCATTATTTTAATTTTATTTCAATTTATTTTCTTTTCTTTTTATTTACTTAAATACTCTTTCCATAAATACATGATAACTCTAGTATCTTATATATACTATAATTTTATTCTAATAATGTTATATCCAATATCAATTCTTTTCTCTTCCCCTTTTTATTCTAAAAATGAAAACATAATATGTGAGGTGTCGATTCACCACCTTCGTGGATGATGATTCTTTGGTTTTACAATACTGCCTTTAAGGATATTCATAAAACTATTTTTATGATTAAAAAACTTTAATATATGTAATAAAACTTATTTAATGTTATTAAATGATTATATACTCATAATATTAATTTGTAAGACAAAACAAGTTTGTGATAATTGAAAAAACACAAAAATAATCTAAATGATTATCACTAACATTTTATCTAATAAATCATACTCATATATGGAAATAAAATGATATATATAAAGATTAAATATTCTATAAGTTAATTAATAATTTATAATTTCAATTCTGGATAACTATTCTCATTTCACATGATCTTTTATATATGTATAAAAGTGAACCATTCAAGAAAACCAAGGAAACGAACACTCCCAAACAAGAAAGTTGAATCTTGTAACAGATAAATAATTACATAAATGAACTTAATAAAATTATAAAAAAATTAATAGGTTCTGAATTAAATTATTAATTAATCTATTTTCATTATCTAGTACATTAAGTACAAGTGCAGAACTCTTTCAGACATAAGCTAAGGGTTTTCTCATCTCACTTTCATTTCTGTGGGATATGCCTTATTCCCCACTATTTATTTTTTTTGGTGTATATATACTAACATTTTATGTATCATATCATAATTTTATTTATCTTCATGATATGTAATGTTTCATTTTATGTTCATTAATTTTATGGGTAGTACGATTCGATTGTTTCAAAGTGGTAAGGGATTCTCGCTGAAACTCCTTTTTTCATTCGGGTTATGCTTTCTCTATCTTTACCCAAATGTAATTATTATTTATATTTATATAATTATTATATATTATGTTTATATGTTCCAAACTCATTTATCTAAAGAATTTAATCTCTCTTCTATGAGGAAATACATGTTTTATAAGGTTCCCTTTTCAATTCCTCCCAATAAGCAAGCCCGATTAAAGGGTACTTCCTAATTTCTTACCCATTTTCAAGTACACTCCATAATTTTTTTTAAGACACAAATATTTTTATAAAATCACTATTTTTATCATGAAAAACTATCTTAGTCTTTTTCTACTTTTACGTAAACAATTAATCATTTTTCCACTTTAAATACTCTTTTATATTTTCTCTTAAACGGCACTAAAGTAGCCCATTTATAATGTTCTTAAAAACTATTTTTACATGTTTTCACTTAAGTTGGAAATCATTTATTCCTAAAACATAATTTCATTATCCTTTACTTTTATTTCTAGTATATACATGTTTATAATATTATTTTATAACAAATACAAATTATTTTCCAAAATAACTCTACTTTTTAAAGTAAAAAATAGTATTTCTCTCAATTATTTCTCAATGATTTTTTTAGAGTATTTTCATCTATGATTATGATTAAAATATTTAAAAGTGGTGTGAGACACTTTTATTTAAATATATCTTTTTAAATAATTTATTTGACATATGAGGAATGCATTGGACTTAGTAAGTGACGGGTGAGTCTTGTTATAGCCCCTTAATGCATCGCTAGGTTTCATGAGACAAACTAGACTGGGTTTTTATCCATTTATAGTTGGTGTCTTGGTCTAATCCTTGATGTTATATTTATGATTTTTGGAATTATTAATTCCCCCATTATGATACTAGTAATTTATATTCTATGTGATTATTCAACGGGTAGAATATCCATGGTTAATTTTCATTCTCCTATGATTATTTATATTGAATTATTTATTCATCTCTTATTCCTATTATATTATGATCAAGATTATGTTTTAATGGCATGTGTTTTTGTTATTAACTTTGCCTTATTTTTTATTTTCATGATAGCTTCTTTTATTTCTTACCCTTACTGAGCATCTGAGTTCACCCCTTTCTTATGTTTTATTTTTCCTCAAGATGTGAATATGTATTTCATTAATGACTTTCTAGGATAGTCTACGAGTTTATGGGAGTTTAAAATGGAGTTCATTTGTTGTTTTTCACTTCAATTTGTAGTGTAAAACTTATTTCTATATCTATTTTTTCAAATCTATTAAACTATTAAGTCCTTTGGGATGCGATCTTGTGTTTATAAGACCAATGTAAGTAAGTAAGGAACTATATTCAGGCAACTATGGTTGGGGTCTTTATAGCCTACATGAGAAAATGACTATGTCGATCAAATGGCTATGTAAATTGGATTTTTAAATTAATTAGCTATGTGGATTAGCTATATGTTGAATTTGACTATGTGGTTCAAAATGGATACACAATTCATTCAGAAATGTAAAATTATGCGACCTGGGCAAGAATGCTATATGAAGAGTCTCGATATGTGAAGAACACCAGTGTATTTTGGCTAAATAAATAAATCATGTACGTGAGAAATAGCTATGTGAATCAATTCAGTTAAGTGATTTCAAATATATATAATTATACTATGTGATGATCTAGAGTCAGCTATGTGTTTTTACAACCTATGTATTTATTACCATTTAATTAATTTAAGTGGAATAAATGTTTCCTTTAATAAATTAAATATTAGATCATTTTTTATGATATAAATCAATTATAAAAATGTTATAAGTATCGAGAGAAGATAATAGTATAAGGATAATTATTTGTTCAGTCCTATTGTAGAGGTATTTTCAATAGAAGTACGTGTGAAATTTAATTTTGAGATGGGATTTTATGGATCTCATGAAGTGTAATAAAAAGAGATATATTTGACAGTATTTTCAAATAATAATAGAAATACAGATAACATACCAAGGAATATAAGTGTTTACACTCCCAAGTATCGCACTCTAAGATCTCTATGTAATACTCTATTTTACATGAAAAATAATAAGAATAATAAAGCTTATATAGTTATGATTTAAATGTGTATCATGTTGTTTTTTGAAGACTTGCCTCCAGCTACATTTTATTCTTACTCTCTCTCTCTCTCTTAGTGATTCCTCCTCTTCTATCCATTTTATCTTGAAAATGTGAGCCACATATGTAATCTTTCATATTATTTCCTACTTTTGGAAGTGTAAATGTTTCTATTAAAATAACCCTGCATGTTGGTGTTTTGAAAATCCTTTTAGGATAATAGTGAAAGTTATTAGTGTTTTACCATGTTTTGACTTCTTTCACATAGTCTTGTGGTCTCTGGGGAAAAAAATAAATCCCCAATAAAAGGACTATTCTAATAAAAATCATAAAACTCTAGGTGTTGAGAATTGGTGGAGTAGGATTGGGGATTTATATTCCCCAGACCACTATAAATATATGGAATTCAATATTTTTCTTTCTACTTTTTGCATGTGTTAAGAAAAAAAAATTATAATATAATAAATAGGGTGGTTTTCTAAGCTAAGAAAATTTCAAGAACTCAATTAACCCCCATTTTAAGTCTTAGTATAGCTAGTATCTAACTAGAATTTGGTATCATAGGATAGAAAATTTTGAGTTCTCGGCATTAAAAGGTCGAATTATTAAGATTATATTCAAAATGACTATTATTACTAACAACAGAGAAGGTATGTCTATAGTAAGAGATCTCTACTTCAATGGTAAAAACTATGTTTGTTGGAAGGAATGTATGATCATATATTTTAAGAAGCTTTTTCTAAAGTGTTGTCAAAAATATGTGAATCTTATACTATTCCTGAAGAATATCTATAGAAGTGGGTGCTAGTGTAAAAGGAGATTATGATCTAAGATCTAAATTATGAATGATATTATTATTATTATTATTACAACTAATATAAATCTCTTGTGTGAGATTTGTTTTATTTCCAAAAAAATGTTTCTACTTTATGAGTACCTAATTTTGAACCATATCAAGCTCTAAAAATCATAATAATTCTACCTCCTAGGTGGAGTCAAATCTCAACTTCTATTAGGCAACCTATATCTATCAAAGATTTCAAAATAAAAGATATTATTACTATACTTATGATGTACAAATATAAAATAGAATTTAATACTAATGAGAATATGATTTTCAAGAAATAAAATGTTTCCTTGAAGTTTTCTACTTCTAAAGATGACAAGAAGAGCAAGTGTGAACAAATTTATGAATCACCTAGAGATGAAGATAACTTAAGAAATCCAAAATCAAATTATGAAATTTTTTAGTTTTCTAGAAAGTTAAAAAATTTCTATAACAAGAGATGAGGTCTCAAAAAACCAATCAATAATTACAATAATCATGAGGGAAACTCTAAAGAGGTCAGACACTATGATTTTAAGAAACTCTGGCACATCAAGTTAGGCTTCCCTCCATTGTAAGAAAACAAGAAGTCGGATAAAATGTATTTCAATAAGGTTTGGTAAAAGAAAAAAGTTAAGAAAGACTTGAAAACTAAATTGAGTGATTCATAATATTCTAGTAATGTCACATATTTAGAATAATAAGTTTAAATTAATAATTAGAAGACCAATATGTGTTTTATAGAACACTCAGATGAGGTACATTCATATTATTTTTCAAATCATGAATATAATTTGAAAAATTAAAATTGAACATTTAGAGAATTAAATGAATATCATACCATACTAGAAAAAAAATATGAAAGATTGAAAAATAAAAATAAATCCCTCAAGAATTATATTAATGTTGTTGTTAATGAAAAGGGGTATTTAAATAAGAATATTTTAGATTTGAAAACCAATATGGAAAATTCAATTGTTTCTTGTGTTGTACATGGTAACAATATTGAGAGATTGTAAAAACTAATTTTAAGGAATTAAAGATGTTGTTAGTGTTTTCAAAAAAGGTGAAAATCACTTGAAGAAAATACTTAGAAATAATAAGGTCCGGATAAATAAATTTTGAATAGGAAGCCAAGGTAAAAAAACAAATTTTTATAAAAATTATTTTTTCCCTAGTTCTAAGAACAAAAAAACTCCCAAAGTTATTTGATGTCAATAAAAGGAATTAGAAAACTATAATAATATATAAAAATTAATAAATCCTCAGTTTTGTTTAGTAAAAGATGTTTTTCTTTCAAAAAAATCAAATTTAAGTGATGTAATTTCCATACAACACAAACAAATTTGGGTCCTCAAATATTTTGTTATAAATATTTCTAGATTTAAGAGAATATGGGTACCAAAAAAAAATTCTTTCTTTATTTTTCTTTGTGGGGAAATATGGTCAAGAACATTAATTAGAAATGGTACATAGAAAATGGATACTCAAGGAATATTAGTATATATTTCTATAATTTCAATTCATTATAAAATATTGATGGATGTTTGTCCCTTTTGGTAAAAATGCCAATGGAAATATTATGGGAGTTAAATTAGTTTGTTATCCAAGTTCATTCCTCATAAACAAAGTTATATATATGGAAATATTGAAGTAAAATATAATTATTATTTCCCAAATATGATATGAAGGATTATTTTTTTGATTTTTTAAATAACTTTTGTTCTGTTTTCAAAGATAAAATTTTTAAATTTAAGGCACCCATAACTGAGAATGTCTATACTCTAGATCTTTATTCTTTATATAGACAAAAAGTGTATTTTTTAAATTCTAAAACATAATAATTTTGGATTTTTTATAGAATAATTGATCATTGTAATGTCTATTTATTGAGAAAATTTTCTAAAAGGAATTTATTTTCATATTTACCTCAACTAAAATTAAACAAATAGAAACTATTTGATTCATTCCAAATGAGAAAGTAATACAAGTCATCTATTAAATCAATTAAATATGTTGATATATCTATGCCTCTAGAGATTATCCACATGTATGTTTTTGGTCCATCTAGAACAAAAATTATAATAGGAAAATATTTTTTTAATGTGTTAGCTAATGATTTCTATACATTTAAATGGGTCTTCTTTTTTAGTGTTAAAAGTTAATATTATTATACTTTTATAAATTTTTGTAAATTGTTTCAAAAAGAGAAAGACATCAAAAATATTTCTTTGAGAAGTTACTAGAGGATAATTTGAAAATAATGAGTTCAATTCATATTTCTAAAAACATGGAATCAAACATACTTTTTCTTCCCCCAAAACACCTCAATATAATGGTGTTGTTAAATGGAAGAATAGTATGTTGCAAGAAATTTCCAGGATTTTTTTATGTGAATATAACCCGCATAATTATTTTTGGATGAGGTTGTAAATACAGCATGTTATACCATAAATAGAGTCTTAATTAGTTATATATTGAAAAAAATACCCAATTAGAGATGAAATAATATAAATCCAAAAGTTGAATACTTCAAATTTTTTGGATTCAAAGTTTACATTCTAAACACCAAGGATAATGTTGGTAAATTTTATCCAAATGATGATGATGGAATATTTATTCTATATTATACATCTTCCGAGAATTATAATAGTTTTCAATAAATGGTAAAATATTGTTAGAGAATCAACTCAAGTGAAATTTTATGAAAGTGGAATTTTTTATCAAAAATGACTCAAGTTGATGAGCTAAAGGGTTCTTTTGAAAAAATGATACATGAACTTCTATTTAAAAATAAAAGGGATGATTATTTGGAACTTGATTTTGGTGAACCAAATCCTTAAAGGATATATACTAGTGAACCTAAAAGTGAGATTCCAAGATTGACTATAACCTTGAAAAAACATCCCTTAGAAATTGTGATTGGAATTTTAGATAAAGGAATTAAGACTAGAAGAAGTATAGAAAACCTAGAATAATTTTATTCCTTGTTATCTCAACTAGAACCTAAAACCTTAGAGGAATCCTTAGCTAATTATAGTTGGGTCTTAATAATGCAATAAGAGTTAAACCAGTTCAATAGGAATAATGTATGGGAATTGGTTTGTAGATCCTCTGACTATCCTTTTATAGGAAAAAAATGGGCTTTCAGGAACTAATAGTATTATCATGGTGTGATCACAAGGAATAAGGCTAGACTAGTAGCTAAAGGGTATAACCAAGAGGAAGGTATATATTATGAAGAGACCTTTTCACTAGTAGCTAAACTAGAATCCATTAGGATTCTCCTAGCCTATTCATCACGCATGAATTTCACATTAAATAATATGGATATAAAATATACTTTTTTAAATGGTTCATTATTGATGAATTTTATGTTGAATGGCCTCTTGGTATTGAAAATATCCATTTTCCATATTCATTTTTCAAACTTACCATGGATATTTATGGACTTAAACAAGCACCTAGAGCTTGGTATGAATTCTTAAGTTCTTTTATTTTTTCAAATTTATGTTCAAGAGTGTAAGATCCTACTCATTTCAAGAAAAATTCATTGTCAGGTATTTGTTTAGTTTAGATATATTTTGATGATATGATTCTTGGTTCTATGAATAAAAAATTGTGAAATAATTTTTCATAATTTATGAAAAATGAATTTTAAATCCACATGATGGGTGAGTAAAATTACTTTTTGGGTTTTTTAAATTTATCAAAAATGATTGGAGAATGTTGTAAATCAATGTAAATATATACTTGACTTACTTAAAAGTTTTGGACTGGAAAACAGTAAAATACATGAAACTCCTATGAGTTCTAATTAAAATATTGATTTGGCTGAAGCTGGGAAATAAGTTGTCAACAATCTATACAAATAAATAATTGGGAGTCTACTATTAAAAAAAAGAAATTTCCCCCTACCTGTTAAAAAAGGAAGAGTACTTCTAGAACCTACCAATTTCTATAAAAATCACTAATATTTTGGTCTAGTTATAAAAAAACTCAGTTGCTCTATCTACTACTGAATCAGACTACGTTTCTGGTAGTAGTTATCGTGCATAGGTGTTGTGTATGAAACACACCTTAATGAATTTTATTTTGATTTATAATCACGTTTCAATTAAATGTGATAACACTAGTGGTGTTAACATTTAAAAGAATACAATAACTCATTCAATAATAAAGAATATATATTTAAGGTGTCATTTATTAAGATATCATGATCAAAAAGTTGATATCACACTTGAATTTATTTCTACTGAGAATCAATTGGGAGATATTTTGATAATCCCCTTGCATGTAAACATTTTGAATTTATTAAAAGAGAATTGGGGTTATTTGAATTTAAATGAGTTTATTTTATTTTATTTTTTATATTTTGATTTCTAAATTTATTATTAATGTATTTATATTTTAATGTATTCTGGAAATTAAATGAATTTATTTTTTTCTAATTTATTTGAAAAATGTTTTTTTATATGTTTAATTAATATTAATTAAATATTTCAAAAAATAATAATTTTCTTTATTTTATTTCATTATTTTATGTCAGAGTCAACCCTAAACCAAAAAAAACTATAAATCCCTTTTCTAAACTGGGTTCATGACTTAATTACAAATCATAAATTTCCTCCCATTCCTTTCTCCTTTTTCCATTTTTCCTAAAGCTGAACTATCACCACATTTATCTCAATCTGCACTCAACCTATAATCAGACCTTAATTTGGAATGGGATTTACCAAAGATCTAGAGATATGGAGAAAGTTTTGTTTTAATAAATTTATCTCTTATATGTCCTTATCAACAACTTAAAGATGAATCTTCATCGATATATGATGTGTTTTATGCATAGTTGCTTCCAAGGGAAAGAGAAGTTGAAATACTATCGCTATGTAATGTTCATCACCCAAGTTTTGAAGAACAAGGAAGCTGAACTCAATGAAGTAGAGGTTGTGAAGTTTCATAAGAGTAATAGCCTATTTGTAATTATCTTAAAACATTTGGTTACAACTAGGATGGAACCTCAAACTTTTTGAATACTATTGGATAGGAAGTTGGGTAAAGTCAAGAACTAACTCAATGGGCTCCATCCACTACCTCGCCACCTAGGGATGCATCACCTGTTAAGAGGGTTCCTACTATAAAGGTGAAAGAGTCAGTTGATACTATACTAGAGTCTCAAGTTCTAGAAATAAGACCTACTATGGAAGAAGCTCTGAGACAGGAAATTTTAGTGGTTAGTGTTAATGATGTGATTACCTTATTGAGACAACTATTGAGACTGTTGATGTAGAGAATGTGTACAGACCAGTTGAAATAGTTCCAAGTGTGCAAGGTGCTAAATAAAGAGTAAAATATAAATTTTACTATCAAATAGTTGATCCAATCCCTCCTAGATCACTTTATAATAGAGATAGATCTAGAGATAGGACTTTGGAAGAATTTAGTGTTCTTTCCCATACTCTAGATGATGTTCCATCACCTCACAATGTGTATAAGCATACCCCATATATGAGCAAGATTTATAAAAATTTTGGTGTAGAAAATCACATTCATACCATTACTTTATCTACAATATTGGAGTTCAATAATCTAAAATGAGATTATGTGAATTTTAAGATGGATATAATCTCTTATAAGGATTAGATAAGGAATCTCAAAGAGAGTTTAGTTTCTAGATCTAATTCTAAAAATATAGTCGTGATGATGAACACCCAAATAGACTTGATAAAAAATATTTAACAAATATAAAATATGAAACCAGTTACCTATGAGTTAAGTCTAAAATACCTTGAGTATATGATAGATCGAGTGAGTGAGATACAAAATTTTTATTCCACCAAGTCATATATAGACTATATTGGTGTTCTTGTTGTATCTCAAAGGTACATGATTCAAAATCCTCTAATGGTTCAATAAAATATGTCTCAAGAATATTTTGATGAAATTAATTCTTTCATAATAGTAATGAAAGAGATATTACACACTTTAAAATTTTTAATTGTAAGTCATTTTTTTTTATAAAAAGGTTTTATCCAAGTTCCACGCCATCTTCTTTTTCACCCACTGTGGCTTCTTATTTTAAGAATCATTTTGATTAGGTGATTTCATATAATGATTCATTATATTCTTAGATCAAATCTTTAAATTGTGACATGTTTACACATATTTTTATTTAATATTTAAAATTGGATATATTAGATGAATTTTAGGAAACTAGAGAATTAGTCAGAAAACTTGGTGTTGGAATTGATTTGTCTTTTCATGACATGGTTGGATATCTTAAATAATATATTAGTTGTTATCTATAAGAAATATTGGGAGTATCCCCAAATGTTCATGGTATGATTTCACATTTTATTGGTCCAGTAAATAGAAATCATCAGTGCTTTACAAATAGTCTAGTCAAGATATATTAAGAAGATAAAGGACTATTCTCATACTCTTTAGAAGAGGATTTATGTTCCTCAGAGTTAGAGGAAATTATTGATATTTTATCTGCTCCTATAGTAAGAGAAAAAATTTCTGTAGATCCCTCAAGCTAATCAATTAAGTGAAACCAGCTACTACTACTCTAGTTTCACCTATTCCTATTATTTTTGTTACTCGTACCTTAGTTCCTCAATAACCTTAAACTATTATTAAGAAATTATCTCAAGTGATGGTAGATAAAATATCAGATATAGATCAAAATCTAACATATTTATAGGTAAGGATGATTCGGTTACAATTATAATTAAACTGGATTTTGAAAATATTATATTTAGAGACTCTGATTGCTTCTTATGTTCTTAAACCTAATTCCCTTTTAGATCAAACAACTCATAGATTCTCTACCATCCAAGTTTAAATATTCAAAGGGATACTCAATAATGGTCTATCAACCATTTCTTAGATTCACATACAATCCTGAATTTCCATTCTCGAATTCTAAAAATTATATAACATAAAAAGGATTGATCTATGTTTAGATTTCCTATTTTCTCTAAGGATAAGGGGATCTATAAGAACAGAACCTCTAGATAATTCTATAAATTCTAGGAAAAGAGCGGATGTTTTTTATCCAAACATAATTTATAGGAAGGAACAATCCAAGGTTGATGCTTCTCTTGCTATTGAGAAGTCTAGAGAAGAAGCGACATCTTTAGGACCTCCAAAGAAAATGGAATTTTTCCTGGTCGATACTTATGAATTTAGTATTTCTTCTAGAATTCATAATTAGGTGTTTATTATACCTACCTAGAGATCATGAGATGGATTGGGTTTCTGAATAGAGTTTTGTTATTCTATGTATATTGAGAAAGTGGTACTACCTTAAGTGATGGACCCTCCAACTACCTCCTCTACCACTCCTAAATTTAAGAAGCCTCCAACCAAAACTCCTTAATTTAATTCAATCCAAAAAATTGGGTCATCGGACTAGTTTGTGTATTTATATGGTTTTTTGTCTCTTTGAAATATTCTTTACCAAATTTATTGATTAATTAATTCCTTTTATTGAATTAGTGATTGATTTCATTTGATATATTTTATTTTATTTTTTATTCTTAATTTATTTAATTCATTTAATATATTTTATCTTATTATTTATTCTTAAGAAATTTTTTTTATTTAATGTATTTTATCTTGTTTTTTATTATTAAGATATTTATTTAATTTATTTTATTTTATCTTGTTTTTTATTCTTAAGTGATTATTTTTATTTCATATGTTTCGAAGTAATTATTTTACTTACTAATATTTTATGAATTTTGGTCATACCATAATTAAAATTCAATATCATCATTATACTTACAGAGTTCATCACTCGAAGTGAAATATTAAAAGTTTTTTCCCTCTCTTTAACCTTCTTTTTTAATGACATAAAAAGGGGGATAAGTTTCATCAAGTGGGGAAGTACCCTTGTGGGTATAATTAATCTAAACTAAAGGGTCCAGAGTCTAATTAAGGGGGTTAAGAAAGGGTTAACACAATATTTTAAAATTCATATATATATTATATAGATATTATAAAAAATCCATTAAATCCTTTATAATTTCATGTTTGTTATTTAATGGGTTTTTTATCATCAAAAAGGGGATATTGTTGGACTACTGATGTTATTCCAATATATCCAATGTACTTTATGTTTTGATAATATTACATAACCTTCATGTGTTACTAATGTTTTTGTTTTTAATTGCAATCATTAGGTTTTAATATTATTAAATTCATTCTTAGTTCGTTCTATCAAGTTCTGCAATTCTAGAAATTTTTACTAATTTTTCCCCTAACTATGTAAAAAGGTATACATGAGGAAATAAATTATGTGGATATTCAGTTACATTAAGAAATTAACTAGGAAAATTATCTATGTGAAGAAAATTTATATGTAAATCGACAACAACATGAAATCAATTACATGTAAATCACCTACATCGATGAATCGCCTACATGAGGAAATAGATACAATGATCAGACAACTACGTGAATTTCAAACATGGAGTAATGAGATACATGAATTGGATATGTGGTGAATTTGGATATAGGGTTCCAAATGGATATGTGATTCATTAAATACGTTAAATTTAGCTATATGAGTGAGAAGGATATGTGAAGAATTCGGTTATATGAAAACATGTATGTATTTTGGCTACATGAATAAATTTTTTATGTATAAAATATCTATGATGATCGATTTGGCTATGTGAATTAAAATCTATATAATTTTTCTATGTGATGATCCAGAGTCGGCTATGTGGTTCTTCAACCTGTGTATTTATTATCATTGAATTCCTTCAAGTTGAATTTAATATTTCCTTCAATGCATTAAATGATGGATCATTTTTTTATAATATAAATTTATTATAAAAATATTGCAGGTTCTAAGAGAATAAAATATTATAAGGATAATTCTTTAATCAATCCTATTTCCAAGGTGTTTTTTAAAAAAGGATGTGGGAAATTTAATTCAAAGACCATATTTTATAGATCTCAAGATGCAAAATAGAAAGAGAAATTTTAAAAAGAGTTTTCAAAAAAGAAGTGAAATACATATAATATAAACAATAATATAATAACTTTCACTCTCAACTCTCACTCTTGAAGCTTTATATGTGCCACTCTGTTTTACATGAAAAAGAAGAATAAAATTAAATCTTCTACAATTTTGATTCAAAGATTTATCCTGTTGTATTTTTAAAATACTCTCCTCTAGATATATTTTTTTATATTATTTATCTTTCATATTCCTTCTCTTCTATTAGTTTTTTAACACCCCAAGATTTCATAGTACATTATTTCTTCGAAGTAATTCAATAACTTTCACTACACGCGGCACTCAGTTCAAGCGCACCACGACTTACCAAACTAGCCGCTCAAAAGCGGTTATGAGTTGTATTAACTGAATTTTGAACTTTATATAATCCTTATAATTTTAAAATCAATATTATTAGTTTCTTAGACATAATGTAAGAACAAATAAATTTTTTCAGATAAAATAAGTATTTTTCAAAAAATGCAATTTTACTGCCTTTTAATGGAAAAACATTTATAAATATAATATTTGAAACTTTTATATATTAAATTTGACAAAATAAAATTCTTATTTAGAATTAGGACATAATAATTTAGTTTCAATAAGTTTTTGGTGTTTTTATGATAACTTTCATATTTGGGTGAATAGTGAAAAATACTATATTTTAACTGAAAACAAATTTTTTAATCAAAATAATTTATAGTGTTAAATTATACATTTTAATGGTTTGGAAGTATAAATAGATTATATTTTTACCATTTAATCCAATTCTGGTCATTTTAAGTAATTTTACATTGAAATTGGACATAAACAAGTGTCAATCTTTTCATAGTTATTACTTCTTTAAAATATGCCTTTTAGTTTTGACAATACGAATTAATTTTAAATTAATAAATGAAACTTATATGTTTTGAATTTGGTAAAATAGACATCATTTTTTGGATTCGTAATATCGAAATTATCCTAGAGTGAATTTTTGGTATTTTTCTGAAAACATTCAATTTTTGGTGAATAGTGAAAAACACTAAGTTGTTGTTTAAAACCAGCTTTTTATTTAAATAATTATTTATTTTATTTAAATTTATTTTAGGTCAAAATATATACATAATACCTATATAAATTCAATCTAATTCATTGGAGTCAATTTATAATAATTTTAGATATATAAAAATTTTATTGAACTTTTCATCGTCTTTTACCCACCTCCTAGGAGAATTTTTAAATTCACATAAAACTTAATTTTACTGCTTCTGTGAGTGGAATTTCAAAAATCCGAGAGACAAGTTTAACCTCAGTAAGTAAAATTTTGTTTAATAAGATGAAAATAATTTTTGGTCAACAGTAACTTTTGACTTTTATTTACCGCGATTAAAGGTAAATAGGGTAATTCAAGGTAAAAATAATATTGTAATAATTAAAAATTACATTAACACATGTCCTAACCTTATTGGATGATTAATGGCCGACCATGGGCATACTTGGGTCGATTTTGGGACCCCATTGAGCCACTAGTTAATGATAATGACACTTTAGATTAATTAATTTAAAGTAAAGACAAAATTGACATAAACAAAAATCGTTTAGTAATTAATTTTTATATGGTGTTATATAAGTAATATTTTTGACTATAAATATTCTTTGTAAAGATAAAAAGCTTTCCTACATCATGTTATTTGTTTTATAATTTTTAAACATTAAATAATTAAATTTATTTATGACACAATGATGATGTAGTAATTACCTTATTAATGAAAGAATCAAATAAATGAAATTATAAATATTAAAATAAATATAATTTCAAAGTTTTTATGAAATCCAAGAATCTTATAGGTTAATAATAAATATTAGGGATGATTCAATGTATCTTTTTCTAAGTAATCAAGTTGTGATGACTTTCACAAAAACAAAATACCAAATAGTGTCAAAATTGACATAAATTAATATTTTAAAAAAATACTATATTATTGGTTGATATAATATTCCTAAAAATGTAAGTTTAGGAAAAAGGGCTTAAATAATATTATATATGTCATTAATTATCCACTTGAGGTTCTCTTTTAAGTTTAGAGTAAGTTTACTAACCATATAGAGTAAGAATGCAAGAAGACACATTAAAAGTTAAAGAGTTAAATCTAAAAGATAAGGTTAAAATGGTAACCTAAACTTGTCTAAAACCTATTGGTTGGGATGATTTAGACCCATAACCACATAATTCTAGAAATAAATTCATTTTTAACTATTATAAACCGAATATAATCATATAATAAATTAATCCTTTAATATTTTCCTAAAGTGACCCTCACCCCTCTTATAAAAGGGCACTTCCCCTTCTCTCAAAATCACACCACCAAATCCATTTGGATCGGCCAACAGCTACCCAAATATCCTAAAAACTATCCTAAATTTATCCTAGAGGCCTTAATTTGGTCAAAAAGCCAACATAAGGATCCCTCTTTATCAAATCAAAAGGAAGAACACGAAGAAGAGGTAATGATTTCACCACCCTCTTTCATGTTCTCTTATTCTTCCACTTACTCTTTGTTTGTTGTTTCCATTATAAAATAATAACTCCAGTATATTTTATATATTGTGATGTTATTATAAATATGGAACAACTATATTCATTATTCTATCCATATTATTAGTTATAATGTCACCATGCGTGCGTGCGTACGGCTTACCATCTCTACGTCGTGGTGTAATTTATTATTCAACACTATGTTATTTTGATGGATATAATGATGAGTAATATGTATATAAATAATGAAAATAAAATTCTAATGTCTCTGTAAAATTAATATACCATCCAATTCCACACCTTTAAGTAAATCATATTGTCGCCCGTGCGTACGTACGGATTACCGTCTCCACGACGCGATGAGATTCATTTCCACGATCACCATTCATTGACAATTATAAAAATATATATTACTAATAAGTATGTAATATATGAAATAATAATGCTACTAGAGATATATATATTTATATATATATATATATGTGTGTGTGTGTGTGTGTGTGTGTGTGTGTGTACTTACATATATCTTATTCACTTAGTTCCATTCAATATGATATGAAAACGGAAACAGCGTTGATGCGTACGTACGGACTACCGTCACCATAAATGGTGTTTTTCATTTCATATATATGTCTATTATACATATTTATATTCTAAATATATATGATATATAAATAATTTTTTATATTCTGGAAGTATTTAAATCTTTATCTAAGTGATACAATCAAGAGTAACAAGTTAAAACACGTACGATAAAGAAAGTGATTATTACCCGAAATGTTAATTTAACATGAAAATTATTATTAAATGGGTAGTATAAAGTCATAAATGAATCATTTATGATATTATAAATATTAATATGGTACTGGTATAATTTAATAACATACTATGATCTTCATACAGGAGGTTAAACGTACCCTTGACTAAAGAAATGTTCAAGGTAAGGGTTAATTCTTCAATCTCATTATTATCTGAGATTGTTTATGTGTAAGTATTTACTTGGAAATTTTTATCATCCATGTCCATTTTTCATAAAAATGACTTCAAAATAATTATTTTAATTTTTTTTGAAAGGTACTCTTTATCAAGATAAGAATTTTAAATGTTTTAAAGATTTATCTTTCTAAATATTTTTAATTAATGTCCATGTTTTCAAAATTATTTTAAGGATTTATTTATATGGACATGAATGTTTTGAAATGATAATTATTTTCAAAAGTTTAAAAGTGGTATGGGACACTTTGATTCAAAAATCTCTTTTAAATTACTTCCTTTATAAATGTGTGACTTTTAAATGATTTTAGAAAAATGATATTTCTCTCAAAAAATTTTACTCGTCATTTTCAACTATGTCAGCATCCTTTACTAGATATTATTTTTGATTGAGGTTGATTTATTATAATACAATATTACATATTGTATTGAATAAGTTATGATATGTTTGACTGTGGATGTTCTATTTTTATACCATTCATGGTTTATGGTTAATGTAATGACATTTCGTATGCTAGTTTTAATACGAATGTTTATGTTATGTTTAAACTTTTTAATATGAGGAATGCAGTGGACTTAGTAAGTGACGGGTGGAGCCCACTATATCTCCTCGATGCATCAGTAGGTCTCATTAGACAAACTAGTGTCTTGGCACAAGGCCTTGACAAAATATTTATTTGTAGTCTTGGCACAAGGCCTTGACTACATGGTAATGATGTTCGGCATTAGGCATTCCCTCATTATGAAATTAGTTATTACATGTGATTATTCGACTAGTAGAATATCCATGTGCAAGTTTATATGGTAATGTTTGATTTATTTTTTCCATATTATGTTCAAGTTTATTTTTAAAAAGGCTGTTGTTTTTATCACACATCTTGCCTTAAAAGTTTATAGCTTCTTCTAAATATTAGCCCTTACTGATCATCTGAGCTCACCCCTTTCTTATGTTTTATTTTCCCAGGATTCTAAGAAATGTATTATGATTGATAAGTAGGGTTAATCTTGGTTATTAATGGTGTTCTAAAAGAATAATTTATGTTGTTTTTTATTTTATAATGTGTAACGTAACATTTATGTATGTAATATATTTTCCAAGACTGCTAAACTGGTCGGTCCTTCGGGACTTGATTCCTTGTAATCATGCTAATGTATCAAAATAATGCACCGAATCTGGGTAACTGGGGTCGGGGCGTTACAGTTGGTATCAAAGGAAGTTTAGTAATAACCTTGGAAGCTATATTTAGATAAACTCTGATTATAGCACATAAACCTAAGATAGACTTTGAGGATTAGTATAGATGGAATTCCTAGAATTTTGGTAATGTAGAGATTTTGTGAGTTTTCCAAGAAAATACATCCCTGTCTGGATACAAGCAGGTAGAGGCGGCTCTGTAATAGATGTACCTAGGGGTAAAACTTGAAAAACCCACTTTGATCTAGACTCGAACGGGAACTGGTGCACGACAACATGACTTGCTACACTCTTGGTTACGACACTCCCAGGGGATATGCTTAGGAAAATTCTCATTTTCTTTACAAACCACTATGAAGGGTTTATGAGTATATACCTCCTAAAAGAAAACATTTTTTGTGATTATGGATTATATCCATAAACTGTTCAATTTACGTTAGGTATTTTACATGTTTGGAATTATGAATTGTGATTCATAAGCTGACCTAGTGTATTCCATTGTTTAGAAATGGCGCCCAGTAGAAGGAATGATAACTCCAGCAATACGTATGATCCAAAGAGTAAGAAGGGTCATATCATTCATGGTATTAAGCCAACATTTAGAAAGGAAATATTCTCCCACGTATTATCATCATATGAATAAATAGTATCATGTGTTAATAAGATTAGTAAAGAATTCTCTGAATCCTATGGCTTTGAAGGGAATCCAGAGAAGAAAAGGATGGTAGAAAGAAATATGGATAAAAGGAACAAGGGAAAGAAGGATTTTCCAATATGTGATAAATTTGGAATAAATAAACTTGGTAAATTCTATAATAGAATGGGAGTTTGTTATAAGTGTGGATAAAAAGGACACCAAGTATGTGATTGTAAGGGTAAGAAAAAGTTTTCAAATGTGAAATGCTTCATCTGCATGGCATTGAGACACTATGCGAATCAGTGTCCCATTCATAAGAGTATACCTCAAATGATGTTATTGGATAATAATCAAGTTATGATACTAACTCAGATGAAGAGGAATGACTAGTGTTCTTATGTTATTGTAGAATTATTTCATTTGAGTGTTGTATCAATAGTATACTGGTTAAATGAATTATGGAGACAAATAAGGATTGTACTGTAGTACTATTTTATTGAGGATTTGAGATTATATGGTTCTAAGAAAAGTGACTTAATAGTAATCTATTATTTTTGGAAAATACATGGTTGAAGGAAAGGTAATCCCTAATATGGTCCTGATAATGAGGTAGTGATTTTGGAATAAGAGATGGTTGATTAGGATAAATTATATCAGATATTCTTGACTTCCTTGAAACTAATTAATTATTTGTATATTCCATCATTATTGGAGTTTTAGATAGAAGGAGTATATACAGTATTCTATATGGAATAAGGGGGCATGAATATAATCAATAAGGTTTTATGGTAATTCAGGATGTTACCATGTTTTAAAATAATACATGATTAAGGTGTTCACATGTTTTTACATGGAAAAAAGGATCCTCATTGTGTTTAACTTCCTTATAAATTTTGGACTGAGAGTTTGGATATAAGTATTTCGGATAAGTCTAAAGGTTGGAATGGATTAAGTTTGAAATTGGATACTATTGTTAAGGTTATTTTTTTATTGTTATAAAAAGGGCAACCCAAAGGTCAGGAAACAACTAGTCGCGTCCGACAAGGCCGCGAGACTTGAACCCGCAACCGAAGAGCGACAAAGGTGCATCACCTATGACTGGACTACGTGATGTACTAGTTTGTATAATTTAGTTTTTTTTAAATAGTCTGACAAATGAATTATAAATTCATTATTTTTTGAACCTTATACGATTTAGGTAAAAATATTTTTTTTTTGAAATCATTTGGAGTGAAAGATGAGTTTGCGGTAGGAATTAGTTGAAGGATGAAACTCTACTTGTCAAGTATATTTTTTTTCTTCTCTTATTCTATGAAGAAATAAATTCTTAAACTTTAGGTAAGGAATATTAAAACTAAATATGTTTTATCCTAATACCTTATGTTTTGTTGAACCGATGATATTTTAAATCATCATAGATTGATGGCTTTGAGGCCCTCAATTCTATAATTATTTGTGATTGATGAACTCAATCACTCCCTATAAATATTTACATTTTTCCTCCAATTATGTGTCTCTAATTGCCACCAATGTTCTCCTAATCGAGATCATAATTTGGTGGTGACTTTTTCATTCCCCTTTTCCTATTATTTAGACTAAATTGTATTAACCCAATTTCTGATGTGTGTTTTCCCACAAAAGTATTTTCTATTTTCAACCTTTTATTTTCGAAAAACAATTTCAAATTGAGAGGATACAATTTATTAAAGGAGGTAAGAATGTAACACCCCAAGATTTCATAGTATGTTATTTCTTTAAAGTAATTCAATAACTTGCACTACACGTGACACTGAGTTCAAGCGCACCACGACTTACCAAACTAGACATTCAAAAGTGGTTATGAGTAGTATTAACTGAATTTTTAACTTTATATAATCCTTATAATTTTAGAATCCATATTATGAGTTTCTTAGATATAATGTAAGAACAAATATATTTTTTTAGATAAAAGAAGTATTTTTCAAAAAATGCAATTTAAATACCTTTTAATGGCGAAAAATTTTTAAATCTAATATTTGAAACTTTTATATATTCAATTTGACAAAATAAACTTCTTCTTTAGAATTGGGACGTAATAATTTAGTTTCAATAAATTTTTGATGTTTTTCTGATAACTTTCATATTTGGGTAAATTGTGAAAAATACTATATTTTAACTGAAAACAAATTTTTTAATAAAAATATTTTATAGTGTTAAATTATACATTTTAATGGTTTGAAAGTATAAATAGATTAAATTTTTACAATTTAATCCAATTCTGGTCATTGTAAGTAATTTTACATTGAAATTGGACATAAACAAGTGTCAATCTTTTGATAGTTATTATTTCTTCAAAATACGCCTTTTAGTTTTGACAACAGGAATTAATTTTAAATTAATAAATGCAACTTCTATGTTTTGAATTTGGTAAAATAGACATCATTTTTTGGATGCGTAATATCAAAATTAGCATAGGGTGAATTTTTTGTATTTTTCTGAAAACTTTCAATTTTTGATGAATAGTGAAAAACACTAAGTTATTGTTTAAAACTGAATTTTTATTTAAATAATTATTTATTTTATTTAAATTTATTTTAGGTAAAAATAGATACATAATACCTATATAAATTCAATATAATTAATTGGAGTCAGTTTATAATAATTTTATATATATAAAAATTTTATTGAACTTTTCACCGTCTTTTACCCACCTCCTAGGAGAATTTGTAAATTCACATAAAACTTAATTTTCCCGCTTCTTTGAGTGGAATTTCAGAAATCCTAGAGACACTATTAATCTCAGTAAGTAAAATGTGGTTCAATAAGATGAAAATAATTTTTGGTGAATAGTAACTTTTGACTTTTATTTACCGTCGTTAAAGGTAAATAGGGTAATTCAAAGAATATTGTAATAATTCAAAATTATCTTAACACATATTCTAACCATATTGGATGAGTAATGGCCGACCATGGGAATACTTGGGTCGATTTTGGGACACCATGGAGCCACTTGTTAATGATAATGACACTTTAGATTAATTAATTTAAAGTAAAGACAAAATTGACATAAACAAAAATCTTTTAGTAATTAATTTTTATATGGTGTTATATAAGTAATATTTTTGACTATAAATATTCTTTGGAAATCTAAAAATATTTCCTACATCATGTTATTTTTTTTATAATTTTTAGACATTAAATAATTAAATTTATTTATTACACAATGATGATGCAGTAATTACCTTATTAATGAAAGAATCAAATAAATGGTATTATAAATATTAAAATAAATATAATTTCAAAGTTTTTATGACATACACGAATTTTCTAGGTGAATATTACATGTTGGGGATGATTAAATGTATCTTTTTCTAATTAATCAAGTTGTGATGACTTTCACAAAAACAAAATACCAAATAGTGTCAAAATTGACATAAATTAATATTTAAAACAAATACAATATTATTGGTTGATATAATAGTCCTAAAAATGTATGTTTTGGACAAAGGTCTTATATAATATTATATATGTCATTAATGATCCACTTTAGGTTCTCTTGGAAGTTTAGAGTAGTAAGAAAACAAGAAGACACGGTAAAAGTTAAAAAGAGTTAAATCTAAAAGATATGGTTACAATGGTAACCTAAACTTGTCTAAAACCTATTGGTTGAGAGGATTTAGAACCATAACCACCTGAGGCTCTAAATAAATTCATTTTGAACCATTATAAACCGAATATAATTATATAATAAATTAATACTTTAATCTTTTCCTAAAGTGACACTCACCCCTCTTATAAAATGGCACTTCCCCTTCTCTCAAAATCACACCTCCAAAGCCATTTGGCTCAGCCAACTCCTGCCCAAATATCCTCCCAAATATCCTAAATTTATCCTATAGGCCTTTTTGGTCAGAAATCCAACCTAAGGATCCCTTTTGATCAAATCAAAAGGAAGAACTCGAAGAAGAGGTATTGATTTTACCACCCTCTTTCAAGTTCTCTTATTCTTCCACTTATTCTTTCTTTGTTGTTTCCATTATAAAATAATAACTCTAGTATATTATATATACTATGATGTTATTATAAATATGGAACAACTATATTCATTATTCTATCCATCTTATGAATGATAATGTCACCATGCGTGCGTGCGTACAACTTACAGTCTCCACACCGTGGTGTAATTTGTTATTCAACACTATATTATTTGGATGGATATAATGATGAGTAATATGTATATAAATAATAAAAATAACATGATAATTTCTCTGTAAAATTAATATACCATCCAATTCCACACCTTTAAGTAAATGATATTGTCGCTCGTGCGTAGGTACGGATTACCATCTCCACAACGCGATGAGATTCATTTCCACGATCACCATTCATCGACGATTATAAAAATATATATATTACTAATAAGTATGTAATATATGACATAATAAATCTACTAGAGATATATATATATTTATATATATATATATATATTTACTTACATATATCTTATTCACTTAGTTCCGTTCAATATGATATGAAAACAGAAACAGCGTTTATGCGTACGTATGGACTACCGTCTCCATAAACGGTGTTTTTCATTTCCTATATATGACTATTATAAATATTTATATTCTAAATATATATGATATATAAATCATGTTTTATATTCTTTAAGTATTTAAATCTTTATCTAAGTCATACAATCAAGAGTAACAAGTTAAAACACGTACCATAAAGAAAGCGATTATTACCCGAAATGTTAATTTAACATGAAAATTACTCTTAAATGGGTAGTATAAAGTCATAAATGAATAATGTATGATATCATAAATATTAATATGGTTCTAGTATAATTTAATAACATACTACGATCTTCATACAAAAGTTTAAATGTACCCTCAACTAAAGGAATGTTCAAAGTAAAGGTTAATTCCTCAATCTCATTATTATCCGAGATTGTTTACGTGTAAGTATTTACTAGGAAATTTTCATCATCCATGTCCATTTTTCATAAAAATGATTTCAAAATAATTATTTTAAGGATTTGTGAAATGTACTCTTTATCAAGATCATAATTTTAAATTTTTTAAAGATTTATCTTTCTAAATATTTTTAATTAATGTTTGTGTTGTCAAAATGATTTTAAGGATTTATTTATATGAACATGAATGTTTTGAAATGATAATTATTTTCAAAAGTTTCAAAGTGGTATGGTACACTTTGATTCAAAAATCTATTTTAAATTAATTCCTTTATAAATGTGTGACTTTTAAATTATTTTATAAAAAGGATATTTCTCTCAAAAAGTTTTACTCATCATTTTCAACTATGTCAGCATCCTTTACTGGATATTATTTTTGATTGAGGTTGATTTATTATAATACAATCTTTTATATTGAATTGAATGAGTCATGATATGTTTGACTGTGGATGTTCTATTTTTATACCATTCATGGTTTATGGTTAATGTAATGACATTTCGTATGCTAGTATTAATACGAATGTTTATGTTATGTTTCAACTTTTTCATATGAGGAATGCAGTGGACTTAGTAAGTGACGGGTGGAGCCTGCTATAGCTCCTTGATGTATCGGTAGGTCTCATGAGACAAACTAGTGTCTTGGAACAAGTCCTTGACAAAAATTTTATTTCTAGTCTTGGCATGAGTCCTTGACTACGTGGTAATGATGTCCGGTGTTAGGCATTCCCTCATTATAAAATTAGTTATTACATGTGATTATTCGACTAGTAGAATATCCATGTGCATGTTTATATGGTATTGTTTGATTTATTTTTTTTCATATTATGTTCAAGTTTATGTTTAAAAAGGCTGTTGTTTTTATTACACATCTTTCCTTAAAAGTTTATAGCTTCCACTAAATTATTTACCCTTACTGAGCATCTGAGCTCACCCCTTTCTTAAGTTTTATTTTCCCAAGATTCCAAGAAGTGTATTGTGATTGATAAGCAGGGTTAAGCTTGGGTATTAATGGAATTATAAAAGTATCATTTATGTTGTTTTTTATTTTCTAATTTGTAACGTAACGTTAATGTATGTAATCTATTTTTCAAGACTGCTAAACCGATTGGTCCTTCAGGACTTGATTCCTTGTAATCATGTCAATGTATCAAAATAATGCACTGACTCTGGGTAACTTGGGTTGGGGCGTTACAAGTTTAATCTTAAAATGTTGAGACACATTTATAATATTTCATATTATTCCCCACTATTGGAAGTGTGAAGGTTCCTGATAAATGAACCTTGAAGTATGGTGTTGTGTAAATCCCTATAAGAGCACGATAAAAGATCCTAATGTTGTACCAAGTGTCAATTTCTTGCACTCAATCATGTGGTACCTACAAAAAAGACTATAAGTCCCTAGTTAAAGGACTAGTTTAGTGAAAATCACTAAGCTCAGGGTGTTGATAGTTGGTGGAGTGTGTAAGATCTCGACCTTTCATAAATGTGATGTCCCAGACCAGGATGCCACTTAATAGGTGCCCTGAGCCCGGTGGGCCACATGGCTTCAAGCGCATCTCCTTGAACGCCATAGGCTTCCAACTAGAAGTGAGGTCCTAGGCAATGTTTGTGGGGAGAATATTCCTTCATTACTAGAGTTCATCACAGTATATACACATAACATAGGTAAATAGTGGACGTAAGATATGTAACAGTGGAAATAGATAATAGGAATAGATAAAAAAGAGATAAAAATAACTGTGTAATTAAAACAACATTCAACAATACAATAACTGATAATGATAATTCATGTCACTAGAAAAATAGAAAACATAGATACAAGGCAACAGGAATAATATGTTCCACAATAGTATAAAGTAAATCAAATATTATCCCAAGCATCCTAAGATGTAGATTGGTCATCTGCTATCAAGATCCATCCTAAATAGTAAGCAATCAATTTTTTGAAGCCATTTACTTCCCTTTGTCAACACCTGCAACCATGTAATCTATTCTAGGTACCAATGAGATAAATATTAGTGGGACACCACCAATGGTGTCTATAACATTCGGCTTGTGTAATGGAATATAACAGTGTGCAGGCATGTATATATAAAGTAAAGCAGTATAATGTAACTAAATACCCAAGTAACTTATTCAGCCCTCAGATGGTGTCTGAACATGTAACCAATTATTTAATTGATTGTTAACAATTTTTAAATAAGTCACTTTTTATTAATAGTAATGTTTCTGATATGAAACAAGGAAACCTTTGATGATATTTATCAATGATGTTCCAAGGTAGTAACCAAGGAAACATAATCCTCAAGAGCCTCTAACTCAGTAGTATCTCAGTCTAGATAGGGGGTAAGAGTGTAATCTAAGGATTATATTCCAAGTCATTCCACGATGAGATGCCTTCCAAGTACAGGGAGTGCATCCAATGTAAAACGGAGCTAATCAAAGATTGGGACCGATGGGATTTAACCATGGCACCTACTTTTCAATGTTGGATCCAAGGAGTGAGGAATCCTGGATACAAGGATTGTATCCAAGGCATCCTGTATTACTACACGAGGGATCCTACGGTATCATATCGGGCATCCAAAGGTTAGATAAGGATCGGGTTCTAGGTGGGTCTCAACCTAATAAATTTGTATCGTTGAATCGGAATGGGGTTCCTGAGTGCTCACGGTATCCTACGATCATAATCCAAGGAGATCTCAATTCCAGACATTCCTATTTGATAGTGAATTCATATAATAATTCAATTGGTTCAATCCTTGTATTTCATTGGTGTGATAAGGTCATGTAGCATACAACCATTTAATTTATTTAAGGTATATTCCATATTCAAGTTTCATTCTGCTACCTTCCATCAATGTGGTAAGGGGTGCTACAGATATGAAACCTACTATTCATTCACATTCAATACGGTCAAGTCATATACTCAATATACTTTCCAATTTCCATTTCACATTTAATTATCAATTGAAGCAATTACCTTAGGTTGTTCAAGTGTTAAGAATACATGGTACATTCCATTATTCAATTCACAACATAATCAAGCCATTTAATATAGAAAGATTACCCTTAGAGAAGTCAAGCAAAGGAACACCTGAACGGTGGATCAAACATGTCAAAATAGTAAAAACCCAAATATGGAATAACCTTCAACATCAGGTGGTTTTATTTGTGGGTGTAACTGCTAACAACTAATCACATATTTTAAATGAGAATAACCATACAGTTCTAACGAGTATAATCATGGAATATAAATTTTTGAAATGGAACTCGATGAAATCGATGGGGGCCACATGTATATTCCAAAATTTATGAACTTTAGGTATAAATTATAGACAAAATTCCTTAGATTTGTATGATCCTTCTCCTCTGGTATTGTAACTTGATTTGGCTCTGAATCGGAGTAGATCTAAGAAAAAGAGAAAAATTCTCATACCCCGATATCTCAGTCAAGAGAAAAAGAGAAGGATAACAGCTTAAGAGGACTTGAGTAATTACCGTTGTGCATCCAAGGTGACAAATGGAATCCCGATTGGTTGCCGGATGAAGGAGATATCTTGATCCCAAGTTTAGATCTTCAAAATTATCTAAACTGGTAGAAAAATAGGTTAATCTTTTATAATCTTGGATTAGGGAAAATGTAGGTGGCTTAATTAGTTCATTAAGAGAAAAAAAAGACAATTTTCCCTTAAAATAGATTGTGCATGGTTTGTACACATGGTTTGACAAACTGTGTGCAAACCATGCATGGGTACCTGGGAAAAAAGGGGCTCTCACACGACCATGTTCCAATCATGCAAGGTGGATCTATCCAAAAAAACACAATCCACACAGTTTTCCAAACCAAGTGGAATTCCTTCATGGATTACTCTAAATTGTGCTCCAAGCCTGTTTTCCCTAAAAATATGAGTTCCAAGCTCCGAACATGCCCCGAACACCCCTGAGAATTTTTTTTAACCCTTTGTTCATACATATTAGGTTCAAAGTAAAGATTATACTGAAAATTAAAGGATCCATACCTCAGTGAAAAACTAGTTTCTTACAGTCTTCCCCCCTTAAAAGAACTTGTCCCCGAGTTCACCTTCCAAGGTTGTAGAAACATTGTTTGAGAACAACTCTAGCCATTGGTCATGTACGTCAGCTTCTATATCCCAAGTCTCGGCATGTACCCGGTTGTGCTGCCATATCTTCTACTAAAGGGACAAACCGTCCTCAAAGAGCCTTCGTGTTCTAGTCGATGATGCGTACTCGATACTCCTAAAAGGTAGCATAAACATCTATCTCGAAATCCTTGGGATCAAAATTATGAGATGGGTCAGCATGATATTGGTAAAGCTTTGAAACTTGAAATACATCATTCATGGCATGGTACCTCTGTCGTAAAAAAACCAATAGGCTACAGGCCAGAATCTCTCTAGAATCTAAAACAAACCTACATAATGAGGTGATAGCTTTCCTTGCTTCTGTAACCATCTATGCCCAACCTAGGTGATACCCAAATAAATAAACGATCCCCAACCTCGAATTCAAGAGGTCATAGATGGTGATTAGAATATTATTTTTGTCTAAATTGAGCAGTAGTCATATGCTTTATGATTATCTATACTTTTTATAAAGTCTTCTAAAAAAGATGAGGACCTAGTAGGGCTGCCTCGCCTAACTCTATCCAGTACAAGGGTAAACATCATGTCCTACCATATAAGGACTCAAAAGGATCCATCTAAATTGTCACCTAAAATTTGTTATTATAGGAAAACTCAATGAGAGGGATATGCTTCTCCCAAGAACCATTGAAATCAAGGAAATGTTCTTGGATCATATAATCGAGAACCTTTATTGTCCATTCTGATTTTCCATCAGTCTGAGGGTGAAAAGTTGTGCTTAGAATCACCTGAGTTCCCATAGCTTTCTGCGAACCATGCTAGAATTGTGAAGTGAAACTAGAATCCCTATCTGAAGTGATAGTATGTGTGACCCTCTGTAGTCATATGATATCACGAACATACAGTCTTCCCATATCATTAACTTAGAAATTCTCCCAAATAGGAATAAAGTGGGATGATTTCATTACTCGGTCAATGACCACCTAGATAGCATCATTACCCCTCAGTGACCTAAGTAATATGACTATGAAATACATAGAAACATCTTTCCATTTCCATTCTGGGAATAGAAGTAGTTGTAACAAGCCTATAGGCCTCTGGTGCTCTGCCTTAACTTGCTGAAATGTGGAACTCCTAATGATAAAGCATGTTATCTGATGTTTCATCCAAGGCCACCAATACTAGTGTCGCATATCTTGATACATCTTCGATATTACTAGATTAATTCCCCACTGAGAATCATGGGACCCCTTCATAAACTCCTCAATAATATATATAGGAACCCATATATGTCCATATAGACGCAGGACGTCATCTCTTCCCATAGAACAATCTGGAGTAGGTTATCTTCTGATATACTCTCCTGGAGAACCAATCCTTCTAGATCTGAAAACTGTTTACTTTTCACCTTCTCAATAAAGGAAGAGTTAACTGTCAAGGATGAGAGGTAATATTGCTCATGAATCTCATGGAACTCTATATAAAGCTTATAAAATAGGTCTATTAACTTCTATTAATCACTATCTTCCCATATGTATTGTGCTTCAATTTTTCGACTCAGTGCATCTATAAATACATTACCCTTCCTAGACATATAGGTAATCTAAAAATAAAAGGATTTTATATATTCGACCCATATCCATTTTTTGAGGTTCAAGTCACATTTTGAAATGATATACTTGAGGCTTTAGTGGTCGGTGTACACCAAAAAGTGCTTACCCAACAGATAATATCTCCAGCAACGTAAGGCATGGAAAACTACTGCTAGATCAAGGTCATGCATTGGGAAATTTCTCTCATGAGGCCTCAACTGCTGAGATCCATATGCAATGAATCTGTCTTCCAACATCAGTACTTCTCCTAGGCCCATTCTTGATGCATCACATAATATTGTATAACCTATACCTATCTTGGGAAGAATTAGAATAGGTGTTGATAAAAGCCTCAATTTCATCTCTTAAAAGGATTTCTCACATGATTCTGACCATGTGAACTTGACAATCATCTTTGTAAGACTAATAAAAGGTGAAGAAAGATGTGATAAGTCTTTTATGAAATGCCTGTAATATCCATCCATCCCCAAGAAACTATGTATATCAAACACCTTCTTGGGATGCTCCTAGGAAAATACAGCACTAAACTTTTTAGGGTCAATAGATACTCCTAATTCTGAGATAATATGACCCAATAAGTTGACTTTGTCGATCCATAAGTGGCACTTTTCAATCTTTCCATGAAGATGATTCTCTCTTAGTGTACTCAAAACAATCTCAAGATGTTTTTCATGGTCGCTAGGAGTGCGAGAATACACCAATATCTCATCCACAAAGGCCATGAAAAAAGAGTCCAAATAGGGGTGGAAAACCCTATTCATCAAATCCATGAAAATGGAAGGAACATTCATAAGACCAAATGACATAACAAGGTACTCATATGAACCATACCTGCTGCGAAAAGTTCTATGAGGTATGTCTTATAGTCTAAATCACTCCTAATGATAACATGATCTCAGGTCGATCTTAGAGAAGTCCTTTGTTCCTCAGAGCTTGTCAAAGAGATTATCTATTCATGGAAGTGGATACTAGTTCTTGACCATAAGTTGGTACAACCTTTTGTAATCCATGAATAGATGTAACGTTCTATCCGCCTTCTTGGAAAAAATCATGGGTGAACCTCAAGAGGATGTACTGGGATGTATAAAACCTTTGGACTCTAAGTCCTCTAACTACCACTTAAACTCCTAAAGATCTGTAGGTTCCATCCTGTAAGGAGGAATGGACACTGAAGATACTCCTATAAAAAGATTAATTGTAAAATATACCTCTCTATAAGGAGGTAATCCATAAAAATTGTCAAGAAAGACATCCCTGAAATGATCTAATGCTAGTGGTAAATCATCTTGTTGTAAACCATGATCCTCTGTGAAGAGATTTTTGATCTGGGGGTCACTCTACCTAGCCCATGATGCTCTGGTCTAGCTCTACCAGCCTAGACATCCCACTCACCATTATGAAGATAACTACTTCCCTCTGGTGATGTAAAAGATTCTCTCTAGAGATAGCAGTTTACAAAATCATGATAGTGAACTAACCAGTCCATTCCAAGAATGATAGTGAAGCTCGTCATATCAAGGAAAAAGAGGTTCCATAAGAAATGGTAACTACCTACCTCAAGGGTACAGTCCCTACACTAGTGTATTCCATCTTTTCATACCCCTAACGAAATATTTAGGATAATTACACCATAGTGATACTGTATCTCTAGTCTGAGACTTTCCACAATGGATATAGAGATAAAAGAGTTAAAATAACTTGTATCAAACAAAGCAGATACGATAGTAGAGGCCACTAGAATAGTACGTCGCACTATAGAAGGTCATGCAGCCTGATCCTCGGGTATTTGTTGTAGTGCATGCAACTGACCTGATCCACGACTATATGAAAAAGATGGGATACCACGATCAAAACTACTCTTCTAGCACTGCTGGTGATCAGGGGTCTATCTACCATGGTCACGACCTCCTCCTCATCCAGACCTACCAGTGTTATTTCAGCTTCCTACCTGATTCAGCATAAAATAACTCACTCTTACAGGTGGAGCTGGTATAGATTCTTTTCCACTCGAAGATGGTGGAAAGGTCCTTCAAAAATGCTGAAGATTCCCCTTATAGCCGCAATCTCGGCACTCCAGTGGTTCTCTATCACACTGATGCTTTGAATGAACCCATTTTTCACACTAATGAAACACCAAAGATCTATCAAAATTGGTACTCTGGTTGTCAATTACCTGATGAGAAACCTCAAGAGAATATTCCTTGCCACCAGAAGAACTACTGGCATGTCGTGGCACTAATCCTTTAAACCTAGTATGATTTTCATCCCTCAAGTGTCGCTCAGTGATAAGAATATAATTGAATATTTTAGAAAATTTAGACAGGTGAAAGATGTTGAAATGTGTGCAGATAGCATACTGGATACCATCCTCAAATTTTCTAGCTTGTGAAATCTCATCACTGGCTAGAAGTAGTGAGAAGCTCTACAACTCTTTGAAATGTGCTGAATACTCCATAATGGACATAGAACCCTACTCGAGATGTATGAACTCTCTACCTTTATCAACTCTCAACATTTTAGGAAATAACTTATCATAGAATCCAGTCTTGAAGTCATCCCATATCATTCCTTGATGGTTATCATCTTGGGTAATCACATCCCACCAACAGTTGGCTGAATCCCAAAGCATGTATGTAGCAATCTTGAATCGTTGCTTTGGAGGCGTTTCCAGATGCTCAAAGATAGATAGGATGGATTCAAGACAAGACTCAGCAACTTGTGGACCATCATCCCCTAAGAAAGTAGGAGGATGTTGCTATTAGATTTCACGAGTTAGATCAGCCATCGTAGGTGATACTCGGGGAGCACCATGCATGGATTGCATCAGACGTAGGAAACTATCACAAAATTGGTCATCAGTGCCTGGATTAGGTGCAACAGGTGGTGCCTGAAGTTTCATTCCTGAAGGTAAGACTGGTTACTCATGGCCCACCATGTTTGGAGTATGTTTGTCACCACCCTTCTAGCATACGATACAAGGATTTCGTGGAAGCATTGTTCTACAATATCCAAGAACACGCCTTAGAAAAATATTATAATCATAAATATAGCATCACTAATTGAAGATGAACATAGGGAAACTCATTACCCAAGACATACTACCCCAACTACCTGTTTATATGGATAGGTATCAGTAAGTTCTCAAGTATAAGTTTCGTTTTACTTTACATTTAATTTCCAGGTTCACTCCTTTACCTTTCATAAACATGACAAGGTTGGATAAGGATATGAAACCATTTCATTTTAGATTTCAGAATTCACTTTATAATGGATATCCATTTCTAATGAATCATTTCCCAAACACCTATCACCAGAAATGACACCCATTTATTTATAGTATAATGACTTGACTCGGTAAATTACTCATCCCAACCCATGAGGGCCCATACACCTCATGAATTGAGACAGGTAATAACTCAATCGCAGCCAATAGTAACACAAGAATAAGCTAACTATGACAACATCACTCATCAATCATAAGCATATCAAGCATTGAAAATAAGTGGAATTCACCTAAATGTCATGGAAATATGCATGACATCTGGATTCTAGGTGCCTATAATGATTCATGTAACAAAACTCTTTAACCTCATATCCTCGGGCCAAGGATGAAAGAAAATCCTCAAACAGGGTAATAATAAACAACACCACATAGCATGTGCATCACCCAATGGTGAGATAATATCAACTTTGATAGGAAAACGCACAACAACAATTATAATTTAGGCAACTTTTTTTTTACCCCGAACATGGGTTTGCGACGTCCAAGCATGAATTATGACCAAGTCCCAATCATTCTTATTATCCAATCTATTATCTATAAATATTAAAGCAAGAAAATAAACCACCTTTGATACCACTTTGTGACATCCCATACCTGGATGCCACATAATAGGTGCCTTGAGCCCGGTGGTTCACATGGCCTCAAGTGCATCTCCCCAAATTTCATAGGTTGCTGACTAGCAGTGAAGGCATAGGGTGTGTCTGTGGGGAGACTATGCCCTAATTACCAGAGTGTAGCACAGTGGATACACATAACAGAGGTAAATAGTAGAATAAAGATAATTAACAATGAAAATAGGTAATTGTAATAGATAAACAAGTGATAATAATAACTTTTTAACTGAAAAAATATTCAACAATACAACAACTAATTATGATAAGTCATGTCACTAGAAAACTAGAAAATATAGATACAAGATAGTAGTAATAATATGTTCAATAATAGTATAAAGGAAATCAAAGACTATCCCAAGCATCCAGAGCTCTAGCTCAGTCATATGCTATCAAGATCCATCCTAAACAGTAAGAAATCAGGTGTTTGAATCCATATACATACCTTTTCCAACACCTACAACCATGTAATCAACTCTGGGTACCAAATGGAACCCAGAGAGGGTGTAAGATAAATCTCAGTGGGCACCACCAACATTGTCTATAACATCCAATCTAGGTAATGGAATATAATATTGTGTAGGCATGTATATATAAAGCAAAGTAGTACAATGTAACTAAATACTCAAGTACCTTCTTCATCCCTCAGTTAGTGTCTAAACATGTAACCAATTATTTACTTGATTTTTACCACTTTATCAATAATTCACTTGTTATTACTTGTAAAGGTTCAAAGACGTAACAAGGAAACCTGTGATGATATTTAACAATGAAGTTCCAAGGTACTAACCAAGGAAACATAAGCCTCAAGGGCCACTAACTCAGTAGTATTTGAGCCTAGATAAGGGGTAAGAGTGTAATCCTAGGAGAATAGTCGAAGGAATTCCATAATGAGACACCTACCGAGTCTAAGGAGTGCATCCAAGCTAAACCAGGGTTAAGAAAAGACTGGGCCCGATGGGCTTTAACCATGGAACCTACTTATTAATGCTGGATCCAAGGAGTGTATCCAAGGCATCCTAGATACATGGAGTGTATCCAGGTCATCCTGTAGTACTACATGAGGGATCTTATGGTATCATACTAGGCATACAAAGGTTATACAAGGTACAGGTTCTAGGTGGGTCTCAACCTAAGCAATCCATATCCTTGAATCAGAATGGGGTTCCCAAGTTTTCATGGTATCCTCTGATCATAATCCAAGGAGATCTCGATTCGGGCCATTCCTATTTGATATTGAAGTCATAAAATAATTTAATTTGTTCAAGCCGTGTCTTTCATTAATGTGATAAGGTCAAGTATAATACAACCGTTTAATCCATTTAAGTCGTATTCCATATTCAAGTTTCATTCTGCTACCTTCCATTAATGTGGTAAGGGGTGCTATAGATATACAACCTACTATTCATTCACATTCAATACGGTCAAGTCATATACTCAATATACTTTTTAATTTCCATTTTACATTTAATTATCAATTGAAGAACTTACCTTAGGTGGGTCAAGTGGTATGAATACATGGTACTTTCCATTATTCAATTGAAAACATAAACATGCCATTTAATATATAAATCTTACCCTTAGCGAGGTCAAGTAAAGGCACACACGAACGGTGGCTCAAACGTGTCAAAGCACTAAAACCCCAAATATGGAATAACCTTAAACATGGGGAGGATTGAGTTATGGGTGTAACTGCTAATAGCTAATCACATGTTTGTAATGAGAATAACCATGTGTTTCTAACAAGTATAATCATGGCATATAAATTTAATAAACGGAACTCAACGAAATCGATGGGCCCCATACATATATTCCAAAATTTATGAACTTTAGGGATAAATTATAGACCACCCACCTTAGGGTTGTACGATCCTTATCCTCTATTATTTCCCCTTGATTTGGATAATATTGGAGTAGGTCTAAGAAAAAGAGAAAAATACTCATACCCCGATAACTCGATCGAGAGAAAAAGAGAAGGAGAATAGCTCAAGAGGACTTGAGTACTTACCATTGCACATCTAAGGTGATGAACAGAAGATCGATCGGTTGTTGGATAAAATAGATCTCTTAATCCCAAGTTTAGATCTTCAAAATTCTCTAAAATGGGAGAAAAATAGGTTAATCCTACATAATCTCATATTAGGGAAAATGGAGGTGGCTAAATTAGATCATTGAGGGCAAAAAGGAAAATTTACCCTTAAAATAGCATGTGCACAGTTTGTCTGCACGGTTTGAAAAATTGTGCACAAACCATACACTAGTACATGGGAAAAAAGGGGAACTCTCATGGTTAGGATTCATGGTTAGTTCGTACGGTTGTGCACCAACCGTGCGAGGTGGTTCTGTCCGAAAAAACGCAATCTGTATGGTTTTCCAAAACATGCATAATTCCTATACGGTTTACTCTAAACCGTGCACCAGGCCTTTTTTTCTCAAAAATATGAGTTTGGGGCTCCAAACTTGCCCTGAACACCCCTGAGACCTTTTCTAACCCCTTAGGCATCTATATTAGGTCTAAAGTAAAGATTATACTGAAAATTAAAGGATCCATACCTGATTGAAAAACCAGGTTCTTACAATGAAGGTATGTCCTTGTTTAAATTTTGGTTAAACCTATTTTATTTTGGCTAAGGAAGTGTTTCTCGAGCGTATGAGGAGTTTTAGGGGTTTCATGGGGGATTTGAGACACTAAAAGGGGTAGAAATGGTCCAAATAGTGTGAAATGCACGGTTGGTGCTTGGTTAGAGAAAACCATACACCTGGACTAGGAAACTATATGGCTTGGGGACCCTTTTGGACATAGGCTAGTGAACGGTTACAACATAGTTTGACAAACCATGTGGGTGATCCTAGGAAACCATGCATCTTAGCCCATCTTTGATAGAGGTATTTTCATAGTTGGAACATGGTTTAGCAAACCATGTGGCCTTTAAAAATTAGAAAATTTTATTTTTTCCTTCCCAGTACTATTTATTTCCTCCCCAATTTTTCATCGCATTAGACCTATTATAGCTTGGGTGATGAACCAAACCCCCCATAACTTCCAAGGTATGATTATCCTTGGAATATTAGGTGTTTCAAGTGTGTTTGGGTGTGAATAAAATATATGGGTGAGCCTAAAACTCCTATTTTCCATATTTTCTAGATTAGGGATAATAGAATCTCTCCTCTCCTTCTGAATCCCTAAAACCCTCACTTTTCTAGAAGATTATTTTTTGGGTCTTTAAATGGTGTTTGAGTTTGAATCAAGGGGGGTTTTTTATCTAGTAATCATATTCAAGTGTGAGGTATGTGGTATTTAATCTTTTACTTAGTCTTAGTATTTTATATGTGTATGTGGTTGTGCCAATGTGATGCCTTATTGTGTTTTTTCATCTTTGTTTATGGAAATTGTTTTAGACCATATCTTGAGGTTTGAAACCCATCACAAACCCCGTTGGGTTTGGTGCTGAGTGAGACCGAACCTAGGGCTACCCATGGGGAAAGTTTAACCCCTGTAAATGGTGAATAAAATTGTAAAACATTAAGATTGGGGAATTATGAGAGATAATGGGTGGTGAAACTGAAATTAGAAGTGTGGGTAGGGTTAATGGGTTAGTTGGAACAATTATAAGTTAGCTTTTGGTAAATGCCTATGAGGTTTTGAAATGCTTTTAATGGTGTGTTTTGGGGATTTAACCTGATTATAGATTTATTTAAGAAAAATGATATTTAAAAGTGAGAACTATTTTGAAAGGAGGTGTTCACCTCATAGTGATTCAAAAAGTTTGTTTCTTAAGTGAATTATATTAATTTTTAAAATGAGGTAAAGGTTTACTTTTTGTAAAAATGTTTTAATAGTTTATTTAGATGGTTTTAATGGAAATGAATCATTTGGACATGTTTTACTTTTCAAAGATTAAAACATGTGTTTTTTAAGGAGGATTCAAGATGATTTTAAATGATTATTTTGAATTTTCTTATACCATGATGTGTTTTAAAGACCTGTTGGGTCTACTGTCATTGAATTGATATATCTATTAGTGAGATAGATCCCATAATGATCATATTGTCATGTAAACATGGTTATTAAATGAACCAAGTAATGAATGTGCATAGTTGATGACATAGAATAAGGGGGTGTTAGGCATAATGATACATGTGTTTAATAGTTATGGATGTGTTGGAAAATGTGAAATAGGTTGTAAATTAGTTAAATTTTAATCATGTATAATTGACAACATGGAATAAGTGAGTGTTTTGTATAATTCATGTGAATTGATGAATATGCTAAATGGGATAACGTGTGAAAAAGGGAAATTGGTTAAATGGGATATGCTAAGTAAATGGAAAATGTTCTAATGGTTTAAGGCTTAATGATGATTTATATGTCATATTCAATGTGAATTGTAAATGTCATGTGTATTGGTTATGTATAGTTTATGATATGGTATGTGTGGTAAATGGATAAATAAGAATTTGAACATGGATTGGTAGTGTGGGGTATTAGACTTGAGGATCTACGCCCATGGGTCAGGTTAGACTAAGGCTATAAACCCCACCCCTATAATGCACAGTTTGGGGAAGGGGAAAGAGGCTCTATTCTCCTAATGGTTTCATTTGATTAGACTAACCGGACCAAGGCTCCAAGGTAAGTGTGATGTATTTTTTTATGAAATATTTATCCCTAGTGAGATAGGTAACTTGACTTATTCCCTTATGCATGGTAATTTACTGCCCTAGGCCAAATTATAAATGATGTAAATGCCTAACCCATGGGACAAATGATAAAAATGATCAAGTGAATATTTTTAACTATAGGTATATGATAATTTGTTATTAGTAAATACCCATTTTGATTAAAAGTGTGTGTAATTCCGTGTGCCTGGGATTAGACTCCCAGTATAATATGAGTTAGTTTTTTTTATTGGTTGGATCTAAAGAACCTAATGGATATAATGGATATTAAACAATAACTTAAAGGATTTTTCTTGTTTCCTTTTTTACTTTTTTCACTTTATTATCTGTATACACTATTTTATAGACTAGTTATTACTTTAAACACCATTGTTGGTGTCCTGCTGAGTTTTACTCACACCCTTCTTAGGCCTCCATGGAACTTGGGTACTGATCAGATGCTACTTTCTTTCTAATACAGGTTTGGGACAGGGACCTAGTGTTGGTTGTGCATGGGATGATGGGTTGGAGCATGGGAGGTCAGGATCGGGTTGGGACTTGAGTCTGGGTTCAGAGTCTTTTGGTAGTTTTTTTTGGTTATTTGTATTACTGCCTGACTTACAGTGTAATATTTATGTTGTTATGGCATGTGTTACTTAGTTTCTTGTTTACATTTGTCACATGATATACATTTATTTCCTCCTACTGGATATTATATTTGTTTATATATTTTTTTGTCACATTACTCTGATAAGCAGGTATAGTATTCCCAAAGTTTCTCTACAGAACCATGCTACTATTCAGCAATCTCTGGTGTATGGGGAGGCATGCCTGGGGTCATGTGATGACCCATCTCAGGGCACCAGATATAGTGTCCATTGGTCCAGGGATGTTGAAAATTGGTATTAGAGGTCGTCTTTTGTCTTACTATTTTTGGAATGGTACATAGAATACTAGGATCTTATCGTGTCCTAGTAATGAGCATGTTCCTATAGCCCCGCATATGAGGGAAAATCCAAGTTTCTTGGGGTGGGAATTGATGTTCAGTTTGTAATTTTATAGTTGATTGTTATTTATACCTTGTGTGGAACACTTGGATGTTTTGTTGTGGATTTATGATGTTTATCTATTGTCCCAGTATCGAAAGAGAGGGTGTGTGAGTTCATGCAACATTCTAGGCACAAAGTTTTGGTAGGTCATCTGTATGTTTCTTGTGATTTATAGTACCTTGGGATTCATATGCTGGTAGTGTACATTTTGTATGGTAAATTTTTTATGTTGGTTTTTCCATTGAAATTTTTAACAAGGGAAATGTTTTTAAATGTTAATTTGAATAAATCTTGTATTTTTGAATGTTGGGTTAATAAAAAGGTTTTCAAAAGTGTAATTCCTTGGTGTTTTGAAAATGAAGAGTTTGAAATATGAAATCTTCGGTTTTATTTGGTAAAGTTTAATTAATAATGGATATGAAACATGATAAAACAGGCAGGGATATTGGGAATGGGCAACCCTAGTGTTGTAATTGGACCCTATGTATGGGTGTTTTGGGTAGTGAGAGTTCCCTAGTTTGAGACATTAAATTTTTTTTGTGAGTCTTTTTGGGTTTTATTTTATGGTAAAGGATATGTGCTTGTTTTTTCCTCGATAAGGCCATGGCCATGGGTTATGAGTTGTTGTTTGGTAATGCGGATGTGGTAACTCTTAAGGATTGCAATCGAGCAAGATGTGTTTTGGACCCTAGGGTGGGTGCTTGGATCATAGTGTCAATGTATGTGTGTTGGTATTCTTAGTGTGAGTTTTGTATTAAATGTTCTCTAAGGTGCATTAGACGTAGTATGTTTTAGAGTGGGGGTAGAAGTGCCTCTGTGAGTAGAAAGTTGGTTGAGGTTTGATGTGTATGGATTAGAAAGAGAGAGCCAATTACCTTTGTTGAACGTAACTCCATTTTAAGAGTTGATTCCTTATGATATTTTATGATTACCTATGATAGATATTGGTGGGGTTTCTAGTGCTTTTGGGTGCATATGGTACTGGTAGATGTTTTGGAGTATGGTAGTGGCATGTAGAGAGTGTACCTAGTGAGGGTTTATTTGGGAGGGCTAATCATAAATTTAATGGTTTTGAAATTGTGACTCGAGTGTTCATTAAGATTTGACAGTTTTTGTAAATTGAGGGTAGCCACAAGGAAGGATGGCTCAGTGTGGAGTGTGCCTTAAGATTCAAAGCACAAGTGGTTTCTTTAGAGGAAGAATTGATGCATGGGTGATTCTATCTAATGTGGAAAAAGTGCACGGTTATGCATTATTTTCTTTCTCATAAGGTATTAGAGTGCTTGTAGTTAGTTTTAAGGTTAGTTTTGGAAAGTGACAAGATCTTTAGGATCCTTACCTTGTGACCTTGATAGTGGTTGATGTGAGAACTGATGTTGATTTTGTGTGATTAGGACAGGGGTGACCAAGGCATAGATGTATGCTTTCGGTTCAAAAGTGACACATGGGGTAGTGGAAGTCACGTGGTTGTTCTTGCTTGTGTGAATGGTTCATTTTTTGGATGATAATGTTAAGAATGCCTTGAGTCCAGTGAGGTTGAGGGACTAGGAGGCATGGTTAGAAGAGTAAGTAGGTGTTGGTCCTAGATCTAGTGATGAATGATCTTTATGACCTAGATCCAAGTTCAGTGTGTGGATACAAGAAAGTGTGGTACCTTGAGGTATTTTAGGAGGCCAAAATGTTTTATTTCATTGGAAATACATGATGTTGTTGGGGTGAATGAATAGGTGTCTCTGGATAAATTTCTATCATACTTATATGTTATCATAATGGGGGGAGTGTGGTCTATGTACGAGATAGTTGGACTATAGATCAGTGTGGTGATCAATATGTTTCTATGTGACTATCTAGGTTTGTGCTTGACGAACTCGATTGTGGAAACAATAGTGGTGCCAAGGGGAATGGTGGGTTGTGAATGTTTGTCAGAGGTTCATGAATTGGTACTGAGTTTGGGTCAGAAATCTCATTCAAGTTGTGGTGGTTGAGTGTGTATGAAGCATTGGCATACAGGTAATCCTATGGTTTTTTATATGTTAAGGTGTTCCATAGTTGGAAGTGACGTTGGTGATGGGTGGTTTATAGTGGAATTTGTTGACGACTTCTTAGTGCACTTTTCGCTAGTGATGATCATGCCCAATATATTGAAATCATCCCAGGTGTGCTGATAAGTCTATGGATTTACACCTAGTTAATTGAGTGTGTTTTGGTTGAATATAGGATATATTGTGGGTTATGTTCTTGGTGTGGCATACATGGAGTTGTGTGGTGGGGATTACACCATTATATGGTTGCGTTTGTAGTCCCTAGGATGGGATGAATGTTGGAAAATTCCATAGGTGTTTTTCTCAGAAGCCGAGAACAGGTAGCGAGTAACTTTGGTTTTTTTTCTATGAAAGGTTGGTAATTCACATCCAAGCTTGAGGTTCATCTTGTGATCTAAGTTTGAGCCGAGGTGGTTTTTATTTCTTGTGGGAAGCAGTGAGAACAATGCTCCTAAGGTGGGGAGTGGTAAGTTAGTCATGAATGAATAGAGAAAACTATGGAAGGGATGTGATGGAATTTGGATGCCAATGAGAAGTTATAAGGGCATGTTTGGATTCCTTATGGAAGGTTGGGTGGGTCATGAATTTAATGGTAGATACAGTCTAGCGAAGGTATCAAACTCAATCTAGTTTTAGAGGTAATATGAGTGTTTTCAATGGGACAAGTTAGTGGGTGCTATAGAGCAGATAATGGTTCATAGAGCAGCGGATGCTATGGTAGTGAGGTTTCACTGGAGGTTGAGAATGTACTTTGGTAGGTGTGCGCAAATGATGACTTATGCCTTATGTGAAAAGTCATCATGTACCAGTAGAATACGTCATGCCAGTAGCGGAAGTTGGGTGCCAATGGAGTTAGTCGGATGGGATGGCCTGACTCAGTTGGGTAAGAGGTATCGGATGTTGTGGGTTGTAATCCATCTTCATCTAATGTTGATATGTTAAGTCTAATCTAGTATGAGGATATTTTTTGAGGAAAAAACAAGTTTTATTTGGTTGATATAGGGATACGGAGGTGTGATTAATCTGGGTGGTCCCAACTGAAATGTTAGAAGTCAGTTTTGGGTGGATTTTCCATGGTCATTTAGGAGCAGTGAGTTGGAAAACATTCCAAGAAAATTGTGATGGTTGAGTTAAGTTTCTAACCATCTCATTTTTTATGATGGAAGTGCATAACACTGAAAAATGTTGGTGAAGAGATAAAGTACATGATGTGGAGAACCATGGAGGGAAAGTGATTAGTTGATGATGTGAGTGTTAGTATGGGTTGGATGGACTCATATGAGCATTGTTTTGGTGTTTTTATTTTAGTAATAATCATTAGATTGAGTTTGACTATTTGAGTTCCTTGAAATAAAGGTTGTGATTTGGGTACTTCAGATATTCAAAAATGGGATGAGGTATTTGGTCCTTGAATTTTGGGCTGATATAGGTCGGGGAGTGTGGTTGGAATTTGTTTACCCCTTCATTAATGCATATCTTGGGTCATTGTTAGACTTTTAGAAACCATGTGTGATGGCGCTAAGTGATTTGGTCCATGAGATGTGGAGAGTATCAGACCAAGGGTGTTCTGGTTAGATCTATCAGGGTAATGAATTACCTTGTTTATATAATTTTTTTGGTGGTTTAGTGATGTTACTTGGACATATTACTTTTTTTATATTTGTAAGGATGAGTTGAATTGGATGCGTCCTTTAGGAGCCTTAAGTTAGTGTTTGTGGGTTACGATGGATGAGGTCTCTTCAAGTAGGACTATCTCTTAGGTTTGAATGTAGTGACTGTGTGACTATGTCTGGGAGGGAGGATTCACCAGAGGTCAAGAATGGACTTCATTAGATCAATTTGTGAAATGGATTCAAACTTGGTCTTGTTTTAGATGTGATCTAAGTGTTTTCAATGGGACACATTGGTGGGTGTTGTAGAGCCAACAATGGTTCATAGAGCAGTGGATTCTATGGTGTTGAGGTGTTACTGGAGGTTGATAATGGACTCCAGTAGGTGTGTGAAAATTATTATCTATGCCTTAAGTGAGAAGGGATCATGTCCAAGTATAAGATGACATGATAATAGTGTAATTTATGTGCCAACGGAGTGAGTCATCTAGGATTACCTGACTTAGTTGGGTAAAAGGGGTCGGATGTGGTGAATTGTAATCCACCTTTATCTAATGTTGAGATATTAACTGGTCTATGGTATGATAATGGGTTTTGAGGAAGAACCAAGTTGTACTTAGTTGAGATAGGGATGATGGAGGTTGGATTAATTTGGGTGGTCCTGACGATAAGGTTGGAAGTCAATTTTGGGTGGAGTTTCCATGTATTTTTGGGCACGGTCGGTTGAAAAACATGATGGGAAAGTTGTAAAGGATGATTTGAGGTTCTTATTGTATTATTTTCTATGAGGGAAGTGGTTAACACCATAAATTTTAGTTGAAGAGATAAATTTCATAGTGGAGAGCACCATGGTGGGTAAGTGATTAGTTGATGATGTGAGTGGTAGTATGTGTTGGATGGGATCAGATGTTTTTTTTGTGTTTTGATTTTAGTAATAATTGTTGTCTTGGGTACGAATGGTTGAGTTCCCTGAAATAAAGGTTATGATTTGGGTACTTCAAATGTTTAGAAATGGGGTGAGGTTATTGGGCCTCAAATTTTGGACCGATATAGGTTGAGGAGTGTGGTCAGAATCTGTGTACCCCTTTAGTAACACTGATCTTGGGTCACATTAGACTTTTGGAAACTATCTATGATGGCTCCAAGTGTTTCGTGCCATGAGATATGGAGAGGATTAGACCGAGGATGTTCTAGTTGGCTCTCCCAGGGAAATGAAGTTCCTTATTGGTGTCCTTTTTCATGGTGGTTAAATGATGTCACTTGGACCTCTCCCTTGTGTTTATATTGGTAGTTATGAGTTGAGGAGGATGTGTCCTTGAGGATCCTTGAGTTCATGTTTGTGAGTTTCGGTGGAGGACATCTCTTCGGGTATGACTATTTCCTAGGTCTGTGTGTGGTGATGGCATGACCATGTTCGGGAGGTACCTTGAGATTAAAAATCTAATAGGTAGGCCCCATGGCCCAACCATTGGTCTTATAGGCTCAGTAAGGTTTTGAAGTACAACATGAGGATGAGCCATTATAAGGTGGGAAGGTTGTAAGATCCTAACCTTTAATGAAGGTACATCCTTGATTAAATTTTGGTTAAAACTCTTTTGTTCTAGATAATTAAGTGGTTCTTGGATGTATGAGGATTTTTGGGGGTGTCCTGGGGGTTTGGGACACTAAAAGGGGGAGAATGGGCTGAATAGTGTGAAGTGTACGATTGGCACATGGTTAGAGAAAACTATGAACCTATCCCAAGAAACTGTGTGTATTAGGGACCCTTTAGGATAGAGTCTAGGAACACAGTTACTGTATGGTTTGAAAAAATATGTGGGTGCTTCAAGGAAACTATGTTTCTTGGCCCCTCTTGGATTAAGGGATCCACACAATTGGCGCATGGTTTGGAAAACAGTGCGGCCAAACTGTGTGTCCTTTAAAAAGTGGTAAATTCCAGTTTTTCACTCCTGATATTATTTATTGCTTCTTATATTATTCACCCCATTGGACCTCCCACGGCTTTAGTTATGAAACAAACCCCCTAGACTTCCAAGGGATGATTCTCCTTTTATTATTAGGCATTTGGAGTGTGTTTGGGTGGGAATTAAAGATATGGGTGAGTTCAACACTCCTTTTTTCTCTATTTTTTGGATTAGTTCTTGTATAATCTCTCCTCTCCTTCTGAATCCCTAAATCCCTCATTTTTTTGGAAGATTATATATTATGGATTTAAAGGGTTTTGAGTTCAAATAAAGGGATGTGTTTGAGCTAGTAATCATCTACGAGCATGAGGTGGGTGGTATTTAATCTTTTTCCCATAGTCTTGATGTTTTATATGTGTATGTGGTTGTGCCAATGTGATTCCTTATTGTGTTTCTTCATCTTTGTTTATGAAAAGTGTTTTTGGACTTAGCTTGAGTTACAAAACCCTTCAAGAAACTCACTGGTTTCATTGGTGAGTGATACCGAACCTAGGTCTACCAATGGAGTAATTTGAACCCTTGTAAATGGTGAATAAAATTTGAAAACATTAAGATAGTATAATTATGAGAGATAATGGGCGGTGAAAGTGAAATTGGATATGTGGGTGGGGTTAATGGGTTAGTTGGAACAATTATAATTTTGATTTTGGTAAATTCCTAGGAGGTTCTGAAATGGTTTTAATAGTGTGTTTTGGGGATTTTACCCGATTATAGATTTATTTAAGGAAATGGTATTTAAAAGTGATAATTATTTTGAAAGGAGGTGTTGACCTCATAGTGATTCAAAAGGGTTTTTTATTAAGAAACTTAAATTTATGTTTTAAATGAGGTAAAGGTTACCTTTTTTTATCATGGTTTAATAGTTGTTTTGAATGGTTGAAATGGAAATGAAGACTTTGGGCATGTTTTAGTTTTTAAATAGGAAAACTCGTGTTTTAAAGGGTAGCTTTAAGATAATTTAAAATGAGTATTTTGAATTTTTTTTATACCGTGATGTTTTTTAAAGACCCATTGGGTCCATTTTTATTGAATTGATGTATGGGTTAGTGAGATAGATCCCATAATGATCATGTTGTCATGTTAACATGGTTATTAAATGAACCAAGTAATGACTATGCATATTTGATGACATAGAATAAGGGGGTGTTGGGGTTAAGGATATATGTGTTTAATAGTTATGTATGTGTTGGAAAATGAAAAATAGGTTTTAAATGAGTTAAATTTTAATCATATATAATTGATAACATGACATAAGTGAGTGTTTGGTATAATTCATGTGAATTGATGAATATGGTAAATGCGATAAGGTATGAAAAGGGAAATGGGTTAAATAGACAATGCTAAGTAAATGGTAAATGTGATAATGGGTTAAAGATTAATGATGAATTAGATGTTGTATTCAATGTGAATTGTAAATTTCATTGTTGACACTCTATTCCATCAAAGATTAAAAAGCATGATGAAGGGAATCCATTATAAAGAAAATGGGGAATATATAAAGAAAAGTAAAAGATTTTCAAAGGCATAAGTTTTTGGCCACCTTAGTTTAGCCAAAACTCTGTCAGTGCGCAGCCTACTTGTGCGCCCCTATATGTCGTGCATCCCACTTGCGTGCCACCATGATAGAGATGAATGAAAGTATAATTTTGGCTAATTCCTAAAGGTGTCTCCCTAGTCTATCCAAAACACTTTCAGCACGCAAGGTACTTGCGCACCCCAAATTTGGTGCTCAAGTCACTTGCGCACCTAAATTATTTTGCCCAAGGTCACTTATTTTCTTATAAATAGACCCTTGGGGGCCCCATTTGTATGGAAGAATTTTCTTAAAAACCAATTGTTGATCTGGTCTCCCTAGTACTTTACCATAGTCTTTCAAATCTTTTAAGGTAGTTATTCAACACCTTGGGCGGAGGATTTAAGGGAGGATCATTGTACATATGTCCTTTTAGTGTTTGAAAACCATAACACTTGTGCGCCTAAAGCGCCCAACATCCCCAAGTCAAAAATAATTGTGTGTCACCCATTCCTCTCATAGGAACTTGAGCGCCCCACTTCTTGGATAACCTGTAAATACTCTTGAAGGCTTTAGCAAGGTCTTTCCCAAGTATTACCATACAGGTTGTTCGTCTCCTAAGTGAAAATAAAGTCACCCAAGCCTACTTTCACACCCTTACTTGTGCGCCCTTACCTACTTGCGTGCCCATACTTGTGCGCCCTTCTCTACTTGGGCACCCCTCCTTGGTTCACTTACTTTCTTCACTCTCTTTAGTCGATAAGCCATCAAACCTTCCTCAAAGTCATTCATGGAAAGGATTCTTCTTCATTAGCTCCCTTGTCTAAAAGGGATTCTGTTGAGACCTCCACCAAAACTTCCTGACTTATCAAACCATTGAGAAAGGTACATCAGCATGTCTCTTATTTGGGTTTGTATATCCACAGTCATAGGTTTCCCACATTTGTTTCACAATGTGGTTAGGATTCATGGAGTGTGTGGGGGTTTTTATATCCACAATCACATGGACCTTTCTCTAAGAAACAGTGTTGGGAAGTTCTTGGTTTGGAGGAGGGTTGGGTCCTAGACTCTCCCTTCTTGAAGATATGACCTGGAACCTCTAGTCTCTGGTAGGGGAAGATATGGTTAATACCTACTTTTCCTTTTAAAAATAAAGGAGAAGTCTCCCTTTCCTACCAGGATCAATTTTAGGGAAACCATCTTGGCGTAAGCCCCTAGCTTTTCTTGTAGTAGGTGGTATCATCACTCCTCCTCTCTTCTTCGGTGACAAAGACCAAAGGGGAGATGGGCACAGGGACTCTTGTTACCCTTTCCCTCTCCTGTTGCGTATTTTTTCCATGGGAAGCCATCCTGATGTAATCCCCTAACCTTTATCTCTTCCTCCTTACATTGGATCCTTGTTCAATGTAAATAGAATAGAGGGAAGGCACATCGCCTCTCCCTCTTCCATGGTTGCCTCGACCTTGTCCACCCTTGCCTCCATAGGTGCACCCTCTTCCATTAGTGGAGGAGGAAAAATTTTAAAGTGTGACTTCCATGGTTGAATCTTTGACATCCTATTGTTTCTCACACCGATCATGACTCACGTGGGATTATATATTTGTCATGGTCACAACATTTGCACAATCTAAGGAACTATGAGAAATATGATTCCTATTCAAACTAGGATATGTAGGAATCCTTTTTAGGGAATGAGCTCACTGGATATCTTCTTCAAGAATCCAACCCTAATTCCTTTAATCTGGGCATCCTCCTTAAGAATAAGCCCTAAATTAAACCCCAAATCATTAAGTAATCCTTTTCAGAAAGTAATCCCAAACTCATCTCTCAAAAAGGACCATACTCTCCTATAAGACTAATCAAACTACATGGGCTTTGATTCCCATCCATATGGGATATGTAGGAAGCCTCCTTGAGGTTCAAACCCAACACTTCAAATCAACCATGTTCTCATCGGTCCATATTCCCAACAGGGTTTGATCTTACTTGGAAACTAATATCCTTTCCAAGTTCTTTGGGCTGCTTCAGCATAAGTCCCACACTAAGTTTTTACTAAGCACCTTCCACTTATAGGTCCTTATCACATAACCTTAAAAGGTATGATGTGTCCTATTAAGCAGCATCGAACTACATGGGTTTTGATTCCTTTCACAAGGATACATAGGTAGCCCATTTTATGGGCACTATCCCAAGATCGAAACAAACCTTCATCTCCCTAGATGAAAATAAATTCCAGAGTACCCCACTGAGTGGCTTAAAAACTAGTATCATCACAATGATGATTAAAATAATATATAAGTAGTATATTAGAGGATACCATTGTTAGAAAACGTCGAATACATACAGATATTTCCATTAATGAAGAACCTTAAATGCATACTGATGATTCTAAAATTTACACATGTTAATAAGTGATTGTAAATTACAAAGGATACTTATGAAATGCTTTTTTAATTGATAAGGATTCATGAAAATATGTTAAATTTACAAAGAGAGTCTTAGAGTAGACAATAATTACCCCCAAAAGGGTGTGATGAGTCTGACCTCCCATCCTCTCGACCAATGCGCGTTCTTAAGTATCATAAAGTTCAAACTTAACGAATGCATTCCATTGGAAAGTAGGTACCCTTTGGATAAAGAAATGTTGGAAGTTTCCAATTCCATAAATAAATCCAATGGAAACTACTTGGAAATAGTGATTCTGAAAACTAGAACACACATTTCAAGGAACTAAGAAACAAAAACGGTGAAGCTGACGTGAATCCTTAACCAAGTTAATAATGTTAACCACCTGTTAGGCCCCTATAAATTGATAAAGGAATGCTAGAAAAGGGTATCAATAATGCATATATTCATCTAAAAATATATTTCTTTAATGTATTTTGTTGTATTTTTCAAGTTTTTTTTCTCAGAATTCCCTTCATTCCAAAAATAGCTTTCTCCAAGACAACATCTGTGAACTTTCTGACCACTGCTCAAGTTGGATCTCCATCCACGAGAAGGACGTCATCACTAACCTAGCATCTTCAATGATGGGTCTCTAATGTGCTGGTAAAAAAATATTGCCAGCACGGTACAATCCTGACTTTGGAGGCTGATTGACAGGCCCTCCAGGTCAATAATAATCCTCAATCATCTGGACAACGACGACCAATTATCAAGAAGGAGAGGGTTCCAACCACTGTCTTCAACCATTTCAGGTCCTTATCCTCAGAACTAAACAATCAATCCCTCCCATACTATAGGGAGGGGGATCAATAGGCCACTCAAGGTTTAAATTCAAGAATGCATGAGTCCTTCTTGAGGACTCCCACCAGCAATAACCTCTAGAATCATGTGCTAGTGTACCCCCAACATGATGGAGGTGTTGCCTCTAGATGTTTGGCCGAGGTCTCTCAGACCTAGGCATGAAAGAATAACCTCTAGGGAAAAATTCCGATCAACAGGTAGTAGGTTCTCACCTCTGCCTCCTCCAGAGAAGTCCATCAACTTAACTTGATGGAAAACAACGAGCGGGCACAAACTCTTGTTCATCCTAATTTTTCTACTCAGTAGACTCATCTGGCAGAAACCCACCAATCCCACCAGATAAACCCAGTGGAGTACCATGAATAGGTACATACACCTTCTTACAAGTTATCTTCCAGTTAGCAAGCTCGACTTATTACATTTAAATAATCCCTCTAATCTAATGTGGTGACAACGGTTAAACAGGAACATACACCTATTTACAATCATCAATTCTTTCAACAGTCTCATCTTCCAGTATTGAAGGAAGTCCATCAACCATACTTGATAGGAAACATCCAGTAGGCACATACATTTTCCAATGTTCATCAAGTCTGCCAATAGTCTCATTTTGTAGCACCTGGAGAAGTCAGTCAGAAATCTCTGATGAAAAATTTGGGGCAGACCCAACTCTCTGCCCCCATGCATGAGTACTGTCAATATCTATTGATACGAAAGGGAGGATAGGAGCAGGCACATACACCTTCTCCAGATATGGAATGAACGTATATTCTCATTCTGGCTTTTGAAGTCACCAAACACATCTTATTAATGGTTAAAGGGGAGACATAAATCCCTGCCCATATTCTGGAAGCATGCCAAGATATTTTAACAACTACTTCAGAATTATTAGGGGAATAGACAAATAAATCGTCCCCGCACATGGGATGACACATCAGTATGTCATTCCAGAGTAGATACACACCTCTGTTCTACTCCAGGAGGGTCATGGGGCATACTCCCCCATATCATACAGACAAAAAAATTGGGAACATACACCCTTTCCAATTGGAGGTAATCAGTCCATTTCGGTAACCACTTCAAGGTAGGCACATACACATGCCCATGATAACCACTTTTCCTAGAAAGTGGCCCCATCTAAGTATAATAGAACATTCAAAAAGAAGTATCGCCAATCACTTTTGGAAAATCGAGAGTCAAGCAGCGATTTGGATCCTCTTAATACTGGAGTTCTTGAAGCCCTAAGACATTTATCTATTTCATCTCAAGATCATATCCTCTCACTACCAAATTATGGGAGTGGTAGTTGTAATTTTCAAGTTCCTCATCAGACACTTCATCATGAAGGCATTCTTCATGAAAATTTGGTCAATCCAGAGTACTTATCTTTGGATGAGAGTCACGGCAACCCTCTGTGTGGCCATAAGACCAAGGAGAAAAAATATTTATCCCTTGCTATAATCCATCATGGTGATCCTTCCCATGATGGAATTCACTAAAAAGGTCCTATTTATAGTAGTATTTCACATTGTCAAGAAAATTTCATAATTGACAATGTAGCAACGATAAAGCACTCATATCTCAAGGCACTTACAAACACAGGGCCAGTCATGTCTGATGCCTTGTCATTTATGGGTGAAACACGTTCTCAACCAGAAGAAATCTTAATGGAATGTTCATTCTCTAAACCTCTCTTGAGTCATTTTTCTTCTAATACAGAGCATCCACTTTAGTCAGACCAAGTGGAGAAACCTCTAGTGAATGACGATGAAGATATGTTAAACATGAAAAAATAATTAGCTAAGGGAGAAATACTAGTCATGTTTTGGCCTTTGGAAAATTCTCAGTATAACATTCCCGAATTGATGATAGAAGATTTCATTCATGACATCCGCCTCAACTTATGGAAAGCTCTTCATCATTTGAAAACCAATGTATTATTATATGATGAATATCAAAATCATGTAAAGGTAATATAAGGGTTGCAATGCTAAATTGATTGGGAATCTCTTTAAGTTTACCAACATCCAAAGGTTGAAAAATAGTAGAGAGCCCTTCAACGTGCATGTCTCGATGCTCTAAATAGGCTACGCTAGTTAATTTATGATTCCCTATCTAGTGTTCGTATCAAAGGATGGGGTGCATATAGAGAATTGCATTTCACTGCACTCCAAAATCAGAAAAGTCCACCAAAAGTGGTCTCATGAAATGTTATTGCCCACAGTCGGCCATAATCAATAGATTTTGTATGTAATTTAATGTACGCTCAAGAACAGGCGCCAACTAGCTCTAATCATAGTCAGGACCAAAGAAAAGAAGTTTTTGAGTTACTTTTACATCAAAAATATGAGAATCTTGAGCAGGCGTCCCACTTAGAGGATGTCAGGTGTCAGAGAATGCAAATGTCTGAGATAGCATAATGATCTTCCAAAATATGTGATTTAAGTGGTTATCGGATGATGCACCCAGCTAATGTCTGAACCAAAATCCACAAAATTAGAAGAGAATTTGCACAAATTTCAGCCATATCAGTTCAATAATCACCCCAGCTTGCAAGTTTGGGGGCTCATTTAATTCAACCTTTAAATTCATTCAACAAAGTTCAAAGATTTGAAGAAGAAGAAGAAAAGGAATATCCCCATCCTGTAGGGGTGGGAACTTTTTCACATCTGCAATCCCCTCCTCAACCAAAGTCAATTTTCTCCCAATTAGGAAAGAAGCCACAAGGAGAGAGTACAAATGAACTATCTGAGGATTCCCTTTGGGTTATTGTTCGCCAAACTATTCCAGAGATTTCATTATATAGAATAAATGAGTCTCATGAAAGACACAAATAAAGACGATCTCGCAAAATCACTGATAGAATTCCATCGATGCATTATGCATTAGTAAATGTAATTAACACCGCTGAAGAAGATCCTCCAGAAAATGAGTCTAGTTCAGGGGAATAAAAAGATGAAAATTTTGTCCATAATATGGTATAAACTTATGAAAATGAAGAAGGTGTGTGTACCTGAAATCATAGGCATACCCAGAATCTAGGTATGCCTTCAAATAATCAACTCCCCCTTCTATAAAAGACATCTAACAAGGGGAAAAGGAAAAAAGTCAGATTGCGTTTCACTTTTCCACTAGGGAAGGTCAATCTCTTTCGCTTGAAGAGAGATTTGCACAGTAAGAAGAGGAAATGAAGAAGATGAAAATACTCAATATAGAGTTACTTCGAAACAACATTTCTGCTAGACGTACTCCTCAGGTAGGTCCTCAACTTTCAAATCTTGCAGGAGCTTACCAGCAAAGAGGATTTGTAGTAACTACAGATGTGGATAATGAATTTCCTCTACTGGGAAAACAATCAAGATGGGACCATATACATCCGGATAGACCTATTCTCGTGGGTTATCCAAGGAAAATATCAGCACCACCATCAGTGGTTTTTTCAGTCGTTACACCATCTCAAGATCTAGTTGCTATACCTGCACAAGTTCCAGCTCATCTTGATGTTCCCCAAATGCTTATGAACACAATTGAGGCATTAACGACTCAATTAGAAGCTATGGAGGAATGATGTGCACCATTTCAGCTGGAAAAGATATCTTACTCTGAATGGGTGGATGAAATTCCTCCCCCACCAAATTTTGTGAATACAACATTCCCAATTTTTAATGGTTGGGGAGATCCGGTACAACACTTAACACATTTTATTTCTCATTGAGATCCCATGATGGGAACTTCTCAACAATAAGAAGCAGTTAAGCTTAGGTGTTTTTTGCAGTCATTACAAGGACCATCTTTAATCTGGTATACAAGTTTACAATATCGATCAATTCCTGGATGGGAAGATCTTTGTCAGAAATTCCTTCTTCAATTTAGCTCAACACTACCAAAGACGCCAGTTTTTTATCTTACCAATTGTAAAAAATGGGAGGATGAAAGAGTTTCAGATTTCATTTCTCGATGGAAATGATTAATATATTCCTTAATTATAGCACTACCTCAAGAATAGTTTCTTCCAATTTGTGTAGAAAATCTACGTGATGAGTTATGCACACTATTGTAATTCCATCAGCTCCAAGGAGGAGGATAGGAAAGGCAGAAGCTACTACAGTCACACTCAAGCAGGAACCTGTACCTGCTTCTACTTCAATACCTTTATCATACCGAAGGGATCTGCCTCTTGAGAAACAAAAGCAATGTCCTCCTTGTCAAGATGATCAAAGAGATCAAAGGCAGAAACATTTTGAGGAATTAAATAATAAATTTTATTCTTTTCGGAATGAATAAGTTCCTGGTTACTTCATCTTAGCTCTAGAAAACAATTTGGTTCAGTTTCCAAGGTTGAAGAAACCAAATAAAGAAGAAGATGAAAATATTCTAAATTATTGTCCCTTTCACCAGATGTTAGGATATCCCATCTAGGAGTGTTTTGTTTTCAAGGACCTCCTGCAAAATATGGTAGACTCTAGGCAAGTAAAACTGAAAAGTTCATCATCTCAAGTATCATGTGTTACTGCTACTGATCCAGAGGAAGAAGGCAAATGGAAAGAGGTAAAAAGTAAAAATGTGCAGAAATATAATGATTGGATGGTCAATAAAATGATCAAACAAACTAATTCCATTTTAAAAACACAGTTGAAACAACTGATTATGTCTTATCCCACTCCTAACATAGTAAAACCACCTTTATCAAAAGGTCATTCCTCAAAGAAGCGAATCGATTATAAGGGCAAAGAGCAGTTGGAAGAAGACGAGCTCATGTCAAGGACAAAGTTTTCCTTGACCCTAGAAATTTTTTTCCATCTATTTCAAAAGAACAGGAATCGCCCCGCCAAATGGCACAACTAGAATTAACCTTTCAATAAGAATATTCATTATATGAAGAATTGATCTTCATTTATGGTAATGTTATCCATTTAATGGATTCATATGTCAATGGTGACTTTGATTATAATGAGGTAGAATTACTTGTACCTAATTGGGGAACTAGAGGAAGACGCCAAGGTCGAGAATACATGGGAAGAATTGGGAATTCTAGAAAGAAAAATTTTAACTCTACCCTTATTTGAACCATATATGCAGCAGAAACTCATGGACGAGCCCTCCAGCAGGATCAATAGGAACTAGGAGTTTCTTCCATGAAATATAGGTTTGGTTTTGACATTATTATTTTGGAAGACCGATTATAAGTCACAAAGTATTATTCTTAGAAAATTAATAGACCTAGTTAGTCTAATTTACCAAAGCCAAGAGTATTTCTAGATTCTACTCTGACACAGAATATGGCTACATCAGAAGCATCAACTTCCAAAGCACCTACAAAACCACATCTACATACTGGGAAATGCAGAACTTTGGACCAAAATTATGATGTATTGAAACAATTGGCCCAAGTACCAGCCAAGTTATCAATTCTGGATGCTTTGAATATGTCAAAAGATCTTCAAGAGGCACTCATTGAGACTTTGTCAAGTCCTCGAGAGTTTGAAACCAAAGTTGTTGCGGTTGAGGTTTACCGTATAGAGAATGATCCTTCAGAATGTCTTGTAGTCATATCTTTTATAGATGAAGATGAAGATGATGTGGTGCATGGGCATATCGGACCCTTCTTTTTGTTTAGAAAAGTCAATGATATAGAAATCTGATGAGCCTTCATTGATAATGGCTCTGGAGTCAACCTCATTCCTATTCGTACACTTCGTTGATTGGGCCTAACATAATCTGAAATATCTCCTTCCACTTTAATGTTTCAAGCTTATGATAATAATGAACAAGAACCTCTAAGAAATATTACACTCGGAACTCAGTTTGGAGATCTTGTGTCTAATTTAGACTTCATGGTTGTTCGTCAGGACATAACCTTCAATATTCTGCTTGGAAGGCCTTGGCTGAATCAATATGCATCCATACATTATTTATACCACCAATGTCTTAAGTACTGTTTCAATGGTCAAATCGGAACATTATATGGTGACAAGGCTTCATTCAAAACATGTGAATCTCAATACATTGAGACAGAGTTTTATCACACAAAAGGAACGAAGTCCATGAAAAAGGAAATAACCAGATTTAATGCTCCAAATGGATTTGAAAAGAACCCAGCAAATCCATGCATACGTCTGAGTAAATATTATGTGTTACCCGTCAATAAAATTGAAAAGTAAACCCAAATATGAGAACTTGTCCAGTAACTTCCATAATGTCAATTACGGCAATTGAGCTAGACAACATGGAAGAAACTATTGATCCACCAAGAAATGATGAAATCCTAAATAGAGATGCTTTCATTTCATCCACTGAACTACTAAAATCCTCTACTTCATCAACCAGACTAGAAGAGATTATAGTAATGCTAGAAGAAGATAAATATTTTAATTCTCAATCCATCATCTCCATTTTATTACCCCAGGAAGACCCTTCATCATTAGTGGAGTAAGATATGGTGGCCTCTTCTTCGGGATGTTCAAATACTAACTCCTCCCCAAAATCTGGAAGTTTTTCCTCATCATATACTATGAAAGTGGAAACATAGGAGGTAACGCATAATAAATAAGAAAAGAAATATCTTATGGATGCTCCTTCAGCATTTGAGGAAGGTTTCTCTACCACTGTGGATGAGCTCAGATAAATAAATCTAGGTACAGAAGAAGATCCAAGCCCCACTATAATTAGTGTGGCAATGACCTATGAATATAAAAATGTGTATACTTAATTTATAAATAAACATCGAGATATATTTTCTTGGAATTATACATAAATTTCAGGTATTAATCCTGATGTAGCCACCCATCATTTGGGTTTTCCAGAAGAACATCATGGATTCACGCAGGCAGTAAGAAGAACACACCCAACTCATGCCTCTAAAATTGAAGTTAAACTTGATAATATTATAAAGGATAACTTTGTTAGGGAAGTGAAGTATCCCAAATGTCTGGCCAAAATTGTCCCAGTGAAAAAGAAGAATGGACAAATTAGAGTCTGCATTGATTTTAGAGATCTTAACTGGAATTTTCTTAAAGATGATTTTCCAGTTTTGATTATAGAACTTCTAATTGATGCAATAGCTGGCTATGAAGATCTTTCTTTCATGGATGGATACTCTAGGTATAATTAAATACGTATGGACCCAGAGGATGAAGAATCCATAACCTTCAGATCCCCTGAAGTTGTGTTTTGTTATCATGTAATGCCCTTTGGCTTAAAGAATGCAGGTGAAACATATCAACGCGCCATGAACTATATCTCCAAACCCTTCTTAGGTAAATTTTTTGAATTTTATATAGATGATTTGGTGGTCAAATCTAGACAACATTCCAATCACTTGGATGATTTGAATAATGTATTCAATAAACTTCGGCAACACAGTTTGAAGATGAACCCCTTGAAATGTGCTTTCGGGGTAACCTCAGGAAAGTTCCTTGGATTTGTTGTATGCCATCATGGTATCAAATTTGATCCTGAGAAAACAAAATCAATCCTTGGTATGTCACCTCCTCAAAATTTGAAATAATTAAGAGAACTTTAAGGAAATTTGGCCTATATTCAGCGCTTTATCGCCAATTTGGTAGGCAAGTGTTTTCCCTTCACCAGATTAATGAAGAAGGGAGTCACCTACCAATAGAACGAAGACTGTCAAAAAGAATTTGATACCCTCAAGAAATATCTCTTTATTCCACCAATATTAATTCTACCTGTTGAAGGAATACCACTTATTCTCTATGTGACAGCTTTAGAATGATCACTAGGTGCCTTCCTCTCCCAAAAGAATGATGTTGGGAATGAAAATAGCATTTACTATCTCAGTCGAACTATGCTTCATGCAGAAACTCGATATTCAAGTATTGAAAGGTGATTCCTAGCATTAATTTTTTCAGTTAAAAAAATGAGGCACTACTTGAAACATCATAAAGTCCAATTGGTGTCTCGTAATAATCCGATCAAATTTATCCTCAGTCGTCCTATGCTTACAAGGCATCTGGTATGGTGGGAAGTTATTTTTCAACAGTTTGATATCAATTTTTTGCCTCAAAAGGCAATAAAAGGTCAAGATCTGGCTGACTTCCTTGTTGAGCATCCATCTGTGGAAGATACATCATTTAATATTGAACTTCCTGATGAAGAGATCTTCTCTATTCAGGATAATTCCCAAACATGGGAAATTTATTTTGATGGTGCTTCCAGAAGTCCAATAGGGAAAAAATGGAAAACCCTAAACTCAAAAAAGTTGGGTTAAGAATTATCCTTATTTCCCTAGAAAAGGAAATATTGCCTTATTCCTTCCTATTATCAAAAGGTGGTACCAGCAATGAGTAAGGATATCAAGCTCTTATCATAGGTTTGGAATTCGCCCTTTAGGTGAAGATGTATCATTTAAAGGTGAAAGGTGATTCAAAATTGGTAGTCAAACAAATTAATGGGGAATATTCTATCAAAAAATAAGTGTTAATCCCTTTGTGTGATTACATTAGATTTTTAATGACTAAATTTCCCTCAGAACTGACATTTTTATATGTCCCATGATTAAAAAAATCTCAAGAAGATGCACTGGATAATGTAGCTACAGCCTTTGAAGATTTAAATCGGGATGAGATAATAACCAGCATGGCCCATCGTCGTGTGGTTTCACCTTTTGTTCAAACCATAGTAGAGTTAATTAATAAAATTAGCCCTATTTCTAAACCATATGGTCATGCCACAGGATAGAGAACATCCATCATGGAATATCTTCAAAATGGGATACTTCCACCAAATAGGGATGAAAAAGAACAGATCCAATGAAGAGAATCCAATTTCACTCTTTATGATAGTCCAGACCACTAAAAGATCCAGTATAAGAGAGGCTTTAATGGAATCCTCTTCAGATGTATTGATGGAGAATAGACAACAGATATCATGAAATAAGTACATTTAGGAGTTTGTGGTGCCCACCAATTTGGGCACAAACTCTCTGATCAGATCCGAATGATTGGATACTTTTAGACTTCAATGATACAGGATTGTACAGATTTCACTAAAACATATCATCCCTTCCAAGTGCATGCCAACTTCATTCATCAACCCCCATTGTTTCTACATACAGCTAAATACTTCTGGCCATTTTCCACATGGGGAATGGATGTAGTAGGGCCTTATCCTCCATCCACGGCTAATCAGTTCAAGTATATTCTCACTGCTACAGACTTCTTCTCTAAATGGGATGAGGCAATACCTCTCAAGGAATTCGGAGCCAAAATAATTGTTAGTTTTTTCAAAACTAATATCATCACCAGATTTGGTGTCCCTCATACTATTTTTAGGGACAATGGAACCAATTTTTTCTGATGAGGTAAAAAATTTATATCAGGAACATAATATCAAATCCAACTATTCATCTCGCTATCATGTGGTGTTTAATGGACAGATAGAGGCCTTCAATAAGACCCTATAAAATATACTCTAGAATATGGTGGATAAAGATAATAAATCATGGCCTAATAAAATTTTGAATGCTTTATGGGCTTATCATAAAACTACTCGTACTACTACCCAAGAAACTCCTTATTCATTGGTATATGGAACTGAAGCAGTTTTGCCAATTGAAATGCAATTTCCTTCACTAAGAGTTGAAATATGTGATCAGTTATCTACAGATGAGAGGTATCATAAATAGTTCAATGAGTTGGAATGATTATAAAAGAAAAGATTTCATACATTGCATTATCTGGAAGTCTATCAGAATAGAATAGATTAAGATTTTAATAATAAAGTTCACCTCCGTTCATTTCTTCAAGGAGAACTGGTATTGGTCCTTAGGAATCCAATGGTACCAGGAAAGAAACCTCCAAAACTTGAGCCAAAGTGGGAGGGACCTTATTCCATACATAAATTCTATTCAAATAGAGCTTATGCCTTAATTTCAATGGATGGAGAGCTTATTAAAACTCTAATCAATGCAATATTATTAAAGAAATACTTTGTGTAGTTGTGAACATTCATCATCACTGCAAGTCTTTAAACAGTACAGTAATTTTTCATCACTGTAAGACTTTAAACTTCACAGTACCTCGTCCTCACTACAAGACTTTAAATTGCACAGTACTTCATCCACACTGAAAGACTTTAAATTGCACAATACTTCATCCTCACTACAAGACTTTAAACTATACAGTACTTATTCCTCACTGCAAGACTTTAAACTGCACAGTACTTCATCCTCATTACATAACTTTAAACTACACAGTACCTCATCCTCACTAAAAGACTTTAAATTTCACAATACCTCATCCTCACTAAAAGAATTTAAACTGCACAATACCATTTCTTTATTTCAAGACTTTAAACTACACAACCCCCATGTCCTAGTTGCAAGACATTAAACTGTATAACAACCATAAGCGTCCATGCTACATGACGTTAAAATGTGTAGCATCTTCTTCCTTGTCGCATGATGTTAAACTGCATGAAATCATTTTTACAACTAATGCTTTCTCTATTTGACGTTAAAAGATTCCATAACCAAACATCAATAACATCATCACTACTCCTTAGTAGTACATGAGTCCCTCTTTTCTGTATGTTTGAGTTAGATCTGCATAGAGACTTTGTTTCAATAACTACATATGGCTTGATTCTCATTTTTCAAAGAGATATATAGAGACGCCTAAATCTCCAATTTTGGGCCCAGTCACAATCAAAAAATCTTTTTATTTTATTTTTTCCTCCTATATATAAATCAGATCTATACAGAGTGTTTCCTTAAGATATATGATTTGGTCCTTATACCATTTTATGTCTTAAGATTTACTGTTCTTTTAGATTGTGTCAAAATCCCCCATTCTTTATGTCAAACTCGATTGGCATGAGAAATGATTGTTTCAAAAACTACGTATGGCTTGATTCTCATCTTTCAATGAGATACGTTGAGATTCCTAAATCTCTAATCTTGGGCCCATCCATGATAAAAAAAAACCCTATTCCTTGTATAAGAATCAAACCTGTATAGGGAATGTTTTAAGAGCTACGTGTGACTTGATTCTTTCCCTAACAAAGGAACATAGTGACACTTGGGTTTTATCCCTTAATCCAGTTACAATATGTCTTTCCTTTCACATTGTTTCATCTTATTCCTTACTGTATGACTTTAAACTGCATGGAAATATTACACCCCTATTCTTCACTTTCATCACCTTTGCACTGTAAAAGAAACCCTTACTGCTCCTTGTTTCTCACACCGAGTATAGCTCACATGGGATTAGGAATTGGGTAAGTGGCATCTTTATATAAATAAGGTGTTTCAATTTCTTATAGGGATATCAATGTCCTCACTTCATGACTTAAAACTGCATAGTATAATGTCCTCACTGCATGACTTAAAACTGTATAGTATAATGTCCTCATTGTATGACTTAAAACTGCACACCACAATATTAATTTAGAGGAAACAAAGAAAGTCCCCATTTTACATATGAGTCAGATCTATGTAAAGGATATCAAACTCATGGCCAATATTGGTTCAAATATTTACCATATGCATTGGACTTAAACCCATTCTATATTTCATACTCTTAATCTTGAATATTTTCAGATCCTCGTAATCTTTCTTACAATTTCTGGTGACAGAGTTTCTAATACCGGAGAGCTCTTTTGCTTGAATATGCAGCACGTTCCCTTAGGCAGCCTTGCATAATTTTCCTACATAATAGGCATGTCAGTTAAAATATGTCACTATTTGGATATCCAGCATATACGCCAGTTGGCCCTATATAATATATCCCCCATAACGAGTTTGTCAAATAATGGTAACTTTTTTCTTGGTTATAGTATCTTTGTACCCTTTAATATTTGATGACAATATACAAGAATCTATATTTTAAAACACTCATTCAAGTATACATGTCCCATTATATTTCTCACAATCTGAAAGTCTTCAAGACCATGGTTTACATATTTCCCTCACCATGTGTTCAATACAATATGAAATAACCTTTAAATAACTTGGCCACATATTATATATTGTTTCCATTTCTATACCTAGTTGTATGACCTAAAACTACAGGCACCATACCTCTTACGTTTTGGTCAGACCTTCATAAAATTCATATTCCTCAAATTCCTTGGACATCTTGGGTGGAAAACCCTTTCCATATCCAAGTACCTTTCTTCATAAACCAAACTATGTGATTTGGAAAATCTGAATCTCCATAAACTTTCTTTTTCTTTTAGTAATAGAACATCAAACTTCTGAGAGCTCTTTTGCCTTACTATGCAGCACGTTCCCTTAGGTGGCCTTGTATAAGTTACCTATATAATAGGAATGTCAATAAAAGATGTCACTATTTGGATATGCAGCATGTGCCTCATTTGGCCATGCATAATACAGCCCCCATAACGGGTTTTTCAAGTAATGGTAACTTTGTTCTTGGAAAAGACTTCCTCTAATTCTTTTATCCCTTTTCCCATATCATTCCTCAGTTTCAAAAATTCCCAAATCACAGTTTACAATTTTCCCTTCCATACCTGAATATGATAGTATGTTTCCAAAAAAATTATCAAAAAAAATTGGGAGATTTTTGTACCTTTGGTCAAAGACAAAAACCTTAATTTAAAGCCACCCAACGTCCTCACTGCATGACTTAAAACTGCACAGTACAATGTCCTCACTACATGACTTAAAACTATACAGTACAATGTCCTCACTGCATGACTTAAAATTGCACAGTACAATATCCTCACTGCATGACTTAAAACTGCACAGTACCAATGTCCTCACTGCATGACTTAAAACTGCACAATACGATATCAAAAATTCCCCTTTATGATAAATTTTAACCATTACTCATACACCAAATTTGTATAGAAATGTTTTTCCTATTCATGGATTATGTCAGTCTAAAATAGACCTTTTTCATTATTAAAATTCCTTTCATTGGAAAAACCACCCACTGTGGTCTTGAGTCACCCAAATTTTATTTTTCTCTATCTATCAACAGCAAAATGGTAAACTTCAAAGAGCTCTTTTGTCTGACTATGCAGCATGTGCCCTTAGGTGGCCTTGAATAAGTTTCCTACATAACATGCCTTTCAGTCAAAAGATGTCACTTTTTGGCTATGCAGCATATTCCCCAGTTGGCCCTGTATAACACACCCCCCATAATGGGTTTTTTAAATAATGGTAACTTTGTTCTTGGAAAAGACACCCCTTATGTTGACACAAGTTTTAAATTTGGTGACCATAAAAAATATGGCTCAAGATCCCCCTTGGAAATATTTAAAGAATATTAAAGAAATTATTTGCCACAGAGTCTTATTTGGGATTTAATTTCAATGTTTATGGTTAAAGCTATTCGACCTTAAATGCTAGCCCTTTATAGTCCAACATGCATGACTCTGAACTTCCAAAAAACAAAATACTTGGTACTCATTATATTGAGAACCCGCAAAGGGAAATCTAAAAAAAAATTGAGTCTCAGCTTATTAAACATGCATTTCGTATGGTTTAGGTAATATTGATAAATAAAAGGTCAAGAGATATAAAGTTTGTGGGGTTGTCCATATAACTCTAGTAAAAGTAAAAATATGATTACTGGGCCCAATGGCCTATATAAAACAAAAGAAGCTAGTGAAAGTAAAAACATAAATGATTAAAGACAAAATAATTTTCATTTATAGAGAAAATTTTCACAAAGGATCATCCACAAATTGGAGTCTCTCTCTCAGAAATTAAAAAAGACTTTCTATGTAATTCCTCATTTTTTTGATAGCCTCTTGATCCCCATCAACTGCTTGTTGAATTTTGTCTATTTGACCAGCCTCGCTCTCTTCAGTATGATAAAGTGCTTCTCTAGAATCTGCAATGTCTTTTTCACCATCCTTCTAGACTTCTCCTAATGAACTATGAAGCTGGTCAATATCCCTTGTAATGATATCTAACTTCTGTTGAAGGCGCAGCTGCTAAAAAATATTTTATTTAATTATCTGCTTAAGTCCCTTCAGCTTTGCATTATGATTAGCCTCATCTTGGGATAGTGCTTCATGGAACTCTTCAATATTGATTGAAAATTTGGCTTTTGTCAAGTCTTGTCCATGTTTTTCCTCTTGCTCCCTCCTTCATATAATATCTTTCACCATAGTGTGAATTTCATGGTATTCAAAACCTCCAAATCCTAGCGTGATAAACATATATGAAAGTAGTGGAATTATTAAAGGTAGTTCTTCAAGGGGAAACTCAGATATTATCTTCTAGATGTTTTTTCATGCTTTGCGATGAGCAAGACAAAGATCCTTCTATGGTTCTAGGTCTGATTCAGAATCACTGTCATAAGGAGGGGTATATTCTGGGACTAATGCACTTAAAGAAGTGCCATGTTCTGTTCCTTCTTGAATAATGGTTTCTCCCCCTTCCAATGTTGTTTGGACTTATGCAGAGGATTCACCTCTAGACCTAGCCATTTAAGTTGATATCCCTATATGGTAAATCAATAATTATGGTTATGAATAGATTCAAGAGATAAAAAAAGTGAATGAAATCATAATATCAGTATCTCTTACCTAATAGTAGGTCAGAAACTTGAGAAGAATCCTCCACAATGTTCTCAGTTTCAGCAATTTTTTTGGATGTATCTGGATGAGGAGTGATATCTTTAATATTCTCAGGATTTTCATAGTGAATCTTAGGAAGACCTGTTATCTCAAGATCCACTTGATCAAATGTCTCCTCAATGGTGGGGTTGACGTTAATATCAACACTTCCTTCAAGTACCATTGCAGAAACAGTTTCTTTAGATGGAACTGCATATTTCAATCAACCATGGTTAGCAGGTTAATCATAAGAAGATTAATAGGATGAATAATGAGAACTCGCATCTAGTTGATTCTATACAAGGAACTCCAAAATATTATAAATAATTTAATATATTAACTTGTTCTAATATTTCTTTAAAAATAAATTACAAGGTTCATCATTTCATCCAATGATATCTCATATCCTAGGTTAGTCTCACCTGTGGGAGCACTTGGCCTGTTTTCTTCACAACCTTCCTCTAGTAACCTTTGACCCCAAGTAGCTTCTTCAGCAACAATTGTGGGGTCAATGTTAGTTATTTCCAGATGTTATGGTGGATGTGATGAACCTAAAAGTATCATAAAATGGAAGTTATTTATTGATGAATTTGATTCTTTATAAAGTATTATTTCTTTACCAGAAGCTTCCTCTCCTCTGATAGTAGGAATCGGAGCAGTGCTGGGAACAGATGTTGGTTCCTTTAGCTTCAATGCCTCTTTAAGAAACACTGGATTTTTAGGAATTTGTGTCTGCTCAACAGAACCTTATATGGATCCTTGAATCTTATCAGTAGTTTCTTTCAAAGAAGAAACAGAATAAGCCCCTGTAATCTTAAAAAGTTTAAACATTTTTTCATGAATAAAGACTAAAATTCATGATTATCAGGGAGACTTACCACTACTAAGAAAGTGCTTAACCATGGTCTTCCTTCTTCGGTGATTTTTATTCTTCTTATTTTTTGGAGGGATTACATAATCATCTATAAATATAGGTATTGGAGATTTCAGTACCCTCTCTATTTCCTCCTCCATTGCCTATTGGCTTGGAGATATTTCTCCTAATTCATGGAGTGACCCAATATCTCCAAGAGCAGTGCCTCCAGGATTATACTGTGGTGAAGGAACTTCGGTTGTTTTCCCTTTACCCGACTGTAAGTTAAGATGATATTTCTATTAAGTAACAATGTTTTGACTAAATTTCAAGTTGAAAAATGGAAGAGAATACGAGATAAATGAAACTTACATCCTCAGTATCTACAAAGTCTTGCCACTCTTAATCTAATGAAGGATTGATCTCTTCAGTGGTACCACGATCTATAATTTCCTTTTACCCGCTTTGTGGTAGGAATTGATTCATTAGTGGCATATATGAGAATTTATAGCTCTTGAATATAGGTCCTCACCTCATTGGAATTATCCTTAAAAATAATATCAGAAGAAGCCCGCAAATCCCCTACTCTTGGAATATGCAGTTCTTCGCATAGATCCATCCACATGGTTTCAGCATCACATTATAGAATCTTCCATATTCGAATAGCCACTGGTCTTATATATTCAAAATTTATGTTTGAGGGTTTTGAAGAGGATCATACAACCTTGGACTTGAGTTTCTTACCAGCACTCACAGTCACAGATGAAGGATTAGAAAATAGAACTTGTTGCTCTTCAGAATGATGGTGACCAGATCTCCTTCATACGACTTCAATAGGGATTTATGGAGTGTCTCTTTTAATTCTGACAGGAGGGTTATATCTGGCACAAGGTCTCTTTAGTAAATTTGGAGCATCATCACCTCCACCCTCTGAGTCTTACAAGTTGTCCCTTGATGATGAAGAATTATCTTCCAAATGACGGGGTTCCTTCCTACTACTTCCCTTTATCCCCACTCAAGGACAGCATGATTTAATACCCCTTCAGGGTAAGATGAAACCCAGTTTTCCTCATACCAGATGGTCAATATGCTTACTGTGTCAGCGATGGGTAAATTAAATATTGCCCTAGTCTTCTCTTCATATGTCAACAACCATAGTTTTTGGGAAACCATTGGGTGTTTCTCTAATCTGACATGCACGGGAGGGGATACAGTATTCTATTATAGACATTTTAATTGATGTGAAAATCTATAAGGAGCATAGGTCTCACATATGATTTCTCTGTTGATTATGGTGAACAACACGCCATCTCTTCAAGCTAGCATATATTCCCTCAATTCCAAATTGGCAGTACCATCATCAATGAATCTCCCTGTAGGAAGATTCCTATAAGGAAAGAAATGGAATTTCTTATGCATGCTCATTCTAGACTTGATTTCATAAACATTCAAGGACAAGGGTGGAATATCAGAAAAGGCTTGAACAGATGGTCATAAAGAACTTCCAAAAACATGTACTCCACTTTGTACAGCATAAGTTATAAAGTGTAACACCCCAAGATTTCATAGTAAATTATCTCATTAAAGTAATTCAATATCTTGCGCTACACGCAACACTGAGTTCGAGTGAACCACAACTTATCAAACTAGCCATTCAAAGAGCGGTTATGAATAGTATTAACTGCATTTTGAATATTATATATTCTATATAATTTTAACACCCATATTATGTTTTTCTTAGACATAATATAAGAACAAATTCAATTTTTTAGATAAAGGAAGTATTTTTCAAAAATGCAATTTTACCACCTACTAATGGTGAATTTTTTTAAAATAAAATATCTGACACATTTATATTAAATTTGAAAAAATACACTTCTTATTTAGAAGTGGTAGATAAAAATTTTGTTAGGATAAATTTTTTTGTTTTTCTGATTACTTTAATATTTTTATGAATAGTTAAAGATGCTAAATTTTAATTGAAAACAAATTTTTTAATAAAAATAATTTATAGTGTTAAATTATACATTCGAATAGTTTTGAAGTATAATTATATTATATTTTTATTATTTAATATAATTTAGGTCATTAGAAGTAATTTTACATTTAAATTTGACATAAACACATGTCAATCTTTTGATAGTTTTTACTTTTTAAAAAAACTTGTTTATTGGTTTTGACAATGGGAATTAATTTTAAATTAATAAAAGAAACTTCTATATTTTTAATTTCATAAAATAGAATTCATTTTTTTAATTCGAAATATCAAAATTAGATTAGGGTGAATTTTTGGTATTTTTCTGAAAAAATTCAATTTTTCTGATGAAAAGTGAAAAACACTGTGATTTTGTTTAAAATAGACGTTTTATTTAAATAATTATTTATTTTATTTAAATTTATTTAAAGTTAAAGAGATAAATAATACCTATATTACTTCAATGTAATCAATTAGAGTCATTTTATAATAAAATTTTATTTATAAAATTTTATTTAATTTTTTAATGTCGTTTACCCACCTTCTAGGCACGTTACCAATTTTCATAAAACTTAATTTTACCACTTCTGTGAGTTGAATTTAAAAAATTAGAGAAACACAGTTGACATCATTAAGTAAAATTTGATTCAATAAGATGAAAATAATTTTTTGTGAATAGTAACTTTTGACTTATTTACTATAGTTAAAAGTAAATGGGGTAATTAAAGGTAAAAATGATATTATAATTACCCTAACACATGTCCTAATTATATTGGATAAGTGTAATTAAACCAAAAACAACCTTATTAGTAAAATATTATCATTTAGGTTCACTTGGATTAGATTAGGGCATTTATTATTATTTTATTTAAAGAACAGTTAAAAGTGTTAAATTCAAAGTTTATTAACTAAACCATTTTTAATATAGGGTTATACATAAGATAAATTCGACTATAAATATTCATTATAAAGATAAAAATATTTCCTACAAAAAGGTATTTTATTTATAATTTTTAGAGATTAAATAATTAAATTTATTTATGACACAATGATGATGCATCAATTACCATCTTAATGAAATATTAAAATAGTTTATATTTTAAATATTAAAATAAATTGAATTTCAAAGTTTTTATTAAATACACGAATTTTCTAGATTAATATGACATGTTAGGGTTGATTAGATAAATTTTGTTCGAAGTGATAAGGTTTTTATGACTTCCACAAAAACAAAATACGAAATAGTTTCAAAATTGACATAAATTAGTTTTTAAAACAAATACTATATTATTGGTTGATATAATATTCCTAAAAATATATGTTTAGTAAAAAGGGATTAAATAATATTATATATGTCATTAATGAACCACTTTAGGTTCTCTTATAAGTTTATAGTAAGTTTATTAACCATATAGTGTAAGAATACAAGAAGACACGGTAAAAGCTAAACTATTTAACTAAGAGTTATATCTAAAAGATAAGGTTAAAATGGTAACCTAAACTTGTCTAAAATCTATTGTTTGAGAGGATTTCGACCCATAAACACCTAAGTCTCGAAATTAATACATTTTTATCCATTATAAACAGAATATTATTGTATGATAAATTAATATTTTAATCTTTTCCTAAAGTGACCCTCACCCCTCTTATAAAAGGGCACTTCCCCTTATCTCAAAATTATACCTCCAAAGTCATTTGGATCAGACAACCCCAGACCAAATATCCTCCCAAATTCATTAAAATCAACCTATAGTCCTTAATTTTATTATAAATCCAACCTAAGGATCCCTTTTGATCAAATCAAAAGGAAACACCCGAAGAAGAGGTAATAATTCCACCACCCTCTTTCAAGTTCTTTTCTTCTTCCACTTCCTATTTCTTTGTTTTTTTCATACCAAAATAATAAATTAAGTACCTCCTACATATTTTGATGTTATTATAAATATGGTGCAATAATATTCCTTATTCTATCCATCCTATAAATGACAAAGTCACCATACGTGTGTACGTACAGCTTACCATCTCTACATCGTGGTGTAGTTTGTTATTCAAACACTTAATTATTTAGATGGGTATAATAATGATTATAACTAATGTAAATAATAAATATAACATGTTAATGATTATTTATATTTTATATACCATCCTATTACATACGATTTTACCATTAATATAATGATATTGTCGCTCGTGCATACGTACGGATTACCGTCTCCACGAACACGATGAGATTCATCCCATATCGTAATAATTCAAAAATAATTTTAATTTTATGATTAAAAATAATTTTTAATAAATTAATATCATTTTGGATATGAATCAAATACATTCTATCCATAACAAACATTGCTTACGTAACCAAGCATATAAAGGAAAACGGGTCAGTTGACACCTGAAACGATGATACTTCTAAAATATTATTAACAAAACAATACTAAAATATCATATATCATATCATATTTATGCTTGTGGTTATTGTATAATTTAATAACAATTATTTATCTATTATATATGAGGATAACTTACTCTCAACCAAGGAAAAGTACAAGGTAAGGGTTAATTCCTCAATCTCATTATTATCTGATATTGTTTATGAGTAAGTATTTTCAGGGACATATTTATCATCAATGTTCATATTTCATAAAAATGTGTTCAAAAGAAATCTTTTAAGGTTTTATGGAAGGGTCTATTTAACTATATAAACATTTTAAATGTTTTAAATATTTATTTTTCTAAATATTTTTAATTAATTTCCATGTTTTCAAAATTATTTTAAGGATTTATTTATATGGACATCATTGTTTTAAAATTTTAATTACTTTCAAAGTTTCAAAGTGGTATGGGACACTTTGATTCAAAAATTTATTTAAATTCATTACTTTCTAAATTATGTGACTTTTAAATTATTTCAAAAAAAATAAAGAGATATTTCTCTCAAATAGTTTTGATTTCATCTATGTCAACATTCTTTGATGGATTTTACACTTGTTTGAAGTTGATTAATTATGATACAAATCTTCCATATTGTATTAAATGTTTTGTGATATGTTTGACTATGTATGTGTTATTTTTATACCATTCATGGTTTATGGTTACAGTATTAACATTTTGTATGCTAGTTTTAATTTGAATGTTTATGTTATGTTTCAACCTTTCATATGAGGAATGCATTGGACTTAGTAAGTGATGGGTGGAGCCCGCTATAGCTCCTCGATGCATCAGTATGTCTCATAAGACAAACTAGTGTCTTGGAATATGGCCTTGACAAAATCTTATTTTTATTCTTGGCACGAGGCCTTGACTATGTGGTTATGATATCTGGAATTATACATTCCATTATTATGAAATTAGCTATTGATATTACATGTGATTATTCGACTAGTATAATATCCATGTGAATAAGTAAATGGAATTATTTGATTTATCTTTGCCATATTATGCTAGAGTTTAAATTTAAAAGTCTTTTGATTTAGTTTTATACATTTCCTTACATTTTTATGCTTATTTGTGAAAGTTTCCACCATATTGTTATCATTACTGAGCATTTGAGCTCACCCCTTTCTTATGTTTTATTTTCCCAAGATTCAAAGAAGTGTATTATGATTGATAAGAAGGTTTAAGCTAGGGGATTAATGGAATTCTCAAAGGATAATTTATGTTGTGTTTTATTTTCTAATGTGTAATGTAACATTAATGTGTGTAATCTATTTTCCAAGATTTCTAAACTGATTGGTCTTTTGGTACTTGATTCTTTTTAATCATGCCAATGTATTAAAATAATGCACTGACTATAGAATTCTTGGGTTAGGGTGTTACAGTTGGTATCAGAGGAATTTTAGTACATACCTTGGAAACTAGATTTAGAAAAACTCTTATTAGAGAGCATTACCCTAATATAGACTTTGAGAATTAATATAAAATAACTTCCTAGAATTTTGGTAATGTAGAGATTTTGTGTATTTTCCAAGCAATACATCTTTTTCTGGATACGAGCAGGTAAAGGTGGCTCTGGTACAGATGTACCTAGGAGTGAAAACTTTGACAAGGAGTTTCAGTCTTGACCTAGGGTATCCTGGTACACAACAATGGGCCTTGCTGCACTCTTGGTTACGACACTCTTGGATAATATGCTTAGGATAATTCACATTTTCATTACAAGACATTATGAAGGATTTAGGAGTAAATACTTCCTCAAAGAAAACATTTTATGATTATAGATTATATGCATAGTCTTTTCAATTTACATTAGGTATTTTAAAAGTTTGAAATTATGCATTGTGATTTATAAACTAACCTAGTGTATTCCATTGTTTAGAAATGGTGCCTAGTAGAAGGAATGGGAATTTCAACAATATGCATGATTGAAAGATTAAGAAGGATTATATCCTTCATGGTATTATGCCAACATTTAAAAGGAAAATAGTCTTCCACTTATTATCATCATATTAAGAAATAGTATCATGTGTTAATAAGATAAGAAAATAATTCTATGAGTCCTATGTCTTTTAAGGTAAGCAAGAGAAGAAAAGGATGGAAGAGAGAAATATGGATAATGTGAAGAGGGGAAAGAAGGATTTTCCCATATGTGATAACTATGGAAAGAATCACCTTGGTAAATTCTTGAAGGGAATGGGAGTTTTTTATAAGTGTGGTGAAAAAGGACACCAAGTGAGTGATTGCAAGGGTAATAAAAAGGTTTCAAATGTACAATGCTTCATCTGCAATGAGTTGGGACACTACATGAATCAATGTCCAAATCATCAGAGTATACCCAAAATGCTGATATTAGATAATAATCAAGTTATAATACTACAGAATATGAAGAGGAATGATTATATTTCTTATGTTTTTATTAAATTATTGTGTCATTTGAGTATTTTATTAATGATGTACATGTTATAAGAAGTATAGAGTATATAAAAATTGTATTGTAGTACTATTTCATTAAGGACTTGAGATTGTGTGGAACCAAGAAAAGTGACTCAATAGTAGGTTTAATTTTTTGGAAAATATATGGTTGAGATAAAGATAAACCATAATATGGTTTTAATACTGAGGTAGTGATTTTGGAATAATATATGATTGATTTGGATAAATTATATTGGATACTCTTGACTACCTTGAAACGGATTAATGGTTTGTATATTCTATCATTTTTGGAGTTTAAAACATTTCTGGATAGAAGGTGTATATCCAGTATTCTATAAGTAATAAGGGAGTATGAATGTAATCAATAAGGTTTTATGGTAATTCAGTGTGTTATAGTGTTTTAAAAGAATACATGATGAAGGTATTCACATGTTATTATGTGGAAAAAGGGATCTTCATTGTGTTTACCTTTCTTATAAATTTTGGAATGTGAGTTTAGACAGAAGTATTTTGGATAATTCTAAATGTTGGAATCAATTAAGTTTGACATTAGATACTATTATTAAGGTTAAATCATTTCTTGAGATTATTTTTAGATTTTCATAAAAAGGGCAACCCGGAGTCGGGCGACAACCCGTCACGTCCGGCAAGGCCGTGAGACTTGAACCCGTAACCGAAGGGCGGAAAGGGTGCATCACCTACCACTAGCCTACGTGATGTCCTGGTTTGTATAATGTAGTTTTTTGAAGTGGTCTGACAAATAAATTATAAATTCATTTTTTTTTTGAACCCTATACGATTAGGATAAATAGAATATTTTTGAATTCTATTATCTTTTTGAGTGAAAGATTAGTTTGTGGTAGGAATTAGTTGAAGGAAAAAACTCTACTTGTCAAGTATATATATATATATATATATATATATATATTCCTCTTATTCTGTGAATAAATTAATTCTTAAACTTTAGGTAAGGGATATTAAAACCAAAAATGCGTTATCTTATTAACTTATGTTTTGTTGAACCAATGATATTTTACATCATCTTAGATTGATGGATTTGAGGCCCTCAATTTTACACTTGGTTGTGATTGATGACCTTAATCACTCCTTATAAATATTTACATTTTTCCTCCAATTATGTGTCTCTAATTTCCACCAATGTTCTTCTAATCTAGATCATAATTTGGTGGTGACTTTTTCATGTCCCTTTCCCTCTTATTAAGACTAAATTTTATTAACCCAATTTCCGATTTGGGTTTTCAAAAAAGGTATTTTTCTATTTTTGACAATTTATTTTCAAAGAACAATTTCAAATTGCGAGGATGTAATTTATTTAAGGATGGGAGAATGTAACACCCCAAGATTTCATAGTATGTTATCTCATTAAAATAATTCAATAGCTTGCGCTACACGCAACATCGAGTTCGAGTGCACCACAACTTACCAAACTAGCCATTCAAAAAGAAGTTATGAATATTATTAATTACATTTTGAATCTTATATACTCTATATAATTTTAACATCCATAATATGTGTTTCTTACACATAATATAAGAATAAATTCAATTTTTCAGATAAAGGAAGTATTTTTCAAAAATGCAATTTTACCGCCTACTGTTGGTGGATTTTTTTTAAATACAATATCTAACACTTTTATATTAAATTTGAAAAACAAACATCTTATTTAGAAGTGGTAAATAAAAATTTAGTATGGATAAATTTTTGGTGTTTTTCTGATAACTTTCATATTTTGATGAATAGTGAAAGATACTAAATTTGAATTGAAAACAAATTTTTTAATCAAAATAATTTATAGTGTTAAATTATAAATTTGAATGGTTTTTAAGTAGAATTAGATTATATTTCTATAATTTAATATAATTTAGGTCATTATAAGTAATTTTACATTTAAATTTGACATAAACACATGTCAATCTTTTGATAGTTTTTACTTTTTTAAAAACTCACTTTTTTGTTTCGATAACGGGAATTAATTTTAAATTAATAAATAAAACATATATGTTTTAAATTTGGTAAAATATACTTCATTTTTTAATTCAGAATATCAAAATTAGCTTAGGGTGAATTTTTTGTATTTTTCTGAAAACTTTTAATTTTTTGATGAATAGTGAAAAACACTGCGTTTTGGTTTAAAATCAACTTTTTATTTAAATAATTATTTATTTTAATTTAATTTATTTAAATTAAAATAGATAAATAATACCTATATTTTTTCAATGTAATTAATTAGAGTCGTTTTATAATAAAATTAGATGTATAAAATTTTATTTAATTTTTTAATGTCTTTTACCCACCTTCTAGGCACGTTAGCAAATTTGCATAAAACCTAATTTTACCGCTTCTTTTAGTTAAATTTAAAAAATACAAGAGACATGGTTTACATTAGTAAGTAAAATGTGATTCAATAATATGAAAATAATTTTTGGTGAATAGTAATTTTTAACTTTTATTTACCACAGTTAAAAGTAAATAGGGTAATTAAAAGTAAAAATGATATTATAATTACCCAAAAACATGTCTTAATTCTATTGGATAACTATAATTAGACAAAAAACAACTTTAGGAATAAACTATGATCCTTTATATCCACTTGGATTAGATTAGGACATTTATTATTATTTTATTTAAAGAATAGTTAAAAGTGTTAAATTCAAAGTTTATTAACTAAACCATTTTTAATATAGGGTTATACATAAGATAAATTAGACTATAAATATTCATTATAAATATAAAAATATTTAATACACAATGGTATTTTATTTATAATTTTTAGAGATTAAATAATTAAATTTATTTATGACACAATGATGATGCAGTAATTACCTTCTTAATGAAATATTAAAATAGTTTATATTATAAATATTAAAATAAATAAAATTTAAAAGTGTGGATTCAATCCAAGAATTTTATAGGTTAATATGATATGTTAGGGTTGATTAGATAAATATTTTTCTAAGTGATAAGGTTGTTATGACTTTCACAAAATCAAAATACCAAATAGTTTCAAAATTGACATAAATTAGTTTTTAAAACAAATACTATATTATTGGTTGATATAATATTCCTAAAAATATAAGGTTCAGAAAAAGGGATTAAATAATATAATATATGTCATTAATTAACCAATTGAGGTTCTCTTGGAAGTTTATAGTAAGTTTATTAACCATATAGTGTAAGAATATAAGAAGACATGGTAAAACTTAAACTATTTAACAAAGAGTTATATCTAAAAGATAAGGTTAAAATGGTAACCTAAACTTGTCTAAAACCTATTTTCTGAGATTATTTAGACCCATAACCACCTAAGGCTCAAAATAAATTTATTTCAAGCCATTATAAACCGAATATTATTGTAAAATATATTAATATTTTAATCTTTTCCTAAAGTGACTCTCACCCCTCTTATAAAAGGTCACTTCCCCTTCTCTCAAAATCACACCTCCACATCCATTTGGCTCAGCCAGTACCTGCCCAAATATCCTCCCATCTTCCCTCACATCAACCTAGATTCATTACTTTGATCATAAATACAACCTAATGATCCCTTTTGATCAACTCAAAAGGAAACACCCGAAGAAGAGGTAATAATTTCACCACCCTCTTTCAAGTTCTTTTCTTCTTCCACTTCCTAATTTTTTGTTGTTTCCATACCAAAATAATATCTCCAGTGCCTACTACATAATTTTATGTTATTATAAATATGGTAAAACCATATTCATTATTCTATCCATCCTATAAATGACAAAGTCACCTTATGTGTGTACGTATGGCTTACTATCTCCACGTCATGGTGTAGTTTGTTATTCAAACACTTCATTATTTGGATGGGTATAATAATGAGTATAGCTTACGTAAATAATAAATATAAAATTTTAATTATTCTTTATATATGATATACCATCCAATTACATATTATTTCACCATTAATATAATGATATTGTCTCTCATGGGTACGTACGGATTACCGGCTCCACGAACGCGATGAGATTCATTCCTCATCAAAATAATTCAAGAATAATTTTAATTTTATGATTAAAAATAATGTTTAAGAACTTAATATCATTATGGATATGAATCAAATACATCATATCCATAACAAACATGGCTTACGTAACAAATCATATAAATTAAAACAGATCAGTTAACACCTGAAACGATGATACTTCTAAAATATTATTAACAAAAAAAATATTAAAAGATCATATATGATATCATATTTATGTATGTGGTTATTTTATAATTTAATAAAAATTATTTATCTATTATACAATAGGTTAACATACCCTCAACCAAGGAAAAGTACAAGGTAAGTGTTAATTCCTCAATCTCATTTTTATCCGAGATTATTTATGAGTATGTATTTACTGGGACATATTTATCATCAATGTCCATATTTCATAAAACTATTTTCAAAAGGAATATTTTAAGGTTTTATAGAAGGGTATATTTAACTTTTTCATCATTTTAAATGTTTTAAATATTTATTTTTCTATATCTTTTTAATTAATTTCCATGTTTTCAAAATGATTTTAAGGATTTATTTATGTGGACATCATTATTTTAAAATGTTAATTCCTTCAAAAGTTTCAAAGTGGTGTGGGAAACTTTGATTCAAAAATGTATTTAAATGTATTCCTTTCTAAATTATGTGACTTTTAAATGATTACAAAATAAATAAATAGATATTTCTCTCAAATAGTTTTGATTTCATCTATGTCAACATCCTTCGATGGATTTAACACTTGTTTGAAGTTGATTAATTATGATACAAATATTCCATATTGTATTGAATTTTTTTTGATATGTTTGACTATGGATGTGTTATTTTTATACCATTAATGTTTTATGGTTAAATTATTAACATTTCATATGAGGAATGCATCGGTAGGTCTCATGAGGCAAACTAGTGTCTTGGAATAAGGCCTTGACAAAATCTTATTTGTAGTCTTGGCATGAGGACTTGACTATGTGGTTATGATGTCTAGCATTATGTATTCCATAATTATGAAATTAGTTATTGATATTAAATGTGATTATTCCACTAATAGAATATCCATGTGAATAATTAAATGACATTATTTGATTTATCTTTTCCATATTATACTGAAGTTTAAGTTTAAAAGGATTTTGATTTAGTTTTATACATTGACTTAAATTTTTATGCTTATTTGTGAAAGTTTGTGCTATATTGTTATCCTTACTGAGCATTTGAGCTCACCCCTTTCTTATGTTTTACTTTCCCAAGATTCAAAGAAGTGTATTATGACTGATAAATAGGGTTAAGCTAGGGGATTAATGGCATTCTCAAAGGATCATTTATGTTGTGTTTTATTTTTTAATGTGTAATGTAACATTCATATATGTAATCTATTTTCCAAGACTACTAAACTGATCTGTCTTTCGGGACTTTATTCCTTGTAATCATGCCAATGTATTAAAATAATGCACCGACTCTGGGCTTCTTGCGTCGGTGCATTACATAAAGGGAGTAGCAATCCATCCCCACAACACTTGGAATGGTCCTGCTATTCTAAAGGGAGACTTCCCTTTGTAAATATACAGAAAACTTCTATAAATCTTGTCCAAAATAGGAGTATCCAACCCTACCATCCTTTTCTCCACTAGCTTATATTCAATAACAAAGGTTCTCAGACTCACGCCTCCTTTGAAGTCTCAGACTAGTAATAAATACACACTGATCAACATGGATAAGAAACCTTCTAGACATATCTTTGTAGGAATTTTTTTTTTGATTTCATATCCCCATTTATCAAATTATCCTTTATCCAATGTTGGCCAAAAGGTTTCATGAGTGCCTCTCTTATCTACCCTTGGATAGCTAGTTGGACGAGTGTAAGCGGGACTCTTTTCCTTCTTCTTTATCAAAAATATTTCCATCCATTCCTCTGGATGAATATCCCTCCTGGTGCGAGTTTTTGTGGTGATTAAATTCTTGATTTTGTTAAATATTTTCATCAACTCACAAACCAAATATGGTGTCTTATCCAAGTCATTCCATGTCACCTTGGGAGGAATAAACTCATCATATGTGTCTCCAAGGATTGGAGCTCCAGAAATCTTGTAAACATCCCACAAGCTGATACCTACCTCTCCATGTGTTAAATGGAAGGAATTAGTCTCTAGGATCCATCGACTTAATAATTCTGGCACGAAATCATCATTCCTATATATGTAGGTTTTCCCAAGCCAGACAGCCTCATAAATCCCGACGATTCTCAAATCATCTCTAAATTTTGCACATGTCTTTCACACCCAGTATGCCCACATCCATGCAGGTTTTACACGTTCTCTTGGGCGGAAGTCCCAACTATTCTTCCAACCCTTGGACTGATCTGTCTGAGAATCTCAAAAGATGGATGAATAGCAGTGTGGCTGCAGCTTGGGTGTGTGTGCCTTCAAATCTAGATTACACGGGCTATAATGCAAAATATGAGCTTTCTCTACTATCCCAGCATTAGCAAATGATCCCCCAATAGAAACATTGGCTAAAAAGAAGTTGGTATTATCCTGAAACCATGAATGTGGTACATAGTTCTTTGGATCTGGAATGTTATCATCCTGCAAATGGATATAGTTATACAAAGGCATATTGGTGCTTCGAGGAAAGTTGAAATGATACTTCTTCAAATATTTTGCTAAGTCTGGAAGGGTGGTTTCGCAAACGTCAAAATAATCATGACCAACAACATTCATCATGTCATGAATCCTCTGGCTAGCGAGATCATCAGTAGTTCCAATTCTTTTAGGAGCCATTGAACCTACAAAAAGATAGATATAATCTTTTAAAAGTAAGTTCATTTTAGTGTTTTACAAAAAAATGGAAAAGGAATTAAGGTGTGCAAGTTTAAAACTCGGCGCGCAAGTATAAGTCAGCATGAAAGTATGGTTCCCCGCTTATAGCACACAGCTAAAAAACATACAGAAGAAGTGTGGTGAAACAGAATCTCCAAAATAGAAGAATACTTGCGTTCCATGAGCTGAAAATTTGGAATTTCGAGACTTTTCTTGGAAGTGAAGTCATTATATATAAGCAATTCATGTCACCCTATGTTCCAAAAATCTTATGCATTGAAAACTTGCACTCCCAAGTCTACTTGAGTGCCAATACTTGTGTGCCCCAGTGCTATTTTCTTTCTCCTTCATTTCTTTACCTTAGTATAGGATCCTCTTTTCATTTCGGATCCAATTCTGAGGGGGGGATTTTGTTGACACTCCATTCTGTGAAAGAGTCTAAAAATCATGAAGAATGTAATCCATTAGAAATAAAAGGGGGAATATATAAATAAAAGTCAAAGATTTTGAAAGGAATAAGTTTTTATCCACCTTAGTTTATCCAAAACTCTGTCGGCGTGCAGCCTACTTGCACGCCCCTATATGTCATGCATCCCACTTACACGCCACCATGCTGGAGACGAATGAAAGTATAATTTTGGTTAAGCCCTAAAGGTGTCGCCCTAGTCTAGCCAAAACACTATTGGCGTGCAAGGTACTTGCGTGCCCCAAATTTGGCACGCAAGTCACTTGCGCACCCAACTTATTTCACCCAAGGTCACTTATGTGCCTATAAATAGACCCTTGGGGGGGAATTTGTATGGAAGAATTTCCTTTAATCCTAATTGCTACTCTGGTCGCCCTAGTACTCCACCCCATTCTTCTGAAGCTTTCAAGGTAGTTCTTCAACACCTTGAGTGGAGGATTTAAGGGAGGATAAATAGACTTAAGTCCTTTTAGTGTTTGAAAACCATAACACTTGTGCGCCTAAAGCTCTCAACCTTCCCAAGTCAAAAATACTTGTGTGTCGCCCATTCCTCTCATAGGAACTTAAGCACCCCACTTCTTGGATCACCTGTGAATACTCTTGAAGGATTGAACAAGGTCTCACCCAAGTATTACCATACAGGTTGTCCGTCTCCTAAGTGAACATCAGGTCACCCAAGCCTACTTGTGCACCCTTACCTACTTGTCCACCCATACTTGTGCAGCCTTCTCTACTTGGGTGCCCCTCCTTGGTTCACTTACTTTCTTCACTCTCTTCAGTCTACAATCCATCAAGCCTTCCTCAAAGTCTTTCATGGCAAGGCTTCTTCTTCATTATCTCCCTTATCTAAAAGGGATTCTATTGAGTCCTCCACCAAAACCTCCTGACTTATTAAACCTTTGGGAAAAGCACATCAGTGTGTCTCTTATTTGGGTTTTTATATCCACAGTCAGAGGTTTCTCACATTTGTTTTGCAATGGTTTTAGGATTCATGGAGTGTCTTTGGGTTGGTATATCTATAGTCACATGGACTTTTCTCCCAGAAACAGTGATGTGAAGTTCCCTATTTGGAGGAGGGTTGGGTCCTGGATTCTCCCTTCTCGAAGAGATGACCCGTAACCTCGGTTCTATGGTAGGGGAAGATACGGTTCATACCTAATTTTCTTTTTAAAAATAAAGTAGAAATCTCCCGCCCCTACCGGGATCAATTTTAGGGAAACCAACTTGGTATAAGCCCCTAGCTTTTCTTACAGGAGGTGTCATCATTGCTCCTCTCTTCTTCGGTGCCAAAGACGAAATGGGATATGGGCATAGGGGCTCTTGTTACCATTTCCCTCTCATGTTTCCCTTTGTCTCCATGGGTAGCCATCCTGGTGTAAGCCCCTAACCTTCATCACTTCCTCCTTACATTGGACCCTTGTCCAATGTAAATAGAACAGAGGGAAGGGTTTTCACCTCGCCCTATTCCACGATCGCCTCGACCTCATCCATCCTCACTGTCATAGGTGCGCCCTCTTCCACCAGCAGAGGACAAAAAATTTTATAAGTGTGAATGCCTTTGTTTAATCTTTGACATCCTCTTATTTCTCACACCAAACATGATTCACATGGGCTTAGAGATTTGTCATGGTTACAATATTTTCACAATCTAAGGAACTACAAGAACTCTAATTATTGTTCAAACTAAGATACGTAGGAATCCTTTTTAGGGCTTGAGCTCACTAGACATCCTTTTTAGGAATCCAACCCTAATTCTTTTAATCTAGGCATCCTCCTTAGGAATTAGCCCCAAATTAAACCCCAAATAATTAAGGAATTCTTTTCAAGAAGTAATCCCAAACTCATCTCTCTCAAAGTACCACACTCTCCTATGAGACTAATCAAACTACGTGGGCCTTGATTACCATCCATATGGGATACATAGAAAGCCTCCTTGGGGTTCAAACCAAACACATCAAATCATCCCTACTCTCCTTGGGCCATATTCCTAATAGGGTCTGATCTTACTTTGAAACTCATATCCTTTCCAAGTTCTTTGGGCTGCTTCAACATAAGTCCCACACTAAGTTTTAACCAAGCACCTTCCACTTAGAGGTCCTTATCACATGACCTTAAATGGTATGATGTGTCCTATTAAGTAGCACCAAACTATGAGGGTTATGATCCCTTTCGTAAGGATACATAGGTAGCCCATTTTATGGTCACGATCCCAAGATCAAAACAAACCTTCATCTCCCTAGATGATAATAAATTCCAGAGTGCCCCGCTAAGTGGATTAAAAACTAGTATCATCACAAAAATGATTAAAAGAATATCTGAGCAGTATATTAGAGGATACCATTGATGGAAAACCTCAAATACATACGGATATTTCCATTAATAAATAACCTTAAATGCATACTGATGATTCAAAATTTTACACATGTTAATAAATGATTCTAAATTATAAGGGATACTTATGATATACTTGGTGAATTAATAAGGATTCATGAAAATATCTTAAATTTACAAAGAGTGTATTAGAGTAGACAATAATTCCCCCAAAAAGGATGTAATGAGTCTGACCTCCCATCCTCTCAACCAATGCACATTCTTAAGTATCATAAAGTTAAAACTTAATGAACGCCTGCCTTTGGAGAGCAGGTCCCCTTTGGATAAAGAACTGTTGGCAATTTGCGATTCCATAAATAAATCCAATGGAAACCACCTAGAAACAGTGATTCTTAAAACTAGAACACATGTTTCAAGAAACTATGAAATAGTCACATGTATTGGTTATGTATGGTTTGTGATATGGTATGTGTGATAAATAGATAAATAAGCATGTGCACATGGCTTGGTAGTGTGGGGTATTGGACTTGAGGATCTCTACCCATGGGTCAAGTTAGACTAAGGATCTAAATTGCACCCCTATAATGCATGGTTTAGGGAAGGGTATTGAGTCTTTATTCCCCTAATGGTTTCATTTGATGATACTATCTAGATCAAGGCTCTAAGGTAAGTTTGATAAATTTATTTATTAAATGTTTATCCCTAGTGAGATAGGGAACTTGACTCATTCCCTTATTCATGGTAATTGACCAGCCTGGGCCATAGTATAAATGATGCAAATGCATAACCCATGGTAAAATGATGAAAATGATCAAGTGAATATTTTTAATTATGGGTATGTGATAATTTTTTATTAGTAAATACCCCTTTTTATTAAAAGTGTGTGGATCCCATTGTTCCTTGGATTAGACTCCCAGTATGACCTGAGTTGGTTTTGTTGATTGGTTGACTCTAGAGAACATAATGTATATAATGGATATTAAATAATCATTTAAAGGATTATTCTTGTTGCCTTGCTTACTTGTTTCACTTTTTTATCTTCATACATTGTCGTATAGACTAGTTATTTCTTTAGACATTACTGGTAGCAACCTACTGAGTTATACTCACACCTTGTTTGGGATTCCATGAAACTTGGGTACCTGAGTATATGTTACATTATTTTTTATATAGATTCAAGATAGGGACCTAGTTTTGGTTGTGCAAGGGATGATGGGTTGGAGCATGGGAGGTCAAAACCAGGTTGGGACTCAGGTTTGGGTTTAGATTCTTTTGGTATTTTTGGTTTTGGTTATTTGTATGATTATCAGAATTATTGTGTAATCATCATGTTGTTATAGCCTGTGTTACTTAGTTTCTTGTTGAAATTGGTCTCATGTTGTCTATTTATTTGTTTCTATTGGATATTATATCTATTTATATTATTTATGTTGTGACATTACTCTTATAAGTAATTATAGTCTCCCCAAATTTTCTCCACAGACCCACATAGCTAGTCAGCAATCTATGGCATATGGGGAGGCGTGCCTCAGGTCATGTAATGACCTGGATCAGGGAAATGGATATAGTGGCCACCAGGTCAGGGATACTACAGAGTGGACTAAGAGATTTTTTTCCCTTGAACCACTATAAATCTATGCTTTTTGATCTTTTTATTTCTGTTTTATTTTCCACAACTTTTATGAGTTAAGAATAAAATATCATAACTTATTATACCTTAAAAAGGGTGGTTTTTTAATCTAATAAAATTTTAAGAACTCAATTCACCCACCTCTTGAGTCTTAGTACAGCTGGTCTCTGACCAACACATCACACCAGTTTTCAATTATTTTTTTCTTTGTTTTTTTATTTTGTTTTTTCCTATTTTTTCTTATTTTGGTCACTCATCCTAAGGATTCTCTATGGATCGACCCAACTTACCACGTTACTTGTTTTAAGTAGGTATATAAATAATTAATTTGACTTAGATTCAATTTCTCTATCCATCAATATTTTCCACCATTCTTGGGGTATTCACTGGTGACCAACAAAAAAACATTAAAAAATATAAAAAACAAAAAAAACATTTAATCTATTTTGAAAAAAAAATTAAAAAAAACATTTATTTGTTACATGTTAAAATCAATTTGTTGAATCAAACCTACACACACACTACGTCTTTTATTTCTGAATTTATAAATTTTATATGTGAAATTGATTGACACTATTTTTCCCTAAAATGAAAAAAAACTAGAATAGAAAATTATGAGTATAAAGAGATGAAAATTTGAATCAGAAACTAAATCCACCACAACCCATAAACCATGTCCTTGAGATGCCTAGACTTAGTGAGTTTCAACTTCCATCAGTTTCTAGAAATACTTATTGAATCAGGTTGTATCTTAGGTATAGGAACTATGAAATTAAATAGTCACATCTCTCTTTTTGAATTCATTAAATAATTTTATAGTTTTTTGAAATAGTTACCTCTCTATGGGTTGAGTGAGGAGGATATTAGTTTGATGTTGTTTCCTTTTTGTCTCAAATTAAGGGATAATTCTTAGTTATATAATCTAGATAAATAGATATCTAACACCTAGGACCAACTTTACAATTTATTTTTCACCAATTCCTATCCTAGGAACACCACCATTGAAGTTTAGAATAATATAATTATATTTTTCAAAGATGAGGAAAATATATTCCATGAGACATGGGATAGATTTAGAGATTTTCTTAAGTATTGTCCCAACCACCAATTGGATACCCATATTGTGATGGAAACTTTTTAGAATAGTCTTACACCATATAATCAAGATATTATGGATCACTTTTTTTTTGAGGTGATTTTTTAAATAAGATATCTCAATATATAAAATAAATTTTTGATAAAATTTCACAAAAATCACAGTACAAGTTCACTAAGAAGAGAATAATTCATAAAACAACCCCTCGGGATGTTGTTGTTTTCACTAGAAATGCACTTAAGGAGCGGTGTTGTCACTGTGGGATGTTTTTACACACTCAAAACTATTATCCCAACTTTTATCTCCTTGTTTGGACTGAACAAAGTGATCAATATATGGACTATAGGGATAGAATCATGTAAATAGTGATCCTTTCTAATATCATTACAATTTTGGCTACAAAAACAACAGCAATCTCTCTTGGAGATAATAATGGGTCATTTAACAACCTACTATTTCCCTTTATTTTTATAACTAACCAAAAAATTACTTTTTAAACATGGATAGACCTTAAAATTATCAAACTGATTTATAGGATCTTATTAATCAATTGATCACAAAAAATATATTACCAAAAAATAAGTATTGATAATCTAAAAACTCAAATGGACCAAATAGACAATGATTTAAGCATTATGGATAAAGGTAAGATTCCAAGTACAATAGTCTTGAATATCAAGGATAATATAATGGTGGTAATCACTATAAGTTTCCTTAAAAATTAAGAAAAAGTTAAGGTGTATCCAAGGTAATAAGAGAGTGAGGATTTAATATAACCCAAAAACCCAAATCTAGAAGATAATAAATCTGTAAATCTAGACAGTAAGGTCCAACCTAAAAAAATTAATGAAAACACACCTAAAAAGATAAAGAACAAAAGAAAATGAAGTGTAAATTATCAAAGAAGGTTATGAGAAAGTGTGTTTTGAATAAATGGTGAAAAATCATATTATTCTACAAAATTATTCCCATATAATTCCCTTCACTCAATGGGTTAAACAAAATAATCATCCTAACATTTTGAAATTCCTAGAGATTTTTAGAACTTTCAATATCAATATTCCCTTACTATAATAATTTAACAAGATTTCATCCTATGCTAAATTTATTAGATGGTTGATAGATAATGAAAGTGATTGGAAGTAATTTTCCATCATCAATATTACTAAAAAGTGTAATGTTGATCTATTGAGGAATCTACCTCCAACGTTTAAATACCCTAGTAGTTTTTTATTCAATATATAATAGAAGTAAGTGAGGAATTTAATTGATTTTATGATTTGGGTGCTAGTATTAACTTGATGCTCTAATACTTATTTCAAAATTTGGGTGTACGAGACTTAAAACCAACTTTTTTTTCTCTTTAATTGGCCAACATATCAATTACTCATCCCATGGGAATTGAAATGACCTTTTAGTCAAAGTAAGAAAACATTTATTTACCATTGATTTTTTGGTGCATGATATAGAGTGTGATGAAAAGGTTATAATTATTATCGATCAACACCTTATTTCCACTGGTGATATTTTCACTGATGTATCTAAATGTAAACATACCCTTCAATCTATAGATTATGTGAATGGAATTATTATTTTTGAAAATACCAAACCCAATGTTAGCTGAAACCTAATTGATGTTTCTAGGAATGATTGATTCATAATTGTGGTTATATTTGAGTATAGTTATATTTATATTGAGGTTAAAGGAATTAATATTTACTAACCTATTTAAAATTTCACTCAATCTACTTTTCCACCCTCATAAACACCTTTCTTTGAGGGCGCTCCTTATCTTGAACCTTAACTGGAGTCGGATCCAAAAATTCTTCATTATAGATTTTTGAATGTTTTCTTGAGAGTTTTACATCAGAAATTGACTACTTAAGAGTTTCTCTAGATAGGGAGATATCTAGGATGAAACTTTATAAAAATCATGAATATTTTCAAATTGAATGGGTTTGTTTTCTTGAAAGTCTCTCCACAAATGATTTAGATTCTGATCTTGTTGATCTTAAATTATTTTTAGAAAAATTTACTTCATTTAAGTCAATCATGGAGTCTAAATGGTGCATCATGGAAGTTGATCTTGATTTCATCATATGGGAGTATTATGATTTTTCAGTCTTTCAAACTGATTTTAAACATTGTGAGTTGGTTACTGAAATTACTACACCTATAGTTGAATAATTAAATCCCTTGAGTATGGGAGATTAATTGGAGAATGTTTTTGGTAATCATGGTTAATTTTTTAGCATTATTGCATCACTATTGGGTCTTGTTGGTGAACAAATAGGGATATATACAAATCTAAACTGAAATCTCACTTCTATAATGTTAAAAGTATTTTCTCACACATTGATTGAAACTGGTCTTGCCAAAATAATGATAGAACTTGATAGTAATTCCATTCATAAAACTAAAATAAGAGTTTCTAATAAATCATACCCATTAAATGATCATGCGTATATTTTATGTGTAATTCTGGCAGGAGACTTTATAATCAGTGCTATATGGGAGGAAACCCATAGTTTTTAATTTTTTTTGTTTGTTGTTATTTTAAAATAATTATTTCTATCTCTAATGAAAAACACTTTTCATATATATCTATCTCTAGCATCCACCGGATTAACCACATAAAGTTTCAATTTTTTTTTAATCCAATAGGATCTACATGCCCAAAATTATAGGATTAAACTCCCTAATTCAAACTTTGTTTATTAAATAATTTGAGCTTAATATTATTATTTCTAATATTGATTTGTGTTTCATGCTTTAAGAACTCTAATAGAGTAGACAAATATATTTTATAAAGTAAAAAGGGGGGATATATTTGGATATACTTATTTAAAAAAACATATATACACCATGGGAGTAATGTTTAAATTTATACACCTCTTATTGAAGCTTATTAACTTGTTTTCAAATGATGCTATTAGTTTTTTAGTTTAAAATAGTAAATAAAATTCTTAAATGGATGCATTGTATACTATAATCATCTATAAACTCAATGGTCCCTAATTTTAACTTGATTTTTCTATTTTCTAAAATCATATTATTGTAGTCTCATTCTTGTAATCTTTTGAAACTAGTTGTTGAACTCAATGTTTTTAAGCATGAATATTCTCAAAACACATCCTTTTATGCTCTAAATTATTCAAGTAGTGTCTATTGGAACACCTATGCATACTTGACAGTTGTATAATTTTTGTGACTTGTGTAAAAATGATTTGTGAACCTGCTTATGACCCTTCAACATTATTTATGTAAACTGTTGAATTGAAAATCAATATTGAACCAAGATGTTTTAATTGTTTCTCCCACCTTAGGATTCAATATTGGGAATAATTTTGGGTTTTAATTGTGGGGTATATGGTTTTTAATTATGTTAAGATGTGATTTTATGCTATACACATTAGAAAAATCGTAAATAGTTTTTCAAAATTTTACAAAAAAAATCAAAATTTTAGGGTCTTTAATCTTAAACTTTCACTTAATTATTATCTTTCATAGTTGATAATTGTGTTCTAGTAACTGATGATTTCACTAATTTTAAAATATTTGAAATTTAATTATTTTTTAACGATGTTTTCCATTACTTGTATTGAAATTATTTTAAGTAACTAGGAAAGGGAGTGTAATGGTTAATATTGTTGTGGAGTAGAATTTAGAACATAAGGGAAAATAAATCTTTGAGCTTGAACCTGGGTATCTCTGCCTATGAAAATGAAAAACCTCTAAGATCTAAATAAAAAGATATTTATATAATTCCTTTTAAACTAGAGTAAAATGTGAAATTAGTATTCCATAATTAATCTATAAGGCATCAAAAATTTTGGGTTTGAGTTAAATCCATTTTTTCTCTAATAAAGGATTTCCAAATACATGGATAAAAAATAAAAAAAACAAGGTTTATAATTACCAAAAATTAATTTATTAAGGTAAGGGAATATTGAACCCATGTGAATAATGGGTATATTCAGTTATAGGAAAATCATTTGAGTTGTATTAAGGAAGTAGAAAGTGGATATTTGGTTTAAGTAACAAAAGGGAGAGTGATAATTGGAGATTATTCTTGTTAAAGTTATAATTCCACTTAAATATAATATTTTAGTACTACTAGAACTAGAACATGAACCTGGATTGAAGTTAGGTGGTGAGTGGTTTTAATATAGGAGGCATGAAACTTTTAATTATGAATGAGATGTTTATTTATTTATTCTCAGTGTGTGTATTAGAATCTAGGAAATCAATGATATGTGAAATATTTTAAAATTTTGGCCCATCTCAAAATCTTATTTTTTGTGAGAATAAATGTTTCAACATGCCATCTTCTGATATATATTACAGAATACTTTTTTTATTTATAAAGAAAAATCATGGATTTCTTGAGGAAAATAAAATTATTAATTGTGGAGTGTTTTATGTGGAATTATTTTATTACATTTTTTTCATATCTTTTATAGGTATTTATTGACTGTTTATTAACTGAAACCATGCCTTAAATGAGAAATTGTTTAATATTTGATTAAATATATAGAAATATAAATTAATTTAATATATTTATAAAAAAATAATTTTTTTATGATTTAATTGATTATATTTTAAATTTTGACCATTCTATGTTGGAATTATAATAATTTCATCAATTAAATGGAAAATTATTGGTACTTCAGTGATCAATGTTCATGGATTTAATTTCCATTCATTATTAAGAACAAAAATTTATAATTTCTGGTTGAATATATATTTTAAGTATTTTTTCAATCTATTTTTATGAATCTATGTATTTAGGGAATTAATTATTTTATGTTTTTGTTAACATTTAATTAATGGAATATAATTTTAATTTTTAATAAGTTTCAATATTTTTATTTTTTTTACTTTTAATTAATAGTTTAAATTAATAATATTTCATTTTATTTAGGTTATCTAACCATCATTGTCAACCTACCATGAATAACAACCTAGCGCATGACACTAATCATAATAAAAAAGAGCGATTGTATGTTGAGAAGTTGAGTGATCATTCCATTCTACCTTAAGAATAAGGATAAAGATACCCTAATTTTCACCTACCATGTGTGAAATTTTGAAAAATTCATTAACCCTTTATACCTATAATATCTACCAAATATAATCAAAAATATTACTCTTCATGTATATTGTCAATTTTTCACATGAACTGGACCTTCTGTGATACTTTCATGGTTTATGAATCAACCATCCATATTCTTAACCAACTATTTATGAGTAATTATGGTTGATCAATCAATTAGGAGTTTATTTAAATATAGTATTTTGATTTAATATCTAGGGAATTCCAAACATTAGATATTCTCCTAAAATAATTATTATAAATTATATTCACTGTAAACCATATAAAAACCAAGGTTGAGGTTAGTCCTCAAGTATTATCAAACCAGTCTACACTGAACGTGATCGAGGAAGAAATAAAAGGGTGGACTTGGGATCTATTTTGTGTAGGTTATGTTGATTAGGATAATTAAATAAACCCTCCATAATTTATTTCTTCATAAATATTGAACGAGTGTATCGATTTGAATATGGGAAAAACTAGTTTCAGATTTAAAATAGTTATGACAAACCTATTCAATTTTGAAGCCACACCTAGGTACTCATCGGTGGAACTAAGATGGAATTTTAGAGCTTGAGGATGCACCTAATCTTATTGATGGTGAATATACGATTCATACCTGGATGAGGGTATCTGACTTAAATATTTTCTTGAATCACCTATCGAACAATCTTGAAGAAGATTTCTCTTAGGGAAGATGAACAAAATTTGATTAAGTAAGCTAAGTTATAGTTTGGGAAATGCTGAAACTAGTTAATAAGAGATCAATATTTTGATGAGGAATTAAATTGTAGTGAAGATTCTAGTGATATTGTGACAATTGGATTTTATGTTGTTTAGATTTAAAGATTTAGTTGGAACTCAGTGTTTTATAATGTTGTTACTATGAGTTTTTTGAGGTGAACACATTTTCAATTTGAAAAAATGCCTTAGTGAATCCCAAAATTGAATTAATTCACATGAGTATCAAAGATACCGAGACTAAATAATCTGATGCAAAGGCCCCTTGGTGTTGATACAGTGGTTTGGAAAATTTTTTCTCACATCACATAAGCTCATTCCAAGCCTAGAGGAAATTCAATCCCATTAATGTTTCCACTAAAGTAGAATGATAAAATTGGGTTGTGAATTTGAGAATAATGGATATGAATCTGACACTAAAATTTTTGAATCAATAAATAATTTTATTACTTGTTTCTATTTACAATATCAAATGAATATTATAAAAGGTCCTCATTGATTTCCATTATTGAAACCATGTGAATGTGAATCACTAAATTCTATGTGATTAATGAATTTCATAAATGAACCAAAATATTCTACTTGGTTTTGGTCACACTCAAAACCTTTTGTGATCAAGTATGGATTAGGTATGTCAATGATTAAGTTTCCACCACAAATATTGATTGATAAATTCTAAATTTTGGCTATAATAGGAAACTTGGAAGTCAATATCAACTATATTTTAATGATGAAGTCAAGGGGATAGCTCAAGCTACTTGGTCCCAGACTACGATATGGTGTGTAGTGTTTAGAAATTTTTATTAAATAAAGCTCTATATAGGGAATATGATGCATAATAATTCAATAGAAGGTTCTTTTTTATTCCTATATTAAAGTAAATTAACTCTGTTCAAGGATACTTTGGTACATTTACCATAATGAAAACATATACAAAGGTATTTTTACATATCTTAAATTCATTCACGATGCCTTAAAATTATAGATCAAAAATAGAAATGGGGATATCATTTTTTCTTGAAGAAATAAACTATAATATTATAGATAGTTATTTAAATGATCAAAAAAATAGAATCAAGTGGGTAAGTAATCCCATGTGCGAGGAGAATGTTCAATTGAAGGATATTTTCTCAAGTCATGCTAATAAGAAGATATATAGTGACAAACACACCACAAGGAGTTTTATGGTGCCAGGTTCAGTCATTCTATATGTAATTATGGAGTTGTCATTAAAATTTTTATTAATAGGAGATTCTTGAAATCAGGGAGACTCATTTACAACATATCCAATTACACCTCTCTGATCACCCTCAAGATCATTCCAACTCTATTCTATACTCACTTAATCATAAACCATGAAATGTGTGATTTAGTTGGAGATTAATTAGTGGCTAGAACACACTCAGTGTTTGAGTTTAGAGTACATCATAACTAAATAAATAAGCTAATCTCAATAGATAATATTTGTATTCTCTTTCTTTCACTTCTTTTACTATTGTATCAAAATGTTTTTTATGAATAATTTTCTACTCCATATAGCATGTGTAACTAAGTATATTAGGCTAATTAGTTGAGATAGACTGAATATATTTTTTCCTACTCTTGAATTAGTTTTTAATAAAATATTTCTTTTGTTATTCATACAATGTTTATCATTTTATATTCTTTATAAACACCTTTTAACTTTAGTTGAAGAATCGATAGGGGGAAATTCGAGTTCATTTTGACTTGGAAATTACAACCAAAGTACTAACTGGAAAATTCTTTGGTCAGGTATTCTCCATGTAGAAGCACTTCATCTTGATTACTGTTAAAAATATTAGTTCTCAAGAAATATCTCTGGTGAGGTTGTTTTATCTAATGATGGTTAGGTATTTAAATCTTTTGAAAATATCTTTAGAACTACTATGGTTAATTCAATTAAAGGGAAGTGACATTTATTTCAATTACATATAGTCTAATTTCACTAAATAAATCAAATATTCATAATCATTTTCCTTTATTACTACATCCACTTCTTGTGCACCCTCACCTTTGTTCTCTCCCCTTCACTATCACTTCATTTTCAATTCGTTTTTGCTTTGTTTTGTTCTTTTTTCCTATTTTTAATTATTTTGGTAATGAAACCTAATCCTTCCATTTGATTCAACCCTTCTTACCAAAATACTATTTTTAAGTGGGTTTATAAATAATTTATTTAACCTATATTCAACAAATCTACCCATCAGTCACATATCCAATAATAGAATACATTGATATAGTTTGATCTTCTATGAAAAGTGGAATTCTTTCCCAAAAAAATGGCACTTTGACTAACATAAAAAACATACCTATACTAATTAGAATTGAGTTCATAGATAAAATTATCCATATATAAAAAGTATTTGTATTCATATATTTTTATAATAAACCCAAAGTTATTAGTAGATAAAGAAACACATCTTTGTAATCAAGACTACCAAGATACATACCCACCTAAAAAAGTGATCTAATTGCATAAAGTTGACTTTCTCAAATCCATATCTCCTACCATATTTGAATCTATAAATCCTAAAATAATTGGTTTCCCACTTCCTAAATATAATCTCATATCAAAAGTACCATGGAGATATTTAAAAATATATTTCACTTCTCTCTAATGTTATCTACTTTGATTTTATAGAAAATGACAAACCACAACCAATGCATGAGTTATATTGGGTATAGTACATACCATCACATATATCAAACAACTAATAGTAGATGAAAATGGTATGTGATACATTTCATCCCTATATTCATCAGTAGAAGGTGAATAACTAGTATTATTATTAAAATTTAAAGTAATGGGAGTACTAACCACTTTGGATCTATCCATAAAAAATCTTTGAATCACCTTCTCAATGTATCTCTCCTGGGATAGCCATAATTTGTTGGACTTTATATCATAGGTTATCATCATTCCATGAATCCATCATGTTGGCCCTAAGTCATTCATCACAAATGAATAATAAATATCATTCTTCAATATATCAATTATATAAGCAACCTTTACAATATTAGGCATATCATCAACAAAAATCAATAATATAATAAAATCATTCTAAGAAAATATCTAAACAAAAACATAATGATCAAAATAGATCTTCCTGAAACCTTGATGAAAAATAATAGAATCAAAAATTTTATACCGCTACCTTGGATCTTGCTTCAAACCATATAAACTCTTCTTCAACTAGAAGACAAAATCCTCTTTACATGTTTCAAAAAAAATCCTCTAGATACTCTATATAAATTTCCTCTTATAAAGAAGCATGGAGGAAAGTTATATTTATATCCATTTTATTAATATATAAATTCAAACTAATTTTCAAACCATTAACAATTTTAATAGAAGACATTTTGATAATAGGTGATAAATTTTCTTCAAAATCAATACATTTATCCTGTTGAAAACCTTGGACTACTACCATTTCCTTATATCATGGAACAGAATTTGATTCTTCATTTTTAATCTGATAATTATATTGATTTTTAAAATCTATCTTACATTTAGGTAATTTTACCAGCTCAAAAGTGTGGTTGTCATGCAATGATTCCATATCATCATACATTTACTTGGCCCATTTATCCTTCTGATCACTTTGCTTCACCTCATTAAAATATTTTATCCCACCCCTCACCATTTAGTAAGGAGTATATACTCATTATGTGAATATCAAGTGGAAGTGGTATGATATTGAGAATATCTATTAAGTGGAATAGTGGGTTTATTAATAACCCATGGAACTGAATCATTAAATATAATAGGTGAATTAGTATCATCAAATCCAAACTATTCACCCTAAACATCACTCTTCACATAAACATGAGCATCAGAATAAAAAAATGAGTTAAATGTGAATCAAAAACTAAATAAAGACTAATAAAACCATCTAAATTTGGAGAAGTATATTTTTATCCCATAACAATTTATGTAATAGTATAATCATCTATAAACACGACATCATGAAGTCTGACAAGTTTTTTCAAAATGGGATCATAAAACCTATACCCATACTCATTATTCCCATAATAAATAAAAATACATTGGGGTATCTTACTATACAACTTGGATATCACATCCCTTGCCACATGAACAAAGAATTTGGAACCAAAAACATGAATTTGATCATACTTTAACACTTTTACATACCAAAATCTATCAAGAGTGTCTACCTAAAAATGATCATGGGTGATAATTTGATAATATATATAGTATTAAATAAATCCTCATAGTAAAAATTTCTAGAAAAGTTTGAATTAGAAAGTAAACACTGAACTTTTTTCATCAAATTATTGTTCCTCCACTCAACTACACTATTTATTTAAGGTTTCTTAGGATGAGTATTATAATATCAAATATATTCTTATCTACAATTCTCATCAAAAGAAAATTTTTAGTCACCTATATTATTAGTATGGAAGCATTTTAACTTCTTATTAACAAAAACTATAAAATTCTTAAAGGCATTGAACATGTTATTTTTTTCATTCAAAACTAAAACACAAAAATTATGTAAATAATCATCAATAAAATTAAAAAAATATATTCTTATACTTAAATAATTATAATTAAAAGGAACATAAATACCAAAATTATCTAACTCAGGTACTTATGACTTTATATGTGGAGTATTAATATTGAAATTAACCCTACACTCTTTTCCAACCATGAAATGATCATGTATATTTAATTTGAAACACTTCATACCTAGAAGAAAATTTATCTTATCCAAAAAAACAATTCTCTTCTCACTAATGTGTCTAAGCCTCTTATTCCATAATTTTGAAGAGACACTACACTCAACAACATAAGTAATATCAAAAGAAATAGAAGCATTAGTCTAGTGAAAACCTAGTATCTTTATTCCTTGAGTCAAAATCAAGGAACCCTTAAAAAGATTCCTATTTCAATGTCAAAAAGTAATAAAAAAACATAATCATAAAAATAGTGATAGAAATGAGATTCAGAAATACCTCATGAGCATCTTGAATATTACTCAAATTTAGATTAATTCCTGTGTTGGCCTTTAAAAAATATCCTAATACCTACAACATCAGCAAGACCATCATTTATCATATTTAAAATTCCAAAATTATCATGGTTGTAAGATATAAAAAACTTATTCCTTGATGTCATATGAAATTATAGACCATTTCAAATGATCTGAAAAAAGTCATTAGGAGCATCATTAATGAAATCATAAACAATAATGAGAAAACCCCCTGTAGTGGTAGCGACATAATCAGCACCATTTATTTGAGTTGGTTCCCTGTAATAAACTAATTTGATAAAGGATTAATATAATATTTATAGTCTTGAATATTATTTAATTACTTATCACATGATTATTGTTCTTTTGTGTTAAATCTATGTGATAATGTTCTTGGGGGTACTTTTCATACTAAATGGTCCTAGCAGTTCCCTGGTATGATGAGAACCTAAAAGCATTATGATAGTATTCTTAAATATATTTTTTATAACTAGATGATATCATTTTATTAGATTAAAATGATACATACTATCATGTGTAGAGACTCGTAAGACTTTGAGGAACTTTATCATGGTTTATAACCTTCATAATCTTCAGAGCATGAGATTATGAGAACTTGACCCACTGGTAGGAAATCCATATTTATATGTTTCATTGGGTATTCTTATATTCAGATGTTTTTAATGATACTTATACAATAATATTATTGTTAATACATATTATTTTTCATGTACTTTGATGTATTGATGAAATATGTGATGACATATCTTCAGAGTAATTAAGATATGTTGGGTACATCACAGATAATATGGAATTAATGAATGGTGTGAGAAAGGATTTTTCCATTTTTCTCATAACATGAGTTGGTATCTGAAGCCCTTTTATGGGAATATAACTTCTTGATTAAGTACAATGCCATAACATTTAGTCATCATGTTCAATTACAGTAAGTCAAATAAAGAGACATCAAGTATAAAGGTTGATGAAACTGGCATGTAACCTTCTTGATTAGTGATATCATGATAAAGGGATTATATTAAACAGTGTACATTCATATGTGGTTATTAAATTTATGAAATCTAACTTCTTTCTTTATGTGATACTTAGCATGTTTCTAGATTCTAACCTTGGACTTTAAGTAATGTTGTCTAATTCCATTGAGAAAGGGGATTAGGGGGTCACACAGTTAGTGTATTCATATCCTTAGCTAAATTCTATTGAAATTTAACATGTTGAATAAAAATTAATCTCATACATGGTTTAATAATAATCCATGTTTGTTTGATCCCATATATTTAGTCACCAGTTATTTGAGAGAATATTTAAGTGAGTTGAATATTAAATAAATATTCATTTTTTGAGTAATTATAAATTACACAAATATATAAATTATTTATTTATTCCAGTTCATTCAAAAAGTAAAAAATATCTATTTAATTAGTTACATGAATATTTAATAAATATTGATTCATAAATTTTTTAAATATGGTATTTGTTTTATTTATTAGTGAATAATGGAGTAATATTTATTTATTAAATAAATAGTCATTATTCAAGGATCAGTAAATAATAAGGAGGATATACAGACTGATTTTAATGGTCCAGTTTTAAATGGTATTTTAAATATTATTTAAATAAATATTAATTTATTTATTTACTAAATTTTATTTATTTGTCTGTAGGTGTTGCGCATGTTAAGTAAATAAGATTATTATTTATATTATTATTTGATATGTGGTTCATTGTGGAGTAATGGATTTGATAAGGGCCTATGTGAAATTACCAACACTAGACTAGCTCTTTAAATGCATGGTTATATCACATTCTATGATTAGCCCCTTGTTGTGCACAAAAAACCTAGAGATAATTCTCCCAAACCTTGAGAGGGAAACCTCTCAAGAATATGCTCAACAACTAGAGTTCCAATCCTCCTCCACCCTCTCAATCTTTTTAGAGATCCTAAATAATTCTCCATCCATGAAGAGATTCTTAATATGATCAATGGTGGAAATCGAAAGTGATATGGATCAACCATTCTAGCACTCGATGATTCTATGGTGATGTTATATGGTTTTTGAGCATGTGTAGATCACCACTGGAGGGATTTTATCCTTGGATCCTCTTTCCATAGTGATGTTCACCAATAAGTGGTCAACATATTCATCAATAAAGAAATAAATTCAACGAAAGATATTTATTTATGAAAATAAATTTATTATAATATATATTACAAAAAAAATATTTCTTCTTGGTTCTGATTTTTCTTTCAATTAATCTCTGATTTAGTTTCATTGGTCGTGAGGTTTCTCATCATGTACATCTCATAATTATATTTGATTATGAAAAAATTCAAGTTGTAAACTACCCAATATGTGCTTTCACTATATCCAAAACCTACAATTTGTATCAAAGTAGTCACATGATTAATTTATAATTATTTATTATTCATTTATTGATGATATAAATTTACTACTAGTTCTTATTTTTGGATTATTTGTTCTTTAAATGTAAATGTCAAATTCCGCTCTTCTATTTCTTCATTATTGACTATATATCCAATAAAAGTTTAAATCAATGTGAATAAAAACTAAAGACTCTATAAAGAGGTACCAAGGGTTTTAATTGTATAATAAAATATTACGCTGTATGTATCCAGTAGGTACAGAACATGTAGCTCATAGGTACATGTCGTGTACCCATGTTAAATGCACAAGGATGAACTGAAATTAATTTCAATTATTGTACAATAACTACATGTGGGGGAATTTAATATGCACCATATGTTGACCAGGACAAGATGTCACATGGTTTTCTAGACTAAATTCCATGTAACTAGAGTACATGTTGTGTAGTCCACGTATATTCATGGCAGAAAACATCGGGGTCCAAGACGTATCGTGTATTTACTACATGACATGGGGCCTGAAAAGTCATGCAACTTAAAGGTAACACTGTGTTTAGTTGGAATATATTCTATTTAATTCATAAAAATCCATGTAAGGAAACATTTTTAGTCCCTAGGAATGTGTCACGAACATGGATAGAAGATATTATTTAGTATACAACCCAGGTATATGTCATATAACCTAGTGTACCTCTTGTGAATAAATTAATACAAATAAAAAACATTAATTATATAACTAAACCTACTTACATGTTTTTCATGTGTCATTTATTTATAGTACATTCCATTCCATGGGATTTATTAACTGCATGATAAATTAATTTATGTGTTAGATTCTGAACTGAAAGTTGTGTATAGTCAATACTTGTAATGTACTATACATGAATTAACATCATTACATAAAGTGCAATTTACACATTTTTTTGTGTCATTTATTGATAGTACACACCATGTAATTATGTATCATTCCATGTATGTTGGATTCCTTATGAGTGAAAAGTATAAGGATTATGATAAGTAGTTTGGATGGTTACATGTAGTTGCCTCCATGTACTCGTGTTTACTTTATTAATTTTAAATAAAATTAATTTTTTTAATTTTTTTAAAATTATGGATGATGGAAATTTTAAGGTAAGTTTGTATATAATTAAGATAAACTTAATTAATTAATTAATTAATAATATAATTAATTGGATTAATTAAATTCATTTTATCTTAATTAAAGAATTAATTGGAGTGATCTCTAGATAGATTGAAAATGAATATTCATTTCTTATGTGTGGATGATCGTGATATTAGAAGAGAAAAAAGTATGTGATTGGTTTCCATTTAATTTATTATTATTATTAAATTAAATTATTGGCATGTGGGTCATCCCCTCCTCTCATTATATAAGGGCCTTCATACCCAAGGTTTCTTTTTATAAAACCCCTAAACCAATCCTTTAGTTCCCCTCACCTGTGTGTGAGTAAATATTATATAATGTATGGGTCCCTCGGTTGAGTAGAAGTAGTTCATGTAAGAAGTAGAGGAAAAACCAATCTAGGATATACATAGGTGGATAGGTGGAATGTTACAGCTCAAACCAGGGTAGGTTCAAGGAGTTATTCCCCTAGGATCAAAGTTGTTTTAACATCCATTGGATAACCCAAATATTGGATATGTTATTCCAAAGAGTGATTGTATTTTTTTTTAATATGTCAATAAGTGTTTATAGGGGAAGTTACAAAAAAAAAGTTCTAGAAGTTTGAGAGAAGATATGTTACTGGAGTTAATCTTTGTTTAAGGATTTTAAGAAAGTTTCCATAAGAATTCATATGATGTAATTTCAATCCTCAAGTTCCTAACATCATGAAGATTCTAATGATCCATGTTTTTTTGTGTGTATTTTTACAAAGGAGGAGATTTAAAAAGTGTGATAGGTTGTATGAAGTACATCATATATAGAGTGAAAAAAGGTTTCTCTAAAATGAAGTTATAATGTTACATAGGGGGAGATTTAAAGTTATGATCGAATGAATTAAAGGCTGAAAATGTACTAGATAGAGTATATTTTGTCTATGTTATCAGATGAATATTTATGTATTCTAAGTTAAAAGGTTTGAAATTATGACTATATAAAGACTGGTCTATAAAGATGCAGTTTTACAAAGTTTGATCGTTAAAGTTATCATAATCAGACAACAAATGATTGGATGGAGGAAACCCATGTAGTGCATTGGTCAGAGAGTAATATAAATCTAACCACATAGACATGAAAAAATTTATAGAATATGAAAGAATAATGGACAAATCAAATTGATAAATCAATGGAGTTCCAACATTCGAATAGTTTGTACAAATTTTGAGTTACAAAGTTTATATGCAATATGATAAAATGGAGAAGTATATGATGTTACAATAGATTATGTTCCATTGTATAGATACATGAAATATTTATAAAACAATTTATTATGATGTTATAGAATATATGTAATTTAGGTGTACCGGAATGAGAGTGGTATGAAGTATCATCATATGGAGTATAGTATGAAGTATTACCAGATGGACAAAATTGATTGTCCATGATGTTCCAATAGATATATTTTTTCTAATAGAATTGGACTAGAAGAATACATATTAGATAGAAATTTGGTTTATGAGTATATTAGATGAAAAATTATGAAGGTTTATCATCATAAAGAGTATTTTTTGTGAGGCACATCGGACAAAAAAATTGAATGAAGTTCTAAGTAGTTTTACATAAACATTGTAAAGTCCTTAGTATTGTGGAAATATTGAGTTGTTTGTTCAATTTCTATTATCTAGCTGTGTTAAGGAAGTTTAAAGAAGTTATTTAATGCCAAGGTTGAAGAATGTTGTAGAAAGTTGTTCAGATGCTGATTTTTTAGGGACTTTCAAGAATGTTCCAAAATGTTTGAGAAGTTTTATAGAGAAATTGAAATGATAAGGAAGTTTGAATTTCCAATTTGAGTTGAGAGTGAAAATAATTTTTAGTTACCACAGTTTACCCTAGAATCTCACCTATATAAATGGGGGGAAATTTAATAAATATGTGTAACACAATTCATACTTGTAAAGGATTATAATTGTTGAGGGGTTTGTTTCATGAATATCGGACCAAGGTTTTACTTGGTTAAATAATAATCATTGGATTGATTTTTCTTCATTGGATAGAGAATCATCAGAATGAGTTTCATTGAATGAAGAAGGTGGTGCATCAAACTGAGTATCATTGGTCAAATATAAATTTGAGTTAAAGTTTCCAACTGAGTTACTACTTGGTTGAATAAAAAGCACCATATTAAGGATGATCATTGGACTGACTTTCACCATAATGGGTTCCAATGGACCAAGGTGCAATAAATAGAATTAATATAAAACCGATATCTACCAGAAGAATTTTAGTAAGGTAATTTTTGGAAAAAGTTATGAAAGGTGATGTTGATTTTATTCAGGTCTTCCTAATATCGAGAGTAATTTTTTATACCAACAAACTCTTAAGTGAGTTATTGAATATCTTAAAGATTTTACATGGGAGATGGTGATCCAACTCATTTATAGAAAAATTGTAACAACCCCATATGATGACCCTACTCTTTATTACACATTAATACATTTTTTATTACATAAAAGTAAACATAATAAAACCTTGAAGATCTATAAGTAGTGTATTTTTTAATTAGTTACATTACCTAACAACTTATAATATGGGATACATAAAATTATTGAACACTTCTTTAACATGATCATAAAATTCCAACAAACTTAAAACTGCATGGGATAACCTGGGGACAAACATAAGAAAGGAGTGAGATGTAAAGCCCCATAATGGAATAAACAAGGCATAACATGAAGAATATAATACATTTTAGACAATAGAAACATCAATGGAACATAAAAGTAACATGAATAATAAGTCATGATATAGCATGATAATCATAACATGGGAAATGTGGCAACAGCAAACAACATGACATAAGTATGAGTCAAGGGTCATTACACATGGAGGAGCGCGAGTCATGGTTAACCGACAAGACCATTGCACATAGAGAATCATTAGTCGAGGATAAACACCAATACCATTCCACATGAAATCTCATGAGACTAAACATTATCCAATGCATTGGAGTGTTATCTAGGCGCACCCATCATAATCATTTTATTTTCATTCTTAAGTGTTCCACTTAGATTATGAAATATGGATTCATTCAACATCATAATTTATTCCATGATCAAGGAATGTGGAATAAAAACACTTAAGTCCCCAATAAATAATTATATGTGCATAAATGTGAAAACACTTGATAGTAAATAGGTATGGTATTCACTACACAATTGTTTGGGCATGGAAGGTTATGATGAAATTTCGGCAATATAATAAAATTACATAAAAATTCATAAAAATGGTTGATGAGAGAAAAAGGAATATCTCTTTTTTTTCAAAATGGAATTCCCTTGTGTGGACTTTTCAAACCCTCCACACATGGAAACCCCCTACCCCACGAAGAGGTCACTCCATAGGTGGTGCCCCAACCGGGGAAGGAGTCGTTGCCAGCCGAGATGGCAGAGCGTCCCGGAGGGTGACAGCCCGGCAGCGATGGTTCGTCGAGTGATCTATCAGCGATTGGTCCGCGCCTCATTTTTCCCGCCCAGGTGAGACCGGGTGACCCGACAAGGTGGGTGGATCCTGGGGGAGAGGCTCGCCCTGAAAGTGGACTCCCAGGATTCGAACCCTGAACCTCCCAAAGAACGGCGTTGATGTGCCACTCACCTTCACCACCACACCACCACCGAAGTGGAAAAAAAGGAATATCTCATTATTTGGTCATAAAATGGGAATTAATATGGAAATATAAAATCATTTACCAAAATTATAAATTTTGAAATATAAGGCATAAGGTGATGAAGAAACATGAATAGAGAAAAGAATCCTTACAAAATTTCAGCATGGTAATGGGTGTACATAAAGGATCATGGGGGGTTAATGAAAGTGAAAGGAAAATATCATCATTTATAAATAAAATTTATAGAAATAGGATCATGTAACAACATATCCCAATATATGAAAATGAAATTTAGGATGAATAATACAAATTAAGTTCTTGAATGGAAATGAGAAGAGAGAAATCCCTTATGGAATTTCGACATAGTAACGGGTGTACATAAAGTTTCATAGGATGGGTAAATGAGAGTAAAATGGGATATCATAATTTATACATAAAATTTAAAATAAGGACTATATGGAAAAACATATCCCAACATAATCAAATTAAAATTTAAAATACATAACATAAAATAAGATCTTGATAAAAGAGAAGAGTGGAAGATCCCCTACTTGAGTGTGTGACTCCAAAGGCTTGGGAGGGGTTTCTTGAAAGCTTTGGGGTGCCTTGGGAGAAATATAGGGAGTATAGGTCAGAGTTTTTTAATTATAAAAGGATTTTTAGTGAAGATAAATGGGTTCTTGGGTGGGTTTATATAGGAAAGGGGGGATTTCTTTATTATTTAGGTTTTGGACTCTACATAATAAAATATTCAAAACCACAAACCATCCCATGTTTATTACCCATGGTTTCTTAAAAATGGGAGTGGTTTAAATTATTTTATAATTCCAAGGTCCGAACTTATTAATATATTACCCTTGCTGATGTGGAGGTGAGTCACACTCTTAAAGAAATCATTTCAAAATCTTAAAATATATTATAAGTATTAGAGGATATATAATGGATTTAAAAAATAAATCAAATAAACTTTAAAAAATATTATTTTAATGTGAAAAAATATATTTGGTCTTTTATTCCATTTATATTAATTATTACATCAAATTTTTCTCATTATGATGTCATAAAATACAAAGTATATTTATAGGGTATTTAATTTTTACCTAAAAATTCAACTATCTTAGAAAATTATGAAAAATTAACCATTGGATAATTTAGTCATCCTGATTCCAAAAATAATATTAATTTTATCTAAATAATTTTATAAATATTTGAATTTTCACTTTTAAAATAAAAATCAAAATTTACTGAAAATGACGGGTTTTTCACAATAAAAGTTTTTGAACCCTAATAAAAATTAAATTTGACTTCATAAAAATTATATAATCATTTATATTTAATAAAATTTATTTAATAATAATATTTTATTAAAATATTATTTATTTAAAAAATTCGTTAATTTATCAAAATATATTTCTTAACTGAATTTCAATATTAACAAAAAATAATATTTGTGCTTTAAAAATCATTTACAAAGTAACAATAAAATGATGAAAATATATTTATTATTTTATAAAAAATAATGCACATATTCATATTTCTAGGGTCTTGATACATATCCCTTTAATACTCCAGCATATTCCCTAAGAGTAAGGTGTGTGATGGTGGGGCTTTCATTGGGTCGTTCGGCAAACATAGTTTGGGTCGTGATCTCGATGAGCTTGAACTTCTCTCGTAAATGGTTTCTCTCATACTTAAGTTGTTGAATAATAGCTTGGGATTGGTCTAGGGAAAATTCCAAAAAAATATATCTCCCTCAGTAGTTCTGATAAATGGGCTTCATAGGGTACGACCCTATTGGTTGAGGCCATCACTTACTTTGTCTGTTTCAAATGGATTTTTTAAAACCATATATTTATACTAGTAATGTTATCACTATTCAACGACTATATTATAAATGGTAAAGATAATTACAGGTCATTAAAATACATTTTTATATCAAAATAAGTGCATGTTTTTTCTATAACCATATAATATAATAAGATATTTAATTGAATAAAAAGGTGAATTTTATTCGTAACAATTCGGGTCATTACAATATTCCCCCATTTAGAAATTTCTCCCTTGAATTTTTATTTTACCATAATAAAATAGATGAGGGTAACACTGCTTTATCTCCACCTCCAGTTCCCACTTTTCTTCCTCAAACTTGGGGTTTCTCCACAACACTTTGATAAGGATCATTATCTTATTTTGTAGAACTTTTTCTCTAGGATATAAGATATTCACCAGCTACTCCTCATGGTAAAGGTCATTATATAATGGTACCACCTATAGATAGAGTACATGTGAGGGTCTGGTGTGTACTTTCTCAAGTAGGATACATGGAATACATCATGTACTTGAGATAGTTCTGGTGGGAGTGTTGGTCGATAGTCCACTACTCTAATGCAATCAAGAATCTCAAAAGGGTTGATTTACCTTGGATTAAGCTTTACCTTCTTATCAAATCTCATCACTTTATTCCATAGAGATATGTAGAGTAATAACATGTCTCCAACATCAAACTCTAGGTCTTGTCGATGATTATTAGCATAGCTATTCTATCAACTCTGGGTAGTCTTGATGTGATTATAAATGGTCTTAACCTTATCCACCATTTCCTCAACTATTTAAGGACTTGGAAGTTTTTTTTACCAACTTCATCCCAACATTTTAGTGTTTTTCACCACTTCCCATAAAGGGATTCATATGGATCCATTTGGATGCTTGAGTGGAAACTGTCATTGTAAGATAACTCAACCAAAAGGAATATGTTGGTCCCATATGCCTTTGAATTCTATTGAGAAAGCTCTCAAAATGTCCTCAAGTTTTTGGATAGTCTGCTCAGATTGGACATTGGTTTGAGGGTGATAAAACATAATGAATTCCATCTCATTGTTTAGAGCATGCTAGAGACTAATTCAAAAATTAGAGGTTAATATTGGATCTTGATCAAAAAAATCTATAGTGGTACTCCATGCATCTTTAACACTTCTCTAATGTATATTCGTGAAAGTTGATTTAGTGAGAAATCCTCTAAAATCACAATGAAGTATGAAGTATTTGTAACATGGTCCATAACAATCCAGATAGCATTGTTTCCTTTAGATATCTTCGAAATTCTGGTGACAAAGTACATGGTGATATTTTTCCCATTTCCATATTGGTATGGGTAATGGTTGAATTATCCCCTTATAGTTATAGCTTTCATCCTTCACTTGATGAAAAACTAGGCACTTTGATGTATATTTAGTGATCTCCTTCTTCATGTAGTCCCATTAATAGTGCTCATGAAGATCTTGATACATCTTTGTGCTTATTTGGTGAATGGAGAAATATTAACTATGTTCATCATCCAGTAGTTCCTTCTTTAACTCAAGATCTGATGGATCACATAGTCTTGACCCAAATCTCACAATTCCTTATTCATTTACACTGAACTCTTAGGATTTTACTTTCCTTATAGTTTCCAATTTCTTCTGAATTCCTACATAATTTTTTTAAGCATCCTTTAATCTTTTCAAAAGATACTTTTAAGAAATAATTTGTGAAAGTATGGATGATGTTCCTTTCTTTATGATTCCTATGTCCATCCTATTCAAATTCATAAATATTATATCCTTATTAATTCTCATTAATGATATAATTGATGGTTACTTTCTAATTAGATCATATTCCGCCTTATTTTATTCACCAGGATGGTAGTGGATTGATCAGTCATAGTCCTTGATGAGATCTAACCATATTCATTGGTTCGTATTGAGTTCTTTCTATGTGAATATATATTTGAGGCTCTTGTAATCAATATATAGCTCACACTTCTCACCATAGAGATAATGTCCCCAAATTTTCAATGCAAAGATCGCATCCGCCAACTCCAGATCATGTGTGGGATAGTTTTTATCATGAATTTTCAAATTCCTTGAGGCACGGGCAAGGAATTTTTCATTTTACATCAACACACATCCAAAACCCTTTTTTAAAGCATTGCTGAAAATTATGAAAAGTTCCCCACTTGTGGTAGTTTGAGCACAAGGGTAGTGATAAGCCAAATTTTCAACTCCATGAATATTTCTTCACATTAATCTTTCCAAGAAAACTTGTCTCCCTTTGGAATTAGCCTGGTAAGAGGGTTTGAAAATCATGATAAATTTCTCACAAATTGGCGATAATATCCAGCTAAACCATGGAAGCTACATATATATATTACGGATGTTGTCCTCACCTATACTTCAATTCCTTTTGTATTTGAAGGGTCTATAGATATCCCATTACTTTTGATGATATTCCCCAAGAATGAGACTTCATTTAACCATAACTCAAACTTTTTTTACTTTTCATAGAGATTATCATTTTGTAAGGTCTTTAGAACAGTGCTTAGATGCTCCTCATGATCCTTTATAGTTTTTTAGTATATTAGAATATAATCTATAAATACTACCAAAAAAATTCAAGGTAATCTCTAAATACTCTATTCATCATGTCTGTGAAGATTTGTAGATAATTAGTGAGCCCTAATGGCATTAATATGAACTCATAGTTCCCATACCATGTACAAAAATTATTCTTGGGGATATCCTCCTCTTTCACCCTAACTTGGTAATATCCTGACTATAGATCCACCTTAGAGAAGTATTGTGCTCCACATAGATGATCTAAAAAGTCATAAATATGTGGAAAATGATACTTTTTCTTTATCATGATCTTGTTGATCTCACGATAATCAATTAAAAAGGAACATTTACCCATACTTCTTCTTGACGAAGAGGACTGGTCCATCCCATAGTGAAGCACTTGGGTATATAAACCCTTTATCCAAATTATCTTATAGTTGTTTCTTTAGCTTCTCAAGTTCCAAAACATCTACCCTATAGGGATTCTTGGATATTAGAAATTCCATAGGTATAAGCTCAATGGAAAATTCAACCTCTTTGGTAGGAGGAAGACCAGGCAATTCCTTAGGAAATACATCAACAAATTCTAACATAATAGGCATGTCTTCGAGGATGATCTTTTCCTTAGGCTCAATAATTTGAGCTAGATACACCTTCTAATAGGGAAATAATATTCATGCTTGAGATGATGGTTCTAAAGAATATCTATCCTCCTCCTTGAACTTGTATAGAATCAGGGGTTGATTCACCATACGAAGAGTGGTTTCCTTCTCATGGCAATTTATGTTGGCTCTATATAGGGAAATCCAATCCATGTCTATAATTGAATCAAATTATACCAAAGGGAGTATGACAAGGTTTACCAGGAATTTCATCCCACAAATTGTGAAAGTGTAGGAGTTATATACTTGGGATGTAATAATTTCCCCATTTTACATTTTCACCGACATCTTTACTTGGATAGTTTTACTAAACTTTCACAATATAAAGGAATACATAGAACTATGGATGATACCCAACCATTCACTTTTTTATTCTAGTTCTACTTTATCCAATATAAACTTAGGGATGATTATTCTTAAAATATTAAACACATAAATAAGAATCTAATGACATTAAAGGGATTGCTTATAAATTACATGTATTTGTTTATCTTATGAATTTTTAAGCTTCAATCTATGTTATATGTAATCTATTTCCTAACATATTTTCTTATGGGCATTTTTTTGGTTCCCTTAATAATGTTTCATAATGAGCTTATGAATTTACCAAATAAAATCTTTTGGAGGGTCAAACTAGGTGCACGGTAAGGCTCATTTTCATGTTCCAGATTACCCTAAGTCAAGCCTATAATATCTTATCAGAGTTGTTACTCTTAGGTACATCTGTTTCAAAATCACATCCACTTGTGGTATCTAGAAAGTGATATATTTTACTGATAAACCACTTACTATATACAATCCAAAAATTATGGATGTTTCATTGTACTTATTATTATCCCTAAGTATTTCTCTAGATCTTTCTAATCCTAATCCCAAAAATAACTAAAATCTTTCTTTGATACCAACTATGATGACCCTGCTCTTTATTACACAATAATACAAGTATTATTGCATAAAATTACACTTAATACAACCATGAATATAAAGAATTATAGTTTATTTAGGAATTAGGTACATTACATAACAACTTATAACATGGGATACATAACATTATTGAACACTTCATTGACATGAACATAAAATTCCAATGAACTTAAAACTACATGGGATAACCTGGGGATAAACATGAGAAAGGGGTGAGCTATAAATACTAGTAAGGGAATAATAAAGGCATAAAATGAAGAAGATAATACATGTTAGACAATAGGAATATCAATGGATAATAAAAGGAACATGAATAATAAGGAATTATATATTATGATAATCATAATATGGGAAATGTGGCAATAATAAACAACATGAAAAAACATGAATCATGGATCATTACACATGGAGGATCACGAGTCAAGGTTAAAAACCAATTTTATTGTACATGGAGGATAATGAGTAAATAATAACCATCAAGACCATTTCACATGACATCTCATGAGACTAAAAATTACTCAATGCATTGGAGTGCTATCCAGGCACACCCATCACAATCATTTCATTCTCATTTTTAAGTATGCCACTTAGATCATACAACATGGATTCATTGAACATCATAATTTATTCCATGGTAAAGAAATTTAGAATAAATACATGTAATTCCCCATTAAATAAGTATATGTGAATAAAGGTGAACACCCTTGATAATAAAGAGGTATGGTATTGACTGCACAATTGTTTGGGCTTGGAAGGTTGTGGTGAAATTTCAGCAGCATAATGGCATTACATAAAAATTCATAAAAATGGTTAATGAGAGAGAAAATGGGTTTATCATTATTTGGTAATAAAATAGGAAGTAATATGTACATGTAAATCATATTAAAACATTATAAATTTTGAAATATAAGGCACAAGGTAATGAAGAAACGTGAATAGGAAAAATAATCCATACGAAATTTCGACATGGTAACGGGTGTACATAAAGGATCATGGGGGGATTAATGAGAGTGAAAAGAAACTGTAATCATTTATAAATCAAATGGATAGTAAGGTTATCATGGAACATAATATTCCATCATATTAAAATTGAATTTAAGATGCATAATATAAAATAAGTGCTTGAATGGAAATGAAAAGAGAGAAATCCATTATGGAATTTCAGCATAGTAACGGGTGGAGATAAAGGTTCATAGGATAGATAAATGATATTTAAAGGGGATATCATCATTTATAAATAAAATTTAAAGGAAGGAGGATATGGTAGAACATATCCCAAAATAATAAAATGAAAATTTAAAAGACATAACATCAAAGGAATGCTTGGTAAAATAGGATAGTGAAAGATCCCTTACTTGAGTGTGTGACTCCAAAGGCTTCAGAGGGGATTATTGAAAGATTTAGGGTGCCTTTATAGGACTATATAGAGTATATGAAATATTTTGGTCATGATTAAATGAGTTTGAGTAAAGATAATTAGTAATTTGGATGGGTTTATATAGGAAGGGGGATTTCTTTATTGTTTAGGTTTTGGACTCTATATAATAAAATATTCAGAACCAAAAATCATCCAATGTTTTTTTACCATTGTTTCTTAAAAATGGGAGTGGTTTTAATTATTTTATAATTTCAAGGTCTTAACTTATTAAAATATTACCCTTGGTGATGTAGAGGTGAGTCGCACTCTTAAAGAAATGATTTTAAAATCCTAAAAAAAATTAAGTCTTGGAGGATTCATAATGGATTTAAAAAATAAATCAAATAAACTTAAGAACATATTATTTTAAATTTAAAACATATATTTGGTCATTTATTCCATTTATATTACTTATTACATCACATTTGGGTCATTATGATGTTATAAAACATAAAGTATATTTATATGGTATTTAATTTTTACCTGAAAATTCAACTGTCTCGGAAAATTATGAAAAACTAACCATTTGATAATTTATAAATCATGATTCTAAAAATAATATTCATTTTATCTAAATAATTTTCTAAATATGTTAATTTTCACTTTTAAAATAAAAAACTGACATTTACTGAAAATGATGGGTTTTTTTACAATACCATTTTTTGAACCCTGATAAAAAATACATTTGACTTCACAAAAATTATATGATAATTTAAATTTAATAAAATTTATTTAATAATAATATTTTATCAAAATATTATTTATTTAAAAAATCCATTAATTAATCAAAATATATTTATTAATTGAATTTGAATATTAACCAAAAATATTATTTTTTTTTCTTTAAAAATCATTTACAATGTAACAATAATAGCATGAAAATATATTCATTATTTTATAAAAAAAATAATTTACATATTCCTATTTATAGGGTCTTGATACATATCCCTTTAATACACCAGCATACCCCCCAAGAGTAAGGTTTGCAATGGTGGGGCTTTCATGGGGTCATTCGGCGAACATGATTTGGGTTGTGATCTCAATGAGATTGAACTTCTCCCATAAATGGTTTCTCTCATGCTTAAGTTGTTGGATATTGGATTAGGGTTAGTCTAGGTAAAATCCTAGAAATTATATCTCCCTAAAAAACTCTTATAAATGGGATTCAAAGTATATGATCCTATTGGTTGAGGCCATCACTTTCTTTGTCTGTGTCAAATGGATTTGTTAAAACCCTATATTTATAGTAGTCATGTGAACACTATTCAATGATTATATTATCAATGGTAAAGATAATTAATGTTCATAAAAATACAATAGGATATCAAATTTAAGTGCATGTGTTTTCTATAACCATATTATATAATAAGACATTTAATTGAATAAAAATAGGAATTTTTTTCATAACAATTAGGGTCGTTACACCCCAACTCCAGTAACCCAAATTAGGTGTCTAATTTATTACATTGTCCTAAGGTATAAGGTATATCATCCTTAAGGATTTATCGGTCTATTATTATTTAAGATCCATATGCACACAGCATTTCCATTTTACATTAGATATAAAATATAAAACATAAAAAAAGAAAATTTCTAGCATCCTTGAAACTCATTCCAAGATTTATTCTTCATATCTTAGGGAAAGGAAAAAAAATAAGGGTGATATAAAATTCTTATTAAGTTTTAATTACAATAGAATCTATTAAGAATAATTTATAGTAAATATGTCAAGGTAAATAATTAAAAACACATGTCATTTAATCAATAACTTGAGCAATAAAATGCATACATGGATAATATCAAATGAAATAATATCATGGATATATAATAATAACTAAATTATTGATGAAACAATTATTAATATTTGACATCATGATCTTAGAAATCAGGATATATTTACCATAAAGACCTTTCAATAGGATAGTTTAAAACTATGGGTAGTCATACACCAAAAACCCATTTAATAAGGTTGGCCAATTGGTTTGTCTCGTAAGACATGATGATGCATCGAGGGGATATATAATTCTAAGGTTCATATTTAATTGAATTTCCAATTCATTCCTCATATATTGAATGATCATTTTAATTCATAAACAATGTTCCTTGTCAATAAATGTCTATATTGAATAAAGAATACAAAATATTCGTATTTCCCAATTCAATCAAATAATTTTCAAAGTAAAACACCTTATATAGAAATAGTTTACATTTTAGGAAATAATAATATCAATGATACAAATAATATGGATATTTAAGATAAATTTAATTTTCAATGATAATAATAAAGTGAAAATTTTAAGATAAAGTCAACAACCAAAAAAATAATAAGAGATAAAAGATGACCATAAATTCATCAGAAATATAGGTTTAGTAATAAGATCATGTACTTTGGATAAATAAAAAAATATAATAAAAATATTGAAATATTATTTCATTAAAGAGTTTTATTTTTAAACCCATTGATAACTTGTAAAATAATCTTAGAGCATAAAATAGTTATGGTGGTGGGAAAATCTATTAACATTGTATATGTTAAAAAGAATCTTTTTCCTTTCAGTAAAGAAAATTAAAAATGAACCTTTTAGAAAACATTATAAAGATTCATTTAAATCCTTTTAAAAGGTAAATGATATATTAAATTGATATTTTAGTCAATAAAAAGGACTTTTGTAAAACAATTTTGAAAAAATATGAACAAGGAAGGAAAATATACCCTATCAAAAAGATAAATAAGATCAGATTTTTTTTAAATGTTTTTTTCATGATTCAAGTTAAAAATAAGTTAAAAGTTAAAATAAAATATATAAAATCATTAAATATTGAAATTATAAAAAATAGATGGATTTTATGAAGGATATATCATAATATTCCTTCAATGAAAATAAGAACAATCCCAAAAAATGAGATTGTAAAATAAATTCTTACCTTTTTGGTGACTTTTAAATTGTAAACCATTGAATTATTAACATGAAATTACAATTTAATAATCATTAATAAATATATATTAATATTAAATACATAAAATGGGTAGTTTATATACCATATAAAAATAATTAGGTTCATAATACCAAATATGTATCAATGAAGTGAAAATTGAGAAGAAATCCCTTACAATGATCATATCATTGAAGTGAGGATTAATAAATGAAGTGATTGTATGTAATAAATGGAAATAAAAAAAAATAAAATAAAACATAATACAATTAGAGGTCATTTAATACATAATCATGCCATAAAATATTAAATGGGGTAGAAGTATAACTCAATAAATAGAAATTGAGTTAAGAAACCCCTTACCTCACATTTACCTTAGATGAACATGATTTAACCTCATATATAATGGTTTCAAAAATTTAATTAATTTATAAAATAACCATATTAATGTTTATAATATCATATATGATCTTCTTATAAAATCTTATCACTTGTTCGTTAATAATCATTCATTATTATCATTGGTTTGGGTGTTAACTACTTTATTTTCTCATGCATGTTTTGTTGTGGAAGTTACGATACTTGTACTTTTATAATGATTAAATAACCTCCATAATTTTAATCATAATTTTAATATCATATATATTCATTAAATATATCCTTATTACCATCCATGTAAATTGGAAATGAAAATTGGATCACATCACTTCGTGGAAGTGGTAGTCCACACATACACATGAGAGACATTGTCATTTTATAATAGATTGGTAGGTTAGAAAGTAGATGTGATATTATATTTATATAATAATTATTATTTCATAAATATAATATATAAATATTATTTCTATCTATATAACCATTCAAGTAAAATGATGATGAAAAATGAATTATACCACTACGTGGACATAATAAGTTGTACGTACACATAAGTGATGTTTTTTATTTATGTAAGATTGAAAAGATGTGTAAAATGGTTGTAAAATAATCATAATAACGTCTCATTATATTGATGATACTTGATTATTAATTTTAGTATGGATAAAACATATTTAAAGGAATCAGAAGAAGAAATAATCATGAAAGTTTCGGTAAAGATGTTTACCTCTTATTTGGTAGTCTTACATTAGATATTTTATTATGAGACTTAGGATTGGTATTTTGCGAATACCAAAACCTATATAATTTTTATATCATTTTTTAGAAGATAAATTTTAAGGTATTTTCCAAGCTAGGTTTCTCAATGTGGTGTAAATAAAATAGAGAAGGGGTGTCCTTTTATTAGTGAGGGGAGGGTCACTCTTAGAATTACTTAAAATATTAAATTAATATAAATTAATTTTCAATAAAAAATGGCTCAAAATTTATATAATTATAATATAATATGATTATGAGTCTAAATACTATAATACAATGAAATTTGGACATATTTAGGTTATTTTTTCACCCTTATCTTCAGGTTTTAACCCCCCCCCCCCCCCCCCCATTAAACCTTTTGACAATTACTGCAATATAAAAGTTTTATACCCTTTAAGGGTCAATAATGTTACCATAAAAGTAAAATTGGACCATAAATGGAAAATGGATGAAATTTTAGACCATAATTATCTATATTTTCCTAGTTAAATGTTTTTATGATTTTTAAATAATTTAATAAAATACTGTTTTCATAAATTATCATTAATGTCGTTTTTTATACTATTCATTTAATTTGACTTTAAAAACATCAAGAAAAAGGTGGAATTTGAATTTAATACTTTAAAAAATAAATAATATGTTGTATTTATCTATAAAATTCATGGTATATGATTATTTATTCAAAATTTATTACTTTTAATATTTTTAAAATCATTTATTTTATTTTTCTATTAATTTAATAAATAATGTGTCACTGTGGTGTAAGAATTTATGCTAATTATTAAATCATGAAAAATTAAAAATAAATTACCATGATAAATATAAGTTAATTATGTTCATACTAAAATTTTATTTTCATCCATAATATATTCTTATCCTTATGTGAAAAAATAAAATAAATTAAAAGCAAGAGAGGGACATTTTGGAATTTTCTTTATTTATAAAAATATAAATGTCATTACCAAGGTCAAATGGCACAAAAATCACATATATTAAAATTTGGTATTGATAAGGATTAATCCATCTCATAAAATGAAATAAAATCAAGTATTGGGTTGATTTTTAGTGCCTTATCACATTATTTTTAACATTAATTACCCAATTATCATTTACCAATGTGATACATTTTACCATGGTTAATATTCATAATGCACAAAACTAAAAGGGAAATGTTTACCAAATTTAAAAATCATAATTAAAATTATGGTATCCATTTTTCAATATTTTTTTTCTATAAGTGACATAAATTAATTTTACTATAAATTCATCTAATGTAGTGAAAAACATTTTTTAGAGAAATGTGTTTTTAAGTATAAAAATTAACTTATATCAAAATCATGAAATGTTTTTATTAAAATTATATTATTCTAAAAAAAATTATTTATATGTTACTTTAATACCAAATCCAAAATATAATGTTACTTTTAAATTAAATTATTTAATGAAAATAAATGATAATATTTGAAAAATAGGTATTTTTCACTATTCATTGAAAAATAAATCATTTCAAAAAATCTTCAAATTTCAATCTATATAAATTTTGATATGATGATTTAAAAAATGAAATTAATTTAAGCAAAATAATTTTATAAAATTTTATAATTTAAGTTTTATTCATATTCTTGAATAAAATAATATGTATTGTGCTATTGTTTCTTAAAAAACACTTAATATAATTGAATATTGGGTGTTACATTCTTCCCCCCATCAAAAAATTTATTTCTAAAAGTTCCCATGATTTCATCTCATGAACAGATTGGGTTATTTATTAATTATATTTTATTCATCTTCCCATGTTGCCTCTTATATATTATGATTTATCTAAAGTACCTTTACCAGCTGAGTCATCTAATTACACAACACTTGTTCTCTAGTGACCATAATCTTAATAGGCTCTACCCCACCATTGTTGTTGGGGTGGTAAGGGCTTTGGGGGTGAGAAGCAGGTCGCGGGGTCAAGTCTTCGGGTTTGTGATTTACATGTAATTTTCTTTCTTGTGTGTGCGCCACTTTCACGGTTGTACCCAAAATTTTAATCTTAATAGGCTCTTCACAATAAGATAAATTATGTTAAAATTATATTTCCTCATAGGTGATAATATGAATTGGGTCTTGAATTTACTTCCTTAATAATAAGATATGGAACACATCATGTATTTTAGATAGGCTTAGTGGAATTTCCAAATGGTAATACACAACTCTAATTATTTTCAAATGGTATTATGTACCTGGGGATGATTTTTACTTTATTACCAAACCTTATAATACCCTTCCATGGTGATACATTCAATAAAATGTGATCTCTCACTTGAAATTCCAAATATTTCATTTGTTTATCATCATAGCTATTTTCCATCTTTGATCTTCTTTAATAAGGTTTTTAATAGTCTTTAACTTTGTTTTTGTATCATCAAAAAGTTCTGGGTGCACAAGATTTATTTCACCAAATTCATCCTGACAAGTTGGAGTACAACATCTATTGCCATATAATACTTTATACAGTTCTATTTGAATACCTGAATGGAAGATAATGTTATATCTAAACTTCACCAAAGGTAAATAATGATCACACATACCTTGAAATTTAAGTTATAACAACCTCAACATGTCTTCTAAAGTTTTAATAGTCCTTTCAGACTATCCATCAGTTTGTGGGTGACGGGTAGTGATTAAAATAAAGCTTAGTATCAAAATCCTTTTGACTATTTTTCCATAATGTTTAAGTAAATAATGAGTCACGATTAGACAGTATTTAAATAGGTGCGTTATGAAGTATTAAACTTCATTAATATAGAGTCCTACAAGGCTCTCAAGAGGCAAATATTCTCTTATAATGAGGAAATGTACAGATTTGGTAAGGTGGTCGATGATAACCCATATTGCATCATTATGTATATCATTCTTTGGTAATCTAGTTACAAATTCCATAGTAATTTCATCCCATTTATATATAAGAATAGGTATATGTTTTATGAATCCTCTAGGATGTTGTATATTAACCTTCATCTATTAAAAAACCAAACATCATGACACATAATCAACAATTTCCCACTTTATATTATCCCACAAAAAATGTTCCTTCAAATATTTATACATCTTGGTACAACAAGGGTGTATATTGAAATTCAAGCTATGATTATCATCTAATAATTCTCTTTTTATCTCAGGTATATATAGAAAATATATCCTCTTTCCAAATTTCATAATACCTCATATATAAAGTTTTTCAATTTCCCATCATTCATAACTTTAATATTATTTTACAAATCACCATCATCAAATAGGGAGCTTTTATATTTTCTAATAAATATGGTTTGATAATAATTTGAAAAAGGAGTGATATTACCCCTTCCTTAATAATTATCATATCCATATTTACTTAATCCATGAACATGGGATCCCTATTGATCCAAATTTTGGTCAAGACTCCATGATCTTTCCTTCTTAATACATCAGCTACCTTATTTTCTTTTCTTGGGTGTTATTTTATTGATCAATCATAATCCTTGAGTATCTCAAGCCATATCCTTTTCCTCATATTGATATCTTTCTAGGAAAATATATATTTTAAGATCTTATAGTCTGTGTATATCCCAACATCTTTTTCCATAGAGATAATGTCTTCATATCTTCAAAGAAAAAATTACAACTACTAACTAAAGATAATGAGTTGTATAGTTTTTTCATGAGTCTTTAACTTCTTTGATGTATATGTAATAACTTTATTAATATCAATAAGGAAAAATCCAAGTCCATTCTTTGATATATTAATATATATTACAAATCCATCATTTCTCAATAGTGGATTCAAAATTAGAGCATTCACCAATCCCCTCTTCAATTCTTCATACATTCTTCACATTACTTTTTCCATGTGAACTTAACCCCTTTACGTGTAATAATGGTTAACAGGTTAGCCAATCAAGAAAATTTTTGAATAAATCATCGATAGTAACCTACCAATCTAATAAAAATGCATACCTTAGTTATGTTTGTTAGTGTAGTACATTCTTTGACTACCTTATTCTTTATAGGATTAATAGAGATTCCTTCCTTAGAGACAATATGGGTAAGAAAAGAAAATTTTTGAAGATAGAATTCACACTTTCTAAATTTCCTATATGACTCATTTTATCTAAGAGTCTCAAGAATGATCCATAAGTGATTCTCACAATATCCATATATTTTAGATTATACCAAGATATTAACAATAAATACCACAAAAAAAATATCAAGATATTACTTGAATACTCTATTCATTAGTTCCATAAAAATATAGGGTAAATTAGTCAATACAAATGGAATTATTGTAAAATCATAATGTCCATACCTCATATGAAATTTTATCTTCATAATATCTTCTTTATTTACTTTCAATTGATGATACCCAAAACAAAGGTCATTATTTTAAAAATACTTAGCTCCATAAAGTTGATCGAATAAGTCATTAATGTAAGGAAGATAATACATGTTCTTTATAGTAATAGCATTGATTTCCATATAATCAATGCACAGCCTCATTGATCCATCTTTATTCTTAATGAAAATAATAGGGTATTCTCAAGGTGAAACATTAGGGCATATAAATTCATTATCACACAACTCTTATGGTTTTTTCTTTAACTATACTAATTCCTTAGTGGTCATTCTATTGGGATTATTCGATATAGGTCTCACATCAGGGATTAAATCAATGGAAAAATAAACTTCAAATTTTGGTGTATGATCAGGGAATATCTCTATAAATATATCAATTTATTCCTATACAATAGGCACATACTCAATTTACATATTAATTATTCCATTTGTAGATTGTGTTTTATCTTCTTTACTAAGAATCTCAGTCAAAAGATATACTATATTTGGATCTAAATATGACTTGGATGATGAATTATTCCCTATAAAGATAAGGAATTTTACATCCTCATCATGAATCACAATTTCCTTCTTGTAGTAATAATTTTTTTCATTATATTTTGAAATCCAATCCATACTAATAATTATATAAAAAACTATAGGTATTGTTGGAACCTCCTTGTTTTAATGATAAAAAATAATTATAATTATGTGTTTAATGGATTTTCTATCATAGGATAGAATTTTATAATATAAGGAAATCTAGTGAAAATTTGTCTAAGTGTTAAAAAGACCTAACACCAGACTTGAATCACTGTTAGAAAAGAGTCGCCTCCATAAAAGATTCACCACCATACTTTACCTACCACCAGACTTGATGCACCATTAGAAAAGAGTCACCACCAAAAAAGAGTCATTTCTAGAATTTACCTACTTCTAAAAAAGACTCACCGCCTGATAAGAGTCACTGCCAGACTTTACTTACTGCCAAAATTTACCTACCACTAAGAATGAGTCGTCATCATATGATCTACCATTGAAGATTACCTATAATCATATGATTCGCCACTAAATATGAGTCTCTGATGAAGATGATCTACCATCAGACCTAATTTACCACTGATTATGACTCTCTACTAAATATAATACACTTTTGAAGATGACCTACCATCAGATGAGTCACTGCTGAACATGAGTCACCATTATATAACCTACCTCCAGATGACCTACCACCAGCATGACTCGCCATTGAACTAAATTACCATCACAAATGAGTAACCATCAGAATGTTCCACCATATCTATTATGATACATTTGAATTAAATTCTCTCAAAGGATATATTAATTAAATTAATTCCAATAGTTGTTTTATAATTATATTATTAACTATTTTAGGAAAACATTAAAGTCTATTTCATATCTCAGTATGAGGATGCAGATGAACGTGATGATTTTTCTTAAAACAGACTCTCCATCATGTGGTGATTTATATTAAAATAAGTCTCCCTCGTTCATGTGTACAAAAATTAGAGAGCTAATAGATGATCAAGTGTGTTACTTTCTAAATACAAGAAGGATCATTCCACAATATCTTACTTGATTAATGCTTAACTACATTTCATCTTTGAAAGAGTAGAGTAAATTAAACATCTAGATCCTTTCCTACAGTCAAAACATAGACATATTTATGATGCTCTATTTTACTACATCTTTTAGAGAAATATCTTGAGCTCTTCTCTAATCCATGTCTGAGGAAACTCAAGTGTCTAGATAACTTTAGACCGAGAAGCACTATCTTCTCTACATTTTATTACTTTCTCTTTATGTTTATTTATTTCACATTTGAGAAGTGTGTTGTTTTTTGTTTATTAAAACACACTGAATTTTATGATGTAAATGGAGAATAATAGATATTCTCTTCACTCTATTTACATTTATATACCCATGGTTATTTTATAAGAGGTCCCTATGAGGCCCTTTTTTTTCTTCTCACAGTAATTATGGAAGAGGTCCCTTTGTGTCTTGTACAACTTTTATGTTGTTGTGTATATAACTAAACTAGGATGTGGATCATATTATACTTATATAATCTTCTTGGTAGTATGTTATTTCCAAGTATCAGGGATTAGGTCTCAACTTGAGACTGAACCCCTTGTTTTATTTTATTGTTTGTTTTTTCTTTGTTTCATTCTTTATAAAACTTTAAACTACTTGGCCTACGGGTCATGTAATATCTGAGCCTACGGGCCTTGTAAGGGTTCCCCCTCATCCCTTAAAAGGGGGGTTATCAAAAATCAATAAAAAATAAAGTCCTTCGGGCCATTCAGTCAGGGATTTAAAGTGTAAACAAATCCTTTAATTTTATAGTAAACCTTAAATAGTTTTTGTATAAGTATTTGGTTGATTAAATTGATTTAAAAAGTTAAATTAATTTTTCATATTGTTTTAACTGAGCACTAATCAAGATTTGAGGAATCCTTTAAAAGATCAAAATTATATTAAAATACTCTTTTAATTAATTAGGTGTATTTATTTTAAATTGTGGTATTTCACTTAAACTTGTTTTTAGTAGAAATTTTTATTTTGAATTCAATTAACACCCCACCCCCCTCTTGAGTTACTCATTCTGCCCAGCATTTGGTATAAAGAAATTCAAATATTTTTAAATTATTATTTTAGTTGTGTTTTAAATATCTGAAATTTATATTATTTATAAATTTAGTTCTTTAATGGATAATAGACAAGATGGTTTTGCTACCAACAGACTGCCTTTAACTAATGTAACTAACTATGTTCAATGGAAAATCAAGATGAAAATACACATTGAAGGAATGGGATTTGAAATATGGACTATTGTTGAAGAAAAATATGAATTACCAAATACTACTAGAGCTACATGGGATGATGCTACTAAAAATTCTTATAAAAATAAATAAAAATCCATGAATTCCTTGTATTTTTAAATAGGTGATGTATATATTAATAGAATATCTGTTTGTAAAACTGCATATAAATTTTGGGACACATTAGATATTTCTCAGGAGGGAATAACTAATTTGAAATAAATGAGATTAAATACTTATATAATTAAATATGATACATTTAAAATGAATCATGATGAGGTTATTTCTCAAATTTATCTCAAGTTCAATGAGATAGTGAATATAATGCATTCTTTAGGCAATCCAGTTTTTAACAAAGACCGGATCATGCGACTATTGAGGTGTATTTTAGAAAGATGGAAAGGAACCTTAGTCGCAATTAGAGAATCTTGTGGTATTAGTAATCCACCTATTAAAGAGGTGATTGGGAATTTAATTATGTATGAGGAAGAACTTAAGGTTAAAATAGAATATGAAGATGAACCTAAAAGGAATTATGTATCATTCAAGTCTACTTCTTCAACATAGAAATAAAAAGTTTAAGCTGAAAGTTCCAATGATGAAGAATCACCGTCTGATAGCGATGAAGAAATGGCCCATGTTTCCAGAAGATTTCAAATGTTTTAAAATAAAAATAATTTTTTTAGGAAACCAAACTACAAATAAAAATAATAAAATAGAGGAAAATGGAAGAAATAATTAAAGAGATATGACACGTCAAATGAGATCATCTGCTATGAGTGTGAGAGGAAAGGAAATTTCAAAGATGATTTTCCTAAGATGATGTATAAAAATAAATATTATGATAAATATATGAAATATAAGAAAGTAATGAAATAAACCTAGATTTATTTTGAAGATATCTCCATTGACTTATACTTAACCCATGAGGAAAAACATGACAGATCAAACATGTATTTCATGACAAACACATTTAAGGTATCAAATAATTTTCATGCTTCTCATTCAAGTATTTCTAAGCATTGTGGAGAAGAAAATAATGATGAAAATATATTAAATTGGGATATGTTTGAATATTTTATCATTTTACAAGATAATTTAAATTATCTTAAATATGATTATAAAATTTTAAAGAAGCATTAGGTATTTACTGTTAATTTTAAATCTATTCTTGCTATAGAAAAAGAGAAAAATGCTCAACTATTGAAGGAAAATACTAAACTAAAATTATTTAATAAGAAACTAAAAAAGGATTTAGAGATATTTAATTATGGAATAAACACTCTTACTCAAATATTGGGATAAAATATAGCACCTAAGTATATAATTGGCTTAGGTTATCAACCTGAACATAAGGGAATTTTTAAGAAGAATTTTATTCCAAAATCCAATTCTGGAAATGCTACTACTAGTTTTTACTCATCCATGCCCAAAAAAAAATTTATTTCCAAAATTTTACAATCATATTATAGGAAACTAATTAATAAAATATGGGTTTATAAGGCCTTAAGTTCTAAAATTTCTAGACCCAAGAAGATTTGGGTACCAAAAAAATGTTTGGTGTAAAACATGTTTTGTAGGGAACCTTCATGAAGAGATCCAGTAAAATTTTATGGTACCTAGACAACAACTATTATAGACATATGAGTAAATATTAATCAAGATTCAATAATTTTATAAAGTTTTATGGTGGACATGTCACCTTCAGTGACAATTCTAAAGGGAAAATAATTATCCTTAACCAAGTTTTTAATTCTAACTTAGTTTTAATTTATAAATTACTATTTTTTTTATGGTTTAAAATACAATCTTCTTAGCATCTCATAGATATGTGATGATGTTTTTTATGTGAAATTTTAAAACAATGCTTTTAATTTTTTTTATTTTAAAAATTATTTATTTTTTACTAATTTAAGAAATGATAATGTTTATGCTGTTAATTTAGATTTTTTATTTTATCAAAATGTGTCTTATTTAAGTGCCTTTCATAATGAATCTTGGATTTGGCATAGGATACTAGTACATTGTAATATTCACTCACTTATTAATATAACTATTAAAGTGTTATTTAAAGATATACCTAAACTAGAATTACTAAATGATAAGGTTTTTAACCCATGACAAAAAGGGAAACAACAAAAAAAATATCTTTTAAATCAAAGAATGAAGTTTCAACATATAAACCCCTGGAATTTTTTCACATGGATTTATTTGTACCATCTAGAGTTTCTAGTTTAAATTGGAAGTTCTATGTTTATGTCCTTTTATATGACTTTTCTAGGTATAATTGGATATTAATTTTAACTCACAAAAGTGAATCCTGCTCTTAGTTCACCAAGTATGCTAAATTAGTATAAAATATTAGTGGACTTTGGATTAAGACCCTAAGAAGTGATCATGGCCATGAGTTTGAAAATCAACACTTTGAATCCATTTTCACACAAAATGACTATACTAATAATTTTTATACTCCTAATACCCTATAGAAAAATGGTTTTGTATAAAAAAGAAATAGAACACTTTAAGAAATATCCTGGACAGTGCTTAATAAATATGACCTTTCTATTTTATTTTGGGTAGAATATGTGAATATAGCCTAATATATAATTAATAGATTTTTAATCATACCTATCTAAAATAAATACCCTTAATAGATTTAGAATAGTGTGAAGACTAAGGATAATTACTTTAGATATTTTAGTTGCAAATTATTTATTATTAATACTAAGAATAATCTTGAAAATTTTTCTTCCAAGTGTGATGAAGTAATTTTTCTTTGTTACTCAACTATTAGTAAATCATATATAGTGTTTGAAAAAAGAACTAATACTATAGAAGAGTTTGTTCGTGTTAATTTTAATCATACCTATTTAAAAAAATACCCTTAATATTACTTTAAATTTTAAATAAAAACCAAATTATAATAAAATTAAAGGGTTTTATTATAAAATGATTAAATAATTTCTTACAATGGAAATTCATGCATAAAAATACCAATTAAAATGTGGTTGAAACATATACCCTTACCGCTTTAGTAATTTTTGAATAATAACTCCCATGAATCAAGTAAATGAATTATAACTTAAAATATCATTAATTATGAAGGATTTATGATATAATATTTAAAGGTGTAGTATATACACCATTTAAAATAAATTAGATGCATAAAAGAACATGTGTCTAAATAAAGTAAGTTTTTAGATGAAACCATTACCTTGAGTTTAGACATTGTCATGTGTGTCTTTTATCTCCTGTATAATAAACTTATATAAATTATTTTTTTCTTAATAAACTTTTATATGTTTAACCCCTTATACTTAAACCATGTAATTTATTCATTTTAATGTCATGTTTAATTACTTATTCAGTTATGTTCACTTCAGTTGTTTTGAGGATGCTCAGTTCATAATTTCAAAACGTCGGTGTATTGACCATGGTCAAAGGGGTCATTATTAAATAATCTACATAATAATAATAATTAAATAATTATAATTTTTATACAGAAATTATACTTTTAAAAATAACCATGATTTATTTTTATGAAAAATGAACTATGTTACAATCATGGAGACGGTATATCATACATACACATGTCTAACATTTCCATTTTTCAATGATCATGATGGAAATAAGGAAAGTATTATTTTATATTTATATAATTATAATTATATCATAAATATAATTTTATTTTTTCAAATTCACTTATATATATCATCCATGTGATATGGTAATAAAAAATGAATCATATCACTTCGTGAGGAGGTAGTTTGTCGTACATGCGAACAAAATTATCATTTTTTCAATGGATGGTAAGGAAAGAAATTATATGATATATTTATTTTAAATAATTATTATTATATCATTAATATCATATATAAACATTAAATACATCATCATGAACATACATTATAGGTGATTAAGTAAAATGAATTACATCGATTCACAAGACGGTAGTCCATCGTACACACGAACGATGGTTTCATTTCCCATTTGATAGAGGTGGATATGGATTTACAGTATTACATTAACATAATAACATATTATTATGTGTTAGATAATTATTTTATTATATCATTATGATTGAGTAATATTTTAAGGATATAGAAAAATAAATAAAACAAATATGCTTGGTTAAGTACGAACCTCTTTTTTGAACCACCTCTTTAGGATTATAAATAAAGCCTACCTAGATTGGATTTATGATAAAAAAATCCTTTATAGCATGAATAGGGAAGTAAGTAAGGTATTTTAATAATTATTTCCTAAACCATAAGGATTTTGAAGTTTCTAAAGGAGAGGAGAGGAGGTTCAATTTTATAAGTGGGGGAGAGGATACACTTGGAATTTTTTAAAAGAAAAAATATATACCCACATTTTAAAAATGAAAAAAGGCACCAAAATGGATAATTATAGAAACTTAGATGATATAATTTTGAGATAAGGCCATAAAATGATAATTTTACAAATTTTTAGGTTATTTTAACATTTATCATTTTAGTTTAATCCCTTAGTAAACATGTTTTAACCTTAACTATGGTAATTAATTTTTATTGTTTTTACTATACATTATAACCAAAAAATAAGTTAAACATATATTATAATATTAATTTTGTTGATTAAAAATATTTCATAAATTTTTACAAAATAAATTCACATAAATGGTAGCATTTAATTTAAAATTAAACCCACAAATAGGATGAAAAAATGGTTTTATAACGAAATATGTTTCAAAAGTATAAAAAGTTTATATACCAAAATTCAACATGAAATTGATTAAAATAACCTAAATTGTATTAATAATCATGTAATTTTACTAATTTTACTTTTAAATCATTTAAAAAAATATTTATCTTTGTAAATACTTTAAATTAAAAGACAATTTTTAATAAAAATCAGTATTTTTCACTATTCATCAAAAAAGTAATCTTTTTAGAAAATTATCAGAAATTCAACATAAGATAATTTTGAAATTTTGATTCAAAAAATTAAATTCATTTAATAAAATAAATTTTCTAAAAGTGGTAAAAAATAATTTTATTGTTTTTTAACAAAAAACAATGAAAGTCGTTTTTTGAGAAGAAATGTATTTTCAAAGTATCTAAAGAATTTACCAAAAAATTAAGCACATAATTATAAATATATTTTTTTTATCTAGAACCATTATGATTGGTTTTCATTATGTGGTTAATTTGATTCATACCACCAAGTTTAATAGGTAGGTTATAACGGTCATGTTCAAATAATAATATTAAAAGTATATTTTGGAAAGGTAAATAACTGAAAATGTCACAGCGTGACCCATAGGGGCCCACCTGGTCGGCGATAGACTGAGTGTGACTACCCCAAGACTACCTCCAATAGTCCAAAGGATGGTGACTGGTGCTGAGTAGGCATTACACTTTCATGGGAGGCCTTAACCTAAGGTACCTATATGAACACACACATCTCCAATACCATACAATGATTAAATTTAAAATACAAATGATACCAAATTCATTCATATACATCTAAATCCCATAATCAGAGTATGATGAATAGTATTGGAAAGCATAAAGGGAAAAATACAATCCCACCAAAAATTTTAAATGAGTCCAATATGCTAGTAAGAGGGGACTACAGTCAAATGTGAATCCTAGAATAAATCATAGTCTATCTATCCCAATCTATTCTTTTTCTGCTCTCAGTCTACTGAGAACCCCATCTAACGGTCGGTTCACTTCATAAGCCATGACACGTGTGGGCAGAGCCCATGTAGGGGTGAGTATAACAATACCCAGTTGGACTCCCCGAAATAATTAATCATAAAACATCAAGATTATTCACCTCATCATAGGATATGTTAATAATAGTATGATACATACAATAAAACATCCATATATACTCATGTTTGACACTAAGTCTCAAGGTAAGGTCACAAATGCATTACCAGCCTAAGATTATGCTCGAGAGTCCATAACCACACTCACCTAGGAGAACTCACTCTATGAGTTTGATAGCACTGATGGCATCCATCTGATATGTTATGCTCATTAGGTCTCGCTATAAGGATTTACACACTATAAGCCTGAATAGATCAATACATATATGGGGATCACACTCAAGGCCATAAGATATACCAAAAACATAATCTGTATTAACCTACTAAGTATGGGATAGATGCCCCTATTCAGTTGGTCATATTGATTCTGAGTATCCCAACTAGGAAAAAGATGATATAGTATCCCATACAGAGACTTTGGGGTGGATTCCTACAACTCTATCCAAAACTAATCCTTTAAAGAGGATCATAATAATTTTCTCAGGATGTAATGTCATATTATACCCTCACGGGGATGGATTGGGGGAATAAAACTGTAAAGAAACTAGTTCATGCTAAGGGTACAAGGTATTCAAGTTATCTTCGAATAAGAACACGGGATGTAAGTAGGGTACATGGTGTGTATCTATAATCCCAGACCTTCCCCTTTCCATTCTCATGTACCACTTTATATTCCCATGTGAATCTAGTTGTGCCCATGTATTAAGTCTATTATATGTACTTGGATGTGTCTGACTACCGGGCCATGCTCGTGTAATATACCTATTCTCGTGTGCCTGGATGTTTTCATTCCCATGTATCCTCTGAGGTATAGTCCAAGTGGATCATACGGTGTATGGTATGTACCACACAGCATGTGGTCCTTATCTCTTCTGCAGAAACCCTAGCAGCATAGTTGGGGGTCCCACGTTGCTTGTATCTCGGGATTACACACTGTGTAGTTCATAACTTTCTAGAACCCATAGGTTCTTCACGTGGTCCTCTCATGTCACTTCCTCGCTAATTTTTGCTGTAAAAATCACCAAAAACCATGGATCTGAGTTTTTTGAGCCTCACCATCACCAATGGATGAATTCTAGCTATACAATCCCCTCAAAAAATCACCACATCATGCCATCCCATCACCTCACACCAAACCACACACGAAGTGCTCTAATCTGGTCTTGATATATCATCATACCATCACATCTTGATCTATATTAAAGTTCTAAACTGGATCTATAGTACCAATCTATTGTACCAAATAACAGTCACACAACAATTGATTACCATGTATTTTTTGAACCACTAGTAAAAAGGAATGTCGATGGTGAATGCATGAAGAACACTGGGAGTAAACCATAAAAACATCAAATAGAGGAATGTACCTCATCTATGTTCTGGTTCACCTTGATCCGTTTTCATTAGAATGATGAACGTATAATCTAAAAAATAATCAACAAATGTTAAATCCCCAAATCTTTGAAAATAAACCCAATCCCACAAAACGATTGAACCATGAACCAATATATTGGTTGATTGATTCACGTTCATCATGGGATAATAAAACAAGGATAAATATACATAAATAAAATGTCCTACCTATATTTTGGATCAATCCTTAATGAAGAAAAATCTTTATTGACATTTTTGGTGAGATCAATGAACTCCATTGGCATAAACGATTTGTGCGGTACCGATATAATCCTCTAATTCAATGTCATTTGTTGTCTCTCCAATAGATCCTCTCTAAGTATCCAAGGTTATAAGGCTAACCCTAAGACACATCCATAATGGGTTTTTGATAGAGTAATTTAGGTCACTACGTCAATGAAATAAAATTTATTAAATAATTTATTTATTTATTTTTACCGCCTAGGAAAAAAATTCCTAAACGCCTGATGCCAAAAAAAATTATGTCACTCCTAGGGTAAAACCTGCATTATGAACTCAATGGTGGCCTCATATTTATGATCTAAGACTCTACTCGATGTTTATTCTGATTTTTTAGGAAATTTTGTGTGTGATATTTATATATTTAATATTTTTCAAATATCAATTTTGGGATCACCAGGCCTCAGAATCTCACAATGTCTCAGTACCTGGCTCCAAAAATATTACTAGATATATTTCAAAACTTTACATAAAAAAACTGAGACATTAAATTCTCCCCACCTTAGGTATTTTCATCCCAAAAATTGAAAAGGAATACTCAAAATGTGTGAGTATTGATCTTGCATCTGAGTCTCCCGCTCCCGATTTCTCTCCTGAAGATTCTCATACTACCACTAGACACGCAAACAAGGAATCTCTCACTTATAGATGATCATATCCTATAGATATTCAATATTAACTTGGTAATATATAAAGGTATTTCCATCCTAAATGTTCATCTCACCCTGGTCGATAACATGCAATGGGTTATGCACATATTTCCTCAACTGTGACATGTGGAAGACATCATGTACTTGGTCTAACTATGGTGGTAGAGCCAAGTGGTCTACCACCTCTCCAACTCTGTGTAATATCTGGAATAGTCCAATGAACCTCATAGATAACTTACTACCCTGGAAAAACCTCTATAATCCACATAAAGGTGAGACCTTTAGGAATATGTGATCTCCCTCCTCAAACTCCAAGGGCCTCCATCATCAGTCCTTGTAGGACTTATGATGGTTCTATGACGTCCTCATTCACTCCTAGACAATCTGCACCTTCCCTATCATAACTCACAGTAAATATAAGTCCATGAGTTCTGAATCACCTAGATAAGTACAAGAAATTAGTGACCTATAGGGGCACCCATACAAGGCCTCAAATGGTGTCATGTCGATGGTGGAATGGTAGTTGTTGTTGTATACAAACTCCACCAAGGGTAGATGATCCTTCCAAATATAGCCAAATTCCAACATGAAATCCATCATGTCCTCTAAGACTTGAATGGTTCGCTCTATATGGTCATCAGTCTAAGAGTGAAATGTTGTTCTCAATCTAAAATAAGTCACAAAGTCATCCTACAATTCTCTCCATAGTCATGATGTAAATTTAGAATCATAGTGTGAAATGATTATTAAGGGGACTACATGGAGTCATACTATCACCTACAAGTAAAGGAATCTCAATTTCTCTACATAACTTTGTTCTCAAATATCAAGGAAGTGGGCCAACTTTGTGGGTCAATCTATGATCACCTAGATGAAATCGTGTCCTCTAGATGTGTGTGGTAACCCCATCATGAAGTGCATAGATTTCTTATCCCACTTCTACTCTAGAAACTCGATGGGTTGAGTTAAACCCACTGGAACTCAGTGTTCATCCTTCACTTGCTGACAAGTGAGGCGTCGAGAGAAAAACTTTAATAGACCCTTATTCTTTCCTAGTCATCAGAACTGACATCAGAGGTCCTGATACATCTTTGTCACACATAGATGTACCACAAAGGGGATGTATGAAACTCCTTTATCACATCATTCTGCAAAATCACCGGTATCATATTTCATCCTCTAAAAAGGATAACATGCTCCTCACCTTCATAAATCCATCAGGAGTATGTCTAGTGGATATTTGAGTATGTAAGGTCTCACAGTCGATATCCCCAAGATGGGCCTCCCTACACTATGGGAAAAACGGCCTTTTGCAATGGGATTTGTTTCCCAATGTAAATTGTCATTAAAAACATTTATTTGTGACGGGAATGTTTTCCTGTCACAAATAACTTTGGCTTGCGTTGTGCGCCAAACCCTAGGAAGACTATTTGCAATAGAAATATAACCCCATCGCAAATACCCTTCAGTTGTTATTTTTATTTGTGATGGTAGTTAACTCTCATCATAAATAAACTATCCGCAGGAGATTATTTGCGACAGGGCTCATCGCAAATACTTTCAGTCATTATTTTTTATTTGCGATGAAATTATCCCCCGTCACAAATAAACTTTCGGTAGAGGGTATTTTAAATGAGTCTCATCACAAATACTCTTTTTTACCACCGCTTTAATTAATAACAGTGGTTCTACTTTCAACGGGACACATCGCAACTAATTCTATTTGTGACAAATTTCCTGTCGCAAATTATCTACCCCCCTGAATTTTTTTCATCTTGTTATTATATGAACTCTTCTCTCCTCCTCTGCTCTCATATTCTTCTACTTAAAGTTTTCAAAGTATTAAATTTTATAGGGAATCCACTTTCTAGCTTTGCATCAGCTAAAAGATTCAGTTTTAAAGTATTTATTTATTGTTTTTAATTTTTAATTTATTAATTTTATTTTTTATTAGTAATAATTTTTATTAATTAGCAATAATTATATTTAATGAGATTTAATTAGAATTATTTAGTTTTATTTCTCATTAATTAGTTTTAAGTAATATTAAATATTTTTAATTACAAGTATTTTGTTTTAATTATTAATAATTATTTTTAATCAGAAGTATTTAGTAGTAATTAGTTTTAATTAGTAGTAATTAGTTTTATTTAGTAGTACTTAGTAATAATTGGTAGTACTTAGTAATAATTTGTTGTACTTAGTAATAATTAGTGGTAAATAGTAATAATTAGTAAAAATTAAGTGATAATTAGTGGAAATTAGTAATAATTAGTGGTAATTAATAATAATTAGTGGTAATTAATAATAATTAGTCATAATTAGTAATAATTAGTGGTAATTAGTAATAATTTGTGGTAATTAGTAAAAATTAGTAAAAATTAGTAAAAATTAATAATAATTAGTGACGATTAGTAAATATTAGTGATGATTAGTGGTAATTAGTCAAAATTAGTAATAAATTGTTATGAACTAATAAAAATAGTAATAATTAGTAGTAATTAGTAATAATTAATAGTAATTGGTAATAAATAGTAGTAATTAGTAGTTGTAACGACCTGAATCTGGAGCCCCTCCATTGGTGCCCCGTACCCGGTTCACCACATGACCTCAAGCCCGTTTCCCTGAACGCCAGAGGCTGCCGACTAGAAGTAAGGGCCTTGGTGAGTAGGTGGGGAAACTATGCCCTCATTCAGTAAAGTATACAGTGGAAGAAAAACCAGTCACAATAACGAAAATAATAAACAGCATACAACAACTGAACTGAACAGCAGAAGCAATGTATAAAGTAATAATGATGCATCATGGTACATATGTCTATGGAAAGTAGTAAAAAAACCAACGTGCTTAAGTACAACTAAAAACAAAGTGCAAAAGAAAATAAGGTAAAGTCCTCAGCATCAAAATCCACGGCTCGGTCCCATGATGTCCAACTCCGGTGCAATCAAGAACCTGAAGTAGAAGGGTGCTTTCCCTTATCAATACATGTAGCAACATAGTCTATTTGGGCCCAAAAGCATGTCCTAAATAGGGTGTGAGATAAAATCATAGTAGGCAATCACCTAAAGATTTATGCCTAATAGTCAATGAATACATGGAAGTAATAAAACAAGAAGCAGTAAATAGGAAAGCACAAGCAGCTACAATCCACAGTTCTAACAAACAGAGTACACAAGTAAACAGCCAGCAACAATTAGAAAAAATGTAACCCTCTGGGTAGCTCTCACAGCCTAACCCCTATGGTTCAACCTATAAGTACTAGAAACCCTCTAGAAGGCACACACAGTCTCACCCCTCTGGTTCAGCTACAAAATTAATAGACTCTCTAAGGAATCACTCACCGTCAATTCCCCCTATAGTCTCGTATCGTACTAAAGGATCTCTGGGGAAGTACTCAATATCTCATTAACCCTGTGGCCCGCGTCAAGGAACTACAGACTCTCTGAGGAATCACTCATCGTCAATTCCCCCTGTGGTCTCGCATCGTATTTAAAAGACACTCTGGAGAAGCCCTTACGTCAATTCTCCCTATGGTCTGCTACACTAGGTACTCACAATCCTATGCGGAAATAACATGCTCAGTGCGCGTACATCATCCAAGTAAACCTCAAAAACTACTTGGCTATCAGTCTAAGGCTCAACAGCAATAATAAAGCAACAGTTCCACTATCCTACACTAGGCATGGAAACTGGAAAATGCCAAATAGGCAGAACAAGCATAGCAACATCCAAATCACAATAAAGCTGCCATAATCACAGGCAAAATATCTACTCTAGTAATCAAGCAAAGCAGGCAATACAACAAGGGAAAAACAGGAACATGCCTTACCCCGTTCAAGGGTATTGGTGGAATTTTCACAAAATACTTATCTACTTTCTACAGAAAGGCACAAACCAGCTACCTCGATCCTAGGAGATCGATATACGTGAACCATGATGATTTATTTCCCTTAGAATATCGTAGATCTGAGAAAATGCACAAAACGCTCAACCCATGATAACTCAAAAATGAGGAGGAAACAGAAAACAAGGCTCAAACAGAAGAAGAACTCACCGCTACGATTCCAACTCAATCGACTATGCTCAAATCAGAGAATGGATGAAGATATGGGAGCTCGTCTAAGATTCGTCCGTACGGGTCACTCTTAGACGAACGGGACCTAGAAGGAGGTGTTTCTGTGCGTTAGGCGCAACCCCGATCTATTTAATGAAAAAAAAAGTACACGGCGTGTATTTTTAAAGTACACGGCGTGTAGTGGGTTTTTCCGTACTCCGCCAAAATCGGCCTCCACGTCACCCCTACACATCGTGTGTGTGGCCCGACATGGCCAGTACACGGCTTCGAGCCGGGGAAGAGTACACGACGTGTACTCAGAAATTACACGGCGTGTATTAGAAAATTTCCAGAAAGTTCATTTTTCTTAAAAACTACAAAAAAAGGAAAGGCGTACCTGAAACGAAGATCCGGGTTCTTACAAACTTCCCCCCTTAAAGAAATTCGTCCCCAAATTTCCCTAGCGAGGCATAGAAGAAGAATCCCCGAACAGCTCCGGCCACTGCGATCGTACATCGGCCTCCCTTTCCCAAGTCTCGTCTTGTACTCGCCCGTGCTGCCATAGAACCCATACCAGAGGAATAGACCGCCCGTAGAGAACCTTTGTATTGCGATCGACAATCCGGATAGGATGCTCCTCGAATGACGCATTTTCTTCAAGTTCAACCTCCTCAGGCTGAAAGACATGAGATGGGTCCGAAAAGTAACGTCGGAGCTGAGAGGCATGGAAGACGTCGTGCATGGCCCGGTACCTCTGAGGTAGCTACAACCGATAGGCGACTGTCCCAACTCTCTCCAAAACCTCAAACGGTCCGACGTACTGTGGAGAAAGCTTACCCTGCCTCTGAATCCTTTTGTGTCCCAACCTCGGTGCGACACACGGAAAACTTGATCTCCGACCTCGAACTCCAGAGTTCATCTCTACTGATCAGCATAAGACTTCTGCCGAGACAGTGTTGTAGCCATCCTCTTCCAAATCAGCTCTATCTGCTCCGAAGTCTCCTGAACAAGACGAGGTCCCAGAAAAGCTGGCTCTCCTGCCTCCAGCCATCACAAGGGTGATCGGCATGGCCTACCGTACAAATCCTCATATGGTACCATCTAAATGGTCGCCTAGAAACTGTTTTTGTAGGCGAAATCCACCAGAGGGATATGCTTCTCCCAAGAACCACCAAATTCTAGAATGTAGGCTTGGAGCATATCCTCAAGCACCTGGATCGTGCACTTGGACTGGCCATCCGTCTGGGGATGGTATGTTGTACTTAAAAGTACATGTGTACCTGAGGCCTTCTGAAGCCCTTGCCAGAACTGAGAAGTAAAGAGAGAATCCCTATCTAAAACAATGGAGTGTGGAACCCCATTCTGATGAAAGATCTCTCGGATGTAAAGTCATCCTAGATCATCGACATTAAAGGTCTCCTTGATCGGTAAGAAGTGGGAAACCTTAGTGAGCCTGTCGACGACAACCCAAACAACATCATTTCCCAGAGGTGATCTCGGAAACCCTGTCATGAAGTCCATTGCAACATCATTCCAATTCCACTCCAGAATGGGTAATTTCTGTAAAAGCCCTACTGGTCACTGATGCTCTGCTTTCACCTACTGACAAGTAGAATATCTCATGAAAAAACCAGCAACATCCTTCTTCATACCTGGCCACCATTATTGGCGATGAAGATCCCGATACATCTTGGTGATGCCAGGATGAACTGCCCAAACAGAGGAATAAAAATCCTGCATCATCTTCTCGCGTATGTCTGCGGGCACCCATACGCATCCCTGGAAATGCAAGATCTCATCCTTTCCCACTGTCCATCCAGGAAGAGGGTCTTCTCCTAACACACTCTCTCGCAGGACTAAGCCTTCTGGGTATGATAGCTGCCTCATCCGTACCTGATTAAGTAATGTAGAGGTAATAGCTACAAAAGATAGGAGAGTCTGTTCCTGTCTGTCGTGCACCTCCAGATGCATCTTAGAGAATAGAGCCATCAGTTGTCACTCACTGCTGGCCTCCTGAACAGCCTGAATCTGAGTTCTCCTGCTCAATGAATCTGCCACTACGTTGCCCTTTCCTGACATATAGGCAAGATCTAAATCAAAATAATGAAGATACTCGACCCACCTGCGCTGCCTCAGATTCAGATCATGCTGAGTGAAGATATACTTGAGACTCTTTTAGTTGGTGAAGACCACAAAGTGCTCTCCCAGAAGATAGTGTCTCCAACAGCGTAAGGCATGAACAACATCTACCAACTCCAGATCGTGTGTTGGGTATTTCCTCTCATGTGGCCTCAACTGCCGAGACCCATACGCAACGACTCCATCTCCCTGCATAAGCACAGCTCCCAGCCCGATACCTGAAGCATCACAGTAAACAGTGTAGCTCTTGCCTGGCTCTGGAAAGACTAGTATTGGTGCTGATGTCAACCTCCCCTTCAGCTCCTGAAAGGCTGACTCACAATAATCTGACCATAAGAACTTCGCCCCCTTCTTGGTCAGACCTGTCAAAGGTGTTTCCAGATGAGAAAAGTCTTGAATGAAGCGTCTTTAGTATTCAGCCAGCCCTAGAAAACTCCGTTCCTAAAAGATGTTATTAGGATACTCCCAGGAAACTACAGTTCTCACTTTCTCTAGGTCCATTGATACTCCTACCTCTGAGATGACGTGACCTAAGAAGTGAATCTGATCCATCCAGAAGTGGCACTTCAAAGAGTTTAGCATAAAGTCGGTGCTCTCTCAGTGTACTCAGAATGATCTCAAGATGTGTGGCATGTTCGTGTCGAGTGTGAGAGTACAACAATATATCGTCCACGAAGACCACGATGAAGGAATCCAAGTAAGGATGGAACAATCAGTTCATCAGTTCTATAAAAACTACAGGCACGTTTGTGAGTCCAAACGGCATGACTGTATACTCGTATAGACCATACCTGCTCCTGAAGATGGTCAGAGGTATATCTGATGGTCTAACACGCAACTGATGATAACTGGACCTCAAGTAGATCTTAAAGAACACCCGGGCTCCTCGAAGCTGATCAAAGAGGTCATTGATCCTTGGTAAGGGATATCAGTTCTTGACCGTCAACTGGTTCAGCTTCTGATAATCCACACAAAGCTGAAGGGTATTGTCTTCCTTCTTCGCAAACAGGACAAACGAACCCCAAGGAGAAGTACTGGGTTGGATGAAACCATTTGCCTACAACTCCTCTAACTGCTTCTTGAGCTCCTAAAACTCAGGTGTAGCCATCCTATAGGGAGGAATGGACACTAGTGCGGCTCCTGGAACGAGCTCGATATAAAAGTCTACCTCATGCTTCAGAGGCAAACCCGAAAAGTCCTCTGGAAAGACATCCCTGAAATGATCCACCACTGGAGGAAATTCCAACTGTGAAGTCCCCTGATCATCTAGATAAAGACTATAAATCTAGGCGGTCACCCTTCCTATCCCATGATGCTCGAGTCCTGATCGACTTTCTTGAACATCTCATTCGCCTCTATGAAGAAAAGATTCACCCTCTGGTGAAACGAAACTCACTCTGCGGCAATAACAGTCGACGACTGCCTGGAAGGGAATCAACCAGTCCATCCCGAGGATGACATCATAGCCTGTCATCTCTAGGACATAGAGATCCCATAAGAAACGATACCCTACAACCTCTAGAGGGCACTCTCTACACTGGCGCACACTAGATGTCCTCATCCCCAAAGGAGTGTCTAGTGTCAACGAGTTGGCAGAAGAAAAGACACAGAGCCCAATGCTCTCCACAGTAGCAACAGAGATAAAACTATGTGTATCACTGGTATATAAAAGAGCTAAAGATAAAACTGAGGCTACTAAAATCGTACCTCTAACTATATAAGGGTCGGGATCCTGATCCTGATATGTCTGCTCCACGGAGAAAGACTGGCCTGCACCACACCCATGTTCCCCTGGCTGACCACTCTGAGCTGATCCACCATGCTAGTGTTGAGGGACTGATGGCTGACCACCATGGCCTCGACCTCCACCTCGGCCCAAACGGCCGGAAGAACTCCAGTTCCCTGACTGGTGAGAAACTGGTGGTGCTTCTCCTGAACGAGGAGTCATGGAAGAACCCCGGTCACTCATTGCTGGTGAGAAAACCTGGTAGAAACGATGAAGGTGACCCATCTTGCCACAAGATCGGCACTCCATGGGGTCCCTCTGGCACTGCAGCCTCGTGTGCCCTGACCGGCCACACTGGTAGAATACCACCTGGCTGCCTGACGATGCATCTCGCTTCCTCGGATCACCGCGCATAGACTCCCTACGGCGTTTCTTATGTTCATCTGGAGGAAAACTAGCTCTGGAAGCAGAACCGCCCTGGCTCACAGCTCTGGAGTCTCTCATATTGCACTCTGAAATCAGTGCTTGGTTGATAATGGAAGTGATGGAAGTCAACTAGAAGATATTCACCTATGAGCAGATCTCCCGCCTGATACCATCCTCGAACTTCCTTGCCAAGAACACCCCACTCCCATCTCGGAGGGGTGTGAAACGCTGCAGCTCAGTGAAACGAGAGGAATACTCCATGAAAGAAAGAGTACCCTACTTTAATCTCATGAACTCTTGGGCTCGGTCGGCCCTCAGGGTCTCCGGGTAGAAGTAGTCATAGAACACGAACTGGAACTCTTCCCAAGCCATAACCTGCTGATGACCCGCCTGTGAGATCACGTCCCACCACCTCTTTGAGGAGTCTCGAAACATGTAGGTAGCGATATTGACCCACCACTCTAAAGGAGTCTCCAGATGCTCGAATATAGTTAGCATGGCTTTTAGCCATGACTCTGTAGCCTGAGGTCCTCCTTCCCCTGAGAAAGTGGGAGGATGCTGCTACTGAAAAACCTGTGTCAAGTCTGCCATAGACGTGGCAGGAGACGGTGCTCCCTGGAAGGTCTGCATCATCCACATAAAACCTTCCCTAAACTGTGCATCAACGCCTATAACTGGTATGACAGCTGGTGCCAAGGCTGGCTCGACTGGAGGATCGGTAGGAAGTCTCTGATCAGATATATCTGGCATCTGATCACTGCCTGATGACAGACGTACAATCGGAGGACGTCTCGGAGGCATAGCTCTGAAAGATAAAAAGCACACCTTAGATTAGAAAAACAAGGATAGGAAACACAAGAGTATAAAACGGGAATAGGGGAAGGAAAACACACATGTTTACAAAACACAACTACACGGCGTGTATAAAAACTACACGGCGTGTCTTCCCAATCCACTGACATGGGAGTGTACCCCTGCCCTACAGGTCGTGTAACACCTCAACCTACACAGCGTGTTGACCCAACACATGGCGTGTACTTGAAAACTATTCCCCTGCCCGAGTCTCCTTACACGGCTAACCCACACGGTTCGACTTATCCCGAGACTACACGACGTGTTCTAAACAAACACAGCGTGTACTAGACAAGGATTCGGCGGCCCGTGTTGTTAAACACACAGTTGTCTACACGGCTGAACCTTACATGGCGTGCTCCAAACAAACACGGCATGTATAGGAAATGTGACACCGCCCCGTGTTGTTTGTGACACGGCCGGGTACTTGGAAAGACTACACGGCGTGCTCCAAAAGCAACAGGGCATGTTTGAGAGAAGGTCACACCGACCCGTGTTGTTCGTGACATGGTCGGGTACCTGGAAGGGACTACACGGCGTGTTCCGTTACAACATGGCATGTGCTACTCGAGCTTCCACGACCCGTATTATTAGTGAAACGGCCGGGTACACGGCTCATTACTACACGGCATGTAACTACAATACACGGCGTGTTCCTAAAGTTACTTTCACGACACCGTGTTCTCCTCACACGGTCAGTGACACGTCCTGAAAACTACATGGCGTGTATCCAAAAATTACATGTTGTGCATTCTGGGTTTTTCTGGGCAGTAGCTCAGAACTGCACAGGACCCCAGAAACACTGAAAACATGGCAAAGAGGTTCCAAATTTCGATCCGTGAGGGCCCATACTCCCCGCGAATCAAAGCTTGGCATCTTCTACAGTCATAGACATGAGAAAACTGGATCATGATCCACAAATTTCCGATTAATGAGGGCCCATAACACCTCAAGAATCACAATTTGGCGTTCATTTAAGCAAAGAACAACACAAACAGTTTTCTAACATAACATCAGAGAACCTATCAAGCATTTATCACAAAATCATGCATAATCTACACAAAGTCTATCACAACAGCATGAAATTTCTAATTCACTCTAGATGGCATGGAAAGAATGCATGGAATGTGATTTCTACAAGTGTCTATATGATGCATGAGATGGAATACCCTCATATAATCGGGTTGCGACAAAAATAGAACCAAAATATCAAAAAAAAAAATAGAAAAATTCATGTGAATTCACTCTAGGTGAAATCAGATCAACCATAAAATCTCAAAACCAGAAAACTACAATTAACAAGGTAGTATGGTTTTTCACCGTACACGGGTTAGATACTCCTGAGCACAGCTTAATACCAAGTACCGAATCCATCCTATCTCTGGCTAAAGTCTCCAAATAGTAAAGTAAGAGAAAAGAACTCCTCTGATACCACTTTGTAACGACCCGAATCCAGAGCCCCTCCACTGGTGCCCTGTACCCGGTTCGCCACATGACCTCAAGCGCGTTTCCCCGAACGCCAGAGGCTTTCAACTAACAGCAAGGGCCTTGGTGAGTCGGTGGGGAAACTATGCCCTCATTCGGTAAAGTATACAGCAGAAGAACAACCAGTCACAATAACGAAAATAATAAACAGTATACAACAACTGAACTGAACAGTGGAAGCAATGTATAAAGTAATGATGATGCATCATGGTACATATGTCTATGGAAATTAGTAAACAAACCAATGTGCTGAAGTAAAACTAAAAACAAAGTGAAAAAGAAAACAAGGTAAACTCGTCAGCATCACAAGCCACAGCTCGGTCCCATGCTCTCCAACTCCAGTGCAATCAAGAACCTGAAGTAGAAGGGCGCTTGCCCTTATCAATACCTGCAGTAACATAGTCTTCTTGGGCCCAAAAGAATGGCCCAAACATGGTGTGAGATACAATCCCGGTAGGCAATCACCCAAAGATTTGTGCCTAATAGTCAATGAATACATGGAAGTAATAAAACAAGAAGCAGTAAACAGGAAAGCACAAGCAGCTACAATCCACAGTTCTAACAAACAGAGTACACAAGTAAACAGCCAGCAACAATAAAGAAAAAGGTAACTCTCTGGGTAGCTCTCACAGCCTAACCCCTATGGTTCAACCTATAAGTACTAGCAACCCTCTAGGAGGCACACACAGTCTCACCCCTATGGTTCAGCTACAAAATTAATAGACTCTCTGAGGGAGCACTCACCGTCAATTCCCCCTATAGTCTTGTATCGTACTAAAGGCTCTCTGGGGAAACACTCAACGTATCATTACCCATGTGGTCCGTGTCAAGGAACTACAGACTCTCTGAGGAATCACTCATCGTCAATTCCCCCTGTGGTCTCACATCGTATTTAAAAGAAACTCTAGAGAAGACCTTACGTCAATTCTCCCTATGGTCTGCTATACTAGGTACTCACAGTACTGTGCGGAAATAACATATTCAGCGCACGTAGATCATCCAAGTAAACCTCAAAAACTACTTGGCTATCAATCTAAGGCTCAACAGCAATAATAAAGCAACAGTTCCACTATCCTACACTAGGCATGCAACTGGAAAACGCCAAACAGGCAGAACAAGCATAGAAACATCCAAAGCACAGTAAAGCTACCATAATCACAGGAAAAATATCTACTCTAGCAATCAAGAAAAGAAGTCAATACAACAAGGGAAAAACAGAAACACGCATTACCCCATTCAAGGGTATTAGTGTAATTTGCACAAAATACTCATCGACTTTCTACAGAAAGGCACAAACCACCTACCTCGATCCTAGGAGATTGATATATGTGAACCACATCGATTGATTTTCCTTAGAACGTCGTAGATCTGAGAAAACGCACAAAACACTCAACCCACGATAACTCGAAAACAAGGAGGAAACAAAAAACAAGTCTCAAGAAGAAGGAAGAACTCACTGCTGCGATTCCAACACAATCGACCATGCTCGAATTAGAGAATGGACGAAGAGACAGGATCTCGTCGAAGATTCGGTCGTACGGGTCGCTCTCGGATGAATGGGACCTAGAAGGAGGTGTTTATGTGCATCAGGCGTGACCCCAGTCTATTTAGTGAAAATAAAAGTACACAGTGTCTATTTTTAAAGTACACGGCGTGTATTGGGTTTTTCCGTACTCTACCAAAATCGGCCTCCACGTCACCCCTACACCCGTGTGTGTGGCCCGACATGGACAGCACACGGCTTCGAGCCGGGGAAGAGTACATGGCGTGTACTCAGAAAGTACATGGCGTGTACTTCAAAAATTTCCAGAAAGTTCATTTTTCTTACAAACTCCAGAAAAAGGAAAGGCGTACCTGAAACGAAGATCCGGGTTCTTACAGTAGTAATTAGTAGTTTTTAGTGGTAATTAATAGTAACTAGTAGTAATTAGTAGTAATTGTGGTAATTGGGAATAATTAAAGGAAATTTGTAATAATTAGCAGTAATTAGTAACAATTATCGATAATTAGTAATAATTAGCGGTAATTAGTAATAATTAGATGTAATTAGTAATAATTTGTGGTCATTAGAAATAATTGGTGTTAATTAGTGGTGCTTTGAAATAATTTGTGGGGATTAGTGGTGCTTAGTAATAATTATTAATAATTACTATAATTAATAAAAAATAGAATAATTAAGTGAAATTTAATTTAAAATACTATATATTGTATAAAATTTGTAAAATTAATAAAAATTTGAATAAATTTAATAAAAGTAGTTTAAATTAATAAAAATTCATATAAATTTATAGAAAATAGTTTAAATTATTATAAATTAATAAAAATTATTATATATTAGGATAAATTAGTATAAATTAACAAAAATTGTTAAATATTAATAAAAATTAGTGTAGATTAAAAAACTATTGTAATGCCCCAACCCTAGTTACCCAAAATCAGTGCATTATTACATATCATTTGCATGATACAAGGAATCATGTCCCAAAAGACCGATTAGTTTAGTAGCCTTAGAAGTACTAGATACATACATAAGTTTTAAATTACATCATGAGATAAAAATAACAACAACATTTTGTCCCATTTGAACACACTTATATCCCTTAGCCTATCCATGCAGGTCAACCATAAAATACTTCTTCACATCCTCGGAAAAATAAAATATATAAAGGGGTGAGCTTAGATGCTCAGTAAGGATAACAATATAGCGGAAACTTCATAAATAAGCATAAACATTTAAGGCAATGTATAAAACTAAAAAAAGCCTTTTAAACTTAAACTTCAGTATAATATGGAAAATATAAATCAAATAATTCCATTTACTTATTCACATGGATATTATACTAGTCGAATAATCACATGTAATATCAATATCTAATTTCATAATGATAGAATGCATAATGTCAGACATCATAACCACATAGTCAAGGCCTCGTGCCAAGACTACAAATAAGATTTTGTCAAGTCCTTGTTCCAAGACACTAGTTTGTCTCATGAGACCTACCAATGCATCAAGGAGCTATAGCAGGCTCCACCCATCACTTACTAAGTCCAATGCATTCCTCATATGAAAAGGTTGAAACATAACATAATCATTTATATTAAACCTAGAATATGAAATGTTAATACATTAAACATAAGTCATGAATGGTATAAAAATAGTACATCCACAGTCAATCATATAATAACTCATTCAATACAATATTGAAGATTGTATTTATAATAAATCAACCTCAATCAATAATAATATCCAAAAGGATGTTGACATAGTTGAAAATGATTAGTAAAACTCTTTGAGAGAAATATACCTTTTTTTCATGAAAACATTTAAAAGTCACACAATTTATAAAGGAAGACATTTAAAAGATATTTTTTAATCAAAGTGTCCCACACCACTTTTAAAATTTTGAAATAATTAACATTTTAAAACATTCATGTCCATATAAATAAATACTTTAAAACCCAATTTGAAAACATGAACATTAATTAGAATGATTTAGAAGAATAAATATTTAAACCGTTAAAATGATATTTTAGTTGAAGAGCCCCTTAAAAATAATATTTTTGAAAACTCCTTTATCTAACATGGAAATGGATAATAAATATGTCCCAAAAAATACTTACACATAAACAATCTTGAATAATAATGAGATTGAAGAATTAACTCTTACCTTGTACTTTTTCTTGGTTGAGGGTATGTTAACCTCTTGTATAATAGTTAAATAATTGTTATTAAATTATAAAAGAACCACATACATAAATATGATATCATATATGATCTTATAATATTTCTTTGTTAATAATATTTTAGTAGTATCATTGTTTCAGGTGTTAACTGATTCGTTTTCCTTTATATGTTTTGTTACGTAACTCATGTTTGTTATGGATAGGATATATTTGATTCATATCCAGAATGATATAATGTTATTAAATATTATTTTTGATAATAAAATGAAAATTCTTCTTGAATGGTTACGATGGGGAATGAATCTCATCGCATTCGTGGAGACGGTAATCCGTACGTATGCACGAACGCTACTTCCATTTCATTTTTTTATTTTAAAAGGAAAGAAGACCAAATGATGCATAGGTATATTATTATTCCAGTATAATATAATATTTTATATATGTTATGTAAGTTCATTAACACCATCATTTATACATTCCATTTATGGTATGAACAAGTCATATCACTTTGAGGGGGCGGTAGTCCGTACTTCCTCCAATGAAATTATTGTATATATACAACATGAAAAGAATAAAGGTATGCTATAAAAGAGAATTATAGAAGATTATAGATAAAATAAATATAAAAAATATCATATATAATTATATTTCCATTATAATTGCCACCATAAGAGGTGGTAGTAGAAGATTGAACAATCATCGTTTCGTGAGGCATTAGTTCGTCGTCCATAGAAACATTATGTTCTATACTCATTAGATAGAGGTGTGTGTAAGTGTAGTTCAAATAATTATCATAAAAACAAACTATTATATTGAGTATATTGGTGTTGTTATAAAAAAAGGAATAAAGATAGTTTAGGGGTTGGATAAGTAAAATAAAATAAAATAACTTAAGAGGAGATGTTACCTTTAAATCATGTAACTCCCTTTTGTTTGAACCAAAATAATTCCTTGAAGTGACTTATGCCTAAGGTAAGACTTCTAATAGTAATATAGGGATGTAGGGAGCTTAATTGGGTAGATTTTGGACAAGGAAAGAGGCTTTAGAGGTGTGAGAAATGGGTTAGAGGTGAGGGATTTTTATAAGGGGGAGGAGGGCCTCTTTAGGAATGTTTGAAAATATTACTTTATTATATAATGATTTTAGGTTTCTAAAGGTCCAAAACTCATTAAAGTCAAAGATAATATGACTCATGTTCGAAATAAAATCATCCAATAAGAATTGGATAGGTTTTTGATATTTCTTTAATTTTTAAAATCTCATTATTTAAATCATTATTTAAAGAGGTAAACACTGCATCATTATTGTGTCATAAATGATTTTATTTATTTGATGTCTAAAAATTATAAAAAAATACCATGATGTAGGAAATATTTCTAAATTTCAAATTAATATTTATAGTCTAAATATAACTTATATAACCCCTTGTAAAAATTATTTTACTAAAAGGTATATGTTTATGTCATTTTTGTCTTTACATTAAATTAATTAATATAAAGTTTCATTGTCACTCTCAAGTGGCTCCATGGAGTCCCAAAATAGACCCAAGTATTCCCATGGTTGGAAATTTATAAACTAGTAGTAATAGTACACATGTTAAGGTAATTTAATATTATTATAATAATATTTTTTTACCCTTATTTACTAGATTTACCATTTAACCATAGTTGAAGTAAATATTCATAATGTCTACAAATAAAAGTTACCTATTTACGCAATTTGGACCTCATGATTCCAAATACTGAATTCATTTTTCCAAATTCAAAATACATAAGTGGAAGAAATTAATTTAAAATTAATTCCCGTTGTCAAAACAAAAAGCGTGTTTTTAAGAAATAATAACTATCAAAAGATTGACACTTGTTTATGTCGAGTTTAAATGTAAAATTAAATATAATAACCTAAATTATATTAAATGACAAAAATATAATCTAATGATACTTTAAAACCACTAAAATTTATAATTTAACGCTATAAATTATTTCTATTAAAAAAGTTGTTTTCAATTAAAATATAGTATTTTTCACTATTCATCAAAATATGAAAGTTATCAGAAAAATACCAAAATTTTATCCAAAATAAATTTTTATTTCCCTATTCTAAACAATAATTTAATTTCATTAAATTTAATATATAAAAGTTTCAAATATTATTTTTTAAAAAGGTTCTCCATTAAAAGACGGTAAAATTTCAATTTTTGAAAAATGCTTCTTTTATCTGAAAAAAATTAATTTGTTATTATATTATGTCTAAGAAACACATAATATGGATTCTAAAATTATATGGAGTATATATAGAATTTAAAATTCATTTAATACTATTCATAACCTCTTTTTGAATGGCTAGTTTGGTAAGTCGTAGTGCGCTCAAACTCGGTGTTGCGTGTAGCGCAAGTTATTGAATTAATTTGAAGAGATAACGTACTATGAAATCTTGGAGTATTACAACTATCTTAAATTATTATAAATTTTTGTACATTTATAAAAAAAATAGTTTAAATTATTATAAATTAGTATAGATATGTATAAATTTAAAAAAAATACTATAAATTACTATGAAATAATATAAATTATTATAAATTACTAGAAAAGTTAAAATGAAACAGGACATCAATTTTCAGTCCATAATAAATAACAAATTTATACACGTATGGTTGACATAAATTGGTCATTTCTCATGGAATGAAGATTTTAAATTCTATTATTTACACCTCTTTAGTAATTTATAATATATTTTATTACTTTATATTAATTTATAATATTTTTTATAATTTATAAAGAATTTGTTAATTTATGGTAACTAATGGTGAATTTAAACTAATTTATACTAGATTTTAAAAAAATAACAAATATATATATTAATAATCTCAAATCCCAAATAGTTTAATTATCGTAATAAGTTTTTAACTTTTTATATAATTAAAATACTAAAATTTAAAGATTTTTTGGATAATTATGAACTTAGGAAATAAGCAACATTTTCTGTTATAAGATCATGATTAGATAAATCATCAGAATAATTCCAAATTATTTTGGTATAAATCATATCTAAAATAAGAGTGTTGAAGAATTTATATCATTGTAATTAGTAATAATTAATAATAATTAGTAAAAATCAACATTATTAGTAAAAAGAAGCATTAAATAGATAAGATTAACAATATTTACAAGTAAATTATAATTTTTTACTTTTTTAATCTTTTTTTGGATTGCCTTTTTCTTATATCAAATTAATCATAAAAAATTATTTATTTTATATTTTTTAGAGAAAGATGGAACAAGGAAGTTGAAAATAGTCTTTATTACATGATCATGATTGGATAAATCATCGTAGGAATCCAAAAGGATTTGGTATAAATCCTATATATATTGAGGGTGTTGAATATTTTTTATCATTTGCATCATCAAAAAAAGAATTTATTTCTGAAGTGACAATTAAGTGTCCATGTAATAAATGTGATCTAAGGAGGTTTGGTGCATTTTATAAAATTAGGGGTCATCTATTGCATTTGGGTTTTTTAAAATATTATGTTTTTTGGTATTGATATGGTGAACGTGATTTCAAAGAAGATACTAATAATTTGGTTCCAAATCCATCACGATTTCAAGATTTAGTAAATAATATGGTTAGTCTATCTTTTCAATAAATTGAGACTCGAGATGATATTTATTTTACTCCTAAGTTGGAACCATCTCAGTTTTATGAGTTATTAAAGTCTGCTGAGGATGACTTATATCCTGGTTGAATGATAGGAAAATTTGGAGTGGTTATAAAATTTATGGCTATTAAATCAGATAATGGAATGTAAAATAGCTGCTTTGATCAGATGTTCTCTTTGGTTAAAGCATTGTTACCTAAAGGAAATGTGTTGCAAACAAATTTCTATGAGAGCAAGAGGCTAGTTTGTTATTTGGGTTTTGGTTGTCAGAAGATTTATAGATGTTCAAATGATTACAACTTATATTATGGTGAAAACAATTCATTAGTTAGTTTTCCTACATGTGGAAAATCAAGGTACAAAAAGGATCATCTAGGGATGTCTATATTGATTCATGTAAAATAGTTGAGGTATTTCCCACTTACACCCAAATTGAAAATTTTATTTATGTCTCAAAACATAGTGTCATTGATTTTTTGGAACAAAACCAATATTTGAACTAATAAAATCTTAAATCATCCTTGTTATGGTGATTTATGGAAATATTTTGACCAATTACATTCATATTTTTTTTCAAAAACCTAAAATGTCCAATTGGTTCTTTTTACTAATGGTTTATATCCATTTGGTTCTTATAATAGTTAATATTCTTGTTGGCCCATCTTTATAACTCTGTATAATTTACCTGCTTGGATGTTGATGAATGAGACATATATCTTTTTGAACTTATTAGTTCTATGAAGTCCAAAAAAGAACACTGATATTTATTTAAATCCATTGATTGATGAGTTAAATTTATTTTGGAGAATTGTGTCAGTACATACGATGTTTTTACAAAAAAAAATCCTAATGAAAGCCACATTAATGTGGACAATTAGTGAATTACCAGTATATGTAATGTTATCTGGATAGAGTACACATGATCCAAAATCATTTCTATATTGTATGAGTGACAGCAAAGCATTTATGCTCATCAATAGAATAAAGGCTTATTTTTTTAGCTATCATTGAAGATTTCTTCCTACCGATCATCCATTTTTTGAGGAACAGATATCATTTCAGAAAATCTATAATTGAAAAAGATGGATCTCCCACAATGATCTTAGATACTGAGTTAAAATTTATTGTTTCTTCATTATCTATCATTACCTTTTGACTGACTATAAACCAATAAAAAATATGGATTTGGGAAAGAACACAATTGGATAAAATAAATAATTTTTTAGGATCTTCCATATTAGTATGATTTGTTGGTCTGTCACATGTTGGATGTCATGCATATTGAGAATAAATATTTTGATAATATATTTTATAGAGTTTTGCACACACCTGGTAAGACAAAAGATAATGTAAATACATGATTAGAGCTTGTCTAAATTTTCAGGTAACCAGAAATTGAACTATTTGAAAATGACTAATCATGGAAGTCAATGAATCCAAAAGAAGCTTATACAGTTTTCAAAGAAAATCATATATTATTTTGTTATTAGATTTCAAACTTGAGGATTTAATATGGTTGTGTTTTCAATTTGGATATATGTGTCATAAATAGTGATATCATTGGATTAAAAAGTCATGATTTTCATGTTATAATTGAAATATTTTTACCAATTGGATTTATAGGTTTGTTGAATTCTATGATTTACAATGCACTAACAGAAATATCATATTCTTTTGATACATTTGTGTGGTAAAAATAGATGATGATTCACTAAGTAGATTGTAATAAGATTTTGTTTTAATTTTATGTAAATTGGAAAACAAATCACATAGTATAAACTATATATGCCTAAGAGTACATTATAAAACTATATATGACTAAGAGTACATTATAAATCTATATCACATGTCATGATATGTACTTAGGTTTTATCTTTCTTATGTGTAAAGAATAAAATAAAATATCAAACAAGGCTAGGAGAACCGTATAGACTGGTAGTCAGGACTGTCTGACAGTGATTTTGAAAGAAAAATTGGATGAGTTCTTGATAAATATATAAATGGTATTACTAGTTTTTTTGGGAATATAAAACTAGTTTTCTTTAGATTAGTTTGATTTATAATCATAGTAAATCTAAGGTAATATGTAGAGGTAAATCATATTACATATAGTAGTTTTTATAGCTACATTAAACCGAGTATGTTATAGCTTCTGATGTAACTTAAGAAGAAATCTTAGCAATTATTTGTTCAATATTTTGGAATTATACCCAGATAGTGAAATTAAATCATATTATGATGAATTTTAAACTATAGTATTATCCAAGATGTCAGGTACAATAGAGGAAAAAGGTATATACTCATTGATATTATCTCTTAAGGGTTTTTTCAAAGAGATGAGGTCGAAGTAAGTAGATCAACCATGGGTAGCATGGTGGGATCTTCACCTATAACCATACCTCAACAGAAGCATGATAAAAATTTGAGACTAACTAGTATAGTGTTATAGTTGTCTCTAGTGAAAGTGGGCGTCTATTGGATTTATTGGCCTAGAAAAAACTAATTTGATAGAGGATTACTAGAATATTCATAGTCTTGAATATTAATTAATTACTTATCACATGATGATCAGTCTTTTGCATGAAATATATGCGATAATTTCTTTGGGGTACTTGTCACACTAAAAGTTCATAGCAGTTACCCACTATGATGAGAACCTAGAAGTGTCATGAAAGTATTCTTAAATATATGTTCTATAACTGGATGATATCATTTGACTGGAGAAAAATGATACAAACTTTTGGGGGTGACTTATAGGACTTTGAAACACTTTTCTCATGGTGTATGCCCTTGGTAATATCTAGAGCATGAGATTATGAGAACTTTACCTGCTTGTAGGAAGTCCACATTTATATGTTTCATTAGATATTCCCATCAATATATGTGTGTAATGATCCTTAAACATTAAGATTATTATTAATATGTATTATTAATTTCATACTTTTATGCATTAATGAAAACCGTAATGACATATGTTCACAGTGATGTAGGTTATGTTAGGTGTGTCCCGACTAATGTGGCATTAATAAATAATGTGATAAATGATTTTTCACTTCTGTTCATAATGAGATTCAATATATCAGGACCTTTGATGGGAATAGAATTGCCTAATTAAAACTATGTACATGGTGTCTAGTCAGCATGTTCAATTCCAATAAGTCAATGAAAGAGACATAAATCATAAAGGTTGATGATACTAGTATGCAACCTGTTTTATTATATATTTCATGATAAAAGGATTATATTACACCGTGTACATTCATATGTTGTTATTTTATTTACGACATTTAACTTCTTTCTCTATGGGAGTCATGATGTATTTCTAGATGCTAACTTTGGACTTTAGGTGATGTTACCTAATTCCACTGAGAAAAGGTCTTAGAGGGTCACACACTAAGTGTATTCAGAACCTTAGTTAAATTCTATTTGAATTTAACATGTTGAATAAATATTATTCTCATACATAGTTTAATAATTATTCATACTTTTTTGATCTCATATATTCAGTCATTGGATATTCAAGATAATATTTAAGTGAATTGAATATTAAATAAATATTCATTTGTATAATAATTATAAATTATGAAGATATATAATATTTATTTATTATTATTCATTCGCAAGGTAACATTTATTTATTTATTTTGTTAAATTAATATTTAATAAATATTTATTCACACATTTTGTGAATATAATATTTGTTTTATTTATTATTGAATAATGAAGTAATATCTATTTATTAAATAGATATCCATTATTCAATGATTGGTAAATACCAAGGCGGATATACAAACTGAGTTTAATGGTTTGGTTTTAAATGATATCTATTTATCTATAGGTGTTGTGAATGTCAAGTAAATAATAATATTAATTATATTATTATTGGATATGATATTCTATATAACAGAACATAATTTTCATAAATAGATATTACATCATCTCCCACTTATTACTGTATAGTTTTAGTGTCTTTGGAAACTTGGAATCATAAACATCTAATTGATAATACATCTACATCATCTCCCACTTATTACTTCAAAACTGGAATCCTTTTTATGTGTCTTACTTAATACCCTTCCTCGTATCTTGAGGAAAAGAAACATAAGAAAAGGGTGAGCTCAGATGCTCAGTAAGAGTAATCAAGGGAGATAACATAAGCATAAGGGCATAATAACATGAAAATAACTATTGAAATTTTTATCCTGTACGTCAAGGATCATAATATTTATTTATGGACTAAATCATAGAAGTCCATAAGACATGAATTATAAAGAACATAATTCATAAGACAAGGAATTATGGAATATACATAATCATAGAAAATAATTTTCATATTAGTCAAGGCTCACTTCCAAGACCATCATAACGAACAAAGTCCCTTACTAAACCGAGTTCGCTCCTTATTCCATCCAAGTATTACTAAACTGGGTTTACTCCTCATTCCAGTCCTATAATACTGAATCGAGTTCACTTCTTGTTCCAATCCTATATATCTTGTGAGATATAAATATTTACCCAATGCATTTGAGGGAGATATAGGTCCCACCCATCACATAATGAAAACCATAGATATGTGTTCCACATGAACATAAATCATTAATCATATCATAACCCATGAAAAATAAATGGGTTTCATAAATATTATGCCATTATATACATAACCAACTACAAAAATAATAAGGATGGTATTCTTGAAAAATATCCCCAATAAATCATAAGTAACATCAAATAATGTTATCATAGATGAAAAAAAATTAGAGATCACTTGAAATAATTCTTGTGGAAAATATCCTTTCTATTTTGAAAAAAAAATCTTAAAATGTCGCACTATTTTAAAAGAAAACATTTTCTTTGAAAATAACCTTGTAATATTATAATGGAATATTTAATTCATTAATTCATAATGAAATCTGGAAAATCCACTCATTATATATAAGTTAAAAAACATTCCTTTCATACTTTTGCTGGAAAAGTCACAAAGAACCTCGTTTGGAAAATGACAAAAAGATTCCTTTCAAACCGTTTAGTTAAAATTCAAACATGTGTAAAAATGACTTTAAACAATTGTATAATAATATTAAAAATATTTTAGAAAAAAAATTAGGAAACATGTATATGGAAGTGAATTATTCCCCAATAGATACTTATGTATAAACAATCATGAATAATAATGAGATTGTGAAATTAATCTTTTTCTTAGGTCTGATTTCCTTTATACGTTTCTAAACCTCATATATAATGGTTTAAATAATATTATTAATTTATACCAAAACAATATTAAATTTATGATAACATATATGATCCTATTATATCATCTCATCACCCGTTTGTTAATAATATTTCATTATTACCCTTCTCTCAGGTGTTAACTACTTCATTTTCTTATGCATATTTTATCATATAAGTCATGGATATTTTGACTAGGATATAGTTATTCTATTTACATAATGATATTAAGGTAATATATATCATATTTATTCATTATATACATTTATATAATCATTCTTGAATAGTGAACATGTAAAATGAATCGTATCGCATCGTAGAGACGATAGGTCATATGTATGCATGAGCGACGGTATCATTCCCTTAATGGTGAAATGGTAAGGAAGTAGATGGTATATTAATTTTTTTTACAAAATAAATATAATATTATAATTATAATATATATATATATATATTATCATTATACCCATGAAAATAAAGTTGTGATGAATATATTACACCACGACATAGAGACGGTAAGTCGTATGTACGCACGTGTGGTGCTTTTGTTTTTCATAGGATGGATAAAATGTGGAATGTGGTTGTTCCATAATCATAATAACATATAAGAATATATATATATATATGATACTATATTTATTAATTTATAATGGAAACAACAGATGAATAGGAAGTAGAAAAATAAATAAACTTGAAAGAGTTGGTAAAGACGATTAGCTCTTCTTCGGTGAACTTCCTTTAGATCTCCTCTTAGGGACACTAGGGTTGGTCTTTTGAGAATACCATAACCTATAGAATGTGTATAGTGAATTTGATAAAATAAATTGGTAGGTTATACTTAATCATGAAGGCTCACTGTGATGTGAAGAAGTTAGGGAGGAGGTGCCCTTTTATAATGGATGTGAGGGGTACTTTTGGAATTTCTCAAAATATTAATTTATAATGAATTCAATATCAATAAAAATACCTAAAAATTTCCATGGATTATAATATAAGATGATATAAAGTTGTAATATCATCAACCAATAAATTTTAGACAAGTTTTAGTATTATTTTAAACCTTATCATTTTGATCAGCCCTTAGTTAACCTATTTTAATTTTAACTACAATAATAACTTTTTCAATATAAAATGATTATAATTTTTAATTATGTGATGTAAATTGGACCATATATGAAAAATTTATAATAATTTATACCATATTATTATAATTTTTTTATTTTTTAAATATTTTTATGATTTTTAAATAATTTAATAAGATATTATTTTGATAAAATATCATTAGTATCAATTTTTACAATATTCATTACTTATACTTTTAAAAATATCAATATAAAAAGTTAAATTAGAAAAAAAATATTGTATTATATCTCTAATAGGTCAAGTTCATCTCAAAAATTCTTTTATTGCATTAATTATCTGAAATTATATTTATTTTAATATTTTTAGTAACATTTATTCAATATTTTCATTAATAAAATAATTATTGCATCAACGTTGTGTAATTATTTAATATATTTATTTAGTTAAAAAAATTAAATACTATGATGAATATAAATATTATATATTTTAGAAGAATATTTATATTCAAATATATCTTTTGTTTAACCCTATATTAAAAATGATATAATATTTAAAACCTGAATGTGTAATCTTTGATATTTTATTAAATAAAATATTATAAATATAATAACCTCATCTAACTGTATCAGAAAGTCAAAAATAAATTTATATCCCTAAAATATGTTTATTAAGTTAAAAATTTACAATTATATTTGTCCATAAACTACTTTTTTCATGTAGACACATAAGGTATACTTAAGACAAGGAAAGTCACATTTTGTGACTTTCTTTTATTTAAATTTTATATAAGTCGTTTTTAAGGACAAGTGTACATTAACCAACTTAATTTTTATCCTTAGTTATTAAGGGTCAAATTATCTTAATCCAATAAAATTTGGGCATGTTTTAGAGTCATTTTATAGTCTTTATCATTTTATTTTAAAACTAAATTACCCAATTTACCCTTTATCATAGCAGCACAATTTACCATGATTACTATTCATATTGACCAAAAAAATAAAATGAACCTATTCAATAAATTTGGACCTTATGAATTTAATTTTTTTTATCCATTTTTCAAAATTCAAAGCACAAATTCCGCAAAATTTAATGAAAAATGGTTTTTCGGAAAAATTTCCCTTTTAAAACATAAAATGTTTTTATAATAAATTTGTGTATAAAATCCATTTAAAAAACTATAATTGGATTATTTTAAATCAAAATTAACTAATTAAAATTTAAAACTAATCAAAAATATAATTTTACCATGTAAAAACATTAAAATAAAATGCAATTTTCAATAAAAATCAATATTTATACAATTCCTTAAAAAATGTTTTCAGAAAATTATAAAAAAAATATTTTAAGATAATTTTGACATGAATAATTCAAAAATGAAATTATTTTTTTCGAATCCATTTTATATAACTTTTAAAAATTAATATTCACTTATAAAAAAAAGATAAACTCATTTTTGAAGAAAAAGTATTTTTAAAGAATAAAGTTATTTTACTAAAAAAATATCATTATTTTCTAATAACTTGCCAATACATTCATATTGAGTTGAAATTTTATATTTATTTTAAAAATTATTTATTGATATTTATTCTTTCTAATTTAATGGATAGGTTATAATGGACATATAATATTATTCAGTTTATTTAAATTCATTTTTACGTGCAACGCAATCTATTAAAGAATTGAAATTATTTAAAGAGAAATATTTATTAAAATATAGTGGTGTTATAATATACCCCACTTAAAATGAATTTTTCCCTTGAAAAATTTCACTCTAATACAAACAAATGAGGGTACCTATACCTCATTACATCCTTAAGTTCCCATATATCCCCCTCAAATTGAAGGTTTTTCCATAAAATTTTAACCAAGAGAGTGTTCTTGTTTTTTAGAAATTTTTCTCTATGATCTAGAATATCTATTTATTTCTCTTCATAAGAAATATCTTGCTCTATCGGTATGAATTCTGAGTTTAGTACATATAAAGGATCAGGTATTTACTCTCTCAGGAGAGATACATGGAACACATCATAAACTTGATAGAAATTCGATGGAAGCACCAATCTATAATCTACCTTCCCAACACAATCAAAAATTTCAAAAGGAACAATATACCTAGGGATTAGTTTCCCCTTATTTTTAAATATCATCACTATATTCTAGGGCGATATTCATATAAATACCTTTTCACCCACTCCAAACTCTAGTTCTTTTCGTCAATTGCCGTCATAACTTTTTTATCAAGTTTGAGATGATCTTATGTGGTGTTGAATATATTTAACCTTCTATGTTATTTCCCAAAATATATCATGTCCTAATACATTTATTTCTCCAACTTAATTATATTATGTTGGAGTTTTGGACTTCTTATCATAGAGGTCTTCATAAGAAGTCAAATGAATATTAGAGTGAAAGATATTATTGTAATAAAATTATAGAAAAGGTATGTGTTGATCCCAAACACCTTTTAAATATGTAGAGAAAGCTCTAAACATGTATTCTAGAGCTTGAATTTTACTCTCAAACTAGCCATTTGTCTAAGGATTATAGGTAGTTCTAAAACTTAACTCTATATCTAGAGTCTACTGAAGACTTCTCTAGAACTTTTAGGTAAGTCTCGGATCCCGATAGGATATAATGGAAAGTGGTACTTCATGAAATCTCACCAATTCCTTAATATATATTCTAAAAAAATTATAAATATAGAAATATTATTAGATATTAATTAATTTTGTTGAATTCGTAAGAAGACCAATTGTAACCCATATAACATTATGACATTTAGATGTTTTGGGAAGTTTGATGATAAAATCCATGGTGATGTTTTCCCATTTCTATTTTGTTATGGTTAATGGTTGTAGCATCCCCTTAGACTTATGTCCCTCGTCCTTAACTTTCTAACAAACCAAGCACTAAGAAACATATTTTATTCGTTTCATCCCCCCAAAAATACTCTTTCAATTCCCTATACATCTTTGTGCTTCTAGGATGAATAGAGAATTATGAACTGTGATCCTTATCCAATAGATCCTTCTTTAATTCTAGTATGGTAGGGATACAAACATAGTTCCTAAACCATATCATTCCATCACAATCAAATTTTAACTTAGGAATATTTCCACCTTCTTTTGAAGCTCTACATCTTCCTTCTATGTCATCTTAATATTCACTTGTATATGTGGTTGAACATTCATTTGAGTTAGATAATATTTCTACCCTTACTTTAAAATTTCAAGATCCATCCTTTAAAAATCCATAAATATTGGAACTTTTATGATCCTCATCATAGATATTCCATCATGGTTATTTCAACTCAAAGCATTTTCCACCTTGTTCGCTTTCCTGGGGTGGTAATGTATTGAGTGGTCATAATATTTAATCAACTCCAGCCATCTTGTTTGAAATATATTCAGCTCATTTTGAGTGAAAATATACTTTAAACTTTTATGATCAGTATATATGTCACACCTTTATCCATAAAGATAATTCCTCCATACTTTTAATGAAAAAAATACCACTGATAACTCCAAATCATGAGTTGGGTAATTTGGTTCATGGATCTTCAATTTTCGTGGGGCATAAGATATCACCATATAATTTATCACGATAACACATACCAACCCCTTATTTTATGAATCACTATATATCACAAACCTTTCTCCACTACAGGGTAGTGTGAGAACAGGTGCACTGACTAACCTTATTTTCAGCTCCTTGAAATTATATTCACATTCCTCCGTCTATATGAACTTAAATACTTTTTGAGTAAACTTGATGATTAGATTAGATAATATTGAGAAATATTTCAAAAAACATCAATAATATCCAGCCAAGATAAGAAAAATTCGAATCTCAGTTACCTTTTTTGGTCTAGGACAATGTTCAATAACTTCCATCTTTTTTGGATCCACAGATATATCATCTCTTGAAATTATGTGACCCAAAAATGAAACTTTCTAAAGACAAAATTCACACTTGGTAATTTTTTTATAAATCTTCTCCTTTCTCACGGTATTTATTATAATTCTCAAGTGATCTTCATGTTCTTACTTAATCTTTGAAAATATAATAATATCATTGATAAATACTACCACAAACTGATCAAGACAGTTTCTAAAGACTTTATTCATTAAATCCATGAAGATGGTAGGGGAATTAGTAAGACAAAAAGGAATATCTATAAATTCATAGTGTCCATACCTTATAAGGAATGTCTTCTTGGGTATATCCTCCTTCTTTACTCTCAGTTGATGATATCCAGAATGAAGATCAATCTTGGAAAAGTATTTATCTTTACATAGTTGATCAAATAAGTCGTCAATATAAGGGAGAGGATATTTGTTCTTGATGTGATATTGTTAAGTTCTCAAAAATCAATGTAGAGTCTCATTAATATGTATTTATTATTAAAAAATAGAACAGGTGTACCCCAAGTTGATGTACAAGGGCATATGAGTCCCTTGTCAAGATTCTCCTAGGGTTTCTTCTTCAATTCCTACAAATCAATTGGGATCATTATATATGGAGTATTTAAAATAATAATAGAACCTGGTATGATATCTATTGAAAAATAAACTTCATGATTCAATGGAAGGCCAAGAAATTCTTCTGGAAAGATTTCAACAGAATCCCATACAATAGGTGTATCCTTAATGGTGAGTTTATCCCTAACCATATGAGATAGATAACCTTCATTTATAGTAATTAAGGCCCAATAGATGGAAGTAATTTCCATTGGAAGTTCATATTCATCATTGCATTGATAGATGATCATAGATTCATTTGGAATATTAAATGTAACATCCCTTCCTCAGAAAATGATATAAGTTCCATATAGAGAAATCTAATCCATGCTAAAAATCACATCAAATTCAATTGAAGGAAGGATCACAAGATTTTCAGGAAGCGCTTTCCCTCAAACTTTAACTTGAGAAGAATCATAAACTTGTGATCTGATCATCATGCCATTAAGAGTTTTCAAAGATAAATCAACATCTAATTGTTTAGTTAATTTGTTGATAGCCTTAGAAAATTATTTAGAGATAAAATAGTGGGTGGATCCAGAATCAAATAAAACATTAGATGCCTTAGAGTGGATGGTATGTGTACCCTTCACCACTTCATTGTCTTACTTCACATCGACAATAGTGATCACATGTAGTTTGAATTTTTCTTTAGCCTTAAGAGGTTTCTATCATTGATCATCATCGATAACCCTAGGATTTGGGAAATGGTTAGCATAATGCATAGTTTCCTTGCACTTGAAACATTGAAGTGTGGGAGGTGCATTCTGTGTAACTTTTTCTCTATTCGCATCATTTGTTATCTTTTACCATAAATTTGATAGTAAATTTCCCAATGACCTTCTTTCCCATATTTAAAACATTTATTAGTTCCCTTAAGACAGTTTCCTCCATGTTTATTTCCACACTTTGGTCATAAAGGAAATCTCATCTTCTTTTTACTACAGTTTTTATATTTTCCCTTGAATTACATTTTTCTCTTCTTATCAAACCCATAAGATTGATGGGTGACTCTAATATCCATCTCAACCTTGAGAACACATAAAATGATTTCTTTATAGATACTAAATTCGGTTATGGATAAATCCCTTCATAGACTTTGTTTTAATCCACTGAAGAATTGATCAACCTTCCTTTCAGGTTGGATAATAATTCTAGAAGTGTATATTGAACATCTTGTAAAATTTTCTTTGTAGGTAACAAGATATTCATCATCCTTTTTATTAAGCTCAAGGAACTCATTCACCATCTTTTTATGAATAATATGAGAAAAGTGATTATTGAAAAATAAGTTCTTAAACTCATCCCATTCCATGGATTCAATTTCATCTTATTACCTCATATTCTTAATGAGATCCCACCATTGATTTGATTAATATTTTAAATGATAGATTGCCAAAATTAATTTCTCATGTTCTGAACATTAGAGAACCATAAATATCTTTTTAGTGGTATTGATCTCTTATTCATCCACTAGTGGATTAGAAGACCCACTGAAAAAATGTGTATGTTACCTCGTGAAGGACTCGACAGATTGTTATTCCCTCCTTTTCTCATTTGGAGGTCTAGTATGATTCATAGCTTGAGAAAGTTATGTGAGCATAGCAACAAGGTTTTTTATTCTAGTTCGCATAAAATTCAGATTATTGGGAGGATAATCATTACATTTCTCATTGTATTTATCATTAATGTGGTTCCTTTGGGTCCCATCCATTGACTAAAACCAAAAAACATAGTGTGAGAAACACTAATCATAGTAGGAAAACCACATAATCAAGGAAAATTACTTATAAAATTTCAATTCAGGAAGCCTTTGGTTTTATCCTAGGTTATTTATGATTGTCACTAAAACTATAGGATTGTATCCAATACTTAGACTTATCCTTAGGGTTCTTACTAAGGTTTTTTTATCCTAGTTTCCAAAGTTTAACTAAACCTTTCTCTGATACCAACTATAATGGACCATGATTTTCATATATAGATATTACACCTAAATAGAAGAATATTCATTACATAACATAAAAAACCATGCCATAACCATATAGGTTTATTGTATTTGGAAACTTGGAAACATAAACAAATTATTCATAAAACATCTATATCACCACCCATTTATTTCATCGTAACTATAATCCTTTTTGGCACATCTTACTTAATACCCTTCCTTGTATCCTAGGGAAAATAAACATAAGAAAAGGGTGATCTCAGATGCATAGTAATGGTAATCAAGGGAGATAACATAATCATAATGGAATAATAACATGAAAATAACTTTTAAAAATTTTATCCTGCATATCAAGGATCATGATATTAAGTTATGGACTAAATCATAGAAGTTCATAAGATAAGAATTATAAGAAACATAATTCATAAGATATAAAATTTTGGTATACACATAATCATAGAAAATAATTTTTATATTAGTCAAGGATCTTTTCTAATACCATCATAGCAGAAAAAGTCCCCTACTAAACTAAGTTCACTCCTCGTTCCAACCATGTATTACTGGACTGAGTTTACTTCCTATTACAGTCATGTATTACTAAACCAGGTTTACTTCCTATTCCAGTCCTATCTATATCATGATATATAAATATTCACCCAATGAATTGGAGGAATACATATGTCTCACTAAATAATTTTATCTTATATAGAAAATAATTTTGAGAGATCACTTGAAATAGTTCTTGAGGAAAATATCCTTTCTACTTTGAGAACAATTTTCTTAAAATACCATGTAATTTTAAAAGAAAAAAAATATTTGAAAATAACCCTATGATATTGTAATATAATATTCAAGACTTTAAGGTTTCATGAAATATAGAAAATAATCTCATTCCATACAAGTTAAAAAAACATTCTTTTCATACTTTTTCTTGAAAATTCACAAAGAACCTCATTTGGAAAATGACAAAAAGATTCCTTTCAAACCGTTTATTAAAAACTCATACATGTGTAAAAATGATTTTAAACAATTATATAAGAATATTAAATATATTTTAGAAAGAAAAATATGAAACATAGACATAGAATATAAATATTCCCTAGTAGATACATACATATAAACAATCCTGAATAATAATGAGATTGTGAAATTAACCCTTACCTTAGGTTTGATTTCCTTCATATGTATTTAAAACTCATGTATAATGGTTTAAATAAGGTTCATAATTTATAAAATAACCCTATTAATATTTATGATATCTTATATGATCCTCTTATACCATATTATCACCTGTTTTTTAATAATATTTCATTATTACACTTCTTTCGAGTGTTAACTACTTCATTTTCCTATGCATGTTTTGTCATATAAGTCTCAGTTATTATGCATAGGATATAGTTTCATCATTTACATAATTATATTAAGGTAATATATATAATATTTATTTATTATATAAATTTATAGAATCATTATTGAATGGTAAGTATGGAAAATGAATTGCATCGCATCGTAGAGACGGTATGTCATACGTACGCACGAGCGATGGTATCATTCCCTTAATAGTGAAATGGTAAGGAAGTGGATGATATATTAGTATTTTTATGAAAAATAAATATAATATTATAATTAATATATATATATATATATATATTATTTTTTTCATTATACCCATCCAAATAAAGTGGTTTTGAAAAACAGATTACACCACATCGTTGAGACGATAAGTCGTACGTATGCACACGCGGTACTTTTATTTTTTAAAGGATGGATAAAATATGGAATATAGTTTTTACATAATCATAATAACATATAATCATTTATATGATACTGAATTTATTACTTTATAATGAAAACAACATATGAAGAGGATGTAGAAGAAGAAATAAACTTGAAAGATTTCGTAAATACAATTACCTCTTCTTCAGTGAACTTTCTTTATATATCCTCTTAGGAACACTAGGGTTGATATTTTAAGAATACCAGAACCTCTAAAATGTGTCTAGTGAAGTTTATAAGATATATTTGTAGGGTATGTTCGATCTTGAATTCTCAAAATGATGTGAAGAAGTGATATAGGAGGTTTCCTTATATAATTGAGGTGGGAGGTACTTTTGGAATTTCACAAAATATTAATTTATAATAAATTCAATCTCAATAAAAAAACCTCAAAAAGGATATGGATTAGAATATAAAATTATATAAATTTTTAATCTATTCAACCAATAAATTTTAGATAATTTTTTGTATTATTTTAAACCTTATCGTTTTGATTAACCCTTAGTTAACCTATTTTAATTTTAACTATGATAACAACTTTTTCAATATTAAAAGGTTGTAATATTTACTTAATTGATGTCAATTAGACCAAAAATAAAAAATTTATAACATTTTTTATGATATTATAATTATTTTTTATTTTTTAAATATGTTTTATTATTTTTAAATAATTTAATAAAATTTTATTTTGATAAAATATCATTAGTATCAATTTTGACACTTTATTATTTGGACTTTTAAAAATATTAATATGACCATTTAATTTCAAATACAATATTTTATTATATCTTTAAGAGGTCAATGTCATCTATAAAATTCTTTTATTTCATTAATTATGTCAAATTATATTTATTTTATTATTTTTAGTAACATTTATTTTATATTTCCATTAATAAAATAATTATCGTGTCAGTGTTGTGTAATTATTTAATATATTCATTTATTTACTCAAAATTAAAAATAAAATACAGTGTTGAAGATAAATCTTCTATATTTAATAATAATATTTATATTATAATATATCTTTTGGTTAACCCTATATTAAAAATTATACAGTATTTAAAACATGAATGTGACAACTTTGATATTTTGTTAAATAAAATATTATAAATATCATAATCTTATCTAAGTGGACCAAAAAGTCAAAAATAAATTTATATATTGAAAATATTTTTATTAAGTTAAAATTTTACATTTATATTCATTCATAACATACCTTTTCCCCATATAGACACATAAGGGGTATTTAAGACAAGGAAAGTGACATTTTGTAACTTTCTTTGATTCAAATATTATATAAGTCATTTTCATGGAAAATTGTCTATTAAACAATTTAATTTAGATCTATAGGTGTTAAGGGTTTAATTATATTCATCCAATAAAATTTGAACATGTGTTAGGGTCATTTTATAGTTCTTATCATTTTATTTTTAACTAGATTACATAATTTACTCTTTACCATAGTAACAAAATTTACCACGATTACTATTCATATTAGAAAAAAAGGACCAAATCACTAAATTTTGACCTTATGAATCTAAATTTTTTATCTATTTTTTAAAATTCAAAACACATAAGTTTCATAATTTAGTGAAAAACATTTTTTCAAAAAAAATTATTTTAAAACATAAAGTGTTTTTATAATAAATTTATGTATAAAATCATTTTCAAAATACACAATTGGGTTGTTTTAAATCAAAATGAAATAATTAAAATTTAAAAGTTAACAATTATATAATTTGAACTTGTAAATACTTTAAAATAAAATATAGTTTTCAATAAAAATTAGTATTTTCACTATTCCTTAAAAAATGTTTTCATAAAATTATAAAAAAATAATTTTAAGATAATTTTAACATTTAAAATTAAAAAATGAAATTAATTTTGTCAAATCCATTTTTTATAACTTCTAAAAATTAATATTCACTTATAAAAAGAAGATAAACTCATTTTTGAAGGAAACTTATTTTTGAAGAATAAAGTGATTTTACTAAAAAAATGTGTGATTATTTTCTAAAAAAATACCAATACATTCATATTGAATTGAAAATTTATATTTATTTCATAAATTAGTTATTCATATTTATTCCCATTAATTTAATGGCTAGGTTATAATGGACATATAATATTATGTGGTTCTTTTAAACTCACGGTTGTGTGCAACGCATGCTATTGAAGAATTAAAATTATTTAAAGATAAATATTTACTAAAATATATGGGTGTTACATTTTGCCCCCCTTGAAATGAATTTTCCCTCAAAATTTTTCACTTTGATACAAATATATTAGGGTAACTTTTCCTTATAACATTCTCAAGTTCCCACATATCCTCCTCAAATTGATGGTTTCACCATAAAACATTAACCAAGAGAGCGGTCTTGCTTCATAGAACTTTTTCTCTACGATCAAGAATCTTTATCGGTTATTCTTCATAAGAAATATATTTATCAAATGGTATAAATTCTGAGTTTTGTACATGTGAAGGATCATATATGTACTTTCTCATAAGAGATACATGGAATACATCATTAACTTGAATTAGATTCATTGGAAGAACCAATCTATAAGCTACCTTCCCATCACGATCAAGAATTTGAAAAGGACCGATGTACCTAGGGATTAGATTTCCCTTATTTTCAAATCTTGTCACTCTCTTATAGGGAGATATTTATATAAATACTTTTTCACCCACTTCAAAATCTAGGTCTTTTGTCGATTTTCAACATAACATTTTTTTCGACTTTAATATGCTCTTATATAGTGTTGAATAAATCTAACCTTCTTTTCCATTTTCTCAACTAGATCAGGTCCCAATAGCTTTATCTCCCAAAATTAATTCTAGTATGTTGTAGTACTACACTTTATACCATATAGGGCTTCATAATGATCCATCTAAATACTATATTTAAAAGTATTTTTGTAAGAAAATTCTACCAATGGTAGGTTTTGATCCCAACCACCTTTGAAATCCATAGAGAAAGCTCTAAAAATGTCTTATATAGTTTGAATTGTTCTCATATTGACCATCTATCTAAGGATGATATTAAGTGTTGAAACTTAACTCTGTATCCAGAGTCTGCTGAAGACTTCCCTAGAACTTCAAGGTAAACCTTGGATCTTGATCAGATATAATGGAAAGTGGTACTTCAAGAAATCTCGACACTTATTTAATATATATTCAAGAAAGTTTATCAAGAGATAAATCTTATCTAATATTAATGAAGTGTTCTAACTTTGTAAGGTAATCAACTATAACCCATATAGCATTATATATTTTAGATATTTTTGGAATTCTGATGAAAAAATTAGTGGTTATGTTTTCCCATTTCCATCCAGTATGGGTAATGTTTGTAACATCCCCTTAAACTTTTATCACCCAGCCTTAATTCATTAACAAACCAAGCACCGAGAAACATATTATGAAATATATTTATTCATTTCATCCCACCATAAATACTCTTTTAGGTCTCTATACATTTTTTTGCTTCCATGATGAATTATGAGCCTCATCCAATATATCCTTATTTAATTCTAGTATGGGAGGGACACAAACACAGTTCATGAACCTTATTATTCCACCACAATCAAAGTTTAACTTAGGAACATTTTTCACCTTATTTTGCAGCTTTTAATCCTCCTTCTTCACCTCCTTAATGTTCACTTGTATAGGTGGATGAACATTCATTTGAGCCAGATAATATTTCTCCCCTTCCTTTAAAATTTCCATATTTATCCTTTTTAAATTCATAAATATTAGATCTTTTTTTATCCTCATTATAGATAGGAAAGTATGGTCCTTTTGACTCAAAGAATTTGTTGCCTTATTTGCTTTCCCAAGGTGGTAATGTATTGACCGGTCACAATATTTAATCAAATACAACCATATTATTTGGCACATATTCAAATCCTTTTAATTTAAAGTATACTTTAAATTTTTATAATCAGTATATATGTCACACATTTCTCCAAAAATATAATTCCTTTATATCTTTAATGAAAAAATTACCACAACTAACTTCATATCATGATTTGGGTAATTTTTCTCATGGATATTCAATTTTTGTGAGGACTAATATATCACCATATAATTTTTCATGAGAACATATCCCAACCCCTTATTTTATGCATCACAATAGATCAAAAACTTTTCTCCGTTATAGGGTAGTTTGAGCACAGGTTCACTGAATAACTTTCTTTTCAGCTCCTTGAAATTATCTTCACATTCCTACGTCCATATGAACTTAAATCCTATCTAAGTCAACTTGGTGAGTGAATTAGATAATCTTGATAAATATTTGACAAAACATCAATAATATCAATCCAAACCAACAAAACTTTAGATATTAGTTGTTGTTATTGGTCTAGGCCAATGTTTTATAACTTCCATCATTACTGGATCCATAGATATCCCATCTCTTGAGATTATGTGACCCAAAAATGAAACTTTATGAAGCCAAAATCTACACTTGGTAAATTTTTCATAAAGCTACACCTTTCTTAGGGTCTTTAGTATAATCCTCAAGTGATCTTCATATTCTTATTTTCTATCTGAATATACAATAATATCATCTTTAAAGACTACCAAAAATTAATCAATATAGTTTCTAAATAATCTATTCATTAAATACATGAATATATAAGGGGAATTAGTAAGACAAAAAGGCATCACTATAAATTCATAGTGTCCATACCTTGTATAGAATGTCACCTTGGGTATATCCTCCTTGACTCTCAATTGATGATATCCAGAATAAAGATCAATCTTGGAAAAGTATTGATCTCTATGCAGTTCATCAAATAAGTCATCAATACTGGGGATATGGTATTTTTTCTTCATAGTGATCTTGTTAAGTTCTCTATAATCAATGAAGAGTCTCATTGGTCCATATTTCTTATTAACAGATAGAACATATTCACCCTAAGGTGGTGTAATAGGTCATATGAATCCCTTGTCAAGATTCTCTTGGGGTTTCTTCTTCAATTCATGTAACTCAATTTAGGCCATTCTATAAGGAGTCTTTGAAATAGGCATATCGCCTAGTATGAGTTCTATTGAAAACTCAACTTCATGATTTAGTGGAAGACCTTGTGATTCTTATGAAAAGATATCAACAGACTCTTGTACAATAGGTGTATCCTTAATGGTGAGTTTCTCCCCAACCATCTGAAATGGAAATCCTTTATTTATAGGGATTAATACCCACAATATGGAAGTAATTTCCATCATAAGTTTATATTCATCCTTTCATTGATATATGATCATAGATTCATTAAGAATATGAAATTTGACTTCCCTTCCTCTATAGTTGATTTGATCTCCACATAGATAAAGTCAATCCATGCTAATAATAACGTTGAGTTCAACTAAAGGAAGGATCACAAGATTTTCAAGAATCACTTTCCCACAAACTTCAACCAGAGAGGAATTATAAACTTGCGATGCGACCATTATGTCATTAGGAGTTTTCACATCTAACTCAACATCTAATTATTGAGGTAATACAATGCCTCCCTTAGAAAATTATTTATAAATAAAAGAGTGGGTGGGTCCATAATCTAATAAAACATTAGTTGTTTTAGAGTGGATGGTAAGTGTACATTTCACCACTTCACTATCTTACTCCACGTCGCCAATAGTGATCACATGTGATTTAACTTTGTATTTGTCCTTAAGATGTTGTTGATGTCGATCATCATTGATAACCCTATTATTTGGGCATTGGTTAGCATAATTCCCATTTTCCTTTCACTTGAAGTATTGAAGTGTGGGTGGTGCATTATGTATAACCTTTTCTCTATTTTCATCACTAGTTATCTTTTTCTCATCACTTTGGTGGTCAATTACCCAATGAAATTCTTTCCTAATTTTAAAACATTTACTCATTCCCTTAATATATTTTCCTCCATGTTTATTTCCACACTTTGAGCATAAAGGAAATATCATCTTCTTTTCCCTGTGGTTTTTAGATTTTCCCTTGAATTCCATTTTTCTCTTCTTATAAAACCCATATATTAATAGGTGACACCAATATCTATCTCAAACTTTAGAGAACATTGAACGATTTATTCATATCTACTAAAGTCCCTTTTGGATAACTCCCTTTGGAGAATTGGTTTTAACCCACTAAAGAATTGATCAGCCTTACTTTCAGGTTGAATGATAATTCCAGAAGCGTACCTTGCAGATATTGTGTAGGTACCAACAGATTCATCATCTTTTTGACTAAGATCAAGGAACTCCTTCTCCATCTTCATATGAAGAATACAAGGAAAGTACTTATTGAAAAATAAGTTTTTGAACTCATCCCATTCCATGGAGTCAATTTCATCTCGTTGCCTCGTATTTTTTATGAGATTCCGTCATTGATCTGATTCACCTTCTAAATGATAGATTTCAAAATTTACTTTCTCATGTTTTGAACATTGGAGAACTAAAAATATCTTTTCATTGGCATTGATCCATTATTTAACCACTAGTGGATTAAAAGACCCACTAAAATAATGTGGAATCTGCCTCATAAAGGACTCAATAGAATGTTATTCTCTTCTTTTCTCATTTGAAGTTCTAGCATGATTCATAGCTTGAGAAATTTTTGTGATCATGGAAACAAGGTTTTTCATTCCATCTCACATAACATTAAGTTTCTCAAGAGTACAATCATTACATTTCCTATCACATTCAATATTAATGTAGTTCCTTTGGGTCCCAGTTATTGACTAAAACCAAAAAACATAGTGTGGTAAACATTAATCATAGTTTGAAAACTACATAATCAAGGTAAATTGCTTATAAAATTTTGATTCAGGATGCCTTAGGTTTTATCCTAGGTTATTTATGAGTATCACCAAAACTTTAGGAATGTATCCTATACTTATACTTATCATTAGGGTTCTTGTTAAGGTTTTCTCATCCTATTTTCCAAAGGTTAAATAAACCTTTCTCGAATACCAACTATAACAGAACATACATTTCATATATAGATATTACACCTAAATAAAATAATATTCATTACATAACCTAAAAAAACCATTCCAGAACCTTATAGTTTTTGTGTGTTTGGAAACTTTGAAACATAAACAACTGATTCATAAAACATCTACATTGTCTCCGGCTTATTATTTCATAACTAGAATCATTTTGGGCATGTCTTACTTAAGACCCTTCATCATATCCCAGTGAAAATAAACATAAGAAAATGGTGAGATTAGATGATCAGAAAGGGTAATCAAGGAAGATAACATAATAATAAGGGCATAAGAGTGAGAAAATAATTTTTGAAAAATTTATCCTACATATCAAGGATGGTGATATTGAGTTATGGACTAAATAATTAAAGTTTATAAGACATGAATTATAAAGAACATAACTCATAAGACATGAAATTGTGACATGCACATAAGCATAGAAAATCATTTTCATATTAATCAAGCCTCACTTTTAAGACCATTATAACAGAAAAAGTCCCTTATTAAACTAAGTTCACTCCTCATTACAGCCTTATATTACTAAACCAGGTTTACTCCCCATTCCATTCATATATTACTGAACCGATTTTACTTCTTATTCTATTCATTTCTATATCATGAGATATAAATCTTTACCCAATGCATTGAAGGGAGATATAGGTTCCACCCATCACATAATCAAAACCATACATACATGTGTCAAATGAACATAAATCATTCATAATAGCATAACCTATGGAAATAAATGGGTTTCATAAACATGATTCAATCATAGCATAACCCATGGAAAAGAAATGTGTTTGATGAAAATCATGACATCATATACATAAACCATCCACAAAAAGAATAAGGATAGTATTATTGAAAAATATATCCATTAAAGCATAAGTAACATCAAATAATGTTATCTTAGATGGAAAATAATTTTGATAGATCACTTGAAATAATTCTTGAGGGAAATATCCATTCTTTTTTTAAAACAAATTTTCTTAAAATGTCGCACAATTTAAAAAAACATTTTCTTTGAAAATAACCTTGTAATATTATAAGGGAATCTTCAAGGAATTAAGGTTTCATGAAATTTGAAAAATGTACTCATGCCATATAAGTTAAAAAAAATATTCCTTTTGTACTTTTTCTGGAAAAGCCACAAAGAACCTTATTTGGAAAATAACAAAAATATTACTTTCAAACCATTTAGTATAAATTCACACATATATATAAATGATTTTAAAAAAAATTATAAGAATATTAAATATATTTTGGAAAAAAATAGTAAACAAGGACATGGAAGAGAAATATTCCCCAATAGATACTTATGTATAAACAATCCTGAATAATAATGAGATTGTGAAATTAACTCTTACTTTAGGTTTGATTTCCTTCATATGTATCTGAACCTATTATATAATGGTTTAAGGAATGTTATTAATTTATACTAGAACCATATTCATATTTATAATATCATATATGATCCTCTTATATCATATTATCACTCTTTTGTTAATAGTATCTCATTATTATCCTTCTTTCGGGTGTTAATTACTTCATTTTCCTATGTATTTTTTGTCATATAAGTCTCGATTATTATGAATGGGATATATTTATGTCATTTCCAGAATGATATTAAGGTAATATATATCATATTTATTTATTATATACTTGTCATGACCTGTCCTAGAGGGTCCGTGTAGTGACTACCCCATGCCCGCCTCTGATAGGCCATGGGTTGGAGGCTAGCACCAAGTTAGAATATCCCATAAATGGGAGTCATTTTCCTAAGTACCTATACACATGCATGCATCTTCAATCCCTAACTATAAAAAAATGGGTACATTATAGGGGGTTTGATTCTCGCTCAAATTTACCCAAGATATGAAGGTAGAACGGTCCTTGTAGTCTAGCTTGGGTTGTTGAATCCACAGAGACCTAAGAAGTAACCTATAGACACGCACATTCTAAGGACTATCTTTGGATATGAAGTGTCCAAATTGGGTTGATTTTAGATGGGTTTAAAGGAACTCTAAGAGACTTAAGTGAATTCAATTTAAAAGAATGAGTTGATCCTAGGTTATCGCTTGGGGTGGATTGGACGTATTTCCTTTTTAATGATTTCAATTTCTTATATTTGAGATGGGTTCATTTAAGGAGATAAAACAACATCATAACTTACTAGTTTAATTCCTACACCCTTTAATACTAATCACATATTCACTTTAATGATCAAAATTTTGAGCACTTCAAGGTAAAGGTTCGTATTAGCACTTGAAGTGTGTGGCCTTAAATTCAACAAGGACGATGGAGTTTAAAAATCATCAAATAAAAATCTCAATTAAAGAAGTTATTATACATTAATGAAGTGATAAATAACATCCAATACAGCCCCTTGATACTCCCTTGGATCAACCCATAAGTGGGTTAGCCCTCCATTGATCCCATGGTTTTAATGGAAGCGGAAAGTAGACTCATGAGGGAGGAAATTGAGAAGTAAAGAAAACAACAAAAATAAAAAGATCACTCCACCGTTGTGTGAATAATTTCACAAGGTTTGGTGTGAATAAATTCACACCTTGATCAAACGGTATCAAAGTGATATGAAGAACAACAGAATAAGAGTAGAATAAGAACTTTTATTAAGAAACTAAAGTGAATTGAACAACTTACATGTGAAAGACAAATTTGAGACAACAAAATTGCAGCATAACATTACAATTGAACAAAGCACCCAAGATTATCAACTCCTCCACCAACACTGCCTTAAATAGGAATTTTTTAGCCCTTGTGTCTATCCTACAACAGTACAAGTCATCTCACTTGATTATGGTAGGTCTAGGGTGGTGGAAAGTTTGTGGAAAGAAGACTTTCCACCCTTGACCCGAAAAGGCATCCAACTTTCATGCACCAAACAGGCGTGCTTGAAAAACCTTCTATATGGAATAATTTTGGTGGTCCATAGAATACTTAAATTAAGCTACTGATGTCTCCTAACATCCTATAAAATATCATCCCAAAAGAAGTTATGGTTTTCGAGATATGGTTTAATTTGTGGTATTTGTTTCTGGGCCGCAGAATCTGGCCTAGAATTTTATCTCTAACTTGGGATGCCTAAATGGACACCATAGAGGCCGAATTAGAATTGGATCCTGAAGAGTTATTTGTTCCTATACATGGATTCTAGAATATCACGAAATTTTGGATTCATTGGGACTTTATTTTGGGCCCCACAGTCTCATCAGTGGGATGGTGTCCAATCTGCCTTCTCCAGAATTGCTTCTTTTCATTGCCAAATATCTTCATCATCCTCCATGAATTATCCATTGATACCTGAATGAAACATGTTCATATTGGAGTGTATATAAATTTCAAAAAATATAAAATTAAAATATTTATAATTATATTCCTTAAAATCAGATGACTCATTGGGTACTTTAAATGATGTTAAAAAATGTACCACATAATAGTGCATTTTAAGAAGGTATTACAATCATAATGTGAAATTATGTTCAAAGTGTAAAATGCACTAAAATGGTGTTTATGATTAATAAATAGCATGAATATTATGTATATTAATAAATAATATTATCCTAATTTAGTGGCTAATCACACCCCCAAACTTGAGTTTTGCTAGTCCCGAGCAAAATATATCTCAACAATATGAAATTCGAATTCCTTTTTCCAAAAACATTTTAATACACAATGATCACCAAAAACCCTTATACCAAAAAATCCTGAAACCCATCAAAATATTTTAATACAAGATTTTTTCATAAGCAGATCTCAATCCCAAGCTCATTCCTTTGTTCAAATTCATTGCCATATTTCATCCAATATCAATTAAGTATGAGGATGTGTTGTGCATCATAATAGACATGGGGGTTCATCTTTATTCAAGGAGGAAATTACGGAAGCTCTAGGTGGAATCACATTTCAATATTAAGATGAGTATTCATTTTTTTTTTGTATTTTTTTTTTGTTGTTTTTTTTGTTGTTTTTTTTTTTTGCAATTTTACCATAGTAATTGAAGTTTCACTCAAAAGAGTCAACCCCTGTAGCAAGACTTTGCTGATGACTCCCAGGCTCAAAGACCTTAGGGCACCAAGTGAAGCCCACATACTCGGGCATCATCTCGAGTTAACTCAATCAAAAACAAATTCAAATTACTAAAAATTGAGATAAAATTACTAACTCTGGGCCAGACAACTATGGAGTCACGATCCCCAAGTGCCGAAAGCCACGCATTAGGTCATTTCATTACTCTACGCGCAAATTTTTTTTTTAATATTTTTTTTGAATACTAATATTAAACTAAAATGATCACCAAACCTATGCTATTTATTTAGGGGACCCCATGAACTCAGACTAATACCCCACTATCCAAGGGACGTGCATTGTGATCTTTTTTTTATTTGGATGAAAATATAAACGATGAAATATCACATTGGACAGCCACACTTTCCAAAATCTATGCTCATGAAATTATACAAGGATTAAAATCAGAATCAGGGCATGCTAAATTATTTTCTATTTAGTTTCAAAGTGTGCAATGTGTATTACCATGTTCAAAGTTAAAGGAATTTTTCCTTCCATTTACACAAAAAAAAATTCAAATCATTCATTTTTTTTACACGAAATCATTTTTTATTTTATCTCCCCCCCACAACTTAAAATAACACTTTCCCCAGTGTTTAAAGAAAAGAAAATTTAGAAGGGGGTAGAGGAATAAAAGGGAAGTTCAATAAGGAAATTGAAATATTGGGATCATGGAATGAAGTCACCTGGTGGTTGAAGTTTGAAGTTCTTTCTGCTCCAATTTAGTCCTTTGATATCCATGTCGCTTGCAAAGTTCCCTAGTGGAAAAAGGAAAAAAACAAACAAAACAAAATAGTATATATATATATATAAGTAAAATATAATTATATATATAAAATAAAATAAACTGATGATACATTGTCTTCTTTTTAAATTTCTGGGTAAGGTATTACTCAAGGATCACACCACGTGACACGGATGAATATGGTGCTCCCCTTTCATACCCATCCATACTCATAATAGAAGAATAGTTCAACAGTCTATTTTTTTATTTATCAAAATGATTAATTAATCCTATTTAAAATATAAAGTTGATTAAAACAACAAAATTATAGGAAACTTGAAAACTATGGGTTGCCTCCCATGCAGTGCTTTGTTTAACATCGTTAGCCCGACTTGAACCCCTCTAACTTACCCGATACCAATTTTCAAAATTTTAAGGACCCAATATTTCTCTACTTCTACATTATTGATATTGATTCTTTTTTTAGAATTTGTGTGTTGTACAAACCTATGTTCTATAATGAGTGGGAAAATCCAAGTAATTTTAAAAATGGTTGATTGAGTTTCCTCTGTTGTTTTTACTAAGACATCGATGATCGTCCCAACTTTTATTGTTTCAATAGAAGAATGACTTACAACTGAAAGGTCATGGTTATACCCTATGAAGGGATATTTGAGTGGGGAAGGAAGGATAATAATTTTTAGCTCGGGTTGGATAGGACATTCAGACACAGGTCGAGATTTTGAATACAACTCAATTTCATTTTCCATATTTCTCAACAAAATTGGTTCCTTTTGAATAGATGATTCAACCAAAAAATTGGAAAGATCAGTGTTTGGAATGTATATAGACTCAAAGTTTTTGATTTCTCCCAATGGTTCAATGGTTGGTGTTTTTGAAAATTCATCAATGGAGTTATACTTAGGAGACACAATCCATGATGTCAAATTATCCTCTTTTGAATCCAAAAATTCAATTTCCTCCTGATTTAAAGAACCTTCAAAAATTCCTTGATCCTCTTCATCTATCCCAAATCCAAAGGTTTTCTATTCAGTAAATTCATGAGAGGTTTGTGGGAAACTAGATACTTTACATAAGGTTATGGAAGGGACAGTTTGTGTAGGGATGGGTTCCTCACAATTTTTAATGCTTTGTAGTTCTAACCTCAATGATGAAACCTCAAAATTAATTATCTCCATTTTTTGACACAATTTTTCAAGTAATGGTTGTGGATCATGATGGGTAAGGGGTTGAGAAATATGGTCTATTTCAGGTGGATAATTATGTTGTTGGAATTCCAAAGCAGGATGTTCAGATTGGCCTTGTTGGGATTGGAACTCATAATATGTTGGAATGTATTGTGGATCATATGAATAAAAACATTGTGGTTCAGTAGGTTGTTTATGATCCCACAAGTAGGAATTAGGATGGTCATTGTACATCGTACATGGGGTTGGGTGATCAAAGTAGGGATAGGTTTCCCATGTTTGGACTTGTTCAAAATTGACTTCCATAGGAGTGAGGAGTGAGAAAAGAGAAGTAGAATGAAAAAAAAGTATGATAGTGTCTAATATAACTTACTTAGGTCCCCGGCAACGGTGCCAAAATTTGATTCTCACTCAAATTTACCCAAGATATGAGGGTAGAACGGTCCTTGTAGTCTAGCTTGGGTTGTCGAATCCACAGAGACTTAAGAAGTAACCTATAGACACACACATTCTAAGGACTGTTTTTGGAAATGAAGTGGCCAAATTGGGTTGATTTTAGATGGGTTTAAAGGAACTCTAAGAGACTTAAGTGAATTCAATTTAAAAGAATTATTTGATCCTAGGTTATCGTTTGGGGTGGATTGGACGTATTTCTTTTTTAATGATTTCAATTTCTTATATTTGAGATGGGTTAATTTAAGGAGATAAAACAACATCATCACTTACTGGTTTAATTATTACACCCTTTAATACTAATCACCTATACACTTGAAGGATCAAAGTTTTGAGCACTTCAAGGTAAAGGTTCGTATTAGCACTTGAAGTGTGTGGCCTTAAATTCAACAAGGACGATGGAGTTTAAAAATCATCAAATAAAAATCTCAATTAAAGAAGTTATTATACATTAATGAGGTGATAAATAAAATCCAATCCAACCCCTTGCTACTCCCTTGGATCAACCCATAAGTGGGTTAACCCTCCATTGATCCCATGGTTTCAATGGAAGCGGAAAGTAGACTCATGAGGGAGGAAATGGAGAAGTAAAGAAAACAACAAAAATAAAAAGATCACTCCACCGTTGTGTGAATAATTTCACAAGGTTTGGTGTGAATAAATTCACACCTTGATCCAACGGTATCAAAGTGATATGAAGAAAAATAGAATAAGAGTAGAAGAATAACTTTTATTAAGAAACTAAAGTGAATTGAACAACTTACATGTGAAAGACAAATTTGAGACAACAAAATTGCAGCATAACATTACAATTGAACAATGCACCCAAGATTATCAACTCCTCCACCACCACTGCCTTAAATAGGAATTTTTGAGCCCTTGGGTTGATCCTCCAGCAGTACAAGTCATCCCACTTTATTATGGTAGGTCTAGGATGGTGGAAAGTTTGTGGAAAGAAGACTTTCCACCCTTGACCCGAAAAGGCATCCAGATTTCATGCACCGAATATACGTGCTTAAAACACCTTCTAGATGGAAGAATTTGGGTGGGACATAGAATACTTAAATTAAGATCCGTATGTACCCTAACATCTTGTAAAATATCATCCCAAAAGGAGTTATGGTTTTCGAGATATGGTTTAATTGGTGGGATTTGTTTCTGGGCCGCAGAATCTGGCCCAGAATTTTATCTCTAAATTGGGTCACCTAAATGGACACCATGGAGGCCGAATTAACATTGTATCCTAAAGCGTTATTTGTTCCTATACATTTCTTATAGCATCTCACGAAATTTTGGATTCATTTGGACTTTATGTTGGGCCCCACAGTCTCATCAGTGGGCTGGTGTCCAATCTCCCTTCTCTAGAATTGCTTCCTTTCATTTCCAAATATCTCCATCATCCTCCATGAATTCTCCATTGATCCCTGAATGAAACATGTTCATATTGGAGTGTAGATCAATTTCCAAAAATATTAAATTAAAATATGTATAATTATATTCCTTAAAATCAGATGAATCATTGGGTACTTTAAATGATGTTAAAAAATGTACCACATAATAATGCATTTTAAGAAGGTATTACAATCATAATGTGAAATGATGTTCAAAGTGTAAAATGCACTAAAATGGTGTTTATGAATAATAAATAACATGAATATTATGTATATTAATAAAGAATATTATCCTCATTTAGTGTCTAATCAGAGTTATTTTTGAAATTAGAAGGGGTTATAACCCCTTCTAAAGACATTAGCGGTGGTTGTGAGGAACCACCGCTAATGTGGCTCCCTAGTTTCTATAGTGGCGGTTTTGAGTAAGCTCTACTAAAGTCATGAAGACTTTAGCGATGGTTACATTAGAAGGGGTTTAAACCCCCTCTAATATGAACATAATACAGTGGCAGTCCTAAAACCGCCACTAGATGCAAGGCTTTAGGGGCGGTTCAAACCGCCCCTAAATAATGTATTAATTTTTCGGCGGTTTTCACAAACACCCGTAAACCTTTGTAAATTTTTTTAATGAACCCATACCAGTCCCCCTCCCTCCCATTCCCACCCATGTCCCCCGGTCCCGTTCCCTCCTGTTCCCACCCCCATCCCCCGGTCCCCCTCCCTCCCGTTCCCACCCATGTCCCCCGGTCCCGTTCCCTCCAGTTCCCACCCCCGTCCCCAAGTCCCATTCCCTCCTGTTCCCACCCCCATCCCGCTACCTCCCTTTCCTATCTCCTGCCCCGAGTCCCCAGGCCTCCGCTCCGCCTCCCAGAGTTCCCGCTACCTCCTTGTGTCTCCTGTCCCGAGTCCCCAGCCTCCCGCGCTACCTCCATAATTCTCCAACCTCGGGTTCTTGTCTCCTACCCTGATTCCCCAACCTCTGCTACACCTCCCAATTATTGCTACCTCCATAATTCCCATGCCCACAGAGTAAAAGGTAACCGTCACGATTCGAACTCGCACCTCATCGAAGGACCGCCGCCAGACTTTCAGCAACCAACCACTGCGGTAATCATTTTTCTGATATATGTTTTGCACATTGTTGTATTTATATGTGTTTGACTATCTATTATAATAAATATTATTAGCATAATATATTTACATACATTTAAATAATAATTATATATATATATATATATATATATTATTTACTATATTTATATGTATATGCAATTATATATATTCTATATTATATATTTATATATCACCTAAATATATTACACAAGTATATATGTATATATTGTACTTATATCTGTGTGTGTTTGATAACAATAATATTATTAATTATTATTATTCTTATTACATCTATTTTTTAATCTATAAAAATTATATGTTGGTTTTATAAATACTATACATTTATTTTATGATTTATATCAAATATATATTATATTAAATACATTTGTATTATATATTTAAGTAAATTATTTATATATATAAATACATACATATATTTTATATATATATATATTTATTTATTTATTTATTTATTTAAATAATATATACATATATATAAGTATTTACCTAATATATTTATACAATGTCTTTCAATACATATATTTATTATTATTTATATTAATAAATATATTTATTTGTAAAAACTGTATAAAATTATATAAAATTAATATATTATTATTATATGAATTACAATTTATACAAATATTAATATTATATTATATCTAATTAATATGTATATTATATATAATCAATATTATATGAAATACAATTTTATATTATATATAATTAATGTGTATATTATATATAATAAATATTATATGAAATACAATTTATAGAAAATATATATAATATTATATGAAATACAATTTTATATTATATATAATTAATATTATATGGAATACAATTTATAAAAATATTTATATAATGTATTTCAATACATATATTTATCATTATATACATTGATATATATATATTAGTATTTCAATAAATATACATTAATATAAATTTATTTGTATAAATTCTATTTCATATAATATTAATTATAAATAATATAAAGGCATAAATCTATTATATAAAAATATATTTATTATTATTATTATAAAATTTATAAATACTACAAGCTTGGGTTTTCATATGATATATTCATTAGATAAATTATATTTATGTATATATTTATATAATATGTTTATGCTTTTATATTATAAACAATTAATATTATATAAAATAAAATTTATACAAATAAATACATATTAATTTACATAAGATTATAAAATTAAATTTATGTATACATATAAATACAATTAAATACAATCATATAAATATTTTATATAATATGTTCATATAATGTATTTAAATACATTTATATATTGTGTTTTAACTACATATATATATATTATGGAAGATTCTTTTTTTTTAACAATGGGGGTTCACAACCCCTTTAATATCTTAAATTGTAAGGGGTTTGAACCCCCTCGAAATTAAAGACATTAGAGGGGTTTTTGAACCCCCTCTAAATTAATGACATTAGAGCGGGTTTTCAACCCCCTATAATTTAAAGACATTAGAGGGGGTTTTGAACCCCCTCTAATTTAAGAAATTAGAGTGGGGGTTTGAACCCCTTCTAATTTAAGACATTAGAGGGGGTTATCAACCCCCTCTAATTTAAGATATTAGAAGGGGTTTTGAACCCCCTCTAAAATCTTACTAGGTATTAAAAAAATAATGTTAAAAAATTTAAAGGGGGTTCAAAACCTCCTCTAATTTAAGAAATTAAGGGGCTCCATAACCCCCCTCTAAATTCGATGATTAGCAAGAATTGTACATAATCCATCTCTAATTTTTATAGATAATAGATTTAGAGGGGGTTCATAACCCCCTCTAAATTCGATGATTAGAGGGGGTTGTGCAGAACCCCCTCTAATGTTACAGAAAATGAATTTAGAGGGGGTTGTGCATAACCCCCTCTAAATAACCCCCTCTAATGTACTATTTTTTTTGTAGTGACAAGATGTTGAAAAGTAAAAACACTAAGTAGACAATGCATGCATACACTAAGATATAAACCACATAGTACGACAATAAAAAACTGGAAAGTAAACAGGGCCAGAATACAAGCCCACCAAAAGGAGTCAGTAATAGTGAATGCACAAGTTCCTGAAACTCATCCACAGAAAACCCTACCTGAAGGGTAGGTATAGGAAAGCTTTCTAAAGTTGTAGGATAAAACCTCGTCTGTCTGATCTCTCTAAGCACCACCTGGTCCTAGTTTTCCTAGAACTTCATCAAATCATCGATCGTCTGCATAATACACAACACGTGTGGGCAATGCTTGTGTAGGGGTAAGTAAAACAATACTCAATATGACACCTTGAAACCACAAAGGAACGCCACGAATAAATACACGAAGTATACCACAAAGGAAACACACAAATTATACCACAAATGAAACACACAAAGTATACCACAAAGGAGACACACAAAGTATACCATAAAAGAGACACATAAAGTATACCACAAAGTAAACACATGAAGTATAGTCAGCTCACATAGGTATAAGTCTATAGTACAAAAAGTAGGATTATCATACGTAGTCCACAGAATACCTAGTATCGGTAAGACAGAGAGTGTCAATAACACATGGAGTTTCAATAACACATGGAGTTTCAATAACACACTAAGTTTCAATAACACATAGTTTCGATAAGTCACGCATCCCCCAAGTCACGTAGTCACCAAATCACAGTCAGCCATAGGATTCCGCTTGTAGTGCGCTTGTACCAGGAGAACCTACTCATCAAGTCATTAGGTTTTATTACAACTTCAACAACAACTCACTTAGATTATCTCAAAAGTAACTTCCTATCACAGGGGTCCCAATGCTGCAAACGGTTCATCAAATGGACACACGGTTTGAAAGATACAGTTGTTTTACTGAAAAGGTTCAACCCGGGTCTGGTCCGGGTCCAGTCCAACCCGACAGACCTGAACCAAATCAGTCTATTCCAGCACAAATCAGCCTATACCACTAGGTGTGGCCCAATGAGCCTACTAGACCCAGACCGCTAGGCTGCTAGGTCTAGCCCGTTGGGCTGCTGGAGTGGTCCGGCTCCTCTGGTCTGGCCCACCGCATGCGGGCCGATTTGTTGTGCTACACATAATCTTCCCTGACCATGTGCCTCCATGCTGACACGGTGTCGAGCCGCATTCCACATGGTCAGCCTGTTGCACCTCCTGCCTCGCATCCTTTCCATTTCGGGTTCCTCCAATGTGGCACCGAGCCACATCCCCCAAGGCTGCGCCATCCTGTCGCGGCCCATACCCGTCGGCTATGATGGCTCTAACACGGCCCCCTAGCTATGTTGTGCCTTCACCGTCGCACCTCTGTGGTGTCGTGAGGGTGTCGGATCTTCGGTCCTGATAATTGTTCCATGAATTGAATGTGAAATAATCAATCCACTCATACAAGCATGAATAATGCAAAGAACATGAAAAACGGGGGGGAAGGAGAAGCAAAAAAGCACCCAAAGGATGGATCTTGGACTTTGTTCATGTCAGCCTCGATTTTTCCTCGTTATAGGGATCATGAAGAATGAAGAAATCACATATATCTAACTCCCATTTAAATCCTCACAAGAGAACTCTCATCCCGCAAGCGATCGAACCATAGATCAACCTGTTCGTGGGTTGGTCTGCGTTATTAGTCGAATTTAAAAACGGGGAACGAATCACCAGGAAACAACACCCTATCTAGAGTTTGGATTAGCTATTGAAGAATGGAAAAGCTATGTTTTCCTCATTCATTGATCTTTCAATCTTTAATCCAAGATACGATCTTTAATCTATCGTTATCGATTCTTGATCTGTCAGTGTTCGTTGGATAGAACTCATTCTCTACTTGTCAGAGGAATTATAGGGTTATGAAGATAACCCCAAATTCTCTAACAAAGTTCATTTAAAAAGGAAACTCTTTTTGTGTCACAATATAATATTTTTATTAAATATTTTATTACTGGCACGTCCAAAAAATAACGTTTTCATCTAGCCCATGCCGAATGATGTTAGGCTCTGTCTAAGGTAAAGTCATTGTTCTGAATGTAATGGTGCCCTCATATTTATGATCTAGGCACCCGTTTTAGAATTTATTCTAGTTTAAAGAAAAAACTGCCCACGTGCTTTATTAAAATCTTGAAATTTTTCAACGAGTTATTCCGGGCACACCGAGTCTCGGAATCTCACGCCGTCTCAGCACCAAGTCTCAAAATTTTCCCAATTAATTTATAAAAAAAATGGAGAAAATCTGAGTCATTACATTCTCCCCACCTTATGGATTTACGCCTCTGAAAACCAAAATAAGGGCTACTCAACAAAAAGATAAGGGTACTGATCATGAATCTAAGTCTCCTGATCCCAAGTGATATCCTGAAGATTCTTGTGCTTCCACCGAATGCACACCAGAGGAATAAACCACTCATGAAGGATCCTTTCATGTCAATCCTCAATCTCTACTGGGTACTCCACAAAAGTTTTCCCATCATCAATGTCCAGATCATCCCAGTCGATGACATGTGATGGATCATGCATGTACCTCCTCATCTACGACAACACATAGAAGAAATCATGCACCCATTGAAACTGTAGGGGTAGAGTTAGGTAGTATACCACCTCACAAACTCTACTTAGAATATGAAAAGGGTCGATGTATCTCAGAGATAACTTGCCTCCCTGGACAAATATCCATAATCTTCATCAAGGTGAGACCCGAAGGAACACATGGTCTCCCTCCTCAAACTCCAAGGGCCTCAGTCTCCTATCAGCATATGACTTCTTAGTAATGTAAAATGGACCCAAGACCCATGGGATTTTTGGATATGGGGTGGATGCAGGGTGGAGAGGGCCTAAATATTTTGATCATTAAAATTGAGGTTCAAGATGGATTGGGCCCACATGGGTGTGGGCCAAAGTGGGTTGAGCCAGCATGGGTGCGGGCTTACCCGCAGTACCAATTTTAAAAAGGAAAATTAATTTTTTTACATTACATGATTTTTTATTAACAATTTAAAAGTTTTTAATTATCAATACTGATATTAAACACCCACATGAAGAGGCTTCAGGCGGGCATTGTGATACAAGAGTAATGCCAAAGGTATTGATAGAAAACTTCACTTGGAAAATGCCATTTTGTTGGGAAACCAAAGAGGTTCCAGGCGTGAAAGGCTTCAATGGACTTGTAATGCTGCAAATGCATGTGTAGATTCATGGTTTTGTGTGGGATGTGATGATCCATGTCACACGATTCCTTTAATTCTTCCTGCCTCCCTCAGCCTCCCCTCTACTGGAGTGTTCGTTCATCACCACTCCAGACAAGTCATCACTCGATTCGACCTCCCCACTCTAGGCTGATCGTCACTCGCCTTAGCCTCTGCTCACACAGGACCTGCCATGTTCCCCACCTCCACCTCCCCCCATGTTGAACCAACATCATTGCCCAGCCTCACCTCCCTTATGTTGTATTCCGCCTCCACCTACCCCCATTCTATTATCCATATCTGCCTCCACCAACACCAACCATCCTCATCTTATGCCTCCTTCCATCCTTTCCCCCGACTCTATCCACCTTCCCCCCCCCCACTACATCATTCTCCTCCACCTCCTCCCATGTAGGATGGGCCCCTTTTCCTACCTCCCCCTTCCCCCACGCTGTCAGGTGTGACCCCCCACCTCTCACATGAATTTTTAATTTTTTATAATTTTTATTATATTTTTAACATAAATATGTGTGTGTGTGTGTGTTTCTACATATATGTGTGTGTATATCACGATGCTTCCTACACCCCCATGTGAAGTTTTTTATTATTTTATATTTTTTGGGTATTTTTATCATGTATATAATATCAATTTATCAAAAAAATCATTATATTAATAATTAAAAATATAATAATAATGATGATAATAATGATAAATAATACGGGTTACCCACGGGCTTGCCCTCATCCGATGTGGGGCGAGGCGGGCATGATAAATTTGTCAGTTTAAAATATGGTTTTTTGTAATCTTAAGCCTGTATGATCCAAAGATCATGCGGATTTTGACCACCCCGCCCTAACCCATAAGTTTCGCATTATTATGACTTCTATCAGCTCTATGTAGTTCTCATCTGCTCTATGATGATCTGCACCTTCTTGGTGGTTGCCTGTACCAACTCTGGACTCATGAGTGCTGACTCTCCTGGGTTAGTCCAGCAAAGTGGTGACCTACATGGTCGCTCATACAAGGCCTCAAACGGTGCCATACTAATGGTGGAGTGGTAGCTGTTATTGTGCGCAAACTCTACTAGAGGTAGGTGATCCTCCCAACTGCGGCCAAAGTCTAGGATGCAAGCATGTATCATATCCTCAAGAACATGAATGGTCCTCTCCATCTGGTCATCCATTTGGGGATGAAATGTCATGATCAAGCATAATTGAGTCCCAAATGCCTCCTACAATCCCACCCACAACTGATATGTGAAACGAGAATCGTGATCTGAAATGATCATCGATGGAACTCCATGAATAAAAACTATCTCCTATACGTGGAAGCATCTCAAGCTCTCTACTTAACTCTACTCCCATATCGGTAGGAATTAGGATAACTTAGTGAGTCAGTCAACGATTACCTAGATGGTATTGTGTACTCTGGACGTATGTGGTAAACCTATTACAAAGTCCATAGATATCTCATATCACTTCCAATTTGTCACCTCAAGTGGGTGGGTCAAGTCCAATAGAACCTGATGCTCAGCCTTTACTTGCTGACAAGTGAGTCATCGAGAAGTGAACTCTTCCACTGCCTTATTCATCCCTAGTCACCAGAACTGACGTCGGAGTTCTTCATACATCTTCACCACACTCTAATGTACCGTCAAAGGGGATGCGTAGAACTCCCTCAGAACCTCCTCTCACAACACCACTAATACAACTGTGAGACCTATGAAAATAACAACATGCCCCCCACCAATTGAATATCCATCAGGGTCATGCTCTATAGAAAAATAATCACATTTGGTCTCACAGTTGATATCCCCAAGTTTTTCCTTCCTAACTCATTGTAAGAGTGGAGGGGTGACAACCATAGACTGGAGGTAAGCTTCTCCATCTCCATCCACAAAGGATATATACAATGTGGATAAATGCTCTGATGCCTCACTCAGAAACTAAAATCTAGATCTCTTGCTGAGAGCGTCTACCACTACGTTCCCCTTCCCAGGAGTATAGACAATCTCAAAGTCATAGTCCTGGAGGAACTCTAGTCACCGCCTTTGTCTCAAGTTCAGATCTTTCTGAGAGAATATATACTTGAGACTCTTATGGTCAGAGTAGACAGTAAGTCGCTCTCCCATCAGGTAGTGTCACCACATCTTCAATGTGAAGACTACCGCCGCTAGATCAAGATCATGGGTCGTGTAGTTCTCCTCATGTTGTCTCAATTGGTGTGAACCATAGACAAACACTTATTTCCCCTACATAATGATACAACCAAGACTAGTCCCTGACACATCACAAAACACTACATACCCAATGCCCTCCTCTGGTAATCTCAAGATGGGAGCGCTTGTCAGCCTCTACCTCAGCTCTTGAAAGCACTGCTGGCACTTATATGTCCACATGAAAGGCCACCCCTTCCATGTCAAAGCTGTCAAGGGTGATACTACTCTATAAAATTTAGGTAAAAACCTTCGATAGTACCTATCCAAATCTAATAAATTCCACACCTCGGTAACACTCTTGGGTGGCTCCCAAGCAAGCACTGACTCAATCTTCATTGGATCCACTGCAGCTCCAACCTCTGAAATGACGTGTCCCAGAAAGTGGACCTCCCAAATCCATAATTGAAACTTTCAGAGATTCCCATAAATCTAGTGCTCTAAGAGTGTGTCCAGGACCATCCTCAATTTTATCGTGTGCTTCTCCTCAGACGTTGAGTATACTAGGATTTCATCAATGAAGACCACCACAAACCGGTCTAAGTAAGGCTGGAAGATCCTTTTCATGAGTCCCATGAACACTAATGGGGTATTTTTCATGCAAAAAGGCATCACTAAGTACTCATAGTGGTCATACCGATATTTTAAGGTTGTCTTCAGTACATCCTAATCCCATACATGAAGATGGTGATAGCCAGACCTGGGATCAATCTTCAAGAACCACCTCTCTCCCTTCAGCTGATCGAAGTGGTCGTCGATCCTCGGTAGTGGATACTTTTTCTTCAAGTTTACCTGATTCAGGTAAAAAAAGACACACATAACCTCAAGCTATCATTTTCCTTCTTGGAAAACAAAACTGGGTTCGCCCAGGGTGAAACACTAGGTCTCATGAAGCCTTTCCTATGCAAGTCATCCAGTTATGCCCTCAAATCACGAAGCTCCACTGGAGCCATCTGATATGTATGTGTAGATATAAATGTCATCTCATGGTATAGATCAATAAAAAAGTAAACCTCCCAGTGGGGAGGCAATATGGGGACATCCTCGGGAAAGACGTCCTCATACTCCGCCACCACTGTAGGAAACTGAGGACTCCTATCATCCACTACACCAAGGGTGAGACTAGACAACTGATGAGTAATCGAATACAACCTCCTATGAGTAATTCCATCTTATGTTTCATGCGTTTCCTTTTCACCAACAAAGGAAAATTTGGTCCCATCACTTCGAACACACCGCACTCTGCGCCTAAAACAAACAATCCGAGCAAGGACTATAGATAACCAGTCCATACTGAGAATGATGTTGTAAGGCCTTGATGTCACTACTAAGAGATACCAAATGAAAATATCACCTCCAAGAGTAATTTCACACTATTGACACCAGTGTGTGATCGTCTAATCTCCTCCTTTAGGAGTCTCTAAATGTAAGGGTCAAGTCAAGGGTTCAACCAAAACCTTCGAGTCCCAAACAAGGTTCATAGAAAGAAAAGAATGACTAGAAACTATGTCTATTAAAAATGAATCTAAGTTGGAAAATACATAGATATTACCTCTAATCATCCCTCGAGCACTAGGGTCATAGGCCTCCATCGCCTGCAGCTATCCTCGTCCCTGTCCACCAGCTCCCTAAGCCTAGTGTGGACCACCTGGGGGTGGTGGTGGTAATACATCAAACCTCCGCACACCACCTGCTACTCTACCTGCTCTTCTAACACATCTTCTTCTCTATGGACCACCCTACTCATGTATCCTCCTCTACCTCAGTGGCCCCTCGACATCCAACTGATCGTCTGTATGATGGGTCAGGAAATCTCATGTCAGATGTCCCCGACCGCCGCACGAGTAACACAGTCTGTCCTTCAGCTGACTCGCTCTGCTTTGGGAGCCCCGAATTGCTGATCCCATATCCCGAGGTCATCCCCTGGAGTTCCTTACCTACATGGGTCCCTATTTATGTTGTCGGATACCTATCGTTGAAGACTTATCTACCTGGTGCCTGCTAGTAGGTCCCACTGCTCGCGTTTGCTCCGCCAGAAAGATCTCCACAAGAAGAGCTCACTCCATTACCCTGGTATATGTAGGGATGCTAAGGGATATCATTGATTCCATGATATCCCAGCGTAGCCCCTACTAGAAGGTTCGAGCCCTGGAGAACGGGTCTCACACCATATCCGTGGAGTAGCCAGAAAGATTAGTAAACCTCACCAAGTACTCTACTGCAGTATGACTACCCTAATGCAGATGCAATAGCTCCTATATGCAAACTGAGATTAATGTAGATGTGAAGAACTCTCCTATAAAAATTCACTTGAAGTATACCTAATAGAGATTCACCTCATCATGTGTTTGGGTCACTAACCTCCACCACCATCCCGCTGAGCCCTGAAGAAGACTCACGGCTAGGACTGCCATCTGGTCGGCAGGTGTCCTCACAAGGTGGAAGACACGTGTAACTACCTCTAACCAATCCTCAACTATCAGGGGGTCTAGATCACCCCTAAACATGGGATTTTTCTTCCTCTAGAACGCATGCAATGCACTTAGCCTACGTGCATCCTCAACCGATAACACTGGTAGTAACTGCTGCTCGATGAGTGGTGGTATCGTTGGTAAACCACCTGGAGGTACTATCTCTGGTGTAGGGAGTATCTCTGGTGAATTACCATGTACTGATGCCTCATTGCTAGGAAAATCACCCTCATGATCACGCAACTGAATCCTCTGCCTGTGTGGAGGCATCCTGAAACAGATCAAGATGTATCACAGTCAATAGAGTATACCTAGTGATATGACTCAAGAAGGACATGAGGAAACACCCAAATCATATATGATGCATGTACCATTGTTTCCCATTCAACCACTGTTTTTATGTACTGAGTCGAAAATCAGGTGTCCAGAGTCCTGGTTTATGGATACGTCGGCCACCGCACCAACAGTGGATTCTCTGTCCTAAAATCCAAACTAAAAACAGTCGACACGGTTTCCCCAAACCAACCTCACAGAATCTTGGTCCTTAAGTAGAACCGACCACCTCTAATGCCACTATGTCATGACCCATCCTAGAGGGGCCCGTGTCGTGACTACCCAAACCCGCCTTCGATAGGCCATGGGCTGGCGACTAGAACCGAGTAGTCATATCCCACAAATGAGAGGCATTTGCCTAAGTACATGTACACATGTGCGCATCTCTAAGCCCAAGATGTTGAAAAGTAAAAACACCAAGTATAAAATGCATGCATACACTAAGATAGAGATCATAGAGTACGATAGTAGAAAACTTGAAAGTAAACAGGGCCAGAATACAAGCCCATCAAAAGAAAGAGTCTACGACAGTGAATACACAAGTTCCTGAAACTCATTTTCAGAAAACCCTACCTGAAGGGTAGGTGTAGGACAGTTTTCTGAAGTCATAGGATCACACCTCGTCTGTCTGATCTCTCTAAGCACCACCTAGTCCTAGTTCACCTAGAATTTAATCAAAGCGTCGATCTTCTTCACAAGACATGACACGTACGGGCAAAGCCTGTATAGGGGTGAGTAAAATAGTATTCAGTAGGACACCATGAAACCACAAAGGAACGCTGCTAAGAAATATATGAAGTATACCAAAAAGGAAACACATGAAGTATACCACAAAGGAAACACATGAAGTATACCGCAATAGAGACACACAAAGTATACCACAAAGGAGACACATGAAATATACCACAAAGGAAACACACAAATTACAGTCAGCTCACACAGGTATAAGTCTATAGCATGAAAAGTAGGATTATCATATGTAGTCCATAGAACACCCGGTATTGGTAAGACATAGAGTGTCGATAACACATGGAGTCCTGATAACACATGGAGTGTCGATAACACACGAAGTGTTGATAACACAGGGAGTGTGGATAACACAGGGAGTGTCGATAACACACAGAGTGTAGATAAAACACAGAGTGTCGATAACACACTGAGTATCGATAAGTCATGTATCCCCCAAGTCACGTAGTCACCAAGTCACGTAGTCACCAAGTCACAACCAGCCGCAAGATTCCGCTCGTAGTGTGCTTGTACATGGAGAACCTACTCCTAAATCCATTATTCAGTATTCCAACTTCCACAAAAAAAAACTCACTTAGAGTGTATCAAAAGTATCATCTCTTCATAAGGGTCTCAATGCCGCAAATGGCTCATCAAACAGACACACAGTTTGAAAGTTGCAACTGTTTTACTGAAAAGGTCTGACCCGGGTCTGGTTCGGCTCCGATCCGACTCGACCCGGTCTGGTCCAACCTGACCTAGTCTGGTTTGGCCCGCCACACCTCCTACCTTGTGCCCTCGTCGCCAGAAGTTCCTCTGACCCGGCACCGAGCTGCGTCCCTCGGTCAACGCCATGGCCCATACCCATTGACCACGCCGGCTCTGACGCGGCCCCCTGGCCACGCTCCACTTGGACTAAAAAGCATTGTGCATTCACTGTCATGCCTCTGTGGTGTCGTGGGGGTGTCAGATCTTTGGTCTTGGGTTGTTGCGCCATGAATTGAAGGCGCAATAATCAATTCGCTCATAGAAAAATATGAAGAACATGAAGAACGAGGGGAAAAGGAGAAGAACAAAAGCACCCGAAGGACAAATCTTGGCCTTTGTTCATGTAGGGATCGATTAATTCTTATTAGAGGGATCAGAAATAAGGAATCAATTACACAGATCTAACTCCCATTTAAATCCTCACAAGATAACTCTCATCTCGCAAGTGATTGAACCGCGAATCAACCTGTTCGTGGGTTGGTATGTGTTCATCGTCGAATTTAAAAATGGGGAACGAATCACCAAGAAACAACACCCTACCTGGAGTTTGGATTGGTCATTGATGAAGGGTGAAGTTGTGTCATCGTCGTTCGTTGATCTGTCGATCTTCGATCCAAGATCCGATCTCCAATCTGTCGCTACCGATTATCGATCCACCGACGTTCATTGGAGAGAACTCCTTCTCTGCTTGTTAGAGGAATTCAGGGTTATGACGATAACCTTGAATTCTCTGACAAAGTTCATTTAAAAAATGAAACCCTTTTGTGTCTTAATAAAATATTTTTATTAAATGTTTTATTACCGACACATCCAAAAACTAACTTTTTCGTCTGGCTCGCACTAGACGATGTTAAGCCACACCTAAGGTAAAGTCGTTGTTTTGAACGCAACGATACCCTCAAATTTTTGATTCATACACCCATTTAGAAGTTATTCCAATTTAAAGAAAAAAAATTCCGCTCAATTTATTAAAAGCTTAACATTTTTCAACGAGTTGTTTCGGGCACACCGAGTCTCGGAATCTCACGTCGTCTCAACGTCTGGTCTCGAAATTTTTCCAATTAATTTATAAAAATAAAACCGAAGAAAATCTGAGTCATTACAATACATTTATATGTTCCTTCTTGAATGGTGGATATGGAAAATGAATCACATCGCGTCGTGGAGACGGTAGATTGTACGTACGCACGACGATGGTATCATTCCCTTAATAGTGAAATGCTAAAGAAGCAAATGGTATATATTTTTTTTCAAAATCAATATAATATTATAATTATAATATATATATATATATATATATATTATTTCCATTATTATAATCATCCAAATAAAGTGGTGATGAAAAACAAATTACATCATGGTGTGGAGACGATAAGTCGTATGTATGCACGGGTGATGCTTTTATCTTTCATAGGATGGATAAAATGTGGAATATGGTTGTTCTATAATCATAATAACATTTAAGAATATAAATGATACTGGATTTATTAATTTATAATAGAAACAACACATGTAGAGGAAGTAGAATAAAAAATAAACTTGAGAGAGTCGGTAAAGACGATTACCTCTTCTTCGGTGAACTTTCTTTAGAACTCCTCTTAGAGACACTATGGTTGGTCTTTTGAGAAAAATAGAACCTCTAGAATGTGGCTAGTGATGTTGAGAAGATAAATTGGCAAGGGATGGTCGAGTTTTAAATATCAAAGTGATGTGAAGAAGTGGGGGAGGAGGTGTCCTTTTATAATTGAGGTGAGGGGTACTTTTGGAATTTCTCAAAAATATTAACTTATAATAAATTCAATCTCAATCCAAATACCCCAAAAGACCATGCATTTGAAGCTAAGATGAGATAAATTTGTAATCTCATCGATCAATAGAAGTTTTGGTATTATTTTAAACCTTATCATTTTGATTAACCCTTAATTAACCAATTTTAATTTAACTACGATAACAACTTTTTCAATACTAAAAGGTTATAATTTTTATTTATGTGATGTCAATTGGACCATAAATGAACAATTTATAACATTTTTGACCATATTATAATTATTTTGTATTTTTAAATATGTTTTATGATTTTTAAATAATTTAATAAAATGTTATTTTGATAAAATATCATTAGTGTCAATTTTGACACTATTCGTTAATTGAAATTTTAAAAATATCAAGATAACAAGTTAACTTCAAACAAAATATTTTATTATATCTCTAAGAGTTCAATGTTATCTAGAAAATTCATTGATCACATTAATTATCTCAAATTATATTTATTTTAATATTCTTAGTAATATCTATTTGATATTTTCATTAATAAAATAATTATGGCATCAATGTTGTGTAATTATTTAATATACTTATTTCTTTACAAAATAAATAAATTAAAAATACCATGATAAATTTAAATCTTCTAGATTTCAGAAGAACATTTATAGTCAAATATATCTTTTGATTAACCCTATATTAAAAATGATATAGTATTTAAAACATGAATGTGACATCCTTGATTTTTTAGTAAATAAAATATTGTAAATATCACAATTTCATCTAAGTGGCCCAAGAAGTCAAAAATAAATTTATATTATGAAAATATGATTACTAAGTTAAAAATGTACATTTAGATTCGTTCATAACCTACCTTTTTTCTCATGTAGACACATAAGGGATATTTAAGACAAAGAAAGTGACATTTTGTGACTTTCTTTGATTTAAATATTATATAAGTCATTTTCATGGACAAGTGTCCATTAAACAACTTAATTTTGATCCTTAGGTATTAAGAGTCAAATTAACTTCATCCAATAAAATTTCGATCCTTAGGTATTAAGAGTCTTTATCATCTTATTTTTTACCTAAATTACCTAATTTACTCTTTACTGTTGTAAAAAAAATTACCAAGGTTACTATTCATATTGGTCAAAAAATAAAAGGGATCTATTCACTAAATTTGGACATTCTGAATCTAAATTTTCTATCCATTTTTCAAAATTCAAAACACATAAGTTGCAGAATTTAATGAAAAACTGTTTTTTGGAAAAAATGTCCTTTTAAAACATAAAAAGTTTTTATAATAAATTCATGTATAAAATCCTTTTCAACAACCATAATTGGATTATTTTAAATCAAAATGAACTGATTAAAATTTAAAACTAATTCAAAACATAATTTGACCTTATAAAGTCTTTAAAAGAAAATACAGTTTTCAATAAAAATCAGTATTTTCACTATTCCTTAAAAAAATGTTTTCAGAAAATTATAAAGAATCATTTTAAGATAATTCTGACAAACTGAATTCAAAAATGAAATTCATTTTGTCAAATTCGTTTTTTATAACTTCTAAAAATTAATATTCACTTATTAAAAGAAGATAAACTCGTTTATGAAGAAAACATGTTTTTTGAAGAATAAAGCAATTTTACTAAAAATTGCGTGAATATTTTCTAAAAACTTACCAATACATTCATATTAAGTTGAACCTTTATATTATTAAAGAATTAAAACTATTTTAAGAGAAATATTTATTAAAATACCAAGGTGTTACATTTTCTATGGATAAAGGGATTAGATAAGGGGCTATATGCAATAACCAACCCTAACCTAACTCTTTCAACATCCAATTGTATCACTTTTCAAGGTTAGCCACTTGTTGTGCACAACAAACCTAAAGAGATCTCTTAAGCCCTAAGAGGGGAACCACTCAAGAACGTGCTCAACAACTAGAGCATCGCTCCTAATCCACCCTCTTAAACCATCAAGAGAACCTAAAGAATCATTCGCCCACAAAGAGAATCTTGTTGCGGTCAATGACAAACACCACAAGCGATAAGGATTGACCGCATTAGCACCTAATGATTCTACAACGACATTATGATGTTTTAAAGTATGTGTGGATCATCACTATAGGGATTCTATCATTGAATCCTCTCGTCGCAATGACAACACACCAAGAAGTGGTCGACTGATTCATCAACGAAGAAAGAAATTCGATGAAAGATATTTCTTTATGCAAATAAATTAATTATAAATTATATCTGAAATGATTATATCTTCTTTGTTTCATCGCTTCTGTCAATTAATCTGTGATTTAATTTCATCGGTCATGACGTTCTTCGTCATGTGCATCTTGGGATTATCTTTGATTACGACAAAAGCTGAGTTGACAACTGCCCAACAAGATCTTCTGATGCGCCCGAAACATTCACCATCACTATTCTTCTTCTGTTGATTTTTCTTCATTATATTTTCACTTTTCAACTGATAGTAAAATTTCATAACAAGTTGTTTCGTACCATAATGATGATGACACTCAAATTCCCCCTGCTTCGAACTGGATTTGCTCCTGCGATTGCTTTTACCTTGGTTGTTTTGTTTCTGATTGTTTTCCTGACTTCTCGTGTTCAATGTGACAAAAAACTTTGAAGAAGATCTTTCCCGAGCATGTCTCGTGATTTTTTTCATTCAAAACAGTGAACCAGATAAAAGTAAATGTAACAACATCATTAGGAGAAGAACCGGTTAAAATAACACACAAATTCTCTCACAAATCAGATAAATTATTAACGAAAGCATCAAAATTTCATCATCAAAAGTAATACTCATACTAGATTATTGATTAAAACAATCTTGAAATTCATTCAAATAATCAGAAATAGATGTATCTTCTTTACATCTCAAGTTTATCACTTGTTTGAGAAAAAATAATTTATTATTTTCCGTCTTGGAATCATAAACAATCTTGATATTCTCCGACAAAGTTATGACTTGAGAAATGTCGACACTATAGCTAATCACGTTGAACCGCTGATTAATGAAACCACAAACTATCTCATGTTCAAACCCTCATTCTTCACTAGACTTTCCTCCTAGTTTTAAAGTAACAAACTCCGACAGATGCATCAGTTAACAAATAATACATCGTTCATTTTTAATTGCCACATGTAATAATTCGTATTATTGAACAGTACGAACAGTATCATTGAGTGTGATTAACACCCACGATTCATCGCAACAAAAATCAAAGCTTTGACATCAGAGGTTGAAGACGAATGCACAAGCGAACGAAAAAAAGGGAACGCTCTGCGGAATGACATCAATCATCACTCTATTTTCCGCCCCTATCAAAACCGACGCACCCCGACCACGACCCAAAAACCCAAAAAAAGAAAAAGGATCCAAAAAAGAACCACGTTTTGAAAAATTGATCCTCCTCAGGGATGTCCACCTCACCAAAGTACGGAAAGCCAAAACGTTACGTGGGCCTCGGGTGAGGACCCACAACAACGTTTCCATCCCTATTTAAAGCACGCCTTGGCTGTCTGGCCTTCCTGCCAACGCCGACGGCGGAGGAAGCGATCCGAAGAAATGCGAGTGAGGTAGAAAGATGGGAGGGGGGAGACAGAGAGAGAGGGGGTAGCGGATCGAAGATCTCCACGGAGGAACGATCAGATCATGACTGGTTGCGAGATCCATCGCCGGATATTTCTGCCGAAGAAAACAACTGGTTATGCACTCCAACAAAATTCTTCAGAAACAGGTCTCCATAGTCCTCCTTCTATTCTCGAATCCAATAAAATTCGTCAGAAACCAGCAGAGGGCTAGATGAACGTATGAAGTATTCTCTCCCTCTCCGTATGATTCATTTTCACTTTCTATGTTGATATTTTTTTCCTTTGTGATTTCGCTGTTATAAAGACTCGCCTCTCTCTTCTATATCAAACAATTCAAACCCGTCAATGCAGCAGTATCAGAATCAACTTACTACAAAAAACCCCCACCAAATCCCAACATTATCGAGGATCTTTGATTATGATTTCTGGTAATGTATTGACATTAAACAATCATTGAAATGGATTGGCGACTTCGGCTCATCTTTGTTTGAATTCAGATTATCGACTGACTCATACCGCCCATTTACCCTTTGTTTATAGATGTTTCTGGTGTGATTCGGTGATCACTAAGAGAGGAGAGTGGAGGAAGAAACCGACCTTTATTTCCGCATGAATAGATATTACAAAAAACTCTCTCTACACTTCTCTATCTCTATACATGAAGCTCTCAAAGTTCTCTCCCGGAAACAAGGAGTTCTTTGGCACAAATTGTTTATGGTAGAAGGCTCTCACGACTTTCCATAAATCATGGTGGGAGTAGCACAAATCTGACACATCTCCCACCTAAATCCAACAACACAAACCTATCTTCTCATGACCGCCAAAGGAAGGGCTGCACATGTAGATTGTGCAGCAACCATGTTTGAAGTCTTAGGGTGGTGAAGTTGGTGCACCAACCACTTACCATGACAGCCGAAAATCTCCATCAATTTTCCCCCTCCAGCTCCAATCTATTGAGTATATGCAATGGTCTCACTTCTCTCAAGTTACCACCTTTGTCAATAGATTCACTAAATTCTCTTTCATGTGAATTTTCACAAGCTGTAACAATTGTTGATCCATCACCTCGCGTATCTAATGATAGTGAATGTTGATATGATTTTTGATATCCTTCTTACTCTCCCTCATCAATCAGCAATAGGTACTCTATTTTGGATATCTTGTTGACGAAGTCCTTCCTCGTGAAGATCTTCGAACTTGTGAAATCTTAGGTTTTGGTGGCTCCAGTGATGGTTCTTTTAACTTCTGGTGGAGGGCGTTGAGTCTCCCCCTGCTCAATATCCTCCTCCACTTCCTCCTGGTATGCTACTGATGAATCTTCCTGCACTTCCTCCTCTTTAGTAGCAAGTGGTGCTGCTGCATGTATTAAATCAAGAATTGATTCCTTGACACTTTCTCTTCAATACATTCTGATATTTTGAATGTCCTCGATCGTTTGTATTCGAACTCCTCATCTCTATAGCCAATAAATATTTATGGAGTAGATTTCCCGTCTAGCTTCTACCTGACTTCTTTGGTAAATGAGAGTAAGAGGGATGTTTACTAGACTATCTCTTGTTTGAAATCTTGAAATTCAAAGGGAATGATGGTGATCTATTGATGATGCAACTTCTCCCCATAATGTTTTAAACAGCTTAACCAAACTCATTATGCTCCTAACATTCTTCATGATGGTTATGTTCATCCTTTTTCCAACTCCGTTGTGTTGTGGGGTGTATGAGATCGTTCTCTCATATCAGATGCCCTTATTCCTGCAATAGACATCAAACTCTCTGGATGTGTGTGCTCTCCTCCGTTGTCTGAATGAAGACACTTCCGTTTTCTTCTAGTTAAAAATCTTGAAGTAACCCATCACTTGGTCCTTCGTTGAACGAAGGTTAGAAAATATTTTTTTACCTCCCAGTGAATCCACCTCCATGAGACCGCATACATCAAAGTGCATCGGATCCAATAATTCTGATCTCCTCGATGTAGCAGCACGCTGAATGAAACCGTGTTGCTTCCCGTATAAGCTGTAGTTGAAAGGATCAAGCAGTGCATCCTTGTCAACACTAATGTGCTTCTTCTTTATCAGGGTTGATAACCCTCTTTCACTCTTGTGGTTGAGTCTCGTATGCCATAGATTGGATGACACATCTCCTTCTACCATATTGAGGTTATTTGAACATATCTTTACATGAGTTTTGTACAACGTAACACATATGTGTCCTTGGGCGATGACGTTGACTTAAAATGTTTTCATAGTCTTGTCTGCCAAAGGCTATCCCTAATAACAGGTTTAGTTGAAGTCTTAGAACATGCCAGACATCCTTCAGGGTGATTGTGTTTCCAACATTTGTCTTGACATGGATATCACCCATGCCAACGATCTCTGCTGAACTGGTATTTCTCATATTAACTGCACCAAAGTCATTAGCCGCCTAAGTTAAGAAACACTCACGATGCGGAGTGATGTGGTATGATGCTGCATTATTGACCACCCATTACGTGTCTTGGTGATGTGTGAAATCAAGTCTCTTCTTTGTCTTTGGCCAAAACACAACGTCTTCGATTCTTTCTTGATGATTATTGCCTTGACCTTTCTCTTGTAGCAACTTTCGGCAATTTTTCTTCACGCGTCCTTCCATACCACAATGGTAGCATTTGTATGTTGGTCTCCTGTCATCCGTGGACCTTCCTTTGCTCTTGCTTTGTCATCTGGTTCCTGCCCCCCTACCTCTCATTTGTTGTCTTCCTCGTTTCTCTAAGATGAGAGTTTGCGTTTGGTTATAACTTGCTTCCTTCCGAGCTCTTCGTTGAAAAGTGCACCTTTTACCATTTTCATGTTAAGTTTGCCTCTGGGCACCGAGTTGCTGAGGGAGACCACCGTTGTATCATAACTACCGAGAAGTGTGCCAAGTAGGTGGTTTGCCTGATCTTCATCAGTCAGAGTTTTACTTGCAGTCGCCAATTGATTTACCAGACTCTGGAATTTGCTGGTGTGTTCGACTATAGAGCTTTCTCTCTATAGTCGAAGATTCATCAACCGCTTTAACAAGAAGATCTTGTTTAAGCGGTCTTTGACTAATACATATTCTTCAATTTCATCCAGAGTTCATACGCGTCAGTCTCTTGAGCAATGTGGTGGTAGATGTTATGATCGATTCATTGACGGATTTGACTGATTGTCTTTTTGTTCAGCTTCTTCTACTCGACATCTTTGGTGGCATTGGGATTGACTCCCTTGTTCTCGATGGGGTCAAAAAGATCCTCAACATTAAGAAGATTTTCCATTCGAGCCTTGTTCTCGATGGGGTCAAAAAGATCCTCAACATTAAGAAGATTTTCCATTCGAGACCACCAGTGTATCCCAACTATCGGAAAATTTCCACCAGTGTATCCCAACTATCGGAAAATTTCCTCTGCTTGCTGCTGTTTTTCCACCAATGGGATTGATACCACTTGATGTGATTTGATGATCACTAGGAAAGGAGGAGAGAGAAACCGGCCTTTGTTTCAGCATGAGTAAAGATTACAAAAAACTCCCTCTCTACACCTCTCTATCTCCATACATGGAGCTCTTAAGGCTCTCTCCCGGAAACAAGGAGATTGGTGGGAGGAGTACAAATTTGACACACCTTCCACTTAAACCCAACAACATCCACCTTCCCATGACTGCCAATGAACAGGGGCTGCACATCTAGAGTGTGCAGCAGCTGTGTTGGAAGTCTCTTGGGTTAGTGAGGTTGGTGCACACCTAAACCTACCAAGGGAGCTGTAAATCTCCATCAGTTGCGTTCACCTTCTTGGTACAATCTTATTTTCATATGTAACAAGCTTCTAAAATATATCGTCTATACTATACCAATTTTGCATGATCAGTATATAGTTTGATTGTGTTTCTGAAATATAACTTTTAACTGCATCTTTTCACTAGTTTCCTGCGTAGTTTGTCCACACTCCCAGTAAATAATTACAGTGATAATACAACATCATGTGAAACTGATGGATCATGTACTTGATATATGAATGCTTGTTTTTTATTCTGCTGTTTTCTTTGATGTTCATGTATTTTGTTTTCATTATTGTTATTTATTATTGGTTTGATTTTTATACTCTTCTTTCTTTTGTTTAGGCATGTGGAAATTCCAGTTTGAAGCTTCCCTGGCGTTTTCTAGTTCTTGAACCAACCACCCCATTCTGCTCCATTTGAGGCTGCAGCTATATCGCTGCTTTTGCGTTTGCTGCTTTTCCCACACCATCACCATCCCGGACAAAGTTAACATGAATCAAAGAGGAAATGAGAAAGCAGACTCCTGTGTATTCTTGAATAGAATGTTTTCCATGACACATTTTAGCCTCGTTCGCACATCTGAAAATGTTTCTCTTTTCACTAACAATTGTTAGCCAAAGGTGAAACATTTTTAAAAAGTCATGTCAAACATTCGTTCTAAAATATGCAAGGGTGTCTGATTTCTCATTTCTTGACTGTCAAATCCCTCTCATCTCTCCCATCTGTTCTTCCTTTTTGATAGTTCCATGGGTATGGTGAGGAGTGACGATGGGTTAGAGATAGAGAGGTAGTTGAAATAAAAAAGGTGAAGCGAGGAGATGATGGGGTGGAGAAGCAATAAACCCAAGAGTTGTTGCATCCACAAATGGAGCAGAATGAAGTGTTTGATGTTTCAACATTGCAATGCAAATCCTTTGATTTGCAATGCACTAGTGATGATGAAGAGGATAATGATGGATGCTCAAAACGAAGAATAAGAAGGTATAAAAGCAAGTTGAAGCCCGAAGGATATACAATTTCAGTGGACTACTGAATGTTAGAAATCTTTTGAGGGGCTCGAACGTAGACTAACAAATCTCTTTTGAGTAGGTCACATTTTTGCTATGAAGGATATGTGGAGTTGTGTTTTTGAACTTGACATTGTATGTTGTTTCTTTTCCTGTTCTAGTTTCTTCTAGTTGTTGATTGTGCCATGTGTTGTGTGTGCATGAGTGAGTTGATCTAATTTCAATGTTAATATTATATCCTGAGATCGAGATGAAGATGATTTACCAGCCTTTACATGCTCTATATCAAAATATTTCATTTATTTTCTTAGGGGAAATTTCTCTAGTGATCTTATTATACAGGTAGATCCAATGAGGGACAAAACACATTGAATCTTCTATGTTCTTTCTTTTATGGTTTCAAAACTTGTAGTTTCATACTAATATTGTATTTAAAAATCAAAAGAAGGGTATATATCAGTTTGAGTTTTATTAATGAAAACTCAGTTATTTCATTATTATCTTTCTTGGGAGTGAATAACTCTATTGAATCATCATATAGACCATTTGATATAGTGGTTGGTTTCAATTTAAGAATAAATTTTTGGTGATGAAATTTCAATTTTTTAGGTTCTCGAATGGGCCAAAGCAAAAAAAAAAGGAAAAAAAAAGATTAAAACACAAATATCTTACAATCATGGTTTAAAATTAATAAATATTCATTATGGTTTTTCTTAGGAACAATCATACACTTGATGCGAGTTGATTAGGGTTTTTGTGCATTTTAATGTCTGTAGAGCCCTGAAAAATCACTTGGAATGACGAGAAGTGCAAATTTGAGGTACGAGGGATGACAAATTGTAATTAGAATAATTTTTTATCATATATTAAATTATTTTATTTAAAAATAGTTAGAACTATTATTTATTATTTAAAACAAATCAAATGTGAATATTTTATTCTACTAAAAAAGTTTTTTCATTCAAAAATTTCATTTTGGGAAAGAATTGAGTTTTTATGTTCTTTGAATTGAATCAAGATAAAAACAAGTTAATATATCGAACTGCTCATCTAGACAATTGCATGAGCACCAATTTTGTGATTTAGACTTTAAATGGGTCTAGATTTGAGCCCAAAAGTTTAGGACTGGACACATTTTTGGCATTTCTCACAAGAAACATCCCAGAATTGAAAATTTTATTGAAGAGAAAAATGGCTAGCGCGTCAAGAATAAACTTATGATTTAAAATTTTGATGATAACATGGCTTTGATGATGTCAATAAGTAGTGTAGTGTGATGACAATATACATTGACATAGTGTGCCGACTACAAGCACACCACAATAGGGAGTCTCATTTGCATGGTGTGTTATGGTGTCGTCGTGTGACATTCTTGATCTTTAATATTTTTTTATTGATAATCAGTGAATAAAGACATTCACCGTAACATCTCATCCCAAATCATTGACTTGAGAAGAAACAGAGTGCCATTAACCTTAGATGACATAGAACATTAGACGATGATTTGCCCTTTAGAATTACAACCTAACAACATAAAATATAAGCATCCAAACCATATGTATGATGCATAAGAAAAAATAATAATACTCAAGATAAAACCAACATAATAACAATATCAAAGCGACAACAAAATAAGGAACATCAACTTCAAAACCTAGAGGACAACATGACCCAAAGACACCTAAGTGTCATCATCCCAAGCACCACCCAATCTAGCTCCAAGCTCTAACGCCACTCGCCTTGTCCGTGATATCAAGATGCATCACTAGAGAATTAAGACACCTTTCCCTTTTCTATGTCTCGATATACAATATCTATAAACGCACCAATGTGTCCAAATAGGAGGTGCGTATAAACTAAGCAGGTAATCCCCAGTGACTTCCTAACACATGCCACTTGGATAAGAACCGATTAACACATTTCATATAAAATAATTGAATATTAGTCAAACAACTTATGCAAAACTATAAGAGAAATCTATGCGAGAAAACCCATAAACAAGCTTATTACCATTCATTAATACTTGTCATAATCGTTCCCATGTTCACACACACACCCATCCACACACACAAGCTTAGTGTCACACATTGACAATGTTATTTCGCGACCATACTTTGTCCCACTTTGACGGTGGTACTTTGCGACCATACTCTTTCCCCTTTGAACATACGCCAACCTAATTATGCCAAATTCCATACCAAACCATTTCACACAAAACAACTTTTCCTTTGGAAACATTTCGTCAAACATTTCATCAAACATCTTGCTTGCATCAAAATCATTCCATAATTTTAAAACCGTCATTTTAAAATTATAAGCAAAAAGGGTTTTTCAAAAACCATCCAATTTCCCATATTTCCAAAGCATGAACCAGAACGGTTTCCTTAAAGAAATTACACAACGTTTCCATAGAAAATCCAAGAAAAACCTTTCAATAAAACCAAACCTCAAGTTTTAGAATCAGTGGAGATGAGAGAGAGAAGCCACCTACCTCTAAACAGATGACAAAAATGAAGAACAACACTAAGAATTTCAAAAACCATCCAATTTACCATATTTCCAAAGCATGAACCAAAATAGTTCACTTCAAGAAATCACACAACGCTACCATAAAAAATCATAGAAAAACCTTTCAATAAAACCAAGCCTTCAAGTTCTAGAATGAGTGGAGATGTGAGAGAAGACACCTACCTCTCAACGGATGGTGAAAACGTAGAATGACACTAAGAAATTCTATTCGGGCTCACAACACCTTCCATTCAATATATCCAACAAGATCTCATCAGGATTCACATCCTAACACATATATTTATAACTATAGCTCTGAGAGAGAGAGAAGAGGAGTAGATCTAAGAGGAACAAGAACAAGGAATTATCGTTGATTCCGGATCTCTAAAACAATTCGATTCATCAAAATTTATCTCCAAATCAAAGGGAATTGCAAGGGAGCTAAGGAGAGAAAAGAAGTTCGATACCCTGGAAGAGTATGAGAATAATGAGGGTTTCAGAGTTTTAATCTGAATTAAAACAGAGTTTTTGGAGTATTAACAACATGTCACACAATTTTCCAAACTATGCGCAAACCGTGCACATGTCACTGGACATCACCCTGATAGCCACACAGTTTGCACCGTATAGTTTTCCAAACCGTGTGCCAATCGTGCAATGCTTCTATCTCAAAGTTATCCCATCGCATGGTTGGCTCACATGGTTTGACAAATCATGCGCCAACTGTGATTTTCCCACTGTCTCCATTCACACACTTCACCCAAGCATGCACATGGTTTGGACAAATCGTTCTCCAACTGTGCACCTGCCTAGTGATTCCCAGCATCACCTTGCACAGTTTCCTGGAGATAGTGCATAATTTCTACTAACCGTGCTCTAATTGTGCACCTTCAGAAACACTTCCAAAACACTCTGTTGGTCGGAGTAGATTACTCAAGAGGGGGGTGGGTGAATTGAGTATCTATAAAAAAATTATGGTTAAAAAGTATTCTTAAAAGGTTTCTCCAAAAGGTTAAATACAACCCAGTTAATCAAGGTTATACTGTTATAAGAGCTTGATTGTTTAAATAACTTCTTAGAAGATTGATTAGTTCTCAGTAATCTTAAGATCAGTTATTAATATTACTTTTGAAACTATTCTACTAATACAAGACAATTATAAATTCTTTCCAAGATTAACTATCAAAGTGAATTTAGTGATTGCTGAATTATACAATAAAGCAGTAAAACAGAGAAGACTAAATTAAGCAGCATAGTGAATATGAAACAAGTGTTTTAGTCTCAAGACGAGACCTAATCCACTCCACTTGGTGACCACCTGCCACCAAACAGTTTATATAAATAAACTTGATCCACACCTAGTGTAAAAAGATGTTTGAGTAAGGATATCTTGTATCCTTCAATTTAATGCAGGAGAAAGAGTGTGTTGTTATATAGATACACACACTGCTCGAAAGCTAGTAAAATGATACACAACAGAGCATAAATATTGAGATTGGTTTAGAAATGCTCTGAATGTTAGTCTTTGCAGCTCTTGACTTTTGAGATGAAGCAGATGTAGAAATCAAGTCCTTGTATGGAAAACAGAGGGTCGCAAGTCAGACAGATCCGGCTTGTGTTCTTCGTGATGTTTGATAGTGCGAAGATATTCTCAATTCTGGGATTCAAGTATGCTTCATGTGTTCTTCAGTAGCGTTGAGTTTCATGAGACAATTCCTTCTTCAAAAATTCTCTAAGTGTATTCTTCGTTGTCGTGCTCACGCCCACCCGCTTGTTTCTCTTTTCAGTATATTTATGTTTCTGGGCCACACTACTCTTTTATCTTGGAGTGCATGTGTTTGAGCCGACATGTTGCATGTATTCTGCACCTCGTACCTCGTACTATCAGATGACATGTCTATAAAGAAATATTAATTATGTCAATGCATTTAAAATATTCAAATATGACCGTTAGAGATTAAATTGAAAGACAAAAAAACAGATTAAGAAACGGTGTCATAGTATGTCATGGAAACAGTGTCTCCTTCACATGGTGTCTGGATTGGTCACGGTGTCTTGTGGTCACGGTGTCTGCTTGTTCACGGTGTCTGCTTGTTCACGTTGTCTGCTTGTTCACGGTGTCTCATGGTCATGGTGTGTGCTTGTTCACGGTGTCTCATGGTCACGATTTCTGCTTGTTCACGATGTCTGGATGTCACGGTGTCTGCTTGTTCACGGTGTCTCACGGTCACGGTGTCTGCTTGTTCACAGTATCTCATGGTCACGGTGTCTGCTTGTTCACGGTGTCTATTGCATATCCAAAATCCGTATCAACACATGAATCAATGTAGTATCTGACTCCAGATCAACATGGTCGCATCATGTCACATGGCTAGGATCAGGCTGATACTTCTTTAATTGAGATACACGAAACACATTATGCATAGAACTAAATCTTGGAGGTAAAGCCAATAGATAAGGGCCAATGTATCGAGGATACAACTTGCCCTGTTTACCAAATCGACAATGCCCTAACATTTGAGAAATTCTCAAGAAATCATGATCAACCACCTCAAATGATAACAGCCATAAAAAATGATCCGTATATGATTTCTGATGACTCTAAGCCATTGTTATCATATTTTTAATCATCTGAATCTTCTTCGTTGTCTCATGCATGAGGCTAGGTCCAATAAGTGAAGTCTCACCCACTTCCACCCAACAAAGTAGAGAATGACAAGGATGACCATACAAAGCTTTGAAAGGATCCATATGTATTGAGGCTTGATAACTGTTATTGTATGAGAACTCCACTAATGATTTATGGTCCTCCCACGAGCCTCTAAAATCCATCACACAAGTTCTAAGCATGTCTTCCATTTGGATCGCGACTGACCATCCATTGGAGGATGATAAGCTATGCTCATAGATAATTGGGTTCTAAGGGCTTGCTGTCAGGACTTCCAAAATCGATATGTAAACCTAGGGTCTCGGTCAGACATAATTGAAACTGGAACGCCATGCATCTTTACAACTGTAAGAACCCATGTTTTTGTATGAGGTAAAAATACCTTCCTTTTCATTTTGAACACTTAAATATGACCTAATATGAGTCCCCATTGAGGTCATAGAGGTTTTAGGGGTGTCTGGGTCTTGTTCGGAGCCTGAAACTCAATTTTGGGGTGTTTTAATCCTAGTGAATGGTTAGTGAAAACCCTATGGGGAAGGCCGCATGATTTGACTAAACTGTGTGAGGCTAGACAGAAGGGGTGTACATGCTACATAGTTTGAGGAAATCGTGCGGGAAGAGGCGCATGACCGTGCGACCGGGTCTGCAATTTTTGTAGAACATGATAGTGGATTTTCGCATGGTTTGCACAAGATTAGTAAACCATGCGGGTGCTTCTTGGCCTGCAGGAAGCCATGCACGGTTGGCGCACATTTTCCAAACTGTGCACCTAAACCATGCGACCTCTACTATTTTGGGGAATTTAATATTTTAAACTAAATTAAAAATTCTTTTTATAACCCTAAATGGGTTTTCTTCATACGTACAATAGAGGAGCCTTGGGATCTCTCATCTTGGGTGACTATTCTTCAAATTGAGTTCGTCCGATCTCCGATTCAAGCATGATTTGTCTCATAAGATCCGCATCGGTAAGATCTAATTTCCTTTTTAGCCATTCTCGATTCTTCTAGATATTGATTATGCTATTTGGATTTAGGCTTGTATGCCCTAATTTCTCATTCTTCACCCGTTCTTCAGATTTCTCCTAATCTGAGTCGAATCAGGACTTGATACTGGACGAGCACTCCACTACCAAGATAAGGTAGGTGTACTATACTTTTCTTTTGAGTTTTGGTGCTTCATAGAGCTATCAACCGTTATGTTTCCCGCCAAAATTTCTGATGCAGCCTCGAAATTGAACTGGCTAATTGAATTAAATGAACCTGGACCTATTAGGGATGCCCTTAGATTCCTTTAAGGTGCGTTGGCAGTTGTTTCCCCAACCATGGTCAACCATGGGGGGCGTGCCATATGAATAAGCCTTGATTGTTCCCTAATGAACCATCCATGGGATGTGTTCTCATGTTTGCCTAATTAAATGAAGTTTACTTATGATTAAATTGAATTGAGTTGCTTGCTTAGGTGATGGGTTTCCACCTTTGTTGTTTATTAAATGTTGAATTGAATTGGTTAATTATTTAATTGATCAAATGATTAATATTTCACTTGGTATGGCTTAATTGGTTTATTTGGTAATTTATTTATGAGTGGGTATACACATTAAATTTCTTATAGTGAATTATGATAAATGGGTGGGTATACCCATGTTATATGATGGAATGTGAATGGATTACATGAGTGGGTAGACTCATGTGTAATGTATGAAAATGGTATGAATGGATGTATGTTTGTATAGATTCCATGGACGACTCTCTATGGATCTTGAATGTGGTGCTGGATGCCTTGGGTTGATTATGTCCCTTATGTCTTGATTCTGTAGGATGCCTTGGGCCTTGTTACCCCTTGGATCCGGCTTGATTGGACTCACATAGGACTTTTCGGGTATGACATGCTCTTAGGACTCCAACCAGTGCCTATACAAAGTTTCCATTGAGACACTCCTGGGACTCAATGAGGATGCCTTGGTCTTGACACCATGGATCCGAACCTTTGTGGTATGATACTTTAGTTATTATGGCGCTGCTGTAGGAATGTGATTCACTCAAAGTATATGATAAGGTTGTGGTGATTTGATATGTATGGATTTACGACGTGGCCGTGTGGTTTACTTGTATTTATATAGTTCCCTAGATACTGGAGTTGACACTTGTTTTGTAGGGAGACTTGAGAGGCTAGTTAGTATCACTAGCTTTGTACTGGACATGCCTTGGGAACTTCACTTTTCTTAATGTTCATCTACTTTACTATTTACCTGCTTATCTTGTTATATTGCACACCATGACATGTATAGATCTTGGGTGGTTTCCTACTGAGATGTCGTCTCACACCCTGTTTGGGCCTCCCTTGGGGAACTCAAGCAGACTTCTTGGATGCAGAAAATGATAGGGGAAAGCTCCCATAATTTTAGAGTTGATTTGTGTGCCATGTTAGGAGCAAGGGAGAAAGAGAATGAGCTGAGGCTCACGACACTATTTAGAGATAACACTTTTGTACTTTTTGGTATTTTGGTCTTTTTGGATACTTGTATTGTACTGTACTATCATGTACCTATTTTGACTATTTTCTAGATACATGTATCATCTGTATCATTGTATATGAGACACTTATGCCTTTGTTATATATTCCTGTCTTGATCATTTATCAGTTGCCTTCTTGTTGTATCTACTTCTTCTATTGGTATGTTATTGACATTCTGCTGTGTATACTCTAGTAATGAGGGAATAGTCTTCCCACTGACACACCTAAGCCCTCGCTGTTAGTTGGAAGCCTCTAGAATTTGGGTAGATGCGCTTGAGGCCATGTGACCCACCAGGCTCGGGGCACTGTTGAGTGGCAGCTGGGTCTGAGATGTTACAAAAACATCCTGAATATAGAGTTTGGACAAGTCTTCCACTGTATTGGATTCATGAATAGGGAATAAGTGAGTCGACTTTGTGAGTTGATCCATAATCACTCATATGACATCATGTTTCTTAACCATTCTTAGTAGAATTGTGACAAAATCCATAGCTATTTACTCCTATTTTCACATGAGAATTGGTAAAGAATGCAACATAACAGCTTCCCATTGGTGATCCGCCTTGACCTACTAACAAGTGAGACATCTCAAGACAAACTCCATCACTTTTCTCTTCATTCCAGCCCATAAAAACTGTACTCTTAGTGATTTATACATATTCTGTATATCAGGATGAACAACCCATCTCGAATGGTGGTAAAAAAAAGTTCATGACAAGTCAAAGGAACCACAATCCAATCTTTAAAACACAACACCAAACTCCCATCCAGCTTACATCCTTCAATGGTCTCTCCACCATTGAGTTTTGACCCCATAGATATAAATTTAGGATAATATTTTTGAGCATCTTTAACATGCACAACCAATTCAGGAACAAGAGAAACATGAAAGAAAACTGCAACATCACCTTTCTCAGCATAGTCTAGATGCATATCAGCTATGACCGATATTGGATGCTACTGATTTGAATCCTCTTTAGCCAATTGATTATGTGACTTACTACCCAATGTATCAGCCAAAAAATTTCCTTTAATTGGTGTATACATCAAGTTAAAGTCTACAAATATTCCATCCATGTTCATTGCCTTAGATTCAAATCCCTTTGTAAGAAAACGTGTTTCAAGATCTTATGATTTGTAAACACCATAAATTTCTCACCAAAAAGATAATGGATCCATGTTTTCAAGGCATGGACTATGATAGCTAATTCCAAATCACGTGTTGGGTAATTCTTCTCATGAACCTATAACTGTCATGAGCCATAGGCTACAACATGATTTCCCTGCAAGAGACCATATCCCAACATGCCCTAGTCTTGAATCTTGAAACATAAGGATAAGTTATGATACAATCCAAACCTTATGTTCTTGAAACGATTTCTAGAACTCACCACTCCATTGGAAAGGAACACCTTTCCTTGTCAAAGATGTAATAGATGATGAAAGTCATAAAAAATCATGAATAAAGAATCAATAATATCCTATCAAGTTGAGGAAATTGTGTATCTCAAAACATTCTTCAGTGGTTTACAAGAGATAATGTTTCTACCTTATCAGGATCTAAAAAAACTCCTCTTCCAAAGATAACTCTTTCTTCCACCATTGCTCTATTTATCATCTACGTATAATCTGTAATACAAAGAACAACCATCTTAAAGAGAATATATAGTCGTAGCTCAGAATAAAAGATTCATACCTTCAAGGATACACTATCAACAACTTCTGTGAAAAATAGACTAAGTTCATAAACTTAGCTGCATACTCTGTCACAGATAGATTCTCTTACTTCAAGCTGAATAAATCAGTTGTTCTTGCGATCTTGAATGCGTGAGGATAGAATTTTTTATTGAAAAATTCTTAAATATCCTCCCATGTAATTCCTTGGATTAATTTATCTTGGAAAAATAATTACCACTATTGGTGTGTAAGATCCTTTAACATATAGGTTTCTAACTTGACCTTTAACTCGGCCGGTGTACCTAAGAATTTAAATATTCGATTCATTCTATTCATCCACACCTTCATTTTTTCCATCTTCGAATCCCCCCAAAAGATGAGTGAATTCTATTTATGAAACTATATGGAGTGATCCACTTGTTGGGGTTCATCGTTCTAATTTCCACTATCAACGGCTTGAAAGGCCTGAATGATGATTTAGATAAGTTGTTGGTTCACCTATGGATCAGGTGTAACCACATTTTAGTAGCCTATTCTTGCCAATTCATATGTTTACCTAATTCCATTTTCTATTACCAGAAAAAAACTCCATTTAGTCATCACTCACTAGAAACTAAAGGCTTAGAAAATTTAAAATCACTATAAACAACAAGCATTATAACCAACATTTCAAAAATCAACCATTGTAACCATTTTAACCATTTTCTATAAATCATCAAATTCCAAAACAAACATTGCAGTCCTAGTGGGAAGTCTCACTATCAATGCATGATATGCAGCACTCATCGACTAAACTCATGATGATGAGATGACAACACACCTACAAGTGTCTTAAAACACTTTTATATCCAAACACCCTGGTAACTTGAAGTTCAGTATAAAAAGGTTAGGTACTTCTTTTTAAACTATAAATTTCAAGTCCTAACATTCATATTTCCTTGCTAACATCCCAAGAGACAGATAAACCAATCAGGATTAATACCATTTATAACATCCCACCCAAACTCATTGGATTGATAATAGATGGAGTGAAATTAACCTTTGGTGACATCCTCAGGACACTAAAGGTTGAAAATAAATTACAAAGGCATAGGAGAACACCAAGAGACAATTTTCCCTTTAGAAACACAACAACCTAAAAACATAAAATATAAACATCCAAACTATCTATATGATGCATGAGTAAAAACAATACAACTCAAGGTAAAACCAATAGAATAAAAATATCAAAGTGGTAATGGGATAAGGAACATCAACTACAAAACCTAGAGGATAATGTGACCCGAAGACACCAAAGTGTCATCATCCAAAGCACCACCCGATCTAGATCCAAGCTCCAACACCACTCTCCATGCCTACAATATCAAAATGAATCACTAGATAAGTAAGATACCTTTCCCTTTCCTATGTCTCGATATACAATATCTACAAATACACTAAAGTTCCCAAACAGGAGGTGCATATAAACTCAGTAGGTAATCCCCAAAGACTTCCCAACGCACACTAATAGGAAAAGAACCGGTTAGAACATTTCATATAAAATAATTGAAAATCAGTTAAATAGTTTATAAAATAATATAAGATAAATCCTTGTGTGAAAAACCATAAAAAAGTTTATTACCATTCATTAATACTTGGCATAACCATTTCCATGTTCACACACACACACATACACACCCATCTACACACACAATCTTGGTGTTACACATTGATGGTGGTATTTCATGACCACACTCTGTCCCACTTTGATGGTGATACTTTACGACTATATTCCGTACCACTTTGAACACATGCCAACACAATTATATCAAATTCCATACCAAATCATTTTATGTAAAACAACTTTTAATTTGGAAACATTTCATAAAAACATCTTTCTTGCATCAAAACCATTCTATAATTTTAAAACCATTATTTTAAAATTATAAGCAAAGAGGGTTTTTCAAAAACCATCAAATTTCCCATATTTCCGAAGCATAAACCAAAATGGTTTCCTTCAATAAATCACACAATGTTTCCATAGAAAATACAAGTAAAACCTTTTAATAAAACCAATCCTTCAATTTCTAGAATGAGTGGAGATGAGAGGGAAGCCACCCAACTCTCAATAGATAGAAAAAATGAAGAACAAGACTAAGAATTTCAAAAACCAACTAATTTACCATATTTACAAATCATGAACCAAAATAGTTTCCTTAAAGAAACCACACAATTTTTCCATAGAAAATCCAAAAAAAAATTTCAATAAAACCAAGCCTTCAAGTCCTAAAATGGGTGGAGATGAGAGAGAATACACTTACCTCTCAACAGATGGGGAAAAAAAGAATGAAAATAAAAAATTCTAGATCTAGGCTCACAATATCTTTCACTATTACAGATTTAGGTTTATCTAGATAGCCTTTTTTAGTTCAAGCTAAAATCACTGATAAAATCCCCCTTTATCAACATTAACAAAAAGCACTGATAAATTACTCATTTATCAGCATTAGAAAAAAATCACTGATAAAGGGAGTCTTTATCATCCCTAATAAAAAAGAGCTGATAGGGGGGGGGGGGGTCATTATCAGTGCTAAAAAAGTACTGATTTATCAGTTCTTTTTTATTAGGGCTGATAAAGGACCCCCTTTATCAGTACTTTTTTGTTAGAGCTGATAAAAGTTATATTTCATAAAAAAATATGTCATTAAAAATAATATATTTATATATAAATATAAATATATTTATATAAATCTAATATATTTTATTAAATATGATTTATATAAGGATAAATACACATTTACACTTAATATATAAGATATTTAGTGAAAATTGATTATAAAATAATTAAAAAATATTAATTAATAATTTTCTAGTTATTATTGAGTAATATTCATTTAATAATAATTATATGATATAAAAATTTAATAAACTAATGAACGATTTAAGATAAGTTGAAAAAATGACTTGAACTTCAAATGATCATAACTTTTGATCTGGGTGTTCGTTTGAGATCTACCACATAAAAAATTGAAACTTGTGAAGAGATCTACACCATGTTGATTAGGGGGGCCCTTGTCACTATTGTTTCAAGGTAAAAAAGTCCTAAAATCCCTCCAAAATATATTTTTTAGTTGGGATATCCTAATTTTTTAATATTTGATAGTATTTAAACTTCGTTTAAGAGAGTTTTTTTATCCTTTTTTAGTGGAGAATGAATTTATTCCTAGAGGTTACATTCATATAGATATTATGATTTTGAAATTTTATAATTTTTCATATTTTAGTTTTATTTATAATTAAATGTATGCATATTTTCTTATATTTACTTATAATAAATCAATTGTATAAATACATATTTAAACATATTTACATGAAAATGTATTTTTAAATGTATAAACCAAATGGAAATAAATATTTATTATTAATTTTATTTAAAATAAAAAATTATGCATTTTATTTTCCTTATAAAAATGAATTAATATGTATATATATACCTATACAAGTAATGTTTATATATAAACATGCGTGTGTCAATAAAAAAATATATTAATATGCATATTCCAATATGTGTAAATAAATACATATTTAAATGTAAATATTTGTATGTGTATGTGATAAATATAAATGTATACTTGTGTGTGTAAATATGTGTGTGTATCAATATTATGTATATACATCATATATAAATATATTTTTATAAATAAATCATTATCATTATTATTAAGTATAGTATATAAATGTATTTTATAGTAAACATTTATAAATACATTATAAAAAATTTATATGTAAATATAAAATTATATGTGAATATGTATAAATATATATGTAAATATATATACATATAAATATATATTTAATGTATAAAATTTATATCTAAATGTACAATATATAGACATTAGAAAAATGTATTTAAAAAAATATCTAACCATTTTTTTACATTATAAAAATATATGAATATATATATACTTATGTAAATATATATATATATATATATATAATGTTTATATTTATATTATAATATATATAAATGAATATTAATATAAAATATATTTAAATAAATATAAGAGTATATATATATATATCACACCCACACACAAATATATATTTTATAAATGTATTTAAAAACAATTATATAAATATATGAATAATATATATATGTATATATATATATATATATATAAATAGAAATATCATAAAATAGAGAATAAAACATATTTTTGTAGTGGTAAATACGTTCCAGTTTTAAAAGAGAGGTACATGGATCAAATCTAGGTGCACGTGGGGGTGTATAGGAGGATAGGCATTGAAAAGATGTTGAAAAAGGTCCACTCTAAGCACCGAAGGGGGGGGGGGTGTAAAATCAGGTTATAGGTGGGGTGGGGGAGAGTGGGTAAAAAGTGCCAATGAAGGGGGAAAGTGACGACAAAGGTGGGGTGAAGAACTCCAAAAATTTCCCCCATTATCAATTTGTGGAAATAAAATTATTTTCTCCACCCCATCTTTGTCAGAACTTCCCCCACTCCATCAGCTCTTTTCACCCACTTTTCTTGACCCCACCCATAACCCGGTTTTCCACCCCAAATTTCTGATAAAGGTGGCCTTTATGAATGCTTTTATAACACTAATACATGGTGCCTTTATCAGTTCTTTTTTTATCACTGATAAAAGGGGGATTTTAATAGTACTTAGATGAATAACTCTTTTATAGAACTGTTAAAGCTGATTTTTAGCACTGTTAAAAGAACGACCTATAATAGTTCTTCTTTCAATAGATACAACAATATTTCATCAAGATTCAAATCCTAGCACATAGATCTATTTATAACTAATTAGATTTATGGATTTGAGAGAGAGGACAAGTATATCTAAGAGGAAAAAGTAAGGAAAAATATTTACCATTAATTCCATATCTCTAACACAATTTGATTCATCAAAATTCATCTCTGGATCAAAGGGAATCACCAAGAGAGCCTATGAGAGAAAAAGAGTCCGTGACCGTGTAAAAATAGGATAATAATGAGAGTCCTGAGGATTCAATATAAATTAATTTTTTTGAAGCATTAACTTCACACCACATGGTTTATTAAACCGTGCACGAACCGTGTGCATGCTACTAGATATCACCCAAGTAGCCACACGGTTTGCACCGCATGGTTTAGAAAATTGTGCACCAACCATGTGGTGCTATTTTCTCAAGGCCATCCCATCGCACAGTTGGGTCATACGATTTGATAATCCATGAAAAAATCATTCTTCTACCATTATCAACATACACACAATTTTCCCTGGCATGTGCATGGTTTTGAAAAACCATGTTCCAACCGCACGCTTTCCCAATGACTCCCAACATCACCTTGAACGGTTTCCTATAGATAGTGCATGTTTTATACTAACCATTATCAGACCATGTATCTCAAGAAACACTTACAAAACACTCTAAAATCTTATGGAAAATACCAAAACTCAACCCAAGTATCATATAAGCTCAAAAAACATAATAAAAGGGTATATTACCTGAAACTTTGTGTGTTTTACTTGCAATAGAACCCTGATCACAACAAAAAACCAAAAAAATACCAACACTGGACATCGACCCTGAGAACTAGAAGACATAAAACAACCTGCCTCAAGAAAAATAATCCAAATACCAACACCTTAAAGGATTCAAAAATGAAAAGATGGACCTAATAGAAGAGATATTGAACACCCATTTCTGTGACTAATTCAGCAGAAATCCAAAAAAATTAACACCTAAATGTGTTCTGAACAGACTCTAACAACAACAAACCAATAACAAAAACTTGATTAATTCTTGGGGTAATAACTTTTCATGTTTAAACATACTAATAAGTAAAATTCCCAATCCTATCTCCAATAGGCCATGGGCTAGCAACCGACACTGATTTATTCACTCAATTTATGGGACACATTACCATAAATATAACGTGTCACTTAGAATCATGAAACATCATCCACGATGATAAAAATGAATTTAAAACCATGGAATATAACACATGAATCTATAACTACATCTCTATAATTCTATGTAAGGTAATCAAATAAGCCATCAAATTCAACAACACATCCCAAACAAATGAGATCCCGAATACTAGTGATATTATTGTGGTCATCGAAATAAAAATCCATGCTAGGATCTACCACACCTACCAACCATATTCATCCTTTTATATCACCCTAAATATACATTTTTGGATCTATATAGACACAAAACTGATTAGTGCAGTGCACATAAATGGGCAGAAAATAATACTCAGTATGGTCATCCCATGTAGTGAGATGACCCAAAGTACATCTAGTGTCTATATGAATCATTAATAATAAAGTGTATAAAAACCAACATCAATAAACTGATGAAAATTTTCACTAAAGGAACCAACACGACTTAGTGGTTTAGACTACACTATGGTCAATGCTAGGGTGTAATACTAACAATTACTTTTTTTTATTAAAGACCCCTTTTAAGGGATGAGGTAGAACCCAAAAACCATCAAGGACTTAGAAAAAAATCATACACCACAGACCAAAATCCAAATACCAAAAACAACCAAATTCAAATATCAAGAAAATCCCCTCCCCAACATATAAAACATAGGATCATATTTCACCATTTCAACGCTGCTCGACAAGCTATCTCATGCCAGAGTACACGAGCCTGGTACCGATGGTAATCGTCATACCCTCTCAAACATCCAATTTCAGATAGTGATGATTTGGTTGAAACTTCTTGCTCTGACCTCTTCTGGAGCAAACTCTTAAAGGTGAATTGATTGCTTTGTCCAAAAACCCCAGACCACAATACCACAAACAAACCCCAACCACAAAGAACCAACACCAACACAAATACAATCAACACAATCAACACAGTACAAGACTTCCATCACCAAAATCACCTTGTCCTCCCATGTCAGACCACCGATGACCAATGCTAGGGTGCAATACAATGTGGTGAGTGTCACTACATCTTAGTGAAGTGCATCCATTTTATGGGTTATGAGATAATTCTTGGCTTCACACACTTCTTCCACTCTATATATCATACATCAGTTACAATCATCCTAAGATTCTAATTCAAGGAGTTTGAATGTCTAGAATAATGGTTTAAAATTTAAAAAATTATTAATGGAATTGAGTTGTACCTTATAAGGAGTCATAAAATTTGATCTCTTATGAAACACCACATCAATATATCCAAATGTTTGAGTTCCAAAGAGGATATTTGGATGAAAATATAAACAGGATCAATCCTCAGACATGCGTATTGGTATCTAACATAGAAACTCCTCATCCAATGCTCTTCCTTGATCTCCCATATCTTATCCTTTAACATAATGGTTCTAGAAGACTGTGGATAAGGGAGGATCATTATCAAGTGTTAAGAGATTCATGTTTTCCCTGTATACCCTAAGAGGGAGGAACCTGTTAGTTTCTCCTCAGTGGTCTCAATCAAGACTGTGTTACAAAGTTAGACAGGCCAGATCGACTGGTGAAATGTATTTTTATTCATTTTTTATTATTTATTCCAAATGTATAAATATATTTTGGGATTAATGATGTTTTATAGTTATTCTTAAGTTTTTTTTGGATGTTATAAATCCCACCAAAACCCTTCATTGGTGTTAGTGTAGTTTCTATCAATGTTTGTATTGAACTTCAGATGAACAAAGAATACTGGAAAAGGAGTTTTCCAGGCACCATGGCATAAACCCATTGAAATAGGAATTTCAGTTCTTGATTATGAAAGACCATGAAATAGTGTAGTGTAAAATGGTTATATTATTTATAAAAGTTATAACACCACATCATAGAACATTTAGAATGGATTTTATAAGTGATATAAGAATTTCATGGAAAACAAAGTGTCATAAACTACTCCACTATGATGTAGTCACCAGGTTTCTTCATAGTGGTATGGAGAACCATGGAGATAGACCACGTTGTAGTGAATATAAACTTTCTATTTTGGGGCAGATGAATTCCTACCTGAAAAGGTCTGGCCAAATGAAATGGCTTGGCCAAAACAGCCAGCTTGAAATGGTTTCCACAAAAAATGACTTGTAAAATAGTCGTGGTGATTTCCATGGAAATATTTGTCTATATAGGTAATAATACAATTTGGTTCAAGTTGTAGTGGGAATAATTTTAAAGAAAAATAGTTTATGTTAAATTTATCAAAAACCTTCACTGGTGTGGAAAAAACATTCACCAGGACAGGCCCGCCGGGCTTGCGCTGAATTCGAGGGGAGGATTTAAAACATATAAAAAATATTTTGGTAGATTTATTGATGGATTAAAGTGAACTTACATGGTTAAAATAAAGTAAAAAATATTAGTTTATATTTATTTATTATTATACCATAAATGTAAATATTTTTTTTGTATTAGTGACCTTATTTGGAAAAATGTGTGATTTATGTAAGAGGTTTCATAATTTATGAAATGTTGATTATTTGATAATATATGTATTCATTAATGTCACACATTTTTAATATATGAAAGATTTCATATTAAAATCATGTAAATGATAATATGAAAAGTTCACGTTGGATAAAAGTGAAATTTTTATGTTTAATCGTGCTTAAATTATAAAGTTTTTATAATTTATTTATGAATTATTCACAAATTTTTATCTCATGTTTCAATATATGATTTTATCATTTATTTATTTTATTCTAATATTTATTATTCATACATGTAAATTGTTTATAATATAAATAAATATATTTTTTAGTTTAATCCATTAAACTAGTTCTTCACATTATTATACATGAATTTAAGGAGTTTCATGCTATGTATGATAACCGGGTTAGTATAATTCTATCATGCCTTTAGCTTGTTAATAAGTCATGTAAATACTAACAAATCAAGATGGTTTGAACATATTTATTTGGTGGAAATAAAAAACGATTCCAAACAAAATCTTTTAAATCATGGATACATGTATATAAAAGACATGAGATAAGATGGTGAGATTTAGACCCCATTTAAAATACTAATTGTTAGAATCCTTCTAACACAAACACTTATAAAGACCTCAATCATCCAACTGGGTAGTTTCATTCCAACACTAAGTTCCCTTGGATTATCTTATGTAAGGACAACAAGTAATGGGTGACTCTAATAGGATTATGTTCCCATTTTAAGTGTTTATGATGTGACTCCATATCTTATGTGTGTTACATATTATTTTTACCCATTTTCAATCATTTTTAATATCAAATTGAATGAAAAATGATCAATTCTTTAAATATGGTGAATTTTATTTTAAATGATAAATTGTTATGTTTTAATGAAAATGTTGAAATTAGAATGTTATTTTTTTCCAATATTTATTTTTTTAAAAATTTTATTAATTTTTTTTGAAATTATTCTTATGTTTTGGGTGTAGGTTCTGGGTGCAGCGGAAGCGCATAAGTGGGTGTACCCAAATTTAATTTTTCCATTAACAATAATCATTCTAAGATCCGTCATGATAATAAAACGCCGGTTCTTCAGAATAAAATGAAGAACGAAAGAAAGGAAGGGAGTCCTGTAACCATAGAGAGGATCATCATATGTTGGTTATAATTAATTTAATTAAAATACAATAATTACCTTGATAGAATTCTCTCTCTGTTGATGTTTCCGGTCACGATCTGATGTGATCCGTCATTGCATCGTAGAACCCCATGTGTAATAATAATAGTTGACTATTATTATTATTTGACATGTGCCCAGTGAATTACACCTAATATTATTTAATTAAATAAATAATATTATTTCTCACAAATCCTCAGAAAAAATACACATCGTGTACTTTTGTTTTTCCATTCTCTTTATTTAATCCACCACATTTATTAGACCTTGAATAATGACTATTTATTTCTTAAATAAATATCACTACATTACTCACTAATAAATATATTATTTTTTCCATAATATATTCTCTCAGGTAACTAGTGTCGAAATAAATGTGATCAAACATCCTTAAATAATTATTAAACCACAATCAGAAAAATATTTATTTGACTTGTTAAATTAATATTTAACTGAGATACTTGGACACACTTAGTGTGTGACCCTCTAGGCCTCTTTCTCAGTGGCATTAGGCAGAGCCTTCCTAAAGTCCAAGGTTAGCATCTAGCAACACGCCAAGGCACCCATAAAGAAAGAAGTTAACGCCACAATGACGTGTCACCTCCTACAAACACTTACATTGTAATGTAATACCTTTGTCTCGATATCTCAATTCAAGCAGGTTTCATGCTAGTGCCATCAACCCATGTGCTCGATTATTCTTTCTTTGACTTTCCAGAATTGAACTTGCCCATTACTTACTATGGCCATGGATTTATTTAGGCTATATCAATTCCATCAAAGGGCCTGAGATATCTAATTATGTTATGAAAACAAAAGGGAAAAATCCTTTCTCACATTATCTATTAATGTTGTATTACTTGTGATGCACCCAACATATCCTACCTCACTGCGAAAAATGTGTCGCCATAGTTTTTTTCAATACATATAAGTGTGCAAGTTGTAATACCCATTAATAATAATCTTAAAGTCTAAGGACCAATACACACGTCTGCAGATAGGAACATCCAATGACATTATGAAATGTGGATTTCCTGATGGAGGGTCTCGTTCTCATAATATCCTCCTGGATATTACCAAGGGCACACACAATTATAAGGTGCCTCAAAGTTTTATGAGTCCTCACCCCTAATGGCCTATATCATTTATGTCCCTCAAATAACATCATCTGACCATAGAACATATATTCAAGAATTGTGTTATGGCACTTATGGGTTCTCATCATAATAGGTATCCACTATGACCCTTTAATGCAACAACTATCCTTAGGAAATTATCACATGCATTGTCATGCAGAAGAATAATCAAGATGTGATAAGGTATTTATTAATGAATAAAGAACAAAGTAGTTGGTTCTAGGCTAACAACTCCAACATTTGGAACTTAATATATCATTGGAAACCTGGTTGAGAATTAAATGTTCCTGATAAGAATTGAATTTGATGCTACATCATGATTTGTGAAATTTTTAATATTAATTTTTTTCAATTTTATTCATACATGTTACATTATGAATAAATTTTAATATTATATATTGTGTAAATTATTTTCACTTTTATTTTTACACATTGCAGGTGGTGATGCATAAAAATAAAAATGGGTTTTGTAATTGTGTAAGAGTACCTGAATTTTCATGGCTAATACATAATATTAAATCACCTTGGGTGAATTTACATAAGAATATAGTTTGTAGGATTTAGTATCTATAATTTCATAAAAATAAAATTTCTTGACTTTCATAAAATTAAATCGAGAAATAAGGGTATATGTATGAATGTATAAGCAATAAAGGAATTTAGATCGACCATATGTAAGATTAATCTAAAACTTTCATTATTGATGAATTTTAGATAAAAGATATACTATCGAGTCAAAGAAATGGAAATGATAAGATTAATTGAGGTCAATTTTTTGGGAATCTATCCCAACATCTAATTCCCGGACACAAGATCATTGGATGATCAACTTAGTGGAACCAAGTAATCTAAATAGACACTATTGACTAAGTGTATTAGAATATAGAAAGCCCTGCACCCTACTCACCACACAAAGTTGAACCTCACACACACCTCAAGAGAACTCACACCTCAAAAGCATACAAGAAAAAATAATAAAGGAAATAAATGACACATGACAATTTATGTGGTTCGAACAATGTGTCCAACATCCATAGGAGAAACACTATTGCTATTTCTATTTTAATTAGAAGTTATAATATTTTCACTTTACATTAAAAAAACCTATTGTAATGTATAATCATAGAGATTAAGACTCTTATAATTCTTTGATCAAAGTTAGATCCAAATAAATATACATAAGGTCCCCACATCCCTTTTATGGAAGTACCAGCTGATTATTCTTGTTAAAATTAACTCCCACATTCATGGATGACCCTCCATTCAGATAGATGTTTGAAGATCACTTGTAACACTTTAAAACTTGACCGCTTGTCTCAGTGAAATCTTCAACATATATTTTTCAAGTAACTTTCATTCACCATTATTAAGAATAATCTATGTGAACAAACCCATCATATAGTATTATTTTTTTATCAACCTACATACTTCTAAAGATTATACTGCTATAGCCTAAATTCCATGGTTGGTTATACCATTTAAAACACTCTATCAGACTGCCTATGTTTGGTGGAATGATGTGGGATTCACATCCCAAAAATATTCCACTTGAATACTGATATAGGGAACCTCTGAAATCTCTTCAACACTTTGGAACAAAAGAAAATTCCTTTCTCTGTGAGAAGTGTTCCCCATTATATTTATGTTTCAACCAAGTCCCACTAAGGAACAATGTTGCTATCACGACCTAACCCACCGGGGTCCAACCCGTGAATACCCCAAGCCCACCTCTAATAGGCCAAGGATTAGAGACCAATGCTAAGAATTAATATCCCACAAATAGGAGGAATTATCCTTAAGTACTTCTACACACACACACACACATCCATTCCCATACAATTCTGAAATATAAAATAACTAAAACAATTAATGCATACATATATAATTCTACAACCAGAGTATGTTATTAAAGTACTGAAATTGGAAAAATCTTACAAATACAACCCCAAACAAAACTATAAAGAGTCTAAATTTCTCTAATAGAGAGGAATACGATCAAATAAAATCTCCCAGTAAACACCACAGTCTGTCAAGATCAAGCTATTCTCCACCCACTCCCTGTCCTCCCAAGACACTTTCAAAAAGGTTGTCATCTGCATAAGAGATGACACATGTGGGCAGAGCCTATTCAGGGGTGAGTATAACAATACCCAATAAGACACCCCAAAAACACTAAACATGAAGCACCAAGTATATTCAGCTCAATAAAATATATAAAAACCAATGTATAACAAAAACACTCAGATATACCCAGGAAAGGCATCGCACCACTGGGCAATCACAATTAACTTCCATCCATGAGATTCTGCTCAAAGAAATGTTTATTCTAGGAGAAAACGCCTCACAAGACATGTTATCACCAGAGACTCTCATATAAGAGGTCTAGATCATTGGACCCAACCAAAGAAATCTCACTAGTCTCAGAAGACCATGATACGCAGATAGGGGGTCACGCCTAGAACCGCTAGGGGACACCACTTACCTAATCTGAATTAACCTGATACATAGGGGATTATATGCCAATGATATCAAAAACCCTACCAATATGAACTACTAGATGTAGGATCAAATCCCTACTTAAATAGGTCACACCAATTCTACAAACCCCACCTAGGGTATAAAGATGATAGAGGATCACTCTCCAATCTCATGGAGGCACAACAAAAAATCTATCTTGAGACTCATCCTCTATAGGGGATCACAATACTGTGATGTGAAAGTAATTTCACACTATACCATTGAGGAAATAGACCAAGGGAACACAATCAACCAAGAATGGTTCATAGTAAGGAAGAAAATTGATATAAACACCCTTTAAGGGGGTACATAATGTGTACTAGGGGTACACAACATGTCTAGCTATCCCTAGGTTTTCCCATGTGGTAAATCCTCACACAACATGTAAATCTCCAAATACACAATGTTTAGAAATAGAACACGACATGTAGAGATCACATGACACCATACCCATGTCCCCTAGACATGTATGTGTACTTTGACCTTCCCATGTAGAGGTGGTCATGTCCATGTACAAGTACACAATATGCCACTAGACATGTACTTTTGGTCATGTTTATTTACTTACTGAAGTACACACTAATCCGTCATGGAGGGGGTCACACGACATGTCATATTTAACTCACTATAGAAACCCTAGAACTGCATGGGGGGGGGGGTCCCACATAGTGTGTAATTATGGATTACATGCCGTGTAACTTAGTATTTTCAAGATCCCATGGGCTTTCCTCCACACCACCTGCACAAGCCACTACCACCGTCATCCTCATTAGAGATCGTATATCTAGGGTCATCCAAAACCATCATCACTAGAGATCATAGATATGGGCTTCAAATTTTATTAGGAAGCATCCGATCATTCCATCCATAGCTGCACCATGAATCGTTTAGAAAAAATAAAGAACTCCCAATTTGGTCTCATTCTCCCTCTATCTATCCAACATCATTTTCAATTCCCAAAACGCAACCACCATCACGAGTCGTACCTGTGGAATCAATCCATTACACCAAAGAATGATTATGAAATGATGAAATATCGGGTATTGGTCGAACCATTATCCAAGGAAAATACCAATGATGATCAAATGAAGAAATGAGGGAGAAATCCACAATCTATGAAAATTGAGGAAAAAACCTCATCATTTTCCTTCAGCCTCAATTTGTTGTCATAGAAGAAGACAAACAAATAGGAATAAATCATAAAAAATATATATTATTCCATCAGTTTAAATATTCTAATGATGTACGTATATATTATATTCGTTGAATTGATCCACATTCATCCAGGATTAAGAAATGGGATGAAAAATACAAATAAACATCCTACTTAGAGTTTGGATCGATCGTTGATGAAGAACAGTTCTACACTACCATCATTGATGAGATCCAAAAAATTTGTTGGTACAACAATCCACGATCCGATCTCTACTTATTATCATTCACCAAGAAATATCTCTAACATTTGTGTATATCCCCAAGGTTTGAGCAGACAAACATGAGGAAATACTCATAACCATACACTTATAGGATAATTTGGTCACTGCATTAAAAATAAATAAATAAAGTTAATTAATTAATTAATTTTATTCATTTACGCCTGTGATGAATTTTTCACTAGTGCCCCATGCCAACAAATATTATATCATGCCTAGGGTAAAACACATATTTTGAACTCAATAGTTCTCTCAAATTTCTGATATGTTTCCCCATTAAGGCGTTATTCTACTTTTTTAGGAAAATTATGCGCATGTTCTATTTAATATATTTAATATATCCAAACATTTATTTCATGAACATTAGGAATCTAAATCACATGTATTCTCCATTCCTGGTCTAAAAAATAATCCATATAATATCCAAAAACAATACATAGAAAATACGAGTCATTAAATTTTCCCCACATTAGGGTTCTTCATCCCAAAAAGAGAAAAAACTACTAAAAAAGATGAGGGTACTAGTCACACATATGGGTATACCTCTCCCAGGTTCTCTTCCAAAGATTCTCGTGCTACAACCAAACATGCACTATAGTAATCGATCACCCATGATGGATCCTCTCTTGCTAATCCTCAATCTCTACCGAATACTTAGAAAAGGTAGATCTATCCTTGATATCCAGCTCGCCCCAGTCAATAAAATGTGATGGTTCATGCACATACCTCCTCATCTGTGACACATGGAAGACATCATATACCTGGTCTAACTTTGATGGTAAAGATAAGTAGTATTACACCTCACCAACTATACACGGTATCTGAAAAGGACCGATGAATCTCAAAGATAAATTTCTACCCCAGCAAAATCTCTACAATCCATGTTGAGGTGAGACCCTCAAGAACACATGGTCTCTATCCTCTAACTCTAGAGGTCTCCATTGTCGGTCTTCATAAGACTTATGATAGATCTATGATGTCCTCATCTATTTTTGGATGATATTAACCTTCTATGTAGTAGCTCACACTAACTATGGGACCATGAGTGTTGACTCACCTGGATTAGTACAATAAAGTGGTGACTTGAAGGGTCACCTATACAAAGCCTCTAATGGTGCCATACCAATGGTGAAATGGTAGATTTTGTTGTATGAAAACTCACTACTGGAAATCTTACTTTTCCCAATGCTTCTATACCAACGGTTTGGCCAAACCGTTGGGAAAGCCCACTTTGAGGCCACTTTTCCCAACGGTTTGACAAAATTGTTGGGAAAAGTCAAAGTGGACTTTTCCCAATGGTTTGGACAAACCGTTGGGAAAGGGTATACCTATCCCAACGGTTTGGATAAACCATTGGGAAAGGGTATACCTATCCCAACGGTTTGGCGAAACCATTGGGAAAGGTCCCCTATATGTCAACCTTCACCCAAAATCAAAATCCAGAATCAAAATCTATACCAACGATTTTGAAAACCGTTGGTATATATCCTTTGATTTTTTATCCGTTCTTCTAACCGAGAATATTATATAAATCAAAATTTAAAATAATTATGAGAATACATATATATATATATTTATGTAATTATGTTCACAAAAGTCATGTTAGGTTAGTGGTTAAGTCGTTTAATGATAAACTAGGGGTCCTGGGATAAAATCCCAGTGAATGTTTTTTTTGAAATACATATACCAACGATTCCATAACCGTCGGTATAGATTTTCATATTACTTATACCAACGGTTTCCAAAACCATTGGTATAGGTCTATACCAATGGTTTTCCTAAAACCATTGGTATATACCTATCCCAAAGGCTTACTTGGAAACGGTTCTCCAAACCGTTGGTATAGGCTATACCAATGGTTTGGAGGCCTATACCAACGGTTCCAAACCGTTGGTATAGGTTAGTTTTCCAGTAGTGACTCTACAAAGGGTATATGGTCCTCCCAACTATGAACAAAGTACAACATGAAAGCCTATATCATGTCTTCCAAGACTTGAATGATCCGCTCTATCAGACCATCAGTTTGAGAGTGAAACGCTATGCTCAAGAATAAATGAGTCCTGAAGGCCTCTTGTAATGATCTCCATAACCAAAATGTGAAGCAAGCATTGCAGTAAGAGTTTATTTTCAAGGTAACTCCATGGAGTCGGACTATATCTTGTATGTAGAGGCGTCCCAATATCTCTACTGAACTCTGCCATCAAATAGCTAGGAAGTGCGATAACTTTTTTGAGTTGGTATACAATCACCCAGATGGATTCATGTCCCCTATACGTACATGGTAACCCTATCATGAAGTTCATCGAAATCCCATCCCACTTCTACTTTGTAACTTTAAGGGGTTGAGCTAAACCCACTGGAACCTGGTGCTCAGCCTTTACCTGCAGAAAAGTGAGGCATCGAGATACAAAATCTACAACTCCCTTTATAGTGACCCTAGACTTTTACACATAAAATTAAATGACTTTAAGCATAATTAACCATATAATTACAATCCAAGGATTGTAAATTCTAGTGTCTTTGGAATATTAAGTATATAATTTAAAAACATGAAACCAAATTAAAAACTTCTTTTATTAATCTATATAATGATCTCCTAGCTTCCCTTGAGCTCATAAATCTACATAGGATAACCTGGGGAATACACGAACAAAATGGATGAGCTAAACATCCTATTAAGGAAATTAACATAGGAATAAAACATAGTACATGGGTTAGAAGGCATAACATGATGGAATAAAAGGAATGGAACACGAATAAACATAATGAAGAATAAAATGTATAACATGGGAACATATAATAATGACATCATAGAAATGTGGAAACAATATATAACATGACATAAACACGAGTCAAGGAAAACCACCAAGACTATATAACATAGTGGACAAATTCCCATAAAGGAATCTGGTTCACTCCATATCCCAACATGACATCTCATGAGACTAAACATTACCAAATGCATTGGATCACTATTTGGGTGAAACCATATTAACATGTTCAGAAATATGTGTTCCATATAAAGAATCATACATAAGTAATCAAACATAACATAAGGGTTACCCATGTAAAGAAATGGGTATGATAATCATGTCATAAGGCGTTAAAAATGGACGTATCATAAATGTGTCCAAAAAAGAATGGTTTTGAATCATAAATGGAAATTAATAAGTTAAAATAGGTATATATAATGATAATTGATGTCAAAATTAAGTGAAAACACGTAAAAATGGTCTTTAAGAGACATTATAAAAGAAACATTTTAGCGTGGTTAAAGGAAAATATCAAAGAGTGTTTAAAGAGAAAAAAGAATATTTGTTTTCATAAAATAATAATTGAACCAATATAGTTTTTACTAGTAAAATTATTGATTTCAGAAAAATAATAATGGATTAAAATAGATTATGGAGTGCAATTTAAAATGTGAAAGAAATTGGGAAATTCCCTTTAATCAGGCATGCTTATCGGGAAGTTTTGAGAAGAGATCCTTTTTAAAACATGCATTTCCCCATCAAAGAAGGATGATATGATATTAATATATGATTTTGGAACATGTAAATAGAATTTATAATAGGTACACAAAAAGAAATAATAATTACATAGGATTAAAGAGAGATAAAGAGTAACTTGAAGGAAAAATGGAGGTTCGGGTAGAATCCCTTACCTTATGTTTGAAACAGTTTTTCACTTGATCTTAATGTCCTGAATAATAAAACTATATTCATTAATTAATAATTAAATAACCTTTTATACATGTAATTTTTTTATTATAATTTTATTAAGTTCATTTATGGCCTATTTTATGAGTTATAGCGTTCAATTTCATCAATCTGGAGTGCTCGTTTTCTTAGTTTTCATGATCGGTTCGCTTGTATAAGGGTATGAAAGTTCATGTAAAATGGAAATAGAAATACAGAATTGATTTTATAAGTTATTAATTAACATAAATAAGGTTAAATAATATTATAAATCATTTGGTTATTTTGGGAGAGGATGAATCATTCGATAATATGTTAGTGATAATCATTTGGATTATTTTGGGTGGTTTTTGCTCACAATGAACTTGTTTTGTTTTATTATTTAACATCATGTGTATATAATAATTATATAACATTAAATAGTATATAATAAATATATTATAATTTTTTTAACCATAAAAATTATTTTGTGACCATCCTTGAAGGTGTTAATGGAAAATTAAAATTTTTCATCCTTGAAGATGATAAATTAACACCTCACGAATGATGTTTTCATTTCTAGAATAAAAGGGAGAGGAGAAGGGGGTTTGATGATGGAGTATTCCATTAGAATAATAAAATTATATTATATGTAAGTTACTAGAGTTATATTTACATTTTAATAAGGGTAGGTGAGGTGATAATAATAAAAGAAAATAACTTGAAATGAAAATAAAAGAAAAGGAACAAGGAATTTACCTCTTGTATTTCTCCTCCTTGAGAGCCTCTTTAGGGAAAAGGTTTTGGTATTTTGATAAGACCAAGAGATCCTAGACACAGGGGAGATGTTTGGGAATATGTTTGAGCATAATTTTGACAAGGCTAAAATCTTGAGATGTCTAAGAGAAGAGGTGGTGAAGGATGGTATTTATAGTGGAGGAGAGGGGCGTTTTCTCATTATTTAATTCATTAGTTTTTTTATTTTGGCTCAAGACTATGAATAGTTTGAGAATTATTACCAAATATATTAAAATAATTAAGGTTAGTTCTATATTATGGTTCTTACATTATCCATGAATCAAGGAATAGTCTATTTAATATATAATTTATAAATTCCGTAAATTACTGTATTTTACTATTCACCAAAAAATCAAGTATTTTAGAAAAAACCAAAAAATTAACCCTAAACATTTTTCAATGTATAGAATTCAAAAATTAACTCTATTTTATGAAAATAATTTTCAAAATATGAGAATTTTAAATTTTAATTAAAATCATAATTTACTAAAAAAATACAAATTTTAAAATTATAATCGATTTTACAACACTTTAAAAAATTGACTAAGGTCTCATTAAATTATCCAATAATCATAATATATCAAAATATTAATTTATGAGTAATTTTTATAGAAATAAAATTTCTTTAAAAACATTATATTAATTATAAAATTGAAAATAAATACTTATGTTTTATAAAAAATATCAACACTTAATTAATAATTTCTAAAAAATTTATTTACTTAAACTATAATATTATTATATTATATTACCATTTATAAGATGATTAAATTTTACTTATACTTTCATAGGTATGGTTACTATTACATTGGTCAGTTTACTATTCATAAGGGTCATATTACTATTCCAAAGGTCAAGTTACTATTCCTTCAGTATATGTATCTTAACTTCTACAAATTCACATTATTTCATTATTTCTTCATTTATAAAGTTTGTATTTTTTTTCTTTATGTGATTTTGATTTATACTATATAACATAATTATAAGAAGGGAGTTTCCATTGATAAAAGTTTTGGGTTGTTACATTCTTCCCCCTTATGAAATTTCATCCTCGAAATTTCATTTTATATACTAAGTTGAAAATAGGTATGGGTACTTCTTCTTCATCACTTAATCGGGTTCCCATATCTCTCCTTCGTACTTATGGTTCTACCATAGTAGTTTGACCAGGTGAGTAGTATTGTTGTGTAGAACTTTATCTATATGATCCAAGATCTTCACTAGCTGCTCCTCGTATGAGAGATCATTTTCCAACTAAACCACCTATGAATTTAGTACATATGAAGGATCTGGTATGTACTTATTCAAGAGGGATACGTGGAATACATCGTGTACTTAAGACATGGTTAGTGGAAGTTCTAGTCGATAGGCCACAACTCCAACACGATCAAGAATCTCGAAGGGGTTGATGTACCTGAGACTTAGTTTTCCTTTCTTCCCAAATCTCATTGTTCTCTTCCATGGAGATATACAGAGTAATACCATGTATCCAACCTTAAACTCAATGTCTCATCGATGATTGTTTACATAACTCTTTCACCAACTTTGGGATGCCTTGTTTTGCTGCTGAATGGTTTTCACCTTCTCCACCATCACTTCGACCATTTTAGGTCCTAACAGCTTACATTCACAGACTTCATCCCATTATACCGGTGTTTTACATATCTTCCCATAGAGAGATTCATATAGAGACATTTGGATCTTGAGTGGAAACTATTTTTGTAAGTGAACTCGACTAGAGGAAGATATTGGTCCCATCATCCTTTGAAGTCCATAGAACATGCTCTCAACATGTCTTCCATAGTCTGAATAGTTCTATCATATTGGACATCAGTTTGAGGATGATAGGCCGTACTAAAGATCATCTTAAGTTCTTAGAGTATGTTGGAGACTTTTCCAGAACTTTGAGGTGAATCTTGGATCTCGATTGGATATAATTGATAGTGGCACTCCATACAACCTTACCACTTATCTAATATATATCCATACAAGTTGATCCAGTGATAAATCCTCTCGAATTATAATAAAGTGAGCTGTCTTTGTAAGATGATCCATAACCACCCATATAGCATTGTTTCCTTTATATGTCTTTGGAAGTCCAGTGAAAAATTCTATAGTAATGTTCTCCCACTTCCATGTTGGTATGGGTAGTGATTTGATAAGTATATTTTATACATATATTTTAGAGTATTTTTTTATATTGAATTGTGTATTTAAGGGAATAAACTTTCTAGTTTTGGAGGGTATTGACTTGTTTTATTAATACTGGAATTTGAGGTATTTGCGACGGGCTAATTGCGATTGGATCCCGTCGCAAATAAGCTTTAATGGTAGGGCCCCGTAGCAAATAGCCCGTTGCAGAAAACGGCGTCGCAAATATTATTTTTTGCGACGGGACCGTCGTAAAAAATAGTATTTGTGATGGAGAAACTTACCGTCGCAAATAAGTCTCCGATTATATACATTATATACATATAAACCTTTTACGTCGGGCCCTTGGTCCCATCTCAAATACTTTTAAAAAAATATATATTTAAACTATTTGTGATGGGCTCCCATCGCAACAGGTCCCATCGCAAATACTAAACAAAGTAAAAAAATATTTAATAAAATTATGATTAATGAATAAATAATATTAATATTATGAAAATAATAAAATAATAAAAAATATTAAAATTCTCAATATTCTCAAAAAAATATAAAAAAATCATCAATTATTACTATTATTATTAGTAAAATAAACAAACATTAAAAAATATAATACTAAAAAAATATATTTAATAAAATTATGATTAATGAAAAAATAAAATTAATATTATTAAAATAATAAAAAATAAAAAAATATTAAAAATCTCAATATTCACAAAAAAATAAAAAAAAATTCATAAAAAATTATCATCATTATTATTATTAGTAAAATAAACAAAAATTAAAAAATATAATACTCATAATAAATAATAAAATATTAAAAAAAATTAAATTATGCAATATTTGCATCAATATAAAAGACAGAAACTGTAAATAGTTTATACTATAACAAATCTTGAATTCAAATATTTTTAACATAAATAAAATCACTGGGGGGGGTCGTCTTCTAAAGGAGGTGGAGGAGCTATAGGAGATGGTGAAGGAAATTTCATCCCTAAACTACGAGTCATATGGCGCATGTACTCCATCTACTCGTGATGCTACTGCTGCCATCGACGCGTCTCCTCCTCATGTTGCTGCTGCCATCGACACCTATCCTCCTCGTACTATTGCTGCTCCTGCTGATGCATCTCTTTATGCTGCTTCTACAAACTCTCTATAAGATTAGTCTGAGTTCGCAACTACTCCTGATACTGTGAGGTAAAAGATGATGCCTCTCCATGAGATCCTCTTGAGATGGACCCCGATATCGTAAAAGTACCATAATAAGTACCAGGAGTCAAATGAGAGCTGACACCAACTACTCAGCCCTTCTCAAAGCCATACTGAGTCGCCTGCATCCATGTCGCCTCATCAAAATAGTGGGCACTAGTCTAATCAGTCGTCTCGTCCTGACTCTCAACCTATGTCTGAGAGGTCGCAGCCTCATATAATTCCTTGAATTCCAATTTGAAATTAAAATTGTGAAAATATTATATATAGTTAATTTTCAAATTGAAAAAAATAATACTAACCACAATCTGATGTTGGCAATCACCTCTAATCTCTCCAGTGGCTGGATCACTGTACATCCTCCGATAAACATCATACTCCATAATATTGGGATGCTTGACTTCCTATAGAAATATAAAATAATTTTTTTTATTTAATGTTATATAAAATATTTAAAAAAGATACTTACCAGATGATCTTTATGCGTACTGAATGTACGACTACCAGCTCGATGCGTCACCTCCTATCTCCCCCGGTTCTGCCGACCCACTTAATATCTCCTCTGAAATCCACCACCCAACCAGTGTAAACATAATCCATCCCAAATGTGAGATAAAATGTACTCTGGTCGGTGGGATCTATACGACTCATCAAATTATGTCGCTTCTACTTTCTTAATGGTTGTCCTTCTCAAACTGTGCAAAAACTGATGGAAACAATCACGCATAGAAACCTGCCATGCCATGTGGATAGTGTCACACATGATATCATTGATGGGATACCATAAACCCTATAAATAATTTATAATATCAAGTTATTAATAAAATAAATTTCAAAATAAATATTATTTATTTACGTACCAGCCAATGATTGAACATGCCAAGCTGTACATTAATGGGAATCTATTCCCATGTGATCTATGGCTGAGAAAAATAATTGCGCAAGATAGCGATCCCCTATCCAATATCTACATGCACAAAACTGTGAAAAAAGAATAAATAATCAAACAATTATTATATATATAAATAAATTAATGAAAGCTAACTAAAATATATAGGTTACCATACCTTTGTGTGCGTGGATCGAAGCCAAGACGTGGACGTCGCTCAGGGATAGGTTCAGGAATCATCAGTCATGCAAGACCACACCCCCTCTGCGTACCCCCTGAACCACTAGTAGGATGAGGGTCAGATGATCCAAAATCCCCCTCATCTAAAGGTAGATCAGCCTCCTCTAACTCACAAAATATATCAGGGTCCATCTGAAACAAAAAATGATTGTTATTAGATGATAGTTGAAAATAACTATTGTATATAGATATATATTAGTTATGATTATACCAAGCATTTAATTGTGTCAATGTTCACCTTCATCATCATCTTCATATCTGATGATGTCAATGTCTTTATATTCCTCCTTGGCATCATAAATATCCATATGAGTTTCAATTTCATCATCTATTGTCATTTAAAATTAATTTGTAACATCATTAACATCTTCATCACCATCGACCCTTAATTGTGGGGTGTCATCATTGATATTCACATCTATTTGTGAAAAAGATGGTTTTTGAGTAGTCTCTTGAAAAATTTCAATTCTTTCCACTTCAGCGGAACCACATTCAGTTTGAGTAAACTGATTTTCCCAATATTTCATTTTTATTATGCTCCACCAATAACTTAGGTCTTTTTAAGTAGTACAATACTTTGTGTAATAAATTTTATGTGTCTGTTGAGCCAGTAAAAATGGTTCATTTACTGCAAGAAGACTTTTATATTTAATATCAATGATTCCATGAGTCAGATGAACATGCAAGCCTCTCTCAGTATCCAACCATTGACATCTAAACATTGCTTTGTAATTCTGTCCTAGATAACATAGCTCAATAATTTCATCCAAAATGTCATAAAAGTCAACTTCAGTTTCTCTATAATGAAATCCTCTCAAGAAAAATACACTATTCATAGTTTTTTTTGATTCCTCATATGCACACGTATGTAATTGAAAACCATTCACCACCTATGCATTATAAGATTTAACCATTTTGGATGGTGGGTTACTCAATATACAAAATCGCTTATCAATTTTAGCATCATATCGAGACACCTAAATTTTTTTAAAACAATTATCAGTATAATAAATAATAATCTGAATTGATATTAAACAATCAATAATTTATGTTACCAGTTTTTGAAACCATTGAGAATTTTTTTTGTCTGCGTTCTTCAAGAGAAGCTGTTGTAATTTGTGGAAGTTGTTTCTTGATATTATTATCATATAACCTACAAATAAAATTAGTTTACATACTATAACATAAATTATAGAATAAGTGATAGAAGCACTCATAATACAAATGATGTCATTTTTTCACAGTTGAGCAGAACATATGTATGAGCTATGTGATGTTCATCATATGAAATCCATCATTCATGAACTCCACCGAAACCAATATTTGGATAATTAAAAACTGATAATTGATTTTATATTTATTCATTAACATTCCCCTCATTCCATCCCATGCGATTGTGTTTTGAGGGATATTCATATTTAAAATAATGAGAGTAGAAAAAAATAATTTCCTCTTGCAAATAAGCTTCAGAAATTGAGCCTTCAACTGATGCTTTGTTACGTACTTTTTTCTTCAATTTTTGCATGCATCTCTAAAATGGGTACATCCATTGAAACTGTACTCGAACTCCACATTTAGCTTCATGTGACAAATGTAATATCAGATGTTCCATTGAGTCAAAGAAATCCAGTGGAAATTTTTTTTCTAGTTTACATATAATTACAACATCTTCTTCTAGTTTTCTTATCACATCATAGTCTATTGTCACTGCACAAACGTCTTGAAAAAAATATGATATGTCTATTATCGAATCCCAAATCATAGAATTCAACAAACCTTTGAATCCAATCGGCATAAGTTTTTCCATTATAACATGAAAATCAAGACTTTTTAATATGGTAATATGACCATTCTTAACACATTTGGCCAAATTGGAAGCATATCCATTTGGAAGTCTCAAATATGAAATCCACTGACAAAATAATAAGTGAATCACTTTGGACAGTGTATAAGATGCTTTTGGATTTATTAAACTCTGTGATATGAAATTTTCAAATAGTTCAAGTTCTGGTCACCTGCAAAATTGAGCAAGATCTAATTGTGACTTTACAGTATCTTTGGTCTTACCTGGTGTATCCAAAACTGTATGAAATAAATTATCAAAACAGTTCTTCTCAATATGCATGACATCCAACATGTTCCAGACCAACAAATTAGAACAATATAGAAGATCCCAAAAAATGCTTTGTTTTATCAAATTATTTTCTTTCCCAAAGTCATGAATTTTCTGTTCATTTACTGTTGGCCCAAATGTGATGGGAGGTAATAAAAATACAACTGATTTTAACTCTGTACCTGACATAATTTTTTTAGGTTCATCCCTTTCAATTATGACTTTTCTGAAATGAGATATGTTTCTCCAAAAAGGATGATCGGTTGGAAGAAATCTACGATGACAGTCAAAATAGAAAAGTTTTTTTCCATTGGTGATCATAAAGGCTTTGTTGTCTTTCATACAGTAAGGACATGATTTCAGACCATGTATACTCCAGCCAGATAACATGTCATATGTTAGAAAGTCACTAATCGTTCACATCAATGTGGATTTTAATATGAAATTTTGTTTCACATCAACATCATATGTACTAACACCATTACTCCATAATGCATTTAACTTATCAATCAATGGTTTCAAATAAACATCAATATTCTTTTTCAGATGTCCTGGGATTAATAAAGTCAAAAAGATATAGGGCTCCTTCATCAAAATCCATGGAGGTAAATTGTACAGAGTTATAAAGATAGGCCAACATGAATACTGACTACCATAAGAACCAAACAGAAAGAAACCATCAGTAGAAAGACCCAATCGCACGTTTTGGGATTCTAAAGAAAAAGATGGATGCAGACGGTCAAAATGTTTCCATGAATCACCATTAGATGGATGATTCAAGATTTTATCAGTTGAAATCTTGGTTTTATACCATGACATCATTGATGCTATGTTCTGAGACATAAATAAATGCTGCAACCTGGGTGTAAGGGGAAAATATATCAACTTCTTTACAGGAATTAATCCAGACTTCCCTAGTTGAGCTTCTTTATACCTCAATTTTCTAAAAGTGGGACAACTATCCAATGACTCATTTTCACCAGAATATAAGATGCAATCATTTGAACATGCATGAATCTTCCAATAACTAAGGCCCAGATTACGAACCAGCCTCTTGCCCTCATAGTAATTTGCAAACAACACATTTCATTTAGGTAACAATTTTTTAACCAAATAAAATATCTAATCAAAAAAGTTGTTTGAAATTGCATTATCTGATTTAATAGAAATAAATTTTGCAACCGATTCTAATTTTCTTATCTTGCAATCAAGATATAATGAATCCTTAGCAGACCTCAACAACTTATAAAATTCAGATGATGCCAACTCAGGAGTTAAATAAATATCATCTTGAGTTTAGGTTTTTTGAACAAATGGACCTGCAACATCATGTACTAAATTTTGAAACCGCGATGGATCCAAAATCAAGTTATTAGTATCTTCTCTGGAACTGCATTCACCGTTTTGATACCAAAAAACATAATCTGTTTGAAAACCAAACCGCAAGAGATGTCCCCCAACCTTGTCAAATGTGTCAAATGTTCTTAGAGCACATTTTTTTACAAGGACACTTAATTGTGCCTTCTGAAACATATTCTGATTTTGATGATGCAAATGATAAAAAAGCTTCAACACCCTAAATATATACAGGATTTAAACCATAATAGTTTGGATTTCTGTGTTGATTTATCCAAGCACGATCATCTAATAATGACTTTTGTCAACTTCCTTGTTCCATATTTTTCTACAAAATATAAAATCATTACAATTTTTGAATAATTTAAAATTATAAAAACACTATCTGAAAAAATAAGATAAATAATTATAACTACTTCTTAATAATTACCATTATTTACGGGTGACACAATTTCCAATGGATTAACGATTACTCTTTTGTCTGACGGCTCATTTACTTGCAACTTTCTCACACTGAAATCACAATGAAGAATCTGCTCGGAGGTATGCATATTCATTCTCGTGCATACGAGAATGTATAAGTATACCTCAGAGCAGATTCTTCATTGTGATTTGAGTGTGAGAAAGTTTCAATTAAATGAGATGTCAGATAAAACGGCCCCCTTTTCATTAATGAATCATCTTCTTATAACTATCACCACCTGAAAACATTATGAATAATGTGGTCCTACGAATGCATATTCAAACTCATGCATATAAGATTGGATATGCATACGTAGAAGCATACTTTTCATAATGTTTTGAGTCGGTGAAAGTTGAAAGAAGAAGAGTCATCGAGAAAAAGGAGTGCCGCCAATCCACTGGAAATTGTGAAAAGTTATTTTAAGTTATTACAATTTATTACAATTGATTTTATTCCTAATTATTCCTAATTGTTCTTAATTATTCCTAAGTATTCCTAATTATTCCTAACTACTTCTAACTATTCCCAACTATTCCTAAGTATTCCTAACTATTCCTAACTATTCCTAAGTATTCCCAAGTATTCCTATTTGTTACTATTTATTCCTATGTATTCCAAAGTATTTTTATTTGTTACTATTTGTTACTAAGTATTACTATTTGTTACAATTTGTTCCTATTTGTCCCTATTTATTACTATTTGTTACCATTTGTTCCTATTTGTTACTATTTGTTCCTATTTGTTATTAATTGTTACAAATTGTTACTAATTGTTACTATTTCTTACTAATTGTTTCTATTTATTCCTATTTATTCCAATTTATTCCTAATTATTACTATTTATTCCTATTTATTCATATTTATTCCTATTTATTACTATATATTACTATATATTACTATTTATTACTAATTATTACTATTTATTACTAATTATTACTAATTAATACTAATTATTACTAATTATTACTATTAATTACTATTAATTACTATTAATTACTATTTATTACTAATTATTACTAATTATTACTAATTATTACTAATTATTACTAATTATTACTAATTATTATTATTTATTACTAATTATTACTAATTATTACTAATTATTACTAATTATTACTAATTATTACTAATTATTACTATTTATTAATAATTATCACTATTTATTACTAATTATTACTAATTAATACTATTTATTACTAATTATTACTATTTATTACTGTTTATTACTATTTATTACTAATTATTCCTATTTTAGTAATTATTACTAATTATTACTAGTTATAACTAGTTATTACTAGTTATTACTAGTTATTACTATTTATTACTACTTGTTACTAGTTATTACTATTTATTCCTATTTCTTCCTAATTATTACTATTATTACTATTTATTCCTAATTATTCTTAATTATTCCTAATTATTCCTAATTATTCCTATTTATTACTATTTATTACCAATTATAACTATTTAGTACCAATTATAACTATTTAGTACTAATTATAACTATTTAGTACTAATTATTACTAATTATTACTAATTATTACTAATTATTACTAATTATTACTAATTATTACTAATTATTACTAATTATTCCTGTTTATTCCTATTTATTCTTGTTTATTCCTGTTTATTCTTCTTTATTTCTGTTTATTCCAAATTATTCCTCATTATTCCTCTTTATTCCTGTTTATTCCTGTTTATTACTCATTATTACTGTTTATTACTAATTATTACAATTTATTTCTAATTGCTACTAATTAATACTAATTACTACTAATTAGTGCTATTTATTAATATTTATTACTAATTATTACTATTTATTTCTAATTATTACTAAATATTACTAATTATTACTAATTATTACTAATTATTACTAATTATTACTAATTATTCCTAATTATTACTAAATATTCCCAATTATTACTAATTATTCCTGTTTATTCCTAATTATTCATATTTATTCCATTTTATTACTAATTATTACTCATTATTACTAATTATTCCTATTTATTACTAATTATTCCTAATTGTTACATTTTATTACTAATTATTTATTACTAATTATTCCTATTTAGTACTAATTATTCTTATTTATTACTAATTATTCCAAATTATTCCTATTTATTTCTATTTATTACGAATTATTTATATTAATTCTTATTTATTCCTATTTATTACTAATTTTTCCTATTTATTATTAATTATTACTAATTATTCCTATTTATTCCTATTTATTCCTATTTATTACTATTTATTACTATTTATTACTATTTATTACTATTTATTACTAATTATTACTAATTATTAATATTTATTACTATTTATTACTAATTATTCCTATTTATTACTAATTATTCCTATTTATTACATTTTATTACTAATTATTACTCATTATTACTAATTATTTATTACTAATTATTCCTATTTATTACTAATTATTCCTATTTATTACTAATTATTCCTATTTATTACTAATTATTTCTATTTATTCTTATTTATTCCTAATTATTCCTAATTATTCATATTTATAACTAATTATTAATAATTATTTCTATTTATTACTATTTATTCCTATTTATTCCTAATTATTACTATTTATTATTATTTATTACTAATTATTACTAATTATTACTATTTATTCCAATTTATTCCAACTTATTACTATTTATTCCTATTTATTCCTTTTTATTACTATTTATTCCTATTTATTACTAATTATTTCTAATTATTCCTGTTTATTCATATTTATTACTAATTATTCTTATTTATTCCTATTTATTATTAATCAATCCTATTTATTCTTATTTATTTCTAATTATTCCTAATTATTCATATTTATTCATATTTATTCCTATTTATTACTAATTATTCCTATTTATTACTAATTATTACTAATTATTCCTAATTATTCCTATTTATTACTATTTATTCCTATTTATTCCTATTTATTACTGTTTATTACTAATTATTACTAATTATTACTAATTATTACCAATTATTACTAATTATTACTATTTATTCCCATTTATTACTATTTATTCCTATTTATTCCTATTTATTTCCATTTGTTACTAATTATTCCAATTTATTACTATTTATTTCTAATTATTACTAATTATTACTAATTATTACTAATTATTACTAATTATTACTAATTATTACTATTTATTCCTATTTATTCCTGTCTATTTATATTTATTACTATTTATTCCTATTTATTCTTATTTATTCCTATTTATTACTATTTATTACTAATTATTCTTATTTATTCCTATTTATTACTATTTATTATTAATTATTAGTATTTATTACTAATTATTACTATTTATCGCTAATTATTACTAATTAGCCCTAATTATTACTAATTACCCCTAATTATTACTAATTACCCCTAATTATTACTAATAACCCCTAATTATTACTAATTACCCCTAATTATTACAAATTATCGTTAATTACTATTAATTACTACAAATTATAGCTAATAATTACTAATCACCGCTAATTATTTATATACAATACTAATTATCGTTAATAATTAATAATTATTAATAATTATTAATAATTAGTACTAATAATTTCAATTTATTATTACAGATAAATACTGATAACAAAACAATTTAAATCTAATTTAATTACAACTAATCAACAATAATTAAAATTAACATAAAAAATTGAAATAAATACTAAATTAAATAAAATATAAATACCTTTAAACTTGATCTCCTATTGATGTAAACGACTTCCCAACTTCTTCGTAAAAAAAAAACTAACTCAGAGAAATTTTCACTTTAAAAATAGAGTTTAGAGAGAGAGAGGAAGTGAGAATTGAGGGGAAGAGTAGGAAAAACAGATGGGGGGGTATATATAGGTTAGATTAGTTGCGACAGTACTATTTACGACGAGTATCCTGTCGCAAATACCTTTGCACGCATTAATTATTGTCGGCGGTTAAAAGAGTATTTGCGACAGGTCCCGTCACAAATAGTTGCTTGCTGACACACTTTTTGCGATGAGACAACATCTCGTCGCAAAAACCTATTTACCGTTGTTGGTATTTGCGACGGGTCCCGTCGCAAATACCCTCCGACCGACGCACTATTTAAGACGGGGGAATCCCCCCGTCGCAAATAATCTTCCCGCGGTTTGGCGCGCAGACCGCGCCAAACCGTGCCTTACTATTTGCGATGGGACCCCAAATTCCGTCGCAAATAACCAATTATTTGCGACGGGTCGAACCCTCCGTCGCAAAAAGCTATTTTCCCCATAGTGTATGTTTGATGGGAGCAAATGATGAATCCTTGAAAAAGGAATGAAAGGTGGAAAAAGCATGAGGGCGTGACACCCATTTTTTGAAGATGAAGTAGACATGGAAAACTGGAACAGACTGATTACATGTTGTGTAATAGCATTACATGTCATGACATGTTTAAAAGAAAATTGTAGCACTGGAAAAGTCGTGATGACAGTACACAACGTAAAGATAAAATACACACCGTGAGTCTCCAATTCACGTCGTGAAGTGAGTCAAATAGTCAAATCAGCGTATGAGATTCATGCAACGCAGAGGCAAAAATGGATCTGGATTACATGACGTGTAACCCAATTACACATCGTGATGATGACGATGCGTGAAAAATAAAAGTGACGCTGCAAGCAACACTGACAGACTTGCCTATAAAAGGAGCACCCGTGCTGCCCTTCCAACTCACTCGAGGATTAATAGGAGCAAGTGCGACACTAACAGACAACAAAGTAATGATCCAGAGCCCTACTTATCCACCTTTCTTCTTTGGGTACCGATGATGCTCACTCTCAGCATGTGCGAGTAGTTCCTTTAGTGTCAGGTGATGTGATTGTAGGGGGATGTCTTATTAGGGATTATTTTCTTTATTCTATTCATGTTTTGGATTCCTTCAAACCATTTATTCAATTCCAAATCTCTTTCTTTTTGTATTTCATGACCATTTCTACATTTTGAAAGTTATCTTTTCATTGCATCAATTAATCTCCTTAGTTTGTGTATGACCATTACGCAACCTAGATCGGTTATGTTGAAACAAGGTTTTGGGCACTACCATAAAACGGGGCAAGGCCAGCGCCACCCTTTATCAGCGTTTTTTTAGTAGCGCTGATAAAGGGGGGTCTTTATCAGCATTTATTTAAAAGCGCTGATAAATGGTATACTTCCAAAAAAAATCATTAAAAAATATATATTAGTATTTAAATATATAGATATAGTTATATTGATATAAATATAATATATATTTTTCAAAATATAATTTTAAATATAATTTAGATAAGTATAAATATACAGTTACACTTAATATATAAGATATTTAGTGAAAATGGCTTATAAAAAAATAAAAAAATATTTTTAATTAATAATTTTCTAATTATTATGGAGTAATAGTCATTTAATAACAATTTGAAGACTAAAAAAATAAAAAAAATTAAAAAAAGATCCATAATATGTTGAAAACGCAACTCAAACTTCAAACGGCCATAACTTTTGATCCGGGTGTCTGTTTGAGATCTACCACATATCAAATCGAAGCCTGCAATGATATCTAAACCTCTATAGCTTGGGAGGACCTCGGTTGAGGTTTTATAAAGGCCAAAAAAGGCCTCCAAAACTGAGTTTTTATCCAGGATTCCCCAATTTTTTAACATTTTGTGGATTTTCAGCTTCGTTTAAGGGGGTATTATTGACTTTTTTTTGGTGGGGACTGAATTTATTCCAAGGTATTACATTCATATTGATATTATGACTTTGATTTTTTTTTTATAATGCACTGATATTTATAATGCACTGCTATTTATAATCAAATATATAACAATATATACATATTTTTTATATATTCACACATAAAAATTTAGTTATAAATATAAATAATAAAATATATTTACATTTAAAATATATTAGATTTATCTAAATAATAACTAATATCCATTTTATTTAAAATACCAATATATAAATATTTATATACTTATATATTAATCTAACTATATATATATTAATATAACTACATGTATATATTGATATAACTATAAATATATATATTAATATCACTATAAATATATATATTAATATAACTATATATATATATATATTAATATAACTATATATTACTATATGAATAAATATAACTAAATATATATATAAATAAATAGATATGTCATTAATTGGAGAACAAATCAATATGGTAGAGTGGTAAAGGCTTTAGGCGCGCAAGAGGGAGGTCTCGAGATCAAATCTTGGTGGAGGAAAGGGAACGCGCATGAGGGTGGATTTGGGGGGCTAGAGTTGATAAAGGGGGTGGGTGTAGCGCTGATATATGGTGGAGGGGTGTGTATACGGGCGCCAGAGGGGTTGGAAAGCGCTGTTAAAAGGGGGGCTCAAGCGCTATAAAGCCCCCCCAATTGATAGGATTTTTTTTATTTTTTTTTATTTTTTTTAATTTTTTTTACTTTTATCAGTGCTTTTTGGAGCGCTGATAAAGGGGACCCACCCTTTATCTTCGCCGGCTTTAACAACGCTTTTTTAGCACTGTTAAAGGCCATTTTTAGTACTGATAAAATGGGTATTTATAGTAGTGGGGTCATCTATTTCTATGTTTTCACTAAGTAGATGACCATTCCAAAGGATCCTTGCTGACCTAATTCCGACACCAAAACTGAATAAACACACTTTCAATTAAATCCCTACCACACGAACCTGAAATCATTAAACCTAGCATGCCTCTCTCTTAATATTCAACCCAATCAATCTTACGATTATTTCTTTCATTTCAAACAAATCAGAAGATTTCAGTTTTAGTTTCTTAATTAATTTAAAACATACGATCCTTACCTATGGGTTCGACACTCAGACATGTTAAATACTACATAGTTAGTTAGGTTGTCAGAGTTTTAATAAATTACTAAATTTGGTTAGCCCTGTAGGATTTAACGACACCCACAGGCTGTCCTGGTTGCATCATCCCCTTAGAATTTTTTCTTTTGGCCTTTACTTACTGACATACCAGACACTTTGATGTATATTCAACGATATCCTTTTTTATATTGCCCCACCAATATTTATCATGGAGATCTCGATATATTTTGTGTTCCCTATATGAATAGAGAAGGTTGAGCTATGTATGTCATTCAGAATATCCTTATTTATCTCTGTATTGTAAGGTAAACATATTCATATCCCAAATATCATGAATATTTCCTCATCCATTTTGAACTCTGCCGATTTTTATTTTCTCATGGCTTCCACCTTCTTCTAGATTTCCACATCATTTCTTTGATCATCCTTTATTTTCTCCATAAGGGATGGTTGAGAAATTATTTGAGAAAGGATTGATGATGTTACTTCCTTAATGATTCCCAGGTATATCCTTTGAAGGTCTAAGAAGATTGTATCCTTCTCAATTCTCATATTTGATAAGTATGCACGATCCTTTCTACTTAGAGAATTCACCAACATATTTGCCTCACCAGGATGGTAGTGGATCGAGCTGTCATAATCGTTGATGAGCTCTGACCATCTTCACTAGAACATATTAAATTACTTTTTTGTGAATATATATTTGAGACTCTTTTGATCAGTATATATCTCACACTTATACTCACAGAGATAATGTCGCCAGATTTTTAATGCAAAGATTACAATTGCCAACTCCATATCATGTGTGCGATAGTTTTTCTCATGAATTTTCAACTACCTTGAGGTATAGGCTATAACTTTATCATTTTTTATCTGTACAAAGCCTAAGCCCTTTATTTAAGAATTGTTGTAAACCACAAAGAGTTCACCACTTGTTGGTAGTGTGAGCACTAGTGCAGTGATAAGACTCTTTTTCAACTCTTTAAAGAAGTATTCACATTCCCTAGTCCAGAAAAACTTTTCTCCCTTCTGATTCATCTTGGTTAGTGGGTTCTACAATCATGATAAGTTCTTCACAAATCGCCAGTAATACCCAGATAGACCAAGGAAACTACGGAACTCTATTATAGATGTTGGTCTAGGCCACTCTTCGATTTACTTTGTCTTGGAAGGGTCCACATATATCCCTTTTCTGATGATAACATTATCTAAGAATGATACTTCCTTCATCCAGAACTCACATTTAATGTAATTTTCATATAGTTTATCCCTTTACAAAGTCTTAAGGATAACAATAAAATGCTCCTCATGTTCCTCCTTACTCTAAGATTATATTAAAGTATACCATGAATTGGTCGAGGTGATCACCAAAGACCCTATTCATTAAATCCATGAAAATTGATGGAGAATTAGTGAGTCTAAAGGGCATCACTATGGATTCATAGTGCCCATACCTTTTTTTAAAGGAATTATTTGGAATATCTTCCTTCCTCAGCTTTAATTGGTGATATCCCAACCGAAGGTCCACCTTAGAGAAATAAATGGTCCCACATAGATGATCAAACAAGTCATCTATCCATGATAGGGGATACTTTTTCTTTATAGTGATTTTGTTGAGATCATGATAATCAATGAAGAGAAACATTGATCCATCCTTCTTCTTGATTAAGAGTATTGGTGAACTGCATGGTGAAGCACTCAGGCATATAAAACCCTTATTCAAATTCTACTATAACTGATTATTTAGTTATTCTAGATCAATAGTGGCCTTCTATAAGGTGTCTTTGATATATGGAGATATCCAAGAATAAGTTTAATTGAGAACTCAAACTCTCAATCAGTAGGAAGACCATGTAATTATTAAAGGAATACATCAGTGTAATCCCTCATGATGGGATTGTCTTCAAGCATGATTCTCTTCTTTGTCTCAATAATTTGATAAAGATATGATTTTTCATAAGGCAACAATATCCAAAATTGATATAACTATTTAGAAGAAAATTCAACTTCCTCCTTAAACTTGTACAAAATTGGAGGATGCTTTAGGATGTAAAGAGTGATCTCCATTTCCCGATAGTTGATGTTATCTTTATATAAAGATAGAAAATCCATTCCCAATATAGTATCAAACTACACTAAAGGGATTATGATAGGATTTTTTGGGAGGTTCAGTCCACAAACATTCACCAGGGAGGAGTTATAAACTTTGGATGCAATTATTTACCCATTTTATATACTCATAGATAACTCAACCTCCAAATTTTGAGATGGTGATTGAATAGTTATACTAAAATTTTAAGATATGATAGAATGAATAGAACCAGAGTCAAATATTTCATTTTTTATTCTTGAATGAATAACTAGCATACCTGTCACCACATCATTGTCGAGCTCCACCTCAGCAACAGTGATAGCATATGTCATGCCTTGTTGACTTGGAGGTTGTTGTTATTGATTGCCTCCAATAACCCTTATCATAGGGAAATGGTTTGCATAATACCCATGTTTCTTATAGTTGAAAAATTGTCCTATAGGATGAGTGTTGATCTGAACCTTCCTTTATTCTTCTACATTAGTGGGATTATTCATATCCCATCAGTAGTTATTAGCCACATGCCATTCTCTTCCATATTTGAAGCATCTATTGGTTCACTTTAAGTAGTTTATAAGACACTTCTTAACAAACTTTTGACACTTGGTATGCATGGTCTTATTTCTATCATGGGATTTGTTACCTATATTAAACTCAATTTTTACTCTTTTTGTCACCAGGCTCACAAGACCACTGAGAGTCTCCGATCTCCATCTCAAACTTGAGGGAAAAATGAATAATCTTATCATAACTATCAAAGTATCGAATCACTAATTCTTTTAATATACTTGACTTTAGTCTAATAAATAAGTGATACACCTTGCTTTCGATGTTCATGATAAAGTTGGAGGCGTATCTTGAAAGCCTTGTGAAGTTTTCTTCATATGCCCCGATATACTCATCTTCATTTTTTTTTCAGTATGAGGAATTCCATTTCCATATTGAGATGGGGGGGGGGGGGTTCAGGGAAAATATTTATTGAAAAATATTTTCTTGAAATCTTCCCATTCCATGGAATCAATTTCCTCCTTGGGATTTGTGTTATTGATCAATGTCCACAATTGATCATCTTCCCCATCAAAATGATAAATTTTCAGTACAAATTTCTATTCTTATGAGCACTAGAGGATAGATAATATCTTCTTAATGGAGTTAATCCATTGTTCTATGATGAGGTGATTAGAAGGTCCACTAAACATGGGAGCCCTTTTCCACATGAATGATTTGATATAAAATTTCTCTTTATTTGGAGAAGGAGAGTGTTCCACACGATTCAAGTTATTATTCATAACTTGATCCAACTGATCAAGTATTATCATAAAATTTTGAGCACCCATTCCCATCATATTTGGCATATCATTAGGAAAATAATCACATTGCCTATCACATTTATTGTTGGCATGAATTCTTATATTTATAGCTATTAACTAAGAAAAGGAAATTACATTTAGGTACTTGAATACATAACTAATAACCATAATAAAAGGACACTTTTAACATAAAAGGATAAACTTGTAAAGGAAAAGTATATCCTCACTTGTGATTCCCTAAGTTTTAATCTAAGTTATCCATGATCTATTTACTAATATATAATATTTTGTGTATTTTTTCTCCTTAATAATGGTTTATAACGAGATTATGAATTTACCAAATCATATCCCCTAGGAGTGTCAAACCAGGTGCATAGTAAGGCCTGTTGTTATGTACCAGGTTACCTCGAGTCAGGACCAAAACACCTTGTCAGAGTTGTTACTCCTAGGTACATATATTTCAGAACCATTTCCACTTTTAGTATCTAAATAGGTATGTATTTTCTTGATAAACCACTTACTCTATACTTACCAAAATTTAGGGATGTTTTCTTACACTTAGTCTTATCCTTAATGTTTTTACTAAAATTCTCTATTAAGAATCTCCAAAAATAACTAGACCTTGGTTTGATACCAACTATTGAGACCCTATACTTTTACACATAACATTACATGACTTTAAGAATAATTAACCATCTAATTAAAATCCAAGGATCGTAAATTCTAGTGTCTTTGGAAGATTAGGTATATAATTTTAAAACATGAAACCAAACTAAAAACTTCTTTTATTTAATCTCCACAATGAGATCCTAACTTTCATTGACCTCATACATCTACATAGGATAACCTATTGAATACATGAACAAAAGGAATGAGCTAAAAAGCTCAGTAAGGAAATAAATATTGGAATAAAACATAGTGCATGGGTTAGAAGGCATAACATGATGTCATAAAGGGCATGGAACATGAATAAAAATAAGGAATAATAATTTTTATAACATGGGAACATAAAATCATGATATCATAGGAATGTGGTAACAATATATAACATAACATAAACATGATTCAAGTCTAACCACCAATACTATATAACATAGTGGACAATGTCCCATTACGGAATCAGGTTCACTCCCTATCCCAACATGATGTATCCTAAGACTAAAAATTAACCAATGAATTAGAGTGTTGTCTAGGTGTACCCATCATAAAATGTTCATGAATATCTGTTCCATATAAAGAATCATACATAAGGAATCAAACATAACATAAGGGCTACCCATAGAAAGAAATGGGTATCATAATCATGTCACAAGGCATTGAAAATGGGTGTATCATAAATGTGTCCATGAAAGAATGTATTTGAATCATAAATAGACATTAATAAGCTAAAATAGTAATATATCATGATAATTGATGTCAAAATTAAGTTAAATAATGTAAAAATGGTTTTTAAGAGACATTATAAATGAAACATTTTAGTGCGGTTAAAAGAAAATATTAAAGAGAATTTAAAGAGAAAAAAGAATATTTGTTTTCATAAAACTAGAATTGAACCAAGATAGTTTTTCCTGGTAAAATTAGTGATTTTAGAAAAATAATTTTGGATTAAAACAAATTATGGTGTGCACTTTAAAATGGGTAAGAAATAAGGAAATTCCCTTTAATTGGACTTGCTTAACGAGAAGTTTTTATAAGATAAACTTTTTAAAAAATGAATTTCACCATCAAATAAGGATGATATGATCTAGATATATGAATTTAGAACATATAAACATAATTTATAATAGTTACAAAAAAATAAAGAATCATTACATAGAATTAAAGAGAGAGAAAGAGTAACCCAAAGGGAAAATAGAGGTTCGGGTAGAATCCTTTACCTTATGTCTGAAACAATTCTCCACTTGATCATAATGTCCTGAATAATCAAATTAGATTCATTAATTAATAATTATAGAACATTTTATACATTTAATTTATTTATTATAATTTTATCAAGTTCATTTATGACCTTTTTTATGAGTTATAGTGTTTAATTTTATCATTTGGGAGTGCTTGTTTTCTTAGTTTTCATGATCGGTTCGCTTGTATAAGAGTATGAAAGGTCATGTAAAATGGAAATAGAAATCCAGAATTGAAGTTATAAGTTATCAATAAACATACATAAGGTTAAATTATCTTATAAATCATTTTGTTATTTTGGGTGAGGATGAATCATTAGATAAGATGTTAGTGAAAATCATTTGGATTATTTTGGCTGGGTTTCGTTCACAATAAACTTGTTTTGTTTGATTATTCAAAATCATGTATATATAATAATTTAAGAAAATTAAATAGGATTTAATAAATATATTATAATTTGTTTTAACCATAAAAATGGTTTTATGACCATCCTTGAAAGTGTTAATGGAAAATAAAAATTTGTCATCCTTGAAGGTGATAAATGAACACCTCATGAACAATGTTTTCATTTATAGAATAAAAGGGAGAGGAGAATGGGGTTTGATGATGGAGTATTACATTATCATAATAAAATTAAATTATATTCAAGTTAATGTAATTATCTTTCCATTTGGATAAGGTGAGGTGGGGAGAGAAAAATAAAATAAAAGAACTTGAAATGAAAATAAAAGAAAAGGAAAGAGGAATTTACCACTTGTATTTCTCCTCCTTGAGATCCACCTTAGGGAAAATGTTTTGGTATTTTGATGAGACAAAGATTTCCTGGATTTGGGGTAGAGGTTTGGGAATATATTTAAGTAGAATTTGGATAAGGCTTAAATCTTGAGAGGTGTGAAGAGAAGAGGCGGTGAGGGGAAATATTTATAGTGGAGGAGAGGGGTGTTTCTCATTATTTAATTCATTAGTTTATTATTTTGGATCAAGACTATGAATAGTTTGAAAATTATCAAAAAATATATTAAAATAATTAAGGGGAGTTCTTGATTATGTTTCTTAAATCAACCATGACTCAAGGAAAAGTGTATTTAATTTATAATGTATAAATACCATAAATTACCATATTTTACCATTTACAAAAAATTCAAGTATTTTAGAAAAATACCAAAAATCCTTCTTAACAATTTTTCAATGTGTATAATTCAAAAATGAACTACATTTTATGAAAAATAATTTTCTAAATATGAGAATTTTAATTTTTAATTAAAATCATAATTTACTTCAAAAATATAGATTTTAAAATTATAACTGATTTTATAACAGTTTGAAAAATTAACTAAGGTATCATAAAATTATCTTATAATAATAATATATAAAAATATTAATTTATGAGTACTTTTTATGGAAATAAATTTTCTTTCAAAACATTATATTAATTATAAAATTGAAAATAAATACTTATATTTTATAAAAACAACAACACTTAATTAATAATTTATAAACCATTTATTTACTTAAACCATGGTATATTTATATGATATTAACATTTATAAGATGATTAAATTTTATTTATACTTTCATAGGTGAGGTTAATATTCCATTGGTCAATTTACTATTCATAAGGGTCATATTACTATTCTAAAGGTCAAGTTACTATTCCTTTGGTATATGTTTTTTATCTTCTAGAAATACCTATTGTTTCATTATTTATGCATTTATAAAGTTTATATTTTGTTCTTTATGTGATTGTGATTTATACTATATGACATAATTATAATAAGGGAGTTTCCATTGATAAAATATTTGGGTCATTACACCCTTCTTCATGCTTAGATACCAGAACTGATGTTGGAGGTCCTAATAAATCCTTTTCACACTTGGATGTATTTCCAAAGGGGATGTGTGAAACTTTCTCATCACCTAGTCCCATAACGTCAAAGGTACCATTTTCCATCCTCTAAAAAGGATAACATGATCCCCACCTTCAGAATATCCATTAGGAGCATATCCAGTTGATATCTGAGTACGTAAGGTCTCACAACTAGTATCTCCATGTTGAGAATATCTAAAACACTTAGAAGTGGTGGGGTAACAACCATCAACTGAAAATATGAAGCACCATCCTTGTCCACCAAGAAAAACTGCAATGAGGTTAACTGCTATGATGCCTCAGCCAACAACTGAGAATAAGATCTTCTGCTGAGAGTGTCTATCACCACGTTCCACTTCTCTTGAGTATATATAATCTCAAGGTCATAGTCCTAGAGAAACTATATCCATTATCTCTATATCAAGTTAAAATCCTTTTAATATAAGATATACTTGATACTTTTTTGTTCAGAGTAAACAATAAATCTCTCTCCCATCAGGCTGTTTCACCACATCTTCAGTGTGAAGAATACCATTGTTAACTCAAGATCATGGGTCACATAGTTCTTCTCATGTGGTCTCAACTGAAGTGAACCATAGGAAATAACTACCTACCTATGAATTATAATACAACCAAGTATGGTCCCTGATGCATCGCAAAACTATGTAATCAACACCCTTATTTGAAAATCTCAAGATGGGAGCACTCGTTAACCTCTTCCTCAGCTTCTGAAATCACTACTGACACATTTTTATCCACATGAAAGGATTAAACTTATGAGTAAAAGCTATCAAGGGTTATTACTCTCTAGATAAATCTAGTCCAAACCTAAGATAATACCCTACCAACCCAAGGAAACTCCTTACCTCAATAACACTATTAGGTGGCTCCTAGGAAAGAATTACCTTAACCTTCTCTGGGTCTACCGCTACTCCTGCCTCTGAGATGATGTTTCTTAGGACGTGGAACTCTCTAATCCAAAATTGAAACTTCAAGAGCTTCCTATAAAACCAGTTCTCTCAAAGTGTGTTGAGGACCATTCTCAAGTGTCTTGTGTGCTCCTCCTCAGACACTGAGTACACTAGGATGTCATCAAGGAAGACCACCATGAACTGATCTAATAAAGTATGAAAGATCTAGTTCATGAGTCCCATAAAAACTTATATGGTGTTCATCATGCTGAACAATGTCACTAAGTACTTGTAGTGATTGTAGTGACATATTAATGCCATATTCAGTATATCATTGTTCCATACTTGCAGCTGGTGATAACCTATTCAGAGGTAAATCTTCAACAACCAGCACACCCCTCTCAATGATTAAAGAGGTCATCGATCCTTGGTAGTGGATACTTATTCTTCATTGTTACCCGATTCAAGCACCGATAGTCTACACATAACCTCAAGATCCCATTCTCCTTCTTGGAAAACAAAAATGGGGATGACTAGGGAAAACACTAGGTCTCACAAAGTCTTTCTCCTGCAAGTCCTCCAACTGTACCCTCAGATCATGAAGCTCTATGGGATCTATCTGATATGCTGGTACAGATATCGGGGTTATCTCAGGATGAAATTAGATGCAAAATTCTAGCTCTCAACTAAGATGTAAACCTGGTATATCCTTAGGAAAGATACCATCATACTCCGCCACCATCATAGGAAACTGATAGCCCAATGCATCCACAACTCCAAGAGTTATGCTAACCAAATGGTGAGTAATCAACTGCACTCTTCTATGAATGAAATCATCCTACTCCTTCAAGGTTTAATTTTCACCCAAAAAGGAAAACATAGTCGCATCTTCATAGAAACACTACATCCCCCACCTAAAATAGTCAATATAGGCATGAACTGTGGATAACCAGTCCATACCTAAGATGATGTTGTAAGAGATCATTTATGCTCTAAAGAGATCCCATAAAAAACTCTCACCCTAAGAATCATATCAAACTGTTGGAATAAGTGAGAAATTACTGAGTCACCACCTTTCAAAGTCTCCAAATGCAAGGGTCGAGCCAATAGTTCAATCAGAATTTATAAGTCTTGAAATAGATAAGTGGAAAAGAAGGAATGAATCACACCCATGTCTATAAATACTAAAACTAAATTAGAAAATTCACAGATCATACCTCGTGTCATCCCTAGATACTCTAGGTCATAGGCCTCCAAAGCATGCAACTGACCTCATCCCTGACCACCGGCTCCCTGAGCTTGGAGTAGACCACCTATGGGTGGCAGTGGTAATAGGTCAAACCTCTAACCACCTCCTGCTACTCTTTCATCCCCGTTTACACACCCACCTTCCTTTAGAACACCATAATCCTACCTATATATCTACCTTGGTAGTCCCTCAGCCATATCATGATCAACTATATGGCGGGTTAGAAAATCCTAATCCATATGTCCTTGACCATTATAGGAGAAACACCGCCACTCCCTCAGCTGATTCAAGCCACCCTGAGAGCCCTGCACTACTGAACCTATGTTATGGGATCACCTTCTAAAGTGTATGAAATGCTTAGATCCTTGTGACTATTATCTGTTACCTGCTTCCAAGGTCTCATCTTCTGGGTTCCCACTACTAGCACCCACTATCGGCACATTCTCTTCCAGGAATCTCTCCACCACTAAGGCTTGCTCAAGCACCCCATCATAGGTGGGAATGCAAAGGGATACCACTGAATCCATAATTTATAGGGATAATCCCTACTCAAAAGTCTATACTATAAATAATGAATCTTGGAACAGATCTATAGAGTAGTGTGAGAGATCAGTAAACCTCACCGAATACTCCTCCATGATCAAGATTCCCTACTGGAGATACAAAAGCTCCTAAATGTGAACTGATTGCAATGTGGATGGATATAACTCCTCCATAAAGAGAATCTATAAGTCTGAATAGGAGAGATCTATATCATCATGTGACTGAATCACTAAGCTCCACCATCACCTAGCAGAGCCCTGAAGAAGAATCACTGTGAGTACTTCCATCTAATATGCAGGCATTCTCATAAGGTATAAAATGAAAGTTATTACCTATAGATAGTACTCATCCACTTGGAGGTCTGTATCACCTCGAAACCTAGGAGGTCACTGCCTTTGAAACCCGTACAATTCACTCAGCTAGCACAAATACTCAACTGGAACTACCATCACCAGTTTCTATTCAGTGGGTGGTGGTATAGTTGGAAACCACCCAGAGGTGATATTTATAGTAAATTACCATGTAATTAAGCCATATCACTAGGAAGATCATCCTCATGATCATGTAGTGGAATCTTGGTTGGATATCTATGTGGAGGCATCCTAAAATAAAACAAGATATACTATGATCAAAATAGTATATATGGGGAGAATCTCAAGAAGGACATGGAAAACACAAGCCATTACTATATGATCAATGTACCAATTTTCCCCCTAAAATAAATTTTTACATGTACTGAGTCAAAAGGTAGGTGATTAGAGTCACAGTGTATGGATTTGTCGACTGTCGCACCCACACTGGAGTCCATGGTTTGAAATCTGAACTCAAAACACTAAACACTATTTTCCCAAACCAATATCACTGACTCCAGTACTAAGGTAGAACTAACTACCTTTGATACCACTCTATCATGTCCCGAACTAGTGGGGTCTAACCTGTGACTACCCCAATCTCACCTTCAATAGGATTGGGGCTAGAAACCAACACCAAGTAGGCATATCCCACAAATGGGAGGCATTATCCTAAACTACCTATACACACACTCATATCTAAAAGACTATATAATGATGAAATGTAAAAAAATTAAAATAATTCATGCATATATCTATAATACAATAATGAGATTATGATAGTAAAGTACTGAAATCAAGAAAAGGTCTAAATACAAACCCAACCAAAACTCTAAAGAGTACAACCTGCTATAAGGGAGGGGACTATGATCAAATGTAAGATCCTGGTAAACACCTCGGTTTTTCAAGCTCAATATATGATCCACTCTCTCCCTATCCTCCCAGGACACCATCAAAAGTGTTGTAATCTGCATAAGACATGACACGTGTGGGAAGAGCCCATGTAGGGGTGAGTATAGAAATACCCATTAAGACACCCCAAAAACACAAAAATGAAGAACCAAGTATATTTAGCTCAATACAAGATATAGCAATAAATGTATAATAGAAACATCTAGATATACTCAGGAAGGAAACCACACCACCAGGCAGTCACAACCAACTACCACCCACAAGATTCTACTCAAAGAAATGCTCATTATAGGATAATCTTCTCCATGAGCCATGCTATCACCCTAGAATCTCATCGAATAGGTCTAGATCATTGGGACCCACCCAAGAAATCTCACTAGTGTCAGAAGAACCTGGTACTCAAATTGGGGGTCACATCCAGAACCATTGGGGGACACCACAATCCCATGTTGGATCAACCTACTAGGTAGGGGATCATATTAAAATGATACCATGAACCCTACCAATACGACCTTCTAGATGGAGGATCAACACCATTCTCAAGGATGTCACACCAATTCTATAAACCCCATCTATGGTATAAATATGATAGAGGATCACTCTCCAGTCTCATGAAGGGACACCACAAACTCTATTTGAGACTCATATTCTAGAGGGTATCACAACCCTATGATGTGTAAGTAATGCTGCATTGTAACCTCAAGGAAATGGACCAAGGGAACACACTCATACTAAGGAAATGAAGGGCTACAAACACCCATAAAGGGGGTATATAGTTTATACTAGGGGTACACAACATGTTCAGCTATCGCTAGACCCTCCTGTGTGGTAAATCCTCACAAGAAATGTAAATATAAATATAAAAAACATGTATAAATAGTACACAACATGTAGAGATCACACAAAACCCTGATCATTTCACCTGGCCATGTCCATGTACTTTAGTCTTCCATTATACCAACCCGTGTATAGGTGGATGTGTTCATGTCTAAGCACACAACATGCCAATGGATATGTAATTTTGGTTATGTTTGTGTACTTACCAAAGTACATGATGATCTATCACAGAGGGGGTCACATGGTGTGTGATATTTAACTCAGCACAAAAACCCTAGCGCCACATGAGGGGGGGGGGGGTCCCATATATCATGTAATGATGGATTACACGTTGTGTAACCCAGGATTTTCCAGATCCTATGGGATCTCCTCCACATCGCTTGTACATGATTCCACCACTATCATACTTGTTAAAGATTATAGATCTGGGGTCATCCAATCCTATCATCACCAAATATCATAAATATAAGCTTCGGATATGCTCGATAAAAATCCTATTGTTCCATCTATAACCGCACTTTACGTCACTTTGGAAAAACAAAGAACTTATGATTTAGTCTCATTATCCCTTGATGTATCCACAACCATCATCAATTGCAAAAAGGAAATCTCCATCACGAGTTGTACCAATGACATCGATCAGTTGCACTGAAGAATGGTCACACAATGACCAAATTCTAGATATTGGTCGAACCATTGGCCAAGGAAAACACCAATGATGATTGAAAAAATAAATGAGAGAGAAATCCATAATCCATGAAAAGTGAGGAATGAACCACATCCTTTATTTTTTTGGACTCAATTCATTTTCATAGAAGAATAAGAATAAAGAGGAATAAAGCATGAAGAACTTATATAATTCCATTTGTTTAAATATACCGATGATGCGTGTATCAATTATGTTGGTTGAATTGATCCTCATTCATCCAAGATTAAGAAATGGAATGAAAAATAAAAATCAACATCATACCTAGATTTTGTATTGATCATTTATGAATAATGGTTCTATGTTGCTGTCGTTGATGAGATCCATAAACTCTTTTGGTGCAATTATCCATGATCCGGTCCCAATCCATCATCATTATCCATGAATGATCTCCAATGGCAGTTTAGATCCCTAAGGTTTGAGAGGCCAATCTTGAGTAAATCCTTATAACCATACACTTATTGGAGAATTTGGTCACTTTGTTAGAAATAAATAAAATTAATTAATTAATTAATTAATTTTATTCATTTATGTCTGTAATGAATTTTTCAAAAACACTCTGTGCTGATAAATATTATGTCAGACATAGGGTAAAACTTTTGTTTTAAACTCAATGGTTCCCTCATATTTCTAACCCCCCCCCCATTCATGAGTTATTATACTTTTTAAGGAAAAATGTGTGAACATGCTATTTAATATATTTAATACATTTCAATAATTTATTCCAGGCACATCGGGCCTCATAATCTCATGCCATCTCAATGCATGGTCTCGAAAATAATCCATATAATATCAAAAAATAATACATAGAAAATTTGAATCGTTATAGTTGCCTTAGATTTTCTTGAACTAACATTTTAGTGAACATGTCCTCTAGATTTTGTCTTCTATATTTATTTTTCATGTATAGATCCTTTTCATCTATTAAGTTTTGTTTGAAGTGTTATTTTAGGTAAATAGGCTTCATCCATGCATGAAACACTAGATTCCAATCCAAGTGAATTACACTCTGATTATCATAGATTAAAATTAAACCTTCCTAGAATATTCTGAGTTCCTTTAAGAACTGCATTAACAAATCCATACCTTTAATTTTTTTGTAACTACATATTTTTCTTCTATTGTGGAAAAATTTACAATCCATTGTATCCTTAATATCAAAATAACTGCCATTCCTCTATAGGTAAACCAGAATCTAGTCATGATCTTCTAGGTTTCTAAATCCCCAGGGAAGTTAACATAAACATTACCTCAAAATGGATTATTCATTCCAAATCACAAGACTATATCTTATATTCCTTTCAAGTACCATATGATCTACTTTATAGACACCCAATGTTTCTTTTTTGGATTCTACATGAATTAGCTCAAAATTACCACAAAAATACAATATCCAGTTGTGTATATATCATGACATACATTAAACTTCCTATAATTTATGATAATAGAACTTTGGACATGGACGTGACTTCATCTTCCTTTTTAGGATCTTTCACTATGGAAAATTTAAAGTTTTCAACCAAATGAGTCAAGTTTGTCTTGCATTCAGTCATCCAAAATAATTTGATGACCTTTCAGATTTAATCCCTATGAGATAACACAAAATTTATGACTTTATTATCTCTCAATATTTATTCCCAATATTTTCTTAACCTATCTAATATACTCCATCTTGAACTTTTTTTAAAATCACACTTCATCTTCCAAATCTTTTTAACATCCAATACAATAAGAAACACATCATCCACATGTAGAATAAGTATGATTTAACTTTTTTTATCCCATGAATTTTAGTTGAAATAATGGTATACATTGCACTGAGTGAATAATTTTTCCACCATAAATTAATTTAAATTTTTATTCCATTATCTTGGATCCTACTTCAACACATAAAGTATTTTATTCAACTTAAAAACCATGTTACGTTTCTAATTTTTACAAAAAACCATTGGATTCTTCATGTGTATATATTCCTCCAAATCACCATGAAGGAAGGCCATTTCTATATCTATCTCTTCCAAGTATAGTTTTTTAGATTCTACCATGCTTAGTGCTATCTATATGGTAGAATTATTAACTAACAATGATGATATATTTGATAAATATATTCCTTCCTTTAGTTGAAATTACTCCACCACTAGTTTTTCTTTAAAAAATTTTCATCCATCAACTTCTTCCTTCAAATAGAACAACCACTTAGTCTTAAGATATCCTTTTGGTAACTCAATCAGCTACCATGTTTTGTTGTATTTCAAAAAAGGAATCTAATTTCACATTTCCAAATTCTACTATCTAGATTCATTATAAGTGACCACCTAATCCATGATTTCTGGTTCTCCATTATCTATAAGAAGAAGAATTTTTATGCCAACACCAAAACATTGAATATTATTTTTAACTCTTATAGATATCATTAGTTGAGTTTTCTACTCTATGTCGTTTGGTTTTTCACTGTTCGATTCTCAATATTTTAGGGCCTTAAATTTTAGTGGTCCCAATCAAGCTTCACCAACCCTTGAAATTTATAATACATATTACATTGGTCTTACTTATAAAATTCTTGTACTTTTGAGTTCTTCATAACTTTTTTCCTTTTGGTATTCCCACTTAGATCAACTTAGACTTTGATAGTTGGCTCCTTATGTTCAGACACTTTCTCAGAAAAGTTCTATTCCTCCCAAAAAACTTTTTCATTGTAGTGAACATACTGACTCTGGATAACATGTAATTTTTCCTCACCCCAAAGATGAAATCCAAAATTTTTCATCTACATATCCAATAATGAAACATACCTTGGAATTTTATTTGAGTTTATATTGATCCTTATCATCCAAATAAACATATTCTAAGAAATATAATATTTTGATATAACCAACTTATGTACATTTATCGGGTGATAGTTGTTTCATATGTTCCAACCCAACCATTGATACTAGAATTTTATTGAATAGATATACCACTATATTAACTACCTCTTCCAAATACTCTTAGGAATTCTGGAGTAAAACCACATGGTATGAAACTTTTCTATCAATGTATGGTTTATCCTTTTAGCTACACCATTATTCTATGGTTTTCCAAACACTATATTCTCTATACCAACCCCTACTTCTGAAAAAAGTTCCAGAAGTTTTGACCGTTATACTCTCCACTATTGTCAGACCTTAAGTATTTTATCTTCTAAACAATTTCCCTTTATTACATGGACTTTCATTGAATGAATTCCTATAATAATTTACACTTATTTTTCATAAATTAAACCCATACTTTTTTTGTATCATCATCCATAAAAATTACAAAGTAAAGTGACCCACCATGAGTCAAATGGGGAAAGGTCCCTAAACATATAGTTGAACTAGTTCTAGATTATGGGTTCTAATATTCCATCCATTCAAGTTGAAAAACACCCTTATCTATTTTCCTAGAATAAAAATGTTACACCATTTGATGTATATGTGATCAAGAATCAATATTCCTTTATCCATTGTAACTTTTAGGTTTTTATCACTTAGATGTTTGTGTCAAAAGTTCCACAACTCTGGACTATCGAACATTCTTTCTCTAAAAAATATCACTCCATTTGATCATCCAGTCAGCTAAAGTTTATGAGGTTTTTATAATCATCTAGTGAATATTTATAGAGGAAGAAAACCTAGAACAAAAAAAATATATCTTCAATAAATCAACGTTTAAATAATATGAAAAATAGAGTACCTAGAAAACACGAGTCACAGCAGCTTCCATCTTCATCCTTCGATGGAGTGTGCTTGAGGGAGATCATGAGAAGTAGTGAAAAGACACATCCTTCATCCCAGAAGATACATCAAACAATGGATCCAAAAACTCCTTTTTAAGATACCTAAATTCCAAAGGTGTGATATCACCTTCTAAAATGAGATAAATAGAGTATTTGGAGGAAGAGAGTTTAGTTAAGACTCATACACATTGTACACCGAATATGAGAGGATCTCATCCTCTTATATAGCCAATGCATGAGGCACCGACTTAATAATGCATCATATTCATTCCTTTATATTGGGTATAATTCACCTAATGTTTTAAATTAATTGATGAAAATAATTTAATCCATTTATAATGGATTATAATTGATGTATAAACCTTCCAGGAGAAATAAATAATATATATATATATATATATATATATATATATATATTTTATATTCATGAATCGTATATGTAAAAACTACATGCATCATATACATATATTAAATGTACACTATATATAATATCTTATTATATATATATATATATCTACGTGTGTGTTTCATGGATCATGTTCTTGTATACATGCATCTCATGAATGTACACTTTATTACACACCCAATAATCTCCCAATTACAGTAAAATCCCATAAGGACTTTATAAAAAACTTCACAACTCTTAATGAATCCATCCAAACTCTTTTGAATATGGTTTTTTATCACTATATTTTGAACAAACACTTTATCCAAACTTTATCCTTATCCAAGGTCAAAAATATATGGCCCTAAGAGCCTAATAAGTATTGACAACTATGAAATCCCAATTTCAAAGATATAATCATAGAAAAAACTATAGAAAATCATTAGTGTTATTAAAGATACTAAGGGGTCTGGTGTGATCTCTATAAAAAATACTCATATCTCTATATGAACATGTCCACCACAAGATGTATCATATGATTTATATGTATACCTATATAATTTCTTCATGAGATCAAGCAACGACTAGACACAAAACATGTCAATCTAGTATTGACCTCTCATAATTTCTTGATTATCTAAAAAAGACTGACCAAGTTGATGAATACATTCCATTCCATTCATCTAAGTAGTTTACCATATCATATGTAAAACAAATAAGAACTACCATCCATTTCCTTGGTCTAATTCAATCAAGGGAAAAATGTATTTAACTTGTCATACAAGTGAAAAAATACCATCTTTTTTGTGCTCCAACTAATGACATGATCAACAAAATACCCAACCACCCTTGTATTATCTAAGTTAACATGTAGAATTATGTAGGGTATAAAAGTATGAATGTTCTCAGGATAGGTATCTTGCCAACATCAGGTAACAATTATTGATAATAAGAATACAACCCTAATTATATTGATGACTTTATGAAATTCCATGAGATTTACTTTAGTGGATCAATCCAAGTAATAAGTATCTACTTATTACCTCATGAATATATTATTCGTATCTTGTATACAAATATTTACAATGAATAAAAGATTATATTCATGGTAATATTATCATATCATTACAACCCATAAAACTCCATAATGATCCTTGATTAGGGATAACTCAAAGTCATACTTTGAGGAGATATTATTAATCAATTGTTTATGTAAAATAATATTACAACACACATGAATGAGTGAAAATTAAATATTTCCTTTATTATAATAACATGATACATTTACATCCATTAAAAACAATATATATTGTCTCTAACACCCATATATTCTATATTACCCTCATTTTGTTTATGTGATAATGGTTTTTTCAACGAATCTTCTACATTCTCCTGTGTGGCCACCCAGCCGATCTTTACATCACCCCTCTCAACAATATCATGTATGAGATTGTATTTTAGAAGGATGCATTTGGTCCTTTAATGAAACCAGGTTTCCTTAGCCTGAGAAACAACACCATTATTGTCACAATATATCTTTATTTATTTCTCAATGCTAGTAACCACTCTAAGTTTAGAAATGAACTTATTGATACAAAAAAAATCTTTCATATCATCTGATGTCATAAATTATTCTACCTCTATTTCTGAGTCCATTATGTTGGATTTTCTTGGAACTATTACAACCAATTGCTCCCCTATTTAAGAAAAAAATTAATCCAAATTGAGATTTCATATCACCATTTTTATATTGGAAGATAGAATCTATGAAACCCTTTACACATAAATCATCCTATCCTCCAAATACCATGAACATATCTTTAGTCCTTCTCAAGTACTTAAGGATGTTCTTAAAAACAATACATTGACTCTCACTAGGATTGGATTGGTATCTAATTGTTATACTTAAATATTATGAGACATCAAGTCAAGTAAAAAACATGAAATACATGTTAGATCCTATGGAATATGCATAATAAATCCTATCCATCATTTCTAACTCTTTAGAAGGATTCTCAATCTTCTTAATATCCATTCCATGAAACACTAGTAAAGAACCCATCTTAAAATTTTCTATGATAAACTAGTTTAACACTTTACTAATATAAGTGTTATAACTTAGTGTAAATAAAATCTTAAATATATCTCTATAGATACTCATACTGAGTATGTAAGCTACCTCACCCATGTATTTGATTAGAAACATTTATTCATCCATATCTTTATAACGTTAAGTGTTGGGACATCATTCCTAATAACCAGTATGTCATATACATATAGTATTGGAAATACTAATATACTCCCACTAAGACACATGTATATTTAGGAATCCTCAACGTTATTAATGAAACTAAACACTTTGATTGCATCATCAAACCTGATATTCAAACCCTAAGAAGCTTTCTTTAGTCCATTAATGGACCATTGCAACTTGAAAACCTTAGCATCATCATTTGTAACTTCAAAACCATTAGGTTGTATCATACACATTCCCTAAACTATATTCCCATTAAGGAATGTAGTTTTGACATCCATTTCATATATCTCATAATCATAATGATATGCTATTGCGAGTGAAATCTGAACAGACATTATCATCACAATAGGTGAAAAGGTCTATTCATAGTTAATAACTTGAATTTTTTTACCCTTTTCTACCTGGAATGATTTATAGGTAGAAACTCTACCATCCATGTCATTTTTATGGAAGAAAACCCAATTTCACCCTATGGGTATCACCTCTTCAGGTTCCTCCACCAATTTCCAATCTTGGTTAGTGTAAATGTAGTCTATCTTAGATTCCATGGCTTTTAACCATTTCTTAGAATTAGAACTCTGAATGGAATCTCATTAAGAAGTAGGTTCATCTCTTATGAACATTAATTCATAATCACTATCCATGATAAATCCATATATCTTAGTATCCTAAAAAATCCTATTATACCTTTGTGGTTCTTTTTTAATTTGAGTTGGTTCTTCTTCCACAACTCTTTATGGAACCATCTCAACTTCCATATTAGGAACACTTCTTGTTTATTGGACTTGAACTTATCCAAGTTTACTTTTCCTTCTACTAACTACTCAATCCATGCATTTTCTTACTAGGAAAACACCAAATCTATCCAAAAACACTTTTTGTTCAGTAGGGTGGTAGAAATAATATCCTTTAGTTTCCTCAGGATAACCAACAAATACACATTTTTTTTTGACTTGGGTTATATCTTATCAGAACCAAATCATCTTATGAGTTATTCACAACCACAAATACTCATAAAATACATAACAATACTTTTCTTAGTCTATATATAATATGATTTATTTATGATTGTTTTATATGGATCACAATTTAGTAGGAATACATCAATATCTAGATCATAACCCCAAAATCATATAGGAAGGTAACATAAACTCATCATTTATTGAATCATGTCTAAAAAGGTATGACTCCTAATTTTAGATACACCATTATATTATGGTGTACTAGGAGGATTAAGTTGTGAAAAAATTACACAATCTCTTAGACGAGCTATGAATTCCTGACTCAAGTATTCAACACCCTAGTTTTATCGGAGGACTTTAATACTTTTTCCCAGTAGATTATGTACTCTATTTTGAAACTCATTGAACTTTTAAAATGTTTCATACTTATGTTTCATCATAAACACATATCCATATCGACTAAAGTGATTAGTAAAAGTAAAAAATTAACTAAAACCACCATTTTATTGAGTACTTATTGGTCCACATACATCACTATGTATGTCATCCAATAGTCTTCTAGCTCTCTCACCTTTTCTCCTAAAAGGCGACCTTTTCATTTTCCCAATAAACTATATTCACAAGTATCAAAAGATTCATAATCGAATGAGTCCAAAAACCCATCTATATAGAGTCTTTGAATGCATTTCTTGTTTATATTTCAAAGGTGACAATGCCAAAGGTAGGTGGGATTAGAATCAAACCTAACCTTATTATTATGAATGTTATAAATATGATTATCCATATCAAGAATATATAAAATATTCATTATATTCACAATTACATAGAACATTTCATTCTTATATATAGAACAAATCTTGTTCTTAATAATGAATGAAAATACCATCTTTTCCAAACAAGATACATAAATCAAATAAATTTTTATGGAGGGAACATAATAATAGTTTTTCAATTATAGGATCAATTCACTTGGTAAAATCATATCACAAGTGCTGAACTCTAATGAAAAAACTTGTACTCTATTACTGACACAATATCTACTACACCCTTCATCAATTCCCTCATATATTTAAGTTTGTGTTTTTTAGAAAAAATATGCGACACACACTTGGTATCTAATACTCATGATTCAGATACAGAGAAATTGATTTCTATAACATTCACATTTTGGTACTCTGAATGCTTCTCATTGAGAATTTTTTTAAATCCTATATACCGATCTTTAACTATTTTACTATTCATACCTATTAATGATCTCAATATGATTAGTGTGAAGTATGCCATAATCTACAACAAAGACATATCAATATGTGAGTATCATGTATTATATCTTTTCATTAAGGCCTTTAAATGAAAGTGCACCCACTAAAAATGATGACCTCATACATCATATCCATTTATTGAGCCAAGATCCATATTTCACTAAGAAATGAACCTGATTTGACATGAAACTCATTACTTTTAGTTATTTAGGCAGGGAATCATCCCAATCACAATATTTTTAATTCTTGTATAGTTGAGTGGATAACCACTTATCCAAATCCATCTTATGGATTCACTCAAATCCATTCCTCTGGTATCCCAACCCTTGCGGTTTCCTAGCTAAGTGTAACCCAAAAAAAATTCAAAAACAAAATAATGTAAGAAAACCTAGGGGTACCCCTATTTTCATGAAACTACATATTGAATAATACCAATTCACTCATTACTTAATTTCTTAGCTCAAGATAATCCAGGGCCACCCCACTTTGGCATGAAACTATCTAGTTGGATGATCAATGTATTGAAAAGTGTTTCTTTATAAGGAATATAATACTTAGTATTCATGGGAACTTATTTTAAGGTATCACCAATTTAATATACATCATATGCATATTAAATTCCTAATTATTACATCATATGCAATCATTATATTTTTATGTTTTATTTCCTTTTATGTATGAATGCTTTTAATAATTTAGTTTTGGAAATCCCTATTCCAACCACCAAATTAATGTGTTCACACTACATTAATGTGTAAGTCTTTACACAACCCACAAGTTTGTGTAAATAAACCAAAAATAGAATTTAAGTATATTAATACATATTCAAATTCATTATATGCATAAGGTATATGAACACTTCATGTAAAGTCATAGAGTTATATGTGATTAAAAAACTCCATATGATCAAGTAAAGAGTGATATAGATCCAACCCCATTCACTTTACAAGACAAGGAAAGCCTCTGGGAAAGTAGGTGGTCTAACCCCAATTCACTATACTCTTAGAGATTTCACTCAAGATAGAATTAAATTCATGAAACTCTAACACCTAATATGCACAAACTATTCCCAACAACCATTATCAATCTCATAACTAAAATTAGAAACATAGGCTGAGATAGATGTAAACTAAATTATATGATATCAAACCTAGCATGATATGAAAGGCTCTATCCTAGAAGAAATTTATCATATTAATGGGTATACACAGTATTCATATTTCATAAATTTTTTTACTAAACATGAATATCAATGAAATTTTACAAATAAATAACAATTGTTTTTCCAAAACATGAGATATTTATGAACTATTCATAAATAAATGATAATTATAAACATTTTATAATTTAAAAATAATATTAACATTTAATATTCATTTCAATATAAAACCCTTTATGTTTTATATTAAATGAAATTTATATAATATTTCATGAACTATGAAAATTTTATAATTCAATATCAATTATAATTTTTTTATATAATATAAATTTCATATAAATTATAATTTATAAACACCTTATAAATCACCTCTTATGATTTCTAAATAAAAAAATTATTTATAGATCATTAGGAATACTATTTATTTTTTCAAAATATATTTTAAAATATTAACCATTAATATTTGGAAAAAATGTTTCATAAACATTTAATTAATTAATTATAAACAATTTAAAAATAATTAATTAATTTATAAAATCCTTATAAATTAAAATCACCCAAAATAGATTTTATCATGATTTATAAACAATTTATAAACCATTAAAAACATTTAATATGTTAATTTATTTTAACAATATTCTTATTACCCTTATGAAAAACCCCTATGCTGTATAAGGGTATCATCTTATTAAGCTTATGCAGATGCTTTGCATAATGGTAACTGACGTTTTTAGAATCTCGCATAAAGGTAATGTAAATGTTACCTTTACATGGCTTACCTTTATGTATCTTACCTTTGGATTCATGAAAAATATATTTTTCATTTTTCTTTAAAAAATTATGATCCAAACACATTAAAAACATGAAGAACCCAGATTCAATACCACTGATGGGTTTGTATGATCATTTAAGGACCATTTATAGTAGAAGAAAACCCAAAACATAGGCAATCTATCTTTAAGAAATCAACATGTAAATAATATGAAAAACAGAGTACCTAGAAAATGTGAGACGTAGTAGCTTTAATCTTCATCTTTCAATGGAGTGTGCTTAAATGATATCACAAGGAGTAGTGAACAAATTCACCCTACCTCTAAGGTGATACAACAACCAATGTATCCATGAAAACTTAGTGAGGATATCTGAATGATGAAAGGGTATTGGCGTCTTATCAGATGATATAAACAAAGTATTGGGAGGAAGAGAGTTTAGTAAAGGATCATACACATCACACACCCAAAATGAGAGGATCCCATCACCTTATATAGCTGAATCCTGATTCTCCCACTTCATAACACATCATATAAATTTCTAACTATTGTTTATAATTTATTGAATATTCTCAATGAATTAATGAAAATAATTTAATCCATTATTAATGGATTGTAATTGATGTATAAACCATTCAGAAGAAATAAATAATAAATATAAATAAATAAATAAATAAATATATATTATATCCATACATCACATGCATGAAAATTACATGCATCATATACATATAATAAATTTAAAATATATATAATATCATTTATCATATACATATGTCTCATGCATCATATACATGTGTACATTCATCTCATGCATATACATTTTAGTGCACATAAAAAAAAGGTCCCATCCTTTATTCTTTATGAATCCACCATGAAACCTCAATTTACTTTCCAAACTCTATTAGAAAAGCTAGTTCCATAGCCTAACTCATCAAGATGTTCTATGTAAATTATGTTCTTATGTATCCCTAGGATGTTCCCAGATTACTTTAGTTTCAAGAAGATCTCATTAATCATACGGACATTATCATCTCATTTCCCTATGACTTATAAATATTTTTCATCTGCAAAATGAAACTTTCCAAAACATTCATGCATAAAACTTACCATCTATCCTTTCTCTGTTGTTGATTGGAATGATTCTCCCGAGTCAATAACCCATGACTCCACTGGAATATTGACACTTAGAAACAAGGCGTTTCTTCCCTACACTGTACTCATGGAATTTGAACTTCCATAAGTTGATCTTCCAGATGTATCCTTGAAACTTCTATGGTCTTTCTTGAACTATCCTTTCTTCCCACAAATATAGCATATAGGACCCAAACCAGTTGACTTGATTTAGATTCTTTCTTGAGATTTTCATCCATTTGTTTCTTATGATTTATCCTCTAAGGTTACCATCCATGTACTTTTGTGTTTAGTTCACTATCAAATGGTTCTTGGACTTCCCAACAACTTAGTTCTTTAAAGAGGATAAAGTTATGGACATCCTAAAACACTATTCCATCCTTACCACATGATTACCAATCACTGTTACCATCATGTCCCATGACTCCGATAGTGATAACTATGGTAGAATAACCTATACATCACCTATGAATACCACCTTAATTGATTGATATTCCCTCATATCATATTGAAATCATTCACATGATCTTCCACTAGTCTAACTTTCTATAACCCCATGCTAAATAACCTCCACATCATAAACATTTTGTTAATGTTATTGGTTTCTCGTACATATCTATTAGGGATTTCATGAACTCCACCGATGTATTCACCTCCTAGATGTTAAAGGCCACGTTCTGTTCTAATGAAATCCTTATTAAAACCAATGTTTTTCTATCCCAACATTCATATTATTCCTTTTCCATTTTCTCTAGGCACACTCTAGTTAAAGAAATATCTGAGTCTTTTTGAATCAGAAAATCCTCTTTTTAAATTATATATTATCCAAAATCCATTCCATAAAACTTATTAGCTTTAATATTACCTTTTTCCAACACCATACCTTCCACTATCAGAAAAAATCCCTCTAAAAATGTAATAACATCAAGTAAAGAGTGAGGGAAACCTAAGTTTCCTTCAAGTTTATAATTAAGTGAGCATTGAACCATAAGCTATAATACCAATTGTTGGGAATCCATCTCAGTTTCCAATTCTCGGACACTAGGTCTCCATAAAATCAACATAGTAGAACTAGGACATCTGGATAGAATCCCTTGATAGAGTGTACCAAAAGATAGGAATCCTCACACCCTACTCACCATACAAAGTCAAACCTCACACACACATCAAGTGAACTCACATCTCACAAGAATACAAGCAGAAATAAAAAATTACATAAGAAAAATTATATTATTTTAATGATGTATCCTACATCCATGATAGAAACACTACTACAATTTACATTATAATATGAAGTTATAAAATTTAAACTTTTCACTATAAAAATTAGTTAGTAAGGTATAATCATGGGGATTAAGAATCCATTAATTATCAGATCAATTTATGATCTGAATAACTTTTCATGAGGTCCCTACTTCCCTTTTATGGAAGTATCAACTAGTATTTCCAGTTTCAATTAACTGTTATATTCACAGAGGACCCTCAATTATGATAGGTGACTGAAGATATCCTATAGCACTTCAAAAGCTTGTCCCGGTTAATTTTTCCATATATACTGATGTTGTTAATATTTTCATGTCTTATTATATACTCCCTTTACTAATTTTATATTAAATGTGCATAATTTGTGTGAAATAATAATGTTTTAATACTAAGTATAATTTTTGAGCATTTTTAGAAGTAGTCCAATTGGGTTATTTTACTATTTTATTTATAAATCTCACCCTAATGATCCAAATTGTGTGGTTCGTGTTTTTTAGGATTCCTAATTCAATATACAACATTTTAATAGAAGGGATCATGGGCCAATTCTTCCATTTTAAGGATCGCATTTACCACACAAGATGACCTATAGAATCTATGAAGAAACTGGACCAGTCATGAATATTGAATTACTAGGCTCAATCTAGAAGTTAAAATTCCTTAATTTTCCTCATAGGTTCGGGGGGAAATTTTAGGAGTCTTGGATAAAAATTTCAAGTCCCAAATCCAAAAACAAGGGGCCCAACATATGCTTTGATTTCCATCCCACCATTCTGGCTGAGAAATAAAATCAGTACAATATGAATGACATATCTCATGATTTAAGCATCCAATAAAGCTGATATTTTTCAGTGTGAAATAGAAGATATAGGCATCCTACTTTGTTGAATACATAATTCGGTTTTAAAGACATATTCCTATACAAAAACCCTTTCACATTTTAGACATAAAAAATATTAGATTGAAATGGACATATTAAATTTGTTTAATAAACCAGACATAACTTTGGTTAAATAGGTCCAAATGACTCCAAATTTTGAGATAGGTCAGAAAAATTTATTATATAAAACTTGTAAGAAGGAGGTTTCTCGAGATTTATCTGTTTGAATATCCAACTTGGTGATAAAAGTGGAGGGAAATATTGGGAATGCAAACAGTCCACTCCTTGGGCTATAAATACTCTCCCCTTATCTCCTTGAGAGGGGTTGGCATTTCAGAAGAGAGGAGATCATATTGGAATGACCAAAGCCTTTACAAAGGCTTGGGAGGACCTTCCATACTCAAGTTTTCACTTGAGAGACCTTTCCTCCTCTCTTTGTTTTCATTTACTTTTATGTTCTTCATTGTTGTAATTTTGTAAGTCATTTCTTTTGTAATTATGTTTTAATGCAAATTTCTTCTTCAATATCTCTTATTCTCATACAACTTATGTAGTTTAATATTAATGTTCTTAAAATAGTTTAAATTCAGTTGAATCCCCTTCCCTTCTTTTTCTTCCTCATTCAATCGAAAATCCGTTTTTAATTATCATCATTGTTCGTGTGTGTGTGTTCGACATACCACTCTTTTCTAATCCCTTTATTTTTCTTCTATTCTTAATTTATTATCATAATAATTATAACCAGACTATTAAACACCCAAATGGATGATTAAATATATCATTGGGGTGAGTCAAATTTTAGGGATGTTAAGTGATTGAGAGTATTTGCTCGATGAGTATTCGTTAATTTAACATTGTGTATATTGGACTTAATATGTCCTGGATTAATGACATGTTTTTTTTAACATGTGGTTTCTATGGATTATTGGAACCATAAATACACTACCATAAATAATTACTGATTGAGATTAGAATCCTAGTTAAGTTAAGGCTTCGATTAAAGCTTTAACACTTAGGAATTATAATCGACATCAACTTGTGAAGTGGGTGTTAATTTAAATGCAATATAAAGCAAAGCTCAAGGATATCACAAGATTAACTCCCTAATAATGAACTCACCCCAATCTTTATCAATTTTGGAAATCAATTATAGTCAATAAATAATTTCAATTAAGCTCTACAAACAAACCCCCCTAATAAAAATACAATCAACTAAAAACAAATGACTATTACAAAGTATCATCGCCGAGGATTCGACCCGAGTGCTACTATACACATTAGTAGAGCACCGAAACTTTGATCGGTCGATAGGAGATAATTGGCCGTGCATTTCAAATGGTGCCGTTGTTGGGGATGGTGCTTTAAGAAGTCATTAGTTTTTGGTTATTGTAATAAAAAACTAAAAAAAAAACAAAATTTAATTTTTTTTTTGAAAAAAACACAAAGAAAAACCCATCTTCTCATAAAAATCATAAATGGAAAAAATAAAAAGAAAAACCTGTCTTCCTCTTTCTTCCAAAATCTATCTAAATTCCTCGTATCCTCCCAAACAATACCTTGGATTTTTTTTACCCTGAAATTGAGCGAACACTTCACCAACTTAAGAGGAACATAAGAGATAATCAAATAATTCAAGAACCAGTCCTTGTCCAACCAATTGAATTAGATATGACCAATCCTAGGGAACAAAAACTTAAAGAACTTATTGTCCCTGATATGAATTACCAACCTCTTAGTATTCAATATCCAAATGTAGAGGATGACTCTGAACTCAAATCAGGTTTGATTCATCTTCTCCCTCATTTCCATGGGGTAGTCAGTGAGGATCCACATCTCTACCTTAAAGAGTTCCAAGTAGTGTGCTCTACCATGAAGCCTCAAGGGGTTTTTGAAGAACAAATCAAACTCTGAGCATTCCTTTTTTCCCTAGCTGACACTTCCAATTCATGGATTTACTACCTACCTTCTGGTTCCATAACCACATGGAATGACATGAAGCGACTTTTCTTATAAAAATTCTTTCCCGCTTCTCGTACTGCTTCTATCCGAAAGGAAATAAGTGGTATCCATCCGTTCCCAAGTGAATCACTCCATGAGTATTGGGAGAGGTTCAAAAAGCTTGTTGCAACCTGTCCACACCATCAAACCCCTGACCAAATTTTGATCCAATACTTATATGAGGGGTTATTGGCTATGGATAGAACTCTCATAGATGCCGCAAGTGGCAGTTCTCTTGTTGATAAAACTCCTGCAGCAGCAAGAGATCTCATAAGTAACATGGCTGAAAACACACAACAATTCCATACTCGAGCACATGCTCAAGTAAAACAAGCCCAAGATAATCAATCAATTGAGCCGAATAAGATGACTGAGTGGATGAGTGAACTTAAAGGTCTTGTGCAACAACTAGCTATGGAATCCAAATCCCCAACCTCATCTTCTCTGCAATCAATGTTTCCTGGACCTGTCAAAAACTATGGAATATGCAACTCTTCATCTCATCCAATAGACACATGTCCACAACTTCAATAGGATCAATCCGATTCATCTGGAACAATGGAGCTCAATGTAGCATATGATCAGCGAAACACCAACCCTCAACTATCAGGTCAGTTTGTTAGAAACTTCAACCAACCTCACTCTGAGCCCTTCTCTTCTTCCTATAACCAAGGCCTTAGGTATGGTAATCCCATATCTCATCCCCCTCAATTCCCTCCTCAAAACCCAAAAAAATATCAATATGGTCAAGGTGTTGGTAACTTCCAAAAACCTTATCCTTTTATTCCTCAACCTTAAAGGAACAATCCTCCTCCTAGATTCCATTATCCTAGTGAGACTTCCCAATTCTAAAACCAATATAATCGCTTTCCAAAGAACCAAAATTAAGGTAATCCCAATTCAGGACAAGCCTCTTCTTCCAAGAAACCATGGGAAAGCACTGTAGAAGATCTTTCCTCTTTCACCCATTCTAGCCTCAAGAACATTGAAACCCAAATTGGTCAACTGGAATCCCACCTTAGTTAGCAGCAACCATCTAATTCTTCCTAACTTCTAGCTTAACCATTACCCAAACCCAAGGGTAATGTAAGTGCAATTGAACTTAGATCAGGAAAACAACTTGATATGCCTCAAGATAAGTCCTCCAACCCTCCTTTGAATGTTGACCTAGAAAATAAAAATAAAAAGAAACATGAAAAGGAACCTAAATCCATTCCCTCACCTCCTTCCATTCCACTTAGGAATCCAATTCCTTTTCCTCAAGCTATTTCTAGACCAAGGAAGTCCTTTGAACCTGACCCTGAAATTCTCGACATGTTTATACGTGTTGAATTCAAAATTCCTCTATTAGATTCCATAAAACAAATCCCTAAGTATGCCAGGTTTCTTAAGGAATTGTGCACCCACAAGAGGCAACTTAGGACCTTCGAAAATGTTTCAACCCAAGAGTCCATACACATTAAGTGAAAAGATCCAGGGACCTTTACGGTTCCATGCCAAATTTAAAGTTCCAACTTTGATGATGCACTCATAGACCTAGGAGCCTCAATTAATTTCATGCCAAAATCCATATTCTCTAACCTTGGTCTAGGTCCCTTGAACCCAACGGGTGTTGTCATTCAGTTATCCAATCGAAGTATAGCTAGTCCTGAGGGAATAATTGTGGATGTCCTTGTTCGAGTCAATGATCTTATCTTCCCTGCTGATTTCTATGTCCGTGACATGGAAGGTGAGACGAACTCTTCTTGATATCCCCGAATTCTAGGAAGACCATTCCTCATGACTGCGAGAACCAAGATTGATGTCCATTCATGCATCTTATCCATGGAATTCAGTGACCAACTGGTCAAGTTCAACATTTTCCAGGCCATGTGATACCCATCTGAGGATCACTCTGCATTCTCAATCCATGCTTCTGAGGACACTTATAAGAGTCAATTGAACCCCATTACATCATGTTCATCCTGTTCTGATAACAAAGGATCTTGTGAAATCTGCACCATGATTAACCAAGTCATAAATAGTGAAGTTGATATGGACCTCTCATTCATAGACTCCATCAATATAGAGGAACTTGAAAACTGTCTTGAATCCCACATCAACTCTGATCTCTACTACGCCACCTTGGATAGTATTAAGGAAAATGAATCTGACGCAACTGAAGTCCCTTCCTCTATTCCTGAGTTGTTTAACACAAAAATGAAAGATGAGACTGATCTAAAACCTCTTCCTGAACACCTAAAATATGCATTCCTTTTCCGTGATCACTCATATCCTGTCATTATCTCTGCTTCACTTACTGAAACCGAAGAGTCCAAGCTTGTTTAGGTGTTAGAGGAAAACAAAAATGCCCTAGGTTGGACCCTAGATGACATACCAGGAATCAACCCTGACCTTTTCATGCATCACATCCATCTTGAGGAGTCATCCAAACCAATTAGACAACCACAAAGAAGACTCAATCCACTCATACTTGAGGTAGTTAGGGAAGAGATCACCAAGCTTCTTCAAGTTGGTATTATCTACCCAATTTATGATAGTGAATGGGTTAGTCCAATTCAAGTTGTACCTAAGAAGGTTGGGATAACTGTTGTCACAAATGAACATGGAGAGGTAGTCACAACTCGAGTGAAGAACAAATGGAGTTTGTGCATCAACTATAGGAAATTGAATGTTGAAACAAGAAATGATCACTACCCTCTTCCATTCATTGATCAAATGCTGGAACGATTAGCCGGAAATTCACACTATTTCTTTCTTGATGGATACACCGGCTACTTCCAAATCCCAATCGTACCTCAGGACCAAGAAAATACTACTTTCACATGCCCCTTGGGAACATATGCGTATAGAAGAATGCCTTTTGGTCTTTGTAATGCTTCTGCAATATTCCAGATATGTATGACGAGTATCTTTTCTGAATTCATTGAACAATGCATGGAAGTCTTCATGGATGACTTCACCATTTATGGTGAGTCATTTGAATCTTGTTTGAATTCTCTCTCTCTAGTCCTTCAAAAGTGTTTCAAGTGTAACCTTGTGTTAAATTTTGAAAAATGCCACTTCATGGTTTCAAATGGGATTGTTCTAGGGCACATAGTTTCAAAAGATGGTATTGAAGTTGATCCTGCCAAAATTAAAGTGATACAATCACTTCCTGAACCCACTTCTGTTCGAGAAATCCGCTCATTCCTCAGTCATGCCGGTTTCTATCAGAGATTCATCCATAACTTCAGTAAAATTTCCCTCCCACTCACTCGGTTGCTCCAAAATGATGTCTTTTTACATTTTGATGAGGTTTGCAAGAGAGACTTTGTTGAAATCAAAATTTCTTTAACATCTTCCCTAATAATCCAACCCCCAGATTGGTCCTTACCCTTTGAGTTGATGTGCGATGCTTCTTATAGAGCCGTTGGGGATGTTCTTGGTCAAAGAAGAGAAAAAGATTTCTCATGTCATTTATTATGCCTCAAAAACGTTGGATGAAACTCAATCTCACTACACTGTCACTGAAAAGAAACTTTTAGTAGTGGTTTTTTCCTTAGATAAATTCCAGCCCTATCTCTTAGGTGCCAAAATCATCATCTACACAGACCATTCTGCTATAAAGTTCTTACTCAAGAAAAGTGATTCCAAACCGAGGCTAATAAGATAGATCCCAATGATCCAAGAGTTTGACCTTGAAATCAAAGATAGACCAGGAAAAGAAAACCCTGTGGCTGATCACTTGAGTAGAATTTATAATTCTTCTCATTCTAAAACCATCTATCCCGAATTCCCCACTGATCACCTTTCATCTCTCACTCCAAAAATACCATGGTATTCCCCAATTGTAAATTATTTGGTTTCTGGTGTTTTTCCTGAAATTTTTTCAAAAGAACAAAAAATAAAGTTGAAAAGTGATTCAAAATACTATTTTTGGGAAGAAAATAAACTTTGGAAAACTGGGGATGACATGGTAATAAGGATATGTGTCGATGAAAATGAACATTCTTCCATATTATAATTATGTCACTCAATTCCTGGTGGTGGCCACCTTGGACCACAAAGGACCTCCCGAAAGGTCCTAGACTCTGGATTCTTCTGGCCTTCACTCTTCAAGGACTCATATGAGTTCTGTAAATAATTTCCCACTTGCCAAAAGTTTGGCACAATTTCCAATAGAAATGAAATTCCCCAAAAGCCTTTAATTTTCTATGAGATCTTCGATGTTTGGGGCATTGATTTCATGGGACCATTTACCCCATCCAATGGATTATCATACATCCTTCTTTAAGTTGATTATTTTTCTAGGTTGGTCGAGGAAAAACCCACTAGAAAGGATGATTCACATACTGTTAGTGAGTTCCTAAAGACACACATCTTCCACAGATTTGGCACACCTCGTGCCTTGATCAGTGACTTAGGAACCCATTTTTGTAATAGAACCATGGAATATCTTTTGAAAAAGAATGGGGTTGTACATAAAACTTAAACTAAATATCACCCCCCAAAAAATGGCATGTATGAACTTTCTAATAGAGATGTTAAAAGAGTTCTTGAGAGAATTGTAAAACCCACCAGAAAAGACTGGCCTGAAAGACTTGGTGAAGCACTTTGGGATTATCGAACTACCTATAAAACACCCATTGTGATGTCTCCTTTTAGGATGGTTTTTGGTAAATCATGTCATCTACCAGTTGAAATCCAACATAAGTCTTTTTGGGCTGTAAAAACCTGTAATTTTGATTGTGAAAAATCTGGTGAAGAAAGATTGTTGCAATTGGCTGGACTGGAGGAGCTTCGACTTGATTCTTATGAGAATTCTAATCTCTACAAAAAAAAATCCAAGGCACTCCATGATAAACACATTCTAAGAAAGGTATTTCATGAAGGTGAAAGGGTAATGCTCTTCAATTCTCAATTTCGGCTTCACCTAGGTAAGCTTAATTCTCATTGAGAAGGTCCTTTTGTTATTACAAATGTTTACCCATTTGGTGCAGTGCAAGTTCAAGACCCCTCTTCAAAAAGGAAATTCACGGTTAATGGACATCAGTTAAAGCATCACCATGAGAGGACGCACAATCCCAGATCATCATCGACTTCCACTAGATCCCCAACTTCTCCAGTCGACCCACCACTAGATGGAGATGGCGACCCGCCAAATCCAAACCAGGGGGCACCTCTTTCCCTTTAACTCTCTTTCTATCTCTTCCTCTATCTACTTGTTTCTTCTTCTTCCTATATATTTCATTTTTTAATACTTTCTTCATAAAACCCTTTTATTTTTTTCTTTCTCTTTTTTTGGGTGTGTATTTTAAAGAACACTAAAAAAACCTAAAAAAATAAAAAAAATGTAAAAAAACCAAAAGAGTCATACTTACTCACCTTCAATTTTCAAATTTTTTCCAACCATTTTGGGGAGTCAAAAGACATGGTTTCAACTCAAATTTTTTTTTATTTTCATCATGACTTTAGATAAATAATTTTGTATCAAAACCAACAAATTTTAAAAGATCAATTTTTGATTTGGAAAATAATTTTCCCCAACTGTGAGAACCAACATTAGCTTTCATGCCAAGGCTACCTATGGCCATATTTTAAAAATGAGTTTTTTTTCACCTCTATTTGTGAATATTGAGTTTGTGGACCTTAGAGCTGAATTTCCTACTTTACTGTGCATTAATATGATAGAGGAATTTTTCTGAACCACATGAGAATTATAATAGCCAAATAGCCTCCCATTAACCATACATTAATCCTCCTTTTGAAAGCCCCTTCGAGCCTATGAAAACCTTTTCTTTGATAGCCAAATTACAAGCCCAATACCTTTTCCCACCCAATATCAACTTGGATTTTCATTGCATAATTTTTTGAAATTTAAGTGTGGGGGGAATGGATTTCATTGTTTGGGTACCCTATTATTGATTTTCAACGAGTTATAATCTGGTTGAGGGTAAACATCCATTTCAGTGTAGGGGAGAGGTTGTCATTCAGTGTGTTTTGGGGAATGTAATGTACTTACATTTATGTAATTTTGTAAATTTTATTTACAAGTGTTCAAAAAAAAATCAAAAAACAAAAATTATGAAAAAAAAAATCAAAAAAAAAATGAAAAAATGGGTTGTGTCTTGGGTAGGTCAAAAATCACTCTTCCTAAACCTTTGATCTTGTTATAAATATTACAATTAGTGTTGTGAGAAGTTCAAACATGGGTTGGGATATGAGTGTGAGATCTGTTTCAAGGCCAAATTTCGAAAAAACAAAGGAAAAATAGGAAAAAAAAGAACACTTGTATTATATTCTTATTGGGAGAAGTTTTGTGTTTTGTAAATATTCCATATTCTCATTACCTTAATATTTTATTCTTCTATTTTGTATTTCTTCACACAATAATTCCCTTGTAAATATGTGTTTTCATTTCCTTCTATGTTTCATTTTAAAAAAATGTGCATTGCTTTTTCTATGTTGGTGTTTTAACCCTCTTCTTCTCTCTCTTGGACATTATATTCCTACCATCCCATAGACACAGAAAAAACCCTTAAAAATACCTCTTGATTATTGTGCACTTTGTATAGTTATTGGAAGCTGAGAGTCTTTCAAACTCTAAGATTTTCACTTTTGGTTGGTGAAAGAGTGAACCTCCAAAAATGAATTTTATCATCTTGATAGGTGTGAGTTTTGAGTGTCCACATTTTCCATTTCTAAATTTGAGCATGAAAAAATGAATTAGTTTTGGAACATTGTTTCTGTAACAACTTGTGGTGGAATTCAAAATGTATGAGTGAAATAGTCTAAACCTCCCCTGATTGAAGAAAACAAAATTTTAATATTTGTTGGTGAGTGAAAATGATTTTGTCATGTTTTTATATTTTTTACACATGAGGACATGAACAAGACTAAGTGTGGGGGAGTTGATGTTGTTAATATTTTCATGTCTTATTATATACTCCCTTTACTTATTTTATATGTAATGTGCATAATTTGTGTGAAATATTAATGTTTTAATACTAAGTATAATTTTTGAGCATTTTTAGAAGTAGTCCAATTGGGTCAGTTTACTATTTTATTTATAACTCTCACCCTAATGATAAAAATTGTGTGGTTTTTGTTTTTTAGGACTACTAATTAAATATAAAACATTTCATTAGAAGGGATCATGGGACAATTCTTCCATTTGAAGGATCACATTTACCACACAAGATGACCTAGAGAATCTGTGAAGAAACTGGACCAGTCATGAATATTGAATTAATGGGCTCAATCTAGAAATAAAAATTCCTTCATTTTCCTAAAATATTCTGGGGACAATGTAAGGAGTCTTTTATAAAAATTTTAAGGCCCAAATCCAAAAAAGGGGCCCAACATATGCTTTGAAGTCCAGCCCACCATTCTGGAAGAGAAATAAAATCAGTACAGTATGCATGACATATCTCATGATGTAAGAATCCACTCAAGATGATATTTTTCAGTGTGAAAGAGGAGATATAGTTGACCGACTTTGTTGAAGACATCATTCGGTTTTGAAGGCATCTTCCTATTCAAAATCCCTTTCACATTTTGGACATCAAAAAGATTAGATTGAAATGGACAGATTAAATTTGTTTAATCAACCAGCCATAAATTTGGATAAATAGGTCCAAATGACTCCAAATTTTGAGATAGGTCGGACAAATTTATTATATAAAACTTGGAAGAATGAGGTTTCTCGAGATTCAGATTTATGAATAGCCAACTTGGCGATGTAAGTGGAGATACATATTGTGAATGAAAACAGTCCAGTCCTTGGGTTATAAATACTCTCCCCTTCTCTCCTTGAGAGGGGTTGGCATTTCAGAAGAGAGGAGATAATATTGGAATGAACAAAGCCTTTCCAAAGTACTGGGAGGACCTTCCATACTCAAGTTTTCACTTGAGATACATTTCCTCCTCTCTTTGTTTTCATTTACTTTTATGTTCTTCATTGTTGTAATTTTGTAAGTCCTTTCTTTTGTAATTCTGTTTTAATGAAAATTTCTTCTTCAATATCTATTATTCTCATCCACCTTATATAGTTTAATATTAATGTTCTTAAAATAGTTTAAATTAAGTTTAATCCCCTTCCCTTATTTTTCTTCCTCATTCAATCGAAAATCCGTTTTTAATTATCATCATTGTTCGTGTGTGTGTGTTTGACGTACCACTCTTTTATAATCCCTTTATTTTTATTATATTCTTAATTTATCATCATAATCATTATAAATAGAATATTAAACACCCAAATGTCTGAGTAAATATCTCATTGGGGTGAGTCAAAATTTAGGGATGTTAAGTTATTGAGAGTATTTGCTCGATGAGTATTCGTTAATTTAACATTGTGTATGTTGGACTTAATATGTCATGGATTAATGAAATATTTTATTTAACATGTGGTTTCCATGGATTATTGTAACCATAAATACACTACCATAAATAAATACTGATTGATATTAGAATCATAGTTAAGTTAAGGCTTGGATTAAATCTTTAACACTTAGGAATTCTAATCGACGTCAACTTGTGAAGTGGGTGTTAATTTAAATGCAATATAAAGCAAAGCTCAAGGATATCACAAGCTTAACTCCCTAATAACGAACTCACCCCAATATTTATCAATTTGTGAAATCAATTATATTCAATCAATCATTTCAATAAATATTTTCAAACAAACCCCCCTAATCAAAATACAATTAACTAAAAACAAACAACTATTACAAAGTGTCATTGTCGAGGATTCGACCCGAGTGCTGCTATACACATTAGCAGAGCATCGAAACTTTGACCGGTCGATAGGAGACAATCGGCCGTGCATTTTTCACCATTTTTGGACCATCATCTATTCAAAAACCCATAAAAAAATACCATTTTATGATCACTCTACCATCTGCTAAAGATTCAGTTATTGATGCCTAAACTTCATGAGTGGTTGTGCCATTCAGATCAATCCATTTTTCTATCTATGTATGATGGATTAAAGTGGGATTCAAATCCCATTAGAAATAAACTAAATGACTAGAGAAGCTTAAAAGAAATACTAGAATAAAATAATCTTCACCAATACATTATATCTTCATTCCAATAAAAAAAGGATAAGAGGCCAAGACATGCTCAAAGAAGGGATTAACTATTTTGTCTTAATGGAATTGATGAGCTAGGTTGTGGCTTATAATATCCATAGAATCCACTTGTGGGTGAAAGAGTTGACCTAAGTGAGTTTTAATTAGATATTTGATTGATGCTAAGTTGTGAATATGGAATTAGATGAATGATATACCCATAGAAATTATTTTTTCAAATATGAAGAGTTTCAATGATTATTAGATTTGTGATGGAAATTTTATTGACCTCTAAGTCATGTTCAATGATTCAATGAATAATGATCAAGTCTGAAAATATTTTGAAGTTATAAAGGAGTTAAACCTGTAAAGTTGGGTCAAAGGCCTTATATTTTTTTTGAGATCGTGGTTGAGAATCTTAAAGATGATTTGGGTTCTGATTTTTTACTTAGCTACATTCTATGATCAACTTTATTATTGATGTTTATTCCATTGGTAAATATGATCTTGTTTAATGAATAAAAGAAGGTGACTATAGTGACCCATAATTTTCATACATAAATATTATATTATTTTATATGAATACTAAATACATTTTACAATAATACAAGACTAAGTATATTAAAGGTTTGTGTATTTGGAAACTAGGATATGTAAAAAACCGATACATAAAAGATCTACACCATTTCCAATTTAGTTCTTCACAACTAGCACCCTTCTTAGACATAACATACTTAAAACCTTTCTCTATAACTTGGTAAAGGGAAACATAAGAAAGGGCGAGCTTAGATGACTAGTACATGTAAACATAATTAATATCAATAAATATTCATAGGATAAGCATAAGGGTATGAGAAAATGAGCTAAAAATTAGAATATCATACCCATAAATTCATATATCATAATCATGAAACATGACATAAAGTTTTATCAATCTAAAGACATAAGTCATAAGTGTGAAATAATTAATCAATCATGGGCCATTAAAAGATACAATAAGTATAATAAATAAGTTTGTTACATACACATAATCATAAAAAATAATTTCTATAGTCAAGAATCACTTCCAAGACTATTACAGTAGATTGATCTCACTCCATATTCCATCATTTCCTTAATCAAGGTTCACTCCCAAGACTATCTTATTGGATAAAGTCTCTTATTGAACTAGGTTCAATCTCCATTCCAGTCCTTATTATCTCATTAGATATCTTTCTTTACCCAATACATTCACTACTGGAATTTGAGGTATTTGTGACGGGTTAATTGCAATGGGATCCCATCGCAAATAATCTTTAGCGACGGGGTCCCGTCGCAAATAGCTAGTTGCAGAAAACGACGTCACAAATACTATTTTTTGCGATGGGCCCATTGAAAAAAATAGTATTTGTGACGAAAAACTTCACCATCGAAAATAAGCCTCCGATTATATACATTATATATAAATAAATCTTTTGCGACAGACCCTTGGTCCTGTCCCAAATATTTTTTTTAAAAATATATATTTAAACTATTTGTGACGGGCTCCCGTCACAACAGGTCCCATCGCAAATACTAAACAAAGTAAAAAAAATATATTTAATAAAATTATGATTAATGAAAAAATAATATTAATATTATTAAAATAATAAAAAAATAAAAAAATTAAAATTCTCAATATTCTCAAAAAAATATAAAAAAATCATCACATATTATTATTATTATAATTAGTAAAATAAACAAACATTAAAAATATAATACTAAAAAAATATATTTAATAAAATTATGATTAATGAAAAAATAATATTAATATTATTAAAATAATAAAAAAATAAAAAAATAAAAAAATATCTAAATTCTCAATATTCACAAAAAAATATAATAAAATCATAAAATATAATTATTATTAATAAAATAAATAAACATTAAAAAATATAGTACTAATAATAAATAATAAAATAATAAAAATAAAAATAAAATAAAATATTCAATATTCACACCAATATAAAAGACAGAAACTGTAAATAGTTCATATTACAACAAATCTTGAATTCAAATGTTTATTCCTAATTATTACTATTTATTATTATTTATTTCTCTTAATTTCTATTTATTAATATTTATTACTAATTATTCTATTTATTACTAATTATTCATATTTATTCATAATTATTCTTATTTATTCTTATTTATTCTAATTTATTACTATTTATTCCTATTTATTCCTATTTATTTCTATTTATTTATATTTATACCTATTTATTACTATTTAATCCTATTTATTACTATTTATTACTATTTATTACTAATTATTACTATTTATTACTAATTATTACTAATTATTACTATTTACTACTAATTATTACTAATTATTACTAATTATTATTAATTATTACTATTTATTACTATTTATTCCTATTTATTACTATTTATTCTTACCTATTCCTATTTATTACTATTTATTCCTATTTATTCCTATTTATTATTAATTATTCTTATTTATTCCTATTTATTCCTATTTATTACTATTTGTTACTAATTATTACTATTTATAACTAATTATTACTATTTATTACCAATTATTACTAATTATTACTATTTACTGCTAATTATTACTAATTAGCCCTAATTATTACTGACCACCCCAAATTATTACTAATTACCCCTAATTATTACTATTTACTATTTATTCCTATTTATTCTGATTTATTCCTATTTGTTACTAATTATTCTTTTTTATTCCTATTTATTAGTATTTATTACTAATTATTACTATTTATTCCTATTTATTACTATTTATTGCTGTTTATTCCTATTTATTTCTAATTATTTTTATTTATTTATATTTATGACTATTTATTACTAATTATTAATATCTATTACTATTTTTACTAATTTTTACTATTTATTACTAATTATTACTAATTATTACTATTTACCGCTAATTATTACTATTTACCGCTAATTATTACTAATTAGCCCTAATTATTACTAATTACCCCTAATTATTACTAATTACACCTAATTATTACTAATTACCCCAAATCATTACTAATTAGTGTCAATTACTATTAATAACTACAAATTACAACTACAGATTACTAATTACCACTAATTATTTATATACAATACTAATTATCGTTAATAATTATTAATTATTACTAATTATTAAGAATTAGTACTAATAATTTCAATTTATTCCAATCTATTACTATTTATTACTATTTATTACTAATTATTACTATTTATTACTAATTATTACTAATTATTACTATTTATTACTATTTATTACTATTTATTACCAATTATTACTAATTATTACTAATTATTACTAATTATTACTAGTTATTACTATTTATTACTATTTATTACTATTTATTCCAATTTATTCCTATTTATTACTATTTATTCCTATTTATTACTAATTATTCCTGTTTATTACTAATTATTCTTATTTATTCCTATTTTTTTACTAATTATTACTATTTTTTACTATTTATTTCTATTTATTCCTATTTATTACTATTTATTGCTATTTATTAATATTTATTACTAATTATTACTATTTATTACTATTTATTACTAATTATTACTAATTATTACTAATTATTACTATTTATTACTAATTGTTACTAATTATTACTAATTATTACTAATTATTACTATTTATTCTTATTTATTTTTATTTATTACTAATTATTCTTATTTATTCCTATTTATTACGATTTATTACTAATTATTACTATTCATTACTATTTATTACTATTTATTACTAATTATTACTATTTTCCGCTAATTATTACTAATTAGCCCTAATTATTACTAATTACCCCTAATTATTACTAATTACCCCTAATTATTTCTAATTAGCTTTAATTACTATTAATAACTAGAAACTACAGCTGCTAATTACTAATTACCACTAATTATTTATATACAATACTAATTATCGTTAATAATTATTAATTATTACTAATTATTAAGAATTAGTACTAATAATTTCAATTTATTATTACAAATAAATACTGATAACAAAACAATTTAAATCTAATTTAATTACAACCAATCAACAATAATTAAAATTAACATAAAAAATGAAATAAATACTTAATTAAATAAAATATAAATACCTTTAAACTTGATCTCTTATTGATGGAAACGACTTCATAACTTCGTAAAAAAAACTAACTCAGAGAAATTTTCACTCTAAAAATAGAGTTTAGAGAGAGAGAGGAAGTAAGAATTGAGGGGAAGAGTAGGAAAAACAGATGAGGGGGATATATAGGTTAGATTAGTTGTGACAGTACTATTTGCGACGGGTCCCATCGCAAATACCTTTGCCCGCATTAATTACTATCGGCAGTTAAAAGGGTATTTGCGACGGGACCCATCACAAATAGTTGCATGCCAACACACTTTTTGCGACGAGACAACATCCCATCGCAAAAACCTATTTACTACCACCGGTAATTGCGACGGGTCCCGTCGCAAATACCCTCCGACCGACGCACTATTTGTGATGGGAGAATCCCCCTGTCGCAAATAACCTTCCTGCAGTTTGGCGCGCAGACCACGCCAAACTGCGCTTTACTTTTTGCGATAGGACCCCAAATCCCATCGCAAATAACCAATTATTTGTGACGGGTTGAACCCCCCATCGCAAATAACCTTTGGGATGAACTATTTGTGATGAGAATTAATCCCACCGCAAATATGCCGTCGCAAAAAGCTATTTTTTCCGTAGTGATTAGAGGACTATATAATTCTAGGTCCACCCATTAAATAATGAAACCATACATATCCATGCCACACTATCATAAAACATTCATCATATCATCAAATCATAAACCATGGAAAGGATATGGGTTTCATAAACATTTCATCATCATAATCATAAACCATATAAAGAAAGACTGAATATGACAATGTCAGATCATATCCCCAATAAATCATAATAAACATCAAAGGATGTTTTTTATATTAAAATACCTTTTAAATATCACTAGAACATTTCTTGAGGAAAATATACTTTTTATTTAAAATCAATTATATAGAATATAAAACTTTCCAAAATATTAAGGAAAAAATTATCTTTGAAAAGAAAAAAGGAAACTTATGAAGTAATCTTTAATGAAAATAATATTCATGATGGCAGGAAAAGTCATTAACGTGGTGTATATTAAAATAAAACTTCCTTTCACATTGTCGGTGAAATGTCAGAAACACCTTGTTCGGAAAATGACAAAAATATTAATTTAATTTTTTTTATAGAAATTTAAACATGGGTAACAATGAATTTAATAAATCTTTGGAGAATATTAAAAACATTATTGAAAACATTTTAAATAAAATATGGACATGGAAGAAAAGATTCATTACCAAAGAGAAAAACAGGGCCGGTTTTCCTTAAAAACATATTTTCAGTCTCTTGAGTACTTAAAGAGAGTAAAATTAAAGGAAAAAATGAAATCTATATAAATAAATAGAGGATAATAAAATACATAAGTATTTTAAGATATAGATCATATAATCTCATCATCAGAAAATTTAATCATAAAAAATCCTAATAAAAACGAGATTTTAACGTAAAACCCTTACAACTTTAGTAACATTTGAATCAAAAGTCATTGGATACTTGAAAGTCATATGGATCTATAAATATGATGAATTAAATCATGGAGTATTCCAAAATACATTCATGTATAGTATATACACCATAGATATAAGAAGTTAGTGAATAAAATTAAAACATGTCTCAATAAAGAGAAATTGAGATGAAAAACCCTTATAACCTTTGTATCTTTTGAATCAATGTACATGTAAAGAAAGGATATGATACGACTCTTAAAAACCCATAAATTTCACGTATATTTCAAAACACATTCATTAGTTAGTAATCACTGTTGGCACTGAATATGTTCCTTTATTTTTAGAACATACTTTTTTCCTAAAATAGGGGCACAACTCATCACATGGGACCATTTTGGAGTGAAGGAATTGGTGTGTGAAACTTTGCGTCATTGTAAAAAACTCCCCAGTATGGTGTGAAAATCACTTCCATGCATAAGGCAATTCCAACCAGGCCATCTTGTGAGGATAATGGAAAATCCCTAAAAAACAAAGGGGAAATACATCATGAAACTTTGTGTACTTGTGTGCAACCCCATGTTTGGGTGAACAAAGTCACTCACGTAAGAAATGAGATATAAAATCATATCTTTATGTGATCTCCCCTAGTGAAAAATGAATGATAGGTGTGAAACCCATAGTTTCACAAAATAACATCAAGTTTTGTGACACAGTTGAAGTTTCCATAATCCCATTTTCTCTATAAATAGAGTACCCTCCCCATTTTTTATGATGGACCTCTGGAAGTTGAAGCGTAGATCTCTCATTCATGAAACTATATATTTTAATGACATCTCACAACTCTACACTCCCATGGATTCTAATAGGTAGAGGAATAGTATGACCAATCTCACATAGGCCACAAGTTGGATCATCATATGTTTGACCCTCATGTCTATGCCCTTTTCACCAATAAAATTCTAGATGATCACATCACCTCTCACTCCTAAGCATAAGAACTATAACATCATGACCCCCACACATTTCCCTGAAGGTTGAATCATCATGGAAAACCACTCACATTTACCTATATAGAGATCTAGTGTTTTATCCTTCTCTCATACATCACTAAATAAGTATAGGAAAACCCTAGTGTAAGCCCCATCAACTTCCGAGCTACAAGACTTTAAACTGAAAAGCTTAATGTCCTAGTCATACAATGTTAAACTAAATGACAAAATCCTCAATACATTACATTAAACTGTATCCCTACCCTATGTTATGAACACAAGATACCCCATGTACAAGTCACATGGGATGAAACCTCACTTCTCAGGAAGCCCCTATAAATAAGCCCCACACCACCACTTTTTGTCACGCCTTCCATGACATGAGCGCCCTTACCAAATGATGTTAAACTACATGAACTGGTCCTACCACATGCCCTTAAACTATGCACACAAACTATGTGGGTCTTGATCCCTATCTCCTCATTGGGTACATAGGATGCCTTTCTAAGGTTCAATCCTGACATACTTGGGACACCTCCCTAAGGTTTAATCAAAATAAACCAACATCACCATTAAATATGTCTATATTACCCCTATGAGATTAAAAATCTGAAGTGTGATTATTTTCCTTAGGAACACACTCAACCTCACCATCCAAACCTAAGGTTCCCACTGGCCCTTGGAGTCTTCATGTGATTCCAATCAATTACCAACCTAGTATACGCCAAGCGTACATGGGAAACATACCCACAAGACTTTAAACCCGTAACCATGTCCCCAAAAGACCCTAAAACTATGATCATGTCTCCAAAATACCCTAAATATGTTAACCCACTAAACTCACCAAAATATGTAGATCATGTGAGGAACATGATATCCTTGAGTCAACGAGCATCAAATGTATTACACCCCTAGCGTGAGTTACCCCATGACTAACATGGGATTCCTTGGGTTCTACATCTAAGATGCATCATACATGATATTCCATTGAATTTTAAAGAGGAAGATTTTTTAGGTTCCCAACACACCCAATGTCCAAAAATGTCCAGACATGTCTAATGTTACCATAAGTTCTGACCATAGGTAGTTGCCTTGTCATGACAGAAGTAGTGTAATTAACTGGTTTCCACCTCGAGATGGAACTAGGAATGAGTTTCATGAACATGACTCCAATCTAAAATGGAGATTCAGTCTATAAAATGAACTCCAAGGAGGAATAAATGGAAGGAAATGACATCCCATCATCCCGTTTTGATCAATGATCCAACATCACTAACCATAGTGGTAGTGGTATCATGCTTTTGGAAAGAGGGAATGTGGGGCAAGGAAGAATGTGTGTCACGAACTTGACGTGCACCATATCAAAATGAATCAAAAAATAAAATGGTGAACCTAACATGAAATGATTCTCTTTAAATAGCGAGTGTATGATTAATGTCGGACACCACTAGATTTGGGTGTCACTAGATCTATACATTCAGTGCTAGGACACACAAAAAAATGGTGGTCTAACATAAAAATCTTATCCAATGACTGAGGGAAAATGAAGGATGTTGGGAATCCCCTTCTAGGACATCATCAACATGGATCCTTCCTCCAATTGAGAGGTAATGGATAACATTAGGTATATTGGTAATTGCCTTAATCAGACCTGTATCAATGGATTACTTCATGTATCTTACTAGAATGAAGCCACAAGAAATGCTAGACAACCCACTGCCAACAGGTGTAGGGGAAGGAGAATCAATGGTGCGGAAATCCCACACAACTATGATCCTACCACGATGAATACCACTTCCACATCTACCGGTTGCCTTCACCCATTCTCCCGATCTGAGAAAAACTAGAGGACAATCATCAATGATCTGGATTTTCGGTATGAATAGGAAGAGTTCATCCCAACTAGGGACATGGACTGATAGAACCTAGAATCATCAACACCCCACCAATATCACTTCCCCTAAGGGTCGTGCTGGGGAAAACCCTTGGTCATGAGAAAAAATAATTTAGGGAGTCTATCCCTAAAAAATTTCAATAAATCAATCCTTTACACCAAGGTGGTAGGGTATGTTTGGGTCATGACCATGGAAACAGCCACTCAAGATCCACCCAAGAGAGCTCCCTCCCACCCACACTGACAATATCAACCAGATCCATAGGCCAATGAGTGGGTCAATTATATATTTGATCTATTGGAACCAATCCAGAACACCCAAAACTGATTATAGGGGAAATCCAAAAAACTTCTCATCAAGATCCTTCTCCCTCAGCTCCAGTGGACTATTCCATCATTGAAGCACATCATCCTGCACTTGTGACCACTGTGCAGGGGCCTGTCTTTGCCTGATTGGGATTTAGACCCCATACACCTACCAGGTAGGTTGGGATGACTATCCCCATCATGAGAACCAACAAAAACCATCATGGGCTACTCCATGATAAATAATTCCATCATAGTGGACTTCCACATAACACCATCAACTGACATAGAGGTCCTCTCCATGTCGATGAATTTTATTTACCTAAAGATCTATCCCGAGACTAGAGTGAAAACAACCACTACAGAAGCAGTGCTCATGATGGATACTACAATGCATGCAGAAGAAATCACCATGTACCCCAAAGTATCATTCTTGGGGAACTACCATATAGTTAGAAGAAATAGTGGGGAAGCATCATTCCACTATCGATATCTCAGAATTTGAGGTGACTGGAAATTTGATGGAAGTTTCTCCAACCTCACCATCATAGCTGGGGGAAGGATCCCATAGGTTGAGGCTGACCATCCCCAATGATGAGCTTTATAAAGTCCCTCAATCCATCCACATGTATGTTCATGTAGAGGACATCTTGTTTTCCTTGCAGGGACTCTCCATGAATTCATCTCTGCAGCCATCTGCTTCCCTCCTCTCAACCTCCACCTTGGAAGTATGAGAGACGTTGGGATCTGGATTGGTGCCCTCAAACATTGGTGAGAAATTTACTGAGATATATAGGTATTATGTACTTCTCAATAATCCGGAGGAAAAAATACCACATCCTATATGGATACGATCATGAAGCTGGACTTCCCTCTAGAATACATTCTAACATTCTAGGGATGGTTGCCTCGAGTGACACCCCTCTTCCAGAGAATCAACAGTAGAGTATGTCTACATCAATGACACTCCTACTTTCCTAAACAACATTTATTGGAGATTGGTGTGATTAGTAATAGGACTATCATTTAGACATTTAGTAGGAGGAGGAATTTTGGGATATGCTGGCCACTGACCAACTACCAGTTGTGTTTTGGCTGCTCGTAACCCTGCACTTTACCATTTTGAAATCCATCACTGAGAACCAAACGACATGTCTCTACCAAAATATCTCAGAGATATTAAAATACCTCTAAGATCACCAGCTAACCTATTCAATAATCCATGATCATCTTGATTCCATCCATCAGTAGTGTTGAAGGGGTGACATTGCTGCACTCGCTATAGTTCATCACCCTAATTCATATGGATACCACCATAATTTCTAGCAAACCTATTTCATGAGACTTACTGTTATCTAGGGAATTATGTAGGAGGAATATACCTATGTGCATATCATAGGATGAGGGTAGTATTCTACCCTCCAATTCAGTCTCCTTCTAAGGCAATAATGAGATCATCAGGCCATCCCACCTGCTGATGGTGAAAATTCTCCTCTAACAAATACTACCGAGAATGTTTTCATGAACAATCCCATAGATTATCAGAGAAATCAGATCAAAAAATATAGAAAAATGGAGAAAATAAAAATTTAGGTAGAGACATAATATTAGGAAGGTATTTCAATAGGTGGCCACACTCATCAACAAAGACAAACATCAGGTCTCATAAGCTCCGCTGAGGATCAAATGTCACCTTCCTATTGGCATCTCAATAAAGGAAAGGAAGTTTCTAAACTCATCTTCCCATCCAAGGTTATTATAAATACCATGTTACATGATAGTTTGGACTCTTTTCTTCATGAGTTTGAGGTCTACAAGAGGCTCACCACTGAACTATTCACTGAACAATGGCCAGATCCAGTGATAAGTACACTTATTGAATAATTTTTTTATATTAAAATTTAGTGATTTTTATGATTTAATTGTTAATGAATGAGTATATACATAATTTTTTATCAAATTTTTCAAGATTCAAAAGATTGTAAAAACTAAGTAAAAGGATCTAAAATGATAAATAATTCCATCAAAATAAGGGTTTCCATAAATTATGATGATCATAGAACAATTCTGGGTCACAAAACTCAATAAAAAGGGTGAAGAAAGGGTTATGGAAATGAAAAATGACTTTACATGTCATGTAATCATTACACATCATGAACCAGTCTAAGTCATTAAATAATTACAACTCGTGAAGTGGAGGAAACCTGACTAAAGTAAAATTAACCTATGTCATAGCGTGATACATATATTTCATGCCGTGACACATTTCATATTTTCCCAGAAATATTTGTAAAGTTAGCATGTCATGAATTCAGTAAATGTGGGGAAACATTTACATGTCATGTAATCACTACACGACATGTAAATGTTGGGATGGAAAAAAATGCTAGATTCGACGTACTTGTATGATTTGACCTGTTTTATGACTCAAGACCCAATTTTGACTACGTTTTGACCTATCCTAAATGTCATTGAATGATACTTGAGCCCTAGGGAGGTCTATAAATAAGAATCCATGGTACCACTACAATTATCATTCGGGAGGCACCAATGCTGGGATCAAGGACTGTTGCTTCCATGATGAGTCAAACATGATTTTTATTTTCCTACCCCCACATGGATATAATGAGGGGGTAGAACTTGTGAAAATAAATTGTAATGAAGTGGGATTTATTTTTTAAAGTTTTTTTATTTTTGAATGTAATTCATTTGGGTCCTTTTTCCACAAACCTAATTTCTTAAATCTCTCCTTCGATTTATCATTCATGATGGTTGCATTATCAGTGAGGGAGTGATATTTTCAATGTATTGACTAGAAAATGATTATTACCATGACAATTGGATGGATTATTCACTATGTTTAAAAATGATTTTGAGTTCCCAAATCATTAAATAAATGAAGTAATATGACTATTGTGAAAAGGTGAGATCCATGATTTTGGGGTTGTTTACCATGATCATTGGATTCAACTAAACTCGATTCAGACACCTATGGTTTCTTTCTCATTATTTTATTCCATAATAAATTATGAAACTATATTTTTAATTGATGAACATGTTTTTCTATTATCTTAAAATTTACATCAATCATTATATCTCCCATAAATAAATTATTTTATGTTTATTTCATTAAATAATTAATATTTATTTTATTAAATTAATATTTTCTCTAACCCAATATTTGTGGGTTCAACCTTATACCTGAATATCCTATACTATACTATAGTTTATTGGTTTTTGATTTGTGTTTTAAATTTATAAATTTAGTAACCCTGTAATAATTAATGACACCCAAGGCTATAAATTCTTTTCCATCATTACCGAGGATAGGATTAGAGAATGTACTAGATGAATAATTTTGACAAAATATTTTCTCTTATTTTATATTTATTTATTTTAACCTAGGATTTTTGTTTATTTAAATTTTTGTATTAATTTTTAACACACTAGTTATTTTTTATTATGATGGAAGGGATATAGAGCATGATGAATACCAAGGATATGTTAGTCTTCCTTCTGGAGGATATGATGTAATAACTCAACAAAATTAGAATGATGAAAAATAAATCCAATGAGAGACCAAAACTATACCCAAGATTTGAATAAATAGAACCCCATATCCTAGAGTTAGAATTCAATAAGAAGCACCATGAGAAAAGAAGTATGGATGATAAATCAAAGGTATATACCACTTATGAAGCTAATTTTTTTTCTAATTAGGATGCCCTTGATTTTTCAGGTTTGGAAGATGATGATGAGGGTGTCCTTGCTACAGAATTGAAGTGTGACAAAACACAATTCAGCAAACTAAATGTATAAGAAAGTTAATAAGAATAAGAAATTGAAGAAAAAGTCACTTTAGTTGTTGATTTTATAAAAAATTTTCTCAAAAATTATGACCTCAACTGAAGGAATAAGAAGAAGAAGATGAAATGATGATTTCCACATTCATAACAAATTTTTTAGAAAATATAAGGGTGCCCTGAGAAGAATAAGAACTATCTTCACCATGTGATGACTATACATAGGAACAAAAAGTAGCAGAAACAATAGAAGAAGTTGAGGAGATGACTATGAAACCTATGAAAATCAATGAATAAAATCAACACATGTATACAACCATTGAAAAATAATACTTTTACCGAGTTTTGAAAGATTCTAAGATCTTGTTGGTAGTCTTCATATGATGTAGAATCTGGTCACCACCTCCGAGTTCCACACCAATTTTAATAAGGAAAATATGACCTGAGTTGGGTGGATTTTAAAGTCATAATTCAGTGAACACAAGAAAATTATCTCTATACCACACTCTAATCAGATAACCTTAGTATAGTCAAGATAAAAAATAATTAAAAAAGACCAACATCTAAGAGGCAATATAAATTTTATCACTTTATAGGAATTTAGATTTATTTCCTTATTAGGATTTAATATTTAGATTTAATTTCAATTACCCTATTATTTTTGAGTGTTATTATATGGGCCCATACTTTCACATGATTTTTATTTTTTTAAGACCAAGACAAAATAACTAGAAAAGTAAGCAACATGAAGAAGGAAGATAAGTTGTAGGACCACTACATTCCACAAAACCCACTCACATCATGAAAGCTATAGAATATATGTCATGAGATAAGTACACATCATGAGTCCAAAATAGAAAGAACCTGTGTAGCCATGTATTAATATTCATGAAAAGGAGAGTAAGTGTTTAAATTTAGTAATTTTCTACTATATTCCCTATATTTAATTTATTTAGAGATTTTAACTTCAAACTGTATGCCCCACATTTGATTCTTTTTTTAATAAAATGAACTAGGAGACATAAAAATACCTTATAAAATTACCTTGACATGAATTTTAAATTTATTTGTTAATTAATTTGAATGAAAAAATGTGGAAAATAATTATTAAGGATAAACATGTGGATTAGGATTTGTAAAATCTTGATTTAGGGGAGAATTATGATCATTGTAAATGAAATTTTTATAAGATTTGTTCAAATTTGAATTTCTAATATTTTCATTAATTATTTAATTATTTATATGCATTTATATAAGTGATTTTCCAACCATTTTTTCTCAATCTTGATACATACTCTGAGATAATATTTTCTATTTTTTCTATATTATATTTATTGTGAAACATAGGCATGTTCTTTTCTAGAACTTTCTTTGCATATGATCAAAGCTATGACTGAAAAAATAACTTTTAATATGATCAAGGTATCTTTTTTTAGCCCTTATCCTAATAACCACCTCATATTAATCCATTTTAAAGCCTATATAATACATGAACAACATTTATAGGAAAGATACATGTTACAAGATCAACTTATCCTTTCCTACCTTGATCTAAATATTTTTCATGATTATCAAAAATAAGAGTGGGGGAGATTATTACTAGTGGGAGGTATGAATATTTTATAATGAATAAGTGTGTGTGTGTGGGAGGGGGGGATTTCATGATATTTTGGAAAGGAATAGTCATTGTATTTATTGCACAACCTATTGTAGAAAAAGGTTTGTGTTAGGAAAATTCAAAAATCACCATTGCTTGATGAGTGATCTTATTATAACCATTACAAAGAGTGTCATGAGAAAATAACTTGAGTTTGGGTAGTGGCTATGAGATTTTCCCCAGTAAAATTTTGAAAAATAAAATAATAATAATAATAATAATAATAATAAAAGAATGTGTTTCATTTATTGCATTTCATCTCTTTATGAGCCTGCTCTGAGATAATGGGGGAAGATGAGACTTTCATTGAGATGTTTGTGATTAATTACTTTAGAGAAAAACCTCTTTTTTGAGCCTTAATTAATTTACATCATTTAGATACCATCCATAAGCATTAGAGTCATTTCATCCTAAATAGCGAACCCCTCATGATTTTTTTTATTTTTTTTATGTAGTGGAGATGCTAGATGCCTTGAAAGCCAATGGTAAGTGACATTTTATTGAGGTATGTGCATCAGTCTATTCATTCTTACCTTGATAATGAGTGAAAAAACTCATGTGATGTAGATTAAAAATTGTATTAATATTAATAATGAATTAAAAAGTGAAAATGGATGAATGAAAAGGCGTGTCTATTTCAAAATGGGAAAAGTAAAATACATGGTTGATTTGTATTCTTTTAAAAATGAGGGGTTGATAAATTTTCTATGTGTTATTCTCAAACATTTAACTTTCCATTTGATCAATTTTTTTATTAACATTGAATTTAAATCATGGTAGAGTAAACATCCATTATAGTATGTTGAGATTCCATCCTTGAGGACAAGTATGAATTCAAGTGTGTGTGTGTGTGGGGGGGGGGTGATGAGTTCACTTATTTAATAAATTTTTATATTAAAATGTAATACTTTTTTTGATTTAATTGTTAATTAATGCCTATGTACTTAATAATTTTATCAATATTTTTCAGCATGCAAAAAATTATGAAAAATGAGTAAAATTAACTAAAATGACAAAAAATTCGGTCAAAATAAGGTTTTCCACAAATTATGATGACCATGGAACAATTACAGGGTAGAAAAAGGAAAAATGAGGGTGAAAAAAGGGTAATAGATCAGAAAACCGACTTTACATGTTGTGTAATCATTACATGTTGTGAATCGGTGCAAGTCATTAAAGAAATACAAGGCATGAAGTGAAGGAAACCAATCCAGAGTGAAATTCACCTATGTCACAACATGACACATATATTTCATGGCGTGACATAGGTCATGTTTTCCCAAAAAACTTCACAAATTATTTATGTCACGAATTTAGTACACGTGGTGCAACATTTACACGTTGTTTAATCACTATATGATGTGTAAAGGTCCGGGCAGCCCACAAAACGACCATGTTTGACATAATTTGAAGTTTTGACCTATTTTATGACCTGAAACCCACTTATAAAAACATTTTTACCCATACTAAATTCCATTTAATGCTACTTAATCTCTATTGATGTCTATAAATAAGAGGCCAAGGTACCACTCTAATTATCATTTGGGAGGCATTGCTGCTGGGAACATGGACCACTATTACCATGATGAGTCAAATATGATTTTTATTTTCCTACCCCCATGGATAGAATGAGGGGGTATACCTTGTGAAAATAAATTGTAATGAAGGGGTATTCATTTTTTAAAGGTATTTAATTTTTGAATGTAATTCATTTGGTACTTTTCTGCAACCCTAATTTCTTAAATATCTTCTCCGCTTTATCATTCATGATCATTGCATAATTGATGAGGGAGAGATATTTTCAATTCATCAAATAGAAATATATTCTTACCATGACCATTGGATGTATTATTCTATATATTTAAAAATAGTTCTGAGTTATCAAGTCATTGAATACTTGAAGTAACATGACCATTGTGAAAAGGGAATATCGATGATTTTGGGGTTGTTTACCATGACCATTGGATTCAACTAAACTCGATTCTGACACCTATGATTTCTTTTTCATTATTTTATGCCCTAATAAATCCTAAAACCTGATTTTAAATTATTGAGAATGTTTTTATATTTTATTAAAATCTATATCAACCATCATATCTTCTTTTAATAAATCAGTTTAGGCTTCTTTCATTAAATAGTTAAGGTTTATTTTACTAAATTAATATTTTCTCTAACCCTATCTATCTGGGTTTGAACTTATACATTCATATCCTATACTACCATATAGTTTAGTAGTTCTTTTGATTTGTGTTTTAAATTTATAAATTATATAACCCTATGGGAATTAACGACGCCCTTGAGGCTATCAAATTTTTGAGGATCTGGCTATGGAACCTGATACAATCAATAAATAAACTCAACACATGCATCCAACCATTGAAAAATAATAATTTTACCAAGTCTATATAGATGATGAGATCTTTTTGGCAGTCTTCATATGATTATTAATCTAGTCACCACCTCTTAATTCCACGCCAATTTCAATAAGGAGAATATTATCTGATTTGGGTGGATTTCAAAGTCAAAATTGAGTGAACATAAGACCGTTAGCTCTATACCACACTCCAATCAGATAACCCAGGTATGGTTGAGCTAAATGACCATTAAAAAAGAGATTTTTTCTAGAGGAAACCCAAATTTTTATCAATTTCTAGGAATTTAGATATATTTCCTTCTTAGGATTTGATATTATAATTTAATTTCAATTCCCCCTATTATTTTTGAGTGTTATTGGATGGGCCTTAACTTTCACATGATTTTTATTTTTTTAGGTCTAATACAGAATCACTAGAAATGAAATTAATAGGAAGAATGAAGAGAAGTTGTAGGACCACTATATGTCGTGGGAAAAACAATGGTATAGGGGACATTTCCCCTCCTCTGACTATATATCTAGTCTTTATTTTCTCGAAACCTAGGGTCGAGTCATGCAGTCCTGCACACCCAATCTAGGTAGAAGCTAGTGGATCTAGAAAAAAACTAATATATGACCCGCCTGCCCCTCCTGTGCAGCAGGACATCCCACCTTAGGACCATGACCACTTTTCCTCATGATTCAACAGACTGGTTAAAGAATTAGAAACCACCAACACTCACCAATATGACGTGATCGATGCTCTCATCACCCATCTTGAGGATTTAGAGATGCAACAAGTGATGATCCTACCTAAAGGGAAGTCATATTTAGGATGATTGGATTATGTTCATCCACCCCTAGAATTTAGAAATATGACATTCACCCCTTTTAATGAGATGGGTGATCCACTACATTATTTAGACCACTTATCCTCACGGTGTGGCCTAATGTTGGGGTCTAGAAGAATCTTTTAAACTAACCTAGCATCATTCACACCCATTACCTCTTCCAGCCTCTATACTGATGAATGTGAAGGTAGAAATAACTACTACTATGCATACTGATGCCCTTCAACTAGTTTTCCTTTAGGCATGTTTTCCATATATTCCCTTCCAAGTGCTGCCTCATTAAGCAAAGCCTCATCATGATATTTTTTCCCAATCCCCACACTAGGGATAGGTTCCCAAAATTAATTTTATGGAATGAAAAAATAAGAATTACTAATTCAAAGATTCAGAGGTCCCAGAGCACTTCATCTATTCCCTGGAAAAGAACATTCTGAAATTGATAGAATACAAAAGTCCCTAATAGACCGAACTTACCGATTGTGCCAACTATTTCCCAGACCATAGGTTCCTCAGCCATACCATCAATGAGTGTTTCATCTTTAAATATTGGCTTTAGGAGCAAGTAGACCATGGCCTAGTTAAGTTGTGTGACATCCCATCATAGGTACTAAATGTCTATATTGACCCTTATGGTGATGACGAGGACACTAGTGAATTAAAATAGGTTCCAAAATGAGGAATGAAAACTTAGAACAACTGGTTGGCTCATAAGGTAGTCGATCATGACCACAACATTATCCACACCTACTTGAGAATACCTAAACCTCATATTATTTCCATTTCCCCTCCTTCCACCACATCTATATCACGGCATTCTAAATATCAAAAGAATATATGTTGATGATGCTAGGAAAATTAGAGTCTCCCACTAGTTCCAAAACCGGTATGCACACTCTGCGACTTCATGAATACTGAATTGGGAGAGGCCCAAAAAATTAATCCCATTCTGAAATATTCCATCGACAATGAATAGGAGTATTCTTATATGAATTATATCAGGCTGGTGGATCACTGCACAATATGTAGTGATGAATAATTCTATGTAACCCCCTCAGGTACCTCTAGCTGATGGCTTCAAAGAGGAGTAAGATTCCATGATAGAAGACTAGATGTCTAAGACTACACTTTATAAAGGGATATTAATGCCACTAATACTAGATAAGAGGCCTCTAATATGGATTAATAGGCATATCCCTATTAGTATTCTCCATCAAGTACACCTCCATAGCCGACCATATTGGGTGACTATATGAATCGGCCACAATAGCATCGTTCTCATCCATGGTCGGCCATAACCCAATCTCATCTATATAGTTCTCATTATAAACTATCCATCCAATAATGGAACATGGATAGCACTAGCTAGGACCCATTAAATTATCCTACTATACCCACTATGCTCTCTGTTAGAGAGAGACCCTCGATAGGAAGAAACATGAACCCCACCCATAAGTATGATGTGTTGAAGCACCTAGCCAGAATACCAATGAGAATCTCAATCCTTGATGCCCTCTTCCTATCATGGGAGATTCATGAGGCCCTTATGAGGTCCCTAAAATACCCTATGTATTTTTTAAATGGGGTATCTTCCACTGAGGCCTATCACATAGAGGAATACGAGTGGTATGAATTCCAATCCACCATTTACTTCTTAGAAGAGTATGATGGTTCCACTATTTAGGGTAATATATTCTCTTTGTATGTCATAGGTTAGTTCAATGGCATGAAATTATGTCACTTCCTAGAGGATACTATCTCTAGGAACAATCTCATATGGATCTTAATGATCAATAAATTAGGGCTTATGGAATCAGATTTGACTCCCTCCAACCTAAAAATTTAGGGGCATGAAAAGATCAAGTAGAAACCACATGGAATGATTTGGATAAAGACTCAATTAGGTGATTTGGTAGAAAGAATAGTGTTCATTATTGTATCATAAGATACTACTTACAACACCCTATTGGGAAGACCTTGGCTCTATCTTCATGCAATGGTCCCCTCTTTATTCCATCAGTGCCTCAAATACTCTCTTAATGGTCAGGTATGGGTACTTCAGGGAGATGATTCTACCTTTAACTATTTTGAAACCCACTATCTAGATTCTAGGTACTAAAAAAGTGTGATAAAATAGCTCCATAATGAAGGGTTCAAGTGTATAAATTCTCTCATTATATTACATCCACCTCCCTAGGCATATTTGAAAGATAACTTCATCTTTCCAATCCATCATTTGGAACTAAAGATGATAGATATGGGGAGATTCTCATAATCCCTAAAAAGAAGGATTTATCACATATGAAATCATATTACTACATAGGATAGGAATGGTTTAATTAAAAACCCCTAATTCTATTAAGTACTGAAAGGTTTTCCCCTTGGCCACTGATCCGCAACACTCTCTCATGTTCCATAAAGCATGGATGGCTTGATGGAGGTCGACTCACCATCATTACATTGACATCAAAGGTGGATATTATGGTTGTAAAACATGAGAGATTGTCTCATAAACATTTTTCTCCATTATATCAATAGAGAATAATCCCCTCATTGAATATTCCTCCCATTCCAAAGCATATAACAGTGCCACTCCTGGGTCTACAGTTCTAGAAGAGTCACTTCCTTCTTCCAACCCTCATGTCTTAGATGAAAAAGAAGATTTGGATGATGCCCATTCATTTGAGGAGGGTATATATACCAATTTTGATGATTTGAACTAGGTAAATCTTGACACTAAGAAAGATTTTAGGCTGACATTGATCAATACATCCATGTTATTAGAGGATCATCAATAATATGAGGATTTATTGAAACAAAACTACGATGTGTTTTCCTGGGCTATAAGGAAATTCCAGGGCTTAATCCCTAGGTTGTTGTCCACTGAATTGGATTCTTGATAGGCCAATGTGGATTTTAAGGGGCCTCCTAGAAATATGAACCCCTCCCACAGTTCTATGGTTGATGATAAAATTTCCAAGATTATCAAGTCCAACTTTGTCAGGGAGGTCTGGTACCCTAAGGATCTAGCCAAGATCTTCCCAGTCAGAAAGAAGAACAGAAATATCAGGGTATGAATTGACTTATAATATCTCAATCTCCATTTTCTGAATGATGATTTTACTATTTAAATGATAGATCTATGGATCAATGCTACCATTGGTTTCCAAGCTATGTCTTTCATGGATGTATACTCTGGGTATAACCAAATCTAGATGGGCCCTGAGGAAGAAGAAGCCACTATTTTTAGATAACTTCATAGAACTTTATTCTACCGAGTTATTCCATTATTTTTGAAGAATTTGGGAGCTACATACCATATTTACATGCACCATATATTCAAAATTCTTCTAGAGACATTGATGGAATGATATGTGGATGATTTGGTGGTTAAATCCCACCAAAACTAAGACTATCTAAAGGACCTTGAGAAAGTGTTCAACCTCCTATTAATCCTATCATATAAAGATAAAACCCCAGAAGTGTACATTTGGGGTCACCTCGGGAAAGTTACTTAGATTTATTCTCAGGTATAGGGGTGTCGAGGTAAATCTGGAGAAGATCGAGGCTATCATTTACATTACTCCTCCGTGAAACCTATGGGAGTTGTGAAGACTCCAAGGCCACTTAGCCCATATCCAAAAATTCATTGTGGATCTAGTGGAAAAGTGTAATCCATTTTCAATAATCATGAAGAAATGAACCATCTACTAGTGGTATGAATACTATTGAGCTACATTCGAGGACATCAAGTAGTATCTACTATGTACTCCAATTGTGATGCCACCCATCCTAGGGAAGCCTCTGGTCCTTTATATGAACTATTTAGAGTGATCCATTGGTTCCCTTATAGCTAAAAAAACTATGAGGGCCTGAAAAACATCCTGTAATATCTCATCCACATGTTACTCGACACATAGATTAAATATTCTCCCATTGAGAAGAGTTTACTCACCCTAGTCTTTGTAGTTAAGAACTTGAATCACTACTTGAAGCACCATATGATACAACTGGAATCTTATGTTGACCCGATAAAGTACATCCTCAACCACCCCATGTTGAATAAGAGATTGGCACTTTGGGAGGTAATTCTACAATAGTTTGACATCATATTTTTTTCATAGAAAGATTTCAAGGGCAAAGCACTGAATGTTTTACTAGCCACACATTTGGCACTATAGGAGCTTCCCCTGGATATCAAATTATCAGATGAGGCCATCTTATACATGGATTAGGTGGTTTCATTTTGGAAGATTTACTTCAATGGTGCCTCCCATATCCTTACTATAATAAGGCTCAACAATCCCAAAATAAATAAGGTAGGATTGATTATTTTCTTCATCACTCATGTGTAGGCTATATTGCTATAACCATTCCTGTTGTCAAAAGGATACAACAACAATGAGGATGAATATCATGATCTTATCACTAATATTTAGTTGGATCTCGAGACTGATGTTCTTAATTTTATTGTGAATGAGACACTAAGCTAGTCATCAAGAAGATCAATGGTGTCTATATCATCTGGAAGTAAGAAATCATCCCTATATTGGAACAAGATCATGAGTTGATGACCCACTTCCCTTCATAGTCCAAGGTGAATCATGTTCCCCGATCATAAAAATACTGATCCAACACCATGGAAATCCTAGAAACATCCATTTTGGATCCCAACCAAGATAAAATTTCATCCATGTGGTGCATCAGAGGGTCATTTCCCTCATTGCATATGATGAAGAATACAGATAGGTAAATTAGATGGCCACTATCACTTTTTTATTAGGTCCCTAAAATGTCTTAATAGTCTAAGAAACACTTGATTAGAAGATACCCTTTGCTTATTATCTCCAACATGGGACTATCCTACTAAATTGAGCCAAGTGTGAGTGAATCTGTTAGTGTATGGTGCATTTTACCCTTTAGGATGGTTCTAACCTTTAACAGGATCTCTACAGTTGTGGGTTTTATGAAATCATCCACCACTGCATCCAGTGGAAGGATATACATCAAGTCAAGCAAGAGGTCCATGTTGGGTCATGTGTATCCCATCAAAAGATATTAAATCTTTCCTACTAGATCCGAAATATGGGGTGTTTTTATTCAACCATGGTTTATGAATGTATTAAGTTTACCCAAAAATTTCATGAATTCCATATCCATGAAAACATTATTCAACAACCACCAGAGCCTCTCTATACCACTAGGTAATCTTGGACCTTTAATGTATGGGGACTCAACATTGTGGGACCCTACCCTCAAGCGATATCTCGACAATGCAGGTTCATTCAGACTACCACACTTTTTTTTCTCAAAGTGGGAATAGTCCACCCCCCCTTAAGGAAGTCAAGACCCAGTCCATGATCGATTTTGTGAAATATCACATCATTCATCTATTTATGTTTCCTCACACTATTCACACACACAAAAATATCAAATTTTGAGATTCCAAGATAAATAAGTTCTTTAGAAAGTATAAAATATAGTCCAACCACACCTCCCACTATCACACGTAGAAAAATGAGAAGATCAAGGAATTCAAAAAATCCTCTCTAACATCATTCAGAAGATAGTAGGCCAAAACAAGAATAGTTTCCCTGATAAGCTCACTAATTTCCTCTAGGCCTATCAAATGATGACTCACATTCCACCCAGGCAAATCTATACTCTATGGTGTATGAGACAATGATAGTATTACCTATAGAGGTTCAGTTTATATCACTTTGAACATCTATTTATGATCAGAAGATGTTAAATAGGATAGAAAATTTCCATCTAGATAAGTTTTAATACCTCAAAGAAAATAATATCTAGGTTTTGGATTACCTATAAAGACACCAAAATATCATAGAGCGGGAATTCAACAAAATGGTTCACCTACACTCATTACTTTAAGGTGATATGGTATTGGCTCTCAGGACACAAATGATACTAGAGAAGAATATGATGAAGTTGGAACAAAAATGGGAAGGAACTTAATTCATTCACAAGGTCTACTCAAATGGTTCATATTTATTGATCACCATGGATGGGGAGCATATCACACATCCCACTAATGCTAGGTTCCTCAAATGGTACTTTAATTGAATATCCCTTAGTCTGGGCTGTATGAATTTAATATACAAAGACCATATACAATACAAATTATGTAAAACTACTTGAAAACATCCTAATAACATGATTTAAAATTATAGGACAATGTCCTTGTCGTATGGAATAAAACTGCAAGAAAATCACATAGTCACATGATGTAAAACTGTATGGCATTATCCTATATACTTGATGCTAAACTATGATATACCCTATATAATGAGCATATAATGCATCATATGATAAGATGATATGGATCATGTGATAAGTGTGAGATAATACCCCCATCACATAGGTAGATTCCATGCATTCTCCCTAATCATACCATCTTTACTCCTCATCAGCACCCGGGCATCCCAATTGCATAATACCCATGTCACGACCTGACCTGCGAATACCCAAAGCCCACCTCCAATAGGATAGGGGTTGGAGATCAGTGTTGAGTAGGCATATCACTCACATGGGAGGCCTTATCCTAATGTACCTGTACACACACACACACACCTCTAAGCCCATACAATGTTGAAATGTAAAACAAATAATAACAATTCATGCATTCATCTAAAATCCCACCATCAAAGTATGATAAAAAGTATTGGAAAACAAGGGGACAAATACAAGCACACTAAATGAAACTTAAAACAAGCCCAACCTATAAAGTGGGTGAGGACTACTATTAAGGTAATCATAAGAACACACATTAGTCTGTTCGACTCACTAAAATCTATATGGTTCTGGTCCCTCTAAGACTCTGTCAAGAGGTCAGTCATCTACATAAGAAATGAAACATGTGGGAAAATCCCATGCATGGGTGAGTATAATAATACCTAGTATAACACCCTAAAATCACTAAGCACATAACATTAAGAATAACAATCATCTCATCACATGTATACATCAATGTAATATAGAACAAGAACATATAGATATACTCAAAGTAGATGCACTATCTCAAATTATGGTCCCAACTATAATACCAACCTAGGAATCCTATTATAAGGTTATATATAACACTCATTTAGAAGAAAACACTACACAGGTCAAGTAGCACTAATGGAATCTATTCAATATGTTTTGCTCATTGGGTCGCACCATAAGAAGTAAATGCTGGAAGTCCAAAGATATTGATACATATAATAGGGATCACTCCCAGCTTCATGGGGTATACCAACAAAAAAATTTAGATTAATCAGCTAAATAGGGGATAAAATCCCACTTAGTGTTAGTTATGATGATACCAAGAACCCCACCTAGGGAAAAAATGATGATAGAGTATCTGACTTCGGGCCTCATGAAGGGATTCCAACAACTCTATCCAAACCTGAAGTTACTTATAGGGGATCACCATACTATGCATAGAACAAAATTCTATAATAAATCCCCAAGGAAAAGATCAAGGGAAAATACCCTATGGAAATAGATCCAATCTAAAGAGATTAAGGGTTCTAATCCTTCTCTGAAGTAGTACATGGTGTATACTGAAAGTAAAAAACATGTCTCAATGACACCAGGTCAGTCCATTCCCATGTTGGTATGTCCATGTATAAGTACATGGTGTGACTGAGCTCATGTAATCCTACACATGTCCAACTGGCCATTTTTGTGTCTGAGTACACGGTATGTCTGAGCCCATGTACTCCTAGCTATATCTATGTACTCTCTGAGGTACACACCGAGCTTCTAGGTATGGTTTACAGAATATGTGATAGCCATCACATTCAATGGTATATTTTTCTTCACACAGAAATACTAGAACCACACAAGACCCATAAATGTTGTGTTTTCTTCCATTAAAATCCATATAGATTAGAATTTTACTAAACCCATGAGTATTCATGTGGATTATTCCTTTTCCACTAATGCACCATTTTCCTCCATGATTCTTTCTAAAAATCATGTACATAAGTCAACCGATCTCAATCATCATCAAAGATATGATTTTCATCCATCTTAGTTTCTCAAGAATCATCTTGTATCCTTTACATTTCTAAACACTCAAAAAACCACTTGCACACATCCTGATTTGGTCCTGATCCACTGTCACCATCATCGCTGCTCGATCCTATCACTGATCCAAACCCAAATCTATGATATCAATCTGTTGCACCAAGAAACAAGTTCACAATTATTAATTTATTGGGTATCCATTGAACCACTGGTTAAACTTAACACTGGTGATGAAATCATGAAGAACAGTGGGAGAAATACAAGAAATAAAAAATAGGAACAAAACTTTTCTGTGTTTGGATTGGACTCAATCCATTTACATTAGAATAATGAGAGAAGATCCAAGATAAATAAATAATTCCTCTAAAAAATCCTTGAAAAATAAGTCCACTCCCATAATAGGACCGAACTGCGAATCAATTCATTAGTTGATTGATTCATGTTCATCATAGGAATAATAAAATGGGGATAAATCCAAATAAAACACCATCCTACATTGTTATGGATCGATCAATAATGAATAAATAATCTGAATTGTTATCATTGGAGAGATCCTTGAACCCTGTTGCACACCAATCAATGATCCATGATCTGATGTCATTATCCCAAGAAAAATCCTCCAAAACTCTATCCAATGAATCCAGGGATATGCATATAACCATAGTATTTTCTCATAACTGTATATTTATAGGAAAAAATAGGTCATGTAAAATTTAATTAAATAAATTATTTTAATTTCAATAATTTATTTAAGAATTCGACCATGATTTCATCCAACCCAAACGTCTGACATGCTCTATGGTTAGGATGCTCCTATGGTAAAAACCATGATCTAAAATCAATGAAATATTCGTATTTCTGATCAAATTATCCATTTAAAATTTATTCCACTTATTTAGGAAAAATATGTACACGTGATAGTTAATATATTTAATATATTTTAAAAATTAATTCTGGGCTCATCAAGCATCAGAATATCATGGAGTCTCATAACCTAGATCTAAAAATAATACATATAATATTATAAAGTAATAAATAGAAAAATTAGAGCTATTAAATTCTCCCAAACTTAGGGATTTACATCTCATAAATCGAAAACAAAAGGCTACACCAAGGTATGTTGGTACTGAGCATGCACTGAGGTCTCTCACTCCCAAGTACTCTCCTGAGGAATCCTATGCTTCCACCACACATGCACTAAAGGAATTGCTGACCCATAGAGGACCCTTTCTTGTCAATCTTTAATCTCTACCAGGTACTCTAAAAAATTATCTCCATCCTCGATGTCCAGCTTGACCCAGTCGATTACATGCGATGGGTCATGCACGTGCCTCCTTAGCTATGACATGTGAAAGTTATCGTGTATCTGGTATAACTGTGAGGGTAAATCTAAGCAGTAAGCCACCTCACCAACTCTATATAGTATCTAGAAAAGTCCAATGAATTTCAAGGATAGCTTGCCACCATGAACCAATCTAAGAAAACCACATCGATGTGAGACCCTCATGAACACATGGTCTCCCCCCTCGAAATCCAAAGGCCTCTATTGTCAGTACTCATAAGACTTATGATGACTCTGTGTAGTATTTATCCAATCTTGGATGATCTAAAATTTCTCTATCATGGATTGCACTAACTCTGGGTCCATAAGTTCTGACTCTTTTAGGTTGGTCTAGCATATTGGTGACCTATAGGGTCACCTGTACAATGCCTCAAATGGTTCCATACTGATGGTGGAATGTCATATATTGTTGTATTAAAAAACCACGAGGGGTATTTGATCCTCCCAACTATGGATAAAATCCAACACGCAAGCCTAAAACATGTCCTCCAAGACCTGAATGGTCTGATTAGTCTGGATATTAGTCTAGGGGTGAAATGTTGTGCTCAAACACAACTAAGTCCCAAATGCCTCCTCCAATGCTCTCTATAATTGTGATGTGAAGTGATCATCATGGTTTGAAGTTTTTTTAGGGAACTCTATGGATCCAAACTATCTACTACATATAGAGGTGTACCAATCTCTCTACTGAACTCTGCTATTGAATAGCTAGGAATTGGGCTAACATGGCGAGTCAGTCTATGATCATCCAAATGGAATTATGTTCTATAGTCATATGTAATAACCCCATCATGAAGTACATGTATATCCTATCCCACTTCCATTTTGACAACTTAAGGGGTTGAGAGAAACCCACTAAAACTAGGTGATCAACCTTTACTTATAGATAAGTATGGAATCAAGAGACAAACTCTGCAACTTTCTTCTTTATCCTCGACCACCAAAACTAACATCATAGGTTTGGGTACATCTTCTCCACACCTAGATGTACTTCCAAGGGAGATGTATGAAAATACCTTAGAACCTTCTCCTACAACATCCTTGGTACCATCATGCATCATTTGAAAAGAAGAACATGGTCCCCAACTTAAAAAAATCCACCAGGAACATGTCTAGTGGATATCTAAGTATGTAGGGTCTCATAGTCAGTATCCCCAAGCTATGCCTCCCCGAGTCAATGTAAAAGTGAATGGGTAACAACCATTGATTGGAGGTAATATTATTCATCCCTATCCACAAAAGATAAATGTAATGAGGCTAACTTCTTTGATTCCTAGCTCAGTAGCTATGAATAAGTTCTCCTGCTGAGAGCTTCTACTACCACATTCCCATTCCTAGGAGTATAGACGATATTAAAATCATCCTCCTGGAGGAACTCCATCGATCACATATATATCAAGTTAAGATCCTTATAAGCGAAGATATATTTGAGACTCTTATGGTCATAATATATGATAAATTGCTCACCCATTAGGTAGTGGCATCAAATATTCAGTGCGAAGACTACTGCTACTAGCTCAAGATCATGGGTTATGTAGTTCTTGTAATGACCTGAAATTTTGAATAATATTTTTTTCTTTGACATGTGTGTTATTTTATACTCAACAAAACTATATCCTTTTATTAATGAAGTGAGTATAATTAAAATGAAATTGTTGGGTTTCAACTATTATATGACCATTGGTCAATATGACCATTAGAAAATCTACTCTTAACGTTATGATTATTATTTATAAATACCAATGATCATGGTTAATTAATACAGAAAGAAGAGTTGATGGCCTCATCCAGTAGACTCGGGTTGTACAAATCCCATTTGTCGGAACTTGGGAAGGAGGCAACATCATTGGGCTTTGCACTGGACCAAGGCCAAGCTGAGATTCAACATATTAAGCTTGAATGTAATCGCCTTTGGGAGAAGTTAAAGCTGATAGAAATCACCACTCAGGCAATGTTGTCTAAGACACCCTAAGATTCAATCACCATTGCACACCTTACTCTCAGGTCCTACTAGGTGTTATAAGGGTCTATGTAATGAGGCCTTAGTTACTTTGTGTAATCCTTTTGTATAAATAAAAATTTTTATTTCTTATTATGGTAAAATTTGTGAATTTCAAATGTCATGATAAATATAGAATGGATTTATAGAAGTTCCATATTATTGTTGAATATTGAAAAAAATAGAGTATTTTAAATTTTTTTTATGCTTTAAATAATTAATAATGTGAAATGACTTTCAAAAAATGGACATCTACATCTGTGATCAGTAAGAAATTTAGAGTCTAATAAGATCAACTTAATTTTTGGTGAATAGTAAATTATGAATAGTTTTATTACCCTTATGAATAGTAATGTGACCAATGGAATAGTAACATCACTTAAGAAATTATAAATATAATTTAGGAATCTTGATCAATAATGTGATATAATAACATAATTAAATAACTGTTTCATAAATTATTAGTTAAGTATTGGTATTTTTTCAAGTAAATATTGTTTTTACTTAAAAATTAATTATCTCATAATTAGAAAATTATTTTTATAAAATGGAGTTAATTTTTGAATTCAGAGCATCGATATTAGGTTAGGGTGAATTTATGATATTTTTATAAAATGTTTTGTTTTTCAGTGAATAGTAAAAATACAATTTTGAGTTTCAGTGTGTTTAATAACATAATTAATGATGTAATAATTCTGTAATAATTCTGTTAGACTTGTGTATAGTAAAATATGTTATGAGGTTTCCCAAGTGGCCAATACCATATGCAAATACCATGGTCAAACCCATGGTTTTTCAAATACCAGTAATTAGGTGTCCCTTGGAAATTAATAAAACATTCCTTCACTTTTACTATAAATACCAACCCATTCCTTCATTAATTTCATTAAAAATTCCTTATCAATAAAGATCTAGTATTTTTACCTCCCAAGGAGTCCTTCTAAGGTGCACTAAATCCTCCAAGGTCCCAAACTTCAAGTTTTTGAAGTTACTCTTTAAGGTAAGGGAACCTTCCACTCTCCTCTTTTAGTCAAGACTTCCTTTATGTTATGTCTTCTAGTTTCTATTTTATTATATTGGGGTATGTTATTATATATTTTTTACTTTATAAATTTTATTTAAAAATTATGAGAGACCCTTTCCACTCTCATCAATTGATTTTTTCTAAATTTTAAGCGACGCCGTTAGGCTGCCGAATTTTCGTAAGGGAATTCTCAACTTCTCATTTTTTCCATTAAAGTTATATTTTATGTGGTATAACTTCCAAGTTTCCATACCATGTTCTTATTTACATATTATTATATCCCCATAATATATTATTATCCATTTATGGATGGGACACCTTTGTGACCTCTCTTTTTAATGTTTTCTAAAACTATGTTTTATAGCCGTTATGCTGCAGAATTTTCGTCTCAAAATCTCTATATTTTTTTCAAGAAATTCTCTTACTTTCTTTATGTGAATACCAAAACCCATTTAATTTTTTGGGGTATTAATCAATATATAAAAATGATATATTTTATTCTGGAATTTACATACATAAAACCCTTATTCCCTTTCCATGGGTTATAAATGACATAATGATCTTGTTTTTAAGCACTTTCTAAAACGTCATGATTTTGATATGAAACCCATTTATTTTATTTTATTTGGGTTATTTATCAAATGTTTGATTTTGATATGTGTGTATTTCATGAAAATAAATACATATTAAGGGTTAATCCTGATATCGCTCCAATGCATTGGGTAAAGAAATTAATCTCTATAGATGCTAAGTTTTACGATACCTTGGTGAATAACCTTGGTAATTTTTATGACACCTTGGGGATGGAACTTGGTGATATGATTATGAATGTATAAATTAAATGTTGTATCCATATTTTCAAGTTATGTTTCAAGTTATTAATATGATATTCCTCTTTATCCCCATGTTCTTGTTGTTATCGCTCAAGTTCACATGTAAATTGTTTCACTTGTTTTCTTTACTGGGCTTATGCTCACCCTTTCCTTTGATGTATGTCTCTAGGTTATGAGATGTAGTAATTTTAATTAGGATGAACTTTTCAAGAAGACTTTAAAGATGATTAAAGTAATGTTATATGTTTTCATGTTTTATGTACCTTTTTTCCAAGACACTAAACTTTAAAGATCCTCTATTTGTAATGTAATGAAAAGTTATGTAATAAAAAGGCGGGATGCCATAGTTTGTATCAAAGGATAGTTTAGTTAATTGTAGAAATTAGGCTATTAAAACTTTAGGAGGAACCATATAGAAAATTTTAAATATAGGAAAACTTCCTAGTATTTTGGTGAAATATTAAGTAAGTGGTTTTCAAACAAATAAATCCCTATCTGGATATGAATAAGTGGATGTGGATCTGGCACAGATATACCTAGTGTGAAAACTCCAAAAAGGAGTTTCAGGCTTGACCCAAGGTATCCTAGTACACTACAACGAGCCTTAATACACTTCTAGTTTGACACTCTCAGGGGATATTTTTGGTTAATCACAAGATTTTTATGAATCATTATGAATGATTTATAGAGAAATGTAATTATTTAAGCATGAAGTTTTAAGACATAAAATTATTTATAGTTAAAAGATTTGTAATAGACTATGTAATGATGACCCTCTAATGGAAGATGAAATGGAAAATTTCATGAGAATAATGAACCAACTGACTCAAGTTATGAGAAATAACTTGAATCAAGATGAGAGACCAATTTCACCGTAAAGGGAACAACATTGTGTTGAGTTACTTTATGCGTCAACGACCACCAAACTTCAGTGGATTGACCAAACCATTGATTTATGAATAGTGGATCATCACTATCAAGAATATCTTTTCTGTGCTCTGCTGTTCAGAACAAGAGAAGGTCACCCTGAATGTTTACCGCTTAGAGGGAGAAGCTGATCAGTGGTGGAAACTAATTAAATACATGAGGCCAAGAGTGGAAGTTTAAGCTATGGAGTGGAAATATTTTAGAGGTATCTTCTTCAATAACTATTTCCCTTGTTCTATGAGAACATAAATGGAGGATTTTCTCAAGCTGAAGCAGAAGGAGCATGAATCTGTTGGAAGCTATGAGATGAACTTCACAAGACTTTCCTGTTACACCTCAATATTTTTCATGGATCCTAATGGGAAGGTTGGTAGAATCTTTAGTAGACTAAGACCTCATATGTGGAAGAATCTATGCAACTGATACTATGATAGCTATGAGGATATCGTGCGGAGTGTAATGAATGTCGAATTGGAGTTCAGTGAGACGCAGTGGTCTCATAAATACAATTTAAAAAACAGATCAATGGAGCCTAGCTTAGGGAGGACCTTTGATCAGGGAATAAGATTCATAAGAGCGAAACACCCCACATTTAATAAATGTGGGAAGAAGCATTCATGGAACTTCCTTCTTGGGAGAGGGAAGTTATACAAGTGTGGAAGAGATGGCCATATCACACGTAATTGTCGCAGTGAGGTGAAGTCTCAACTTACAAACACTAATGACAAGGGGAAGATGTTTCAAGCCCTAACTGATGTCCAATTATTCAAGTGTGGACAACTTGGGCACTTTTTAATCCGTGTCCAAATCTGAGGGTAGTGGAGGGTAATCACCATCAGCCTTATCATAGGCCAAGGGAGTAAGGTCATGCTTTTTCTATCATTACAGTTGATGTTGAATCTCCAAATTATTTGGTGGAAGGTAATCTTCACTACTACAAAAATGGCCTATATCAGTGCTAAAAAAGGGCTTTAACAGTGCTAAAAAAGTGCTGTAAATCTCAGTGATAATATAGGGGGGGGGGGGGTCCCTTTTATCAGCGCTCCGAAAAGCGCTGATAAAGGCCGCTTTTATCAGCGCTCCGAAAAACGCTCATAAAGGCCGCTTTTATCAGCACTAAAAAAAGCGCTGATAAAAGACCCCTTTATCAGCGCTTTTTTTAGTACTGATAAAAAGGGCCTTTATTAGTGCTTTTAAAAAGCACTGATAAAGGTCAAAAAAAATTTAAAAAAAATTAAAAAAATTAAAAATAATACGGGGGTGTGCTTTTATTAGTGCTTCACACCCACTTTATCAGCGCTAGGAGGTCTCCCGTGTGCTTCCCTTCCCGTTCATCCTCATATGCACGCATCCCCTTCGCTTCCACCCAAACTCGAACCCGGGACCTCCCCCCTTTCGCGGCTTCACCTTTACTACTATGCCATTTCGTTTTGTTCTCTATTTAATGATATATCTATATATATAGTTATATTTATTCATATATTGAAATAGATTCATATTAATATAAATATATTTATTCATATATTAGTATATATATATATTAATTCGTATATTAATATAATTATATATATATTTTTAGTTATAATTTTTTATACGTATATTTATTTGTATTTTAATATATAATTATAAGATTAGTTTTAAATACATTTATGAAAAAATATGTTTTTATGTGTGTTTATAAATAAATAAATACATACATACATACATACATACATAGATATATACAAAACACAGACACACACACAAACACATATATATTTATGAATAAATACATATATATGTGTATTTGAAAATACATAGAATGTACTTATAAAGATTAGTTTTAAATACATTTATGAAAAAATATGTTTTTGATGTGTGTTTATAAGTAAGTAAATAAATAAATACATACATATATACATATATACAACACACAGACACACACATAGACACCCACACACACACAAACACATTTATATTTACGAATAAATACATATATATGTGTATTTGAAAAGTTATAGAATGTTAAAATGACCATAACTTATAATCCAAAAGCTCGTTTCAACTCTACAACTAGTCAAATAGAATAAAATGAAACAATATTAGATATGATATGTGGTAAAGGCCTAACGGACATCCGGATCAGAAGTTATACTTGTTTGAATGTTAACAAATCGGGGTATGCCGAATAAAAACTCAGTTTTGGAGGCCTTATGGGCCTTTTTTGGGCTTGAAAAACGTGACAGAGGCTTTTCCTAGATCACAAACGCGTAGATCTCATCGCAGGATTTGATTTGATATGCTGTAGAGCTTAAACGGACACCCGGATCAAAAGTTATGGCCGTTTGAAGTTTGAGTTACATTTTCAACATATTTTAGATCTTTTATTAATTGTTTTGATTTTTTGTTTCCTCAAATTGTTATTAAATGATTTTTAATCAATAATAATTAGAAAATTATTAATTAATAATATTTTTTTAAAATATTTTGAATCCATTTTCACTAAATTTCTTATATATTAAATGTAATAGTCTATTTATAGGTATCTATAACATATTTAAAAAATATATATTGTATTTATATCAATATAAATATACTTATATAACAAAATATTATTTTTCATTATTTTTTTTAAAACTCAACATTTATCAGTGCTCAGGAAAAGCGCTGATAAACCCCCCCTTTATCAGTGTTACTTAAAGAAGCGCTGATAAAGGGGTCCCCATTATCAGTGCTAAAAAAAGCACTAATATAGGGGGGGGGGGCTTTATCAGCGCTAAAAAAAAGCGCTGATAAAGGGGGCCTTTATCCGCGCTTTTTTAGCACTCATAAAAGTGACCTTTTATCTGTGATTTTTTTAGCGCTGATAAATTCCCCCTACATCAGCGCTTTTTTTAGCGTTGATAAAAGTGAAGCACATCCCTTGCCCGTTTTTGTAGTAGTGATTATTGTTATCTCAAATCTAGAAAGTATGTTGTTTGATTATGGTTCTACACATACCTTTATTTCCTTCAAGTTTTCAAGGAATTTATAATCAAATCCTGAATTTCTAAAAGTAGAGTTATTAGTCAATAATCCTGGTGGGATTATCCAAGCATCATCAATGTTTAGAAAATCCAGTACTTACTTTAGTGAGAACAATATTATCACAAATGTAATAGTCATTCCCATGTTGGAATTCGACATTATACTTGGGGTGGATTGGATCTCAAAGTATAATTCTAATATCAAATGCAGAAGCAATGAAATCGCAGTAGTATTGAATAGAAAACCTATAGTTATCTTCCAAGGAGATATATCTCAACCTGATCTTTTTATAGAAGAACCTTATGTATCTTTCTTTATGGAGTTGGTCAGTGAATAAAAAGGAAAAAAATGAGATTATAATGATATAAAATGTCCCCATCATTCAGGAATACATTTATGTATTTCCTGAGGAGTTACCTGAACCTCCCCTAGAAAGAGAGGTAGAGTTCTCCATTGAACTCGTACCTAGATATCATCCGATATTAAAGACCCCATATAAGATAGAAAATGTGGAGTTGGAGGAATTAAGGAAACAACTCCAAGATCTTTTGGAAAAGGGGTTTATCCAACTGAGTGTGTCTCCATGGGGAGCATCTATCCTCTTTGCGAAGAAGAATTATGGATCAATGCAGCTATTCATTTATTATAGAGAACTAAATGGGATCACAATGAATAAAAAAACCCTTTTCCAAGAATTGATGACTTATTTTACCAACTTTGCTAGGATAAATTCTTCTATAAGATTGATCTTTGATATAGTTATCATCAATTGAGGGTGAATAAAGAAGATATTCCAAAAACTTCCTTCCGATAAAGATATGGGAATTATGAGTTTGTTGTTATTCCCTTTAGCTTGACTAATACTCCTGATATTTTTATGGATTTGATGAATAAAGTCTTTAAGGACTACCTGCATAACTTTGTGGTAGTTTTTATTAATGATATTATGATATATTCCAAAATTAGTGAGGAACATGAGAATTATATAAGGGTTATTTTGAAAACTCTACGGAAGGATAATATTTTTGGAAAGTTTATCAAATGTGAATTTTGGTTACAAAAAGATGCTTTCTTGGGGCACATTGTAACCAATGAAGGAATCACAATTGACCCTGTAAAGACAAAGGTTGTAGAGGAGTGGCCTCAACCAATAATAATAACCGAGATTCAAAGTTTCCTTAGATTATTGTGATATTATATGAGGTTTTTGAAAAGCTTTTCACGACTTTACAATCTATTAATAAATTTAACTCGAAAAGGGGTCAAGTTCATCTAGACAAAGGAGTTCCATGAAATTTTCCAAGAGCTGAAGAAGAAATTGGTTACTGCACCCTTGTCAACTCTTCCCTCAAGTGTATAAGGATTAATTATTTTTAATGATGCATCTTTGAAAGGGATTGGGTGCATCCTCATGAAAAACTACAAAGTAATTGCTTATGCATTTCAAAAATTGAAGACTCATGAGTAAAACTATCCTACACATGATCTGAAGCTGGCTATGGTCGTTTTTCTCTAAAGATATGGATGCACTATATTTATGGGGAGAAATGTGATATATACATAGACCATTAAAGTTTGAAGTATATTTTCACACAAAAGGAATTGAACATGAGATAGAGGAGATGGTTGGAACTTCTTAAAGACTATGATTGTTCAATTCATTATTATCTTGGAAGATCAAAAAAAGTTTCTGATTCATTAAGTAGGAAAGTCCTAGTTGTTTTGTCCATGATGAGGATTCAAAGAGATCCCTTGATCCAAGACCTAGTGAAAATGGGCATGGGAATTATAAGGGAAGGGACATCATCAACCCTATCCCAAATAATTTATCAACTATAATTACTAGAGAATATCAAGAAAGATCAAAAATAAGATCCTTTGTTATAGAATAAGTTTGAGGATATGAAGTATGTGAAGTTTATTGAGTTCAATATTGATCAATAAAGTGTAATGAAATTTCATACAATACTATATGTTCCATATAGTCTGGAAAGAAAGAAGGGGATGATGTATGAAGCTCATAACTTTACTTTCTCTATACATCATGGAAGAATGAAAATGTATAGGGACCTTCGTGATCATTTTTGGTGGGATAATATGAAAAGTGAGATTTCTGAAAACACTAAAAGGTTCCTGGTAAATCAATAAGTGAAGGCAGAGAGACAAATTCTTTAAGGTGTATTACAACCACTACCCATACCAGCATGGAATTAGGACAATATCACGAGGGAATTTGTCACTGGTCTCAAAAGAAATTCCAAATGAAACAATGCGATATGAGTTATTGTGGACTATCTCACCAAGAATGACCATTTTATCTCTATTCGAGAAGATTTATCTCTTGATCAACTTACCAAGATTTACATAAAAGAAGCGGTAAGGTTGCATAGAGTTCCACTTCTTATCGTATCTGATCATGATTCAAGGTTCACATCAAAATTCTAGAGAAGCCTTTAACATGATCTAAGTACTGAATTGAATTTCAGTATAGCCTATCACCCCGAACAGATGGACAATCTGAAAGATATATTCAAACACTTGAGGACATGTTGATAACATGATCAATGAAATTTAAAGGTGGATGTGATCAACATCTCCCATTAGTTGAGTTCTCTTACAATAACAGTTTCCATTAGAGAATTCATATGGAACCCTATGAAGATCTATATTAGAAGTGATGAAGAACTCCTACTTGTTGGGATGAAGCTAGTGAGAGAAATCTTCTTGGGCCTGATCTTGTGCAAGAGATGACAGAAAAGGTTCATGCCATCCAAAAACACATTAAGGCTTCTCAGAGTCGGAAAAAGAGATATACCTAAAATAATCTAAGGGACTTGGAGTTTTATGTTGGTGAAATTTTATTTCTTTAAATTTCACTTTGGAAGAGAGTCATGAGGTTTGGGAAGAAAGGGAAGCTCATCCCCAGGTATATTGGCCCCTATGAAATCCTTGATCACATAGGAGTAGTGGCCTATAGGATTGCACTTTCTCCAAATCTAGCATAATTTCATGATGTATTCCATGTATCCCTCTTGATTAAGTACATACCTTACCCTTCACATGTACTAAATCCAGAGGTGGTACAACTGGAACATGACCTCTCTTATGAGGAGCAGCCGGTGGAGATCTTGGATTGTAGAGAAAAGGTTCTGCACAAAAAGACTACCCACCTTGTTAAGGTGTTGTGTAGGAACCATAAATGTGAAGAAGCCACATGATAACCATAGGAGTCTATGAGGCAGAAGTACTCACACCTTTTCTCTTCTGAGGGTATGAGTTGAACTTTTTGGGATGAAATTTCTTAAGGAGGGAAGAACGTAACGACCTGAAATTTTGAATAATATATGTTTTATAGATATGTGTGTTATTTTATACTCAACAAATCTATATCCTTTTATTAATTAAGTGAGTATAATTAAAATGAGACCGTTGTGTTTCAACTATTATATAACCATTGGTCAATATGACTCTAGGAAACTATACTCTTAACATTTTTATTATTATATATAAATACTAATGATCATGGTTGATTAATACAGAAAGAAGAGTCGATGAACTCATCCAGTAGACTCGGTCCATACAAAGCCCATATGTCGGAGCTTGGGAAGGAGGTGGAATCACTTGGATTTTCTTTGGACCAAGCCCAAGCTGAGCTTCAACATATTAAGCTTGAACATAATCGCCTTCGGAATAAGTTCATGGTAATAGAAATCACCACTCAGGAAATGTTGTCTGAGTCGCCCTAAGATTCTATCACCATTGAAAAACTTACTCTTAACTCCTATGTAGGTGTTATAAGGGGCTATGTAACAAGTCCTTAGTTACTTTGTGTAATCCTTTTGTATAAATAAATTTTTTATTTCTTATTATGGTAAAATTTGTGAATTTCAAATGTTAAGATAAATATAGGATGGATTTATAGAAGTTCTATATTATTGTTGAATATTTAAAAAAAGAGAGTATTTTAAAATATCTTTTTATAATTTAAATAATTAATAATGTGAAATGATTTAAAAAAATGGACATCTATAACTGTGATCAGTAAGAAATTTAGAGTCTAATAAGATCAACTTATTTTTTGGTGAATACTAAATTATGAATAATAATATCACCCTTATGAATAGTAATGTGACCAATGGAATAATAACCTCACTTAAGAAAGTATAAATATAATTTAGTCATCTTGATTGGTAATGTGATATAATAGCATAATTAAATAGCTGTTTCAAAAATTATTAGTTAAGTATTAGTATATTTTCAGGTAAATAGTGATTTTACTTAAAAATTAAATATATCATAATTAGAAAATTATTTTTATAAAATGGAGTTCATTTTTGAATTTAGAGCATCAATATTAGGTTAGGGTGAATTTATGATATATTTATAAAATGTTTTGTTTTTCAGTGAATAATACAAATACAATTTTGAGTTTTGGTGTGTTCAATGACATAATTAATGATGTAATAATTATGGTCGACTTGTGTATAGTAAAATATGCTATAAGTTATCCCAAGTGGAAAATACCATGGGAAAATACTATGGTCAAGCCCATGGTTTTGCAAATACCACTAATGAGGTGTCCCTTGGAAATTAATAAAATATTCCCTCACTTTTTCTATAAATACCAACCCATTTCTTCATTAATTTCATTTAAAATTCATCCTCAATGAAGATATGGTATTTTTACCTCCCAAGGAGTCCTTAAAATGTTCCCTCAATCCCCCCAAGGTCCCAACCTTCGAGTTTTTGAAGTTACTCTTCAAGGTAAGGGAACCTTTCACTCTCCTCTTTTAGTCAATACTTTCTTTATGTTATGCCTTCTAGTTTCCATTTTATTATATTGGGGTGTGTTATTATATATTCTAATATATGTCCATTTTATTTAAAAATTATTATAGACCATTTACACTCTCATTAAATGATTTTTTCTGAATTTTAAGTGACGCTGTTATGCTTCCAAATTTTCATAAGGGAATTCTCAACTTCTCCTTTTTTCCATTCAAGTTCTCTTTTATGTGGTATAACATCAAAGTTTCCATACCATGTTTTATTTATATATTATTATATACCCATAATTTATTATTATTCATTTATGTATGGGATAAACTTGTACTATATCATTTTAATGTTTTCTAAAACTATGTTGTATAGCAGTTATGCTGCCAGATTTTCGTCTCAAAATCTATCTATTTTTCTCAAAAAATTATCTTATTTTATTTATGTGAATACCCAAACATATTTCATTTCTAGGGGTATTAATCAATTCATAAATATGATATATTTTATTCTGTAATTTACATACATAAAAACCTCATTCCCTTTCCATGGGTTATAAATGACATAATGATCTTGTTTTTAAGCACTTTTAAAACATCATGATTTTGATATGAAACCCATTTCTTTTATTCTATTTGGGTTATTTATGAAATGTTTGATTATTATATTTTTGGATCACATGAAAATAAATTCATATTAAGGGTGTTACTTGATATATCTCCAATGCATTAGGTAAAGAAATTAATCTCTAGAGATGACAAGTTTTACGATACCTTAGTGAATAACCTTGGTAATTATTATGACACCTTGGGGATGGAACTTGGTGATATGATTATGAATGCCTAAATTAAAATTTTTAGCCACATTTTCAAGTTATGTTTCATGTTATTAATATGATATTCCTCTTTATCCCCACATTCTTATTGTTATTTCTCAAGTTCACATGTAAACTGTTTCACTTGTTTCCTTATCTTACCCTTTCCTTTGATGTATGTCTCCAGGTTATGAGATGCAGTAATTGTACTTAGGATGAACTTTTCAAGAAGAATTTAAATAGGATTAAATTAATGTTATATGTTTTCATGTATTATGTATGTTTTTTCCAAGACACCAAACTTTAAAGATCCTATGTTTATAATGTAATGAAAAGTTATGTAATAAAAAGGTGGGATGCCATAGATCTGCTCATGTGGTCTCAAATAACATGAGGTATAGGTAATAAATTACTACCTCTACATTAGAGAACATACAATCCTAGTCCCTGATGCATGTTACAATATTACATACCTGAAACCCTCCTCTAGAATTCTTAATATGGGAGTGCTCATCAATTTCTACCTCAACTCCTAGAAAGCATACTGAAAAATCTCTATCCACATAAAAGGCTTCCCATTTTGGGTCAAAGATTTCAAGGGAGATGATATAATGGATAAATAGGGTATGAATATCCAATAGCATCCTATCAACCCAAGGAAACTCCATACCTCTGTCACACTCTTAGGTGGCTTCCAAGCTAACTCTGCCTTGACCTTTGCTGGGTCCATTTCCACACCATCTACTGAGAAAACATGTCCCATAAAGTGAACCATTTGAATCTAGGACCATAACTTTGAGATATTACCATAATGTTGGTGATATTAGAGTACATATAGAACAATATTCAAGTTTCTTTTATGCTCCTCCTCATACGCCGAGTACACTAGGATACCATTGATGAAGACTGCCATAAACTGATCAAATAAAGGATGAAATATCTGGTTCATGAGTCCCATGAAAATTTATGGGGAGTTCTTCATACACAAGGTCATAACCATGTAATCCCAATGAATGTAATTACATCATAAAGATTTATTTGGTACATTCTCATCCTGTACTCACAGTTTGTGATAACCTAATCTGAGGCCAATCTTTAAGAACTTTCACACCACTCTCCACTGATCAAAGAGGTCATTGATCCTATATAGTGGATACTTCTTATTTATGGTAACTTATTTTAGGTGAAAGTAATACACACAAAAACTCAATCCCCCAACCACCTTCTTTTTGAACAACACTAGGGATGCCCAATGTGAAACACTGATCCTAATAGAGCTCTTACTCAGTAAGTCATACAAATGCACCCTCATCTCATGAAGCTTTACAGGATCCATCTGATATGATGGTATGGATATCAAGACAATCCTAGGGTGTATATTAATATATAAGTATATCTCTTGGTAGGGAGGTAAGCTTAGAATGTCCTCAAAAAATACATCCTCATACTTTTCCACCACTGCTAGAAACTAAAAACTCATAACATCCACTATGCCAAGGGTCATGCTATCCAACTAGTGGGTGATCATATGCACCATCCTATATATGAGTCTATCCTACTTTACCTAGGTTTTATTTTCACCCAAAAAGGAAAAAATCATTCGAACACTATGGAAAAACCTTATCCTCTACCTAAAATAGTCTATATGGGAATGAACTATGGATAACCAGTCCATACCTAAGATGATGCTATAAGACCTCATCATTGATACAATAAGATACCAAATGAAACTCTCACCTCCAAGATTTAGGTAACACTATCATTAGAAGTGTGTGATAACTGATTTACTTCTAATAGGAGTCTCCAAGTGCAATGGTTGATCCAAAGGCTCAAACAGAATCTCTAAGTCTCAAACCAAAGTAGTGGAAATAAAGGAGTGACTCACAACTGCGTCTACTAGTATTGCAACTAAATTATAAAAGGAACAGATCATATCTTGTATCATCCCTAGATCCTCTGGGTTATAAGCCTTGAAAACCTTCAATTTCACTCACCCATAACAACCAGATCCCCGATCATGATGGGGACCACCTGGGGGTGGTAGTGGGATCAAGTCAAAATTTATTCCATCTACAAATACTCTCTCAACACCTCTTCCATGCCCACCACCCATGCAGACCTTCCTTCTCATGTCGTTGCCTCTGCCTAGGTTTCCCATCCACTGCCTCTCTACCTACCAGGTTTCAGGTTATAAAATCTCACGAAACATGTACCCAACCATCACAAGAGTATCCCCACATCTCTATAGGTTGACTAGATACATCCTATTATCCCTGAGGTATATACCCTCTATCATGAGATCTTTACCTGAAATGGATCGCATGTATATGTCCATGTGCATCTCATCGGTTCCATGATGCTAAAGTATCAGATCCTATGTTCCCACTTTCATCTCCAACTATGCACATATGCTCATCTAAGAAATTATTGACTACCAAAGCTTTCTCTAGCACCCCAGCATAGGTAAACATAAATATCAGTATCACATTGTCTCCAATGTATCTGTGTATTTCTCGCTCAAAGGTCCTAGCCTAAAAGTATTTATCAAATACCATATCCATCAAGTATCATGAGAGTTTGATGAACCTTGATGAATACTCATCCATAATCATACTAAACTACTAAAGATATAGAATCTCCTGGATGCACACAACCCTCAATGTATCTGGAGAAAACTCCTCTCTGAAAATGCACTCAAACTCTAACCATGTAAGATTAACTCCATCATATGATTAGGTCACTAAGAACCACTATCATCCTACAGATCCATGATTAAGGATCTCTTATAGAACCACCATCTGGTCTACATGTGTCCAAAAAAGATGAAATATTCACACAACTACCTCAATACACTCCTCAGCTGGTTGTGGGTTTGTATCACCCCTGAACCTGATGGTTCATTGATGCTGAAACTCATAAGTCATGATCAACTTTCATTCCTCATTCGATGGTAATTTTGGTAACATTTACTAATTAATTTTTTTTGGAAATATTGGTACACCACTTAGAGGTAACACCCCTTGAACAAGTCCCTGTATTAAATCCTCATCGCCAAGGGGATCATCCTCATGATCCTACTACTAAATCCTAGATGGAAAACATCATATAGGAATTATGAAATAAACAAGATGTATCACAGTGAATGAATATAATTGAATGAATATATCTGAATATATGAATCAAGGACATGTAAAACACAACCCATTCATATATAATTCATGTAGCAATATTTTTCCTACAACCAGTGTCTATATTTACCGAGTTAACAAGTAGGTTCTTAGAGTCTCTGTGTATGGATACTTCGGCTACCACACAAACAATTGAGTCCCTGTCCTAGGAGATGAACTTGAAACACTTAATATTATTTCCCAAAACCAATATAATAGACTCTTATCCTATGGTAGAACCTATTACTCTAATACCACTCTATCACGACCCATACCAATGGGGCATGAACTGTGATTACCCCAAGCCCTCCAATAGGATTAGGGCTGGGGACTAGCACAAAGTAGGCATATCACTCACATGGTATGCCTTAAAATAATGCACCTACACAAAAAATCATACATATATAATATTATACAATGATGAAATGTAAAACAACCAATAAACATGTGTGAATACATCTAAAATCCCACCATCAGAGTAAAATAACAAGTACTGGAAAGAAAGGGAACAAATACAATCCCACTAAAAGAAACTGAAAACATGTCCAAACTGTAAATTGGGTGAGGACTGCTATCAAGGTAACCATAGGAACCCACCTTGGTCTATCCAAATAACTAAAATCCTCCTAGTAATTGTCCCTATAGTACTCTATCAAAAGTTCAACTGTCTTTATAAGACATGGCACATGTGGGAAAATTTTATGCAAGGGTGAGTATAACAATTCCCAGTAGTACACCCCAAAATAACTAAGAATATAACCTCAAGAATAAAAATCAGCCCATCACATGTATATTTCAATGGAATATATAACAAGAACATCCATATATATACTCAAAATAGACACACACTATAAAATTAAGGTCCTAACCGTAATACCAGCCTAGGACTCATGTATGAAGGTTCCATATAAAAATCATCCAAGAGAACAAACTCCACAAGTTAGATAGCACTGATGGTGTCCATCTGAGATGTCTTTCTTGTCATTTCTATCCATAAGAATTACACACTAGAAGTTTGAAGAGATTGATACACATAATAGGGATCACTCCTAGAGCCATGGGTTATAACAATAACCCAATCTAGATTAACTAGCTGAGTAGGGTATCAATGCCCACACAGTATTGGTCATGATGATACCAAGAAACCCAATTAGGGAAAATATGATGATATATTATTTTACTTTGGGATTCACAAAGGGATTCCAACAACTCTATCCAAACATGATGTTTCTCAGAGGGGATCATTTCCTTATAAAAATGAAGCAATTCCATAATAAACCCTCAATAAAATGATAAAGGTAACATACCCTAAGGAAATTGATCCAACCTAAAGTGATGAAGGTATCCAAGAATTATTTGAAGTAGTATAAAACACGTACTAAATGTACATGGTGTGTCTCCATGACATCGGGTCAGTCTGTGCCTATGTCAGTCTACAATGTTTGTGTTTGATTACATGACATATACAAGATTATGTACTCCTAGTTGTGTCTATGTAATTTTTGAGGTACACACTAAGCCTCCAGTTCAGGGTCACATGCCATGTGATATTTTTCTTTACATGGAAACCCTAGTGCCACATAGGGTCCCATACACAATGTGTGTTCTTCTGTTACACTATGTGTAGTGTGGAATTTCACATACCCCACATGTCTTTATGAATATTCCTCATACACCACTACTAAACTGTTTCCTACATGTTTCTCATTGAAAATAATGGATATAAATCAACTGATATCAATCATCAATGAAGATATGATTTCTGGCTATCCCGGTTGCTTGGGAATAGTCCCATAGAATTTTCGACACCACACACTCTAAAACCCACAAAGACACATCCTAATACGGTCCCAATTTATCATAACCATTTTCAAAAATTGATCCCATCATCAACCTAAACCAAAATCTATGATATCAATCTATTACACCAAGAAATGGGTGTTCAATGATTAATTTCTTAGGTATCTGTTGAACCACTGATCAAATGCAACAACAGTGATGAAAACAAAAAGATCGATGGGAGAAATACAAGAAACACAAAAGGGTAAATAACCTCAGAAATTTTCTGGTTTGTATCAATCCCTTTATATTTGAACAATGAACAAATATCCAAAATAAATAAAAAATTTATCCCAAAAATCCCCTTAAAATAACACCGCAACAGTAATATGATCAAAAAAAGAATCAATTCATTAGTTGATTGATTCAAGTTCATTATAGGAATAATAAAATAAGGATAAATCTAAAAAAAACATAATCATAACTTGATATGAATTGATCACTTATGAAGAACAAATCCATGAAGTTTTCGTTGGCGAGATCCTCAAATCCCATTGCACACTGATCGATGATCCAAGACCCGATATAATTTTCCCAAGAACAATCCTACAATGATATCTCTAATATATCCAAGGTTATGAGGGTAACCCAAGTACTTCCTAATAGATTTATATTTATAGGAAAAAATAGGCCAGGGAAAATTTAATTAAATAAATTATTTTAATTTCAATTATTTAATTAAACATTCTTCCACAACCACGCCCAACCTAAACATCTAATGTGCTCCAAGGTTAGGTCATGCCTATGGTAAAACCCATAATCTGAAATTAATGACAACCTTAGATTTCTGATCTAATCCTATTACTATAAGTTATTGTACTTTTTCTAGAAAATTGCACATGAGTGATAGTTAATATATTTAATATATTTCAAAAATTAATTTCGAGCTCACCGATCCTCAGAATCTCACATCATCTCAACAAATAGATATGAAAATAATCCATATAATTTTATAAAGTAATATATGTAAAATTCAGATTCAATACACCACACTTATACCAATACTTCTCTTAGTAGTAATGGGTGGACCCTGGTGTAAGCCTCTTCCAGAGTCTAAGTTTTATGACTTTAAACTATAAAGAAAAATGTCCTAGCCACATGAAGTTAAACTATATGACACCATGGTAAAATATATATGAACTTAAACTAAAAAAATTTCATATCCTCATCCTATGAAATTAATCTATGTGTTCAATGTAATTTCCATAAGATTTTAAACTAAATGGTCCACATCCCTATGACATGAAATAAAACTGCATGATTTCTTGATCCATCACTTGATAGAGCACCCTCCCTTTCGATGTTAGTCATCTACTGAACCACATTCTAGATCTATGTATGTATTTATTCCCATCTCTAATGGGATATATAGAAATGAATATATTCTATATCCTAGGCCCAAACCAACCACCAATCTATTTTGCCCCCCCCCCTTGGGAACATGTTCAATTATCGAAATTTTATATGCTTATTCATCACATTCAAGTGTGTCAAGGAATATCCCTCAGAGTGTTTAATTCCCCCTAAACATCCCAACATATTCGCTTCCAAACTTTGTGACTTCCTCAGTTTGGATCCTCACCATCCTCCTAGTATGAATAATCCCCTTAATGGTACTAGTTCTTGTCCAAAAATGGATCACCTCCTATATCTGGAATATGCCTCGAAGGATCCTCTATGAAAGATGATGGTTTCCAGGCTTTGAACATGGCCAATAATTGATCCTGTATTTGTTCACCCCATTATTAACTGATGTGTTTATGGAAAATGCATTTTGAACATGGTCAAAAATTGTTCCTTACCCATCAACTATACCCCTTTTTACAGTCTATATCCCACGATTCATGATTTACTTACCTATCCACTCCATTTGTTTTTATGAAGTTTCAACACCCGTAATGTTATTCCCTCGTGCATCCATGCATGATGACCAAGCTAGTAGAAATCATTGAGACCTTCCCATGTCAGATTATTTTTCTAAATATTTTTCTATCCCTTATGATAGGGGGAACTATAGTTTTCTATTTTTTTTTCTCACACCAAGAATGGATCATGTGGGTGTAGGAGTCATGGTGGAATCATACCTAGTGTGATTGGGACACATAGACATTAAAAAATGGAATGTCACCCCACTAGAGTCTGAGTCCCATGACCTTAAACTATCATAAACCCTCTTTGGTCCAAGAATCATGATCCTATACTATGTGAAACTTATATCATAGATGTTTATTTGGAACAAGGCCTCCTTGGCCCTCCATTAATGTTGGGTTTTTACTCCTTTTCACTATAAAAACATCCCCCAGACACACACACCCCTTATGGTATGAGCATCATGAAATTAAAATATTTTTAAACACATGGTCCAATATCTATGATGTTAAACTAGTAGAAACCCATTTTTACCGATCACTATGACATTAAACTATCTAAAAACACCATGTTCAAATATATAAGACCTTAAACTACCCCATACAACATCATTATAACAATATGTTAAATTGCATGATTCCTAATACTAGCTGCATGACCTGAAACTATATAGCTAGAATCTTCCTATATGACATTTTAAACTATAGAAATTTCTTCTCATCCTTTCTCAAGAAGATAAACCCCTTTCATCATTGGTCTCCCACCATTTTGAGTTTTAGAACTACGTGTGGCTTGGTTCTCTATTCATTGGGGTACGTAGTGACACCTGAGCCTCCTGTTTCTAGACCAGCTACAAATACTACCATTATACAAGACCATTTTCATTAAAATTCACCCCAACCCTCTATTTATGACATGTCTACCAATAATTATCATGAAAATATCATGTAAGGAACAGGGCCTCCCTGATCCTCTTTTCATATCGGGTCACCCCCTTTTTTTACCACACAAACTCCTTTGAGACACACCCCCATAGTCTAAGATATAATACCTTAAACTAGTTGTGACTCCATGGTCCACACATCATGACCTAAAACTGTGTGAAAATTAAATTGGAGATGTATGTGTGGCATAAAGCCTCCTCAACCCTCTTTTCACATTGGATTGATACTCTCTCCCATGACAAACAAATTTTTATAGGATACCCCATTTGGTATACACTATATGACCTTAAACTACATTCCATTGGCCCCCAATGGCCCCCAATATACATCTAGTTTGCACCACCTATAGTGTTTTAGTAAACTAATTCTCCCTATTTTTTTTGTATTCTAACACAAGAGGACTCACCCCTTCCGACACTAGTCTCCCACCACACCGTGATCTAGAAATACATGTGGATTGATTCCCCATTAAGTGGGACATATAGTGACACCTAAATATCCTACATCAGGACCTGCTGAAAACTCTCTCATCACCTACGTTGTGTTTTTTAAACTCTTATCCGACTTTAAACCATAATTCGTCTATGTATATTAAAGAGGCATGACATTTAGACAGAGGTTGTCCAAGCATTATGACTTTTAACTATTAGAAACTTGTTTTGGAGATGTTTTTTTAGGTGCCATGCCTCCTTTTCCCTCCATTCACATCATGTTCATGCACTCTCCCAAATCATGCAAAAATATCCAAAACACCCCCCTTTCCTATGTATGAACTCTATGACATTAAACTAAGATCCTTGTTCGAAGAATCATGAACTTAAACTTTGAACAATCACCCTCACATATTCCCCTAAACATGTACCTATCTATCCCAACTGGTATGAACTTAAATTTCCCATGGAAATAGGCATGTATGTTTCTTAGGTTGAAAAATCATAGGGTAAATTTGAGTAAAAGTTGTACTTTTTCCATCCATGTCACCCTTATGACCTAGAAAAAAGTGAAGGCATGAATCAAAGAGGTATAGAGTAGACATTAATCATCACTGAGCTTTGAAAAAAGCCTGGACTTTCTCACTAAACCTATTAATTCAGAAAAAAATTAGATCTGATCCTTATCTCCTTATACTTCACGATGTACTCCATGAGGAATTTTCCTCTACATATCCCTATTGCACATCCTAGTATGATGACAGAATGAACACTACCCACATCCTGGTCACAAGATACTAAAATATGATGTATATGTATTGGTTACATAACATTAAAATATATAATGCATCGCCCTTATTGTATGATGTTAAACTGCACGTTCAATATAATTTTCAAAATATGCTAAATTACACACTTCCTATCAAACTTTCATTACATAAGACTGCAAGATGCTTTAGGACCTCACCTAAGAGGAAACTTTACCTCTTATGTTTTTATCACCTACCACACCACTTGAGTTTCTTGACTGTCTCTTGAAAATTAAGATATCAATCCTTTTGGAAGGTGATTTTGAATTTTGATTAGGCCGATACACCCACTAAACATGCTCAAAGCCACAATGGAGTAATCTTAGAGTGTTTTTATCCATTAAAAAATTACCTCAAGTTCACCCCTACTCTTTTCATCTTCCTTGATTTGGATCTCCACCATCCTCCATGTTCAAATGGACTCTTTAACAGTGATAGTTCCTAAAAAAACTGGATTACCTCCCATCATAGGCACATACATCAAAGAAATTTCAATGAAAATTTGATAGGTCCTATGTTCTGAACATGGCCAAAGGTTGACCCACACTTTCATGTATTCACTCTTGGAAGTAAAGTTGTGGGACCTATGTTTCAAAATGTAAAACACTCTTCCTCACTATTCTTTTTACTCCTAATTGGTCCCAAGTCTTGGACACCTCAATTCATTTCCTCTATATTCCCCCTTGTTCAGGTAGAATCAAAAACCCCAATGTTACCCCTCTCATGAACCTATGCACGTTGGGAAAGAAATTAGGCTATGTAAAGACCTTTCTAAAAATATTTTCCTAGTTAGAACACTCCTAGTGATTAATGAATCATTTTTAATCCAATCATTCATTCCTTTCCTAACACTCTCATTTAAGTGGGTGATCTTATTTTTATCAATTGTTTCTCACATTGAGAATGAATCACATGAGTTTGGTGGTTTATAGTTAGTCATCTTGTTGATGTGATAGAGATATAGAAAAAAATAACACATGAATTTGAAACAAAAACATTTATTTACTTTAGTGATTAGGGACATCCATAGGTTGGATCCTCTCTATTATTACAAAAGTGAGAAGGAGAAAAGAAAAAGGGAAAGCACCCCCTTGGATTGGGATCTATAATCAAGTTCTCTAGCTCAGCTAGCCTCTATTTAGAATATTCTAGGGATTTCTAATATCTAGTGAGCTCCAATGACTCCTCTTCATCCATAGGGAAAACCTAATCAACCGAGATCTAAATCTGGACCTATTCAACCCTACAATCAACCTCCAAGGATGCAACCCCCACCCCCATAGCCTCGTTCTCATCCAATTTCAATTTTACTCTTAGTTGGTTGGTGATCTATAATTTGGAATTGAAAATTTATTTGTGTTGTCATTATTTATAATTTGGTTGAGAAAAATATTCTTTAACTACCTAGAAACACCTTTGTGCCTTCATATTTATCCTTGTAAAAGGAAACATAAGGATCATTCTATTCTAAATTAACCCACTCAATGAGTTATTCACGAGACAATGTGTGGAGAGAATAGGAATCCACACCATTGATCCCCATTTTTAGAAACTAGTGTTGGAGGGATCCTATTCGGTTCACTATGTATTCCTACGGGGTGAGGGTGGTGAAGCTCCACATGCTCCTCCATATCCATAATGATATGAAATAGTTCTATTCAAAAATATCATACTTTAAGTCTTTTATGTCCTTAGAAAACATAGAATGATACTCTAGAAAATCCTGAAAGACTTTGCTAGTGGGTCCTCCTTAGGAACCCTGTTGGATAGGCATACTCCCTTTCAAGGGGAAGAATGACCTTGTCCAACTCTTCACTAGAGGAAACATACTCATTAGAATAGATCTCCACTACCTCCTTATCCATGTCTGTATCTATGAAGTATTTCTCTCCCAGGACTAGGGTCGACTCAACCTAAATAGGCCACTCCTTAGGGGATAGCTCATTTGCTGGAGAAAGCATCTTGACTTCTCTAGGCATGACTGATTTCCAAGGGGGAATTGCCTCATGAAATATTGAAATGATAGTTGAATAGTTATTTTAACCCATGGTAAAAACAATATGAATATGGATTATAAAAAGAGAATATTAAATGACATAAGGTATTAGATGAAATTTGTGTCTAGGGCCTTGAAGGGGAGATCCACCACTAGTGACCCCTCTGTTCTGGTAGCCACCTCAACAGCTGTCGTAGGATCGCTTGACACCACATTACAAGTATATATACAAGGAAAAAAAGCGTATTATGAAAATTAGAAAATACTTTAAGATAATTGGTATGGATGAGATTTATAGTCTTACCTTGAGGAGGCACAAGGATATCAATGACCAGCCACCCTAGGAGGTGTACCTCGTTAGTAGAAGCAGTTGATACTGGGATTTTAGGGAGAGGTCACCTACAAATGATTAAGAGGACCAGAGAATCTAAAGATTCCTCTCGATAAATATCTAAAGGTTCCTATCCCATCAAATATTCAGTATAAGACTTCGAGGTGGAAACCCTAGTTCCCATCAAGGTACATTCACTATCCTCTACAAAGGCCTCTCAGTATTCCTTAGATGATTCCTACATGAGTAAAAAAATGTGAGATAATGGTGCTAAAAGAAAGAAATTTGAAATATGCAGTTGAGATAATAAACCAAAATATTACCTCACTAAATAGGATCTTAGTAACTTCATAATTTTTATGAGTTACTTCTCCACTCTTATAAGAACTTTCTAGGTCATCATCATAATCCTAGGGCTCCTCACAACTAGATCCCTATGTGTCAGTGTCAGGAGAAGATGAATCTTGGGCTACTCCTTTGGCCGATGTTTCCTCTTTAGGATAGTCACTAAGAATAATTCATACATGGGTGGTGGTGGGATAAACCTCCCTACACCATTGTAAAAAAATCCATTTCATTTAGGTAGGTATATCTATCCCATAAATCCACTTGGTCCATGATCCACATGAGTCTAAAATCTAACAGTTCATTCCCCTCCAAGGTAATACTCATCCATAATTACTCTAGAATCTAGGACAACCACAACTAACCACATGTATTCTAGAGTTTGGGATAAATTTAAATATTGACTGACAACACCGTATAGTGAAAATTATTCCTCAGGGTCTCCCTAGGTAGGCTAATCCCATTGTGGGTGCTCTTTAATTAGTCTTTTAGCCACTTCCAAGGGAGAAACACTCCACCAGGGGGTGGAGGTGTGGTAGGTATTTGATCTACTTCCACTTCTTATCTATCCCGATCCCTTGATTATCCATTCACCTCAAAGAGAAGCCCTCATTCTACCTTGTTGTTTCTATGGTTCATTTGACTGCACCACCTTCTTCACCCATTGGAATAAAATTTCTACTACGTATGCTATTATCTAGTTTTTGGTGTAGTTATGCATGAGGTTAGGATTGAGGTTAGATGCTGGTAGTATGATGATTCCCCTATCACCCTCATCCATGATTATTCCCCAAAACTAAGAAAGGACACAAGTGTGCATTGATTTCACTGTGATTCACTATTTTATTTAACCCTTACATCACTGTGTTAAACTGATTTTGTATTTTAAATTCCTATTATTATAAAAAATTTCAATTCATGAATGATTCAATTATTTTGTGTCTATCACTATTTAAAAGGTTAATTTCAGTTATTTTGATGATTTCATTGAAGGTGGAGGTGATTTGTAGGATCTCTAATGAAGTTTAAGCAAAGAATCCCAAACTCTGCAGGATCCCAATAAACCATGTGGACTCAAACGCACACTGAAACTAATACATGCATACAATTAGGATAAAGTTTTTGTTCTAATCCAAAATTTAGTGGGATAAAACTATTATGAAGGTACCCAATCCCAATTCATCGATTAAGGATCCCATATAAACTAATATATACAATAAAAGGAATCTGCGTGAAGTCAAAAGTGGTGTTATGTATTTTGAATATATCTAGATCCATGGGCCTCCAAATGATGTGAAATTTTCAGTGATGATATTAAATATGAGGGTAAACATGTTTTTATTTTTTTAAAATATAGATAAGACTTTATAGATGCCAAAAACTATGGACAAAGTTGTTTTACAAAATCTTGGTGCCCAAAGCAACCTTCCACTTTGCCTATAAATTGGAACCTTGGGCACCCATTTATAAGTTAGACCAAAGAGAAAATATTTTAAATTTTGGAGACCCAAAGGATTACTATACTCGTCCAAGAAGTTATAGAGGATCCTATCATCATAGGGGAATCAAGGAAGAATGTGAAGTTCCCCCCAAGCCTCCTCTCCTCACAATGGAAAGCTAAATGGTGGACAATCATTTAGAGGGATCTATAAACACTTGGGAGGGAGTTACATAACTTTTTTATTCTATTGGTTTTGTGTAATTTTTGTATGAAACATTTAATTTATTTTTTATCTTAACACACTTCTTCTATTAATTATTTTTTTGGTTTAATCAAGTGAAACACTTTTTTATCTCAACATTGATTGGGTTGATATTTCAAGGGGGAATCTTGGGTTGTTTCAATTGGACAACATAAGAATCCTATTCATCACAAAAATACATGATATATCAGTATTATTGTTAATCTCTAACTCTATTATTGAGTTCAAAACCTTGAAAACTTGATTTTTGTTTCAAGGGTTGGTTCTTTGTGCATCGTTTTAAGAGGAAAGAGGGGAATCAAGATCTTGAAAACCCTCAACCAAAGGATTCCATTAAACCATGTGTATTTTTAAGAATGATGAAATAACCAAGATTTGTAGTGAACTTGAAATTACCTTTTTTTATCATAATTCTAAAAGCACCACCTTTATTTATCAGCTATTAAACTCTTCAATTAATTAATTTTATTTTTAAATTTTTTTTCGAAAACCACCCCCTCTTTTAGTAGTTTTTATTAAAAATACACAGTTTAAGCATCCCAAAATACTCAAGAGATGACCTAAGGTCTTCCAATTGACTAAAAAATCATCTTTAAATCATAATAAATTTTAAATTTCATGAAAATGTTGTCATGTATCTCCTCACATACCCCTTATTTATGCCTACTTCACTGGTTTCTCGATGAACCTGAATTACTGAGAAAACCAGGATGGGGTGTATGGTTCACAATAGGTGTTTAAATCAATCCAACTGACTATAACCCCACCCTGAGAGGCCTAAAAATATTCTCTCTACTCTTATCTTCCATGTTGATCATTTACTATAAAGTTTATTGGGGTTTTGAAATACATGAAGTTGATGTTCCCAGTGTTTTTAATTCTGGCATTCACCCCAACTTCATTGAGGGTTATTGGTCTAACCCTATAAATAATTAGGAGGGATGGTCGAATACCAGTGTTCAAGGGGTGATGGAATTTGGAAACTCATACCCCCTAAAATGTTCCACAATACAACCATGGAGTAATTGGAATGAGCCGTATATATTCCTAGTCATGTACCCCTCACGACATGACCTAGTTGGTTATAGAGACTATCCTACACAGGGAAACCCATGTTGACTTGGTTCCTTGATTCCATGATTGATTCCATCACTATCACCCCCAACTATAGTCCCATGGTGGAATACCTGACCATAAGTAACACTCTTATTAGGAAAGTTTCCAATAATGATGAATATCTGACCCCTAGATTCCAATCCTTCATGTTTTTATTTATTTCTAGTATTTTTCCTCCTCGAGTGTCAACTAGTATGACCCCGAATTCCTCCTATGTCATGACCTCAAGAACTGATTCATCCACCCTGATATATTCATTACATTAACATTCAATAATATGACCAAATAGGTCTTTAATGTGATATATAAATGGAAAGGTGGATTATGCCCTTGACCAAACTTAGTTGTTCTAGGAGGATCTTTTCCACAATTAGTATTGAACCCCCACCCCCAAGAATTTGAAATTGGGAAGAACTGATCATATTAGAATACCATTAATGGTATCCCACTAATGTGTTTTAGGTCCCTCAAACTAATCCCCACCTCCCCAAGGTGGAGATGGAAGGTGTTCATATACAGTGAAACTAGATGAAGAGTTTTGGTAGAAGCTCCAGTTGATGGTAGACATGGAACTAGGACGTCCACATTACTTCATACAACCCTATATGATGAAAATTGACACCATATTATTCACACATGAATCATTTTTAGTATTCCAACACCCACTCATTAGTGAAATTCACCTATCTCGAAAGAACCAGTCTTCATAACATCATATACAATTGTTCCGAATACTGGCCTGGATGATGCCTGTGTAATGGGTGGAGAATTCTTCATCCTTTGGTAGTTCCCTAGAAATTTTCCTCATCTTACCACTCAAAGTGTAGATAATGGTAGCTTCAAATTCTTTATGTGTATGTCTGATAGTAGTGATATTACATCAGTTGAGCTCTTCATAGTGGGAAAACCAGAACCTTAGTGTGTTGACATCCACAGCTGGGATATCCATGTCATACAATAATCTAAATTTATAAAGAGACAAGATATTACTAAATATATATTCCCTATGATATTATATTAGTAGGTCTAATAAATTTCTGTTATTAGATATGACACTCGTAGCTTAAGGGGTTTTAGGGTTCTCGACCATTTCTTCCTTCATGGAAAAGGTAGCGACGACAACAACAACCTATCAACTTGATCTATAATTTCTGAAAAGTTTTGAGGATTTGAAAATTTTGGATCATGAAACTATGTATTCTATCATGAAAATGTATCAGATACACATAACTAAATCTTAGATAACACAAAATTATGGATTGTTGATGAAAAATCTGTCATGTAAGAAGGTTTTGATCAAATGTCATGGCTTAAAGCTTGGAAGTTCATGAAACTGTCATGAGTTACATGCATGGGTGAAAACTTATCATACATAAATTTCAGGCAACTATACTATACCCCTAACCCCATTTATAGTCATGGGACCCCTGGGTTGTGTGTACGCACAACTTACTTTCTGAAACCAGATTTAAAGGCGCGAGACAATGGAAAAAAAATCCAAAATTCAGTTTTTTCCTCAAAACTTGACCTTATAATTATCCAAGAGCTCTAATTCTAAAGGGGTAATTTTTTTGGAATAAAAGATGTGAACTGAGTTCTAGAACATGAGTTTTTCAGAAACTGGGGGCACAACTCAGCATGGTGGACCATTCTGAAGTAAAGGAATTGAGTGTGTACAAATTTGGGTCATTGCGCACATCCCTAGGTTAGCACACAAATCACTTCCACATGGAAGGTGAAATAAACTAGGAAATCTTGCATGGATTATGAAAAATCCCTAAAAAAGTGGAAATACATTAAAAAAATTCATGCACTTGCATACAAACCCACATTTGGGCATGAAAATCCACCAGCGTGAGAAAGACGATGTCAAATTTCTTCCTAATATGATCAACCCTAGTGGTAAAAGAATGATGGGAGAACAACCCATAGTTGTGAGAAAAAATATAAAGTTGCATGACATAACTAATATTTTATGTCTTGGTGCATAGAATCCCATTATTTCTATAAATAGAGCATCCACCCATTCTTAAGGATTAACCTATGGAAGTTGAATCATTGAGATCTTATCCGTGAAACTTAATCTTTTATGATAATGTGAAACTCCTACCTCACATTGATTCTAACAGGTAGAGTACTTGTGTGACAGAGCTCACACAAGCCAATTTTTTTTGACCTATGTTTTAGATTCCCTTGTGCAATTACCTCTAAAATCTAGGTGGGTTTGCACAAGAATAATTCCCTTCACACAACTAGAATCATTTTACAACCCCAAAAGTTGCATGAAACTATGACCTAATTATCTATGGCCTATCCTTATGATAGAGTCCATGGTTCACAAAAATCTATTTGCTTGTGAAACTCCAAAGTTTCATGAAACAACCTCTGGGTACCCAACCAAATTCCCCCTTCTACCAAACACAGTTCCACACAAGACGAGTGCTTAGTTTCCCCACACCTACTTAAACTGTGTTCCCTCACTCCTCAGTCACCCACATGACTGGTATCATCAACCCTCATGTATAGGCCTATTGATCTAAGTATGATATAGACAATAATATTTCCACCAACTCCTAATAATAGAATCCCTAACACCAGTACCCCTATGAATTACCTCTAAGGAAACATCATCACGGGAAATCACTTACCTTTCCATGTGTGGATCTCTAGTGTTGTATCCTTCTCTCCTCCACCCCTAATCAGGAATGGAAAATACTTAGTCCCCATTGATTTTTGATCTTTAAGACTTTAAAATATATAGCCCAACATCCTAGCCATATGATGTTAAACTATATGATAATGTACTCAACACATAAGGTTAAACTATAGCCCTACCCTATACAATGAACATTGTATGATTTGTGTATGAATTAAATGGGATGACACCTCACCTCTTGGACAATTCTTATGAATAATATCCACACCATCCCTTGTTGTCTCTCCTTCCATGACATGATCATCCTTATCACATGATGTTAAACTGCATCAATTAATCCTATCACATGACCTTAAACTGTGCACATTAACTACATGGGGTTTGATCACTGTATCCTAACAGGGTATGTAGGAAACCTCCTTGAGGTTAAATATCAACCTACATGGGACACATCCTTGAGGTTAAATCCTAATACCCCAATATCACCATTAAATATATCTATCACCCCCTTGGGAGGTGATAACTCTAATGTGTGATCATTTACCTTGGGAACACACTCAACCTTAGCATCTAGACCTAAGGTCTCCACTAGACCTTGGTATCTCCAACTGACACCAATCCATAATTGGTCGAGTATATGACAATCATACATGGGAAACGTCCTCACAAGACATTAAACCTATAACCATATACCCAAAAGACCCTAAAATTGTGATCATGTCCATACAAGACCCTAAATATGTGAACCCACCAGATGCACCAGAATATATACCTCATGTGATGAACATGATATTCCTAAGGAAATGTGTAACATCATGGGTTTTTGTGCGGGTTGGAGATTCCTCAACATTTTTAATTTTTAGTTTGGTGAGTAGGCCAACTCTTCTACTGATAGTCATAACTTTATTATGAGAGTTTGATTGACCCAAAGACTTTTTTTAGATGTGTTTTAAGGCCCAACAAGTACCTTGGGTTTTTAGATGAGTTTTGGGTTTGTCGAGACCTAGAAACATAGTTTTAGGAAAGTATAAACAGAGGAATATTTTTTGATAAAATGGTGCAGACTACAAGGTGAAAACATGTGGCCCCCTTTTGTACTGAACATGGTTTTTGAAATCATACGGGTAGGGGAACACGAACATGAATTATGTATGAAATTTTTTGAAAGTGGGGATATGAATAGGCTATGAAACATTTGGAAAACCATGTGTCCAACCGTTAAGGGGTGGTGCTTAGTCAGTGAGCACCGCATGATTGTAATATGGTTAACTGAACCATGTGGAAAAACTGTATGGTTCATTTTAAGGGGTGAAATGAATTTTATTTCACTCCCTTATATTTCCTATTCTCTTCCATTTTACATGAATAACAGAGGTATCCTCATATTTCTTCTCCACCTAGGCTTTAGTCTTCCCCCTTTATCTCAGATATGAATTGAGCGCTGTTAGGTGTGTTGGAAGTGTAGTGGTAAGTACTTCAACACTATTTCTTATCTTTATTATTTATATCACCATACTATATGCCAACTCCATGTGATCAATTTTCCCTATTTTTAGGATGTTTGTATAAAAATTATATTTATCTTGTTTAGGCTCAAGTTAGAGGCTAATATCAGATGAGAAAGTAACTATGAGTATAAGGTAGGTGGTTCCTAAATTTATCCTTAATTTTACAGGTGTTTTTTGGGTTAGTGATTTGATACGTACACTGAGTTGATCGAGTGATACCCTATATTAATTAATTATTGTCTTTAAATTAATTAAATAATGATATGGGATATTTTTGGGTATGCCCTGGCCTATTATTAATTGATAATATGGGTGAGAGTATTTTTACTAACTAGGTAGGTTATAAAAAATGTTTATTTTAAATTAATTAAACTGTTATATGATTGCATTGATTCCATGGGAATGTGGTGGGAATCACCAGAGTATTTGAGGTGATGTTGATCACTTAGGATGAGGTGAGACGGTTATTAGGATGAGGGAATGGACCGAGACACATGGGGTGATGATTATCCCTAGGTCAAGGTGAAATGGTCATCGGGTTTGAGGCGATGAGGTCATTAGGATGAAGGAATGACCTGAAGAACCTTGGATGGTGTTGACTATCGAGATTTGGGTGATTTAGTTACAGGGGCATAAGGTTTTGAATTATGTGGTTTATCTATTGTTTGTGATTTCTTCTCACCATTATTGGATGACATGTTGTTGGAGTCATGTGCACATAAATGTGACTCAATTTAGGTGGTGATGACAACTCATTGTGGGTGGAGACCTTCGTAGATTTTGTGGATTAGGGGACATTGTTAACCATCAGTGATGTTGGAGGTTCTCACCATAAAAATCCATGGTGGATGGTGATGGACCTTCGGGATATAGTGTTGAGACCATCAGTTTGGGACCAAGGATCACTGTTATACTTGAGGCTGATAGAATGGGATTATTGGAGGATAGATATCACTATGCCTTGGGACATTGACTATTGAGCTGATGGTGATTTATTTATTGGAGTAAGGATATTTCCATGCCTCAGGACACCATGTTGTTGTGTTTATGGTTATTTTTTGAGTAGAGGTATGGGGGACTAGGGACTTGATGGGGATTACATTTGGATGTTGAGTACTTGATTTATGGCACATGAGCTATTGAATAGCATGAGGTGCCAGGTGGCATGATTATGGGTGGAACCCATGGGTTCACCTAATATTATATTCATCAGGTAATGCCTGAGAACTAAGACATGAGTCCCTACCATAGTATATATATATATATATGTAGACATGTATTGTATTCCATATATATATATATATTTTGGGGAACATGTTCAAAGATATTACAATGTTTTCTGAAGCAGGTAAACTCTCACTTGTGGCTATTGAGAACAAGTGGAGTAGGTTAATTATTAAATGTGTATGTGAATTACCTTTTTATTTATCTTTTGCATAAACTTGTATAATTATGGATGTAATACAGACACATGTTGATGGTTTCCTATTGAGCTCATACTCACACCCTACATGGGCCACTCGAGATGCATGTAGACTATATGTATTTGAGACCAGGTAATGGATTAGGCTAATGAGTTGAAAATTAGTGATCATAGATAAACCTTTTGCATGGGATGAATGGAAATGAACCATGGAAGTTATTTCATTGACCTTGAGTTTATTTTTTAGATTTTTTATTTATATATTTATTTTATGGTTATCCATAGGTTAACTTTATTATATATTTCTTGTATGACCTGTCATGACATGTTTATAATATGAAAATGGTAATATGATTTGGGATTATTATCACTACTGCTGGTTTATTATGCTTCCACTGAGTTTTATTGTTTATTCTACTATTATGGTCCTTCTTCCACTAAGTTATATATGTATGAACCACTATTATCATCATCACCTAAGGGTATAGTGTCATCACTATCACCTAATTAGACCCTCAATGCTAGTCATCAACCTTTGGCGTATGGGGAGGTGCACCTATGTCTTAGTATCCAACTAGCCCGGAGTACTATTTGAGTGAAAAACCAAGTTGGGATACTAAAAATGTTATCAAAGGAGTTTCTTTTCTGTTTTGGTCTTACTATTTGGGATATGGTAGACTAGAGAGTAGTATGTAGTCAGAACTAGTTAAAGAGATCATGTTTGGGTGCCTTAATTCCCATGAATGGGGGATAAACCAACTTTATAGGGGTGGTAAATTGATGTTATGATTTTTTTTACAGTTTATTGATTTCCACTTCGATTGGTGTACTTGGGTGTGGTGTTACTGGATTATGTGGTTTGACCCTTGTACTGATATGGAAAGGGAGGATTGTTTAGGAATCATGATGGGAACTTAGGTTCATATGACGTGTGTTTCTTCTTGTGATCATCATTGGGAACCTGGAATATGCTAAGAGGGGCTAGGATGTTTAAAGTGTCAATAAATAAGATAAATAGTGTTTTACTATATAACCTTTTTCATGTAATTATACTCATCCATCCCAAGTATATGGTTCTTGATGAGATTGATATATGATGCTATGTGTATATAGTATGTATGGACCTAACCCTATTAAGGGTAGGTAGGGATAATGAAAGGGGGTGATTTGTTTAAAGTGTCAACAAAAATATATAAAGTGTTTTCCTGTATAGAATTTTGGTTCCATTATACTTAGCTACCCTAGAAAGATGATATATGATATGTGATTCCTGACTCTAATATGGGTAGCCAAGGGGCCATGAATCTAGATTATATGTGATGCTTGACTCTGATATGGGTAGGTAAGGGGCCATGAGGCTAGATTATATGTGATACCTGACCTTGATATGGGTTGGTAAGGGGACATGAGGTTGTATTTCATGTGAAATGGGTGCGGTAGGGAAGTGTAATAGTGGTGAGATACACTTCCTGTTATATATTTCACTATCTGTGATATATAGTGGTGAGATTCATTTCCTGTTATATATTTCAATATCTGTGATATATATATATTTATGCTTGTTTGACCATGGTATTTGGTATTTAGAATGATTCCACCTAGAAGGATTCTAGTGGAGTTTTAGGAGGGTAGATATATAGTGGAACTAGAGTGTACATGAAATGAGGCCCTGGAGGGTCGAGACGAGGCCCTGGAGGGTTGGGTTGATCATGATCTATAGGTACAATCTTTGGTATAGGCAGGAAAACCGTAGTAGATGGATGATTTTGGGACATGGTTATATGAGAAGCTCTGGGCGAGCTTGGTGCAGGTTATACAGAGTATTGAATGAGGAGATCAGGGAGTCAAGCCATCCATGGTGTATTTGACTCATGAATTATAGTCTCAGTACCCACCATTATTTTAGGGTGAGGGTGGAACATAGGCAATAGAGAACTGGATCGAGTTGGTGCATACTATCTTCGATTAGCTTGAGAAACCCCCAATTTAGAGGGTGACGTTGGTGACTTATATGATTAGAGGAATGCAAAAAAAATGGTGGGATGTATAGGTTTAGGTAGGCAGACATGAAGTACTAAATTAGAAGGATTTTGAGGCTAGGTTCTTCATGCACTTATTCCTAGAGACACTAAGGGTTGACAGAGTGCGTGAGTTATTGAACTTACAGTAGGGATATACATACTTTATGGATTATAAAACCAATTTCATAGACCTATCCTAATTTTCACCCACTATGGTGGGAAATAAAATTTCTAGGGTGCAGAGTTTAAGGGATGGATTGTAGCATGCCACTAGGGTGCAGATAAATATCATTAGACTGAAATCATTCTCAGAGGGGGTGAGCTAGAAGTTGATAACTGAGGGAAACATGACAGATCATACTTATTTGATCTAAGTGAATACATTAGGTGAGATTACTGTTCAATATTATGGTATTCAGAATCAAGACCATGAGTATTCTTAGTAGGGAACTCAGGCCAGAGATTTAGGAAACCCACTGAGGAGTGGGTTGTTGATAGTGTTCTTCCAGTGCAGGAAGCTAGGGAATATTAGGATTCAATGTGATTGGGATCCAAAATAGTATTAGGTGTGTGGATATATTATCCATTTATAGAGGTTCTAAAAGAAGCCTTCTTGGATAGCTAGGAGCCAAAGACTAGGTCAGACTTAGAGATCTAAGGTAGGAATAGGAGTTGGTATCTGGGATTCACCTATACGTGGAGGTCATGGTAGAGACTCAATAGTGGGGTTAATGGATGGTAGTTGGTGTAGCTCTACATGGAGACCATGCCTCATATATTTGGGCTTTAGGCCAAATGTATGCTATTGAGCTACCAGGGTCAGAGTATTTTGGTGAGTCAATGATAGTTAGAGGTATGCCTTGATCATGGTATGACAATTTATGTTGATGTGTCTAGTTTTGGTGCCTAAGGTGTATGTTTTTTATTTTTAGACTAACCAGGTGTTGGTTAGTATGTTTTCATAGATTATGATTCATGATATATATATATATATATATATGAGGTGCATAGGCACTGAAATTTATTGTGGGAATCAGTATGATGGATGTTTTTTACGAGGTGTGTAAGAATCATAAATATTGTAGGAATTCATATATATATGAAAAGAGATTATTTTTAGCATATTTTTGAGATGTAGGACTTATGGGTATATGATGAGATCTGGGTTTTTGATGAGTTTCATGTATGAAATAGGTATGAAATGTCCATATTATGAGATTTTGGACTTGATGGGTGTCATATATGACATAGAAATGAATTGAATACCTGATGAGTGGTAGTAATGTTGTTATGTAATGGGAGGAATTGTATTTCAAATTATGGTTGGTGGAACCATCATATATTTAATTCTGAGCTGAGAAGCACTGAGTTTGGTAATTCCTAAGGTGGGAAGCACCACAAGGGGAGTTTATTGTGAATAATAAATAGGGTAGACCAGGTCAATGTAAATGATATGGGTATTTTTGATAACTTATCTCGGTAAATATTAATAGATTAGGGACGAGCTATTATAAGGTGGTGAGACTATAACATCTCAAGTTTTTGAGTGGGTTAAAAATTCCTAAACCTTTTAAAATTTTTAGTTTGGTGAGTGGGCCAACTCTTATCTTGATCTTCAGAACTTAATAATAATAGTTTGATTGAACCAAGGCCTTTTTTATAGACATGGTTTAAGTAATGGATAATGTATCAGGGTTTCAAATGTGTTTCTGGTGTATCATCCCCCAGAAACTCACTTTTGGGAAATCACATATGGAGGCACACAGTTTCATCAAACCATGTAGTCTATAAGGGGAAACCGTGTGGCCTACATTTTCAATAGAAATGGTTTTTCAAACCATGAAGGTAGGGTTGAATGGATATGTGTTATGTTTATAACATTTTTATATAGGGTAATTCATGAGTTGCACATGGTTTGGAAAACTGTGCGCCCAGCCGTGCAAGAGGTGGTGCTTAGGTAGTGAGCACCACACAGTTAGAAAAACCATGCGACCAAACCACGTGGGTCATTTAAAGGGGTTAAATGATTTTACCCTCTTTTTTATTTCCTATAATCCTAATTTGTTCTCTATTTCATGTGCACAATAGAGGGATCCTCCCATTTCTTATCTTCCCTAGGATTTGGTCTTCCTTCTTCATCTAAGCTTTGAATTGAACATCGTCAGGTTCATTGAAAGCATAGTGGTAAGGCCTTCAGTCCTCTTGTTTATGTTTCTTGTTTATCTCTCCATATAGTATTATAAATCCATATGAGACCTTTTTAGTTATTTTCATGGTGTTTTACAAAAATTACTATTTCTATCTTTTCAGATTGAGTTAGAGTCCGATATCATATGGAAAAGCCCCTATGAGTATAAGGCAGGAAGTTCATATATGTCTCCTTAATTTTATAGGTATTTTGAGGTTCATTATTTAATATGAACATTGTGTTGACTAGTTTATACCCTATATTAATTAATTATTATATTTAAATTTATTAAATGATGTTATGGGATGTCGTTGGGTATGACCTAGCCTATTATTACATGAAAATTTAGGTAAGAGGATTTTGACCAATTGGAAAGATTAGGATAGATTTTTATTTTAAATTAATTAAATTGTTATATGATTTCATTGGTTCCATGAGAACATGATGGGAATGACCCAAGGATTTTTGGTGATGTTGATCATGTGGATTAAGGTGATACAGTAATCAGGATGGGGCATGGCCTGAGATACAAGGGGTGATGACGATCATTAGGTTGAGGTGAAATGGTCATCAAATTTGAGGTGATGATGTTGTTAGGATGAGGGTATTAACCATGGGACATTGGATAACATTGACCATTGGTATTTTGGTGACATGGTTTCAGGGGAATGAGTTACCTAATAATATAGAATAGGTATTTTTGGTGATTGATTCTCAACTTTATTGTCTGACATACTGTTGGAGTTGTGTACACATAGATAGGACTAAATCGAGGTGGTGTTGACCACTCATTATAGGTGGATGCCTATTTAGATATTTAATATTAGGGTATGGTGTTAACCATCAATGATTTTTTAGTTTATCACTATAGAAATCCATGGTGGATGGTGAGGGACCATCATGACATAGTGTTGATACCATTAGTTAGGGGATGGGGCTCGCCTTTATAATTGAGGTCTATGGGATAAGATTATTGGAGGATGGATATAGTCATGCCTCAAGACATTGGGATATTGAAACAATAGTGATTTTTTTGAGCAAAGGTATAGGGGTCCAGGTAATTAATGAGAATAATATTTGGACACCATGTACTTGACTGATGGCACATGAGGTGTTAGATGGCATGAGGTGCTGGGTGGCATGATTATGGGTGGAACCTGAGGGTTCACCTAATCTGATATTCATTATGGTACACATGAGAAATAATAAACATGTCCTCAACACTGAAAATATATACATGTAAACATATATTTTATTCCATATATATATTTTAGGGAACATGTTTAGAGATATTACAGAATTGGATAGGTAAATGATCACTTATGGCTGTTGAGAACTAGTGGAGCGGCTTAATTATTAAATATGTATGTGCATTAAATTTTTATTTATATTTAGAATAAAATTGTATAATTATGAATATAAGATAGGCATACGTTGGTGTTGGAATACTGAGTTCATACTCACACCCTACATGGTCCCCTCAGGATGCATGCAGACTTTATGTCTTTAAGATAAGGTAAGGGATCAGGATCAAGAGCTGTACCTTAGTGATCGTAGATGTACATTTTTTTCATGGGATGGATGGGAATGGACCATGGTGGTTCTTGCACCGAGATGAAGTTTATGTTTTTAACTTTATCATGATTTATATATGTACTTATATGGTTTTCCATGGAAGACCTTACTTATGTATTTCATGTATGACCTGTTATGACTTGTTTATCATATGAAAAATGGTATTATGATTTGGGATTATTTTTACTACTACTATATTATCATTATTCTACTGAGTTTTATTGTTTCTTCTAATGGTATGTCCTTTCTTCTTCCACCATGTTATATATGTATGGACTACTATTACTATCATCACCTGAGGGTATATTCTCCCCACTATCACCTAATCAGACCCTCACTACTTTTTAGTAACCTTTGGTGTATGGGGAGGTGTTCCTAAGGACTAGTACCCAACTGATCTTGAGCACTATTTGAGTGGAAAACTAGGTCAGGATGATAAAAAATGATCCTTTAGTGTCTTACACCCCTAGAGTGAGTTTCCCTATGATGGACATGGGATTACTTGGGTTATACACCTAAGATGCTTCATATAGGATATTCCCTCGCCTTCGAAATATAAAGACTTTACAGGTTCCCAACACACCCAATGTCTACAAATGTCTAACTTAAGATGGTGATAGGAATGAGTTTCAAAAACATGAATCAAATCAATGAGGTAAAACCAGACTAGGAAACGAACTCCAAGGAGGAATCCATGGAAGGAGGAACCAACCTCCTATAATCCCATTTCAATCAAAGAGCCAACATCACTAACCACAATGGTAGATTCTACTTACCTTTGGAAAAATGAAATTTAGGGAAAGGAAGAAAGTTCACCCCTACCACAAAATGAACCCCAACATAATGCATTGGAAAACAATCACACCACATAAAATAAATAATGGTGTTATATAATAAATTGATATTTATTATAATTGTATAACATAATCATATTAGTATATAAAATATCATATATTACCCAATTATATAATTTCAACACTCTTTTATAACAATCCTATATTAAAGTCATCATTTCGGGTGTTAATTACTTCGTTTTTCATGTATGTTTTAGTTTAGAAGTTATGATACTTTAACTTTCATCATGGTTCCTAATTATAAATAATTATAATAATGTTACAATTATAATATATAATCATTATATACATATTTAAAAATATTTATATAAATCAGTGATAAAAAATGAATTATATAACTATGTAGATACTGTAGTCTGTACGTACGCACGAGTTGCATTTCCATTTTTTGATGGATGAAAAAACAGAAAGGTTAATATTAATTGACCTTTATAGACTAATTATTATAAAATTAATATTATATATAAAAATTAATTCTATCAAAATAACCAACCATGAATGATGGTGGTGGAAAATGAGTTGTATCACCACATGAAGGCGGTAGTCCACATATACACATGACCGATACTTTTATCTCCCACTAGATTGATAATATGTGGTAAATGGTTGTTAAATAATCATCATAATATATCAGTATATTTATTATTCTAGATTAATCATGTTTTTATGTATATAAAAAGTTTAGAATAATTAAGAAGAAGAAATAATATTGAAAGATATTGGTTATGACCTCTACATCTTCTCCAAGTGACCACATTTGGCTTACTCCTTAAGCCTTTAAGGATGGATATTAGAAAAAGAAAAAACATATAGTATGAAGGGAAGGATTTTAGGATGGTTATTTATTATGTATTTACAAGATATAATTCCCAAATGGTGTGAATAATGTAGGATAATAGGTTCCCTTTTATAAGTGAGGGGAGGGACACACATGGATTTTTTTTAAATATTTCTATGATTTAAAGTCAATTTCATGAGAAAGTGGAACCAAATGGTGAGGTATTTTAAGGTAGGATAATATAACGTTTAAATATATTTAAACAATAAGTATTTTATAGTTTTGGGTGGAAATAATACCTTTATATCTTGGTTTAACCCCCGGGTAAACCTGTTTTAACTTTAACCGTGGTAATACAATTTTACTATTTTTACCATTAACTATGACCAAAAATTAAGTTGAAACTATTAAATTATATTAATTATTATAATTTAAAATATTTAAAATATTTTAATATATTAAATTTCATTAAGTTTAGATATTTATTTTTAATTAAGCGCATAAACCGCAATGAAAACCCATTTTAAAAAAATGAATGTTTAAGTGTAAAACTTAATTTACTTCCATTAATTGCATTGTAAAACCCATAAAATTATTTTTAAAATATTATATTGAATATATAATCAATTAATTTCATTAAAAAAATTAATAAATTTATGTTAAATCAATTTTTCAAGATAAAAAAATGCATGCATAAAAATAGTTTTTTAGAAAAAATTCTTTTTAAGCCCAAAAACTAACATATACCAAAATAAATTATAATGATATTTCCTATGTAATTAATTATATTATTTATAATTAAAGGGAACTTAGTTTAATTTAATATAAAGTTAAAAAAATAATGGATCATTTAATTTAAAATTAATGACATTTGTTTACAAAAATCATCATTTTTCACTATTCACTGAAAAATAAATCTTTTTTGAAAAATCCTAAAAATTCAACCTAAGATAATATCAATATTTTGATTTAAAAAATAGTATTTATTTAATTATATAAAATTTATATATATGATATAAATTAATTATAATTTTCATGTGAAAAAATTAGATATAAACCATTTTTGAAGAAAATATATTCTTGAAGCATAAAATAAATTTACTAAAAGTTGAGTACTTATTTGTTATGAATTAATAAATACATTTAAATTATTAAAATACTCTATAGTTTTTTTATAAAGTGTTTATTTTTATTTATACCATCCAATTTTACAGTTAGGTTATAATGGTTTACTATATCACAGTTCATATAGACTTGGGGTTGTATGTATGGAAAGATATCAAATATATAAAATTTTATTGGAATGGAAATACATATAAAATATTGGGGTGTTACAGTGACCCAAAAGTTAGAAATTAGAGTAGTATAATTTTATTAAATGGTAGTTTATTTATAGGAATGAGTTTTAAAATTTGGAGGAAGATTCTCAGTTGGCATTGAGATCATTGTCAAACTAGGGTGAATGTAAGGTGTTTAAAAAATTGGTAAGACAATTTTAGACGAAGAGCCCTAGGTAATTAAGGAAACTATTTTATGAAACCAAGGTAGTGTAATTATTGATGAATTCATTCTATTGGTATGTTTTTCAATGCTTTTGCTGGTACCCTATTTCATTTCAAGACTGTTTCTTAGACCAGTTTACATCCTCTAGTCTCGGATTACCGCTTTTCAAAGGTAGGTGAACATTAATCATCATGGAGAAGATGTCATATACTTTATTGAAATGGTATAATGGGATTTTGTGTAGCACCCATATTTTACTATTGTGTTTAATTTATATTACCTTATTATTTTGAGTTTCGGTTGAAGTCCTAATATTTCTAGGTCTTAAATTTTATAGTTTTGGATTTTTTCTAGTAGTTTTATGGTTTATATACATGGTTAGGATAAACCATGAAGTAATCATGTGAGGGGTGATATTTTGGAGAGAGTTTGTTTTTCATGATCTCCATATTGTTTTTCAAACCATACATGTTTTTCTAAGAATCCTTTCATTGAGGGTATTCCCTTGGGGGTGACCCACATAGCTAGTGCACTATTTGACAAACCATGTAACCAAACCATGTGACTTACCCAGATTTTTATGTTTTTTAGTTTTCCAATTTTACCCTCTTTTAATTAAGTGTGGATTCTCCCTTTTCTTTCCCTATATGAATCAACCAACACCCATTATCCTAAAGAGGGCTTACTTCCTTCTACTCCCTTGATTTTTGAATAAAATTTCTTTGTTTTCATGTGGTTCCAAGGTATATATCCCATATTTCTACTATTTCTCCCATTCATTCCTATTTTATCTTGGTTTTAGTTCCTCCATGAACCTAGAGGACCCATTGGATGATTAATGGTTCATGGATGACCTAATGTTGTGGTTTTTAGTGTATAGAGTCTATAAATATTTTCCTCATCCTTGTTTAGGTGCTCAATGTCAAAGATGACATGTTCCAACTTGATTCAGATCAATTTTTACCTCTTTAAGGTCGGTGTTTCTATGAAATTGATTAATTTTGGAATTTAATGTGTGATTGCGATTTATTAATCTTTTTTATTAAAAGTATGAATATATGTGATATTCACGTGTTTTTTCCAAATAATATCTATGAATTTTAATATTGGAATAAACGGTTTCCCATTTTAATTTCCATGTTTTCATTGTAAAATGGAATATATTAATATTTCAAGAATTTTTTGAAATTCTATTGAGGTTTTTTGAAATAGTTTTAGTGTCATGTGTTGGACTTTGATCCAATTTTGTTTTCAAAGAGTGAAAACAATGTTTTAAATACCTATTTTTTTACAATGAGGCTTTGACCTTAAAATTGTTTAAAAATGGTTTCTTTGTTAAATTTTTAATGTTTATTGAAATTAAAGTATTGATATTTCCCTTATGAAGCTTCCTTGATGGATCTTAAAAAATGTGTTTGATAAAAATGGAATGCCCTTGGTCTTGTTTTGGTTTTCAAATAATAAATCCTATGTTTTGAATGGTGGTTTTGAAATGTAAATAGTGTGTGGTTTTAAAGGATTTATAATGTATGTTTAATGTTGGTTTTTATGAAATGGAATGAGATTTATAATTCTAAGCCATATTTTATGGAAAAGGCCCATTTAGCACTTTATAAAGCATGTTGGTTAATGTTTTTGATACCCTATTGATTTTCCATTAGTTTCTTCCCCTTGTTTGGGTTGTTTATCAATATGTGATGTTTATTGATCCATTTTTAGGGAATGTTCATTTATTTATTCAATGGATGTATGAATCATATTAGGTATGTTCTATTCATGGGTGATAGAGGTGAGGTAGTGTATTGTTTATGGATTGTGTGTTGATATTAGCTTACTTTTTCACTCTCTTCCTCTTTTATTTGGGTCATGGGAACCTGGATACTAAGTGGGATATCTATATTTATATTACAATGGTTGGTTTACACACTATTAGTGTCCCTTAATTCATGCTAGGTACTAGGGCTAGGAGGGGGTTCCATTTACAATGAGGCCAGTGTGGGCTAGTTGGATGGATTGTGGATATTTGAACTCTGTATACATGGGTAGTTAGTCCATCGAAATTTAATAATATTTAGATTCTGTATCATGTTAGGTACCTAAGTTAGATACCATGACACACTCATTACTAGATTGATATTGTAAATAAGGTATTTATATCTTGTGCTTGATTTGATTTCCCCCTTTATTGTATTATTACGACACCCTTATCTTATTTATCTTCATTTTATATCTTTGTGTTTGTGGTGCCTGATTTATTCTTGTTTGTACCATTATTTTTGTGTCATTTCCTTTAAGTTTTTTAAATTAAGTCGGAAAAACCTATTTTTTATTAAATAATCTCATGTTGGGGTTTTAAAATGGATTTCAAAATGGGTGTTTTGTCTTGAAAATGGATTTGGATGATGGAAATATTTCAAAGTAATTTTATTCCTTTAAGAAAATAAAAACGAAAATTTCCATAAAGGTATTATTAGCTTGCTATTTATTTTTAAAATGTTTTTGTTTGAAACTCCTATTTTATAGTTGTATTTTGAAACTAGAATATGTAAATGTCCTTATGAAATAAATTACATAGTTTTTGTTGAGTGGTGACCTATTGGGTTGTTTATCCATGCCTTTATATTGTAGGTTCTAGTTTTTAGTTGGAATATAGTTTTTTTATTGGGGTCAATGTTGGGTGAGTTGGGAGGTGGTGAGAAACCAAAGGTTATATAGAGTAGGCTTCGAGTTTGGTTCATATATATTTTTATTTTGGTTTTTATTGTATTGACTAAGACAACCTACCTAGTAACCAATTTCAGTTATTTATTTTTTGCTTCTAGTTATACCATGAAAGTTTGTATTGTTCGTGGATGATGTGTTATATTTATTAAAATTATTTTAATTAGTGTTATTGGTTATGGACCATTTGATGTTCATGTTTATTTTTGGGTTATTCTCACTCAATGTTTCATGGACTTCTAATGTAAGGATGGTCCATGAAATACTTTTGATAAATATTATTCTATCTTTTAACTTTTATTTTAGGGATAAATCATTCTGAAAAGTGTTCCCATGATTCCCAAGAAATATTTTATAGAATGTGGGGATCAGGAACACCCTTTGGGTTGAGTGGAGAGTTAGGTCAGGTTCTAAGTGGATAAAAATTAAGGTCAGTTCATTATAAATGGTATTAAAGCTTAGTTTCTTCTCTCTATAGGAGCATATGTAACACCCTGAGATTTTATGAAAAATATTCTTTTAATTTCATTAATGTCTTGTGTTGTACGCTACACCAAAAGAATCTTGCACAACACGCATCCTTGACTTGCCTTGCATTACACGCAATCACGACCTTCCTCAATAGCGTGTGTAGTACGCAATATCGAGTTTCACTAAACAACGATATGCTATTAAAATATTATTAAAACTAGCCGTTATGAATAGTGATAACCACTTTTTGAAATTTTGTAAATTTTATTTTCAAAATGGACTTCATTTTTGGATACGGAATATCGAAATTAGCTTAGGGTGAAATTTTGGTACTTTTCGGATAACTTTCATTTTATGATGAATAGTGAAAATTACTAAATTTTAATTAAAAACAGCCTTTTTAATATAAATAATTAATAGTGATAAATTATTAATTTGAGTGGTTTTAAACTATATTTATAATATATTTTTACAATTTAATACAATGTTGGTTATTGGATGTAATTTCACATTTAAAACAGACATAAACAACTGTCAATCTTTTGATAGTTATTATCTCTTAAGAACACGCTATTTGTTTTGACGACGAGAATTAATTTTTAAATTAATTAATGAAACTGATATGTTTTTAATTTAGTAAAATATACATCATTTTTGAATTCATAATATCAAATATAGCTTATGCCTAATTTTCGGTATTTTTCTGGAAACTTTCATTTTTTGATGAATAGTGAAACCACTAAGTGGTAGTTAAAAAAATGAATTTTTCATAAAACTTAATTTTACCGCTTCTGTGAGTGGAATTTCAAAAATCCGAGAGACACGGTTGATGTCAGTAAGTAAAATTTGGTTCAATGAGATGAAAATAATTTTTGGTAAATAGTAACTTTTTACTTTTTTTTACCACGGTTAAAAGTAAATAGGGTAATTAAGGGTAAAAATGATATTATTATTACCCTAACACATGTCCTAATTCTATTGGATAAGTGTAATTCGACCAAAAACAACCTTAGGAATAAAATATGACCATTTAGACCCACTTGGATTAGATTAGGACATTTATTATTAATTTATTTAAAGAAGGGTTAAAATAGTTAAAATCAAAGTTTAATAAGAAAATCATTTTTAATATAGGGTTATACATAAGATAAATTAGACTATAAATATTAATTAGAAAGATAAAAATATTTCCTACATAATTTTATTTTATTTGTAATTTTTATACATTAAATAATTTAACTTATTTATGACACAAAGATGATGCAGTAATTATCTTATTAATACAATATTGACATAATTGATGTTATAAATACCCAAATAAATGTAATTTGAGACTTTTTATAAATTTCACTAATTTTCTAGGTTAATATGACATGTTATTATTGATTTAATTAACTTTTTTAGAACTAATAATTCTGTTATGATTTTTACAAAAATCAATTACTAAATAGTGTCAAAATTGACATAAAATAGTTTTTAAAACAAACATTATATTATTAATTGTTATTTTATTCCTAAAAATCTAAGGTTCGGCCAAATTACTTAGATACGGTTATATATATTAATAATAAACAACTTGGGGTTCGTTTGGCTTGTTATAGTAAGTTTATTAACCTTATAGTGTAAGAACACAAAAAGACACGGTAAAAGTAAAATTATCTAACTTAAAGTTAAATATAAATGATAAGGTTAAAATAGGAACCTAAACTTGTCTAAAATCTATTGTATGAGAGTATTTAGACCCATACCCACCTTAGCTTCGAAATAAATCAATTTGGAGCTATTTAAAACCGAATTTGTCTTTATAATAAAATAATATTTTTAGTTATTCCAAAGGTGCCCCTCTCCTCCCTTATAAGAGGGAACCTCCTCCCTCTCTTCCTCACAACACTTTGAGCCTTCAAGCTCGGCCAAACCCTACCAAACTCTCTTCTAAACTTCCCTAGAAACATCCTAGAGGTCCTGGTCTTCTTCAAAGACCAATTTAATGCCCCAAGAGGAGGACTCAAAGAGGCGCTTCAAAGAAGAGGTAATGTCCGTTACCGATTATTTCACCTTTATTTCTTCTTCCACTTATTCTTATTAGGTTGTTTCATTATGAAGTAATAACATCAGTATAAATCATATAATTATATGTTATTATAAGTATGAAACAACCCTATTTCCCCATCTATCCATCCTACGGAAAACGAAATCACCGCGCGTGCGTACGTACGGAATACCGTCTCCACTCCGTAGTGTAATCTATTTTCCACCAACACCTTACTTGGATGGGTATAATGGTGTAAATAATAACTATATATGATTATTGTAAAGTGATATTGATTCTGTAATAGTATACATACACTCCAATAAAATTCCACAATCATGGGAACGATATCATCGCTCGTGCGTACGTACGGAATACCGTCTCCACGACGCGATGAGATTCATTCTCAATGATTAACCATTCATAAATGATTATAAAGTATATATAATAAGTAATAATGAAATATATGAAATAATAATGATACTGTATTTATGTGTATATATATGTATTTCATCTACTTAATTTCATTCAACTCAATAAGGAAACGAAAACAGCGTTCATGCATACGTACGGCCTACCGTCTCCATGAACGGTGTATTTCTTTCCATTTACTGATCTATTATATATATGTATATTCTGAATATATATTATATATAAATCATGTTTTATATTCTGGAATTAATTAATCATGATCTATGTAATCATATGAATAATTACAAGTCAAAACACGAACGACAAATGAAACGATTTTACCCAAAACACTCTTTAACATGGAATTTACAAAAGAACGGGTAAAATAAAGTCATAAGTGAACCATATATGATATCATAACAATGAGTATGATTCTGGAATAAGTCAATGACATTATTTAAATCATTATATAGGAGGTTCGGACACTTACGAAGAAAATCAGACCTAAGGTAAGGGAAAGTATCACAATCTCATTTTTATCCGAGATTGTTTATACTTTGGTATTTACTGGGGTGTATTTTATCATCCACATCCATGTTTCCTCAATATGTAATATTTATATCCTTTTACAATAGTTTATATCCAATTTTACCCTTCGGTGAGTTTTTAGTAAAAGATATGAAAGGAATATTTTGTCGTTTTTCGTACGAGGTACTTTTTGACTTTTCCGAAAAAAGTATGAGAAGAATGTTTTTTTAACTTATACGGTATGAATGGATTTCTAAAACCTTATTTCCAAGAAGCTTTCTTTAAAAATTTTCAGGTTTATTTTTAATCAACTTCTTTTAGTTTAGAATAGTATGACATGTTAAGAAAGGAAAAATGTTTTTTATGTAGAAAAGGATATTTTCCTCAAGAATGGAGTTCAAGTATTTTATCAAAATTATTTTCCATATAAGATAATAAAGGGTTATGTTTCTATCCCTATTATTAAATTGATTTGATTATGTTGTGATAGAATTATTTTTATGAATTCCTTTATCTTATACGAATTGTTTTATGATGTCACGATGTTTAAGAATCCCATTTTTATTACATGGGTTATTCTATGATGTATGGTTTATGATTTTGTGGCACACATAAGAATGGTATCATTATGAGATGGGTGGTACCTATATCTCCCTCCAATGCATTGGGTAAAGATTTTATATCTCATGAGATAGACATGGCTGGAATGGTAGGTTAAACCAGTTCAGTGAAACAGGACTGAAACGAGGAATGAACTCGGTTTAGAAATGGACTTTGTCCACTAAGATAGTCTTAGAAATGAGTCTTGGCTAATAAGAAATGATTCTTTATGATTATGTGTGTATTCCATAAAGTTTCATGTTTTAATTTATGATTATTGGGATTACATTTCACTACTATGATTTATCCCATGTTATGAAATTATGATTTCTTTTGTAGGTTAAGATTTCCAAAATTTATGTTCTTATGTATATGATGTGATTGATATTTGTTTTGTTTACCATTACTGAGCATTTGAGCTCACCATTTTATGTTTTCTTTTCCCCATGATATAAAGAAAGGTTTTAGGTAAAAAAGGAAGATCTTTATGGGAGATGTTGAAGATCTTTCACCACGATTAGAAGATTATATTACAAGTTTCCAAAGACACTAAACTATTACAGTCCTTGTGTGTGTGTGTTTTTGTTATGTACTAAGTATTCCGAAAAAGTAATGTAATGTCCTTGTACGTCAAGCTTCGGGTCTCTACAGTTTGTATCAGGGGGAGGTTTAGTCAACCTTTGGAAACTAGGATGCGAGAATTTTAGTGAGATCCCTAGAGATATTTCTAAGGTATGTCTAGGGATGTCCCTAAGGTTAAGTATAAGTATAAGTTATAGTACTAGAATTATAGTAACCCAAGATGTTAGATATTTAAGTTACTCCCCCTTTATTATGTTGTTTTCCATAGCATGATTTTTGCCTCTCACACTATTCTTTTTGGGGTTTAGACGATGGCTGGAACCTGAAGGAAACGTGTTGATCACTGTAATGGACAATGCAATGATTTTCCTCCTGAACAAACAAGTGTTATGGGAGATGGAGTGCAAAATCTTATTGCTATACTTACATAAGCTATGAATCATTCTGGACTTCCAAATGAGCAGAGAAGGGAACAATATTCTATTGAGTCCTTCATGAGGCAACGTCCACCTTATTTCAGTGGGTCTTCCGATCCACTTGTTGCTGAACAATGGATCAGTACCACTGAAAAGATATTTTCAGTTCTTCAATGTTCTGAACATGACAAAGTCATCTTAGCAGTATATCGTTTGGAAGGTGAAGCTGATCAATGGTGGAATCTTATCAAGAATACGAGGCCAAGAGATGAAATTGAGTCCATGGAATGGGACGATTTCAAGAACTTGTTTTTCAGTAAGTACTTCCCTCATATTCTTCAAACAAAGATGGAAAAGGAGTTTCTTGAGCTGAAGCAGAAGGATGATGAATCTATTGGTATATACGAAGCGAATTTTACAAGACTTGCAAGGTATGCATCTGGCATTATCATCCAACCTGAAAGTAAAGTTGATCGATTCTTCAGTGGATTAAAACCAAATCTTCTAAGGGAATTAGCTATAAGAGACTTCAGTAGCTATGAAGAAATTGTGCGTTGTGCTATCAAGGTATAAATGGAAGTTGGTGTTACATATCCATCTCATGGTTTTGACAAGAAACGAAAGATGGAGTTCAAGGAGAAATCTCAGAATAATGGTGAAAAGAAGATGAATGTTTCCTTATGCACAAAGTGTGGAAAGAAGCATGGTGGAGATTGTCTTAAAGGGACTAGAAAATGTAGCTTAGTCCTAATTTTTGGTATTTCTCTAGAAACTTTCATTTTTTGATGAATAGTGAAACCACTAAGTGGTAGTTAAAAAAAATGATTTTTTCATAAAACTTGATTTTACCGCTTCTGTGAGTGGAATTTCAAAAATCCAAGAGACACGGTTGATGTCAGTAAGTAAAATGTGGTTCAATGAGATGAAAATAATTTTTGGTGAATAGTAACTTTTTACTTTTTTTTACCACGGTTAAAAGTAAATAGGGTAATTAAGGGTAAAAATGATATTATTATTATCCTAAAACATGTCCTAATTCTATTGGATAAGTTTAATTAGACCAAAAACAACCTTAGGAATAAAATATGAGCATTTAGGCCCACTTTGATTAGATTAGGACATTTATTATTAATTTATTTAAAGAAGGGTTAAAATAGTTAAAATCAACGTTTAATAAGAAAATAATTTTTAATATAGGGTCATACATAAGATAAATTCGACTATAAATATTCATTAGAAAGATAAAAATATTTCATACATAATGGTATTTTTTTTGTAATTTTTAGAAATTAAATAATTTAATTTATTTATGACACAACGATGATGCAGTAATTATCTTATTAATGAAATATTGACATAATTGATGTTATAAATACCCAAATAAATGTAATTTGAGACTTTTTATGAATTACACTAATTTTATAGGTTAATATGACATGTTAGTATGGATTTAATTACCTATTTTAGAACCAATAATTTTGTTATGAGTTTTAAAAAAATCAATTACTAAGTAGTGTCAAAATTGACATAAAATAGTTTTTAAAACAAATATTATATTATTAATTGTTATTTTATTCCTAAAAATCTTATTTTCGGCCAAATTACTTAGATAAGGTTATATATATTAATAATAAACAACTTGGGGTTCGTTTGGCTTGTTATAGTATGTTTATTAACCTTATAGTGTAAGAACACAAAAAGACATGGTAAAAGTAAAATTATCTAACTTAAAGTTAAAAATAAATGATAAGGTTAAAATAGGAACCTAAACTTGTCTAAATTCTATTGGATGAGAGTATTTAGACCCATACCCACCTTATCTTCTAAATGAATCAATTTGGAGCTATTTAAAACCGAATTTGGCTTTATAATAAAATAATATTTTTAGTTATTCCAAAGGTGCCCCTCTCCTCCCTTATAAAAGGGCACCTCCTCCCTCTCTTCCTCACACCACTTTGAGCCTTCAATGTAACACCCCGAGATTTTATGAAAAATATTATTTTCATTAATGTCTTGTGTTGTACGCTACACTAAAAGGAGCTTTCACAACACGCATCCTTGACTTGCCTTGCATTACACGCAATCGCGACCATCCTCGATAGCGTGTCCTGTACGCAATAACGGGTTTTGCTAAACAATGATATATTATTATGAACTAGCCGTTATGAATAGTTTTAACTAAATTTTGAATTTTATAACATTATTATTCATCTTACACATTTCTAGAACATGGTATAAGAACAAAATAAATTTTTCGGGTAAAATAAGTATTTTTCAAAAAATGCAGTTTTGCCGCCTTTTGATAGAGGACCCACTTTAAATCTAGTTTTTGACTTGTTTATATGTTCAATTTGACAAAATAAAATTCTTATTCTGAATCAGGATATAAAAATTTACATTAGATAAATTTTTGATATTTTTCCGATAACTTTCATATTTTAATGAATAGTAAAAACACGCTATATTTTAATTAAAAACAACTTTTTTCATCGTAATATATTATGTGGTTAAATTATAATATTGAATGGTTTTAAAGTATAAATAGAATATATTTTTACCATTTAATATAATTTATGTCATTAGCATTGATTTTACCTTGAATTCGTAGGTTAAATCAATTCAATCTTTTGCAATGTTTTAAAGAAAAACCCGTTTTCTTTCGACAACAGGATTAATTTTAATTTAATTTCTGCATCGTTTGTGTATTGAATTTGGAAAAATGGATTCCATATTTGGAATCCGTGGGTACAAATTATGTTAATAAGATACTTTTTATTTTTGGGCATTGTGAATAGTAACTACGGTAAATTTTATTTACTATAGTTAAAGGTAAATCGGGTAATTAAGGGTAAATATAAGATTATAAAATTATCCTAAAACTTGGAAAAAAATCCTATTGGATGGCTAAAAGTAGACCCATATAACCTAAGGGTCTGATTAGATTCATTTTATGGACTTTTGTCCATGAAAATAATTTAATTATTATTAAAACCAAAGAATGTGACAACATGTCACTTTCTTAAATCTTATAAGTATAATAATTTTAATTTAGTGATAAACTTCATGAAACTTCTAACATGAATAGTCTACAGAAATCTAATACAATTATCTACATCATAGGAATTTATTTAGAATTTTTAGGGATTAAATAATTATCATTTATTATGACACAAAGATGATGCAGTAATTGTCTTATTAATGAAATATTGACATAATTGATGTTATAAATGACCAAATAAATGTAATTTGAGACTTTTTATGACTTAAACTAATTTTATAGGTTAATATGACATGTTATTGTTGATTTAAGTAACTTGGTTTGAACCTATCATTCTTTTATGAATTTCATAAAAATCATGTACCAAATAGTGTCAAAAATTGACATAAATTAGTTTTTAAAACAAATATTATATTATTAATTGTTATTTTATTCCTAAAAATCTAAGGTTCGGCCAAATGACTTAGATAAGGTTATATATATTAATAATAAACAACTTGGGGTTCGTTTGGCTTGATATAGTAAGTTTATTAACCATATAGTGTAAGAAAACAAAAAGACACGGTAAAAGTTAAATTATTTAACTTAGAGTTAAATCTAATTTATAAGGTTAAAATAACAACCTAAACTTGTCAAAATCCTATTGGATGAGAGTATTTCTACCCATCCCCACTTTATCTTCTAAATAAGACCCTTTGGAACCATTATAAACCGAATTTGACCTTAATATAAAATAATATTTTGAGATTTTCCTAAGGTGCCCCTCTCCTCCCTTATAAAAGGGCACCTCCTCCCTCTCCTCCTCACACCAATTTGAGCATTCAAGCTCGGCCAAACCCTGCCAAAATCTCTTCTCCACTTCCCTAGTATCATCCTAGAGGTCCTGGTCTTCTTCAAAGACCATCCTTAGTTCTTTAAGTGGAGGTTAAGTGAAGGCGCGTCAAAAAGAGGTAATATCCATTACCGATCTTTTTCAATTTCTTTCTTCTTCAACTTCTTCTTCTTTAGTTGTTTCATGATAAATTAATAACATAAATATTTATTATATACTGATATGTTATTATAAATATGAAACAACTCTAATTAACCTTCTATCCATCCTATGGAAAAAGGAAATCACCGCGCGTGCGTACGTACGGAATACCGTCTCCACGCCATGGTGTAATATATTTTCTGCCACCACCTTAATTGGATGGGTATAATGGTATAATGAGTAACTATATATGATTATTATAAAGTGATATTGATACTCAAATAGTATACATACACTTCAACACAATTACATGACCATGGGAACGATATCATCGCTCGTGCGTACGTACGGACTACCGTCTCCACGACGCGATGAGATTCATTATCCACATTAACCATTCATGAATGATTATAAAGTATATATAATGAATAATAATGAAATATATGAAATGTTAAATCTACTGGATTTATGTATATATATATATTTATGTCATCTACTTACTTCCATTCAAGACAATAAGGAAAGGAAAACATCGTTCATGCGTACGTACGGACTACCGTCTCCATGAACGGTGTGTTTCATTTAATTTATCTATCTATTATATATATATATATACTGAATATATATGATATATAAATCATGTTTTATATTTTTTAAGTAAGTGAATCATGATATAAGTAATAATAATGTCAAGAACAACAAGTCCAAACACCTACGATAAATGAAACGATTTTACCCAAAACGCTTCTTTAACATGGAATTTACAAAAGAAAGGGTAATATAAAGTCATAAGTGAACCATAATGATATCATAACAATTAATATGATTCTGTAATAAGTTAATGACATTATTTAAATCATTATATAGGAGTTTCAGATACATACAAAGCATATCGGACATAAGGTAAGGGAAATATCACAATCTCATTTTTATCCGACATTATTTATACTTTGGAATTTACTGGGGTGTATTTTATCATCCACATCCATGTTTCCTCAATATGTAATATTATTTCCATCCATAAACAATTTTTTAAATCCAATTTTACTCTTCGATGAGTTTTTAGTAAAGGATATGAAAGGAATCTTTTGTCATTTTTCGTACGAGGTACTTTTTGACTTTTCCGACAAAAGTACAAAGAATGTTTTTTTAACTTATACGGCACGAGTGAATTTTTAAAACATTATTTCCCAAAAAGATTCCTTTACAAGTTTTCAAGTTTATTTTTAATCATCTTCTTTTAGTTTATAATTGTACGACATGTTAAGAAAGGAAAAGTGTTTTTGAAGCAGAAAGGATATTTTCCTCAAGAATGGAGTTCAAGTGTTTTATGAAAATTATTTTACATCTAAGATAATAAAGGGTTCTGTTTTTATCCCTATTATTACATTGATTTGATTATGTTGTGATGGAATTATTTTTATGAATTCCTTTATCGTATATAAATTGTTTTATGATGTCATGATGTTTAAGATTCCCATTTTTATTACATGGGTTATGCAATGATGTATGGTTTATGATTTTGTGGCACGCATAAGAATGGTATCATTATGAGATGGGTGGGACCTATATCTCCCTCCAATGCATTGGGTAAAGATTTTATATCTCATGAGATAGACATGGCTGGAACGATAGGTTATACCGGTTCAGTGAAACAGGACTAAAACGAGGGTGACTCGGTTCAGAAATGGACTTTGTCCACTAAGATAGTCTTGGCAATGAGTATTGACTAATAAGATATAATTCTCTATGATTATGTGTGTATGCCACAAAGTTTCATGTTTTAAGTTATGATTATTGGGATTTCATTTCACTACTATGATTTATCCCATGTTATGATATTATGATCTCTTTTGCAGGTTAAGATTTCCAAAATGTTATGTTCTTATGAATATGATGTGATTGATTTTTCTTTTGTTTACCCTTACTGAGCATTTGAGCTCACCCTTTTTTGTTTTCTTTTCCCTAGGATATAAAAAAAAAGGTTTTAGGTAAGAAAAAAAAGGGAAGATCTTTATGGGAGATGTTGAAGATCTTTCACCATGATTAGAATATTACATTCCGAGTTTCCAAAGACACTAAACTATTACGGTCCTTGTGTGTGTGTTTTTGTTATGTAATAAGTATTACGAAAAAGTAATGTAATGTCCTTGTACGTTAAGCTTCGGGTATCTACAATTGGTATCAGAGGAAAGGTTTAGTCAACCTTTGGAAATTAGGATGCGAAAATGTTAGTGAGATCCCTAGAGATATTTCTATGGTATGTCTAGGGATGTACCTAAGGTTAAGTATAAGTATAGGTTATAGTCCTAGAATTACGCTAACGATCATATAATTAAACCTAAGATGTTAGATATTGAAGGTACTCCCCCTTTATTATGTTGTTTTCCATAGCATGATTTTTGCCTCTCACACTATTCTTTTTGGGGTTTAGACGATGGCTGGAACCTGAAGGAACCGTGTTGATCACTGTAATGGACAATGCAATGATTGTCCTCCTGAACAAACAAGTGTTATGGGAGATGGAGTGCAAAATCTTATTGCTATACTTACATAAGCTATGAATCATTCTGGACTTCCAAATGAGCAGAGAAGGGAACAATATTCTATTGAGTCCTTCATGAGGCAACGTCCACCTTATTTCAGTGGGTCTTCCGATCCACTTGTTGCTGAACAATGGATCAGTACCACTGAAAAGATATTTTCAGTTCTTCAATGTTCTGAACATGATAAAGTCATCTTAGTAGTATATCGTTTGGAAGGTGAAGCTGATCAATGGTGGAATCTTATCAAGAATACGAGGCCAAGAGATGAAATTGAGTCCATGGAATGGGACGATTTCAAGAACTTGTTTTTCAGTAAGTACTTCCCTCATATTCTTCAAACAAAGATGGAAAAGGAGTTTCTTGAGCTGAAGCAGAAGGATGATGAATCTATTGGTATATACGAAGCGAATTTTACAAGACTTGCAAGGTATGCATCTGGCATTATCATCCAACCTGAAAGTAAAGTTGATCGATTCTTCAGTGGATTAAAACCAAATCTTCGAAGGGAATTAGCTATAAGAGACTTCAGTAGCTATGAAGAAATTGTGCATTGTGCTATCAAGGTATAAATGGAAGTTGGTGTTACATATCCATCTCATGGTTTTGATAAGAAACGAAAGATGGAGTTCAAGGAGAAATCTCAGAATAATGGTGAAAAGAAGATGAATGTTTCCTTATGCACAAAGTGTGGAAAGAAGCATGGTGGAGATTGTCTTAAAGGGACTAGAAAATGTTTTAAGTGTGGAAAAGAAGGTCATCGAGCAGCTGAGTGTCGAAGTAATGGAAAAAGGGTTTCTAATGATGTGAATAAAGAAAACACTGCAGAGAACGCACCACTAACACTTCAATGCTTCAAGTGCAAGGAAATGGGGCATTATGCTAATAAATTCCCTAATCCAAGGGTTAGTGATGATCGACATGAGCAACCGCTTAAGGCAAAGGAAAAAGGGAAGTCACATGTGATCACTATTGGCGATGTTGAATATGACAACGATGTGGTGGAATGATTAAGTGTTTATGTAATGGGATTCCAAAATAATGTTGTATCATGGAGTATTGGAATATTTATGTATTGGTATAATGTGGTATTCAAAGTGATTGAGATATTTTTGGAAATAAGATGATATGCGCATAATGAAGGGAAAATGAGAAAACGAAATGTTTAACAGTATTCATGAGCTCATGATTGATATAAGGACTAAGTGATATCATGGTTTGAGTATATATAATTTTGAGGATTTTGGTATGTGGAAAGTGTTAACTTTCAACTGCATTCAATTTTTCACTATGGTTCAATGGGTATTCTTTTTTTTCAAGAGAATACATGATTAAGGTATTCACATGATTGGAATGTGACCAACAATATATATATATATATATGGGGGATAAATGATGGTATTCACATGCTTGGTTGATGACATTTCAAGTAATCTTTTTCTTTATACTATGAGCTTGGACCGAAGTATTTTAGATAAGCCTAAATATTGGAATGGATTATGTTGGACATATGCTAAGTATTGTTTAAGGATAGAACTTTTTTCAATATTACTGATGGGATTTTATAGTAATGTAGTTTTAGAAAAAGGACAAACTGCAGGACGGGCGACAACCCATCGCGTCGGACAAGGCTGTGGGAATCGAACCCACAACCGAAGTGCGACTGGCCTTTTTTGCCTACCACTGGCCTACAGGAAGTCCCTGTTTAGTAGAAACTAGTTTTATTATATTAAGCAGTATAAGTCCATTTTAGGAACTATATAAGATTAATCTCACTATAGATGGACTTATGTATTTTTTTTAAAAAACTTTTCTAACCTTTTGTTTGAGACAGATGGAATGAACCATCATTCTATCACATGATCTGCTAACACATCATGAATGAAAAATTCAACTTCATTTCCTTAAGAGATGAAGTGGAAATTGTCCAAAAAATGACAAACGGTGAGACTATACCAAAATCACGAAAGTATTTCTTCTAATTCCAATTTCATCAACTTTAGGGAAATGATCTTGAAAAAAAACCAAAAATGTTGTCCTACTGCCCTTATATCCGTTGAATCAGATGGTACCTTAGATCACCACAAATCAATAGCTTTGTGATTTTTGGCTTTTTCATAGCCATGTTCTATACCACTCTCTATCAGAACATGACGGTTAGATTTCTCTTCCATGTCCATATTTTCACCTATGAGGAAACCCAGTGATTAGTTTATTTGGGTAACAATTATGTTTCATACTTTTGTTTTTTAAAGAATGGTTTTGGTATTCCTTTTTACGATGTGGGTTTCTATTAAAGAAACTTTCAAGTAGTAAACCATTTATAACCCCGATGAATTTCGAGGGAGAAATTCATTTTAAGGGGGGTAGAATGTAACACCCCGAGATTTTATGAAAAATATTCTTTTCATTAATGTCTTGTGTTGTACGCTACACCAAAAGGAGCTTTCACAACACGCATCCTTGACTTGCCCTGCATTACATGCAATCGCGACCTTCCTCGATAGCGTGTCTTATACGCAATACATGGTTTTACTAAACAAAAATATATTATTATGAACTAGCCGTTATGAATAGTGTTAACTAAATTTTTAATTTTATAACATTATTATTCATCTTACACATTTCTAGAACATGGTATAAGAACAAAATAAATTTTTCGGGTAAAATAAGTATTTTTCAAAAAATGCAGTTTTGCCGCCTTTTGATGGCGCGCCCAATTTAAATCTAGTTTTTGACATGTTTATATGTTCAATTTGACAAAATAAAATTCTTCTTTTGAATCAGGATATATAAATTTACATTAGATAAAGTTTTGATATTTCTCCGATAACTTTCATATTTTAATGAATAGTAAAAACACGCTATATTTTAATTAAAAACAACTATTTTCATCGTAATAGCTTATGTGGTTAAATTATAATATTGAATGGTTTTAAAGTATAAATAGAATATATTTTTACCATTTAATATAATTTATGTCATTAGAATTGATTTTACCTTGAATTCGTAGGTTAAATCAATTCAATCTTTTGCAATGTTTTAAAGAAAAACCCGTTTTCTTTCGACAACGAGATTAATTTTAATTTAATTTCTGCATCTTTTGTGTATTGAATTTGGAAAAATGGATTCCAAATTTGGAATCAGTGGGTCCAAATTATGTTAATAAGCTACTTTTTATTTTTGGGCATTGTGAATAGTAACTACGGTAAATTTTATTTACTATAGTTAAAGGTAAATCAGGTAATTAAGGGTAAATATAAGATTATAAAATTACCCTAACACTTGGAAAAAAATCCTATTGGATGGCTAAAATTAGACCCATATAACCTAAGGGTAATATTAGATTCATTTTATGGACTTTTGTCTATGAAAATAATTTAATTATTATTAAAACCAAAGAATGTGACAACAAGTCACTTTCTTAAATCTTATAAGTATAATAATTTTAATTTAGTGATAAACTTCATGAAACTTCGAACATGAATAGTCTATAGAAAGCTAATACAATTATCTATATCATAGGAATTTATTTAGAATTTTTAGGGATTAAATAATTATCATTTATTATGACACAATGATGATGCAGTAATTGTCTTATTAATGAAATATTGACATAATTGATGTTATAAATGACCAAATAAATGTAATTTGAGACTTTTTATGACTTAAAATAATTTTATAGGTTAATATGACATGTTATTGTTGATTTAAGTAACTTTTTTTGAACCTATCATTATTTTATGAATTTTATAAAAATCATGTACCAAATAGTGTCAAAATTGACATAAATTAGTTTTTAAAACAAATATTATATTATTAATTGTTATTTTATTCCTAAAAATATAAGGTTCGGACAAATTACTTAGATAAGGTTATATATATTAATAATAAACAACTTGGGGTTCGTTTGGCTTGATATAGTAAGTTTATTAACCATATAGTGTAAGAAAACAAAAAGACACGGTAAAAGTTAAATTATTTAACTTAGAGTTAAATCTAGTTGATAAGGTTAAACTAATAACCTAAACTTATCTAAATCATATTGGATGAGAGTATTTAGACCCATACCCACTTTAGCATCGAAATAAGACCCTTTGGAACCATTATAAACCGAATTTGACCTTAATATAAAATAATATTTTGAGATTTTCCTAAGGTGCCCCTCTCCTCCCTTATAAAAGGGCACCTCCTCCCTCTACTCCTCACACCAATTTGAGATTTCAAGCTCGGCCAAACCCTGCGAAAATCTCTTCTCCACTTCACTAGTATCATCCTAGAGGTCCTTGTCTTCTTCAAAGACCATCCTTAGTTCTTTAAGTGGAGTTTAAGTGAAGGCGCGTCAAAAAGAGGTAATATCCATTACCGATCTTTTTCAATTTCGTTCTTCTTCAACTTATTCTTATTTAGTTGTTTCATGATAAAGTAATAACATAAGTATTTATTATATACTGATATGTTATTATAAATATTAAACAACTCTAATTAACCTTCTATCCATCCTACGGAAAAAGGAAATCACCGCGCGTGCGTACGTACGGAATACCGTCTCCACGCCGTGGTGTAATCTATTTTCTGCCACCACCTTAATTGGATGGGTATAATGGTATAATGAGTAACTATATATGATTATTATAAAGTGATATTGATACTGAAATAGTATACACACACTTCAACACAATTCCATGACCATGGGAACGATATCATCGCTCGTGCGTACGTACGGACTACCGTCTCCACGACGCGATGAGATTCATTCTCCACATTAACCATTCATGAATGATTATAAAGTATATATAATGAATAATAATGAAATATATTGCATGTTAAATCTACTGGATTTATGTATATATATATATGTATGTCATCTACTTACTTCCATTCAAGACAATAAGGAAAGGGAAACAGTGTTCATGCGTACGTACGGACTACCGTCTCCATGAACGGTGTGTTTCATTTCATTTATCTATCTATTATATATATATATACTGAATATATATGATATTTAAATCATGTTTTATATTTTGGAAGTAAGTAAATCATGATATAAGTAATAATAATGTCAAGAACAACAATTCCAAACACCTACGATAAATGAAACAATTTTACCCAAAATGCTTCTTTAACATGGAATTTACAAAAGAACTGGTAATATAAAGTCATAAGTGAACCATATATGATATCATAACAATGAATATGATTTTGTAATAAGTTAATGACATTATTTAAATCATTATACAGGAGGTTCGGATACATACAAAGCATATCGGACATAAGGTAAGAGAAATATCACAATCTCATTTTTATCCGAGATTGTTTATACTTTGGAATTTACTGGGGTGTATTTTATCATCCACCTCCATGTTTCCTCAATGTTTAATATTATTTCCATCCATCTACAATTGTTTAAATCCAATTTTACTCTTTGGTGAGTTTTTAGTAAAGGATATAAAAGGAATCTTTTGTCGTTTTTCGTACGAGGTACTTTTTGACTTTTCCGAAAAAAGTAAAAAGAATGTTTTTTTAACTTATACGGCATGAATGGATTTTTAAAACATTATTTCCCAAAAATATTCCTTTACAAGTTTTCAAGTTTATTTTTAATCAAATTCTTTTAGTTTATAATTGTACGACATGTTAATAAAGGAAAAGTGTTTTTTAAGCAGAAAGGATATTTTCCTCAAGAATGGAGTTCAAGTGTTTTATGAAAATTATTTTCCATCTAAGATAATAAAGGGTTCTGTTTTTATCCCTATTATTACATTGATTTGATTATGTTGTGATGGAATTATTTTTATGAATTCCTTTATCGTATATGAATTGTTTTATGATGTCATGATGTTTAAGATTCCCATTTTTATTACATGGGTTATGCAATGATGTATGGTTTATGATTTTGTGGCACACATAAGAATGGTATCATTATGATATGGGTGGGACCTATATCTTCCTCCAATTCATTGGGTAAAGATTTTATATCTCATGAGATAGACATGGCTGGAACGGTAGGTTATACCGGTTCAGTGAAACAGGACTGAAACGAGGGTGACTCGGTTCAGAAATGGAATTTGTCCACTAAGATAGTCTTGGAAATGAGTCTTGACTAATAAGATATGATTTTATATGATTATGTGTGTATGCCACAAAGTTTAATGTTTTAAGTTATGATTATTGGGATTTCATTTCACTACTATGATTTATCCCATGTTATGATATTATGATCTCTTTTGCAGGTTAAGATTTCCAAAATGTTATGTTATTATTAATATGATGTGATTGATTTTTCTTTTGTTTACCCTTACTGAGCATTTGAGCTCACCCTTTTTTGTTTTCTTTTCCCCAGGATATAAAAAAAAGGTTTTAGGTAAGAAAAAAAAGGGAAGATCTTTATGGGAGATGTTGAAGATCTTTCACAATGATTAGAAGATTATGTTCTGAGTTTCCAAAGACACTAAATTATTACGGTCCTTGTGTGTGTGTTTTTGTTATGTAATAAGTATTCCACATAAGTAATGTAATGTACTTGTACGTTAAGCTTCGGGTCTCTACAGTTGGTATCAGAGGAAAGGTTTAGTCAACCTTTGGAAATTAGGATGCGAAAACGTTAGTGAGATCCCTAGAGATATTTCTAAGGTATGTCTAGGGATGTACCTAAGGTTAAGTATAAGTATAGGTTATAGTCCTAGAATTACGCTAACGATCATATAATTAAACCTAAGATGTTAGATATTGAAGGTACTCCCCCTTTATTATGTTGTTTTCCCTAGCATGATTTTTGCCTCTCACACTATTCTTTTTGGGTTTTAGACGATGGTTGGAACCTGAAGGAACCGTGTTGATCACTGTAATGGACAATGCAATGATTGTCCTCCTGAACAAACAAGTGTTATGGGAGATGGAGTGAAAAATCTTATTGCTATACTTACACAAGCTATGAATCATTCTGGACTTTCAAATGAGCAGAGAAGGGAACAATATTCTATTGAGTCCTTCATGAGGCAACGTCCACCTTCTTTCAGTGGGTCTTTCGATCCACTTGTTGCTGAACAATGGATCAGTACCACTGAAAAGATATTTTCAGTTCTTCAATGTTCTGAACATGATAAAGTTATCTTAGCAGTATATCGTTTGGAAGGTGAATATGATCAATGGTGGAATCTTATCAAGAATACGAGGCCAAGAGATGAAATTGAGTCCATGGAATGGGACGAGTTCAAGAACTTGTTTTTCAGTAAGTACTTCCCTTGTATTCTTCGAACAAAGATGGAAAAGGAGTTTCTTGAGATGAAGCAGAAGGATGATGAATCTGTTGGTATATACGAAGAGAATTTTACAAGACTTGTAAGGTATGCATCTGGCATTATCATCCAACCTGAAAGTAAAGTTGATCGATTCTTCAGTGGATTAAAACCAAATCTTCGAAGGGAATTAGCTATAAGAGACTTCAGTAGCTATGAAGAAATTGTGCGTTGTGCTATCAAGGTAGAAATGGAAGTTAGTGTTACATATCCATCTCATGGTTTTGACAAGAAATGAAAGATGGAGTTCAAGGAGAAATCTCAGAATAATGGTGAAAAGAAGATGAATGTTTCCTTATGCACAAAGTGTGGAAAGAAGCATGGTGGAGATTGTCTTAAAGGGACTAGAAAATGTTTTAAGTGTGGAAAAGAAGGTCATCGAGCAGCTAAGTGTCGAAGTAATGGAAAAAGGGTTTCTAATGATGTGAATAAAGCAAACACTGCAGAGAACGCACCACCAACACTTCAATGATTCAAGTGCAAGGAAATGGGGTATTATGCTAATAAATGCCCTAATCCAAGGGTTAGTGATGATCGACATGAGCAACCACTTAAGGCAAAGGACAAAGGGAAGTCACATGTGATCACTATTGGTGATGTTGAATATGACAATGATGTGGTGGAATGATTAAGTGTTTATGTAATGGGATTCCAAAATAATGTTGTATCATGGAGTATTAGAATATTTATGTATTGGTATAATGTGGTATTCAAAGTGATTGAGATATTTTTGGAAATAAGATGATATGTGCATAATGAAGGGAAAACGAGAAAACGAAATGTTTAACAGTATTCATGAGCTCATGATTGATATAAGGACTAAGTGATATCATGGTTTGAGTATATAGAATTTTGAGGATTTTGGTATGTGGAAAGTGTTAACTTTTAACTGCATTCAAGTTTTCACTATGGTTCAATGGGTATTCATTTTTTTCAAGAGAATACATGATTAAGGTATTCACATGATTGGAATGTGACCAACAATATATATATATGGGGGATAAATTATGGTATTCACATGCTTGTTTGATGACATTTCAAGTAATCGTTTTCTTTATACTATGAGCTTGGACCGAAGTATTTTAGATAAGCCTAAATATTGGAATGGATTATGTTGGACATATGCTAAGTATTGTTTAGGGATAGAACTTTTTTTGATATTACTGATGGGATTTTATAGTAATATAGTTTTAGAAAAAGGACAACCTGCAGGACGGGCGACAACCCATCGCGTCAGACAAGGCTGTGGGAATCGAACCCACAACCGAAGTGCGACTGGCATTTTTCGCCTACCACTGGCCTACAGGAAGTCCCTGTTTAGTAGAAACTAGTTTTATTATATTAAGCATTATAAGTCCATTTTAGGAACTATATAAGATTAATCTCACTATAGATGGACTTATGTATTTTTTTTAAAAACTTTTTTAACCTTTTGTTTGAGACAGATGGAATGACCCATCATTCTATCACATGATCTGCTAACACATCACGAATGACAAATTCAACTTCATTTCTTTAAGAGATGAAGTGGAAATTGTCCAAAGAATGAAAAACGGTGAGACTATACCAAAATCACGAAAGTATTTCTTCTAATTCCAATTTCATTAACTTTAGGGAAATGATCTTGAAAAAAAAACCAAAAATGTTGTCCTACTTCCCTTATATCCGATGAATCAGATGGTACCTTAGATCACCACAAATCAATAGCTTTGTGATTTTTGGATTTTTCATAGCCATGTTCTCTACCACTCTCCATCAGAACATGACGGTTAGATTTCTCTTCCATGTCCATATTTTCACCTACGTGGAAACCCCGTGATTAGTTTATTTGGGTAACCGTTACGTTTCATACTTTTGTTTTTTAAAGAATGGTTTTGGTATTCCTTTTTACGATGTGGGTTTCTATTAAGAAACTTTCAAGTAGTAAACCATTTATACCCCTGACGAATTTCGAGGGCGAAATTCATTTTAAGGGGGGTAGAATGTAACACCCCGAGATTTTATGAAAAATATTCTTTTCATTAATGTCTTGTGTTGTACGCTACACCAAATGGAGCTTTCACAACACACATCCTTGACTTTCCTTGCATTACACGCAATCGCGACCTTCCTCGATAGCGTGTCTTGTACGCAATACAGGGTTTTAATAAACAACGATATATTATTATGAACTAGCCGTTATGAATAGTGTTAACTAAATTTTTAATTTTATAACATTATTATTCATCTTACACATTTCTAGAACATGGTATAAGAACAAAATAAATTTTTCGGGTAAAATAAGTATTTTTCAAAAAATGCAGTTTTGCCGCCTTTTGATGGCGCACCCACTTTAAATATAGTTTTTTACATGTTTATATGTTCAATTTGACAAAATAAATTTTTTATTTTGAATCAGGATATAAAAATTTACATTAGATAAAGTTTTGATATTTTTCCGATAACTTTCATATTTTAATGAATAGTAAAAACACACAATATTTTAATTAAAAACAACTATTTTCATCGTAATATCTTATGTGGTTAAATTATAATATTGAATGGTCTTAAAGTATAAATAGAATATATTTTTACCATTTAATATAATGTATGTCATTAGCATTGATTTTACCTTGAATTCGTAGGTTAAATCAATTCAATCTTTTGCAATGTTTTAAAGAAAAACCCATTTTCTTTCGACAACGGGATTAATTTTAATTTAATTTCTGCATATTTTGTATATTGAATTTGGAAAAATGGATTCCATATTTGGAATCAGTGGGTCCAAATTATTTTAATAAGCTATTTTTTATTTTTGGGCATTGTGAATAGTAACTACGGTAAATTTTATTTACTATAGTTAAAGGTAAATCGGGTAATTAAGGGTAAATATAAGATTATAAAATTACCCTAACACTTGGAAAAAAATCCTATTGGATGGATAAAAGTAGACCCATATAACTTAAGGGTCAGATTAGATTCATTTTATGGACTTTTGTTCATTAAAATAATTTAATTATTATTAAAACCAAAGAATGTGACAACATGTCACTTTCTTAAATCTTATAAGTATAATAATTTTAATTTAGTGATAAACTTCACGGAACTTCGAACATGAATAGTCTCTATAACAGTAATACAATTATCTACATTATAGGAATTTATTTAGAATTTTTAGGGATTAAATAATTATCATTTATTATGACACAAAGATGATGCACTAATTGTCTTATTAATGAAATATTGACATAATTGATGTTATAAATGCCCAAATAAATGTAATTTGAGACTTTTTATGACTTACAATAAATTTTTAGGTTAATATGACATGTTATTGTTGATTTAAGTAACTTGGTTCGAACTTATTATTCTGTTATGAATTTCATAAAAATCATGTACCAAATAGTGTCAAAATTGACATAAATTAGTTTTTAAAAAAATATTATATTATTAATTGTTATTTTATTCCTAAAAATATAAGGTTCGGCTAAATGACTTAGATAAGGTTATATATATTAATAATAAACAACTTGGGGTTCTTTTGGCTTGATATAGTAAGTTTATTAACCATATAGTGTAAGAAAACAAAAAGACACGGTAAAAGTTAAATTATTTAACTTAGAGTTAAATCTAATTGATAAGGTTAAAATAATAACCTGAACTTGTCTAAATCCTATTTTATGAGAGGATTTAGACCCATACCCACTTTTGCTTCTAAATAAGACCCTTTGGAACCATTATAAACCGAATTTGACCTTAATATAAAATAATATTTTGAGATTTTCCTAAGGTGCCCCTCTCCTCCCTTATAAAAGGGAACCTCCTCCCTCTCCTCCTCACAACAATTTGAGCATTAAAGCTCGGCCAACCCCTGCCAAAATATCTTCTCCACTTCCCTAGTATCATCCTAGAGGACCTGGTATTCTTCAAAGACCATCCTTAGTTCTTTAAGTGGAGGTTAAGTGAAGGCGCGCCAAAAAGAGGTAATATCCATTACCGATCTTTTTCAATTTCTTTCTTCTTCAAATTTTTCTTCTTTAGTTGTTTCATGATAAAGTAATAACATCAGTATTTATTATATACTAATATGTTATTATAAATATGAAACAACTCTAATTAACCTTCTATCCATCCTACGAAAAAAGGAAATCACCGCGCGTGCGTACGTACGGAATACCATCTCCACGCCGTGGTGTAATCTATTTTCCGCCACCACCTTAATTGGATGGGTATAATGGTATAACGAGTAACTATATAGGAGTATTATAAAGTTATATTTATACTGAAATAGTATACAAACACTTCAACACAATTCCACGACCATGGGAACGATATCATCGCTCGTGCTTACGTACGGACTACCGTCTCCACGACGCGATGAGATTCATTCTCCACATTAACCATTCATGAATGATTATAAAGTATATATATTGAATAATAATAAAATATATGACATGTTAAATCTACTGGATTTATGTATATATATATATATATGTATGTCATCTACTTACTTCCATTCAAGACAATAAGGAAAGGGATACAGCGTTCATGCGTACGTACGGACTACCGTCTCCATGAACGGTGTGTTTCATTTAATTTATCTATCTATTATATATATATATATATAATGAATATATATGATATATAAATCTTGTTTTATATTATAGAAGTAAGTAAATCATGATATAAGTAATAATAATGTCAAGAACAACAAGTCCAAACACCTACGATAAATGAAATGATTTTACCCAAAACGCTTCTTTAACATGGAATTTACAAAAGAACGGGTAATATAAAGTCATAAGTTAACCATATATGATATCATAACAATGAATATGATTCTGTAATAAGTTAATGAAATTATTTAAATCATTATACAGGAGGTTCGGATACATACAAAGCATATCAGACATAAGTCAAGGGAAATATCACAATCTCATTTTTATCCGAGATTGTTTATACTTTGGAATTTACTAGGGTGTATTTTATCATCCACATCCATGTTTCCTCAATATGTAATATTATTTCCATCCACATACAATTGTTTAAATCCAATTTTACTCTTAGGTGAGTTTTTATTAAAGGATATGAAAGGAATCTTTTGTCGTTTTTCGTACGAGGTACTTTTTGACTTTTCCGACAAAAGTACGAAGAATGTTTTTTTTAACTTATACGACATGAATGGATTTTTAAAACATTATTTCCCAAAAATATTCCTTTACAAGTTTTCAAGTTTATTTTTAATCAACTTATTTTAGTTTATAATTGTACGACATGTTAAGAAAGGAAAAGTGTTTTTGAAGCAGAAAGGATATTTTCCTCAAGAATGGAGTTTAAGTGTTTTATGAAAATTATTTTCCATCTAAGATAATAAAGGGTTACGTTTTTATCCCTATTATTACATTGATTTGATTATGTTGTGAGGGAATTATTTTTAGGAATTCCTTTATCGTATATGAATTTTTTTATGATGTCATGATGTTTAAGATTCCCATTTTTATTACATGGGTTATGCAATGATGTATGGTTTATGATTTTGTGGCACACATAAGAATGGTATCATTATGAGATGGGTGGGACCTATATCTCCCTCAAATTCATTGGGTAAAGATTTTATATCTCATGAGATAGACATGGCTGGAACGGTAGGTTATACCAGTTCAGTGAAACAGGACTGAAACGAGGGTGAATCGGTTCAGAAATGGACTTTGTCCACTAATATAGTCTTGGAAATGAGTCTTGACTAATAAGATATGATTCTATATGATTATGTGTGTATGCCACAAAGTTTCATGTTTTAAGTTATGATTATTGGGATTTCATTTCACTACTATGATTTATCCCATGTTATTATATTATGATCTCTTTTGCAGGTTAAGATTTCTAAAATGTTATGTTCTTATGAATATGATGTGATAGATTTTTCTTTTGTTTAACCTTACTGAGCATTTGAGCTCACCCTTTTTTGTTTTCTTTTCCCAAGGATATAAAAAAAGGTTTTAGGTAAGAAAAAAAAGGGAAGAACTTTATGGGAGATGTTGAATATCTTTCACCATGATTATAAGATTACGTTCCGAGTTTCCAAAGACCCTAAACTATTACGGTCCTTGTGTGTGTGTTTTTGTTATGTAATAAGTATTCCACAAAAGTAATGTAATGTCCTTGTACGTTAAGCTTAGGGTCTCTACATTCAAGCTCGGCCAAACCCTGCCAAATTCTCTTCTCCACTTCCCTAGAAACATCCTAGAGGTCCTGGTCTTCTTCAAAGACCAATTTTAGTGCCCTAAGAGGAGGACTCAAAGAGGCGCTTCAAAGAAGAGGTAATGTCAGTTACCAATTCTTTCACCTTTATTTCTTCTTCCACTTCTTCTTCTTAGGTAGTTTAATTATGAAGTAATAAAATAAGTATCACTCATATAATTATATGTTATTATAAGTATGAAACAACCCTATTTCACCATCTATCCATCCTACGAAAAACGAAATCACCGCGCGTGCTTACGTACGGAATACCGTCTCCACGCCGTGGTGTAATATATTTTCCACCACCACCTTACTTGGATGGGTATAATGGTGTAAATAATAACTATATATGATTATTGTAAAGTGATATTGATTCTGTAATAGTATACATACACTCCAATAAAATTCCACGATCATGGGAACGATATCATCGCTCGTGCGTACGTACGGAATACCGTCTCCACGACGCGATGAGATTCATTCTCAATGATTAACCATTCATAAATGATTATAAAGTATATATAATAAGTAATAATGAAATATATGACATAATAATGATACTATATTTATGTGTATATATATGTATGTCATCTACTTAATTCCATTCAACTCAATAAGGAAACGAAAACAGCGTTCATGCGTACGTACGACCTACCGTCTCCATGAACGGTGTATTTATTTCCATTTAATGATCTATTATATATATGTATATTCTGAATATATATTATATATAAATCATGTTTTATATTCTGTAATTAATTAATCATGTTCTAAGTAATCATATGAATAATTACAAGTCAAAACACGAACGACAAATGAAACGATTTTACCCAAAACGCTCTTTAACATGGAATTTACAAAAGAACGGGTAAAATAAAGTCATAAGTGAACCATATATGATATCATAACAATGATTACGATTTTGGAATAAGTCAATGACATTATTTAAATCATTATACAGGAGGTTTGGACACTTACGAAGCAAATTGGACCTAAGGTAAGGGAAAATATCACAATCTCATTTTTATCCGATATTGTTTATACTTTGGTATTTACTAGGGTGTATTTTATCATCCACATCCATATTTCCTCAATATTTAATATTTATATCCTTCTAAAATAGTTTATATCCAATTTTACCCTTCGGTGAGTTTTTAGTAAAAGATATGAAAGGAATCTTTTGTGGTTTTTCGTACGAGGTATTTTTTGACTTTTCTGACAAAAGTATGAGAAGAATGTTTTTTTAACTTATAAGGCATGAATGGATTTCTAAAACATTATTTCCAAGAAGCTTCCTTTACAAATTTTCAAGTTTATTTTTAATCAACTTATTTTAGTTTAGAATAGTATGACATGTTAAGAAAGGAAATATGTTTTTGAAGTAGAAAAGGATATTTTCATCAAGAATGGAGTTCAAGTATTTTATCAAAATTATTTTCCATCTAAGATAATAAAGGGTTCTGTTTCTATCCCTATTATTAAATTTATTTGATTATGTTGTGATAGAATTATTTTTATGAATTCCTTTATCTTATATGAATTGTTTTATGATGTCACGATGTTTAAGAATCCCATTTTTATTACATGGGTTATGCTATGATGTATGGTTTATGATTTTGTGGCACACATAAGAATCGTATCATTATGAGATGGGTGGGACCTATATCTCCCTCTAATTCATTGGGTAAAGATTTTATATCTCATGAGATAGACATGGCTGGAACGACAGGTTAAACCGGTTAAGTGAAACAGTACTGAAACGAGGAATGAACTCGGTTCAGAAATAGACTTTGTCCACTAAGATAGTCTTGGCAATGAGTATTGAATAATAAGAAATTATTCTCTATGATTATGTGTGTATGACACAAAGTTTCATGTTTTAAGTTATGATTATTGGGATTACATTTCACTACTATGATTTATCCCATGTTATGAAATTATGATTTCTTTTTCAGGTTAAGATTTCCAAAAGTTATGTTCTTATGTATATGATGTGATTGATATTTCTTTTGTTTACCCTTACTGAGCATTTGAGCTCACCCTTTTATGTTTTCTTTTCCCCAGGATATAAAGAAAGGTTTTAGGTAAAAAAAAGGAAGATCTTTATGGGATATGTTGAAGATCTTTCACCATGATTAGAAGATTATATTCCGAGTTTCCAAAGACACTAAACTATTACGGTCCTTGTGTGTGTGTGTTTTTGTTATGTACTAAGTATTCCGAAAAAGTAATGTAATGTCCATGTACGTCAAGCTTCGGGTATCTACAACATAAGATTCTGAAAAACCCTATTTTTATTTGTGATTATATGGTATAAAAGATATTATGGCCATCAGAACTTGATAGGTAAGGACTAGGAGAGTCTAGCTAGCTCTCTCTCATCTTGAACATCAAGTTTCTAGGGGTATTTGGGTTTAAAATTGTGAATTTGAGTTCATTTTTGTTTTTTCTCAATGGATTTTGATGTGAATTGATGATGTTATAAACCCCTTTGAGTATTCTAGTTATTTTAGGGGTCTTTCTTGAGTTTTAGTGAGAAAATACAAGATAACCTAGATAGAATATTTAACTCACATGAATTAGGAAACCATATGGTTTTGTTCTATCTCCTTCATGGATCCTATTGCATGATTGGTTCATGGTTTCCCAACCCATGTGGTCAAAACGTAAAAAACCCTATTTCTTCCATGACTTTGTTTTTTGACTTTTCTTGAATTCAATTTTCTCCTAAAGTGGGTTCTACTTATTAGAGGTGAGTTGAGGATTGTTTTGATGTTTGTGATGATTTTTACTAAAGTTTATTGTTTAATGGTTTTTGTGGTGTTGTGTTAATAATTTTTTTTTAAAAAATTTGTTTTTGGAAATGTGGGAAATTATTCAAATTCTTAATTTAAAAATTTATATTTCTCAGATTGTAGGAAAAATGGATTTTCCTTTTTTTAAAGGATTTATTCAAAAGGGGATGTTTCAAATTTACTCCTTGGTGTATTCCCATAGGAGGTTGATTTAAAAATTCATCTTTAAAGGTGTTTTATCTTTAAAATGTGGTTTTTGTTGAGGAATTTGAATTTTTGGAAAATTGGAGTTTTATGGAATGAGTTACACCAAGGATTGTTTGTTTTTAAAGAGGGGCTCAGATTTATTTTCAAGTGTATGCCTTGGTGGAGTTTTGTTTTCAAAATCCATTTGTTGAAGGCTTATTTTCAAGTATTATTCTCTTGGTGAATCCTCTAATTGACTGGAAAGAGCTCCTTTAGTTCTAGAATCTACCTAGAATCCAAGTGGAGTCATTGACTTGGGACCTTCTTTTCTCTCATATCCTATGTCAAAATTATTAAATCACCATCCACATTCTTTTTTTGGTGATTATATTTCTATTGAGGCAGTGTGGTGGTTGGAAAGGTTTTAGAAGATCCTTAATTATCTCGAGACACCTAAAGCCTCATGAGTGAGATTTGTTGTGAGATTTCTTGTCATATCTAGATGAGTGCGGAAAGATTTGATGGTACCTTCTATGTTGTGTGAAGAAATTTCTTGGGAGTTTTTTGGATGATGTTTATCCAATGGTTTTACCACGAGGTATTAAAATTAGATAGATTTGTTGTTCTCATGATCCTTTATCCGAGTGTGTATTCAATGAAGAAGTATGCTGAACAATTTTCAGAGTTGGTCATATTATCTATTGGATTGATTTTAAACTATTTTAAGAAAGATAATTTATTATAAGGTGTTATTCACCCTGATTTTGGTTCAGTTATGCTTGCATTTATCCTGAAATCCTTTTCAGAGGTCATCAAGGGTTCCCTTCAGGTGGAAGCATAATTTTATTGGAAGCCGGTGTAGGGTGATTCATTTATTCCATCTTTTGTGAATGAAAGTAACCCATTGGGTGTGTAGAGGAAGCATAATGATATTAGTTTAGAAGTAAAATATCCCTTTTTAAGAATAATAGTCGTATTGTGAGCTTCTAGTGTGGGGTTACAGGGAACTCTAATCCCTCCAGTCTCAAATCACCAAGAAATTTCCTTCGTTGTGTTTGGTTAGGTCACCTTCAAAAGTTTTTTAATCTAGGATTTCATAAGATGTCATGGGTTTGATCAATTTGTTGTTGTTGGATTATTTTGGGACATCTATTTAATAAATAAATAATGGGTTATGATTTTTGGGATTTTAATATATTTTATTTGGAATCTTGTGGATCATTATTTCTAGATTCCATTTTCTAGTATGCCTTGTTATTTATGCATGGATATGAGATCTGTTTTGTTTTGTCTCATTTTGTTACGTGAATTGGTCTTGAGAATTGTTTTTTGTGTTAGTCAGTTTTCTTGATACTTTTAGTTTTTTTCTTGTTGGATATGAGGGAAGGCCTTGGGTGCATGATTCCATAACTAGTGTGGTTGACTCACCAGTTGATATTATTTACTACCTATTGTTTGACTTGTACTATTATGGATTCACTATGAGGTTGTGATCTGGTCTATGACCCTAGGTTATCTGTGTGTTTTGTGGCAGGAGGTTAGAGCTCATCTCATTCACTAAGGCTACTTGTGATTTGTTTTCCATTCTTTTATTTATAAGTTTTGTTGGTTTGAGAATGATTTTACCACATAGTTTGTTGGTTTTTTGAGGATGTGTCTCTTTTCAGTTTCCTTTGGTTCCACCATGTTAGAGGAATTCTAAATAGTGTGGAGACCTTGTTTTGGATCCTTTACTTATGGAATTTTGGTCTGAGGTTGATGATTTGATTATTTATAGAGACATTGATAAATTTTTGGATGATCGGTTTGATCTTTTTGATGACCTTAGATGATTAGTTTTGATGTTGGATCAGGTTGAGTAGTCCTCCTTAGTTTGGTCTTCACTAAATCTTATATTTTGTATGACATTATATTTTTTAATAGGGAATTTATTGAACCATAAAGTAGTGTTGTGGCGAGTATTATAAGACCCATGTGTTAATGTAGTGCTTAATTTGTGTTATCCTTTGTTTTTGAGGGTAGATTAAAGTCCTAGTAATATTTGGGATTAAATTTTGGAGAATTATATTTTTCTAGGTGTTTCAAAATTTACCTACAAGGTTAGGAGAAACTGTGTAGTAACCATGTGAGGGGTTATATTTTTGAGAGAATCTGTTTTCATGTATTTTCATGGTTTTTCAAATCATGATTCCAAAAAAATGAGACCTTCCCAGATTTTAAAGTGTTATCATTTCATAATTTTAACCAATTTGAATTAAAAGGGGATTCTCCCCTTTCTTCCCCCATATAACTCAACTGACCCCCTTTTTCCCAAAGACAGATTCCTTCCCCTTCCCTAATTCTTGGATAATATTTCTTGTTTTTCAAGTGGTTCCAAGGTAAAAATCCCCAATTTCTCCCTTTATTACTTCTTTTCTCATGGTTTTAGTTCCTAATGAATATCTAGAGGTCCTGTTGGATGATTTAGGGATCATGGAAGACCTAATGTTTGGGTTTTTAGTGTCTAGGTTCTATAAATGACTTCATTTTCCTTGTAGGTTCTCATTTTTGAAGGCATGTGGTATGAAATTCTTTAGATTTATTTCCACCTCTTTAAGGTAGGTATTTATATTTAATTTCTTAATTTTTGAATTCAAAGTGTTCTTATGATTTATAAATATATTTTTATTGAAATTATGAATATATGTGATATCCATGTGATGTTTCTAAATAGTTTCTATGAATTTCAAGCTTAGAATAAAGGGTTTCCCTTTTAAGTTTCCATGTTTTCATGATGAAATGGAATGTTTCAATATTTTAAGAAAATTTTAAATTCATTTGAGTCTTTTTAAAATATTTTTAATGGAATGTGTTGAAATTTTATCCATTTTGGGTTTCAAAGAGTGAAAAATATGTTTTAAATAGAGTTTTTACAATGAGGTGTTGATCTCTAAATGGTTTAAAAATGGGGTACTTTGTTGAATTTCAAATGTTTCTTAAAATTAGAATATTATTATGACCCTTGTGAAAATTACTTGATGGATCTTGAAAAATGTGCTTGATAAAAATGTAAGTCCCTTGGTATTTTTATGGTTATAAAATAATAAAATCCATTTTTTGAAGGGTGGATTTGAAATGTAAATGGTGTGAGGTGTTAATAAATTTATAAAGGATGTTTAAAGTGGAGTTTTATGAAATAGAATGGGTTTTATAATTACAATACATATTTTATGGTAAAGGTATATTTTAAACTTTATAAATAATTTTGGTTAATGTTTGTGTGACCCCATTTATTCCCCTTGGTGTCTTCCTTTTGTGTGGGTTGTTTATCACTATGTAATGTTTGTTTCTACATTTTTAGGGAATGTTATTTATTCATACCATGGATATATGATGTATGTTGGGGATGTTCTATACGAGGGTGATGGAGGTGAGTGAGACTATTGATTATTAATTGTGTATTGATCTTGGTTTACATATTCACTCACCTTCTCTTTTCTTTTGGTCATTGGAACCTAGTTACTAAGTGGTATATCTATATTTATAAAACACTAATTGTTTCACACACTACTAGTGTCCCTCCAATAATTATTGGCACTAGGGACAAGAGGGGGATCCATTTTCAATGAGTCCAGTGTAAGATTGTTGGATGGATTGTAGATATTTGGACTTAACATTTTCTGGAAGTTAGTCTATGTAAATTTTATAAGATTATATTGATTATTATTTTAGGGATCTAGGGTAGAACCCACGACACACTGATTTCTGAATTATTGGTTTTTATAGAGGATATATATATATATATTATGCTCGATTTTATTTTCTCATTAATTATATTGTTGTGGAACACTTATATTATTTATATTCATTTTCTATATTTGGATTTGTGGTGCCTACATTATGGTTGTTTGTCCCATTGTGTTTGGGTCATTTCCTTTAAAATGTTTTTTTAAAAGTTGGTTGGAAAAACCTATTTTGTCTTAAAGACTCCCATGTTGGGGTTTTAATATGGGTTTCAAAATAGATGTTTTGGATTGAAAATGGATTAGGTTGGTGGAACATTTTCAAAGTGATCATTTTACTTTAATAAAATGAAAATGAATGTTTTTATAAAGGTATTATAGGTTTGATATTGGTTTTTTACATTTTTAAGTTCAAAAAAACTATTTTCAAGTTGTATTTTTCTACTAGAATCTATGAATGACCTTATGAAAGAAATTTCATAATTTTGGCAGGTGGTAACCTACTTAGATGTTTTGATCATGACTATATATTTTGGGTTCCAGGATTTAGCCAGACTCAATTTTTGTTCTTGGGGATGATGTTGGGTGAGTTGAGAGGCAATGAGAAACCATAGGTTGCATGGATTAGGATTCATTCTTAGTTTTTATTTTTTTATTTTGGTTGTTATTGTATCGGCTATGATGACCTCCCCTATAGATTATTTTTGTTATTTATTTATTTATTTTGGTTCTGTTATTATAGATTTTATCATTTATAGTTGACGTGTTATATTTATGCAGATGGTCTGGATCCATGTTGTTGGTTATGGTTTGTTTGAGATACGTAATTTTTGGGTTATTCTTACTTAATTATCCACAGATGTTCAATTTAAGGATGGTCCATGCTAGAATTTTGATAAATGTTATGTTGTATTTTAAATTCTATTTGAGGGAAAAATCATTCCCTTGTCTATTTCTATTATTTCAATGAACTAGTTTCCAGCACTTGGGGATCAGGAACACCCTTTAGGCTGAGTGGAAAATAAAGCTGGCTTCCAAGTGAATAGAACCCTGGGTCGGTTCATTAAATTCCATTTATTTCTTCCATAAATTACTCTATAGAGTTCATCACATAGTATGGGTCTCCCTTATAGATATAAGACTTGTTTTTGAATCTCACTCCTGATGGAATATTTTAGTAGAAACCAGTTAATTATGTTTTTTACTATCGTAAAAGGGAAACCACCTTACAACTAAAGTTGATGATCATGTTGGGAATCTATAAATATCTTCCTCATGTTATATTATAAAGTAATATTAAGGCATCTCTAGATAAAAACCCAAGGAATCTCATGATCTCTACAAGGTAACTTACACTCCTTACATAAGGCATCCCGGGCTAGCTGCCTAAGTCACCCCATTCCCACCACATGGGAAAGATAATGTATGTCACATGAGGCATCCAAAATTATTCATGTTAGGAAAATTATTCTCTAATCATAATTATTCATAGGATTTTATCGAAGAGAATACCATGCTCATTACATGGGGTACGAATCTCAGGTTTGTCACTTATGTGGGGAATAGAGAGATCCTATGCTCATTATGTAAGAAACCATGTTTTCCAAACTAGAATTTTGATCAGAAATGTGATTTTTCTATTTAAGATACTTATAAGGGGTAAAATGGCCATTTTACCCTAGAATATGATCCCAGATAATTTTTAAGACAACTCTATTGGTCTTGAAATAAGGTGTTTACTTTGGGATATGAGTTTGGTGGAATTACGAACCATTCAAATTTCTATGGAATTATTAATAATTAATAATTAATTAATTAAATATTAATTTATTTTTCTGATTTTTTTTGGATATATATTTTGAACAGAGCATCATATTGAGATTCTATCTCTGTTGTTGAGTCTGAAATGAGGAGTTTTTTCTATGCGGGGTATAAACATTAGTCATGCATTGGGGTCGGGGTCAAGGCCCCCTTTTTATTTTATTTTATTTTCTTTATTTTCTTTTCCATCTTTATTTCTTCATTCTCCCTTGGCTTCATGCATATTACCTCACGAGGGACTCCTATTTCAAGCGGCAGAGAGATAAAGGAATAGGGAGAGAGAGAAAAAGACAGGGAGAAAGAGAGGTACCACCGTGGATCTCGGGACATGCCAGATCATCATGCGATAGCCATAGAGAATGGAAATGGGTGATGCTTTGGTGGATTCCACCCAAAGGTTGGCTGATTTTACATTTTTTCTATATATCCCTATATATTTTCTATTTTCTTGTTTTAAAACCCTATTATGCCTGTTTAGAACCCCTTGGGAGCTGATATGTTGCTTTTGGGAGACAATTGGGGGTTTTTAGTGATTTGAGGGGTTTTCTATTCGAAAATCTCAATCACATAGCATGTAGTTTAGGAACACATACTATGTGTTCTTCCCATTCAGGGGATATTATATTTCTTGGAGTACATTCTTTACATGGGGTATACATTCCATGTACTAGGACTTGGACATGTAGCTGAGTATACAAATAGACAACCCATTTAGAGGCATATGGTTGTGTAGAGTACACGGCTAGACCCCACGTGGATTGAACACTGTGTAGAGGTACATGACTAGGATAAGTACATGGCCAGGGAATGTGAGGTACACATGCAGGTACCCTATGTAGGGTATAAGTTGTGTATATGACCAACATACCATGTACTTGGGTTTTTATATCTCGAGTCTAGCTAGATTACATGCCTAGGTGGGGACTTGGGAGAACACGTCGTGTACTAGGTATACATGCGGTTTACTACCCCTTTTCTACCCTTTTAGAGTTTTTTGTATCTATATGCCAAAGATTCAAAATTGGATACACGAGTAGTCAATTATGAGATTTTTTCAATGTATATCATGATGATAATACCCTTGGAATTATTTATGGACTCATATGAGTCATTTTGAACATTTTCCTAAATTGAAAGGTTCTTTCTCCAGTAATCGAATCTAGTTGTCTCTTGAGAGTGAGACATTTTGATTTGAGATGGGTCATGAGATTTCTCTTTTGATTGAGGATTTCATATCTATTACCTTGAGGACATCTCCCTTTTTATATGTTCCCTTATGTCCTATGAGGCTATACGACTAGTTGTTTTTGAGGATCCCCTATTGGATGCCTCTAATTACATTTCAACCTAGAGGATATCACGTAGGATGATATATTTTTACTATTACCAAGGTCCAATATATGATTCCTTTCCTTACATGATGAATGAGGAAATATTTTATAAGACCCCTTTACCTGTATAATATTTTGAGGATCCCATGTAGGATGCCTCTTCTTCTTACGCTATTTTTGAGGGCCCCATGTATATATTATTTTTAGGATCCCATGTAGTATGCCTCCATTTACTCACCATTAGATGATTTTATGTAGAATTACTCATTTTTAAATTTTTTTTATTAAGGTCCCTAAATATGATGTATATCTTGTGTTATTACATGAGGGACCCAATGGATTCCACAATTTTTGACCGACCTTGAGTTAGTGCATCGGGTTTGGGTAGAAATGGTAGTGGGTGTTAACTTATATCCCATACCAAACTTTTAAGGCTAAGAGTCTATGATAGTAGTGGTGGATTTAAGTGTTCATCCACCCTAACTCTTTTGCTTATGATTTTACTTTTTTACTAATGATGTAGTGGTGATTATCAGAGGCAATTTTTGGTTTTGGATGATGAGCCTAACACGATGCAACACTTATCTTTGGGATGTTCAAACGTACTTCCTAAGATCTAGTTTTGTATGAATCAAGTAAAACTTTGATTCTTTTTTAGGTAAATCCTTGGATTGGCTCATAGGTCATATGAATTGTGTTATTCCTCAAGTGATACTCGGGTTTCCTTATGTGGAATGCCTTGGTTGATCTCAATAGGATACTCTTTATACCATGCCTCAACGATACTTGAGTTCCCATATAGGATTCCATGGATGGATCTATAGGGTATTGGGATTATATATACCTTTAATTATAATTGGAACGCCATATAGTAATTCCTTGTATTGGAACATAGACATGATGTTTTTAATACCCTTGAGAAAACATGGTACCTAAGTAGAGTACCTTGGATGGGCTCGAAGAGAAGTACTATTATGTAATTCCATGAGCAATACTCGGTCCCCTATGTGTCACACTATGAATATGAATAGTGGGTTATATCTTATTCTTATCAAACATTGAGAAAAAACTAATTCACTTATGGTGTACCTTGGATGGGATTAGAGATCAGTGTTGTTATGCCATGCCATGAGTGATACTCAACCCCTATGTGGTATTCTAAGGACGGGCTCATAGGTCACCTAAAATATATTATTCCAATAGTGGTACTTGGATTCACATGTAGTAATTCCTTGGATGGACTCATAGGGTATATGAATTATAATATTCTAGGAGTGATACCTAGATTCCCATGCAGGGATTCCTTGGATGGACTCATATATAAAATGTTTTTCTAATTTCTTGTTTGTTAATGTTGTTTTGACACCTTGGTTACATACCTCTGGTCCAAGTTTATTTATAATAAAATTTATTTATAGGATATATATATTCTACCTAGAATCCTTCTTTATATTTATTGGAGGTGAGTTTAGGTGAACCCAGGGCTAGGACATGTATCCCTTCATGGTAACGTAGCTTGAATAGATACATTTTCATTATTGGATGAAGCACGTATTGATGATTAGGATTACAGACCTAGATATTGTCTTAATTATAAAAGGCTTGAGTGGTATGACATCTAGCTCAATTACCTTTTCATGGGATGTCCATGTTATTGGGATTATGGATCCAAGGATCGACTATTGATGGTTTATTTTATTTCCTTCCCTTACTCATGTAGATACATATTTATGTATATATATATATTTATGGGAATATATATATATAAACATATAAATATGGATATAAATGACGGAACATTTCCCATTCATCTGGGATTATGGGACCATAGATTGACTATGGCTTTACTTTATTTATTAGATTTATCATTTTCAATTGTGTCCCGGCTAGGCTGAGCATATTTCATGATCATGCAATTATGTCAACATATTTATAGGTTCATCATTGGGGTGGCCTACTAATATTATTTCTCACCCCTATACGTTCACCTTGGTGTGTATATAGACCTTATGTATGCTTTTCAGGTTGATAACTAATTTAATGATGGATAGGTAAGAGGCCAAGGGTTTCATGATTGAGTGGAGACACTGATGTGGATTTCCGTGAATGAACTGGAGAAGTTTGATAGTGTTTGGATACTAGGTATGTGGTTTGGATTTTGTATTTTTGTATATCCTTATACTTCTATTTCAGTTTACTTTATTTACTTCTGTATGTATGGTCGGCCCAGTGGGTGACTGGTGTTTTATGTATGACATGGATGTTTGGGATTTTATATCATTTCTTTTATTATTATAGTATGTTCTATTTCAGTTTATTTATTACTTCTACACTCTTTTTATTTACTGCTCTAGATTATATCTAGTTATTTGTTCTAAGTTTACTTTGATATAAGGGAATATTCTCCTCATAGAAACACCCTCAACCCTCACTTCTAGTCAGAAGCCTCTGGAATATAAGGAGGCACTCTTGAGGCCTTTTGGCGAATCAAATCAGAGCTCTAGTTTATTGGTATCTAATTCGAGATGTTACAAAATGGTATCAAAGTTTTTTCTTTTCCTATTATATTACTATTTGAGATATGGTATATTGGAGTATTAGGAGTGTGTCAGAACCTATGATGGATTTTGGGTTGGTGCATTGAGAACACCAGTTCCAGAAATAAGTCCTAGTTTCCAGGGTTCTGGGATTTCTATTCTGATATGTGATGTTATATTTGAATATGATTTTATCCTTGAGTGATGAACATTTTGTGTTAATGTTATGATTTATTTTTGATTTCTGTCTCTTGACCTGTTGGGAAGAGGTCAGGGATTGATTTTGACTCTTGGAAGGCTAAGGAAAGAGGTATCTCATGCATCATATTTGGCACGTAGGATTCACATGTTATAGGCTAGTTAGTGAGTGATTTTAATAATGATAGAGGCAAATTATTTGAATTAAAAAAAACCTAAATGGTGTTTTCACATATAGGGTTTTGGTTTAATCCTACTCAATTAGTATGACTTGTATATATATATATTTTCTTCTAATGGAAGGTGATGTGAATCTGTATTGAGATGTGTGATGGTGAGGATAATGACTCATTCCTCATGCATGGGAGGTGCAGTGAACCTAGTAGGTCAATAGGGAACATGATTCCCAAATATATCACCCCTTTCAGGGTGTTTTTTCTCAGTTCCAATTATTTAAAGTGTCATTAAAAATTTATAAAATGTTTTCCCACAAAGATAAGAATTAAATTATACTTAATAGACCTTCATTACAATTATCTAATCGAATCATTGAGTATATATGATTCCGATATATACTAAGAAGTTTCTTGGGAACTAGAACTCTAGAGGGTATTACAATATGCATATTCCTAGTGATTGAAAGTTTAGTATCCATCCTACATTGGTATCTTGACCTCCATGGAGTAGTTCCTTATGAGGATGCCCAAATAGGATTAGGGTCCTATTAGACTGATGTTGATAGTTTTGAACCAGGTAGGTCAGTGTTACCCTTACCACCCTTGTAGAGGGTTGATATTTTTCCCAGGTAGTTAGATCATGTAAACTTGATGTCAGACATGATCAGTAGGGATGGTGGGAGATCTAGAGGCCCTTAGTTTTGACTTAGAACCTTGTAATTATATGTTCATTTTGATCAAGGGAAACTTGAATGAGAGGTTGGATCATGTTTATGGATGGATTTTTAGGCAGGGAGATAGTTTATATGCTCATTTGATTCTAATTCATAGCTAGTGCTCATGTTTTCCGATATAAAAATATTGATGCCTTTGGATTTTGAAAAAAGACATAGGGTGATTGTTTTTTAATAATGGATTTGATGGGCATGATTGTTTAGGTGCGTGATATTTTTGACTATTGTTTCCACTATTTCTAATGTATTTAAAGCACAAGTATATTCTCATGATTGGAATGATGTTGGGTGACATGCGGTCAATGGATATATCATCGCACAAGTGAAATGCCTAATTTTAAAGATGAGTTCCAAGTGGGTTTATGGATTGTTTCGACTAACCTTCCATATAACATGGTAATAATGGTTTTAGTAGCATAAAAATATCTATAGTATGAGTCGAGTGTTTAAGGTACACGCTGGTTGCACATGGTACTGTTTAAATAATAAATTTTTGTGTGTCCATATGCGAGCTGAGGAAAAATGTTTTCAAATACTTACTGCAGGCATGGTTTCTCAAAAGTTGTGGTTAAAATGATGAATGTCCCTCCATGGTATATGAGACATCAAGAATAATCAGGTATCAGAGGATGGTTAACCTGTGCTTCGACCTGGACAAGAATTGTCTGGAGAAATGGTTTCTGGAATTGGTTAAAGGCAAGTATAGCCTGTTGGATGTGAGCATGGCTCGAAGAGAGTTATACAGTACTATCGATAGAATACTAGGGTACTTATAGTTAGAGACAATCATGTTATATCTTGAAATAATCCTGATTACAATGAGAGATCATCATATTTATTCCAAACTTCTTTTCTTTTAAATATCTTTCCTAGCTTGGTAAAGGAACCTGTTGAGGTTGCGCTCGAGGAGTGGTATAAGGTAAGCCATATGGTGGGGAGTGAACCTATCACAAACTGAATCTGGTGTCCATCAAAACCGACACCCTACATGGTTTGTGACAAGGCCTGAAGGGCATTCCCAATCCCAACGAGATGGAACAAGTACCTGAGTATCATAAAATGAAATTTGGGACTGATTTACCCGATATTATAAACAATAAAACAAAAAACAAGTCCAATATAACAAATCTGGATTTTTCAAAACAAACCATCTTTTAAAAAAATTCATAATTGAATTAAATAATTTAAAACAATTCTCAAAGACTATAAAAAATGAATAACCCAAAATGGATAGCCTAATAACCTCCTCATAGAAAGAGTCACCGCCCTCAAGCCATCTCCAAAACACTGCATCACAAAGGACCGCTAAAAACCTGAACCATCAGCACAAAAATCTTTACCCAAACCTGTGACAAAAATAACCAAGTATACTTACACCCAAAGGTGTAATTTGGGTGTGAGACAAATCCTCTTAGGATTCCACCACTAAATTATTCCATGTGATAAACATTCAAAGACAAAAAGCTTGCAAGTTTTCATAAACATGAGATGATAATAATAATTTTAAAGAGATGCAACTTTAAATAAAAACCTTTTTCAAGTGGGATACTTTAAATAATCAAAACTTTTAAAAAGAGTGCTAAATATATTGAATTTTACAACCAAACATTCTATATTATGACAATAATCATAACGTTTCTATCGAGCACAAGCAACAGGAAATAACCCCTAGGCACTAGCTCACTGTGGGACCCAGATACCTCGTATCTCAGTGAAAGTAACCATAAAAATATCTGTTCTCATGAACATGATCCTCTAGTAGGGATCACACTCATAAAATAGTGGTCCCCTAACATCATCATCATCATCATCATCATCATAGTTTAGTTAGTGTTGTCATCGTCAAACTTACTATGTGAAACTGAGGCCAAACCCCACAGGATCACTAGCATACTAGTACACGTCCACCCACCTAGATACTTGGGTGTTCCCTCTTGTGCCCAAACAAGTTACACAAGCTATAAAATATAATTTACACATGAAAATACAACTTCCAAGCCAAAAACACACCAAATATCCCACATTCATGTAACAAAAGTCACACAATCCCCTTTTTCATTCAAATTAATTTTGATATCATACTCACACCAAAACAACCCACAACACTTTTAGAATATCTTTCACACTTCAAAAAATCTTTTAACAATTTTATAAAACCTTTTCAAGATAGTTAAAATCACATAACACCCCAGACACATGTCATATAATACTCATTTAACAAACAAAATTCATTTTTCACATCATACTCATACAAAATAGCCCACAAACGTGTTTCACGCCTCTCTTGAAATTTAATAAAACCCTTTAAAAATTTATAAAACATTCTAAAAATGTTTTACATCTTAAATCACCACTTTACCTTTCAAAATCACATCTTAGGTGAACACACTCACCAAAAAAGTACATGTACATCCTTTACCCACTTTTTTTAACTCAAAAAATCATTTAAAATTTTCATAATTCAACCCCAAGGGGTATAACCATGTTTTTCACATAAAACCTATTTCAAAACCCTATTTCCAAGCCAAAATCACACCAAATAATTACCAAACTATAATTGGAATCCCCTTTCAACAACTAATACATCACTTTAATATTTTATAAAATTACCACAAAGAATATCACATGAATTACATTTGAAAAATACACAACTTCAAGAAAAAATGTAACTTTAATACTACATGCATAAATAATGCTACCAAAAATGGTTTTCTCACCACACACAACATATTAGGAACATTCTAAATTAATAAATCAATCAAGCTAAATCATAAATAATTTCTTACACATGGAATCACCTACCTTTTGTGTCAAAACCCCCAATCTGTTGTGCGAAACATCAACCACACCACCGCCGCACCCCAAGAGAGTGAAGATCTACCTAAAAACTTAATATTAGACCAAGAAACTCAAAGAAAAACCCTATTTACGAACCCTAACTTCTGTACATTTTAGAACCACAAGAAAAGTGGAAGAAACCCTAAGAAAATGGGATGAACATGAGAGGAAACTCACTTAATTGAGATATCTTGAATTAAATGCCCCAAATACACCAATATCTGAATTTAAAAATAGCAAAAAATTAATGTGAGGTTAGAATAAGGTTGATTAGGACATGTGAGAACTGAAATGGAGGTAAAAGAGTAAAAATTTAAGGAGTTATGAAAGAAATAATTCACCTCTTCAAATCTGGATGATTTGAGACATCCAGAGACGTTTCTCCCTAATTTTTGATTAATATGAGCTCCAAATTGGGGGATGAGAGCATGGGGGCACGACTTGTGTAAGTGGGCTCGGGTGAGAGTTTGAATCACCAAAAAAAACTAAAAATTTATTGGGATATTAACGAATTAAAAAGATTTAAAGCAGTAAGTGAGCTTTCGGGCTGGCCCAACACCTCAATAAAAAACCCAAATCCATCATTATTATGGATTCCTGTGGGGTCCAAATTGATATGTTGGTTTTAATATACTAGGGTATGCCAATTGGGAATTGTAATGGGTGTAAAATGTTAAAAAATTAAGGAGTTATTAAAGAAAAAAATTTATTTTTAAATCTGGAAATGGGATCACGGTTTGGCCTAAATTTTGAAAACCCACCATTTCCACCAAAATGCATGGGAAACCCACCCAAAAAAGAAATAATTGAAATTAAATGAAAAATAACTTTAAAATAAGTCATGGATGTGACAATTATCCCCACTATAAAAATTTCTATCCTCGGAAAGCCACAACAAGGCCAAAGTCAAAAACCAAACCCAACTGAAAGGCCAAAATGGACTCCTTTGCCAAGTTTTTCCACCACCGAAAAAGATAATATATCTCCAGTTGATCAATAAAGGAAGGAATATTCTTACAATCCAAAACATAATCCAATTTTCTATAATGATCAAGAACATTCTGAATTCATCCCAAACAAAATACCTCAAACACCATCTGAACAATACTCAAGCAGTTTACCCAAATAAACAACAACATCAAACAAGGTTACACTAACCTTACTTTGACTAAACCATTGGGAGCCCTCCAATCCCAATGTTTACCCAAGGAATTTTTTGGTAGTTAGATGTCTCCAAAGTAGACTACCTATCTTCAAGCCAAGACCAAGGAAAACACTAAGTTATTGATATGGGGAGACACAAATGAGCTCCCCACCATAAGAGACAACTTAAATTTTCCCAAGATGGAATCGAGACACTAAAAGGGGGAGGCCCGAATGGAATCCCTGACATAAGGGGTATAATCTAATTATATTTTCCAAAAGAAATTACATGAGACCCATAGTGGGTCTCCCCACCATAAGAACCAACCATCTAAACTGACTAGCACAGTCTAACATTAAAAGACCCCAAAATTTAAAGAGTTGGCACGACCACATAGTTAGTCCACATAGTTTGGGAAACCATGTGCTAATTGTGCCAAGCATTATGTACAAAGGAGAAAATTCGAATGGTTACATGGTCTAAGTTTCACGATCGTGTGGAGACAATGCAATAGCTACCATCACTTATCACACAGTTCCCTAGGTCGATGCATAGTTACTACTAACCATGCGCAAACAGTGCACATTAATCTACCTAGCACAAATTTTAAACTTTTCTCCAAAAACTTGAAGGAAACAAAAGGGGGAAAGTATTAACTCAGGATACAACATGGAAAGGAGGTCCTCCCACCTCTACCATTGAATGAGAAAAACTAGAACATGATGACGACATAGGAGGTTTAAAATATTCTCATTTTTCATACTGAGGATAGAACTTTGACCAAAGGTTTGAACAACCCCATGATTTCCCCTGACTATGCACCGACTTCACTCAAGGACCTATGGCTGGAGGTTAAATGATTGAAGCATCTTCGGCCTCGTAGTAAGGCTTTGAAAACCCCCTGAATGGAACTTCTCCTTTTGGTTCCATGAAAAATATACCCTAATCCGAGATGGGTTTGCCAAGACATAACATATCCCAAACTCACTTTACCCTAACCCGATATTTCACTGAAAAAAAATCTTAGAAGATACACACACATCATCCCTTGTTTCATTGAATGAGAAATGGAAAGAGGAAAGGATATATGGAAACAAATTTCTCTAAATAAAGGATTTTGGAATTCCCTAAAGGGAGACATGTATCCGACAAAACAGAGACTCTCATAAGATTGCACAACCTTTACCCTTAGAGTCAAATGAACAAACGACATCACAAGGTGTCACTGAAAATAACCATTTCTACTAATAAAAAAACCTAAGGAGAGGGACCTTATGCCAAGTCCCAAATAGCACACAATTCCAAAAAGTGTCCATAACATCCTCTCATGATCAGATTTCCCACACTGGTGGTCTAATGTGAACCCCTGATTCAAAGAGACTATGAAGGACCCAAAGGCCCTCTTAGACACCATCCACACTAACAACCCCAGACTACTATCACCTTTGAAAACTCAGGTAACTTAATAAACTAAGGTCTATTCCAACCTCCTGTGACACTCTCCTGCTATAAGAGGATCCAAAAAACCAAGAGATGAAATGGTGTAGACTCAATCTCCAAAGCTCGAGAAAAATATTCCTTATATTGATCAACTAGAGGACCATCCAATGGAAAAACAATCCGAGTTTCACTTTAGTTGTGTGATAACTATTAATGGGGGGTGCCTTATCTAATAGGATAACCCAAGTACCCAACCAAGATGGTCTATTGGTCAAGAAATACCAAAAACCGAAATTCAAACACATAAATGGAACCACTATAAATGCATCCTAAAACATTTCTCATAAGGATACCACTAACTAGCCCTTCAACCCAGCTTACCGACCAAAACCAAACCCAAAACACCATTCAAACAAGTGGGGTTCTTGGACTCAAAACATCCCACAATGAAAAAATTTCAGAAAACACATAATATGAACCATCCCAAACCAGTAATCAAGGCATCATGTTTTCCCTTAAAATCATCTCTTTGAAAACAAATGGTTCGACGGTTAGCACATCCACCAAAGGTACCCCCGGGCCTCACACATGCATGTTTTCATGCCACACTGGGAACCCTCTTCATATCCATCCCAGCATTCATTCATTCATTCCATTAACCATCCATAATCCCATATAACCCCTTTCATGTAGTCTCTCACAAAAATACCAAAGATTAAAACAAAAATTCCTTCCACTTTTCAAAACCCAAACATTCAACCGATAATTACTTTTTCTGAAGACTGCTATCGATGAAATCAATACCCAATTTACATATTACAAAACTTTTCAAAAGATCACCAATAATTCAATAAAAACCCACTTTAAATTCATGCACATTAATTTCAAAACATTTCAGCCCATTTCAAAACACTTCTAATTTCATAAAAAACTACATTTCATAAATCCCTATTAAATTGGGCACTCAAATCTTATCATTTTAAAACAAGATTAAAAAATTTCATAAAACTTTTCAAATGATCTCTAGTTACCAAATAAAAATCCATTTACAAACTCCACAAATGACCTCCAAAACATTCCATCCCATTAAAACACCTTTAAATAGTTTAGAAAACTCTATTGGAAACACTTTTTCAAAACCAACTTTAACATAGTTCCTGCTTTCAAAAGAGGTGTAAACACACCATTTTCCATTTCAAATTTTTTTTGAAAATTCAGTTATACCATTTCAAAAATCCATCCACTTCCTCTTTACTAAAAAATTGTTTCATAAAAGTTCACATTTCTTAAATCAATTCATTTTTTCTTTAAAACCAAGCTTCAAATATTTCAGAACTAAAGGAAACAAGACAATGTGAGGGGAAACTAGTTTCGGTGGGTAACTTGGACATATGTTTGGTGGCCATATTCCAATCACATCACCATCATAGATAGTGTTCTAGGAAAATATCCCCAACTTCACATGGATTTCCAGGCCCTACGAGCTTACTAAGAACATTAGCCCAACTCTCTTTTCATTTCCCCTAATCTTCATAAAACCAAGAAAACCAAAGGACTAAGATAAAACCCGACTTCCCCTGGAGACTTGAATCACATCACAAGGTGTGATGGCTAGGAACCTTACTCTTAATCAGAATTTAAATCCCTGAAAATCTTAACTCCAGACTATCTTGACTCTTCCCCAAATAACATGACCTAAGAGAGCGAACCCCCTCTAATACCATTTTGTCACAAACCAAATCTGGTCTCCATCAAAACCAACACTCGACATGGTCCGAGACAAGGCCCGAAGGGCGTCCCCAATACCCATGGGATGGAACAAGTTCCTGGGTATCATAAAATGAAATTTGGGAATGATTTACCCGAGATTAAAAATAATAAAACAATAAAAAATTCCAATATAACAAATCTGGATTTTTCAAAACAAACCCTATTTAAAAAAAATTCAGAATTGAATTACATAATTTAAAACAATTCTCAAAGACTATAAAAAATGACTAAACCCAAAATGGATATCCCAATAACCTCCTTATGGAAAGAGGCACCACCCTCAATCCATCTGCACAACACTGCATCACAAAGGATCGCTAAAACCCCAAACCATCAGCACAAAAAGTTGTACCCAAATCTATGACAAAAATAACCAAGTATACTTACACCCAGAGGTGTAACTAGGGTGTGAGACAAAGCCTAGTAGGATTGCACTAGTAAATTATTCCATGTGATAAATATTTAAAGACAAAAATATTGCAAGTTTTCATAAACATGAGATGCTAATAATAATTTTAAAGCGGTGCAACTTTAAATAAAAACCATTTTCAAGTGGGCTACTTTAAAGAATCAAAACTTTTAAAAAGAGTTCCAAAGATACTGAATTTTCCAGCCAAACATACTGTGTGCTGATGGTAAGTGTAAAGTATCTAATGAGCACCTGAAACATGAAATAAACCCTAGGCACTAGCTCGCTGTGGGTCTCAGGTACCTAGTATCTCAGTGAAATTAACCATACAAATATCTGTTCTCATGCACATGGGCCACTAGTAGGGATAATACCCATAACCTAGTTGCCCCCAACAACAACAACAACAACATCATCATTGTTTAGTAAGTGTTTTCATCGTAAAAATTGCTACGTGGAAATGAGGCCAAACACCACGGGATCACTAGCATACTAGTACACGTCCACCCACCTAGATACTCGAGTGTACCCTCTTATGCTCAAGAAAGTTCCAAAAGCCATGAAATATAATTTTCACTTGAAAATACCACTTCCAATACAAAAAAACACCAAATATCCCACATTTATATCACACAAGTCACACAATCCCCTTTTTCATTCAAATTAATTTTGAAATCATACTCACACCAAAAAAACCCACAACACTTTTCACATATCTTTCACACTTCAAAAAATCCTTTAACAATTTTATAAAACCTTTCAAAGATAGTTCAAATCCCATAAAAACACACAAACATGTCATATAATACTCCTTTCACAAAAAAATTCATTTTTCACACCATAATCATAGAAAATAGTCCACAAACATGTTTCACGCCTTTCTTAAAATTTAATAAAACCCTTCATCTTTTTATAAAACATTCTAAAAATGTTTAATGTCTTAAATCACTTCTTTACATTTTAAAATCACATATTAGGTGAACAAACTCACCAAAAAAGTACATTTAAATCTTTTACCCACTTTTTTAACTCAATAAATCATTTAAAATTTTCATAAATAAATCCCAAGGGGTGTAACCATGTTTTGTACATAAAACCTATTTTAAAACCCTCTTTCAAGGCCAAAATCACACCAAAACATTACCAAAACATAATTTTATTCCCCTTTCAACAAATAACAAATCACTTTTATATTTTATAGAACTACCACAAAAGATATCACATGAGTTACATTTGAAAAATACATAACTTAAAGCAAAAATATAACATTAATACTACATGCTTAACTAATGCTACCAAAAATGGTTTTCACACCACACACAACATATTAGGAACATGATAAATTAATAAATCAATCAAGATAACTCATCAATAATTTCATACACATGAAATCACATACCTTTTGTGTCAAAACCCCCAATCCATTGTAAAAAACATCAACCGCACCACCACCACACCACAAGGAAGTGAAAATCCACCTAAAACCTCAATATTATACCAAGAAACTCAAATAAAAACCCTATTTATGGACCCTAAATTCTTGACATTTTAGAACCTCAAGAAAAGTGGATGAAACCCTAAGAAAATGGGAGGAACATGAGAGGAGACTCACTTAATTGATAGATCTTGAATAAAACGCCCCAAATACCCTAATAGATGAATTTCTAAATAGCCAAAAATGAAAGTGAAGTTCGAATAAGGCTGATTAGGTCATGTGAGAACTGAAATGGAGGTAAAAGAGTAAAAATTGAAGGAGTTATGAAAGAAAAAATTTACCTCTTCAAATCTATATGATTTGAGACATCCAGAGACTTTTCTCCCTAATTCATGATGAATATGAGCTTCAAATAAGGGGAGGAGAGAATGGGGGTGTGCCTTGGGTAAGTGGGATTAGGTGAGATTTAGAATCATTGAAAAAACATAAAACTTTAATGAGATATTAAATAATTTAAAAATCAATATAAATCAGTAAATGGGCTTTCAGGCTGGACCAACACCTTAATAAAAAACCCAAATGCATCATTATTATAGATGCCTATGGGGTCCAAATTGATATGGTGGTTTTAATATACCAGGGTATGACAACTGGGAAGTGTAATGGGTTTACAATTTTGAAAAAAGAATAAGTTATGAATGAGAAAAAATTTATTTTTAAATCTGTAAATGGGCTCATGGTTTAGCCCAAATTTTGAAAACCCACCACTTCCACCGAAATGCATAGGAAACCCCCAAAACAAAGCAAGAATGGAAATTAAATGAAAAATAACTTCAGAAGAATTCATGGATGTGATAGAACCATTTTTTATATGAGGTTAGTGACCATTTTTTTTACATTCAGTGTTTTATATGGTCTTTTGAGCTTAAAGATTGGTTTTTGAGACAATGATAAGGGTATTCCTATAGTGGGGAGTACCAGATCGGTCACAGTTAAGCATCTCTCTTATAAGAGACAATAGTTGACGCTAAGAGACTAGTATTTGGATAGTCAATATAGCATATTTTAATAGATTACCAAGATGATATCATGGATTTTAGTTTTTACACTAAGGATTCTTAGTGAAAAGAAGGTTTATGGCGGGGAGGTTGTAATGACCCGTATTTTTTCAGACTATAATTTTTAGCAGAAATTTGAATTTTTTATTTCAAATTATAGTAAGGGATAAATGTAAATTTTAACAAATATATTATAAAAACCCAAGATTTTAATATATGGATATTAAATATTTTTATATGAATATTCATTACATTACACAAACACATGATCTAGGACCATAATAGTTTAGTGCCTTTGGAAACTTGGAGCACAAACTTCTAGTCTGGTGAATGATCATCAATAATTCTCAAAACTATATTCCCCTTTAGCACCCCTACTTAAAAAATTCCTTCATAACCTAAGGAAAGGAAACATAAGAAAAGGGTTATCATAGATGCTCAGTAAGGGTAAGCATGGAAAATACGTAAGTAAAACATGATCACAAGGGTATGAAAACAAGAGTATAAAATTTAAAAAGAATACACTGCATATCAAAGATCATAATCTTGAATCATGGGATTAAATATTAGTAGGTCATAAGACTTGAATCCTAAGATAATCAAAGCACATAAGCCATGATAGTATAATAATGGAACAAAACATGAATTTTTTTTCATACACATAAACTTAGAATATATTATATCAATGATACCTACCAATACATTTATAGTATGTTATTCTTGGGATAATCACTCGTGTACCTAATTTAGTATTAAGATGACCTCCCATGTACCTTATAGTTTCAGGCTTATGATGACCTATCATGTACCCTCTTGTTGTGGGCTTAGGATGGCCTCCTGTGTACCCTCTTGTTGCGGGCTTAGGATGACCTCCCATGTACCCTCTTGCTACGGGCTTAGGATGACCTCCAATGTACCCTTTGAGCTTTTAAAACATTTATCATCACCCAATTTATTGGAGGGAGATATAGGTCCCAAAAATAACATAATGAAATTATACATACATGTGACACAAGATCATAAATCATTCATCAGATCAGAAATCATACAAATAAATGGTTTTTGTAAATATTTCATCATAGCATATCTCATTGAAATGTAATGGGATTCCTAAAAACCATTTTATCAAAACATAAACCATTAAATTAAATAATATAAATGGTACCCTTGTATCATATCCTCAATAAGGAATGAATAACAAAAATTAATGTCATTTTAGATGGAAAATAATTTTGAAATCCATTTTTAAAACATTTTGTGAGGAAAATATCCTTTCCTCTTTGAAAAATTATTTTTAAATTATAAAATACTTAGCATACATTTTTAACTAAAAATAACCTTAAAAATATATAAAGGAATATTTTAAAACCATTTAAAACATATTTTAAATCCTTTTCCTTTAAAATTCATAAAACATCATTTAAAAAATATTTTAAAACATTTTTAGAAAAAATTGTTTTGAAAGAACATAGATTTATGACTGAATAGAGAATAACATTACATGAAACCTATAATATCATGAAAACAAATAGATTCATGATAAAAAATGTAAAAGGTTAGTATATTTAACTTGTAAAAGAATATATGTTCATAAAATAACATGCATCTAAAAGAAAGAAAATTAAGACAAAATTCCCTTATCGATTTGGGTGGTTATGAACTGTAAACCCGATGAAAGAGAGATAATCAAATGGATATATAAATACCCATAAATTCATGGAATATAATCCTAGATTACATTTTTGGGAATTATATAAAACACACAAAATAAATGAGTTTTGAATATGTCATAAGTCTCATATAAATAAAAGTTAGACTATACATCTCCTTACCTTAAGTCTTGACTTCCTTCGTACATGTTCAAACCTCCTATTCTTTGGGTATCTCCTTTTGGTTTCCACCAAAGGACTCCCTTGGTTGAATTTATTCCAAAATAAAGGCTTCTAAGATGAATGGAGGGAATTTGGGAGGATATTTGGATAGAGTTTGGCTGAACCAAATAGGTTTTGAAGTCTGAAGAAATGATAAAAAGAGGTTCTCTTTTATAAGAGAGGGGAGCACTTTTGAAATTTATCAAAAGATTATTTTACAATAAACTAAATATCAATCCAAATACATTCAAGAGGACACTTATTCGAATACAAGTTATGATAAGGTTTTAATATCACAAAATAATATATTTTAGATAAGTTTTCATGGTATTTTAAACCTTATCATTTTTATTTACCCTTAATTAACCCATTTTAAATTTAACTACGGTAACCAATTCTTCAATATTAAGAGGATGTAATTTTTACTTATAAAGTGTAAATTGGCCCATAAATGGACAATTAATGATAATTTATACCATATATCATAAAATTTTTCCTTATTGAATAGTTTTATGATTTCTAAATAATTTAATAAAATATTATTTTCATACAATATCATAAGTGTCAATTTTGACGCTATTCATTACTTTAAATTTAAGAAACTCAAGACAACAAGATATATTCAAAAAAATAATATAATACACCCATAATATATCATAATAATCTATAAATTTCCTGGATAACATAAATTAAGTCAAATTATATTTATTTTATTATTTATAATATCATTTAATTTATTATTTCATTAATTAAATAATTAATGCATCATCATTGTATAATTATTTATGATAATTATTTATTTAATAAAATTAAAAATAAATTTCCATGATTTAGATAAACCTTTTATATTTGAGAATAATATATATTGTAGTGCACAACTTTTATTTATCCCCATATTAAAAATATTATACTTATTGAAAGTAAGAGTGTGACATTTTGTCACTCTCTTTGATTTTAATAATATTACGTCATTATTATGAAAAAATGTCCATTAAATAGTTAAATTTCTAAAATAAGGTGTTATAGGTCGAATTAAATTCATAAAATAACACTTTTAAAGTTTTAGGTTAGTTTTCTAATATTTATAATATTATTTTTACCCTTAATTAACCCATTTACCCTTAAATGTTGTAATAAAAATTATTAATGTTACTATTCATATTGTCCAAAAATAAAAAGAACTTATTTAATAAATTTGGACCTTATTATTATAAATATGGAATCATTTTTTCAAAATTAAAAACACATAATTGGATAAAATAAATTTAAAATTAATCCCATTGATGGAATGAGAAAACATGTTTTTTTAAAGAGAAAACATTCAGAAGATCAAAAAGTTTTTATATCCAAATCAAATATAAAATTGATTTATATGAAAAAATTATATTAAATGATATAAAAATTATCTAATTATACTTTAAAACCAATAAAAAATATAATTTAACATTATAAATTATTTAGATGAAAAATATGTTTTCAATTAAATTCAGTATTTTTCACCATTCATCAAAACATGAAACTTATCCGAAATATATCAAAACTTCAACCAAATTAAATTTTTATATAATTATTTAAAATAATATGTTTATTTTTTCAAATATAATTTATAAAAGTATAAAAAACTATATTTAAAATAAGTTCACCATCAAAAGGTGCCAAAAATTCTTTTTTTAAAATTACAGTTTTTAAGTTTAAAATTGGATATATTTTTTTATATCATGTCTAAAAATAACATAGTATTAATGTTAAAAATTAGATTTAATATTTTATATACATATTTTATTAATATAGTACAATAATAATTATTTGTTTATTTTATTGGTATAAAATATACTTGTACGCATTCAAATAGTTTTTCATAAAAATATTTCCTTTTAATTCCAAAAGGGTTTTACATGTGAAAACCATAATTTCATAATTCAATTAATTATATTCATACCCACCATTCTAATGGAAAGGTTATAATTTTATTTTTTAAATAATTATAACAAATAAATTATATTTCATAGAAACTCAGTGTTGCGTGTAACACAAGCTAAGCTCTTATTACGTGTAACGCAAGACATCAAAGAAATAAAATTATTTAAAAAAACCTATTTCATAAAAATATTGGGGAATTACATTCTAAACACCTTAAAATTAATTTCACCCTTTAAATTCATCAGTTTCATCAATGTTTTAATAAATTATGGTTACTCCAATAAAAGATGAAGTAAAAATTGTAATGCCTCAAGAACTAGTTGATCATAAGATCTATAACGGGATGATAATTCATTCCTCATTTCTCTAGTCATCATCAAAACAAAATGATTAGAACATCGTATCCAATATGAATAAATATTCATATTACAAAACATTAATCTCTAAAATCCCATCGAAATTTCAATGTAATCAATTTCATAAATGGTTATCCTTATGAACCTTCCAAAAGATTAAAATCCAAAACTTTAAAAAGAAGGGAACTAAATTTTAGAAATCAAATTATCATTAAACCCCCAAAAAACCTTTTTTAGTTCTTAATTGTCACACTTAAAACATGTGAATAACATTATCATGTATTTTATTAAAACATTGTAATAATATGAATTACCAAAAAGCCATATTGAATACACACATGCTTCTTCATTCCTTATATAAGATCTCTTATTATAATTTTTTTTTCATTTGAAGCTATGGTTCATCCTTGTACCAATAGAATATGTGATTTCATTATTCTAAAATCCAAGTAGATAATCACATGAAATTTCACTAATGGATGAATAATAATATTTTCACTGGTCTTATTCATTCAAAATCAAACATGATATTCCCAAAAAAGGAGAGGAGGATAAGTATTCCCTAATTATAATGGTTCACTCATCCATAAAAATTCCATTTTTACTTTTTTCCATAGAGGTTTTTATGGTTTACCATCCACATTAGTCCTTGGATTAGGTCACTTATTAGTGTAATTCCCAAAATCTTTACAATTGAAACACTGAATTATTTGTGGTGCACTCTTTTGAGATTTATTTTTATTCCCATTACTTAGGTAGTAAAATTCTTAAGGATATTCTTTCCCACACTTAAAACATTCACTAGTGCCCTTAAGAAAATTTTCACCATGTTCCCTTTTACACTTTGAGCATAAAGTAAATATAATCTTCTTCTCTCCATAGTTTTTAGAGTTTCCTTTGAATTATATCATTATTTTCTTATCATAACCATGAAATAAATATATAAATTAAATATCTCTTTTTGTAATAATAATTATAGGAAGTTACTTACTAAAAAATAAGTTCATGAACTCGTCCTAATATATTGAGTCAATTTTTTCATATTGCCTCACATTTTTGATAAATTTCTGCCATTGATTCTCTTAACATTCCAAGAGATAAGTTCTCAAATTAAAATTTTCTTATTATAAACAAAGTATAATGAAAAACATCTTTTCAATGGTATAGATCCATTTCTCATCAACTAGTGGACCAGTCATTCCACAAAAATAAGGTGGATGTTTCCTTAAGAAGAATTCAAGAAAATATTGGCCCCTCCTTTGGTTATTTGGAAGACCAGAATTATTCATGGCTTGATAAGGTTGTGTGGTCATAAAAATGAGGATTTTAATTCTATCTTACATAAAATTCATTTTATTAGGAGGGACATCATTGCATTTTCCATTTTATTCTTCATTAACATGGTTACCTTGGGCTCCAACCATTGACTAAAACCAGAAATCATAACATGAGAAACAATAATCATAGTCGTAAAACCCCATAATCAAGGAAAATTGCTTATAAATATTTCAATACATGAGACCTTAGGTTTAATTCTAGGGTTTTAATGATAATTACTAAAATTCTAGGATTATAACATATACTCAGACTTATCCTTAAGGATCTTACTAAGGTTTTCTCATCCCAGTTTAGAAATGTTAACTAAACCTTTTCTCTGATACCAACTATAATGAACCAAGATTTTTATACATGGATATTACATATTTTTTAGATTAATATTAATTAAATTACACAAACACATGCCTGAGTATTGTAATATTTTAGATCATTTGGAAATATAGATCACAAAATTATAGTTTGGTAAAATATATTAAATAATTCCCACAAAAATATTCCCCTTTATTACCCCTACTTAAAAACATTATTTGTAACAAGAGGAAAGGAAACATAATAAAAGGGTGATCTTATATTCTTAGTAAGAGTAAGGATAGAATATAAATGAGAAAAACATGAGCATAAGGATATAAAAATAGGAGCATAACATTTGATAATCATATATTTCTTGTCAAAGATCATAATCTTGAATCGTGGGATTATAGATTGGTAGTTAATAAGACATGAATAAAAAGATAATCAAATCAAATAATACATAAGAGTAAAATAATGGAATAAAACAAGGAATTTTTGGCATACACATAATATTAGAATATCTTATGTCAATGATACATACCTAGAAATTTGTATTATGTTAGGCTTGGGGTAATCACCTGTGAAACTAATTATATCTTGGGATGAACACCTATGTAACTTCTAGTTTTGGGATTAGGATGACCTCCCACATACCTTATTATTGCAAGATTAGTATGACCTACCGTGTACCCTCCTGTTGGGGTCTTAGAGTTACCTCCCATGTACCATCTTGTTACGGGCTTAGGATGACCTCCTGTGTACCCTTTGAGAACTTAAAACATTTATAATTACCCAATTCATTAGAGGGAGATATAGGACCCACCAATCACATAATGAAATCATACATACATGTTCCATAATATCATAAATCTTTCATCACATTAGAAATCCTAAAAATAAACGATTTTTATAAATATTTCAACCTATCATATCTCATTGAAAAGTAATGGGATTCATAAACACCATGCCATAAAAATATAAACCATTAAAAGAAATAATATGAATGCCACCCTTTGATCATATCACTATTAAGGAATTATTAACACAACAGATGCATTATTATATGGAAAATAATTTTTAAAGATCTTTTTAAAACATTTCATGAGGAAAATATCCTTTCCTCTTTGAAAAATTTATTTTAAATCATAAAATATTTAGCAAAAATTTTTCATTGAAAATTAACCTGAAAAATATAAATAAATATTTGAAAATAATTTTAAACATATTTGAGATCATTTTACTTGAAAATTCATAAAATATCATTGAAAAAACTTTTTAAAATATTTTTAGAAATCATTATTTTGAAAGAACACAGATTTATGAACGAAGAGAGAATAACATTATATGAAACATATAATATCATAAAAATAAGGAGATTAATGATACAACATGTAAAAGGATAGTATATTTTTCTATTAAAATAATTTTGGTTCATAAAATAACATGCATCTTAGAAATGGAAAATTGAGATGAAATTCCCTTACCTATTTTGTAACTTTTGAACCATAAACCCCCTGAAAGAGAGATCATCAAATGGATATATAAATACCCATAAATTTAAGAAATAATATCATAGATTACATTAATGTGAAGTGTATAAACCATATAAAAGAAATTAGTTGTGAATATAGCATAAGTTTCTCAGAAATAAAAGTGATACTATAAACACCCTTACCATAAGTCTTGACTTCCTTCATGAACATTCAAACCTCCTCTTTTTTGTGTATCTCCCTTTGGTTTGCACCAAAAAACAATCTTGGTTGGATTTATGCCAAATTTAAGAACTATAAGATCAAGGGAGGGGTGTGGTGAGGATATTTTAATAGAGTTTTGAAAACAAAACAAGTTTTTAAGTGTGAAGAAAAGAGAAGAAGATGTTCCCTTTTATAAGAGAGGGGGCACTTTTGGAATTCCCAAAAGATTAATTTATAATAAATTAAATATCGATAAAAATAACCCCAAAAGGACATTTATTAGAAGATAAAATATTATAAGTTTTTAATCTCATCATAAAATAGTTTTTATACAAGTTTTGGTTGTATTTTAAACCTTATCATCATAGTTAACTCTTAATTTACCAATTTTAATTTTAACTACAGTAACCGATTTTTCTTTATTAAGAGAATGTAATTTTTAATTATATAGTGTCAATTGAAAAATAAATGGAAAATTTATGATATTTTAGACCATATATCATTAATTTTTTCCTTATTTAATATTTTTATGATTTATAAATAATTTAATAAAATATCATTTTCCTAAAATATCATATTTGTCAATTTTGACACTATTTATTAATATAACTTTAAGAAACTCAAAAAAAATACATGTTAGAACCAAATAATAAAATAAAACCTTAATATATTATAAAAATATATAAATTTCTTGTATCACCTAAATTAAGTGAGCTTATATTTATTTTAATATTTCTAATATCATTTAATTTATTGTTTCATTAATTGAATAATTACTGCATCATCATTGTCTAATTATTTATGACAATTATTTATTCACTAAAATTAAAAATAAATTTCCATTATGTATATAAACCTTTAATATTAATTAATAATATATATAGTCAATCATATATTCTATTTACCCCCATATTAAAAATATCATACTTATTAAAAGTAAGAGCATGACATTTTGTCACTCTCTTTGATTTTAATAATATCTAAGTCTTTTTCCATGTAAAAGTGTCCATTAAAAAATTAAAATTATAAATTGAGGTTTTAAGGGTATAATTAAATTCATAAAATAATATTTAGGAAAATTTTAGTGTAGTTTTATAATATTTATAATATTATTTCTACTCATAATTACCCGATTTACCCTTAAGTGTGGTAAAAAAAATTATTAAAGTTACTATAATTATTGTAAAAAAAAGGGACCTATTTAATAAATTTTGAACTTATAATTAAAATTATTTAATCTATTTTTTAAAATTAAAAACACATAATTGGATTATATTAATTTAAAATTAATCCCATTGATGGAATAAGAAAAGTAGTTTTTCTAAATTGAATACTTTTAAAAGATTGAAATGTTTTTATATCCAAATATAATGTGAAATTGATTCCTACGATATAAATTGTATTAATTGATATAAAATTGATCTAATTTTAAATTAAAAACAATAAAAAATATAATTTAACACTATAAATTATTTAGATGAAAAATATTTTTCCAATTAAAATCCAGTATTTATAACTATTCACCAAAACATGAAACTTTTCAGTAATATAAAAAAAATTAAAACAAAGTAAATTTTTATATAATGATTTAAAAATAATTTTATTTGTTGAAATATAATTTATAAAAGTTTAAAAAACTATATTTAAAATAAGTTCACCATCAAAAGGAGACAAAAATAATTTTTAGAAAAATACAATTTTTAAGAATAAAATATGATTTATTTTTTTATATCCTGTCTAGAAAAAAAATAATTTTAATGTTAAAAATTATACTGAATATTATATATATATAGGTATATATATATTATTCATATAATACAAAATATTTATTTGTTTATTTTTTTGGTATAAACTAAACTTATTTTCATTTAAATAGTATTTAAGAAAAAGATTTCCTTTTAATTTCAAAAGGGTTTTACATATGTAAACCCTAATTTCATTATTAAGTCAATCCAATTCATAACCTACATTTTAAAGGTTAGGTTGAAATTTTATTTTTTAAATAATTATAACAAAAAAAATTATTTTTCATAGAAATTCAGTGTTGCATGTAACACAAGCTAAATTGGTCTTGCGTGTAACGCAAGACATCAAAGAGATCAAATTATTTAAAAATATATATATATTTTATAAAAATCTCAAGGAGTTACGCATATGATCTCATATAATTTTTATAACCACTCTGTTGGTCTCTAAATAGGATGTTTACCCTAGGAAAAGAGTTTGGTGGAATTCCGAACCATTCAAATTTCTGTGGAATAATTAACATATAATATTTAGTTGATTAAATATTAATTTGTTGACACAAGTTTGTTTATATATATATTTTGAATGGGTAATTGTATTTATATTACCTATCTACCATTGTGTCCAGAATGAAGAGTTTTTCCTAGGTTAGGTATAAACTTAGGTCGGGTACGAGGGCCAGGTTAGGCCCCCATTTTTCTTTTCTTTATTTTTGTTTCTTGTTTTATTTATTCTTTCTCCCATGGATTCTCACGCACTATCCCATGTGGGAATCCTGTGATGTGAAACCAAGATATAAAAGGATGAAGAAATATATAAATATAGAGGGTGAAATATAGGTACATCCGTAGAGCTCGGGATTCACCATATCGTCATGTTGTAATCGTGGAGTGTGGAAACAGGTGAAGCTTTAGTAGATTCCACCCAAAGGTAGGATGATTTTGTGTTTTTTACATATATCCTCATATATTTTGTGTTTTATAGTTTTAAACCCCTATTATTCATGATTAGGACCCATTAAGGGTGGATATGTTTATTTTGGGAAAAATTGGGGCTTTTAGGTGATTTGAGGGGTTTCCCATTCAGAAATCCCAATCACACGATGTGTAGTTCAGGAACACACACCGTGTGTTCTTCCCATTTTGTAAAGATGATATTTTTTGGAGTAAATTCTATTTATGGTGTGTATATTCCATGTACTGGGACTTGTCCATGTATCCGAGTACCCGACCAGACAAACTGTGTAGGAATACATGGCTATGTAGAGTATACAACCAGACTCTATGTGGGTTTCATGCCAGGTAGTGGTACATGACCAAGCAAAGTATATAGCCATTCCATGTGAGGTTTATGAGTAGATACACCATTTAAGGTACATTTTGTGTACATAATTAACAAACTGTTTACTTAGGTTTTTTACATTCCAAGTTTGGATAGAGTACATGCCCAGGTAGGGACTTGAGAGAACATGCCATGTACTAAGTATACACTGTGTACTTTCCCTCTGCCACCCTTTTAGGGGTTTTCATATATTTACACCCAGGAGTCATAATTAGACACATTATTAGTCCATTATAAACTATTTTTCACATAGATCATGATGTTACTACCCTAGGAATGATTTAAGGACTCCCAGGAGGAATTTCAAGTGTTTTTCTAAATGGATAGGTTCTTTATATAGTAATGAAATATAGTTGTTTCCTAAGAGTGAGACCATTGATCTAAGATGGTATATGGGTTATCTATTTTGAATAAGGCATTAAAATCCCTTCCCTTAAAGATATATCACTTATGATATGTGACCTTATGTCCTTGGAGGCCGTGAGACTAGTTTTTTACAAGGATCCCCTATAGGATTCCTCTAATTACGTTTCGACCTAGAGTGTCCTATATTGGATACCTCTATCTTTTTAATATTACCAAGGGTCCCTTTTGAGATTCCTTTGCTTATATGATAATATATGGAATCCATTATATGATATTTTTACATGTATATCATTCTGAGTATCCCATGTAGGATTCCTCTTCTTCTTACGCTGCTTTTGAGGGTTTCATATAGGATGCCTTTTTCCTATATGTCATTATGAGGATCCTATGTAGGTTTCCTCTATTTACCTACCATTATATTAATCCATATAGGATTCCTTATTTTTACCTTTTCTATTGAGTATCCCAAGTAGGATGTCTCTCTTATGTTATGACATGAGGGACCTAATGGGTTCCCCAGTGTTTGACTAACCATGTGTTAGTATATCTAGTTTGGGTAGAGATGGTAGTGGGTGTCACCTTAGAACCCATATCAAACATGTAATACCATGAGGATATGATAGTATTTATGAGTTTAGGAATTCATCTAACCTCACTATTTTACTTATTCTTTCACTTGTTCACTGATGATTCAATAATGATTACTAGATACACTTCCTAGTTTGTGGATGATTGGACTGACCCGATGTGACACTAATCTTTGTGATGTCCAGACATAATTTTTGGTATCTAGTTTAGTATTCCTTGAGTGATTATTAGGTTCATTTTTATATAAAACCTTGGATGTTCATGAAGGTCATATGAATTATGTTACTTCTCAATTGATACTTGGGTTTACTTATATGGAATGCCTTTTATGGACTCTGTAGGATACTATTAATACCATTCCTTGATGATACTTGGGTTCACTTATAGGATGACAGGGACATGCCTATAGGGGCATGGGTTCATATATGCTTTGAGTGATACTTGGATTCCCATGTAAAAATTCCATGTATAGACTCATAGTCTGGATGTTTATAATACCCTTGAGTGATACTTAATCTCTTAGTGGAGTACCTTGGATGATCTTAGAGAGTAGTGTTATTATGTCATGCCAAGAGTGATAATTGGTCCCCTATGTGGCAAACTATGGACAAGATCAGAGGGTTATACCTTAGTTTTATTTCACCCTGAGAGATACCTAGTTCCATAATACATTACCTTAGACGAGCTCAGAGAGAATTGTTGTTATTCCATGCCATGAGCGGTACTCGACCCCTATGTGGTATAACATGGATGAGGTCATAGGTTTCTTGAAATATATTATACCACGAGTGATACTTATATTACCATGTATTAATTCCTTGGATAGACTCATAGGTAATATGAATTATGATATTACAGGAGTGATACATGTATTCCCATTTAGTAATTTCTTGGAAGGACTCATGCGGGAAATGTTTTCCTAAGTGCTTGTTTATTATCATTGTTCGGATGCCCTAATTACAAACCCCATGTCCTAGTTTATTTATATGAACTTTTATTTACAGGATTCTAGATTTTAATTGGAATTCTTATTTATAGTTATTAGAGGAGAGTACGGGTGATTCCATGGCTAGAATATGTATCCCCTTTTGGTGACATAGATTACTTAGAGGTATTTTCAGTGCTAGACAAAGAAGGCATTGTCGATTGGGATTATGGACCCAAAGACAAATTTAATTATAAATAACTTGAGTGGTACTATATCTAGATCAAACCTCTTTTCATAATATGTCTAGGTGATTGGGATTATATACCCAAGTATTTACTGTTAATGTTTTATGTTATTTCTTTCACCTAAATCATATAGATACATATTTATGTCTATATATATTTATGGACACACACACACACACATAAATATGGATATACCTGATGGTACATTTCCTAGTTTTCTGGGATTATAGACCCGGGGATCAACTATGGATTCACATTATTTATTTTATTTATCGTTTTCAGTTGTGTCTCTTCTAGGATGAGCATATTTCATGAGCATGCACTTATAATGACATTTTTATTGGTTCATTTTTGATGTGTCCTACAATTATTATTTCTAACCTTTGTACTAGAACCTCAGTGTGAATTAAATCCTTATGTCTAACTTTTAGGTTAATCACTGATTTAATGATTGATAGGGAAGAGTACCATGGTTGCATGATCTATTTGAGACACTCTTGTGGATTTCCTTGATCAAATTGGGGTAGTTAAATAGTGTCTAGGGATCTAGTATGTGTTTTGGATCATGGACTTTAGTAGAGACTTGTACCTTTATTTTAGTTTCATTTTTGTACTCCTTCATGAGTGTTTATCCTAGTGGGTAACTGATGTTGTATATATGACATGGCTGTTCAGGATTTTATAGCATTTCTTTTATTATTACAACATATTATATTTCAGTTTATTTATTTCTTACGCACTCTATTTATTTAATTATTTTTTTATGAAATATAGTTACATCCATAGTGCTTACATTTATATGTGGGAATAGTCTCTCCACAGACACACCCTAGGATCTCACTACTAGTCGGAAGCCTCTGGCGTATGGAGAGACTCACTTGAGGCCTTGTGTAGAACCATATTAGAGCACTAGTTTAGTGGAATCTGGGCTGGGATGTTAGATGTCACATAGTCTTATTATTCTTTTTAGATAAGATATCTCTCGGTCATCATATTAGGTACAAATTAGGATTTTATTCAAAGGAAATGGAAAAGAGATCATATGAACATAATATAGGATTCTTAGGCTCATCACTTAAGGCACCATAGACTTATCACAAATGGTAGGGTTTCTGATGCATCAGGTAGAGTGCCAATAGTTTAAATTATAGTGGGGATACTTCCTATATAAGCACATCATGCATCAGGATGGTCAAATATTTAAAGTATGATGGGTATACTTCCCATTTATGCTCGTCACATATTGGTCTATTCAGAGTTTTAAACTCTAGTGCGGACACTCATAGGTTATCATCTAGTGGTGATGTCACATATAAATTTGTCACATAATTGGGGGAAAAAGTTATCATCTTGTTGGTATGTCCCATATATGATCATCACATAATAGTGGGAACAAGTTATCATCTAGTGGGGATGGACCATATATGCCCATCATGTAATGGGGGGAATATGTTATCATATAGTGCCGACATTATAGGATTCAACATTCCCTAAGAATTTTATTGGTCTTAGGATGGATGCCACCTCTTGAGGGAGGTGGATAGATAAATTGATTTTATTTTAGATATGGTTATATCACATAAGGATCGTTATCTGAGGAATCATATTCTTGTCACATAAGTCATCATATGCTTGTCCCATAGGGGAATGCATATTTGAAGGTTTAGATTAAACCTAAGAGAGGCGTTCTATGTATATTTCTTGAAGAAAGGAATAAAAACCACATAGTGAGAGTGTATTTTTTAAGGTTATATGGTAGTATTGTACTATAAAATTTACCCTCATGTAGTGAGGATAATCAGTGCCATGAAAGATGAAATACCAAGAGATAGTTTGGGGATTACACATTGATGGATTCCTAGAGAAATTGGGGATTCATATCATGATAATGAAATGAGGTATATTTTCCTCATCATATGGAGAATCCTAGTCTCATTTCATAGGGAATCTTATGATTGTCTCAAAGGGTAGGCTGCAGTTTAATAGCTTAAACTAAGGATGCTACCATACAGTTTAACATTGTTTGAATAGGATGCTAGTCTATGCTTTTTATCTTCATGTATCTTGGATGAAGAGTATATAATGTATCATTAAGGGAACCAAGGTGGTTTCACTTTATAATTCCCTATCTGGGTCTTACACCTAATAGGATACCCATGTGATGATTGAGATTTTGGGGAGCATGAGTGGGGATTATGCATGAGTTTTTATACTTGTACAATGTTTATGATTAGCTGACATGGATTCTCCCCAAACCATGCTTGGTGAAAAGAGTCTAGGGGTGAGAGTGACTATTCTTAGGATCAAAAGTGAATGATGATGTTGTTGTGGGATGATTTTAATGCACTTTTTCACATCCTTATTAGAAATTTATCAAATCTCATTTGTTAAAATGTGATTATAATAGTGAATTCTTTATGATGGGGTCTTTTAATACTGGTTATGTAATTTACTTAATATTATAATGATTATGTTTATTTTTAGACTTAATTTATTTAAAAAATTATTGTGTTAATTTTATTATTAAATTATGATAATCCATTTATTACTTATTTTGGTGAATTATCCTTGAAATATAAATTTCAAACTCAAATTTTGTGACTTTGATTTCATTTTAGATTGAATTCCCCTATATTTTGGTTTGAATAACTTTTCAAATTTTTATGATATTTTGGGATGTGAGAGTTAAAATTAAAAATGGGAAATCAGGGCTACTGGAAAATTGAATAATTAGATTGGCTGGGAAAATATCAAAATATGAAAGGGAAGCTTTTGGAGTTTTCTAGAAGTGTTAAGAAGATTTAACCAAGATATAATTTCTCCCACATGTGTGAGGTGTGCATTTGGTTTTGATACTTTCTCAATTCATTTAGAGATGATGATTAAAAGTCATATGTTCACCATATAAAGGCATGAGTGATGATTTCTGAACAACTGTCTATGAGATGAAGCATGGGAGTTAGTGTAGGATTTGTATTTAATCGGAGATCCTAAACATCACATAGACACACACACACACACGATTCGAAAGGATATTTGGACTTTATCACCACTAATTGCTATTAAAAGAGATGATGATGGATTAGAGAGAGGGTAATAACATGGTGATAGGGAAACATTATTGGATTTTTTGAATTGAAATATATTAGACATAAAAGAATTTTCTCTCCCTACTTATTAAATATTCTTCTCTATTATTTCTAATGAACCTGTTATTTAACTTTGGTTCCATAAAAATGGTCATCAACTAAACTAATTTAGGGACTAACTTTTCATATCATTGATGGATTTCACTCTTATATTTAATTCTTAGGAAGTACAATTTTCTAAAAAATTAAAAATTAGTGAAAACTGATCTTGAAAAATTTTAATTTTAAGATGATTAATCATAAAAGAGTCATCTATGATAATTTATCTTTTCTTCAGAGTCATACACTCGGAAAAAATGATAATTTGGTACCAGTGAGAACTTATTTCATCATTTTTTGGTGATTGAGTGAGTTCTGTAGTTGAGAAACTATAGGATTTGATCAGCTATAGGTTGACTATATAACAACTTGGTTAACCTCTTTTTTTAGTTCTAGTGTTTTTATCTCCTTTCATGAATGAAGGAAAATATTTATTTAAACTATCCAATAGAGTTACCCTATATCATTAAATATTGTTCTCTAGTTTCCCTATGATCTGTTGTCCCTCTCGATTTTTTTCTTTCATTGATATTATTTCAATAATTATACCTACTACTTGATACCATTTTTCATGGATATCATCACCATGTTCTTGAGTTTTTGTTTTTTATCATTTTTTATGCACACTTAACACCTTCCTAGAGGGATCAACCCTTATTTATAATATAGTAGGGTTAGTAGGTATAAATAATTAACCTAACCATCCAAATGATAACCAATCAAATTTTGGAACTATTTCTAGGGAAGGGAATGTGAAATAAAAGATAAAAAACTCTCTAAAAGTAATCAAATACTATCAAATATGTTTTCAAAAAAAATCTAAAAAAATCATGAAAATATTGAGAAAAATGTTAATAATTATGGAAATCTATAGTGTGTATAAAAACTAGGTCAACTATGGGAAATTAGAACCCTTAATACCATAAATTAATAAACAATTAAGTTCTGTAAAATAGAAAAAACTTCAAATGGAATAGAATAAGGATAATTTTAATAACAAAAATAAAAAACATCAACCCAAATAAACCTTTAAATGAAGGTACTGAGAGAGTTATAATTTGGTAGTTTTAAGTGACTACTATTTATAGTAACCTTTCATGTGTTAGAAATACCCCTAGCTCTTGAAACTATTATGCCAAACTGTCCCATTTGTATATACTAACATCATATAATGGATTTACTAATGAATACTCTCTTGAATTAATTAGGGGATTATATAGTGTGGTACAACATCCTCAACTTATTGGGTTGAGTGAGGAGGAATTAAAATCAAGTCTTTCAATTTTTTCTTCATGGGAATGCTAGAAGTTGGTTCCAATAGTTAGATGGAAAGATCATTGGTACATGGTACCAAATATTCAATGTTTTTATGGATACCTTTTATAATAGAATCACCTCATATACCCAAAATCTAGTAGACCAGTATTTAGGAGGGTATTTTTATGAAAAAAAACTACTAAAGAGTTAAATAAAATTTTTAATACACTTGAACAAAATTCATATCATAAATATTAAACGATAAGAACCATATATTGGAAATAAAAAAATCCTATTCAATAAGATAAGGTTCAATATTCTAGTTTATATAATTAAAATCATCAAAAAACACATAAGGAGAAATTATAATATTATGGTATGTTTTTCCATTCACATTATTGTTTCCACAACTTTTATATTCTTTCCCAACCCCTAAAAATGCCAATTTTGATGGGTATGGACCTAGGTTGCAGTATACGAGAAAGATAAAGGGGTGTTTATAAATGCTTCTCCCCCTATATTTAAAAAAAATCCAAGAAACCAATTCCATAACCAACCTAAGGCTAAAAATTACAATTATTAAGGAAACCTAGAGGGATTGATACATCAAGTGTTGTGTAGAATAGATTCTCAAGAATAAAAACATAAAGCTGATTTGGAATCACAAAGTCCTTACTTCAAAAATGAGATGAAAATTTTACAACACTGAATTAGTGAAATGGATAGAGTGTTAGGATTATGAGAAAAATATATACTTCCAAGAACTACTAAATTAAATCCTAGGGAGAATCTTATGAAAAATGGATTCAAATATGGATGAAAATAATAACTCAAATTTGGAAACCTTTGAATATGTACATATAGATAACAACACTAAAATCACTTAGAAACATATTTTTCTTACTAAAAACCAAAACTAAAAAAACAAAGAGAATACATGTAAATATAAGTTTGAAGAATAAATTGAGGGGATGCTGACTATTCTGAAGAATTTTACCCAACCCATTCCCTTCCTAGAAAGATTAAAGAAAAAGATTAGGAACCGTAATTACTAAAATTTATTAATATAATTAAGAAAATTAAAATTAAAATTGATTTCATAAATTCCTTTTTTTCAAATTCCATCACACCTTAAATCACTAAAGAAAATTATCAAAAAAATTAATCTTGGAATAATTTTCTACATTTTGACAGATGAGTCTAGTGATGTCCTAAAAATGGAATACCTCATAAACTTAAAGATCCGGGGAGTTTTTTTTCCAACCATGATGCCTAAAAGATAATTATATATTATAATATTAGTGTGACCTTGGTGCGAGTGTTAGTTTTTCTCATTTTCATTACTCCAACACTTGGGATTATAATTTCTATAGACCACCACAATTACCTTAAAGTTTTTAGACCAATTTATCACTCACCCAATTAGGAGGGTAAATGACTTTCTTGTGGGAGTAGGGAAGCTATATTTACCTACTGACTTACTTATACTGAAAATATATTATGACAAGGAATTTATTATCATAAGTGTTTGGCCCTTATTTTAAACATAAGGATCTGTCATAGATGTTTTTAAGGGTACATTAATTTTAATCAAGGAAAACAAAAAACTAGAATTTGAAGTTTGTAGAAATACTAAAGAACCCACAAAATGTTAAATCTATTGAATATATGAGGTTATAGAATTTTAGGAACATATTGAATAAGAATATGAGGAGTTATTGAGAATGATGATTGAAATTAATAAAATACCACTCCTTATATAAACTTGTATGATAATCTACTCTAGCATGGTAGAAGAACCTGAAGATGAGTATCTAGGAGAGTTCTTGGAACATCTAGATGAGTTTTCATTAATTTTTTTTAAAACCATTCATAGATTATATATATGAGGAGAAATATATTGGGGATAGTAGTGTTAAATAAGTGGATTTATATAGTGCCTTTTTTAATAGACAATTTGAGGAACTTGGACCTAATGGGCCCAAGTGTCGTCCCTCGAGTCAAAAATCATTAGAGTTAGATATTAAACCACTTCAGGATCACTTGAAATGATTTTTTTATGAGTGATTAATCTTAATTACCTATAATAATCACATAAAAGTATGGTTAATTCAAAAAGAGAGTTTATTTAATTTATTGAGGAAGTTCAAGTCTATTGATGGTTTGTACATAGCTGATAGCAGGGAGATAAGTCCTTTATAAATCATGTAAAAAATTTCCATTTATCCAAACCACAAACCAAGAGTTGAAGGGCATATAAGATTAATCCCGAACATGAAAGAGGTTTCTGGGGAATAATTAAAAAGATTTATTAATGCTGAAATAATATTAACCATTTCAAACAACCCATGGGTTATCTCTATTTAGGTAGTCCCTAAGAAATGTGGAGTGTCTTTTGTTACAAATGAAAAGAATGGACAAATTTAAATTAGGATAGTAAAAAAGTGGAGAGTCTACATTTATTAAAATAAATTCAACTCATCCAATAGAAATGATCATTTTCAATTCCATTCTAAGATGAAATTAATGAGATTTTAGGTGGGAATGAATTTTTTATGTAAATGGATATTATAGTTACAAACAGGTTCCCATAGCCCCCAAGGATCATTATCAGACCACCTTCACATGACTATTTGGAATATTTTCATATTGTATAATTCCATTTGTCTTGTGAAGTGATCCAACCACCTTCCTGAGGTGTATTATGGAAATTTTCTCAATATTATAGAAAGTATAATTGAAGTATTCATGAATGAAATTTCAATTGTTAGAATAAATTTTGAAAACCGACTTATGAATCTAGAAACTGTTTTTCAAATATTACAGGAGATAAAACTTATTCTAAACTAGGAAATGTTTCAATTAATATTCACTAAAGGAATAGTTATACCCCACAAAGTCTCTAGGATGGGTACATAAGTAGAAAATTCTATGGTTTATTTGATCCAAAAACTGCCACCTCCTAATAATTCCAATGGAATTAGAAGTTTCTTAGGGAATATGAGTGTCTACCAAAAGATTCATCAAGGATTTATCTAAAATAACTGGTCCCATTTGTTCCCTATTATTCAAATATACACCCTATGTTTTTATTAACAGTTATTAGATTCATTCAATATTCTTAAATAAAAACTCACATATTCTCCCATTATCACTATCCCTGATTGGAAATTACTATTTTAAGTTATATGTGATGCTAGTGATGTATTTTAGGGGTAGTTTTATGGAAATTAAAGGAAAATAGGATAAATTTAGTTCACTATGCTAGTAAAATTATATATTATTCTTAAAGTAATTAAACCACTACAAAATAGAGTTATTAGTTGTTATGTTTTATGTAGGAAATTTTATGCAGCATTTGATAGGTTCTAAAGTTATAATTTTATTTGACCATTCAGATCTCAGAAAAAAGAACCCAAACCAAGAATTATGAGATGAACCATTAAATTATAGGAATTTAAATTATAATTCCAAGATAATAAAGGTGATGAAAATATCATTGTTGATAATTTTTCTAGGTTACCAAATACCCAAATTGATAAACCAATATAGATCAGTCCTTATTTTCTAGATGATCAAGCATTAATTATTTTAGTAAAAAAGTTTATTTGGTATATGGATGTTTCAAAAGTTCTATATATAGGTGTCATTTCAAATAAAATTTAATAGAACTAAATAAAGAAATTAATTTCTGAGTTGAGATACTACTTCTAGGATGGCCCCTTTCTCAATAGAAGGTGTGTTGATGGAATCATGAGGAGATGTGTGACTTAGGTGGAGATGTTAAAAATTATTGAGATTTTCACTCCTAACCATGGGGGTGATATGATACCCCAAAAGGTATTATAGGATGGTTTTTACAAAACTAATTTTTTCAATTATGCTAGGATTTATATTATTGGGTGTGATAAATTTTAGATGTTAGGAAATGTTGGTAGGAAACATGAGTTGCAACAAATGGGGATTTTAGAGGTATATTTTTTTATGTTTTAGTCTTAGAATTTATAGAAAATTTTCATTTTATAATGGAAATGAATATATTCTTTTGGTTTTATACTATATGTCTAAGTAGTTTGTGGAAGTGGCACTTTTGAACAATCTAGCCATCAGTGTTGATAAATCCATCAAGAAGAATATCTATTCACGATTTGGAGTTCCCAAAGAATTCAAAAATGATAAGGGATATTATTTCAAGAATTATAAGTTAAAATATTAATAGATAAATATATATGTGTTCACAAAATTAGAATAACCTATCACCCACAATCTAGTTTTCAAGATGATATTTCTTATAGAGAGATGATTTTTTGAGAAAAAAATGTCTAGATCTAGGAAGGATTGGTATATTAAATTGGTTAATTATTTGTGGGTATATTAGACTAATTAAAATATCCCCATAGGGATGTATCATTTTATATTTCTCTTTTTTAAAGAATTTTATTTTCCGAAAGAGCTTCAATAAAAGTATTATTAGACTATTAAGGCAATAAAATTAGAAATTCAAACTACTGGGTAAATAAGGTTAGAGTTAAGTGAGATATATGATATTTTGTGGGAGGATTTATGAAAATTATGAAATCTTAAAATAAAAAGAAAATATTTTCATGAAAATATTATTTAAAATAATAACTTTAAGGTTGGTTAGACGATTTTTCTTTTTAATTCTAGGCTGAATATTTTTCAAGGAAAACAAAAGTCCAAATGGTTTGGACCCTTAACTATTTTGAGAGTGCTAGTAAATGGAGTTATAAAGGTAGTTTTATAGGATAATCAACCATTACTGTCTAATGGTAAATGGATAAAACAATACTTTTAGTGTAAGTTGAAGGGATTGGATGCTATTTCTTTGCTTTAAAACCAAGATTCCACTGAGTCTAACAGAAGGCTATAAAATGAGTGCTTCATGGGAGCTAACCAATGGTTCTTTATTTTTGATTTCATTGAATTTATCTTGTTTAATAAAAATAATTTCTACCACTATTCTATTATCCATTTTAAAGAAATTGAAATCCTTCTCTATCTGTACATTCCCTTGATTGGTCATAAAATTTTGTTATAGGTTCATTAACCATTTGAGGAAACTATAAATTAAAAAACTCCTAGAATTACTATCATAAGGATTGATTGACCATGTATAAATGACTATATAAAGAAGGTTTGAACTAATATGAAAGTGAAATTACCATGCTAAGTGACTATATGATAACTCAACTGATTGTACATTCAGAAGATGATTAACCATGGAAAGATGACCTGTAGAAAATTGAAAAATTCATGGAATAGTTTCATAAAGGGAAGGATCAACCATGAAGTGAAGTGGCCACATGATAGGTCAATTGACCAAATGAAGGTTTGAAGTGATATTGAGGCTAGTCGATTAATCATACAAATGGAGGAAGCTACCATGGAACTACACCAACCATAGAAGTTGATTGAATGTGAGTTAGTTGTATAGAGATTAACTAACCACAACATTTAATGGACCATAATAACAATAAAGTGACCATGATTTCGAAATAGCCATAAGAGAAAAGTATATACTATAAGAAGATAATGAACCTAACATAAGGAATCATCTAGAACATGAAATTTCAATTGATCTTAAAAGTAAAAAGGAGCTACAAACTTGAGAAACTCTGGACCACCTCCTTCATTTAAACATTGGTTTCTATTTTACTTAATCATTAATAATGGTTTTATAATGTTAATCTGTTTAAAACTTATAGGGATTGTAGTTTAAAAACTAGATATATTTATCAATGAAAAAATATAGGCTTTATTTTAATGAAAAATAATGAACAAATCTTCCACAATTAGTGGAGTAGTATTTTTAATTAAAACACTTTAAATTCTTCCCATTTTAGTTTAAAAATATTACTACTATTTTTATGAAATTAATGGTTTAAATTTATTTATTTAAGTGTTGTGTTGCATGCTGTAATATTAATTAAGTTTTTTATCCACTACTAATATCTTTTTTTTATTATTGAATTCATTTCTTATATACCGATCTATTCTCCTTTGAAAACCCTTTGGTAAACCCATGTTTTAAAGCATGGTTATAAGAACCCGGATCTTCTTTTCAGGTATAGATCTTTATTTAGGGTGTTTTTTAGGAAAAAGAAAGAATTTGGAAATTTTCTAAGTACACTCCATGTACTTTGGAGTACATTCCATGTACCCGGTTGCCACGACTAGCCATGTACTAGCTGTATAATAGCTAAGTATAGGGCTGTGTGGACCACCTAAAGTGGGGGCCGATTGAGGCTAATACATGGAAAAAATATTAAATGAATACACCGTTTAATTTTCTTTTTTATTTGGTTAATCTTACCAGGGTCACGTCTCATCTCCAGAACACTATTCTTCTTCCCATGTTTTGTACAAGAGAGAAATGAGACGACCGAGAACTTCAAACCCCTACCGTTCCTCCGTCTAAGCTCTGATCGAGATGCCGCCAGGTGAATTTGATTCCCACCGGTGAGTTATATCTTACCCTATAGCCTCTCTTCCTAATTTATCCTCTCTATTGTGTTATCCAAGGTTGAACGTTTTTGAACTTTTTGTAGATCTACGTCATTTTAGGACAATTCAAGGGATGACGTTCAAGAGTGTTCATCGTACTACATCGAGGTAGGTGGTTTGTGCCTTACTTTGTTTGTCTTTGGATTATATATGATAAAAGTTCCAAATACCCTTTTTTAGGGTATTGCGCATTTTGAAAGTTGACCTTTCTTAAGACCTATTATGATGTGTTTGATGAGAAAGGGTTGTTTGGTTATGAATAAGGTTTAATACCTTGATTATGATTGTGTTTTACCATGTTTGTTTGATATTGTCTATTTGGTCTAGAATTTCCTATTAGGATTGATTTTTTTCCATGCCTAGTGTTGTTAGGATGGAGTTGCGGTTTATATGAGATGCATGTGTTTCACATCCTAAAAGTTGACCAAAGGGAACTGATCATGAGAGCTTCTCGACGTAGGGTATTTTATTTATAATTATTGTTATCATTGAACAAAGACATTGACTGTGAGAGCTGCCATGGGGTCATTGAGTAGAGGGTTTAGACCATGAGATCTAACCAGAGGGTCATTATTAAACGTATGTTGGACCATAGGGCATTGACTGTGATAGTTTCCATAGGGTCATTATAACTATCGTCGCTATGCAGACCAAGGGGTATTGACCGTGAGATCTACCCAGGTGGTCGTTTGTATTTGATTGTTGCCATGTGGGACCAAAGGGGTTATATTATGAGAGATTTTCTAGAGGGTCATTATTATTATTCTTGAATGGTTGATATGTGAAATTAGAGAGGATTAGACTACGAGGAATTTCCCAGAGGGGTGCTTGTGAATGTTTTAATGATTGTGACTAGTCTTCCAAACCAAAGCAAAAGCTTGGACTCTGTATTAATTGATTGTTAGAGGGCCTTTTGAGACATCTGTTTTTTATTTTATACAAGGGAATACAGATATTAGGCAAGATCCCAGGGTAAAATTATTCAACGAATTTAATAATTTATAAATGAAAATGAATGTAATTGAAAACTGTAGGATTGTTTAATTTTGAGTACATCCTAGTTTATTACTTCATTTCTGCATTTTACCTACTATATTTATTCACTGACAGTTAGACACAGATCTTTTGGTGGTTGCATACTGTTATTCATCTCACACCCTATTTGGGTCATGATTTTCGATGCAAACTGATTATATGGTTGCAAGTATAGATAAGGAAAATCACCCTTCTACATCAGGTACATGATTGTTATTGGAGCTGGTGAGCATGAGACCAAGATAAGGCTTGCGATGATATTGGAGTTTAATATTTTATGTAATTGGGTTTTATTATTTCATTTACATAATTGTTACTTGTTTGGATACTTTCCTAGGTACATGTGACATGCATAATTATTTATATATATGTGCTGTAGTTGTTTATACTATCAATCTTCCACTGTTTACTTTATTGTATGGTATTACTAATTCCATTAATATTTAATATTTATTTCCTTTGTGTTACTCTTCTAATGAGGGTAAATTTTTTACACTATCAAACCCAAGTCCCTTACTGCTAGTCGGCAACCTATGGTGTTTGGGGAAATGCACTTGAGGCCATGTGACCAACCGGGTACGGGGCACCTTTGGGCGACACCTAGATCTGAGACGCTATAAAGTTGTATCAGAGGAAGTTATTTTCTACTTTTTCTTAATGTTTGGAGACTATAGATAGGGATAGTAAAGAATAGGTAGTTGTTAGTAAGTTTTTCCTGGGAGTAGCTAGCACGTGTGTAGGGAAAAACTAAGATACCTTGAATATTGTAATTTTTTTTTCTGGTTATTCAATTGTAACAGTTGATTTGATTTCACAATTGGGTGAACACTTGTTTTGTGCTATTATTATTTATATCATTGTTGTTCTATTTCTATTTCAACCTGATGATATGAGGGTATGCCATCTCATGCATCATATAGGCACTTTTTAGATATCACATGTCATGCATTCTTGTCATGTGATTTAGGGTGCATTACTAATTGTATGCTATTGTGATAATTTTTGTGATGGATATGCATGTATTTGTGATAAATTCCATGATAGAATACTTTCCATTTTGATAGGGTATTGTAATATGAAAAGTTTCATTCACATGGATGCCAAACTTTGGTCCCTGAGGTGTTATGGGACCTCTTGGATCGTAATTTGGTGGATCATGTAAGAAATTTAATTGAATTTTGTCAAGTTGTGATGTGAATAAGGATGCCAAACTTTGATTCGTGAGAGTATGGGCTCTCAAGGGTCAGAATTTTTCATTACTTAGACAAAATTGTATGTTTTTAAGGGTTCTTGAGGAGTTTTAAAGGCCTACTGTTTGGAAACCTAGACAACACGACATGTGGTGTTCTGAACACACACCATCTATTATTCTGTTTTGGAAGAAACAACTTTTCTTAGGTACATGCTGTGTATTGGGAATACACACTCTATAGTTCTTAACCGTGTGACTGACTGTGTGAGTAGAGACACAGGTTTATAAATGTTTGGTAGAACATACCGTTTACTATGAGTACACGTTGTACTGTAAGGACCGTGTGTCTAACCATGTGAATAACAAAACAGGTGTATAAAACATAGGTTGTACATGATGTGTCCCATTATTGTACGCCATATAGAGTTGACCACGTCTCTGAATGTGTAACTAATGACCTAGATGGTTAGAACTTAACTATTGAATTCTGTGTTTAGGGTGAACACGCCGTGTAGTGTTACCCAGGAGAGAACTGTGTGGTTTAGCGTGTAGAAGAACTTGGGAAGGAGATAAAAATTCAAGTACATGTTGTGTCATAGGGGGAACACTCCATATATGTGGGTGTTACATTCCCATGTTTTAAAGAGGTACACACTATGTTAAAAACCTAAGAAAACACACCATGTGGAGGGTATACATGCTGTGTAAACCTGTTTTGTAAAACTTGAATATTTTCTTCTTCTGTTTATTTCCTGAACTTTTAAGTTTTAGTCCTTGATAATCTTGAACTGACATGTTCAATTGACCTTTTATAGTCATACCACTTAGACTATAACTCCCCGACCCCAGTTACCCAGAGTCGGTGCACTATTACGTATCATTGGCATGATCGCAAAAGATGAAGTATTGAAAGACCGATTAGTTTAGTAGCCTTGGAAACACTAGATACATTCACAAGGTTTACATTACATCATAAAATGGAAAACTAAAACAAAATTGTTTCCATAGACAACATTGAGATCCCATACACAATCCCTAAAAGTCAGTCATAACATACTTCTTCGTATCCTGGGAAAAATAAAACATAGAAAGGGGTGAGATCAGATGCTCAGTAATGATAACAATATAGAGGAAACTTTCACAAATAAGAATAAAAATTTAAGGCAATGTATAACTAAAACAAAAGCCTTTTAAACTTGAACTTCAGTATAATATGGCAAAAAAAATTCCATTTAATTATTCACATGGATATTATACTAGTCGAATAATCACATGAAATATCAATAACCACTTTCATAATGATGGAATGCATAATGCCAGACTATCATAACCACATAGTCAAGGCCTTGTGCCAATACTACAAATAATAATTTGTCAAGGCCTTGTTCCAAGACACTAGTTTGTCTCATGAGACCTATCGATGCATTGAGGAGCTATAGCGGGCACCACCCGTCACTTATTAAGTCCAATGCATTTCCCATATGAAAAGGTTTAAACATAACATAAACATTCGTATTAAAACCGGCATACAAAATGTAAATAATTTATCCATAAACCATGAATGGTATTAAATAACACATCCACATTCAAACATATCACAAAATATTCAATAAAATATGGAAGTTTTGTATCATAATAAATCAACTTCAAACAAACTTAAAATCCATCAAAGGATGTTGACATAGATGAAATCAAAACCTTTTTAGAGAAATATCACTTTCTATTTTGAAATCATTTAAAAGAAACATAATTATAAAAGAAAACATTTACTTTAAAAATATTCTTATAATCTTGTAAGGGAAGCTTCGACGATTTTATAACGGCGGAAAACAGCCGCACCCGCCGTATAAGTTAAAAAAAGACATTCTTACCTTAATTTTGTCAAAAAGGTTAAAAAGACCTTGTTTGGAAAACAATGGAAAGATTACTTTATAAACATGTTAAAAAATTCAAACAAGGGTATAAATGACTTTAACCCATAGTCTATAAAATAGTAATAATGTTTTGAAATACATTTTTAAGAAACATGGATGTGGATGATAAAGAGGTTCCGGTAGATAATTATGTACAAACAACCTCGGATAATGAAGAGATTATGAAATAAACCCTTACCTTGTAATTTTCCTTGATTGAGGGTAGGTTAACCTAATGTATAATAGTTAAATCATTGTTATTAAATTATAAAATAATCATATACATAAATATGATATCATATATGATCTTCTAATATTTCGTTGTTAATAATATTTTAGTATTATCGTCGTTTCGGGTGTTCACTTACTCGTTTTCTTTTATATGTTTTGTTACATAATCCATGTTTGTTATGGATAGGTTGTATATTATTCATATCCCGAATGATATCAAGTCCTTAAAAATTATTTTTAATCATCAAATTAAAATTATTATTTAATGGATATGATGGGGAATGAATCTCATCGCATTCGTGGAGACGGTAATCCGTACGTACGCACGACCGACAATATCATTATTTTGATATTAAAATAGTATATAATCTGATGGAATATCATATATACAGAATCATTATCATGTTATATTTATTATTTACATCAGTTACACATCATTATTATACCCATCCAAATAATAATGCATTGAATAACAATTACACCATGACGTAGAGATGGTAAGCCGTACGTACGCACGTATGGTGACATGTCATTCAAAGGATGGGTAGAATAATGAATTTGGTTGTACCATATTTGTAATAACATTATAGTATATAGAATATACTAGATTTATTATTTTATAATGGAAACTACAAATAAAAGGTAAGTGGAATAAGAAAGGAACTTGAAAGAGGTGATGAATTATTTACCACTTCTTTGGGTTCTTCCTTCTAATTTGATCAAAAGGGTTTCTTAGGTTGGCTTTCTGACTAAAGTAAGGACTCTAGATTGAATTTAGGGAAGTTTAGAGGATATTTTGGCAGGGGTTGGACGAGCCAAAAGGCTTTGAAGGTGTGAATTAGAGAGAAAGGGGAGTGCCCTTTTATAAGAGGAGTGAGGGGCACCTTAGGAAAAGATAGAAATATTATTTTATAATAAAATCATTTTAGGTTTATAATGGATCCAAAGTGGATTATTTAAAGTATAAGGTGGATATGGGTATAAAAACACACAACCAATAGTTTTTAGATAGGTTTTTGTCACTATAATAACCTTATCTTTTAGATTTAACTCTTAGTTAGATAGTTTGACATTTACCATGTCTCTTTGTATTTTTATATTATATGGTTAGTAAACTTACTATAAACATCCAAGAGAACCCCAAGTGGTTAATTAATGATAAAAATATAATTATATAAGTCATTTTTCTAAACCTTATATTTTTATGAATATTATGTCAATTAATAATATAATATTTGTTTTAAAAACTCCTTTATTTCAATTTTGACACTATTTAATAATTGATTTTTGTTAAAGTCTTAAAAACTTTATTAATTTGAAAAAAATTAATTTAATAAATAAAAAAATGTAATATTAACCTATAAAATTCGTGTATGGCATCAAAAATTTCAAATTATATTTATTTTTTCATTTATAATACCAATTATTTGATTCTTTCATTAATAAGGAAAATACTGCATCATCATTGTGTCATAAATAAATTTAATTATTTATTGTCTAAAAATTATAAATAAAATACCATTATGTAGGAAATCTTTTTATATTTATAATTAATATTTATAGTTGAAGAGATATCATGTATAACCCTATGTAAAAATTGTTTTACTAAAAGATATATGCTTAAGTCATTTTTGTATTTACTTTAACTTAATTAATATAAAGTGTCATTATCACCTACAAGTGGATCCATGGGGTCCCAAAATTGATCCAAATATTCCCATGGTCGGAAATGTATCATCCAATAGGTTTAGGACACATTTTAGGTTTATTTAATATTATTATAATATTATTTGTTTACCCTTATTTACTGGATTTACCCTTTAACCGTGGTAAATAAAATATTTACCGAAGTAATTATTCAAAATGTCAAAAAATAAAAGTTACCTATTTAAAAAATTTATACCTCCTTATTCTAAATATGGAATCCATTTTTCTAAATTAAAAATACAGAAGTTGCAGAAATTAATTTAAAATTAATTCCCGTTGTCAAAACAAAAAGCGTGTTTTTAGGAAATAATAACTATCAAAAGATTGACACTTGCTTATGTCCAGTTTAAATGTGAAATTATGTCCAATGACCAAAATTAGATTAAATGGTAAAAATATAATCTAATTAAACTTTAAAACCACTCAAATGCATAATTTATCACTATTAATTATTATGATTAAAAAAGTTGTTTTTAATTAAAATTTAACAATTTTCAATATCCATCAAAATATGAAAGTTATCAAAAAATTACCAAAAATTCACCCTAAGATAATTTAGATACTAAGAATCCAAAAATTAAGTCTATTTTACCAAATTAAAAACATATATATTGCATTTATTAATCTAAAATTAATTCCTGTTGTCGAAACCAAAAAGGGTATTTTTAAGAAATATTAACTATCAAAAGGTTGATACTTGTTTATGTCCAATTTCAAAGTGAAATTACTTAAAATCACCAGAATTGTATTAAATGGTAAAAATATAATCTATTTATAATTAAAAACCATTAAAATTTATAATTTAACACTATAAATTATTTTTATTAAAAAAGTTGTTTTCAGTTAAAATATAGTATTTTTCACTATTCACCCCAATATGAAAGTTTATCAGAAAAACACCAAAAATTTATTGAAACTAAACTATTATGTCCTGATTCTATAGAAGAATTTTATTTTGTTAAATTGAATATATAAAAGTTTCAAATATTAGATTTAAAAAAAGGTTCTCCCTTAAAAGGCAGTAAAATTGCATTTTTTGAAAAATACTTCTTTTATCTGAAAAAATCAATTTGTTCTTACATTATGTCTAAGAAACTCATAATATAGATTCTAAAATTATAAGGATTATATAAAGTTCAGAATTTAGTTAATACTATTCATAACTTCTTTTGAACGGCTATTTAGGTAAGTCGTGGTGTGCTAGAACTCGGTGTTGCATGTAGTGCAAGTTATTGGATTACTTTGAAGAAATAACGTACTATGAAATCTTAGGGTGTTACATTATTCCCTCCTTTAATAAATTGTGTCCTCACAATTTCATATTTTTTTTCAAAAATAGAAGGTTGAAAATAGAAAATACCTTTGTGGGAAAACCCACATCGGAAATTGGGTTAATAAAATTTAGTCTTAAGAAGAGGAAAAGAGGATTGAAAAAGTCACCAACAAATTATAATCTTGATTAAAAGAACATTGATGGAAATTAGATACACATAATTGGATGAAAAATGTAAATATTTATAGGGAGTGATTGAGGTCATCAGTCACAAACAATTATAGAATTGGGGGCCTTAAATCCATCAATCTATGATGATTTAAAATATCATTGGTTCCAAAAAACATAAGGTATTAGGATAAAAAAATTTTAGTTTTAATATCCCTCACCTAAAGTTTAAGAATTAATTTCTTCATAGAATAAGAGAAGAAAAAAAATATATACTTGACAAGTAGAGTTCCATCCTTTAACTAATTTCTACCACAAACTCGTCTTTCACTCTAAAAGATAATAGAACTAACAAAAATATTCTATTTATCCTATTCATATAAGGTTAAAAAAATGAATTTATAATTCATCTATAAGACCCTTAAAAAAGCTACATTATTCAATCCAGAACATCATGTGGGTCAGTGGTAGGTGATACACCCTTGTCGCCCTTCGGTTGCGGGTTCAAGTCTCGCAGCCTTGCCAGATGCGACGTGTTGCCGCCCAACCTCCAGGTTGTCCTTTTTTTGGAAATCCAAAAATAATCTCAAACTAGAATTATAGAAAATAATTCTTATAAGGTCCCAACCTTAAACATTACTTAATCTTGAGTTATTACCAGAATACACATTGGGTATCTTTTCAGGTTTAGAGTTTTAGAGAATTAGATCATAAATCATGCATTACATTCCACATTTAAAAAAAGTGGTTACATAAAAGATAGTATTCATTTTTTTCCCATCAACAGAAACATATTTAAAACAAAATATGGATTATTTCATGACACTTACTTGACCCTATAATCACATCATGTACCTTTCCCTTGATCTGTGAAAAACATTTCAAAAACTTGGGATGAGCATAAAAAGCTCAGTAAGGGATATAAAAGTACGAAATGAAAACATTAGTCCATGTATGAAATCATACTTTACTCATAAAACATAATAATTTTAACATACCTCATCAAATCATGAATAAATCATAGAAATCATAAGACATAAAGTTAACTTGAGGCATTCATAACATTCTTACGTAGGGAGTAACCCTCATGGTTACATTTGGAATACCCATCACAATATATTCCCTAAATCTCTTTGGAGAAACCTTAACGTTTAACCCCTTCATGTTACCCAATACATTGGAGAGATATATCAGGCCCACCCTGTAAAGACCCGCAAATTTCAAGGAATTTTTTTTTTCTTAATTTTCTTTGGAATTTTACAAGGGCGCAGCTTCAGACGGCACCTGATTCCGAGGCCCGGTGTGCCCGGAATCAATTTCCGAAGTTTGGCTCGGGTACGTTCAGTGAACGGACGAGCGGGTTTTTCTATCTTTTGAACCGGTGCCCGGAATCTAATTCTGAGGGCACCGATGAAATCGCAGCGCCGATATTTTCTTAGAAACGCCTCTTCCGGAGTTGCGTTTGCTCAAGACGTGGTTTTTAAATTTTGCGGCTTTAAGTCAGAATAAAATAAAGTTGTGCGACAACTTTATTTTATTTCACTTAAACTGCTTGGAAGCCACTTAAAGTCACTTAAAGGCGGCCTGAACTGAGTTGAACTGGATAGGATGCTATCCAGAAATATCCTACCCCTTGGTAGGATATTTGTGCGGTGGGACCCGCACGAGCCCCGCCGTTTCTTTCGCTAAGTAACGCACCCGCGAAAACCCGTCAAAGTAACTGAAAAGTCAACCGACGCGTTTTATTTAATTCTTAACAGACCATTTAATTGGGCGGTTTATTTCGTAAATTAATTGGACTGTTTCTTCTTGAATTAAATGGATCGTTTCTTAACCGGTTTCGTGTTGGCATGTTTATAAAATAAGACCAACCTAAAAATCCTTGGAAAGGATTTGAGAGAATCTTCGTTCCTCCACCCTCTCCGCGAAGAACGCGAAGAACGCGAAGAACGCCGGAACCGGAATCCGACGACGCACGATCCGCGACGTCAACAGCTTTTCCGCGACCTTCTTCTTCTTCGGTGCCTCTTCTTCCGCGGCGAACCTGCGATCGGCGGTTAAAGGTGAGAATCGAAACTTCTAAATTCTCCCTTCTTAATTTCAATAACAACGGATTTAATTAATTAAATCCGTTTGTTCTTGATCCGGAGATTGGCGACGCGACGCCGGATACCGCGACGACGCGACGATCTCCTTCTTCCGCGACGAGCGATTCCGCGACGACCTCTCGTCCGACAACGACTTCGAGGTAGGGATTTATTTTGGAAAAGTTACCCCTTTTAAATTTTCTCGTGAACGTTCTTGAAAATTTAAAAAGCCGGTTTCAAGCGAACAATTTTATCTTTAAATAAAATTGTTGGATCATGTGTTGATCATCTTATTCTTTTCTCCCGTTGTTTATGATTAACGCGGAGGGAGCGGGTCTAACGAACAAGACCCGGCAACCCTCCGCCGATCTTCCTTTTTGTGCGGATTTGGCGGGCGACGGCAAAAGCACGACGCAAGGGCCATTTGTTGATTCCGCAGTGGAGGACGCGTCCCGGGAGGAACAATGGCGCAGACGGGAGGCAAAACGGGCCACCGGAGCAACTCCGGCGGCCCGCGGAAGGAGGCGGCGGCGCCGGCGACCGGAGGCGGCGGCGCCCAGCGCGCCGCCGTGGAGATCTCCCGCCGCAGCTGAAGCCGCGGCGGCGGCGGCCGGTTCCGCGGCCGCGCGGAACCGGGAACGGACGCGGCGGCCCGGCCGCGTCCGCGTGACAGGCGGCCCCCCCGCGGGGGCCGCGTTTCTCCAAATGCCGCGGGTCAAACCCGCGGCGGCGGCTTGCTCGGCCGCTCGGCCGAAGCCGAGCCGGCCGGGCCGGTCGGCCGAAGCCGAGCTGGCCGGTCCGGTCGGCCGGGCCGCGCCCAGGCCGGACCGGACCCGGCCGAGCCGGTTCGGGCCGGTTCGGGCCGACCCGGGTCGGGCCGACCCGGTTCGGCCGACCCAAGGGGGGGGTTCGGGCCGGGTCGCCCCGGGCCCAGAACCCCCGTTTCGGGCCTTCTTCGGTCTTTCGCCCATATCTTGGGCCAGGACCTCCGATTGACGAACCGTCAGCGGCTACGCGATCCTTGGATCGAGACGGTCGTTTCGGTATATTACACTCAAGGTTTCGGAAGACTTTGGGTTCGGCCGGGTTGGTTCGTACACGAAACCAACCGGGCCCTCGGAGCGGAAACGCTCATAACTTGAGCTACGGACGTCCGATCGACGTACCGTCAGCTGTGGTAGTTTCCTCTAAGTGAGACGGAACTTTTGGCATACTCCGCCCGAGGGTCGGACACAGGCGGAGTACGGTCGGGTTGGTTTTGCCCTAAAAACCAACCGGGCCCCTGGGACGAAAATGCCAATAACTCTCAGACCGGGCGTCCGATTGACGCGCCGTCTGTTGCGTTGAGATCCTGTTGTCGATACGGAACTTTTGGATACATCAACTTCGGACTACGTGTCAGTTGATGTATCAGCCTCTCGGCTCGTGGAGCGGACCCTCCTAACGAGCTCGCTATGTGCGGGAACCCTAGTGCTGGCTGTGACTTCGACGGCAGAGCAGAGATCCTCCGTGGACTGCGACGACGGCAGAGCAGAGATCCTCCGTGGACTGCGACGACGGCAGAGCAGAGATCCTCCGTGGACTGCGACGACGGCAGAGCAGAGATCCTTCGTGGACTGCGGCGACGACTGTGCAGAGATCCTCCGTGGACTGCGTCGACTACTGCACTCAGCGATCCTACGTGGAACAGTGCTACCGAACCTGTGTGAGCTGAATCTTCTTTTTACCTTGAGCGGTGGAGCGCTTGGGTGTAGCGGCGGACCCGTGGTACTTGACAGTGGTGGTGCGCTTGGATGCAGCAACAGACCCTTGGCGGTGGAGCGCTTGGTTGTAGCGGCAGACCCGCGATACTCTACGGAGTGTGTGCGCTTGGTTGTAGCGACAGACCCGCGACGGTGGAGACGTGCGTGCGGAGTACGGAGACCGTGTAGATGACTGAGACCTGACGACTGCTTGACCGACTCGACTTGGAGTGAGTCGACTAGCCCAGTGGACGGAGCGCCCAGTAGTTGGCAGCAGACCCACGGCGGACGGAGCGCCTGGTAGTTGGCGGCAAACCCGCGGTACTCGACAGGAGGAGTACCTCAGTAGGCTATCTGGGTGAGCGCCCGGTATTTGGCAGCAGACCCTCAGCGGACGGAGCGCCCGGTAGTTGGCAGCAGACCCGCGGTACTCGACAGGAGGAGTACTTCAGCAGTCTTAGGTTAGTGAGCAGTACCTCGGAGTCGTGACAGGACCACTGTACACTTCAGAGATGGGGCTCTTCAACATTTACGGTTTCGATAATGAAAATCCTGGTTGAGCTGAATCTTATGTTACTCTCCTTTGTGGATTGTGTTGAACTATCCTATGTGGATTTACTGTTACTCTCCTTTATGGATTGTGTTGAACTATCCTATGTGGATTTACTGTTACTCTCCTTTGTGGATTGTGTTGAACTATCCTATGTGGATTTACTGTTACTCTCCTTTGTGGATTGTGTTGAACTATCCTATGTGGATTTACTGTTACTCTCCTTGTGGATTTGAGTCTTGCTTCCTTTGTGGGTTGAGTTGTTCTTGAGCTCGTGAGCAGAGCTAGAATTGGGGACTTAGGTATATGTATGGGCATATACCTAAGTCGAGTCAGATGTTACTTCGTGATTGCATCTTTCTTTTGTGCTATATCCTTTGTGGATTTCGGGAGACCTTCGGGGGTCTCGGGGTCCTTACTGAGTAGCTTGTACTCACCCCTGCACGGGCTATGCCCGCACCTTGTTGTGTTGGTTGCAGACGACGGACAGCGCTGATCGCGGTTGGGGCGTGGAGCAGGACGGTACCTGGAGGTGGACCACTGGGCGGGACGTGCTCGGAGCGGACGTGGGACCCGAGGAGCCTGGAGGCTATCTGTACCCACCCTTCAGGTGGGATTGCCAGTGGACGACACGAGGCCGCCGTCTTTTCTTCAGTTGCTGTACTTTACTTTTCAGTTGTACTTTACAGTTGGGCTTGTATTTCCGGCCCCCTTTACTTTTCTGCACTTTACTTTCCGCTTGCTGACTCTGTGTGATTGTTACTTATAAAGGCAATGCCTTCCCTGTTTACTGGGATTTTACGCCTTGGTGCTAGTCGCCAGCCCCTGGCCTATGGAAGGCGGGCTTGGGGTAGTCACGGCACGGGCCCCGAGGACAGGTCGTGACAAATTGGTATCAGAGGTGGTCGGTTCTACCGCGGACTCTGATCGTCCTTTCTTTCTATGTGAAGCAATAGTGTTTAGTGTATTGAGTGTGGTTATCAGTTCAGGGAGCCCAGTGTTGGTGCGGCGGCCGACGTATCCGTACACCAGGACCCTGACTTCTGATTTCCAACTTAATGCACGAAAACACTGATTGCGTGTGTGTTTCCCAAAAGGTTTAAAGTCAGCTCAAACCAGGTCAGCTCACCAGGTATAAATCGTTGACCGTGACACAACTGTTCAGGATGTCACCATGCAGATAGTTAGCTGGAGTTCCGAGAGAGTTCTCGATGATGGCCCACCGAGCAGCGAGACTCCGGTGCAGGGCCCTTTTTCAGTGTTGGCACCTTCGGGTGGTGTACCAGCAGCACCACCACCCGTTAGGCAGAGGATGCCACTAGCTGACAGTGCACGCTAGCAGAGCGCGATGCACGAGTTCCAGCAGTAGAGGCCTCTGAGGATACGAGGCGAGACAGTTTTCCCAGGCAGCAGTGGACTGGATGGAGGCGGTTGCTAGAGTTCTACGCCTAGCTTGGATACTAGTAGAGCGGATGATGATCTTAGCTTCTGTTGTTTCCAGTGAGTGACCATGAGGTTGGTTCTTATAGTAATGAGGCTTCGGTACGCGAACCGATACCTGGGATAGTACCTACGGGTAGTGCGCCAGCTATGTCACTACCTGTTGGTCAGTAGACACTACCGGCGGTACCGGTAGCAGAGAATCACAGGCTTAGTGCCTTAAATATGTTTTAGCACCAGATATCCCTCAAGTTTCGAGGTGAGCCTGACTCGTAGGCGGCTGAGGACTGGCTTGAGGAGGTGGTTGTGAGTTTTCTGGAGCTAATACAGCTTCGACAGTACGACATGTCGGAAGCAGAGCACTCATCGTGGCTTACCAATCAATCGTAGTACTCGTTGGTTACGTTGTGATCAGTTCCTTAGACTCGAACTTCTGAGCGAAGTGTGTCTAAGGGAAATCCGAACCATTACTTTTCCTCTATGCATTTCTACCTATGCTAGGATGCTAGAGAGAACCTTTGTGGTTGTGAACGTTAGCAGTGAAAGGCAGGAAACTAGCGCCAGTCTCAGAGACTCGGGCGTGTAAAATGTTTCAGGAGGAGGAAGTGCTAAGGACAGATGAATCTGCAGGGTAGCAGATGTGGAAGCGGAGCTTAGAGAGCAGCATGTGGTGGTGTACATTTCGACATGTTACGACCACCCGACTTAGTAGTCCCCGCCAGGCTCAGGGAGCAGGAGGGCTGGGGAGGAGAGTAGCTGCATTGCGGTCAAGGAGTGTGACCCAGGAACTCTAAGAATGATTCGGGGTACGAATTATGTCTACTACGAGCTGCCATATCTATAGACATAGGAACCGATCATTCAACCCTTCCACGAATCATGTCCCAGACCTAGAGGTTCCGGGTAAGCCGTAGACTTGACCCTCACGTCTGGAGATACCTTTGGGAGGAGACTCGATAATCACACTTACGCCGACGGTGTGATTTGACCTCGAGGCGAGAGTTTCGGTTGGAATCTCTTGGTGGCAGCGTAGAGGCCTTACGACGTTGATCTGGGTATGATTCACAAATCATACCCCGGTTGACTGTTTTAGGCAAACGTCGGAATGGGTTTTCCTTGGTCGGCGAAAAGGAAACCCTGGGCAGCACATGTTAAAATCAGGCATAAGAGGGTGTGGCCGATCACTCTTGAGTTGGTCAACCCTACCCTTGTGGCAGCAGGAGTTTTGAGTTTCAGTTCTAACCTAAAAAGGGAAACCTCTTGAATTCGAGGGGGACGAACACGTTCTTATACGGTCTCAACCCGATGAGGTTTCGGAGATGTGGCCGAGGCGGCAGGTTATCTCCGAAGTTCGATGGGCCTTTCCAGGTCCTCAGCAGGATAGGAGAGGTGGCTTATCGCCTGGCTCTACCACCTCAGTTGCACCGGGTGCACGATGTCTTTCACGTGTCTCAGCTGAGGAGATACGTGCACGACCCGACGCACATCATCGACTTTGGGGAGCTGGACGTGGACGATGGGGCGACTTTTTCGGAGGTCCCAGTGGAGATCGAGGATCGACAGGAGCGGGTCCTACGTGGGCGGTCGATTCCTCTTGTGCGCGTCAGATGGCAGCATGGGAACCTCCAGGAGAGCACTTGGGAGCGGGAGGCTCAGATGCGTGCTCAGTACCCCCATTTGTTCCCCTAGTTTTTGATGTATCTTTACGGGGACGTAAAGCCCTGAGGTGGGAGTAATGTAAAGACCCGCAAATTTCAAGGAAATTTTTTTTCTTAATTTTCTTTGGAATTTTACAAGGGCGCAGCTTCAGACGGCACCTGATTCCGAGGCCCGGTGTGCCCGGAATCAATTTCCGAAGTTTGGCTCGGGTACGTTCAGTGAACGGACGAGCGGGTTTTTCTATCTTTTGAACCGGTGCCCGGAATCGAATTCTGAGGGCACCGATGAAATCGCAGCGCCGGTATTTGCTTAGAAACGCCTCTTCCGGAGTTGCGTTTGCTCAAGACGTGGTTTTTAAATTTTGCGGCTTTAAGTCAGAATAAAATAAAGTTGTGCGACAACTTTATTTTATTTCACTTAAACTGCTTGGAAGCCACTTAAAGTCACTTAAAGGCAGCCTGAACTGAGTTGAACTGGATAGGATGCTATCCAGAAATATCCTACCCCTTGGTAGGATATTTGTGCGGTGGGACCCGCACGAGCCCCGCCGTTTCTTTCGCTAAGTAACGCACCCGCGAAAACCCGTCAAAGTAACTGAAAAGTCAACCGACGCGTTTTCTTTAATTCTTAACAGACCATTTAATTGGGCGGTTTATTTCGTAAATTAAATGGACTGTTTCTTCGTGAATTAAATGGATCGTTTCTTAACCGGTTTCGTGTTGGCATGTTTATAAAATAAGACCAACCTAAAAATCCTTGGAAAGGATTTGAGAGAATCTTCATTCCTCCACCCTCTCCGCGAAGAACGCGAAGAACGCGAAGAACGCCGGAACCGGAATCCGACGACGCACGATCCGCGACGTCAACAGCTTTTCCGCGACCTTCTTCTTCTTCGGTGCCTCTTCTTCCGCGGCGAACCTGCGATCGGCAGTTAAAGGTGAGAATCGAAACTTCTAAATTCTCCCTTCTTAATTTCAATAACAACGGATTTAATTAATTAAATCCGTTTGTTCTTGATCCGGAGATTGGCGACGCGACGCCGGATACCGCGACGACGCGACGATCTCCTTCTTCCGCGACGAGCGATTCCGCGACGACCTCTCGTCCGACAACGACTTCGAGGTAGGGATTTATTTTGGAAAAGTTACCCCTTTTAAATTTTCTCGTGAACGTTCTTGAAAATTTAAAAAGCCGGTTTCAAGCGAACAATTTTATCTTTAAATAAAATTGTTGGATCATGTGTTGATCATCTTATTCTTTTCTCCCGTTGTTTATGATTAACGCGGAGGGAGCGGGTCTAACGAACAAGACCCGACAACCCTCCGCCGATCTTCCTTTTTGTGCGGATTTGGCGGGCGACGGCAAAAGCACGACGCAAGGGCCATTTGTTGATTCCGCAGTGGAGGACGCGTCCCGGGAGGAACAATGGCGCAGACGGGAGGCAAAACGGGCCACCAGAGCAACTCCGGCGGCCCGCGGAAGGAGGCGGCGGCGCCCGGCGCGCCGCCGTGGAGATCTCCCGCCGCGGCTTCAGCCGCGGCGGCGGCGGCCGGTTCCGCGGCCGCGCGGAACCGGGAACGGACGCGGCGGCCCGGCCGCGTCCGCGTGACAGGCTGCCCCCCCGCGGGGGCCGCGTTTCTCCAAATGCCGCGGGTCAAACCCGCGGCGGCGGCCTGCTCGGCCGCTCGGCCGAAGCCGAGCCGGCCGGTCCGGTCGGCCGGGCCGCGCCCAGGCCGGACCGGACCCGGCCGAGCCGGTTTGGGCCGGTTCGGGCCGAACCGGGTTGGGCCGACCCGGTTCGGCCGACCCAAGGGGGGGGGGGGGTTCGGGCCGGGTCGCCCCGGGCCCAGAACCCCCGTTTCGGGCCTTCTTCGGTCTTTCGCCCATATCTTGGGCCAGGGACCTCCGATTGACGAACCGTCAGCGGCTACGCGATCCTTGGATCGAGACGGTCGTTTCGGTATATTACACTCAAGGTTTCGGAAGACTTTGGGTTCGTCCGGGTTGGTTCGTACACGAAACCAACCGGGCCCTCGGAGCGGAAACGCTCATAACTTGAGCTACGGACGTCCGATCGACGTACCGTCAGCTGTGGTAGTTTCCTCTAAGTGAGACGGAACTTTTGGCATAATCCGCCCGAGGATCGGACACAGGCGGAGTACGGTCGGGTTGGTTTTGCCCTAGAAACCAACCGGGCCCCTGGGACGAAAATGCCAATAACTCTCAGACCGGGCGTCCGATTGACGCGCCGTCTGTTGCGTTGAGATCCTGTTGTCGATACGGAACTTTTGGATACATCAACTTCGGACTACGTGTCAGTTGATGTATCAGCCTCTCGGCTCGTGGAGCGGACCCTCCTAACGAGCTCGCTATGTGCGGGAACCCTAGTGCTGGCTGTGACTTCGACGGCAGAGCAGAGATCCTCCGTGGACTGCGACGACGGCAGAGCAGAGATCCTCCATGGACTGCGACGACGGCAGAGCAGAGATCCTCCGTGGACTGCGACGACGGCAGAGCAGAGATCCTTCGTGGACTGCGGCGACGACTGTGCAGAGATCCTCCGTGGACTGCGTCGACTACTGCACTCAGGGATCCTACGTGGAACAGTGCTACCGAACCTGTGTGAGCTGAATCTTCTTTTTACCTTGAGCGGTGGAGCGCTTGGGTGTAGCGGCGGACCCGTGGTACTTGACAGTGGTGGTGCGCTTGGATGCAGCAACAGACCCTTGGCGGTGGAGCGCTTGGTTGTAGCGGCAGACCCGCGATACTCTACGGAGTGTGTGCGCTTGGTTGTAGCGACAGACCCGCGACGGTGGAGACGTGCGTGCGGAGTACGGAGACCGTGTAGATGACTGAGACCTGACGACTGCTTGACCGACTCGACTTGGAGTGAGTCGACTAGCCCAGTGGACAGAGCGCCCAGTAGTTGGCATCAGACCCACGGCGGACGGAGCGCCTGGTAGTTGGCGGCAAACCCGCGGTACTCGACAGGAGGAGTACCTTAGTAGGCTATCTGGGTGAGCGCCCGGTATTTGGCAGCAGACCCTCAGCGGACGGAGCGCCCGGTAGTTGGCAGCAGACCCGCGGTACTCGACAGGAGGAGTACTTCAGCAGTCTTAGGTTAGTGAGCAGTACCTCGGAGTCGTGACAGGACCACTGTACACTTCAGAGATGGGGCTCTTCAACATTTACGGTTTCGATAATGAAAATCCTGGTTGAGCTGAATCTTATGTTACTCTCCTTTGTGGATTGTGTTGAACTATCCTATGTGGATTTACTGTTACTCTCCTTTATGGATTGTGTTGAACTATCCTATGTGGATTTACTGTTACTCTCCTTTGTGGATTGTGTTGAACTATCCTATGTGGATTTACTGTTACTCTCCTTTGTGGATTGTGTTGAACTATCCTATGTGGATTTACTATTACTCTCCTTGTGGATTTGAGTCTTGCTTCCTTTATGGGTTGAGTTGTTCTTGAGCTCGTGAGCAGAGCTAGAATTGGGGACTTAGGTATATGTATGGGCATATACCTAAGTCGAGTCAGATGTTACTTCGTGATTGCATCTTTCTTTTGTGTTATATCCTTTATGGATTTCGGGAGACCTTCGGGGGTCTCGGGGTCCTTACTGAGTAGCTTGTACTCACCCCTGCACGGGCTATGCCCGCACCTTGTTGTGTTGGTTGCAGACGACGGACAGCGCTGATCGCGGTTGGGGCGTGGAGCAGGACGGTACCTGGAGGTGGACCACTGGGCGGGACGTGCTCGGAGCGGACGTGGGACCCGAGGAGCCTGGAGGCTATCTGTACCCACCCTTCAGGTGGGATTTCCAGTGGACGACACGAGGCCGCCGTCTTTTCTTCAGTTGCTGTACTTTACTTTTCAGTTGTACTTTACAGTTGGGCTTGTATTTCCGTCCCCCTTTACTTTTCTGCACTTTACTTTCCGCTTGCTGACTCTGTGTGGTTGTTACTTATAAAGGCAATGCCTTCCCTGTTTACTGGGATTTTATGCCTTGGTGCTAGTCGCCAGCCCCTGGCCTATGGAAGGCGGGCTTGGGGTAGTCACGACACGGGCCCCGAGGACGGGTCGTGACACACCCACCCTTATTTTATCACAAAACCACCCGTCTTCATAACAATGCCCAAGAACAATAACATAATCGTATCACATAAAACATGCATAAAGGAAACATAACATTTCCACTTTTCAATCACAAGATATCAATACAACACATTGATATAAAAACATTATGAAAACAAATTTCAATACCAAAATAAAAGAAAAGTAAAACATGGTATTTATTTTTCATTTTTTTTAAAAAAAATTATGGCTTGTAGAGGAAGCCGAAGCTCAAATAATGGTCACGGTGGCAGAGAAGTCGTTGTCGCTGCATACGTACGGCAAAAAAAAACATTCTCTTTTTTCATTTAGTAAATGCTTTGTGTAAAAAAGATTCCTTTTGAGTAAACATAAAATTCAAAGGGGTTAATACACCGTATAAAAGAAAGTTGTGTATAAAACATAATATTCCTCAATGAAAGGAGATTGAGATGAAGTCCCTTACCTCGGGTCTGACTTGACTCGATCATTATTTAATGTCCTGAATAATAAACTTGAGTTAATTTATAATTGCTTAAGAACATTTTTCAAGTTCATTATTCCTTTTATATCACTTATTACCATGTTATTAACACTATGTAATTATTTAAGTTAATAATGATCGTTTTTTCGATCATTGGTACTTGAGTAAAAAATAAACTCTTTATAATTACAAGTTGTTCATCTGGTAAAATATCCATTATATCTAGAATTATATTCATGATGTAGATATCATATATGTAATATATATCTAGTATATACATGCATTTAAAATATTACATAACATTTAGAGGTAAGAAATGAAATGCACCGTTCATGGAGACGGTAAGTCGTACGTACGCATGAACGCTACTTTCATTTCTATTTCGTATTTTATGGAATGGAATCATAATGATATAAAGGTATATTTTAATTCCAGTATAATATCATAAATAATATCATTAATTCCATCCTTTATACATCCCACATATGGTATTAACGAATCAAATCACTTTGAGGGGGCGGTAGTCCGCACTTTCTAAAATGAAGATATCGCGTATACCCATAATGGAATCCATAAATGTGTGCCATAAATGAAAAATAAAAAAGATTAAGGAAAACATAAACATATTATATATCATATATAAATATAGTGAAATCTTAATTTCTACCTTTGAAGGTGTTATAAGAATATTGAACAACCATCGTTTCGTGAGGCAGAAATTCGCCATCCACAGAAACAATATGTTCTTTAACCATTAGATGTAGGTGTGTGTAAGTGTAGCTCAAATAATTATTATAACAACATCCTAGTATATTGAACATACTGGTGTTGTTACAAAAGAAATGAATAAAAAGAGTTTAGGGGGTAGGAGAATCAAAATAAAACAAAAGAACATTAGAGAAGTTTTTACCTTTAAATCGGGTAACTCCTCTTGGTTTGAACCAAAAGGGTTTCTTAAAGAGCTTTCTGCCTAAGGTAAGGCTTCTAGGATGAAGATAGGGATGTGGAGAGATAAAATGAGTAGAGATTGGCCGAGCCAATTGATTGAGAAGTGTGGATAAGGAGGTAGATGTGGGGGCCTTTTATAAGAGGAGAGGAGGGGCACTTTTGGAAAGGTATAAAATGTTACTTTATTTTCAAATAAGTTTCGGATTTTAAAGATCCCACATTGATGTATTTAGAGGATAAGGTGATAAGGATTCTAAATGTACTCATACAATAGGTCTTTTACAAGTGTAAGTCTTAGATTTTACATTATCTTTTCATTTTATTTAAATAGTTCATTAATGAGGTAATCGCTGCATCATCATGATGTCATAAATAATTTAATTTATTTAATGTCTAAAAATTATAAAAAAATACTATGATGTAGGAAATATTTTTAGATTTCAAAATAATATTTATATTCCAATACATAATTTATGTAGACAAAATTAAAAATGTTTTACTCAGGTGATACATTCGTTGTTATATTTAACTTTCTTTAAAAATAAAAAGATAAAAAGTCATTATCACACAAAAGTGATTCCATGGAGTCCCCAAGTTTGGCACAAGGCATACCATGGTCTTACATGATAAAAACAGTAGTATTAGGACACATGTTGGGGTCATTTGTTATTATTATGATATTATTTTATTATCCTTAACTACCCGATTACTAATTTATCAATATAATTAGAGATAATTACCATCATTACTATTCATAATGTCCAAAAACAAAAGAGTATTGATTAAATAATTTGGACCTTATGATTCAAAATATGTAATCCATTTTACCATATTAAAAACACAGAAATTTCAATAATTAATTTAAAAATAATTCCCATTGTCAAAACTAATAGAGGGTTTTTTAGAAACAATATCTATGAAAAGTTTGGCACTTGTTTATGCCCAATTACAAAGTGAAATTAATCCTAATGATCACCATTGGATTAAATGGTAAAAATATATTCTAATTAAACTTTAAAACAAATTAAAAAGATAATCTAACAATATAATTAAATTAGATGAAAAAGCAGTTTTGATGTAAAATGCAGTATTTTTCACTATTCATTAAAAAATGAACATTGTCAAAAAAATACCAAAAAATTATCCAATGTAAATTTCAATATCCAAATCATAAAGAATAAGTTTATTTTGAAAAATAGAGCCTATAAAATTGTCAAAAGTTTGATTCAAAAAATGTTTTTCCATCAAAAGGCAGTAAAACAATCTTTAAAAAAAATATTAGTGTATTCCATGCTTAAGATTATATTTATTCTCATTTTAAGCCTCTAAAACACTATCTAATTCATAAATAGACATAGATAAAAATATAAATTATTCATTACTTACTTGGGATGTTACATCCTTCCCCCCTTTAGAAAATTGCATCCCCGCAATTTATTTACTTAATGAATAAGTGGGGGTATTTATCCCTCATTTCATTTTCAGATTCCCATGTTGCCTCTTCAATCATGTGGTTTTTCCACAAAACCTTTACTTGATGAATAACCTTATTCCGTAACCCTTGCTCCCTGTGGTCATGAATCTGGACCAGTTGTTTCTCATAAGATAGATTCTCTTCCAGCTGAACTACCTCTGGACTCAAAACATGAGATGAATTTGGCATGTACTTCCTTAACATTGAAACATGGAAGACATTGTGTACCTGAGATAAACTCGGAGGTAAAGACACTCGGTATGCAACTGATCCAACTCTCTCCAGAATTTCATATGGTCCAATGAACCTTGGAATCATCTTTCCTTTCTTACCAAATCGCATCACCCTTTTCCATGGAGATACTTTGAGAAAAACATGATCACCTACCTCAAAAGAGAGATCCTTCCTCCTATTGTGTGCAAAACTCTTCTGCCTGCTCTGAGCTGTTCTCATGTGTCTCTGTATCAGCTGAACTTTTTCTGCCAACTCTTCTACCAATTCTGGTCCCATCAACTTCCTTTCACCCACTTCATCCAGAAAGCTGGAGTTCGACACCGCTTTCCATATAATGCCTCAAATGGTTCCATCTATATACTAGAATGAAAAATGTTATTATAAGAAAACTCAACCAAAGAAAGATGTTGGTCCCAAATTCCTGGATAATCCATCGAACAAGAACGTAGCATATCATCCAAAGTCTGAATTGTTCGTTCTGACTACCCATCTGATTGAGGATGAAAAGCTGTACTAAAATTTATTTCAGTACCCAATGACTTATGAAGGCCTTTCCAAAAGTTAGAAGTGAACCTGAGATCACGGTCAGATACAATGGAGAGAGGAACTCCATGTAACCTGACTATCTCTTTAATATACAAACAGAAAAGTTGATCTAGGGAAAAAGTATCTCGTATAGCAAGGAAATGAGAAGATTTAGTCAAGCGATCAACAATAACCCAGATTGCGTTATTACCTCGAGGTGTCTTCAGCAATCCCACAACGAAGTCCATGGATATATTCTCCCATTTCCACTCTGGCAATGGTAAAGGCTGAAGTATCCCTTTCGGTAACTGCTAATCTGCTTTAACCTGTTGACAAGTCAAAAAATTCACAGTAAAATCAACAATGTCTCTTTTCATTCCGTCCCACCAGTAATACTCCCGAAGATCTCTATACATTTTAGTACTGCCTGGATGAACTGAAAACAGAGAACTATGAGCTTCACATAACAACTCTCTCTTCAACTGTGAATCACAAGGCACAAAAAATCTCTTCCCAAATCTCAAAACACAATCATTATCAATGTTGAATTCAGGAAACTTACCCTTCTGAACCAGCTCTACCTTTTTCTGCAACTCGCTGTCTTGTTTTTGTGCTTGCTTAATTCCATCTGATAGAGAAGATTTCACTGATACCTGAAACAAAATAGAAGAACATCCTGCACCAACAACTTCTATGCCAAGGTTCATCAAATCCTTAACCAAAGGATCACGTTCCAAAAGCAACATTGTTAATGAAGAATTACTTTTTCGACTCAAAGCATCAGCCACTTTATTTGCTTTTCTTGGATGGTAATGAATTGTACAATCATAATCCTTGATTAATTCCAGCCATCTCCTCTGTCTCATGTTCAATTCTTTCTGAGTGAATATATGCTTTAAACTTTTGTGATCGGTATATATTTCACACTTTACTCCATACAAATGATGCCTCCAAATTTTTAAAGTGAAAACAACAACAACTAATTCCAAATCATGTGTAGGGTAATTTACCTCACGAGTTTTCAACTGTCGTGAAGTATAAGCAATTACCCGATCATTCTGCATTAGGACGCAACCAAGTCCTTTCAATGAAGCATCAATGTAGATAACAAACTCACCATTCCTGGAAGGTAGTGCCAAAACTGGAGCATTCACCAATCTTCTTTTCAATTCCTAAAAACAACCATCACATTCTTTTGTCCAGATAAACTTAACACCCTTCCGAGTTAGCTTAGTCATTGGACTAGATAACCGTGAAAAATTTCTAACAAACCTTCAGTAATAGCCTGCCAAACCAAGGAAGCTACGAATCTTAGTTACATTTTTGGGTCTTGGCCATTCTTCAACAACCTTTGTTTTTGCAGGATCAATAGTTATCCCATATTTAGAAACAATGTGACCAAGGAAAGAAATTTGTTGCAACCAAAACTCACAATTGCTGAATATCCCAAACAATTTATTTTCTTTTAAGGTTTGCAAAATAACCCTTAAATGTCTTTCATGCTCATCTTTAATTTTAGAAAACACCAAAATATCATCAATGAAAACAACCACAAACTTATCCAAGAACTCATGGAAAATTCTATTCATAAGGTCCATGAATACAGAAGGTGCATTGGTTATCCCCAAAGGCATTACTACAAATTCATAATGGTCATATCTTGTATGAAACGCGATATTCGGAATATCTGCTTCCTTTACCTTCAACTGATGGTACCCCAATCTCAGGTCAATCTTTGAAAAAAACTGAGCTCCCTGGAGCTGATCAAACAAATCATCGATATGAGGCAAAAGATATTTGTTCTTAATAGTGATGTTATTCAAGGCTCTATAATCAATTCAAAGTCTCATTGAACCATCTTTCTTTTTAACAAATAAAATAGGAGCACCCCATGGTGATGTGCTAGGTCGAATGAAACCTTTCTCTGATAAATCTTGCAATTTCTCCTTCAACTCTAAAAGTTCAATTTGATCCATTCGATAAGGGGGTTTTGAAATTGGCTTAGCATCAGGAAATAAGTCAACAATAAACTCAACTTCCCGATCTGGTATTATTCCAGGCAACTCATCAGGAAAAACATCATGATACTCATTTACCACTCGCACATCATTAATCTGAATAGTTCCCTTGTTTTCAATGATATGTGCAAGGTAACATTCATTTCCATCTTTTACAAGTTTCTCGGCCTCTTGATATGTTATCAACAGTAAGGGTTCATTCTTGTACACAAACTGAAAGTCTTTCTGAAAAGAAACTTCTTTATCTCTACACTCAATCTTAGTATGGTAAATAGAGAGCCAATCCATACCCAAGATAACATAAAACTATAATAGAGGTAAAGAAATAAGGTTTTCAAGTAGGTTCTTTCCACGGATAAGGATAGGAAGATTCTTATAAATTCTTTTTGCCTCAATATTCCCCCCAGGTGTTTTTACCACAAGTTCAGTCATTTCTTGAGATGGTATTCCCATTTTACTAGAAAGGTTTTCAGAGATGAAATAATGCGTAGACCTTGAATCAAACAACACACTGGCATAATATGAAAAAACAAACAAAGTACCTGATACCACTTCATTTGGTGGCCCAAAATCTGCTGAAGTAGTTTAAAAGGATTTCACCACCCATTTCTTCTTGTAGTCTAACTGCTTCCCATCACTCAAGATCTTTGTTGGAAACTCGTTTGCATAGTGACCCATCTTATTGCACTTAAAAAATTTCACTAACTGTAAATAAAATTTGGTCTTACCATCACCCTGATCTTTTTCAGTGCAATCACAAGCCTTATGTCCCATCTTACCGCATTGGTAGCACTTTTTAGAATTTAGAAGACATTCCCCAGCATGCCTTTTAACACATTTATCACAAATTAGAAACTTAGTTTTCTTACCATCATACCTTTTTGAAGAATTCTCTCCTTTTTCATGCCACCTCGATCTCTTCTTCTGCTGGTTGTTATAGAACACTTGATCATAAAAAAACTCCATTTCCAACTTCTCAGCACATCGAACAAGCTTTTCATAACTCTTGAACTCATGAGAAGCTAAATCCCTTCAATATTTTTGCTTTAATCCCGAGTTAAAATGATTTATTTTACTATCAAGGTCTCGGATAAAATTTAGAGCATACCTTGCCAACCGAGTGAACCTTTCTTCATAGGAAGCCACTGAGTCTTCCTCTTGCCTCAATTACAGGAATTGTTTTTCCATACTAAGTCGAACAGCCTTAGGAAAAGACTTCTCAAGAAACATACCTTTGAATTCATCCCAGTCGAGAGCATCAATCTCATCAGCATCCCTGATATTTTTAACCATCGACCACCACAAATCTGCTTCCCCCTCCAAATGGTAAATAGCAAGACTAACCTTTTGATTTTATGAACACCCCATGACATCAAAAATCTTCTCCAGTGCTTTAATCCACCCTTTAGCTAGCACAGGGTCAGATGATCCTCTGAATTATGGGGGATGTTGCCTCATGAAATGTTCCACCACTGACATGTTCCTCTGCGGTTGATCTGGATGATCTCATGCATGGATACCACCACCATTTATCGCTTGAGTCAACTGCGCTATTACTGCAATAAACTGTTCAGTTCCAATTCCGGCCATCTCAGGATGCTGATTCGGAAGGTCATTTACTTATGTATGCCTTCCTAGCACTGCTTCCCTGTTTCCTCTATGGAAAACCATTCTGAACAAACATGTCTTAGATGAAGAGGAGGGGCACTCATGGAAAGGTATAAAATGTTACTTTATTTTCAAATGAGTTTCGGATTTTAAATGCCGCACATTGATTTATTTCGAGGATAAGGTGATAAGGGTTCTAAATATACTCATCCAATAGGTCTTTGAAACGTGTAAGTCTTGGATTTTACATTATCTTTGCATTTTATTTAAATCGTTCATTAATGAGGTAATCGCTATATCATCATGATGTCATAAATAATTTAATTTATTTAATGTCTAAAAATTATAAAAAATACTATGATGTAGGAAATATTTTTATATTTACAATGAATTTTATAGTCCAATAGATCAGTTATGTAGACAAAAATAAAAATGTTTTACTCAGGTGATACATTCTTTGTTATATGTAACTTTCTTTAAAAATAAAAAGATAAAAAGTCATTACCACACAAAAGTGATTCAATGGGGTCCCCAAGTTTGGCACAAGGCATCCCATGGTCAGCCATGAAACAATCAGTAGTATTAGGACACATTTTGGGGTAATTTGTTATTATTATGATATTATTTTATTATCCTTAACTACCTGATTACTAATTAATCAATATAATTAGAGATAATTACCGTCGTTACTATTCATAATGTCCAAAAAAAAGAGTATTGATTACATAATTTGGACCTTATGATTCCAAATATGTAATCCATTTTACCATATTCAAAACACAGAAATTGAAATAATTAATTTAAAAATAATTCCCGTTGTCAAAACAGATAGCGGATGTTTTAGAAACAATATATATGAAAAGTTTGGCACTTGTTTATGCCCAATTCCAAAGTGAAATTAATACTAATGACCACCATTGGATTAAATATTAAAAATATATTCTAATTACACTTTAAAACCAATTAAAAAGATAATCTATCCATATAATTAAATTATATGAAAAAGCAGTTTTGATGTAAAATGCAGTATTTTTCACTATTCATTAAAAAATGAACATTGTCAGAAAAATACCAAAATATTATCCAATGTAAGTTTCAATGTCACAATCATAAAGAATAAGTTTATTTTTTCAAATAGAGCCTATAAAATTGTCAAAATTTTTATTTAAAAAATGGTTTTCCATCAAAAGGTAGTAAAAAAATCTTTAAAAAAAATATTATTGTATTCCATGATTAAGATTGGATTTATTCTTATTTTATGCCTCTAAAACACTATCTAATTCATAAATATACATAGATAAAAATATCCATTATTCATTACTTACTTGGGATGTTACACTTCTGTCCAAACTCACTGTCCAAAATTTATAGGTAAGTTAAACACAATGAAGATCCTTTTTTCCACGTAATAACATGTGAACACCTTCATCATGTATTTTTCTAAAACAGTACAACATCTTGAATTACTATAAAACCTTATTGATTAAATTCACGATCCCTTATTCATTATAGAATAATGGATATACTCTTTCTATCCAAAAATGTTGTAAACTCAAACAGTGATGGAATATACAAATCATTAATTAGTTTCAAGGTAGTCAAGAATATCCAATATAATTTATCCAAATTAAACATGTATTATTCCAAAATCAATAACTCAGTATCAGAACCATATTATGGTTTATCTTTCTCTCAAACATATATTTTCCAAAAATTTAACCTGCTATTGAGTCACTTTTCTTGGTTCCGCACAATCTCAAGTCCTTAATGAAATAGTACTGCAGTACAATCCTTATATACTCCATAATTATTATAACCAGTACAATGTTGATACAACACTCAAATGAAATAATTCTTTAATAACAACATAAGAACTCTAATCATTCCTCCTCATCTGTGGTTGTATCATAACTTGATTATTATCCAATAACATCATTTGGGGCATACTATGATGATTTGAACATTGGTTTGCGTAGTGTCCCAACTCTTTACAGATGAAGCATTGTACATTTGAAACCTTTTTCTTACCCTTGAAGTCACGTACATGGTGTCCTTTTTCTCCACACTTATAACAAACTCCCATTCCCTTCAGGAAAGTTCCAGGGTGTTTCTTCCCACAATTATCATATATGGGAAAATTCTTCTTTTCTATCTTCCCTTTACCCATCTTTCTCTCTTCCATACTTTTCTTCTCTTACTTCCCTTAAAATCCATAGGACTCAGAGAATTATTTACTTATATTTTTAACACATGATACTATTTCTTCATATGTTGAGAATACATGGGAGACAATTTCCCTTCTAAATGATAGCTTAATACCATGAAAAATATGATTTTTCTTCACCTTTGGATAATACGTATTGCTGGAGTTCACATTACTTCTACTGGGTGCCATTTCTATATAATTGCATACACTAGGTCAGTTTATGAATTGCAATGAATAATTCCAAACTTGTAAAATACCTAACATAGACTGAATAGTTTATAGATATAATCCATAATCATAAAAATGTTTTCTTTGAGGAAGTATATACTCATAAACCCTTCATAATGGTTTGTAAAGAAAATGAGAATTATCCTAAGCATATCCCCCGAGAGTGTCATAACCAAGAGTATAGCAAGGATCGTTGTCATGCACCAGTTCCCATTCGAGTCTAGCTCAAAGTGGTGTTTTTGGGTTTTACCCCTAGGTACATCCGTGCTAGAGCCGCCTTTACCTACTCGTATCCAGACATGGATGTATTGATCGGAAAACTCAAAAAATCTCTAAATTACAAAAATTCTGGGAAGTTATTCTATACTAATCCTCAAAGTCTATATTAGGGTAATGTGTTCTAATAAAGTTTTATCTAAATATAGCTTCCAAGGTTTGTACTAAACCTCCCTCTGATACCAATTATAACACCCCGACCCCAGTTACCTAGATTCGGTGCATTATTACTTATCATTGGCATGATCACAAAAGATCAAGTCTCAAAAGACCAATTAGTTTAGTAGCATTGGAAACACTAGATACATTCATAAGGTTTACATTGCATCATAAAATGGAAAACTACAACAACATTGTTTCCATTGCCAACAATGAGATCCCATACACTATCCCTTAAAGTTAGTCATAACATACTTCTTCTCATCCTAGGAAAAATAAAACATAGATAGGGATGAGATCAAATGCTCAGTAATGATAACAATCTAGCGGAAACTTTCAAAAATAAGAATAAACATTTAAGGAAATGTATAACTAAAACAAAATCTTTTTAAACTTGAACTTCAACATAATATGAAAAAAATAAAATTAAATAATGCCATTTACTTATTCACATGGATATTCTTCTAGTATAACAATCACATGCAATATAAATAACCACTTTCATAATGATGGAATGCATAATTCCATACTATCATAACCACATAGTCAAGGCCTTGTGCCAAGACACTAGTTTGTCTCATGAGACCTACCAATGCACATGATCCTCAGCCCAGTTGGTGAGGTACCCTTAAGTGCATCCAAAAGACCCAGGTTCAAAACCAGGTAGAGGCATATTTCTGGGGTACTGTAGAAGTACCGGAGCAGGGATTGTAGCAGAACTGTACACTGTATGGGCACTGTAGCAGAACTGTACACTGTACAGGTACTGTAGTAGAACTGTACACTATGCGTTACTGTAGTAAGTACTGCTCAACACTGTAGTAGCTGGAAATCTTCACCTAGAGCCACCGGTTTGGGGTTGGAGTCCTTAAAGATTTTGGGCCACCCAGGCCTTCAGATCAGTTGGGATTTCGGGCCACCTTTAAGGCCTTCGGGCCACATGCAGTTTCCCCAGACACACTAAAAAAACAAGCAGCCCCAGAAGAGGATTCAGAGCAGGTGCACTCACCATAACAGAACCAAATGGAATTGTCAGAATGAGAGGGTATGGCTATGCCATTGAAACCTGCCTATACTTGCACGGGATACCTAGACAGAAAACCATGCGAAGGTGGAGAGCTACTATCATGATACAGATGTTGGGGAGAGGAAGTTCCTTGTAGATAGTATAGTTGAATTCCCTAAGACCTTCGGGTCATGTAATCTCCTAAGCCTACAGGATATGTAATCTCTGAGCCTACGGGCCTTGTAATGGTTCCCCATCATCCCTTGAAAGGGGGGTTATCAAAAATCAATAAAAAATGAAGGCCTTAGGCCCATTCGAGTGAGACCTACCGATGCATCGAGGAGCTGGAACTATTCACCTTGGGCCACCAGTTTGGGAATGGAGTCCTTAAGGCTTTCAGGCCACCCAGGCCTTCGGGTCAGTAGGGATTTCGGGCTAACTTTAAGGCCTTCAGGCTACCTGAAGGCCTTCGGGCCATATGTAGTTTCCCCAGACACACTACAAAAATAAGCATCCCCAAAAGAGGATTCAGAGTAGGTGCACTCACTAGAGCAGAACCAAATGGATTTGTCAAAATGAGAGGGTATGGCTATGCCATCGGGACCAGCCTGTGTTTGTGCGGGATTCCTATCCAGATGACCATACGAAGGTGGAGAGCTACTATCCTGATGCATATGCTAGGGAGAGGCGGTTCCTTGTAGATAGTCTGGTTGAATTCCCTAAGACCTTCAGGTCGTGTAATCTCCTAATCCTATGAGCCATGTAATCTCTGAGCCTATGGGCCTTATCAGGGTTACCCCTCATCCCTTGGAAAGGGGGGTTATCAAAAATCAATAAAACATGAAGGCCTTCAGGCCATTCGAGTGAGACCTACCGATGCATCGAGGAGCTATAGCAGGCTCCACCCATCACTTACTAAGTCCAATGCATTTCCCATATGAAAAGGTTTAAACATAACATATAAATTCGTATTAAAAATGGCATACAAAATGTCAATACTTTATCCATAAACCATGAATGGTATGAAATAACACATCCACAGTCAAACATATCACAAAACCTTCAATAAAATATGGAAGTTTTGTATCATAATAAATCAACTTCAAACAAGCTTAAAATCCATCAAAGGATGTTGACATAGATGAAATCAAAACCTTTTTAGAGAAATATCTCTTACTATTTTGAAATCATTTAAAAGAAACGTAATTATAAAAGAAAACATATACTTTTAAAATATTCCTATAATATTTTAAGGGAATATTTGACAATTTTATAATGGCGGAAAATAGCCGCACCCACCGTATAAGTTAAAAAAAATACATTCTTACCTTAATTTTGTCGAAAAGGTTAAAAAGGACCTTGTTTGGAAAACAACAGAAAGATTCCTTTATAAACATCTTATAAAATTCAAACAAGGGTATAAATGACTTTAACCCATAGTCTATAAAATATTAATAATGTTTTGAAATACATTTTTAAGAAACATGGATGTGGATGATAAAGAGGTCCCAACAGATAATTACGTTTAAACAACCTCGAATAATGAAGAGATTTTGAAATAAACCTATACCTTGTAATTTTCCTTGGTTGAGGGTAGGTTAACCTACCATATAATATTTAAATAATTGTTATTAAATTATAAAATAATCATATACATAAATATGATATCATATATGATCTTCTAATATTGCTTTGTTAATAATATTTTAGTATTATCGTCGTTTCAGGTGTTCACTTACTCATTTTCTTTTATATTTTTTGTTACATAAGCAATGTTTGTTATGAATAGGTTGTATATTATTTATATCCAGAATGATATCAAGTCCTTAAACATTATTTTTAATCATCAAATGAAAATTATTCTTGAATGGATATGATGGGGAATGAATCTCATCGCATTCGTGGAGACGGTAATCCGTACGTACGCACGAGCGAAAATATCATTATTTTGATATTAAAATAATATATAATTGGATGGTATATCATATATACAGAATAATTATCATGTTATATTTATTATTTACATCAGTTATACATCATTATTATACACATCCAAATAATAATGTATTAAATAACAATTACACCACGGCGTGGAGACGGTAAGCCGTACGCACGCACGCATGGTGACATGTAATTCAAAGGATGGATAGAATAATGAATTTGGTTGTACCATATTTTTCATAACATCATAGTATATAGAAGATACCATAGTTATTATTTAATAATGTAAAAAACAAATAAAAGGGAAGTGGAAGAAGAAAGGAAATTGAAAGAGGTGATGAAATATTTACCTCTTCTTTAGGGTCTTCCTTTTGATTTGATAAAAAGGGATATTTAGGTTGCATTTATGACTAAATTAAGGCCTCTAGGATGAAGTGAAGGAATTTTAGAGGATATTTGGGCAGGGTGTTTCTGAGAAAAAAGGCTTTGAAGGTGTGAATTAGAGAGAAAGGGGAGTGCCCTTTTATAAGAGGAGTGAGGGGCACCTTTGGAAAAGATAGAAATATTATTTTATAATAAAATTATTTTAGGTTTGTAATGGCTCAAAATCAGAATATTTAAATTATATGGTGGGGATGGGTCAAAAACCACTCAACCAATAGGTTTTAGATAGGTTTGGGTCACTATATTAACCTTATCTTTTAGATTTAACTCTTAGTTAAATAGTTTGACATTTACCATGTTTCTTTGCATTTTTATATTATATTGTTAATTAACTTAATATAAACTTTTAAGAGAACCCCAAGTGGTTAATTAATGATAAAACTATCATTATATAAGTCATTTGTCCGGACCTTAGTTTTTTAAGAATATTATATCAATTAATAATGTAATATTTGTTTTAAAAACTCTTTTATGTCAATTTTGACACTATTAACAATTGATTTTTGTTAAAGTCTTAAAAAATTTATTAATTCAAAGAAAATTAATTTAATAAATCATAAAATTTAATATTAACCTATAAAATTTGTTTATGTCATCAAAACGTTCAAATTATATTTATTTTATCACTTATAATACCAATTATTTGATTCTTACATTAATAAGGAAAATACTGCATCATCATTGTGTCACAAATAAATTTAATTATTAAATGTCTAAAAATTATAAATAAAATACCATTATGTAGGAAATAGTTTTATCTTTCTAATTAATATTTACAGTTGAAGATATCACATGTATAACCTTATGTAAAAATTGTTTTACTAAAAGATATATGCTTATGTCATTTTTGTATTTACTTTAACTTAATTAATATAAAGTGTCATTATCACTTACAAGTGGCTCCATGGAATCCCAAAATCAACAAAAAGATGCCCATGGTCGGACATGTATGATCCAATAGGGTTAGGAAACGTTTTAGGTTTATTTAATATTATTATAATATTATTTTTTTACCCTTATTTACCGGATTTACCCTTTAACCATGGTAAATAAAATATTTACCGAAGTAATTATTCAAAATCTCTAAAAATAAAAGCTACCTATTTAAAAAATTTAGACCTCCTAATTCTAAATATGGAATAAATTTTTCTAAATTCAAAATACAGAAGTGGCAAAAATTAATTTAAAATTAATTCCCATTGTCAAAACAATAAGCGTTGTTTTAAGAAGTAATAACTATCAAAAGATTGACACTTGCTTATCTTCAATTTAAATGTGAAATTATGTCTAATGACCAAAATTGGATTAAATGGTAAAAATATAATCTAATTATACTTTAAAACCAGTCAAATTCATAATTTATCACTACTAATTATTTTAATTAAAAAAGTTTTTTTAATTAAAATTTAGTAATTTTCACTATCCATCAAAATATGAAAGTTATCAGAAAAGTACCAAAAATTCACCCTAAGATAATTTCGATATGATGAATACAAAAATGAAGTCTATTTTACCAAATTAAAAACATATAAATTTCATTTATTAATTTAAAATTAATTTCTATTGTCGAAACCAAAAAGCATATTTTTAAGAAATATTAACTATCAAAAGGTTGATACTTGTTTATGTCCAATTTCAAAGTGAAATTACTTACAATCACTAGAACTGGATTAAATGGTAAAAATGTAATCTATTTATAATTACAAACCATTAAGATGTATAATTTAACACTATACATTATTTTGATTAAAAAAGTTGTTTTTAGTTGAAATATAGTATTTTTCACGATTCACCCAAATATGAAAGTTTATCAGAAAAACACCAAAAATTTATTGAAATAAAACTCTTATGTCCCGATTCTAAATAAGAATTTTATTTTTTCAAATTGAATATATAAAATTTTCAAATATTGGATTTAAAAAGAGGTTCTCCATTAAAAGGCGGTAAAATTACATTTTTTTTGAAAAATACTTCTTTTATCTGAAAAAAAATGAATTTGTTCTTACATTATGTATAAGAAACTCATAATATGGATTCTAAAATTATAAGGATTATATAAAGTTCAAAATTCAGTTAATACTATTCATAACATCTTTTGAACGACTATTTAGGTAAGTCGTGGTGCGTTAGAACTCGGTGTTCCATGTATTGCAAGTTATTGGATTACTTTGAAGAAATAACATACTATGAAATCTTGGGGTGTTACAATGATGCCCTCTTGTCGTATACTAGGTACATGGAAATGACCAGACACAATAAAGGATCAATTAGGGACTACCAGCAGATCCTACCATCATGCCCGTTTTGGCACCAACTATTATACCAGACGTAGGTGCCAATGTAAAGTTCCGTGAAGGATTTATAAGGATGATAAAGACTTTCTAGGGAGCAGCACATCCTGTCCCAACTATGGAAGAATTTATGCAGGTGTTCCAGTAGCAACATACTCCCACTTTTTCTAGGAATGGAGGACCATAGGTTGCAGAGTCATAGTTGGAGTCCATGATTTATATCTTTGAGAATCTAGAGACGCCTCCAGAGAGGAGGGTGAATCTTGATATGTACATGCTACGTGATTCTGCCAAGAGATGGTGGGATGTTATCTCATAGGTAGGACGTCATTGAGATATGGTTTGGGAAGAGTTTTAGAGGGTCTTCTATGATTGCTTCTACCCCGAGATGTTGAGGGCTGATCGAGCCTGAGAGTTCATGCATCTGGAGCAGGCACTCTTTCAATGATAGACTATTCTTCTCGTTTTAAAAAGATTCAGTGCTTCACACATGTTTTGGGAGGTGATGAGTTATCTTGGGCTAGGTGATTTGAGGATGGTCCCAGGTACGATATCCGATCACAGGTGAATGTCTTCATACTGACTTCAATGACAACTATAATAAACCAAGCTCTGATTACCGAGTGTAATTTGAGATAGTTAAAAACTGTAAGCCAGGGAAGTTCAGCATCCAAGGATGTTACTAATTCGGAAGATAGAAGGAAGCACCGTAGGGAGACTTCACGTGATGTTTCTTCTGGTAGCCGGGTGGTATGATACTAATGTGGGAAAAGTGGGTATACGAGACCTCAGTGCCCAAGAGACCCAGTTGAGTGCTGAGTTTATGAAAAGATGGGAAATCTTCTGCATTTTTTCCGGTTTTCCTCACCAGTAGCAAGTGATAAGGGTTCTTCTATGAATCCAAATTCAAGAGTAGGGCCACTAATTTATCATCATCTAGGGAACTAAAGTTCGTCCGACCATTCAGGCTAAGGATGAGGCAGTGGTCGTGGTAGCCAGTTGGAAGGTTTTTAGCGACAATAGGGTGGATCAGCTCAGGGTAGTCCGGCTGGGTTGCATGGCCATGATACAGGTCAGAATTTTGTAGTGGAGAAGACCCAGCAGGAGAAGGATCCTGAACCCTCTACGGTTAGTATTATGATTCCAGTTGTATCAATTTGAGTTTCTGATCTTTTTGATACATGGGCTTCCTATAGTTTCATATACGTTTCTATTGTAGAGAGACTTGGGCTTTGTATATTTATTTCTGAGTATTTTATGATGCTAGACACTCTGTTGGGGATTAGGACGGCTAGTGTACATCAATGAAAGGAGTTCCCTATTGAGGTTGATGGGTGTCACCTCTTATGGGACCTCTCCATATTAGGGATTAAAGGTTTCAATTTCATTCTCAAACTGGACTGGTTAGTCTCTTTCTAGGCCTTTGTTGACTGTTATCGCTACAAGATGAGTTTCAAATCACTAGGGGGTAGGTCTTTTCTACACAAAAGAGAATGGGATGTTCAGGCGAGTAGAGCTAGACCCAAGCATCATGGGTTAGGAGGAGTTACATCCCATATTGCTTGTTTATATCTGGATAACTAGGGGACTTCACAAATGGAATTTCCTTCAGTGGTGGATCATTTTAGGGATTTTTTTCCTAAAAATATTTTTGGTTTAATTCCATAGTGATAGGTATATTTCTATATTTATATTGTTCTAGGAGAAACACCAGTGTCAATTCCTCCATATAAGATGGATATGCCAGAGTTACAGGAGCTTAAGAAATATTTAGAGGAGTTAAAGAAAAAGAGTTTCATACAACCCAATACTTATCACTGGGGTTCACCAATCCTTTTTGCAAAGAAGGAGGATGGTACCCTTAGACTTTGTGTGGATTATCGGAAGATGAATAAATTGACGGTTAAGAACCGATATACCTTACTAAGGATTGATGATCTCTTTGATCAGATTCAAGGATCTAGGGTGTTCTCGAAGATTGATTTGAGATATGGTTATCATCAGTTGCATGTTAGACCATCTGATATCCCTCTTACAACCTTTTAGAGAAGGTATAGTCTATATGAATATGTGGTTATGCTATTTGGTCTCATGAACACACCAGCAGTTTTCATGGAACTGATGAACCAAGTGTTCCATCCCTAATTATATTGTTTTGTGGTAGTCTTCATGGATGATATATTAGTGTAGTCTCACACTCAACATGACCATGAAACTCATCTTGAGATCTTCTTGAGTACACAGAGAGAGAATCCATTATATGCGAAGCTCTCAAAATGCCACTTTTGGATGGACTAGATTCACTTCTTGGGTCATGTTATCTTGGAGATAGGAGTATCGGTAGACCTAGAGAAAGTGAAAGTAGTAATTTCCTGGGGGAAGCTGAAGAACGTATTTGAGGTTTGAAGTTTTCTAGGGCTGGATGGTTACTATAGATGATTTATATAGGACTTTTCATGCTTATTAGAGCCACTGATGGGCCTGACTAAGAAGGGTGAAAAGTACTTGTGGACAGATTTCTGCAAATCATCCTTTTAGTAGCTGAAAGGGAGATTAACTTCAGCATCGATACTGATTTTTCTAGAGCTGAGAAAGAGCTACACTGTTTACTGTGATGCATCAGGTATCATACTAGGATCAATTCTTATGTAAGGGGAAGGAGTCGTTGCCTACGAGTCTTGACATTTGAGGCCACATGAGAGGAATTACCCAATGCAAAATCTCAAGTTAGCTGCAGTTGTGAATGCGTTACATTGTTTGAGTCATTATCTTTTGGGGGATCATTTTTAGGTCTTCATTGACCAAAATATCCTCAAGTATATCTTCACTTAGCGAGATCTGAATTTGAGATAGTGAAGGTGGGTTGATTACCTTCAGTATTTTTACTTTGAGCTTGCCTATACGCCTGGTAAAGGCAACGTAGTGGCTGATGCGTTGAGTAGGATGACTCAAATATAGGCAGTTTAGGAGGCCAGTAGTGAGTGGAAGCTTATGGATATTTCTCCGAGATACATTTGGAGGTGAAAAACAGACAGGGGAAGACGTTTCTTTCTTCAATAGTTGTTACCTCTACTCTTCTGGATTGAGTGTGAATGAGGAAACTATCAGATTATGAAGGCCAAGCCCTAAGAGAGAGTGTGTTAGGAAAGGACCCTACTCTTGGGTGGACTGTAGGTGAGGATGAGGTATTTCATTTTCATGGACTCATATGGGTGTCATCAGACATACATGAGGAGTTGATACAATATTTTCATTCCTCAGTTTGGGCAGTTCATCCTAGTGTCACCAAGATGTATCGAGATGTGAACTATTAGTATTGGTGGCCAGGTATAAAGAGGGATGTTTCTGTTTTTTTTATGAGATGTTCCACCTGTTAGTAGATAAAGAAATAGAATTAGCGACTGACATGGATTTTATTACAGTTAACCATTCCTGAGTGGAAGTGGAATGATTTCGGGATGGATTTAATGATGGGTTTACCAAGGTTACCTTGAGGGAATAATGCGGTATGGGTTTTTGTTGATAGAATCATGAAGGTTTCACATTTCTTACTGATTAAGGAAACCTTCAGTGTTGATGATCTTGGAAGGTTTTACATCTGAGATATTGTACATTTTCACGGGGTTCCACACTCTATTGTTTTAGACAGGGATGCCTATTTTACTTCTCATGTCTGGAAAGGACTATAAAAGGATTTTGGGTACACAGGTACTTCTGAGTATAGATTTCCATCCCCAGATAGATGTCCAATCTGATCACATGATTCAGGTCTTGGAGGACGTGATTTGAGCATGTGTCTTATATTTCGGGGGCTCTTGGGAGAGACATATACCCCTGGTGGAGTTTTCCTACAATAATAGTTTTCAAGAAATGATTTAGGTGGTACTTTATGAGTCTTTTTATGGTAGTCCATACTGATCACCCCTATGTTGGCTGGAGGTAGGAGAGGCAGTTATTCTAGGACCTCATCCTATCCAAGAGACAACTGAGCAAGTGGATTCGATTCCAAAAAGGATGGATACTACACAGTCTTGGTAGAAATATTATGCTGATCGATGGAGATGACCTCTGGAGCTTGAGGTCGGAGATCAAGTTTTCTTACATGTCACACCGAGGTTGGGACATAGGAGGATTATGAGATAAGAGAATCTTTCACTAAGATAAGTTGGTCCGTTTTAGGTTTTGGAGAGATTCAGTCCAATTTCCTATCGATTGTAGTTACCTTAGAGGTACCGGGATATGCACGACTTCTTTCATGTTTCTCATCTATGACGCTACATTTCAGACCTGTCTCAAATTTTTTAACATGAGGAGGTTGAGTTGGAGTGGATGCATCCTTTGGGGAGAACCCCATTTTGGATTATGTATTGCAACATGAAGGTTCTCCATGGACAATATGTTTTTCTTGTATGGGTGCTATAATAGCACGTGTGAGTACATAATGAGACTTGAGAAAGGGGTCCTGATGTACGATCACATTGGGCCGAGTTGTTTGAATTCTCTTCTTCTCCAACCTTGGAAGGGAAATTCAAGGACGAATTGATTTAGGAGGGAAAGTTTGTAAGAATCTGGATCTTCTTTTCAAGTATGGATCCTAATTTTGGGTTTTTTTGAGGAAAAAGGAAGAATTTGGAAATTTTCTAAGTACACACCATGTACTCTCGAGTACACACTGTGTACCCAGTTGTCGTGGGTATCCGTGTACTGTCTGTGTAATAGCCGAGTGCATAGCCGTGTGGACCACCTAAAGTGGGGGATAATTGAGGCTAGTAAATGACATGTATATTAAATGAACACACTATATACTTTTATTTTTATTTGGTTAATTGGATCGAGGTCGTGTATCATCTCCATAATGCTCTTCTTCTTCCCGTGTTTCATATAGGAGAGCGACAAGACGGCCGAGAACTTTGAACCCCTACCGTTCCTCCATCTGAGCTCTGATAGAGACACCATTAGGTGCATTGGATTCCCACCGGTGAGTTCTCACTTCCCCTAGATCCTCTCTTCATAATTTCTCCTCTCTCTTGAGTTATCCATGGTTGAACGTTTTTGACCTTTTTGTAGATCAACATCATTCTAGGATGATTCAAGGACCGATGTTCAAGAGTGTTCATCTTACAAAATTGGGGTAGGTGGTTTGTGCCATAATTTTTTTGTCTTTAGATTATATATGATAAAAGTATTGAATACCCTTGTTTATGGTATTGCGTATTTTGGAATTTGACTGTGTCTAAGACCTATTATGGTGTGTTTGATGAGAAAGGTTTTTTTGGTTATGCATAAGGATTAATACCTTGATTATGGATGTGTTTTCCCATGTTTTTTTGGATATTAGCCATTGGGTCTATAATTTCCTACTAGTATTGTTTTTTTTATACTTAGTTTTGTTAGGATGGAGTTGTGGTTTATATGAGATGCATGTGTTTCGCATCATGAAAGTTGACCAAAGGGAATTGACCATGAGAGCTTCACGATGTAGGATCTTTTTTATATAATTGTTGTTATCATTTACCATAGGCGTTGACTGTGAGAGCTTCTATGGGGTCACTAACCAGAGGGGTTAGACAATGAGAGATACTAGAGGGTCATTATAACTACCATCACTATATAGACCAAGGGGTATTGACCATGAGAGCTACCCATGTGGTCGTTTGTATTTGATTTTTTTAATGAGGGACCAAATGGGTTAGACTATGAGAAATTTCCAATAGGGTAATTATTATTATTGAATGGATTATATGTGAAACCAGAGGGGATTAGACTATGAGGACTTTCCCATAGGGTTACTTGTGAATGTTTTAATGACTGTGACGAGTTTTCCAAGCCAAATAGTAAGCTTGGACTCTATCTTACTTGATTGTTAGATGGCATTTTGAGATATCTATTTGTTATTGTATACAGGGGATATGAAGATTAGGATAGATCTCGTGGTTGAATTATTCAATAGATTGAATAATTTATAAATGAAAATGAATGTAATTGAAAATTTTAGGATTGTTTAATTTTGAGTACTTCTTAGTTTATTACTTCATTTCTTCATTTTACCGGCTATATTTATTCACTGACAGTTAGGCACAGATCCTTTAGTGGTTGCCTACTGGGATTCATCTCACACCCTGTTTGGGACATGCTTTTTGACCGAAACAAATTAAATGTTTGCAGGAATAGATATGGAAAAGTGCCCTTCTACATCAGGTACTTGATTGTTGTTGAAGCTGGAGAGCATAGGACCAAGCTAAGGCTTGCGATGTTGTTGGAGTTTACAATTTTATGTACTTGGGTTTTAGTATTTTATTTCTATAATTATGACTTGTTTGGATACTTTCATAGGTACTTGTGACATGAATCATTATTTATATATATGTGCTGCAATTTTTTATACTATCAATCTTCCGCTGTTTACTTTCTTGTATGGTATTACTACTTCCGTTACTATTTACTATTTATTTCCACTATGTTACTATACCGATGAGGGAATAGTTTCCCCACTATCACACCTAAGTCCCTTGCTGCTAGTCGGAAACCTCTAGCATTCAGGGAAATGCACTTGAGACCATGTGACCAACCGAGTACGGGGCACCTTTGGGCGACACCTAGATCTGGGATGTTATAATGGTTATCTTCTAAAAATATTTTTCTATGCTAAAATGTTTTAATTAGTGTCCAGTAGGAATTTTTGTGCAAGTTTTGAATTTTAAAACTATTGTGTTGTGTGGAAATATGCTTTTTATCTTACTCATTACCCATAAAAATTTATTTTTCACTACTAATTTTCAAATCTATTTTGAACCATTAACTATTTAAATGTTTCTTCTATATTAAGATTCAAAATTGATTTTTTTTGAGTTTTATGTATAAGTTAAGAGTCTTAAATGTTATGAACCATTATTAAATGTTTTTTACATCAGAAACACATAATTTTTCAAATTTTATTATTTTTAAGGATCACTTAAGAAATTTCAATGGGTGAAATTTTTTCTCATTTTGAAAAACATTTTACCACTTTTAGGAGGTTAATTGTTTTCACCCTATGAACTTAATTTGGGACATCATGTAGCATACCTCTTGTAATATCTTTCTTTTGGTAAAATTCTAGAGTTTTTATTACAATTATCAAGGTCATTTTTACTTTATGATTTGACTTAAATTCATAAGATTTAAAACCAAATGGGATATGAAATGAGAATCACAATCCAAGTTAAAATCCTTATTATATATTCTTTTACTATTAGTTGGTTTAATTTATTCCACTAATTATCCACCCATGAACACCTAATGGTGCATCTAAATTACTATGAGCTCTTGATTTATGCGTTTCTATTCACATGGAGGTAAAGATAAGTTTTAAATTTCTATTTGGATGAAAATTAAAGTTCGTTATATTATTTTCAAAATTTACAAAGTTATTCAGTTTTGTAACAAGGGAAACAAAATTTTCACTAAAACCATTTAATTTTAAGGGGAGAGTCACATTTACAACTTGAGAGAGTACATGGGGGAAAATATTTTTGAAAATATATTATTTATGGAATTTCAGTTTTCTAATGTTGAGATTTATTTTCTACCACTGAAATTGATTAATATATTGATCGAGGATTCTTTTCCAAGTGTTAGGGGATTTGATTTGGCCTTATTTTGATGCACTTTTACAAACCCTTTTTTGGAATTAATTAATGTGTTATCATCAATATATATTTCTAATTATTAATTCTTGATGATTAGATATTTTTATATTGGTTCTATAATTCATTGAATATTTTAATCACAATGATGATTTTTTAGATTAATTGATTTAAATGATTTTTGGGTTAATTTTATCATTAAATTAGGAAAATGTATTTATTAATTATTTTGGTGAATTATAATTAAAATATAAATTTCAAACTCCCATTTGGTGACCCAAACTTCATTTTCAATTAACTTCACTTGTATTTCATCCCGACTCCCTTTTCAATTTAGTTTGAATTTTAGTGATACGTAAAATAAAATAAAAAATAGAAGATCAAGGAAATTGGAAAATAAAATGAGGATCTTGGATGGGTGAAACTGTGAAAAATTAGGGGAAGCTTCTAGAGTTTTATTGAAGAGCTAAAAATATTGAATCAAGTTGGGAGTTCACCCACACATGCGTGGAACACATTTAGTTTGGGTATTTTTTTAATAAATATGAGGACGATGATGATCAGTGATAAGGGAACCATGTGGAGGCCTGAGATTTGAGTTCAAACCAACTATATGTGAGATGAATCCTTGGAGTTGGTTTGTGATTTTACTTTAATTAGAGAACCTGAACGTCAAATAGACACACACATGATACTTAAGGAGATTCATACTTGATCACTATCACCCATCACTATTTAATGGGAGGAAGATGAATTAGATAGAGGGTAAGAACTAGGAAACATGCAAGAATCACTTAATATTGGGAAGTTAATGCTATTTGAAAGAGAAGACTTATCTATCCCTACTTATTCATTATTTTTCTCTATTGTTTCTAATGTCACAACCCGTCCTCGGGGCCCGTGCCATGACTACCCCAAGCCCACCTTCCATAGGCCAGGGGCTAATGACTAGAACCAAAGGCATAAATCCCGATAAAAAGGGAAGTCATTGCCATTATGAAATGTAAGGAAACACAACCAGAGTACAAGCGGAAGAAAACACTAAGTAAAACTAAAAAACAAAAGTAGTGCTGAAAGTAAGGGGCTGGAAATACAAGCCCAACTGTAAAGTACTAGGTAAAAGACAAAACAACTGGAAGGTGACAAGAAGATCCTATATCTTCCACCACATATCCTACCCGAAGGGTAGGTACAAATAGCACAACTCCTAGATCGTCCACCACGGATCCTACCTGAAGGGTAGGTACATATAGTCCCCTCATCACCCTCATCCGTTAATCCTCCTCTGGGTACTGACTCGTCGTGAGGTCCACTTCCAGGTACCGTCCAGTCCTCGTATACTCAGCCTCCATCAGTGCTGTCCATTGTCTGCATCTAACACAAAGAGGTGCGGGCATAGCCTGTGCAGGGGTGAGTATAAAAATACTCAGTAGGGACCCCGAGACCCCCAAGATCTCACTAAATACAACAAGGATAAACCAAAAATAAATATCTCAACAGATAACCTTTACTTAGGTATATTCCCATATATATACCAATGTTATCAAGTAACTCATCTCAATCATGAGGAAAACATAAAGGTCATTGACTCAGCTCAAACCCGGATTTTTATTCACGATGAAGAAAACATGACTCCTGGAGAACTCCTCCTCTGTCGAGCGCAGTAGTACTTCCACGACTCCGAGGTGCCACTCACTAACATTAGACTGCTAAGGTACTCCCCCTATCGAGTATCGCGAGTCTTCCACCTCAAAAAGTAGTGCTCCTCCACCATGGGTCTGCCACCTCACAAAGTAGTGCTCCCCCTCATAGCCTACAGAGGTAATCCTCCTGTAGAGTACCACAGGTCTGCCACCTCCAAAAGTAGTGCTCCTACGTTATGGGTCTTCCAACTCACAAAGTAGTGCTCCCCACTGGGCTATACAAGTCACTCTAAATCGAATCAGACAAGCAGTCATCAGGTCTCAGCCAGCTACAAGGTCACCGTACTCCATATGATCGTCTTCAAGAGAATCCACTCCATGAGCTACTGGTCGATACTTTCAAGTGTCACGTAATCTCATGTGTAAGTATCACAAAGTACCGCCTCATCATAGGGGTCACAACTAAACAGACGGCACGTCAATCGGACGCCTGGTCTGTGAGTTATTAGCATTTCCGTTCCAGGGGCCCGATTGGATTTCAGGTACAATCCAACCCGGCCATTCTCCAGCTGTGTCCAAACCTCAGGTGAAGTATGCCAAAAGAACTATATAATCCAGAGGAATCCAACATAGTCAAAAAAACATCATTCAAACGTCCGGTCCTCATGTTATAAGCATTTCCGCTCTAAGGTCCAAGTTGGTTTTGAGTTCGAACCATGACGGACATACCCAAACTTTTCTGAAACCTTGAGTGTAAAATACCGAAACTACCATCTCTATCCTAGGAATCCTATGCAACTGACGATGCATCGATAAAAGGTACGTAGCTCAAGATATGGATGTTTAACAAAAAATGGTATGGAAATAGGGGTTCTGGGCCCGGTCCGACCCGGCCCAACACCCCCCGGGGCGGCCCGAACCAGGTCGACCTGACCCAGGTCCGGGTCCGGCCCGAACCGGGTCGACCTGACCCAGGTCCGGGTCCGGCCTGGTAGGGCGCGGCCCATCCCGGCCCGGGGTTGGCACGGCCCGGCGCACGTGACCGACGCGGCTGGCCACAAGGCTGGCCGACCAGGGGGGTTGGCGGTGCCCAGTGGGGCCCGCCCTAGCCGCTGGTCTGAGGGGGGGGGGGGGGGTTACACCCCCCGATTTCTTCTAAATGGCTGGCCATGAAGGCCGGCCCTTGGGTAACCATGGGACTGGCTCGGGTCCCGCCTCTTGGTGGCACCGGAGGTGGGAACAACCGGCCGCCCTTCCAGATCCGCCGCGACCTTAGGCTGTAGCTTTGTTCAACCGGAGCGGTAAGACGGCGCCACGCCCCTCCGCCGTGGCACGACTAGTCCGCGGTCCTGCTCTACTCTGCGCGACATGATGGTGCCACGCCTTTGCGGCAACCAAGTAATCATACACTGATGATCCATTCGTGGTCGGCCCGATGCCGGCCGGTTCTTCGCATTCCGCCTCCATCGTCCACAAACAAAAAAAGAGAGGGGAAGGGTTAGACCTTGTTCATGCTGTCTGAGCCATTCCTCATCAAGATGGTATCAACCAGCCAAACAAAACTCAAGAATTGAAGAAGGATGATGAACAATATTAAAACTTGAACATAACAACCCCTACCTCAAGGTTCACCGTTCGTTGATGATATCACAAAAGGGTGGATGTCGACTCATTGACATCGTCATAAGGGAGGAGATGAAGGTGATGACGATCGTTTGCATTCATCTTATCCACAAAGGCCTTCAATCCCAGCTTGAGCGTCATTTGTTGGAGATCCGTCAGAAGGAGAACCGTTCTTCGTAGAGGGTGCGAGGTCTTCTATTTCTCCAGGGATTCTCCACACAATATTTGCCCAACCAAATATTAAAATGGGATTTCCCCCCATCATAACAATCTTTCCATCTCAATTCAATTTAATTCAAACTCATTAATTAATTGAATAGTTGGAAAAAATTAAATGATGAGAGAGAGATGGAAAGTGGAGAAGCTCCACTCCAATAAATGAGTGGAGTTGTCATGTATTAAACAAGGGGTGAGTTATGGGGAGTTCAAGGGGGTTATGGGGAAGGTGAGGAGTTAGAGTCTCATGTGGGCCCCACCACACTAAAATCTCTCATGGGAGGTTAGGTGGGTGTGGGCCCCACATATAACTCCCCCTTTGTATTATAATAACCACCCTCCACAAATAAAAACATCAAACACATATTTTTTATTTATTTCTTAAAAACAAACAGAAAATTAACCTCCTCTCCCATTAAAATGCAATTACGGTAAAGGTCCCCTTAAGCAATTACCAGTGCTGTGAGTTCATCGGTGCCATCAGATTTCAATTCCAAGCATCGGTTCAAAATATTGAAAAACCAGATTGTTCGTTTACTGAACGTACCTGAGCTAAAATTCGGAAATTGATTCCGGGCACACTGGGCCTCGGAATCAGGTACTGTCAGAAACTGCGTACTCATAAAATTCCAAAGAAATTAATAAAAAAAATTTCCTTGAAATTTACGGGTCTTTACATTACTCCCACCTCAGGAATTTACGTCCCCCGTAAAGCTATAACACAAACTAGGGAAACTAAAGAAGGTACCGTGCACACATCTGAGCCTCCCGCTCCCATGTGCTCTCCTAGAGGTTTCCTGTGCTACCAGAAAAAGTGCACAAGAGGAATCGATCATCCACGTAGGACCCGCTCTTGTCGATCCTCAACCTCTACTAGAACCCCCGTGAAAGTCGCCCCGTCATCATTGTACAACTCTCAGTGGTTGATGGTGATGGATAGGTCGTGCACACATCTCCTCAGCTGAGATATGTGGATGACATCATGCACCCGGTGCAACTGAGGTGGATAGAACAAGCGGTAAGCCACCTCTCCTACCCTCCTGAGGACCTGGAAAGGTCAGATGAACCTTGGAGATATCTTTCCGCCTCGGTCACATCTCTGTAGACCTCGTCGAGGTGAGACCTGTAAGAAGACGTGGTCGTCACCCTCGAACTCCAGTAGTCTCGTCTCCAAGCAGCACAGGACTTATGTCTGCTCTGTACAGTCTTCATCTACTCCTGGATGATCTGAACCTTCTCTGTCGTAGCCAGAACCATCTCTGGTTTTACACGTGCTAACTCTATCTCTATCCAAAAAGGATATCTGAAATGCGTCCAGCTATTGTCTCACCACCCCTAACAACTGAATGCACGATCTCCTACTAAGAGCATCTACTAAAACGTTCCCCTCCCCAAGAGTTTAAACTATCTCGAAGTTATAGTCCTAGATGAACTCAATCCATCACCACTGTCTCAGGTTCATGTCCTTATGAGAGAAGATACACCTGAGACTATTGAGTTTGAGAGAACTGTAAACCTTTCACTCAACGAACAATGGGTGAGACTATCCAAAAGTAAGAACTCATCTCCCCCCTTCTTTATCTACATTCTACCAAAGAGCTGTTGAGATTTCTCCTCTGCCGAAAAGAGAAATTTGGTTTCATCCCCTAGATGAACCATGTTCTTTGCCTAATATAGTAATTCCTAACATGAACGATACAATTCTTGTCTTCAATGACGTCATAAGGCCTCAACTCTACTACTAAGTTATCCAACCGTTACTATCACCTCCAAGGGTTGAGTCGCACTGTCGGCATCAGTTATTGGTTACTGGGTCTCCTCCAGTAGTAATCTCACAAGTGACGGTTAAGTAAACATTTAAACCGGAACCTCTTAGTACACACAAAAAGGAAGGAAAGAAAACGTCACAAAGATAAGTGTCTTTTATTACTGTAGCTCAAGTAAAAAGACACAAAAAACCACAAAAAACAACAAAACGGAAACTAGAAGCACTAAGAACAAAGGCCTCCATGCCTGGAACTAGTCTCACTCTTGTCCACCTGCTTCTGAGATCCACTGCCTTGTCCACCGCTCGGCTGTTGCTCAAGTTCTCACCGCTGCTTCTGTCTTGGTGGCTCCTTCAATTCCTACAGATCAACTGTGCAGGGTGTCAGACAGTCACGTGCCATGTGACGAAGCCCACAGTAGGAGAAACACTATGCGTTCCTGGTATGCCTCACTCGGACTCCACCCCGGGTGCCCCGCACTACCGAACCTATAACTTGAGGTCTCCCACCTGTTGGCCTAGTCCTCTTGGAACTCTGCATCATCCGTCTACTACCTACAGATGACCCTAATACTGATGGAAAACCCTGTGGCAAATGCAGCAGCTCCGGAGCATGCTCAGAGTGTAGAGTCACTGGTATAAACTCCACCCTGAACAAGGTCTCGAAGTCTTCCCAGGTGAAGGTCATTTCATTGAAAAACTGGAGCATCTGGATCCACCACCTCTCAGCCGCTCCCTGAAAGATACTAACATCTAGGTACACTATCAAGTCTATGGGTGTCCCAACTATGTAGAAAGATCATGCTACAAACTCCATCCAGTGCCCAGCTATCTGAAAATCCAACTCGCCTCGAAACATCAGAGGCCTCTCTCACTGGAACTCGTGCAATGCGCTCAAGTGGCGTGTGCTCTCCACCGGTGTCTCAACTAGAAGAGGGACCTGTACTGAGGCCTCACTGCTCAGTGGGATATCATCGCGCTCTCCAATTGGTACCCACACTGACCAACTAGGTGAAGACATCCGGAAAGAAACAGATGTGACACGGTCAAAAGACTATACCTGGTGAGCTCACCTGGTTTGAGCTGATTCAAAAAGGAACTTTTGAAAACACACACGAAATCATTGTTTTCATGAACTGAATCAGAAATCAGAAGTCAGGGTCCTGGTGTATGGATACGTCGGCCGCCCACACCAAAACTGGACTCCCTGAACTAAAAACCACACTTAGTACCCTTAACACTATTTCTTTACAGAAAGAAAATATCATAGTCCTATGTTCTGCGGTAGAACCGACTCCTCTGATACCAGTTTGTCACGACCTATCTCAGGGCCTGTGTCGTGACTACCCCAAGCCCGCATTCCATAGGCAGGGGCTGGTGACTAGCACCAAAGGTTTAAATCCCGATAAAAAGTGAAGGCATTGCCTTTATGAAATGTAAAAAAAACACAACCAGAGTACAAGCGGAAGAAAAGACTAAGTAAAACTTAAAAAAAGTAGTGCTGAAAGTAAGGGGCCATAAATACAATCCCAACTATAAAGTACATGGTAAATGACAAAACAACTGGAAGATGAAAATCATCTCCTGGATCGTCTACCACGGATCCTACCTGAAGGTTAGGTACAAATAACGCAGCTCCTAGATCGTCTACCACGGATCCTACGTGAAGGGTAGGTACAGATAGCCCCCTCAGCACCCTCATCCGTCAATCCTCCTCCGGGTACCGACTCGTCGTGAGGTCCACCTCCAGGTACCGTCCAGTCCTCGTACACTCAGCCTCCTTCAGATCTGTCCGTCGTCTGTATCCAACAAAATGAGGTGCGGGCCTAGCCCGTGTAGGTGTGAGTGTAATGATACTCAGTAGGGACCCCGAGACCCCCAAGGTCTCACTAAATCCAAAAAGGATAAACAAAAAATAAATATCTCAGTAGATTACCTTTAATTAGGTATATGCCCTTACATATACCTAAGTTATAAAGTAACCCATCTCTATCATGAGAAAAACACAAAGGTCATTGACTCAACTCAAACCAGGATTTTTATTCACGATGAAGAAAACACGGCTGCTGGAGAACTCCTCCTCTATCGAGCGCAGTAGTCCTTCCACGACTCCGAGGTTCTACTCAATAACCTTATATTGCTGAGGTACTCCTCATGTTGAGTACCGCAGGGCTGCCACCTCACAAATTAGTGCTCCTCTACCATGGGTCTGCCACCTCACAAAGTAGTGCTCCCCCTCATAGCCTACAAAGGTACTCCTCCTGTCAAGTACCGCAGGTCTTCCACCTCACAAAGTAGTGCTCCTCCACTATGGGTCTACGACCTCACAAAGTAGTGCTCCCTACTGGGCTATACAAGTCACTCCAAATCGAATCGGACAAGTAGTCATCAGGACTCAGCCAGCTAGAAGGTCACCGTACTCTGTATGCTCATCTCCGAAAGGATCCGATCCATGAGATACTTTTCGATACTTCCAAGTTTCAATTAATCTCATGTTTATGTATGTCAAAGGATCGCCTCATCATAGGGGTCACAACGCAACAGACGGTGCATCAATCGGACGCCCGGTCTATGAGTTATTAGCATTTCCGTTCTAGGGGCCCGGTTGGATTTCGGGTACAATCCAACCCCACCACACTCCAATTGTGTCCAAAACTCAGGTGAATTATTCCAAAAGAACTGTATAATCAACAGAAATTCAACATAGTTGACGACACGTCATTCGGACGTCCGGTCCTCAAGTTATAAGAGTTTCCGCTCTAAGGGACCGGTTGGTTTTGAGTTCGAACCAACCTGGCTGTACATAAACTTCTCCTAAACCCTGAGTGTAATATACTCAAACGACCATATCTATCGGAGAAATCTTACGCAACTGACGGTGCATCTATTAGAGGTCTGTAGCTCAAGATATTTCCATTCAACCGAAAACAGTCCAGAAATAGGGGGTGTGGGCCCGGCCCGGCCGATGCGGCCCAGCTCACGTGGCCCATGCAGCTGGCCGACCAGGGGGGCTGGCAGCGCCCAGTGGGACCCACCCGATCCACTAGTCTGGGGGGTGGGGGTTACCCCCCTCGGTTTCTTCGAAACGACCGGCCATGAAGGCCGACCCTTGGGTAACCGCAAGACCCCCCTCGGGTCCCACCTCTTGGTGGCACCGGCGGCCGGCACAACCGGCCGCCCTTCTAGATCCGCCGTGGCCTTAGGTCGCGGAGCGACTGCGCCGCGCCCCACCGCCACGACCCGCCCCGGTCGCGGCCCCTGTAGATTCGGTGCGGCGCGACGGTGCTTCGCCCCTCCGCCGCGGCCCGACTAGGCCGTAGTCCGACTCTACTCTGTGCAACATGACGATGCCACGCCTCTGCGGCGACTCGACAATCATGCGCTGATGATCTGATCATGGTCTGCCTGATGCCGTCTGGTTCTTCAAAGTCCGCCTCCATCGTCCACAAACAACAAACGAGAGGGGAAGGGTCAGACCGTGTTCATGCGGTCCGAGCCCTTCCTCATCAAGATGGTATCAAGCAGCCAAACGAAACTCAAGAATTGAAGAACGACGATGAACAATATTAAAACATGATCATAACAACCCCTACCTCAAGGTTCGCCATTCATTGATGATATCGCAAAAGGGTGGACGTCGGCTTGTTGACATCATCTCAAGGGATTAGATGAAGGTGACGATGATCATTAGCGTTCGCCGCTTCCGTAAAGGCCTTTGATCCCGACTCGAGCGTTGTTCATTGGAGATCCGTCAGAAGGAGAACCCTTCTTCGTGGAGGGTGGGATCTCTTCTATTTCTCCAGGGATTCTCCACACAATATTTGCCCATCCAAATATTGAAATGGGATTTTCCCCCATCTTAACAATATTTCCATCTCAATTCAATTTATTCAATCTAATTAATTAATTGAATAGTTGGAAAAAATTAAATGATGAGAGAGAGATGGAAAGTGGAGAGGCTCCACTCCAATAAATGAGTGGAGTTATCATGTATTAAACAAGGGGTGAGTTATGGGGAGTTCAAGGGGGTTATGGGGAAGGTGAGGAGTAAGGGTCTCGTGTGGGATCCACCACACTAAACTCTCCAATGGGAGGTTAGGTGGGTGTGGGTCCCACATCTAACTCCCCCTTTGTAGGATAATAAACACCCTCCACAAATAAAAACTTCAGACACATATTTTTATTTATTCCTTAAAAACAAACAAAAAATTAACCTCCTCTCCCATGAAAATGAAATTACTGTAAAGGTCCCCTTAAGAAATTACCGGCGCTGCGAGTTCATCGGTGCCCTCAGATTTTAATTCCGATCATCGGTTCAAAAGATTGAAAAACCCGATCGTTCGTTTACTAAACGTACCCAAGCTAAACTTCGAAAATTGATTCCGGGCACACCGGCCCTCGGAATCCGGTGCCGTCAGAAACTGTGTACTCATAAAATTTCAAAGAAATTAATAAAAAAAATTTCCTTGAAATTTCTGGTTCTTTACATCTAATGAATGAATATTTGAATTATGATTCTGTAAACATGATCATCATCTTAACTGCTTAGGATAATAATGTTGAGATGATTTTTTTACTTTATTTTTTTGTATCCTTAATAGAAGTTACTCTTATCTTCAATTATTAGGTATTTAAATTTTCTAAAACATCAATAATTAGTGGAAAATGATCTTGAGAAAGTTTATTTTTAAGCTGGTTAATAATTTTTCAATCATCCTGATGAGTCCAAAGGATGTTCTTAAATCCTCTGGGCATGATCAAATTATAAATTTATATTTTCCAAACTACGATAAAAAACTAAATCATAGTAAAGTAGAAGTTTGGGGTCAAAATCACAACATTTGAATCCTTTTGGGGAAGGATTACTCATTATGAATCTTTGGTTTGGTTTTATGAAACAAAGTATCTTGGGATTAAAAATATATTATAGGAAGGGTTTAGGGTCAATTTTTGGGTTTTTATAAAAGAGTAATCCTAAATCTATTATGGGAATGGCCTATGGATTTGGATGAAAAGTGGTGAAAAGGTCACCAATTGATCTTTGTCTAACCAATGTGATTTACTGAAGTTGGAAACTACTCCATGGTCCAGAGATAGTTGACAACCAAAGTTATGTAATCTTGTATTCTAGATAGAACAAATCATAGGTTATTGATTCCACCCTAATCAACTTCAATTAGGTCATGGATTCAATTAAATTCACCTATGATTGACAAGGTAGTTTCAAAAGAAACAAGATTGAAATTTTTTTAACCTAATTACTATCCATAGGGTTACTATGTTTTGATTAGGATATTCATTAGGTTTAATACACTCATACTCTCGACCCCTAACCCTATGTAGATTATCTATTCATGATGGAACTGAATTAAAGAAAGGAAAAAAATTTATACATGCTTGAAATGAATAATAAAAAACTTAAAATCAAATAAATATACAATTGAAATAATGAAATATAAATTAAATACTAACTTTAATGAAGAAATAATGAAAATAAAAAAATTTATGTTGAATAGAAATTGGTATTGGATTTAGATGTCAAAACATAAACAAGAAATGAATGAGTCCTGGAATGGAAAACAGGGAAAAATAATTTCTTGAAATAATAAAATAAAGTAGTAGAAATAGACACAAGTGAAAATTGGAATAAAACAATGAATAAATAAAGAAAATAGTTTGGACGAATGACTCTCCTATATGTGTTAGGTTTACTATAAATATATGAACCCCAAACTATTCACAACGTGGAATTTATTCACATCGCGAACAATATTTAAATGATTTTTGCATCGAGGATTTAATTACGTGTACTTGAATTTTATGTCGTGTAATTCAAGTCCATATTAATCTCCTAAAATTTTGGATCTCATGGGTTTCATAGATTGAATTATTTAGAAAAAATGGGTTTCAAACTTTTCTTATCATGTATTGAGTTTATGTTGTGTATATTCATAAAGTTTGGAATTTGAGTCTTTCACTATATGTATTATGGATTCACATCGTGTATGTGGTTCATGACTTGTATTTGAGATTCACGACTTAGAACTCGGCTAGCAGGTGGTTTTATCAAGGAGTAAACATCATGTACTTGAGATTCATGATGTTTAAAGTTTATTTTTCTAAGTTTTCATCATCTTCTTCTCTGAATCTTGAATTTCTATTCCGTTCAAGAAAAACCAATACTCAGTGCATTATTATATAAATCATGACTAAATATTAAATAAATTTATTCAAAATATGTATATGAATTAAGATCATAAAATTCCACCACAGTTGAAAATTTATTGTCCTCAAGAAAAAAAAATCTCAACAAGTATTCTAAATGTTTTTTTAAATAGGAAACATAAACTTAATCCAAGAAAATGAAACTAAGTACAAGAAGAAAAAGTAAGTCCTCCAGAATCAATACTGTAGAGAAAATTAGTTTGGACTCATTTTTATGTTCTTTATTTAGACTCATTCTCCATTTAATTCCAATTTCATAACTATTCCTTATAAGATATACCCATTTTTAAATTTAGATCACAATAATTTTTCTCTCATCACTCACGATAAAATAAAAGTGGAGTTATTCTCATACCCTAAATACATGTTCCTAACCATAGGATTTAATTGGTTATAACATCTCCACTCTATAAATAAAAATAAAAAATTAATCATTAGGGCTTCAACAATAAGGTTTAAATGTCTTTGAGGTTGAAGGAAAGTAGATAGAAGATAAAAATCAAGAAAAACGGAGGGTAAGCTCTACATTATAATTCTTGATAATTGTGAATAGTGAAATAAAGTAACTCCTCATAGATAAAATTTTTCAATGATCCAAACATGTCAAAGTGGATCCATAAATATGTAAAGATAAAATAAATATTTTTTCCTATCCTTTTATCTTTTTCAATTTATTTTATTTGTTTTTCAAAATTCAAGTCTAGTCCCAATCTCACATCTATCACCTAACCAAATATGATCCATCATAAGATTCATTAGTCTAGTAATAATGTTTTTTTACCTTCCTAAAACAAAAACCTTTTTTAATTTCTTTTTTCAAAGAAATAAGGTATGAAAGGAAAATGTCAAATGTAATCATGAACTGTTTCATATTAATATGGTGAAAATTCCACCATACATTTCCTCAGTATTGAACATCACATGTATGGAAAAGAAAATAAATCCCCCACACTTGTTCAAAAAATAAAATCATGTATAGTACCAAGAGTATGAAAGGAAGGGATAATAGGATTGAAATGAATCCATCCTAAACAGGTTATTCATGGATACTATGTGTTAAATAAGGATAGGTGTACAAGTGGGTCTCAGTATAACCATCTCAAAAAAGATTGCCTCAATTAGTTTAACAGTGTATTTGTTCAATTATATCCTCAATATGATCTCAATGAAAGTTTTGATAGGGTTACATGATGAAGTTATACCTCAATAAATATGTTTAGAAAATAATATGATAATGAAGGTCTAGAATCCTCTCAGGAATGAGAGTATAAAATAAATAACTGAAAATCACTCATGGAATTGTATCCAATAGTAAGTAAATCAAAATAATTTGTAAGAATAGAGAATTAGAATCAAATTAATCAAATAAGAAATCATTCCAAAAATATGAAAAAGGATAAAAATAGATTTCAACAATTTATAACCAAATTATTTCTTTTATTTCAATGGATTTAATGATATTTTATGTTTAAATAATGATTTCAATGAAAAATGTCTCATAGACAAGTGAAAATAAGAAAATATCCAAGTGTATTAACAATAAAGATCAATAATGAATTACCCACACTTAAAATGAGATAATGTCTGCACTGTTTTGGAAAGCTTAATGGGATATATAGTAATTATAGCATAGAAATAAATTAAATTAAAATTATGAATTTAAAATTGGGAATGAAGAGTTCACTGTAGTAAATTTTATTCCATGGGGAAACTTGTTGGATGGTGATTGGTAATTGTGCTAACTGCAAAAATTTTTAGAAACAAATTACCTACACTAGATAAAACATTATTCTATAGGGGTCAACCAATATTTAAGAAGAAAAATGGTAGGTTCACATAGTCAATAATAGGAGAAAAAAACTCAGATAGATGCATGAATGAACTAAATAGAATTTTGGGATAACCAATGGATAAAAAATTATAGAAAAATAAAAAAGGTCCTAAGCACACAAATGGAATAAGTAAAACATAAAATATGAGTTTCCTCCCATAAAGTGCTAATAATGATGCCATTAACCAAATAGATCAAGAAAAGAATCATTCAAAATCAAAATAAAGGGAAATACATTCATAAAATGGTTCTTGATAAATCTTTAGTCTATGTCAATTGAAATTGAAGGGTGGTCCTATATCTTTTTGAATTTTGATTTCTCCATAGGGGAAAACCTTCAAAACTGTAAATAGACCCCACCATTGGGACTTTAGTTTCTTGGGGAATAGTTTTAATCGAGAATTTAAAATTATAACTTCATCACACAGTTTTATGATTATTCATGTAATTCATCAATCATTCTATATCTTTATTTTTATTTGTAAATATGAGAATTTTCATAAGTTTCCATTCTAATTTCTTCCAGATCATCAATTTGTAGCATTCATACTTCCATGACATTTTGAGCATCCAAATTCAGTTTCTTAACTAACCAATAAGAGAAATGCTCTAATTAGACTCTAAATTGACATGGATTACCATAAAAAATATGGAATGGAGTAGTTCCTAGGGGTGTTTTATACACTTTGTGATACACCCAAAGTGTTCCATCCAATTTTAGATTCCAGTCCTTTTTACTTTTAGCCACTATATTTTTTATATTTTTTTAATCACCCTATTAGACAATTCAACTTTCCCACTTATCTGTGGGTGTTTGGGAGTTCCAGTATTACAAGAAATTCCATACTTTCTAAGAAATCCTTTCACATCATTATTTTCAAAGTGAGTTCCTCAATAACTAATGAGAAATAGAAAAAATTCAAATATTGATAAAATGTTTTTCTATAAGAATTTCATGATCACCATAGCTATTTCATTGGAAGTGGCCTTGGATTCCTCTGAATTTGAAACATAATTCACACTGACCAAGATGTAAAATTTCCCATGATAATTTTGTAATGGATCCATAAAATTTATTCCCCATACATTGAAGATTTCGACATCTAGAATGGGATTTTGGGGTTTTTTTATTTTTCCAATGGAACCTTTTTTCTATCACCGATTAAAACAATGAATGAAATTAATTGAATATCGATGGAGTGTATTCTAGAAAATTACTCTTTATAATATTTTATCCATAGTTATTTCAGTCCCATGATTTACTCTATTTGGTGACATGTGGCACATCTCGAGTACACTTTTAAATTCATCTTATGGGATGAAATGTTTCATTAATTAATCAACACAAAACATAAATAGTAGTGAATCATCCCATTAATAGTGTGAGGCCTTGACCAAGAATTTCTTATTTTGTTGGTAGGAGAAGTGGGTATAAAGTGTTCCCATGGTAATAAAATTTTCAATATCATAAAATCCCGATTAAGATTGTGTATTTATATTAAAAATCATTTCATCAGGAAATTACTCATTAATATCTTGATTATTATCATCCTTAATACTGGGTATAGGGAGTCTGGATAGGTTATAAGTAATGATGTTCTCAGTCCCTTTTTTATACTTTATCATCATGTAAAATTCCTTCCATTGTAGGATCCACCATATCATTCATGGTTTGGAATCATTTTTACTCAATTGATATTTGAGTGTTGTATGATCAGTATAGACCACTAATTTGGATAAAATGAGGTATGATTAATTTTTTTCAAATGTATAGACAACTACTAGTAGTTCCTTTTCATTGGTCATGTAATTGACCTACTCCTCATTTAGTGCATGAATAGCATAATAAATGGGACATAAGATATGTTTGACCCACTTTCCTAAAATAGTGACTATAGTTAAATCACTAAAATCATACATTAGCTCAAAGTTCTTATCCCAATCTGGTGAAATGATAATCAGATTGACCACCAGGATGTTCTTTAAAGTGTTGATTTCCCACTGACACTATTTAGTGAAATCTAAAGGAGTGTCCTTAAATAAGAGGTGTGTCAATGGGTAAGATATTTTTGTAAAGTCTTGTATGAAGTGGTTATAGAATCTCACATGGTTGATAAAAATCCTTATACCTTTTAAATTTAGGGGATTAGGTAATCCATTAATGACTTTAATTTTCACTGGATCAACTTATATGCCTTGATTGAATATTTTGTGTTCGATTACTATGCCTCCTTAGACCATAAAGTGGAATTTTTCCAATTTTAATACTTGGGATTTTTCTTCACAGCATTGCAGGACCAAATCAAAATTACTAAGATAGACTTAGAAGGATCTTTTTTACATCAATAAATTATCTCTAAAGATCTCCAATAATTCCTCCACAATATTATGAAATATTTTTCTCATGCATCATTGAAAATTCATCAGTACGTTGAAAATTATGAATGACATTCTTCTATAAAAGAAGGTTCCAAAAGGACATGTAAAAATAGTTTTATAGTGATATTTTGGGTCAACTATGATTTGATTGTACCCTGAATATAAATCCAATAAATAATAGAATTTGTGCCCATCTAGTCTTTCCGGTATTTTATCTATGAAATGTAAAGAGAAATTATCCTTTAGGGTTATCGTGTAGAGTTTTCTATAGTCAATGCATGATTTTTTATTTAGTAATGGTTTGAGTTGATATTAACCTCTCTTTATTTTTTTTAACAATTGTTATGCTTCCTTTATTTGGCATGACTTGTAGCAGACTCACCCACTCACTATTAGAAATTGAAAACATATTACAACATCTATAATCTTCAGTACTTCCCTTTTGACTACTCCTTTCATTGAAGGGGGGAGTTTCCTATAGGGCTGATATTTGGTCTTATCACCTTATTCTAATAAAATATTTTGGGTGAATATTGTGGGGATAATCAATTTAATATCAGTCACTCCCCAAGAAATTAAATTTTTGTTCCTTCTTGGGACTTCAATGAGTTTTTATTCTTTTAATTTAGCCATTTATATGAAAATAATGACTGGTAGTGTATCAAAAGTGTTTAAGAATGTTTACTTTTGGGTGCTTTAACATGGTTTCATTTGCAATGTCTGTGGTCTAATGAATAAGGTTATGTATGGTGGGATGATATCCCTTGTCAGAGGTTCAATGTAATTTACACCCTCATAATCACTACATTTATATTCATCCAAAGATTAGGTATCTTTTTTATCTTTAATGGTTATATACTCATCTTTATCATGAGTAAGAAATATGTCATGACAATTAAATGATTTATCACTTTTCTTTGAATCATTTTCTAAATCAAATGTTACATGTTTTTCACGAAATCCAAATATCATTCATCCTTGATTTACATCAATCAATTACTTACCAATAGATAGAAATGGTCTCCCTAGGATGATATGAATTTCTCCCCCTTCCTTCATATCCATGATAAGGAAATCCATAGGAAAGATGAATATTCCAACTTTGATTATGATATCATTAAGAAGTCCTTGAGGGTACTTAAATGATCGGTCATCTAGTTGAAGTGCTACTCTCATTGATTTTAACTATTCAATCCATAATTTTTAGAAGAAATTCATATGCATGACATTGACACTTGTGTCAGAATCTCACAAGGATAATCTAAAATTTCATGTCCCTATAGTTCAAGGAATAGATAAGCTTATGAGGTCTCATATCTTGGGAGTTAGGTTATGCTAAAAAAATGTAGAAAATTATTCATTTTAGGAGATAAATCCTAGGTAATATATATTCCTCTAACTCGAGATAAAGTCTTTCAAAAACTTATAAAAGGTAATAATTTGATCAATTTATTCTACAAATAGAATGTTAATGTGTAATTGTTTAAACATTTTTAATTTTTTTCATCTTTCTCTTATATTTTTGGATGGTCCCATACTCCCTAGAGAGGTAATAGGGGGTTTGTATGGTGGTGGTTCCACATAAAATTCTTCTTTTTTAGGTTACTATCAAACTAGAGTTTTTTCAATTTTCTCTAATCCCATATTTTTATACTAAATAGATTTGGTTTTTCTAGCATCATAATATTTCGTGATGATTAAAGCACATTTTTTAGGATCTTTTAGATAAATTTTCTCATAATTGAATGGTTACCGAAAATATAGAATTTTCCACTTTTAAGAACCAAAAACTTAGCTTCCTCTTTCAGATGAGTTTCAGTATTACCAGTCAATGTACCCAATAATTAGTCTAAAAGGGTCTTTAATAATTATCCCACTTGGAACACAAGGTTTCAGAGGTCACCCCTTTGGTTTTTTTTCAAAATCTTGGTTTATAATCCTCTAATATACTTTCTATGTGAAGGTGGTTAGTAGGTTTTCAAGATCAGACTAAATAGGTTGGGCTTGTTGTGGTGGTCTTAGTAGAGTTTACTAGAATTTATACTATTGAGTAGGTATAAAATGTTGATATCTATGGGTAAATGGTTTTTGAAATTTCTACTATGGTCTAGGATATGAACCTTGTGGTGGGTACCTAGGTGGTCCCTGATTCCTTGGTGGTACTTATACACTTCACTACTGATAATAATTTTGGATTTGTTGCTGCATCTATTGAGCCAACCTTTCTTGATAGTGTTGTTTCTATTAGAATTAGGTATTTTGGTACTACTGAGTTTGTCGATTTTAATAGATGTAATTAAAATCTTGGATCTGAGTTTCATCTATTCTTCCCCTATAGTCATAATATGGTTACAAGACTCTGCACATTTCACAAGATTGGTTCTCCATAACCAGGGTAGTAGGGGGAAGTGATGTAGGAAGCATAAAAGACTCAATATTTTTCATTAAGAATTTAACATAGGATTATAGGTAGGTATTCTCCTCCACCTGATGGATTCCACATTAGGGAGTTCCTCTCTCACTTTTTAATAGACTATAATAATGGTAAATCTTATCTAAAAACACTCTTTCAATATTAGGTGTCTTTAGTATGATCCCTCCTTCAATGGTGGAGTCCAAAAAATTGTGGTGGAAGGTTGGAGTCCTTGGTAGAAAGATTTAAACTATAGGCACACATCAAGTCTGTGATGCGGGAATTTCTAAAATAGATCTTTGAAGTGGTCCCAGTCTTCCTAAGACAATTATATGTCCGCTTGATTGAAATTTTGAATCTAATTTCTAAGTTTACAGGTTTGTATTATTAGGAAATTTTATCTTGAAATTTTTATAGATAATCTAAAGTCATGATTAAATCAGGATCTTAACTCTTAAGCCATTCCTTGGCTGGATCACATAAGGATAATGGGAAAAATCTTAGTCTGATTATATTTTTTGAAACACCTTGGTTGAGAAAGGCATCACAAACCTTGAGGAAATTGGAAATATGTTCACAGGAGTCCTCAATTTATAGTCCACTAAACTAACCTATGTTCTAGATGATATTAATGATTCCATTTTTCATCTCCAAATAATTCATCTGAATTGGAGGGAGCACAATGCTGGGCACCATACCATTGATGGATGAAAATAATTAATCTATTATGGTGGACTCTTATAGTGTAGGTATCTCAGCCAAAAGATCTAGTGGAAAATATTGATCATTTTTTGGGTGTGATAATGCAATATTGTTTCACTTATACATGACAGAACTCCGCCATGTAGCTATGGATCGATCAATATCAGTATCAAAAGGAAGTAATTCTTATGCATCTATGCTCCAATAATCAGTTAGGGGACCCTTTAACATGAAATTAAGATGAATGAAAGTGGACACATGTTCTATTCTGTGATGAAAATAATTATAAAAATAAAAGGGGAAAGAAAATAATAGGGGGGGTGAGGTAATCCCAAGTTCATATCGAAAGTCACTATGCCAAATCACGACTTTTCTTAGTAATGACATAAAAATTTTGTGAGTCCAAAGGCCATATTTAAATCCTTCAGGTGTGATCAAATTTGAAATTTATATTTCCTAAACTACACTCAACTACTAAGGCATAGTAAAGTGGAAGTATTGGGTCAAACCCACAGAGACAGGTTGTAGGTGAGAAAGACAATGGTAAGAACCTATTGGGGAGTATTATTCATGATCACTATTTGATTTGGGTTTACTAACATAAGTATATTGGGATTTAAAATAGATTAAAGTAAGGGATCATGGTCAATTTCATGGTATTTTAAAAAGAGAAATACTAAATATAGCTTGGGATAGAGATATGAATTAGGTGGTAAAGTAGTGAAAAGGTAAACAATTGATCTTGGCCTAACCAATTGGATCTACCTAAGCTGGAAACTTCCCCTTCATCTAGAGATAGTTGAAAAAACAAGTGACGAAATATTGAATTTTAGGAAGAAATAATCACAGGATATTGGTCCTAACTTGATCAAATTCAATTAGGTCAAGTATCCTTTCAAATTCACCTATTATGGTCAAGGTTGTTTCAAAATAAATGAGATTGAAAAACTATTTTTAACCTAATTACTATCCATAGTTTTACCAAGTTTTGATTCAGATATTGATTAGGTTCATGCCACCCCTACTCTTGATCCCTAATCCTAAGTAGATTAGTCATTCATGATAGAATTGAATGAAAGTAGATAAACAGATAACAATATTCTTGACATGAAAAATAGAAAGCATAAATCCAAGAAATCCATAATTGAAATCATGTAATATAAATTAAATACTAAATTGAATGAATAAACAATGAAGAAGATAATAGCAATTTACATTGAGCGAAAACTGGTATTGGATTCAGACATCAGAACAACAACTAGAAAATAATGAGTCTCAAAATGAAAATAAGGGACATATGATTGCTTGAAATAATAAAATAAAGTAGTTTAAATAGACCAGAATGAAAAAAATAAAGAAACATAGAAGAAAGGAAATAGTTCTGATGTCTGACACTCCTCTACACATCAGGTTCACTGTAAATATATAGACCCTAACTGGTTCATGATGTGAAACTGATTCACATTGTGAGAAAGCTTTAAATTATTTTTTCATAAAATATTTCATGGAATTTACTTGACTTTAATTTCATTTTTTACCTCAGAACACATGTTCTGGTTAGGAATCATTATTTTTGAATGGTTTCCAACAAATTTGTTTATGGAACTAGAAACACACAATGGTTCTGTATCCAAAGGGACCTACTTTCCAATGTTATGAATTCATTAGTTTTATTGCCCTATGATACTTAAGAACTTTCATTGGTTGATAGGATGGGAGGTCAGGCTCATTATACCCTTTTGGGGAAATTTTTTCCTACTATGGGACTCTCTTATAGATTTAAGATATGTTCGAGAATCCTTTATTAATTACCAAGTATGAAATAGTTCATCCCAAGATTAGCAATCAATTATTAGCATATGTGGAATTTATAATCATCCATATGTATTTGAGGTTCTTCATCAGTGAAGATATCTATATATATTTGGGATTATATATTGATGGTATCCTCTTATATACCACTTCTAGATTCTTTTGTCTTTATCACGAAAATGTTGGTTTTTAACTCAATAGTGGGGAACTCTGGTGTTTGTGGTCATCCATGGAGATGAATATTACTCTGGAATTTATCATCATCCACGGACATGGAAGTTGTTATTATGTTGGGATTGAACCCATAGGTGGGCTTGATATGTATCCTTGTGAGAGGAATTGGAACCCATGCAGTTCAATACCACTTAATGGGACATATCATAACTTTTAGGTCTATGTGATAAAAACCCAACTGTATAGTTTAATGTCACATGGAAAGGACATCTAGGAAAAAGGTTCCTAGTCAAATCTTGGTGTGGGACTTATGCCTAAGAAACCCGAGGAACCTGAAAGGAATATGATATTCCAAGTTCTATCAAAACCTTCTAAGAATATGAACTGGAGAGAACATGGTTGATTTAGAATGTTGGATGTGAACCTTATGGAGGCTTCCTATGTATCCCATTTATGGTGGGAATCAAATCCCACATAGTTCTGTAAGTCTCATAGGGGAGTATGACAATCTGAGATAAATAGGTTGGGACTTACTCTTGAAGAGGATTCCCTTATAACAGGGTCCATGAGAGATGTCTTAACTCATAAAGGTTTATGGGGGTTTAATTAGGGGCTTACCCCTAATGAGGATGCTTGTATTAAGGGAATTAGGATTGGTTCTTACTCCTAAGAAGGATTCCTTGATTAAGGGGGTATGATTTCTCATTTCATGGATGATATTTTATGGATCTCGGGCCTTAGGAAGGATTCCTACATATCCCACTTATGGTGGGAATAAAATTTATTGTAGTTCATTACTTCACGTGGATGGTATGGGTGTTATGATCATCATAAACCTCTAAGCCCATGTGAGTCATGCTCAGTGTGAGAAAAAAGAGGATATGAATGATTCAACAAACCACACAAACTTCTTCTCCTTCATTGGTGTAAGAGGCCGAGACTATAGTGAAAGAGGTTGCAGCTATGGTGGAATAGGTCATGGATACAACACCTACCTCTCTTTAATTTACCATGAACATGGCTCCAATGTAAGGAACGAGTGAAGGTGAAGGATTTAGAGAGGAAAAAACTGAAACCTCATACATGAAAGGCTAGGGGATTACACCAGGATGGTTTCCCAATGATTTGTCCTGGTAGAGGAGGGAGACTTTTCCTTTCGCAAATGGAAAATCAAGTTTGATCCTTATCATCACTATCAAGAACTAAAGGCTCTAAGTATTAGAGATGATAAGGTGAGGACATGGTCCTATCCCCAGAATCCAAGACTGGTAACTCCTAAACATTGTCCCTAGGGTAAGGATCCATGTGACCATAGATATACAACCTATGGACATCCCAAGGATCCTGAACCTCTAGTAGGACAAGTTCGGGAAACCTCTATAAATAAAAACTAAAATCAGAGACACGCTGATGTTCCTTTCCCAAAGGGTTTATAAATCAGGAGGTCTTGGTGGAGGTTTTAACATGGTCCCTTTCATGCAAGGGAGCTAGTGAAGGAGAATATCTTCGATGAATGGATTTTAAGGATGATTTTGAAAGGCATGTGTAGGCTGAGAAGGTGAGGTTAACCAAGAATAAGTGTGCAAGTGGGTGGTGCACAATTGGGTGGCACACAAGTAGGCTTGGGTGAACTAGTTTCACCTTAGGTGATAAACAACCTATATAAATACACTTGGGGGAATATTTTTTCAAGACTTCAAGGGTCTCTAGAGGTATTCCTAGAAGAGATGCACACAAATTCCTATTTGAGGAAGAGAGATCGCATAAGATTTATTAAATTAGGGGTGTTGGGAGATCTTGTCACACAAGTGTTGTTTAATTTTAACATTGAATAGAATTAAGCCTCATTATCATCTTTTAATTCCCTTTATTTAGGTTTTATGAAACTTTTTGTCAAAAAAAGGTTTTATGAAACTACCTTGGAGTTTTTAGAGGACTTGAGTGAAGAAATAAGTCGATCATATCAACAATCGACCTTCAAAAAAATTCCACCATACATATGAAGGCCCTAATGGTCTATTTATAGGAAAATATGGTACCCTGAGTGAAGGACATTGGTCACACAAGTGGTTTGGTGCACAAGTACTTGCATGCCACTGGTGATTTGGGCTACCTTGGGCGAACCAATTTTTGAACCATTGTAAATCTTCATATTCTAAATATATTTTCTCTTAATTTTTATAAGGAATTTAACTTTGTCACTTTTTCATCCATGTGATGAAGAAGAGTGTCAAAAAAAATACCCCCTTAGGATTGTATTTTAAATGAAAAATAGGGTCTCAACTTGAGGCAAAAAGAGTTAAAAAAGGAAGATGGTTCGAGAAAGTTTCCATGTTTAGAAGGTTGCACCGTTCTATCAGGTCATATTTTCACCCAGGTATACTTCCTCATATACATATAGGCTATTAAATTTAGAAGAAAACACTCAAAATTCTATAATTTAATATCTCACCATGCAAGTATTCCACGCAGAAATTTTTCTTTTTTGTTTATACAGATTCTATATGTATTTGAGTTGTTCACCACAAGTTGAGTGACACTCTTGCACACCACAGTTTCACTTGCGCACCATCATGAATTTTTATAATTTGAAAGGTTATTTTAACAAATATCACCATGATTTTATGAGAAGAAATTATTTTCCACTACACAATTATGGTCATCTATGAGAAGTCCTCATGCCAGAACCGAAGAATTATCTCCCGATCTATTGGTTTCACGACTACAAGAACTTTTAACCTTACAACATTTTTGGTACAGGAACATATATTAACATTGGTAAGTAATCCAAAACCTATATTATGCATCATATCCCATGTTATCTAGATCTGAAACTACATATGGTCAAACTAAATCTGCAATGTTATTCTTCCATTTTCTGAGATTGACAAACAGATCAATCGAAGGGTTGGAAGAAGAGTTGAGACTTTCACCTAGGAGGGGGTGTTAATACTTAAATGATGTAGGCATACTGAGTAAGAAAAACTTTTACAGAGTTAAAAAATATGGGAAGTGTCGAGATCTATGAGGCAGTATGGGTAGGGAAAACCTACATGTAAAGGAATGATGATTTTGTGCCAGAGTTGCTGTGCCGATGGAGTCCACAAATTAATTCTTTCCATTTGATGAATGGAGAAGTGGTTATCAGTTTTTAGAACATCTATAAGATCTATGAGGCTCTGATCCTTGGAGATATGTATGATGAATTTATTTCTCTAATGACAACATGGAATGACGCTGACAAGATGCTAGCTTTGGCACATGAACTACTAAAGATTTATCACAAAATTAAGAAGGAAAATACCCATGTAAGAGGGATATTTATCTGAAGACTTGGATGGAAATATTCTTGATGAAGAAGAAGGAGAAAGGTTCCACTTGTAAGCATCCAATAAGCTGTCCCAAGGTGGAAAATAGAGGTGCATCGACACCTTCCGGCCGACGCTAAAGAAAAGAGAGTTTGAAACATGGGGGTATGAAATTAACTACAATATTCCTGCCAAGACTCATCTTGTATAAATTTTAGACATATTTATTAGTGTCTATTTATTGCCTATCCGAGATTCTAAAGGAAGTGTAAGGCCTGGAACATTTATTGTAGCGACCAAGTTGGCAGAGAAGAAGATGGTGGGGTTGGTTACCCCTATTTTAGAAAACATTTTTAAGAGTTTGTTTCATATCCATAGAGGGTAGGATCCTTTCAAAATAGTAGGACCATTATATAATTATGGGGATGGATCATAACTCATTGCAAAACCTATACTATTCATAGTGGGATTCAGGTCGTTGGTAGCTTGTTCCAACCATTTGTTCATGATTTCTCTAGTATTCAAACCTTATCTTTGACACCTCATGAAATTCAAATAAGGTTGATTATATTCAATAAATTCCATTTTTTCCTTATGGGAATCTTCCTATGGGAAGTTTTGTTGATGATGGGATGACCATTATAGCATTGAGGTCGTATATGCTATCTTTTAGGGATGATGTATTGGAAACCAGGATCAATGGTGAAATGATATGTCAGGACTATCCTCCTTATCAATTTTCATTCCAATTTAAATGCATGAAACATATTATTTTATCCTATCTAGTGCACATTACACTATAAAAAAAATATGATGGTGGATCATAGTTATGGATGCTGATGGTCATGGAGAAGAAAGCGGGGGGGGGGGGTGTTTAATATTCTTACAGTTGATACAAAAAGTAGATTGACTTTCTGGTATGCTGAAGATTGGATTTCATCATACCTAGAAGGGTTACTAAACAATGTTGTTCCTCGGGTTAGAGTAAAGAGGCGGAGTAGGAAATAACATTCTCATTTGGAAGGTGCTTCATCTTCTTTAGAGGCTGAGTCATCAAAGTCGGAGGGCGAGGATGATGATGATCCTAGCTCGCCGAAGTGACCCCGTACAAGTTATAGTCCACCAATTAGAATTAAGAGGGCCACACCAACATCACCAACTGAGGCTACACATAGGCGTTCTAGTCGCCATCACCAAGAAGAGTATCGAGTTCCATTTTCTCATCCTCCATCTATGATGGTAGGAGATGGGAATCCCATCAGGTATAAGCATATAGAATCGTCTTCACAATAAGCTGGAATGTATTATGAATATGTATGACCAAAGGTGGTTCAAGCATGGAATTTTTTTTGGGATGTTAAAACCGTGTGGTAGCTTTTACGTGAGGGATTTCATATTTTAGGGCTAAGAGATCTCTGAGCCTCATCTGATATTCACTTTAAGAATAATCTTGATAAAGTAATAATTTATATCTTGGAGATAGAGATGCTCATATATGAAACTTACAATTCAATCCCCACCACAAAATGAGTGAAGGAAATGATAGATCGTGTCATCGCTGAAGGGATTTACCCTTCATATTTTGAGTAATGACACGATTTTGTCGATCTCAAAGATGTAAGTTTCCTTATTCTCATATTATTTTCTTCTTTGAATTTATATTTTATTTAGATCATTATTGCTCAAGGGAAATTCCATTTTAATTTACAACTAACTAAAAATCAGTTGAAATTCTATCACCGCAGTATAACCCTAGTGGTACTATGCTCAGGGTTACTAAGTAGCCTTGTGAATCAGGAGAAATATGTCCAGGATGACATGCCATAGAAGATGAGATGGTAGGAGTTTTAACATCTTCAATACCTATTTTTTAGAGATGATGAATCCTTTGAAGAAAAAGAAGAAGCAGTTATGCCAAAGAAAGAAATTTGTGGCTAAATGCTTCATTAGAAGTGGTATGTCTTCCTGACATCATCAATTTTGACCTTTTACAAAGAAAGTACTTAAACTTATTGTAATTTCAGTAAATTATTCTATTTATTCACTTAAGTGGGTTATAAATTATCCTCTGATAGTTGAGGAGGGAACTTTCAACCAAGTGTAGATCCCTGATAATGAAACGACCTCTTTGGATGAAGAGGCATCCAAACAAGAGAAAACGTTACCTACTCCTAGAACCACTCCTATTATGGCTGTAGGGAGAGGGTATAAATCAAGTATGTTATAAGTGCTTCATTAGAAGCTATATATCAACAAATAATTTTCACTTCTATAATATTTCAGGTTCATTGCATGAACCAGAAAATACTGTGACGCCTGATGCTGACCCATTAGTTGTTGCTAAGGAAGATGTTTGGGGTCTAAAGTCATCATTGGAGGGTCATGAACCAACCTATCCATGTGTTCCCATGGGAGAGATTAATATTGGGCTTGGGATCTCATTGGAATCTATGAAAAATCTTATCATGTCTTCTGAAGAAGTACTTGAACATATTAATATTCCCACTACTTTAGAAAAATTTGGGGCACTATATATAAACCAAATGGATGTGAATTTTTATTTTCCATCCAATCAGTCTTCTTATGACCGATGATTTAATCATGATGGGTTAAAATGTGCAGCTCCATATATATAAATTGCTACAATAATGGTTCCTGAAGGAGATATTGAAAACACTCTCGATCCCACTATTGAGGAGGATCCTACTCAAGTGAACCTTGAAACATGGAGATTTACTAAATTTCATTCAGTGGGTCTTGGGTATAACCAGGAAAAATCCCTCACCAAGAGATGACATCAAAAACTATTGAGGTTGGGAATGCTGGGGAAGAATCTTCTCATGCTGTTGATCTACTATTGGGTAAGGATCACCAAATAGTGTGATTGTTCCCTACTCTTTCTATTATTTTGAAGCTATCCATGATTATGATTCATCATGTAGAATTATCAGCTTTTATGGTTAGTTCTGAGGGAAAAGCTTCCATATAAACTCAACCATCATCAGGAAACAAGGAAACCAATGTTAGGGAGGGAGAAGAACATGAAACTTTTTTAAGTACAATAATCCTGGAGTACATCCCTCCTTATGAAAGTGATTCTAAAGTAGACCTAGAGTTTCATGGTTCTCTCTGTATCACATTTCTCAAATCATGGTGATATATATAGAATATTTTTTATGAGGAACACCTTGAGGAAATGACTTCACAAATCCCATGAATTTCATTGTTATTTAGCATGTTGGGATTCAGTGGTTTTGATTACCGTGTAATCCACACTACGGTGAAGGAAACCATTCAAAGGTGAGATAAAGAGAATAAAATTCAATAGGATATAATAAAATCCAAACTTCTTGCGAACATTGGTGAATTTCTAGTGGAAATATCTCAATCTAAGGCTAGTTATAACACAAAGTTGGAAACATTCCATCGACATATCAAAGATAAGACTGTTCAAATGTCACGCGTTCAATAAGAGTTGGATACTGATACAAAGGAACTTAAACAACTTTACTTCTCATTAGTAGAAACCCAAAAAGATGGAGAAAAATCCATTGTAGATTCCATGTAAGTGCTTCATCATGATAAAGAGACTGAGGCTGGTCGGGTGATAGAACTTCAATATGTGGCTGACAAGGCTCAGGAGGTTGTTCAACAAATGAAAAGTTATGTCGATGACTTCTTGTTAATTTTGATATAGAGACTCCAGTTTGTGGATGTTCCTATGAGTTTTTTCCTCATAAATGAATATAATTTCATTTCTAATAATATATGTCTTCATCCCTGCATACTTCTTGTAATAATAATGTCAAAGATGATTTTCATATAATTACATCTTCATACCATCTAATCATAATTACAATGATAGGGATGGGGGTGATCTAGTTTTACCTAAGCTAAGGGGCCTAGTTAATGTAATTAGACTTTTACTAGGGTTTTATGGAAAACCCTATAAACTTTGTGTATTTTGTATCATCACCCTAATTATTTCCTAAGCTCAATATGGAGGAGACTTATCAAGTGAGTTTTTTATTTTTCTTAGGCCTCTTTTCTGGGGTTTTCAACCTAAAATTTTTGGTGCCTTTTAACTTTTCATTACTCGATTTTTCCTAAACCATATAGAATGTAGGTATAGAGAGTTGAGACTTGAATTTTTTCCAGAGTTCCCTTTGTGGGTTTTTAACCTAGTGAGTACTATTTTAATTCTTTTGGAAGTTTAAATTCATGCATGTCAAACTAATAAGGCTAGTATTTAAGGTCGAATAGATTTGAACATGAATTTTGATATTATAACCCAAAAAAGGCTTGATATTTTGGAAGGTCTTTATATTCCTTAGATATTTCCATGGAGAATCTTGATTCATAATTTTTATGGTCACAAATCTAAAACTTGAAGTATAGAAATAGAGGAGGTCTCTTTCAATAATGAATTTACCACTGTTTGAAAAACCCATTATGGGGGCTATATTATGAAAGGATAACTAGGGAATATTCTGAAAATCCAAATAGTGACATATTTTTTTTTTGATATAGCTATTATTTAGGTGGAATTATGCAAGGACAACTGGTGCATGTATTGCACAGTTAGGTAAATGAGCTCTCAATAATTTTGACATTCTATTACTGATAAACAAAGGGATTTAAGATTTTGATGTCTCTAGACCACAGTGGGTAGATTTACCAAGGAAATATGTCTAAGAATAAAAGGGTCCATCTATGCCGACATTATGGGGGTGATGCTTTTTAAATTAGTGCAACAAGGACATTATGGGGGCTTTGTAGTTGAAAATCACGTAGAAAGGAAATCATGCTATGCGGTTTAAAGTTGTGCAACAAGAGTATTAGGGGATTTGATTTAAAGTCTTTAGCTTTGAACAAAGGTTTTTTGATTATATGATTCTTGGTAATTTTTCTGGAAATATGATACTATAGTCAGGTATGGAAGGTGAATTTTGTACGTTGTGATTTGGGGATTCTTGAATCCAATGAGTGATATAGGAAAAAGGGATAAATGGAATTAGAGGAGGTCTCTTCCAAGAATAAAGTTACCACTATTTGAAAAAACCATTATGGGTGATGTATTATGCAGGGACAACTAGGGAATATTCTCCATAGACAAATAATTAAACCCTTTATCTAATAGGAATATTATGTAGGTGACATTATGCAAGGTCAACTGGGGGCATGTATTGTATAGTTAGATAGAGGAGCTCTTGAGAATTTTGACATTCTAGTTCTAAAATCTAATGAATGTTTATGGATATTCGGATATTTTTGAACATAGAGTTTTGTTTGAGGAGAGAAGTGATTGAATACAGAAGAGGTATTTCAAGTCATAATTTCCAAATAATTATGGTAATAGTCTCTCTATGAATTTCTAACCCAAGCATAGGAAGTATGGTTCCTGTAGTTTTAGTTCATATGACTAAGAACAAAATATTCGGGAAATAATGAATGATATTATAGTCAAATGACCCTAGGTTATTTAAATATTATTTGAAAAAAAAGAGATGGAAAAAGTGTAAACCATGGTCTTGGAGACTTATAGGTCGATAGAAAGGATATGAGACCAATATGAAAAGGATTACTTCTTTAAAATATGGGTTCTCTCATACCATCATCAAAGATTATAGAAATAGAAGACTTATCCCAAGAAAAAATTTACCACTATTTGAAAAAACCCATTATGGGGGCTGTATTATTTAGGTCCAAATAGGGTATACGATTCATATACAAATAGTTTCATCCTTTGGATGACTAACCCATTATGTTGGTGACATTATGCAAGGTCAACTGGGGGCACATACTGCATAATCAAGAAAAATAGTTCTCAGGTGTTAGACATTACTCCACCAAAAATCGAAGAAAGATTATGAAGATATGAAATTACTCAAGATTAGGAGTATAAAATGAAAAAGGTGTAATGCTCAATTCACAAGGTAAGTATTTGGACTGATATTGGACATGAGTTTAGATTCCGTTGCATAGATTTGACTCATATGTAAAATGAGAACATTTCTTGTTTCCTTGGTGGGATCTTTAAGGAGAGGACCCAAAATAAAATCTCTTATATAGAATGTTTTTTATTTTTATGTGGGAAAGTAGATTATTTTTATGTTGTGATGTGACTGGGCCTAAGGATAAATATCTGGATGTCACTATGTATCTCATAGGGGTGAGAATCAATCAAAAAATAGTTCTTAAAATTCTATTTTATTTAACATCATCCGGTAAGGACGAAGGTGGGATGATGTGAAGTGATGGAAATATTGTGGTTGGGAATAAGAATAAAAGTCTATATGTCACAACATGTCTCATATGGGTGAGAATTAAGCCTCATGTAGTTCTTGATAAGCTCCCTGTGTATATATGATTCATGCATAGGAAGTAAAGGTGCTTTATAATTAATCATGGATGGACTCAGGATTAGAGATCTGGGTGTCACTAACTGTCTTGATGGGGAAAGAATCAAGCCACACGTTGTTCTTGAAAGTTGTTTCCCACATTAATCAGACTTTTTTGTGGGAAAGTGAAATTTTCTTTTCCAAAATTGCATCTAGACCTTTTATTAGAGATCCAAGAGTCACTACCTATCTCACTGGAATGAGAATCAAGTCACATGTAGTTCTTGAAGGTGCTCCCTGTGTAGGTTTGATTCATACAAACAGGGGATAAAGGGAGTTTTAAAACATTGTAGATAGACTCAAGATAGGAGATCTGGGTGTCACTACATATCTTTCTGGGTCAAGAATCAATACACACATAGTTCTTGATAAATTTTTCTTGTAGTTTAATGTCATACATTATGGATGCAGATAAACTGATGTGAAAAGATAGAAATATTGGATCTAGACCATAGGATAGAACTAGGCATCACTACATATCTCAATAGGATGAGAATCAAGACACACATAGTTCTTGAGGATGATAACCTACACCAATTGAATGTTGATGTGAGAAACATGGGCTTTAAATCTTTCCAAAATAATGATTAGTATCAAAATACAAGATGGTATGAGAATCAAGCCATATTTTCTAGAAGGGTTACTAGTATAGAATTGAATCGTATAAAAAGAAATGGAAATTTTTTTCTTTTATGGTTGTGGTTGGGCCCGAGATAGGAGATTTGGGAATCACTATGTATCTCATTGGAATGATAATCAAGCCATGCATAGTTCTTGAATATGGTTCCCTATGCGGATTTGATCCAAACAACGGGAAGAAATGGGGCTCAAATACCACTTGGAAGTGGAAATGATGTGAGTAAGACTTATGTGTGTAAAATTCTCAACATTTAAGGGACCACATGGCATGTCAACTCATGGTATCTTGAGGTATTTCTTAATTTCAAATGAAGGAGATGTCAGCCATACAATTTAATGTCATGTGGTAAGAAAAAATGGTGTTTTTCAGTTTTAGGTCATGCAACTAGGACCTAATGTCGTGTAGTTTGTCGTCTTGCAGTAAGGACGATGATACTATGCAGTTTAACATCATGAAATATAGATGATGGTTGTAATGAAGTTTATCGTCATACAACCAGGATGAATTTTGTATGATTGCAGAAAGTAATTCTTTAGGAACCTTACATTGGTTGGAGTTGTAATGAGTTCTCCATCCATTGATATTAAGGAATAAGTTCCATTAGAATAGAATTTATTTATGGAATAATGTCCTTCCCACTTTGGATCATGCTTTGGAGGTTTATTTCCTGGTATCATTGGAGTCCTAAGGACCAAAACCAACTCTCCTTGGAGGAATGAATGAAGGTACACCTTCTTGTTAAAGGACCATGATATTCACCTATGATAGACTTCCAAGTGATGCAAGGTATTAAATCTATTTTCAACCAGTTGCTCTAACTCATCCAACTATTTATGGGATTGATCATCAGTGGGTAACTGATCAAAAATGGAAACTCTAAGTGATGGAAATTGAATTTCAATGTAAAGAACAACTTTTTTTCCGTACACCAATGATTACAGATTTGATCGTGTGACAATATGAGTAGTAGTACTATAATACCATAAAACATGAAATATTTTATCAGTCCAAGATTTCTTACCTTTATCCACCATTTTCTAGAGTATGTTGGACAAGGTTTTGTTGAAATCTTATATCTGTCTGTTTGTTTCTGATTGAATGTGAGATAAATGGTTGGATTTGATATTGTATTCCGGATATAACTTCCATACCTCATCAAAACAAAAATTGGTGTCTTTTTCTATTAATATGGTATGAGGGACAACAAATCTAGTGATGATATTAGTTTTGACAAAGCTAACAAAGATTTTGGCCCCAAATTCCATGAGAGGCATTTCCTCAACCCATTTGGAGAATAAATCAGTAGTAGTAAGTATAAGGCCCCAGCCTTAAACCTTACTTAATCTTGAGTTATTAAAATATTACACATTGAGGATCTTTTCAGGTTTAGAGTTTTAGAGAATTAGATCATGAAACTTGCATTACATTCCACATTTAAACAAAGTGGTTACATAAAAGACAGTATTCATTCTTCCCATCAACGGAAACATATTTAAAATATAACACGGATTCTTTCTTGACACATCCTTGACACTATCATCACATCATGTACCTTTCCCTTGACCTATGAAAAACATTTCAAAATCTTGGGATGAGCATAAAAAGCTCAGTAAGGGTTACAAAAAATATGGAAAGGAAACATGAGTTCATATATACTTGAGAATGAAATCATACTTTACCCATAAAACATAGGCACTTTAACATACCTCATCAAACCATGAATAAATCATAGAAAACACAAGACATAAAGGTAACATGAGGCATTCATAACATTCTTACATAGGGAGTAACCCTCTTGGTTACGTTTGGAATACCCATCATAGTATATTCCCTAAATCTCTTTGGAGAAACCTTAACGTTTCACTCCTTCGCGTTACCCAATGCATTGGAGAGCTATATCGGGCTCACCCGCCCTTAGTTTATCACGGAACCACCCATTCTTCATAACAATTCCCAAGAACCATAACATAATCATATCACATAAACATGAATAAAGGAAACATAAAATTTCCACATTTCAATCACAATATAACATTTTAGGATATTGAAATAATGAATCCATTAAAAAAGAAACCATTTCCAAAACCATTTAAAACATTTAATAAAGAGATTTTTGAATCAAAGTGTCCCATACCACCTTGAATATTTTAACATTTTAAACCATTAATATCCATATAAATAAATCCTTAAAACCATTTTGAAAACATGGATATTAATATGAACAAATAATTAAAACATTTAAAACGATATTTTTGTTAAAGGGGTTTTACCAAAATTAGAGACACTTGAATACAATAATCGAGGAATAACATTTAGTCAGAACTTTATAATATCATGAGAATAAAAGTATTCATGATATAATACTTCAAAGGACAGTATATACACCATATAAGAGTGAATTGGTGCATAACAACAATGAACCCTCAATAGAAATTTCAAATGTGATGAAATCCCTTATAAAAAAGGTATCCTTAAATTAAGGACAAATAAATCTCAAAAATATGTGTGACAAATATATATTCACCCAATATAAGTGGATATTAAGTGTAAAACAATAAAAGGTCATTCACACATATTCAATGGATGACATATTCAATGACTACAAGTTGAACCCAAAGAAATCGAAATTGGGTTAAAAAGTTCCCTTGACAGCTTAACGGCATCACATCAAAATGAGTTGATGAGAGATAAAAAGTGTATCTCATCACTTGGACAGAAAATTTACATCAATAAGGATGTATGAGAACATATCCCAACATAAAAATATGTAAATTAAAAGACCCAATAAAAGAAGTCTTTTAAAAAAAAGGAGGGTGAAAGGTTCCCTTACCGACTTGGATATCTTTCAAAACATACACCCCATGAAGAAAGACAATAGGTCATTGATGTAAATACTCATAAACTAAAGTATATTACACAAAGAGTAGAATAATGGGCAGTACATACACCACTCAATGGAATTTGTGGCAAATGTAGCATAAATCTCACGGGAATAAAAGTGAGATGAAAAATCCCTTACGAAAACTCACCAGCCTAACGGCGCCACATAAAACTTCCGAATATGGATTGATGAGATAAAATAGCATAATATTACAATAGAATTTACAGCAAGTGTAATATAAAAGAAAATCCCCCAACATTGCAAGGAGGAGTTTAAAAGAAGTGACATAAAGGAGAGTACTTAAAAAGAAAGAGAGAGGTTAGATTTCTTACGAAAGTTCGGCAGCCTAACGGCGCCACTCAAAACTGCCAAAATGGATTGATGAGAGAGAATTGGGTCTCTCATCACATGAACATAAAAATTACAGTAGGATTAATATAAAATAACATCCCAATCATAAGAAAGATGAGCTTAAAAGAAATGACATAAAAGAGTGTACTTAAAAAGAAAGAGAGTTGTAGGATCCCTTACCTCGGGTCCGACTTGACTCGATCGTTCTTTAATCTCCTGAATAATAAACTTGAGTTAATTTATAATTCCTTAAGAACATTTTTCAAGTTCATTATTACTTTTATACCACTTATTACCATGTCATAAACATTATGTAATCATTTAAGTTAATAATATTTGTTTTGCCGATATTTGGTTCTTAAGTCGAAAGTGGACTTCTTACAATTACATGTTGTTCGTGTGGCCAAATGTTTATTATATCCAGAATTGTATTCATTATGTAGATATCATATATGTCATATATATCCAGTACATGCATGCATTTATAACATTACATAATCATTTAGAGGTAAGAAATGAAATGCACCGTTCATGGAGACGGTAAGCCGTACGTACGCATGAACACTACTTTCATTTCTATTTCATATTTTATAGAATGGAATAATAAAGGTATATTATAATTCCAGTATAATATCATATATAATATCATATTTCTATCCTTTATACATCCCATATATGGTATTTAACGAATCAAATCACTTTGAGGGGGCGGTAGTCCGCACTTCCTTAAATGAAGATATCGCGTATACCCATAATGGAAGCCATAAAGGTAAGACAAAAATGAAAAATACAGAAGCATAAATATAACATAAACATATTATATATCATATATAAAAATAGTGACATCATAATGGCCACCTTTGAAGGTGTTAAATGAGTATTGAACAATCATCGTTTCGGGAGGCACAATTTCGCCATCCACGGAAACCGTATGTTATTTAACCATTTGATGTAGTTGTGTGAGAGTGTAGTTCGAATAAATCTTATAACAACATCCTAGTATATTGAAGATACTGGTGTTGTTACAAAAGAATTAAATAAAAAGAGTTTAGGGGGTTGGAGAAGCAAAATAAAACAAATGAACATGAGAGAATGAATTACCTTTAAAAGTGTATCTCCATTTGATTTGATCCTAAAGGATTCCTTTGAAAGGATTCTGCCCAAAGGGAATACTCTAGGATGAGGAGAGGTATGTGGAGAGAGTAAATGGGTAGGGGTTGGCCGAGCCAAAGGCTTGAGGAGTGTGTTAAATGAGGTAGAGGTGGGGGCCTTTTATAAGAGGAGAGGAGGGGCACTTTTGGAAAGTAAAGAAATATTACTTTATTTGAAAATGTGTTTCTGTTTTAAAAGGTCCCACATTGATATAATTCGTGGATAAGGTGATAAGGGTTCGAAATCCACTCATCCAATTGGTTTTGGACATGTGTAGTTCATAGATTTTACATTATCATTCCATTTTATTTAAATCGTCAAATAATGATGTCATCGCTGCATCATTATTATGTCATAAATAATTTTATATATTTAATGTCTAAAAATTATAAAAAAAAATTCTATGATGTAGGAAATCCTTTTATCTTTCCAATGACTATTTATAATCAAATATCTTATCTTTATAACCCCATGTAAAATTTTTTTTCGTAAAACATATTATGTTTGTGTCATTTTTACTTTTACATTAAATAAAAAGTTATTTATGTCATTTCCCAACCAAAGTGTCTCCATGGGGTCCCCAAGTTGACCCATGGCTTGTCTTGGTCGTCCATGACACAACCAATAAGGTTGGGACATGTTTCTAGGTCATTTCATATTATTAAAGCATTATTTATACCTTAAACTACCCTAATTACCACTAATCGCGATTAAGAACTTAATAAGTTACTATTCACCAAAAAATTATTTTTATCCCATTGAACCACATTTTACTTCTTAATGACAACCATATATGTCGGATTTTTGAAATTCAAAACAAAATGATGGCAAAATTTCATTTAAACGGAAAATCAGTCTTTATAAGTACCACTTAGTGGTTTCACTATTCATCAAAAATTGAAGTTTTTCAGAAAATTACCAAAAATTCACCATAAGCTATATTTGATATTCCGAATTCAAAAATGAAGTCCGTTTTACAAAATTCAAAACATATTAATCACATTAATTAATTTAATAATTAATTCCCGCTGTCAAAGCAAATAGCGTGTTTTTATAAAACAATAAGTATCAAAAGATTGACACTTGTTTAAGTCTGATTTCAAAGTGAAATTAATTCCAACGACCACTATTGGATTTAATGGTAAAAATATTTTCTAATTTCACTTTAAAACCAATTCAAAATATAATCTAATTATATAAATAAATTAGATTAAAAAGAGGTTTTGAATTAAAACACAACATTTTACACTATTCATTAAAAAATGAACTTTATCGGAAAAATACCAAAAAATTACACAAAGTAAAATTTGATGTCCCGATTCTTAATAAGAGTTTTATTTGGTCCACAAGAATGTATAAGAGTGATCAAAACTATATTTAATGACAGTTCTCCATTAAAAGGCGATAAGTGAACCTTTAGTGAAAACTAGGGCATATACGCCTAAAATTGAATTCTTTCCGTATTTTAAGCCTTCAGCTTTTATTGGATAAATGTAAAAACATTTAAAAAAACATATATAATCATATTTTAGTTATTTCTATCCATTCCCGCCAATACAACAGCTACATGTTAACTACCATTTGAAATAATATTATTTTATTATTAGAGTGCAACGTAAGATTTCCAAGAAACTCGTTGTTGCGTGTTGGGTACGCCATTGAGCATAGCGTCCCCTTTAAAGTCATATTAATATTTTATTCACAAATATGGATAAATATGAAAATTTCATATTCTTTATTTACCTGGGGTGTTACAGTAAGGATGTACTTGAACTTCTTAGCTGTAGCCGGAGGATAAAGTCCTACTACATTCATTTCCCATATGGAAAATGGCTAGGAGTATTTGGATGTATGTAGCAACTCTAGTGGTTAATGGATGAAGTTGGTATGCACCTGGGAGGGATGAAAATTCTTAGTGAAATCTATGCAATCCTACTTCATAAAAGGATATAAGTATAAAATCCTTCAAATTTGATTATAAAGCCTATACCTAGACTGGTGGGCACCATGGGCTCCTGTTTGTACTTCTTTTATGACAATCATAATTTCTTGCCCATCAATGAATTTGAGGAGATTTCTGTTGAACCCTTGTCTATATAGGATATTATAATGATTTAGGCCAACATAAATATTGAAATTGTTACACCCCAAGCTTCCATGGTATGCTCCTCTTCGAATAATACAATAACTTGCGCTGTACACATCTTCGAATTCTAGCACACTACAACCAATCAAACTAGCCGTTTAAAAAAGTAGTTATGAAAAGTAATACTCACTTTTTGAAATTTTATAAATTTTATTTTTCAAAATAGACTTCATTTTTTTATTTGGAATATAAAAATTATATTAGGGTCAATTTTTGGTATTTTTATGAAAACTTTCAATTTTTGATGAATAGTGAAAACACTGCATTATTGTTTAAAATCGACTTTTTATTTAAATAATTATTTTTTAATTTAAATTTATTTTAAAGTAAAAATAATTACATAATAACTATATTAGTACAATTTAATTCATTTGAGTCATTTTATAATAAGATTATATATATAAAATTTTATTGAAAATTTTAACGTTTTTTACCCACAATCTAGGCACATTTGAAAATTTGCATAAAATGTAATTTTACTGCTTCTGTAAATTGAATTTCAAAAATCCAATAGATACTATTGTCATCAGTAAGTAAAATGTGATTCAATTGGATGAAAATAATTTTCGATGAATAGTAACTTTTGAATTTTATTTACCACGGTTAAAAGTAAATAGGGTAATTAAAGGTAACAATAATATTATAATAATATAAAATTACCCCAACACATATCCTAATTCTTTTAGATAAGTGTTTTTCGACCCAAATCAGCCTTATGACAAAAATAATATACTTTTTGATCCATTTGGGTTAGATTATGACATTTATTATATTTAATTTAAAGAAGAGTTAAAAGTATTAAATTAAAATTTTAATAACTAAAACATTTTTAATATAGGGTTATACATATGATAAATTCTACTATAAAAAATAATTATAAATCTAAAAATATTTCATACATTATAGTATTTTATTTATAATTTTTAGACATTAAATAATTAAATTTATTTATAACACAATGATGGTGCAGTAATTACCTTATTAATGAAAGATTAAAATAATTGATATTATAAATATTAAAATAAATGTAAATTGAAACTTTTGATTACATACAAGAATTTTTTAGGTGAATATGACATGTTAGGTTTGATTAAAAGTATTTTTTAGAATTAATAGAGTTGTGATAACTTTAAAAAAACCAAATACTAAATAATACCAAAATTGACATAAATGAATTTTTAAAACAAATACTATTTTATTAAATTATATAATAGTCCTAAAAATATAAGGTTTGTCCAAATGACTTATATAATGTTATATAGGTCATTAATGAACCACTTGAGGTTCTCTTGGAATTTTATAGTATCTATATTAACCATGTAGTATAAAAATACAAGAAGACATCGTAAAAGTTAAACTATTTAACTAAGGGTTAAGTCTAAAAGATAAGGTTAATACGGTGATATAAACTTGTCTAAAACCTATTGGTTGATATTATTTAGACCCATACCCACCTTATCCTTGAAATAAATCCATTGTTTCTATTAAAAACCGAAAATAATTTTATAATAAATTAATATTTCAAGCTTTTGCTAAAGTGCCCCTCACCTCTCTTATAAAAGAGTACTTCCTCTTCTCTTAAATTAACACCTTAGAAGCCATTTTGCTCGCAAAACCCTGATCAAATCTCCTCAAAACTACCCCAACTTCATCCTAGAGGCCATACTTTGATCAGAAATCCAATCTAAGGATCTCTTTTTTTCAAATCCAAAGGAATCACCTGAAGAAGAGGTAATTATTTTATCACCTCTTTCAAATATATTTTCTTCTTCCACTTCCAATTTATTTGTTGTTTCCATACTAAAATAATAAATCTAGTAGCTTATACATACTGAGATGTTATTATAAATATGGTACAACCGTATTAATTATTCTATCCATCCTATGAATGAAAAAGTCGCCATACGTGCATACGTACGACTTACCGTCTCCACGTCGTGGTGTAGTTTGTTATTCAACACTTAATTATTTGGATGGGTATAATAATGAGTATAAATGATATAAATAATAAATATAACATGTTAATGATTATGTATATATAATATACCATCCAATTATATATTATTTCACCATCAATAGAATGATATTATCGCTCGTGAGTACGTACGGATTACCGTCTCCACGACGTGATGAGATTTTATTCCCCATCACAACCATTCAAGAATAATTTTCATTTGATGATTAAAAAAATAATGTTCAACAAATTAATATTATTTTGCATATGAATCAAATAGATCCTATCCATAACCAACATGACTTACATAACCGAACATATAAAGGAAAATGAACCAGTTAACACCCAAAACAATGATACTACTGAGATATTATTAACAAAGAAATGTTAGAGGATCATATATGATATCATATTTTTGTATGTGGTTATTTTATAATTTAATAAAAATTATTTAACCATTATAAATGAGGTTAATATACCCTTTACTAAGTAAAAGTATAGGGTAAGGGTTAATTTTACAATCTCTTTATTAACCGAGGTTGTTTATATGTAAGTATCCACTGGGAATTCTTTATCATCCATATTCATGATTCTTAAAAATGTATTTTAAAACATTTTTATTTTTTCCTAGACTAAGGGTTAAATTATTTTATACCCTAGTTTGATTTTTTATAAAATGTTTTGAAAGGAATCTTTCCATTGTTTTCCAAACAATTTACTTTATAACCTTTTCGACAAATTAAGGAAATAAATTTTTTAACTTATACGGCGGGTGAAACAATTTTACACCATTATAACACCTTCTAAGATTCCATTAGAATCTTATATTAATATTTTCAAAATAAATGTTTTCTTTTATAATTATGAGACTTTTAAATGATTTCAAAGTAAAAAGAGATATTTCTATCAAATAGTCTTTGGAGTGATTTCATCTATGTCAACATCTATTGATGGATTTTATGTTTAATTGAAGCTTATTTATTATGATACAATATTCCCTATTGTATTGATAGCTTTATGATATGTTTGACTATGGATGTGCTATTTTTATGTCATTCATAGTTTATGGTTAAAGTTTTAACATTTCTTATGTTAGTTTAATACAAATTTTTATGTTATGTTTCAACCTTTTCATATGAGGAATAAATTCGATGTAGTAAGTGATGGGCGGTGCCCACTATATCCCCTTGATGCATTGTTAGATCTCACGAGACAAACTAGTGTCTTAGCACAAGGCATCGACAATATTTTTATTTATAGTCTTGGCACGAGGCCTTGACTATGTGGTTATGATGTCCGAAATTATGCATTCCATCATTATGAGATTAGCTATTGATATTACATGTGATTATTCAACTATTATAATATCCATGTGAATAAGTAAATGGAATTATTTGATTTATATTTTCTATACTATGCTGAATTTTAAGTTTAAAAGGCTTGTATTTTAGTCTTATACATTTCCTAAATGTTTATGCTTATTTATAATAGTTTCCACTATATTGTTATCCTTACCGATCATCTGTGCTCACCCCTTTCTTATGTTTTAATTTTTCCTAGGATGTGAAGAATTATATTATGACTGACCTAAAGGAATAGGCTAAAGAATATGAGTGTGTTTAAAGTATACAGAATGTTTCTTTTTCATTTCATAATGTAATGTAAAACTTATGTATATATCTAGCACATCCAAGGCTACTAAACTGATCGGTATTTAAGGACTTGATCTCTTGTGATCATGCTAATGTTATGTAATAATGAACTGAGTATGGGTAACTGGGGTTGGGGCATTACAATTGGTATCAGAGGAAGTTTAGTACAAACCTTGGAAACTAGATTTAGAAAAACTCTGATTAGATAACATTACCCTAAGATAGACATTGAGGATTAGTATAGAAGAACATCCATTTTTTTGGAAATATAGGTATTATGTGAGTTTTCCAAGAAATACATCTCTGTATGGATACTAGAATTGGATGTAGCTCTGGAAAAGATGTACCTAAGAGTGAAAACTCCTACAAGGAGTTTCAGGCTTGACCTGGGGTATCCTGGTACATGAAAATGAGCCTTACTACGCACTTGGTTTGACACTCATGGGGGATATGCCTAGGATAATTCAAATTTTCTTTGCATACCATTATGAAGGATTTATGAGTAAATCATTCCCCAAAGAATTTTTATTATTATTATGGATTATATGCATAAACTGTTTAATTTATGTTAAGTATTTTACAAGTTTGGAATTATAAATTGTGATTCATAAACTAATCTAGTGTATGAAATTGTTTAGAAATAGGGCCTAGTGAAAGGAATGTAAATCGTATCAACACATGTAATCCATGTAGGGATTTCCATCCTATTCAAGATAATTATAGTGGAACTGGTGATGAAAATGGTTCTGAACAACTTATATATATACTGGGGTAATTCACTTAGGTTATGAATAATAACCTTACGCGTATGAAGCACCCTAATCCACAATGAGGGGGATAAATGTTAGACTACTTCATGAGGAAACAACCACCAACATTCAATGGGACTACAAATCCATTTTTAGTTATGTAATGGATAATTTCATTAAACAAAATATTTCATGCATTAGGAAGTAGCGAAAGAGAAAAAGTTGTCATGGAATCTTATCGCCTCTCAGGAGATGCATATCAATGGTTTTCATTAATTAAAAACACAAAGAAGGATGACTAAGTATAAAATATGGAATGGAGGGAGTTTAAAGATCTTTTCTTAGAAAAATACTTTCCTCATGAACATCAAGCGGATATGGAAAGACAATTTTTGAGTCTGAGCCAGAAGGAGAATGAGAATATCGCAAATTATGAGGCTAACATTTCAAGGTTATCAAGGCATGCTGCAGATTATATACATAACCCAGGAAGTAATACTGATCAATTATTTTATGGGTTAAAACCATTGCTATGACTAGCATTAGTCTCAAAATACTTCTCATAGTACGAAGCTATAATCTCATGTGCTATTAGGTGAAAAAATTAATTCTCTAAGTCTTATATATTTAAAGTGAAGAAGGAGAAGAATAGATCTACTAAACACTCTAGAAAATGAAATAAGGGAAAGAAGAGAAAAGTTGACTTTCCATCCTGTAGTAATTGTGGGAAGAAACACCCTGGTACATGACTAAAGGGGATAAAAGTTTGTTACAAGTGTGAAGAAAAAGGCCACCAAGCTCATGATTACAAGGGGAAGAAAGAGGATGTCGATGTTCAATGATACACTTCTAAAGAAATGGGTAATTATGCAAATTAATGTCTTAAGTTTCAAGGAAAATTACCTCAGAAAAGGCCAAGGGAGAAAGTCCAAGATTATGTGATCACTACTGCTGAGGTTGAAGTTCCTAATGACGTGGTGTCAAGTACTTTAATATTTTCCTAAAAAGTATCCAATGCTTTATTTGATTCTATATCAATGCATTCTCTCCTATTTTCTCAGTTTTACAAGAAAATTAGATATTTCCAATTTGAATTAATAAGTGAGTTGTCAGTCAAAACTCTTAAGGGAAGTATCATTGTAACAAGGTTTTTTCAATCAGTCACTATTGTGGAATATAATCATTCTTTATCTATTGATCTTATTATCATACCCATTATTGAATTTTATATAATTCTCGGTATGGATTAGATTTCAAACCATGATGTGAAAATTTATTGTAAGAAGGAGGTTACAATTTTTGATGATGATAAGGAATCCCTTATCTTTAGAGCAGAAACATCACCATCTAATTCTCATCTTGATACACCCCCAATAGCTCTACTAAATTAAATTATTATAAAGGAAGGGAGTGAAAAAATAATGGTTGAGGAAAGGAATGCTCAAATAGAGGATTTAACTATTGTACAAGAATATGTTTATGTGTTTCTAGAGGATTTACCTGGACATCCTCTAGAATAGAAAATTGAGGTTTCCATTGACTGAATTTCTATTTCAAGGCCCATATTAAATACCCCTTATAGAATGTCCACTGTGGAATTAATAGAAATAAAGAAACAACTAGAGGAATTTAGTAATAAAGGACTTATTCTCCATAGTGTTTCTCTATGGGGAGACCCTATTCTTTTTGTTTAGAAGAAATATAGATCTATGAGGTTGTGTATTGACTATAGGGATACCATTGTTATAAAAATAAAGAAAGAGTACCCCCTACCTCACATTGATGATTTATTTGATCAACTTCATGGAGAACAATATTTTTCAAATATTGACCTTTGATCTGGATTTCATCAGTTGTGTGTGAAGAAGGAAGAAATTTCAAAGACAACATTCTGAACCAGGTATAGGAATTATGAGTTTATAGTAATGCCTTTTGGACTGACTAATGCATCCTATATTTTCATGGATCTAATGAATATAGTTTTCAAGGAATATATTGATGACTTTGTAGTGGTATTTATTAATGATATCTTGGTATAATCAAAAAGTTATGAAGATCCAGAAAAATACTTGGGCACTATTCTGAAAACTCTTAGAAGAAATGAATTATATGGGAAGTTTAACAAGTGTGAAATCTAGCTTTAAAAGATTTCTTTTCTTGGCCATATTGTCTCTAAGGATGGAATATATGTTGATACTTCAAAGACAAGGGAAATCCAAGAATGTCCAACACCAATGAGAATAACTAAGGTACAAAATTTTATTGGTTTAGTAGGTTACTATCATCATTTTGTTCAGAATTTTTCCCTATTGGCTAACCCATTAACCAATATCAAACGTAAAGGGGTTAAATTTGTTTGGACAAAAGAGTGCGAAGAATATTTTGAAGAATTGAAGAGAATATTTTTCAATGCTCCCATCTTGAATCTACCATCGGGAAATGATAGGTTTGTTATTTATAGTGATGCATAAAAGAAAGGACTTTGTTGTGTCCTTATGCATAATGATAGAGTTATTTCCTATGCATCATGGCAGCTAAAAATTCATAAAAAAAACTATCCCATTGTAGGGTCCTGAAAATTCCACCAAGGGAAGAAAATACCCCCACGAACACTTCGAATAAGGAAGCAAGTACTTGTATAAGTCTAGAAAGATGAATGGGCTCAAATTGAGTTGCAATTCTTTGAAGGAAATTTAAGGAATTAAAGTTTTAAAGGTTTTTAATTGGCCCATGCACCATCACCAGGAAAGGTATGCAGATTAGATGGACAGCGAAACGCTGGCATGCGGGGCGATGGCCAGTGAACAAGGCTGGCTGCGAACCATGTCATGAAAGGAGTTGAGCATGTGAATTAAATACTCAAACCATGCCATGAACTCATCAGTTCATGGAAAAAGTGAATCATTAGGGTTCTGCAAACCTTTATCGTGAATCAAAGTCTCCCCAAACCATAGTTGACCGAGTCTTCTGCGGGTCAGGATTTTGTTTCAATGGGCCTCAACAAATGGTGTCGCGTGCCCAATAGATATAATTGCTCCAATGATCTATAAAATGATCATAGTAGATGTACGGAGGGGACACATAGAGGGAGACAGACATAAGAAAGGATGGATGATGAAAGCTTGAGGGAGATTTAGAAGTTGCACACTAGATTTCGTCTTGTTTCATCGACAAAGCCCAAACTGCGAACCACTACCTATGTAGGTATAGCCGGCTGCGAACCATAAAATGTGGGAATTGAATAATAATAATGGAACCACTAACCTAACTGGTGAAATAGAAACTAGAGGATTTTTTCGTATTAACTCCCCATGAACAATGATCCCCTGTAACCCCTTCAATATGGTGCTCCGCGTAGTGTACCACTATACGGACTGAAACCGACACCGCGTACTACATCAGTACACGGATGGAACCCAAAGTGGCATGATGGGTTGAAAGCGGTGTGATGGGATACGTACCACTATAGTACGCGGTTGTATATACCCATTTCCACGTACCGCAGTGGTACGCAGATGACCCCTCTGCCTGCATACCACTATTGTATGTGGAGCCTCCCCCATCCCGCATTAAAAGTTAGTACACGGAATGGGGTGTTTTCGGGTATTGTTCCTTATTATTCCAACCTCAACCCTCCACTACCATCCAGTCCTCCATGATAACTATTCTAACTAGTCCTCTGAAATTATTCCAAAGCCTCCTCCAAATCCACCAGACCCGTATGATTAGATAATCGGGTGCATCAGTGCGCCCCATTGAGTCTACATACCAACGGTAAGTGGAGTCATAAAGGCCCTCTCTAAAACTAAGTGGTCTTCAGGAATTATTGTGAGGCTATATTCCAACAATAAACCAAATCCTAACCTTGGGACACTAACATGAACCTCCCCATTCTAGGGATCAAGGGTGATCACGTGCTTTTCCATTCAATGAGGAATAATGATCAGTTAGAGGGGTTATGTTCGCTCCCCCCTTTGATGAGGACGAAACACCTCCCCTTACCAGAACGTGTTCCAAGGACCTCCCACCGAGGTAAGTCCCCAATCTTCCGAGGATGGCCTAGGTGACCTTCAGTGTCTTTTCACATTAAAGGGTTCATTGCACCGCACCCTGTCCCACGGTTTCCCCAGCCTCTTCTGTCGCGGGATATCCCTCCCCCACCAACAGGGGAGGAGGCATGTGCATTGTTGAATCTTTCAAATACTCTTGTTTCTATCAGTTATCATGAATCATGTGGGCTTAGAGGTTTGTGAGAGTTACAACATCCACATGAATATGAACCACAGGAACTTTGATTCTTGACCAAATTAGGATAAGTAGGACGCCTACCAGAAGTTCCGGGCTCAAGAGGGTGCCCATCCAAAAGGGTCCACCCAATCATGTACCTCAAAATAAACAGCATCCACATGTAATCCCCACACAATATGAACTACGAGAACTCTGATTACTTACAAAATCAGGATATATAGGATTCCTACCAGAAGGCCCGAGCTCAAGAGGGTGCCCATCCAAAAGGGTCCACCCAATAATGTCCCTCAAATGGACAACTTCCATGTGTAATCCCCACACAATATAAACTATGAGAACTCTAATTACTGGAAAAAATTGGATACATAGGATTTCCACCAGAAGGCCCGATCTCAAAAGGGTTCCAATCCATAAAGGGTCCACCCAATCATGCCCCCTTAAATGGGTAGCTTCCACGCGTAAGCCCCACACAATCTGAACTATGAGAACTCTGATTCATGACCAAATCACAATAATTAGGATTCCTACTAGAAGTCCCGAGCTCCAAAGGTTTCCCATCCAAAAGGGTCCACCCAATCATATCCCTCAAATGGGAAGTTCCGACGTGTAATCCCCACACCTCCCGAACTAAGTGGGGTTTGATTCCTCTCCTGAGGATATGTAGGAATCCCTCCCTATGGGACCAATACCAAAATCAAGTCAGATTCCATCCCCCTAGATGATGATAAAATCCAGAGTTCCTTATAATATGGATTAAGTTAGCATCACCTCTATAGAATTAAATATATGCATAATTACAACGATCTTGCAAACCAAGGGTAGCTCATGGATACACACTTCGGGAAAGTACCAAGGATTCACGAACATATGAACATGAATTAAATCTATAATAGAGTCCCATAACAGACAAAGATCCTCCACCAGAAGGGTGAGGTGAGCCTGACCTCCCATCATATTGACCAATGGAGTCCTTAAGCGTTATTGGTTGAATCATAGATCAACGAGTTCCTGACTTTGGAAAGCAGGTCCATGAATCTTGATACCAGGGCCGTTGGGTGTTCTTGGATCCACGAATAAACCTTTTGGAGACCATCCAAGTATGTTATATCCGAGAGGGACCAATTGTGCAAGTTCTTTACCACATGAAATCACCTGCTAGGACCAACAGTTCCCACAGGGTTAATTCAACCTTCTTTAAAGGGTAATGACGTTGAACGGGTCGAAATATAAATAATGGTGAATCTAACAAGAATCCATCTCTATAAAAAATAAAGGGATGGGTAATGATCCCCATCATGCCATTTCCGCACCCCATAAACGTGCCACCTCGAAGGAAGAACAAAAATGGTGAACCCGACGTGAATCCTTAACCAAGGTGGCAGTTTTACCCAAATGATAAAAGAAAAAAAAGATACTGCATGTCAGACCATTTTTTTCACCCCAGTACATGCTAAACACACCACCTCAGAGGCAGAACAAAAATGGTGAACCTGACATGAATCCTTAACCAAGGTGGTGGTTCTACCTAAATGATAAAAGACAAAAGGATATTGCACGTCAGACCATTTTTTTCACCCCGGTACGCTCTAAACGCGCCACCTCAGAGGCATAACAAAAATGGAGAACCCCACATGAATCCTTAACCAATGTGTTGGTCTCACCCCACTCAGGCCCCTTCACCCCAAAACAAAATAAAAGGGGAAGGGGGCAAAGCTGAATCACCAAATATGAATATTTTTAAGGTAATTCTACTTTGATGATGTTTTGTGGTCTGTATGTCATATATGTATATTTTAGGTTCCTGTAGAGTGACCTTAAATCCAAATGAAATCCCAAAGACCCATGAAGACATGTAAATCAACAATCTCATAGGCGGCCAGGGCCCCAACGAAGAGTAGGACCCGCTCTCCTACCCAGCTTCTTCAACATTGGGTATCCAATATGATGATCAAAGAGTACCACCGAAATGGTACTCTCCCTACACTAGAGGCCGCAAGACAAGACCTCTAGTCTACAAAGGTCCGCCAATCGCCTCTTCAGCCACTGTCGGTACCCAAGCACAAGGCGGCCTTGGTGGTCGTCTCAAATCATTTCGGGAGCCTATCCCTAAAACGTGACAATGGGTACCTCCCTTATCTCAGGGAGGCAGATGAAGTCAATGATAATGACTTCATCTCAACTGCACAGGGGTCCTACCCATGGGCCCCCAGAAGAGAATGTCACCGCCGACAACAGACGACCAGGACTCGTCCCACCGAGTAGGACCATATGCCGAGGGAACCTGCCATTGTCTGGGAGACTCAGGCCCCTTGGGCTTCCCCCCAAGGGAAGAAGATATGTAATCAAGAATGCACTATCACCTTGGTTCTTAAAGAGTATCCCTAACTCACTAACACGGTGTAATTCAACGGGTAGGACTATGACTCTGCCCCTCCACTAAATACCACCACAGAAATAGGGTGGCATAATACGAGCACATTCATGCCCCTGCTAATGATCTATGATCCCACCGTGCAGACAAATTGGAAAACTACAAGCAGATGTAGATATCTGCTAAGCCACAACAAGACCGCTATCCAAATACGGGGACACTAAGCTCCATGAAGGCACAAACACCTGTTAATGCATTTTAAGATTTCTATCTAAATAGGGCAGCGAAAATCTACACTCAGGAAAGAATGCCTACTGATGCATATCAAGTCCACCATCCAAATAGGGTGGAAACCAAATACGAGCAGAGTAAAATTCCTGTCGATGCATACAAAGCCCATGAGATAAATACAGCGGAAAGAGAGTGGATTAAAATTTCCACTTGTGAAATGAAGAACATCAGTCAAATACGGTGGTGACCTAAGAAGACCACCAGTGACAGACTTGTTCCTCTGTCCCGACACAAGAGAACTGCCAATATCCACTGAAAACTCATAGAGGAGCGGAGCATGCACCAACTCCTGCTTCAACATTAGAATGGGCCTTCATACCCATTCCATACAAAGATGTATATCAGCACATCCTAGCAATGATGGAAGATCAGACGTCGATTCCAAACTATATCCTGCAAACATGCCAAGATATCATTGCATCAGCAGAAAATGCAAGAAATCAGGACCACGACCCGGTTTCCTCAAATGGAATGTCTCAATCACAAAATTATTTAGTTACTATGTATCCATTATGCATCCCTTCTCTAGTCTAGGAGGGTTGATAAAAATATCCCACAACATACGGACAACCGGATCAGGAATAAATACCCGTTCCAACTGGGGGACATTGGTACAACGTGGTGGCCACTCCAGGGCAGGCATATATCCATGCCAAAACTCAAGATGTACATCGGCGTATCTCGATGAAATCATGGGAACCAACAAGACCAATAATCATATATGAAGGTCATTATGAATAGCATATGGCCCCGGTTACCCACAAGAGAGTGCCCAAAAATGAAAAGCACCAAAGAAAACCGGAAAATCAAGAGTACATACGTGATCCTACTCTATTGGAAGATGAGTTTCTTGAATCCATTGAACATATATAAATAAAGTCTCAAGACCCTATCATTCCATTACTAAATTATGGAAGTTGAAGTTTGATCACACCACGATTCACTTTTTCATTTTCACCCTTAAACCACTATGCTAAACACGTTTTATATAGAAATTATAAAAATAACAAAAAATTTCATTCCATGTTTGAATAATTTATTTTGTGTTTATTACTATTTTAAAGGTTTATTTTACTTTTTTTGATGATTTCATTGTAGGAGGAGGTGATTTAGAGGCCCCAGAGATGATCCAGAAGGAAAATGAGCCAAAACTGCATGGGTCCCCTGAACACCTATCCACTGTTGGGTAGAGTATGAAACATATGTGCATTCAAATGGGTTGTGATTTTTTGGAGTGATCCAAAATTAAATTATATACAACTCTTATGCAGAAAACCAAGTACCATTTGGCCATTAATGGGTCCAACCGAAGTGATTTATCTAGAATACCGAATCTTCACGGAGTCAAAAGTTGTGTGTTGTGTGCGGTACATATATAGAGTTTTACATGTCCAAGGGGTGCCAAAATTTCGGTGGAGATAGAAAAGACATGGGGAAACAATGTTCTAGTTTTTTCAAAAGCTATTGAAGACTTTATAGAGGCCAAAAACAATGTGACAAGTGGTTTTGCACAATCTGTGTTCCCAAAACCACTTCCCATTTTTGCTATAAAAGAGCACCATGGGTACCTCATTTGGGGAGTTCTAACCAGGAGACAAGATCTACCATTTTAGAGTCCTATAGAAGTATATTAATCATACTAGAAGTTCTAAATGCCTCTATCCTAATAGGGTGATCAAGGATGAAGAAGGATTTTCACCTGAGCCTCCTCCTCCTCTCGATGGCGAGCTAAACGGCGGGCGATCATTTAGAGGGAGCTACACAAACTCGGGAGGGAGTTCCAAAACATGTTCTTCTACTGGTTTTGTATAATTTGTGTGTTTAATATTTCACTTATTTTGTGTCTTGACATGCTTCTACCCTGATTACATTTCATTTTATATAATTCAATGGAACACTTTTTATTTCAACACCGATTGGGTTGAGATTTCAAGTGGGAATCTTGGGTTATTCTGATTGGACAACAAAATAATCCTATTTATCTCACACATACATAAGATGTAAGTATGGTTTGGTAGACATTTTATTCAATGTTTTATAACAAAATCTTAGCAAGATGATTATTGTGTCAAGGGGTGGTTATTTAAGGATCATTTGAAGAGGCAAGAGGGGATTCAAGATCTTGACAACCTTCAAACAAAGAATTAAACAAAACCATGTTAACTTTTCTGAACAATGAACTATCCAAGATGTGTAGTGAACTTGAAATGATCTTCTTCTCTCATAATTACTAATACAGAACCTTTATTTATCAACTATTTAACTCTTTAATTAAGTAATTTACTTAATTTTGTTTTCAAAACCACCTCCCTTTTTTAGTACTTCTTATTAAAAATAAACTCTCTAAAACTATCAACGCACCTTGATAGATGACCTAGGTTATTCCCTAGACTATTAATATTTCTTTAAATCATAACCAATTTGAAATTTTATGACAACACGGTCAAATTTTGGCACCATTTCTGGGGAGCGCTTTGGTTTTAGTAAGTGTTTATGATAATTTTCTTTGAAAATTTTGTGAATGTTGGTTTGTTTGATATTCTACCTTTACATTTATTTTTGTGTTATAATTTATTTCTTTTGTAGGTTATGTGTATGACGCATTCTAATCCAGGATAGTTAAAACTTTTATAACCCAAACCAGATAGGATCCTACATCAACGACCCTAATATACATAAGAGGAACCTGTGAATGAGGATGTACAAAACATCAACACTTATCTTGATACTTCTTCTTCTTCTTTGGGACCCACATTAAAACTAAAATTAATGTGAATAAAATGGATGAAAACAATCGAACAATACCTGATGTTGATATCCAACCCACCTATATTCAATTACAAGGGGAGACACACAATTTTGAACTAAAATCTCATTTAATTCATCTATTACCAAGATTCCATGGACATCTTAGAGAGGATCCACACAAGAATTTAAAAGAATTTCACACGGCGTGTTCTACATTAAAACCTATAAATTTGGATGAATAATAATAAAATTTAATTCCATTACCTTTTTCATTAGAAGACACATCAAAAGATTGGTTATACTATGTTAATTCCCCAATAAGAGGCTGGGCGGACGTGAAATGCCTTTTTCTTGAAAAATATTTCCCAACCTCTCGAACTGCAATAATAAGGAAAGAAATTTATGGGATAATACAATATCAAGGGAAAACATTAAATGAATATTGGGAATGCTTTAAAAGGTTATGTTCAAGTTTCCCACACCACCAAATAAGTTATCAACTTTTAATTCAATATTTTTATGAAGGTTTAATCCCTATTGATCAAAATATGATTGATACTGCTGTATGTGGTGCATCAGTTGATAAGACCCCAATTACTGCAAGAAACCTGATTGAGAACATGGTGCAAAACACACAACAATTTGGTTTAAGGTATAATGTACTGATTCGAGGTGACCATGAGGTGCAAATTACTGAAATCGAGAAGAAGGTGGACAAGAAGTTCGAAGACACTACTGGAAATCATGGTTTTCCCAATAGTTGTATACCAACGGTTCTTTTGAACCGTTGGTATAGGTGATCTTTACCAATGATTTTCATTAACCGTTGGTATTGATCTATAAAAATAGATTTTTCCCAATGGTTTGATGAAACTGTTGGGAAAGATTGGAAGAAAATTAGTTTTCCCAATGGTTTCATCAAACCATTGGGAAAGATGGGGAAAAAATCAGTTTTCCAAATGGTTTAATGAAACCATTGGGAAAACTCTATCATTCCCAATGGTTTTTAAAAACCGTTGGGAAATATTTCCCCCAAATACAGACCATCTGAACCCCCACCCAGCCCGATTGCAGACAGAACCTAATCAAGATCCTGAATTCTTCTCAGTCGCGACACTCTTTCCACCCAAGATCCATCTTCAATCAAAAAAAATCTTATTTCACACTTCATATTAGTAACTTTTACCTTAGTTTTAGCATTATTTATCTATTTTTTTGGTGTTTGATGTTTTGATTTAGGCTAAATTAGGGTTACTATCTACAGAACCCTTGGATTTGTTTTATGTTTTTTGTTCTACACATCAAACATGGTAAAGTGTTTGTTTAGTGGGGTGATATGGTAGTTTTGGTGGAATTTATTTTAGTTGAGAATTGGATTTTGATTTGGATGAATTTATGTTTCAATTTGAGGTAGGGGAGGGTGTGCAGATGGGGTGGGGGAGGATGTCGAGGGCTATCCAAGTGGGGTGGGGGAGGGGCTGTCTAGGTAGGGTGGGGAGGGGGTTGGGTTGTCCAATTGGGGTGGGGGTAGGGCTGTTTGGGGTGGGGGAGAGGTTATCTAGGTAGGGTGGGGGAGGGGGCTGGGTTGTCCAAATGGGGTGGGGGTAGGGCTATTTGGGGTAGGGGAGGGGAAGTCTAGGTAGGGTGGGGGAGGGGTCTGGGTTGTCAAAATGGGGTGGGGGTAGGGTTGTTTGGGGTGGGGGAGGGGCTGTATAGGTAGGGTGGGGGAGGGGGCTGTCTAGGTAGGGTGGGGGAGGGGGCTGGGTTGTCCAAATGGGGTGGGGGTAGGGCTGTTTGGGGTGGGGGAGGGTGTGCAGTTTGGGTGGGTGAGGGTGTCCAGGTAGGGTTGTCCAAGTGGGGTGGGGAGGGTGTGCAGGTGGGGTGGGGGGGGGGGGCTGTCTAGGTAGGGTGGGGGGGGGATGGGTTGTCCAAGTGGGGTGATGGTAGGGTTGTCCAGGTGGGGTGGGGGGGGGGGGGGGTGGCTGGGTTTTCCAAGTGGGTTGTGGAGGGTAGGGGTGTCCAGGTATGGTGGGGGGGGGGGGGGGGTTAGGGTTTCCAATTGGGGTGGGGGTAGGGCTGTCCACGTGGGGGGGGGGGGTGCTGGGTTGTCCAAGTGGGGTGGGGGTAGGGCTGTCCAAGTGGGGTGGGTGGGGTGGGGGTAGGGCTGTCCAAGTTGGATGGAAACCCTAAATTCAATTCTTTAATTGAATATTTGGTTTGTTTTATTAGGTATTAGGTGTATGAGGCATTCCCATTCCTATTATGGGTGGAAACCCTAAAGTGTCTATCTTTTGTTTCAAAAGGACGTCATTTTAAGTGAAAAACATCAATTGGCATACATAAAACCAACAAAACGCATTTGGATTGTGTCGATACTTTAGAACAACGATCCATGGGTCATATGTGACATGTACGAGTCAACCCCTCCTTAATCTGAGGCACGGTGTGGCCAGAATCACTCTAAGTGGCTCTCTTTTGTTTAAAATGGACAACATTTTAAGTACATATGGAAAATCAACCAAACGCATTCGGTTTCCGTTGAATCATTAGGAGAACGATTCATGGGTCATATGTGATGTGTACGAGTCAACCCCGCCTCAGTATGAGATGCGGTGTGGCCGGCACCGCTCAAAGTGTCTGTCTTTTGTTTCAAAAGGTCTTCATTTTAAGTGAAAAACATCAACTGGCATACGGAAAACTAACCAAATGCATTCAGATTGTGTCGATACTTTAGCACAACGATCCATGGGTCATATGTGAAGTGTATGAGTCAAACCACATTAATCTGAGGCATAGTGTGGCCAACATCACTCTAAGTGGCTCTCTCTTGTTTAAAATGGACAACATTTTAAGTACGTACGAAAAACAGACCAAACACATTAATTTTCCATTGAAACTTTAGGAGAGCGATTCATGGGTCATATGTGATGTGTACGAATCAACCCCACCTCAATCTGAGATGCGGTGTGGTCGGAACCACTCAAAGTCTCTGTCTTCTGTTTCAAAAGGACGTCATTTTAATTGAAAAACATCAACTGGCATACAAAAAACTGACCAAACGCATTCGGATTGTGTCAATACTTTAGAACAATGATCCATGGGTCATATGTAACGAGTACGAGTCAACCATGCCTTAATACAAGGCGCGATGTGGCCGCCACCACTTAAAGTGTCTGTCTTTTGTTTCAAAAGGTAGTCATTTTAAGTGAAAAACATCAACCGGCATACGGAAAACCAACCAAACACATTCGGATTGTGTCGATACTTTAGAACAATGATACATGAGTCATATGTGATGTGTAAGAGTCAACCCCGCCTTAATATGGGGCACAGTGTGGCCGGAATCACTCTAAGTGGATCTCTATTGTTTAAAATGGACAACATTTTAAGTACATACAGAAAACTGACCAAATGCATTCGGTTTCCATTGAAACTTTAGGATAATGATTCATGGGTCATATGTGACATGTATGAATCAACCCCGCCTCAATATGAGATGCGTTGCGGCCAGAACCACTCAAAGTGTCTATCTTTTGTTTCAAAAGGATGTCATTTTAATTGAAAACCATCAATTGACATACGGAAAACTGACCAAACACATTCAGATTAGGTCGATACTTTAGCACAATGATACATGGGTCATATGTGACATGTATGAGTAAACCCCGCCTCAATCCGAGGCGTGGTGTGGCTGCCACCACTCAAAGTGTCTATATTTTGTTTCAAAAGGACGTCATTTTAAGTGAAAAACATCAACTGGCATACGGAAAACCGACCAAACGCATTCGGATTGTGTCGATACTTTAGAACAATGATCCATGGGTCATATGTGACGTGAAAAAGTCAACCCCGCCTTAATCTGAGGCATGGTGTGGCCGGAATCACTCTAAGTGTCTCTCTTTTGTTTAAAATGGACAACATTTTAAGTACATAGAGAAAACTGACCAAACGCATTCAGTTTCTATTGAAACTTTAGGAGAATGATTAATGGGTCATATGTGACATGTAAGAATCAACCCCGCTTCAATATGAGACGTGATGTGGCTGGCACCACGCAAAGTGTCTGTCTTTTGTTTTAAAATGACGTCATTTTAATTGAAAAACATCAACTAGCATATGGAAAACCAACCACACGCATTCAGATTGTGTTGATAGTTTAGCACAATGATCTATGGGTCATATGTGACGTGTACGAGTCAACCCCTCCTCAATCCGAGGTGCGATGTGGCCACCACCACTCAAAGTGTCTGTCTTTTGTTTCAAAACGACGTCATTTTAAGTGAAAAACATCAATTGGTATACGGAAAACCTACCAAAAGCATTCAGATTGTGTTGATACTTTAGCACAATGATCCATGGGTCATATGTGACATGTAAGAGTCAACCCCGCCTCAATCCGAGGTGCGGTGTGGCTGACACCACTCAAAGTGTCAGTCTTTTGTTTCAAAAGGACGTCATTTTAAGTGAAAAACATCAACTGGCATACGGAAAACCCACCAAACACATTCAGATTGTGTCGATACTTTAGAACAATGATCCATGGGTCATATGTGACATGTACGAGTCAACCACGCCTTAATCTGAGGCACGGTGTGGTTGGAATCACTCTAAGTGGCTCTCTTTTGTTTAAAAGGGACAACATTTTAAGTACATATGGAAAACCGACCAAACACATTCGGTTTCCATTGAAACGTTAGGAGAAGGATTCATGGGTCATATGTGACGTGTAAGAATCAACCCCGCCTCAATCTGAGACGTGGTGTGGCTGGAACCACTCAAAGTATTTGTCTTCTGTTTCAAAAGGACGTCATTTTAATTGAAAAACATTAATTGGCATACGGAAAACCGATAAAACGCATTTGTATTGTGTCGATACTTTAGCAAAATGATCCATGGGTCATATGTGACTTGTACGAGTCAACCCCGCCTCAATCCAAGGCGCGATGTGGCCGCCACCACTCAAAGTGTCTGTCTTTTGTTTCAAAAGGACTTCATTTTATGTGAAAAACATCAAATGGAATACGGAAAACCAACCAAATGCATTCAGATTGTGTCGATACTTTATCACAACGATCCATGAGTCATATGTGACATGTACGAGTCAACTCCACCTTAATCTGAGGCACAGTGTGGCCAGAATCACTCTAAGTGGCTCTCTTTTGTTTAAAATGGACAACATTTTAAGTACATATGGAAAACCAACCAAACACATTCTGTTTTTGTTGAAACATTAGGAGAATGATTCATGGGTCATATGTGATGTGTATGAATCAACCCCGCTTCAATCTGAGATGCGGTGTGACCGACACCACTCAAAGTACCTGTCTTCTGTTTCAAAAGGACACCATTTTAATTGAAAAACATCAACTGGCATACGGAAAACCGACCAAACACATTTGGATTGTGTCGATACTTTAGCAGAACGATCCATGGGTCATATGTGACGTGTACGAGTCAACCCCTCCTCAATCCGAGATGCGGTGTGGCCTCCACCACTCAACGAATCTGTCTTTTGTTTCAAAAAGACGTCATTTTAAGTGAAAAACATCAACTGGCATATGGAAAACTGACCAAACGCATTCAGATTGTGTTGATACTTTAGAACAACGATCCATGGGTCATATGTGACGTGTACGAACCAACCCTGCCTTAATATGAGGCACAGTGTGTCCAGAATCACTCTAAGTGTCTCTCTTTTGTTTAAAATGGACAACATTTTAAGTACATAAGGAAAACCGACCAAATGCATTCGGTTTCCATTGAAACATTAGGAGAACGATTTATGGGTCATATGTGACGTGTACGAATCAACACCGATTCAATATGAGACGTGGTGTGGCCGACACCACTCAAAGTGTCTATCTTTTGTTTCAAAAGGACATAATTTTAATTGAAAAACATCAACTGGCATATGGAAAACGGACCACACGCATTCGGATTGTGTCGATACTTTATAACAACGATATATGGGTCATATGTGATGTGTACGAGTCAACCCCACCTCAATCCGAGGCGCAGTGTGTCCTCCACCACTCAAAGTGTCTGTCTTTTGTTTCAAAAGGAAGTTATTTTAAGAGAAAAACATCAACTGGCATACAAAAAACCAACCAAACACATTAGGATTGTGTCTATACTTTAGCACAACGATCCATGGGTCATATGTGACGTGTACGAGTCAACCCCGCCTTAATCTGAGGCATGGTGTGGCCAGAATCACTCTAAGTGGATCTCTTTTGTTTAAAATGGACAACAAATTAAGTACATATGGAAAACCGACCCAACACATTCGGTTTCCATTGAAACTTTAGGAGAATGATTCATGGGTCATATGTGACATGTAAGAATCAAACCCGCCTCAATCTAAAATGCGGTGTGTCCGGCACCACTCAAAGTGTCTATCTTTTGTTTCAAAAGGACGCCATTTTAATTGAAAAACATCAACTAGTATACGGAAAATTGACCAAATACAATCAGATTGTTTCGATACTTTAGAACAACGATCCATGGGTCATATGTGACGTGTACGAGTTAACCCCACCTCAATCCGAGGTACGGTGTGGCCGACACCATTCACAGTGTCTCTCTTTTGTTTAAAATGGACAGGATTATAAGTGAAAAGAACAACTAACATACGCAAAACCGACCAAACTTATTTTAAATGTGTTTATGCTTTAGGAAAACGATCCATGGGTCATATGTGATGTGTATGAGTCAAACCCACCTTAATCTGAGGCACGGTGTAGTCGAAATCTCTCTAAGTGGCTCTCTTTTGTTTAAAATGGACAACAATTTATGCAAATACGGAAAACCGACCAAACGCATTCAGTTTCCATTGAAACTTTAGGAGAACGGTCCATGAGTAATATGTGACCTGTATGAGCCAACCCAAGCTCAATCTGAGTCGCGGTGTGGCCAGGATCAGTCTAAGTGTCTCTCTTTTGTTTAAAATGGACACCATTTTAAGTACACACAGAAAACTGACCAAACGCATTCGGTTTTCGTTGAAACTTTAGGAGAACGATCCATGGGTCATATGTGACATGTACAAATCAACCTCGCCTCAATATGAGATGTGGTGTGGCAGACACCACTCAAAGTGTCTGTCTTTTGTTTCAAAAGAACATCATTTTAATTGAAAAACATCAACTGACATATGAAAAACTGAGCAAACGCTTTCCAAATATGTTGATAATTTAGGACAATGATCGATGGGTCATTTGTGACGTTTACAAGTTAATCTCGCCTCAATATGAGGCACAGTGTGGTGGGATCACTCCTTGTGTATGTATTTTGTTTAAAATGGACAGGATTATAAGTGAAAACAACAACTGACATATGGAAAACTGACCAAACGCATTCTAAATGTGTTGATTCATTAGTAAAACGATCCATGGGTCATATGTGACGTGTACGAGTCAACCCCGCCTTAATCCGAGGCACGGTGTGGCTGCAATCACTCTAAGTGTCTCTCTTTTGTTTAAAATGGACAACATTTTAAGTACATACGGAAAACCAACCAAATGGATTCTGATTGTGTTGATACTTTAGAACAATGATCCATGGGTCATATGTGACGTGTACGAGTCAACTCCGCCTCAATCTGAGGCACGGGGTGGCCGACACCATTCATAGTGTCTCTCTTTTGTTTAAAATGGACAGGATTATAAGTGAAAAGATCAACTGGAATACGAAAAACCGACCAAATGCATTCGAAATGTGTTGATGCTTCAGGAAAACGATCCATGGGTCATATGTGATGTGTACGAGTCAACCTCATCTCAATCCGAGGCACGGTGTGGCCGACACCATTCACAGTGTCTCACTTTTGTTTAAAATGAACAGGATTATAAGTGAATAGAACAACTGACATACGAAAAACCGACCAAACGCATTCGGATTGTGTTGATACTTTAGGTCAATGACCCATGGTTAATATATGATGTGTAAAAGTCACCCTCGGCTCAATTCAAGGAACGGTGTGGCCGGGATCACTCTAAGTGGCTCCCTTTTGTTTAAAGTGGACAACATTTTAAGTTCATACGGAAAAATGACCAAACGCATTCGGTTTCCATTGAAACTTTAAGAGAAAGATCCATGGGTCATATGTGACGTGTACGAGTCAACCCCGCCTCAATCTGAGGCACGGTGTGGCCGCCACAACTCAAAGTGTCTATCTTTTGTTTCAAAAGGACGTCATTTTAAGTGAAAAACATCAACTGGCATACGGAAAACTGACCAAACACATTCATATTGTTTCGATACTTTATCACAACGATCCATGAGTCATATGTCACCTATAAGAGTCAACCCCGCCTCAATCCGAGGCGCAGTGTGGCCGACACCACTCTAACTGTGTCTCTTTTGTTTAAAATGGACATGATTATAAGTGAAAAGAACAACTAGCATACGAATAATCAACCAAACGCATTTGGAATCTATTTATAATTTATCACAACGATTCATGGGTCATATGTGACTTGTACGAGCCAAATCGGGCTCAATCCGAGTCGCGGTGTGTCCGGGATCAGTCTAAGTGTCTCCCTTTTGTTTAAAATGGACACCAATTTAAGTACATACGGAAACCGACCAAACGCATTCGGTTTCCGTTGAAACTTTAGAAGAACAACCCATGGGTCATATGTGACGTGTAAGAATCAACACCGCATCAATATGAGACACGGTGTGGCCAGAACCACTCAAAGTGTTTGTCTTTTGTTTCAAAAGGACATCATTAAAAGTGAAAAACATCAACTAACATACGTAAAACCGAGCAAACACTTTCGGAATATGTTGATACTTTAGGACAATGATCGATGGGTCATTTGTGATGTGTACGAGTTAACCTCGCCTCAATCTGAGGCATGGTGTGGCCGGTATCACTCCAGGTGTATGTATTTTGTTTAAAATGGACATCATTTCAGGTAAAACCATATGGTATACAAAAAAACGATCAAATAATGAATTGAATTCTAGATTCCACATATAATTTTCATCCAAATTTTAAATTGAATTCTAAATGAATTATGTATGTTTATAATTATGTTATGAATTCTAATTTAATTATGGATGTGTATAGTTCTAGGATGAATTATATGTTAAATGTGTATGAATTTGTTTTCTATATGTATGTGTTAGTTGGTTATTTCAGGTAAAATAATTGTATATGTATGTGCTAGTTTATTGTAGTTATAATAATTGGATTGAAAATGGGAGGGAATGCACAAAATGAGGCCTGATGTCCAAATTGTAGAGCTGCAATGAAAATTGCAGGTTGCTGTGCAATTTGCACAGCATAGGCTATGCCAATGGTTTCAAACCGTTGGCATAGCATCTCTGATGCTTTTTTACCAAAGGTTCAATGAACCGTTGGTAAAAAACCTTTCCCAACGGTTTAAAAACCGTTGGGAAAGAGTAGAATCCTTTGGATTTCCCAATGGTTCAAGACAAACCGTTCGGAAAAACTATCCCATCAGTTTGGCACAACCGTTGGGAAAGGTTAGGCTTTCCCCACCCTATACCAACTGTTCACAGTAAAACCATTGGGAAAAGATTTCCCAACGGCTTACTTCCCTACAGTTTGTAGAACCATTGGTATAACATATACCAATGGTTCTGAAGCCTTTCCCAACGGTTCAGAACTGTTGGGAAAGACTGTATTTCCAGTAGTGAGAGGTAAGTACCCTTCTTCGACAACTTTCTCTTTCCCAAGGGAAATCCCAATCTCCTCCTCACATCCATTGTGGTATATGTTCTTCTGACACCCACTACTCTGACCAATGTCCTCAATTAAGGGAAACATCTAAGAGTTGTGAGGCAATATTTCCAGGCCGCCCCTATAACCAACCCTTTAGGCAAGAACCTTACTATCCATCCAACCCTAGGTTGAAGGAGAACCAAGCCTATATGAAAGGGGGATATTCAAACCAACCTCAACAACAATGGAACCAATCGGGGCAGAGTAGTCATCCACCACCACCACCCAGAAATCCTCAACCACCCCAAAGGCCTTTCCAACAAACCCCTCCAAAACCCGAGCCTAGCCTAGAAGATACGATGAAACAAATGGCTTCCAACAATATCCAATTACAACAAACCACTCAGGCATCCATACAAGACATCAAAACCCAATTAGGCCAACTAGCTAACTTTGTGGGTGAAATTCAAAGTCATGGGTCAGGTAAACTTCCCTCTCAACCATTAGTTAACCCTAGGGATAAAGGAAATGTTATTTACATCACCCTTAGGAGTGGAAAACAACTAGAAAGTAAAATGAATCTTCCATTAGAGTTATTCCCTCCTGAGGAAACCTCCATCCCAACCATTAAAAATGTTCCAAATATTGAAGAACCTTGTCCTGAGAGAAGCCCTTCCAAAGGAAAGAGTGTGCATATTGATGAGTCACCTATCCCAACCATTCCTCTTCCATTTCCTCAAAGGGACACCCAACCAAGAAAACAAAAGTAAACTTAACTTGATATAGAAATATTGGAAATTTTCAAGAAAGTGCAGGTTAACATCCCATTGATTGATGATGTGAAGAAAATTCCATAGTACGCCATGTTTCTAAAGGATATGTGTACACACAGAAGGAAAATTCTAGGTGATGAGAAAGTGAGTTTGGGGAGGAATGTTTTAGCATTGATATAGCCATTAATTCCCACCAAGTGCAATGATCCTGGAACATTATCAATTTCTTACACCATAGGGGAGTATTATTTTTCTAATGCTATGCTTGATTTAGGTGCCTCTATAAATGTGACACCTCAGTCTATTTATTCTACATTGTAGGCTAGGGAACTAAAGTCCACTAGAATTATTGTTCAACTGGCTAAACAAAGTAATGCACACCCCACTGGTGTGTTAGAGGATGTTCTTGTGAGGGTCCAAAATTTAATTTTTCCTACTGACTTTTATGTTCTTAAAATGGAGGATGATAGGATGAATGGACATGCCCCGATTATATTGGGGAGACCCTTCTTAAAAACCACCAAAACCATAATTAATGTTCACAATGGTATATTATCTATGGAATTTGGTGGTGATATAGTCTATTTCAACATCCTTGATTCCATGAAGAACCCCTCAAAAGAACATTCCCCTCTCTCTGTTAATTCAATTGATGTACTCCCTACCCCTAAAAAAACAACTTTCCTTTCCCTAGATCCCCTTTCTGATTTTTCTTCATCGATGGAAATTATAGGAAATGAGTCATGCAATTATTGTTATAGTGGATTAGAAAAATGTCATGCATGTTTATTAATTGATGATTTCTTGAACACAGAGTATCCGCTGACAATCGATGATACTGCTAAGCTTGTAAAAGCTCATTCCTCTATTGAGGATGATACCATTGAGCAATTAGATGAGATCAGTGACCTCTCACTTTCACAAACACTCCCATAAATCCAAAATCCACCTGAATTGGAACGGAAACAATTGCTTCAAGATTTAAAATATTCATATCTTGAGAATGGAAAAAAGTTTCCCATCATCATTTCTAGTCCACTCCCTAATGATCATGAATTGAGATTGATTGAACTTTTGAGGGAGTATAAACAAGCTTTGGGATGGATACATGCTAACATTCCTGGTATTAGCCCATCAATTTGTACACATCATATTTTATTAAATGATGAGGCTAAACCGGTGAGGCAGCCACAACGTCAACTGAACCCAAACCTCTTAGAAGTTGTGAAAAATGATGTAACAAAATTATTGGCTACTGGAATCATTTACCCCATCTCTGAAAGCTAATGGGTCAATCCCATTAAATTAGTTCCTAAAAAGACTGTCCTTACAGTAATCAAAAATGAAAACAATGAATTGGTTCCAACTTGTGTGCAGAATAGTTGGCATGTTTGTATAGACTATCACTGACTAAACCAACACACTAGGAAGGACCATTTCCCTTTTCCATTCATTGAACATATGCTAGAGAGGATAGCAGGTAAGTCCTTTTACTGTTTCCTTGATGGGTATTATGGATACTTTGAGATTTATATTTCCCTTGAGGATTAGGAAAAGACAACATTCAATTTCCCATTTGGCACATTTTCCTATAGAAGGATTCCATTTGGTCTGTGAAATGCTCCAGGTACTTTCTAACGATACTTGGTTAGTATTATTTTGGATTACCTAGAGAATTGCCTGGATGTATTCATTGATGATTTCAATATTTATGGATCTTATTTTGATGAATTTTTGAGTAGTCTTGGTTCAGTCCTACGTCATTGTATTGAAAAGAATCTTGTATTAAATTATGAGAAATTCCATTTCATGGTGCGACAAGGTATATTTTTGGGACATGTAATTTCTGGGGATGGTATCCAAGTAGATAAATCAAAAGTGGATGTCATTTCTTACCTACCATTCCCCAAAAATGTATGGGATGTGTGATCTTCCCTAAGTCATACTAGATTTTACCATAATTTCATTCATGACTTTAGTAAAATTGAACTCCCCCTCTCCTAATTACAGAAAAAAGAAAAATATTTTTTTTGATAAAGAATGTGAGGAACCTTTTAAGAATTTAAAATTGAGTCTCACATCACCCCTAGTAATCCAACCACCTAAGTGGGATTTACCATTTGAGCTCATGTGTGGTGCCTCTAACTATGCAGTTGGGGAAGTCTTGTCACAAAGGGTTGACTGATCTCCACATGTCACAGCCTATGCCTCGCGTACATTGAACCTTTCCCAAGAAAACTATACCACAAATTAAAAAAATTTATTTCCATTGTGTTTTCCTTGGATAAATTCAGGTCGTATCTTTTAGGGTCCAAAGTCATTGTGTTATCAAACCATGAATCCATCCAACATCTCCTTAAGAAACCAGAAGCCAAGCCACGTCTCATTCGCTGGATGATCCTCTTTCAGGAATTTAATCTAGAAATTAGGGATAAAAAAGGAGCATAGAATGTGGTGGTAGACTATATCAGGATAATCCTCTCATCCTCATAAATTGACTCATCCCACTATATTCCCATTAATGACATGTTTCTCGATGAGAAATTGTACCGAGTGCAAGATGTTATTCCTTGGTATGATAAAATTGTAAATTATTTGGTAGCATCTTGCATTCCTACTGTTCTCAATAAAAACCAAGACAGTCATATAAAACATGAGTCTCATTGGTACATTTGGGATGACCCTTACCTCTGGTGCACATGTAGTGATCAAGTCCTTAGGCGTTGTGTTCCCGATAGCGAGTTTCAGTTTGTCCTTAGATTCTGTCACACTCTTTCTTGTGGGGGACACTTTGGTCTCCAACGGACTACTCACAAGGTCCTTGATTTTAATCTCTTTTGGACAACACTTTTTCATGATTCACATGATTTTTTCAAATCTTGTCCTTATTTCCAAATAATGGGTAATTTCTCTAAAAGAAATGAAATACCATAACAACCATTTCTATTTCCTAACATTTTTGATGTTTGGGGCATTGACTTCATGGGTCCATTTCCCAATTCCTTTGGAAACTTGTACAATCTTATGGTGTTCGATTATGTGTCAAAATGGGTAGAGGCTTGAGCCACAAGGATAGATGATTCCAAAATAGTTGTGGAATTTTTAAGAACCCAAATCTTCTGTAGGTTTGACTTACCTAGGATCATCATCAGTGACCAGGGTTCTCATTTCTTCAACCGAACAGTGCAATAACTTTTGTGTCGGTATGGGGTCAGTCATAGAGTGTCTATTGCATATCACCCATAGACCAATGGTCAAGACGAGGTGTCAAATATAGAGGTAAAACAGATTCTTGAAAAAAACAGTTCAGCCCAATAGAAAATATTAGAGTCTTTGACTTGATGATTCATTATGGGCCTACCGTACTACTTTCAAAACTCGCATTGGAATGTCACCATATCATCTTGTGTTTGGAAAGAGTTGTCACTTACCTATTGATATTGAGCACCGGGCCTACTGGGCCATCAAACAATGCAATTATAATC